>OY728126.1:353746098-358746098 GCA_963277665.1 Viscum album | reverse complement strand
GTGAGAAAATGCCTGGAACCTAAGGCCACCAATATTTATTACTCTCATGTTTTAGAGGCCTTTATCAAGACATAGATGTTTTGTAGCTTTGGAGTAACAAATTCCATCATTAGTGACCAAGGGAAAAACTTCTACAATATCAATTTGGATTCCCTACATCAGAATTATGGGGTGACACACAAAACAACAACAACATACCACCCCAAAAAATGTCTAGACTGAGCATTCAAATATTTAGTTGAATTTTTTGTTGAGAAAACCATGAATCCAAATAGTAAGGAATGGAGAATGTTCTTGGATAATGCACTGTGGGATTATAGTAATGTGTACAAGACCCCTATGGCATCCCGCCTTTATATTTCATAACTTTTCATTACATTTTACAAAGAAAGGATCTTTAAAGTCATGTGTCTTGGAAATCAGTTACATAAAACAAGAAAAAGACATCAAAAATTATTATAATCTACTTTTAAGGATTCATAATAAGTTTATCTTAAATAAAATTTCTTCATCTCATAACCTGGTGACATACATCAAAGGAAAGGGTGAGAAGAAGGCCCAGTAAGGAAAACAAGGGAATCTGTTTACTTGTGACATCAATTAGAACTTGATGAAAACCAGAAGACATGGGCAATGAAAAAGGAATATCATAAAAAAATAACATTATTAACAAATTGAATATGTGGATACAATATTTTATTTATACATTCTTGAACAAATCACCATGGATCATTCCCAAGGTGTCTTAAAAACATTTCCAAGGATATTCACCAAGGTGTCGTGAAACTTTTCATCTCTAGAGATTATTTTTTTTACCAAATGAATTAGAGAACAATCAAGGTGAAACCTTAATATATCTTTCATTTCATGTGATCCAAATATATCAAAATCATACATTTCAAAAATGACCCCAATGGAATCAAAAAATGGATTTCATATCAAAATCATGATGTATAAAAAGTACTTAAAAATAAGATCATTATGTCATTTATATCCCATAGAAAGGGAGTGAGGGTTATATGTATGTCAATTACCGAATAAAATAGATCAATTTTATGTATTGATGAATACCCATTGAAATTAAAATATATTTGGGAATTTATATAAATAATACTAGATAATTTTTTGAGAAAAAGGGAGAGATTTTGAGACAAAAATCGGCAGCATAACGACTACGTAACATCATTTAAGAAAACATTTAAAAGAGAAGGGATATGGGACATCCACAGATAAATAATTCATAATAATGTATGGGTACATAATATGATCATTTTATTGAAATTTTAATGACATAACACATGAAAAGGAAACATGAATGAAAAGAGAAGATGTTATTTCTTTTAAGAAAAATGCGTCAGCCAAACGACGTCACATAAAAGTTTAGAAAATAAATTGATGAGAGAGGAAACAATATTTCTTCATTTGGACATGAAATGGACAGTAATAAGAATATATAAGAACTTAACCCCGCATAATAATATGAAAACATTAAGACGTAACATAAATGAAATCCTGACTAAAAGATTAGGGTGAAAGGTTCCCTTACCTTGATGATTATCTTCAAAAGCTCAATGTTTGGGACCTTGGGGGGCTTGAGGAATCCTTGGGAGGACTCATTGGGAGGTGTAAAAACCATATATTCATTGAGGAGGATTTTGGAATGAAATTAAAGAGGTAATGGATTGGTATTTATGATAAAAGTGAGGGAATATTTAATTAATTTCCAAGGGACACTTCATCATTGGTATTGGAAAAACCATGGGCTTGCCCATGGTATTTTCCCATGTTAATGACCACATGGGACACTTCATAACATAAATTACTATTCAAAAATTATTCCATATTTATTAAATCATCAATGATGTCATTGAACCCTAGAAACACAAAACTGTATTTTTAATATTCAACGAAAATTCAACTATTTCCAAAAAACCCCAAAAATTTACCCCAAGCTAATATTGATGATTTGAAATAAAAAATGAGCACCATTTTATGAAAATAATTTTCTAAATAAATTTTATGTAATTTTTAAATAAAATAATTATTTATTCCAAATAAACAACTTTAACATTATAACTCATTTTGTAACACCTTGAAAAAGTAATCAAGGTCCCATAAAATTTTTGTATTACCATAAGAAAATAAAGTAACAATTTATGATTACATTTTATGAAAATAAATTTTAATTTTAAATTATTGAATTAATTATAAAATGGTAAATAAAATATTTCGGAAATACACAAATACCAAAAAGTATATTATCATCATTTGTTTGCTTTTAAGATGTCTAAATTGTATTTATACATTCATGGGTGATGTATCTATTTTTTTTGGCTGATTTACTATTCATTATTGTTCACTACTATTCATAAGGGTATGTTACTATTCAAACATTACTATTCACTAAAAATCATGATGATCTTATTAGACTCTAAATTTCATACTAATCACAAGTATAGAAGACCATTTTTTTAAATTCATTTCACATTATTAATTATTTAAAGTATACAATCTTTTTAAATACCCCTTTTTCAAATATTCATCAATAATATAGAAATTTATCCTACCTTTATCTGGAAAATTTAAAATCACATAATTTATCATTATAGTAAATAAAAATTTTATTTATACAAGGGATTAAAAAAAAGTATCTAGGTACTCGTTACATAGCCCCTTATAACACCTACAAAGGAACTAAGTTTAAGGTGAGCTATTCTGATAGAATCTGGGGGAGGCTCAGACAATATTTCATGTGTGGTGATTTCTTTTAGCATGAACTTCTCCCTTAGATGATTCTATTGAATCTTCACAAGTTTATTCTCAGCTTGGGCTTGGTCCAGAGCAAATCCCGGAGATACTACCTCCATCCCATGCTCTAACAGATGGGCTTCGTATGACCCGAGTCTGCTAGATGAGGCCATCAAATCATTTTTATATATTAATTAACCAATATAACTTGTATTTATAAACAATAATTTCAATGTTAAGAGTTTATTGTCCAATGATCATATTTACCAAAGGTCATATAAGAGTCGAAACCCAACAGAATCACATCATTAAATAAAGGACATAGTTTTGCGGAGTATAAAATAAAAACACACACAAATTTAGGAAACAAATATTATGAAAAAGTTCATGTTGTTACATTATTCCCTCCTTAAGAAATTTCATCCCCGAAATTTTAACTCGTAACAGCAGATAGATAAGGTGTAGGTATTTCGGCCTCATAGACTCCTATGGTTCCGACGTGGCTTCATCACATTTGTGTTTCCTCCACAACAACATTAACAAGGTGGGTAGTCTTGTTGCATAGAAAATTGTCTATACGTTCCAAGATCTCCCCAGCTATTCCTTATAAGAGAGGCCATGTTCCAATTTTAGCACCTCTGGATTTAGTACCCGAGAAGGGTCAGGTATGTACCTATTCACGAGGGATAAATGGAAGGCATCATGAACATGTGCAACATTTGGAGGAAGTACAGGTCGATAGGCCATTGCTCAAACTTGATCAAGGATATCATAGGGGCCACTGAACCTATGTCTTAGCTTTCCTTTCTTCCCAACCCTCGTGACTCTCTTCCAAGGTGAAATTTGAAGAAAGACCATTTCACCAACATCAAACTCCAAGTCCCATCGATGATTGTCGGCATACCTCTTTTTCCTACTCTGAGTAGCCATAATGTGATGCTAGATGGAATGGAATTTTTCTATCCTCTCTTGCACAATATCGGGCCCAAGAAGCAGTCTATCACCAGATTCATGGCAACAAGTATGAGTTCTACATCACTTACCATATAGAGCTTCATAGAGATATATTTGAATGCTCAAGTGGAAGTTCTTATTGTAAGAGAACTCAACTAAATGGAGATGTAGATCCCATCCAATTTTAAATTCCATTGAAGTTGTTCTTAGCATATCCTGAAGTGTTTGAATAGTCTTTTCAGATTGGACATTAGTTTGGGGTTGATAGGCCGTACTGATATTCAATTCAGTGCTCATAGCATGTTGATGACTTCTCCATAATTTTGATGTGAACCATGGATAACGATCCGATACGAGAGAAAGTGGAACTACATACAGCCTTACCACTTCCTTCACTTAAACCATGGAAAGTTGATCTGGAGTTAAATCTTCCCGAATGGAGATAAAATGGTCATTGTTGGTGAGACTGTCCATAATAACCCATATGACATTGGTTTCTTAGGATGTTCTTGGGAGACCAGTTATGAAGTCCATAGTGTAATTGTCCCACTTCCACTCTTGTATGGGTAGTGGTTTCAATACCCATTTAGGAATTTTTCACTCTGACATCAATTTCTGACATACTAGGCACCTTAATGTGTAGTCAAGAATATCCCCTTTTATATTATCCCTCCAATAATGATCATGAAGGTCTCTATGTGTTTTTATGCTTCTAGGATGTACAGATAAAGTAGAGCTATGAGCTTCATCCTTCAGCTCCTTCATTATTTCTTGAATATATGGAACACATTGTCTTGTAAAAAATTTCAATACACTTTATTGATCAATATTGAACTCAGAAAACAACCCATCCTTCATAGTCTCAAAATTATTCTATGACAAAGGATCTTCTTTATGAGATTTCTTGATCTTCACTAGTAATGACAGTTGAGAAATCATTTGGGTTAGGGTTGATGATGTCCCTTCCTTTATAATTCCCATATCCAGCTTGACATGGTCTCTGATCAAAGGATAAATTTGAATCCTCGTAATGGAAAGAACAAGAGGGTCTTACCTGCATAATGCCTCTTTGACATTGTTTCCTCTTCCGGGATGATAATGAATTGAACAATCATAGACTTTGAGAAGTTACAACCATCTCCTCTTCCTCAAGTTCAGTTCCTTATGTGTGAAAATATACTTCAAACATTGATGGTATGTGTATATATCACATTTCTCCCCATTAAGATTGTGCCTCCATATCTTCAGAGCAAAAACAACCATAGAGATCTACAGATCACGTGTAGGATAGTTTTTCTCATGATTCATCAAATTTAGAGATGCATAATCAATGACTTTGTCATTTTTCATGAGGACGCACCCAATCCCTTTCATAGATTCATCGCTAAAAATAACAAATCCTTCACTACATGAGGGTAGAGTTGACATGGGTTAAGTAACCAATCTCTTCTTCGGCTCTTGGAAACATTCATCACGCTCCTTTCCCAGATGAACTTGACCCCTTTTCGAGTTAACGTGGTTAATGAATTAGAATGATGTGAGTTGGTCTTCCCAAACCTCCTATAATATACCGCTATACCAAGGAAACTACGAATCTCAGTTATTTTTGTAGGTTGAGGCAACTCCAACATAATTGTGGTGTTTGTAAGGTCAACTGTGATTCCTTCATTGGTAACAATGTGCCCCAAGAAAGCAACTTGTTGTAACCAGAATTCAAATTTGTTGAACATTCCAAAAAGCCTTTCCTTCCAAAGCGTGTGCAAAATACCTCTTAGATGATCCTCACACTCCTTGAAACTTTTGGAATATATTATAATATCAGCAATAAAAAATAACACAATTTTATCAAGCTAGTATTTAATGACTCTATTCATCAAATCCATAAAAACAGTTGGTGCATTAGTCGATCTTAAAGGCATAAAAACAAACTCATAATTCCCATATCTTGATCAAAAGGCAGTTCGTGGAATATCTTCATTCTTCACCATCAAATGATGGTAACCAGATCAAAGATCAGTCTTAAAAATGAATTGATGCCCACGTAGTTGGTCAAAAAAGTCAGCAATTTTTAGACGAGGGTATTTTTTATTCACTGTGATCCCATTTAGTTATCTGTAATCAATGCATTGAGGAATTTATCAATCCTTCTTTTTCACAAAGAGAATAGTTTCTCCCCAAAGATAAACACTCGGTCTGATAAACCCCGTCTCCAAAAGATCTTGGAGTTGTTTCTATAATTCTTCTAACTCCACATTTTCCATCCTATAGGGGTTCTTAGATATCAGATGATACCTAGGTATGAGTTCAATATAGAACTCTACCTATTTTTCTAGGTGAGGTCTTGGTAACTCCTTAGGAAATAAGTCAACGTATTCATGGATGATGGGGAAATTTTCTATCCTCAATCTCTTATTTCCTTCTTATTCTTCACAGATCAACACCATAAAGAATGATATAAGAGGTTATTGTAGACAAAGATCAGGTTGAGATATCTCTCCTTGGAAGATAACCGTAGGTTTTTCATTCAAGACTACTTCGATTTCCTTGCTTTTTCATTTGATCTTAGTATTATACATTGATAGCCCGTCCATCCCTAGTATAATGTGGAAGTCTAGCATGGGAATGACTACTAGATTAGCGATAACATTGTGCTCACGAAATTAAATAATATATTTCCTAAACACAGACGATGTTTGGACAATCACATCAGGAGTCTTGATTGATAACACTACTTTTTGAGAATCGGGGGTTGATTCTGATTTTTTTGAAAACATGGTGGAAATAAAGGAATGGGTAGAAATAGAATCAATCGATGTACTTTCTGGCATTGATAGAACAACAACAGTACCTTCCACCACATCATTTGAAGCTTCCACATTGGCCATTGTGATTGAAAAGTATTACATTGTTCCCTTGGTCATTGCTGAGGATGATGGTGATTCCCTTGCACTGACCTAAAATTTGGAAAATGATTAGAAAAGTTACCAAGTTGTCTGCACATATAGCATTGGACATTAGGTAGGTTTTGTACCATCTTCACTTTGTCATTACTGTTTGGAAGTTGTGGCTTCACCACACTATGACTATTCCGTGCAATGTGGCCATCTTTACCACACATGTAGAACTTCCCACTCTTGAGCAGGCAGTTCTCTGAATACTTCTACCCACATTTATTACATGTGGGAAGTTTTAGTTCCTTTCATCCTCTTCTCTGATCGAAGATTCTCTCTTAGCTTGGCTCTATCGATCTTTTCTTTTCATTGTTTTTATGATTGCATTACGGCTCACCGAACTCTAGTTTGACATTCATCGCACTTCACATGATATCCTCATATCTATCATAATCTCGGTTGGCTAGATTGTTCCACATATGAGGTATCAGTCCATCAAAGATTATATCAACCTTACCATTTGGATCCATGAAAAATATAGAGGTGTAACATGAAATACTTATGAAGTTCATCTTGTAGATTCCCACTGCTTCATTCTCCTTCTGCTGCAGCTCGAGAAACTCCTTCTTCATTCTTCTTCTCATTGATCGATGTAAATACTTGCTTAAGAAGATCCCTCTGAACTCTTCCCACTCCATAGTTTAAACCTCCACTCTTTTCCTTGTGTTTTAATTAGTTCCCACCACTAATCAGATTCTCCCTCTAAGCAATAGATAGCCATGGTGACCTTCTATTGCTCTGAATAATAGAGCACAGAAATGATCTTCTATATAAAGCTGATCCACTGTTTAGTAATCAATGGGTCGGTAGATCCCCTGAAGGATAGTGGTCATTGATGAATAAAGGATTCAACAGAAAGTCTTTCCCTTCATAGTGAAATCGGTCTCTCATCTTGATTCAAGTTATTTCCCATAACTTGATTCAGTTGGTTCAACATTCGTATGAAATTTTCCCTTCCAGATTCCATCAGAGGGCCATAAACATATGGTCCATTGCAGTCACTATTTTCACAATTCCTCCTATTTCCTTCCATTTTCTAAAAGAAAAAAACATTAGTTAGAAACTTATTTGATTTACGAATCCTTTAACAATATAGGATTTTATGACTAAAAGCATCATTCATTAAACAATTCCATTTCCTTATAAATCCCTCATAATTATTCGTAAAAATCTTATTATTAACCAATATTCTCCTACAGTGTGTCATAAACACGAGTACAACAAGACCCGTTGTTGTGTACTTGGATACCCTATGTTAATCTCGGAACTCCTTGTCAAAGTTTTTACTCCTAGGTACATCTCTTCCAGAGTGGCCTCTACCTGCTCGTATCCAGACATGGATAGATTTTCTCGGTAAACCATTTACTCAATAATCCCCAAAATACAAAGACATTTTCCTATATTTAAACTTTTCTATATGATTATTCATAATGTTTTCATAGCCTAAATTCCATAAATTAATAATAATTAATTTTATACCAACTATGTCATCCAACCTTTATATTACATAACATTTCATTACATGTTACAAATAGAGGATCTTTAAAGTCTAGTTTCTTGGAAATAAAGAACATAAAACCAGAAAAGAACATAAAAATTCTTCTAATACACTTGTATGGATTTATCATATTTTCATCATATGTAAAATATCATCATCTCATAACCTGGAGACATACATCAAAGGAAAGGGTGAACATAAGGCTCAGTAAAGAAAACAAGGGAATCATTTTACTTTTGATATCAATAAGAATTTGATGAAAACCACACGATATGAGAAGCTGAAAAAGAGGAATATCATAATAAAAAGAAAATTAATCATAACTAGTGTATGTGGCTACAAAATTTCATTTATACGTTCATGAACATATCACCAAGGTTAATTTTCAAGGTTTCTTA
This sequence comes from Viscum album, assembly GCA_963277665.1. Taxonomy (NCBI): domain Eukaryota; kingdom Viridiplantae; phylum Streptophyta; class Magnoliopsida; order Santalales; family Viscaceae; genus Viscum; species Viscum album. Next base: position 358,737,549 of record OY728126.1, on the reverse strand, counting down.
AATACATTAACAATGTTATTCACCATGGTATCATGAAACATGTCATTCTTAGGGACTATTTTTTTACACAATGCATTGAAGAACTCTCAGGGCACACCCTTAATATGTATTCATAATCATGTGACCCACATAGACCATAATTAAATATTTCATAAATAACCCAAATAGAATTTATGAAATTGGTTTCATGTCAAAATCATGACGTTTAAAAATTACTTAAAAATAAGAGCATTATGCCATTTATAACCCAAGAAAAGGGAGTGATGGTTATATGTATGTCAATTCTAGAATCAAATAGATCAATTTTATGTATTGATTAATACCCCTGGAAATGAAAATAGATTAGGGTATCCCCCTAATTAATACAAGAGATTTTGTTGAGAAAAAGGGAGAGATTTTGAGATGAAAATTCTGTAGCATAAAGACTATATAACATCATATTAGAAAACATTAAAAATAGAGGAGACAAGGTTCAAACACTCATAAATAATATATAATTCAGTATGTGTACATAATAAGGTAATGGTATAGATTTTTGAATTACTTACCACATGAAAAGATAACATAAAAGAAAATAAAATATGTTATTTCTTTTATGAAAAATTCTGCAGCCTAAAGACTTCACATAAAAATTCTGAATATAAATTTATGAGAGAAGAAAGGGTCTCTCATAATTTGGACATTAAATGTACAGAAGTAAGAATATATAAAAACATACCCCCACATAAGAATATGGAAACTATAATACATAAAATAATGGAAATCATGACTAAATAGTGGAGGCTGAAAGGTTCCCTTACATTGATGAGTACTTTCGAAATCTCGAATGTTGGGACCTTGGGGGGATTGAGGGAACCTTGGGAAGACTCTTTGGGAGGTAGAAATACTAAATATTTGTTCAGGAGGATTTTGGAAGGAAATGAATGAGTGAATGAATTTCTATTTATAGGAGAAGTGAGAGAAAATTTAATTAACTTCCCAGGGACACCTCATCGGTGGTATTGGAAAAACAATGGGCTTACCCATGGTATTTTCCCATGGTAATGGCCACTTGGGACACCTCATAACATATCTTACTATTCAAAAGTCTACCAGATTTTTTACATCATGAATACATCATCAATGATGTCATTAAACACCCGAAAAACAAAACAATGTTCTTACTATTCACGGAAAATTCAACTTTTTCAGAAAAATCCCAAAAATTTACCCTAACCTAATATTGATGCTCTGAAATCATAAATGAACTTCATTTTATGAAAATAATTTTCAAAATAATATTAATTTAATTTTTAACAAATATGATTATTTATTCCAAATAAACAACTATAAATCTATAACTCGTTTTGTAACACCTTGAAAAAAGTAATCAAGGTCCCATAAAGTTTTCATATAACCATAAGACAATAAAGTTACAATTTATGATTACATTTTATGAAAATAAATTTTTATTTTAAATTATTAAAATAATTATAAAGTGTGAATAAAATATTTATGACATACAAAAATACCAAAACTTATACTATGATCGTTTTTTCACTTTCAAGATGTCTAAATTGTATTTATAAATTCATTGGTGAAGTTTCTTTTTTTTTGGCTGATTTAATATTCAGTACTATTCATAAGGGTATGTTACTATTCATAAATTACTATTCACTAAAATCTTGTTGATCTATTAGACTATAAATTTCATTCTAATAACATATATAGAAGACCATTTTTTGAAAATCCTTTTAAATTATTAATTATTTAATGTATACAAAAATATTTTAAAATACCTCTTCCTCCAAAATTCATCAATAATATAGAACATCATCCTATATATATCCAGATATTTGAAAATCACAAAATTTTCCTTAATTAGAAAAAATAATTATTTATACCAATGGATTACAAAAAGTATCTAAGGCCTCATTACATATCCCTTTATAACACCTGCATAAGACCTAAGTGTAAGGTGTGAAATGGTGATAGAATATTAGGGTGGCTCAGATAACATTTCTCGAGTGGTTATTTTTATCAGCTTTAACTTCACCCTTAGGCGATTCTCTTTAAGCTTCACATGTTGAATCTCATCTTGGGCATGGTCCAAAGCAATGCCCAGAGATGCTACCTTCTTCCCAAGCTCTGAAATATGGGCTTCGTACGACCCAAGTCTACTCAGTGAGGCCATCGAGTCTTCTTTTGGTATTAATTAACTATAATCACTTTTATTTATAAACAATAATTATAATTAAAAGTGTTTATTTTTCGACGGTCATATTGACCAACAGTCAAATAAGAGTTGAAATCCAACAAAATCACTTCTTTAATTAAAGGATATTGTTTTTTGGAGTATAAAATAAAATAACACACAAATTTAGAAAACAAATATTATTAAAAATTTCAGGTCGTTACAAACCCCATTGGTATGTCCCCATTTCGGATTATTTTTTCTAAATCCTGACATCTCCCCATGGAAGATGAGCATCAAGATTATTCGGTTATAATTAAATTTAACATTGATTTGTCCCAAGCTATAATTCATAGGTATAATCAAATTCAAGAGAACGAGGAAATTCAATTTTCATCATATGATAAATCCATCTCTAGAAGGAAATATCAAAATCCACATGACCGAATTATCCAACAAAGGGAGTTTCTTATTTTATATAAAGTCGTACTCTAAAATTCACAACTAAAGCTGATTCCTGATATCTTGTGTTCCAGATTGACTGATCCTTTTTTATATCTAATGTTTTTCATTATGGTGCATGGAAATCACATAGTAGGACACTAGAAGGGGATTTATAGTCAATGGGAAATGATTGAAGCAATACATTGAGGTACATTCCACCCATGAAATTGATTTTTCACACTAAATTACCCCATCATCACTTGAGAATATTAGGTTGTCCATAAACCTCTAATATTCATATTAGTTTTCATATTTTATATTATTCATTTTGTATGCACATATCATCTCATAGGATCACATTGTAGACAATTCAATATTTTGAGTGTAGGGGAGGGGAAAACATTTTGGGGTAGATATTTAGGATTTTCAGTTGAATTTTTTTGAGTGTCTTCTTTAATATTTAATGTCAAATTCTCAAAAAACAAAACAAACCATTGTAAATATAAAAATATCATGTAGGATTTTAATTTATATATGGAGTATATAGAACGTGATTTTTTTTCAAAATTCATTGGTTTTATGATAATAATGAGAAACATTTAATCATTAGGGGTTTAATTTTACTAAAATTGAAGTCTTTGATAATATGATTGATTGTGTCATAATAAAACCATTTAGATGATGGCACCATTATTTGTTTTAGTTGTTCATGGTAAATTGTGTCATTGATTTCACCACACAAATTTTCACACAACCGTGACTAGTGATATTTTTCCAACTCAATTGAATGTATATCTATGATAGTTAAGAAAGTTCATCTTATATCAATGGATGGTTCATACGTTCTTTTCTCTTCTAATCGATTTCATTACTATACCAAATATTATAATGCGTGTGTAAATGATATCTGATAGTTCTACACCCTAAAAAAAATTAAAATATAAAAAATATTTATTAATAGATGGGGGAGTGATGAAATGTATAACATGTGGGGATATCTAGGTTGGGATCTTAAGGTTTGACGCTTATGAATTCATATGTGAGTGGGCCTAGAAATTTTATTTCAATGGAATATATAATATGTTCAGTTAATTAAACCATGTAAGAATAATTATTTTACTTGAACTGAATATAATGAATAGAGGGTGGAGATATGATCTTGAAATGGTTGGCACACACACACGTTGGGAATTAATGGCATGGCGGACCCATAACATGTTTTTTTATGAATAGTGTCATTAATATCATTGGATTTCATTTTGATACAATTTATGATAGATTGACTTTTAAAATTGTTAATATTGAATCATGATAGGAATCATACTTTTCCTATATTTTCACTATGGATTGAGTAATATGAACATTCATATCTTGTCAATTTTTTGAGTACATGATATGTTACTTTTCCCATGACTGAAAAAGGGTATGTGTAGGGGAGTTGATAAAAAAACCTTAATGGGTATTTTAGTTATAATAAACGATATAATTTATTAATATTACCTTCTATTTTTTTATTTATAAAATATTTCAGATTAGATCATTTATTTGAAAATTTGATGAAAATTCATATTTTACCATTTAAAGTGAGTGATAGTACTTCAGACACAAATATTTTTATATTTATTTTTTAAACATAAAATTTTGTAAATGTGTTTTTGACTTAATGGGATACAACTTTCATTAATGACAAGGGAGATAAATCATGAATTTTATAGGGTAAAAGGGACATATAATCAATGATGGGTTTGACACCCTAGATTGGACATCAATTTTCTATTTGGGACATAACTTATTCCGTCCATATTTTATTGTTCCCAAATATGAATAGATTCTTGAGGACCCATTTTATCACAAATCAAACATTGTTCAAGATAGATAGTTCAAATGATTTCATGGTCAAACAGGCGCATCAAGTTGGATTAATAAATTTGGACGAATTTCCACATTCACACATGAAACCAGTTAAAACCTAACCTCCCCTCCGCTCTTTAAATTGATTTTTTCCAATTTTTATGGGTTGGTACACGAATTAGGATGTTTATGAAATATTATAAGTGGTTTAACTCAAATTATACAACCATTTAATGAAAATTTCACTTGAAGTAAGGATCCCTTCATTGTAGCCTTCTTCTTCTTCACCATATTTTTATATTTGTGTTTTCCTAATAAACATCTTAGCTCCTCTTCAATTTATTCAGTTTTCTTATTTTTTTATTCTATTTTATTTATTTTATAATCTTTATATTTGGTATGGATCTTTAGAGTAGAATCTTGATTGTTCTATACCGATTCTAAATTATTGCAAGTGAAATTTTCTTCAATGATGATTACACCACCCATGGAGGAGTATTTTTCTTAGTAATTTATATACTTATTACCTTATTCATTTATTTATTTTGAAATAATGGGATAATTTAATTCACCTATAATAAATTAAGAAATTTTTTAAAATTAAAATTAACTAAGAAATCAATTGAAAAAATAACAGAAAACACACAATGTCTGGTGATGTGTGAATTGTAAGAGCACAATCATAATCGGTGAATCAAAAGAACATGGGATAAATTTATTGAGTTAAAATATAATCCATAAACCCAATCCTTCCTCATTTTATAAAATGTATATGTGACACAATTTAGCACTAACCATAATATAGGCATAGAATGTTAATCATTGCAAGGTGTTACTATTGCATATTCTGAAGTTAGCATAGGGGTTAATTCACATCATCACTGTGATAATGTTATTTCTCATATGGTTAACAAATTAACAAACTAGTGGATCATAAATATGAAGATATTAATTAAAATTATAATGACTAATAATTGTGTACATATGTAATGTTGATCGTTTACACCTCTTAAAATATTTTCTAAAAAACATCTTCTCGTAGTGTTTTATTACTAAAATTTCATTTCAAAAAATATTTACATTCTTCTCCCTCCATAATTATTATTCTTATTCTATAAACATTGAACAAATCCCATCCCATCATTTTTTGTTTTTTATTTTATTTTTTTTTATTTTCAAAATAACATGAATATGTTGTTTTTAATTACATCCTCCATTGAGAGACAACCTTAGTCAACGACTCTGCACTATCTAAATAACACCTAACCAAATATCATTTGGGTGTTCCCATAACATCACCCACACAAAAAGGTTGTCTAAATACAAATTAATGATTTCAATATTGGGGAGTCCTCTCAACAGATCATGTATCTATGATTTATTGTAGTTGGAAATTAGAATGGCCACTATAAATCATTTGAGTTTCATGAATTGTCATTTTTCTGGTAAAGAGAATGGAATATGGATCCATTCCATTTGAATAACCAAGTAATAGGATATTCTGAAGACAATGGTGAGGGCTATTGGGATTCAATTAAATAGTTGGATAATAATAAATATATTATTTATTTATTTGTCTAAATTTTATCAGATGAAGTTATAAAATTATAAACAACTTATTTTTAGAAACAACATCAAATATTACCTCAAAAAAATTGTTTCAATCAACACTCGATAAGAAAAACCTTCTCACCGGTACTAATTTCGAGGATTTTCCAAGGCTTCTACAGGACATCCTTCACCATTAATGGAAAATATATGTAATGGAAGAACCTTTACCAGCTGTGCCTAGATATGAGTTCAGTGATGAAGAGAACTATCTGTATGAGAATCTTCTAAATGATGCTACCGATGTTTAGTGGTTCAAGATATCATCTATGCCCAATTATCTCTTGAAGAAACATGAGGAAATTGATTCTTATGTCACGATGTATCACCTTCAGTATATCTATCAAGAGAAATCATGATAAGAGACGTATATGATTTACAATTATTTGTTCACGACTAATCACGGAGAGTCAGTTCCAGCTGAGCCTCATGTAGTCTATCTTATCTAATACATTGAGAATATAGAAATCAATGGGATTAAATTCCTTGAAGATTTTCATTCATATCCCATACAATAACATCTTCCCAATAACTTCTCTAGTTTTATTATGAATTATAATATGAACAACAATGAGAAGACTCTATCGAAACATTTAACCTTGATTTAACAAGTGGATAAGAACATGGGGAGTGATCAACCTATCGTCATTATAGTGAATAGGAATATGAAGGACAAGGAAAAGGGGCCTAAGACTTATAAATAGTCTAAATACCCTAATAACAATCTGAACAAGAATAATAAGGTCTAAAATATGGGTAAGGAAAAGGAGGTAGTATGTTTTTTATATGGAATGTCAGGTCAGTTGAAGAGGAACTGATCCCAGAGGCTAGGGGAATCCAAAGGTGTGTTAATTATTGAGTGAAATATTTCCATTTATACACATTGGGAATTAGATATATCTTCTAGAGCTCACATCTATATTCAAATGTAGGAACCAAGTATATTTTAGAAAATTTCCAGCGCAGATCTGGATCTCTGAGCTGCCAATGGTGTGAGGCCAGCTGCTCATTCCATTAGTGACTACCACATTTCATTGCTAAAGGGAATGATTTTGGATTTTCATTATTGTAATGATATACCTACTGTTACCAAAATCATTATTTTGGTATCATGTTTAGATACATATGGATTTATTTTCATGTTAATAAATAATTGTTTTTACTTTTAAAAGGATTAAATATGTTATGGTATGACACATTTAAATAGTTGTGGGATGAATCAGATTCCATCACTAGAGAGGATCACCCCTACCAGTGTCAGTCTCATACCACTTCATGTTATCAAATTAGATGTTTATTGATTACCATCCTAATGGGACTTGTAGAGACACCTAAAACCCATATATCTTGTCAGAGAAGAAAAATTATGAAACTTTTCAGCTCACTAGCTTTGTTTTTGGTGTGTGAGACCCTTTGGATATGTTCACAACGGGTATTAACTACCCTAATACCACATGCGTATCATTAGTTATAGCATTAGTACAAGAAACCTGAAATTAAACTATTTGATGTCCATTCTTCTAGTCCAATCATTAATACAATATATTATGTGTTTTTTTCACTTGATACTTGTGTCGTAAAGGGCCACTTTGGCTCATTATTGAAGTATTTTTCTACTTTCATTCCCCATAATGTTGTAGCAAACACAATTTTCAGTCCATACATCATAAATTTGATCTGATTTCCCCACTCCAACAATTATGGATTTAAACTATATAAAGATCATCTATAATGTATATATGGTGGTTTCAATCCTTCTTTGTGTTCATTCACATAGCATTTTCACTTGGCTTTGCTATATATATTTGTACAAAGACACCCATTGTCCGAGATCTATGACTATAAAATAGAGGTATAATTCCAAACACCACGAATTTAAATTGTGTGAAAGTCTTCCTTTGCAGTGTGTTGTGTGATGCTGTCTGTATTGGTCCTCCTTGATATCAGGTTATGTCTATCGTGCTATGCACATCCCTTTCAGAATACACCCACATGGTCATTAATGCGTGATGTCAAACATCAGTCTTACCCTGGACATTTTTAAAATTCCACTTATGGAATTTATAATGTATACCCCAATTTAAATTGGGATTCCTCATAAGTTATGTATGGGATGATTAAAAAATGTTACACCATGGCCTGAACATGGGATTCCCCACTATTACTATGGGATACCTCATTTCTCCAGACCTGGCGACGTTAAACTATGTTTTCCACCTCCCACAACAACTTATAACTTGATTCCCATACTCATGGGATATGTAGTGATGTATTGGATTTATCTCTAAAGTCATACTTCTAGGTATCAGCCTCATTTAGTTAGCATGTCCCCTCAATAGGTCGGGATTCCCTTATATCATGATATGAGGATGTATCATGCTCAACACTTGAAGTTACATTGTACTCATATCCCATATAAACATGGGATTCGTCATATCTATGTATTATAATATTCAATACCGTCATTTTATAATGTATCCTTTTCTTATCATCATTATTCTACCTCATTATGTTTCAATTCCATGAATCCTAACTATAAATTTTATGTTAATCTTCCCAATAATATGTGGTTTCACACTAGGCCTTTCTAGTGCTCATTCAAATTAGAATTATCAACTCTACATACAACACATATATGTTTGTTGAACCATCACCAATGTATGAACATTTTAACCTTCAACTAAGAATCATAATCCATTAAACACAACTTTATACTATTTTCCATGGTCCATGACATTCTATATTAAACTATGAGAAACATCCCAATCACATGACATTAAACTGTGATACATGTCCTAATCACTTGATAATAAATTTTACCATGCACCATCCTCACCGTATGACCTTAATATGTGTGTCTATAATCCTCATTGTATGATGTAAAACTACAAAGAATCCTTGGACCTCACATGAGGGGTCCTCTTTTTTGGTGTTGTTCATCTGCGACATCATTCAAATTTTCAGCTGTCACTCGGCATCTGAGATGACTCTATCTAGGAATATGAGTTTGACATTTTTTTTATACCAATATTAATTCTCCAATTTTCCCTAAACCATATTGGAATAATTCAAGGATTGTTGGAATCCATTCTCACATTACATCACTAGATTTCAACATTTTATGTGTTATTATTATAGATCCTCATCCTCCTCAATGTCTAAATGGACCCCTAAAAACATGGTGTTTGTCCAAAGATCACCTACCCTATTCGGTCAACACCCTATATGATATTGCATTACATTTTTAGACTGATTGTGAATTTCAAATATGGTCAGTGGTTGACCATCAATTTGTTCCCCCATATTCCCAAAAAATAGTACATATATTATGTTTCAATCATGGACATCAATTATCTTGTATTATCATACTGAATTCCATATTTTTTGGATTTTGGGAATTTCAATTACAACCTCTTCATTCCCCCTTTTTTCTGGAAGATTTAAAATCACCTAGAATTACCCTATTCATGAACTAGAGGACATTTGAAACGAAAGTATTCTATTCTTTGAGCCTCATTATACATCCACAAACTCTCTTATCCCAGACTCTGTTTGTGTTCAATCAAAAATAGAATACCACCATGTAGCCTATGATTGTCCAACACTCTCATATGAAGATAAAATACATGGAAACCCCTTATTTCTCACACTAGGAATGACCCACAATTTCTTATGGGTTAATTTTTGGTTGTCTAATAAATTTGATCTACGTAATAAAATAATGAAAGGAAATATCATAGATCATTAAAATTAGGAAAACCAATGTTTTGAAGAGTCGTCCTCATATTTAAGGCTACCCTATTCAAAATTTATCCTTTAATGATTTGTTTTGGTGATTGAGCACTCCGGCTTGGGCAGTCTCTGCATTGTGCCTCTAGGATTCAATTTCACACCAATAGGTCATATTTTTCTTTAGTATCATTAAAGAGAACATCTTAGGCCCTGATCTATTATCGAGCTTTCTTAACCTGAAATATACCCTCTGCCTTCTTTGTCTGATCCTTATTGGCCTCAAACACAGCTTGTTAAGCCCTTAGACTGATAGTGATCACATCCTGAGAAATGGAGGTCTTTGTGTCCTCCTGTGAATGTCCATACATATGGGGACCTTTTTATTTTGTAAAATTAAGTACTTGGGAGCCCCTGGAGTTTTGATATTTCTAGGCCATATTTATCCCCTTTATTTTGTATGATCTTACTGGACAAGTAAGTCATGGCCTATTTCATAAAGAGTGATGAATTTCACCCCACCAATCCCAATACTAAATAATCAATGGTAGAGACTTCCCACCCATTGAGGTAGTTAAAATATACAGATATGAGTGATGATGTAACACAAATTCCTCCACATATTCTTACAGACATCCCAGTTATGCTTAGTGACCTATATACCAGAATATTCAAAATAGTATGGTGTTTCAGGCTTTTATAGAGGGAAAACTACTAGTATAGTGTTTGTTGAATCATATAGGTGCAGGTCCTGAGGTGTAAGCAGATGTTGAACTATCTCGAGGAGTGACTCCTCATCAGCCTATCCAAATGTGGAAGACGCTTCTGCTGCACCTTGGGGAATCATAGAAGTGTATGCAATAATCCAAGTTTCCTTGAATATCCCTACTAGTAGTGCAACCTTAGCTTTACCTCCGACTATCACCACTTGTGTAAATTTCACTATTGGAGGACCAAATGAAGCCTCCCCGTATGATTCACCAACTGGCCACGTCGCTGCTTCCCCCATCACAGAATTTTCTCCAACATCCACCTATTGTGGAACCACATGGATCTGCTCAACCAAAAAATCTCATTTGACTGGCCCTATTGTGGTTCCCTTCTCCACGACCTCCATTAAAGGCATAGTTTCAAAAGTCCCCTCAAATGAAACCTTTGTAGTTGGCATGACATTCATATCCTTTCTTTCCATTTCTACTAGGAGGGAATCATATTCTATCACAACATCATCCTTATGTGAAGTTAATGCAGATGATTGCACTAGTGGTTGATTCCTAAGCACTGTTTGAACATCCATTGCAATATATAGATGTCAAGCATATACAGGAAAATTAAAGATTCATATACAAATATGAGGTTGGGAATTATAGGAATTGTATAATACAGTGAAGATTCATGAAGGTTCATAGGTATCACCATGGGTAAGGTTATTTTTGTAGTCACTTCCCGAGTTGTAAGAACCAATGGTTGAGTACCTGCCCTTGTAACATCCAATATGGACCCCATATTCTTCCCTTCATGGGTTGAGGTATCCCTTCCCTCCATTTCAGGTTTGTCTTGGACATCCCCGTCCTCTGTGTTTGATTCGTATGAAAATGGAAAAAAGAGTTCAACAATAGTTCTAAGGTGGATGTTATATTTGAGGTATATTGGATCTATATATTTACCTAATTAAAATCAAAACATCCTTCCATAAGAGACCCATGATAATCATCAATTCCCCATGACTAACAAGGCTCCTCGGGAAAAGGGGCACACAGAACTAGATCAGTTGCTGACTATTGCAGGGGAGGTGAATTTTCTAGCAACACCTTCACCCGATAAGTCAACAATGCATAGTGACCTGTGAATACATTAGGTCCACCATCTCTACCACATACCACTGTCCCTTATTCCATGACATGAAGAAACCATACGTGGCATAGTCAATCCCAACAAGAAGCATCATATACCTATTGAAATGTTTCCACATCTTGTGATAGTTGGTTAACTATATGTAATATTCTATGTTTTCCCATGCTTGGAGAAACCAAACATCACTGGGAATGGCCCCGCGGTGTAACATTTTCATAGGAGCTTGAAATAATTTCATTATGGCCACCTTAGAAGGCTCCCCTTCTTCCCAATTTTCCCTTCCAATAAATGTTGGTTCTGATATACCTATTCCTCTCCCTTTTCCTCATTCATTTATGAGACCACTAATTGATGGAGAAACTTATACTTTCCTAATCACTATATTAACTCTTCTACCATAGCACCCTCCAACCAATGTTAAGACCCAACCCTCTAGTTGAGGGACCTCCCCTTCATTGGATCGAGTGGCCCGTTTCCTATGCATAACCCTAAAATACATGCTCCCATAACTCTGTGAATTTTCAAGAATAATCATTTACAAAGTATTTAGTGTTGGGATAACATTAAAAATTACACAATATTCATGCAAGAAAATGTTACATAGATTCCTCATCACAAAAGGATTACAATCGTGATTCAACTCTGAGTACACCTTTGGAGTTAATCACTACAGACACATGAATTTCCTTACAAACTGGTGTGGATTGTACTACATTCAAACATTCTCATAGTCGACTCTTGATACCAATACCCCACCTCAAAAGGAAAAAATGATATGATTTCTATTACACGGTACATGGTCCATCATGTCTCACCACTCTCATTGTTAAAAGGAATAGGTGAAAAATAAAATTCTCTTCCATCCTGACCTTCTCTAGCTCTTCCACCATACCCAAATTGAATTGGAAACATCATGAAATATTTAAATTTTTTTAGAAATTTTTTTTAGGGATGGGAAATTGGTTTCAAGTACTCATAAACTCCCATGTGTGTGGCCAACTAGCTATATAGAAAGTTAAAATGCCCACACACACACACATCGACATATTCCTTTCATTGATATAATGAATAACCTGGTATATATTCTCCAATACTGGGATAGAAAAGATTAAATGCTTCCCAAATTATAAAATCTATTCCATTATAAAGGTGTTTGGCCACACCCCCATGGGTGCATCCCTCACTTGGAGAATCCATCTATAGATGTATGCTAAAATGAATCCCTCCAATCTAATGATGGGTTGAGAATCAGTCTTAAAACTGTATCCCCATAGATTCCACCAGATCCCTTATGGAATCCACCAGTAGGATCCCCCCTTCCTCATTGGAATAACCCAAGTTGCATATGAGTCCTAGTTAGATACATTTCTTCTTGATATTCTCCTTCAACTGGTTCATTCATTGTTTCATTCGAGAAATATCTGAACTACTTCTTAAAGAAATCATCCCTCATCCTTCACTTCTCTTCACTAAATCCTAGTAATAGATCCAGGGGTGCCTTCACTATGTTGGGAAACTTGTCTACCCACCATAAATTCATCACAGGGAGAAATTCATCACACATTTTCCCCAAGATTAGTATCTTGGTGATTTAGTGAAGGTCTCATACACTGATGTTAACTTCACTATGATGAAAATGGAATTTATTGGCCATTGGTGACCATCTATGTAGCTGATCGGGCATGATATCCTACGGATAATAAATATTGAACTACTAAGACCATCCCAGTTCATAAAATTCCGACTTGCGTCATCTTTTTCACAATTTCAAGTCATGAAATGCATGCCAAGTATGTTCAGTCCCACACTTTCATGAAGTAACCTCCCTATCACTAATACCAATTATCATTCCATCCCCAAAGAGGATTCCCCAAAACTTCCTTAATGATAATTTAATACTACACTGGGGATGCCTTCTCATCCATATTCTCCAAATCAATGTTACAAATATGGTTTTAGAGATTTTCTGTTGTGATGGGTGTATAGTATTTCTAGATATGACATGAATCGTCTCCATTCTAGTGATATTTCCCCTTTATTCTCCAGAACGAGTAAGTTGGCTCATCCAAGATTGTAGTTGGGAAGAAGATATCATATCTCAGGATGAAGATATATTGTGGATGCATCTTGAACAAATGATGTCTCTTTTGATCATCTAATAGCATTGTGAGTAGTGACTTATAGTTTGAGGCACATCAGATGTACTCCCCGATCATGACGTTTTCTATAATTTCTTCCCTCCAAGAAAATTCTATGTTGAATTACAAAAATATTCATTAGATTCAAAACATAAGTGTATTTTGAGTCTAGTTCATGAAAGTAATTGATGACTATTTTTCTCAATGCTCTGGGTTGCAGAGATCACTTTTCAAATATAAGATTCACGGTGTTAACTTCTATAAAATTCATTCTTAGAGAAAAATTCCATATGCATGGTTTGCTAATGTATAATTTATGTACCGTGTTTTTTTTTGAAAAAGAGTTTTGAGAAAATTGGGAAAAATGTTTCTTCTCATGATGGTTTAGGGCCTTTTAGGGACCCATTCACGATTTATTATTATAAGGACGGTGCGAGATTCACGTTGGCCTCTGCGTAATTGAAAATCAATAATAAGAATTGTATGTGAGAATCGTGAATGATCTTTATGAAAGGGTATGTAATTATATTGTTTGGTCATTCTCTCTTAGAATATTTCCCTCTTTTTCTCAGCAGATCCCATTCTGAAAGTGTGTTGTAGATTTTTTGGCACCAAAATACATTCCATGAAAATAATCGTTGAGGAAGTGGCTAGTTTAGAGAAAATACATGACAAAATGGACCAAAACACATATTAAGTGTCTACATTGTGAAGACCTTCCTATTAAAAAATGGTTGGAGCTCATGGAGATCCTAACTAAGAATTCTACTTAGCGAATGTATGAATTTATGATGGTGTTATTCCATGAGTATGATGGTGCTTCACGATAACATTGATGGTTGATGGTTTCTCCACAAGACCTATGAATATAATATTATTTGTAAATCCCAAAAATTCTTCATAAACAACTTCAAATATTTGAAACCCGCCATTCCTATAAATACCACATCAGTCCAATAGTTGAGAGGTGGTTACCCAACCAATCCCCTTATTAATTTATCCCATTTCTTGAAACTCCTAAGTATCGTGAATGGAAATAATAATGAAAAATCTAAGGTACCTGGGTTTCAAACACCCCCCAACCACGTGTTCTTATAATCCTCTACACCAGGTGTAGATTCCTTACTCAAAATCTTATGCCCTTCGTGAAGGAAGAAGGCCTTGCAAAGCACTTGAGGCTTCCTGAATCATTCCATCTTAATGAATCATTCCTTTCTTGAGCCATGACTACTTCAAGAGGTAGGTCTACCCTGTTTCATGAAGCCTCCCCCTTTATGAATCCCATTACCTTTTTGGAATACATGAGATTTATGAAGCACCTCTCTATGATGAAATATTCATCGCAAAACCCCTCTTATGGGCCACTCCTTTGTGCCTCCTTGATTTTGACACCTCTTCACGATGGTTTAATGCCTATATCCCCCCAAACCTATCTAGGATTAGTTTGGATGCACCACAAGTCACTATGTGACATGTTCCACCCTTTCAAATGGCCCACTCAACTTCAACTATGTCCTTAGACTCCCATCTACCTTCTGTTTCCTCAATATAGGTACAATAACAAGTGGTTCATCTCATCGTAGTCGTACTAAGATAGACCACATGATTAAAAAAGTATCCCCATTATTACAACATGGAATTTCCAATGCATAAACCCATCTAGAGGTGCATGAGAGATCATCTCATAGGCCGATGGGGAGAGGAGTGAGTCCACCATGTCTGATTTTCATGACGTAAACCAACCTAGTCTTGACGTCATCATCACTTGACGTAAAACAATAGCCTTAACCTATATGATGAACAAATGATTCCCCATTTATGATTATCATGGGATGAAAACTTCTCCTGCACCATCATGTGACCCTGTTTCATTATGAAACCTCCATGTTCAAGCCCCTTACCCACTGTAGAATGTACAATATGTTCCATGTATGAGTCACATGGAATGAGATCCACCTCAAGTAGCTTCAACGTGTAAGCCTCACTCGCATATTTGTTCTTCTAGAAATACCCCAGTATCCGTCCACTAGTGGATGAAGGGGATCATTTGATCTTCATATATAGTGAATTAACTTTTTTTATACTAAGAAACACACATAGGGTCTTAGGGTTTAATTGAAATCATGACATCTACAAGATCCCAAACACTCTATGGGCATCCTCTTGAGTGTAAGCCCCGACAACCACACTCAACGAGCCTCTTACTTGGTGTATTCCCAAACCATTAGTACTACATGGGATTTAATTCCCAGCTAACTGGGATATGTAGGATGCCACCCTGATGTCCAAACCCATCATCTACATCCATCTAGATTTTTTCCATCCACACCCATGATATGATCATTCCCTTCACCAAAGATACCACATAGACTCCATGTCCCATGGGTGTCTCTACATGTAATCAACACACAAACATTGACCATGTTAAATCCATTTTCGAAGGTAATATTTTGTTTTTAACCCACTCCATTCCTTTTCCATGATCCATTTTCAAAAAAAGAATTGGGGCCCCCAAATTTTATATTCTTCCTTTGTTTCATCTCATATTTTGGACCTTGGTTTTTTTTCTCGAGTTATGGGTGTTTCATGATTTTTTGAGATATTATATTGTTTATAGTTTGTCTCATGTTTATGATTTAATTTTCCTATATGATTTTTGTGAAAATGGATATTATGGTCTTGACATATGGAGGATCACGGTTGGTGCATGGTTAGAGTAAACCATGCCACATTATCTACAAAATAGTGAGATAAATAGGATTCCTATGGCCAAGGGTGCTCGTACCACACCCTCATAGGAAAACCAAGTAGAAGAAATGGACATGGTTCGTCCAATTTGTATAGAAAAAATTTTCATGGTTGGAGCTTTGTTTACCAAAATCTATTGGAAAACCATGCGGGCACACACATTTTTCACTAATGGGAAAATATTTGGTTTATGGGTTTGGGAAATCATGTGGCCAAACTGTTCATAGTTTCCAATACATTAAAAACACGATTTCAATTTTCTACCTACTTTTACTTTTAACCCCCAAAATCCTTATTACTCCCTCATTATGTTTATAAGAGCCTAGTAGGACCTCCTCTTCTTACTCACACCTACTACATCCTTCAATAGTTATTCTAAAGCAATTTCTTCATGTGTTAATGCTAGATCATCAAAGTATTCTCGTATCCTCTTCTCTATATTCCTTCTCCTTCTATTTTCACATTATTTCATATTCATCCTTGGTCTTATGGATCTAGGGATCATGTTTATTTTTGATTAAATTATGATTTTTGTCTTGGTTAAGGTTATATGGGGGTTTTCGTGCTTCTTGGAACCCTCATGGAGTTGTTCTGAGTTGTCATTATAGAAGCACATGAGATTTGAGGGATGTTTCCCTTTACACTTTTCTTTTAAGTTTATGAATAGTTAGTTTCATAATTATCACACCTTTTATTGATATTAAATTAGTGATGTGTGTTTTTAGAATAATTTTTGATGTGAAATGATGTGGTTTCCTTTATTTATTATATGTACATGGCATTTTTTTATGTTATGAATAATAAATATTTTATAAAATACATAGTTGGATTTTGTGAGTGATTTGTGGGATTGAAAGATCAGTTTGGATTTTAAAATGAATAAATGGATTTTTGAAACCATGGTTTTGGTTTCTTGAATGGGTCATGCATGTTTTTTATTTAAAATATGTGTTTATTTGGATTATTAAAATTGTTTGACATGTGACGATGGTGTGTGACCCATTTTTAAACATGATGAAAATGAATTTGGATTGAAAATATTTTGTGGGTGTGAAAATGGATTTTTTTTATAAAATGGTTATTAAATGTATAATGATGCTTTGCACCAATTTTGGAAAGGTTAGTTCGGTTCCTTGAAAATGAGTAATTTCTCAAAGTTTGTTTGAGGCACAATCAACATTATTGTTGAAGTGGTGTACTTTAAAACTCTCCTTGTATAATTATATTGTCTTGGTTATGTTTATTGTTATGGGAGATCCATGCTGAGAGGGTCCATTTTGATCAGATGGTTTAATGGAAATATATTGTTCTTTGGGGTGTCTTGGTGGTGACGTGTGGTGTGTGTTTATTGAATTAAATATATATACATGTAATTAGATCCTTTTTTCTCATTATTGGAACACTCCCACTATAATATTAAAATGATAAATTGGCTCAACAAGATGATTTTCAGTGAACATTTGTTTCACTAGCATAGGATTATGCTTTATTTCTTGTGACATAGTAGGGGATATGTTTTTTTATTTATATGGAGATATCCCCTCGTTTTGACTAAGTAGGGTGTGATCGACCATGTGGGAAATACTTGATATCCTTGGGTGTGGCATGCCTTTGGAATGAGTTAATATTTATAGTATGTTCTAGATTATTCAACTGGGATTATAGGTTATCCTATATTCTTAGGCACATAGTTGTATATGATAGATGATTGAGATACATTATTGTTTGGTTACCCTATCAATATTATCTTCCATTTCCCTTATCGTATGATCAATGTTCTTGCTCTATCATGTTGTGTACATCTTTAAAAAGTTATAAGTTGGTTTTAAAAGGTTTATAGAAAATGTTTGGAAAATATTTTACACTCTATTTACCTCTATGTTATATGAAAACATTATCTTCTCCTAGAAAAATTACAATGAATGCTTCACGTAAATGAAAATGGGATTAAATAAACAATTCTAATAGAAAATGATTGATTTTAAAGAGGAAAATGTGTGGAATATCATAGTTTTATATATTGTATTTAAAACATTAAGTTAATTTTTTTAATGGATGTCCATTATGTATTGTGTTTTTCAGGCATGCCTACTAAGTTCTAATATTCTTGCCAATTTTTATTAGTTTTTTGTGAAGGTTCCAACATAGTTTCAATCACCATGGGAGATTTTTGGTTTTTATTCTGGGGAGTGACTTAAAATGTCACATGTAGACATTATGGTTTTCAGGATCAGTAGCAGTTTCTTTGGTATAGGATTTTCCCATTTTTAGTTTTGTATAAATGATGTTTAATATTTAATATTCCATTTATTTTGGGATTCTGAATTTATTTTATTCTATTTTGTTTATTTATACAGTGCTTATATTAGAATAAATAATTCACTCGGTTAATCTGTTGATGCCTGAAAATATTTTCAGCCTGAGAGGATCTGGAATTCCTCATGGACCTTGTCATGGTTCCACTCATGTGACAGGTTCAGGGGTGAACTAGTTTGGTTCATGAAAAAATTGTTTCAAAGTAGGATAGTTCTTTCGGGGACCTATATTTTATAATTAAATTTGTTATTTGGGATGTCGAGGTAGATGGAGTTGGACTGCCAGAACATGGGGTGTAGGTATTAGGGAGTGTTTTTCCAACACATCTTATGTCAATCCTTATGTTTCCTTGAGAATTTGGGTTTTATTTGATTTTTTTGAGGTTTGGGATACGAAATTGGATTTGGTCTAGTGGCCTTAGTTAGCTCACAAGTCCTAGAATGCCATTTGGAGCTAGGGACATGGTTCTAAAAGAAAATCTATAATGGTGGTGTGATTGGAATTTGTCCATCAACTATATTGATGAGTCACCCATTGACATTTTTCTACAAAATGATGAGTTTTTTCAAGATTAATTTTTTGTAATCAAAACAAGGGGTTTTTCATTTGAAAGTATAATTTTATTATGGAATTTTTTTGAATATGAATAAATGTGTTTTTAATTAAATGATTTTTAGGAAATAAGTTTTTTTCCACTGAATGTTTTTTAATAGAATTAAATGGATTGGAGCGTAGCATTTTAAAATGGTCTTTGATTCTCGTTTTTAGACTTTTGATAGAGGTTTTGTGAAATTTGTAAATTGCTTTTTTGGAATGGAGTGTTGTTTGGGAAATATTTTTTGGGGGTATTTTAGATAATATTTGTGAAAATGTTAAATGGTACGTAAATTGAGAAGTTGGTAACCGGGGATAATGGTTTTGATTTGCCCTTTTTTTCTCATCACTTCTCACATGCAAAGATGTGTTTGTGGATGTGGATGGTTGATGGCATGGGAAAATGAGTTCCTGGATTGGGAGGACATGAGTGGTTCACCGTAGAAAGACCCTCTAGTTGATAAACTTAAGGGTTTCATTATTTAATTTCAAAAATTGAATCATCCTTTCATGTAGGATCAATATAATCCTCTTGAAGAAGATGATTGGATGTGAAAAATTGAGATAACCATAAGTTTCCATGAATTTCATTAGTGTTTAATGTTTATGTTATCTACCATTACGCTAGAATTCTGACCTAGATGGAGGGGAAGTAAGTATCTTGAACCAATCCTAGGTAAGATCTTACCTTGGAGATTTCAAGGATTTGTTCATCTGGGAGTATTTCTCTTAGATAATAAAGGTGAGGAAGAGGGTGGAGATGTGTTGTTTACCAAAATGTGATAGATTGGTGTTGGATATCTTTTATTATATTGTGGATTTTGTTCCATACCATATGGAATTAGATGCATATGATCCAAAGAAATATTAAAATTTTAAAAATGGGCTTCATCAAAAAATTTTGCGAAACATATTGGCGTTTGGTATGACCTCCTTTACTAGCGCGGAGAGGTAAGATGTTCGTGTAGGATCGAAATAGTGATGTAGATGCTCAATATACAAGAGGGGGGGGGGGGTTGAATTGTATACTTTAAAAATTCCTTTGGAACCTTTAAAGTTAGTTATAAATAACTATGTTTTCCTCGAGTAAAGGAAAGGGCTAAGTTTAACAAAGTTAAACTTAAGAAAATTCACAACGCCTCTAATACCGAATGCAAACTTGGAAAGAGATTCCGAAAGTAGGTTCTGGAAATATGGTTTCAGAAATTTAAACTTAACAAAAGTTACAATATGAGATTCTACCTTAAAGCGTATAGAATCTAATTAGAATAGAGAACAAATAAGGAAGCATAAGAAAGTTATACTTTCCTTATAAAACAAAATGCAGCGGAAATAAACAAGTAGTAGAACTGCAAGTAACAAGAGAATAGTCTTTTAACCCAAAGAGAAGGGTATCCAACAACCTTGGATAAAGGTCCCTTGATTTATACTTTCAAGAAAGTCTGTCTTACCCAGACCAGGGTAAGCCCTCGATACGAGGATCGGAGTGTCTCTGTCTTGCTATCCCCGCAAGCCCTCAACTTCAAGGTAGTTGGCAACCTCTGTCTTCCTCAGCAAATAAGCCCTCAAACTTCAAGGTACTCGGCACCTCTGTCATCCTATCCCCGGAATTCCTCGAATGTAATCACCTACATTCGGAGTCGCACGATGCATTGAGAGTTAATAAGAGCCTCTCTCTCTAGAAATCACTTCAACAGCATGTATGCACAATGTCAAAAATCGTTAATGTGTATATTGAGCTCTTTCAAATGAGCTCCTATTTATAGGTAAGGTCGGATCCTTCTCCAATGGTCATATTTTCCTTAATGATCGGAGGGACCTGTACACGTGTCACTTAGACAACGGTTAGTTTATAAAAAAATAGACGACATCGTTTTATAACAAAACAAGTGTAACGAAAAGTACGACATCGTTTTAATTCTAACTCAAAAGACCGGAATGAAAGCTTCGGATTGAAGGTTCGGAGTCTAACAAAAAAATAATTTTCGGAGTCTGAATAAATTCAGAGTGTATAAAACAAAGATAATCAGATTCTGTTTAGTAAGAGAATTCGTAATGAGAGTTCGGAATGGGAGTTGGTCATTAGAATTCGTAGTGAGAATTCCTCATCAGAATTCGTAATGGGAATTACTCATCAGAATTCGTAATGAGAATTCGTCATCGAACTTCATAAGAATTCGTATCATGAATCTGGATTAAAACTGCATCCGGAATTCGGAATGAAACTTTATCACAGTTCTCATTCTGGATTTAGGAGTGAAACTTTATCACAGTTCTTATCCAGAATCTGGATCTTAAAACAGAATACTTCATATCAATGTTTCAAGCAATTCCGAGAAAATAGAAATGAATCCAAATCTCATACATAAGAAAAATCTAGATGAAAATATGATAAGGATAATTTTTCTTATAAAAGTGACTTTCCTTATAAAAGCATTTTTCCTTATAAAAGAAATTTTCCTTAAGAAAGCAATTTTCCTTAAGGATAAGGTGTTTGTGATTTTCAAAACAAGAAGGAATGGAATAGTCATAAGTAAAACCTTATTGACTCAACAATATCCCCCTTTTTGGAAAGCAAAAACATCCTTACGAAAAATAAATTCTAGGAAGAAAGAAAAACATTAAAGCTTATCTCCCTTTGCTTTAAGGATATTGATGAATACGACTAACTCCCCCTTAGGCCTTGAAACTCTAAGGATCGTATTCATATTTCTGGAGTGACATTTTATTACGAATGAGAAAGTCTTCTTTTATAAACCCCCCCCCCCCCCCCGCGTAGATAGACTCTTATTAGAGTTCTTTTTACTTAAGGATATTTTCTTTCTCCCCCTTAGATAAACTCTTATTAGAGTTCTTCTTTTTCTTAAGAATCTTTTCCTTCTCCCCCTTTGTGATTTTCAATAATAGATCGAGGGAATGGAAAAAAATAACAAAGTACCTAAAAAAAATAGTAATAACAAAAAAAGAAACGAGAAGCACATTTTTCATTATATTTGAAATGTCGGCAACAAAGAAAACTAGATACAACAAAAATATCAGATTTGGTTATTTCAGATCTTTTTCCTTCGAAATGAGCCCCTTAAGAATAGTCTTGATCTTCTTCAGGTCTTTATGATCTTCTTCAGCTTGCTTCTCTAAGACAACTATTCATGCAGATTGAGCTTCAATCTTTTCTTCCCGGGCTTTCAGATTTTATTCCTGAGCCTTGATCTTTTCTTCCTGGGACTTCATCTTCTGTTCAAACTCAATCTGATGATCCCTTTCAAACTTCCAGTTTTGAGAAACGGAATTGAGCTTCCCATTCAGATCTCTGATTTCATGAATCCGGAAGTTCTTTTCATCTGTCAGCTTCTCTTAAAAGGATGAAGTTAACTCATTTATCTTCCTGTCTTCAGTCTCAAAGGCATCTTTAACATTGTCTTGAAAGTCATCGAATAGCCTCATCTCTTCCACAGTCTTCCTCGACCAGCTCGTCATTCTCTTGCAAGATCTTTTGTTGGCTTCATAGCCAACAAGAAAAGATTTGAATTCAGCTTCTATCTCGACATACTTATCTATGACTTTGGATACATAATCTGATTTCTGATTCAGAGCATGTTGGAGCATTTGGAATCTTGAATCTATAGTCGAGATGGTCGGAATGGAACCAACTAACTTCCTCAAAGATTGAACAACAAAGTCATGTCCCAACGAGGATGACTCCGAATCTGAGACTTTGCATGGAGAATTTTCTTCCTCAATAAGATCCAAATTCCTTTTGGATGAATCACCAAATTATCTTTTATTTCTTTCCACTGATTTCGGAGTCTCAACAAGGAGTTGCTTTCCCTTATCCTTTTTCGGAATAGATTCTTGATCAGGAGTTTTATGCTCGCTAGTATATACTTGAATAATATCATCAACAACATTTTGAACAACATCTTCCTCATTCTTATCCATCTCTGGAGTTACTAACTTAGATGAATCAGCCTATGAAGTTCGGAGTGACAGATGTTCCGAAGGCGACCCCTTATAATCATATACTTCTTTTAATAAATATCCTGTTTCACCACTTCCTTAAGCCACTACTTCTTCCTCTCCCACTTGCTGAATCTTCTCTAGTTGCTCATCATGCTCAGCTCTAGTCTCTTCCAGAAAATCAAGGTTTCTTCCTGGAGTCTCAGGTAGAGATTCCAAGGAGAAAGATCTCGGAACTGGAATGCTTCCGGATACCATCTCATTAAATTTTAACAACGCTTGGACTCCCTCGGCTTCTGTCATCTTCTTCTTGAGCTTCCTTTCCTTTACTTGTTTATCAAGTTCATCGACAGTTCTATCCTTCAATGCCTTGGCCTCCGCAGGGTCCAATCCGAACTGCGGATCCCCTTCTTTCCTTTTCTCTTTATCTGCTCTCCACTTCGCAACTACCTCATCAGGAAATGCCTTCTTCTTCTTTGGTTTGGGAGGTGCGGTTGAACTTCCTTAGATTTAGGATCATGTACCTCAGCTGCAACTTCTTTCAACTTTATTTTCTTTACTGGCTTAGATGATTCCGGTTCAGCAGTCTTCGGAGCCGTTTCTTCTTGATTAGGTAAATCGAAGAACCCACCAGTCTCCTTGTTGAAAGCCACATCCATCCTCTTAAGGGTATCATCACTGACCAACAAAATTTTGCAAACCCTTGGCTTAGATATGCAAGCTTCCTTGAAGGACTCAAGGCACCGAACTATCAACTTTGATAAAATTTCTGGGTACATTACGATCTGGGCTCTGAGATTTCCTTTCTTATGATTCTCAGTGGTTATAAGAATGTGCCTCATGAAGTTAAACTTCCTTATATTTATCAGGAAATCTAAGATATAGATCTCACTCTTCTTCAAGATGTCTTTATCACCTTTCCTCGGTACGCTAAGACCTTGCACCCACAACTCTAGAATCCGGAAATTTGTGGGCAAACTAGCAATCTTCGGAGCTTTGTCATCTGAGAGTCCGAGAGTTTTCAAGGCTTTTTCTTTGTCGAAGCTACCCTTAGAATCCGGAAAAACGTGAGATATAAACTCGGCTTCTCCTACATAGAACAGCCCTACCAAGCTTGCTGCCTTGGTATAAGAAAGTTTGTAAGTCTTACCATAAGACTTAAAAGAAAATTTCTCCCTATCATATTCCTTAAAGAAGGAAACTGATACATAGAACTCAACAAGTTACTCCGAAAAGACATCATCTTGATTCCCCGTTTTGGACACAACAATATCTTCCCACCCATTCAACTTAATGTTCTTTGAAATAAGAGAATCAAAGTTGATGAAAAAATATGGATGGACTAACCTTTCTCTGTAAACTAACCATTGTGAAACAGGCTTAGAGGATGACATTTCTTGAGAGGCTAACTCCACAGACATTCGGATCTGATGACCTCTGAGAAGTTCGGAACGGAGAAATCTGAAGTTCAGAAAGACCTTAAATCAGAGAGGTAGAGATTCGGGACGCGAGAGCTTTAAATCTATGTGGGACGAGTATTTGGGTCCCCTTTATATAGTCAATGAGATGACGGTTCAACTTCCACGGTTGATCTAACGGTTGTGATAAGCTGAGATCAGATCTGACAGTTGAAAACGAATTCTAAAGAAAACTAAATCCGAACTTTTTGATGTTTTTATTAAAACAACGAATTAAGAAAACTATAATCCGAAAAAAATATAAGAAAATTCCAGCAAGTAAAATATTACTATGAAAACTTGGGTATGGAAATCATACCTTTCGGATTGGCTTAGGAGGATTATTCGTAATGGGTAATAAGAAAAAGACTATGAAAAAAAAAATTATTATGAAAAGACAAAGTTTGAAAAAAAACATTACTACGGAAAACAAACTCAGTATGGAAAAACTCATTACAAAAAAGTAAGTACGAAAAACAAAATCAAAGAATTTGAGAGAAAAAAACTTATTATGAGAAATTTAGTACGAAAGCTCCGTTATGAAAATACCAGTACGAAATTTTCATTCCGGATGTTTTCAATACAAACACATCCATTCCAGAAGTATTCGGTACGAAAATGTCAATTCTAGAAAATTGTAGTTCCGGAAATTCCATTCCCGAAATCTTTTTTCTGAAAAGTTTCAAAACAAACTTTTTAAAAAAAACATTGATATTCTATCAAATAAATGTACTCCCTCTATGAAAAGGAGTTTATTTCTATAAGGAGACTTTTTCAACAGAAAGTTAATTAAGAAAGATTACCTTACAGTTATCATTCCTAACTTCTGTTTGATATATTCAAATCTATCAGAAGGCAAAGATTTTGTGAAAATATCAGCAAGTTGATCTTGCGTTCCAATAAAATGAAGAATAATATCTCCTTTAAGTGTGTGATCCCTAAGAAAGTGATGCCTAATATCTATGTGTTTTGCACGGGAGTGATGTGCAGGGTTCCTACTAAGTGCAATGGCACTAGTGTTATCACACAAAATTTGAGTTTTGGTAAAACTCAAGCCATAGTCTGTGAGTGTGTGTTGCATCCACAACACTTGAGCACAACAACTTCCAGCTGCTACATATTCAGCTTCAGCAGTGGATAGTGCTACAGAATGTTGCTTCTTGTAGGACCAAGAAACTAATGAAACTCCTAATAA
This sequence comes from Viscum album, assembly GCA_963277665.1. Lineage (NCBI taxonomy): Eukaryota > Viridiplantae > Streptophyta > Magnoliopsida > Santalales > Viscaceae > Viscum > Viscum album. The sequence goes on along the minus strand of OY728126.1, from coordinate 358,711,485 downwards.
ATGACAAGTTCTGAATGTACTTTTTCTATCCATTCTACATCCACCAAAGTCAGCATCATAAAAGATTTTTAGAACAAAATCATTTCCAGAAGTATAAAATAATCCTAGATCCATGGTTCCCTTAAGGTAGCGAAAAATTCTTTTTACTGCCTTTAAGTGAGATTCCTTAGGATTGGATTGATATCTTGCACATAAGCATACTGAAAACATTAAGTCTGGTCGACTAGCTGTTAAGTAAAGTAAACTTCCTATCATACCTCTAAAAGATGTTTGATCTACTGGTTTCCCAACTTCATCAAGATCTAAAGAGTTTGAGGTACCAATGGGAGTACTTATACTTTTAGTGTTTTCATAACCATACTTTTTAAGAGCATCTTTCATATACTTATGTTGGGATATGTAGGTTCCTTCTGGTTTTTGAGAAATTTGAAAACCAAGGAAAAATGTTAACTCACCCATCATACTCATTTCAAACTCAGATTTCATTAGACTAGCAAAAGTGTCAGTCAGATATTGCTGAGTTAAACCAAATATGATGTCATCAAATAAATTTGAACAATCAAAACATTTTTCTTATCTTTCTTTATAAAAAGGGTTGGATCTGCATTTCCCTTAACATAGTTATTTTGAAGAAAAAATCCAGTGAGTCTATCATACCATGCTCGTGGGGCTTGTTTAAGACCATACAAAGCTTTGGTAAGTCTGAAAACTTGATCAGGATGTTTTGTATCTTCAAAGCCAGGAGGTTGTTCAACAAAAACTTCCTCTTGAACATAACCGTTAAGAAAAGCACATTTCACATCCATTTGGAAAATTTTGAAATTAAAGAATGCTGCAAAGGCAAGTAAAATACGGATAGATTCAAGTCTAGCTACTAGAGCATGGGTTTTTTCATAGTCTATTCCTTCTTGTTGATTATAACCTTTAGCAACAAGTCTAGCTTTATTTCTTACTATGACTCCATTTTCATCACATTTATTTCTGAAAACCCATTTTACTCCAATAACAGAAGGTTCCTTAGGTCTTTCAACCAAGGTCCAGACTTTATTCCTTTCAAATCCATTTAGTTTATCTTGCATGGCTTTAATCAAATCATCATCACCTAAAGCATCATCAGTGATTTTAGGTTCTAATTGGGAAATAAATGCTAGATGTTCTACTTCATTTCTTAAGGAACTTCTAGTTCTTACAGGTATATTTACATCACCAATGATACTATCAATGGGATGATTCTTAAGAAATACCTGATTTGGGTTTTGTAAAACATGTTCATCAACATAGGGTAGAAAGTCTTCTGGGGTAAATGTTTCAGAAGTATCTTCTAGAACATTATCCTTATCAGAAGGTTCTTCTATCAAAGATTGATAATCAGTTTTTGAAAACACATCCGAGGAAGAAGGTAGGGATGGTTTAAAAACAAAAGGATCTGACTCATCAAATTTTACATGTACTGTTTCATCAACAGTGCAAGTATTTTTATTAAAAACTCTATAAGCCTTAGAGGTTGTCGAATATCCTAAGAAAATTCCTTCATCAGATTTTGGTGCGAATTGATGTAGGTTATCTTTAGTATTCAAAATAAATACATTGCAACCAAAAATTTTGAAGTCGGAAAGTCTTGGTTTTCTACCATTCCATAACTCATAAGGAGTTTTCGTAAGAAAAGGTCTAATTAAAACTCAATTTATAGTATAGCAAGCAGTACTTAAAGCTTCAGCCAGGAAATGTCTAGCAATAGAATATTCACTCAACATGGTTCTAGTTATTTCTTGAAGAATTCTATTTCTTCTTTCAACTACACCATTCTGTTGAGGAGTTCTAGGTGCTGAAAAATTCTGAGTAATACCTTTCTTACTACAAAAAGTTTCAAAATCAGAATTTTGAAATTCTCCTCCATGATCAATATGAATAGTATTCAATGGAAGGTTTTTCCCATTTTTTAACTTGAGCTCTAAAACTTTTGAAATATGAAACATCTTCAGACTTCTTTGCTAGAAAATAGACCCAAGTAAGCCTAGTGTAATCATCAACTAGAACAAACACATAGTATTTGCCTCCAATACTTCCAGTTTGTGTTGGACCAAAAGGATCCATGTGTACTAACTGTAATGCATTGGTTGTTGAGACTTCACTGATTGATTTAAAACTAGATTTATGTTGCTTTCCATATTGACAAGGATCACAAACTTTAGAAGAATCAAATCTAAGCTCTGGTGTGTCCTTAACTAGTTTCTTCTTAGAGAGTTTACATAGGTTCCTAAGGTTACAGTGACCTAGCCTTCTATGCCATAACCAAGAGTGATCTTCCATTGCACTTAGGCAAGGTAAATCTTGGCATTTGAGATCTTCTAAGTTCAGAGTGTAAACATTCTCTTGCCTATTGGCTGAGAGAATAAATTCTTCCTTAGAATTGTGAACTAAACACTTATCATTCCTAAAATTCACAAGGTAACCTTCATCACATAACTGACTTATGCTAATGAGGTTGTGTTTAAGACCTTTAACACAATGAACATTTTAAATCAAGGTTTTACCAAGAAGAACAATATTAACAATACCAAGAATCTCTCCCTTATCATTATCTCTGAAAGTTACCTTTCCTCATTTAATTTTGATAATCTTTTCAAAAATGCTTTTGTTACCAGTCATGTGTCGGGAACATCCACTATCCATGTACCTTGTATTATTGCTGGTACTCTTTTTATTTTCCTGAAATCAAAAAGAAAATTAGACTTTCGGAATCCAAACTTGTTTGGATCCGAGATTTCCAGACAATAAAATTTTAGGTACCCACATCTTCTTAGAAAAATAAGATTTCTGAAATCCTAAAGATTGGGTTTTGTTTAAGGAACAATCCTTTGCCCAGTGACCACCACATTGACACTTAGTACAAAATGGGGCACTTTGTGGAACAAAATAATTGTTACTGAAAATTGGTTTTGCATGGGTATAACCAAATCCAGATTTATTTCTTAAAGGTCGTATTTGAGAATACATTTTATCAAAATTTTCCTTACCATGGGTAAAGTTTGATAAACACATCTTTAAGGAAAAAATTTTGGACTTGAGTTTTACAACCAAGTTTTTATCCTCAAAATCATTAGTTTTAGAACTAGAGCTAGGCTCAAAAACATTTTTATTCGAAATTACTTTTTATAATTCATTAAAAAGTTTTTTCTTCTCAGAACTTACTTCCTCAAGATTTTTTAAAATACTTTCAAAATCAGCATTTTTTCTATCAAGATCTTTAGAAAGATCTGATATATCTTTTGTAAGAATAGAATTCCTAGAGTCCGCCTTATCAAGTTTCTTATTGAGTTTGGAATTCTCAATTTCAAGAAGTTCAGCAAACCTAGAGACTTATTCATAAGTAGGTAAAGTATTTTCATCATCAGAGGAAGATTCTTCATCAGAAGAGTTATAATACTTACTATCATTAGGATTTAAATAAACATTGGTTAATGATTCAGCATTTCGTACTTTAGCCATAAAACAATGATTATCAATAGGCAATCTGGCTATAAGACCAATATTCTTCTATCCTGAAGATTCATAATCAGAAGATGCATCTGAAGAGTCACCACCACTTGCACTCCAGGTGTCATTGGCTTTCAAAACATTCTTAGCTTTGGCTTTGTAATACTTCTTTCTTTTCCTGTCTGAATACCTTTCATTCCTTTCTTTCTTTTTGACCATAGGTCAATCTGGTCTAATATCTCCAGCTCTTTTGCATTCATAACAAGTAACTTCTCCATCTTTCTTATCTATCCTTTCCTTTTTCTTATACTTGGATTGAAAATTTCTCTGGCCAGCTATCTTGTTCATCCTTCGAGCAAGATTTCCTAGTTCATTTTCTGAGACTTCACTCTCACTAGATTAGGACTGGAAAATAACTTTCTTAGACTTGGATCTGGTTACCCTCTCAGGAGTCTTATCATTCATTTGATTTGATGTTGTAGTAAAAGCAACAGTACCATTTCCATTCTTCTTCTTGATATTATCTGCATCTCTCTTCATTATGGTTTCATGTTTTAGAAGAGTTCCAAAAAGCTCATCAAGAAAGATCTGAGTGACCTTCCTGTTTTCATCTATAGTTGTTCTCTTGGATTCCCACTCATTGGGTATGATATCAATTATTTTATCCACAAGAGCTTAATCATCTAAACCTTTCTCTCCCATAGACTGTAGGCTGTTTACGATAGTCATAAATCTCTGTTGAACATTACAGATTGGTTCTCCATAAGGAAAGTTAAAGCCATGATATTCAGCTCTAAGCATAGCTCTTCTAGTTTCAATCACTTTCGAAGTCCCAAAGTGTGTAACCTCTAACTTCTTCCAGATACAATTAGCTGCTTCATAAGAAGAAATTTGGCTATATATATTTCTGGACATTGAACAAAGTAGAGTATTGCGTACCTTATAGTTTAGTTGATATTCTTGCTTTTCCTGGTTTGTGAATGTTCTAACTTCCTTGTAAGGAATTTTATAATCACCAGTAAGCATAACAAAATTGTCTACCCCAATGTTGATAACAAAAGTATTCATTCGATCTCTCCAGTACTCATAATCATTACCATCAAAGATTGGTGGCCTTGTAGGATTTAGATTATCAATCAAACCAACATTAATTCCTGCCATACTAGAACAACCCTTGGCACACAAATTTGTTAGTAGAACAGATTCGTAATGACAATGTTCAGAATGGAAAAGTTTGGAATGACAAAGTGAGCAAGAAAAAATTATTCGTAAGTATAAGAATTTCAGAAACCTTCTTTTGATACCAATTGTAGGATCGAAATAGTGATGTAGATGCTCAATATACAAGAGGGGGGGGGGGTGAATTGTATACTTTAAAAATTCCTTTGGAACCTTTAAAGTTAGTTACAAATAACTATGTTTTCCTCGAGTAAAGGAAAGGGATATGTTTAACAAAGTTAAACTTAAGAAAATTCACAACACCTCTAATACCAAATGCAAACTTGGAAAGAGATTCCGAAAGTAGGTTCCGGAAATATGGTTCCGGAAATTGAAACTTAACAAAAGATACAACATGAGATTCTATCTTAAAGCGTATAGAATCTAATTAGAACAGAGTACAAATAATGAAGTATAAGAAAGTTATACTTTCCTTATAAAAAAATGCAGCGGAAATAAACAAGTAGTAGAACTGCAAGTAACAAGATAATAGTCTTTTAACCCAAAGAGAAGGGTATCCAACAACCTTGGATAAAGGTCCCTTGATTTATACTTTCAAGCAAGTCTGTCTTACCCACACCAGGGTAAGCCCTCGATACGAAGATCGGAGTGTCTCTGTCTTGCTATCCCCGCAAGCCCTCAACTTCAAGGTAGTTGGAAACCTCTGTCTTCCTCATCAAGGAATCCCTCAAACTTCAAGGTAGTCGGCACCTTTGTCTTCCTATCCCCGGAAGTCCTCGAATGTAATCACCAACATTCAGAGTCGCACAAAGCTTTGAGAGTTAATAAGAGCCTCTCTCTCTAGAAATCACTTCAACAGCATGTATGCACAATGTCAAAAATCGTTATTGTGTATATTGAGCTATTTCAAATGAGCTCCTATTTATAGGTAAGGTCGGCTCCATCTCCAACGGTCATATTTTCCTTAAATATCAGAAAGACCTGTACACGTGTCACTTAGACGACGGTTAGTTTATAACAAAATAGACGACATCGTTTTATAACAAAACAAGTGTAACAGAAAGTACGACATCGTTTTAATTCTAACTCAAATGACCGGAATGAAAGCTTCGGATTAAAGGTTCGGAGTTGTTTCCGACGCTTTCACCAGGGCGCGCGCCCGTCCGTCCGTGGAGGAGGACGCGCATCACTTTTGTTTCCCCGCATTCCCTCTTTCCAAAGGCGGGTGGCATTCGCTCCTTATTTAGGGACGTCTGCTCCTTGATCGAAACGGGATGATGGGATGTCGGTTCTTCCTCCTGTGGATTCCTCCTCAGAACTCGTCACCTAGTCCGGGTCTCCCTCATATATTTAATACATAGTTCGTGAAACTCTTCCCATTGCCATGTTTCCATGGACGCTGGTTAATTACACAGCTTCTGTCGGGACATTCCAAGGGGTCCAGTCAGGGCAGCAACCTTTAGTCAGGGGAGTAGTCACGTTGAGGCATCAGTAGCGTGTCTGGATGCTGGGGTACCTGGCATGTCTGTCTGTTATCCTTGGCCACAAGGCTTCTCGAGGGCGTGGAAGCCCGAGGCATCCCGCATCGAGCGTGGGGAATTATATGTCATAGACACATATCTGAGGTTTTCCTCAGCTTCCCGTGCTCAACACAGGGTATGCCGCAAGTTTAATGTCTAGCGGAGACGGATCAACCCAACCTGAGCATTATCTAGGATATATCGGATTGAGGGACTCCCCTTGAAGGGATGTTGATACCGGGGCCAGCCCATGGATGGCTGCGAAGAAGAGCGTACCGACATGGTCTCACCGGGATAAGATGGTCTGGGCGAGAATCGGGACGGGAGATAGGTTGATGAATGGAGTGGAGGGAGAGTGAAATGGGACCACCGCAGGGGCGACAGTGAAGTTGGGCTTGAGCCTTGATGAGGCTTCCTACGTATCCTCGTGGCAGGGAATCAAAGTCCGCGTAGTTCAGGATGACGCCGATAAACCGACGTGAAGGTGGAACTTGGCCCGATGAGCATCGTCAGCGTACCGATGTGAAAGTAGACCCATGGGTCCACTAGTGGTGGGCTTGAACCTTGGGAAGGTTTCCTACGTACCATGCCTTGACATGGATCAAAGTCCTCATAGTTCAGGGGATTGATGGAACACAGTTTTACGTCATGCGGGACGATAGTGAACCCCGACGTGAACAAACGACGGGCGGTGGGTGTCGGCGAATCGATGTAAGTGAGGGAACATAGTTCGATGGGAGTTGGTCTTGAACCTCGGGGAGGCTTCCTACGTACCATGCCTTGACATGAATCAATGTCCTCGTAGTTCGGATTAGTCACAATGGCTCGCCGTCGGACTGGAATTGCAGTTTAACGTCGTGATGGACGTAGGTAGAACACGACGTGAATTGGATGATGGCTGGGCTTGAACCTCATGGAGGCTTCCTACGTACCACGCCTTGACATGGATCAAAGACCTCGTAGTTCATATGGGGCTTTGTCGGTGAACCGACGTGAAAGTGGACCTTGGTCCAATGGGTGGTGGGCTTGAACCTTTGGAAGGCTTCCTACGTACCATGCCTTGACATGGATCAAAGACCTCGTAGTTCAGGTGAGTGTGCAGTTTAATGTCATGCGGGACAAAGGGGGCATACAGTTTAACGTCATGCTGGATGAGAATGGGACCCGACGTGAATAAATGACGGGTGGGCTTGAACCTCGTGGAGGCTTCCTACGTACCACGCCTTGACGTGGATCAAAGTCCTCGTAGTTCTCTATGAGGGGGGGGGGTGTCAGGGTCGGTACTCACTCTAAGCTCACGTGAGTCATGCTCGGTGTGAGAAACAAGGGGTTGCAAGGACCTGACGATCACGTCGCGAAAGATGCGTCCGTGAGAAGCGAAGAGGGGCTTACGCGTTAGGCGGCCCATGTTGTTGGGACTTACTCCAGGATGGAGGCCCATGGTGCGACAAAGCGCGGGAAAGAAGGACCTTGGTCCAACGATGGGAGGTGCCTCATTCCCTATCACGCCCTCCACTGACCTTGGTAGTGGGGAAGTACGGAGATGCAGAGGTGCAGCCATCCGTTTGGGAACTAGGGTCGCCCTTCTCTTACGAACATACGCCACCCCGATAAGGAGGATCTCATCCCATGTGAATGGGTGATTCCATTCCCGTGGAGACGAGTGGTGTAAAGAATGTTCGAGTTGGGGGGACCCTTCGTGAGGGGCATGAGGTCGGGTCACAGTTTAACGCCATGTGTTGAGGACGTAGTGCTTGTCAGTTTAACGTCCTGCAGCTCGGACGAAGTGGGTTCACTCCGCACCCCTAGGACTTACATAACCGGTACCCTCTTGTCCTTGGGGAAGGGAAGGTACCAGTAAGGCCATGGTTAAGGGGGGTCGCGGAACGAACCATCGAGGGGTCCACATTAGCGTGGCTATGCGAAGAAGCAATAGCCTTTAGCGTGCCTATGCGAAGAAGCATTAGGCGAAGCAACGCTACGGGTGGTATTGTCCATGGGACTTTGAAATCACATCGTGCAAGCCTGGAGGGTCGCACGGGAAGAGGAATCGCTAAGAAAAGGAGTGTTCTTCGCGAAGTGGAGTGCCTTGGCCTTAGCATGGAGCATAGGTGTGAGTGGAAGGTGCTTCGCGAAGTGGAACAGTGTTCGCGGAGCACGGCCACACGAAGAAGGGGTGCCTCGCGAAGCAGGGTCCTGTGAAGCAGTGTTCTTCGCGATGTGTAGCGACCCTACCTTTGCATGGGGATCACTAGCACGGGTTGGGTGTTTTGCGAATCATGAACGCTCTGCGGCTGCCCAGGTTCCCTTGGGAATCCCCTTCCTTCGCGAACGCCCTTGATCTTCGCGAAGGGCATCCCTCTCGAAAGAGGGGCTCAAAACAAGACAATGCAGAGGAGTCTCGCGAAGTAGAAGTACCTCGCAGAGCTCATGATTCACAGGGAAAAGAGTGCTTCGCGATTCGGGAGAGGAGAAGCCGAAAGGTCAGATTGTCCCTCCCAGGACTCAGGGGGAGTCCATTATTTATAGGGAAGGCGCGCCGTGAAGAAAAACTCGCGCGCCGCTTTCGGCGCTTCGCGGCGCGCTCGCGAACATCAAGGTCGTCCGCGGAGCATTACCGCCTCTGGAGCTTCGCGGCGGCTTGCGAAAGTCAAATGCATTCACGGAGGATTACCGCCTCAGGAGCATCGCGGTGGCTCGCACACTTCATATGCGTTCGCGGAGGATTACCGCCTCAGGAGCTTCGCGAGGCCGCGATGGTCGGGGCGCTTCGCGTGGGTGCTTCGCGGCGGTGCTTCGCGGCGGTGCTTCGTGGCGGTGCTTCACGGCTGTGCTTCGCAAGGCAGCGCGCCAGCCTTTTTTTTCGTCCCTTCCTTTCGTGCAATATTTTGGTGCCAACAAATGCCTCCCCTCAGACTTGGAGCCGCGGAGGGTGAAGGGTCGAAGTCTGAGGGAAAATTGCCAAAATTGTCGGCGGTTCGCGAAGTGGCTTCGCGAAGGGGGCCCGCGGTGCTGACCGGGGCCACAGATCCGGACGCGTCGCGATGCTCCGCGCGGGTGAGGCGCGCCGCGATGCTCCGTGGTCGCCGCCTATAAATAGGGGGGGGGGGGCGACCTCTTTTTTCTTCACATGCCTTCCTTGTCTTTTTGGGCTCTCGACTTCGAGAAGCTCCGCGTACTCCGCGACAGCCCTCCGTGAATTGAGCTTCGCGGCGAACCGCGGGTCTCCGACTCCGCGTCCGCGCCAAGTGAACCTCTGCTTGTCGGCCTTGGCCAGACTTTGCGGCTTGGTCTCGCGACCGATCTTTGCGATCCGGCTTCGCGATTCGTCTTCGCGATCGAGCTACGCGATCCAGCGGAAAAAATTCTTTTCTGAGGGCCAGAGTTAAAATGGCCCATCAATAGGCTGTATTGGGGGTCCTTGCAGATGCTGCTCGTTGAGATGAGATGGCCAACTGTCCAGGCTTGGGGGAGATGATCCGGAGCCACTCGGACCACACTTCTTTCACAGATCTTCTCTCGGAGGGTCAGAAAGATTATCCGCAGTGCAAGAAACTGTTGTTGTACAGCTTCGGGCTGAGGGATGATGTCTTTATCCCTGAGGAGAATAGGGATGAACCAGCTTGCTGGTTCAGGAGCACACCGTGCCAGCACCAATGGTTCAGGGCGGCCGATGGTCATGCGCGGGAGGACTTCACACCCATTACCGCTGACTGTTTCTACAACCATGTGAACGACATTGACGGGAAGCCACTGCAATTTTAGACTTCTCCTCCCCTCTACCGTACTATGATGAAGGCGGCTTTGCAGGATTCGAAGAAGGGATGGTCCGATGAGTGGGACCTGCGCCAGGGCGGCAACTTTACCGACGACTGGGCCTGGGCCTACTGGGTAGGCGCCTCATGCGAGGGGTTTGGGGCCGTGCTGAGGAGAGTGGGGTTGTATGAGGCGGCATGGGCCTCCCAATTCCACATTTTACCAACCGAAGCAGATAATTCCGAAGTTGCTGAGTAGATGGTCATCTAGGACCAACACTTTTCACCTACATCACGGGGAGGTGGGCATCAGCCTGTGGGATGTCCACCAGATTTCTGGGGTCCCAATCTTGGGGGCCATGTATGAAGAATTCCTTCCCGTTGTCAGCGCGTGGGGAGATGCGGAGCAAATGCCGCGACTGGCATCGACGCTGATGGCACTTGTCCCCGGAGAGGACAAAGAGGCAGTGAGGGATGTCCATTTTAGGAGATGGTTCAAATGCTTCCTGAATTTCCGAGAGAATCGAGAGTTCCCTCCGAGGCCTCAGACTTGTCCAAGGGCAGCCCAACGGGGCAAGGGGCACTCTTATTGGCGGGTCTTGGAGGACAGCCAATGGAAGACTTGGGGTTTCAATGTCAGCACTGAACAACAGCCGATAGTCAGGCTGGCGGCGTTCATCGCGGCTCTCATCTGTGGCTGGATCCTGTCGGTGAGAGATACAAGCATGGGGGTGCGGCCCAACTCGTTTATCATGGCGTCGATGTTGGCCATGGGGCAGCGGATCAATCTGGGGATTCCGATGCTCACCAAACTGTATAGAATGCTGCGGCATATTAGCGAGGGCAAGAAGCTGCCAAGGATATGCGGGACCTTCCACCTCCTGTATGGGTGGATCGCAGCGCATATCAGGGGGATTTACGAGTATCCAAACCCCATTTCGCCACCGGGATCGAACTTCCGCCCCTCCATCCTGAACGCGGTCGGGAGCTTCCCATTCAAACTGGTCGTTCCGACGGTGCTGAATAGGGTGTGGAGGGCAGATGAGTTTAACTTCCACCCCTTCCCATTGCCGACGGGGATGCATACTGATGACGGACAGGGAATGGATGAAAATCGGGCTTACCTCCTGGCCTTCCGAGGTGGAGTTTTGGGGGCACGAATAGATCGTGAGCCGCTCTATGAACCATACACTCCGCATCAGTTTGCGAGGCAGTTCCGGTGCCTACAGCGGCTGACCCCGCAGGTCTACTGGGAGGTGCGTCACGAGGAGCACCCGTGTGTGATGAGGCAGCTGTGGCTCATGTTCACCCGGGGAGATGGAAAGATGCGGATTGCATTGCCTCCATCCACCGTCGCTTTCGGATTGGTGAAGGTGTATGCCATCAGTTTGGAGGCTGCATACCCAGGGGAGATGATGAAGCAGCCAACGATCCGGGTTGGTGACGGTGGGCCTCCTCTATCTCGAGGTCGGTGTCGGAGGGCAGCTAGGGCCGCTCGCGGTAGCTGGGATGCCATGGTGGCAAGACCCGCACCAGCTGAGGGTATGGCAGCAGCGGTAGATCCAGTGATTCCGGAGAAGCAGGGTCATCCGGAGGGGCGGTCACCGAGGGGATTTCGCAGGATATCCACTCAGGCTCCGGGGAAGCGCCTGCATCACATTGACATGGCAGAGGATGCCGTCTTCCCGGAAGCTTGGGACATTTGGGATGTCAACCGGCAATTCCTCAGCCCATCCGAGATATGGGCCCACTTGAATCGCCTCGGGATGGAATTGTCGGGCATAGGACCAGTTCGGGCTGGATTCATGGCGTCTCCGGCGGAGGCAGAATATTACCTGGAAGAGCTGGAGGATTACGTCCACTCCAGTGGTGTCCCTGGCCCATGACAGACCGGGTGAGGGTACTGTTGAATCAGACGGTCCCCCCATAGTTATCGGTTTCCGATCTGAGGGAGCGCTTCCCCTTGCCGGAGGAATCAGAGGACTCCTCTCGGGAGGATGAGGCTGGAGGAGGGCGAGGTCGGAGACCGAGGCTCAGAATCCGATGATTTCGCGGAGGCACTCGAGGTAGCATTCCAAACTTCTCTCCTTACGATCTGTTCTTGGGTCCCTATGGACTTCTCACCAATGTTTGAGCCATGCAGGAGGAACTTGTTCGCAGGCCTCGTTCTCGCTCCTTGGCGGGTGATGATGCGGGACCTTCAGAACCCGCGCCTATGGCTGTGTCCAGTACCGCATATGGTGGGACCAGGGCGCCCGAGGTGGCTCCTCCAGAATCTCCAGACCTTCCAACAGTATACGGGGGGCCTCGTCTCGGGGTCCCGTCAGTACCGGCACAAGAGCAGCACTCGGAGGTTGATCTCCGTAAGTTTCCTCCACTGGTCTCCTCGTTGTCACATATAGACCATGCCAACTAACGTTTGTCCCTCTCTGTCGTATAGTTCTTCGACTAGCGTGGGCCGTTGCGGCAAGGCTGGTCGGGATGTCTAGTGGCGTCCCTTCTAGGGTCATGCCGGTGATGGTGGCAATAGTCCCTCCATCTCCTCAAGCTGCGAGACACATTTTCACTGGCGGGACCACCAACAGGGCCGTACCCGAAGTTATTGAGGTGGACTCCAAGGAAGAAGATCAACCGGTCGGTCCCATTTCTGTAGCGCCTGCTTCGGCGCCGGGTGTCGCACTGGATTCAACACCGGATGTTGATCCTGCCGAGGATTTCCTGCAGCCATATCCTGCGTACGAGCTTGCCAATCGCGCAGACTGGGACGAAACGGCCTCTGACGAGGAAGACAACAGCATAGTTCGCCGCCGGTCGTGGAAGCTGATCGCGCGCTTTATCAAGGACACTCCCCAAGCACAATGGCTGGCCGAAATGGATAGGCTTCGCTCGCGGTTGCACGAACTGTGCGCTGGGGGAGTGGATGCCCAACGTCCTTACGCACTCATCCGAGATCTTATGGCTGAGAAGATCCGGGAGCATGACCGCGGGCTCAGCGTGGGCTGGCAGCGGAGGAAAGCGACCAACATCAAGAAGCTCCAGGAGGCTGAAGGCGAGTTTCAACAGATGCAGACCCGAGCAGATGAGCTTTCAGCCTCTCTTGATGCACAAACTGAGCTGGTCTCACGGTTGAAGGCCCAGCTGGCAGAGGCAGAAGAGAATATGAGGTAGACCTATGGAGAGATGGCTATTGTTCAAGCTGGCGTGGAGAGGGCCATAGCCAGGACTGACGAACTGCGCCCCGCCGCTGCGGAGGAGGAGCGAGAGCTAGTTCAGCGGAAACAAGCCTTGGATGCCGCAAGTCAACGGGTGGCGGAGCTGCAACGCTCTTTTGACGGGGTCAACCCATCCATGGGGGAAGTTAACCCTAGATTATTGTAACAAACCCATAAACCATTCATTGGTACTTTTGTGCTTCAAAAATGTTTTCTTTGTTTTGAATGCCGTAGCACGCACGATTTCCACTGTCGAATTGCCTTGTTACATCCCTACAATGTTTGCGGGACATTTGGCGACAATTCCCCAGGCCCACATGGGTCGAGCCCGGTGTCCAGGATTCAGATTACCAGTCTGGATTTCTGGGATATGGGAGAGGCTTGATGGGAGAAGGAACTTTCAGGATAGCCGAATTACCGTTTCTTCAACGTGCTCTTATGCACGAACGGGGCAACACCAGGGGCGCTGAAATCGGTCCAAACAGATGAAAATGGGAAGTGTGAATCACGACACCCAAGATTCGGAACACTGTGGGGATGGCGTGACAATAAGGGACAACCTTTAACCTTGGAGGAGAAGCGATATCCTTATTGCGTTAGCCTGTAATGGGGACAACAAATGAGGGTCGACCATTGACCATGTTCGAAACACGGGACCATGTCACAAATTTTGTTGATCAGTCCTTCGGGGCGTTGGCCCAGGATAGTAGGCGGACCATAGTTCAAACATCCATACTGTTAGGGGGTCATTCCAGGTATGACCCATCTTCCGGAACGTTGGCCCAGGATGGTAGGTGAGCCGATGCGGCATGAAACCAGGCCGTTAGGGGGTCCCGTGAGACATGAAAGGGGACGAGGGTCCGAATAAGGGGCATGCAAAGCGTGGAATATGGAGTGATGGTCTGTCCGAACAGAATCCAACACTTAGGGTAGTTACACCACCGTGGTGGGAGTACTCCAGATGGGCGCATTGAATTGATCATGGATCATTCCTTCTTTAAGACAGGGCCTCTCTGGCGAGGGGATCTGTCACTACCCAATGGGATCTTGGGGCATCCTAAACTTGTTCAGGGTAGAACCGCAGTTTAATGTCATGCATTGAGGACACATAGACTCCTGTGGTTTAACGTCATACGATGGGACGTGGAATAAGAGGGAAGGAAGCGCGTGGCACGATAGGTATGAAACCGACGCGAATGAGGACTTGGAGTCCAAATCACACCATGTACCCCCGGAGGAAACTCTTCAGGTCGAGGGACCAAGAGTGAGTATTGAGCTGGGCCCAAAGCACAGTGGCCGGGCATTCCTATGTACCCCATGCGGATGGGAATCAAGCCATACATAGTTCTGAAAGTGCATTTTAACATCATGCAGGACGAGGAGCAGCCTGACCACGTTGGTACACATCCTGCCAAAACTACTAAGCACATGTGAGTCGTGCTCGGTGTGGGAAACAAGCAGTAGTGGTGGGAATTTCCCGACACATAAAGGGGCAGGTTAGGGCAAAGGGATGCTCGGTGAATCCTGACCCAGTGACACTAACACGATCTTGTGGCGCACCTAGATGCGCGAAGAGAAAGAGCCGAGTATGATGGAACTCCACTTGAACATGAGGAAGTGGAAATGTGTAAATCATGGTGCTCGAGATTCAGATCACGATGATGGCGGTGTGATGATGGAGGATAACTGCTGACCGTATTCGCAACGTAGTATCCTGTCGCGTTAGCCTAGAATGGGGACAGACAAATGAGCATCGACCGCAGACCGTATTCGCAATGCGGGATTTTATCGATTTGTTGTCAAATATCCGTAGGGACGTTGGCCTGAAACGATTGAAGAGCCCTTAGGTCCAGCATTCATGGAGAGCCCTTAATCCTAGTATCCATGTCGTCCAAGGGTCCTTTTGGATGTGGAAGAGGACGAGGATCCAAATAGCGAGCTCACGAAGCTTGGTCATGGGACGAGGGGAATGTCCCTGTGACAATCCCACACTTCGGGCTCTTTGTCAAAACACATCTAAATACGGAAACGAAACATATTAGAGAGAGGGAGCATATTCCTTTCCCTTGGGGGGATCTTAGTTTAGGGTCGTAGAATTCAGACCATGGGAGAGAGGGAACATAAGAGGCACGTGGTGGAGTAACTCAAACACCTGGCGTGAATGGGAATAGGAGGTGTGTACGGCGCGGTGAACAACTCGACGTGAATGAGGGAACAACCCCATATCACACCGCGCAACCTCCTTGGGAGAGGTTTTTGGTCAAGGGACCGAAATGGAAAGTTAGGCTGGGCCCGCGGGGAAGTGCCCAGGCGCTCATACGTATCTCATTAGGATGAGAATCAAGCCATACGTAGCTCTAGAGGGTGCCTTTGACCATAAATGGGTAAAGGGAGCAGGGGACACATGGCGTCAAGACCCGACGTGATGGAGGACCCAAGCCCTACTTACCATGCGTTCTCTGGGGAAATGTTCGAGTCGAGGGACCGAACACAAAGGTTAGGCTGGGCCCGCAGGGAAGTGCCCGGGCGCTACTACGTATCTCATAAGGATGAGAATCAAGCCATACGTAGTTCTGGAAGGTGACATTGTAGGATACTAGTGTCAGGGGAAAAGGGGAGTGCGGGCGTGGCCCTTGCACTAAAAGAAGCGGAATTTGATGTATCTCGTTTGTTCTTTAAGGTGAATGTGTTTTTTTTGTGAAGCGACAAGCCTAGAATAGTAGGCCATGATGTCGCCACAAGGATCAATCCATGATGGGCATTGACAAATGGCATGGCACGTGGCCAATACCCAACGTGATGTCCTCTACAATGAGGTTACCACAATGCAGTGCCGTTTTTCGTCGTGCGGCCAGGACGATAATGTCACAGTTTAGGGTCGTATGATAGGACCAAGCATGCATTTTATTGTCATGCAGTGCAGACGTAGCAGAGACGATGCTAGGCGGGAAATGTGAGCAGTGTTATAAAACAAAATTGACAGAGACATGATCCCACATCAGATTGTACACCATTCGGAGAGGGAAACCTTAGGCCGAGGGGCCTATATAGAGGTTATAGGTGAAACCGGGGGAGAGACTGTCTCTCTAAATGGGCTGTACTCGAAGACAGGGTGTCTGGGCGGTCCTACGTATCCCATGAGGATTTGAATCAAGCCACACGTAGTTCTGAATGGATCTTAGTTTATGGTCTTAGAGCTCGAACCATGGGAGCCCCGAAGGACGCCAGATTACAGCTTTGTCCCCTGACATGCAAAGGTGCACTGAGGGATAGCGCCAAAAGTGTCGAGATTCCACATGGACATGATGGGGTGGAAAACGATGTGAATTATGCAACCAACATTCAAGGACTGAAGGGGCTGGTGTGACGACAGAGGATTACTACTGACCATGTTCGCAACACAGCATCATGTCGCGTTAGCCTGAGATGAGGACAAACAAATCAGCATCGACCGCTGACCATATTCGCAACGCGGGATTTTATCGATTTGTTGTCCAAAACCCTTGGGGACGTTGGCCCGTAACGGTAGGAGAGCCCTTGGGCGTAGTATCCAGGCCGTTCATGGGGGTCCCTCCGGGTGTGAAAGGTGATGGAAGCCCGAATGGAGGGGAACACGAAGCTTGACAAGTGGAAGGAACTTGATCAAGTTGAATCTGACACTCTTGGTCCTAGACCAGAGTACTCTTAATACATCGGTGAACCACTGCAAGGAGTCAAGGGACTCAACATTGAGGGTGATCGAGAGATGGAAAATTCCCAGGGGAAGGGGGCACGAGGCCCAAAACCTTGTATCATACCTACATATCCCCCTCCTGGAGAGGGATAGACCAAGTGGCCTAGGTGACCGGGAGATCAGGAGATCACCAAGAGGTGGGGCTGGACCCAAATCTTAGACATTCAGGTGGTCCTACATATCTCGTGAAGATGGGAATCAAGCCATACGTAGTTCGGAAGGATGCCTTTTAATGTCATGCAGGACAAAGAATAGGAGGACTAACACTCAGAACGGGGTGCGCGTGGTGCAACTATTGCAAAACCGACGTGAATGAGGACGTAATCCTACACTATGCCACGCGGTCCCGTGTTCGAGGTCCCAATGGTAGGACCCGAGAGGCGAATTATCTGAACTCAAGCTGGACCCAAAGACAAGGGGTCTTGAACGTGGTTCCAGATGAGAATCATAGTTTATGGTCTTAGATCTCGGACCGTGGATGGTGACAACTCCCCGTGTAAGCACAGGTTTCAACCCAATCCCTAAGCCCACGTGAGATAAACTTGGTGTGGGAAACAAGGGGGGTATCCTCATCGCAATACTTGGGGCGTCCATCAAAGGGGAGTCAGCAGAGAGTTTCGCAGGACACCTTTGATGCAGCTTGTTCTCCCAACGCGCAGACATGCACGGAGGAAAAGTACCAAGAGTTCTGATATTCTACTTGGACATGATGAATTGATGAAGGGTGTGAATCGGGTACCCGATATTTGGGCTTAATGGGTTGGCGTGGCGATAGAGGAAAACTGTTAACCATGGTGGAAACACTGTGTCCATATCGCGTTAGCCTGAGGTGGGAACAACAAATGAGCATCGACCGCTGACCATATTCGCAATGTGGGATTTTATCGATTTGTTGTCCGAAACCCTTGGGGGCATTGGCCCGTAACGGTAGGAGAGCCCTTGGGCATAGTATCCAGGCCGTTATTGGGGGTCCCTCCGGGTGTGAGAGATGATGAAAGCCCTAATGCAGGGATACACAATGCCTGGAAAGCGGGTGCGGATGTGTCCGAGTAAAGCTTGGCATTCCAGGTAATAAACCAGAGTACTCTTAAGCACATTGGTGAACCGCCGAAAAGGGATTGACAAAACAGCTCAGTAGGGGGAGGTACATGGCGTGGTCATTACGGGACCATCGTGAATGAGGACATAATCCCACATCACACCATATAATCCTCTCATGGAGGAAGGATAGGCCAAGGGGCTAGGATGGGATGAAGATTCCCAAGAGAATGGGCTGGACCCGAATCTTGGACATTCAGGTGGTCCTACGTATCCCATGAGGATGGGAATCCAGCCACACATAGTTCTCTATATGTAGTTTAACATCATACTAGACGAGAAGGGGAGCAATATACCCCTAAACAAGGGAGGTGTGTGGTATGGCGAAGAAGCCGACGTGAATGAGGATGTAGTCCCACAGCACACCGTACACTCCTATGAGGAATCCTTGGTCGTGGCCCGGAAAGGCCAAGGGGCCTAAGGTCAGGCATTAGTCAGGAAGGCCTGACTGGTTTGTAGTTTAACGTCTTACATGAGGACGGGGGTCAGGGACCCGAGAAGGCCAAGGGGCCAGAGGCTGGGCCTCGTAAGGGGAGGGCGTACGGCATGGTACATGATCCCGACGTGAATGAGGACATAGTCCCACATAGCACCGTACACCCCGAGGAAGAAGTGACCTGGGATGTGGCCCAGAAAGGCCAAGGGGCCTAAGGTCAGGCATCAGTCAGGAAGGCCTGACTGCTTTGCAGTTTAACGTCTTACATGAGGACGAGGGTCGGGGACCCGAGAAGTCCAAGGGTCATGACGCTGGGCCTTGTAAAGGGAGGGCGTACGACATGGTACATGATCCCGACGTGAATGAGGACATAGTCCCGCATCACACCGTACACCCTTATGAGGAATCGGGGCCCTGGGCCCGATCGCTAGCACCACCTGGGGGAAGTTTGTCACCTCGGGATGGGGCAGAATGAATCACTTCTCTTGATGTCTTGGACATCTCGGGGTGGACCCGAAGATCCAGGACACTGTTGACCATGTTCGAAACATAGCGTTCCTATGGTGACCTGTATGGGAGCAACAAATGAGCGTCGACCGCTGACCAAATTCGCAACACGGGACTTGCATCGGCTTGTTGCTTGAAAACCCTCGGGGGCGTTGGCCCGTATCGGTAGGAGAGCCCTTTGGCATTGTATCCAGGCTGTCCTTGGGGGTCCCTCTGGGTGTAAAAAATGATGGAATCCCAGTCAAGGAGTGGGTGAAGCATAGCTGTATCCATCCACGAAATAGGCAAACATCTCCAGGGGGGATGTGCAGCCGGGTCGAGGCTTGATCGATGTGTGTTTGGGGCAAAATTGTGCACCCTGCCATGTCTTGACCCGAGGGGAAGATTTTGGCTTTTGGGCTGGGCCAACGGACGAAATGTCCAGGCGTTCCTACGTATCTCATAAGGATGAGAATCAAGCCATACGTAGTTCTTGAAGGCCATGCAGTTTAGCATCATGCGGTGAGGACGTGGAAGGAATAGAAGAACGGGAGCGGGCACATGGTGCAACCCTTACAATCCTTGTGCGAGCAGGGTTGCATAAGCGGGGCCAAGAAAGCCTACTCCCTGCTACACAAAGATCCTACAAGAAAACTATTCCTAGGGGGAATAGTGGAAGGGAAAATCTTGGGGCTGGGCTCAAGACGAGGCGTCCGAGCGTTCCTATGTATCTCATAAGGATGAGAATCAAGCCATACGTAGTTCTAGAAATGCAGTTTAACATCATGCGGGACGATAAGAAGCATCTCCTTTGGGGATATGTACGATACGACGAGTAATCCGACGTGAATGAGGATGTAGTCCTGCACCATACTGTACAATCCCGCAATAGCATAGATCAGGGAAAACCAGGGGCCTGAGGCCGGACCGCGGTCAGGGAGACCTGACCAGCTTGCGGTTTAACGTCTGGTGGTGAAGACGGGGGGCCAGGGGCCCAAGGAGGCCAAGGGGCCTAAGGCTGAGCCTCGGTCAGGAAGGCCTAACTGGCTTGCAGTTTAACGTCTTGCAGGATGAAGATGTAATTTATGGTCGTGCAGGACTTTACATTTTAGAGTCCTGTTGGACCATAACGTGCAGTTTAAGGTCATGCGGGACCATTTCACAGTTTATCGTCTTGTAGGACGAAGATGCAGTTTAAGGTCGTGCGGGACCATTTTGCAGTTTAGGGTCGTGCAGGACCCTTTTTGCCCTAGGCAATGTATCGCTTGGCGGGGGCCGGGGGCTCGAGGAGGCCAAGGGGCCTGAGGATGAGCCTCGGTCAGGAAGGCCTGACTGGCTTGCAGTTTAACATCTTGCAGTAAGGACGGGGATGCAGTTTAGGGTCGTGCAGGACCATCTCGCAGTTTAGGGTCGTGCTGGACCTTTTTTCCCTAGGCAAAGTATCATTTAAGGAATTTGGCATTGGTGGGAGGGGTTATACGCTCCCCATCCGTGGTCACCAAGGAGTATGCTCCATTGGGGTAAACCTTATGGATGATATATGGCCCTTCCCATTTGGGTTCTAACTTGGGCGGTTTCCTACCGGGAATCATTGGCGCTTGAAGGGCCAGTACCAGGTCGCCCTGTAGAAAAGAGAGAAGACAAACCTTCTTGTCAAAGGCTCTCGCTATCTTGTCCTGATGACTTTCCAGATTGTGCAGGGCACGAAGCCAGTTCTCGTCCAATGCTTCTAATTCAGCCAAACGGATCTCGGCTACCTCATCTGATGTCTGGTGGTCATAAACTGCAGTGCGTAATGAGGACAGCTGGATCTCAATGGGTAGGATGGCCTCAGCTCCATACACCAGGGAACATGGGATCACCTGGGTAGAGTTGCGAGTCGTCGTCCGGTAAGACCAGAGGGCGTTGGGGAGCTTGTCCGGCCAACTTTTCCTGTTTTGACCAACCATATTCTGTAGAATGTTAGAGAGGGTCTTGTTGAACGCCTCGATCTGTCCATTCGCCTGCGCATGGTAGTGGGAGGTATGGTTCGACCGGATGTCATACTTAGCGTACAATTTCTTCAATTCAGCTGCTCTGAAGTTGGTGCCTTTATCGGTGAGGACGGCGTGAGGGACTCCAAACCGGTGGATAATGTTGGAGCTCACAAAGTCAACGATGGAACGGGCCTTGACCTCTTTTAGCGGAACTGCCTCTGCCCACTTGGAGAAGAAATCTGTAGCAGTCAGGTTGAACCTACACTGGCGGGATGTTGCCGGTGGATACGGTCCTACTACATCAAGTCCCCATACCGCAAATGGCCAAGAGTACTTGGTGGGGTGGAGGGGCTCCGGCGGCCGATGCAAGAAGTTGGCGTGTACTTGGCACGCGTGGCATCTCTTGGCATATCCAATACAATCGTGGATCATAGAGGGACAAAAGTATCCTAACCTACGGATTTGATGGGACAGCTTCGGCCCAGCTTGATGGGCGCCACAGGAACCGGCGTGAACCTCTTGCATAACTTGAGGTATCTCCCCTCCTTGGAGGCAACATAGAAGGAAACCATCGAAACTCTGCTTATAAAGGATTTTTTCGAGACTGGGGCCTCTCTGGAGGGTAAATTGCAGTGTGAGGCGTCGGATTCGCTCGCGTTCGGCCCGGTCGTTCGGGAGCTGACCATTTTGGAGATACTCGACAAAAGGTGCTATCCAGTCGGGGGTGGTTTCAACCACTGCGTCTGACAAACCTGGGACTCCCGATATGGAGGGTCCAGCGGTGAGATGGCTTACCCGCAGGCCATCATGGACCTCTTGGGTGGCGGGGGCAATGACTCTCTGGTGGGCCACATGTATGACCAAATCAACTTGCTCGGATTCTGCGAGCGACGTGACTAAGCCAGCCAGGGCGTCTTCTTGATCGTTCTACGACCATGGGACATGGGTAACCTCTGGTCGAGGGGAGAACTGGGCCATTAGGCAGAGGGTGTACTCCAGCAACAGTGTGAGCTCCGGCTTCCTGACGACGTAGTCGCCATTAACCTGTTTGATTACCAGCTCGGAATCCCCCTTCACATGTAGATGGGGCACATGGATCTCAAGGGCCAACTCGAGGCCGGTGATGAGAGCTTGGTACTCTGCCTCTTTGTTCATATAGCCTTCTGACAACAGGAACGAGTATGGCAAGACGGCTTGCGCCGGGGTAATGAAGACAATACCCAGGCCCACTCTGTTGAGCTTGGGATCGTTGAGCCTCCTACCGGTGGGGCTCCGGGAGGCGCCGTCGAAATGCATTTTCCAACATGGGGAAGCATGATCGACTGAGAGGATCGTCTCATCAGGGAAATCCAGGTCCAGGGATTGATCCGTGGAGGTTGGATGGGCAGCTAAAAAGTCTGCCAATGCCTGTCCCTTAATGGCCTTCTGAGGTACAAACCTGATATCAAACTGCTGGAGAATCACAACCCACCGTGCTAGTCGGCCAGTCAGCATGGGACGGTTCAGGATGTACTTCAGTGGGTCTACCCGGGAGACGAATTGCACCTCATGGTGCTGTAGGTAATGTCACAACTTCTGCACGGCAAAGATGAGTGCAAGGCATCTTTTTTCGATAGGGGAGTATCTGATCTCCGTATCGAGAAGCATGCGGCTGAGATAGTAGAGACTATTCTTAGTACCCTCGTTATTCTTCTGGGCAAGCAGCGCACCGAGGGATCTCTCCAGGGCGGTTACATAAAGGACCAGCAGCTTTCCGGAGACGGGTGGCATCAAGACCGGAGTTTGGAGCAGATACTGCTTGATTTCCTCGAAGGTGGTCCGACACTCCTCGTCCCATTCATAGGTGGCACCCTTCTTCATAATCCGGGAAAAGGGCTTACACTTGCCGAACAGATTCGCGACGAATCAGCGTATATAGGCTAAGAGGCCTTGAAGGCCTCGAAGCTCCCGAATGTTTCTCGGGGGAGGCATTTGGCTGATGGCCTTGATCTTCTCCGGGTCGATCTTGATACCTCGGTACCTGACAACAAAGCCCAGAAACTTATCGGAGGTGACCCCGAAGTCACACTTCAGCGGGTCCATCTTCAGGTGATGGGAACGGAGGAAACCGAACACTTTCTCAAGCTCTTTGAGATGGTCCTGGCGCTGACATGATTTGACTACGAGGTCATCCACGTAGCATTCCACCAATGTCCCGAGAATCGGTTTGAATATGCGATGCATGGCCCTCTGATAAGTGGCACCTGCATTTTTCAAACCGAATGGCATTACCTGGTAGCAAAAGGTACCTTGGGGAGCCCTGAAGGCAGTGGACTCCTCGTCTTCGGGGGCCATCCGGATCTGGTTATACCCAGAATACCCATCCATTAAAGAGAGGGCTTGGAACCCGGCTGTGGCGTCAATCAACAGCTCCGTCACCGGGAGTGGGAAGCCATCCTTTGGGCAGTGGCGATTAAGATCGCAGAAGTCGATGTAGACTCTAATCTGTCCATTCTACTTCTTGACTGGCACAATGTTGGCAAGCCACTTGGGGTACTGGAACTCCTGGACGAAGTTGGCTTTGATTAGCTTGTCAACTTCGGCCTCAACCATAGCACCATGAGAAGGGTGCATCTTCCAGGGAGGCTGCTTAAACCCACGATGTTTTGCCGGGAGGCCCAGACGGTGAACAACCACCTGGGGATCTAGCCCTGGCATCTCGTTGTAACTCCAAGCAAACACATCACGGTGCTGTTTGAGGAAGTCTGCGTACTGCTGCCGCTCCTCGGGGGACATGGCTGCACTGATCAATGTGGGTTTTGGATCTGCCTCGCTACCAAGGTTCACCTGTACCAGTTCACCAACCGTGGTAGAGACGCCTTCTTCAAAGGCTGGGGGAGCATCCTCCAAGTCTTCCTCCCCACCCGTGGGGGGGCTTCCCACGACGGGGCATACTTTTGTGCTATCAAAATCCGAGGGGCAGCTGGTGCCGGCTCAGGCAGCAGCAGTCATCACATCGGGAGACTCGCTTGCCATTGAGACCATAACAATGAAGGTAGTCGACCCTATCCAATCTGTCCTTTAGCCTAAAGGGCCACGTTTGATGATATCAAAACAGTGGTGACGTGTCGGCCTGAGTCGGTTAATTCCAGCCCAGCGGAAGAGACACGTATGGCGCACCGCCGTTGTCATAAGCTTGACGTCCCGGTACCGTACAGGGGTAGGGGGTTCCGGGATAACTTGAGCCTGGTTGATGTAGGAGTATGAGGTGATTTTCCATTGTCTCTTGGACACGAGAACATGCCTTCCTTGCGTACCCGAAACAACAAAACATTGTCCCATGTCGGGGGTCGTGGCCTCCAACCGGTGGATCGGGAGGATGTAGGCGTCATCCATGCTTGCCCAGGGATCACTTGTGACTGGGGCGGGTTCATCCTCGCTTACTAGGATTTTCTTTTCCTTACTTTTGTAATAACCCGCATCCAGATAGCGGGCCTCACAAGAAGCAAAAGGGCGCGCGTCTCCTTGGAGAACGCCTACTCGACCGTTGAGCGAGTACTTGAGGCACTGGTGATATGACGAAGGGACCGCTGCATGCAGATGGAGCCATGGCCTACCCATCAATGTGTTGTAGGCGGTGTCCTGAGAGACAACCATGAACTCGGTGCTGGCAATTAAGCCACCAAACTGAGTCTTCAGGCGGATCTTGCCGACTGGGGTTTGCTCTGTCTTGTCGTACCCCTGGATCTTGAGGTCAGAGGGAGTTAAATCACCTTCGGACAGACCCAGCTTTCGCAGCGTTTGGGTCGGAATTAGATTGATTCTGGAACCTGTGTCAACGAGGTAACGACGGACTTCCACACCATTGAAGTGTCCAGTGATGTACAGCGGGCGAATGTGCCCATGTATAGGAGGGTCCTCATCTTCACCGGAGAACGAGATAACCGCCTGACATTCGGCGTTTTCAATCATCTCGGTATGGAAGGCTTCTGCAGATGCTACCTCCGTCTCGAACTGGAGTGGGAACCTTAGGGCCTCGGCAAGTGCCTCGCGCATTTCAGATGACAGGAGAAGGGCCTCAAGGATGGAGATCCTCGTCAGAATGTCGGCCAGGTGCTTCAGGACATCTTACTTTCGTGCCAAACGCGAACCTCTGCTTACAGGAGGTCGTTCAGCATTTGGAGGCACAACGGGTCCGACCGGCTGAACCGGCGATTGACTAGTACTGGGTATATCCTGCTGCCTACTAGTAAAAGCCTGAAGAGTAGTCGTCGGACTGGGATCAGACAGCGGAGGCTGGCCTGTAGCCGGGCAAGACTGACTGTGATACGAACAAGGCGGCTCCCCCCGATCCAATAGCACGAACGGCGGTGGAGGTAGAGCCGAGGGTGTTAGATGGGTTTGTGCGTGCTGAGATCTATGCTGAGCCTGCTGCCTGGTCTTAGTAGCGTGCACGACTTGGCTGAAAGTGCCTGATGACGTACCTCGCTGACCGGTGCGGTTGTGATTCCGCTGACGTTGATGTCGGCTGGAAACGTTGGGGAGGTCTGCCTGACGTTCCCCCTCTTCGGGGGTCATATAGGGCTTTACCAGCTCCACGGTGTTAACCGAAGCGTACCCCTGGCTGTCGCTCGAGGATTCATCCACCGCTGGGCAGATTCTGGGAGGAATCCCCATTTTAGGGGGCATAAAGTCACCGAGAGTGCGGGATGATGATGACACTGGCGGTGCGCGTTGCTTCTTCTTGCTTCGCCGCTGCTTGCCCTTTTGGGCAGAGGTCGACAGTGAAGACGATGCGGAGGCACCAGCTACTTCTTCTGAAGGTTCTGACTGCTTCAGGTGCGCTCGTATGATTCCATGGGCACAGACGACGGTTTTTCAAGCCATCCAGTTGTCCTATTTCTGGGACCCGCGGCTGGGGACCTGCTGCCACTCACCTTCACTGTCGCTGCCGATCTCTGATCCTGCAAAGACACCTGCCACTTGTGCTGGTGTTGGGCCCAACATAACTATGTTGTTTTTGACCTGGTCTTGAAGACAGTCTTTAAAAACATAGCATTTCTTGAGGGTGTTCCCCAGAAACCGATGATAAGGGCAGTAGTTGGGGTGATCAGTGAGATTCGCCTCTGCCGGCCTTCTACACTTAGGCAGACGCACAATCCCTTGATCTAGAGCACTTCGGAAATAGACAGGGACCTGATTTTCGTTGAACGAATAGGTCTGGTACCTTCTTTCCGGATAACGGGCCCTGGGGGCCTGGCCCTGACGATGGGCCGGAGGGGCCTGCGGAGGAGGCGGCGCCTGATTGTCTCGCCTAGGTGGCGGTGGCGCGTTGCGCGGGGGAACCTGTCAGTTCTGAGGCGGTCGCTGCTGGGCAGGAGCCTGTGCTTGAGGTGGAGGACCTCTGCGGGGTTGCGGGGGTGGTGCCACCGGCAGTAACTCCAACTGCCTCGGGGCTTCTATTTGGGCCACCGCGGCGGGTTCAGCCCTAGCGGTGCTCCTGGCCGGGATCATAGGGGGCAACAAACGTGCCTGACTGGCCTGTTGCAGGGCTTCCTCAAGGCATTGAGCATTATCCGAGAAATCTCTGAACCCTCCAGGGTAGTTCTGGGTGATCAGGGAGGGTACCAGCTCTATCATGACGTTCCCCACACCCATCGTCAGTAATTTCTCCTGAGTCAGTGGCATATCGAGGGAATACATAAGTCCCTTCCACAGGGCGATGAAGTCTGCGACTCGCTCATCAGGCCTTTGCTTGCACTTGAAGAGGTCTGCAATGCTGGTCTTTCGCGTGGTGGAGCTGAACTGGTATAAGAACTGCCGGCGAAGATCCTCCCAACCAGTCGCCGATCCGATAGGGAGCTGGCTGTACCAGACGAATGCTGGACCTTCCAATGTCTGTACGAAACATCGGAGCTTGGCGGCTTCTCGCTGAGCCGGGGTTCCCAGCATGGGGCCACACCTGGAAGAAAAATGAGCCAAGTGCTGCGGCGGGTCCCTTTTCCCATTAAAAGGTGAGAAAGTGGGGTTCCCAAAACCCAGAGGTGCGGGCATATCATCCACCCACGCGGGATAAGGCTTGCCATCCGGTGGGACCACCACCTGCCACGTTTCCAACGTTTCGAGGCAAGCTGTGAGCGCCACAATAAGATCCTCCAGGTGGGGGTCCCTGTCTTGATGGGGATCCATAACCACACGGGCATTGCCAGGTTCTTCAACACAGTAGACGGCTTCGGCCGCTCGTGGGTCAACTGGCTGGACAACCTGCAGGGCGACTGGGGGAACCTGGATTGGATTCTTCAGATTGCCTCGTCGCTCGGGGGGATTTGGCGAGACATATCACGCCCTCTTTCCATACGTTCCGGCTTCTGCCCTGTCTGCGGCAGTAGCATGATCAGGGTTGCCCAGAGGGATCTCACTGGGGGGGAATTGTTCCTGCCCCTACTGCCCCGGCCTGGGATTACCATAGTCGGGTCGCCGCTCTGCGGCGCGCTCAGCCAAGAGTTCGTCAACCAGCTTTTTCTGCTCAGTAAGCAGCTGGCGTAACGTGACCTTCTCGGGATCTTCGTCCATTTTCTGCACAGAGGCGGACAGGTCGGAGTGCTTGACTGTTCCTACGTGCTCCTTACCCTTTCCAGTGTTTCGACCGAGTACCAGCGACTCAGTGGGTACGGGGAGACCTAGCAGGTTCCTCTGCTGACGGGTAACTCTCCCTGATGGGTCGAGCAGCGACGGTACGCCCTCGGGTGGTAAGTCTCCATCAAGGAATTCAAGCTCATCTTCCTTATCCACAACGTCGGCCATGTGGACTGCAACCCCTCTTGAGGGCATGTCCTCGATGTCACATAGCGAATCGGGCTGCCGTCAGATAGGGTCGAAGAGGAGAGCGGCATAGTGTCCCCAACCACGGACTTGCACATGGGGGGTGGCTTCCCTGACGATTCTACGGAGTGCTTTAAGACTCTGAACACATTTTCATTGAAGGGCGCTCTGGTGGCCTGGCGACTCAGGGTGCTGGGCCACAAGAAGTGCGGCCGCATCTATCAGGCGGCACTGCTCGCCGATTTCTTCGAAGTGCTCTCGACTTCTGGGGTACACCACCCGTTCATAACGTAGGCGGAAGTGTGTCGCCCATAGGGTTTGACAAAAGCACCCCACTTCTTCAGGGGTAAGAGACTCTGGTATGTGGAAATTCAGCACCATCGTCGGCTAGAACGTCTCCGGGAAGTAATCCGCTGCAAGAATACTCCAGAAGCTCCTGGGCTCGGACTCAGGGTCTGGCCCTATGTTGCCCCACTCGTCAATCGGGGGCGGCTGAGGGACCAGTAGCGGTACCGAGGCGGACCTCTGAGATAGTAAGCTCGGCGGTGGAGAATATGACAAACGAGCTGACTGGCCACCGAATTCCGGGCCATCCTCCGAAGAGTGAGGTGACCTGGCCACGATGTCACGATACAACGGGCTGATAACCACGGTTTCCGGAACAGAAGCCGCGGCTACCAGCGACAGTTCGTGTCGTCGCTCTACCGTCGTTGGCCCCCAAAATAACTCTCCGTGATCTCTGGTAGAGGTAGAGGGCTCTTCTGGTTACAGAGGCGGTGATTGCGCGGTTGAGACCTACGGAATTCCCAAGATTTCTTCTTCTTGGATGTACCTACGGAGGGAGATGGGAATCTGGTGGACCTTAAATTCTAGGAGAATGAGGCTAACGTGTCTGGTTCATGCCCCAGTCCTTGATACGGAGGAGCGAGGAGAAGGTTCCATCGCTGAATCGCATTCCGCTTCCGAGTTGGCGAAGCGGGCAGGTTTGATCTCCACATGGGCCTTCCCAGGGTTCTTGTTGCGGCGACGACCCACTCTCCTACCCCAGGGTGGCTCTTCGGGACAGGGTTGACCCCTAACAGGCAGCCTTGGGGCGGCGCTGGCGCCGTGGCGGAGAGGGCCCCCACTCGAGATAGCCGGGGTGCGAGAGGCACCGGGGCAAATGTCGAAGGGTACATGGGGAAGACCTCCATGAACAGTACCCATGTGGGTGGGGCCTCTGTTGGAACCGGCAGGAGCATGGGGAGGACCTCCATGGTCGTTGCGAGTGGAGCGAGGCTGACCTTCACTCCTCGAGTTGCTAGGGCGAGGAGGACCTTCGCCGGTTGCAGAGAGGACGTAGGGAGGGCCCCCACGTTGGAGAATGACCGGATGGACGGTGCCTTCAGGTTGGCGGTCGGGGGCAGGAGGATGGACTCCATACCCTGTATAGTGGGCGCGGGAAATGTTTCCGCACTGAGCGTCATTGCCGCGGGGCAGGTCTTCCTGTGGGATGGGGGTAGCATGAGTCATGCCTCCATGACGAACCTCTGAGTGGGGAAGGCCCACGCTCTGTGGAGTAGTGGTATGGGGAGGACCTCCGTACGGGGTGACATTACCGCGGGTTAGCTCGCGGTGATCACCACTTGGACCTGCAACCCGGAGAGTCAACCCAGCCTGCCCGTGGGGCGGTTGGGGTCTTGATCCTGGTTGGGTGAAGGAGTGCCCCTGATCAGTATATGCAGGGGCTTCACGATACACGTAGGTGGTGGCTCGGGCCACTGTAGCTGTCGACGTCGACGCGCCCGGGCGAGCGTCCTCAGCCCGGGCCAGGCACTGACGTCGGGTCAGGCGAACCGGTGCAGGTGGTGCAGGGATGTAGCCTGCCTTTTCTTCCTGCAGGGCCGGACGGCGGCGCTGACGCGGCCGGGCGGGAGCTCTCGCCTGGATCCCTTGGGTCGGGGCCCTGAGCGGGCTGAGCCGGACGGCACCCGCCTCTTCAGCGTAAGGCGAGGAGTCGTCAAGGCGTTCCAGAGACAAGCTCCCGAAACGGTTGAATGTTGGGGTGGGGAGCAGGGGCTCCCTGCGCGGCCTGTTAGGGCGGCGTTGACGGCAGGGCCTGGAGGCCTCCAGGTCCAAGCGGGCCATATCCCGGGTCGGGATGACCCCTTCTTCCTCGTACCTACGCACGAGGTTGTTGATCACCCTTCGCTGGATGACCTCTGATGGGGAAAGGGGATGTGGGCGCCCTGTATTCCGCGATGTGGTGGCTGTCGTGGTGGTAGCGGCGTTACGTGGGGTGGTCATGGAGGTGTTTCCCCTTCCCCTGCGTGGGCGAGGAGCGAATGGTGACCGTGTATCTGTAATAGCAACCTAGTTCCTGAGAAACGAAGGGATCAACTCATCAATACTGAGAGGAAAAGGATTGACAGCCAGTGCCCCAGTGTCCTTTCATTCTCCACGTCTGTAAGAAGGATCCACGCCAACACGCTGCAGAACGGAGTGCCCCACGTTCTACTGCCCCAACTTCTGGTGAGTTTCACGACAAGCCCGCTATTTGCTTGGCGGGACCAGGCATCGAATATCTGAATCCAGTGACACGTCAATCTACTGGTGTCTCGAACGCTACTAATCTCCATATTGAGGAGAAGCATTTCATGTCGGGTTCACCATTTATGTTTCCGACGCTTTCGCCGGGGCGCACGCTCGTCCGTCCATAGAGGAGGACACGCGGCGCTTTTGTTTCCCCGCATTCCCACTTTCCAAAGGTGGGCGGCATTCGCTCCTTATTTAGGGACGTCTGCTCCTTGATCGAAACGGGATGATGGGATGTCGGTTCTTCCTCCTGTGGATTCCTCCTCAGAACTCGTCACCTAGTCCGGGTCTCCCTCAAAGATTTAATACATATTTTGTGAAACTCTTCAAAGTTCCATGTTTCCATGGACGCCGGTTAATTACACTGCTTTTGTCGGGACATTCCAAGGGGTCCAGTCAGGGCAGCAACCTTCAGTCAGGGGAGTAGTCACGTTGAGGCATCAGTAGTGTGTCTGGATGCTGGGGTACCTGGCATGTCTGTCTGTTATCCTTGGCCACAAGGCTTCTCGAGGGCGTGGAATCCCGAGGCATCCCACATCGAGCGCGGGGAATTATATGTCATAGACACATATATGAGGTTTTCCTCAGCTTCCCGTGCTCAACACAGGGTATGCCGCAAGTTTAACATCTAGCAGAGATGGATCAACCCAACCAGAGCATTAGCTAGGATAGATCGGATTGAGGGACTCCCCTTGAAGGGATGTCGATACCGGGGCCAGCCCATGGATGGCTGCGAAGAAGAGCGTACCGACATGGTCTCACCGGGATAAGACGGTCCGAGCAAGAATCGGGACGGGTGATAGGTTGATGAATGGAGTGGAGGGAGAGTGAAATGGGACCATCGCAGGGGCGACAGTGAAGTTGGGCTTGAGCCTTGACGAGGCTTCCTACGTATCCCTGTGGCAGGGAATCAAAGTCCGCGTAGTTCGAGATGACGCCGATAAACCGACGTGAAGGTGGACCTTGGCCCGATGAGCATAGTCAGCGTACCGACGTGAAAGTAGACCCTTGGGTCCACTAGTGGTGGGATTGAACCTTGGGAAGGTTTCCTACGTACCATGCCTTGACATGGATCAAAGTCCTCGTAGTTCAGGGGATTGATGGAACACAGTTTTACGTCATGCGGGATGATAGTGAACCCTGACGTGAACAAACGACGGGCGGTGGGTGTCGGAGAATCGACGTAAGTGAGGGACCTTAGTCCGATGGGAGTTGGGCTTGAACCTCGGGGAGGCTTCCTACGTACCATGCCTTGACATGAATCAAAGTCATCGTAGTTCGGATTAGTCACAACGGCTTGCCGTCGGACTAGAATTGTAGTTTCACGTCGTGCTGGACGTAGGTAGAACACGACGTGAATTGGATGATGGGTGGACTTGAACCTCGTGGAGTCTTCCTACGTACCATGCCTTGACATGGATCAAAGACATTGTAGTTCATATGGGGCTTTGTCGGTGGACCGACATGAAAGTGGACTTTGGTCCAATGGGTGGTGGGCTTGAACCTTTGGAAGGCTTCCTACGTACCATGCCTTGACATGGATCAAAGACCTCGTAGTTCAGGTGAGTGTGCAGTTTAATGTCATGCAGGACAAAGGGGGAATACAGTTTAACGTCATGCTGGACGAGAATGAGACCCAACGTGAATAAATGACGGGTGGGCATGAACCTCATGGAGGCTTCCTATGTACCACGCCTTGACGTGGATCAAAGTCCTCGTAGTTCTCTATGAGGGGGGGGGTGTCAGGGTCGGTACTCACTATAAGCTCACGTGAGTCATGCTCGGTGTGAGAAACAAGAGGTTGCAAGGACCTGACGATCACATCGCGAAGGATGCGTCCGTGAGAAGCGAAGAGGGGCTTACGCGTTAGGCGGCCCATGGTGTTGGGACTTACTCCAGGATGGAGGCCCATGGTGCGACAAAGCGCAGGAAAGATGGACCTTGGTCCAACGATGGGAGATGCCTCGTTCCCTATCACGCCCTCCACTGACCTTGGTAGTGGGGAAGTACGAAGATGCAGAGGTGCAGCCATCCGTTGGGGAACTAGGGTCGCCCTTCTCCTACGAACATACGCCACCCCAACAAGGAGGATCTCATCCCATGTGAATGGGTGATTCCATTCTCGTGGAGACGAGTGGTGTAAAGAATGTTCGAGTTGGGGGGACCCTTCGTGAGGGGCACGAGGTCGGGTCACAGTTTAACGTCATGTGTTGAGGTTGTAGTGCTTGGCAGTTTAACGTCCTGTAGCTCGGACGAAGCGGGTTTACTCCACACCCCTAGGACTTACATAACCGGTACCCTCTGGTCCTTGGGGAAGGGAAGGTACCAGTAAGGCCATGGTTTAGGGGGGTCGCGGAACGAACCATCGAGGGGTCCACGTTAGCGTGGCTATGCGAAGAAGAAATAGCCATTAGCGTGCCTATGCGAAGAAGCATTAGGCGAAGCAACGCTACGGGTGGTATTGTCCATGGGACTTTGAAATCACATCGTGCAAGCCTGGAGGGTCGCACGGGAAGAGGAATCGTAAAGCAAAGGAGTGTTCTTCGCGAAGTGGAGTGCCTTGGCCTTAGCATGGGGAATAGGTGTGAGTGGAAGGCGCTTCGCGGAGTGGAACAGTGTTCGCGGAGCATGGCCTCGCGAAGAAGGGGTGCCTCGCGAAGCAGGGTCCTGCGAAGTAGTGTGCTTCGCGATGTGTAGAGATCCTGCCTTATCATGGGAATCACTAGCATGGGTTGGGTGTTTCGCGAAGCATGAACGCTCTGCGGCTGCCCAGGTTCCCTTGGGAATCCCCTTCCTTCGCGAATGCCCTTGAGCTTCGCGAAGGGCATCCCTCTCGGAAGAGGGGCTCAAAACGAGACAATGCAGAGGAGTCTTGCGAAGTAGAAGTACCTCGCGGAGCTAATGATTCCCAGGGAAAAGAGTGCTTCGTGATTCGGGAGAGGAGAAGCCGAAAGGTCGGATTGTCCCTCCCGGGACTCATGGGGAGTCCAGTATTTATAGGGAAGGCGCGCCGCGAAGAAAAACTCGCGCACCGCCTTCGGTGCTTCGCGGCGCGCTCGCGAACGTCAACGTCATCTGCAGAGCATTACCGCCTCTGGAGCCTCACGACGGCTCGCGAACGCCAAATGCGTTCGCGGAGGATTACCGCCTCAGGAGCTTCGCGGCGGCTCGTGAACATCAAATGCGTTCGCAGAGGATTACCGCCTCAGGAGCTTCGCGAGGCCGCAATGGTCGGGGCGCTTCGCGTGGGTGCTTCGCGGCGGTGCTTCACGGCGGTGCTTCGCGGCTGTGCTTCGTGAGGCAGCGCGCCAACCTTATTTTTCATCCCTTCCTTTCATGCAATATTTTAGCGTCAACATGAGTCTAACAAAAAAAATAATTTTCGGAGTCTGAATAAATTCAGAGTGTATAAAACAGTGATAATCATATTCTGTTTATTAAGAGAATTCATAATGAGAGTTCGGAATGGGAGTTGGTCATTAGAATTCGTAGTAAGAATTCCTCATCAGAATTCGTAATGGGAATTACTCATCAGAATTCGTAATGAGAATTCGTCATCGAACTTCATAAGAATTCGTATCATGAATCTGGATTAAAACTGTATCCAGAAATTGGAGTGAAACTTTATCACATTTCTCATTCTGGATTTCGGAGTGAAACTTTATCACAGTTCTTATCCAGAATCCGAATCTTAAAATAGAATACTTCATATCAAAGTTTCAAGCAATTCCGAGAAAATAGAAATGAATCTGAATATCATACTTAAGAAAAATATAGATGAAAATATGATAAGGATAATTTTTCTTATAAAAGTGATTTTCCTTATAAAAGCAATTTTCCTTATAAAAGCAATTTTCCTTAAAAAAGCAATTTTCCTTAAGGATAAGGTATTTGTGATTTTCAAAACAAGAAGGAATGGAAAAGTCAAAAGGAAAACCTTATTGAATCAACAGTTCGGGATGAATTTGTACTCAAATTTGTGCTTGAGGTACTTAACCTTACAACAATCACTGGTAGATGCGAAAAGAATTAAATTAAGGATATGTGTAGTCATCATAATGTTATTGGTGTTGGTTTTAGTCTAAAAATTCCTCTAGATCTTTCTCCAGCCTTTTCTAAGAGTATTATCATTGTGTGTCATCAGTGCAGAAATCTAGATGATAAAGATTAATCATGTATTAATAATCCAAAGACCCATCACACCTATGGATTCCTAGGTAACTTACAATGGTTCATTCAGGGTGTTTCCATGAGGTAGCATAGCACCAAATCCACCCCATAGAAAAACACCCCAGTCCATTTTCAGGTCTGAGGTTTTGGCATTGGTTTAGTTTGAACACCCTTTCTATTTTTGTTTTTATTTTTTGTAATGTTTGAATTTGCTGGTTTCTTGTGGTGATTCATTTTCATTAAAAATGCAAAATACTTGGTTTTGGATCTCAGGAGAACTTCTTTAAAAAAGGAATCTTTTTTGTCTTTAGGAACTTGTGAAATATTTCGATTTTAAGTTGAGTTCTGTTCCATGGGGACCATGTTCATTATGTTTCATGTTAGAGTGAAATAGGGTGATGTGGGTGAATCTATGAGTTTGTTTGAAGTACCTTGATGGTGTGATGTGTGTTATTTGTAATGTTAAATTCCCATAGTTTTACAAAGGATGTTGTGTGGACACTTATGAAACCAAAACTAGGGATTTTGATCAGGGATTATAAGCTCCTGATTGGGAGGTAGTAGATTCTTAAAGACAAATGGGATCCAACCTTAGTCCTGTGATTGAAGCCTATGCAGTGTCAGGAATCATAAGGGGTGGAGGACCCAAGTCCTGGCCTTTTATTCAGTGCTGTAATGAGGATAGTTTATGTTTCTATGATTAATTTCATTATCTTTGATGGTCTTTTTTTCAATAAAATGTAACGAGTCCCAGTTTCCTCGATTCAGTCCTTAAGTGGTCATCCTTGGGAGTCGATTTTGGTTTTGAATTGTTCTCACTTAGATGTTGTAAATCCTAATGAAAAAATGAATCATGGTCTGGGTTTGTTGTTTTAGGTAGTTTTTTCAGGGACCCCTTATGGGGGGGGGGGGTTCGGTGTGGATAGTTTTGGGGTAGTTTTTTTTGCGGGGGGGGGGGGGGGGGGGTCATGTGTTTGTATGTTCTAGTTGGTCTAAGTTGGTTGGTTCATAAATGGTGTGGAGACCCAACATGGAGCTTATTATGGATTCTGCTCGAGTTGGTAGGTTATACTTAATTTCTAATATTGGGTAGTTCATTATAGAATCATGTGTTCATGATCATGTTTTGTTTCTATTGTTATCATGAAAATGGGTGGTTTCATTATTTAGTTAAGTAATTTTGAGTTCATTTTAAACTAGGTAATCATTAATATTTATAGCCATATTCCCAATGCTCTTACTCGAATAATGGATTCATAAGTTTTAGCTTGAGCTTCCCTATCATTTCTCGAGAAGTGGTTTGGGTTCATTGGTTTTCTTTAGGTATGATTTATTATATTTCTTTTTTGGTGGTTTAGGTGTTCTCGGTTAGAGTTGTTGGATAACACGGTTTGGTAAATCCATTGTCATTGATTTATCAATTAGATATTTTGTGGCATTCTATTGGTTGAAAGCTTAGTGGTTGGGAGAATTATCATACTCAAATTTTCTTTTCTTTTTTTCTTCAAGATCATCATTTGGACCTTTGTATTACTCTTGAGATCTGAGTGTTCCGTAAATTTTTTGAGGTGTTCCTTTGTTTATTTTTCATCCCATTTTTATTATTTAGTTTCCCCTTATGTTTATGGTTAAAATGGAGATTATAGGATTAATAGAAGGTGGTTCATAGTTACTAGAAACTATGTGACATGCTCTAGGAAACTGTGTGACCCTTCAGATGCCTCTAGTTAGGGGCACACGACCCACACACAGTTAAGAAAAATGTGAAGAAGGCATGCAAATGGTACTACCACATAGGACAGAACCATGTCACATGGTTGTTGCATGATTTTCCAAACAATGCGGACAAAAAACAATATTTCCTAGGTTTTATATTATGGGGAACAGATTTGGTCACAATTTGGGAATCCATGCATCCAAACAATGCATGGTACCCCGTTATTAAAAATTTTCTTTTACCTTTCTACCCTCTTAAGGATTTGTCCCCAAATCACCATATTTCTCCCCCATTTGTTTCATACGACCCAATGAGGGCCTCCTATTCTTTCTCATTCCTCCCTTCTTATTTCTATGCTGTTTTTTATTGATTTAAACAACATTTAAAGTTATATATTCAAGGTATTTTCCTCATATCTTCTCTATTTTCCATTTATAATTTTCTCCTATGTTCATACACTCCCTTGGTCTTGTGGTTCTAGGGTTCCTATTTCTTGGGGTTTTAATTATGTTTTTTCTTGGTTAATGTTTCTTTTGGGTATTTTTACATCTTGGAACACTTGTAGAGTTATTTTGGGTTGGCTTTATTTAATAGAATGATATTTAAGGTAGGTTTCCGATTACAGTGGCCCATTAAATTTAAGATTCATTATTTTCATTCTTTTTTCTCCTTCTATTGATGTTAAATTAGTGATGTGAGATGTTGAGAATAATTTTTTATGTGAAATGAGTAGATTTTCATGATTTCATTAATGTACACAATATTGTTTCGTTTATCTAAGAACACCAAGTGTTTGATAAAATGTGTGTTTTGATTTTGTGACTAAATTTAGGTTTTTAAAGAATGGGGTGGATTTGTAAATGAATTAGTGGAATTTAAAACCATATATTTCATTTCATCAAGGGGTTTTTCTAATTGGTTTTGGATTTAAAATTAGTTTGTGTTTGGTTGATGAAAATGGTTTGACATGTGATGATGGGGTGTTCCCCGTAGGGAATTTTAATGAAAGTGTAGTTGGTTTGAAAATTTTATATGGGTGCCTAAATGGAATTTTATATATGGTTGTGATATGAAAATGACATGTTTCCCCCTTTTAATTGGCTAGTTTGGTTCGTTGAAAATGAGTAATTTCTTAAATGGTATTTTAGGCCCATTTGATATGTGGGGGAATAGAGGCCTTTTGGTTGTAATAGCAGATGATGCCTAGAGTGGTGAGATGCATCAGTTTATTCATATGGGTGTCATGGAGCACACTAGGGATGATGGAATGGGTTGGTTGTGATTGTTGGATGCTTGCAGGTTCATTGATTGTTTATCTGCTTTACTTTTTCCCACTGCTCGAGATAGCTGGTCTTCCATGCCCTTCTTCCGAAAGCGGTGAAGACATGTGAGGTATGCCACGTGCTCCCGTGATTAGCTTCTAAAGGGAGAATGGGTCTATGCTCTTGCTGTAGGTGGAAAATACTCGATGGGTAGTACATCTACTCACCATGTTGAACCCCCTTGTGTTCATAGCATAGAGTACTTTTCTAGGATGCCTGGGAATATGGGAATGTGTTTCTGTAGTGAATGTTTGAATAAATGGTGTTAACCAATAGGGATGGTGTTCGCTGAAACATAATAATGAGTTTTTAATCTTTTGAAGGAACAATTGACTTTGGGTATGATGATAATGAAATTATATGGGGAATTATTCATGGTTAATTAATGATTAAAGAATTAGTTAACATATAGTGTAATTGATAAATAGAGAATGATATAATCTAATAAAGTTCTTTAAATGGTTGTGTGCTTATTGGATACCTAGTCTTAGAAGTGGCTGCCCAAAATCCAAGAGATATTAGTTGCAGTGTGTCTAAGATGAGGTTAAGACCATAGTGTGGATGTGAATTATAATATATTCTGTACTTTTTGTGTTTCGATACGCTATTCCACCCTGTTAGTAAGGGAAACTGACACCCCAGGGTTACTGAGCCCTGGGGGGTGTTTTCCCCAACATTCCGGTGGGAGGATGAATGACTGACTACCCCCTTTGGCCCTGCTCTCTTCTCTTGGTAGATACTTGTGCTATTAGGCACATCAGTTAGTTTTCCCCATATATGTTTGTAGAGGGATACAATGGCTTCTGGTTATTCACACATATATATTCAGGATATAGTATCTTATGGACTACTATAGGTGTAACGTGTATAGGTTGTGATGGCTTGAGGATCATTACTTGGTGTATGGGCTGTAATAGATTGAGTTATAATACCTGACGTATGAAACACATTATGTGAGATATGGTGGCTCCCGGAAACTACCTGGTTACCTTTTGTTGTGAGGATGGTGTGGTGATTTGCCCAGGTGTCTGCGGGAAAGCCTTTGTGGTGCATAAGGTGTAGATTGTGGTGCTTCGCACAGGTGTCCACGAGCAAGCCTTTTTGGAGAGAGATTCTTCGGACATGCGAAATTGGGGAAAAGTGGAAAACCGGTGGGAAAATAGTAGTGGGGTACCGTTGATATTCTTTAATAAATGCTATATTCTTCTATGCATTACTTGGTGAGAGTAGTCATGGTGAGGTTGGGAACTTAGTATACATGTTTGGTGATGAGTTAGTTTCACTTGTTTTTCAATGTTCATTAGCATGTTTTCTTTACCTTTGCACTATAGGCTTTGGGGAGGATCCTACCTAGTATACTGTTATGCTCACCCTATGTATATACAAAACTGTTTTTCAGGTCACATGGAGCTAGTTGGAGATAGAACCGGTTTCTACTAGCTTGGGGTTGCAACAGCTGTCCGGGCTTATGGTTTCAGCTGTTATACATTCTTTTGGGTACATGTAGTCTTCCCCCTTTCAATTATAGTAATTTTTCATTTCATTAAATATGTTCTTTTGGGTTTCTTTTATATTTCAGTTCTGAGTTTGAGTTGGTTGGTGTGTATCTTATCTCTCACATCTGCATGTGTTCTCTTAGTTGGTAATGCCGCCCATTTGTGTGTTTATTATACCATTGATGCTAGTCTCTAACCCAGAGCCTACTAGAGGCAGGACTCGTTGGTCATTATCTCATTTGCACATTGCTGGCCCAGGGGGGTGCACTTTGTGGGGAGGGGGTCGTGACAGAGTGGTATCGGTGGTCTAGTTGAGGGATAGGATGGGGTTTGGAGTTAGGAACATTTGAGGTTGCATGGGTTGGTTGGACAACGGTGTTATTAATGTTTAGAAAGCGAGGTTAACACTGGAGACCGACTAAGACATAGGCGTTTAGGGATCCCTATGATCTGATGCACATACCATCATCTTTACAATACCTACTATACAAGGTGATACTAGTTGCAGGGTAGAGACCTAGGGAAGGATCATGCATCATTCTTATTTGTGCATGTGTTTTAATGGTTATACCTTGGGATAGGTTATCATAAAATGAATAAAGAATAAAATTGATTAATTAAAGTTTATTCTTCCATATTCCATGTTTAGGAGCTCTAATGGTCGTAATTTTACAGGTATGGCTCCATGTCGACGTCCTCGTGAGGTTTGTGCAGAAAATGTCCAGCAGGATATTCCAGCCGATTGCCGCATGGTAGAGGTTGACGATGAGGACACATGGAGGAAGACACTCTGAGATTTTCAGCGCCAGAGTCTATAGAAGTTTGAGGGCTCTATTATAGATGTAGTCATGGAAGGCTGGTTGGAGGAGGTCGAGATAGGTTTCAGTTCGATCCGTTCTTGCATGTAGCGCTGTGAGTCCTTAGCTATGACGATGCTACATTGAATAGCAAGGAAGGGGTGGTTCTTGTTCCTCAGGGATCGTGAGGAATCATCGATCTCATGGGAGGAGTTCTGAGACAGGTTTAAAGTCGAGTTTCTTTCTTTGACTGTGAAGGCGTCCAGTCTCCAGGATATTCTTACCCTTCGATAGGGGAGTTCCACTATTCTATAGTTTGGAAACTGTTTCTGGAAAATTTTACAATATGCTTCGGACCTTTTACCTGATGAGGAGGCCAGGGCGAGGCATTTTGAGGAGTCTTTTCATCTAGAGATCCAGCGCCAGGTCACCCCATTAATGCTAAAGACATATCTTTAGGTTCTTGCGAGGGAAGAGGTTATTGAGAAGACTTTTTTCCAAGACCGGATCATCATGAGAGAGGGATCTTCATGATCCCTCATGAAGCAAGGTTGTGGTATGGGGTTCCCAGTTTT
Source organism: Viscum album (assembly GCA_963277665.1). NCBI lineage: Eukaryota > Viridiplantae > Streptophyta > Magnoliopsida > Santalales > Viscaceae > Viscum > Viscum album. The sequence goes on along the minus strand of OY728126.1, from coordinate 358,671,161 downwards.
CAAGATGGAAGAGTTTCCTTTTAGCTGGGGTAGGTCCTAGCCCTTCAAATCTCATTTCCCGAGAGGCATTAACCCTCTGGCCTAGGCCAAGGGATCAGGATCTTGTTTTTCTTGTGGTGGTTGTGTCCATCAGTAGCAGGAGGGACTGACCTTTCAGAGAAGTCATCATGCATCGGGTGTTACGCTCCTGGTTCCTCCATTGAGGCAGTTCCAACCGAGGTAGTAGCAACCAGTTACACCAGCATTAGATCAGCAGAGGGTAGATGGGGAAGATAGAGTACATCACCATGAAGCTCCTCGTCCTTAGAGAGCAGAGCGCGACCATGGTGGTGATCGTCATCAGGGTTATATAGGCCATGGAGGAGGTTGTGGTCAGCTTCATGCTCTAGCGTTGCTATCGCTAGACGAGCCAGACGTCATTCAAGGTTACCTTTTCTTGTTTTATACCTTGGTGTATGCCATTTTTGACTCAGGTCCAACACACTCCTTTATATCACTTACCCGTTTCCATACATTGGTACATGAGGTAGAGAGGCTTCCAGTGCCATTGGAGTTGACTACGCAAGTTAGAGGCCGAGTTGACTTGTTTGAAGTATGTAGAGACTGTGAGCTAGTGTTGGGGCAACACTGCTCTTGGGGATATTTATTATGTTTACGAATACAACTATATGATGTCATCATCGGCATGGATTGGTTGTATTCGGTGCATGCTATCGTGGATTGCTTCAAAAAGAAGGTCATTTTCTTTGGTGAAGATGGAGAACAAGTGGTGTTTGTGGTGAGAGAGATCCTCGGATGGGTCATAAGCACATTCCATCCTTATCGTCCTAGATGAATGAGATGACGTTGAGTTCATCAGAGGTTCAAGAGTTGGCTTTTCCTAGGGTCGTAAAGGAGTACCCTGATGTCTTTCCAGAAGAGGTTTTAGCATTACCCCCTCGACGAGTGATTGAGTTTGGGATCGAGCTACAGCCAGGAGCATCTCCTATCCCTTTGTCTCCATATGGGATGGAACCTTCTGATTTTTGAGAGCTACATATTCAGCCTGATGGTTTGTTGCAATGTGGTTTTGTTCAGCCAAGTGTATTACCATTGGGTGCACCCGTTTTTTTCGTGAAGAAGGTCGACGACAGTTTGCAGTTATGTGTCGATCATCGCCGCTTAAACCATGTGACAATAAAGAATCACTATCCTCTTCTGGGGATTGATGACTTATTTGATCAAATAAAAGGTGCAAGTTGGTTCTCAATGACCGACTTTCTGTCATGATATCATCAGATGCGTGTGAAGGATGAGGTTATTCCGAAGACTGCATTCTGTTGTCGTCATGGGAATTATGAGTTCATTGTAATGTAGTTTGTCCTGAAAAATGCTCCATCTATATTAACGGGATTGATTAATGCTGTGTTCCGTGAGTTCCTAGAAAAGTTCATGTTAGTTTTCATTGTTGACATCCTTGTGTACTCCACATCTGAGGAGGAGCATACATAGCATCTACGAGCCGTTTTGGGAGTTCTTCGCCAACATAAGCTGTAATGGAATTTGTCAAAGTGTGAGTCGTGGGCTCGATAAATCCTTTTCTTTGGGCATGTTGTGTCCCGACAGGGAGTAGCTATGGATCCATCGAAGATTAATGCAGTTGTGTCTTGGGCAGCTCCCTAGACAGTGTCAGACGTGTGAAGTTTCCTTCGTCTTGCATACTGGTACAGGAGGTTCGTAGCCAATTTCTCACGGGTTGAGAACCCTCTAATAGCTATGACCAGAAAGGATCAGGAATTGATATGGACTGATCAATTTCAGGAAAATTCCGAGTGTCTAAAGGAGAAGTTAGTAAGTGCTCAAGTCCTTTGTCTTCTAGCTGAGGGAGTCCAGTTTAATGTTTTCGGCGATGCTTCACATCTGGGGTTTGGTTGTGTTATCATGAAGTAGAGGTCAGTTGTTTCTTTTGAGTCTCAGTAGTTTCATCCCCATGAATCCATCTATTCCTCCCATGATCTTGAGTTGGTAGCCTTGGTGTTTGTTCAGAAGTTGTGGAGACATTCCCTCATTGGTGAGAACATTTTGGTTTCCACCGATCATAATATTTTGAGGTATGTTTTCCCCAGCGTGCCATGAAATTACGAAGGAATCGGTGGATGGAGTTCTTATAGGAATTCGACTTCGAAATATCATATACACCTAGAAAAGGGAATGTTGTAGCTGATGCGTTGAGCTGAAAGTCATGTAGTGATGTTGTGCGTGAATCTAGTGATTCCTAGAGAGTAATGGAGGAATTTTTAGGTTTACATTTTGATATGGGAGATGTTGGGGGGTAGAGGTTGTCTTTTTCTTATGAATTTATATTCATCCCTGGTGCAGAAGGTGGAAGTTTTCCAGTTGGTAGATCTAGAGGTGGAAGTCTGGAGAGACCAAGTTGTTTGTGGTGAGGCCCCTAATGGTTGGTCTGAAGATGAACAACACTTACTATTGTATAATGGAAGGCTTTTTGTTCCCTTGAAGATGCATGATATGGTTCTCCGAGAGATCCATAGTTCTCTCTTAGCATTAAATCCTGGCGTGATAATGATGTAATGATCCATGAGGAGTCAATTTTGGTGGCCTGGGCTGAAGCGTGGAGTTTCGAAGTTTGTGTCTCGATGTTTAGTCTTCTAAAAGGTGAAGGCCAAACACCATGTTCCTGGTGGTCTTCTCTAGCCATTAGTGATTCTTCAGTGGAAGTGGGTGGACATCTCAATGGACACTGTTATAGGTTTACCTCGAGCTCCAGGAGGACATGATGCTATTTGGGTGGCAATAGATTGTTTAACAAAATCGGCCCACTTCATAGCGATCAAGGAGTCGAGCTTGGTAGATGTTTTTTCGAGGAAATATCTTGCGGAGGTGGTGAGAATTGATGGAGTCCCTAGGATGATCATTTTTGATCAAGATCCTTGTTTTACCTCTAGGGTGTGGAGGGGTCTCCAACATGCATTTGGTTCTCAACTATTCCTTACCACTGCTTTTCATCATCAAACGGATGGTCAGACAGAGAGAACAATCCATACTCTTGAGGACTTGTTACGCTATTGTGTTCATGATTTTGGAGGTTCATGGAAGAGACACTTACCCTTGGTGGATTTCTCCAACAGTAATAGTTTTCACTCCACCATCAGTATGGCGCCGTTTGAAGCCTTGAATGGCTGACCTTGCCATTCTCCGTTGTATTGGACTACGGTTAGAGAGTCAGCAATTCTCAGACTGGAACTAGTACAGAATACAACAGAGATGGTTTAGGCGATTTGTGAGAGGATGAAGACAGTGCAAAATCATCAGAAATCATATACCGATCAAAGAAGGATACCCTTAGTGTTTAATGTTGATGATCATGTGTTTCGTAAGGTAACTCCCCATCGTGGGTAGCTAAGGTTTGGTCGTGGATTCAAGCTTTTTCCCTTGTTTATCGGGCCTTACGAGGTGTCAGCTCACGTTGGAGCTATTGCTTATCGAGTAGCAATCCCCCCTTAGATGAGTCGAATACATGATGATTTACATGTATCATAACTACCTCTTTATATTCATGATGAATCTCACATCATCGATTGGGGAGAGATCTTTGTTGATGATGATGCCACCTTTGAGGTTTTGATGTACTTGGCGACACAGTGGCTTGGAGGAGAGTACATGGGAACGTGAGTCACAGATACGTGCTCAGTACCCAGAGATGTTTGGTGTTTAACTCTTATCAAGTTTTTATGTAACTTATGTAGGTGTAGAACATTCATGTTTATGATATTGTTCCCTTTGTTGATTTTGTGGCTTGCTCTCTTTTGAGAGGTATCTTGATGGGTGGTTGTCTATACCCTGTTTAGTTTTCTCTCTAGGTGGGTTTTGGATTCTCGAGGATGAGAATGTTTTGAGAGGTTTATGATGCAATGGCCCGGACCTCTCTAGTACTTTACATTGTGGAAATGGGGTGTTAGAGGTGTTGTGGGAGGTCAAGGAGGTTTGGGTGTGCATTTGGGTGGTCTTTTATGGAAGATTAAAGGACAATAGATTTCGCACGGTTAGCACACGTTTTGCCTAAACCGTGTGTCCAAACCATGTGAGGTTGGTGTTAGAGGTAGTGGATAATGCACTGTTAGCACACGGTTTGTCTAACAGTTCAGCCTAACCATGTGAGGAGTGTTTGAAGAGGCAGAAGCTAACACACGGTTAGCGCACGGTTTGTCAAACCACATAGACTAACCATGCATGAACTTAAATTAGATCCTTAAATTGTGGATCTCAATCGTTTCACCTCTAACTTGCCTATTTAAGCTCCTAAGCAGCCATTACTTGTTATTACCCTTCCTTGAAGGTAGGAGAACCTCTCCCAGGAATTTTGGAGATGATCTGAAGGCCCCTCTTGGAGAATCGAAGCTGGTTTTTTAAGGTATGTGATCGTTCATGTTTAGTTCTTAGATCTACTTAGATCTCCTCCTCCTCTTCTCTCGGTTTCATAGATCTACACACATTATGGGTAGATCTATGTGTGTGGTTGCCAAATATGACGAGATTTGGTCTTTGTTGTGTTAGGAGAAGAGATCTAAGGAGGATCCTTGGCGAATCGTCCCAATTTTCTTCGGTGTTCTTCGACCGTTGTGGTTTTTGTCGAAAACCCTTGAGGTTGGGGATTAATTTCTTCTCCTACTTTTACGTGCAATGGTACTATTAACACATATAATCCCGCTTGATGACAATGTAATTGAACTAATAAATACCTTGAGCCAGATAAAGAAATTGTATCGATAATACGACATTGCCTCATGTTTTTCTAGGTCATGTGATATCTATGCATGCTTTGCTTAGCTGTTGTTCTTGATGGAAATTGGTAAAGAATGTAAACTAGGACTAATTGTTATTTGTTTGGCGAAAGATAACGATGCATGTGAACGAATCTGGTTCTTGTTGAAATTTGATGTTAATCAAATTGGCATTTTATGCATGTATAATCATTTGTGATTGCTTACTGTTTAGGTTCCCGATTTTGGAACCAATAGATTATGAATCAGTTAATTCAAGATGGTTTAATGTTTTGGTTGTTTGATGATTCCTTGAAGGGTTCTGAGTTACCCTCTTGATTGTTAAAGGGCCAAGAGTGCAATTGATGTGATTTTCATTCCTGCTTCTTCTGCTGTGATGTGATCCTGGATGATTGTTGTGATATGTGGGGTTATAGAGGCCTTTTGGTTGTGTAAGAGGATGACGCCTAATGTGGAGAGATGCATTGGTTTATGCATGTGGTTGTCGGGGAGGACAGCAGGGATGATGGAATGGGTTGGATGTTATTGTTGGATGCTTGCTGGTTCTTTGATTGTTTATCCGCTTTAATTTTCCCCACTACTCAAGGCCTCTGGTCTTGCTTACCCTTCTTCCGAAAGGGGCGATGACATTCGGGGTATGACACGTTATTCCATGATTAGCTTCTAAAGGAAGAATGAGTCTACACTCTTGTTGTAGGTTTCAATGACTCGATGGGTAGTACATCTACACACTGTGTTGAGCCCCCTTGTGTTAGTAGCATAGAATGATTTTCTAGAATGCCTGGGAATATGGGAAAGTGTTTCTGTAATGAATATTTGAATAAATGGTGTTAACCGATGGGGTTGGTGTTTGCTGAAACATAATGATGAGGTTGTAATCTTTTGAAGGAACAACTGAATTTGGGTATGATGATAATTAAAATTAATGTGGAATTGTTCATTGTTAATTAATGTTTAAAGAAATAATTAATGTAGAATGGAATTGATAAAAATGGAATGAATTAATCCAATAATGTCTTTTAAATGGTTGTGTTCTTATAGGATACCTAGTCTTAGAAGTGGAAGCTCTGAATCTGAGAGATGTTAGCTGCAGTGTGTCTAAGACTAGGTTATGCCCATATTGTGCTTTTGAGTTATAATAATATCTATACTTTATTTTTCTATATGCTACTCCACTCTGTTAGTAAGGGAAACTGACACCCCGAGGATTCTGTGCCATTGGGGGTGTTTTCCCCAAAATTCTGGTGAGAGGATGAATGGTTGACTACCCCCTTTGGCCCTGCCCTCTTCTCTTGGTTGATACTTGTTCCATTAGGTGCAACATTTAGTTATCCCCATATATATGTGGTGAGGGTTGTAATGGCTTGTGGTTTTTCACACACATATATTCTGGATATAGCATCCTATGGACTACTATAGGAGTATCGTTTATAGGTTGTGATGTATTGAGAATCCTTACTCGGTGTATGGGTTGTAATGGCTTGAGGAAAAATACCCAACTTATGATACACGTTTTGCAAGCTGTGTTGGATCTCGGAAACTACCTGGTTACTTTTGGTTGTGAGGATGGTGTGGTGATTTTTCTATGTGTTTGTGGGCATGCCTTTGTGGTGCACATTGTGTAGATTGTGGTGCTTTGCAAAGGTGTCTACGAGCATGCCTTTTTGGAGATAAATGCTTAAGACGTTCGACGCTTGGTCAAAGAGGCAAACCAGTGGGGAATTAGTAGCGAGGTACCCTTGATATTATTTATTATATTCTATATTCTTGTATGTGTTACTTGATGAGAGTATCCATGGCGTGGTTGGGAACTTAGTATACCAGTTAGGTGATGAGTTAGTTTCACATGTTGTTCATTGTGCTTTAGCATGATTTCTTTACCATTGCACAAGAGGCTTCGAGGAGGATCCTACTGAGTATACTGTTATGCTCACCCTACGTATATACAAACAGTTTTCCAGGTCACTTGGAGATGGTTAGAGATCAAGACGGTCTCAACTAGCTTGGGGTTGTAGGAGCTGTTCGGGCTTGTGGTTGCAGCTGTTTTACTTTCTTTTGGGTACATGCAGTTTTCCCCATTCATTTGTAGTACTTTTTCATGGCATTAAATATGTGAATTTGGGTTTCATTTTTATTTTAGTTCTAAGTTGGAGTTGGTTGGTGTCTATCTTATCTCTATCTTCTGCATGTGTTCTATTAGAGGGTAATGCCTCCCATTTGTGTGTTTGTTATACCCCTGGTGCTAGTCGACAACCTAGGGCCTACTGGAGGCAGGACTCGGGGGTCATTATCTCCCTTCTCACACTACCAGCCTAGGTGGGGTACACTTTTTGGGGAGGGGGTCATGACCGTTTTTTAGATAATTGTTTATATATATGGGTATTCATCAATAATGGTTTAGGTTACTCATTTCACATCACTTATAATTATATAGTTCCTTGTATAAATTAGTTGTTTTTGTGTTTCTGTTTGATTAGGATATGATCATAAAATTTAAAAGTTATGTTTCATAGAATCCTTAAAAATTTTACAGATTGTTTTTTAAAATTAGTTCTATTTTTGATGTTGTGTGATGGTATTGGATTACTTATTCTATTCTATTGTGTGTTTGTTATGTGGTTTTTATGTGTTGTGGATCATTGGGTTGTTTTTTTCAATCATTTTTAGTCATTGGGGTCTTCTTTAGTGCCATGTTTCATATGATGTTTATTGTGGTATTGATTAGATGATGTTTGGAATCATAATTGTGACTGGTTGATGGTGGAAATCATGATGGAGACTGGTCATCCAACTATGATTCATCTTTTTGTATTTAATATGATGAAATGATATATAAATAAAGAGTATGTATGAAATAAAAAAGTCCATTTTTATATACATTCACAATGTAATCCTTGTTTATTGTAGTGACTATAAATCGTGTGGATTGAGGTGGTTTCTATTGAAGGTAATCATATTCCTTGATATATTGTTTTTTTGTTTTTTTATTTACTCTTGGGCTCAACTGAGCAGTATTTTTGCGTCAATATTTTTTCTAGATATTTTGAGGGTAATATCTATACATTAATGTGATATTACAAACAAATTTATGATAATTTGTTCTTTTGTTTATATAGTTTAACAATCTTATCAAATAATTATTTTTTAAAATTACTATATATTCAAAAATGCCTCTCTCAATATTTATAAAAACCTAAGAGAAAAATATATACTGTGTTTTTGGAGAAATTACATAAACAATTATTTTTTTATGATCATAATCATTAACCTGTAATCAAAACTGCACTATTACACCTTCTAGACGTCTCATTCATTATACTTATCTACTTAAAATTGGGATTGATAAAAAATTAATCAGTGATATTAGATTCTCTATAATGGAAAAGGATCAACATGATTTCAACATGAATTAGATTATATACATATGATAAATCATGATTAGAAGAGAAATTTATTATTAAAAAATTATTGAATAATAAAAATATTCTATAAGTATTCATTGATGTAAATGAAATCTAAAATAAAAAATCATATACTATGGAAAATGAGTGTGTATTTATGAAAAAATAATAATGATACATGGGGAATAATTATTGTTGTATATTTTCGGAATTTATCCTTCCCTTGAATAATTAATGACAATGAACTTTGGAAAAATCCAGAAGAAAATAGTTTTTATAACATTGTGAAAAGACAATATTTTCATGATCCATGTTATGAATGAAAAATATTTATACACTAATGTTGTTTAATAACAAAATTCACATGGTTCACGTTCTAAAGAAAAAAAATTACCATGATATCTATTCTAAAAAAATTATAAATATGCTCTATGTTTTTATGACAACCCTGCTTTTATTACAAACTTAAACATGATTTATTACATAAAACTCCACTTGATACAACAAGAAGATCGAGAGGTTTAGTGTATTTGGGGATTAGGATCATTAATAAAAACTTAAAACATGAAATACAACATCTTTATTGAAAACTTTCTTTTCATGACCACTACATTCCTTCTTACTTAGCATTGCATGGGATAACCTGAGGACATGCATAAGAAAATGGTGAGATATAAAGCCCAGTAAGAGAGAACACATGGAATAACATGAGGAGTACAATACATGTTAGACAATAGGCATATCAATAGATCATAATAAAAACATGAACATAAAGTCATGATAAAGCATAATAATCATAACATGGAAATGTGGCAGCAACACTTAACATGGAATTAGCATGAGCCAAGGCCCATTGCACATGGAGCATGAGTAAATCCTCATTGCACATAAAGCATGAGTAAACCCTCATTGAAAATGAATTAGCATGAGTCAACACTCATTGCACATGACTTATCATGATACTACATTTTACCCAATGCATTGGAGCGCTAGAAGGGCACACCCTTCTTAAACATTTCATTTCTTGCATAAGTGTGCCACATGGATCATAAAACACGGATTCATAAAAAATAATCATTTATTCCACGATAAAGGAATGTGTAATTCATACAAGAAACTTTTTAATCAATATGTAAAGGTGCATAAAGGTGGATACCCTTGATGGAGAAATGGGTATGGTATCCACTACATAATGGCATTGGAATAGAAAATCGGTGCGATTTCGGCAACGTAACGGCGTGACATAATAATTCATAAAAAAATGGTTGATGAGAGAGAAAGGGGTTAATCATCATATTTACAATTAATGTAAAGTAAGGAGGTCATATAGATACATGTACCAACAATTTTAACTGAATTTAAATTCATGATACAAAATTATTGCTTGAATGTAAAAGAAGAGAGAGAAGTTCCTTTCAGAATTTTGGCATAGTAACAGGTCTACATGGGAGGCATTTAATGAGAGAGAAAGGGGTATCCCATCATTAAAAAAATAAGAGGGATGTATGAGGGAGGTGTGAAACCATACCCCAAAATTCATAATTGAAATTAAAAGGGAAATACAACTTAAAGAAAATTGACAAAAATGAGAAAGGAAGAAAAAACCCTTACTTGGAAGTGTGCTTCCAAAGGCTAGAGAGAGGCTTGTGAGAGGCTTCTTGAGAGTTTGGTGCACCTTGGGAGGATTCTAGAGAGAGTAGGGCAGAGGTAGGACGAACTCCAAGGGATTTTAGTGAGGAGGAAGTGGGATCTTGGGATGGTTTATATAGGAAAGGTGAGTGAATTCTTTATTATTTAGGTTTGCGTCCCCTTACATTAAATTAATCCAAACCAGAAACCATCCCATGGTTTTTGCCCATGGATTTTGGAAAAGGGAAGAGGAATAAAATATTTTATAAGTCCAAAGTCCTAACATTTTAAAATATTATGGTTGCTTATGTGGTGGTGAGTGACACTCCCATGGAAATTAATTTTAAAAGGCATGGTGTTGAATATGTCTTGAGTAGTACATTAATGCTTTGAAAAGTAAATCAAACAAACCCAAAATCACATTATTTTAATGTTAAAACTTATATTAGCCGATCATAATGATTATAGTATTTTATTACTTCACTATTGGTTCATTATGATGTCATAAAACACATTATATATTTTAACGGTATTTAATTTTTACCAAAAAATTTGACTGTCTCAAAAAATTATGAAAAATTCACTGCTGGATATTTTCACCATCCTGATTCCAAAAATAACATTTATTTTATCTAAATATTTTTCTAAATATGTTAATTTTTACTTTTAAAATGAAAACCGTCATTTATCGAAAATTCACGGGTTTTGACAAAAATGGCATTCAAACCTTAATAAAAATTATAATTGCACTCATATAATTATAAGATCATTTATATTTAATAAAAATTAATTTAATATTAAAAATAATATTTTGTTAAGATGTTATTTAATTCAAAAATCCATTAATTTAATAAAATAGATTTCTTAATTAAAAAATAATTAAAAACACTATTTGTACTTTAAAAACTATTTACAATGAATCAAAAACGACTAGAATTTATATTCATTATTATATACAAAAAAAATATGTACATGAACATAGTACTACTTATTTGTTACATAACCCGTTAAAATAGTCGCATAAGACCTAAGGGTAAGGTGTGTGATGGTGACAGACTCTTGGGGTGGCTCGGATAACATCGCTCGAGTGGTAATTTCAATCAACATCCACTATTCCCGTAGACGGTCCCATTTGAGATTGACATAGTGAAGCTCAGCTTGGGAATGGTCAAGACCGATGCCCAAGGACGCCGCCTCTTTTCCGAGATCAGATAAATGGACTTTGTATGGGTCAATTATACTGGATGAGGCCATCACTTCCTTCTGAGTAAATTGGATATTTTAAAGTCCTATATTTATACTAATCATGTGGTCACTGTTCAATGGCTATATTAGAAACCGTCCAAATTGTTAACATAAAACCAATAAAGTTTAAATTTTATAAAAACATTTTATATAAAGAGACATTTAATAAGACCAAGAGGGATTTTCCATTAATGAATATTTGCGTCATTACAATATTCCCCCCTTAAGAAATTTCGCCCTCGAAATTTTCCTTTTCCCACACTAAAACAAATGTGGGTAACTCAGCTTCATCATATCCTCTGACTCCCAAGCCGCTTCTTCAAACTTGTGGTTTATCCACAACACCTTGACGAGGGGCATTGACTTATTTGGTAGAACTTTTTCTCTACAATCTGTGATCTTCACGGGTTGCTCCTCATAAGAATGATCATCTTCCAATTGTACCACCTCAGAAAAGGGTACATGTGATGGGTCTGGTATGTACTTCCTTAAGAGGGATACATGAAAGACATCATGTACTTTGACCATAGTAGGTGGAAGTGCTAGTCTATAGGCCACATCCCTGACACGATCAATAATCTCGAAGGGGCAGATGTACCTTGGACTTACCTTCCCATTCTTTCCAAACCTGATGACCTTTTTCCACGGAGATATGCGTAGAAACACCATGTCTCCAACTTTAAACTCAAGGTCTCATCGACGATTATCTGCAGAACTCTTCTGTCGACTCTATGATGCCTTGATATGATGCTGAATAATTTTCACCTTCCCCACCATTTCTTCGACCATTTCTGGTCTAAGTAGCCTACATTTACCGACCTCATCCCAACATGTCGGTGTTATGCACCTTTTCCCATATATGGCTTCATATGGTGCCATTTGGAAGATCGGGTGGAAACTGTTATTATAAGAGAAATCAACCAGAATAAGATGTTCATCACATCCTCCTTTAATGTCCATTTAGCATGCTCTCAAAATGTCCTCAAGTGTTTGGATAGTCCACTCAGATTTTCCATCAGTTTGAGGATGATAGGCCGTACTGAAGTTCAATTCAGTATTCAGAGCAGGTTGAAGACTCTTCCAAAACATAGAGGTGAATCTGGGATCTCGGTCAGACACAAATGATAGTTGTACTCCTTGTAACCTTACCACTTCCCGGATATATATCTGTTCCAGTTGATCCAATGGGAAATCATCCCGAATAGCAATGAAGTGTGAAGTATTTGTAAGACGGTCCACAACAACCCAGATTGCATTGTTTCCTTTGGATGTCCTTGGATTTCCGGTGACAAAGTCCATGGTGATGGTCTCCCATTTCCATTCTGGTATGGGAAATGGTTGCATCATCCCCTTAGACTTTTGCCTCTCTACCTTTACTTGCTGACACACCAGGAACATTGATGTATATTCGGCGATCTCCTTCTTCATATTATCCCACGAAACGTTTTCTCGAAGATCTCGATACATCTTTGTGCTCCCTGGGTGAATAGAGAAATTTGAACTGCGTGCATCATCCAAAAGTTCCTTCTTCAGCTATGGACTTGATGGAACACATAGTCTTTTCCCAAAACGCACAATTCCTTCTTCAATAACATTAAACTCTGAGGATTTACCCTTTTTCAAAGCTTCCACTTTTTCTTGAATTCCCACATCATCCTTTTGAGCATCCTTTATCCTTTCCAAAAGAGATGGTTGAGAAATTATTTGTGAAAGGATTGATGATGTTCTCTTCTCTATGATTCCCATGTCCATCTTAATCAAGTCTAAGAATATTGGATCCTTCTCAATTATCAACATTGATAGAATTGTTGGTCCTTTCTACTTAGGGCATCTACCACCTTGTTCCCTTTCCCAGGGTGGTAATGTATTAAACAATCATAATCCATGATGAGCTCTATCAATCTTTTCTAGCGCATATTAATCTCTTTCTGTGTGAATATATATTTAAGACTCCTGTGGTCAGTATATATCTCACATTTCTCTCCATAGAGATAATGCCGCCATATTTTCAAGGCAATGATCACAGCCGCCAACTCCAGATCAAGTGTTGGATAGTTTCTCTCATGAATTTTCAACTAACTTGAGGCATTGGATACCAATTTATCCTTCTGCATCAGCACACAACCTAAGCCCTTCTTTTAAGCAACGCTGAATACCACAAAAAGTTCCCCAGTTGTGGGTAATGTGAGCACGGGTGCAGTGATAAGCCTCCTTTTCATCTCCTTGAAGCTTTCTTCGAATTCATCACTCCAAGAAAACTTTACTCCCTTCTGAGTTCGCTTGGAAATAGGGTTGGACAATCATGAGAAATTCCTCACAAATCGTTGGTAATATCCAGCTAACCCCAAGAAGCTACGAATATCCGTTACCGATATTGGCCTCGACCATCCCTCAATTGCATCTATTTTGGAGGGGTCCATAGATATCCCATTGCTTGTGATGATATGGCCCAAAAATGATTCCTCCTTCAACCAAAACTCACACTTGTTGTACTTTTCATAGTGCTTCTCCTTGTGCAAGGTCTATAGTACAGTTCTTAAATGCTCCTCATGATCCTCCTTGGTTTTGGAGTATATTAGAATATCATCTGTAAAGACTACCACAAATTTGTTGAGGTAATCTCTAAAGACTCTATTCATTATGTCCATGAAGATTTCTGGAGCATTGGTGAGTCCAAAAGGCATTAATATGAATTCATAGTTCCCATATCTTGTGTGGAAAGCAGTCTTGGGGATATCTTCCTTCTTCACCCTTACTTGATAATATCCTGACCGCAAGTCCACCTTGGAGAAGTATTGTGCTCCACGCAGCTGATCAAACAAGTCATCGATCTATGGAAGAGGATACTTGTTCTTTATCGTGATTTTGTTAAGTTCATGATAATCCATGCAAAGCCGCATTGACCCATCCTTCTACTTGACGAAGAGGACTGGTGCACCCCATGGTGAAGCACATGGGCGTATAAAACCCTTTATCCAGATTCTCCTGTAGTTGTTTTTTCAGCTCTTCAAGCTCAAAAACTATTATTCTATATGGAGTATTGGATATTGGTAACGCCCCAGGTATAAGTTCAATTGAGAACTCAACATCTCTTCTAGGAGGAAGACCAAGCAGTTCCTCGGGAAACACTTCAGTGAATTCCCTCACAATAGGCATTTCTTCAAGGATGGTTTCTTCCATGCACTCAATAAGCTGAGTTAGATACATGTGCTCATAGGGAAGTAATATCCACACTTGAGATGATGGAGCTAAAGGAGATTCATCTTCCTCCTGACACTTGTAAAGAATCGGGGGCTGATTCTTAATATGAAGTGTGATTTCCCTCTCCCGACAATTTATATTGGCTATATATAAGGAAATACAATCCATGCCATGAATTGCATCAAATTCCACCAGAGGGAGTATGACGTGGTTCTATGGGAAATTAAATCCACAGATTATAATAGGGGTGGACTTATATTCATGGGATGTGATGATTTCCCCATTTGTTGCACTCATCGACATCTTCACTTCCATGATTTGTGGTGGTGCTGGGATTGTTCTACTAAACTTTCGAGATATAAAACAATGCATAGAACCTGAGTCAAAAAGTACATTCTCTATTATTGAATGAATAACTAGCATACCTATCAGCACTTTGTTGTCGGGGTTCACTTCGGTAGAAGTGATGGAAACTGCTCTTCCTTGCTGCCTTGGAGGTCATTGGTTGCCTCCGAAAACCCGTGAATTAGGGCACTGATTTGATAAATGACATGGTTCATTGAATTTTCAGCATTGAACAATGCGTTGAGGTTTTAATGGAGCATTCCTCTCCTCTGTTGTAGCCACGGGTCTTTCATTCCGACAATTAACAGCTAGGTGCCCTTCCCTTCCACACCTGAAGCATTTCCTCATCCCCTTAAGGCAATTTCCAGGGTGCTTCTTTCCACATTTTTGGAAAGTGGGGTTCCAGATCTTCTTAGGACCGTTGCATTTATCCATCATACCACCGGTATTGAATTCCACCTTACAATTCTTGTACCCATGATACCCATTTGATTCTCCGATCTCCATTTCGACCTTGAGGGAACAATGGATAGTTTCCTTGTAGATGTCGAAGTCACGGATCGCTAATTATTTCCGCAAGCTAGGATTCAGCCCACCAAAGAAGCGGTCAACCTTGAATTCGGGGGTAACAACAAAGCCGGAAGCGTATCGTGCAAGCCTTGTGAATTTTTCCTCGTACGCTCCAATAGATTCTTTATCTTTTTTCTTGAGGGAAAGGAAGTCCCCTTCCATCTTAAGCCAGAGGGTGCACGGAAAATATTTATTGAAAAAAATCTTCCGAAAATCCTTCCATTCCAACACCTCGATCTCCTCCTTAGGGTTAGTATTTCCGATCAACGTCCACAATTGATCAGCTTCACCATCCATACGATAAGCATCCTGAAGAACCTTCTCTTGTTCAGAACATTGAAGGATGGAGAAGATATTTTCAATGGATTTGATCAATTATTCAGCGATCATGGGATCAGATGATCCACTAAAAGTAGGAGGCCTTTGCCTCATGAAGCTCTTGATAGAGACTTGTTCTTTCTTAGGGGGGGTTGAACATTCCTATTGACCTGTGTTCCTATTAAAAACTTGAGTTAGCTGAGAGAGAAGCGTGACAAAGATCACGATTCCCACTCCCATTGGATTGGGCATCTCATTAGTACAGTCATCACACTGATCTTCACAACGGTTGTTAACCCGAGTCCTCCTATTACCGGCCATTGGCTGGAATAAATGGAAAGTTAGGGGTAGCACATAAAGGGTAATCCAAAGACAAAAGTTGATGACTTAAATAAACTTTTATTTACTTAACTCATGAGTCTATAGACTTCATTCTTGGCTTTTCATGATCTACTTTAACATATATTTGTAGGGGCATTTTTTAATTCCCTTAATAAGGGTTCATACTAAGCTTTTGAATTTATCAAAACATATCCCCCGGGAGTGTCGTAACCAAGAGTGCATCAATTCCCATTGTTGTAGAGACCCGAAGCTTGATGTACATGAACATTGCATTACTTTTGCGGAATACTTAATACATAACAAAAACAGACACACAAGGACCGTAATAGTTTAGTGTCTTTGGAAACTTGGAACGTAATCTTCTAATCGTGGTGAAAGATCTTCAACATCTCCCAGAAAGATCTTCCCCCTTTTTTTCTTACCTAAAACCTTTCTTTATATCCTGGGGAAAAGAAAACATAAAAAGGGTGAGCTCAAATGCTCAGTAAGGGTAAACATGGATAAAATAAAACATACCATATACATTTGAACTTAAAAAAAATATGAACATTAAAAATCCTGGGCAAAGACATAAAACATGGAAGTACATAATGCATAGATCATAATGGAACATAAATCATGATAAAATAGCATTAGAATAAAACATGTAATTGTGGCATCCATTAAGCACATGTAATGATTTCCATAGTAGCCAAGGCATTGCTGCCAAGACCATATTGGTGGACAAAGTCCCTTTCTGAATCGAGTTCACTCCTCGTTCCAATCCTATAATACTGAACCTGATTAAATTACCATTCCAGCCATGCCTATCTCATGAGATATAAAATCTTTACCCAATGAATTGGAGGGAGATATAGTTCCCACAAATCTCATAATGAAATAATTCTTACTTGTGCCACAACATAAACATAAATCATTCATCATAACCCAAAGAATAAAAATGGGTTTCATAAACATCATCCCATCATAACATAATCCATATAAAACAAATGGATATCATTTCATCATAAGAAAAGTGAAACAATGTAAATCATATAGACTTTATACTTGAAACATACACATATGAAATAATTTCATCTTAGATGAAAAATGGTTTTGATAAAATATGTGAAATGAATTCTTGAGGAAAATATCCTTTCTTCTTCAAAATCATTTTCTTTTCACAAAATGTCATGCAATTTTAAAATAAAAGGATTTTTTTAAAAATAGTCATGAAATAGTTTGGAGGAATCTTTATGAAAAGAAGGCTTTATAAAACCGTAAAAATCCTTTCGTGCCGTATAATTTAAAAAAACATTCTTCTCGTACTTTTGCTGGAAAAGTCAAAAAAGTACCTCGTAATGTAAACAAAAGAAAGATTCCTTACATACCATGTAGTAAAAGTCAAAAATGGTTAAAAATAACTTTAAACATACATGAAAACCCTTTTATAAAACATGGACATGGATGATAGAAATAACCCCAGTAAATACTTACGAATAAGCAATCTCGGATAAAAATGAGATTTGCAAAATTATCCCTTACCCTAGGTCTGATTTTCTTCGTAAGTGTCTGAACCTCCTGTATAATGATTTAAATATTGTCATTGACTTATTACAGAATCATACACATTGTAATGATATTATATATGGTTCACTTATGACTTTATATTACCCGTTCTTTTGTAAATTCCATGTTAAAGAGCGTTTTGGGTAAAATCGTTTCATTTGTCGTCCGTGTTTTGACTTGTAATTATTCATATGATTACATAGATCATGATAACTTAATTCCAGAATATAAAACATGATTTATATATAATATATATTCATAATATACATATATATAATAGATCAGTAAATGGAAAGAAATACACCGTTCATGGAGACGGTAGGCCGTACGTATGCATGAACGCTGTTTTCGTTTCCTTATTGAGTTGAATGGAATGAAGTAGATGACATAAATATATATACACATAAATCAAATATCATTATTATGTCATATATTTCTTGATTACTTATTATATATTCTTTATAATCATTCATGAATGGTTAACGTGGAGAATGAATCTCATCGCGTCGTGGAGACGGTAGTCCGTACGTACGCACGAGCGATGATATCATTCTCATGATCATGGAATTGTATTGGAGTGTGTGTATACTATTTCAGAATCAATATAAATTTAGAATAATCATATATATTCATTCTTTACACCATTACACCCATCCAAGTATGGTGGTGGTGGAAAATAGATTACACCACGGCGTGGAGACGGTATCCCGTACGTACGCACGCGCGGTGATTTCATTTTCTGTAGGATGGATAGATGGTGAAATAGGGTTGTTTCATACTTATAATAACATATAAGTATATGAGTGATACTGATGTTATTACTTAATAATTAAACAACCTAAGAAGATGAAGTGGAAGAAGAAATAAATTTGAAATAATCGGTAACAGACATTACCTCTTCTTTAAAGCGCCTCTTTGAATCCTCCTCTTAGGGCACTAAACTTGGTCTTTGAAGAAGAACAGGACCTCTAGGATGTTTCTAGGGAAGTGGAGAATATAATTTGGCAGGGGTGGGCCGAGCGTGAAGGCTCAAATTGGTGTGAGGGGGAGAGGGAGGAGGTGCCCTTTTATAAGGTAGGAGAGGGGCACCTTTGGAATAACTAAAAATATTATTTTATTATAAAGTCAAATTCGGTTTTTAATAGCTCAAAATTGATATATTTAGAATCTAAGGAGGGGATGGGTCGAAATCCTCTCATACAATAGAATTTAGACAAGTTTCGGTCATTATATTAACCTTATCGTTTAATTTTAACTCTTAGTTAATTAGATTGACATTTACCATGTCACTTTGCATTTTTATATTATATAGTTAATAAACATACCATATACATCCAAGAGACCCGCCAAGTGGTCCATTAATGATACACCTATCATGATATATGTATCTTGGCCGAACCTTAAATTTTTAGGAATATAATAACAATTAATAATATAATATTTGTTTTAAAAACTATTTTATGTCAATTTTGACACTATTTGGTAATTGATTTTTTTGAAAATCATAACAGAATTATTAGTTCGAAATAAATTAATTAAATCAATATTAACATGTCATATTAACATATAAAATTATTTTAATTCATAAAAAGTCTCATATTACATTTATTTGGGTATTTATAACATCAATTATGTTAATATTTCATAAATAAGATAATTACTGCATCACCATTGTATCATAAATAAATGAAATTATTTTAAGTATAAAAATTACAAATAAAATACCATTATGTTGGAAATATTTTTATCTTTCTAATGAATATTTATAGTGGAATTTATCTTATGTATAACTCTATATTAAAAATGATTTAGTTATTAAACATTGATTTTAACTATTTTAACCCTTCTTTAAATAAATTTATAATAAATGTCTAAATCTAATCCATGTGGGCCTAAATGGTCATATTTTATTTTTAAGGTTGTTTTTGGTCTAATTAAACTTATCCAATAGAATTAGGACATGTTTTTGGGTAATAATAATAACACTTTTACCCTTAATTACCCTATTTAGTTTTAATCGTGGTAAAAAAAGTAAAAAGTTACTATTCACCAAAAATTATATTCATCTCATTGAACCACATTTTAGTCCTTGATATTAACTGTGTCTCTCGGATTTTTGAAATTCTACTCACAGAAGAGGTAAAATTATGTTTAATGAGAAATTTAGTTTTTTTAACTACCACTTAGTGGTTTCACTATTCATAAAAAAATGAAAGTTTCCAGAAAAATAACAAAAATTAGGCATAAGCTATATTTGATATTATGAATTCAAAAATGATTTTTATTTTACCAAATTCAATACATATTAGTTACATTAACTAATTTAAAAATTAATTCACGTCGTCCAAACAAATAGCGTGTTTTTAAGAGACACTAAGTATCAAAAGATTGACACTTGTTTATGTCTGGTTTAAATGTGAAATTACATCCAATGAACAACATTGTATTAAGTTTAATAAATATATTCTAAATATACTTTAAAACCACTCAAATTAATAATTTATCACTATTAATTATTTTGATTAAAAAATTTGTCTTTAATTAAAATTTAGTAATTTTCACTATTCATGATAATATGAAAGTTATCGAAAAGTACCAAAATTTCATCCTAGGATATTTTCGATATTCTGAATCCAAAAATGAAGTCCATTTTGAAAAATAAAATTTTCAAAAAGTGTTTATTACTATTCATAACGGCTAGTTTTAATAATAGCATATCGTTGTTTAGTGAAACTCGGTATTGCGTACTACACACACTATTGAGGAAGGTCGCGATTGCGTGTAATGCAAGGCAAGTCAAGGATGCATGTTGTGCAAGCTCCTTTCGGTGTAGCGTACAACACAAGACATTAATGAAATTAAAAAGTATATTTTTCATAAAATCTCGGGGTGTTACATTCTACCCCCCTTAAAATAAATTTCTCCCTCGAAATTCGTCGAGGTTATAAATGGTTTACTACTCAAAAGTTTCTTTAATAGAAACCCACATGGTAAAAAGGAATACCAAAACCAATCTTTATAAACAAAAGTATGAAACGTAAAGGTTGCCCAAATTAACTCATCACTGGGTTTCCACGTAGGAGAACATAGGTGAAAATATGGATATGGAAGAAAACTCTAACAATCAAGTTCTGATGGAGAGTGGTAGAGAACATGGCTATGAAAAATCCATCAATCACAAATCCATAGATTTGTGATGATCTAATGTACCATCTGATTCATTAGATATAAGGGAAATAGGACAACATTTTTGGTTTTCAAGATCATTTCCCTAATGTTGATGAAATTGGAAATAGATGAAATACTTTCGTGATTTTGGTACAGTCTCACTGTTGTTCGTTCTTTGGACAATTTCCACTTCATCTCTTAAAGAAATGAAGTTGAATTTGTCATTCGTGAAGTGTTAGTAGCTCATGTGATAGAATTATGGGTCATTCCATTCTGTCTCAAACAAAAGGTTATAAAAGTTATCAAAAATACATAAGTCCATCTATAGTGAGATTAATCATATATGGTTCCTAAAATGGACTTATACTTCATATATCATACTACTTAATATAATAAAACTAGTTTCTACTAAACAAGGACTTCCTGTAGGCCAGTGGTAGGCGATAAAGGCCAGTCGTACTTCGGTTGTGGGTTTGATTCCCACAGCCTTGTCCGACGCGATGGGCTATCGCCCGTCCTGCAGGTTGTCCTTTTTCTAAAACTACATTACTATAACATCCCATCAATAATATCGAAAAAAGTTATATTCTTAAACAATACTAACTTATGTCTAACATAATCAATTCCAATCTTTAGACATATCTAAAATACTTCGGTCCAAGATCATAGTATAAAGAAAATGATTACTTGAAATGTCATCAACCAAGCATGTGTATACCATCATTTATCCCCCATATATCTTGTTGGTCACATTCCAATCATGTGAGTACCTTAATCATGTATTCTCTTGAAAAATGAATACCCATTAAACCGTAGTGAAAACATGAATACTGTCAAAAGTTAACTCTTTCCACATACCAAAATCCAAAAATTATATATACTCAAACCATGATATAACCTTCTCCTTATATCAGTCATGACCTCATGAATACTATCAAACATTTAATTTTCTCCTTATCCCTTCATTATGCGCATATCATCTATATTCCAAAAATATCTGGATAACCTTTCATAGATACTGGTACCATTAACCATACACTTTCAAAACTCATGGAATGACCACAGTGTAACAATCCTTGGATGTCTCTTTATTCCATAGTACTTTGAGATTACTTATACAACATTACACTTGATAAACATGTAATCATTCCACTACCTTCTTAAAACATTGACCGAGCTTCAACAATTATTTAATCTCACATATCATTTGTAGTCTCTTCATCATCATCAACATAAATACTACCCATACGACCATACTGATTCTCTTCATGAGACTTTCCCTTAGGGAATATGTTTGCATATTGCCCTTACGTTCCACATTTAAAACATTTGACCATTGTTGACGTCATAGCAATACCATTATCCTCATCCATGGGGTTAACTGAACCTTTTCCTTTGCACGTACTGGTTTTGTTACCTTCTTTTCCACACCCAAATCATCTTCCAGTTCCTTTGAAACAATCTCCCCGATGACTCTTCCCACATGATTTACATGAGGGAAATTGAACTTTCTTTCCTCTATGATCATCATGAAACTCCATCTTTCTCTTATTATCTGAGTCGGGAAACTTACCAAAGTTGAGATTATTAATCATATTATGAGATTGCAGATTAGGCATAATATCGAATTTTGGACTTCCAAATCCTGTTTCATTTGGTTTCTCATGAAGAATATCATTCCATTTTCCGTCATATCCTCCATTATCATGAATCTTCATGTTTCTAGCCATTTTCTAAAACCCAAAAAGAATAGTGTGAGAGGTAAAAATCATGCTAGGGAAAACAACATAATAAAGGGGTGGTACCTTCAATATCTAACATCTTAGGTTTAATTCTAAGATCTTTAGCGTAATTCTAGGACTATAACCTATACGTATACTTAACCTTAGGGACATCCCTAGAAATACCATAGAAATATCTCTAGGGATCTCACTAAAGTTCTCTCTTCCTAGTTTCCAAAGGTTGACTAAACATTTTCTCTGATACCAACTGTAGAGACCCGAAGCTTGACGTAAATGAACATTACATTACTTTTGTGGAATACTTAATACATAACAAAAATAGACACACAAGGACCGTAATAGTTTAGTGTCTTTGGAAACTTGAAACGTAATCTTCTAATCGTGGTGAAAGATCTTCAACATCTCCCATAAAGATCTTCCCCTTTTTTTCTTACCTAAAACCTTTCTTTATATCTTGGGGAAAAGAAAACATAAAAAGGGTGAGCTCAAATGCTCATTAAGGGTAAACATGGATAAAATAAAACATATCATATACATTTGAACTTAAAAAAAACATGAACATTAAAAATCTTGAGCAACGACATAAAAAAAGGAAGTACATAAGGCATAGATCATAATGGAACATAAATCATGATAAAATAGAATTGGAATAAAACATGTTATTGTGGCATCCATTAAGCACATGTAATGATTTCCATAGTAGCCAAGGAATTGCTGCCAAGACCACATTAGTGGACAAAGTCCCTTTCTGAATCGAGTTCACTCCTCGTTCCAGTCCTGTAATACTGAACCGGATTAACATACCATTCCAGACATGTCTATCTCATGAGATATAAAATCATTACCCAATTCATTGGAGGGAGATATAGGTCCGACCAATCTCATAATAAAATCATTCTTACTTGTGCCACAACATTAACATAAATCATTCATCATAACCCAAAGAATAAAAATGGGTTTCATAAACATCATCCCATCATAACATAATCCATATAAAACAAATGGATATCATTTCATCATAAGAAAAGTGAAACCATGTAAATCATAGAGACTTTATACTTGAAACATGCACATATGAAATAATTTCATCTTAGATGAAAAATGGTTTTGATAAAATACGTGAAATGAATTCTTGAGGAAAATATCCTTTCTTCTTCAAAATAATTTTCTTTTCACAAAATATCATGCAACTTTAAAATAAATGGATTTTGTTGAAAATATTCATGAAATATTTTGGAGGAAGCTTCATGAAAATAAGGCTTTATAAAACCGTAAAATTCATTTCATTCCGTATAATTAAAAAAAATTCTTCTCGTACTTTTGCCGGAAAAGTCAAAAAAGTACCTCGTAACATAAACAAAAGAAAGATTCCTTACATACCATGTTGTAAAAGTCAAAAATGGGTAAAAAGGACTTTAAACATACATGAAAACCCTTTTATAAAACATGGACATGGATGATAGAAATAACCCCAGTAAATACATACGAATAAGCAATCTCGGATAAAAATGAGATTTGCAAAATATACCTTACCTTAGGTCCGATTTGCTTCGTAAGTTTCTGAACCTCATGTATAATGATTTAAATAATGTCATTGACTTATTCCAGAATCATACTCATTGTTATGATATTATATATGGTTCACTTATGACTTTATATTACCCGTTCTTTTGTAAATTCCATGTTAAAGAGCGTTTTGGGTAAAATCGTTTCATTTGTCGTCCGTGTTTTGACTTGTAATTATTCATATGATTACATAGATCATGATTACTTAATTGTAAAATATAAAACATTATTTATATATAATATATATTCAAAATATACATATATATAATAGATCAGTAAATGGAAAGAAATACACCGTTCATGGAGACGGTAGGTCGTACGTATGCATGAACGCTGTTTTCGTTTCCTTATTGAGTTGAATGGAATGAAGTAGATGACATACATATATATACACATAAATACAGTATCATTATTATGTCATATATTTCATGATTACTTATTATATATACTTTATAATCATTCATGAATGGTTAACGTGGAGAATGAATCTCATCGCGTCATGGAGATGGTAGTCCGTGCGTACGCACGAGCGATGACATCGTTCTCATGATCGTGGAATTGTATTGGAGTGTATGTATACTATTTCAGAATCAATATAAATTTACAATAATCATATATATTCATTCTTTACACCATTACACCCCTCCACGTAAGGTGGTGTTTGAAAATAGATTACACCACGGCGTGGAGACGGTATTCCGTACGTACGCACGTGCGATGATTTCATTTTCCATAGGATGGATAGATGGTGAAATAGGGTTGTTTCATACATATAATAACATATCAGTATATGAGTGATACTGATGTTATTACTTAATAATGAAACAACCTAAGAAGAAGAAGTGGAAGAAGAAATAAAGTTGAAACAATCGGTAACGGACATTAACTCTTCTTTGAATCGCCTCTTTGAATCCACCTATTAGGGCACTAAAATTGGTCTTTGAAGAAGACCAGGACCTCTAGGATGTTTCTAGGGAAGTGGAGAATATAATTTGGCAGGGGTTGGCCGAGCTTGAAGGTTCAAATTGGTGTGAGGAGGAGAGGGAGGAGGTGCCCTTTTATAAGGGAGGAGAGGGGCACCTTTGGAATGACTAAATATATTATTTTATTATTAAGTCAAATTCGGTTTTTAATAGCTCAAAATTGATATATTTCGAAGATAAGGTGGGGATGGGACGCAATCCACTCATCCAATAGAATTTAGACAAGTTTAGGTCATTATATTAACCTTATATTTTAGTTTTAACTCTTAGTTAATTAGATTGACATTTACCATGTCACTTTGCATTTTTATATTATATAGTCAATAAACATACCATATACATCCAAAAGACCCCCAAGTGGTCCATTAATGATACAACTATCATTATATATGTATCTTGGCTGATCCTTAGATTTTTATGAATATAATAACACGTAATAATATAATATTTGTTTTAAAAACTATTTTATGTCAATTTTGACACTATTTGGTAATTTATTTTTTTGAAAATAATAACAGAATTATTAGTTCGAAAAAAAATAATTAAATAAATATTAACATGTCATATTAACATATAAAATTATTTTAATTCATAAAAAGTCTCAAATAAAATTTATTTGGGTATTTATAACATCAATTATGTCAATATTTCATTAATAAGATAATTACTGCATCACCATTGTATCATAAATAAATGAAATTATTTTAATTCTAAAAATTACAAATAAAATACCATTATGTTGGAAATCGTTTTATCTTTCTAATTAATATTTATAGTGGAATTTATCTTATATATAACGCTATATTAAAATTGATTTAGTTATTAAACTTTGATTTTAACTATTTTAACCCTTCTTTAAATAAATTGATAATAAATGTCTAAATCTAATCCAAGTGGTCCTAAATGGTCATATTTTATTCCTAAGGTTGTTTTTGGTCAAATTACACTTATCCAATAGAATTAGGACATGTTTTAGGGTAATAATAATAACACTTTTACCCTTAATTACCCTATTTACTTTTAATCCTGGTTAAAAAGTAAAAAGTTATTATTCTCCAAAAATTATTTTCATCTCATTGAACCACATTTTAGTCCTTGATATTAACCGTGTCTCTCAGATTTTCGAAATTCTACTCCCAGAAGCGGTAAAATTATGTTTTATGAGAAATTTAGTTTTTTTAACTACCACTTAGTGGTTTCACTATTCATAAAAAAATGAAAGTTTCCAAAAAAAAACCAAAAATTAGGCCTAAGCTATATTTGATATTATGAATTCAAAAATGTTCTTTATTTTACCAAATTCGACACATATCAGTTACATTAACTAATTTAAAAATTGATTCCCGTCGTCGAAACAAATAGCGTGTTTTTAAGAGATAATAACTATCAAAAGATTGACACTTGTTTATGTCTGGTTTAAATGTGAAATTACATCCAATGAACAACATTGTATTAAGTTGTAAAAATATATTATAAATATACTTTAAAACCACTCAAATTAATAATTTATCACTATTAATTATTTCAATTAAAAAATTTGTTTGTAATTAAAATTTAGTAATTTTCACTATTCATCATAATATGAAAGTTATCGAAAAATACCAAAATTTCATCCTTGGATAATTTCGATATTCCGAATCCAAAATTGAAGTCCATTTTGAAAAATAAAATTTTCAAAAAGTGGTTATTACTATTCATAACGGCTAGTTTTAATAATAGCATATCGTTGTTTAGTGAAACTCGGTATTGCGTACTACACACGCTATTGAGGAAGGTCGCGATTGTGTGAAATGCAAGGAAAGTCAAGGATACATGTTGTGCAAGCTCCTTTTGGTGTAGCGTACAACACAAGACATTAATGAAATTAAAAAGAATATTATTCATAAAATCTCGGGGTGTTACAGTTGTCGTGCACCAGTTCCTGTTCGAGTCTAGCTTAATGCGGTGTTTTCGGGTTTCACCCCTAGGATACATCTGTGCCAGAGCCGCCTCTACCTGCTCGTATCCAGAAAAAGATGTATTTTTCTGATAAACCACTTACTCAGTACTTACCAAACCATTGGGATGTTTTTATTCTACATAGTCTTGTATCTAAGGCTTTACTAGTGTTTCCTAATCACAAAAATAACTAAACCGATCCTCTGATACCAACTATGACAACCCTGCTTTTATTACTAACTTAAACATGATTTATTACATAAAACATCACTTGATACAACAAGTAAATAGAGATGTTTAGTGTCTTTGGGGCTTAGGTTCATTAAATAAAAACTTAAAACAAGAAATACAACATCTTTATTGAAAACTTCTATTTCATGACCACTATTTTCCTTCGTACTTAGCATTGCATGGGATAACCTGAGGACATGCATAAGAAAATGGTTAGCTCTAAAGCCCAGTAAGGGAGTACACATGGAATAAAATGAGGAGTACAATACATGTTTGAAAATAGGAATATCAATAGAGCATAATAAAAACATGAACATAAAGGCATGATAAAGCGTGATAATCATAACATGGAAATGTGGCAACAACACTTAACATAGAATTAGCATGAGCCAAGGCCCATTGCACATGAAGCATGAGTAAATCCTCATTGCACATAAATCACGAGTAAACTGTAGTTGAACTTGAATTAGAATGATTCAACACTCATTGGACATGACGTATCATGATACTACACTTTACCCAATGCATTGGAGTGCTATAAGGGCACACCATTCTTAAACATTTCATTTCATGCGTAAGTGTGCCACATGGATCAAAAAACATGGATTCATAAAACATAATAATTTATTCCATGATAAAGTAATGTGGAATTCATACATGAAACTTCGTAATAAATAAGTAATGGTTCATAAAGGTGGATACCTTTGATGGAGAAATGGGCATGGTATCCACTATACAATGGCATTGGCTTAGAAAATCGGTGTGATTTCGGCAGCGTAACGACGTGACATAATAATTCATAATTTTTTTTTTGATGAGTGAGAAAGGGGTTCCTAATAATATTTACATGGAATGGATAGTACAGAGGTCATATAGATACATGACCCAACAATTTTAATGGAATTTAGATTCATGATACTAAATTATTTCTTGAATGTAAAATAAGAGAGAGAAGTTCCTTTCGGAATTTCGGCATAGTAACGGGTGTACACAGGATGAATTTAATGAGAGAGAAAGGGGTCTCACATCATTCCAACAATAATAGGAAAGTATGGGGGAGGTTATAAAACATACCCAAACATTCATAATTGAAATTTAAAGGGCAATACAACTTAATGAAAATTGACATAAACGAGAAAGGAAGAAAAAACCCCTTACTTGGAAGTGTGCTTACAAAGGCTAGAGAGAGGCTTGTGAGAGGCTTCTTGGGAGCTTGGGGCACCTTGGGAGGATTCTACAAAGAGTAGGTGAGAGGTGGGAAGAACTCCAAGGGCTTTGAGTGAGGAGGAAGTGGGAACTTGTGTGGGTTTATATAGGAAAGGTGAGGGAATTCATTATTATTTATGTTTGGGTCCCCTTACATCAAATTAAACCAAAACACAAACCATCCCATGGTTTTTGCCCATGTTTTTTGGAAAAGGGAATAGGAAAAAAATATTTTATAAGGCCAAAGTCCGAACTTCTTAAAATATTTGGGTTTCTTATATGGAGTTGAGTCACACTCCCATGGAAATTAATTTAAAAAGGCAAGGTGTTGAATATGTCTGGAGGGGTCCATTAATGCTTTGAAAAGTAAGTCAAAAAAACCCAAAATCACATTATTTTAAAGTTAAAAGATATATTGGCAGAACATAAATATTATAGTATTTTATTACATCACTATTGGGTCATTATGATGTCATAAAACACACTATATATTTAAACGGTATTTAATTTTTACCCAAAAGTTTGAATGTCTCATAAAATTATGAAAAATTCACCGTTGGATAATTTTGACATCATGATTCCAAAAATAACATTTATTTTATCTAAATAATTTCCTAAATATATTAATTTTCACTTTTAAAATGAAAATCGACATTTATAGAAAATTCACAGGTTTTGTAAAAAATGTCTTTCAAACCTTAATAAAAATTATAATTGCATTAATATAATTATAAGATCATTTATATTTAATAAAAATTATTTTAATAATAAAAATATTATTTTATTAAAATATTATTTAATTCAAAAATCCATTAATTTAATAAAATATATTTCTTAATTAAAAAATAATTACAAACACTATTTGTACATTAAAAACTATTTACAATGTATCAAAAACGACGAGAATTTATATTCATTATTATATAAAAAAAATATGTACATGAACATAGTACTACTTATTTGTTACATAACCCCTTCAAATAGCCGCATAATACCTAAGGGTAAGGTGTGCGATGGTGATAGACTCTTGGTGTGGCTCAGATAACATCGCTCGAGTTGTAATTTCAATCAAATTCCACTTTTCCTATAGATGGTCCCATTCGATCTTGACATAGTGAAGCTCAGCTTGGTCTTGGTCAAGAGCGAAGCCCAAGGACACCACCTATTTTCTGAGCTCAATAAATGGGCTTCGTATGGGGCAATTCTACTGGATGAGGCCATCGCTTCCTTCTGAGTAAATTGGATTTGTTAAAGTCCTATATTTATACTAATCATGTGATCACTGTTCAACGACTATATTAACAACGACCAAAATTCATAACATAAAACCAATGAAGTTGACATTTTATAAAAACATTTTATATAAAGAGACATTTAGTAAGATCAAGAGGTATTTTCCATTAATGAAACTTTGGGTCGTGACAGTTTTGTAAATAATTTCCACACTATATGTTTTCGAAAAATAATATGGTAATGTTTCTTGATGTGATGACATGAAATAGACACACTCAACATCATTATCACATGTTATATTAAGCATTAACAAATGCATTTTAGGGTGATATAGGAACTCACCCTATAAAAATCAAAAAATATGAGTGAAACATTAAATAAATCATTCATTATTTTATAATGATCCTAAAAATTGAATATGGGTTTTATTTTTCACATCATAATTATCCCATTGAATAAATAACACAATTCAGAACACTTTTTGGGGTCCTAAAAAATTTTGTAAGGAAAATGATGACACCCAAAATTCAATTATCTCAAAAGAGTATATTTTAAGAAAATTTTATGTCTGAATCATGAAAAATATATTATAATGGAATAATCCTTTAGCGATAATTATAAAAAGGTTGTAAAATCATAAAAGTGTTTTTAATAAAATGATTTCAACTTAAAATTAATAGGATATGATACACTATAAAAATTTCTTTTTATAATGTTCAATTTTTTGAAATTAAATATGTTGAATTAAAAATTATATAATTATCAAAGACATATAAATTATGAATACTATAAAAAATGTAACATTTAATGTATTTGATGTGAACAAATTTTAAAAGATGCTTCTTTTAAAAACAACCATCAATTAAAGATCATGGGGAAAGGCATAAATACACTTAAAATGTGAAATATAAACATTAAAAAACATACACATTTTTAAATGAAACCTCAATAAATTTCCATTAAATTATTTTGTTATTATAAATATAAATTAAAATTTGAAGATAACATATTTTATTTTTTTATATTAGTAATAAATTTTTATAATAATATGAAATTTCATTATTTAATACATAGATTGTAAAAGTGTAACAAAACTTCTTTTTGAAAAAAGGAGATGGGAAATTTTTATTTCCCAAGAAAGTAAACATAATAAATTTTACATATATATTGGTGTATTTTTTATAAAATAAAATATATTTAATTACCCAAAAAAATAGAAGAGGATAAGGGTTATTCTCAAATGTGATACTATATTTATTCTAGGAGAATTTTTTGGGGAAGGATACTTCAATAAAAAGTGTCATTTACCACTAAACTAAAAAGAATTAACTATTCAATGAAAGACTTTGATTGAACATAATTGAATGATAATGTTAAATATATATTATTATAACAAAATGATTTTTTTTAGTTACCAAAAAACCTCAAAACATTATTATCTTGAATCGAATTACATTTAAAAAAATATATACATCCTCAATCCCCAAGAATTACATGAATATATGAAAATAAATATATAAGTTAGTAATCGAAACATCATAATGGTATGATAGTTCACTATATGAAATATGACCCATGAAACACAATTTGAGAGAATAATCCCCATATAGTTATTTTAAGATAAGAACCAAAAGAGGATTAGAGTGAAACTATGGAACAGACTTGAAAATATAATGAAATGAAAGTTATTTTTTACACAGAAATGAAATGTGGAACTGAATAAAGCATATAAATTAACATACAATGCAAAATATTAAACATGACTTAAGGTTTTCAAAATGGCACAAACAATACAATTCTGTAATTTGTAACATCCACTAAAGAACATTATTTCTTTTAAAGACTTGAGTTTTTCCATTAGGGATTCCTTGTAAATCATGGTTTTCTGATAAATTAATCCTTCAAGAAGATAAAATAAGTGATATGGGAGTCTAGTTGAATGAAAGAGAGATATGATTCAAGAGATAACTGAAATTTTCCAGTGCTAATGAATGGGTGGTGAGAGCGCCCTTCTATAAATGATGAGAATGGTATTTATATTAATATTTAAACCTAATAAAAGGAGGTCAAAGGATTCACAATATAACAATACTCCAAAATGATTTTTTTTGTAGTGAATATATTTGTTTTTGAGACACTCCTCAACCACCCAATTATAATTTTTTTAACATTTTAGTCCATTTACACCTTTTGTTAGTTTGTTTTACAATTTTTTTTTGGGTTTTACATCTATAACTAGTTTTTACGAAAGTCATTTTTATGCCTAAAAACACTCCTTATTATTTAATATCAACCAAATGATTCCATATATGAAATCAAAATTGTTCTATAATATTTTTCAGTAATAAATATTTATTTTAATAGAAGCATTTATAATGTGTAAAAGCAATTTTTTGAGAAGGTGGATATTTCTACATATAATATATATGTAGGAGAACATTATTAAAAGTTATAATTTTACTGATATAAATTGATTTATTATGAAATAAGGAATATTTATTTCCATTTTAAATGATGGTAAAACACAATTTTACCATTATAATATTTTATTTAAATAATTCAAATACAATTATTTAAATGAAAAATATTACTTGTGTTATGAAAAATTATTTTTATTTATTAATTATAGTATTTAAAATTCATTTTTATATTCCATAAGCACATCAATCATAAATTAAAAATTTCAATAAATTTATATTTTTTATAATATAATTATAATATCTCAAAATTTACAATTTTTGTAGAAAAATCATTTTTTTTTGTATTCTCTGAAAAAATAATATCAGAAAAAATAAAAAAACTCATGAAAATATAATTATGAAATTTTAAATTCCAAATTGATATTAATTTTATATATTTTAAATTCTAAAAAATATAATTGTTTAAAATGATAATAAAATATATAACTAAAACCTTCTTTTAATCAAAATGAAAATTCTAAATCATTATCCATTTATATAAAACATCATATGCACATCTAATTGATTATAATATATTTTAACTAGAATTAATTATTATTATTATTATATTTTTGATTAAGTGTATCATTTTTTACCAATGTGCATGTGATGAAATATATGAAAGATAAAATTAATTTAGATATATTTATGTGTATGTGTTTCCCTCTATCTATTGTAAAATCATAGGGTCTAACATTATGCACCCTAAATGAAATTGATTCCTCAAAATTTTAATTATCATTCCCTAAAAGACGAATCTATGTAATCCATATGAAACATTTGATATATCTTATAATAGGATATCAACTACATTATCCTTGACAACAATAATCAATAAATAATCCCAAATATGATTCTTAGTAGTTTAGAGAAACATTTCATTCACATATTCATTTTTTGATCCTGGATCCAAAAAAAATTCTATGATTATTTTTTTATAATGTCCAATATAAATAAGGTCAATGATTTTATGAATATAAAAACTCAATCATAAGATGTCTTCTATAATTTCATATTCATTTCATCCTATAATACATTAATGAAAAGAGGTTTTTTTTAATTGGATATAAATAGTTGAATTGGTCCGAAAACATACTTTATAGCCTATAATAATGGTTTAGAGGACCATTGTGTGATATTCATTAACAAAAGATCTATACCATCTTTTGGATGAAGATTTATAATAGGTTTTCTATAACAATGCTTCCAAAAATGTTGGTATACGTAATTTCATATAAAATCCCTATAAAAATGGTTTTTATAAATATTAATATTGGTCTATAACATCGTTTTTCTAAAAGTATTTGTATAGGTTACGCGTAAAAAATTATTGGTTGTGAGATTTGAACCATATACCTATCTACTAGAGTAATAAAAATAACCATAAACTATGACCACTTTGGCGTATATAATTATATATAGTTTTGTTTTAAAAAACACATAAATTTTATATAATATAATTTTATTATATTTAAATATACAAATAAAATGATCTAACCTATAAAAATAGTTTCTGAAAAAATTCAGTGTATGTCTATACCATAATATTCCAAAACTGATTGTATAATAACCTTATTTTATGGTACCCATAAAATTGGTTTTGGAAAATAGATGGTATAGGTACCGTAATGAGACCAATAATAATGATTTTACAAAACCACGGTTATTTGTCAAAAAATTTAGAGGATCTACAAAAAAGTATTGTAAAATCATTTGTATAAGATCCTTTTTAGTTCATATTGAAAAATTTCAACAAAAATGAAGGTATATGTGATAACTATTAAAACATTTTTTTAAACCATTAATATATGAACCATATAAAAATTGTTTTCCAAGCCATTTGTAATGGTATATTTGAACAGACTAAATATATAGAAGTGATAATTTTATTTCAAATATCATAAAATTAGACAAAACCATCCCTCCTTTAATTTGAATTATGTTTTAAATATCCATATTCCAACTAGTTTCTCATTGATTAACCATACATAAATTTAAATATTTTTAAATCCATTATATTTAATTTTAACGAGATTTTGACTAAACAATGACTATCAACCAAGAGTGTTTTTCTATATGTATAGTCTTAGCCCCATTATTTATGAACTACAATTAATATTTAGTTGATATCAACAATCCTTTTTTAGGGTTGCTATACATAGGTGAAATTATAACATAGAAACATCCACATTCTAGTATCTTGATTGGGATGTAGTTTCAATGTGAACAAGAAATTTACTACATTATGAAAACATTAGTATGTTATCCAATTCTTATAATTACTGCTATAACATATACAAAGTGTTTTTAATGATATTATCAAATTCTAATCCAAAAATACCTAAATTAATCCGCAAAAATAACAAAACCATGATTTGAGAAAAGAAATAATAACCCAAGATTAACAAATCATTATTTTACATTATCAACATAAGTTAAACATTACATCTCCTTATAATAAAAAATTAAAATAATCAAAAGTATGTAAGGTGATGTGTCTTTTAGGATCAAACATATATAAAAATTATACTAAAATACTCCTATATATTTGTCCATACTACTTGTCCATAGGTTATGATAAATTAGAATTAATTGAAAATGAGAAAACATATACTATAGAAATATTGTATGGAATCATCATATAGAAAGAGTAATAGATAATAATGTTTGGAATATGATATTGAAATTTGACGTGCGATTGGAACATAGAATATGAAATATATATGGGAAAAACATAATCATAGATGAATTTTATGTTCCCAAGGTAGTGTTATACCGCTGATAAGGGGTAGGGTCTTCAATCAATGGTGTTAATTTTCCTTCAATTTTTAATTATTATAAAATATAAAAATGGTGACCTATTAGGATTAGATACATTGTTATGATTACTCAACCATTATAGATTTCGATAAAATAAAATTGAATGGGAATAAAATAATTTAGTTGGTTTGGTCTCAATGTGATCCTACTCCATATCATGTCTGGTTACACCCATCAATGACAAGTTGTTTTTAATATATTACCAAGTGAAATATTTTAATATTCAAACCAAACATTCCATATTCATACTAAAGTACATAATATGAATAAAAATGTGAAGAATATAATCAGTAAAACTAGAATTCTTTGGCAAAAAATAATGAAGATCCAATTCCCTGAGCCTCGTAGATTTGGACGAATATATTAACCATTGTATTGTATTTAAATAATTTCACAAAATATAATAAATCTTAAATAAAATATTATGAAAATATTAGTTTCATCAGATGCGGAACATTTAAGAACAAAACATCATCTATATACTCAGCTCTTACTACCTTTTTGTTTTTGTGTCGATCAATATATATCACCCTATTAATTTATGGTTTTCTATAAATCAACTATTCGCAACAAGTAATCATGCTTTTCTATGTTATATTTCCATATAGGGAACACATCCTATGATCACCATTATCAATCTTTTGTTATTTCAAAATGAATAAACTCCATGATCTCCATTTTTTTTTATTAATTTCCAATGATCACTACTATAGATTAAAATAAATATGTCCTCATTATAGTGCATAGAATAATTTATTTCATATTTAAATTACCATTCTAAAAATATTGCAAACAACTTAATGATTCTTCTAATAAATCTTGAATCACATTTGGAAAAATTATATTAATTATTATAGAGTAATTTAAAATCGTTCATGCATCATTTGAATAAAATGTTATTGAATTAAGAAAACATGAGGGTAGACCAATAATTATGTGGAATAAAATCTGAATTGGTTATGGGAATAATAATTAGAGTCATAGAAATCGATTATATGGTTCTCAATAGAAATAAAACATGTTGCACATTAACCTATATGAACTAACTATGTGAATCTGTATCTAACTATATCATCAACTGACAATATTGTTTTCAAAAAACAACTGCATGATTAAAAATATCTATGTGAATTACAAAATTGACTACATTGATATAGACACAACATGCATTCAGTTACATATCTAAATGAATTATATTATTTTCCAACATATAATAAATGACTATGTGAATTTCATTGGTTAATTTTCATGGACAAAATTTGATATGTAGAATAAATAGAATTGTGAATTATCACTTTCTATATGAGCTATGTGGATCAAAAAA
The DNA here is from genome assembly GCA_963277665.1 of Viscum album. Taxonomy (NCBI): domain Eukaryota; kingdom Viridiplantae; phylum Streptophyta; class Magnoliopsida; order Santalales; family Viscaceae; genus Viscum; species Viscum album. Next base: position 358,635,111 of record OY728126.1, on the reverse strand, counting down.
CAAACCAGACATAGACATATCCACTTCATCGATCCAATAAACACTCTCAAAATATTTATCTTTATTTAAGATATTTCCTTCAATGATATATATCTCCATACATAATAGACAATTTTCTATAATAATTATAAACTTCCAAAAATAATTTTCAAATATTACAATAACCCAAATTCACTTGGAAGTACATGATATTCAATATTTCATATACTATGCCAAAAATCCGTATGGATCATCCTTAATATCCCAAGTATAAGTGAAGGTGTGTCATTGTTTAGGTTATGATTAAACTTCCCTAGTTCTTCCTAATTAATTTATTATTATTTGTTTATGGAGTTTTGGTAGTGTTTCAAGGGTTCATGACATGAATGATGGAGAAAATATTCCAAACTATGCATAGAAAATTGTTTCCAAATTGTTTGGGAATACATTAAATATGGCCCATGAAATAGTGCGGAATGGGATGTCTTTCAGATACAGGGTTTCATGTGGTTATAAAAGTGTTTTACAAACCTTTTGGGATCACTAAAAAACATGCTTCTCATCCCCTCTTGAATAGAAGGAGATGCACAGATGGGATATAGTTTGGCTAACCATGTGACGAAACTGTGCAACCTGTAAAAATTGTGAATTTCAATCTTTACCCCATGATATGATTTTTCTATTCCCAATGTTTTCACAAAATTTTACCCTCATAAACCTAGGATATGAACCAATATTCCACATTTCTTTCATGGGTGGTTTTCCTTTTATTTTTGTCTGTTTGGAGTGTGTTTGGCCGAGAATAAAATCACGGGTTTAGTAAAACTTTCCTCATTCCTCTTTTTTAGGATCAGTGATTATATAATCTCTTATCTCCATTAGAATCCCTAAAATCATAAATTTTACAACAGATTCTAGGATGGGGAACTATATAGTGTTTTATTTTGAATCAACAGATGCGTTTTTTCTAGTAATCATCTTCAAGCTTGAGGCAGGATGTAATAATCATTTTTCCATTGTCATTATGTGTTATTTTTGAATTTAGTTGTTCTATTTCACTGCCATATTTTTTTGATGTCTTCTATCATGAAATGTGATTTGGACAATATGTTGAGGTTCTAGACCCTTCACATACCATTATGGGGTTTTCGATGATTTGATACTAAACCTAATGCTATATAGGGGTAATCCAAACCATTGTAATTGGTGAATGAAATTTTTGAACCATGTAATAGGGTTGTAATGGAGGAGAATGGGTAGTAAAAATTTAATTGATGAGTGGGTAGGTTTAATTAATTGTATGAAATTAATAATGAGTTTTTTTAATGATTAAAATGTTTTTGAAATTTTTTTTATTGTATGTTTTGGACATTGACTATATTTTAGATTTATTGATGGAATATGTTGTCTGAAAGTGAGAAATGGTTTGAATGATGGTATTGAATAGAAAGTGATTCAAAAATATGATTTTCTATGATATTTAAAATGGTATTTTAATTGGGAATGTGGTTTTATTTTTGTAAAATGGTATAATGGTTGTTTAGGATGATTGAAAAGGATGTTAAATCCTTTGGGAATGATTTAGTAGTCAAATAAGAAGACCCATGTTTTAAAGGATGGATCCAAGATGATTTCAGATAATTATTTTGAATTTTGTTTTATACCATGATGGGATCTTAATGGACTGTTGAGACTATAATAATTTTATTTATCTAAATACTAGTGAGATAAGACCCCTGATAATTACATTTCCAGGTTAACATGGTTTTGATATGAAACAAAACATGGAATATGAAGAGTTGTCAACATTAAATAAGGGTGTTTTAGGGATAATTTCATATGTGACTAATAGTTATGTTTTTTGTTGGTAAATTTGAATTTGATTTTAAATGATATATATATTAATTGTGTTTAATTAACAACATGGAATTAAGGAGTTTTTGGTACAATTTTAATGTGTTAATGGGAAATAATTTGCATATGGTATCATGTTTATGGGTTATGGAATGAAAATGATTTATATATTGATTAATTGTGAATTGTGAGTGTTATGCAATTTTTTGAAAATGGTTGTGAAATTATATATGTGGTAAATGTTTTAAGAAGCATGTGCACATGGCTAAGTATTTATGGGGTATTATTCTTGAGTATATTCAACCATGGGTCGGGTTAGAATTAGACTCTTAACCCCAACCCAAGATTCTGGCGTTATGGAAGGGGACTGAGGATCTATACCTCCAATGGTTTCATTTGATGAGACTTCCTGGAGTGAGGCTCCATGGTAATTGTTATGAAATTTTTTGTGAAGTGTCAATTCCTAGATAAATAAAAAACATGATTTATTCCCTTATGCATGTTAATTGAATGGCATAGGGTTTAGTAGAAATGATGTAAATTCCAAACCCATTTAAATATGATGGAACTAATGATGAAAAAATTTCAAATGATTAAAATAGTAAAATTCAATATTATCATCTAAGCAGAAATTGATATCTTGTGATTAGTGAACACCCCCTTATTTTTAAAAGTATGTGAAACCACATGTTCCTTGGATTATAATTCCTTTGTGACCTAAATTAGTTTTTTTGATTGATTGAATATAGATAAATTAAAGAATAAATGTATATATTATAAGTACATAAATGGTTTCCTTTTTACCTTTTTTAGTTATTTCACTTGATTATTTGTATACACAATTATGAAGACTAGTTATTGCTTTAGACACCATTGGTGGTGGCCTACTAAGTTGTATTCACACACCCCTCAGTCCTCGTCGGCACTTGGGTACCTGAGAAGATGCTACATGTATTATGATATAGGTTAAAGACATGGACCTGATGTTTGGTTATGCAAGGAATGATAGGATAGAGCATGAGAGGTCAAGACCAATTTTAGACATTAGGTTGTGTTGAGATTCTAATATTTGTTTGGTCTTAGTACATATTTCTTGACTACATGACATATATATCATCCATTACACCTTATTATAGCATGTGTACTTGGTTACTTGTTGGGTTTTTTCATATGGTGTCCATTTATCATTTTGGATGGTTATTTTATCTATTGATTTTACTTTTATTATGGAATTACTATGATAAGAGGGTATAGTGTCTCTATTTTTCTTTTATGGTCCATGCTACTAGTTGGAAGCCTCTACAACAAGGGAAGGCATGCTTAAATCCATTTTACGACACATCTTGGGGAACTGGTTATAGTGGATTTCAGACCAGGGATGTTCCAAAGTGGTTTTAGTTTATGTCATATTTTATCTTCCTATTTGGGAATGGTAGGAAGGATAGTTTAATCATTTCGAGACTTGGTAATGATCTCATTCCTGGATCCCTACATACCCACATATGAGGGAAAACACAACTTTCTTGGGGTAGCAAATGATATTTTGTTGAGATTTTATAGTTGGTCAATATTTCCATCATGATTGGATGACTTGGATCTGATGTTATTTATTTTTGAGGTTTATTCACTTGGACCATCGTGGCAACAGAGGGTGTGTGATTTCACACATCATTCAAGGAATATAGGATAGATAGGTCATTCATATGTTTCTCATGACTAACTTGTGAATGATGTTATTATGAAAATATGGGTATAAAAAGTGACATTTAATGAAACGATGGTTGTTGAAATTGGGTTAAAAAGGATTTTGATAAATGTAAATTCTTGGGTTTGGAAAATTTAAATATTGGAAAAGAGAATTTTAATAAAAATTTGATTTTGGAAAGTGTAAATTTTATGAATTTTAAAATTAAATTTTTTAAAAAGTGAAATTGTTAGTTTAAATAGAAAGAATAATTAATTAGAAAATATGGGGAAATGAAAAACACAGGGACACCAATGGTGGATATCCTATGTATTTGTTTGACCCTATGTTCTAGTGGATAGGGTATTGATAGTTACATAGTTAGTAGATCTCATGTATCCAGATAAGGGATCTTGATGAGTTATGTGTTCTAATTAATAAAATGTTGTTTGTTATTTTCGTGGTTAGTTTATGACATTGAAGTTGTGAAATGACGTCTGTTAATGTGAATGTGGTTACCCTTGTGTACTGATACCTTGATTTTCGTGTTTTTAACCATAGCGTTGGTGTTTAGTTCGTGGTGCCAAGGTCCATGTGATAGTATCATTGTTGTGGGAACTATAGTAAATATTTGTTTGGTGTGATAGATATAGTGTGTCTAGAATTAGGGTAGAATGACTGCCACAAGTAGCTGGTCGTTAGTGTTTTGTTTTGTGTGGCATATAGAGAGACAGTGTCTTATGTTTGGTGTGACTTCAATTTAGGGGATTAGTATCAATTGGATTTTAAGAATGACCTGTGAGAGAGGTCGATTAGGGTGTTTGTTCTTTTGTATTTTTATTGCACAAGAATAAGTTTATGACCTTTGAAGTGGCATAGATAGAGTGTTTCCAACTGCGAGATTAACCTAGAGGGATAATTTTAAAGGGTAATGGTTTTGGGAGATGTAGATTGAGTGGTGGCGATGAGTTGATAGTATTGATGGAAATGAAGGGTGTCCTCAAGGGAGGTTGTCATGGTATTTAAGTGCCTTATGATGTGAAGAACAAGTGGTTTATTTATTGTTTGAATCAATTATGGGGTTGTGCATTCTTGTTTGGTTAAATCACATGGGTATTCTTTGGTTTCCATCTCAAGGAAATGTTTGAGTTCATGTGGTCTATTATAATTCAGTTTTGGAAGAGGAATGGTTTTTTTAGGAGCCTTTCCCTATGGATTTGATATTTTTTAATAAGGGATCATTTTTGATATATCGAGAATAATATATGGGTGAACACAGCATGGATGGATTCTCTAGTATAGAAGAGGCACCTGGGTGGGGGTGGTCACATGGTTGGGCTTGCTGGTACGATGGTTGGTTCGTTGGATGATAATTTTGAAAATTCCTTATATTCAATGAGTTTGATGGACCAAGAGGCATGGACAAATGGATGAGTGGATGTTGATCATAACATTGCTGATATATGAATTGGGTGATCTATATTTGAGTTTTATTTTAGGTTACAGGAAGGTTTGAGACCTTAAGGTCTTATTGATGTATATATGTGGGAATGTTTTCGAAGGAAATGATGCCATTTGGGAAGGATTAACATGTGGATCTGGATAAGAGCATGTAGTAAATCATTGTGAACATAGTGAGATGTGTAGGTTTCTCACAAGAATTTTTTGTTCTGGAATGGTTTGGCGGTCAATTTATTTATGTGTAAATCACTATGGTTTTGCTGGAATGACTCGAGTGATATAATGGGCATGGTTCCAAGGGAAGTGTTGGATCATGACCGCTTAGATAAGGGTCATGAAGTGGTAGTGATATTGATTTGAAATCCAATTTGAGTTGTGGAAATAGAATGATGATGAGACATTGGTGTGAAATAAATACAATACCTTCAATAGACTGAGGTTTCATCCTAATGATAGGTGATGACGGTGGTGGATGGTTTTTGGTGGTGGTTGTTGATGAATTATTATATTAGTTTTAGATATTAATTATCATGTCCAATACATTGACATCATCCCAAATATCTGGATAGATTATGGTCTATAATCCTAGATACATAAATGTATTTTGGTTGGATATGGATCCTCTTTGAGGATACACTTGAGGAGCGGTATGTGTGTGGGAGCCATATGATGGGGAAGTGCACTATTGACCATTTATGGAAGAGGCCCTCAGGATGGACCAGATGTAGAATAATATCATGGTTGTCATTCCCAGATGTTGGGAATGAGTATTTGGTCATGTTTGTTTGTTTATTTCACTGGAAGTTGGATGGAAATGTCCATGTTTCGGGGTTCATCTTGTGTTTGAGCCTGAACCACGGAGGTCAAAATTTCATTAGGAAAGCGGTGACAACGACACACCTAAGGTGGGGAGTACTATGATAAGTCATGGATGTGTGGAAAAAACTATAAAAATCTTGTGTTGGCATCGATATTTCAATGAGAAACCATTGTGGTTCATGTTAAAGATCCTTGGGAAAAAACCAGGCTAGCCTTGGATGTGACTTTTAATTGAGTTGAGTGATGTATTTGGAAATGGGCTTGTTCTATTGGTAATTAGAGTGGCCACATCATTGATTTTTTGAGGGGTTTCTTGGTGCATGAAAATGGGTTGAAGTGTAGATAATTCCATGAAGGTGGAGTTTACCAGACATCTATGATGATTTCGATGGGTGCATGTAGATGAGGATCGTATACAAGAAGTGGATAGGCGTTATGGTAAGGTAAGGGGGTCACATACCAATAGTTGAGGTTGGTTATCAATGGAGGGAGTTGACTAGGGATGGAATACTCAGCTGGAAAAAAGTAATAGATGTGGTGGGAAGTAAACCACATCTCATTATCATTGGTAGGATAAATATGTTTTTGTAATGGTAATCGTCTCTGAGCAACAACCAATTTACCATAAAATTGATTATGGGTAGTGGGGGTTTCTGATCCTGGAGGTTTCGATGGAAGGGTTTAATACTAATGTTGGATGTTGTTCTAGTGTATTATTAAGTGCGTTGAGTCAAAAAACTCTTCTAGTATGTTGTAAAAGATGGGTTAATGGTCTCTTGGTCTCTTTTTCCAGTTATGGAATTACTCAATATCAGAAAATGGTTGGTGATATTGTATATGGTGGGAAGCAACATGAAAAAATAGACATCCATTAGTGGCATAAACAATTGTCTGAGTTAGAAGAACATTGGAAAGATCCATATTAATGTATCAGTTTGGTGACGACCATTGGCTCAAATGTTCTCCAGTTGGATACCTCAAGAATATGATTATGTTTGTGTTATGATTTTTATATGTTAAAAAATGAACATGGTCTATTGGGATGAACGTTTTATAATAAGGTATGATGCAATACATGGCTATAATACAGACATTTTCTTAGGTGATGCCGGGCTTGGATCACCATTTGTTCATTGAAAGAATCTAGGTGAGTTTCCACCAAGAGTGTTGGGCCATTAAATTTAGAGGGTAACTGACAGAGAGTGTTCTAGTTAGTTATTCAAGGGTAATGTAGTGCCTATCCAGTCTCCATTAAGGTGATGTTCTGGTGGAATTAACAAAAACTGTCTCTTTTTCTTGGGGACGTAAATATGGGTGAATGTGGATGTGTCCTTAAAGAGTATCAGGTTGTGATTGTGGACCATGGCGGGGGAAATGTTTTGGGGGTAGGATTGTTTCCATGGTACAATAATATTTATAGCATGGCTATCTTCAAGGAAAAACTCAGACGGTGAATGTTTATTGATGGGTGTATGGTCTGACTTTTTGGTCTTGAGGATATTGGATTGTTTGGATGTGTGGCTCAAGGAAGCGTTTTTATAAGGTAGGGAGATTATTATATCTCCACATTACATGAAGTTGATTCCTTGTTAACATTTTGTTTAAAAATTCATGGTTGCAGATAATTATGTTATTATTGTGGGTATAAAGAGTTTTGGGAGTGTTCTAGGGGTGTATAAAATGAAAGTTAGAGAAAAGATCCCAAACAGGTCATATAACATGGTTGGAGTATGGTTAGAGAAAACCGTGCAACTAGACTAGGAAACCATGCAGAATGTGAACCCTTGAAAATAGTGTCTAATGCTTGGTTATAGAATGGTTTTCCAAACTATGTGGGCGCCCTAGAAAAACTGTGTAGCATAGACCATCTTGGATAGAGGGATCCATACGTATTTTTCACTAATTGGCTAACCACATTGCCAAAAATTATTGCCCCTAAGAAGTAGGAATTTCCAATTTTTCCTTTTTGATAATAATTATTTATTCCCTTAATTTTCACTCCATTTGAACCCTTACATCATATGTGAAGAACCATTATCCCACATTCCTCTATGGTTGGTTATCCATTGATTATTGCCCATTAAGAGTGTGTTAGGGTGAAAATCGAAGATCTAGGTGAGTATAACTGTCCTTTTTTCTCTATTTTCTATATTAGGGTGTGTATAATACATTCTGTCCTTATATATTCGTAAAATCTTCCCATGTTTGACATATTTTATGTTGGGTCTTTAAATGGTGTTGGAGTTGGAATCAAGTTATGTGTTTTGTATAGTAATCATCTTAATCATGAGTTAAGTGGTCTTATCATTTTTTCCCGTAGTCTTATTGTATTATATGTGAATGTAGTTTTTCCATTTTGGTACTATGCTGTGATTTGTTTCCTTCCATCTGGGAAAGTGATTTGGGCCTTAGGTTGAGGTGCGGGAGCCTTCATAGACTCCATTGGGTTCATTTATGATTTGAGACTGAACCTAAGGCAACATTATGGGTAAGCCGATCCCGAGTAATTCGTGAAATAAATTAGCAAACCATGAGATAGAGGTATTATGCAATTGAATTAGTAGTAATATGTTTTTAATTGATGGGTAGGGTTAATGGATTATTTGAAACAAATTCTAAGTTAACTTTTATAAATGATTGGATGGTTTTGAAATGATTTTGATGGTATGTTTGGGAATTTGAAATGATTTTAGATTTATTGATGTAGAAATTTTTTTAAAAGTTATAAATTTGTTAAAGGATATGTTGACATCAATGTTAATAAAAATGGGGTTTACTAAGAGATTTCAAAAGGTTTTTGAAATTTGAATAAGGTTCCCTTTTTTTGAAAATGGTTTAATAGTTTTATTGGATGATTAAAACAGAAATTCAATCCATTGGACATGTTTTAGATTTCAAAGAGGAAGACCATTATATTAAATAGAGTCCCAAGATGATTTTAAACATGTACTGTGAGTTGTGTTTTATACCATGATATGTTCTTGAAGGTGTATTGGGACCATATTCATTGAATTTTTCTACGTGGTAGTGAGATAGGACCGATGATAGTTATATTGGAATGTTAACATGGGATTGATATGTATTAAATGACGTATGTCAATTATTGTAGACATTACATAAGGGGTTATTATGAAAAAATGACATATATAATTAATAGTTATGATTTCTATTTGTAAATTTGAACTATTTTGTAAATGGGATAAATGTTAATTGTGTTTAATTAACAACACGACATAACAGAGTGTTTAGTCTGATGTTAATGGGTTAATCAGAAATGATTTGAAAATGGTATCGTGTTCATGGGTTATGGAATGAGAATTATTAATGTGTTGATGAATTGTTAATTGTGATTGTTATATTACAGTTTAAATATGGTTTTGAAATGTTATATGTAGTAGATGGTTTAAGAAGAATGTTCACATGTATTTGTAGTTGCAGGGAATTCGACATGAGGATCTACACCCATGGTTTGGGTTAGACTGATGATCAAAACCACACTACATATTGCATGAGTAAGGGAGGGGGACGAATGATATATACCTCTAATGCTTGTATTTGATGACACTTCCTAGAATAAGGCTCCAAGGTAAGTGTTGTCAAATTTATTGTGTAATTTCAATACCGAGTGAAATAGAAAACACGATTTTTTTCTTAATTGACTAAATAAGGCCTTAGTGTAACTGATATAAATAGTTAATACATTTAAATGAAAATCGAAAAATGATTAAAACTGGTCAAATGATGAAAATATTAAATGTGAATATTGTCAAATAATGGGTATGTGATAGCTTGTGGTCAGTGAACACCCCCTAATAGTTAGATGTGCGTGAAATCCCTTGTGACCTAGAATAAACATCTTATGTGAACTGAGTTAGTTTTGTTTATTTTTTTCTCAATTGAATATAATAGATAAATAGATACTATATAATACATAAAATGTTCTCTTATTTCCATATTTACTTGTTGCAGTTGATTACCTGCATACACTATTGTACATGCTAGTTATTACATTAGACTCAGTAGGTGGTGGCCGATTAAGTGGTATTCACACCCTGCTCGGGCTACCATGGAACATGGGGACCTGAGAAGTTTCTAATTTTCTTCTTCTGTAGGTCAGTATATTGGCCTGGTGGTTGGTTGTGTATGGGATGATGGGTCTGAACAAGGTAGGTCAATACAAAGTAGGGTTCTGTAGGATTTGTTGATAATAATTTGAAAAACCCCTGACAAACCATACCTAAAACAAGCTACATTGAGTTATGAACTTCACCACGTCTCAAGAATAATTATTGAAAGATGATTATATAATCCCACTATGTAATAAACCCCCCATTACATTCATTATCACTTCTATTTTCATGATATTATATTGTGATTTATCATACCTGATAAAACATATTTAGCATCATAAAATTAAAAAATGCTTGGGTGACTTACACTCACCCCCCTTTAACAGAAATATATATCCCCCATTAGTACAAGAATCTGATTGACATTTGGGTGTTCTCAAAGTAATATGAATTCATTTTGATGTGGAATTTTCTCATAGAAGTCATCGAGCGAGAGGAAAATGATTAACATGATATTTCATCTTTAATAAAGAAAAAACAACTCTTTACCTATATTTTTTGAAAATATCGATAATATGAAATTTAGTAGAAAGGTATTTAATATTTACATATACATCATCCATATTTTCATTTATAATATTATATTTTATATTAACATGATTAGATATTGAATGTTTTACTATATTTTAAGACAACCCTCCAACACATTGATCGATACAATAAATTTTTAGTGGTCTCTAATATCTAATAATCAAATATAATAAATACACTTACATCCAAATAATTTATTAAGAATAATACATCGTTTCTACATATTCGGCCTCATTAATGGTCTGTGTCACTAAATAATTCTTTATACTATACCATCTAACATAACCCTATCCCATAAATACTAATCATCGTTATGTTTTTAATCATTCTATATAGTACCCATACAAATAAGCATAAGTTAGTCCCAACTTGTTCAAATAAATTTTATTTCTATATAATAGTCCATAGTTTAGAGTTAATTTTATATATGTCACAATTCTCTATGAAGAAAATAGGTGAGACTCTTTAGGATCACTATGAAATATTACATATATAGTCAGTATATAAAATACACATGGGCTTGATGTTGTTAGATAATGAACAATTCCAACAATTCTAATGAATTCAATATTTTTTACACTACATATATATTTATCCTTCCACAATTTGGTCCAAAAAAATGGATTTGAAACACATATTTCAATTTCCATCCAAAATATTTTTTTCAATTCCCAAACATAATTTTCCTTTAATAGAATGAGGTAATTTATATTTAATTCTATCTGAAATCCTTAAATGTTTATCATCTCAACATGAATAGATATCTCAAAATAAATAATGATCTTATTATAAAACACTTCATAGATTCACTCCATATGACTAAAAAATATTATTTAATCCACACAGAAAATTATAATTATATTGAATAAACTCATTTCATTCATATAAATGTTATTTCACGTTCCTGTCGTGGGGTGTGGCAAAAAAAATTATTTACCAAGTTAAAATATTGTATAGTGATTAACAAAGGTTGTCTGCAGATGGGAGCAGACAACAATCATGTTTGTCACTTTGATTTTTAATTGGTTTGGTTATGAAAACAATGAAATAAAACTAATGAATGAAATAACATAGGAAATTTAAAACTAATTTAAAAATAATGTGATTAAAAATAGTGATAAGTATTCGGTGATCAGGTCGGGGTTAGTTTTCTAATTGAAATGTTATCATAGTTCTTATTTATTCATTACTATTTAATTAAATCGATTAAAATGAGATTTCACAATAGCTTCCTCTCACATATTTGTTTAATGATATTGGGGAGATTAAAACTTAATAATATCATTATTTGGTCAAATATCTATCCTTTTGTGAAATCTGTGTAGTGAATACCCCCAATTGATAAAGGAAATTCCCAATCGGGTCTTCTTTATCCCAAACAATCTTGAATATTGAGTACAAATATCACACACAATGACGATCGCCAAGTACTTCACCACTGTGTTTTGATCTATTCCATCATATATAGTCCATAACCTGGTGATGTATAAAATTTTAATTAAACAAATAAGTAATAACAATAGAATTTAAAATCAAATACAATAGCACAAGATAATATAATTTGTTATTACAATTGAAACCAACTTCATAATAGAGAAAACATTTTATAACATTAAGCGCATGAACTCAGAAATATCAAAATGGAAAACTTAACCATCCCTAATCACTCATAAGATTTACCCCACCATGTTAAGGGTAATTGAGTATAAGGGGGAACAATATTACATTAAATAAATAATAGAAAGAAAAGAGGGAAAATAAGAACATGAACATTTCAACCAGAATCTGTCCACCAGATGTTAAGTTTTTTTCGTCCACCATATGGTCGAATCAGGTTGAGGTCCCCTCTTATAGTATATGAGGATTGGAGTTCTCCATCTAACAATGATGTTTTAAATCATTTTGAGCCTTGTGGAATGAGTTATGGCCAAATTATTAGACATGACTTTTCCTGGCTGCCAATCACTAGTCCACCAACCATACTTTGGCCAGTTTATGGGCCGACATAATCAACTCATTTATCCATAAAATTTAATTTGAAGCTTCCTCGTGATGTTTTATTTCTAACCCACTTGGAATAACTCCATTTGGTGGTCGTTAGCCTAGGATATTGATCATTAAATGAAGTCATGTACATTCTGTAGGCTAGAATAAGTGTTCATATTGACCAATTTGTTTTGACTTGTTGGAGTTGTAAAATTCATTGGTTCATAAAACCTTATATGTAGAAAACGAATTATTTAATCCTATGAAAAAAGAATCAGGTGGTTTGGATGAAAAATGTAGGAGTTATGTTTGCAATACAGAGGCAACATAAATCTGTTTAATGTCCAGAATTAACCACTTTTCACATTTAAGCTCAAAAATCAACAAAAGTCATTAAATGATGCAAATAAGATAAAATTGATTAATGGGGAGGGATTAAATCATTTAAAACATATTTATAAATATGAAAATATGAGCACTTTAAATTCCCCCAAACATATCACTTGAACTCCTGGACAAGTAAACATCGATTTTCAATCAATGGAAATTTAAAACACATATCCATGATATCTAACAATTTTACACCACGAAACAAAAGATATCATGCTTCATCAAAAACCTTTATTCAGTTCATTAAATATATTTTTTCTTCATTTATTCTCCCATAAACACAAAACACTTACCTAACAAGCTTTTGTTTCTCATCACGCAAATATCAATTTTCAAAAATGTCTTTCTCATCCAATATTCATAAAAGGATCACCAATGGCTTGATAAATTCCAACATCTGCACACCATATGAGTCAAGGACATATGTTTATCATGAAGACTTTTCAAGGTTGTTATGTTTCTTTAGTTTCGTTGGATTTATATGTGACAAATTCTGAGGATGAATAAGGAGGTTTTGGCTCTTTTTTGAAACAAAATTGCATTATTCTAATTTTTACTCAAGTACAATCTCATCTTCACTCTCCTTAGTAGTCAATCAGCTCCATCAACATGAAAAATCTATTAAATTACACCCCATTCATAATTTTAGAAACAAATGTATCAGTCATCTCATACATGATTTTTCTTGAAATCTCCATATTGGAACAACCTTCTTTTCATTAGAAGCTCCAAAAAGGAACAACTTCACTTAACATGAAAACTCTAGAAAAGGAACAACATTCGACATAATTAGTTTTTTTAGTAGCAAGCACAACTCTTCAATAATTAATTTTCCTCCCAATGTATGACCAAATTAGGTTTCATAATACAAGACAACTTCCACTACACTTAAGTTCAACTAGATTATGAAATTTTACTTCATGAGCATGTTGGATAGTGAAATTTGGCTCAAAATGTGGCTAACTAACAGGCTGTTCATGAATTCTATGGGATAAAAGGATTAAATGTACTAGGTGTGCCATTATAAAAAGGATTAATATGAAATAGGGGATTTAATAGCAAAGAAATGCCTCAATCATTTAAAAAACAAGTATCTGAAACACTCATGTTTTGATAGAAATAAATTGAATTCTAGTTAAATCATGCATGGTATGGTTCTCTCATCAAGTGATATAAAAGAAAATATTATAAAAATTAGATTTATAATCCTCACAGGAAAGTGATTTCAAATATAAAAACAATGATTTGAGGCATGAGATTCAAAAATCATAGTACTTTTCAGGAAATTTCCAAATATTTAAACTTGAAAGAAAGTAATTTTATTCATTCATTTAAATTCAGTTTCATAGGATAAATTATTTCACTCATTGACATTGGTTTCAAAAATTGTTATGATAAAAATTTCATCTCATAAGTTTTAGAAACACCAAAAAAATGAAAAACACATATTTAGATTAAAAAAAAGAAATCCCTAAACTACAAAGGTTCCTTCCTTTACACTTAAATGATTCAATGTATTCAATTCATTCAAGTGGATTTAAAATGTAATTATATTTTAAAGTGAATCACAGTAATCAAGAAAGTGATAAAGAGAGGTACAACCTGACTTATTGGTTGTGAATTATTGAGTTATGCTCCTAAGTACTGCACACATGGAATCCTTCAACCAAAGGTAGATAATAAAACATAATAAATTTATTGAAATGCAATTAAAATTGAAATAGAGTGAGAAAAAGAAGGATAGAACATGGTTTAATCCCCCAAGAGGGCCTTGGGATTTGAATGCCTCCATATGGGTAGTTTTAGTTGGTTATCCTTAATCTGATGTTGGGTGAAGTTTCTTTAATACGAACTACAAGAACTTTGTCTTTCCATATTGAACTTCTTCATTTTTGATTAATACTACATGGATATAGTACACTAAATCAACCCCTATGAAAATGATATTAAAGTTGCATGGTGGGGGTAGGACAAAGAACGAGTCATCATCTTTCTTGATTTCTACATTCACAACTTCTTCATTATTCTACATCGGTTCCTCAAGGTATGCTATATCAAAAGAATGGTCAAATGGAAAATAAGAGTGTAATTCTAATTGAATTAAATTAAAACATGACGAATCAATATAAAACTATTTTATTTCAAAGTAATCATCTTGTGTCTCTTTTTCATCACAAATGTCCAAATGGATATCATCTTGAACTCCTTCCAATAAATGATCAACATGTTTGGGATCTCTAGGTGTTCCTCTTTTTCTGTATCTTATTCTTTTTCCTCATCCACCAAGGAAGTACATTTGTTATCCAAATATGAAAATTTCAAGAAATGGGAGGTTATACTCAATTAAAATTCTATATAATTAGAATGAAAATAGTTATGAATAATATAATCTCCATTTTGTGGATTTTTTTCAATTACTTCTTCCATATGAGGTTCTTCTTGTAGTTGAATTTCACCAGATAGAGTTAGGTAGTTAGGATCCTCCATCTTTTCTTCAAATTACACCGTTTTGGTGGTGTCTTCCATCAATGTTCCTGGATCTTCTACATTTTAAGGAATATGTAGATCAAGTACACAATCATTCCAGAATCAATCTAGATATTTAAATCTTGCATGTGAATCTTATTAGGTAATTATTCCTTCTATTCCTCCTCAGGTTCAATCATAGGTTCTGTTTTTTCCATCAATGCACAAACATATTGAAATACATGTTCTACTTTGTTCTATAATTTGGAAATATCATTTCGATGTTCTTTCATCTGAACTATATCATAACCAAAATCATTTTCTTGTTCCAAATTTGGGAAGTTGTTACATGAATTAATGAAATATTTATTTGAATACATCGTGGGAAAATATGTTTTTAACTTTTTTTTGAAAAATGATAAATATTAATAATTAGATTACGGCACTGCCTACCCAACAACAGTGCCACATTTTGACACATGCCTTTCGTAGGGTGGGTAAAAACAATTATTTACTATGTTAAAATATAGTATTGTGATTAACCTAGGTTGTATGCAGAGATTAGCGCACAAAAATCTTGTTTGTCACATTGTTTTTTAATTTGATTGGTTTTGAAAACAATGAAACAACTAAAGAAAATAATAACTATAAAATTTAAAACAAATTTAAAAATAATGCGATTTAAAATAGTGATATGTATTGGGTGATCATGTCAGGGTTGGCTTTCCAATTTCAATGATATCATAGTTCTTATTTATTCATTCCCCTTTTTTAAATCGATTAAAATGAAATTTCACAATCGATTCCTATCACTTCTTAGTTCAATGATATTGGGGAGATTAAAAATTAAAAATTTCTTATTTTGGTATAATATCTATATTTTTGTGAATGCATTGTAGGGAGTACCCTAAATTGATTAAGGAAATTCCCAATCAGGTCATGTTTATCACAAACTATCTAGAATATTCAGTTCAAATCTAACACATAATGACGATCACCAAGTACTTCACCACTATATTCTGATCTATTCCGTCATATATAGACCATAACCTAGTGAGGGATATAATTATAATTATACAATGCAATAATAACAATAGAATATAAAATAAAATACAATCATACAAGAAAATATATGTTGTTATTACAATTGAAACCAACTTCATAATAGTGAATACATTTTATAACATTAAGCCAATGAACTCAAACATTACCAATTGGGAAACATAACAATCCCAAATAACTCATAATATTTACCCAACAATTTTGAGAGCAATTTAGGAGAAGGGGGAAGAATTTATATTACAAAACTAAAATAAAGAATAGAGTAAAAGATGAACTCGAACATTTCCTCCAGAATATGTCCACCAGAAGTTATGCTTCGGTTCGTCCACCTTATGGTCGAATCTGGTGGATTTCAATTATCATAGAAGGTGATGAATGGATTTGGCCATCTAACCACGATGTTTGAGTGAATTTTGAGCCTTGTGAAATGATTTTATGGATGAATTATTAGACCTGACTTTTCTTGGACGCCAATCACTATTCCACAAACCATGCTTTGACTAGTTGAACGACAACCTTAATAAACTCAGTTCTCTATGAAATTTAATTTAAAGTATCCTAGTCATGTTTTATTTTTTACAAAACTTTAAGCTATCCATATGGTGGTCGGTAGCTAGAGATATTGATCATTGAATGAAGTCATTTCCATTCTTCCTTCCAGAATAAGTGTTCATATAGACCGTTTTTTGGCTTGTTGGAGTTGGAATTGGATTTAGGTCCCGAAGACTTATATGTATAACCCAAATTATGTAATCCTAAAAAAATTAATCCGGTGTGTTGGATGAAAATGTTGGTGTTATGCTCGAAATAAAGAGGCAACATAAATTTGTTTATTGTCTAGAATTATCCACTTTTCACATTTATGCTCAAAACTCACCAAAAGTCATAAAATGATGGAAATAAGAACAAAATGATTAATGGGAAGGGATTAAATCATTAAAAAAATATACGTATAAATATGAAAATATGAGTATTTTCTGGTTACAATCAACCTTACCTTTTTTAAACTACACATTGCAAAAATATCCAACCAATTTAGAGTGCTAGGATCTAGGGGCCTATTTCAATTCATTTAATTCATTCTTCAGTTATTATATCATTTTCCAACAATTTGTAATACAAAATCACCAATTTGTTAAATATAGAGTTCTTCCTCAATACTAAAAATTAGAATGTAATATTTCGAAACCAATTAGTAGACATTGTAGTGATTTTGAGATTACACTTCCAAGAACATTCTTCTAGAATCCAATATTCTTACTACTGAAAATGGTTCTTCAATATAAGTCCCTTCCATATGATAATATCCATTACACAGCAACCTAAAATAGTTCCTTGATACATAAAAATTATAATTTATCTTATTTATGAAATCCCATTATCTTCCAATAACCTTTTTATTATTAGTTCTTTACTCACTATCTAATGTTAGGTTTTCTCAATGAAATCAAGTTTCTCTTTCAAAGAATGTATCAAATATTTTTTTTCAACTACTTATTCCCTAGTATGTGGATCAATTTGTGAAAATAAAGTATTTTTATCCTCCTTTATAAATATTCATTTAGTTTTAACCAATCCCTATTATGTTGAAATGATATTGTTTTTTTTCAAAATTTTCATCAACTTATTGTACCACTGTCACTAATTCAGAAAAACATCACCAATATATTTTTGAGAGTAATTATTAGTAGATATTACATTCTTATCTATAACATTATCATTAGTATATTATAACATCTTCAAACCATTTTCTAAGGAATCTTCTAAAAATATATCAACAATTATATTAAATGTTTTCTTATTTTTTATAATCTTGATATCACTATAATAAACAGGTATGTCTATCCATTTTTCCAAAACATGTATCCACTTATGTTTGAAAAGTATCCCATCAATGATCCTTCCGTAAAATTGTCGTAATATTTTCTATGATTCTGGTTCCCTTTTTGAATTACAAGATATTAAAAAAAATATGTGATGTATTTAAAATTTGGTTTTCTATTGTACTACATATCATAAGATTAATTTTGTGTCTCTTGTCTTAATAGAAACATTTCCAATATGTTTATGAAAGTAAATTTATCTTCCCTTTAGAAATAATTTGAAGATCTGTTCACTAAACATAGTACGTCCCTTATCATCTATGACTTTATTATTCCATTTAGATACCCTTTTTTGTTGACAAGTTGAGGGAGCTTTATACAAATGCATGATTCAATGTTTAAAATGATAATTTTCAAATGAATCACATATAAAATTCTTATCATTATCTAATTTTATTTTATTAATGAATAGGAACAACACCTTTAATCCATGCCCACTAAATGTTATGTAAATTTTTATTTCCTTTGACGTGTGTTTGATAAAAAAATTAATCAATTGATTCTTATAATAAATAATGGAAGTAAAATAAAAAACCCATTGTTTACTTTTTTTTTCAACCACATAATTCAGTTTGAATGAGTTAAATTTTCCTTGAAGATAGAATTTTCACTCCATTATGGGAACATTGTTTCATTCTAACTTTTTGAAAAGATCTAAAAATATCATCCTTGTATATTATCATCTTGCTAAGATCTATCATAACACTAGTAACCAAATTTTTACTCATACATTTTTCCATGAAAGCCAATTATTCTAAACAATTTTTTTTATTCATTGGATCCAATATAATAAGAATACCTAGAATCACTAATTTTAAATATATTTCCATTAATTATTATCCATCATGTTGTGACACTTAAATCCATTTTACTTATAATGAGAAATTTTTCAAACTTGAATGCCACCTCTTTTCCATCATCAAAATATTGACTTACACTGAGTTAATTATGAACCAACCCATAAATATATAATAGATCATTATAAAAAAATAGTTATCTTCAATATATGGTAGACAAACTTATTTGGTTTTTAGAGAACAATGATTTCTATATGAAAATTCTCATATTTTATATTTCTCAATATTTATCATAATTTTTATATCAACAATAACGTGAAAGGAAGAACAAATATAAATAATATATGAATTAGATTATCTTTATTTCAATTTAGTGTTACATAAAAATAATACGATTTTTATTTACATATCATATAGATTCAATTTACATTATTATCATTAAAAATTTATCCATATATTAAGGTTATGTACTTCTCAAAAATATTCCCCTTCTAGTCACATCATCCATATATTTATTATAAGAAATAAATTTTTCTGAAGTATAAGATAAATTCTTTATTGCTGATATCTTATATTGAATATATCTTCTCTTTGTTTAGAATGAACTCCCTTTGTTTAGGTTTCATATTTTAAGGAGATATGTTATTAAACCATGAGTAGAATTTGTGTCGAAAAACACCACAACACTTGAAATATACTCAGATCTTTCATCTTCAATATTGATAATCGATCATCCTTGAATATTTGAAATTTTTTCCATATATATAATATTTTTATCACTACATTAATGGAAATTATCACTTTGTGGAATCCATTTATTCTATTTATTAAAGAAATATTTTTAAATTTTCATCATGTTATGAATAATTCGGAATTTGAATTTAGGAAATTAATTTTTAAAGATCAAATCTATATTATGAAATTAATATTGTGCTAAATGAACCTATATATTTTGAACTCACTTTCTAGCAGCATGTGGATGATTCAACCATGCTCTTAATAGAATTATTAAAATATTATCTGATATTATTTCTCAATATTTTCACTTAAGTGATTCAAATTAAAACATATGTTCTTCCTCTTATTTGGGAGAAATTTTTTCTTCAGGGACTTTTAAAACAATCTCTATTTATATAACATTCAGTTTGTATCCATTCATATCATAAATGTAAATAAACTATTGATTACCATAATATTAATATCCTTCTATTATATTAGATTTTTTATAGATAAATCGTCCATTATTGGGATTAATGTTTATATCAAGACAAGATATTAACTCAATTTTCAATAAGTGATCTACCACAATTCATTCAACTACATCATATTCTGTACTAGAGGTATCAATACCTTTCCATATGCACTCCATGAAATTAGTTCCATCTTATAATTGGTCTTATATTATGTAAATTTCAACTATTATTTTTTATATGATTTATAATTTTACTTATAAACAACATTTTCATTAATCCATTATATTTGGATGAATGTTTAAAATTTTCATCCCATTTCTTTTTCTTCTTTTCCCACCATCTGACTCAAGTTAAAAATATTTCTCGATAGGGAATTTTATTTCAAATTTTCTATTGTCATTAAAATTGTATCATATTTTTGGATTGTTATCCTTTACGATGAAAAATTCCATTATTTAACATCTTTGATATGAGATGAATATTCTATTATGTTCTTTAACGTAATATTTACTATATTAATCAATTGATATGAATCATTCCTCATAATTTTTTTTGATAATTGTCATGGACTGAAAATCCATATCCTCTTTGATATTCTTATTAAATGGAATGATATTTATCATTTTATAAGAAATAAAAATTTTCTGTAATTCATTGAGAGTAATATTTTCCAGATTTTAGAAAGTTGAATTATCTGGGTTAATCCTGTTAAGAAAATTTCTACTATTTTTTTATCATCCGTATTTTCACCAAACCTTGAAATATTACTGAAATTTTAATTCATTATTTTGAAGTAGCAATCAAAATTTTCATCTATAACCAATTCATATTTATAAATTTGATTCTTCAAATTTTCAAATTTTCCTCTTTAACAATCAGATTTACTTCAGAAAAACACTCAAACTTCTCCCAAAATTCTTTGGAATTTATTATTCCCATGACATTCAATTCATAATTTATTGAAAGTTTAATAAAAATGGGATTTGATATTTTACATAAAATTCTATATTTCACTTATCATCACATTTCATGGGAGAATACTCAGTAATATGTTGGAATACTATTTTTACTACATATTTAAATTCGATCCCAAGAGATAAGATATATGGAAATATTATATTCCTAAATCAATGATAGTTATTTCCATTGATTGTTGAGACACCCCTATTGTTTGAAATTATTTGATATTATATCATCAAAACTTAATGGATATTGATACTGGAACCCTGGATAAGATACCAGTTGATGTTCTGGTGGTGGGGTTAAACATCTATGGGAGGGCCTTAGAATGAACGATGTTACTTTTCCTTTAATTTTTGTTTTTCATTTTATGTAATACTATGTTTTCCTATTAGAATATGATCAACTATTATGATAAATCAACATTTCCTTAATATAGTTAAAGTAAATTGAAATTGAATAATAACATTTATAAGGGTTGGATCATTGTAATCTTAATTATAGCTGTGACAGGTTACATCCACAAAAAATAAATTCATTTAGCTATATCCATACATGAAATATTCTTACCTGAATTAATATAACATCCCACCACACAATTTTGGATTCACACAATCAATCATATCTTCATGATTTATTACAAAAAATGATCACCAATGTGAAGAATATAATGAGTAAAACCGTCTTTCATTTATAAAAAAGAATTTAGATCCAGTTTTATGAGCCTCTAGGAAATTTCTTTCCCATCATGTATTATTGAATGTGAGGCATGAAATATTACCATACTCAAATCTAATATTTTGATAACATGAGTTCTATAGGATTTTGATCACTGAAGAAAAAATCATCAGCTATAGTCTTTGATCTAACAACCCCTCCTTTTTTGTCAATCACAATATGCTATCTCCTTTGATTGAAGTGTTTTACCACTATTATCCATCTTCATCACATAACAAGTTTTGTTTTCTTTTGTGCTCCCATGCATGGATAAAACATTAGAATCTAAATTCATTCTCTTAAATTATTCTAGAAATATCATGATCTACTATATCAATATTTTTCTATAGAACACTGCATTCCCTACTACATCGAAAAAAAATATTTTCATCATGTCAAAAAATCTATTTTATTTCATATAAATATCATTGTTAAAAACTATTTAAGAACCTCTGAAATCTTATTACAAATAATACTAGAGACATGATATAAAAAATAATTCCTATGATTATATAAGAATTCAAAACCATTTTCCCATCATTGGAATAATATATCATAATATATTTAATTTTTATAGGAAAATAAATATAAAAATTATGTGAAATCAGAATCGTATAAAAGACTATTAATAAACTATGTATCAATTGACTACATGTTTTTCAACAGAAATTAGCTACGTAGAGCATTAAACTACCTAAATATGTTATGTTAATATGTATTCACCTATGCCACTAAATGGATATACCATCCTTATAAAAAGGAACATGATTGAAAATGGATTAAATAATTATGAAATTGGCTATGTCGATCAGTTGGAATCTTGGAATGTTCATTCATGTGTCTAAATTGTCTCTCATAATTTCTTACATAGAATAAATGGTTATATGAACTTTGTATATGAATTTTCATCAACCATATTATCTACGTTATAGAAAATACAACATGAATCACACATTTAGTACATCAGCTATGTGGATCTAAAAACAACTCAAACTCAAATTAAACTACTTCATCCAACCACTAGACCATCCAAAAAAACACATAATTGAATTGTGAGTCATTCATCCATGATATGTATCACTAGAATAACTATATCAAGAACCATTAGTCACATGAGTACCTTAGAAATGGTTTCCAACAAATAAAAAACCCAACCTCACCATGAAACATGATATATTAATGTTTTCTCTTACTAAGACACAAATCCACGAGGTTCTATAATATTATAACATTATGAAAAAAATTTTCTATTCTACTTTTTATGAGACAAATGCCAACAACATATTTTATATACAGAGAAGAATTCAACGCTTTATGCTGAGAAGAAAACAATTTTCCGAAAATTATTTTGAGAAAAAATTACCATGATATATGTTGTAAATGAAAAATTACCATTCTACATATTGTGAACAAAAAATTGTAGTATATTTTATATTGTAGACAAAAAATACACCCACACTCAACAACATTATCATATGTGGAAGTGAACTATAAACAATGAATCAGTTTTATATATAGGACCACACCCATTAATCATTCAAACATAAATACACCACATTAAATTACTCATTAAACCTGTCACAAATAATCCTTGTAAATAAAATGAATATCATTCATCAAATAATAAAGAACCAATGAAAATAAAAATTGTTTCAACACTTTTAGATGGTATCACCGAATGTGGACTCAAATATATTACTGGTTGATATCAAAAATTCGAATAACCAAAAAGTGTATTAAATAAAAAATTTATTGAGTGATCCATGATAAATGTTTTCCATTGAAATAATTCCCACATATATATTGATAAAATATTACCAAACTCTAAAAACAATTTCCACAGCATGATTTTATATTTGGATAAAAATGATGTTATGGCCAAATTGAATAGTCATTTATAAAAAGATCAAAATAGAGAAAGTAAAAATAATTAATTATATGAATCCATATTTTTAAATACACAAAAATAATGATGAAGTGTAAATATATTATTTTTAAAAAAATATAATGTCAAAATATTTTGAGAAAATATATATATATTTAAAAATATTCAGTAAATAATACCTTAAAAATATATAATTTTGTAACAAAAGGTAATTTGAAAACATATGAAACCATGAAACTATAAAAATAACCATCAAAAAATGATATTTAATACTAAATATTAATTAAAAAACTAAATATAGTGTGGAATAAAATTCATGTTATTTTAAAAGATATATTTTTTTAAATATTTTGAAATAACTTTCTTAAAATCCAACATTGTAAAATAGTATGAAAACATCATTTCTAAATTATGAGTATGGAATCATAAATAAAAAGAGAGATAAAATATAATTTTATTAAAAAATATAATGGAGAACATTTTTGGGAATGGAATATATGGAAAATGTGTGAAAAATATCATTACAGAGGGAGATCATTCTTCCCAAAAACAATTTGAATTCTATTTTGCTGAAATTCACTAGTAAGGACTATAAGAATAAAAAGTTTAATTTACCCTAGGGGAAATATGTATCATGAAATGAAATAATTATGTGAAAAAATATTAAAAAACATTACTTCAAAAATATTCATTATAATTCATGAAAATGAACATAGATAACTAAAACCCTTACAACTTTGGTTTCATTGAATCAAATTCTATTTACAAAAAGAATACTACACATAACTACAAAGTCAATAAATTAAATAAATATGGAATAATATATCCATTATAAATAATTCAAATCATATCAATTATTGTATTGTGTTAAATATGAATTTTTTCTTAAGATATTAAATTTGAGACAAAGCTCCTATTATAATAATGGTTATGTAATAATCAAAATATTTTAAAAGGAATTCACTATAATGGACATTCAAATATAATGAAATGATTAATATTAATTATACTCATATGTAGTGTACTTTAGAAAACATAATATCAGAAAATATGGTGAAAAATATCAATAATTTCACATAGATTCACAGATTACACATCAAAACACTTACATTATTTCATGACATCCACAATGACACATGAATCTCACTGAGGACATGAGTTATCCCATGGATTGATACAATAAAATGATGGTTTATAGAAAATGTATTTTTATATATAGCTTAATGATGTTTAATTTTATTATACTAAAATTAAAGAGGGAATTTTTTCAAGAAGAAATCGATATTTTGGTGTGGGATTAAAGGAATGGAGGGAGGCCCCTTTTTTATATAGCGAGATTGAAATTTTATTACTTATTCCAAAAATATATATATAACATGTATCAAATGTGATAAAAAACCATAATGTTCAATAATATACTATGTATAAAGCTTTAACTTGAAATACCTAAACTATACAATTAGAAACATTTTGAGGGAATCTTATACCCTTTACACATTTGATTTACCCTTTTTTCCTTTTATCATAATAATTCATTTTTACCCATTTAATTCATTTTAATACAATGAAATAAAATGTTTCTTATTAAGTAAATTTTATATTTAAATTTAAAATTTTAAAACTATTTTATTAGGTAAAATTTTTTTGTGTAGTGAAAATTGTTTTTAACATTAACTCATTTATAGTGTAAAAACCAATTGTTATACAAAAGGTATTTTAAACATAATTTTTTTGTGTAGTATAAAATTATCAATGTCTTTGAATTTGAATATAAAATTTATTTATTATTAAATAATTAATGGTTATGTATGATTCAATGAAATCCAAAACCTAATTAACAAATATAATTTATAATTAAATGAATAGAAAAAAAAGTTTCTTTTTTTAAACATTTCTCTTGTTTGTAAACATAATTTTTCTAAATTCATAATAGTATTTAAAAATTTATAATGTTACACTATAAACACATCATTGAATAAAACTTTTTTTAATAAATTTCTATTTGTTTCTTATATAATGATAATATCATAAATTTTAAAAAAAAATTAAAAATTAATATTCACTATTAACTAAAAATATATTGTTTGAGAATTAATTTAAAAATTCATTGAAAAGTAATTTATATATTATAAAATAAAAAAATTTACTCATTAATTTTAATTAATATTTCATAATATATAAATATTTCATTTCTGTAAGAATATAATATATAACATACATTTTCTTTTTTTTAAAAAAAAATTTTCATTCAAAACCTTTAGTGTTCAGAATCAAATTTTATATTAATTTGTATCCTTGGAAAATATTTAGACTTAATAGTGCTTTTTTTATTCTAAAATTTAATCTGTTGATACTAATTGTTCCTTGGTTCGTTATGTTTTGGAATTTATCAAACATATTTTTTAATGGAATATATATATATATATATATATATATATATATATTCCAAATTAATGAGGGGTTATAGTTTAACTATCTCTAATGGGAATTATTATTTTTCTATTTTGTGTGTATATTGTCTACTAGAGACATATATGGTTTTATAAATGATCTAATTCAATAAATCATTTATTTTAATGTTTTCTTGAAAACATTTGGGATTTTTAACCCAATGTTTTTTATTATTTGAAATTGATAATTGGTGTTATTTTAGTAATATTTCCATGTTTTCACTATGGTAAAAATATAGTATTACCCTACTAATTTATCTTTATAGAATATGTTACATAAGATTAAAAATGATTTGATCATGTTGGGTTTTTTGTTGAATTATTTTATTAGTTATATTAAGGATTTAATTTATGCATTTTTTGGAAAAAATTATATGGAAATTGGGAAGAAGGATTGAAATCATTATGGAAATAGTTATGGAAAATAAAATTTAGTCAAATGTTTATAAGTCTTGTAAAAACATGTTAATGATATTTTTTAGAAAAAAATTTCAATCCATACAAGAATTTAAATTTTTTGAGACTTTTTATAATTTAAATTAATATTCCCTCTATTTTTTTCCACTATTAGTAAAGAGATTATATATTTTGATATCATTTACTGCATATCAAAAAATATAGTTTGTATTTTTTATTATTTAGTGATTTTGTAAAAATAATTTTAATTATTGACTATATTCGATAACACAATTATCCTAGTTTTATTATAAATTTTTTGCTCACATTAAAATAGTGAATACAATATCATGGTGATCCACATTCATTAGGAAAATTAAAAAACATTCCCATTAATTTATCCAATATTTCATATTTAATTAGTGATGTATTTTATATTTTGATATGCTCATAGTGTAATATCAACCTTGACTCTTATTTTGATATAAGGTGAAGAAAAATGGTTTAGAAAACATCTAAATAAATACAGATTTTTTTAATCATCCATGGAATATCCTAAATTTTTCCCATATATTAAATGTATTATATCAATCAGTTTGAGTGATACTACAATGAAATTATAATGTTTCATTATTATCATTCTTTTGATTTACACTATGAGAATATTTTAGGACATTCCATCCAATATGGTTATCAATATGGATAATACATCAGTTGTAAACTATTTATCATTATAAACTAGTGAAAATAAAACGAGAAAAACATTATTCAATTATTTACGACATAATAATTCCAAAAATGTTCACTAAATTCAAATAAATTCAAATAATATTGTTTTAGATCTTATCCTTCCATGCCAAAAAACTATAAATAATTTTTTATCATTTGTAAAACACTTAATATCCTCAAATTACTTATGCATTGTTTTAGTATTCTTAACATGAATTTAGAATAACCACCAATACATGGTTCTATATAATTAATACAAAAATATAACATATAATTCACGGATCTCCATTAATAAGTTATGAAATATCAGCTTTATTTTTATCTGGATACTTTCTCCCATAAATCACTATTACATTTTAAACTAAAATGTATATTTCAATTTTAAGGTTCAAATATAGTTATGAAAATTTTATAAAATTACTTGATCTATTTCAGAATATACAACTAATGTTACTACATACTTCTAAAGAAAATAATTGAATTCCATGAGTGCAAATATAAATAAAAATATAAAAATATAAAAAATTAATGAAAATCATCTAATAATTTTTTTTTTCTTTTTTTACTAACTTGGGTGTAATATTTTCATAGAAAACTAATCCAAAACATGATTCCATCATTAGGTATTGTTTATTAAAAATCAGACAAAGCATATTTTTTAATTAAAATTTTATTATCCCTAAAATCATTAAAAAAATTATTTTGTGTCGTATATAATCAATGTATGTTTATAAGGGAGCATAAAATATCCATATAAATCAATAAAGAATATCCAATAAATTGTTAAAACTTCAATATGAAAATGAAAATTTCATTTTATAATTAAAATAAAAATGTTTCCATAAATCATTTCTATGGAAGAGTATACATCGAATAATAATTTCAATGTATGGTAACTATAGATAATAAATTTCACATATTTGTGAATTATATTTCCAGGATTAGTTAAAGGGATCCCAATTTAAGTGATATAAAATGGTTTATCATTATTTAATAGTATAATGAAATATTCAATTAATTTGGGTTAAAATAATATAATTGAAAAAAAGGATTCATTAAAAATGAATATTAAAATAAAAATAACTATATACATTATTTTTTCATCGAAAATATATTATTAAAATTTTGGCCTTCCAATAATAACAATTTTTTTCTAAGAGAATTAATTTTTTAAAAACATAATAATATAAATCAAAATATGATACTAAATGAACACAACAAACCTATTGGTATTGAAAATCAACACAAAAAAATGATGAACACTACTCTTAATTTTCTATTTTGAAAGGTCACTATATAATTTTTACTAATAATTAATTAGTCATGATCGAAGATGATTTGTCCTAGGATTATGAAAAAATTAATTAATATTATAATTCATATACCCCAGATGCCCGGAGATGGTGTAAAAATTTATTAAATTATCAAATATACATGAAACAATTCCCAAAGGACCTAATAGTTTAGTAGTTTTGGAGAACGAGATTACATAAATGATACCCATTATTCAGTGGGAAAATAAAATAAAAGCATGATACATAATAATGTGAAATAAATAGAATCCCAAAAATATTATTAAATTAGTTCTTATTTACATCCTAGGGAAATTAAACCAAATAATTAGGAGCTCAAATGTTCACCAATGGTATATACAATAGAATAAGTAATGAATAAATTAACATAATCAATATAGAAATGTAAAATAGGTATGAAAAAATGTCATTCAAAAAACATTATATGGAAAAATAATTATGGAATGTTATGAAATGGAAACACATTCCATTTAAAAAATAAACTAGTAATTATGTTCATCAATATATATGTTGAGGCAAAATCTCATGGAAAAATTGTAACTGAGATAGAATAAGGTAAAGGCATAATTATTGGAAGCCATGTTTCCTAAGTACATAATACATTTACCATCAAAACCATTCACATTATGGTTTATCATATCAATTAAAAATACATTAGTTTAGGCTAGTGAAATTAATTCTTCCAATGAGACTACCTATGACTCAAGGGGTTATTTTTAACTTGTCCCCACTCATGTTGTACCTATCCAAAGCATTCATCATATTTCGAATAATAGATATAATTAATAAAAAATATTCCATATCATCAAATATATTTACTGAAAAATAATATAGATTTTAAGTAACTCCCCAGTGTTGGTTATCAAACAATGAGAGTTTTTTATGTTACTAAATTCAAATACCTTTGAAATACCATTAAAAACATTCTTTATGAAAATAATCTTTAATCATTCTATGTTTACCATTCCACTTTGGAACATTTTGAATCATATTATCCTTGAAGTAATAACATTAAATGAAACTTATAATATCATTAGAATAGGTATATTAATTATATAACATGTCAATTGGATGTAAATAAACCATTCAAAATAAAATATGTGTATAACATTACAATATGCCTCAATAAAATGAAATTGAAACGAAACCCCTCACCTGGTGATTTCTTTTTGAGAGAACATCCTTTAGAAACTTGTATAATGCTTTTAGTAATTTAAATAATTTTTTCCATAAAAATATTAAAATTAATTATATCATATATTATCTTATTATAATATCTTATTACATATTTTTTAATAATCTTTCTTTATTTTCATTATTTCTGTTGTTATTTTCCTTGTTTTCTAGTATATTCTGATTTATTAATTGTTTTTTCCATTGCATAGATAATTATTTCATTGTATCAAGAAAATTATCCATGATTTTAATAATATATATATTCATTAAAATTTAATTTTTATTAATCCATAATGTTTGAGGTACAAAATGAATGGCACTTTTCATGGAGGTGGTGGGACGTACAAAGACATGAACGATAATTTCATTTATTTGTGATATTTTAAATTAATTTATATAAATAAATGTATTTTATAATTATACTATCATATTTTTGACAAGTATTTCACATAGTTTTCTTAAATATATTTTTAATAAATTACAAGTATATAGTAAATGAATCAAATCTCTTTGAGGAAGCAGTAATCCACACTTCGAGAAACTATATTATCATATTTGTACGAAATGGAATGAAAAAGGGTATAGTTTAAAAAAACTAAAAAATAATAATGAAATTATAAATAAAATATATATCATATATAAATAGTATTTCTATCATAATTTCTAAACATGATAGGTGGTAAAGGAAAAAAGAACTATCATTGTTTTACGAGGCATTATTTTACCGTACATGAATAGTCAGTTCATTATCCAATTTATGGAAGTGTGTGTAATATTATTTATGAAACAATTAATAATAACATATCAGTGTATGTAGGATACTGATGTTATTATTTAATCATTTATTAATAATATTATAGGGTGTGGAGAATGAAAATAAAACAAAAGAGCTTCAGGAAGGATGTTAATTCTTATTTCGGTAACTCCTTTTGGTTTGGACCAAATGGATTACTTGGATGTATTTAATAACAAAGTGAGGAATATAGGATTAGGGGAGTTAGTTTGTGAGTTTATTTGGGTAGAGTTTATTTTAGAAAATGATCTTGACAGGTGTGAGGAATTTGGAGGGTTGATTTCCATTTTATAGTGGAGGATGAGTGGAAATATTGTAGAATTTATAGAAGGGAATTCCATCCACGTTTTCCCACTACAAGTGGATATAATAATGGTAAAAATTCTGTAAAAAGGATGATATGGTGTAAATATATCCAAAAAATTGTATTCTTGATTTGTTTATAGATCATTTTGAGCATTATTATTAAAGTTTATACCATTATTAAACTAATTTTTATATTGATAAATCCAACTAATTTTAATCATATTCACTAATATATTTAGTTAAAAACTAAGTTTATATTAATAGATAATATAATTTTTTGACTAAAAATATTGAATCCAATTTTCAAAATTTCAATCATATACATGGTAGAAATTAATTTAAAGTTAGTCTCACACGTGGGGTAATAATATAGGGTTCTTATGTAAATATGTTCAAACGATTTCTATGTTTTTATATCCAATTTAAAATGTGAAATTGATTCCAATTAACTAAATTGGACAAACATAGGTATAAGTTATCTAATTAATATTTAAAAATAATAAAAATGTAATATATACTTATAAATAAATAAGTTTCAAAATTAGTTTTGAATTAAAATTCTATATTTTTCAGTATTATTCAAAATAAGAAACTACACAGAAAAATAAAAAAAATTCACCAAAATTTCATTTTGAAATTTATATTTCAAAAATAAAGTTTTTTGACATTGTCATTTCTTGAAAGAATAAAAACTCATATTTAATATAGTGAATTCATTTAAAGGTTTTAAAATTTCCCTTTGAAAGATATTTATTTTTATGCATAATATTAGGCTTGTTCTTATCTTTCTCTTGTCTAATCAATTAAATGAATGTAATTTTTTAATTAATTATATAATATATATATTACATTATTATAACACAATAATTTAAAATAATTTAATTACATATGATATAATAAATTTTTAAGAATAAAAAAAGATTTTTATAAGAATATTCCCTTTATATTCAATTGGTTCTTATGTTAATTTTTTATTAATTTATAACCAATTAATTCAGCCATATATTTTCAAAATTAATTTAATCATATTAATAAAAATAAATTTAGAATCTTGGTTTAATATTATTATATTGAATAATAAAATATTAATAATATATTATTGATGGAAAAAACACACTCTTGCGTATAACACAAATTAGAAAAAAAATTCATTCTTTTGTGTAATGTAAGAATACTCAGTGTTGTGTACATTACAAGATATAGAACAAAATTATTTAAAATATTAAATATTCCATAAATTATTGGGATGTTATATTCCTTTTTTACATTGTGAGTTTCATCTAATTCATTTTATATTACAAAATGTTCTTACTTTAGAATGTTGGGGTGTTACATTAACTCTATTTTAATTAAATTGTATCCTCACAATTTAAAAGTGATAACTGTAATCGATTGTTTGATATTTTAAAAAAATATTTTGAAAATACCACATCAAAAATATGTTTAATGAAAAATATTAATAATAATAGGGAAAATTTAATGCGAATATCACATTACAATAAAGTCTTCCAAACAGGTGAATGTTAGTGGAATCCAGGAAATGGAAGAGACATATAACTAAAAAGATTTAATAGATACAAATATATGATATTTTAATGATATTTATCTTGAACACTAGTCCATAAACCGTAAATGTGAATAAAATTCATTTATATCAGCCAAAATTATGATAATAGATATTTTTTTATTTCAAGTCCCTTTTCCTAGAGTTGAGAAATTATTTTAAATTATAGGTAAATATAAATTTTTATAAAAATATTCAGTTCTATTTATTAGGAAATAAAATAGTTATACATCATCCCTTTATTACAAAATCATTATCTCAACATCATGAACATATTATGTTTTTTATTTCCATTAACCATGTGTTTTCCAAAAGTTTTAACTTGCTACTTAATCACTTTTATTAGTACCATTCGACATGTGATCTAAAATCCAAAATGAAATAATATTGTATTAAAATACTTAAATATTTCATTACTCTTATAACCATTATTTCAGTCTTATAATACTAAAATAAAATAATCATTGAATTCAAAAACAATCCCCTAAATCTTTTCACTTCAGTTGTATCAATAAAATAAGCATGACTTTGAACGCTTAACTTATTCGAATGTATATTATCTTGAATCATGGGTAATTATATTATGTTGTGACCCATCTCCTTGTAGATTTAACAATGAATAATAGAATTTTTTTATTCTATTTTCATTCCTTTTCATGTTGACATTTTTTACACCATTATAACAAGCTCACATTCCATTATTGCATTTCCCAGGGTGATTCTTCATAAAGTTCTCACATTATATAAATTTCATCATCATATTATTGGATGAATTATATTTATTTTTTTGTTCAGATGAAATCTTATTATCTTTATTCCATTTAACCATACTGATCCTATAAATTAATTCTCCATATTTATGGATCCTAAAACTATTTCATTGTATGATGAAAAAGTTTTAGAAACAAGTTCCCTATATATAATTGGATAATCACCTTCAAAGAAGTTGTCAATATTACACTCTGTGTTGCATATGTAATCCGTAGTAGAACTTGATAACCAGATGAAGGTAACTTCATAATCTGTAACACTTACTTATTTATATTTCTTTAAGATAAGTTACATTTTTATTTTATTAATTTTATTATCCCAAGGCAATTATTTATCAACAAACATATCCTTAAAGGTTATCTACTACAAAAGTTTTATTGCCTATTCCACTCTTGAATTTTGGATCAATGAAAACCACTGATCCACATCTCTATTGAGACAATACTCTAAATTTGTAACAATTTGCATTTCACGACATCATAATTCCATTAAATTCTAATATAAAAACATAATCCATTGCTCTATTACAATTAGATTAGCAGTCCCACTAAAATACTGAGGATTCAGTATCATAATGCATTCCAACATAATATATTAATACTATGGAATAGGTTTTTCCATTCGGGATAGATTATTTTTCATAACATGATTAGGATTCCCTAGTATATCCATAATTTTATATATTTTAATTTTAGATTTATTGGTTTCCCCAGTAGGGAAATATCTATAATTACAATGATCATTGATACAATTCATCCTTTATGACACCATTTCTAAATAATGTAATATAATATGCTAAATTATAAAATCATTACTTTTAAATCCTAATATATTGTTCCCCATATTTTATAGCACTCAACATAAATTATATGTTTATTAGTTGTAAATATTTTAATTATAAAAATTAGTTTCATGGGGGACTTTTTTAATTTTAAATCCTTCATAATGGTTTTAAAGAAAGAAATGACTTATCCTAAGAATATCCCCTAGGTTTGTCAAACCTGGTGTGTAATAAAGACCATTTTATTGTACCAGGTTTCGCCGAGTCAGGCCTCGAACACCTTGTCATAGTTGTCTCACATGGGTATCTCCGTTCCTGAACCACATGCACTAGTAGAATCTAGAAAACAATATATGCCTTGTAAAACACACATAATCTCTACCACAATAAAATTATATGATGTTATTTTATACTAATCGTCAATGATTATCTTAGGGTTATGTTCCCTAATCTATGTTTTCCAAATTTAGTTTCCATGGTTGCTGCTTAACCTCCTTTGATACCAACTATAATGCCTTGATGCTAATAGTACAGATCCAATGCATCACATTATTACAATATCATAAATAAAATCCTAAAATCCCAAAGGATCAATACTTTTAGAAATTATTGAAATCTAGATGACATAAATGATTCCTACAATACATTTGGAAAATAAAGTAAGAACATGATACATACGAAAATGAGATAATAAACATCCTTGAAAGCTTATTCAAATAATTATTAATTAAAAACAATGAAATTTTATCAAAATACGGGTGATCTAAAATGCTAATTAAGGGTAAGTACAGTAGATGTTATAATTAATCAATGACCATTATCAACAAGGAAATGTAAATAAGAAGAAAATTAATGTTTAATAAGTGGATAAAGAAAAAATAAATATCAAATGTTAGTAACTGAAATAAATGAAATATAATCAATAAAGCAAGAATTATATAGATATGTAGATATTCTAAAGAAAATTATCATGTATAAATATAAACAGAGTCTGAATGAGGGAAATTCATAGTTATTGGATGCAATTTTTCCTACGTACAGAGTATCTTTATCGTCAAGACATTTCATAAGAAGACTTAGTATATAAGGTAAAAGCCAATCAGATTAGGCTAGAGAACATATTTCCTCCAATGGGAATACCAATTCATCTATGGGATATCTATAAATGATCTCTACATGTGTCATAACCATCCAAAACATTCCACATTTATAGAATTATTGATTTAATTTCTAAAAATAATCCTTATTATAAAATATCATTTTTGAATTAACAATAAATACTTATCAACAATTCCCCAATGAAGGATAATTATCAATAATGGTTTTTATTTTTATTATTAGAAATACAATTTAAGGAACATTAAAATCATTCTTCATAAAAATAATCATTAACTATTCCAATGTGTTCAAAACCTATTATAAACATTAGGAATCATTATTACCATGAAGGAATAAAATTAAATTAAATTTAAAATATCATTAAAATAATGATATTCATTATATAATGTGTCAAAGGTAAGTATATACACCATACAAAATAACATTGGTTCATAACGTTATAATATGCCTCTAGGAAATGAAATTGAGATGAAATCCCTGACCTTGTGTTTCCTTTTTGATTGAGCATCCTTTAACAACATATATAATTGTTAAGTGAGTTTTACTAACTTATTATAGAACTATAGTAATATTTATGATATAATATCTGATATTCATATAATGTATTATTACCCGTCTGTTAATAATATTTCATTATTTTCATTATTTATGTTGTTAATTACCTTGTTTTTTATCATGATTTGTTTTTTTAATTACTATTCATATTACATAGATCATGATTTCAATATATTAAAAATGTAATCCATGATTAATTAATTCTATATTATATATATATATATATATATATATATATTTAAATTAATACCTAATGTTAGTATGTGGGAAATGAAATGCACCGTTCATGTAGACAGTTGGTCATGCATTCACATGAACGCTAATTTCATTTATTTTTCATATTGAAAAGTAAATTTTGTATACCTATATTATAATTTATGTATAATATTTACATCATATATGTTATATAGTTTTTATAAAACCATTCTTAATACATTTTATGTATAATTGGAAAGAATCACATCAATTTGAGGAGGCGATAGTCCAAACATTCACAAACTATGTTATCTGATTTACACAAAATGGAAAGCATAACTTTATGTGTTATATAAAAATATCAAAGTCATAAATAAATTATAACTACCATATATATCATATATAATTATATTTTACATCATAATAACCAAACATAAGTGGTTTTAATAAAGAAAACAAAAAATATTCATTCCGTGAGGGAGTAGTTCATTGTACATGAATGGTAAAATTGTTACCCATTAGGTGAAAGTGTGTGTATATATGGTTTTAAAAATTAGAAAAAAAAATTAGAATATTGAGAGAAATAATTTTATAATTTTATTGTGCAATAAAAATAAGTTAGGGGTGGAAAGTGATAATAAAACAAAAGAGCTTGACGATGGATGTTACCTCTTATTTAGGTAACTCCTTTGGGTTTTCTCCAATGCGATTTCTTGGATGGATTTCTGAGAAAATTGATGATTATTTTAGGATTTTTAGGAATTTTTGATATTATTTAAGTAGACTTGTTTTTTTATAAAATAGTCTTTATAAGTGTGAGGATGCGGGAGGGGTGAGTTTTTTTTATAGTAGAGGAGTGTTGGCATTCTTGTTATTTTTTTTGGAAATGGAATTCCAACAATATATTCACAAATGAAATTGGATTAAATAAATGTTAAAATTATATAAAATGGATTATAGGGTTGATATATCTCCATCTAATGGATTTTTACATGGGTATAGGTCATTTTGGCTATTAATATTAAGGGTTAATCCTTTGTTAAGCTAATTTTTCTTTTAATCACTATAACTAATTTTAATCACTTTCACAAATAATTTTTGTCATAAACATAGTTTAACATATTATAAATTTTAAATTATATTTATTTCTAATTTATAATCTGTATTTCCAAATTCAAATAAAAAGTGTGGAAAAAATTAACTTAAATTTAATCTCGCTGACGAGACAACAATGTGAGTTTTTAATATAAAAATGTTCAAAGGGTTGCAATGTTTTTATATCCAATTTCAAAATGAAATTTATTAAAATTACATAAATTGGATAAATATATTTAATATATATATATTTGATATTTATAACCAATCAATAATGTAATTTATCATTATAAATAAATTAGATGAAAAACCCGTTTTGAATTAAAATTTATTATATCTCACTAATCATCAAAAAAGTAAATTTCACAGATTAATTTAAAAAATTAACACTAACCTAATTCTAAAAATTCTATTTCAAAATAAACTTTATTTTTTAATTTCAAATTCATAAATGTTTCCTAATTATGATTTAATTTCGTTGTATTATTAAAATATGGTAAAACTACCATTATAAAAATATTATTTTTTATTCATAATGTTTGGTTTGTTTTTATATTATGATTATCCAATATATTTGATGAATGTTAAATTTTTTTTATTAAATACATATTAAATATATTGCCTTATTATCACTCACTAATTATAATTTATTTAATTTATTTGCAAAAAAACATCTTTTTTGCATAAAAATAGTTTTTTCAAAAAACATTGCCCTTATTTATAATTAATTCTTATATACATTTTTAATTAATTTATAAACAATATATTTGACCAAATATTTTAATAATTTAGTTATTAATAATCATAAAAATCAATTTTACGTCTAGCATCTATCTTATTATATTAAATAATAATATCTTAATAACATAATATTGTTTGGTAAAACTCAGTCTCTCGTGTAATTCCAACAACCTAATAGAGTCATTCTTTCATGTAATTCAAGTTAACTCAGTGTTTCATGTATTAAAAGATATTGAAAATTATTATTTAAAATATTAAATATATGCTAATGTCTTAATTTTTTTTTCTTTCTATAATTGGTGTTGAATGTCATACATGCTTTTAAATACCATGTTCGTACAATTGAATAACAAGATGTAACAAATGATAATGGATCTTGATGTGTACTCTAGTAATAGTAAATAATTCACATACTATGAAACATGAATATTAGTATTGTAAATCAATTTTACTACTTTCCATGGTTACTATGATATAGTAAAAAATAAAAAATCTCAGCCATCATTATTTTATAAGTAGTAAATTACATAAAATTCAAACAAAATAATAAATAATAGCATAATTAATCTCACTGCAGAATTATGATTTTATATCCTCATATCCTATTATCAATATATGACCAAACATAATTTAACTTTTCATTTTTTTACATTTTGGTCCAATGAAATTTTGTGATGTTGTATTATTTCAATGTCTTCAAATTTCAATATATAATGCATATTTTTTTAATAAAAAACAAGAATTTCATTTAAACCTCATGAGATATTTACACTTTGAAAATAATTATGACTTAAAATAATTGATGATTCCTTTTTAATTCAATCCTATTTTTTGTTCTCTGCATATTTTTATTGAAATTTTAACTTTCAATTGATTCTGAAATCTACTATGGCATTTATTCTATTATAGTAATAAATGTTTACATTATAAATTCTTTTAAATATTTCAATATATATGGAAACTAAAATTTATAATTAATATATCATGCTATATTAATATAATAAATTATAATGTTATTCTTAGAAAAATTAAATTCTCAAAAATATAATGAAATGTTGACATATTATTTGTAAGCAATATTAAAAACATTATTAACATCTCTAAATTTTTCTTGAATCGTAATTTTAGAAAATTCAAATAAATATCAAATTTATGAAATATTAATTATACTTAAAAATATAAATCATTAAAAAAATTTGAAATATATTTGGTTAGAAATAAAAATTTTACACCATAAAATAATACGGTTAGTGAATTATATAAATGTTCTAAAAATTTATTTTGAATAAACAAAGTACAAAAAACATTACTCTAAAAAATAATAATTTATTTGATGGAAAATTATGAACTACCAAAATCTAGTGAGATATAACAATTTTTATGATGTAAAATAACCTTCATTAACTAGGGTGGGGTTATTATCTAATATAAATATTTAAGGATTCCAAATAAAATCAATCATTATAATTACTATAGATGAATTATGTTACATCACCTCCCAAAAATACATAGTCTGAGCCATAGTTTCCATATAACCTCATGTGTTCCTTCCAATATTCATGAGTTTTTCCACTATAAGAGATACCATAGGAAATAGTGCGTGGATATTAATCATGAAGATCAAAGTGAACATCTGATTAGAAGAAAAAAATTCTATTGAATATATTTACAAATAGTAAATAACTTAATAAACATCTATATAAAACAATAAAAATTAACCTAGTTCATGATATATAAATATGAAATGAAAAAAATTAAACGAAAAATAAATAAATTTGATCTAATGTTTAAGTGATCCAAATATAAATGTGGCGACATACAGTCCATGGTCCATCAAATTTCATCAATATATTTCTGATAACCTTCTCAACTATACATCATAGAACCCTTTCCCATTACCAGTACCCTAGCCATAAAATCTACAAGAACCCCAACATGACTTAGTAAGGTGTGAGTTCAAGACTTAGTTGGACTACAAAAACAGATCGTGACATCTGTTACTATGATATATAGGTGCGTTCTCTAGATATAAAATGGGTAAATTTATAATGAATAATTTTCCATTGATGTTCAAAACATATGTTGGATCCTTAGATAC
The DNA here is from genome assembly GCA_963277665.1 of Viscum album. Lineage (NCBI taxonomy): Eukaryota > Viridiplantae > Streptophyta > Magnoliopsida > Santalales > Viscaceae > Viscum > Viscum album. The sequence continues at coordinate 358,595,232 of OY728126.1, read as the reverse complement.
AATATCTACATTCTTTCACAGAATAATAGAATAAAAATAAGTCATCCAACTGTCACCAAACCTGGAGATGAATCCCAAAACATGTTTGAAACATCATATCTATTGAGATAGCCCAATTACATGTTAATAAATTTCTAACACATCCATCTTGGGGGATAGTAAAAATAGATTAACATACATGTTCACCTAAATTTTACAATGAAAAAAACATGAAAAAAGGATACCAATGTTAGATAAAAATCAATGAATATTAAATAATAATCATATCCCATAACCCTCAACATGTTAGAAAACTTCAAGTATGAGAATCAACAATGATGTAATGGTTCACTTAATATGATTAATCATAAAACATAGGCCTCCCTGGGATACACTAGAGCATAAAAAAAATTCCATGAAGCTATAAATAATCTATGCGAATATTAATGGCTACCTACCTAAAGGTTATGGATGATGAATTTCAAGGTTCTTTAAGGAATCATAACCTGAAAAGAATTTGCATGTTAATCTATTCAAACCAATCGTTAATGATTCCAGGAACTGATTCAAAATATATTATTTTTGAAAAAAATAAAAATAGTAAAGGTGATAATACTTTTCCTTTCATATATAATTTTATAATTATATATTTTAATATGTGGTTAATATTTTATTTCCTACAGAAGACTTATAATTTTAAGTGCGATAATATTTTTTCTCATTAGAAAAATCTAATATTAGTATGATAACTATTCTTTAAAGTTAAATGATAATTATAGTTTATTCACATTTTTGAAATCATAATGCTTTTCTAGAATTTTTCAAAAATATAAAATTCAAAAATTAGTGTTGAAATATATAGTAGATAATTCGTAAAATTCCAACCATGAATTTTATTATTTCTAAATGTTGTATGTTGTAAACAAAAGAGGAATAAGGTTCTAACATTCCCAAAACAATATGATAAACCTAGTTTAATAGAAAAATAATTCAGAGATCCTTGGAAAATTATTTGGTGGATAAAATATTGTCAAGAGGTTATAAAATATGAAGGGAAATAATGTTCATGTATTTTAAAAGAAATTATTTTATATTCTCGTTCATAGCATCAAAACCCCAAAATAAAATCATTATTTTATTTGAAATTTATTATTTTTATAATTTTGGAGTGAGTAAAATATCCCACAATATTAGTCAAGAACATTAAATGGGTTAGAATAATTGGCTTCAATGATTTCAGTCTTTCAATACAATGAAAACCTATTTCAAGATCATTTTTGTTATTGAATAATGAAAAAGAAGTTTTTAATATATATTTTTTTTTTCAAAATGTACATTGTGTATGGTTATCATTGATTGACCCTAATACAAATCATAGCTATCGCAGGAGGGTAATCCGTTACGCTTACTCTGGATTACCCTTATAGAGCTCAAAATTTCCTTTGTAAGCTGTAATGTGACCCTTTTGTAATATTTATAAAATCAACTTTACCTTTGTATAATTTCAATGTTACCCTTATTCATAATTTACAAAATTAGGGTAACACTACCACAAAACTTGTTTTTATTACACATTAATTGTGGATTTATTACATAGGAATACACAAAATACTACCTGAAATATGAAGAATTATTGTACTGTAGATTTATTAGGTACATTATATAAAAACTTAAAATAGGGGGTACAACCACATTATTGAAAACTTCCTTAACATGCCCATAATATTCCAACATACATAAAACTACACTAGGTATCATGGGGACATGCATAAGAAAGGTGTGAGATAAAAATCTCATTAACGAAATAAGAAAATAATAACATGACAAAATTTTACATGTTAGACAATAATAATATTAATGGGAGATATAATGGGGGTGAATCATAAACATGAACAATGAATCATGATATAAGATGATAACATAAAGGCATCATGGGAATGTGGAAACAAATTTAAACATGATATCATAAGAATAATTCCCCTCTAACCACATATAAAACATAAAATAATGTCCTTAGGATAACCTCCTGAGCACCATACAAGACATTTCATTAAATTAAAACAATAACCAATGAATTGAAGAGCTATCTGGGTTCACCCATCATAATCATATCACGTACATGTATTTGTGTTCCACATAGATCACATATATAAGAACATATATCATTACACTTAATCTCATGATAATGGTATGTTGAATAAATATATCTATTGACCCAGTCAATGAATTATAAGTGAGTAATGTTGAAGCCCCTTGTTAAAAATGTGTACAGGTGTTCAATATACAATTTATTTGCATAGAAAGTCATAGTGAAATTTATGCAACATAATGTGGGAACATAATTGCTAATGGGAGGGATTAATGAGGGGGAATGTATATATGATATTCTATATATCATAAAGTAATTATGTTAAATATGAAAAAATGGATCCCAATATTAGGAATTTGAGACAAAGGCATAAGATAATAAAGAGTATTGAATAAATAGTATATAAAGATGATCTATTACCTTGAGAATGTGATTCCAAATGTATGGGAGGGACTTCATGAGACATTGGTGGGACCTTGGGAGGACTATATAAAGGGAAGGTAAGAGTAAGGATGTGCACCAAGGTTATTTACTGTAGATTAATGGGATATTATATGGGTTTATATATGAAAAGAGTGGGAAGTTATTTATTATTTCCTAAACATAGGTTATGGACACTATAAAATAAATTATTCAAAATAAAAAAACACCCCACAATTTTTACAAATGGTTTTGAAGAAGAGGACTATTTTTCATTATTTTATATGGATAAGGGAAGAACACTTTAAAATACTAACTTAGGAGATGTGGAAGTGTTTCATGATATTAAATTAATTGACTTTAAAACCTTAAAATATTAAATAGGTCTTGGAGGATTACTAATGGATTTATAAAGTTAATCAAATAAACTAAAATAAAATTCTCTTAATGGAGAAACCAATATTTGTTCACGGATACCGTTTATATCATTTTGTCAAATTTTGGGTCATTATGATGTCATAACACAATCCTATATTTATACTCTATTTAATTTTTAGCCTAAAATTAATAAAAATCACCATTAGATATATTTTAAAATTTACGAGTACAAAAATATTATTTATTTTATCAAAAATATTTTTTAAATATTTTCATTTTCTCTTTTATAATAAAATATCCCTTATTTAAGAAGTTCAATGTTTTTTAGCATTAACCATTTGGAAATCATTATAAAAACTACAGTTGAAATCTTAAAAATTATATTTTCATTTTCATTTAATAATCAATATTTAATAATAATACCATATCCTAATATTATTTATTTAAAAAATCCATCAATTTATTAAAATAAAGGCCTGAATTGAATTTTTTTACACCTAAAAATAATTTGTTTATTATATCATATTTATATTTGTTTTAAAAGTATAAAAAATAGAATAAAATATATTAATGTCATGACCAGCCTACTTCATGATGATGGAAGGTACAACAAGGTGCCAGAACCTTCCATCCACAAGATGAATGGGAGATAATGACACCCTGAGTCACTCCTTTAATAGTCCCCAGAGTGGCTACTAGAACCAAAGGTATATAATCTCACACAAATTTGAAGGTATTACCCATTTTATAGAACAAGATAGGGAGATAAGATTTTAAATCCCAAGAAAATCCAAATTACAACGGTAAAAGTAATTCCCAAATCGATCCACAGATGCATGTTCCAAAGTAAAGCTAATTCAAAGTAAAACACAATATCCAAAGGTAAATTACCAAAAGAAAGCAGAAAAATAAGAAAAAACATCTAATCCAAACTCTCGAACAAGTAATGTCAGGTATACTCTTCGATGTCCTCCTAGAAACCAGAAAACAACGTTACAGTAATAGGGTGAGTATAAAAGTATACCTAGTAGGAAAAAAAATCCACCCATGAAAATGTGAAGAAGTATACTGGCATCCATGTAAGAAAATGATAGAACCTCAAATCACCTACCTAGGAATACTAACCAACCCAGCCTAACCAAGACACACTCACAAAATAAGTCAAATTAAGTAATGTAGTTGTATAAAAAAATAAATATTTGGGTACCCTAGAACACATTCCCACTGGTTAAATTCTCATCTTTAATGGATAAAATATTATTGCTACCACTCTTCTCATACATAGTCCCACTACCATAGCCTTTCTACACACACATGGGCCTCAAACTGCTCACAATCTAGCCTACAGACACCTGGGCCACAACAACCATGTCTCATGCCTGAAGACACCTGAGACACATCCTGAAGATTCATGGGAAAACAAATATAACCCACAAACACCTAGGCCTCTCATTCATAAAAAAACCTTCCCTGAAGGATCATGGGATATGGTAGGCCTCAATACATTACAGTCTTCCTAGATACACTAGAGCGGTACAAAACTGAAAGAGGGAATGAGGAAAAAAGTTATTAACCCTCCATTCATCCTCTAACCGGGATGTTGGTAAATACACCCTCCTTCTAGGAATGGGGGTGTTCGACCCATGGTTGCATAAAAGGGTGAGGTCCCTATATAAATCACATGGAACTAAAATTTATTCATATATATAATCGAACACTAAAACCACCCTAAGGGTTTCTGAATAACAACATGCCCACTCAGAAAAACTTTCGTTGCAACCCCTATATGAACAACCATAAAAACCCAACACCATTTCATTTAACCACATACAAATTATTTATTTATTGGATTCAAGGTAAATTATTCCAGAACTACTAGACAACTACCAACCACAACCACACCACACAATAAGAAAAACCAAAATGTAGACCCACTACCCAACCACACAATACCAAATTTATAGTCCACTGCACAAACTCCCAATCTTCACAGAAAAATATTCTGTTGTTTCCGACATTCATTCTTTCAAATTATACCACTCAATCATTCAATCACATCCCAGCCCCACAACCCCACTCCTAATAAATTCCCACATGATTTCTCACTATGTAAAACTAAGAAACACACTACATGATTCACAAATAACTATTGATAGAAGAAATCCATGATTGGATGATCAATGGATCGAAGTTCCTCCGTTCGCCAAGAATAATTGATTGTGCAGGCAAAAGGGAAGAACTCGAAGAAAACTGAGAATGAGGTCTCTATCACAGAGACACATCTCATTTAGGGAAGAAGGCTATAGGAACAGCAAGGATAAATGGAAAACATAGAAGGATGGGAAGATCTTGTCTTTGAAGTGTCAGATCCTATTTTTAAGGAAGAAGAGTGTTAAAGGAAATTCACATGGGATCATGTTCAAGATCACATGGTTTGGGTATCTCAAATAACTTGGGACGTTAGGATAATTAGATACATATTTAGTACAATTTGATATTCCCTTAAAAACACCCAAAGAAGGCTTTAAACTGAGTTTATGTCAAACAAAATTTAAGAGGGGATACATCAGAAAACTAGTGAAAAACTAGGAAAACTACAAATAAGTCACTGATGGGTGAGACACCAATGGGAGAGCTATCAATGTGACCTACCGATGTTGTGTCACTGAAACTGAACTGCCGATGTCATGACCTACTGATGAAACCACCCACTAATTCCTTAACCAACTGACGACCTGACATATCGATGTCGTGATCTACTAACATCCTAACCTACCAACTCCTAAACATAATGAAAACATGTCCCACCAATTCCTCAACCTACCAGAACCTTGAACTACCGATTCCTTGACCTACTGACAACCTAACCACCATGCCTTGACGTACTGACACCCTAACCTTATGATGAATCGACTTATTGACACCCTGACCTACTGATGAAATTCTAGAAAAACTAGAAAACTCTCGAAATTAGCTACCACTATGCCTTAGAACACCCTAAACATGAGATTTTCACAAAGGAAAGTTCTGGGAAAATTCGGGTCATTACATTAGATACCTCTCAAACAATTCTCATACTCTAGATTTAAAAAACAACCATGAATAAAAGAGTTCCAAACAACCACCCCTTAAGTTACCTCTTAGGATAGAACCAACTTTTGTTATATGAGAACTGGAGTGAAATCCTTGATATCCAAAACTACATTCTTTTCATCTATCTCCTTAACAACTATAGAAACACTAAGGGACCACATCCTAAAACAACTTCAGAAACACCAAGTTCACACCGTCCTGAAAAATGGATTAGGGAGATCTTTTTCCCATGTCAAGATATTATCTGCCATGGGCGACAATGTCTCGTCTACACTTGTTTAATCACTTCATAATTAATGCATATTGTTTATGGATCTGTTCCACCCTTTCCCACCATCCAGAGTTTTGACACGCATTAATAGAAAAAGAAAAAATCTCATCCCATAGTAAAAGGTCAAGAATTACCTCACAATCAAACAAAAAATCATAAAAAAATTGAAAAAACATAGAACAAATCTGGGTAATGGGAACACATATATGATTATCACCCACACGTATTATCCTTGAGACCACCCTTCATTCATAACACATGAACCAATGCAATGGACCATTGACACATCACCTTCTCCTCCTGATTCTCGATTCTTACCGGTCGCTCCATGAATGTCGCATCATTATCTATGTCTAACTCTCCCCAGTCATGGATGTGTGTGTTACTTTTTAGATACTAATAAATATGATAGACATGAAACAAGTCATGGATTATCTCTAACCATGGTGGAAACACTAGCTGATATGCCACTTCAAAAACTCGTCCAAACACCTCAAAAGGACCACTGAACGTCGGAGAAAAAATTCTTCCTATATCAAAACTAAGATATACAAACTTATGGGAGACCATTAAGAACACATGGTCAACAACATCAAAATACAAGGGTCTCCTCCTGTTTTTGGCATATGACTTCTTCCGGTCCTGAGACACCTTCTTCCTATCACACGTAAACTAAACCATCTATATTGTTCGTTGCACTACCTCTGGTCCAATAAATAATATTTCCCCTACCTATGACCAACATACATGTGAGAGACATGATCTTATGTAAAAGGCTTCAAATGGTTTAATGCATTTGTTAGCATGATAGATATTGTTATGTGAATGATCTACTAGGGGAATGTGTTGTACCCATGATCCTATAATGACCTGAAAACAAGCCCATAGCATATCCTATAGAGTCTACATGATCCTCCTTGTTAGCCTATATATCTTAGGGTGGAATGTAGTACTAAGGAATAAAGGGTTCCAAAGGCCACAATATACATGACTCTTTAATCACCAAGAAGTGAGCCGACTTTGTCAACTAGTCCACTACTACCCATATGGAATCACATCCTGCCTAGGCCTTGGGTAATCCTATGAAAAAATCCACCAATATTTCATCCGACTTCTATTAGGAAACATACTAGGGCTGTAACAAACCACTGGGAACACGATTCTCGGCCTTCACCTTCTGACATGATCAGAATATTTCCACATACTCCACCACTTCATGCTTCACCCTGGCACACCAAAACTACTCCCTCAGGACTCGATACATCTTAGAGTCTCTTGGATGAATCACCAGGGGTGAGCTGTGGAACTCACATGGAACACCTTCATGCATTTCCTCTATAACTAATAGATTCCCATGGAACAACATCTGATTCTGGCTATCCTCCGACCATACATCTGTAGAATCACACGGGATAACATGATCACACATTACATTTGCCTCTCAGTCTCCCAAATGAGAGTCCTCTACCTATAGCACCATGGAATACTACACTGTCATCTAAAACAGATATCATCTAATCCTATCCTCCCCAACATCATGGTGAAATGAAGCCAATTCCTCTATTTCCTTCCATGAATTTGAGGAATCCTGAAAAACCACCTTTTGTGTCTTCCTACCAAAGGCATTGCCCACCACGTTTCCCTTCCATGGGTTTTATGAGATATTAAAGTCATAATCCTGGAGTAACTCCATCCACCCTCACTTATACAAGTTCAGGTCTCAGTGAGAATAAATGTACCTCAATCTCTGGATATCCATGATGACCACAAAGAGATCCCCGATGAGGTAATTCTGCCAAAAATTCTTCATGAACAAGATAGTTTCAAGATCTTGGTCATGAGTGACATAGTTATGTTCATGAGGAAATACCTTCATAGAGCCATTATAGATTAATCATATCGTCATCATCCTCACAACTCCTAATCCAAGGCCGAAAGAATCACATAACACCCCGAACATCATCAATTCCTCCATAAACATAATCACTGGGGCATTCACCATCATATCCTTTAGATATCCAAAATCTTCACAATAATTGTCACTCCACACGAAGGACTAGTCTTTTATGGTCAAAATTGTGAATGGAGCTACAACTCTAGGGAAGTAGGATATGAACATATGATAATAGCATGGAGGGCCAAGAAAACTAATAATTTCAGCCACATTCTTGGGTGATTCCCATGAAAGAACATCTTCTACCTTCGACGGGTCCACAAATATCCCTTCCTAAGACAAAAAATATCCATGTAAGTGCACTTATCGTGTAAGGAGATTGAAAATATGCAACTTTCCACAGAGATGGTGATGTCATATGACCTCTAATATAGTCCTTAGGGGCCCAACATGTCCCTATTCAAACCATTAGTAGACTACAATGTCATAAATGAAAATGATGAAGAACCAATCTAGGAACTCATGGGAAACATAGTTCATGATCCCTATTAACATAGCTGGTTCATTCGTGATACCTAAGGGAAAGAAAACAAACAATAATTTCCTATACCTACACTTGAAAACAATCTTTGGGATGTCACCCTCCTTTTCCATCAACTGGTGATATCTTGACTGCAGGTCGATCCTAGAGAACCAACATGCCAACTTTAACCTGTCAGAAAGATTATTGATCCTTGGAAGGGGGTAACGTTTATAAACTGTCACCAAATTATGTCTATAGTATTCTATGCATAGTCTTCGACCACAGTTTTCCTTCTTCATGAACAAGACTGGAGCATCACACAAAGGAACAATTGGATGGATAAAACCCTTCTTCATTAGGTCGTCAACATGATTTTTCAACTCCAGTATCATATAAGACCCTATATGATAGAGAGCCATCGAAATAAAATGGGCACCGTGGTGAAAGTCTATTCTGAACACAATGTCACTTCATGGGGGTATAGTAACAACCTATCCAGGGTATACATCCATAAACACACTGAAAACCCTCAGAACTTATAATATATTTCTATCTACTAATTCAACTGACAATTCAACTAACAAGGAAAGAAGAGGCTCTACACGTCGGCTGCCCTCTTGGAAACTCTTCTCTCCACTGAAATCTGTGTGTTGGCCGCCCATATCTAAAAACGTGACCCTTATCAGGAATCAATTGATAAAAAATATCACATAATAAACTAGTATATTCCAAGGATGAAATCATATGACTTTATCAATGTTACAAGGAGATATACACTATACTAATGTGGTCTCACGATCAGTCTATATCCTCGACAAACATTAAAAATACTAGTCTGACCACTAATTGGCATACTCAAACCCAGGGGCATAGGAGGTATCTCAACTCCTAGTCCCAAATCATGTTCTCGTATGGGTGCAACAAATAAGTGAAAATATCATGAAACAATCATATCACACACAAGAGCACTAAAGAGATGAATTATACCTTGGTCAACCTCTAGTCCTTCCAGAACTGCTACCTCTACGGTGTGCAACTGTGCATGCCCAGCTCCTGTACCTCTCTAAAATTGACTGATTCCCCGATAGTGGACCGGTCATGTCCCCTAAGGGCTTACTAGAGATTGGACTCCTTCGGCACATTCTACCCTCACTAGACCAGGAGCTCACTAACCCTGCAGCTGTAAGTGCCTAACATGAAACTACTACTGCCAAGGTGGGCACTAAACCTACCCATCCCCCACTGTACGGTGCTCAAAATATGCATTGGATCTGAATATTTCAATATCCACCAAAGATAATTCACCTCGATCCTAAGCCAAGGGGGCAACGGCGGGGACCTAGAGATTGAATCTTAAACTGATGGGGCATACTTGCCGCTAGATGAAACCTAGAATTCCTTGACTCTAGAGACCTACTATTGACCGATTTCCCCTTTGATGAAGTCAGTAGGATCCCATTTCATTGAACACCTCCAAGAAAGTGAATCCTTTATACTACTCTATCCTTCATCTGAACCTCTATGTATTTTAGTGGAGCAAAAAGAGTAACATCATATAGAAGGGAAGGTAAGAGTGCTGCCTCTAAGCATCTTGCTCATGAATCCACATCTTGAAATTGATTTGGTTGAAAGAACATGAAATCATAGAACATGATACCCAATTCCCTTACATAAATACTCCCCTTATAGAGAGAGTAGCTATTACCTCTTCACAACTATCATCATGGAAGAAATGAATTCCTTCTAGAACTACTTCTAAAAGTCAACCAACAAAACCACAGCTTCCTTCCCCTCCCATAGGTAAAGTGTCCAGCACTGACATGCTACTCATCATATACATATTACTACTAGAGGATCCCAATACTCCATTAGAGGATAGATCAAGGTAAAAGTAATCAAAATCTTCTCAGAACAACTTTCCATCTCTATATCCATGACAAAACCAAATTACCTTACAAGTGTCTATCGCTTCAATGGAAAACTAGTCTTCTGCCAATGGTCAACTTCATCTTATTGACCAGCCCTCTATTTATCAAATATATATACCTGTTGGGACTCAACTACTCGTACGGCATGGGGGGTTATGTCTGGGTTCCATTGATGAAAAGGTAAAATATTAACTTCTAAGCTTGTGTAGTGTGGAAAACTGCTTTGAATTTTGTTTTAACTGTTCATTTATTTTATATTCCCAAATCACCAAAGGCACATGATGAAAACATTTATTATGATGCAGGTACCATTCTTAAGGTATCTACCCTGTAATCGGTGTAGCCTCACTTGGTCATTCATTAGGTCCAGAGTCCTTGGATCGGATCACAGGACCCCCTAAAATACCATTTCCTATCTAGTCTATCCTGGTCTATCTCACCCACTAAGATTGCCTAACACGGTTACCCTATCATCCCATGAAATCCTCACTCTACCAAAATCCAACATCATCCTACCTGTCAAACATCCAAAAACTCCCTCTGATACAATTTTTTCTTGACCCGCCTTCTTCGGGATGAGGGAAGGGATAGAAATGTGCCACACCCTTCTTTCGTCAAGATGAATGAGAGATAATGACCCCCGTGTCCTTCCTTCAATAGTCCCTAGAGAGGGGACTCGCACCAAAGGTATATAATCTCACTCAATGTGGAGGGAATTTCCCTTTTAATAGAACATGATATAGAGGTAAGATGGTAAATCCAAATCAACTTAATATTCCAATGGTAAAATTAAATACAAAATCCATTCCCACAAGCATGTTGAAAAGTAATGATGATACAAAGTAAAACACAATCTCTAATGGTAAAGTAAAAAAAGAATGGATACTATGTATCAACAACAACTAATCCTGATGCATGAGCTAGTAAAGTCCAGAATGGTCCTTAGAGTCCTCCCAGAAACCTGTAAACAGTGTTACATACGTATGGTGAGTATACAAGATTACCCATAATATAATGAAAGCCACTTATGCACAATTTAGTGAACTTACTAGCGTCCCTATGAGAAAATTGTTGAACCTAAAATCACCAACCCTGGAATACTAACTAGCCTTGCATCACCCACTCATAATAACCAAATAACGCAAGTCAAGTAATGTAGTAGATTAGGCATTCAATAATTGGGAACCATGCACCACTTTTCCACTGTTCAACTACACACCCTTAATGACTAACATCTTGATTCTACCACAAATCCCATACAAAGTACCACTTCCACAGCCTTATCACACACAAATGGGCCACAAACTGTAGACAATCCCACCCACAAACACCTGGCCGATAATAACCACATCCCTCACCCGAAGACACCAGATCCTCATCCCGAAGATACTTGAAAAAACAAACCTGACACAAAATTACGAAGGCCTATCATCCGAGAAAAACCCTATCCTGAATGATCATGGCATATGATAAGCTTAAATCTATTATAGTCTTTTAGATACAGTTGAGAAGTATTAAACCAGAAGTGGGCATGATGAATTAAGTTAGTAACCAGCCATCCATCCTTCTACCAGGATGTTGGGAAAGGCACCCTATCCCAAGGAATTGGGGTGTTCAATAGAAGGTTCTCCACAATGGTTGTTTCCATATAGAAATCATAAGTAACTACAATTTATACATATATATATATGAAAACACTCTATCCAACTAATGGGTTTCCTAACAACAACCATCCCACTCAAAACAACTTTCGCTGCTTTCCATATATGTAACACCACAAAAACCAAACCCATTTTCATTTAACAACATACAATTTATTTATTTATGGGATTATATTTAATTTATTCTAGCACTAATAGGAAATTACCAACCATAAACACACCAAAAAATAAGAAAAAATGAACTCCAGTCCGACTCAACAACAACAAAAAAACCAAATTTTCATTCCACTTCAGAAACTGTCAATATTCCGAGACACATGTTCAACCATTTACAACAATTATTAATCTAAATTATACCACAAAATTATTTTCTCAAAACACATACCAATTTTCCCGCTACCCAAAAATTCATAGATGGAGTCCCACTGCATACAAGTTCATGACCACTCTATTTGAAGCACAGTAAACGAGTGACAGAAAAAATCCCTACATAGATGATCAATAGACCATATTTCCACCTTGCACCAAGAATAGGAGATAATGTGAGTGGTAGGGAAGAACTCAAGGGAAACTGAGTAGAATATCTCTAGAATAGGTGCACAAATCATATTGATAAGACGGATCTAGGATCACCAATGTTAAATGGAAAACATTCAAGGGAAGATCCAAACTTTGATGATTCAGATCATATTTTAAAGGAATAATGGTTTTAAATGAAATTAAAGTGGGATCATGGTCAAGGTCTCATAGTTTTGGTATCTAAAATTTCCCAGGATGTTACGTTAAATAATGATATAATTAATACCCTTGGAAAGGCCCTTAACACTCTTGTATAAGTCTTCAAACTCGGTTTACATTAAAAAAACTGTATGAGGGATGAAACTGGAAAACTGGGGAGAAACTAGGAAAATACAAATGAGTCACCAATGGGTGATTCAACGATAGGTGAGCTAGAAATGTGATATATCGATTACAAAAACTACCGATGCAACGACCCACCAATGACTTGACCTATCGACCCCTTGACCTACATGCACATCAACCTACCAAGTCCCAGACCTTCCAACGCTTGGACCTACCAACACCCTAACCTATTAACTCTTCATCCTAAAACTGCCCTGACCTAATGATGCCTTGACCTACCGACACCCTAACCTACCTATTTCTAAACCAACTAATGCCCAATCATACATATGTAAAACTAGAAAAACATGAAAACTCTTGAAATGAGGCACCATTTCCTCCCAAAACACCATAAACACTGGAATTTCATAATGGAAATGTCTGTGGAAATCTGGGTCATTGCAATTAATTATAATATAAAATATACATATTCATATTAATAGGGAATTTACACATAACCATTTATTATGCTATTATGTTCCATATGTATAATGTGTGTGGTGGTGATATTTTTATGGTGTGGTTCAGCATACATGCTCTGGGCCATGTTCCCAATGAGCATGAAATTATTCCCAAAAGATTCTACCAGCCTTTATTTGTTCGATCTTTTCTTGATATTGGTAAAAGAAAAATTCCCATTGATACTATCTCTAAGGGATTTGTTGATAAATTGAATTCATAGGGTATGATCCTACTTGTTGAAGACATCACTTCCTTCATCTATGATAATTGGATTATTCAAATCACTATATTCATACTAATGATATGATCACAACTATATATCTATATTATAAATTGATACGATTCTTAAAAATATTTTAACTCTGATAATATGTAGTAAAATTAAATAAATGAATGTGTTTTCTATCACTATAATACTGAATATGGAATTTAATTAAAACACAAATGTGATTTTATTTATAAATGTTTGGGTTGTTACAATCTTCAACCTTCAAAAATTCCAACCTAGAAAATTTTATTTAACAAACAAAAAAAGATGAGGGAAATTATATTTCATCACCTCCTCTAGTTCCCACATCACTTATTCAAACTATTGTTTTCTCCATATCACTTTTACTAAGATCATTGTCTAATTTTTATAGAACTTTTTCTATACAACCTAAGATCTTAGCTTGAAGATCCTCATATGAAATATCATTATCCAGTTACACTACCACTGGATTTATCACAAGAAATGTGTCTAGTATTTACATCCTTAATAGGGTAACATGGAACACATTATGAACTTTAGATACATTAGGTTGGAATACTATTCGGTAGGCCAGTGCTCTGATGTGATCAAGGATATCAAAGGGACCAATGTATATTGAACTAAGCCTACCCTTTTCAAAAATATCACATCTTTCTTCCATTGATATATGCATAGGAACACCTTATCTCCAATATCAATATTGTGGTCTCATTGATGATTTTCATCATAGTTATTCTTTCTAATATGAGAATCCATGATGTTCATATAAATGATCTAGACATCTTCCAACACTACCTCATCCATTTCAGTACAAAATAGATCATGTTCACAAATTCATCATAGCATTAAGGTGTTCTGCACATCTTCCCATAAAGAGATTCATATGAATCATTTGGATTCCATATTGGAAACTATAATTTAATGACAAATAGACAAAATTAAGATATTTATCCCATCCCCCTTTAAAGTATATTGAGCATCCTCTTACCATTTCTCCAAATTTTTGGATATTTATATCATATTGATCACCATTTTCTGGGTTATAATCCCTGATTATGGTCAACATAGTATTTTTATAATGTTGGAGACACTTCTTGAACATATATTTAAAACTAGGATCTTGATAAGATAGAGTCAATAGTGGTGTTCCATGCTACCTCACCACTTATATAATGTTTGTTCATTAAAGTTGATCGAGTGAGAATTCCTATCGAATTTCAATGATGTCATAATTATTAGTATGTTGATCCACCAATAACCATATATAATTCATTCATCGTGATGTAATTAGAATAAAAGTGAAATTTCAATTATCTTGTTTTCCTATATCCATGTAGGTATGGGTAATGGTTTTATCCTCCCCAAGAATTGTTGTTATTATCCTTCAATTACTAACAAAGAAGACACCTTGATGAATATTACATGACATATTTCATCATATTGTTCCATTAATAGTTGTCTCATAGATCATGATAAATATTTTAATCCGATGATGGAATTATATGGTAGGCATGTGTGCATCATCCAACAACCCCTTATTTAACTCATACTTTTATGGTAATCACATCCTTGGTCAAAATTTTACATCTACTCCTCATTAATTTTTTACAATGCGGATTTCCCTTTTCTTATAGATTCAAACATCTCTTGAATTCCCACATCATCTATTTGAGAGTCCATTATCATCTCTATACTGGATTTTTGAGAATAATTTGTGAAATGATTGTTGATATTTTTTCATTTTTAATCCCCATTTCCATCTTTTTCATGTCTACGAAGATCAGATCCTTCTCAATTATCAGAAAGGCTAAAATTTTAAGATCCTTTCTAATGAGAGCATCATCCAGTTTATTTTCCTTCCTAGGATGGTAGTGGATTGGGCATTCATAGTCCTTAGTCCACTCTAACCATATTTACTACCACATATTCAACTCTTTCTATGAGAATATGTACTTTAGGCTCTTTTGATGTGTATATATTTCAAAAATCTCATAGAAGTGAAAATTATTCCAAAATATAAACACAATGATTAATGCAACCAACTCCAGATAATGCGTTTGCTATTTTTTCATGAAATTTTAATTTCCATAAGGCATTGACTACAAATATTCCATTCAATATGAGTTCACAAACCATGAACATATTTGATGCTTCAGTATATACGATGAAAAGTTCTACACTTGTGGGTAGCATATGTACATGTGTAGTGATGGACCTTTTTTTGACTCCTTGAAGCTCACTTAAAATTCGTTATTTCAAAAAAACATGACATTCGTCCAGGATAACTTGGTTAGATGGTTTTAAAATCATCTTAAATTTATCTTAAATTTACAATAATACCCATAGAATATATGGAAACATTGTCTTTCCCATATATATGTTCTCCTCAACCATTCTTAAACTACCTCTGTCTATAAACGGTCCACATAAATCCCATTTTTGGTAATAATGTTCCCAATAATGATACATATGTTAAATAGAACTCACATTTTCTATACCTTTAATAATGTTTATCCATTCATATAGTCTTTATCACATTTATCATAAGCTCATGATGATCCTCCTTACATTGGGTGTATATTAGGACAACATTTATAAATACTACCAAAAAATTTATAAAGGTAATCTATAAAGACTCCATTCTACAATTACATGAATATTTACAAAGTATTATTGAGTCCTAATGGAATTACTATGAACTCATAGTTCTCTTACCTTGCAAAAAAGTAGTCTGGCGGATTTTATCCTTCTTCACCCTTAGTTCATAATATCCTCGACAATGATCAACCTTAGGGAAGTATTGGGATCCATATATCTTATCGAACAAGTCATCAATCGGTTATAGATGGTACTTGTTCTTTATCATGATCTGGTTCATCTCATGACAATCAACTTAATGGCACATCCACTGATCCATCTTCTTGATGAAGAGGACTAGTACACCCCATGGTGAAGCACTTGGGAATATGAACCCATTGTCCATATTTTCATATAGTTGTTTATTTGGCTCCACAAGTTCCAAATCATCCATTATATATGGATCCTTATCTATTGGAAAACCCTCATGTGTAATCTTGTTTGAAAAATACACCTCTTGGATATGATAAAGACCTTGATATTATTCTGGAAACACATTAGTTTATTATCTCAAAATTGTCTTATATTTGAGGATGGTATTTTAGTTAGATGAAATCAATTGATATATATATGCTTTATTCATGGTTAATAATATATATGCTTGAGATGTTGGTGATATGTAATATTCATCATCCTCCTTTTAGTTGTACTGAATCTGAGGATGATTCATTATATAGAGTGTGATTTCCATCTCATAGGAATTTATGTCAACACTATATAAGGAATGATAATCCATACCTATAATTGCATAAAATTACACTACTGGTAACAACAAATGATTTTTAAGAATTTATTCAAATAGGATTTTACATTGTTGGAGTTATAAACATGATATTAAATAAATTCCCCACGTTCCATTTTCACCGATAACTCTACTTCCATTCATTGTGGTGTTTTTAAATAGTTATACTATTCTTATGCGATATAAATGAATACATATAACATGAATAAAAAATTTAGATCCCCACCCTTGAATGAATAACTAGTGTATCTACCACCACTTCATTTTTTAGTTCCACCTTAATGGATGGGATAGAATATGATTTTACTTACTATGTTGGAGGTTGTTGGTGTTGATTGCCTCTCACAACCTTTTCCATTGGGTAGTTGTTGACATAGTATACATGTTCCTTGATGTATAAACATTCGACCATAATCTAATGATAGGATAGGGCATTCCCTTATTCAATTTCACTTGTTAGGTTCCTTTTCTTTCCATACATAAATAATTTCATTATCCCCCTTATGTAATTTTTTTGGTGCTTCATTCCTCAGTTTTGATAAGTGCGATTTTAAAATTTCTTACAATTATTATATTTCGCATTAAAACAACTAGAATTAAAATCCTCATTATACTTATTATCCCAATAAAACACCTGAGATTCTCCAATCTCTATTTATAATATGAGGAAACATAAGACGATTTCCTCATTTATATCAAAGAATCAGATTGCCAAGACATTTTATAGACTCAGTTTTAACCCACCAAAGAAGTGATAACATTTATATTTGAGGGTAATGTATAATATAGAAGTTTATTCTGCAAGTTATGTGATGTTTTCCTCATATTCCCCGATGTATTCATCATCTTTTTGCATTATGTAATGTAAATACCTCTCTCTTTGAAACCAGATAGTGAAAGGAATTTTTTTTGAAAAACGTTTTCTAGAATTAATTCTACACCATTGATTTAATATCAATCCTAATATACATATATTTTTTCAATTTTCACCTTTGATAACATTCTACCTCCATATGATAAACAAACAGAATAAAATTATATTTCTCAGAACATTGAAGGATGGATAATATCTTCTCAATGGTCTTTATCTATTATTTTATGAATAAGGTATTAGATGATCCATGGAATGGTGGAGGACATTGTTTCATAAACATATTAATTGAAAATTTTTATTTAATAAGGGGATTTGGGTGATCCCATTGGTTCAGGATTCTATTTTGAACCTAAGTCGACCGAGAGAGTATCATCACAAAATTCGTGATTCATGTTCCCATTGGGATGGGAATCTCATTTGGACAATCCTAACATTTCCCTTAGTATTTGTTATTTACTTGGGTCATCCTATTTCTAGAAATTATCTAGAAAAATGTAAAAACTAAGGATGATTATTATTAAACTATTAAACACATAATTGGGAATCCAAAAATATCATTGTTATAACATATATATTTTATATATTCCTTAACTTATGAATTTTTAGGCCTCAATATTTTTATCCTAAATATATTTACTAATAAAATATTTTATTTCATTTTTTCCTCATAATGGGTTTTAATGAGATTTTTAGTTGAAAAAATAATATCTCATGGGATTTTAAAACCTTGTGTCCATCAAGGACCATTATTATGCACCAGTTCCTGATCGAGTCTAGCTCAATACAGTGTTTTTGGGTGATACCCCTTAGTACATATGTACCAGATTCATCATAACTTGTGGTATCCAAAAAATGAATTATTTTCATGGAAACCAGTTTCTCTATACATTACAAAACATTAGGGATCCGTTTTTATGTCTAGTATTTCCCCTATGAATTTCGCCATATTTTTCTAACCTAATCCCAAAAATAACTATATTTTCTTTGGATACCAACTATAAATACCCTTATTTTTATTACACATTAATTCATGAGTTATTACATGGAAATACATATAATTTAACATTCAATATTGATTATTATTGTGTATTTGGTTGAATAGAAACATTACATAACAACATAAAATAAGGGGTACATCGACATTATTGAAAACATCATTAACATGATCATAATAATTTTATTGTACATAAAACTCCATGGAATAACCTGGGGATATATATATATATATATATATGAAAGAGTTGAGCTCTAAATCTCAATAATGTAATACACAGATCGTAACATGAATAAGGTATTACATCTTATAAAATATGTATATCAATGGGACAAAAAATAGGAGAGAATCATGAACCTGAATAATGAGGCATGATATAACATTATAACATTAAGGAAATAAGGGAATGTGAAAAAAATAAAATTTACATCAAAAGCATGAGAAAACGATTACCACCATGAAAGAATAATATATTGTCCTTATGATATGAAATAATTCACTATAAATTGTATATCATGAGACTAATGAACTACCCAATGCATTGGACAAACTATCTGGGAGAACCCATTATAATCATATCATGTACATGAATTAATGTGCCATAAAGATCATATAAAAATGGACATATTTCACCAAATTTAATTGAAAAATATTGGAGTGTGAAATATGTACAATTAATTAACCAATTAAATAAGTATAAGTGTATATTGTTGAACACCCTTCATAGGAAATGAATATGGGTATTCAGTACACAATTGATTGGCAGGGAAAATCGTAGTGAAAATTCGTTACCATAACAGGGGAACATAAATGTTCATGGGAGGTTTTAATGAGAGTGAAAGGTCTTTTAATAATTTTTAATCATAAGGGGTGTGAAGGTAATGTGGAAGAACATATCCCAATATTATAATTGAGAGACAAATGGCATAACATAATAATGATTCTTAAATATTAAAGAGATGGAGAGTATCAATTACCTTGAAAGGGTGGTACCAAAAGTCTGGGTGTATCTTCTTTACGGAATGAGGAAACCATTGGATGAATATAGGGAGGGGGCATAGAGTAATTATGTTCTACATGTAGTTTAATTATGAAAAATGGGATATAAGGTAGGTTTGTGTTGGAAAATAGTGGCGTGTTCATTATTATTTTACAAACATTTTTTGGGCTCTATTTAAAAAATTAATGGAAACTAGAAAACATCTCATGGTGTTTTACAAAGAGTATTGTTCATAATTATAATATATATCCATGTTATGAAACCATTTAATTATTTCCCTTGGTTATGTATAAGTGAGTCATGTTTTTGATGAAATGATTTTAAAACAAAAAAATATAATGTCGTTTTTGGGGGGAATCATTATGGATTTATACGTATATAAAATAACCTGAATTAAAAATTATTTTAAAGGGGAAAAATATATTTGATCATGGATTCATTTTATTTTATTTATTTCTTCCCTTTTTATTCATTATGATGTCATAATAAACATCGTATAATACGCTCTTAGTTTTTTTTTCCAGAATATTCGAATGTCTCATAATATTATAAAATATTCACCATTGGGAAGTATTGAAATCATGATTTTGAAAATAATATTTATTTTAAAAATTGAATTATATATATATTTTAGTTTTCACTTTTTAAACATAATCCACCATTGTTGAGAAATTTTTTTTTTACAACAAAAGTTTTCTAATCCTTATAAAAATTACATTTGACATGATAAAAATTATAATATTATTTTACATGGAATTATAATTATTTGATAACAGTATTTTATATTAATATTATATATCTCAAAAATACATTAATTCAAAAAAAAATTCTCTCTATTGAAATTTTATATTATCCAAACTTAAAATTTGTGTTTTATTGTAGTAAAATCAAAATATTTATACTGTATCAAAAATAGAAAATATATATTCATTATTCCATATAGTGTACATAATAATTTGGATAGGTTATTGATAAACTACTATTTGTTATACAAAAATATTCCCTATTGGTTCGGTGAATGACGATGATATTTTTATGGTGTAGTTTGGAATACATTGTTTTGTCCATGATCCCAATTAGCATGAAACTCTCTAATAAATGGGTTCAATTAGGATTTAGTTATTGGATATCAGCCCAGTATTTGTCATGGGAAATGACTTGTGATGTTATATCCCTCAGAGGATCTGATAAATGGAATTAATATTGTATAATATAACTGGCCAAGACCATCACTTCCTTTGTCTATGTCTATTAGATTTGTTAAAACTGTATATTTATAAAACTCATATGATCCATATTCAATGATTATATTATCAATAGTTTGGATTCATAAATGTATTTTAACTTTGATATAATTAAATAAAATAAAATAAGTTAATGTTATTTCTATAACCATAATACACACTATGAAATTTAATTAAATTACAATGGGAATTTTATTTATAAATATTTGTGTTTTTAAATAGCCTTATACAGTTAATAGAAACTCCCATTACTATTACATTATGGATGAAATAATTTAATAGCCTTAAAAAATGTATATAGTAACCTTATTTAACATATAAAAACTTCGAGTTACCTCCTCAAAACTCGGTAAACTTCTCTGCCTATAGGTAGAATAATTTTATCCTTTTCCATGGAAATATCCTTAATATAAGAGGAGAAATATTGATATTATTAAATAATCAAAAAAGATCTTCTAGATTAAATGAAAAATATGGTTTTTATAAAATTCAAAACAAATTATGTTATAATTATCCCCTATTGTCGAATATTATATTTAAGAATTATCTATAGTAGTCATGCTTGATCAAGTCAGGATACTAAATCCAAATGTCAGTTTCCTATTCTCAAAGTATCTCCCAAAAAATTTCCAATCTCCCATAGAACCTAGGTTAGAGTAACGACCATTAAATTATGCCAAATCATTCTTTATTCCAAAATACTAATGGTATATTAAAAAAATTTAATCATAATTTAGCTTAACATCCTCTCAATTGATCATAATCTCGTGATCAGGATCATAATACAAAGTTGAGACACCCAAAACACATTGCTCATCCCATGATAAAATAGAGGTAGATATAGTCAACAACCCACTTTTAAGAGACATTTGATAATGTCAATTATTATGATGTACAATATTTCTAACTTTCATTGCCTCTTCAGATTCTTATTCCATATCTAAGCTAATAGAAGCAGGAAGAAATTATCACATTTAGCAAACACCATGGGTATTCTCATTTTTGCTGAATTTTTTTTCCTATTCTGATTCATGACATACAATTTCCCAATAAGAATCACCATCTCATAAGTCTCAGATAATGTACTCGACCCATCAAATGAGATTCACCATCATCATTATAGAATAGTGATGATCAACATGGAATCCTATATAAAGCCTCAAAAAGTTCCATATAAATGGATGAATGTAACTTGTTATTATAGGATAACTCTAGTATAGAAAATTGATATTCCAGTCTCCTCTAAAATCTTGAATACAATCTCAAAAAATATCATTTAATATCGAGATAGTTCATTTAGACTACCCATCAGTATAAGGATGAGATGACATGCATATCATCAACTTGGAACCCATGGCCTTTTGTAATCCATTACAAAAAAATGAGGTAAAACTAGAATGTCTATAAGATAGCATGATCGAAGGCTCTCTGTGTTGCCATGTAAACTATTTAATATAGAGACCACATAAGTCATCTAAATTTTTTTCTCATGAATCTGTATTAAAAGACTCTCTTTAGTCAAGTGATCCACTACCACTCAAATGATTTTGTCAAACTCTCAGGGCCACATAATTTTTTATATGAAATATGTTGTACCATAATCCCACTTCTATATTGAATCTTAACATCACTAGAGTAACCCTTAAGTTATATGATGCATGACCATTATTCTATATTGACTAAAAAAATGAGAGTCAAAGATTGAAATATCACTTCTCATTTTGGACTAAATAAACTACATCATAACATAGTAATGATACATGGTTAACTCAGGTGAAATACTTATAGTAAAGAATGTGAGGCTCTCATTAAATCCCCTCTCAAGAAAATATGGATCCATTAGTCAACCATGAACTAGATTAACTTTATATATATATATCTAAATACAATAATTAGACATAAAAACTTGTTTCCAACCTATCATTTATCATCCCACACTTCATATCAAGGCCATAAATATACTTTAATCAATTTATAAACATGTATGTGATGAATATGGTTCAAAAAACACTTCTCCATAATCCTCATCTATTCCCCCCATCCACTTCTCAAAAAAAATAAATGCGTTTCCATCTTGACTCGAACATATTTTATCAAATTTTTAATATCATCTTTCTTATATTATTTCCAAATAAATTTCCATTTCAAGGATCATTATCTATATCAAAGATTAATTTCTTGATGGAATCTACCAAGAACCTATGATGTAGATTTTGGTCAATACATGAGAAGACATAGTGCATAATCTAGAGATACATATTCATGAGAAACCTATCACTTAAGTGATAATGCTTCCAAATTTTCAATTCGCGAACAATAGTCTATCACCCCATGTCTTGAGTTGGGTATTTTCACTTAAGGGGTCAAATAATATGATACCCATAAGATACTACCTTTTTACCTTGAATAAAAAAACATAGTCTGTCTGCCGACTCATCCCAATGCATATCATAGTGAGCACTAGACTAAGAAATAATCACGATTTGAGCCAAAAATTACCTCTTATTCAACTGTAAGAATAGTTATTAAAAATTACAAAACCATTAAAACATGGCTCTTCTCATAGTAAGCATTTTTATGGGTAGTTTTAGGATAAAAATGGACCTAATGAATATCCTTCAACACCCATCCAATATGAGAAAAAACTATATCATTAAAAAATTTCATAGATGTTCCCAATAATTAACTACCTTTAATATCACCATGTGAACTAATAATCATACATGATATAAAAAATTCCCTATAAAGTGAACGTCATGTAATAAAAATTAATACTTCGAGTAATTGGAATACTAGTGATGTTCCTGAACTATACTTCACATGATATCTTGGTGTCTATCATTTGATTCTGGTTTCATGGAATATAATAAGATGTCACCCATGAACACAATGATGATATAATGTAAATATAGATAAATGATACATTCATGATATCAATGAAGATCATTTTAGATTTTTCCTTCCCAAAATCCATAAGGAGATACCCATATAAAGTGTATATGTTCTTAAATTCTATATTTGAGTATTCTTACTCAATGATTGAAAGATATTGAAAGTTGGAATTTTGACCAATCATTAATAACCATTAGGATCTTCCTAATAGATGATACAAATTTTCAATTCATTGAAATGGGTCTAGGGACATCATAATTATCCGATTCATCAAGTTGTAGTCCACATAATGAAAATAACATCCATTTTCCTTCATAAAAAATGGATCATCTAAAGGGTATGTGTATGTTTCTATGATGAAATAAATTTTCATGATAATAAAAAATTTATTATCTTTAAAATTATTATTTAGAGCTAAACATAAGTCATTTTTATCCATATTAATAAGATTATAATTAATAAAATAATTAAAGTGACATTTTTTATATTACATTTAAGAAAATATTATAAGTCTAAAATTCAATGAAATAAGAAACCAAGTGGACATATATTCATGAATTTGATGTAAATAGTTGAAATAAACTCATCCAATTGTATAAACGAAAGTTTCAGTCTCATTTTTTGATTTTTATCATATTATTTTTTCCGTTAATCACTAGATATACCCTTACCATAGTGATAATTATTTAATATAGTTAGTATTCATAATTTATAGAAATAGAACTATCATATTTTCCATATTTTGATATCGTGATTCTAAATATATAATCAATTTTTTGAAATTTAATTCACATAATTGGAATCGTATTTTTAAAATTAGATAAACGATACGTGAGAAAAAAATGGTTTTCCAGGAAAATTCCTTTTTAACTATAAAATATATTCATACTATATAATGAATGAATTTAATTCAAAGAAAATAATTATAATATTTTTAATAAAAAGAATCTAATTAGATTTTAAGCCTGATATTAAATAAAATTTACTTTAATAATTATTTTAAAAATATATTTTTCTATAAATATCATTAATTTTTTCTATTAATTTAAAAATAAAACATTTACAAAAAAATCAAAATATAATAATATAATGAATTTGATATTTTTATTTAATAAATAATAACCTTTTATAAAAAAAAATTTTCTATAATTTCGGGGAATTAATTGTAAATGTTTCTCATGCAATGAATTAAAATCCATTTTTGAAGAATAAAATGACTACAAAAAATTCGGTAATTATTTACTATGAATTTATGAACACATTTATATTGAGTAATTAGATTTTGTATATTTCAAATTATAGTTAATCCCCCTAACAACCATAAAAATAATAGTATAGTTATAAATGAAATATTTGAATACTAATATATTATAGTTCATTTAGGCACATTGTTGTTTTCTATATACACTATCAAATACAGTCACTTTTTCAATATCAATGTGTTTCCTTATTCCCCCATTTAATAAATTTAATCCTTTAAATATGACATTGGGATTATAATTTTACTTACATATTAAAATAACTTTTATGAAATCCCATATCATGTAAATGGATCATAAAACTTCTTATTGAAAAGTGGAAAAATGATATTTGAAAGAATTCATATAAATAGGATTCCAAACAATATTCCATTAAAGGAAGTGAAATATAGAAACAATGATAAATAACTATTTCAAAATAATTATGGAGGGTGATAGATATCGCCGATCATAATAAAGTGAATGATTAAGAAAAAGATAACACCCACAAAACCAAAAAAGATGATGTATGAAAAAGGAAATAGGTTAATCGACATTAAAATTATTATAATAAAATTTTACTATCAAGATCCTTTCTATATAGTTGGGAATTCATTAATTTTTCATAATAGGAAAATCAATGAATATATGTGATAAGAATAATATCATCTATTACTTAATTTCTAACATATTCTAATCATTTTCTAAAAACTATGACAATTCAATATTATATTTTTTCTACCATGAATCAAAAAAAAAACATATAATGGTTATATTAATATACAAAAGGATAGAAATATCTTTATATTGTATTTATAAAATTACCAAAACCGTAACTATTAGCATAATTTAATTCTATAAATGAATAAACCATCAGATGAATAAACATAATATTAATAATCAGAGCCTCAACAATAATTCCCAAAGATCAACATAGATCCTTCAATAATTATCAAAACCTATAATTTATACAAAATTTCTCGATTAAGACTGAAATCCAAATATTAGAATGATTTGATAATAGATTCTTAAATTAAAAATTTATCATTTATCTCTATATAAAACCATTAATTCATAATTTCTAATAAAAAAATTCACATACCCTAATCATAAAATATCCAATATATATTAATTCGAAATAAAATTTTATATATATAAAAATAAAAATTAAACTTATTTTATCAAAAATTAAAATCACATATTAACCAAAAGTACTTCTATTAAACTTATGGATATAAGGTTCCTAAAATATTTAAATTCTTCATAAATAACATTAATAACTTAATCACCAAATTAAAAATCAATCCCATTTTAATGGATAAAATAAATCATATGTTCAAAAAATATAATAAATCCTTTATACCAATTTTCCAAAATTTCCTCCACATTAATGATCATATTAAACCTAAAGATTATCATGATATTTCGTCATATTTAATCAAATTAAAATATTTTTATTACTAAATTAACCATTAATTTAAGAATATTTTAATCCTCAGGTTTACATATTCCCCATCCCAAAAATAAATTAACGAAATTATTTCCTTAATCACCATAAAATAAAATCACAAAAAACCTAAAAAAATGAATCTAAGACATTGAACATATGATCAATGATCATATCACGAACCAATGATGGTATCCATAAATCTTATGTTAAACTCAAATTAAAAAAAACCAAATCTGAAATGTTACATAAACAATTCTAGTAATAAAAATTCTAAGGACCAATCCTTATTCATTATATAATATTTAATTTTTTTTAAAGGAATTAATTTTATTACATTTTAGAATCTTTATGATTTTGATTTCATAGTAATTAGGAATCCTAGCATAAATAAATATTTCATCACAAATTTGGCACTTCCACATAGTATTCATTTTCCAATAAAAAAATTTCAGGATAAAATACATTTTATTTTCATGACATATCATTTTAATTTATCATAACCTCTTCGTTATCCCTAATAATCACTATATCCAAATTAAATAACAATTAATAAATTTTTATGATCTGAAAATTTACTAAGGGACATATATAATTAAATAATGAAACTTATTACTTCATTAATAGAGATATTTTTTTCTTCTTCACAAGTTAAATTTAGGATCAAAATAAATATCTAATTACCCCAATAATCAATATTTCTATGAAAATACTTCATAAAACATTTCATTACAATTTAAAATGTTAAAATTAAAATTACAATTTTTTTTGAATTCAAGAATAACTTATGATAACATAAACAATTATATACATGTAACTCATTTAATTATTCATACATCTTCTTATAAACATATGTTCAAGTGTAATCACATGGTCTAATATCATAAAAAAACTTTTATCCTAAGAACATGTATCTTACATATAAAACAAAATAAGGAATCCTATTATATCTTGAATACATATACAAGATTTTTCATTTTAAAAATTATTATTATTTTATCGAAATATCCTTTTCATTACCGAATTAATCAACATTTCTATTAAACTATATTCATAAAATAGTAAATAAAATCTTATAGTAAACAATATAACCCATATTGGAAAATTTTTATCTACAATTAACTTATGATATGTTTTTTAAAAATATATATTTAACTCATCTTTTCAATGTATCGTATACATTCATAAAACACATGTTCACAAGTAATCACAAGATAGCATACCATTATAATCATGTTATCATCAGATAATTGAAAAATAGGAAATGTGGAACAGGCAAAAACCATAACATTAGTATAATTCAACGATATCATCTATGATAATATCACATTGTTGAAAAAGTCTTGTAGTTGATTATGTTTACTCCGTAATCTCATACATAACATCTTATGAGACAAAATACTTAAACAATGCATTTGAGCAAAATCTGTCTGCGCCAATAATATCATGTTCATGCTTATTTGTTTCACACAAAAAAATTAAAATGGAAAAATATAATAATTTCTCATAGAATTAAAGTGTTGTGAAAAATATTTCATTATATAAAATTAAAAAGATACTTGTTAAAGAAGGTACTTGTGAAATGATCATAAGGCATGTATTACCTGATCAAAGGTAGGGGGAATATGATATATAAAAATATAAATATATCAAAGCTAAATTAAAATAGAAATTATAAAAATTATATAACATTAAATATTCATTGAAGGTGAGTTTGATGGATTATAGTAACAACCTAAAAAAATGTTGATTTAGATAGAGATCACTTACACCAATAAGAAATACATTTACAGATATCAAAATATCCATTACATTTGAATCCATTTTTTTATTACTTAAAAAATGGAAAGAGATATTATGTCCGAACAAATCAAGGAATATTAAAAATAAATCTAAATGTAAAATTATATGTTCATTAGTGGGAAAATTTTTAATGATGCTTCATGTTCTAAATTAAAATATTCAATATTTTCATTTGAAAATAATGTCAAAATAATTCATACAATATAACTGAAAATATTCTTAGTTAAAAACAATTAAATAAATTAAAAAATTACCATAAATATCCTCTATAATTCATTTATTTCAATAAAAATAAATCTAATATGTAATTTTTTTAATATAGAAAAGGGAGAAATAGGTATTGCAAAAAACATTAAAACATTAAAACAAGTGTATTTATGTAACATGTCAATTAAAAAAAACCTATAAAATATTAAGTTAGAAAACTATTATATTGAAATTAAAAAAATAGTAAAGAATAAACTTTTTCATCTATTAAGGAATAAATAAAAAATTTCATGAAACATATATAATAACATAGACATAGAAGAAAAATAGTTCAAAGGGAAACTCAAAAAGAAGAATTTTTAAAAATTAAGTCTCTTACCTCTGTTAATTCTCTTCATTAATAATAAACATATGTTAATGATTTAATTTATTGAGAATATTTTTAAATTATATTATCCCTTTTATTATATTTATTATAGTATAATATTAAATTAATTAATAAATTAATATCACAGTCGATGTTGGGATGATACTCGACACATAATTCTCAAATGACTTTGGAATCCTTACAACTGTCATCGATTTCATTATTTAATAATCTCTATAAAAATAATAATAGAATTTTTATACATCTACTATAATTTTTAAATTTACTATATAACATGGTTATGAAAATTGAAGTATGTTTCAATCATAGAGACATGAGGTCATACATATGCAAGAGTAACATTTCAATTTTTCAATGATTATGATGGAAATAATAGAAGTGTTATTTTATCTTTATTTAATTATAAATATTTCATAAATATCATTTAATTTTTTTTAAATAAAATGATACATTCCATCTATGTGATGCATTAATGAAAAATTAAAGTCATCGTTTCATGGGGGTGGTAATCCTCACATACACATAACTTCAAAATTAAATTTTTATTATTATAAAACACTTTTAAGGGAAAAAGTGAGAAACCAATTCAAGCACTGATGAAGATAAAAAAATTCACAAAAATGGAATTTCAGCCTACACGTATTAACCTCTCTAAACAGTTTCCATGATATATTGTTTACCTAGATGTCCGGTTGCTCCATAAGGTCTTCAAACCACAATGCCAGTTTTCCCCATGATTGGATGTACTCATCTACATTGATCTTGCCGTTGTTGAACCCTTGAAATAGAATCAAGTCCTGCTTGTCCATCCCTGCACTCTTCTCTTCATTGGTGTCCACATTTAGAGGCTTCGTCATAATTATTTCTTCCTCCTCATCAAGAGCGTTGATTATCAGAATAGTTTCAATCATAACCTCATCTGATCTCATAAGAACATCAAGAGGGGTATCATCCACTGGTTGACCCCCTCGAGAGGATGGGGGCCGCAGTCCTTATACTTGTCCTTCGCATTCATTTCCAATTGGGTCTCTATCGGTAAGGGTAAATATGAGTAGTCCTTTTTCCCCATCCATTTTCTCCTTATATTCTTGCTCCTCCTTGGACTAGGGTACCTTCCCTGATCCTCGTCCTCTGTATCGCCAGCAAAGCGGCTTGATCGTTCATCACTGGATGCTCTCTCAGAAGACATCTCCTCATTCGAATAGGCTCGGTCCAAGTAATTTCCTAATTCTTGGGTTGGGTCTTCGACTACTAGAGCATCAAACCGATTTTCCATGTCAATACCTTCGACCACTCTGGAACTTCCCCTGACTCCAACTACACTCTTACCTGCCTGTTCAAAGGGCGTAACTCCTCTTCTGCGCTTGGCACCATCTGAGTTTAGCACCTCTGCATAGGAGGCCTTAGCATGCAACGTGTAGAATCCCTCATCCACCATTTGTGAGACCTCCCGGTTTCTGACACCTCCAGATGGTTCCTCTACCCCAACCCCAAGCCCCGAAGTAGCCTCTATCTGGAGTTGAGGTGAATGCAAATCATTACTCAGTCGGTTAGGAACTTCAGTCTCCAAGGGGTTCAGCTCCTGCAATACCTGCATGCCCATTTCAACGGCACGGTCAGGGGCCTCACCCACTGGGTTCTACTCAGACACCGCACCCTCAGTCACCAAGGGAACCGCCTCCTGCGGTCCACTTAGTGAACCCCTTGTATCAGTACATCCAGAATTCCCAACCACTAAAATCTTCTCAGGCACTTCAAGCTCGGCATGAACTTGTGTCCCCTTGCTGCTAACCATAGTCTCCTCCTTGGAGAGACTCGTAGCCCCCCGTCGACAGAAATATTGCGAATGACCCAGCCACTTACATCCCGAACAGAACTCCGACCAAGGTTTTTATATAACCGACTGCTTACACCTAAATTACTCTCCCACTATAATCCATACGTACTCAAAGGGAACCCTGGACACATCCACCTCCACACATACGCACGGTTTAACTGGATGGCACATGGACTCCATTCGGATATCAGAGCAAAGGTATCTCCCGATAGAGTTAAGAAGCATACGAACCATAGAGGGATTTTGAAATGGTAGGTGGAGATTAGGGAAACTCATCAAGATCACCACCATTAGAGAATCATGCCGCATATGAAATTAATACGACCAAATAAAAAGATAGAAGCGGCTACTGTTGAAGCTTCGAGGAGCCCCTGACCAGGCTCTGATTAGATCTTCCTCCGACTAGAAGTGTATCATAATATGCCTGTTGTCGAGAAAACCCACCACAGCTTTCCCCTGTAATCCCCACGACACGAAGACAAGTAGATCAAATGAATCAAAAGAGGGACGACACTGCTTGAAGTGAGCCACCAGGGTGAGGTTCATAAGGGAAGAATATCCATTAATCATTGAAAGCGAAAGCGGGAGATTAGGGCTCCCTTCGAACAAATCTGGAACTTTCAAGAATAGCGAAACCTGAGGAAAAGGGGGAAGAAGGTTAGGTTTATAAAATGGGATGAAAGTGTATCCCTCCCCCTTGTGAATCGCCGAAGGCCCCTCCCCTGCTGGCGTTAGAAGGGTCGGTGTAG
The DNA here is from genome assembly GCA_963277665.1 of Viscum album. Lineage (NCBI taxonomy): Eukaryota > Viridiplantae > Streptophyta > Magnoliopsida > Santalales > Viscaceae > Viscum > Viscum album. The sequence continues at coordinate 358,563,329 of OY728126.1, read as the reverse complement.
TGTCAAGCGCCGTCGCGGGATCCGCTTATCATTTGTCAATTAATTGAAAGGTAAAAAAATAAATTACATAATAATTTTACATAATGATAATTAATTTAATAATATCATGTATATACATCACATAATCTTTATAAATGTCTATGGGAGGTGACGATGAAAAACAAATATGTCACTATGTTGGGCGTTATTCCACTGTACCCCTGAACGATGGTTTACTTTCTCATGTGATTAAATTGGGAGAAAAATGATATTAAAAAATAAACATAATAACAAATATGTATATAGAAAAAACTTATGTCATTATAACATCATGGTTTAATAATGTTTTAAATACGTGGAAGAATAAAAAAAATACTCATTGATGAATGATACCTCATCATAGGAAAACAACTATAGTTATATATAAAATAGATTAATATGAGGGTTTTATAATGACAAAAATAAATCTATGAAGTTTAATGTGAAGTATGTATGTGATTTTGTAATATTTTTTTCAAAAATAATGCTATTTTTATGAGTCAAGAGGAGAGGAGAGGAGGTTTCCTTCTATAATTGTTTGGAGGGGAACTCTTAAAATTTTCTAAAATAATTAATTATTCTAAATTAATTCAAAGTAATATAATTACCCAAAATAAAATAATTCAAATATATGATAATTATGGGTCAAAATAATTTCATATAAATTTCTTTTACATGTTTATATTAGGTTTTACCCTGATCACTTTATTTCAACCAACGTTAACCCTTTCTAACGATTACCATGATAAAAAGTGTTTTCTTTTTGGGGTTTATGAAACAGACAATATGATATCAATATTAGAGTATATATAAAATGAAATATAATATAAACCATATCCCAATACTAGGACTAAATATATTATTTCTATGAATTTTATATCATTTAATAAACAGTAATTTATTATAAAATATTATTAATATCATTTTTGAAACCATTCATTTTATTTGAAAATGAAAACAACATGACAATAATGGATTTTAAATATAATAATTTAAAACATCACAAAATTGATTAATATATCACGAATATTCATAAAACACAATAATTCAAACAATTTTTATTATTTTCATGTTTGTAGAATCATTTATTTATGTTTTCCATTAATTGAATAAATTATGTGGCACTTTTTCATTGGAATTTAAAGTAATTATACCATTAATAAAAATTAAAAATATATTTACATGATAAAAATAATATTTTACCATTAAAATGTATTTTTAAAATTGTATAGAAGTTGCTTTTATCCCTATCACAAAATACTATAGTCAATAAAATAAAGACAGTAACATTTTTTCATTATTTTGTAATTAAATATTATAAAATCTAAATTTAAATCTATATGAAACTATGTGGCCATATATTTGAGAATTGGATGGAACTTTTTGAATAAAACTAATAAAATATGATACATTCATGTTATGGGGCCTATTTTTAGTCCTTGTCATAATATTTTTAACCTTAATTAACCAATTTACCCATAACATAGTTATAACAAATTGATATAGTATCTATTCATAAAGAATAAAAATAAGAGGGGAATATTTAAATAAATTTTAAATCATGATCCAAGATATGTATTATTTTTTCATGATTCAATATGAATATATTATTTAATTTAATTTAAATTAAACCTCTTATACATGATGATGAATTGTTTTCCAAAAAATAAAATTTTAAGAATAAAATATACATATAATATATCAAAGTATAAAATTCGTTTCAAATAACATAATAATAATATTTTTAATACAAATTCACTAATTTAAATCTGAATCTAATTAAAAATATAATTTAACATTGTAAATATTTGAAAAAAATACAAATTTTAATAAAAGTCATTCATTTTAACAATTCATTAAAAAATAAAACTATATATGAAAATATAAAGTTTTAACCATTACTAAATATGGATATGATTATTTCATAAATTATATTATTTTTATAAAATATTTTTTTTAAAAAATCTACAAAATAATTATAATATTATCTTATGAAAATAAATTAATTCCATTTTGATGAAAAGGCATTTTTGAAAAAAATTGCATCACTAAAAATATAGGGATTATTTTGTGACCATTTATGAATAAATTTATATTGAGTTTGGAATTTATCTATATTTTATAATGAATTTTATCTTATTCAAACACTTCTTACTTAATGTATAGGTTATTATAGTAATATTTAAATAATAATATTTCATCGTTGATTTTGAATTAATTTAACATGTCGTGTATGATATCAAAACAGTTTTCATTATTATAATATATTGGGGTGTTACATTAGCCCCAAAAAAATAAAATGTTCTATTTTCCTTAAATCCATAAAATTGAATACATCAAATTTGTATAATTAAATTTCATCATACATTAAAAGTATATACCAAATTCAATAATTTTCAAAGAAAATCATATTGATTGATCCTTTCATAAGTATATTTCATAATGGAATCATCAAATCAAATAGTATCACTAGTTTATATAAGGCCCATACATTGAAACAAAATGGAACTGGAATCGTGTTTCATAGTTTACCTCCCTTTCTTATATCATGTAATAATATCCACTAATAATTATTACCAAAAACCCTTTGTTATAATCATTATTGTATTTCCCTATGTTATGTCATATCTCTAAATTCAAATAATTGATTCTACTCTATCATGAAAACCCCCATTAGTACCATTCCAAGTACTATAATGATGATTATAGTGATCTATAATACCAACCTATAATGGGCCCCAGGTTTCCAACAACTACCGATGGTATAGAAGAAAAACATATTTGTTGAATTAAAAAAATATTAAAATTAAATGATATGAATCCCCAAAAAATAAAAAAAATTATCATAATACATGAAATGTTATACCAATTAAAAGTCAACATCAATTGATACCATGAAAACACATAAGAATAAAACCATAAACACCATCTAGCCACGTGCATCCACTATGAGCCTGTAATACCCTACAAGATCACCATTTACAACATAATGACCTAAACACACACACACAAATATATATATATATATATATATATATATATCAAGATTTTATGAGCTGTTATATTATAGTAATTTTGTTGTTAAGGTGTTCGGGGAAGTTCCACAGTGTTTGGAGGCATTACAATGGATAAAGGAGGATCCACTTCCTATTATGTAGTGGTTGTGGCACGGAGCCTTGGGTGACAGTGTAATGGTGAATTTTAAACCATATGGGGAGCAGGGTAAGGTGTTGCAATTAGTTGGGGGATTTTTGGTGCAATCTCTAATAAAAGTATATAAATGCCTTGGAACATGGGGTTCAGTGTAACCCATTCTAAGAAAGTGATTTTTATGGCATGGAAGTCATGTTGTTTCATGGGAGGAGTCTCGGTAGAGTTTGAGGAAATGTTTTTTATTCATAGCTAAGCAAAGGAGTAGAATCCCACGTGAAACATATTTTTTGTTGTTTGGGGCCGAGGACGTAGAATCATGGGAAACACCATTATCCTTCTTACAACCATTTTATAGGATATATCTATAGTGGTAGTAATATTTTTCATATGGATCCATGACTGACCATAATGTGTTGTGGTCCGCCTTACGGAGTCATATTCGACTTATTTTTCATAAATTCATTGATGTGGTCATAGGGGAAGTGATATTGGCTTTTGTTTTACGTATTGTGTATGAATTATAAAACACATTGTAACTCCCTCACTTTTTATTTATTTTTGAATTTTATATTGACCCATGTGCTTCCAATGGATTGATTATAGACCCCTTCCTATTTATTTTGACCCTAGACCGTGTGGATCAATAGATAGTGTTCAATTTGACTCCCTGACTCTATTTTTATACTTTTCCTTTTGTTTCGTCACCTAGAAGTGGTTTAATAAAGGTAAATTGATGGTTTTTATGTTCCTTCCATAATTGGAGTTTTGGGTTGATGTGTTATAGAATGTTTGAGGTTCTCTTCCTTGGTGTGGAGTTAATGGTGTCTTTGTTCTTGTTCTAATAGTGTGAACAATATTTTAATGCATTCTTTTGAAGATGTGAAACCAATATTTCCCACATTTTTTACCATTCAGAATGGGTTATGTTTTTTTACATTTTGTAAGATAGTTTTATCCAAATTAATAAAGATAAATTAATTTTTTTAAATAAAGTCAATGGGTAATGTGTTTGATTTGTACAATTTTATAATGTTTTGATATTTTGATACCAATAATGAATCTCGATCTTTGTGCCACTAAAAATGTATTCTATTGGTAGCGGGTTTTTTTGAATTGATATTTGTTGTGAAGCCCATAATTATTTATTAATGTTATTGAATATTGAATCAATGGGTAAGAAATTATACACAGAAAATAAATCGTTTTGATCTAGATACATTTCATGTGTGAGAATTCACATAAAATAATTTTGTTTAAGTAATTCAAATTCCCTTGATAAATATGAAAAATTTAATCTGAAAATGTGATAGGTGTTATGGATTGTGAATGATGTTATGTGGTTATACCATTAGGGGATGATGTGTTGTGTTGTTTTCATGTTATGTGGTAGTAATGATATGTTGTGATGTGGGGATGTTTTGATGGGAACATAATGTGGACTATAGTTGTGGCTATGAAATGGTGAAGATGTGTGGATTTTTTATCTTGGGAAGTAAGTCTATTTGGGTTTCTTATATGGTATTGAATTGTTCAAGATGCCTACAATGTGTTAGGATTATTTGGTTAATGAGGTGATAATGAATACGGAATGAATCAATGGGATGATGTGTGGTATAGAAAAAATGGTAAATTATTAATTTAATGTGATGGGATAAAATGATGAAATGAATTGGATTTTTTAAATGGAATTTTGTTTGTTATGTTAAATATTGAAAATGGAATATGTTGTGAAAGAACATTAAATGATAAATAAGAATTATGAAATGTGTCTTTTGTTTTGTGTTTGGGTTTTATTAATTTAGTAGTGGAAAAAAATACAGTGACATTGAGATTTGGTTTGTGCTTTGGTTGAGAACACATTGGTCATGCTTGTGTGTGTCCATATATATATAACTATATTTATATAAATTCCTTGTTATTTCTTTATGAACCTCACCCACATCAATCACCATGTTATAGCACTCATTTATTAAAAAATAAATATTTCTTCCAACATCATACTAATGATAATGGATCGATATCGACCCATTCATCCCCACTCACTCTTCCAGGAGATGTTGACATGTGTGGGTTGTGATGGAAAAATGTTAAAACCACACTATCTAGATATGATGTGTTATGTTTGAATAAGAATATTTGTTTGAGATATGATGAGATGGCTTATGGTGGTCATCATTAGTGGTAGAATATGAACATGAGGTTGATTTCATTTATGTTCATGATACACTACGACTCTAGATATATAAGTATGATGTGATGTGTTGGTGTATGAATCTATGAGGATATGTCATATGACCATGTTGTCAGAGAATTTATGCTATATTTAGGAAAAGGTGTCTATAGTTGAGATATTTTTAGACCATGTTGGGTGTTGGGTATATGATGCGATGTTTCTAAAAGTGAGATATAATGTGACCATGCTTTTGGGAGTTAGAATGTGATATATTTTCCAGAAGAGATAAGAGAACAACAACATAGGTTGTTGTGGGTGTAAGATACATCAATTAGTGGGAAAGTGGTGCGGGGAACCCATTATCATCATGATTAATATTATATTATTATATGGGATGTGTGATTTGGTGAGTATTCCATGTTGAGGTTGGGGTTGGTTAATTGACTCATCAGGTTTTCTTGGATCAGTTATTCGCTAATTTTTATATTAGTATGCTTCGTTAACATGTGAATGAGATACTTTTATTTTCCAATTTAGTATACTCATATTCTCTCATAGTTTATATAATTTTTAGGTTTTTATTTGGAATATGTGGACCATGTAAGAGATTAATAGATAAAAATATTTGGCTTTTATTTTATCTCTACCTTATCCATTGTTTTTTGGGTAATTAGTTGGAGAGTTTCATATGCATATATTTTTACTTATACATTAAATGTGGACTGGTTATTGTTTATTTTTAAATATTTAGTTGAATTAAATAATGGATAGAATTTAATATTCCTATAATTTATATATTATTGATGATAAGTCCTCCTATATGAAGATTTTTAAACTCACAGTGTAGGTCCCCAAAATAGGAAAAATTGTAGGGAGGATGTGGGGGGTCATTATATCCATTTCGTAACTTTTTGTCTTGCAGGGGTACCATTGGGGGGATGGGGTAAGGAATAAGTGGTATTATATATTATATTTCAGATATAGGGTCGTGTATTCAGTTTATCTCATCAAGGAATACATGGGTTGATATGAAAAAACATCTAGTTGACCTAGTGGTGTGACATCAGCCCAGGAGACTAGAGAGGAAATAATAAATTCGGTCATCCCATGTTCTAGTGCAGGTGCTCTAATATTATTTAATGACTCTATGAGCTGGAATTATTTTCAGGGTAGAGAAAATGGATAGGTACATGAAACATGATTGACTTGAGTTCTTATTTGAAATGGGTGATTTTGGGAAATTATAAAATGATTTAAATAAATATTAACAAAATTCAATAATAGTAGGTTTAATAATTTTTAATTTTCCGTTTTTATATAGATCATAGAAAAAATTTCCATATAGCTTAGAAAGTATATGATTAACATGTTTATCTTATTAATCATTATAGGGTTGATTTAGTAGACTGGGATGAGTTTCAAAATAAGGATTTTCATGATTTTAAATGCTATGAATTGCGGAAGTGTGGTGGAAGTGTTTTATATGTGGAGATAACGATTAGGCTGAGGAGAGTGAGAACACATTTAGCTTGATAAGGTACATAATGGGGAAATGGGTCCTATTGGTTGTTTTTCATATATGTGGAGTTGGGAATATATGAAGGATTCAATTTTTTATTATGCAGAACGCTACAGAAGTGTCATGGTTTAAATTTCATATAGAGTTCTGAGAGGGGTTCCTTTCTCGAGCATGAAGAAAGTGAAGTGTCATAAACCATTGCCTCTCCAATAGGTTAGTATTCATATGATAAATATGGGGTTTATGTTCAAGGATCTATTCTGTTTTTCTTGTATATCTTTTTGGGTAAGGACTCCCATGCTAAACAACTTGATGTGGAAATACATCCTTCTATTTTGTTCACATTTACTCCTTTTACATTAAAAACATATATATTGGTTTAGAATATGGAATATGGTTTCTTGAAGATCTACTGAATAGGAGATTTTTTATAAGGGGGATCCAACTCAGTCTCTTCAATAGAAAAGTTGTCGGTGGTAGGCCTTGATGCAAGGTCTTTTTGAGGTTTTGACCAGTGGGGAGTCAACCAAAGAAAATTCCCTTCCAGCCTTCATGGGCCAGTGTTTTCCCTGATTTTACTAGGAATTTTAGGCTAGTGTTTTTTTCATGGTTCATGGCCATATCCAGAACTAGGGCCCTGTATTCCTGTGATATTTTTTTGGTGGAGGCATTCAGGATTAGTATCGACCTCTACAATATTTTATTGAAAGGATATTTCAGTAGCTAGGGTGATATGTTTATTCTCTATCAGGAGGGGATGAAGTAGGTAGAGGGAAACATAATATGTTCCTCTTGTTCAGGGACCACGACCTATGATTTCATGTTGAGGTGGTTTTCAGTAGAGTGTTATAGGATACTAGTGCATTTAGTAACATGGAGTATATATGGAAGGTCCATAAGTTCTAGAGATCACTTGAGGTACATTTTATTTTTCATATACCCATGTTTATGCATTGTCCAATTATTAATCTTCAAACTCCTTTAGTTCAACCATGCTATTCTCTGATTTGGGACTAGACATAGAGAGGATTCTCATTCCCTTGGTGTTTACTACTCTATTCAGGTTAAATACTTTCTTATTTAATATATTATAGTGGTATAGATTTATAATGGGCCACATCACCACTATGGTGATATTTTCTTGCATCAGATATAGTTTATGATATCATCTATGATATTGAATTGTTTTATTCTATGCACAATGTTGTTGACCAGTTCCATAAGAGTTTCATGCTCTCGGATGTGGATGGATTGAATCCATTTTTCAATAGAAATTAGAGTTGTTAGTATGGGATTATATGTGTGGATCACATTCAATCGTTAAAGGATGATTCGTCTATGGAATCTGTTTATTCCAGGCTGGAGGAGGTTTCCATGGATTTCATGTAGATTCATGATATTTTTCTACAACATATTTATTCGCTACTTCCTTGTCATGTTGTGGAGTTTGGGATATATTTGAAGCATAATTCTCCTCAGATTTAGATGCATCCCAATCATATGGTACAAAAAGAACTATGGGAGTTGAGGATATAGATATATTCTCTAATTTATAAGTTTTTCATCTATCCCGGTGTTTCGTAGTGAGGTTCCCTAGTGATGTTCTTTAAAATTTGGATGGGGGTATGAAGTTGTTTATAGATTTACATAGGTTGAATCATGTGATGATCAAGAATAATTACCCTATACCAATGATAGATGATATTTTCAACTATTTAAGATTGCTAAGTATGTATTCTAAGATCAAAATTCGGTACTTGTATTACTAGTTGAGGGTGAAGGAGAGAGGTATCCTAAAGAATTACTTCGAATGCAGTTATCTGCAGATGAAGTTCCTGTTTATTTATTTTTGTGTCACAGATGCACTAGATGTGTTCATGGGACTCTTGAACTCCATGTTCAGTAAATTCTTGGTCTAGTTTTTATTTTTGTACTTTAAATAAATATTATTTTAGTAAAATTCATATTAAGAATATTCTAATCATCATTATGTTGTCTTATAGGATCTTCAATTCCACCGAATTTATGGAATGTCTTACAAGTGTCAATTATTGAGGTGTGTGGTGTGTTCCCTTGAACATGTTTTGTCTCTGTTGGGTGTGGCTATAAGCCTATCAAAGGGAATGGTTTTTTCATTGGAGGAACCCCTGATGGTGGAAGAGGTTCATATATTCCTAAGAATGGTTTTATATTATCAGAGTTTTATATATAGTTTTTATCGTTTGTGGACCCTGTGAGAGATATGAATAATAATGACCATGATTTTACCTATTCTGCTCAATGTTACACAGAATTTTACAACCTAAAATTTATGATAATTAGTAATCTAGTAGCCAACAGCAGGGGTGATGATTTAGGTATTCTATGATGCTTCACATATGTGCCCATGATTCATCTTGATGAAGTAGAGGGAATTTATATATTTTGTATCTTGGATGTTTCATCCCAATGAGAATAACTTTTCTATACATGATCCAAAGCTATTAGTGGTTGTATTGACCCTAAATTTATGATGGAATTAACTTCTTCAGGACAACATTTTATCATCACTAATATCTATAAATTGAGGTATATATTTTCTTATTGTGATATGGATATGATTATTTGGTGGTTGGTGAGTTTTTTATAGTATTTTTATTTCATGATCTCCTATAACACATGAAACATGAATGTTGTAGCTAACTCTTTGACTTGTATATTGTAGAATGATGATTTCCGGGTGTACTGATTTTCATGAAAAACAATGAAGGAGTTATCTTCTCTGCACTTTGGTGAAAGGGTGGTTTATGGTTGGGGTTGCCTCACAATGATGATGGTGAAATCCTATCTGATTCATCAGGTGGATGAGTCTCAATGGGGATACATGTAGATAAAGGAGACGCACAATCATGATGGGAATAATGATTCTCTAGATGGATAGACTTAGGATGGTCATAATGGAGTCTTTATTTTAGTGGTGATTATTTATTTTTATTGGGATATATGAGTAACGACATTATGAGTTTCATAGATAATATATTTTCTTACACCCATAAGTATCCAAGATTTATTGAGGCATGAGGATACAACATCTATGGTCGGAGAAGAAATGAGAAGATCTAGGGATTGTGGCTCTGTGTTTGGTTTTTGAGTAGTTAAAGGCATATAATTATATACCTAGAGTATTTTTGTAGTCATTGGATATCCCTGAGTGTAAATGGTAAAAATAATATATGGATTTCATCACATGGTTACCCTAATATCAAGGTGGTTGTGATGTTATCTTTGTAATCAAGTATTGGTTGATGTAGTCGATCCCTTTCATAAAGGTCAAGGAGTTGGGCGACAAGGATTTTTTTTGAAAGGGTGTATGTGGATAAGGTTGACTGATTTCATGGAGTTATGATGTATTTTGAATTTTATCAGGATACACATTTTCTGTTTCAATTATAAAAGGGATAACAACATACTTCTTTCAATCAGTCATTCCATAAAACAACATTCAACAAAAAATGGACAGACATATGACACAGAGTACCTAGAAACTGGGGTATATGTATTGTTCAAGAAGTATAGACTTTTGGAAGAAAATAGAAACAACACCTTACCCTGGTTATAGTTTCTTATAATAACATATTTTACTAATCCCTCAGCATAGTCCCAATTGATGGTTTGTACATGTGGCCATGTTTTTCCATTTTAATAGCCCAGGTTTGGGGAGTCACTAGTTCTTGGTCCTGATGTAGTGAATAACATGATAGAGATGGTTTGACTTCTACATGAATGGATAAAATTAGTGAATGTTATACATAAGTTTTATACCAATCATAGGAGGATACATTTAGGTTTTGAAGCTGGATACCATGTGTTTTTTGAATCATTCCCTTAGATGTGGTATGTGAAGGTTTATAAAGGTTTATAAATGTTTTTATGATCTCACCCCAGTTTGATGGAACTTTTAATGTTTCATGATGCATTGGTGAGGACTATTATCAATTATCACCTGCACCATGACTGGAATTGATCCACAAAATCTTCGATTTCTCTCATCTCCATTGATATCGAAATGATAACTCTCATTATATTGGATACAGAGAGATGGATATTGTTCAAGATGTGATTTTTTTGGACTATATAGTGGAGATTTAATATCATTACGAGAAAGAAATATGAGATACACCATTCCATTTGTTTGTGGGTTTTAGGGACTTGGTGTACTAGAGGAGAGTAATTTAGAGTATGTAATGGAAATGTGTCCATAGGAACATGATTTATTATTATTATTTTGTTTTCATGTATTGTTTTACATGATGATTTAACATTTGATATCATGCTGGTTTATGAGATGATCACATTAATTGTGATTTTGGTTTTAATTATTTTATGAGAAGTGTTTTATCTTGTTTTTGTGCCATTTTATAATGCTTATAGTATATGAAGAATGGAAAAACCAAACCCTGTTAATGATGGGATATAGATTGACCTGATTGAAACTATATAAATTAGTAAGTTCCTCTATTCATTGAAATTATATTTAAATGGAATATAGAATGATGTAATTCATGTGTTTTGATATAGCATTGATGTGTTCTAGTTGTTACAATGGTTTCCTTAGTGTTTATAGTGGTTTATATGGTTCTGTTGAATTTAGTGTCCTGTTGATGGTAAAAGATGTTTGGTGTTGTGCCCGATGAGATCTAAGGAAGTTTTAGAGGTGATTTTGTAACGAGATATGATTCATTGGTGTTTTTGTTATGTTGTATGTTCTTAGTTTTGGTGAGGTTTAATGAGACGATAATAGGTATACTATAAAACTGTGTTTTAGACACTTCTTTTTATATTGTGTATAATTTTGATTCTCAAGGATGAGAATATTTTAGGGAAAATATGATGTAACATATAAGACATTCTAACTTTTTTACTTTATGTGACATTTTATGATGAATGCGTATGGGGATTTCTTGAGGTGTTTGGAAGTTATCCAGAGATGTAGGGAGGACCTATTTCCTATTTTACTATTGTTAAGGCATGAGTCCTAGGATTGTATCGTAATATAATTTGTTGTGGCATATGAGATCTTGTCATGATGCAATTAGTTGTTGGAGGTGATTTTGGTGATACATAAAATTCAGGTGTGCCTAATTCATAGTTATTGGGAAACTACATATCCCCTTCATAGAATGTGATGGATTGGGTGAGGAGGAGTAGTTGCGGCATAATATGAGGCTCAATAGTGTTTGAAGATAGTACATTTCAAGCATAGCTTCCCCATGTATCTAAGCATATGGCTCGACCTCTTTCATGTTTAGGGGGTCTTATGACATTGTGTTTAATAATATGATGTAGACCTCCTTTTACATTAATATAATATACCACCTAGGTGTAACAATGATTATTGGAGAGAACATTGACTATATAAGATGTGTTTCTGTCCTCTAGACTGCCCCATAATCTCCTTCATTTTCATACATTCTATAATGTGGTCATAGGGGATACAACATGTTATTATGTTTTATAGTATGGGTATAATTTATAAATCCCATTTGATCTCCCCCATTATTTCTATATTTCTCTCATTTCGTGAGTGACCTAAGTGGATCCAAAGGATAAATTTTTTCATCCTTCCTATGGATTTCATTAATGATCCTAGTTGATTGATCTGGGGTGGTCTAGGTGAGTCCCCATCACTTTATCTGGTTATGAATATTTCTCTTCACCTTGGAGAGATACTACCAAGGTAAATCCTTGGTCTTGATGTTGTTTTGATAAGATTTTTTGTAGGTTGATGTGTTATAGGCGGGTAGATGTGCTCTCCATATTTGGCGTATTCCCTGGTGGCTTCATTATTGTTCAAAATAATCATAGTGGATCAAGTTCTCTCTTTGATTTAGAGAATTCGCCATTCCTCAATATTTTTGTAATGTGGGATGAGTAATTATTTTCATACATTTGTGATTGTAGTTTCATCATGATTAATAAATGTAAATTAGTAGATTTTATTTAGTTGATGTTGATGGGGTTTGATATTCCTTCATTTTATATTTTTGATATCGTGATACTTATATTTATGCATGAATGTTGTGCCACTAAAATTCATGTTGTTGGTGGCCATAATTTTTTAGAATTGATATGTGTTATAGAGTCTGTAATGTGTTCTTGTTGTAATAACTCCTTTAATAAATAGTTAACCACTAAAACTCAGAAAATAAATTCGTTGCACCTAGATACATGACCTGAGTGGAAATGCCCCTAAAATTTATAATTGGAAGTAATGAATAGTTTTTTGAAAAATATGGATAATTTTTTGTGGTTATGTGAAAGAAGTTAGGAAATTTGAACATTGTGATGTGTGGTTGGGACAAATGGGGATGGTTTTTTTGTGGACGTGATATGTGGTGGTAATGTGAATTTTTATCTGGAGTAGTTGTGATGAAATTCTGATGTGGAATGTAGATGTGACACTGAAATTTTGGTGATGTGTGCTATTGATGGAGTGGGTAGTTGTGATGTTTGGTTTACATTTGGAACATTTCATTGTCCATCAATAATGGTATGTATTGGAATTATTTAATCAATGAGATAGAAATAGTTAATGAATTAAATAAATGGAAAATGTTTTGTTTTAAAAATGATGGAAATTGGTAAATGTGACATGTTGAGATAAATATTATGAGAATAATTATCTATTTTAAATGTTAATTGTTTGGTGAGGTTATATCAAGAAAAAAAGATAATTTTGGATAGAAAACAAAATAAGATATGTGAATTGTAAATTAATGATTCTGTTTTGTGAGTGGTTTTAGGAACTTAGTAGTGGTAGTGAATAAAAATATGTTGTGATATGGTTAGGTATTTAGTTGTGAACACATAGGAAAATCTTGTGTGTGTTTATATATATATATTCACTTATATTTATATATTCACCCGACCCAAATCGAGCTCCACTTTCGTATACGCATATATTTTAATGTGGGTATCTTTTTCTACCATAATTGTTATGAGTATTGATTGATAGCTACTCGTTATTCCCCGATATCACCTAAAAGTGGTATTTCCATGAATAATATGCTATGTCCAGAAGATAAAAGTTAACAATAATGATATGCTGTGATGTGATGGCCCATGTCAATTCATATGAGATGTGATTTATGTCTTATGGTGGGGATTATGTATAATAGTAGGTGGGGACAAGGTCAAATCCCTTCACATTCACAATACCCTTCTACACTAAGTATCTAGCTATATATTGATGTTTTTCCATAGGTATCTACTGACAAGATGTGATGTGGTTTTCCTCTCAGTGAAGTGATGTGATATGTTGGATTATGTGTTTATGAGTGAGATGTTTTGCGACTATTTAGTGGGATGGTGTTGTGATTTTATATCCCTGGAGTCAGCAAGTGAGATGTTACTCTATCATGATGTGGTATGGTGGTTGGTGATATGTTATAATGAAGATATGAGAGAACCATGATGTTATATGTTGGGTTATGAGGGAGAAAATTAGTGGGAAAGAGGTGAGGGAACCCATTAATAATTTTTTATATTATATTATTATTTTGGATACTTGATTTATTGAGAACTCCATGATGATTTTGGGGTAGGGTAGTTTACCTGTCATGTATTATTGGTTCTGTTGTTTTCCTATGGGAGTATTAGTATGATTCCTAAAAATTTTCATTAGATAAATTGGTTTTACTACTTAGTATACATATATTATCACCATACATATATAAAACTGACATTTATATTTCTAGGTGGAGTATATAGACTATTCCAGACAATAGTATCTTGGAACCATGTGTTTTCTCTACGTCACTAAATTAGATATACTTTTTAGGTATTTTTTTGACACAATTATTTGTATCTATGTTTTAATAAACATTCATTGTTGGATGGATCTGGTTTCTGTTTCCATTATTTTATGGATTTTATTGATCATTGATATCCAATACATATATATATTATAGTGGTTAATGAATCCCATATTTATATTTATATACCCTCAATGCTGGTCTCCAACACAAGGAATACTGGAGGTGGAGCTCAGGGGTAATTATCTCACATTCTTCATTGTCGGTCTAACATTACCATAATACGGAGGTGTTATGAATATATATATATATATGTCTCATAAGATATGAATTCTTATTTTGATCCTCTGAAAGACCAATCAAAAAAATATTGGGTAATAGTAAAAAAAAATTCTAGAATGAATAAACAGTTAAATTAACATTCCACATTGAACATGTATTATGTATTTCTATAAAAAAAAGTATCATTATTTAAATAATTAATTGTTATTGGTAACAACATGAAAATAAATAAATAAATAAATTCACTTTTTTAACATTCTCATAGAATAAATCACCTTACATGTCGATCACTTACAACTTAGGTCCCTTAACAACTCCATAACTCATAATATATATATGGGTGTTTATTTCAATTCATAAAATATAATAATAATGATAATATAAAATCATATACACAAGAAAACCCAAAAATATTATCATATAGTGACTCAATAACGACCAAAACACATGTATTTATACATTATGGATTTAGTAATTATATCTCATGCTTGATTAGACATATAAAAATAATAAGATATTAACACATTTATATATGTATAAACTATATCATTAATTCAAAAAAACAAAAAAACAAATGTATGGAACAATAAATAGTTATTAAAACATATTTGAGTTTATATCCCAAAACTATGTTCCCCCTCTGTTCGAATCATTATATGAACATGAAATGTCTGTAGAAGAGAGAATGTTTGGTGGATTAGTTAGTCTTCTAATTCCTAGTTAACATTAATATTTGGAAGAAAACCAGAACCATGAACAAAATATTATAATGGAATATCCTTAATTAACAATAAATTAGGGGATCATAAGATGTAAAATATACCTGTAAATAATATCTTACACAATAATTTAACAATAATTTGTCAACATTACATCAATATTTTTAATTTAACAGAAATCCTCTAAAGTCAAGTGAAATTTTACTTAAAATTCCATGATTCATTAAATCAAAAATGTGTATTCACACATTGAATTATTCATCATTATATAATTTATAAACTATTATTTTCCCCATAAACCATCCTTCCCTATTTCATTCATGACATAGTTACAATTATATATTAATAATAACTAACAATGAACCATACCATATAAAGATAAATATACAATAAGGTAATAAAAAATAACTGTACAGAAAAATAAAATTGAAAACATGATATATATTTGAAAGGATAAAAAATGATATAATCATGAGTAATCTATTATATATTTATCTCCCAAACCATTTAGTACTATCATTACCATCCAAATATCAACCAATTCAATCAACTAAAATTTTAAAATAAATAATGTTGAACCCCCCTTATAAAAGCTAACCATAATAGTTTCCATATAAATTCTCATGATTGGATAAATAATTAAAATATATAATGATTTAATTTTTTTAATAGAATACAAAGAATATATAATGAAAAATAAAAAATATTAAAACTTCAATAAATGTAGTTAATATTTAACAAATATGAGACTAATATATTCGTTTGAAAATAGAAATTATAGCATTACATAATTTTTTTATAATAATGATTAATTGGTAATGTTATGATTGAATAGAAACCAATAATATGTTCAGGTGGTGAGATAAAACCTATAAAAATAATATATTCATTTAATGCATAATTAAATATGGGCTTACATGTAAGATGGATAATTATGATGAATACCTCACTTATTATTCTCACTAACATACCATTTATATGTTATTTAATATTTTTAAATATTTTAAATTATTTAAATGAATTTTATCTAAATATAAAATATGATTAAAATATTTTATCAAATAAAAGTATCCAATAACATGATGGACAACAGAATCACAAATGAATATACTATTCATGTAATTATTTAATTCTAGATTCTTATCTTAATTATGATAACATAAAGCACTTACTCATTAATGATAAATAAGGATAATATCACACATATAAATAATCAAAAACTAATGTGTCAAATCATATACCATGATATAATTCTTATAAGATAAATAAAAAATACAGGGACCCACAATTAATGAATAACATTTATTATGAAAACCAATTGTTGACCAAACCAAAATGAACACATATAAATAATCACATATACTGATAGATACTATAAAATAATAATGCCATATCCTATGAAATGTGAAAGACTAAGAAGTTATGGAAAACAAGAGATATGGTAAACTAAATATAAATAGAAATTAATAATTATGATTGAAGTGGTTTAAATATTCTGTGAGAGAAAATAATGGTGAAAATGGTGGTCTATTCTTAATAAAAAGTATATAGAAACTAAAAAAAATTAAATCGAAGTGAATAACAATCCCTATTTATAGAGAACAACATTAAAAACATGGACCATGATATAGGGAGAATAATTATTTATGAGGTGTATCTTAAAAAAAATCCAAGTATGAGATCACAACGATTTGAAACAGATACCAACCCCCTATGTAAATTGTTATTTTATAAATTTTAAAATATTTATGACCAACATGATAATATGTTAGTACCCAACATTGATATAACATAATTCGGTCTTGATATCCCTTAATGATCCATTTAGATAATGCGTAATTTCCCTCCTTGTTTCCCCCATTCCACCACTCCCTCCACAATATAGATGAGTCGCCTCCATGTTTCAAAGATACATCTAGAACCTAACACATATTAAGGTCCAAAAATTGATATATTTATTTCCAATTTCACAATAGGAGTCTCTTTAGAAAAAACAGTCTAATAGTTTCAATAATAATTTTTTGATGTCCTCAATGTAATAAAATATTAGACTAAAAAAATAAATATATTAAATCATTGGTTGAGGTAACTAAAAAATTAGGTTATATGTATTGTAAGCTCAAATTATTGTGTAACCCACTATTGAATAACTATAAAATAAATACCCTCATAATTTAATAATATTTACTCACTTAATTTTACCAATCACTATACCCATCAAAACAAGAAGTCCACACATTGGTTTCCTTATGAATCTGAATTTTAAACTCCCATAGAAATAAATATATAATGAGATTAATGAAAACATCTGTTGTGGCTACCACCATAATCACTTTAGCCACTATAGAGGCAAACTTCACCACATAACCCATTGAATTCCATTAAATAGCCTTATCTAACATTATTTTTAGTGAAATTTTCATCTCATGTATATAATCATAAGGTGAAATTTGAAAATTTTAAATAAAATATTGAAACATAGTCTCTCTTGTGTTTTCTTTTGAATCAACCTTAAATCCATAACAAACTATTTGTGGGGTCTCATTGTCTTAACATATTATCTAATGGACATGTTTTGTTTCAAAAGAGGAGATGGGAAACATTGTCAAGATGTGACGTCATGAAAAATAGTTAAAAAGGATATTTAAAGCATTTTCATGCTTCAAATATTTTCTCTCACTAATAAGTGTTTTATCTATTTATCACACAATGTGTTTCATTCACAATAGATTCCCTAAAAATATTGATTTTTTATACTTTTATATCTTTATGTTATTGTATGTATATGAACTATAATAATTCATATTAACTGTAATATATACTGATAAATTATTTAGTTTTTTATATTTATTTATTTTATAAGATGATTTGGTAAACATCATTTAGAAATATTATTAAATTTATTTTATTTATGAAAATATCCATTAGAAAATTTCAACAATTGAAAATGATATTTTATATAAACACCCTTAATATTTTTTATGAATTTAATTTATTTTGTTTGAATAATAATTAATAATAATTCATTTGGTTTTATTCATAATAAATCATTGTTATAAATTTTAAAAAAATTATTTTAGTTTCTATTAAAAATTTACTGTAGTGCTATTATTCATGGACAAACTATCCTATAACTACAATCATCGGTGTTATTAATTTGTATATCCATTAAAAGAGGCTGAACCACTTGATAAATAAAAAAAATTACTTCAGTATCTAATATGAGATGACACACACACACACACATATATATATATATATATATTAAAATAGATATTGAGATCCTTGGAGAAGCACCAAATTTAAAAATGTACCCGCGAGGTTCCGTATTAAACTAGACAGTGTAATGAAGCTAATTTTTCTGAAAAATGATCAAATAGATATTGTGGATGAACTCCCCATAATTTTTTTAAATTACAATTTTGTATAAAATATGACATTATTATAGATTTGTCTGAAAAAATACTTTTTATTAATTTATAAAAATAAAAATAAAAATAGTAGTATATAACCACAATGAAATATAAAATGTTATTATTTTCCAAAGGAAAAACATAAATATTTAAATTATAGAGATTTATCATTATTTCTTATTCAAAATATTGATCAAAAATATCATAGAAAATAATATATTCATGGAATGGAAACCAAAAATATGAAATAAGAACAATATATATTTCATTTATGGATTTTATTTTACTATAATAAATAAAAAAGATAATTAATAGTTGATAGGAATCATAAAGAAATTTATCATCAGATGTAAAATGAATTTAGGAGATAAAATAATAAATATTTATAACCCAATTATGTTAAGTAATAGATTATTGAATTATTTGTTTCTATTAGAGGATTTAATGTAATAATTTTAATATATATTAATAATATAATAGTATGTTAAATGATAAAATAATTATATTTCTAAAATCTACAGAATTAATGGTGTGAAATTATATACTAATGATGAATAAACAAAAACATTATAATAGTTATTTTAATGGTAAAGATATTGAGGAACTAGATCCAATTTTGGTTATTTCATATATTAATATTTTTTTAGTTAAATTTATATAAAATAGAATATTATAAGAAAATTCAGTTTTAGTGATGAAATGTCATTTTAGATATAATTTATATGTATAAACATGTACCACACATATTTGGAAGACTCCAATTTTTCATAAAATATATACAAAAAAAATTAACATAATTTTCAATATTTAGAAATCAGATTGATAGATATATTGTTTGTTAATAATTACAAGGACTGTTCTACTATTTTATAAAATTTAAATTTCAATGAATATTTCATTTTTGAAAAATGAATAATTTAAAATTTTAAATAAATTTTTTGATAAAAATTTTATTTTCATGTTATTTTTGTCAGATATAATGTAATCTCATATAAGAGTAGGTTATGTACAATAAATAATATTTGGAAAGTAATAGAGATTATAGTTTTCCATATTAAAATTTAAACATAATTCATTATTTTTTTATAATAAAAAATTATTTTTTTAAAATATATCATGATAGTGTTATTAGAAATAATGATAAAAAAAAGACTAGAATTAAAAAAATTGAACTAATTAAATAATTTATTGTAAATGTGGTTCATCCTTATTGGTCAACTATTGAATGTGAAAACATAAATGGATTATTTATTTAATGAACGGTTTTATAAAAAAATCACATGTGACACTGATTGAGTGGTGGTCACTCTTTATTATTTGGTACATAATCCCTACTCATTCAGGATCACACACATAACTTCTTCTATTTAATAATATATTATAAAAAGGTATGGTGGCTATTGAGTTTATGGTGTTCATGGTGGATGTGGTTATTCCTCACTCAAGGGGGTTAGTCAGTGTTAGGTATAGAAGAGTATACTATTGATAGGGGTTCTATTCATGGAAATTCAGGTTTTCAACAGTACAGGGTTTCATATCAGATAGTGAGAAATGGGTGTTTCAATTAGGTTATAGGACACATGTTTCAATTAATTAAAATCTCTTCCACAAAACGTAGTATAACACTATCTATCTAATTATGGTTTATTTTTTTCATTTACTCTCTCATTTCCATCACTAAATGTGATGCTTCAACATCCACTAACACCCCTATTGTTGTTTTTTGTATTTTACCTAATTATTCAACCTTTTCCTAATTATCTTATAACATTTCATCATGTTGTAGCAGGAACAGCCCCATTCAGGTCATGTGTGATGACATCCATGGTATTTTGGGTTGACATTGTGGCTCCCATGATTTCATACCCACTCTTGAATTTAACAACCCCGTAATTGATACTAGTTTACAAATTTCACACTATAATAGCATTTATTATTTATATTTTATTGATTTATATTCACTATCAGAATATTAAGAAATATTTCAATAAAAATGATATTGCTATTTTATTATTACATATTTTTCATATACTTTATGGTTTTATCCAAAAGTGTGATTTAAAAATATTTTTTTTTTGAAAAAGAAGAACTCATTTTGAAATCATTATGTAAAAAATATATTACAATGGTTATTCGTGAATTTTTTCAATTGATGGGTTTTGGTTAAATAGTAGAAAATACTAAATTTTATTAAAAACATTATTTTTTTAGATTTTAAAACATTTCATTATATTTTAAAATAGATTCAAAGTAGAACTAGTTCATTCATATTATGGATAATCTAAATTAGGTCATTTTAGTCAGTTATATTTTTCAGTTTTTTATAAAAAATTTATACATAAGAAGAATTGTTTTATATTACTTTTTTCCCTTCATATTTGGTGGAGATAATTTAAAATTAAATTATTCAAATTATTTTAATTTAATATGAAATAATGGATTTTATATTTGTAAAGATTTTTATAAATAATATTTAATGGGTTCAATTTAATTTTTGGTAATAATTAATAGTAACTATGTTAAATATTTATAACCATTATAGATATTAAAACAAGATAAATATAGTTGAAATAAATTTGAAATGGATTTAAAATATATCTAAACTTTTCCACTAATTAATTTATATGTGTCATTAGAAAATATATATATTAAAAGATTAAAATAATTATTTTAAAATAATTATTTTGAATTTGGGTAATCAGTCTTGACTTCGGTGAGGATAAGTTATAATATATTGAAATTAGAAACTATTTTTGGCTCTATATGTTCAATGGAATGGTTGAAAGATTACTTTCTGTTTCATGTAGATACAAAATTATAAAACCCTTCCATTATTAATTATTTAACTGAAAATATTGTTTAAGGAAAATATATTATAACATTTCAAGATAAAATTTTTTTACAAATAAATTGATTAGTTTCCTAATCAACCATTTTCATGTATTTTGTTTATTATTTTAAATGTAACTTCTTCCTAATCTAGAAATTGAACCATTTAAAATGTATTAAATATTTCGAATCATCATTTCATTATTTAGATAAAATTCCAATTTGAATTTTTATGTTATAATTATATAATCTTTTCGGAATGTTATGGCATCATTGTTATGTTTCAAATGGGTTAAAATATATTAAAATATTAGATAAGGTTCAAAATGTATCTAATATGTGAATATATTTTATTGTTTGAGTTTATATCAACCTTATAAAAACATAACATTTAATTTTTTTGTCCTTTTTTTCGTTATAAATTATTATGATACACATATAAATTTTTCATGTTACTATTTTCAAGTGTTTCATTTCTCTCACTAACAATAGGGTACCTCCTCTCCACTACTCATTAATATAAAACCATGAGTTTTTTATCCTTTTTTTTGGTCAACTAAATTAAACTTACATTAATATCTTGAAATTCACCAATAAATAAATTCCATTCCTAGAGAACCATATCAGTGTATGTTACATGGAACAAAGAGTTATAATACATTACATGTAACAATGACTTGGCATATGTTACATGTAACACTGACTTTCCATAGGTTACACTTAACACCGATGTTTCAATGAACATCATTTTATTGTTGTAATTATTTAAATGAAATAATTATAATCTATCCATTAAAAATTGTAATATGAATACTAATAACTAATTTTTAAATATTTTTTATACTTTTTTATACGAATAATACATCTTAAATATTAAATATGTAATTTTTTTGTTAATGTCCCTATGTGGTTAAAAATACAATTTTTTCAAAAGAACTGATTTTAATGCCCATCTATGAAAAATAATAACAATTATTTTAGAGTAATTTATAAATTAAATTGATTAATGAAACATATTTTTAAAATTATAATTTCAAAATTATTTTAGGGTGAATTATTGGGATATTTATGAGAAACTAAATTTTTTGAAGAATAGTGAAAAATATAAGATTTTAATTCAAAATTACATTTTAATTTAATTTATTTAGATGGTTAAATTATATTTAATTTTTTTCAAAAGATTAATTTGAGAAGTTTTTTATCATTTAATCAAATTTATGTCATAGGAATAAATTTATCTATGAAATTACGTAGAAAAACATAGTAAACTATTGTATATATTAACATTAGAAACCTGCAATGTCGTCCCAACAACAATACCTTTTTATATTAATTTATGCTACTTATTTAATTATAATTTAGAATAATATATTCCATATTGATAATCATAATAATTTCAAATTTATAATAATTTCAAATTATTTTTTTGTCTAAAAGGAATATTGAAAGCGACCAGATATACAAACAATGATTATGAGAACTACTAAGTCATCAAATTAGTGAACGTGGAATTTATGTCCCAAAAAGAAATAAAAACATGAAAATCAGCCAATATAAGGATATTTATCTACCATTATAGTATGAACCCGGATCATCGTTTCTGGTATGTTTTTCCTTTTTTGGTCGTTTTTGATTAAAAGAGGAAAATCTAGAAATTTCCGATGTACACGCCGTGTACTTTATAAGTACACGCTGTGTACTTTGATGCAGTGCCAGGTCGTGTGATGGCCGAGTCCGGGGCACACACATGGTGTGTAGGGGCGATGTGGAGGCCGCTTAAAGCAGAGTACAGAAAGGCCAAGTACACGCCATGTACCCCATAATTACATGTCGTGTAGTTTCTTTTGTTCATTAAATGGACAAGGGTCGTGCCTATCTGAAAAAAACATCTTCTTCTCCAGGTTCCTCGACTGAGAGCGACCTGTACGGCCACGAACACCCTTTGATCCCCCATGCCTCCGACTGTTTGTTGAATCTACCTTCGTCAATTTTGTTGGAACCGCTGCGGTGAGAAATTACTTCTTCTTGAGTTTCATTCCATGATTCGCCCTATTTCTCAAGATATCATGGGTTGAAGGTTTTCTTTGTTTTCGTATATCTACACTGTTATAAGGAAAATCAATCCTTAGGGTCGAATTATATTGATCTCCTATCATTGAGGTAGGTGGTTTGTGCCTTACCTTTAGAAGTATTTGAATTTTATGTGCAAATTCCACAAATACCCATCAATGGGGTATTGCGTGTTTACCGTTTTGCCCCTGTTGTTTTCCTTCCATTCTTGTATGCTTGTGTAGATGTAATTTGATTATGTTTGTGGATAATTGGTGTGCTTGGATGTTTCGTCGATGACTTGTTCTTGTTACAACCATTGGGTCTTGTTAGCCTTTTGTCGTTATACCTGTTTTCCATGCCTTGTGGTCGTAGGATGGAATAATATTCTGGACATGCTTGTTATGATGTAGATTGGTAAGCTAAGTTGCTCTGTAGGTGTACTTTGGCCATATAGCATTATTATGAACTGACTGGAACGGGACCGTGAGAACCTGGTGCTATATACTATAAGGGATAGACTGAGTGAGCTTCCCAGAGAGTCTAGGATATTATAGACTACAGGAGGGTAGACCAAGTGAGCTTCCTCATAAAGTATTGTACATTATAGACTACATGCGATAGACCTAGTGAGATTCCAAAAGAATCCTGGATATTATAGACTACAGGAGGGTAGACCTAGTGAGCTTCCCTAGAGAGTCTTTACTATGTTTGAATTTCATTAAATCCTTTCTAGGATAGAGAAGGAATTGACAGAGTGCGCTTCCTTAGAGAGTCTGTGGTAGACCTGAGACTATAAGAGGAATTGTCCGAGTGAGCTTCCTCAGAGAGTTTCTAGACCTTGGGTCTATAAGAGTGTTAGACCATGTGATCTTTCTCGAAGAGTACTTGACTACCCTAGAATATAAGGGGAATTGACTGAGCGAACATCCCCATAGAGTCTTATAATTCTCATGAACAAACCAGAGGGGTTAGACTGAGTTCACTACCCAAAGGGTTGCTTGTACTTTCATGGATATGACCAGAGGGGTTGGCTGTGAGTACTTCATAGAGGGGTTCATGTTGTGGTTAGCAGTTTGCTTCTCTACTACTTGTTGTTCTGTGGATTGATTACTGTTGTATATCATCTAGTTACTGCTTACTGCTTACTGCCTGCTGTTTACTATTAATATTTACTACTTACTATACTATTACCTGCCATATGCTCATTGACTGTTAGGGACCGAATTTTGGGTGGTTACTTACTAGGGTTTAGTCTCACACCCTGTTTGGGTCATGATTTTGGGCCCAAACAGACTGTGTTGTTGCAGGTATAGACAAGGTCAATAATCCTTCTAATTATGGTACTTGATTACTTTAGAGCAGGAGAGCATGGGACCAAGACGAGTCTTGCGATGCTAAGGAGTTGCTTATTTTTCTTTCTTTTGGACTTTGGTTTAGTATTTTATTCAAAATTTTAACATGTTTGGCTGCTTTTATAGACATATTTATCCTACATCATATCATATATACATGTGTGCTCTAGTTGTTTATTGTTTTAGTCTTTTGTTGTTTATTGTTTTTGGATATTTACCGCTTCCGCTATTGTCTTATTTGTTTACTTCTGCTGTGTACTCTTCCAATGAGGGCATAGTTTCCCCAGTATCACACCCAAGGCCCTCGCTGCAAGTTGGCAGCCTCTGGCATTTGGGGAAAAGCGCTTGAGGCCATGTGACCAACCGGGTACGGGGCGCCTCTGGGTGGCTTCCAGAACATGGACATTACAAAGTGGTATCAGAGGGTTTCTTTTCTATTGATTTACTGTTTGGATCCTTTATCCAAGGATAGGATAGATTCAGTACTTGGTAATAAGTTGTACCTGGGAGTAGCTAACCCGTTCATAGGGAAAAGCCAATCTTCCTTGTTTATTGCAGTTTTTTGGTTTTGAGATTTTGAGGTTGATATGATATCACCTAGAGTGATTAACATGACTTGTGTTGTTATTGTTGTTCTATTGTGGTTCTATTTCTGTCGTAACCCGATGAGATGTGGGTATTCCATCTCATGAATCATTTAGGCACTTGTTAGAAATCACATGCCATGCATTATTGCCATGCCATCTAGGGTGCATTAGCGATTGCATTTTGTTGTGATAGACGTTGTGTAGATTATGCATGCTGTTGTGATAGATGTTTGATAGAATCCCTACAGTTTAATATAGAATTTTTTTTGTATCGTACCTTCACTTAAATGAACACCAAATATTTGTTCTTGAGGTGTTATGGGCCCTCATGGATCCGTACATGGTGTCTCATTTACTTGTTTTCCTTGTATATGATGTGTAGGGGATGCCAATCTTTGATTCGTGGGGAGTATAAAGCCTTACTGATCGGAATTTGGCACCACCATGTTTGTTTTTCAGTGTTTTATGGGCTTCGGTGTAGTTTCTGAGCTACTGCCCGGAAAAACTCATAATATACGGCTTGTACTTGACTACACGCCGTGTAGTTTTAAACGGTGTCAGGAACTGTGTGATCAGAAACATGGGGTAGTGAAAATGTTTTCAGGAACATGTCGCGTATGGTCATTATACGCCGTGTAATAGTGAGCCATGTACCGAGCCGTGTATCTAAAAACACGGGTAGGGGAAGCTCATGTTTACATGTCGTGTTTGGTATGTACACGCCATGTTTACCTATACAAGGTACCCGACCAAGTCACAAACAACACAGGTCAGTGTTACCACTCTTATACATGCCATGTTTGTTCGTAACACGTTGTGTAAGGGTCAACCGTGTAACCGGTCGTGTAACTAACAACACGGGTCTCTGACGCTTGTCTAGTACACACAGTGTCCTTAGTGAACACGCTGTGTAGCCTAGGGTTATGAAGACTATGTGAGTTAGCCGTTTAAAGAGACTCAGGCAGGGGAATAGAGTTCATGTACATTCCATGTGTGGGGATAACACGCCGTGTAGTCTAGGGTGTTACACAACAAGAGGTGGCAGAGAAACATGCCCATGTAAATGGCTTTAAAGAACATGTTGTGTAGTTTTATACACGCCGTGTAGTCATGCTTTTTAAAACATAAGTGTTTCATTCTCCTGATAATGTTTGTACTCATGTGTTCTATGTCCTTGATAATCATGATCTAAGGTGTGCTTTTTATTTTTCAGAGTTATGCCTCCGAGACGTCCTCCAGTTGTACGTCAATTTCCAGAGGGTGATCAGACACCGGATATGGCCGATCAGAGACCTCATGCAGATCCTCTTACCATGCCATCCTTGGCACCATCAGTTATACCTATTGCAGGAGCTGATGTGTAGTTCAAGGAGGACTTACAAAGGATAATGAATACCTTTCAGGGAGTGCTGCCTCTTGCCCCATCGATGGCTGAGTTGACGTGGGTTTTCCAGCAACATCATCCTCCTACATTCACAGGGGATGGAGGACCCCAGGCTGTATAGTCTGGGTTAGAGGACATGCTGACAATCTTCGAGCACCTAGAGATACCTCTGGAGAAA
This sequence comes from Viscum album, assembly GCA_963277665.1. Taxonomy (NCBI): domain Eukaryota; kingdom Viridiplantae; phylum Streptophyta; class Magnoliopsida; order Santalales; family Viscaceae; genus Viscum; species Viscum album. The sequence goes on along the minus strand of OY728126.1, from coordinate 358,535,877 downwards.
AGGGTAAAGCTTCCACCTTATATGCACCGAGACACCGCCAAGAGGTGGTGAGAGGTAATCTCACAGTCCGGGTGCCAACAGAGTATGACATGGGATGAGTTCCGGCACATCTTCTACGATTACTTTTATCCAGATACCATGAGGGCCGACCGAGCCCATAATTTTATGAGCCTCCAGTAGGGTACTCTTTCTGTTATGGAGTACTCGTCTCGCTTTACCGAGCTGCAGCACTTCATGCCAATTCCAGCAGGTGATGAGTTGTTCCTTGATAAGAAGTTCGAGGATGGTCTCTGGCAGGAGATCCATTACCTGGTGAACATCATTAGGTTGACATCAATATCCTCTATCGTCAACTAGGATCAGATCACTGAGTGCAATATGAGGGATTCTGGAGTAGTGAACGAGGGCAGTTCGACATCCAGAGTCAGTGTTCCTCCTACAGATACTAGCAAGCGCCGCAGGGAGGCTACTCGAGGAGATTGCGGTAGGCGGAATGCATCTTCGGGCACTAAGGTAGAGTGCTACCAGTGTGGTAGGAGTGTGCATACTTGGCCTTAGTTCTAGAGAGACCTGATGGAGTGCTGATCTTGCGGAAAGACGAGCCATCTTCAGAATTTTTGTCAGATCATCTCACTTACAGCTGGTGGAAGGGGTTCATCGATGACCCCACGTTTAGGATATATATTTCAAGTATCTCACCAGTCTCGGAACTAGATTTCTTCCAGCCGTTCTGACCAAGGTGGAGGTTGCGGCCGTGGTGGTCAGTCACTAGGTTACCAGTGACAGTATTCTGGATAAGCTCAGAGTGGTCAGCCAGGGGTGCTGGGCCACAGTACAGGCCATACATTCACTGTGGAGCAGACCCATCTGGAGCAGGATCCCAACCCTTCAACAGTTTGAGGTACGGTCTTAGTATCCTCAGTTTTATCTTCATCCATTTTCGATACTGGTGCTTCACATTGTTTTATCTCTATTCCTGTTGTGGAGATAATTGGGACCTGTATCTTTTCATCTACCGACATATTGATTCTTGATACACCATTGGGAATGAGGAAATCTAGCGTACATCAGTGCAGAGAGTGCCCTATTGAGGTTGTAGGGTGTCACTTCTTATGGGACCTCTATGTCCTAGAGATGACAGGCTATGATTTAAATCTCGGTATGGACAGGTTGGTTCCCTTCGAGGCAGTCATCGATTACTATAAAATCAGGGTGAGTTTCGTATCACCAGAGGGCAGATATTTTCATCATAGAGGCGAGTGGGATGTCTAGGTGGGTGGTGCGGGACCAGAGCATCATGGTCTTGGAGGAGTTACAACCATGATTTACAGTATTTATCTGGATGACCCGGGGATTTCACAGTTATAATTTCCTCTAGTGGTGGATCATTTCAAGGATGACTTTCCAGAGGACTTTTCAGGTTTTCCTCCAGAGCGTGATGTAGACTTCTCGATTTATCTTGTTCCATGGGCGACACCAGTGTCCATTCCTCCTTATTGGATGGCTACACATGAGTTGTAGGAGCTCAAGAAGCAGTTGGAGGAGTTCCAGGCAAAGGCTTTCATCTGACCTAGTAATTCTCCTTGTGGTTCACCTGTCCTGTTTGAAAAGAAGGCAGACGACACGCTTAGGCTTTGCTTGGATTATCAGAAGCTGAACAAGTTGATGGTCAAGAACCGATATTCCTTGCCGAGGATCGATGACCTCTTTGATCGGCTTCGAGGAGCTCGGGTGTTCTCAAAGATCAATTTGAGGTTCGGTTATCATCAGTTTCATGTTAGACCATTGGATATACCTCTTACAGCCTTCAGGAGCTGCTATGGTCTATAAAATTATACAGTCATGCCATTCGGTCTCACGAATGCATCAACAATTGTTATGGCACTGAGGAACCGAATGTTCCATCCATACTTGGACTCTTTCGTGGTGGTCTTCGTGGATGATATCTTAGTGTAATCTCAACCTCGACACGACCATGATACCCATCTTAAGATCGTTCTGAGTACACTGAGAGAGCATCATTTATATTTTAAGAATTCAAAATACCTCTTTTGGATGGATCAAATTCACTTATTGGGTCACGTTATCTCAGAGGCAGAATTATCTGTAGACCCAGAGAAAGTAGTAGCTGAGGTTTCCTGGAAGCAGCTGGAGAATGTATTTTAGGTGCAGAGTTTTCTAGGCCTTGCTGGATACTACAACCATTTCATACAAGACTTTTTAGCCCTTGAAACACTACTGACAGATCTGACCAGGAAAGGGGAAATGTTCTTATGGTCAGATTCCTGTGAGTCAGCCTTTTAGGTGATGGAAGAGAGGTTGATGTCAGCACCGATACTAGTCTTGACAGTGCTGGGAAAGAGCTATACAGTCTATTGTGATGATTCAACTGTTGGATTGGGAGCTGTGCTTATACAGGGAGATGGAGTCATTGCGTACGGGTCTCGGAAGTTGAGGCCACACGAGAGGAACTACCTAATGCACGATCTGGAGTTGGGAGTTGTTGTTCTTGTCTTACGCTATTGGATACATTATCTTATGGGAGAGAAAATTGTGGTTTTCACCAACCACAAGAGTCTCAAGTACATCTCCACTCAGCGTGATCTGAATCTGAGACAGTGTATGTGGGTCGAGTATCTACAGTCCTTCGACTTTGAGCTTGCCTATATGCTAGGAAAGGACAACACAGTGGCTGATGCGTTGAGAAGGAGAACTCAGATTTAGGAAGATCAGGAGGCCAATAGTGAGTGATAGCTTGTGGATCTATTTTCTGAGATGCACTTGGTGGTGAAAGACAGACATGGATAAACATTTCTTTCTTCTGTAGTTGTTACCTCAACTCTTCTCGATCAGGTATGAATGAGGCAGCTATAAGACTCATAATGTCAAGTCATGCGGAAGAGTGTGTTAGTAGAGGATCCCCTTCCTGGATAGATAGTGGTCGAGGATGAGATCTTGCATTTACAGGGATGCGTATGGGTGCCAGTAGACATACACGAGGAGCTGATGCATGATTTTCATTCTTCAGTTTCGGTAGTTCATCCTGGCATCACCAAGATGTATCGAGATCTACACCGCCAGGACTGGTGGACAGGTATGAAGAGAGATGTTGATGGGTTCATCATGAGATGTTCCACTTTTCAGCAGGTGAAAGCTGGAGAAATAGTGATCAACCGGGCTTCTACAGAAGTTTCCCCTCCCCGGGTGGAAGTGTAACGATTTCGCGATGGACATCATGATGGGGTTACCAAGGTCACCTCGAGGGAGTGATGCTGTTTGGGTTATCTTCGATAAGCTTATGAAGGATGCTCACTTCTTGACGATCAAGGAGACCTTCAGTGTTGATTTTCTGGGGTGGTTTTACATCCTATAGATTGTACGTCTTCACAGAGTTCCACACTCCATTGTTTCAAACGGGGATTTCCGTTTTACTTCTCGGTTCTGGCATGGGCTTCATAAGGCTTTGGGTACACATGTACTTTTGAGTACAACATACCATCCCTAGACAGATGGCCAGTCCCGGTGCACGATTCCGGTGCTAGAGGATATGCTCCGAGCTTTCATTATAGAATTTATCAGTTCTTGGGATAAGCATATTACTTTCTAGAGGTTGACTATAATAATAGTATTTAGGTGACTATTCAGTTGTCACCTTAAGAGGATTTGTATGGTAGTCCGTGTCGATCACCATTATGCTGGTTGGTGGCAGGAGAGGCAGCTTTGCTGGGACCTCGACTTGTTCAGGAGACCTCAAAGCAGATAGAGTTAATTCAAAAAAGGATGGCTACAGCACAGTCTCGACAGAAGTCTTATGGTGATCAGTGGAGATAACCTCTGGAGTTCGAGGTCGGGGATCTGGTTTTCATGCATGTAGCAACGAGGTTGGGGTACAAGAGTATTCATAGACAAGGTAAGATTTAACTACGGTACGTTGGGCCATTTGAGGTGTTGGAGAGAGTTGTCCTGGTTGCCTATAGGTTGCAGTTACATCATAGGAACGTGGATATGCACGATGTCTTACACGTTTCTCAGCTCCGATGATACTTTTCTCACCCGTCTCATGTCTTTCAAACCGAGGAGGTTGAACATGAATCAGATGCGTCGTTAGTGGAGAATCCTATACGGATTGTCAATCGCAGTATGAATGTTCTCTGTGGTCGGTCTGTTCCTTTGGAACGGGTGCTATGACAGCATGAGCGAGTACAGGACGAGACCTGGGAGAGGGAGGCTGATGTACGATCGCAGTGGCCGGAGCTGTTCGAGGTTTCTTCTTTTACGCCTTTCTAGGGAAATTCGAGGAAAAATTTCTTTAAGGGGGGATGTTTTTAAGAACCCAGGTCTTAGTTTCATGTATGGTGTTTTGGTCGTTTTTGATAAAAAGAGGAAAATTAGGAATTTTTCGAAGTACACGTCATGAACTTTATAAGTACACGCCCTGTACTTTGAGGTAGCGCCATGCCGTGTGCTGGCTGTGTCCGAGCAACATACACGGTGTGTAGGGGCGATGTGGAGGCCGCCTAAATAGGAGTACGAAAAGGCCAGGTACATGCCGTGTACCCCAGATGTACACACCATATAGTTTCTTTTTTTTTCCATTAAACGGACCGGGGTCACACCTAACCGACGAAAACACTTTCTTCTCCAGGTTCCTCAACCGAGAGCGACCCGTATGGCCGCGAACACCCTCCGAGCCCCCGATCCTCCATATATTTTCCAAATCGACCACCGTAGATTGCATTGGAACCGCATCGATGAGCTATTCCTTCTTCTTGAGTTTCATTCCATGATTCTCCCTCTTTCTCAAGATATCGCAGGTTGAACTTTTTGTGTGTTTTCATAGATCTATGTTGTTCTAAGGAGAATCAAGCCTCGTGATCGATGTATATTGATCTCCTATCATAAAGGTAGGTTTTTTGTGCCTTACCATTATAATTCATTGAGATTTAGGCTCAAATTCCACCAATACCCATGAACGGGGTATTGCGTGTTTACCATTTTCCCCAGCTGTTTTCATGCTATTCATGTATGCTTTTGTAGATGTAATTTGATCATGTTTGGGGATAATTTTTGTGGTTGGATTTCTTGCAAATTCCATGTTCTTGTAACAACCATTGGGTCTTGTTAGACTTTAGCTATTATACCTGTTTTCTATGCCTTGTGGTCATAGGATGGAATGACATTCTGGACATGCTTGTAATGAAGTAGACTGGTTAGCCAACTAGCTCTGTAGGTGTACATTGGCCTTATAGCATTATTATTCCCTGACTAGCACAGGACCATGGGAACCTTGTGTTATAGACTATATGGGATAGACCAGGTGAGCTTATCAAGAGTCTTGTATATTATAGACTACAGGAGGGTAGACCGAGAGAGCTTCCTCAATAAGTCTTGGATATTATAGAATACAGGGGATCGACCAAGTGAGCTTTGTAGAGATTCTTGGATATTATAGAATACAGGAGGGTAGACCAAGTGAGCATCCTCAGAGAGTCATAACATTGTTTGAATTTCATTAAAACCATTTTATGCTAGAGAAGGAATTGACTGAGTGCGCTTCTTAGAGAGTCTCTGATAGACTTGAGACTATAGGAGGAATTGACTGAGTGAGCTTCCTCAGAGTGTTTCTAGACCATGGGGCTATAAGAGGGTTAGACAGCATGATCTTCCTCAAAGATTATTGGACTACCCTAGACTATATGGGTAATTTACTGAGCAAGCTTCCACAGTGGGTCTTATAATTCGTATGACCAAACCAGAGGGGTTAGGCTGAGTGCACTGCCCAGAGGGTTGTTGGTACTTTCTTAGATAGGACCAGAGGGGTTGGATGCGAGTAATTCCCAGAGGGGTTACAATTGTGGTTAGTTGTTTGGTTCTCTGCTACTTGTTGTTCCGTGGATTGATTACTGTTTTATATCATTCTGTTACTGCTTACTACTTACTGCATATTGTTTACTATTATTGTTTACTACATACTATATTATTACCTTCCATATGATCACTGACTGTTTGTCACAGATCTTCGGGTGGTTGCCTACTGAGCTTTAGTCTCACGCCCAGTATGGGTCATTCTTTTGGGCCCAAACTGACAATTTTGTTGTAGGTATAGACAAGGGAAAGCACCCTTCGACTTCTGGTACTTGATTGCTTTGGAGCAGAAGAGCATGAGACCAAGCTGAGGTTAGCGATGCTAAGGAGTTTCTTATTTTCCTTTCTTTTGAACTTTCGTTTAATATTATATTCATCATTGTGGCTTGTTTGGCTGCTTTCCTAGACATTTGTATCATGCATCATTTCATATGTACATTTGTGCTCCATTTGTTTACTGTTTTATTCTTCCATTGTTTATTGTTTTTGTATATTTACTGCTTCCTCTATTGTCTTCTTTGTTTACTTATTTTGTGTACTCTTCCAATGAGGGCATAGATTCCCCACTATCACACCCAAGGCCCTCGCTGCGAGTTATTAGCCTCTGGCGTGTAGAGAAATGCGCTTGAGGCCATGTGACCAACCAGGTATGGGGCACATCTGGTTGGATTCTGGAACTGGGTCTTTACAATTATAAATAAATTATTATTATTTTTTTGTTTTTAATTAATTTTTTTCTGTAAACATGTGTTTACAACAAACATGTTTTCATAAATTCTATGTATGTCTTTTCCCTTCCCAATAATGACCACCACCTCTCCCACCTCATCACACCTATCAAACAACTTTGGGTTGGGAAATTTCTAGAAAATAGTGTTTCCAAAATCCCTCCAATATTCCTAGTATCCTCCCCTTGTTTAGAATGTAATCCAAGGAATCCATTTGGTAGAAACCAAAAATAGCTACTCGATTAAATGTTAATGTCTTCACTCCAGATATTTTATTTTATTTTATTTCTCCATCCCAGATATCTATTTTTTCTATGATTTAAAAAAATAGCATCCTAAATATACTAAGGATTATTTTCTTATGGTTTAATATACACATATTCACACTTCTATCTAATTGGAAACAATCCTAATGTTTACATGTACGGTGAACTACCACCTCATGAAATGATTGTTCTTCATTTTTCCTTTAATTAATATCATGTTAAAAATTATTATGGAAACTCTATTTTTATATTGTTTATATTATATTTGTTTTATGTTTAATCTTATTTGATCGTTTTTACAAAAAAAGTTCTTTATTCCTTCTATTTGGATTGAATATGATAATTTTGTTGGTGGAAGTGTCGACTACTTCCCCCTTAAAGAAATGTTGTTCATTCAGACACTACATTTAATATATAAAAGATTAATTTTTTAAAATTATATAATATATATGATATAATAATTAAAATAGAATAAGGATATATATAAATATATATATATACACATATTTCATTTACCTTCTTTCATAATATATGTCATTAAAAATGAATCAATATTTATGTGTAAGTACAATTATCGTCTTCATGAACAGGGTATTCTATTTCATAAATATATATTATATTGTTTATTATAATAAAACTATACTGAATATACATGAGCGAGTACATTAACATTGGATTTTTTTTCAAGAGGGATAAATATTGACATAATAAAAAATATGGTTTTAGATATAAGAAATTAATAATGTAATATATATATAGTAAATATAAAATTATTAAAAAGGAATATTGTATGAGTATGAAGGGTGTCAAGACACAAGGTAAGGGAAATTCAACACAATTGTAATTTCCATGAGATACATGATTTATTCACCCAGCATTTCTTTCATTTGGTGTGTATACTAACTGTGGATGAATGTTATTATTAATATATTTATATTAATGGTAATTTTCATAACCATTTTATTATATTTATTTCATGGGTTTTATGTTTCAAATGTATCCAAATAAGTAAAATTGTTTTTTCTCAATTTGCCTTATATGAGAATCATGTTTTTCATGAACCTAAATTCTTTTTCAAGGTTTATATACATCCATTATTCATGTTACATAATGAATATATTTTTTCAGGGTATTTTATTCATTATATAATTTCATTTTGCTTACATGTAGAGTATGATCGCAAGTTACCATGTGATGAGAGTTTATTAAAACAATTTCATCACTTTACATGATATTTTATGATTTTGATTCCGATGATAAAATAATATGAACCATATATCTAGAGTAATAATTATATTCATCCTATTTTTATTAAATATGAATCCATGTATTAGTATAATTTTATAATATTAGGTACTTATGATATTTAAGAATATGTTTTTAAGAAAATTTTGTCAGTATTTTTCTCTTCGGTCAAAAATCTATTTTATTTCAAAAACTATGTTTTCAAAAATGTTTTCAAATGATCATTGAAGATATTTTTCAAGGAAATATGATTTCATTTTTTTTAAAATATTCCATAATATGTTTTTAATGAAATATTCAATGGAAATGGGTTTCTAATGGTTTTATGTTTCAAAAATAATTTTTCAAAGAAGAAAAGATTTTTTCATCAAAAAATGTTTTTTAATAATATTTTAAAATTATTTACCATCTAAGATAAAACCCTTGTTGTTATCCCTGTCTTTATGTAGAAATTATTCAATGTTTCCATTAATATTTAGTCTATGAATGAACTATGTTTTGATGGAATGATGTTTATGAAACCGGTTTCTCTTTCATGGGTTGTATGATATTTAAATCCACTTAATTTCATGTGTTATATTTGTGATGAAATGATTATTAAATGTATCTTTTTCTACATTTTATGAAAATGATACATGTTTATAATACACATTTCATTTTATGGGTTATGATATGATCAATAATGATATTTCTGGCACATGTATATATGATTTCATTATGATATTGGTGAGATGAATATCTCCCTCAAATGAATTGTGAAAATATTTATATCTCATGATATAGACATGGATGTTTCGATAAATTAACTCGGTTTAGTTTTATAGGGATATAATGACAAGTGAACTCGGTTTATTAATACAAGTTTGGAATGTTTAGGGAACTCGGTTTAGTAATACATGGTTGGAACGGGGTGTGAACATAGTTCGGTAAAGGACTGTGTCCACTAGGATGGAATTTGAAACAATGCCACGACTACTGTGGAAATCATTATATATTCTTTTGTGTGTACCAAAATTCGACATTTTATTCATATGTTATGCTTTGATGGATTATGCTACTTATTTTGTTATGATTAATTTCTTAAAAAATTACATTATTTATTCCATTATTTATGATTATTTTCTTGGAAAAGATGGGAATGATCACCTCCTTTAATTATAATGTTATCATACCCTTGTGCTTATGATTATACTTACGAATCTCCCTAGATTACAAATACTATGAATCTGATCTCACCCAAATTTTATGCATCATCCACCCTTGTTATGATGATATATATTATGTTTGATTTTCTAATGAAGGGGTCTGGTTAATATGAACCTAGTGGGAGATGATGTTGCTCACTTGTGTAGCAGTGTTTATGATTCTATGTTTCCAGAGGCACTAAACTAGTATGGTATTTTTCCGTTATTTTGTTTAATGTTTTATGTTTTCCATAAAAATTATGTAATGTTAATGTATCTAAAGAGATGGTCACTATAATTTGAATCAGAAAAAGATCTACTTATACTTAGGAATCTATTTAGATAAAATCGTATTGAGAAACCTTAGGTTATGTATATGGAGAAGTATAAGGATAATAAAATGTGTCGGAAAATGTCATAAAAGTTTGTTAAAGGATAGAGTGATTGGATTCCTAGAAATAAATCCCTATTTGGTTAATACAAGTGGATGTGTCTTCTAAATAAATGTACCTAGGGGTCAAAACTCCAACAAGATAACCAAGGCCAAACTTATTGTAATCTAGTACACGACAAAATTCCTTGTTGTGCACATCGTTCAAACTCCTGAGGGACATGCTTTGAGAATTCAATAACATTTTATGAAACATTATAATGTATTTGAATATATGTTGGATATAAATAACCTAGGATAAACATATTGTTTGAAAGACTAAAAAAGGTGTCATAACATATACATCATATAAGTAACTTATCATGATTATGCGGCTCCTCAATATGGAAATTGTTTCTTACCATATGATTTTTGGTTATAGTTAATGGATGGAACCTGGGGGAACATAGTTGATGGTGATTGAAAAGGAAAATTGAATTATAGACTTCACGGGAACCTAAATTCTATGGGAGTTGGAATAATAAATCTTCTTACTATGCTCACAAAACATCCTCAATAGATGAATCATAGTGGAATTCCAAATGACAAAAAGAGATGATAATATTCTATTTAGTCCTTAATGAGGAAACATACACCTTTTTTAGAGGCCTTTATGATCCAATTGTTTCGGAATAATGGATTAATAACATTGAAAAAATATTTTTCATCCTATAGTGATTAGAAAACTAGAGACTTATTCTAGTTGTTTATCATTTATAATGTGAAGTGGACTAGTGGTTGAATATAATGTTGAATAAGAGTAATCAAGATGAAATTTAAGACATGGAATGGTACATGTTCAGGACCATTTTTTTAATGTGTAATTTCTTCGGATTCTTCAATCCCAGATGCAGAATGAGTTCCTTAGGTTGATGAAATGGGATGATGAATCTATCAGTACCTACAAGGCTAATTTCATAGGCTTTCACGGTACGATTCATGAATTAGCATCTGACACAAAAAATAGTTGAAAGGTTATTCACTAGCTTAAATCTATGTCTAGTAATGGAATTGGAAATAAGAGTCTTTAGTAGCTATGAAGAGTTTGTGCGTTGTGAAAATAAATGTTGAAATGGAGGTCGGAGCCATGTATCAACCTCATGATTTTGACGAGAATAAGAAGATTGAGTTCAAAGGAAACCCTAAAAACCATGGTGAAAAAGATGTGTATTCTTTAATTCTTTAAATATGAGAATAATCATTGATGAATTTGTATTTGTAAGAACCTGGATCTTAATTTTCTGTATGGATCTTGATTTCAGGTGTTTTTGAGAAAAGGAAGAGTTTTTGGATTTTTAATGAGAACACACCATGTACCTAGTTTCTGTGGGTATCCATGTACTTGTTGTGTAACGACCGAGTACGTGGCTGTGGGGTGACCTAGAGACCTCCTAAATTAGGTGCCGGTTATGGAATGTATATAGAGTGGACATTAAGTGAACATTCCACGTACTTTTCATTTTTATTTTTTAAATCGGACAGGGGTCGCACCTAATTTCTAGAAACACCTTCTTCTAGCCCCATCTCATATAGGAGGAATTAGAAAAACTAAATTTTATCTAAGCCCCTAATCTTTCAACCATTGTCCAAATCAATCACCATTGATTGCATTGGAATATCCATAGTGAGTTCTTCCTTGTTCTAGAGACTCTCCTCTTGATTCCTCTTGTTTTGTAAGATATTCAAATTTCATAATTTTTGATATTTTTTTAGTTCTAGGACATTCTTGGTCTATTAAAAGGTTGAGGCTTAAATATAAGGATTTCAAAACATTGAGGTAGGTGGTTTTTTTTCCTTTCGTGACTTTTCTTTGAGTTTATAAGCCAAAGTGCCGATTAACCGTGTTTCGAGTATTTTGGGCAAATAGGTTTGAACCCTATGTTTTATACCTTATATTAATTATTAGATATAGGATTTGTTGAATAGATACTATGTGAAATTAAATGTTAAAGGAACATCCTAGGGGTTTGTTTCCTTGTGTGACTGTTTAGGTTCATTTGGTCTAGGTTTCCTATAAGTCAGACCATGTTTCCTTACTGCTTGCTAAATGCATGTGATATGTATTGAAATTGTTTAGCTATATAATATTTGATATTACTTTCGGTTTCTTGTGATCATGCATGATTGATTGAATTATACAGAGATGTGGGAACCTGGTGTTGTTATACCATAGGGGTGATTGACAATGGGTGACCCACAAGTGAGTCTACAGTTACGTTACAAGACCACTAAGGGGATTGACTAGGTGTTCACCCTCCGAGTGTCTGATATAATTTTCACTATGGGACCACATGGTGGATTGACTAAGAGGGATCCCTCATAGTGTCTATAGATACATTATTATACTATAAGGTCGAATTGACGTTGAGTGATACTCTAGAGAGTTTGTAGTTATTGTGGAATGAGCATAGGGGGAATTTATTTTGACAGCTTCCTTAGATTGTGTTTTCATTTTATTTCATTATTTTACCAGAGTGTTTAGACTGTGTGAGGTAACTAGAGTGTTAGTATAAATGTTGAATTTCTTTGACCTGTCTTCCATGCCAAAGAACAAGCTAGGATTTGGTCCAGTTGGGTAGTCTTCTGAGACACCTATTTGTGAGAGATTTTTGAAAAAATGTTTAATATTAAATGTTAAAAAATGTAAATTGAAATTGTAGGTTTGGTTACTTTTCTATACAACTAGTTTGTTTGATGAATTTTCATTTTTACCTACTATATATACTCACTAATAGTTAGGTATATATCTTATAGTGGTTGCCTAATATGATTCATCACACACCCAATAAGGGTCGTGTTTTTAGACACAAATTTATTATATTATTGCAGGTATTGATAAGGGAAATTACCCTTCAACTTCAGGTTCTTTATTACTTTGGAGATGGAGAGCACGAGACCAAGATGAGGCTTGTGATGCTACTTGAAGATACATGTTTTCATTTTTACATTGGTTTAGTACTATATTTTCATGTTTTGATACATGTATGACTGTTTTCCTAGACATATGTGACATGAATAATTTATATATGTGATCCAGTTGATTTTATGCTTTTAGTATTATGATGTTTCCTTATTTCATGGTATTACTAATTCTGCTGTTGTATGTTATTGTTATTCTATTGTGTTACTCTACGAATGAGAGAATAGTTTCCCCACTACCACACCGAAGGCCCTCGCTACAAGTTGGAAGACTATGGAATTCGTGGAAATACGCATGAGGACATGGGACCAACCGGTTACAAGGAACCTTTGGATGGAACCCGGAACCGGGATGTTTCAATGTGGTATCAGAGGACCCTATTCCTATATGGATAATTGGCGGGGATAAGGCCTTCCGCTTTCATGGGAGGGTATGGGTTTCATCAAACATATGCGAGGAGATGATATAGGGTTTTAATTATTTTTTTGGGAAGTTCATCCTGGTCTCACAAAAATGAATATAAATCTACACCATCATTATTGGTGGACTAGCATGAAGAGAGATGTTGTTGGTTTTGAGATGAGGTGTTATACTTGTCAGCTGGTGAAGGAGGACCATCAAAAAACAATAGGGCTTTTGCAGTAGTTACCTATTCCTGAGTGGAAGTGGATAGATGTCGCGATTGACTTCTTGATAGGTTCAATACAGTCTCCTCGTTGGAATTATTCAGTTTGGTATGTCATTATCAGACTCATAATGGTTGTACACTTCTTTCCAATCAAGGATACCTTCAGTGTTGATGAGAAGGGAAAGTTTTATATCTGAGATATTGTACATTTTCATGGGGTACTACACTCCATCATTTCTAACTGGGATTACCATTTTACGTCCCATGTCTAAGTGGGACTAAAGAGGAATTTGGGTATACATGTACTTCTAAGTATAACATACAATCCACAGACAAATGGCCAGTCCGAGCATACGATTCAAGTGCTGGAGGACATGCATCGCCCATGTAACCTAGATTTTGGAGGATCTTGGGAGAATAAAATATATACAGTGGTGATTTCCTACAATAATAGTTTTTAGGATACTATTTATATGGATCCTTGTGAGGATTAGTACGATAGGACATGTCGATCAACCCTTTGTTGGCTGGAAGCATGAGAGGCAGCTATGTTGGGACCTCATCTTGTCCAAGAGTCCAGCGAGCAGGTGGAGTTGATTTAGAAAAGTATGGAAAATAAAAAATCATGTCAAAAGTATTATGATGATATATGGAGATGACCTCTTTAGTTCAAGGTCCGATATTAAATTTTCCTATGTGTCACACCTATATTGGGACACGGGAGGATTAAGATATGGGGAAATCATTCAATGAGATATGTCGGGCTATTTGATGTTTTGTAGAGAGTCATGCGGGTTCCCTATCAATTACAGTTACCTCATTGGTACTGGGCTATGCACAAAATCTTCCATTTTCCTCAGCTACTATATTACTTGTCATGCTCATCTCACATTTTTTCTACCAAAGGAGGATGAGTTAAATGTTGACAGATCGTTTGAGGAGCATCCTATCTGGATTGATGATCGCAAAAAAAAAAAGGTTCTACATGACTAGTTTGGTCATATGGTACATGTGTTGTGGTATTCCAGTCAAGTACATGATGAGACTTGGGAGAGGGGGCTGATGTGCGATCGGAGTGGCCATTGCTTTTCAAGGATTCTTCCTCTGTTACTACATGTTCAGGAAATTCATAGATGAAATTATTTAAGGAGGGAAGTTTATAAGAACTCAGATCTACATTTAAGGTATGGATCTTGATTTTGGGTGTTTTTGATAAAAATAATAGTTTTTTGTAATTTTTTAGAGTACTCATTGTGTACTTATGAGTACACACCGTGTACCTGGTTAACGTGGGTAACCGTGTTCTAGCGGTGTAACAGCCGAGTTCATGGTCTTGTGGGGTAACCTGGAGACCAACTAAAGTGGAGTTTGATTTCGGCATGTACAATTCATGTACATTAAATAGACACAACATATACATTTATTTGTATTTTCTAAATCATACTGGGACTACATGTAATTTCCCGAAACACCTTCTTCTAGCCTCTTCTCATCTAGAAGCTATGAGAATTGTCGAATCTTCTCAGAGCCCTTGATCTGTCATCTATTCAAAGAAAAAAAACAATCGATTTCATTGGAATCTCCATGATGATTTATTCTTTCTTCTATGGCCTCTTCTGCTGATTTCAATTCTTTCATGAGATTTTTGAGTTTGAGCATTTTTGATGTTTTTTAGATCTATGACATTCAAGGATGATTAAAAGACTGAGTTTATACTATATCAATGTTATAACTATGAGTTAGGTGTTTTGTTTCCATTTATGAATTTTCTTTGATTTTATATTCCAAAGTGTCGAATACCCATGTTTCGGGTATTTCGGGTAAAAGGAGTTGAACACTCTTTTATCATCCTTAGTTTGATTGTTATATTATGGCTCTATTGAAGATATATTAGGTGAATTACCTGTTAAAGGATGAACCCAAGTGTGTGTTTCCTTTTATGATTGTTTTAGGTCGTTTAGTCTAAGTTTCCTATGAGGCCGACCTTATCTCCTTGCTGTTTTCTAAATTCTTGTGATATACATTGAAATTATTTAGCCATATTGTATTTGAAATTATATTGGGATTCTTATTATCATGTATGAATGATTTAATTTCATAGGGATGTGGGAACCTTGTATAGTTAGACCGTAGGGGGAATAGTCTATGGGTGCTCCCTCTGAGTGTCTATAGTTACGTTACGAGACAACTGGGGGGATTGAATGTGATTTCTCCCTCAATGTGTCTGATCTAATTTGCTCTACAAAACCATATGGGGGAATTGACAATGAGGTCTTCCTCAGAGTGTCTATAGATACATTACGAGACTACAAGGGTGAATTGACGTTGAGTGCACCACAGAGAGTCTGTAGTTATTAAGGAATGTTCGTAGGGATAATTGACTGTGAGAGCTTCCTCATAGTGTTGTTTCCTTTAATGACTTTATTTGACCATAGGGGTTTGAATGTGTGGGTTACCCAGAGGGTTATTATACGCATTTAATGTTTGTGACATATCTTCCTAGCTAATGCACATGCTTGGATTCGGTCCTGTTAGGTCGTCTTATGAGATACATATTTTTGATACATTATTGATTAAATGTTTAATATTAAATGATAATGAATGAAAATAGAATCTTTAGGTTCGGTTTGTTTTATGTAATCTTAGTTTTGTTGCTACATTTCAATTTTTACATGTTATACATACTCATTGACAATTAGGCACAAATCATGTGGTGGTTGACTACTGGGATTCTACTGACACCTTGTTTGGGTCATTGTTTTTGACCTAAAAAGATTTTATTATTGCATGTATAGGTAAGAGAAGGCAACATTCTACTTCAAGAAATTGATTTCTGCAATGGTAGAGATCATGGTGCCAAGATGATAATTGTGATGTTGCTTTAGTTTACTTGTTTTAATTTGAACTTTGGTTTAGTACTATATTTTATAGAATTGTGACTTGTTTGGCTTCTTCCCATGACATACATGACATGAATTATTTATATATGTGCTGTACTTTATTATCTACTTTCATTATTACAATTTTTCCTTATTTTAATGTATTACTACTCTAGATGGTGTTTGTTATTTTTATTCCACAATGTTACACTTCCAATGAAGAAATATATTCCCCACTACCACACCCAAGGACCTCGCTGCTAGTCGACATCCTCTGGCATTCGGTGAAATACGCTTGAGGCCATGTGGCCAACCAGGTAAGGGGCATCTTTGGGAGGCACCTGAAACCGTGATGTTACAGTATTAAGGGGTTTAATAAATGATTTAATAGATTAAGGGATTGTCACCAGGAAACTGATTGTCAAATTTATGGGATGAAGGTAGCTAATAGTTCTAAGGGATTAAAATACACATAGAATGAACCCCCCCCCATGATTTAGTGCTACAAGTGTAGTGGAAATTGGAATTATTCAAACTAGTTCCCAAACCCAAGTGTTGGTGATGACAATAGATGTCAATAATATCTTAAGCTAAGGGACAAGGGAAAATATCAAGAAATATAAATTTAATACATGGTGTTTGTGTAATGCTCTGACCCCAGTTACCCAGAGTCGTTGCTTTATTAAACAACATTGGCATGATCACAAGGGTTAAATTCCCAAAAGACCAATATGTTTTGGATCCTTGGATGTAATAGATACATACATAAGTTTTACATTATATTATAGAAATGAAATTCGTCTCCCTTAGACTGTCCCTACAGGTCATTCATAATATATTTCTTCACATCCTATGAAAAATAAAACATTGAAATGGGGGAGCTCAGGTGCTCAGTGAAGATAAAAATATGGTGTAAACATTAGTAAATAAGCGTAATCATTTACAGTAATGTTTGAGACAAAAAGAACAAGCATCTTAAAATCAATCATTAGCATAATTTTGAAATGATAAATCAAATAATTTTATTTACATATTCACATTGATATTCTACTTGTCGAATAATGAAATGTAATATCAATAGCCTGTTTCATAATGATAGAATGCATTATTCCAAACATCATAACCACATAGTCAAGGCATCGTGCTAAGATTATAAATAAGATTTTGGCAAGGCCTTCCCCCAAGACACTAGTTTGTCTCATGAGACGTATCGATGCATTGAGGAGCTATAGCAGGCTCCACCCATCACTTACAAAGTCCAATTCATTCATCATATGAAAAGGTTGAAACATAACATAAGCATTCATATTAAAAATAGAATACTAAATCTCAATAATTTATCCGTAAATAAATAATGGTATAAAAATAACACATCCAGATTCAAACAAATCACAAAACCATTAATACAATATGGATGATTTCCACATAATAAATCAACATCAAACATGTGTTAAATCTGTGAATGGATGTTGACATAGATGAAATCAAAACTACTTGGGAGAAATATATATTTCTATTTTGAAATCATTTAAAAGTTATAGAATTATAAAATAAAAAATTTATTTTTAAAATATTCATATAATCTTCTAAGGTATTCTTAGAAGGTGTAATAACGGTGGAAAATAACAGCATCATCCTTATAAGTTAAAAACATTATTTCGTTAATTTTGTCAAAAAGGTCATAATGGACATTGTTTGGAAAACAACAGAAAGATTTATTTAGAAAAATGTAAAAAAAAAATCCAAAAATTGGTATAAAAAACATTATCCCATAGTCTTGGAAATATTAAAGATGTTTTGAAATACATTTTTGAGAAATACAGATGTGGATGATAAAGAGGTCTCAGTAGATACTCACATATAAATAACCTCAAATAATGAAGAGATTGTAGAATTAACCCTTAACTTGTAGTTTTCATTGATAGTGGATATGCTGACCTCCTATATAATAGTTAAATAATGTTTATAAAATTATAAAATAACCACATACATAAATATTATTTCATATATGATCTTCTAATATTTCATTGTTAATAATATTTCAATAGTATCATCGTTTCGGGTGTTAACATATTCATTTTCCTTAATATGCGTGGTTATGTAAGACATGTTTATTATGTATAGGATGTATTTGATTCAAATCCATAATTATATTAAGTTCTTAATCATTATTGATAATCATAAAATTAAAATTATTCATGAATGGTTTTTATGGGGACGAAATTTCATCGCGTTCATGGAGATGGTAATCTTTACGTATGAACAATTGACAATATAAGTCGATTTATGCTGAAATTGTATGTAATTGGATGGTACAAAAATATATACTGAATAATTATCATGGTATATTTATTATTTATATCTGTTATACTAATTAATATAACCATCCAAAAATGATGCATTTGAATAATAAACTACACCGCGACGTGTATACTATAAGCCGTACGTACGCACGTATGGTGAATTGTCATTCATAAGATAGATAGAATAATGAATATGGTTGTACCATCTTTATAATAACAACACGATATGTATAAGGTACTGAAGATATATTTTGGAATAGAAACAACAAAGAAAGAGGAAGTGGAAAAATAAATAAACTTTGAAAGAGGTGGTGAAATGATTTTATCTTCTATGGGTTGTTTCCTTTTGATTTGATCAGAAGGGATCCATTGACTGGGTTTATGATCAATTTATGGCCTCTAGGTCTAAGTTAGAGTAGTTTGTAGAATATTTCAGCAGGGGTCGGCTGATCCAAGTCGCTTTGGAGGAGTGATTTTTAAAGATGGGGAACTACCTTTTTATAAGAGAGGTGACAGTCACTTTAAGAAATGATTTAAATATTATTTCATTATAAAATAATATTAATTTAATAATTGATAAAAAATAAATTATTTCAAGGATAAGGTAATGATGGGTCGAAAAACTCTCAACCAATAGGTTTTAGACATGTTTAGGTCACCTTATTATCCTTATATTTGAGATTTAACTCTTTGTTAAATAGTTTAGCTTTTACCATGCATTCTTTATTATTATAAGAAATTGTTAATAAACATACTATAAAAAGAAAAGAGAACCCCAATTGGTTAATTATTAATATATATAACTTTATATAATTCCTTTCGCTGAACATTATATTTTTTAGAATATTATATTAATTAATAATATAGTATTTGTTTTAAAAACATATTTATGAAAATTTTGACAGTATTTGTTATTTTGTTCTTGTGAAAGTCCTAAAAACAATATCAAATTTAAATAAATATGATTAATAAACCATAACATGTCACTTTAACATATAAAATTAGTCAAATTCATTAGATGTATCAATATACATTTATTTGGATATTTATAATATCAATTATTATAATCATTCATTATTAAGGTAATTATAAAATCATAATTGTGTCATAAATAAATTTAAGTATATAAGGTCTAAAAATTAACAATTAAATACCATTATGTAGGAAATCATTTTATATTTCTAATGTATATTTATAATTGAGTTTATCTTTTGTATAAACCTATATTAAAAATGGATTAGTTATTAAACATTGAATTTAGCACATTTAATTCTTCTTTAAATAAATTAATAATAAATGTTATAATCTAATCCATGTTGACCAAAAAGATAATATTTTTGTCCAATGGTAGATTTTGGTTTGTATATACCTATCAAATAGAGTGAGGACATGTGTTAAGGTAATTATAATATCATTTTTTACCTTTAATTACCTTATTTACTTTTAACTGTGGTAAATAAAAGTCTAAAGTTACTATTTAACAAAAATTATTTTCATCTTGTTGAACCACATTTTAATTACTGATGTAAACCATGTCTATTGGATTTTTTTAAATTCAATTCACAGAAGTGGTAAAATTACATTTTATGCAAATTTACAAATGCACCTAAAAGGTGGGTAAAAGACGGTAAAAAGTTCAATAAAATATCATATATATAATATTATTATAAAATGACTCCATTGAATTAAATTAAACATATATAGGTATTAGGAAACTATTTTTACATAAAATAAATTTAATTAAACTATATAACTATTTAAATAAAATGTGGGTTTTAAACAATAACATAATGTTTTTCACTACTCATCAAAAATTGAAAGTTTTCCGAAATATTCCAAAAATATATCCGAAGATAATTTTGATATTCCGAATCCCAAAATGAAGTCCATTTTAAAGAATAAAATTTATAAAATTTAAAAAAGTGTGTATTAATATTCTTAATGGCATGTTTGATTGGTCATGGTGTGCTAAAACTCTATGCTGCGTACAATGAATGCTATTGCATTATTCAAAGGAAAACGTTCCGTATAAGCTTGGGGTGTTACATTATCCCCTCCTTCAAATAATTTCATCCTCAATATTTTATGAATATTACTACATAAAAAGATTTTGGTGGTTCTTCATCATAAGTTCCTCGGGTTCCTATATTTCCTCTTCCATCTTATGGTTCTTCCATAGAACTATTACCAGATGAGTTTTCCAGTTTCTCGACACTTGTTCTCCGGTATCAAGACTCCTGATAGGCTCTTCACAATACGAAAAATCGAGTTCCAGTTCTAGTTATACATAGGTGAGTACAATCATTGGATCAAGAATGTATTTTCTCAACAGTGATACGTGGAACACATCATGAACTTTGGAGAGACTTGGATGTATTTCCAAAAAATAAGCTAAAACTCTAATCTGTTCTATAATTTCAATAGTTCTGACAAACATGGGTCTTACTTTTCCCTTCTTAACAAATCGTATAACACCCTTCCATGGAGATAACTTCATGAAAACACGATCTCCTACTTGAAATTACAAATCCTCCATTCTATTATTGGCATATATATTTAGCCGTCTTTGATCTTCTTTGATGTGGGTTTGTGTAATCATAACCATTTAAATTGTTTCCTCCGCATTTTCTGGGCCTACATGTTTTCTTTCACCAACATCATCCCAACATGTTGGTGTGCGGCATCTGTTTCCAAAAAATTCTTCATATTGTGCAATCTGAATGCTTGAATGGAAGCTATTGTTATACCAAAAATTTTTACATAGGTAAATATTGATCACACGTACCTTCAAAGTCATGTTAGAAAGATCTCAACATTTCTTCTAAGGATTGAATAGTTCATTCTGATTGTCCATCTGTTTGAGGGTGGTTGGCAGTGCTCAAACGAAGTATAGTATGTAAGAAATTATGAATAATTTTCTAGAATCTTTATCTAAAATAAGGATCACGATCAGAAACAATAGATAGGGGTACACCATGAAGTCTTACAACTTCATTAATATATAATCTTGATAAAAATTCTAGTTGTAAATCTTCTCTTATAAAAAGAAAATGTGCTAACTTGGTAATATGATCAACAATGACCCATATTGCCTCTTTCTTTCTACGAGTATTTGGTAGCCCTATGGAAATGTTCATCATAATTTAATTCAACTTTCACTCAGGTATGTGAAGAGGATTCATGACTCCTCCATGATGTAGTCTTCCAGCCTTAACAAGTTGACTAACCATACATCATGACACATAATAAAAAATCTACCTCTTCATTTTTTCCCACCAAATATTTTCCTTCACATCTCTAAACATCTTAGTTCTACTACGGTGTATAAGGAAATTGGGGCTCTTAACATCATCTAACAAATCCATTTAAGGACTAGATATATTTGGAACACAAACTATCTTCCCAAATTTCAAAACTCCATCTTCATATACAAATTCAATCAGTCTCCGATCATTCACAACATTAATTTTCATTTGAAACACCTCATCATTAGTTTGAAAACATTTTATCCATTCATGTAAATAAGGATTGGAAACCATTCGAAAAACTATTGATTTTTCACCATCCATGATTATATCCATAACCATCTATACTAGATCCTTGAACATAGGATCCCATTCAACTCTCATCTTTTTCAAAACACCATTACATTTCTTTCTTAAAGAATCTGCCACCTTATTTTCCATCCCCAGGTGGTAGTGTAAAGTGAAATCATAATCTTTCATAAGTTCTAGCCTTCTTATTTGCCTCATTTTGAGTTCTTTTTGTGAGAAAATATACTTCAAAATCTTGTGATTGCTATATATCTCACAATTTTCACCGTAGAGATAGTGTCTCGATATCTCAATGCAAATATTATAGCTGATAACTCAAGATCATGATTAAGATAGTTTTTTTCTTGAATATTTACCTATCATTATGAATATCCAATAACTCTATCATTTTTCATAATGACACAATAGAGTATTTTCATTGATGAATCGGTATAAATAACAAAACCATCATTCCCCAAAGCTTGAGTCAACATATTATAATTGACTAATCTTTTCTTCAATCCTTCAAAACACTATTCACACTCTTTTTTTCCAAACAAGTTTAACCCCTTTATTTGCAATCATTGTTAACGGGTTTTCCAATTGGGAAAAATTCTGGATGAAACACTGATAATAACCTGGTAAACCAATAAAACTATGTATCTCATTTATACTTGTCCATGCTATAAATTCTCGTATTTCTCTTCTCATAGAAGGATAAAAAAGATTCCAACCTTAGAGACAATATGGCCATGAAAAAGAAATTTTCTTGAAGCCAGAAATCACACTAGCTAAACATCCCATATAATTCAATTTTTCTATGGGTTTTTAGAATATTACGCAAGTGATTTTCATGATCATATTAGCTTTTTGTGTATACCAAGATATCATCAATAAATACTACTACAAATTCATCTAGATATTCCATGAAAAAACTATTCATTAGATCCATGGAAACATAGGTTGATTAGTCAGTCCAAAAGGCATTACTGTAAACTCGTAATGCCCATACCAGGTTTGAAATTATGGCTTCGGAATGTCTTCCTTCTTCACACCCAACTGATGATATCCAGATCGAAGTTCAATCATTGAAAAATATCAATCACCATGAATTTGATCAAATATATCATTAATGCGAGGTAGGGGATACTTGTTTGTAACACCCCAAGATTTTATGAAAAATTTTCTTTTTAATTTCATTAATGTCTTGTGTTGTACGCTACACTAAAAAGGAGCTTTCACAACACACATCCATGACTTGCCTTGCATTACACGCAATCGCGGCCTTCCTCGATAGCTTGCGTCGTACGCAATACCGAGTTTCACTAAACAATGATATGCTATTAAAATATTATTAAAACTAGCCGTTATGAATAACAATTACCACTTATTGAAATTTTGTAAATTTTATGGACTTCATTTTTGGATTCGGAATATCGAAATTATCCTAGGGTGAAATTTTGGTATTTTTTTTTGAAAACTTTCAATTTTTGATTATTAGTGAATCCACTAAGTGGTAGTTAAAATACTGTATTTTTCATAAAACTTAATTTTACCGCTTCTGTGAGTGGAATTTCGAATATCTGAGAGACATGGTTAATATCAAGGACTAAAATGTGGTTCAATGAGATGAAAATAATTTTTTGGTGAATAGTAACTTTTTACTTTTATTTACCACTTTTAAAATAAATAGGGTAATTAAGGGTAAAAATGATATTATTATTACCATAACACATGTCCTAATTCTATTGGACAAGTGTAATTCGACCAAGAACAACCTTAAGAATAAAATATGACCATTTAGGCCCACTTGGATTAGATTAGGACATTTATTATTAATTTATTTAAAGAAGGGTTAAATAGTTAAAATCAATGTTTAATAAGTAAATCATTTTTAATATGGGGTTATACATAAGATAAATTCTACTATAAATATTCATTAGAAAGGTAAAAATATTTCCTACATAATGGTATTTTATTTATAATTTTTATACATTAAATAATTTAATTTATTTATGAAACAACGATGATGCAGTAATTATCTTTTTAATGAAATATTGACATAATTTATGTTATAAATACCCAAATAAATGAACTTTGAGACTTTTTATGAATTAAAATAATTTAATAGGTCAATATGACATGTTATTATTGATTTAAGTAACTTGGTTCGAACTAATCATTCTGTTATGATTTTCACAAAAATCAATTACTACATAGTGTCAATAATGACAGAAAATAGTTTTTAAAACATATATTATATTAATAATTGTTATTTTATTCCTAAAAATCTATGTTTCTGACAAATTACTTAGATAAGGCTATATATATTAATAATAAACAACTTGGGGTTCGTTTGAAATGATATGGTAAGTTTATTAACCTTATATTGTAAGAAAACAAGAAGACACAATATTAGTTAAATTATCTAACTTAAAGTTAAATCTAAATGATAAGGTTAAAATAGTAAACTAAACTTGTCCAAATTCTATTGGATGATAGGATTTAGACCCCTCCCCACCTTATCTTAGAAATAACTACATTTGGAGCTATTAAAAACCGAATTTGACTTTATAATAAAATACTATTTTTCGTTATTCCAAAGTTGCCCCTCTCCTCCCTTATAAAAGGGCACCTCCTCCATCTCTTTCTCACACCACTTTGAGCCTTCAAGATCGGCCAACCCCTGCCAAATTCCCTTCTCCACTTCCCTATAAACTTCTTAGAGGTTTGGGTCTTCCTCAGAGACCAATTTTAGTGCCCTAAAAGGAGATCTCAAAGAGGCGCTTCAAAGAAGAGGTAATGTCCATTACCGATTCTTTCACCTTTATTTCTTCTTCCACTTCTTCTTATTAGGTTGTTTAATTATGAAGTAATAACATAAGTATCACTAATATACTGATATGTTATTATAATTATGAAACAACCCTATTTCACCATCTATCCATCCTACGTAAAATGAAATCACCGCGCGTGCGTACGTACGGAATACCGTGTCCACGCCGTGGTGTAACCTATTTTCCACCACCACCTTACTTGGATGGGTATAATGCTATAAATAATGACTATATATGATTATTGTAATGTGATATTGATTCTTAAATAGTATATATATATACTCCAATACAATTCCACAATCATGGGAACGATATCATTGCTCGTGCGTACGTACGGAATACCGTCTCCACGATGTGATGCGACTCTTTCTACATGATCTTCCTTGCATAATGATTATATAAATGAATTGAATTAATTAATATGATATATATTACCCTAATACCATTCTGGAAATGAGGTTTCTATAATATAAAAAGAAAAATAAGAATTTATTCGACAAAACACGCATAAGAACAAAAAGTAATAAACACCCGAATAACAAGTAATAATGAAATATTACCAATAATAAGATAATAATATGATCTTATATGATATCATAAAAATAAGTATGATTCTGGAATAAGTCAATAACTTTATTTAAATCATTATACAGGAGGTTCAGACACTTACGAAGCAAATTGGACCTAAGGTAAGGGAAATATCCCAATCTCATTTTTATCCGAGATTGTTTATACTTTAGTATTTACTGGGGTGTATTTTATCATCCACATAAATGTTTCCTAAATATATAATATTATTTCCATCCACCTACAATTGTTTAAATCCAATTTTACCCTGCGGTGAGTTTTTAGTAAAGGATATGAAAGGAATATTTTTTCGTTTTTCATACGAGGTACTTTTTGACTTTTCTGACAAAAGTACGAAGAATGTTTTTTTTAAAATTATACAGCATGAATGGATTTTTAAAACATTATTTCCAAGAAGCTTCCTTTACAAGTTATCATGTTTATTTTTAATCAACTTCTTTTAGTTTATAATTGTATGACATGTTAAGAAAGGAAAAGTGTTTTTGAAGTAGAAAGGATATTTTCCTCAAGAATGGAGTTCAAGTGTTTTATCAAAATTATTTTCCATCTAAGATAATAAAGGGTTATGTTTTCATCCCTATTATTACATTTCTTTGATTATGTTGTGATGTAATTATATTTATGAATTCCATTATCTTATATGAATAGTTTTATGATGTCATGAAGTTTAAGATTCCCATTTTTATTACATGGGTTATACAATGATGTATGATTTACGATTTTGTGGCACACATAAGAATGGTTTCATTATGAGATGGGTGGGACCTATATCTCCCTCCAATGCATTGGGTAAAGATTTTATATCTCGTGAGATAGACATAGCTGGAACGGTAGGTTATACCGGTTCAGTGAAACAGGACTGAAATGAGGAGTGAACTCGGTTCAGAAAGGGACTTGGTCCACTGAGATAGTCTTGGAAATGAGTCTTGACTAATAAGAAATGATTCTATATGATTATGTGTGTATTCCACAAAGATTCATGTTTTATGTTATGATTATTGGGATTACATTTCACTACTATGATTTATATCATGTTATGAAATTATGATCTCTTTTGCAGGTTACGATTTCCAAAAGAAATGTTCTTATGAATATGACGTGATTGATATTTCTTTAGATTACCCTTTCTGAGCATTTGAGCTCACCCTTTTATGTTTTCTTTTCCCCGGGATATAAAGAAAGGATTTAGGTTTAAAAAAAGAAGATCTTTACGGGAGATGTTGAAAATCTTTCACCACGATTAGAAGATTATATTCCGAGTTTCCAAAGACACTAAACTATTACGGTCCTTGTGTGTGTGTTTTTGTTATGTACTAAGTATTCCGAAAAAGTAATGTAATGTCTATGTATGTTAAGCTTCAGGGCTCTATAGTTGGTATCAGAGGAAAGGTTTAGTCAACCTTTGGAAACTAGGATGCGAGAACTTTAGTGAGATCCCTAGAGATATTTCTAAGGTATGTCTAGGGATGTCCCTAAGGTTAAGTATACGTATAGGTTATAGTACTAGAATTACGCTAACGATCATAGCATAAAACCTAAGATGTTAGATATTGAAGGTACTCCCCCTTTATTATTTTGTTTTTCCCTAGCATGATTCTTGCCTCTCACACTATTCTTTTTGGGTTTTAGATGATGGCTGGAACCCGAAGGAACCGTGTTGATCAATGCAATGGACACTGCAATGATTGTCCTCCGGAATAAACAAATGTTATGGGAGATGGAGTGCAAAATCTTATCGCTATATTTACACAATCTATGAATCATTCTGGACTTCCAAATGAACAGAGAAGGGAACAATATTCTATTGAGTCCTTCATGAGGCAACGTCCACCTTCTTTCAGTGGGCCTTCTGATCCACTTATTGTTGAACAATGGATCAGTACCACTGAAAAGGTATTTTCAGTTCTTCAATGTTCAGAACATGATAAAGTCATCTTAGTAGTATATCATTTGGAAGGTGAAGCTGATCAATGGTGGAATCTTATCAAGAATACGAGGCCAAGAGATGAAATTGAATCCATGGAATGGGACAAGTTAAAGAACTTATTTTTCAATATGTACTTCCCTTGTATTCTTCGAACAAAGATGGAGAAGCAGTTTCTTGGACTAATGCAAAAGGATGATGAATCTGTTGGTGTATACGAAGCGAATTTTACAAGGCTTGCAAGGTGTGCATCTGGCTTTATCATCCAACCTGAAAGTAAAGTTGATCGATTCTTCGGTGTCTTAAAACCAAATCTTCGAAGGGCATTAGCTATAATAGACTTCAGCAGCTATGAATAAATTGTGTGTTGTGCTATCAAGGTAGAAATGGAAGTTGGTGTTACTTATCCATATAGTAGTTTTGAAAAGAAACGAAAGATGGAGTTCAAGGAGAAATCTCAGAATAATTATGAAAAGAAGATGAATGTTTTCTTATGCTCAAAGTGTGTAAAGAAGCACGGTGTAGATTTCTTAAAGGGACTGGAAAATGTTTTATGTGTGGAAAAGAAGGTCATCGAGCAGCTGAGTGTCGAAGTAATGGAAAATGGGTTTCTAATGATGTTAATAAAGAAAAGACTGCAGAGAACACACCACTAACACTTCAATGCTTCAAGTGGAAAGAAATGGGGCATTATGCTAATAAATTCCCTAATCCAAGGGTTAGTGATGATCGACATGAGCAACCACTTAAGGCAAAGGAAAAAAGGGAAGTCACATGCGATCACCATTGGCAATGTTGAATATGAAAACGATGTGGTGGAATGATTAAGTGTTTATGTAATGGGATTCCAAAATAATGTTGTATATAGTATCGTGGAATATTAGAATATTTATGTATTGGTCTATTGTGGTTTTCAATAATTTTATGGTACCGGTAACCATGGATAGTGATTGAGATATTTTTGAAAAAAATATGATATGCACATAATGAAGGGATAAGGAGAAAATGAAATGTTTGACAGTATTCATGAGATCATGACTGATATAAGGAAAGAGTTATATCATGGTTTGAGGTTTTGGTATGTGAAAAGAGTTAACTTTTGACAGCACACATGTTTTCACTAAGATTCAATGGGTAGTCATTTTTCAAGAGAATACATGATTAAGGCCTTCAAATTTTTGGAATGTGACCAACAAGACATATCTCATGATATAAGGGGATCAACGATGGTATTAACATGCTTGTTATATGAACTCTTTGGTAATTGTTTTCACTATAATATGAGATTGGTAGCAGTATTTTGGATAAGCCTAAAGATTGGAAATGATTATGTTGGACATAAGTTATTATTGTTTAAGGATATAACTTTTTTCGATATTATTGATGGGATGTTATAGTAATGTAGTTTTAGAAAAAGGACAACTTGCAGGACAGGTGAAAGCCCATCGCGTCAGACAAGGCTGTGGGAATCGAATCCACAACCGAAGTGCGACTGGCCTCTATTGCATACCACTGGCCTACAAGAAGTCCCTGGTTAGTAGAAACTAGTTTTATTTTATTACGCGATATGATATATGAAGTATAAGTTCATTTTTGGAATCGTATACGATTAACCTCACCATAGATCGTCTTATGTATTTTTGACAAATTTTGTAACCTTTTGTTTGAGACAGATGGAATGACCCATCATTATATCACATGATCTGCTAACACTTCGCGAATGACAAATCCAATTTCATTTCATTAAGAGATGAAGTGGAAATTGTCCAAAGAACGACCAACGACGACATTGTACCAAAATCACGAAAGTATTTCTTCTAATTCCAATTTCATCAACTTTATGGAAATGATCTTGAAAACCAAAAATGTTGTCCTAGTAATCTTATATCTGATGAATCAGATGGTACCTTAGATCATCACAAATTTACGGCTTTCTGATTGCTGGATTTTCCATAGCCATGTTCTCTACCACTCTCCATCAGAACATGGTGGTTAGATTTTTCTTCCATATCCATATTTTCACCTATGTGGAAACCAAGTGATTAGTTTATTTGGGTAACTGTTACGTTTCATACTTTTGTTTTTAAAGATTGGTTTTGGTATTCCTTTTTACTATGTGGGTTTCTATTAAAGAAACTTTCGAGTAGTAAACCATTTATAACCCTGAAGAATTTCGAGGGCGAAATTCATTTTAAGGGGGGTAAAATGTAACACCCCGAGATTTAATGAAAAATTTTCTTTTTAATTTCATTAATGTATTTTGTTGTACGCTACACCAAATGGAGCTTTCACAACACACTTCCATGACTTGCCTTGCATTACACACAATCGCGGCCTTCCTCGATAGCTTGTGTCGTACGCAATACCGAGTTTCACTAAACAATGATATGCTATTAAAATATTTTTAAAACTAGCCGTTATGAATAGTAATTACCACTTTTTGAAATATTGTAAATTTTATGGACTTCATTTTTGGATTCGGAATATCGAAATTAGCCTAGGGTGAAATTTTGGTATTATTCTGAAAACATTCAATTTTTGATGAATAGTGAAACCACTAAGTGGTAGTTAAAAAACTGAAATTTGCATAAAACATAATTTTACCGCTTCTGTGAGTGGAATTTCAAAAATCCGAGAGACACGGTTAATATCAAGGACTAAAATGTGGTTCAATGAGATGAAAATAATTTTTGGTGAATAGTAAATTCTTACTTTTATTTACCACTGTTAAAAGTAAATAGGGTAATTAAGGGTAAAAATGATATTACTATTACTCAAACACATGTCTTAACTCAATTGGACAAGTGTAATTCGACCAAAAACTACCTTAGGAATAAAATATGACCATTTAGGCCCACTTGGATTAGATTAGGACATTTATTATTAATTTATTTAAAGAAGGGTTAAATAGTTAAAATCAATGTTTAATAAGTAAAGCATTTTTAATATGGGGTTATACATAAGATAAATTAGACTATAAATATTCATTAGAAAGCTAAAAATATTTCCTACATAATCGTATTTTATTTGTAATTTTTAGTCATTAAATAAGTTAATTTATTTGTGACACAACGATGATGCAGTAATTATCTTATTAATGAAATATTGACATAATGTATGTTATAAATACCCAAATAAATGTAATTTGAGACTTTTTATGAATTACACTAATTTCATAGGTTAATATGACATGTTAGTATTGATTTAAGTAACTTGGTTCGAACTAATCATTCTTTTATGATTTTCACAAAAATCAATTACTAAATAGTGTCAAAATGGACATAAAATAGTTTTTTAAAAAAATATTATAATAGTAATTGTTATTTTATTCCTAAAAATCTATGGTTTGGCAAAATGACTTAGCTAAGTCTATATATATTAATAATAAACAACTTGGAGTTCGTTTGGAATGATATGGTATGTTTATTAACCTTATAGTGTAAGATAACAAGAAGACACGGTAAAAGTTAAATATCAAACTTAAAGTTAAATCTAAATTACAAGGTTAAAATAGTACACTAAACTTTTCCAAATTCTATTGGATGATAGGATTTCGACCCATACCCACCTTATCTTCGATATAACTTAATTTGGAGCTATTAAAAACCGAATTTGACTTTATAATAAAATAATATTTTTAGTTATTCCAAAGGTGCCCCTCTCCTCCCTTATAAAAAGGCACCTCCCTCCTCTCTTCCTCACATCACATTGAGCCTTCAATCTCGGCCAACACCTGACATATTACCTTCTCCACTTCCCTAGAAACATCCTAGATGTTCTGGTCTTACTCAAAGACCAATTTGAGTGCCCTAAAAGGAGATCTCAAAGAGGAACTTCAAAGAAGAGGTAATGTCCGTTACCGATTCTTTCACCTTTATTTCTTCTTCCAATTCTTCTTATTAGGTTGTTTCATTATGAAGTAATAACATCAGTATCACTGATATACTGATATGTTATTATAAGTATGAAACAACCCTATTTCATCATCTATACATCCTATGGAAAATGAAATCACCGCGCGTGCGTACTTACGGAATACCGTCTCCACGCCGTGGTGTAACCTATTTTCCACCACCAACTTAATTGGATGGGTATAATGGTGTAAAGAATTACTATATATGATTATTTTAATGTGATATTGATTCTGAAATAGTATATATATATTCTCCAATACAATTCTACAATCATGGGAACGATATCATCGCTCGTGCGTACGTACGGAATACCGTCTCCACGATGTGATGCGACTCGTTCTACATGATCTTCATTGAATAATGATTATATAAATGAATTGAATGAATTAATATGATATATATTACCCTAATACCATTCTGGAAATGAGGTTTCTATAATCTAAAAAGAAAAAAAAAATATTTGACAAAACACGCATAAGAACAAAAAGTAATAAACACCCGAATAACAAGTAATAATGAAATATTACCAATAAGAAGCTAAGAATATGATCATATATGATATCATAAAAATAAATATGATTCTGGAATAAGTCAATAACATTATTTAAATCATTATACAGGCGGTTCGGACACTTACGAAGCAAATTGGACCTATAGTAAGGGAAATATCACAATCTCATTTTTATCTGAGATTGTTTATACTTTATTATTTACTGAGGTGTATTTTATCATCCACATCCATGTTTCCTCAATATGTAATATTATTTCCATCCACCTACAATTGTTTAAATCTAATTTTACCCTTCGGTGAGTTTTTAGTAAAGGATATGAATGGAATCTTTTGTCATTTTTCGTACGAGGTACTTTTTGATTTTTCTGACAAAAGTACGAAGAATGTTTTTTTAAATTATATGGCATGAATGGATTTTTAAAAAATTATTTCCAATAATCTTCCTTTAAAAGTTTTCAAGTTTATTTTTAATCAAAATCTTTTAGATTATAATTGTATGACATGTTAAGAAAGTAAAAGTGTTTTTGAAGTAGAAAGGATATTTTCCTCAAGAATGGAGTTCAAGTGTTTTATCAAAATTATTTTCCATCTAAGATAATAAAGGGTTCTATTTTCATCCCTATTATTACATTTATTTTATTATGTTGTGATGAAATTATTTTTATGAATTCCTTTATCTTATATGAATTGTTTTATGATGTCATGATATTTAAGATTCCCATTTTTATTACATGGGTTATGCAATGATGCATGATTTACGATTTTGTGGCACACATAAGAATGGTTTCATTATGAGATGGGTGAGACCTATATCTCCCTCCAATGAATTGGGTAAAGATTTTATATCTCATGAGATAGACAAGGCTGGAACGGTAGCTTATACCGGTTCAGTGAAACACGACTGAAACGAGGAGTGAACTCGGTTCAGAAAGGGACTTTGTCCACTGAGATAGTCTTGGAAATGAGTCTTGACTAATAAGAAATGATTCTATATGATTATGTGTGTATGGAACAATGTTTCATGTTTTAAGTTATGATTATTGGGATTACATTTCACTACTATGATTTATCTCATGTTATGAAATTATGATCTCTTTTGCAGGTTAAGATTTCCAAAAGATATGTTCTTAGGAATATGACGTGATTGATATTTCTTTTGTTTACCCTTACTGAGCATTTGAGCTCACCCTTTTATGTTTTCTTTTCCCCATGATATAAAGAAAGGATTTAGGTTAAAAAAAAGAATATCGTTATGAGAGATGTTGAAAATATTTCACCACGATTAGAAGATTATATTCCGAGTTTCCAAAGACACTAAACTATTACGATCTTTGTGTGTGTGTTTTTGTTATGTACTAATTATTCTGCAAAAGTTATGTAATTTATATGTACGTTAAGCTTCGGGTCTCTACATTGTTCATTATTTTTATAGCATTGGCCTCCCAATAGTCAATGGACATCCTAATATATACATCATTCTTCTTAACAAATGAACAAGGGATCCCCTAGGAGAAACACTATGGTGAATAAATCCTTTATTACTCAAAACCTCTTTTTGTTTCTTTAGTTCCACTAACATGGGCCATTCTGTGAGGGGACTTCGATATGGGCCTTGAACTAGGAATTAAATCAATAGAAAACTCAATTTCTCATTCTAGAGGATGTCCATGTAAATCCTTTGGAATCACATTAACATATTCTTGTAAAATTGGTATTTGCTCTATTCAAACATTCATTTCCACACCCATAGTTATTTCATTCTCTTCCTAAAAAATAATTGAATTTATTAGAGCTACTAGGGGTGGATCAATATATGAATTAGATATTGTCATTTCTCTTCTAATGATAAGTTATTCCTTATCATCGTCAAAAATTGAATCCTCCATCGTCTTACAATAAATTTTCACATCATGGTTTAAAATCCAATCTATAATGGGGATTATATCAAATTCTATTGTGGGTATGATGATGAGATCATTATATAATGAATATTTATATGCCCTAATGTGAAATGATTAACAAAACATTGTTGCAATGATACATCCCTTAGGAGTTTTTACAGAAAACTTTTATGTTAAATTAAATTGGAAATATCTAATTTTCTTAGCAAAATGGGAAGATATGAAACAATGAGATTATCCAAAATCAAATAAAGCATTGGATAAAAATGTTGAAACCATTAAATTACCTTCCACCATGCCTTTCGGATCTCCAACCTCAGTAATAATAATCGCATATTCTTGTCCTTTCTCCCATGGACTTTTCTGAGGTATGATCCCTTAGATCTTAGGACATTCATATGCATAATGCACCATTTCTCAACAATTTTAGCATTCAACATTTAAAAATGATTTCATTCTTAAACAATCACAAGTTGGGTGGCCTTTTTCACCACACTTATAACAGACTTTCATTCCATTTAGGAATGTACCGTGGTGTTTCTTCCCAAATTTACCTAAGGATGGAAATTCTTCTTTTCCCCAATTCCCCTTATTTCCATTTCCAGAGTGTTCAACAGATCTCTTATTCTCTTTCTTTGACTTAAATTCATAAGAAATAGGGAATTCCTTCTTTGTCTTGATAGCACATTAGAAAATATCTTCTTACGATGAGAAGGATTTGGAGTCTAATGCTCGATGGAGAAATGGATTTAACCGATAAAATAATTTATAAATATTTATCCTTGTGTTATGTATATAATATGTTGCATGCCTTCTTATACTAGTAAATATAGCCTCATACATTACGACATTGTCATCCTTCTTTAGTCTGAGACCCAAAAAATTTCATCCATATCCGGTCGATGGTCACAAGAAAATTATTTGTCTAAGAAAAGATCATTAAAATCCCTCCATTCGATATTTGATACGTCTTCAACCTATTTTGTGTTTTGAATTAATGACCACCACTGATCTGCATCTCTCGTGAGGCAATAAACTGCAATGAAATCTTTTTCCCTTTCACTACTTCCCAAAGAATGAAAAAATTTCTATAAGGATCTTATCAATTGCTCAGGAAAAAAATGGATTTTTTATCCCATTGAATGTTGGTGGTTTCTGCCTCATGAAGAGATATATAATTGATCCTCCGCATTGTGGATCAGGGTGATCCATAAGGGTAAGGTTATTATACATAACCTGAGTGAGTTGTCCTAGTATGGTGATAAACTGATCAACACCAGTTTCGTCACCATCTCCACTATAATTATCATGATTAGGAGGGAAATCCCTATATAGATTACGTGCATTGATGTAGATTCCATTCATACCACTAGGAACCATTTCTAAACAATGAAGTACAGTTGATTATTTAATCAATCACAATACATAAATCAAAAATTGTAAAACACATAACATAAACTGAACAGTTTATGGATATAATCCATAATCATAAAAAAATTTCTTTGAGGATGTATATACTCATAAATACTTTATAATGTTTTGTAAACAAAATTTCAATTATCTTATGCATATCCCCCGGGAGTGTCATAACAAATAGTGCAGCAAGGCCCATTTTCATGTACCATGATACATCGGGTCAAGCCCAAAACTCATTGTTAGAGTTTTCACTCCAAGGTACATCTTTTTCAGTGCCGTCTCTACCTGCTCATATCCAAACAAAGATATATTTCTTGGTAAACACACAAAATATCTACATTACAAAAATTCTAGGATGTTTTTCTATACAAATCAACAAAGACTATCTTTGTGTAATGTTCTATAATAAGAGTTTTTATAAATCTAGATTCCAAGGTTTGTACTAAACTATCTCTGATACCAACAGTAACTCATTGACCCCAGTACCCAGAATCGGTGCATTATTACATAAAATTGGCATGATCACAAGGGATCAAATCCCAAAAGGCTGATCCATTTAGTGGCCATGGATGTACTAGATATATACATAAATATTACATTACATTATTGAAATGAAAAAAACCACATTATGTCTCCTTTTAAAACATTCATCTCCCTTAGACTATCCCTGAAGGTCTGTCATAATATAATTCTTTACATCTGGGGAAATAATAATAAATAGATAGGGGTGAGCTCTGGTGCTCAGTAAGGATTAAAATATAAAGGAAACTTTCATAAATAAGCATAAACATTTATTGCAATATATAATACTAAAATAAAATCATTTTAAAAATAAACATTAGCATAAAATGGAAAAGATAAATCAAATATTTTCATTTACATATTCACACGGATATTCTACTAGTCGAATACTCACATGTAAAATCAATAGCCAATTTCATAATGATGGAATGCATAATGTCGGACATCAAAACCACATTGTCAAGGACTCATTCCATGACTACAAATAATCTTTTTTCAAGGCTTTGTGATAAGACACTGGTTTGTCTCATGAGGCCTAAAGATGCATTAAGGAGCTAAAGCGGGCCCTACCCATCCCTCACTAATTTCAATTCATTCCTCTTATGAAAAGGTTGAAACATAACATAAACATTTGTATTAAAACTATCATATGAAATGTGAATAATTCATTCATAAATCATGAATGGTATAAAAATAACACATCCATAGTCAAACATATCACAAAACCACCAACACAATATGGATTTTTGTATCACAATAAATAAATTTCAAACAAGTGTAAAATCCATCAAAATATGTTGAGATAGATGAAATCAAAACTATTTGAGAGAAATATATCTTTCTATTTTTAAATCATTTAAAAGATACATAATTACAAATGAAAACATTTATTTATAAAATATTATTATAATCTGGTAATGGAATCTTCAATGGTGTTGTAACAGTTGAATATATTTGTACCATTCGTATAAGTTAAAAAACATTATTTCATTAATTTTTTCGAAAAGGTTGTAAAGGACATTGTTTGAAAAATGACAGAAAGATTCCTTTGTAATATTTATATAAAAATTAATACAAGGGTATAAATTAAATTAACCCATAGTCTATGAAATATTAAAGATATTTTGAAATTCATTTCTAAGAAACACGGATGTGGATGATAAAGAGGTCTCAGTAGATACTCACTTATAAGAAACCTTGGATAATGATGATATTGTAGAATTAACCCTTACATTGTAATTTTCCTTGATCATTGGTATGTTATCCAATTGTATAGTTATTAATTCACTGTTGTTGAATAATACAAGAACCACATATATAAATATGATATCATATTTAATCTTCTAAAATTTCTTTGTTAATAATATTTTAGTAGTATCATCGTTTCAGGTGTTAACCGATTCATTTTATTTTATATGATTGGTTAGGTAATTCACATTTGTTATGGATTGGATGTATTTGATTCATATCCAAAATGATATTAGGTACATAAAAAAATTAACCATAAAATGAAAATTATTCTTGAATGGTTTTTTGGGGAATTAATTTCATCGCGTTTGTGGAGACGATAATTTGTACGTACACACGAGCATCAATATCATTCTATTGATAGTGAAATCATATGTAATTGAATGGAATATCATATATAAAAAATCATTAATAAATTATATTTATTATTTAGATTTTTTATACTCTTTATTATACCCATGCAAATAATGAAGTGTTTGAATAATAAACTACACAATGACGTGAAGACGTTAAGCCACATATACGCACATATTGTGGCTTTCCATTCATATGATGGATAGAATAATGAATATAGTTGTACCACATTTATAATAACATCATAGTATGAATAAGGTAATGGATATATTACATTGGTATGAAAACAACAATGAAAGAGGAAGTGTAAGAAGAAAGGAACTTTGAAAGATGTGGTGAAATTTTTATCTCTTTTTCGGGCGTTTCCTTTTGAGTTGACCAAAAGGTCTCCTTAGGTTGGACTTCTGGTCAATATAAGGAAAATTGGTCGATGTGAGGGTATTTTGGAGTATATTTAATCATGTTTTGGCTGATACAAATGGCTTTGGAGTTGTGATTTTTATATAAGGGGATGTACCCTTTTATAAGAGATCTCAAGCTCACTTTAGGAAAATCTTGAAATATTATTTTATTATACAATCATATTCAGTTTATAATGACTCCAAAATGATTTATTTAAAAATTAATGTGGGGATGAGTCTAAAACCTCTAAATAAATAGTTTTTAAATAGGTTTAGGTCACCTTATTTTCATTATATTTTAGATTTAACACATAGGTAAATAGTTTATCTTTTACCATGTATTTTTCTATTATTATAATAAATGGATAATAAACATACTATAAAAAGACAAGAGAACCGCAAGTGGATAATTATTAATATATACAACATTATCTATTTCTTTTGGCTGATCTTTATATTTTTAGAAATATTATATCAATTAATAATATAGTGTTGGTTTTAAAAACTCATTTATGTCAATTTTGACAATATTTGGTATTTTGTTTTTGTGAAAGTCATAAAAAACTTATTACTTAGAAATAAATTTTACTAATAAACCCTAACATGTAATATTAACATAGAAAATTATTGAAATTAATCATAAGTAAAAAAATATATATTTATTTGGATATTTATAAAATCAATTATTTTAATCATTCATTAATAATGTAATTAATGAATCATAATTGTGTCATAAATAAATTTTACAATTTAATGACTAAAAATTAAAAATAAAATAACATTATGTAGGAAATATTTATATATTTGTAATTAATATTTATATTTGAATTTATCTTATGTATAACTCTATATTAAAAAATTTTTATTTATTAAACATTGAATTTAACACTTTTAACATTTCTATAAATAAAATAACAATAAATGTCCTAATCTAATCCATGTGGACCAAAAGGATAAAAGTTTAATACTAAAGTTTATTAAGGTTGAAATATACTTATAAAATAAAATTAGGACATGTGTTAGTGTAATTGTAATATCATTTTTTAACATTAATTTCCTTATTTACTTTTAACCATGGTAAATAAAAGTCAAATGATACTATAAACCAAAAGTTATTTTCATCTTATTGAACCAAATTTTACATAATTAGGTCCAAAATTTCTCTATGTGTTTTTAAATTCAATACATAGAAATGATGAAATTACATTATATGAAAATTATAAAATTTTCATAGAAGGTGGGTAAAAGGCGGTTAAAAGGTAAATAAAATTTTATATATCTAAAATTATTATACATTGTCTCCAATTAATTAAATTAAACATATATTGGTATTATTTATATATTTTTACATAAAATAAATTTAAATAAAATAATTAATAATTTTAAAAAATCAATTTTATACAACAACACAATGTTTTTTACTATTCATCTAAAATTTTAGGTTTTCAGAAAAATACTGAACATTCAACCTAAGCTAATTATGATATTCTGAATCCAATAATGAATCCCATTTTGAAAAATAAAATTTATATTATTTTAAAAAGTGGGTATTATTATTCATAATGGCTAGTTTGATTGGTCGTGGTGTGCTAAAACCCAATGTTGCGTACATCTCAAGCTATTGCATTATTCAAAGGGGTACATTCCATGGAAGCTTGGGGTGTTATAGTGTGATAATGAAATTATGAAATATAGAATTATCATCCACTCCAGCACTAATAATGTCATATTTGATTCCAGTTCTACATAATCATTCCAATCTAAATAACATACTATGGGTGTTAAGATTCATCCAAAACTATTAGATATTGAATTAGTGGGTCAAACCCCTAATGGTCTGATAATTGTATCCCAAGTCTATTATTCCTCTCCAGCTGATGTTTATGGGAATGTGCTTCCTAAAAATATTATAATTCTTCCTTTGGTTTAATTTGATGTCACCTTTGGCATGGATTTGATTTTTGTACATAAAACCAACATCTTGTTCCAAGTAAGGGAAGTTATAATTGATATTTAAAACCCTCTTATGATCATCCTGCAATGATACAATAAGAATGAATATTCTATGGTTATTACATCCAGTGTAGGGGTATAAATTCCCATTAAAATGGTAGTTTATTTAAAATGGTTGGTGTTAAAATATACATCATTGATATGACTGTTGTTCAGGATGTTTTGAATGTATTTATAGAATAGTTCCTTTTTCATCCACCAAACCAAGAAGTTGAGTTCTCAAATGAACACATACCTTGTTAAAACGCAATTTCAAAGACACCTTATTGAATGGACCCGATTGAGTTATAGTAATTGAAGAAGAAACATCAATAAAAACGTTATAAGGGATTCATTCAGACATGTTATTCACCTTGGGGTACACCTATTCTTTTATGAAATTGAAATATGGATCAATGTGGCCCTGAATTGATTATCAGGATTTTAAAAAGTTCATAGACAAGAAAAAGTATCATCTTCTCCATATTGGTGAATTGTTTTATCAATTACATTAAGCTCAATACATTTCCTTGATTGAAATTCATTTTATATATAATTAATTGTTGTTAATAATGATAGTATACCCATTTGGACATTCTGTACATGGTATGGACACTATTAATATATAATGATGCCTTTTGGTCTTATTAATGCCTATACTATCTTTATGGATTTAATAAATAGTTTATTTAATGATTACCTCCAATAGTTTTTGGTATACTATATAGATCATATTACAATATATTAAATTAGTAAGGAAGAGCATAAAGATCACATGATAATTACAAAAATGACACTATGGAAGAAGAAAATCTCTAAAAAAATTAAAAGTGTGATTTTTTGCAGAAAAAGGAATATTTTTTTGGTCAAACGTTTCAAGAGTTGGTTTTTTAGTAGATCCATCAACGATAAAGGCTGTTGAATTCATTTCTAGACTAACCACAATAATTGTGGTCCGTAATATTCTTTTTTTAGCTAGATATTATTGGCAGATTATCTTGAATTTCTCACAAATATGTAATCCTATAAACAAGTTAACATGAAATGGTGTCATGTTATTATAGACAAATGAATGTGATAAACATTTCATGGAACTGTGGAGAAGGTTGGTTAGTGCAAATGTACATACATTACCATTTAGTGGGTAAGGGTTTGTAATATATAGAGATGCATCCAATAAGGGTATGAGATGTGGTCATATGAAGAATAACATTGTTTTCTCTTATGTCATGGGGTAGATGATTATTCATGATAAAAATTACCCAACTCATTATATAAAGTCTATATTAGTAATTTTTGAATTAAAGATATAGAGAAATTATATTTATATAGAAAAGTGTGATATATATTCCGATCGTAAATGTAGGAAATATATATTCACATATAAGGGGTCAAACATGCACCAGAGAAGATGGTCAGATTTGATAAAGGATTATGGCTACTCAATATATTACCACCTTGGGAAAGTGAAGAAGGTGGCTGATGCTTTGTGTAAAAGGTATCATGATAGCTTATCCATGATGTGGATCATAAAAGATCCAATATTTCTGGATTTAAAAAGGATGGATCTAAAAATCCTGAAGGATGGGGAAAATAGTATCTTCCTGAAATAAATGTTCAACCCCCTATCCATGGGATGATTAAGGAGGTGTAGATGAAAGATGTAGACAAAAATATACCAAAATGTTACTGAGTTTAACCTTGATAAAGATGTAATGGTAAGGTTTAGGAACCTTTTATGTGTTCCTTCCATACCATATTTGAAGAATGAGTTGTCAGAGGAGGATTATTTTTCTTCATTCTCTATTCATCCTGGAAGTACTAATATGTATAGGGACTTGAAAGAATATGGTAGGATTGAATGAAGAATGATATTTAAAAGTTTGTATCTTGGTGCTTGGTTTTCCAACATGTTAAGGCTCATAGGAAAAAGTCAAAGGGATGGGGCATCTATTACACATAATAGAATAGAAATGGGAGAAAATCCCAATGTATTTTTTTATTTGACTACCCAATACCTCTACCAGGTTTAATGCTATATGAGTGTTATTCAATCGCATTACTAATTTATCACACTTCATCGCTATCAGAGAAATATTCTCTATAGATAAACATTCTAGGATATACCATAATGAATTTGTAAGGTATCCTGGAGTGCCATATTTATTGTATCATATCTGGATCTATGGTTCACTAAAACATTCAAGGGAAGTATTCATCTATCACTTGATATAGAATTGAGTTTCATCACAACATATCCTTATCATAAATATTTTTAGTATTAATGAATAATTAAATCACTAGAGGATATGTTTGGATCTTGTTCTATGGATTTCAAATTTTGTTGGGACCAACACCTTCCCCTAGTTGATATTTCATACAAAAATAGATTTCACTCACGAATTCATATGAAACCATATTAATAACTATAGGGGATGAAATTTATAGGTCAAATTTTCTACGATGACGTTGGAGAAATAAATATATTGGTACATAAGAAGGTCGAGTAAATGGTCAAGAATATTTGAACCATTTAGTATCATATCAAGGAATCTCAAAAATGACATAAATTTTAAGCTGATAACTGAAATCGTGATCTAGAATTTGAAGTTGGTGAATGGGTGTCTCTATGAATATCCCCCATGATGAATGTTATGAGGTTCATAAATAATGGAAAACTAATCATAATGTTTATTGGTCCCTTTGAGATCATTGATTATATCAAGACGGTAGCCTATCGTTTGGAACTTCCTTCAACTATTCATTGTAATGCCTCGACCCTAGAATCCCAGAGTCTATGAATTATTATGTATCATTGGCATGATCACAAAAGATCATGTCTCGAAAGACCGATTGGTTTAGTGGCCTTGTAAATAATAGATACATTCATAAGGTTTACATTACATCGTAAAATTAAAAACTACAACAAAATTGTTTCCATAGAAAACACTGAGATTCCATAGACTATCCCTACAGGCCAGTCATGATATTATTTTTCGCATCATTGGAAAATAAAACATAGAGAGGGGTGAGCTCAGATGCTCAGTAAGGATAACAATATATCCAAAACCTTCATAAATAAGAATAAACATTTAAGGCAATGTATAAAACTAGAACAAAAGCCTTTTCAAAATAAAATTCCTCATAATATGGAAAATATAAATCAAAATAATCCCATTTACTTACTGGCATGGATATTCTACTAGTCAAAAAAAATATGACAAATCAATAGCCACATTAATAATGATATAATGCATAATGTGTGACTCTCAAAACCACATTGTCAAGGCCTTGTTCCAAGACTCCAAATAAGATTTTTTCAAGGCCTTGTTCCAAGACACTAGTTTGTCCCATTAGACCTACTGATGCATCGATGAGCTATAGCGGGCTCCACCCTTCACTTACTATATCCAATGCATTCCTCATATGAAAATGTTTAAACAAAACATTAACATTCATATTGAAACTGGCATACAAAATCTCAAATACATTATCCATAAACCATGAATGGTATGAAATAACACATCCACAATCAAACGTATCACAAAACATTTAATTCAATATAGAAGTTTTGTATCATAATAAATCAACATCATAAAAACATAAAATCCATTAAAGGATGTTGACATAGATGATGTCAAAACTTTTTAAAAAAATATTTCTTTCTATTTTGAAATAATTTAAGTGTCACATAATTATAAAGAGAACATTTATTTTGAAAATATTCTTATAAGCATGTAAGATAATCTTTGATGATGTTATACCAGCGGAAAATAGCCACACATTCCGTATTTGTTAAAAAACATTCTTAACTTAATCGTGTCGAAAATGTCATAAAGTACATTATTTAGAAAACGATAGAGTGATTCCTTTCACAACATTGATGGTCAAACAAGGGTATAAATTTCTTTAACTGATATTCTAGGAAATAGTAATTTCTTTTTGAAATACATTTTTATGAAACATTGATGTGGATGATAAAGAGGTCCAGGTAGATAATTACGTATAAACAACCTCATATAATAAAGAGATTGTAGAAATAACCCTTACCTTGTACTTTTCATTGATCAAGGTTAGGTTAACCTCCTATATAATTCAGAAATAATTGTTATTAAATAATACTAGAATCATATACATTAATATGATATCATATATTATCTTTTAACATTTCTTTGTTAGTAATATCTTTATATTATCATCGTTTAGGGTGTTAAATGATTCGTTTTCCTTTATTTTCATTGTTACATAAATAATATTTTTGTGGATATGCTGTATCTTATTAATATTCAGAATGAAATCATGTCTTTAAACATTATTTTTAATAATCTAATGAAAATTATTCTTGAATGGATACGACGGGGAATGACTCTGATCGCGTTTGTGGAGACGGTAATCTGTACGTACGCACGAACGACAATATCATTATATTGATATTAAAATTATATATAATTGGATGGTATATCATATATAAAAAATAATTATCATGTTATATTTATAATTTACATTAATTAAACATCATTATTATAACCATCCAGAAAATAATGTTTTGAATAACAATTACACCATGACGTGGAGACGGTAAGCTGTATGTACGCACGTATGGTGACAG
Organism: Viscum album; assembly: GCA_963277665.1. Taxonomy (NCBI): domain Eukaryota; kingdom Viridiplantae; phylum Streptophyta; class Magnoliopsida; order Santalales; family Viscaceae; genus Viscum; species Viscum album. Next base: position 358,491,679 of record OY728126.1, on the reverse strand, counting down.
GTCATTCAAGGGATGGAAGAAATAATTTATTTAGTTGTACCATATTTATAATAACTTCAAAGTATATATATGATACTGTTGAATTATTTTATAATTGAAAAAACAAATAAATAGGATGAGGAAGAAGAAATCAACTTGAAAGAGGTGACGAAATATTTACCTCTTCTTCAGGTTCTTCCTTTTGATTTGATCAAAAGGGATGCTTAAGTTGGATTTATAACTAAATAATGGCCTCTAGGATGAAGGGAAGATAGTAGGGGGTACATAGGATAGGTTTTTCTAAGCCAAATGTCTTTGAAGGATTTAATTTGAGGGAAGGATAAGTGCCCTTTTATAAGAGGGGTGAGGGTCACCATAGGAAAAGCTAGAAATATTATTTTATATAAAATTATTTTAGGTTTATAATGGATCCAAAGGGGATTATTTTAAGACTAAGTTGGGGATGGGTCAAAAAACACTCATCTAATAGGTTTTAGACTGGTTTGGGTCACTATATTAATCTTATCATTTAGATTTAACTCTTAGTTAAATAGTTTGACATGTATCATGTCTCTTTGTATTTTTATATTATATGGTTAATAAACATACTATATACTACCAAGATAATCCAAAGTGGTTCATTAATGATACGACTACCATTATATAAGTCTTTTGGCTGATCTTTTGATTTTTATGAATAGAATATCAATTAATAATAAATTATTTGTTTTAAAAACACTTTTATGTCAATTTTGATACTATTTGGTATTTTTTTTGCTAAATTAATAAAAGAATTATTACTTCAAACAAAATTAATATACCAAAACCTAATATGTCATATTAACCTATAAAATTAGTGGAATTCATAAAAATTCTCAAATTATATTTATTTGTATTTTTATAATATCATTTATTTTAATATTTCATTAATTAGATAATTACTGCATCATCATTGTGTCATAAATAAGTTAAATTATTAAATTTTTTAAAAAATAAAATAAAATACCATTATGTCGGAAATATTTATATATTTCTAATTAATATTTATAGTTGAATTTATCTTATGTGTAGCCCTATATTAAAAATGTTTTAGTTATTAAATGTTGATTTTAACTATTTTATCTCTTCTTTGAATTAAATAAAAATAAATGTCAAAATCTAATCCATGTAAACCAATGACGTTCATATATTATTCCTAAGGTTGTTTTTGGTCGAATTATAATTATCCAATAGAATTATGACATGTTTTAGGGTAATAATAATATCATTTTTACCAATAATTAACCTACTTACTTTTAACCGTGGAATATAAAAGTAAAAAATTACTATTCACTAAAAATTATTTTCATCTTATTGACCAAAATTTAACATAATGATATCAACCATGTCTTTTGGATTTTTTAAATTCAACTCACAGAAGCGGTAAAATTAAGATTTATGTGAATATGCAAATTTTTCTAGGATGTGGGCAAAAGATGGTGAAAAGTTCAATAAAATCATTATATATCTAAAATTATAATAAACTAACTCCAATGAATTACATTGAAATTATATAGTTATTATGTATCTATTTTGACCTAAAATATATTTAAATAAAATAAATAAATATTTAAACTATAATTCAATTTTAGACTATAACTCCGTGTTTTTCACTATTCATAAAAAATTGAATGATTTCAGAAAAATACAAAAAATTCACCCTAGGCTAATTTAGATATTCTGAATCCAAAAATGAAGTCAAATTTGAATTATAAAATTTATTAAATTTAAAACATTTGGTATTACTATTCATAATGGCTAGTTTGATTGGTTGTGGTGTGTGTTAGAACTCGAAGTTGCGTACAACACACGCTATTGTATAATTTAAGGAGAAGCGTACCATGGATGATTGGGGTGTTACATTCTCCCCACCTTCAAATAATTTCATCATCAAAATTTCTAGAGTATTACTGCGTAAAAATACTCACGTGGTTCTTCATCAAAAGTTCCTCGGGCTCCCACATTGCCTCTTCCATCTTATGGTTTTAAATAGTACTTTTACCAGACGAGTCGTCCAGTTTCTCAACACTTTTTCTCTTGTATCAAGAACCTTTATATGATCTTCGCTATAAGATAGACCACATTCCAGTTCTAATGTTCCATATGTGAGTACATGCATTGGGTCAGGAAAGTATTTTCTCAACAGTGATAAGTGAAATATATTGTGAACATTGGAGAGACTTGGCGGCATTTCCAAATGGTAAGCTACAACCCCAATTCTTTATAGAATTTCAAAAGGTCCGATGTACCTTGGACTTAATTTCACATCCCTACTAAAATGCATAACACCGTTCCATGAAGATAACTTCAAGAAAACATGATCTCCTACCTGAAATTCTAAATCCTTCCATTGGTTATCGACATAGCTCTTCTGCTTACATTGATATGCTTTGATGTTGTTTTAGATTACCTTCACCTTTTCCATCATTTTCTCCACAATTTATAGGCCTATGAGTTTTCTTTCACCAACATCATCCCAACAGGTTGATGTGTGACATCACATTTCGTATAATGCTTTATATGGTGCCATCTGAATAATTGAATTGATGATATTGCTATAGGAAAAATCCACCAGAGGTAAATATTGATCCCACATACCTTGAATGTCATGTGAGCATGATCTCAACATGTCTTCTGAGGTTTGAATAGTTCGTTCTGATTTTCCAACTTTTTTGGGGGTGTTAGGAAATGCACAAACAATGTTCAGTATGTAGGGCATTCTGAAGACTTTTCTATAATCTTGATATAAAACGGGGATCATGATCCGAAACAATCGATAGTGGTACTCCATGTAGTCTTACAACTTCATTAATATATAGTCTTGTGGAAAATTGAAGTGGTAAATCTTCATTTATAGAAAGAAAATGATCTAACTTTGTAAGATGATCAACAATGACCCATACTGCATCGTTCCTTCTACGAGTCTTTGGTAGCCCCATGACAATTCCCATCATGATATCATCCCATTTCCACTCTAGAATGGGAATAAGATGCAAGACTCATCCAGGCTGTTGCCTTCCAGCATTCACTTGTTGATAAACCATACATTTTAACAAAAAATCAGCAATCTCTCACTTCATGTTGTTCCAAAATACATGTTCCTTCAAATCTCTATACATTTTGGTGCTCCAACGGTGTATAGAGAAATTGGAGCTATGAGCATCATCTAATATTTCTCTTTTTAGATCAGGTATATCGGGAACACAAAGTCTCTTCAAAATATTTATAAATTCCATATTTATATACGATGTCACTCAATCTCTTGTTTTTCACAGCTTTAATCATCTTTTGGAACTCCTCATCATCATCCCGAGAACTTTTTATCCTTTCTTGTAATGATGGTTTGACAACCATTTGAAAAATCATCGATGTTTCACCTTCCATGGTCATTCCCATATCAATTTTGACTATATCCATTTTTATAGAATCCTTTTTGACTCTCATTTTGATCAAAACTCCATGATCTTTTCTACTCAAAGCATTTTCCACCTTTTTTCCTTCCCCAGGTGGAAGTGTATCATGAAATCTTAATACATGAGTAGTTCAAGCCATCTCTATTGCCTCATGTTGAGTTCTTTTTATGAGAAAATATACATCAAACTCTTGTGACCAGTATAAATCTCACATTTTTCACCATAGATATAGTGTCTCCAAATTTTCGAGGCAAATATTACAGCTACTAACTCATGATCATGAGTCGGATAGTTTTTCTCATGACTTTTCAGTTGTCGTGATGCATAGGCAATAACATTATCATTCGACAAAAGTAAAAAACCAAGCCCTTTCTTTGATGCATCACTATAAATAAAAAACCCATAATTCCCCGATAGTAGAGTCAAGATAGGACCATTGACTAATATTCTATTAAATTATTGATAACATTATTCACACTCTTTTTTCCAAACAAATTTAACCCCTTTTCGAGTGAGCTTTGTTAATTGGTTTTCCAACCGGGAAAAATTCTGGACGAAACGTCGTTAATAACATACTAAACCAATAAAACTATGTACCTCAATTATACTCATCGGTGCTGGAAATTCATGGATTTCCTCGGTCTTATAAGGATCAATAGAGATTCTATCCTTAGAGACAATATGGCCAAGAAAATAAATCTTATGAATCCAAAATTCGCACTTGCTAAACTTCACATATAATTCATTTCTTCTAATATTATTCTGGATAATGCGTAAGTTATTTTAATGATCTTCATAGATTTTTAAGTATACAAAGACATCATCAATAGATACCACTACAATGTCATAATGATATTCCTTGAAAACAATATTCATAAGATCCATGAAGACATAGGGTGCAATAGTCAATCCAAAAGGCAATACTATAAACTCGTAATTCACGTACCTAGTTTGAAATGTTGTTTTCGGAATGTCTTCCTTCTTCACACACAAATGATGATATCCAGATAGATGGTAAATATTTGAAAAGTATTGAGCTCAATGATATTGGTCGAATAAATAATCAATGCGAGGTAGGGGATACTTGTTCTTTATTGATATAGCATTGATCTCCCTGTAGTCAATGCACAACCCCATAGTTCCATCTTTCTTCTTAACAAAAAGGACATGGGCTCCCCATGGAGAAACACTAGGGCAAACAATATACCTTATTAATCAATTCCTATAAATGTTTCTTTAGTTCTACTAATTCCACATTGGCCATTCTATAAGGGGTCTTCAATATGGGCCTTTATCCAGGAAATAAATCAATGGAAAACTCAATTTTTCATTCCAGACGATGTCTAGGTAAATCTTCTTGAAACACATCAACATATTCTTTAACAATAGGTACATCCTCTATTTTAACATTCTTTTCCTCACCCAAAATGATTTCATTCTCTTCCTCTAGAATAATTGAATTTAGTTGAGCTATTGGGGGTGGATCTAGATAAAAATTTGGTGGTGATGATTCTACTCTAAAGATAAGGTGTTCCTTATCATCACCATAAAAAATTGTATCATCCTTATTCTTACAATAATTTTTTTCATCATGGTACAAAAGCAAATCCATACCAAGGATTATATCAAATTCAATCAAGGATATGACGATAAGATCCGCAGATAAAGAACATTTACATGCCCTAATAGGGACGGATTCGGAAAAAAATTGTTGCAATGATACTCCCATTAGGAGTTTTGACGGACAAATTCTTATTAAATCAAATTAGAAATATCAATTTTTTTTAGAAAACTGGGAAGATATGAAACAATGTGATGATCCAGGATAAAATAATGAATTTTCAAAACATCAGGAAACCTTTAAATTACATGCCACTGCATCTTTCAAAGCTTCAACCTCAGCAGTAGTGATAGCATAAGCTTGGCCTTGATTCCTTGGCCTTTTCTCAGGTATGTTCCTCTGACACATTATAAATTCATTCTCATAATCCCCCTTTTCCCTACAATTGTAACATTCAACATCGACTCCCTCTTTCTTCTCCTTGAAATCATGCGCTTGGTGGCCTTTTTCACCAAACTTGTAATAGACTCCCATTACCTTCAAGAAAGTACCAGGGTGTTTCATCCCACATTTACTATAGTATGGTTATTCAACATTTCCATTCATCCCCTTATTTCCATTTCTAGAGTGTTTAGTTGATCTCTTCTTCTCTTTCTTTGTGTTAAAGTCATAAGACTTAGCGAATTATTTTTCTGTCTTGATAGTACATGAGACAATATCATCAATCGATGAGAAGGATTTAAAGAATAATTCTAGATGGAGAAATGGTTTTAGCCAATTATAGAAATGATAAATCCTACTTCTTGGGTTACGTATATAATATGCAGCATGCCTCGCTAACCTTGTAAAGTCAGCTTCATACATTGCGACATTCTCATCCCCCTTTTTCCTCAGACTCAAAAATTGTTATTTCATATCTGGTCGATGGTCATGAAGAAAGTATTTTTCTAATAATTTTTTAAACTCCCCCCATTCCATATTTGATACCTTATCATCTTCCTTTGTTTTTTTAATAAATGACCACCATTGATCAACATCTCTAGTGAGGTGGTAAACTGCCATGATAATTTTTCCATTTCAATACTTCCCAAGGAATGGAATATTTTCTCTATGAAATTTATCCATTTATCAACTAATAATGGATTTGTACTACCATTGAATTTTAGTGGTTTTATCCTAATTAAAAGATCTATCATTGATCCTCCATGCTGTGGATCATGGTGCTCCATATGTGTACCTTTATTATTCATAACCTGAGTGAGTTTACCAGTATGGTGATAAGCTGATCAAAAATAGTTTTATCACTAGCTCCACTATAATTATCTTGAGAAGGAGGGAAATACCTACAAGGAGTGCATGCATTGATACAGATTCCATTCCTTCCACTAAGATCCATATCTAAACAATGGCCCAAACTAGATTAGTTTATGAATTGAAATTCATAATTCCAAACATGTAAAACACATAACATAAATTGAACAGTTTATGGATATAATCACTAATCATAAAAAATGTTTTCTTTTAGGAATTATATACCAATAAACCCAAAATAATGGTTTTTAATGAAAATGAGAATTATCTGAAGCATATCCCCCAGGAGTGTCGTAACCAAGAGTGCAGAAAGTCCTGTTATCGTACACAAGTTCTCGTTCGAGTCTAGCTCAAAGCTGTGTTTTCAGTTTTTACCCCTAGGTACATTTGTTCCATAGCCTCCTCTACCTTCTCCTATATAGACAGAGATGTATTTCTTGTAAAACTCAAAAAATCTCTACAATAAAAAAATTCTATGATGTTCTTCTATACTAATCAAAAAAGTCTATCTTAGGGTAACGTGCTTCAATCAGAGTTTATATAAATCTAGATTCCACATTTGTACTAAACTCCCTCTTATACCAACTATAATGCCCCGACCCCCGAAGCCCGATTCAGTGCATTATTATGTATCATTGTCATGATAAAAAAAAGATCAAGTATCGAAAGACAAATTAGTTTAGTATCCTTGGAAGTTCTAGATACATTTATAAGGATTAGATTACATCGTAAAATGGAAAACTACAACAACATTTTTTCCATGGACAATACAGAGATCCCACAGACTATTCCTACAGGTCAGTCACAATATACTTCTTCAATCCTGAGAAAAATAAAACATAGAGAGGGGTGAGATCGGATGCTCAGTAAGGATACCAATATTGAGGAAACATTCTTAAATGATATTAAACATTCAAGAAAATTTATAAAACTAAATCAAAATCCTTTTCAACATAAACTTCATCATAATATGGAAAATATAAATCAAAATAATTCCATTTACTTACTCACATGGATATTCTACTAGTTGAATAATCACAAGAAATGTCAATAGCCACTTTTATAATGATGGAATGCCTATTTACAGACTTTTATAACCATATTGTGAAGGCCGTTTTCCAAAACTACAAAAAAGATTTTGTCAAGGCCTTGTGCAAAGACAATAGGTTGTCTCATGATACCTACTGATTCATCGAGGAGCTATATCAGGCTCCACCCGTCTCTTACTAAGTCCAATGCATTCCTCATATGAAATGGTTTAAACATAACATAAACATTCGTATTGAAACTATCATACAAAATGTCAAATAATTAATCCATAAGCCATGAATGGTTTGAAATAAGTCATCCACATTCAAACATATCACAAAACCTTCAATACAATGTGGATGTTTTGTATCATTATAGATCAGTTTGAAAAACACATAAAATCCATCAAAAGATTTCGATATAGATGAATTCAAAACCTTTTTAGAGAAACATCTCTTTCTATTTTTAAATAATTTAAGAGTCACACAATTAAAACGTAAATATTTATTTTGAAAATATTCATACAAGCTTGTAAGGGATGCTTCTACGATGTTTTAATGGTGGAAAATAGCCACACCAGCTGTATAAGTTAAAAAAAACATTCTTACCTTAATTTTGTCTAAAATGTCTTAATGTACCTTGTTTCGAAAAGGAAAAAAAGATTAAATTCAAAACATATATGGTCAATAAAGGGTAAAATTGACTTTAAACAATAGTAAGGGAAATAGTCAAAATGTTTTGAAATTCATTTTTATGAAACATGGATGTGCAAGATAAGGAGTTCCCAGTTGATAATTACGTATAAACAACCTCAGATAATAAAGTGATTGTAGAATTATCCCTTACCATGTACTTTTCCATGGTCGAGGTTAGGTTAACCTCATGTATAATGGTTAAATAATTGTTATTAAATTATACAAGAATCATGTAATGATCCAAAATTTCTGTGGAATTTTTTCTAAATGCATGATAATTTTACGAGTCCGCGGTTTCTGATGGAGATTGATTCCGATTCCCGGTGTGCCCAGAATCAATTTTTCAAGTTTTGTTCGGGTACGTTCAGTAAACATACGAGCAGGATTTCATATCTTTTGAACAGGTGCTTGGAATTGAAATCTAATGGCACCAATGAACTCGTAGGGTCAGTGATTTCTTAGTGATACCATCACACCAGCTGCAATTTAACGACAATGGATGACTGTTTTTTTGGGTTTTTAAATAAGATTAAAAAAATAAGACATAACTTATTTTTTTTATGGTGGATAAAACCTCTATTTGAAGGCTAGTTGTGGGGGCCACCCACACATAACCTCCCTTGGGATGATTTTATTTTGTGGGACCCAAAATAGTTTCTTAACCCTTCTAACTCCCCATTAATTTTGGAACATCTCTAACCCCCCATTTATATAGGTTAACCCCTCGACCTTCCCCCATTACATTAATGTGCCAACTCTCTCACAATTAATTAATTAAACCCTTGAAATTAATTAATTAGCTACTTTTGAATTCTGTTGAATTCAAGCCAACTATTAAATAATAGACAAAGCTATTATTTCATTTGGTTGGAAATTATTTTGGGTGGGACATGAGAGAGAAATTCATCCTCTCAATGAAGAACGTGAAGAACTATCCTTCCACCTAAGAACGACGAGCAACGCCTTCTCCCTCTTCAACCGGTGCAAGTAGAGGAAACACTGATGCCCACGAAAAATGTCGATGATGTCACCTCGACTTGTTGTCCCAAAATCCTTCCTTCTAGTCTTCTTCATCTTCTACTCGACGTCAACAAAACGATGCCGCCTTTTCCAGTGACTACATAAATGAACAATCATCAAGAAAGGTAGGGGTTATTTTACGATTGAATATTACCCTTCGTACCCTGTCGTATGTTGTTTACATTGAGAACCAAATGATATCACTATAACGAGAAGGGTTCGGACCGCACGAATGCGACCCGACCCTCTCCTTATATTGGTTCTTGTTTGATGACGATGGAGGCGGTACATGTGTCTACCGGCAATGAGCCGGCCGCGAAGAAAGCCAGTGGTGCAAGGGTGCTGGGTCGCCACAAGGGCGCGGCACCATAGTGCCACATAGTGAACCGACCCATAGAGAAGAGAGTCGCGGTGATTCCAGAGGGGTGTGTTTCCATCACATTTCATTGGAGGAAAAGGGCAGCATCTTGTAGGGTCGCGTCGGTCAGACGGGGGCGCGGTGCAGTCGCGCCGCGCAGAGTAGCTTGGAGATGCGACCGAGGCGGGTTGTGGCAGAGGGACGCGGCACCGTCACGTCGCGCTGTTGGTGCATGACCGCGACCATAGGCTGCGGTGGACAAGAGAGGGAGGCCACCTGAGCCGACCCCCGGTGCGGGGCAGGTGGGACCCTTCGGGTCCAGCGGTTACCAGGGGCGGGTGCCTCGCGCCGGCCGTTTCGATTAATGGGGTGCATGACACCCCCTCCCACACATGGCCAGCAAGGCTATGTGAGCTTGCCAGCCTGGTCACGCGGGCCGGCCATCCATGCCACAGGGGCCACCAACCATCCAGGACATGTGGGCTACCCCTAGCCCTGCAGGCCCCCACCAGGGCACGCGGGCCGCCAAGCCAGGCCGCCCCTTCGGGCCGGGCCACTTTCGGGCCGGGTCTCCCCCACGGGCTGGGCCTTACCTTCATGCCAAGCTGCCCCTTTGGGCTGTTCCACACTTTCATGCCAGGTCTAATTCACAGACCGGGTCGGGTCGGTCCAACTGGGTCAGACCGGACCCGAACCCGTCAGACCCGTTTACACCTTTTCACCCATATCAGTGGCACCAGACGTCCTTTTAATGAACCGTTAGCAGCACTAGTAATCTCTAGGAGAGATGGTCCCTTTGATAATACCCCCACTGATGTTTGGGCATAGTTGAGATACTTTCAGGTTTGTTCGTACACGAATCCAACCGGGCCCCTGGACTAAAAGGCTAATAACTCACAGACCGAGCATCTGATTGACATGTCGTCAGTTCCGTTGAGACCCCTATGATGGGGAGGTCATTTGAGATACTTCCACGTGAGTCATCATGACACTTGGTGTATCGAATAGTAGCTCGTGGATTGGATACTCCAGGAGACGATCAGAGAGACTGTGGATACCTAATAGCTGATAGACCTAACGACTGCTTGACCGATTCGACTCGGAGTGATTCAACTAGCCTAGTGGGGAGAATTCGATATTTGGAAGTAGAACCATGGAAGATGGAGCGCCTGGTATTTTGAAGCAGACCCATGGTACTCGATAGGTGGAGTACCTCCGCAGTCCAAAGTTTGTGAGAAGCGCCTCAGTGTCGCGACAGGCCCACAGTACTCGACAGAGGAGGAGTTCTCCTGCACCCGTGGTTTCGATAATGAAAATAATAGTTTTAACTGAGTTAATGACCTTTGTGTTTTCCCTCATGATTGATATGGGATACTAGATAACATAGGTATATCAATGTCCATATAACTAATTAATGGTTATCGGTTGAAATCATACATTTTGGTTTATACTTATTTGATTTCGTGAGACCTTGAGGGTCTCAGGGTAACTACTAAGTATCGTTATACTCAACCCTGCACGGGTTATCCCCGAACCTCATTTTGTTGGATGAAGATGACAGAAAGTGCTAACCGAGGAAGTGTGTATGAGGACTGGAAGGTAACCGGAGGTGGACCTCACGACGAGTCGGTACCCGGAGGAGACAGACAGACGTTGTGCGCGGAGGAGGATATTTGTACCTACCCTTGAGGTAGGATCTGTGGTGGACAATCCATGAGCTTATAGACACCTTCCAGCTATTTGTATTTTTAGTTGTACATGTTTTTCCTTTCCTTGAACATTACTATTGGGCTAGTATTTCCGGCCCCTTTACATTCATGATACTTATCAAACAGTTTTTACATAGAGTTTTCTTCCGCTTATACTATAATTGTGTGTGTTTAATTTTTATAAAGTCAATTCCTTTCTTGCTTAGGGATTTACACCTTTGGTGCTTGTCGCCAACCCCTGGCCTATGGAAGGCGGGCATGGGGTAGTCACGACACCGGTCCCAAGGACGGGTCGTGACAAATTGGTATCAGAGGGGTCGGTTTTACCCCAGAACATATGACTCTGATATTTCTTTTCTTTGATGAAATAGTCTTAAGGGTAACAAGTGTGGTTTTTAGTTCATGGAGTCTAGTGTTGGTGCGATGGATGACATATCCATAATCCAGGACCCTAACTAATGATTTCCGACTTAGTGCACGAAAAAACTGATTGCGTGTTTGTTTCAAAAGTTTTTTACCTTTATGTCAACTAAAACCAGGTCATCTCACCAGGTATAGTCATTTGACCATGTCACATCTGTTTCTTTCAGGATGCCTCCCCACGGACGACCAGCTAGAGCCTTGAGAGTTATACACACTGACAGCTCGCTGAGCGATGATGCCTCCGTACAGGGCCCTCTTTCAGATGAGGCACCAGCGGAGGCACTAGTGTTACTACTTCCCATTTTTCCACTGATGCCACTATCCCAATCAGCAGAGAGTGCATGCCACCTGAGTGCGTTGTACGAGTTCCAGTTCTATAGTCCACCCATATTCAGGGGAGAGACGGAGCCACAGACGGCTGAGGATTGGCTGGAGGCTTTATTGAGAGTCTTCAGATTGGGAGGGACAACAGCCGAACTCATGGTGATCCTTGCTACCAGCCACTTGGAGACAGTAACAGGAATATGGTGGAGCCTGATGCTCTAGATTCATTATGAGGCAACACTTCTATGGGCAGACTTCTAGAGCCTATTACGGCCGGAGCTTGTACCAGCCACCATTTAAGCGGTGTAGATACATGAGCTACTTCATCAGCTATAGGGAAGCATGAGTGTAGCTAAATACTCAGAGAGGTTCACTGACCTGTCGCACTACTCCAATGTAATGGTATGGGACCCGTTCTTCAGGGCCCTTAACTTTGAGCAGGGACTCAGGCCAGAGATCAGAGATTCATTTATCTCCCACAGCATCCTGACGCAGAAAGGGGTGTTAGATAGAGCCCTCCTAGTAGAGGGTTTCCTTGCTGAGCAGTCTCCAGTAGTGAGACCCACCACTAACTGACATGCAGTAGAGTCTTCTACAGCTGGTTGTAGACAATTGTCCTAGAATTCCAAGAGGACAATTCCTATAGGTGGTCGACCGAACCACTCATGATGGGTTGGGCGAGGACCCAGAGTGGAGACAAAGCCAATCATGCCAGGAGCAGACAATGTTACTCTTACTGCGAGCTTGGTCACATGGCTCGTGACTGTCTGTCCTGCCACTCTGATGATCATCACATAATTGAGGGACCTCCCAGGTAGAGGCAGAGGTTTGATCAAGGTAGTTCACAGGGCACAGACAGACGTGGAAGAGGACTTGTCCGTGCTGGTGGCGGTGGATGGGGTTATGAGGTACAACCACCACCACCACCAGGAGGTCCAACCTGACCACATGGAGCAGTTGGACAGGACAGAGCACAGCTTCAGGCAGTTGAGACCTATGATCATGGTGCTCTGGATGTGATTCGAGGTACAATCGTTGTCTACTCCACCATAGATGTAGTTCTTATAGACACATGTGCTAGTCACACATTCATAGCCACTGCCCTCGTTCAGAGATCACGGATTTTAACGGAGCCGTTGGCTGAATCCTTACGGCTAGAAACTCCTACGGGAGAAGAGTCAACAATTACGCACTGGTGCCGGAAGTGAGATCTTACTCTAGGAGGCGAGAGCTTCGACTGGGATCTCCTCGTAGTGGAATTGAGGCCTTACAATGTAATCTTGGGGATGTACTTGTTATCTACAATCCATGCTCAGATCGACTGTATTAGGAACAAAGTGTGGCGTGTCTACACGAATGGGACCAACTTCACCTTCACTAGCGCGAAGGGAAACTTTTTTGCGTAGGACGAAGTTACTTGTAGGAGGGTGTAGTCGATCACTCACCAGTTGGCTTGCCTTACCCTCATAGTAGTTGATGTGTAGAGTCCAACATATCCTATAGTGGTAGACCAGTACGTGGATGATTTCCCTGAATATGTTCCAGGATTACCTCCTCACAGAGAGGTGGACTTATGCACTTACATGTACCCCAAGATGACACCAATATGTACACTAGCATATCAGATGGCTCTTGATGTGCTTCTTGAGCTGTGGGTATAGCTAGAGGACTTGCAGCGAAATGGATACATTCGGCCCATTGTTCCTCCCTAAGAAGCCCCAACTCGGTTCACCAAGAAGGTGGATGGATGCTTGCGGCTTTGTGTCGACTACCATCGCTTGAACCTAGTGACCGTGAAGAACAATTACCCACTCTTGAGGATTGACGAACTCTTTGATCATATCAAGGGATCACGATGGTTCTCGAAGTTAGAAATCAGATCCGGATATCACCAGCTCAGAGTTCGAGATGAGGATGTGCAGAAGATGGCCTTCAGGAGTTGTTACGGCCACTAAGTGTTCATGGTTATGCCCTTTGGTGTTACCAATGATCCAGTAGTGTTCCTTAGTATCATGAACATGATCATCCATCCATACCTCGATTGCTATGTTCTGGTCTTCATCGAAGACATATTGATCTACTCAGCTACTGAGGAGGAGCGTGCCTACCATTTACAGGTATTACTGGACACACTCCGAGAGAACTAGATTTATGGTATGTTCTCGAAGTTCCAGTTTTGGATTTATGAGGTTCCCATCATGGGACACGTCATCTCAGAGGATGTAGTGGCAGTAGATCATGTGATGATTGAGGTGGTACTTTCGTGGGAGCCACTCAGATTTGTGATGGAGGTTCAAAGTTTAATGGGTTAGGCTGGATACTATCAGAGATTCGTTCCATACTTCTACAGGGTTGCAACACCACTATCAGCCTTGAAGAAAAAGGGAAAACCCTTCGTGTGGTTTGAGATATTCCAGCAGAGCTTTTAGGATCTCAGGTAGAGGCTGACAAGTGCCCCCATCCTGAGGCTTCCAGAGGAGGGCGTAGGGTATGTATTTTACTGCGACACGTTAGGAACTGGACTTGGGTGTTTCCTGATGCAGGAGCGGGCAGTGATTGCTTATGGTTCTTGGCCATTGAGACAACATGAGCAGAACTACGCTACCCATGACCTGGAGTTAGCAGTAGTGGTATTCACCTTGAAGATGTGGCGACACTATCTTATTGGTGAACGTTTTACCAAGTACTCCGATCAAAAGAGTCTCATGTATATCTTTTCTGAGAAGTACCTGAACCTGAGACAATAGCGTTGTTATGAGTTCCTCCATGAATATGACTTCGAGATAGTCTATACTCCTGGGAAGGGGAACATTTTTGCGGATTCTCTCAATAGTAGATCTGGTATTCAGCTGCTAGGAGAAGTGATATAGCAGCTGGCTGCCTTATAGATATAATTTGTGGATGGGGATGGAGCATCCTATCTTTAGTATCTTACAGTCACACCTCCACTTCTTTAGCGAGTAAGGGAGGTGCAGGGCGGAGATGTTGATTGTGAGACATGGCATGCTCAGATATCCACAGGGCAGGCACCTGATGGATTTTATGAAGGTGGGGAGCATGTCATCCTTATCAGAGGATGTACCATGGTACATGTTTCACTTCAGGTGGAGGTGTTGAGGGAGTTTTACACTTCCCCTCTAGCAGTACATCTAGGTGTAGAGAAGATGTACCAGGACCTATGACGTCAAAATTTTTGTCCTGGTATGAAAAAGGCTGTAGCATAGTTTGACTCACGATGCCTCAATTTTCAGCATGTCAAGGCAGAGCACCAGGTACCAGCAGGCCTGGTTCAGACCTTAGAGGTTCTGGAGTGGAAGTGGGATGGGATATCCATGGATTTCGTGATGGGTCTTCCACGTACATCCAGGGGTCATGAATCGATTTGGGAGATCATTAACCGACTGACCAAGTTGGCCCACATCCTACCGATCTGAGAGCAGGGTTCAGTAGATAGCTTGGGATGCCTCTATGTGCAGGAGATTGTGCATTTACATGGAGTACCTTCTTCTATTGTCTCTGACCGTGACACACAGTTTACATCCTGGCTATGGAAGGGCTTTCAGGAATCTTTCAGGACATAGATTCGCTTGAGCATCACCTTTCATCCTTAGATTGATGGTCATACTAAGAGGACCATTCCGACTCTCATGGACATGCTCTATGCATGTTTCCTCTACTTCGGTCACATCTAGGAGGATCACTTGCCTTTGGTGGAGTTTTCATACAATAACAGCTTTCACTCAACCATCAGTATGATAGCCTTTAAGGCCATTTATGGTCGACCTTGCAGATCACCACTTTGCTGACAGACCCTAAGGAGTCAGCACTGGTGGGACCAGAGATAGTATGGGATACCACCAACAAGGTGAAGATCATCAAGGAGCCGATAAAGATAGCACATAGCAGATAGAAGTCTTATGATGACAGAAGATGGGGGCCTATGATGTTCGAAGATAGTGGCCACGTCTTCCAACGAGTCTCACAACGATGAGGTCTACAGAGATTTGGAATAGTTAGAAAGCTATCTCCGAGGTTCATCGGACCTTTCCAGGTCCTGAGTAGTGTAGAAGAGCTGGCTTACCACATGGGTCTTCCACCTCTGTTGCACCGGGTGCACGACGTCTTCCATGTATCTCAATTGAGGAGATTTGTGCTCAACCTATCCCACATCATCGACCATGGTTAGATGTACATCGATGTTGGGGAGACTTTCACGGATGTTCCTGTGGAGATTGAGGATCGATAGGATCAGGTCCTACATGGACAGTCGATACCTCTGGTGCACATTCGTTGGTAGCACGAGAACCTCCAGGAGTGCACATGGGAGTGGGAGGCTCAGATGCGTGCTCAGTACCATAATTTGTTCCCTTAGTTTGAGTTATAGCTTATGGGGACGTTAATCCCTAAGGTGGGGAGAATGTAAAGACCTAGAATTTTTTTGGAATTTTATTTTAAATACATGGGAATTTTACGAGTACAGAGTTTCTGACGGTGCTTGATTCCAAGGACCGGCGTGCCCGGAATAAATTTATGATGTTTTGTTTGGGTATGTTCAGTAAACATACGAGTGGGATTTTATATTTTTTTAATCGGTGCTTGTAATTGAAATCTGAGAGCACCATTGAACACGCAGCGTCGGTAATTGCTTAGTGAGACTTTCATTGTAGTTGTGATTTAACGAGAGTGGAACCCAATTTTTAGGGTTTTTAAATAATATAAATTAAAAATACAAATTAACTTAATTATATTTTATGGTGGATAAAACCTCCAAGTGAAGGTTTGTGGTGGGGGCCACCCACACCTAAAAACCTTTGGGAGGATTTTATTTAATGGGGCCCACACGAGTTTCTTAACTTTTTTTACCCCCCATTAATTTTGGAACACCTCTAACCCCCATTTTATGTGGGTTTAACTCTCCTCCTTCCCCCATTAATTTAATGTGTCAACTCTCTCACAATTAATTAACTAAATACTTGAAATTAATTAATTATCTCCTTTTGAATTCATTTGAAATCAATCCAACGATTAAATAATAGACAAAGCTATTATTTATTTTGGGTGGAAATTTTTTTGGGTGGGATTTGAGAGAGAAATTCATCCTCTCAACGAAGAACGCGAAGAACGCTCCTCCCACCGAAGAACGATGAGTGACGTCATCTCCCTCTCCACTCAGAGCATGTAGAGGAAACACCAACGCCCACAAAGAACTCTGACTACATCATCTCAACTCGTCTTCCCTGAATCATTCCTCCTCGTCTTCTTCATCTTCTACATGGAATGAACAAAACGACGATGCCTCTTCTCATGACATCATCAACGAACAATTGTCAATCAAGGTAGGGGTTATTTTAAAATTGAATATTTCCCTCTGTACCCCATCTTATGTTGTGTGCATTGAGAACCAAATGATATCACCATATCAAGGAGGGTTCGAACGACATGAAGACAACCCGACCACCCCCTTTTATTGGTTATGTTTTGATGACGACGGAGGCGGTACACACGATGACCGATAACGAGCCAACCATGAAGAAAGCCGGTGGTGCAAGGCCGCGAGGTCCCCCCCAAGGGTGCGACACCACAGTGCCGCATAGTGAACCGAGCCACAGCTAGGCGGGTGGTGGCAGTGCCGGAGGGGCGTGGTGCCGTTTCACTGAGACGGAATAAAGGGGTCATGTTCAGGAGGGCCGTGGTGCCGTCATGCTGTGCAGAGCATCAGGGTGGCACGGCCATGGTGGGCCATGGTGGAGGGCCACGCTGCCATCACATTGCGCCATTGGTGCAGGACCGCAGCCGTTGGCCGCATAGGACAAGAGACGGTGGCCGGCTGGGGTAGTCGCCGTTGCGCGCCACGACGGACCCTTAGGGCCCCGTTGTATCCAGGGGTCGGTGCCTCGAAGTGGAAATTTTGGTCAAAGGAAGGTGAATCACACCCCTCCCATGCATGGCCACAAAGGCCACAGGGGCCGCCCAGCCAGGCCACAGGGCCCGGCCAGCCAGGCCACACGGGCCGGCCAGCCAGGCCACGCTGGACACCAGCCGGCCAAGCCACACGGGCAGCCACATGGCCGCGCGGGCCACCACTAGGCCATGCGGGCCGCTAGGACAATCCGATTTTAGGCTGGTTCTCCCCCATGGGTCGGGCCATACCTTCAGTCTGGGCCTCCACTTCGTGTCGGGTCAGATTCATGGAACGGGTTGGGTCGGTCCAACTGGGTCAGACCAGACCCGAACCCGCCAGACCCGTTTACACCATTTCCCCCATATATTTGGCACCAGATGTCCGTTTGACAAAAATTCAAAAGTGCTGGTAATCGTGATGATAGATGGCCCCTTTGAGAATACCCCAATAATGTTCAGGTATAGTTGAGATATGTTCGGGTTGGTTCGTACCCGAATCCAACCAGGCTCGCAGGACTAAAAGGACAATAACTCACAAACCAGGCATTTGATTGACGCGTTGTCAGTTGTGTTGAGACCGCTATGATGTGGTTGTCATTTGAGATACATCCACGTGAATTTTGTGACACTTGGGGTATCAACCAGTAGCTCGTGGAGCGGATCCTCCTAGAGACGAGCAGAGAGAGTGCGGAGACCTAGTAGCAGATATACCTGACGACTACTTGACCGATTCGACTTGGAGTGATTGGACTACCCGAGTGGGGAGCGCTTGGTATTTGGAGGTAGACCCATGGCAGACATTGTTCTAGGTATTTGGTGGTAGATCCGCGTTACTCGACAGGGGGAGTACCTCTATAGGCTATTAGGGGGAGTGCCCTATATTTTTTGGCAGACCCACAACAAATGGAACATCCGATATTTGGAAGCAGACACGTGGTACTCGATACGAGGAGTACCTCAATAGTCCATGGTTAGTGAGAAGTGCCTTGGTGTCACGACAGACCCATTGATCTTGACAGAGGAGGTGTTCTCCTACATCCATGGTTTTGATAATGAAAATTTTCGTTTGAGCTGAGTCAATGACCATTGTGTTTTTTTCTCATGATTGAGATGGGTTACTTGATAACATAGGTCAATGTATTGTAATATTACTAGGTAATTTTAATCCATTGAAATCATACATTGTGGTTTATACTTGTTGGATTTTCTGAGACATTGAGGGTCTCAGGGTCCCTACTGAGTATCGTTATATTCACACCTGCATGGGCTATGCCCACACCGCGTTGTGTTGGATGCAGAAGACAGACATCGCTGACCTAGGCGGTGTGTACGAGGACTAGACGGTACCCGGAGGTAGACCTCATGATGAGTCGGTACCCAGAGGAGACAGACGGATGTGGATCACTGAAGAGACTATCTGTAAATACCCTTCAGGTAGGATCCGTGGTGAACAACCCAAGAGCTGCTAGACACCTTCCATCTATTTTCTTTTTTAGTTGTACCTGTTTTCCCTTTCATTGTACTTTATTGTTGGGCTTGAATTTTTGGCCCCTTTACTTTCATCATACTTTCCATGCAATTTTTACTTAGTGTTTTCTTCCGCATGTACTCTAATTGTGTGCATTTTGTTTTTATAAAGGAAACGCCTTCCCATCATAGGGATTTACGCCTTTGGTGCTAGTCGCCAGCCCCTAGCCAATGGAAGGCGGGATTGGGGTAGTCACGAAAAATGTCTCAAGTATGGGTCCTGACAAATCATATACATTAATATGATAGCATATATGATCTTTTAACATTTCATTGTTAATAATATCATTGTTTTATCATCGTTTCGGGTGTTAACTGATTCGTTCTCCTTTATATTCTTTGTCATGTAAGTAATGTTTTTGTGGATATAATGTATCTTATTCTTATTCAGAATGATATAAAGTCTTTAAAAATTATTTTTAATCCTCTAATGAAAATTATTCTTGAATGGATACGATGGGGAATGAATCTCATCACGTTAGTGGAGTCGGTAATCCGTACGTACGCATGAACGATAATATCATTCTTTTTATATTAAAATAATATATAATTGAATGGTATATAATATATATAGAATAATTATCATGATATATTTATTATTTACATGAATTACACATCATTATTATACCCATCCAACTTATATTTTTTTGAATAACAATTACACCACGACGTGGAGACGGTAAGCCGTACGTACGCACATATGGTGAAATATCATTCAAGGGATGGATAGAATAATGAATTTGGTTGTAAAATATTTATAAAAACATCACAGTATATATAAGATATTGGACTTATTATTTTATAATGGAAACAATAAATAAAGACGAAGTGGAATAAGAATGGAACTTGAAAGAGGTGATGAAATATTTACCTCTTTTTCAGGTTCTTCCTATTGATTTGATCAAAAGGGCTGCATAGGCAGTATTTCTGACTAAAGTAAGACCTCTATGATTAAGGGAGGAAAGTTGAGAGAGTATTTCAGAAGGGTTTGGTCGAAAATTGTTTTTGTAGGTGTGAATCTGAGGGAACTGGGAGTACCATTTTATAAGAGGGGTGAGGGGAACCTTAGAAATAATTAGAAATATTATTTTATAATAAAATAATTTTCATTTTCTAATTGCTCAAAAGAGGATTATTTAAAGGATAAGGTGGGATAGGGTCACAAAACACTCAACAAATATGTTTTAGACAGGTTTGGGACACTATATTCACATTATCATTTAGATTTAACTCGTAGTTAAATAGTTTGACATTTACCATGTCTCTTTGTATTTTTATATTATATGGTTAAAAAACATACTATAAACTTCCAAGAGAACCCCAAGTGGTTCATTAATGATAAAAATATCATTATATAAGTATTTTGGCAGATCCTTATATTTTTAGGAATAGAATATCAATTAATAATATAATATATGATTTAAAAAGTATTTTATGTAAATTTTGACACTATTTGATATATTGTTTTTGATAAATTCATAACAGAATTATTACTTCAAAAAAAATTCATATAACCAACCCTAATATGTCATATTAACCTAGAAAATTAGCATAATTCATAAAAAGTCTAAAATTACATTTATTTGGATATTTATAATATCAATTATTTTAATATTTCATTAATTAGGTAACGACTTCATCATCATTGTGTCATTAATAAATTAAATTATATAATGTCTAAAAAAAATAAATAACATAAAATTAGGTACTAAATCTTTTTATCTATCTAGTTAATATTTATATTCGAATTTATCTTATGTGTATCCCTATATTAAAAATGTTCTATCTATTAAACAGTGATGTTAACTCTTTGAACACTTCATTGAATTAAATAATAATAAATGGTCTAATCAAATCCAAGTGGACCAAATAGGTTCATATATTATTTATAAGGTTTTTTTGTTAAATTATAATTATCAAATAGAATTAAGACATGTGTTGTGGTAATAATAATATCATTTTTACCCTTAATTACCCTATTTAATTTTAACCGTGGTAAATAAAAATAAAAAGTTGTTATTCGCCAAAAATTATTTTCATCTTATTGAACCACATCTTACATAATGATGTCAATCATTTGTCTTGTATTTTTTTTAATTCAACTAACATAAGTAGTAATATTATGTATTATATGAATTTTCAAATTCTCTTGGAGGTGGGTAAAAGATAGTAAAAAGTCCAATAAAATTTTATATATATCAGATATTATTATAAACATATTTCAATGAATTACATTGAACATATATAGGTATTATGTTTATATTTTTACCTAAAATATGTTAAAGTAAAATAAATAATTATTTAAAAAAATTCGGTTTTAAACTATAACGTTGTGTTTTTCACTATTCATCAAAAATTGATAGTTTTCATAAAAATAAAAAAAATTCACCCTATGCAAATTTTGACATTCCAAATCCAAAAATGAAGTCCATTTGGAAAGATAAAATTTATAAAATTTCCAAAATTTGGTATTGCTATTCATAAAGGCTAGTTTGATTAGTAGTGGTGTGTCTTAGAACTCGATGTTTCGTATAATACATGCTATTGTATTATTAAAGGAGAAGCGTACCGTGGATGCTTGGGGTGTTACATTTATCATGTTTCTGATGTTTTACATGTATCTCCATTTAGAAATTACATACCTGACCTTTCACATGTAATGAAATCAGAGGTTATCACACTGGAGAAGGATATTTTTTCGGAAGAATACGTTGTTTAAATTCATTACCGATCAAAGAATGTTCTATGAAATAAGACCAATCACCTGGTCAATATTTTGTGGAAAAATTAAAATTTAATGGAAGATATGTGTGAAATTGAGTATATGATGAAGTAAAGTATCCTCATTTTTTTAACCAAGTTACACATTTTAGGGAAAAATCTATTTATGGGGGTAGAACACAACACCTTGAATTTTTATATTCCTTTTTTTCTTGAATAAATTTAATTTTCATTCATCTATTTCAATGCAATAAGTCAAACATTCCTTTCACATAAAATTGACACATTGTAACTTACATGGACTATTGATTTATTATATGTTACATGTAACATAATCTTGGAATATTTTACATTCGACACTGAATTGGCATACATTACACGTAACACCGATGATTCTACGATACAATTATTTATTATAATAATAATTTAAATGAGATAATTATAACCTACCCATTAAACATAGTTATATGAATAGTAATAATTAATTTTAAAATATTTTTTTAATTTTTTAAATAATTAAAATCTATTCATAATTAAATATATATATTTTTGGAAAAGTCCTTACTAGTTTAAAAATACAATTTTCTCAAATGAACTACTTTTAATGTCTTTTGTGAAAAATAAAAAACGAATTTTCAAAAAAATGTTTAAATTTTATTTTTAAATTTTTGAATAAATTGTGAATTTATTATTTAGAAAATAGTTTAGGGGTATATTTTTGGATTTTTCTGAGAAACATTAGTTTTGGATGAATAGTGAAATATAACGAATTTTAATTCAAAACTGCCTTTCTGTCGAATTTATTTAAAAGGGTAAATTGTATTTTAATTTGGTTTCAATGTTTAAATAGATCATATTTTTAGTAATTTATCTATTTTAGGTAATTCTAATTAATATTCCTTTGAAATTGTGTATAAAAACATAGAAAACTTTTGGATGTTTTTTACCATAAAACCAACAGTGTCGTCCCGTCAGCAGAATTATGGTTATATTAATCTTTATCCATTTATGTTATTATAATTTCTAAATATTGATTGATAATTTGGAATATTCCAAATTTATAATTTACAATATGTTAAAATTAGTTTGTTTTAAAAAAATATTAGTGAAAGTGATTAAACATAATTACAATGATTAAGAAAATTATTAGGATATCAAAGTATTAATCCTAAAATATTTTCCAAAACGACAAATAAATTTGTCAAAAATGATCTGGTTGTATCCATTAAACTTATATTATTGAGGTTGTTTAGTTTTTTATGAATTTTTTGTAAAAACTTTGGTGCACCTATCTTGTTTTCATAAAGGCCAAGTCTTCCCTTTCCCTTTCCTATTAAAGGCGACAACCTCTACCTATTGATCAAACCTCTCAAACCACATAATTTTTCCATGATCTATATAATCCACATCCCAGTATCCCCTAATTCTTCCAATAATACTTATCTTGGTCATATGCCAATCCTATGAATCTTTGTGGCACTAACCAAAAGAAGTTTCTAGATTTAGAGGTATCGTTCTCTCTCAAGCTCCTTTCTTTTATTTTATTTCTCCACCCATCCACACTATTTATTTTATTATATTATTTAAACCCTATTACTCAAAATTTAGTAATAAATTTTTATGCTATTGGTATACCTAAACATACATACACTTCC
The DNA here is from genome assembly GCA_963277665.1 of Viscum album. Lineage (NCBI taxonomy): Eukaryota > Viridiplantae > Streptophyta > Magnoliopsida > Santalales > Viscaceae > Viscum > Viscum album. The sequence goes on along the minus strand of OY728126.1, from coordinate 358,468,014 downwards.
ATCTAATTGGTAACAAACATATTATTTATGTGTACAACGAACTACCCTCTCACGAAACAATGAATTTTCATTTTTCATTTACCACCTCTCATGGTGGACATTATGATGTAAAATATATTTATATATTTTATATATAATATTCATTAAATATTTAATATTATTTCATCCTTCTTACACCAAATATACTTATACCTTTCATTTTGTGTAAATATGATAATTTCGCTTCAGGAAATGTGCACTACAACCCCTCAAAGTGATGCGATTCGTTGACATAATTCATGGAACGAATTAAGGATGAGTTTAGTGAAATTATATGATATAAATGATATAATAATTCTAATTTATTAATTACATATATACATATATATATATATATACATATTTCATTTACCTTCTCTCTTTTAATTCGATAATAAAAATGAATACTACGATCATGCATTTTGTATGTCATACCATCTCCTGGAATGGTGTATTCCATTTCATAAATATATATACTATAGATTATAATAATAAAAATATTCTGAAGATAAAATATATTTATTTCATGGTTTACATTATGGAAATAAGGATAAAAGAATAAGGACCAACGATATAACAAATTAACACACATGTAACGAACAAAGTGAATATTACTTGAAGTGAAACCTTAACATATGATTGATAACAAATGGGTAATATAAGGTCATAATAAAACCATATATGGTTTTAGATATATGTAAATTATTTTTTAAAATACTTATAATAAATATAAATTTATTAAACCAGATGCTTGTTCATGTTTGATTAAAGTCAAGACACAAGGTAAGGGAATTTCATCAAACTTTTAATTTCCAGGATATAAATGCTTTATTCAAAAATTTATTTTTTTTGCGGTGTATATAATAACCCTAGAATAATTATATGATTCATATAATTATATTAATGTGTATTTACATACTCATTTTGTGATCATTATTTCATGCAATTTGTGTTTCAAAAGATACCAAATCGGTAAAATAGTTTCATCTCAATTTTCTTTCTTAGAGACTCATGTTTTATTATGCACCTACATTATTTTTTGAGGTGTATATTATTAATGTTTTAATGATATATAACAAATATAATTAATTTCATGATATGTTAATCTTAATATTAATTTTTTATTTCATGAAGAGTCTAAACCCATGTTAATAAGTGATAATAGTTTGTTGAAATAATCTCATCACTTTTCAGGATTGTTTATGCTTATGATTACTTTGATGAAATATTATGATCCATATCTCATGAAAAATCATGAGCTTCATTTTACTATATTTATTAATGATATATCTACGTATTAGTACCACAATCCACTCTTTGGTACTTATGATAATTAAGGAAAACAATTTATGAAAAATTTGACAATATTTCTCTCTTTAGTTGGAAATTTATTTTATTTAAAAAAATTAAAAAAAGTTTCCAAAAATATTTTCATAGCATTCTTGTAGATTATTTTCATGGAAAATGGATTATAATTTTTTTTGTTATAAAATAATCCATTATATTATTTCAAAGAAGTTTTTATGGAAATAGGTTTGCAAACATTTTTTATGTTTTAGAATGATTTTTACAAAGTAGAGAAAATATTTTCCGCATAATTTTTTTCAAAATATATTTCAAAATTATTTACCATCTAAGATAACATTTTTTTTAATCATTACTTCTTGGGAAATTATTAAATTTTTTATTCATATTCATTCTGTGAATTGACTATGTTTTGATGGAATATTGATTATAATACTTGTTTCTATTTCATGGGTTATATGATTTAGAAACACTCTTCATTTCATTCGATATGTTTATGATGAAATGATTTTGAATATAATCTTTTTAAACAGGTTATGATATGATTATTTTTTTATAATTCCAATTGTTTTTATGGGTTATGATATAATTATTTATGTTCTCGTGGAACTTGAATCTATGATTTCATTATGAGATGAATGGGACCTATATATCAATCCAAAGCATTGGGTAATGATTTATATCTCATGAGATAGAAATGGATGGAATGATAAATGTAATTGGTTTTGTATTATAGGGCTAAAATGAGGAGTGAACTCTATTTAGTAATAGAGGGTTGGATTGAAGAGTGAAATGGTTCTGTAATACAGGGTCTTAAAAAAGTGTGAAACAAGTTCAGTAAATCACTTTTTCCTCTAAGATGGCCTTATAATAAATTCCATGACCACTATTCATATGATTATTTATGATTATCAGTGATGTATAATTACCCATTTTGTTCCTCTGATATACTTTCAAAGCATATGTTCATTATTTACTTATGATTCATTTCTTATGAATGACGATGATTTATGTTTATTCTCTTTAATATGCATGTTACAATCATCTCTTTTCATTATCATGGTTTAATACAGTTATGATAAGAATTATTTATATAAATATTCCTTGTTTAACCTAACCGAGCATCTGATCTAACCTAATTTTATGTTTCCTTCCCCAAGGTTAGGAAGATACATATTGCGTTTGATGTCTCTAAGAAGTATTCTAGTGAATAACATCCTTTTCAGAGATTATGTAGCTCGCTTATGTTCCAGTTTTTATATTTCCCTGTTTCCAAAGGAACTAGACTAGTACAGTTTTTGGGATCCCATTTGTATAATGTTTTAAGTATTCTACATAAGTTATGTAATGTTAATATATGTAAATATATGGTCGGTGTAGTTAAACTTTTCTAGAACCATGAACTAGACACGACATATCCAATTCTCTGCAGGAAATCTATACCCATGTCCTCATGCCTTATTTTTTAAAGAATACCAACCATAGATGATTTAAGGTATAAAGAAAAAGAGTTTATCCGAAGAAGAAGAATACCCTTTATAAAAATGTTTTCGTATTATTTATTCTTCATAATATTTCAAAAATCATTTAAAAAATGTATTATAATTACTTAAATATATTATATATACATTTATTTTAATATTTTTAGGGAAAAAACCATATCATTATCCACTTCTATCAAAAAGGAAATGAATCTATTTTTCAAGTGTGTGGAGGACTAAAACCCTACAAACCGATGTAATTTAGTTTCAATCACCTCATCCAATGACATATAATAATTATTTATTTAATTATTAAAAACTATATTAATTATTTTACTATAAATATATATTTATAATATATCATATTCTTAATTCATTTCTATCAACTAAAAATTCATTTCTGTTTGTGGGTACGTGTGGATTTCTGCACCAAAAAGAAATGTGATTTTATTTCATAATCGCATTAGATGAATGGTATATATAATTTTATTTAATTAGATAATACTATAGATAACATAAATTAGTCATTATATAAATATATAATAATCCTTACCAACCTTACACCATGTTCATTGAAAATTGGTAATGTTACTCACGTATATGTACATCCTACCGTAACCATGATTGTAAAATATTTTTTTTTGTAATAACCAGATTTTATGGTTGGAAATAAAAGTGTAATTAATGTATAAAATTTATAATTATGTCATGATTACTAATCTATATAATATCAAAGAATTTATTAATAGTCAATGATAAATAAACTAGAGTAAATTTTCAATTTTGAATATAACATCCTCAAAACACCCCACCCGGAAATACTAGATTAATTAATTAAGTATGTAATTGAAATAAGTGAAATATTAATTTTTAAAAAAGTAATTAAAACTAGAAAATTTAATTATTAAATTAAAAAATTGATTAAATTTTATTATATCTGTGGTAAATAATATATATGGAAGGTATGACTCACTATAAGGGTCACATTATATTACAACATAATAGTTATTCGTTAGAAGATTTGTTTTAAAAATATATTTATTATATTAACATATTAATAAAAATTAATTTTATTAATAATTTTATATAAACAGAAATGATTTTTAAATGAAATTTTATTTCTCATTTTAATTTCTTTTAATGGTCATAAAAATAAAATTTTTATGTTTTTTATTTGGAGCACTATGACTCTAATCACATAAAAGAAAAATGTATGTTCTTTTTTACATATAAAACATCGATGAATTATTCAATGGATGAAACATTTATGTTTTTTATTGGATTCTATTACAATGTTTATTAATTTATTAAATTAAAAACCATCATTCTATTTTTTGCTTAAAATATATTTAAATAATGAGTTTTAAAATAATGTGATATATTAATATTCAAAAACAAAATACTATGGGTTCAAAAGTTTATTTTTATGATTTTATAAATAGAAAAAATATTTATTGTGTACTTTACTTTTTCTAATTCTTATAATTTTTTTATAATAATAGGTTATTCTGATATAGTTCTCCAAAGCATTATGTAATTATTATTTAATCTAGATAATTTTGATAGAAGATAAACATATTATTTATTCCAGTTGTTAGTGATCTTGTAAGGGTACTATGACGATGATTTCCAAAGGTACTTATATCAATATTATATAAATGGTAATTATTTTTTATGGAAAACCATCGATCTAACATGTAAATAATGATATATTATGTTTTATATATTGTATTATTCTCATTTAGGGAAAAGGGGAATTCTTTAAATAAAATACTTTTAAATAGTTTATTTGGTTTTCTGTTAAACTGTAATGAATATGATTTTTTATTGTCTTATATAATGTTCTATAAAATATTTTTTCATTTATTATTAATTTCATGTGTAGGTAAATTATTATTTGATTCAATAGTTTATTATCTTAATAGAATAATTTAATTTTTGAATTCATGGTATTGAAATGGAATAACAAGTTTAATTATTCATTTTTCTATATCTATTATAGAGATATTTATGACCATCTGAAGTTTATAAATGTTTTTAATATTGTTTATGGTAGAGAAATAACAATGAAAAATTAAAAATAATTTCCTTGAATATTTATCATGAAATGAAATTTTTTTCATTTAAAATGTTTTATATAATGAGGAAAAGTTACATTAAGTGGATGAGTCTTATTTGTAAAATCTGGTTGTGTAATGTTAATTTTATGACCTAATTATCTGAAATATTATTCTTAAAATATATTTATTAATTCTATAATATGAATTACGGTTTAAACAAATTTATCGGTATAATAATGAATGAGTATTTCTAGTTTGTATCAAAGAATAGTTTAGATAAATTGATATGTTAGTATAATATAATTAATAACCCTTATGAGTTTAAAATAAATTGTGTTAATGATTTACTATTTTAATATTACAATTTTTCAGTATTTGGAATTTTTAATTTTTTAATTATTTTTCACATAGGAAAAAGTAATGCTGAAGTATGATGGAATATATATGAAAATATGCTTCCCAATTTGTAACCTAGAATAGTACGAATAGGAAAAGAGTAGTTTTTTTATTTAAATGGTTTTTTTGTACTGTTTATAAATAATGGGGGAATCCAAGACAGAGAGAAACCACATTCATTATAGAGGAACATGACCGTAATAGAAAATTTCATAAAACAACACTCTCTAGAATTAGGTGGATCTTATGAACCTATTCTAGTTTAACGATACATTAATTCCTTGTAAAATTTATTCAAATTCTTATATTATTTAGATCATTTAAAAGAAACTCTCGAAATTTACCCTTTTTAGGTGATATCAATCAGTGGTGGTCAAGGGATTAGAACATCACAAAAAGAGAAGAGATTGTTTCACTTATAATGAGATGAATTTAAGAATAGTTTACTATGTAATAATTTCATGTAACTATTAAATATATGATGGAAAATCAATTCCTAAATTTTTTTCAAGGGAATGAATATTTGGCAAATGCATATGATGGAAATATTACTTGTTTAGGAAGGTTCACACGAAATTGTATTGATAATTTTATAGTAAAATTAGATAATTTTACTTAGGATTGAATGTATTATATTAAATGTAATATTATTATCATGAATTTATAAGGAATGATAAACTTTCATGATGTGCAAATAAAGTAAAAATGAATTATCATAATTATCATGTTTTCTATTTTGTTAAGTATAAAACATGGTCATGGTGCTAGGAAAATGGTCAGTCTCCATTGAATAAATATTAATTTTTTCATTTTTTCATTTTTTCATCTAGTGAAAAGTGTGGTATAATGCACACTGGATAATGTATTTTATAATTAGTGAAATGTTTCCCATGTGTTATGTTTGCTCATTTGGCTCATGACTGCAAAAAGAAGGATCATAGTAATTATTTGTCAAATAATGAATGTACAGGAGTAAATAGTTTTATAGATTGTAAAAAGGTTGACTACATGAGTACCATTTACATGATATGAATAAAATATGGAAATAATCATTATTAATTGAATAAATATGTGAAAAAAATAATTTATTTCTACTTTTAAAAATGTTGGACAATCCGACAATGATGTGTTATGTAAAATCTTTGTTTATTAATATTTTGAAAATGTCATGTTTTATTTAGGTTCTATACATTCTTTCATTATGATGGAATTGGATACTAATTTGGAAATTTATTCTCATAAAATTAATCAAAATTTTTTGGTACAAACACATAGGTGAAAGTATTAATGAAAAATTAAGTAGTAAAAATATTCTGGTTTTTTCTATATAAATTATTTACCTCAAATTTTATTCTACCCCTTATATATTTTATGTTATTATAGGTATATATTTTCATTTAGTTTTTCATTCTATTATAAATTTAAAAGGTAAAGAAGGTTTTTTTGCTAATAAGTTTCATTTTATTTGTATTTATGAATGCGTGCCTATAATTGAATATCAAGAAGATGAGAAATTGATTGCAGATGGAAGTAAATTTTATATTTCATTGAAAAAAAATCCCCCAAAGGTGCTATCTTAATGTTTTTGGGGTGATTGTGTTTGTTGAAAAATATGATTGACCCCATTTTAGAATAGGTTGTGTTGTTGAAATAGATGCATTTAAGGTGGCCTGGATTTTCAATGTTTGCCAATAAAATTAGGCCTCATTGAAAGAGTTTATTTTTTAGAAGAGGAATGATTCACTCATATAATTTTGACTATGTAGACCAAAATGGTGTTTCTAGACCATAAAACGGTTTCCACAAAGTAAAGGACTTGATGGTTTTGTAGATTAACGCAATAAACTAATCATACCGTAAAGGGCTACACACAATGTGAACCATCAAGTACACTACATGAACCACATAGAAAATTTAGTTCAATGGAGGCCCATATTTCACAAGAGGATCATTATTTGTGGATGGATTCAGTGATTTAAGGCTTCATCAAATGGTTTTCAATTTTGGATTACATCGACGGATATAAAGGATAAAGGTTCTATAGGGATCATAAAATAAGTTTATAGTGAATCATTAAATGAAAATAAGTTTTCAGTAATTATGATTAGTTGGGTTTGAGGATCTATTTTCTTATAAAAATACCCCTAATCACTTCATTATGGAGTGAAAATTTCATTAGGGAAATCATCGCTAGATGAATTTGGGTAAGTTTGAAGTACTTAAAGAGGGAGGATTTTGTGATGGATAATAATTTAATGAGGGGGAAATTACATAATATAGATAGTTCATAAGGACATGTAGAATAAGGGTTTAATGGGGTTTAGATTCTCAAAAAAGAAAAATGAGCCAAGAAAAAAAGGCATTCTGCGAAGCATCAGGGGTTTGTGGGTCATTTGACATCCATGAAGAAGAGGTGTTCCACAATGAAATAGTTTTCTATGAAGAACTCTTGACACACCCTGAAAGGTAGTTTGCATATGATTCATTCTAGTTAACTGTGGGTGAAAGGATGTTCATAAAGGTTCTAAATTAGACCGTGAATCAGATTATGAAAACTAAAAGTACACAGAAATTTGGATTTCATCTACCATATGAATAAATGACTTCATGGAACATAAATATGTTTATGAAACAATTCTAAATTTATTCAGAACAAGAGGATAATATTTTGGAGGAGCATTGAGAACAAATAAGTTGAGAGAGCAGTGTGTTTTCAAATTTTTATTGGTTGTAAACTATAAGGATCAACTAGTCCACTCTGAAAATTATAAGGGCTATGGGCCTGAGAATTGAACACATGAAACCCAACACTTATTCTGGATGTGAGAATTTTTGGATTTGGTACATCAAGAAATTTCCATTGTAAGCTCCTTAAACATGGTCTAGCGAGGGTGATCCATCTAAAATTGTTATGTCTCATGAATTCTTTAATATCTATTGCTACATTACTATCAAAAGGGAAGAGAAGAACATTTTTCTATAAAAACTGGATCTTATTGGACAGTTCATTTAATATTTCATTCCCAAATTCATCCCCTCGTAGGTTATTTATCATTGTTATTCTAAAACCTGGTATCAAAAGAAAAGGATAATATCGTGGCTTCTAATTTAAGGTTTCGAATATAGAATTTAAATTTAAAAGGGTTTCTAATTTTCAATTGAAACAATTTCCATGTATGTAAGAATCATATGTTTCACTATATACAATCTGTGAGAATAGATGTATTTAAAACAATGATGCCTTATATTTTTGTTATTATTGATAGTGGGGATTTACAAAAAACTCAATGAATAGAATTAGATGCTGACTCCAAATGGATCAATTCATTAAGGATATATCTAACTAATTAAATCTATATAAATGTAATTTAATTTAATTAATCACCATCTATATGGAAATCATTTATAAATATATATGATGGTGCCTCATAATTTTGGGGAAAAGGGTGAAGGTTCTACAGAAGATGTATGAGGATCCCATAATGCACCCAAATGTGCCTGTTAATGTGCTCTTTGGTTGAGTGAAGGTATTTCTTGGAATTTATTCATGGTCACAGAGAAATTATTTAAGTGGTAAATATTTTCTTGTTCATCTTGAGAATACATCCACCTCTATTCAATCCGAATGTTTTAATATTAGAAGATAATGATCCAAAGGAGATGACATTAGAAATATTTATAGTTCTATTGTTGCATATGATTTTTGAAATGATGATAATGAGTCTATGGAATAATTTAAGACTAATTAAGTGGAATTCAAGGACATGGAGAAGATAATTAGTGATGATAGATATGAAGAAGAAGAGATATATGTATTTATGTCATTGACTTCATCAAATTTACACATAGGAAAATGATTTTTTATTGTTAAACTCCCACTTGAATACATTCATGTGGAGATTTTTGACATGTTTCAGCCATGTGACCCAAGATGTTTTAGGATTTCGATGAGGATGATATTGAAATTATTAGGATGATTTCTTCAATATATGGGAATAGTAAGAAAAAAATTATAAAACATTTCTTTAAAATGAAGAATATCATTTCACAAGAAATTTATTGTTCAGGAGATTCTGATGTTGAATAGATGTAAAATTAAGATTTTCATGTAAAAATTTTATGGTGGCAGTTGTAGGTTTCTACTAGATAAAGGAAGAAAGTGACAATGATGAAGAAGACATTGAAGGAAGAGTCTATCATCGAACGAAATTAGAAGCTACTCAGGAATAGATAAATGGTTGGATATCCAAAATGATGAAATCTAAAAGCATAGTTCATAATCCTAAGATCATTATGCAACAAAAATAAGAATATATTTCAATGTTGATTTTTGAAATTGAAAATCCTAAATATTTAATTACATATAACTCAAAAACAATTAGTGGGTAAATTGTCAAAGTTAATTAACTGAGAAGGATGATGGATGGGTTAAATAATACAATTAAAGATCAAGATAAAGACATCCAAAAGATTTAGGAGGATATTTTTGGCCTATGAATGAATGTTAAATATCTTGATAAACTATTGATTAAAATAAATTATTGAGAAATGAAAACATAAATTGAAAATTACAATTCAATGTTCTAGTGATACAAAAAAAAGATATACCAGGCGAACAAAATGATAGATCCAAATGATGTAGATTTTATGGGGATTGATCGAATATAGAAATAAGTAATGGTCAAAGTCATACCACAAGAATACACTCCAGTATTGAAGATTTTTTGGGTGATCTATTTGAAACAAAAGACTCAAAAAACACAAGGGAAGACCAGTAGTGATGTAATGGAACATAAGAAGCACACCCAATTGATGTTATTATTATGAAAATAGATGACACTAATAAAATATTTTTCTCATATACAAGAGGTACCAATGGGAAATATATGAACATATAGAACAATACAAATCTCAATATTTTAATATACAATTTTAAGGTCACTGATTCATTTGTTGAGGATTTAGACACATGGAATGATATTCGTTGTCAACAATGCAGAGGAATGTGCAGCAAAACTCATAATGTGGTCATAAGAATAAAATCAATGAATCATCAAATGAGATGAAATTGAAAAAAAGATCTATAGATCTTCAAGATGATTATGGTCCATCATACATCGATGAAGATGAATATTTTCAATCCATATTATATATGAACAAAAAAATATGGTTCAAAAAAAAAGTAATCCAGATGTACTTTAAGAGATTCCCCTTAATGTTTCATATCGTACTGTTGTTTGGATCCATGATAGTGGGTGCAGATCCCATGTGATATGTAATATTGTTCTTCTTACAAGTAAAACATGAAAATGAAGGTTTTTTAAAATTTGTAAATTATGAATGCCTGAATATTATTGGATCAGGACATATAAAGTTTTTGTAAAAGAAATGAGACATCATAATGTTTTAGGTGTTGATGGTCTCAGTCACAACTTTAGCTGTGTTTGCCATTGATTTGGCTTGTGGAATTCTGTAAGAATTACTATGAATATGTGAATCATCAATGGAAGATATGGTGTATTCATTCTATCAGGAAAAAGAAAAATGTGGAATATATACCTTGTAAGTGGAGAAGAAGATATGTGCATTTTATCCAGATATGAAAAAATAGGTAGTGGCATAAACAACGTGGCCATCTATAAAAACTATCCCTGGATGATCTGGTTAAATTTTATGTAGCTTGAGATCTCCCTAACATAAAATATGATAATACTCATATGTGAGATGATTGTTAATATGGGATGATTATGAAAAATATGTACTAGGAAAAAGAAAAATAATCTAAAAGAGTGATTGAATTCGTGCATGAAAATGTATGAGGGAATATCATAGTAATATCCATTGATGGGAAGATGTATTACATTATTTTCAGTGATGGTTTCAGTAGGATGGAATGTTTATTTGTCATATTGTCACAAGTCTGATGTGATCAGTTTCATAAAACTCTATCAGAGTGAATCGAAAAGGATTCATGGATAGAATATTATAATATTTCGTACTAATAATGGTATAGAATTCTAAATAAATTTTCTGAAAGATAATCTCAAGACATAGGGGACATGGAATCAGGTTTTATTAGAGAGAACTCCAAATCAAAATAGAGTAGTTGAGAGGAGAAATAAATCATAAACAACATGGAAAGAACAATGATTATTTAAAAGGACATACATGATAAATTATTGAAGGAATCAGTCTTAACATCAGTCTACATATCCAACATGGATATGGTATGTCCAAAGGAAGAAAGGACTCCATCCGAGTTGTGTTATGGGAAGAATCCAGCATTCAAATACTTTAAAATATATGGTAGAAAATGTTTTATTCTCAATAAGGTGAGGCAAATAAAATTTGATTCCTAACGAGATGAGGGGATATTTCATAGATATTATGAAAAAAATCACATAAATATTTCAGTAATAAGCATGGAATGGTTGTTCATTCCAATTCTGTCACTATATAATAAAATGAACAAATCATTCAACAATGTAGTGAAATTTTATCTTATGAAAGTGATGATGAGGTAAGAACCTCAAGGTAGGTTTATGTGGGAAAAATGATTCATAAGAAGATACTGATGATGCGAAGGAGGATGAGAGTTATATATCTACATGAAAATAAAATATTCAGGATGAAATTAAAAGACATAACATTATTAGTTATCCGGAAACACCAATTCAATCATAATGAATGAAGTCATTATAATAAGAATATTTCCTATCTCATGTAGATCCAAATTTTTTTGATGAGGATGTTGGATAATTGAACATGTTTAGGTCGTGAATGAAGATCCTGACCAGATTGAGAAGAATATGACATGATATATTGTTTCATGACCAAAATATAATAATTTCAATGGGACCAAATGTGTCATTCACAATATGTTAGTGAAGATAGAATAATGATTAAAAAAATAATGATTATTGATCAATGTTCACTCCTAGATATGGGGGTTGATGTTGATGAAACATTTTCAGTTATTGTTAGTCTTGAGACAATCTGATAATTCTTGGCCATAGTAATTAAATTAAGAATCAACATTTTATGGATAGAAATATTGTTATGGTTTGTGAAAGGGATTTTGGAAGAAGACATTTATTATGAAGAGATAGATGGTCTCGTAATTAATATATATGATAACATAGTTTTTTAGATGAAGAATGTGCTATATATATTGAATCAAGCACTAAGTGAATGTTATTCAAGACAAGATTAGTTTTTGAAGAATCATGGTTTTTAGCATGGTGGAGTTGATTACAATCTTTATTTCAAAAATGAAAGTAACCAAAGGATGATGGTGTTGGTGTATGTTAGTGAAATAATTTTTAGGGGATTAGACGAATCTTAGTATAAAAACTTCATTGAATTCATGAAAAATGAATTTGAATTGTCAATGATTGGTGCATTGACATTTTTCTTGGGATACAGGTGACACATGAAAATAATTTAACATTTATATCTAAATCTAAAATTCCCAAGGAGGTTTTTAGAAAAATTGGAATGGATAAATAAAAGGAGAAGATGGCTCTAGTGGCTAACCAGATGAAAATATAATGTTATGATGATGAAAATGAAGTTAATTTTCCTTAATATTGGAAAATCATTGGATGTGTACTATACTAGAAAACAAAAATACATGATGTTGTTTTCCACATGCCAAAAAAAGTAAATATTTTAAACCCAAAGAAAGGCACTTATATGAATAAAAAAACAATAATTCAATATATCAATGTAATGGTAAATTTTGGTTTTCTATACAATGAAAAATACGAAAATATGTTAATGGGTTATAATGTTATAGATTAGTTTGGTTCCGTATAAGATAGAAAATCCACATGATGTATTGCATTCTATTTTGGCGTATTTTGTATTTCTTGAATCAAGAATGATGTAATATTTCATTTCATTTTAAATTGTAGAAGCTAAATATATAAATGGACACTCAATATTGAACAAATTTGTTATGGAAAACGTATTTTCATGAGGATACAAGATTCAAATTGATGTCTCTGATAATAATAAATTGTGATAATTAAAGTTCTATAAATCATAGAAAAAAATCAGTCCAACAATAATGGACAAAGAAAATTGAAATAAAGGTTTATTTTATCAAGGATAAGGTGGATAGAGGGCTTGTGAAGTGGGAGTTTGTTCTTAAAAATATATAGGTTGTATAAATTTTGAAGAAGACCTTATGCATAGTGATGTTTTAGAGGAATCGATTAGATCTTAATGATTAGTCGATTCCCCATAGTTGAATGTGTGTGGATGTTGTACCCCATAAACCAAGGGTATGTTGTGTTTTTCCATAATTGGTTGTTTTATTTTATTTACCCTATTTACAAACAAAAAATGGTGCCACCTTCAAGTTGATTTAAAATTATGGAGAAGTTGTGTCTATAAAATGGGAGAAAATTACTTAATGAATATAGGGGGAAGATGATTGGGGGATACCTAAAATATTGGGAGTTTCATATCTTACAATGATAAATAAGTCTGATCAATGGTTATATATCCCTATATAGTAGTTTCATGGTGAAATAAATTTAGTGGTTTTGGGATAAATGATTAATTGATGAACATTGCTTGACAATCTTGTTTCTCACACTGAGTGTCACTCATATTGAGTTAGAGTGTCTGGTTGGTAAATATTTGATCTTTAATAAATTTCTTGAAGTGTTGTATAAATCCCAAATGGGGAAATTTATGGGTAAAAATCACTTAAGTAACCATATAAGTGTTTTTTTGGTCATTATGTTTGTTAAAAAATCCAGATGATCACATTTTTCAATGGTTAGTGATGCCGAAGTAGATGTGTTTAAGTTGGTAAAAATTTCATAATATTGTCTAAATTTATAGGCATCAAAATATAATGTTTTTTTTATGAAAAGGAATTATTTCTTCATAGGATCTGTGTTATGCATTCCAAAAGCGTTTTAGTTCTAAAAAGAGGTATGTGGACTGAAATAGTGACAAATGTTTTGCGGATGAAGGTGGTTAATTAATCATATCGTAATAGGATCTCCACTTTGAGAATCAAGAAGTTCATTAAGAAAACTATATTTGAATATCAATTCACGGGAGCCTCATTATTCAAAAGAGGATCATCATTTTTGACACGAGGTAGGGATTTTAGGCTTCTACAAATGGTTTTCATTTACCGATGATATCATCAATTGAAAAGGACAAAGGCTCTATGAAGAAAAGACAAAAAGTGCATGGTGAAGGTTGTACCAAAAATGTGTACTAGAAAATTATAATAAAAAGGTTTTGTGTATTTATTTTCCTATATAGATTCCCTTAATCGCTTCCTTAGGGAGAGATAATTTATTTATAAAATTATTCACTAGAATAAATATAGTAGGTTTGAATTAGTTTTCAAGGAAGGATTCCATGAAGGAGAAGAGTTTCATGAGGGGTAAATTTTGTAATGGATATAGACCATTCATATTGTTCATAGAATGGGTTTACAGGGTTTAGTAACTCTTAATAAAAAAGTGGAAATAAAGCAGATGTGGGATATGAAGAATTTGTGGTTTACAAGGCTTCATCCATCCATAAAGTTGTGTTGATTCATGCAGAAATAATTTTCCATTAAGAACTCACTCCACACAGTGCATGGTTATTCTCGGAGGATGAAAGATAGTTCACATAGGGTTAAAGGGCATTTGTGAAGGGACTAAAATAGTTTAGGAATGAAATTTCCACAAAATAATAACACATGGAAAGGTGGAGTTCATCTACTAGGTGAAAATAGGATTTAAAGGAACACACATATATGTGTGAAAGATTTTTGAGGTGATTCAGAATAATAAGAGAATCTTCTAGTGGACCAGTTAGGACACCTTAGTTGAGAGAGATGTGAGATTTGAAATTGCAAATGGTTGGAAACTGGGTGGGACAATGAGTCTAATCTTAATGTTGTCATTATAGGGATCTTGAGCTGAAATGTGATCTAGCCTGAAAATTATATTAGTTGATAGCCTTAGTAAATTTGGTACATATGAATGTTACATTGTACACTACATAGATGTACACCAGTGTTGGTGAACCAAGTAATATTGATGTGTCGCATGGATTGTTTCACCTATATTCATACATTTCTAGAGAAATTGTTGACAATAACATTTTTTATAACAATAAAACATTATATGAAGGATTATTTGTTTTCTCCCGCCATACCATGATTCACCCCCACTCATGGTATTTAACCTATTTTGGATAACCACTTTCACATGATATTTAGATGTTGGATACTATAAAAATACGTGATGTAATTATATTAATATAATTTATTGATGTATTTCAACCCAAATTTCAATATATTATACATGATATGGATATTGAATTAAATATTTATTTTTTACATGATGAAATATCAATTTCAAAACATTCTTGTTAAATATATCAAGTAGATTTTGGAATTATAAACCAGTTGAAATGGTTACTTGATAAGGGATTCATTCATCCAAGTCCATGGAAAATATTGATCCAATTTAATTTTTTTAAAATAATGATATTTACATGAGGCTTTACATTGATTACAAAGCATCAGTTAGATTCACTTGTAAGAACCCATATCTTCTTTTCATGTATGTTTTCCTTTTATGGTCATTTTTTTAGGAAAAGGGGATTTTTTCTTGAAATTTTTGAAGTACACGCCATGTACTTTATGAGTACATGCCGTGTACTTTATAAGTACACACCGGGTACTCATTTACCAGAGGTAGCCATGTGCTGGCCATGTAGAGACGATGTAAATGGCCATGTGTGGGTGACCTGGAGGCCGCTTAAATTGGAGTATGGAAACAAAAAGTACATTCCATGTATTTTGTTTTTTATTAAACGCAATAGGGTCGCGTCTAATCGACAACCCCCACCCCCAACATTCTTCACATCCATGAGCGAGGTATGGCCACAGATTATCGATGAACCCTCGACCGAGCGTCAATCCTCCAAATCGAACATGGTCGGTTGTAATGTAATCACATCAGTGAGTTCATTTTTCACCTAGAGAACCATCTTTTGATATCTCCTCTCTCATGAGATATCGTGGGTTGAACCTTTTAGACGTTTTTGTAGATCTACAACATTCAAGGTCAATACAAGGGTCTATTCCAGAGTATATCGATCTCCCAACACCAAGGTAGGTGGATTGGGCCTTTCTGTTGAATGTCTTTGAGTTATATGAGCAATTTTGGCTGATACCCTTAATCAGGGCATTGTGTGTTTACCGTTTTAACCATGTTAGATTCCTTACATGATTGTAAGCTTGAACAAAGGTTATTTGTATGTGAATAAGTTTAATTCTCTGTTTTGGATGTGTTTTCCAATGCATGTTCTGTTTACGACTGTTTGGTCCTGCTTAGCATTTTGGCCTCCTTTCCTGTTTTACCATGCCTAGTGTGTAGGGTTGAGTGTTTGTATTTTAACATTCATGATACGTTGTACACTATTTATCCACGTAGTTATGGAGTTTTACATTGGTATTATAGAATTTCTATGCCCATTTGTCTTTCATAGGGCTGCAAGAACATGGTGTAGTAGAGTATATGGGGAAATTACAAAGTGAGCTTCCACAGAGAGTTCATAATCACATTAGAATATAAGGGTAATTGAAAGAGTGAGCTTCCTCAGAGAGTCCTTGAACCATTTTTACTATAAGGGTAATTAACTGAGTGGGAATCCTATGAGATTCATTGACCACATGAAGCTATAAGAGGAATTGACCATGTCAGCTTCCTCAAAGAGTCCTTGACTAAATTAGACTATAAGGGGAATTGACCGGGTGATATTCTCAGAGAGTCTTGAATCACATTGGACTATAAGGGGAATTGATAGTGAGTTCTTCCTCAGATATTAATTTTATATTCTTAAGACTAAACTAGAGTGGATAGGCTGCGTGTACTTCCTACAGGGTTACCTTTTTGATTAGTTTCTTACTTGATATGTTGAAATGTTTATTGATGTGTTCTTAATTGTTTACTGCATCTTTGTTTATTACGTCCCATATATATTCACTGATTGTTTGGCACAAATTTTAGGGTGGATGCCTACTGGGATATAGTCTCACACCCTGTTTGGGGTGTGATTTCGGGCCCAAACATAATATATTTCTGTATGTATAGATCAAGTCAAGTGCCCTTCTATTTTAGGTACTTTATTTGCAGTGGAGATGGAGTTCGTGGGACCCAGATGAGGCCTTTGATGCTAAGGAGCTATTTATTTGTTTTATTTTGTCGTTCGGTTTAGTAATTTTTTTTATTCCCACATTATGACTTGTTTTGAATTCTTTCATAGATATATGTTTCATGCAACATTGTATATATGTTCCAGCTGTTTATTTCTTCTAGTTCCGATGTTCACCTTTGTATGGATTATTATTATTTTCGATGTTTCTATTATTTCCTTCTACCGTGTTACTCAAGCAGTGAGAGAATAGTTTCCCCACTATCACACCTAGGGCCCTCGTAGCTACTCTACAGCCTCTAACGTTTTGGGAAATCGGCTTGAGGCCATGTGACCAACCAGGTACAGGGCACCTCGGGGTGGCTTTCGGAACCGAGATGTTACAAAGTGGTATCAGAGGATGTTTTTTCTCTTGACATACTATTTGGAGCCTATAGAATGTGATAGGATGTAATAGGTACTTAGTAATATGTTGTTCATGGATGTAGCTAACCCCTGTACAGGGTAAAACCAGTCTACCTCATTTATTGCAATTTTTCTAGTTTTGTGATTTTACAGTTGATTTGATTTTCACCGTTGGGTGACTCAAATGTATTGTGTTGTTATTGTTGATGTCATTGAGGTTCTATTTCAATTGCAACGCAAATAGATGATTGTATTCCAACTCATCCATCATATAGAAACTTTCAAAAAATCACATATCATGCATTCTTGCCATGCAATTTAGGGTGCATTAGCGTTTTCATGTTTTTTTGATAGATGTAGTGCAATATATGAATGCTGTTGTGATAGACGATTGATAGAATACCTAAATCATCATAGATTATTATTTGTGTAAGGTTTTGTATGAATGAACGCAAAAAATCGGTTCTTGAGGTGTTATGGGCCCTCATGGACTGAAATTTGGGGCATCATTGCCTGTTATGTTTGTTTATTACATATATAAGATTCCATTTTTTCATTCTCGGGTAGTATGGGCCCTCAAATATTGGAATATGGCACTTTGGTGTTTTTTATGTGTTTTTCTGGGCTCTGGAGTAGTTTTTGAGGCTTATTGTTAATAAAAACCCATAATACAGACCGTGTAGTTTTGACTAAACACCATGTGTTATTCTGTTTGGGAATAAACTATTTTTTTTACGTACATGTCATGTGCTATATGTACATGCTCTATGGTCTCTAACCGTGTCACTGTCTATAATGACAGAGACACGGGGTACGGAAATTCTTGTGGGAACACGTTGTATCCTAGTAGTACCCATAGTGTCGTGTTGAACCTGTGTCCACCCGTGTGACTAACAACACGGAGGGAAAACCCTCAGGTTATACATGTAGTTTTCATTATAAGCATGTCGTGTAATATAATATTGGAACCCGACTGTGTAACAAACAACTCGGGTCAGTGTTATCCTTTCTATTACACGTTGTGTCTGGAGACAACACGCTGTGTAGCCTTCTTCTAGGCGGACCGTGTGGGTTAGTCGTGTAAGAGAACTCTAGCCGGGGAAGATAAGTCAAGTACACGATGTGTGTTAGGAAGAAACGACATGTGTATTGGCTGTTACACAACCAGGGTTGGAAGAAGTACAATCCAATGTGAAAGGCTTAAGGGAAAACACCTTGTAGTAATCATACCCATTGTGTATTCTTGTTTTGAAAACCCTGAATGTTTTTTATCCTATTCCCTTATTTGGCATACATTTTCAGTCTCTGTTAATCTTGATCTATGGTGTGTGTTTGACCTTTTAGATTTATGCCACTGAGACGTCCTCTGGTTGTACGTCAGTCAGAAGGCGGTGATCAGACACCAGATATGGATGATCAGGAATTTCCAACAGATCCTTTAATTGTTCCAGTATTGGAACCAGCCGTTATACCTGACATAGGAGCTGATGCTCAGTTACAATAAGGAATTATGAGGAAGACATAAACTTTTTAGGGAGAGCCACATATTTCTCCATAGATGGAAGAATTGATGTGGGTCTTTTAGCAATAACATCCTCCCACCTTCACAGGGGATGGAGGACCCCAGGTTGCCGAGTAAGGGCTAGAAGCCACACTGACGATCTTCGAGCATCTGAAGATACCTCAATAGGGGAGGGTGAATCTCACTACCTACATGATTTGAGACTCCAGGAAGAGGTGGTGGGATGTGATCTCACAGGAGCGAGGCCAGCTGAATATGGCTTGGGAGGAATTTCAGTGCATATTCAATGATTATGTCTATCTGGAGACCTTGAGATTTGATCGAGCCCGATAGTTCCAGACTCTGGAGCAGGGTACTATTTCTGATGTGGAGTATTCCTCCCACTTCAAAGAGCTATAACATTTCACGCCTATTTTATGAGTTGATGTGTTGTTCATTTCAAGGAAGTTTGAGGATAGTTTCAGTCATGACATCTAATCGCAAGTGAAAATATTTAGTATGACTACGATATCCTCTATATTAGACTAGGCGCTGATCACATAGCACAATCTAAGGGATTATGGAGGATTGGTCCATGGTGGTTCAACATCCAAGGTTAGTGATTCTCCGGTTCAAAGTAGGAAGCTCTGTAGACAGACTGAAGGAAGAGATCAGAGTAGGCATGATGCATCTTCTGGTAGCCAGGTGGTGTTCTACTAGTGTGGGAAGAGTGAGCATACAATTCCACATTTCTTAAGTTACCAAGTGGATTTCCATTCTTGCAGATAGACGGGTCACCTTCATCACTTCTATCAAATATTTTTCCCAGCAGCTAGTGAAAGGGGTTATTTTATGGCTCCTTGTTTAGGAGCAGTACCACCGGTTTCCCATATGTATTCGAACTAGAGTTATTACATCGGTTCAGGGTGAGGATGAGGTCGGGGTCGTGGTAGCCAGTCTCCTAGCTGTGACCGACAATAGGGTGGATCAGCTGAGAGTGGTCAGGCTGGGTCACAAAGCTGCGGTGTAGGCCAGACTTTTGTAGTGGTGCAGACCCAGCAAGAGCAGGATCCCGGAACATCTACAGCTCGAGGTATGATCCTAGTTTCCTTAGTTTTAACATCATCTCTTATTGATATAGGGGATTCTGATCGTTTATATCCGTCGATGTTGTCGAGATCCTTGGGCTCTGCATCGTTTCTTCTGTCGTTATCTTGATGCTAAACCACGCATTGGGGAATAGAACGACCAGTTTACGTCAGTTCAAGGAGTTCCCTCTAGAGGTTGGTGGGTGTCACTTCATATGGGACCTCTACATCCTAGAGTTAATAGGCTATGATTTCATTCTCAGGATGGACTGGTTACATCCCTTCTAGGAATTCATCGACTGTTATCACTGTAGGGTGAGTTTCAGATCACTGTAGGGTGGATCATTTCTTCACAAGGGAAAATGGGATGTCCAAGAGAGAAGAGTGGGACCCAAGCATCATGGGTTAGGAGGAGTTACATCACATATTTCTTTTCTATATCTGGATTACTAGGGGACTTTGCAGATGGATATTCCTCATGTGGTGGATCATTTTAGAGATGTATTTCTCGAGGACTTTTCATGTTTCCCTCCAGAGAGAGAGGTAGACTTTTCTATTGAGCTTGTGCCAGAAGTGGCCCTGGATTCCATTCCTCCTTACTAGATGCCTACACCAGAGTTATAAGAGCTCAAGAAGTAGTTGGAGGATTTGCAAGTAAAGGGTTTTATCTGACCCAATACTTCTCTATGGGGTTCGCCTATCCTTTTTGTGAAGATGACAGATGGTACCCTCTGGCTTTGTGTGGATTATCGGAAGATGAACCAGTAGGCAGTCAAGAATCGATATTCCTGGCCTAAGATTTATTATCTCATGGATTAGATTAGAGGAGACCGGGTGTTCTCAAAGATTGACTTTTGGTCTGGTTACCATCCGTTTCACGTTAGACCATCTAATATACCTCTTACAGCCTTCCGGAGGAGGTATGGTATATACGAGTGTATGGTTATTCCATTTGGTCTCATGAACACGCCTAGAGTTTTCATGGAACTGGTGAACTGAGTGTTCCATCCATACTTGTATTATTTTCTGTTTGTCTTCATGGACGATATCTTGGTGTACTCTCACACTCTACACGACCATGCCACACATCTTGATATCGATTTGAGTACACTAAGAGAGCCTCACTTATATTCTAATCTCTCAAAATTCCAATTTTGGATGGACCAGATTCACTTAATGGGTCGTGTTATCTTAGAGAAAGGAATATCAATAGACATAGAGAATGAGAGAGAAGTAGTTTACTAGGAGTAGACGAAGAATGTCTTTGTTGCACAGAGTTTTCTAGGGCTTCCTGGATACTACCAAAGTTTCATACAGGACTTTTCACCCTTAGCAGCACCACTAACAAGTCTGACTATGAAAGGTGTAATGTTCATGTGGTCAGATTCTTTTGATTCAGTAATTAAATAGCTTAAGGGGAGGTTTAATTCCACATCGATAATATTATTTCCAGAGCCGGGAAATGGCTATACTGTTTACTATGATGCCTCAAGTATCGAGATAGGAGTTGTGCTTATGAAGGGAAAATGATTCGTTGTGTATGGGTCTTGGAAGTTGAGGCCACATGAGAGGAATTACCCGACGAAATATCTTCAGTTGGCGAAGTTTTCATGCCTTAAACTATTGGATACATTATCTTATGGGAGATAATTTTCTACTTTTCACCAACCACAAGAGTCTCAAGTACATCTTAACTTAGTGTGATCTGGATTTGAGGAATCGATGTTCAGTTGAGTACCTTCAGTCCTTTGACATTGATACTTCTTATATATTAGGGAAAGGTAATTCTGTGGCCGATGCATAGAACAGGAGTACTCAGATACAGGCAGTTTAGGAGGCCAATAGTGAGTGGAAGCTTATGACATAGTTCACTGAGATGCATTTGGAGGTTCACGATGTCCAAGGGTAGAAATTCCATTCTTCTGTAGCTGTTACCTCTAGAATTCATTATCGAGTACGAATGGGGCAGTTATTAGATTATTAAGGCCTAGTCATGCAGGAATCTGTGTTAGGAGAGGACCCTATTCCTGGATGGACCATAGGTGAGGTTGAGATCTTGGGTTTCCAGGGGTGCCTATGGGTGCCAGCAGACATAGGCGAGGAGATAATGTGTAAATTTCATTCCTTAGTTTGGGTAGTTCATCCTTGTGTCACCAAGATATATCGTGATCTACACCATCAGTATTGGTGGCTAGGTATAAAGAGAGATGTTGCAAGTTTTGTCATGAGGTGTTCCACCTTTCAGAAGGTGAATGTGTAGCATCATCGACTAACATGGCTGTTTCAGCAGTTACCCATTCCCGAGTGAAAATGTAATGATGTCGTGATGGATTTTGTGACCGGTTTTCTGAGGTTTCCTTTAGGTAATGATGCAGTATGGGTGGTAATTGATAAACTCATGGAGGATGCTCACTTTTGGCCGATCATGGAGACCTTCAATGTTGATGAGCTGGGAAATTTTACATATGAGATATCGTATGTTTTCATTGGGTTCCACAATCTATTTTTTCAGACAGGGATGCATGTTTTACTTCTCAGGTCTGGCAGGGGCTTCAGAAGGCTTTGTTCACGTAGGTAATTTTGAGTACAACTTACCCCCCCAAGACAGACGGTCAGTTTGAGTGTATGACTCAGGTGCATGAGGACATGCTTCAGACATGCATTCTGGATTTTGGAGTTTCTTAGAAGAATCACATAACTCTTGTAGATTTTCCCAACAACAATAGTTTTCAAGAAACTATTCAGATGACATCTTATGAGGCTTCGTACCATAGGCCATGCCGATTACCATTCTGTTGGCTAGAGGTAGGAGAGGCACCTATGATGGGACCTCGTCTTGTCCAGGAGACCACTGAGTTGATAGTGTTGATTCCGAATAGGATGGATATTTCACAATCTCTACCGAAGTCTTATGTTGATCTGTGGAGACGACCTCTGGAGTTCGAGGTCGGGGATCAGGTTTTCCGGCGTGTCACACAGAGGATAGGACACAAGAGGATTAGAATACAGGGTAAACAATCACTGAGGTATGTTGGGCCATTTGAGGTGTTAGAGATAGTTGTTTGGGTTGCCTATTGGTTGCATTTTCCTCAGAGGTACCGGGCTATGCACGATGTCATCCATGTTTCCCTATTTCGAAGTTACTTTTCAGACTTGTCTCATGTTTTCCAACTCGAGGAGGTTGAGTTGGAAGTGCATGAATTGTTCTAGGAGCATTCTATCCGAATTGTAGATTGATGTATGAAGGTTCTCTATAGCCAGTTTGTTCCCCTATTATGAGTGATATGGTAGCACAGGTGAGTACAGGATGAGACATGGGAGATGGAGGGAGACCTACGATCATTGTTGCCGGAGTTGTTCGAGGTTTCTTCTTCTACACCGCCATGATTGGGAAATTCGAGGATGAATTTATTTAAGAGGTAATGTTGTAAGAACCAGGATCTTTCTTTCAGGTATTTTTTCCTTTTATGGTCATTTTTGGGAAAAAGAGGATTTTTTGGAAATTTTCAAAGTACAAGTCATGTACTTTATGAGTACACGTCGTGTACTTTATGAGTAAACATTGTGTACTCGGTTACCGCTGGTAGCAATGTGCTATACATATAGAGGCCATGCACACGACCATGTGGGGGGTGACCTGGAGGCCGCTTAAAATGGATTAATGAAATGGAAAGTACACACCATGTACTTATAAAGTATATGTAGTGTATTTTTTGTTTTTATTTATTAGAAAGTGGTCGCGTCTAATCAACAAGAACACCCCCTCTTTATTCATCTCATCTAGGTACAACGTACAACTACAAATATTAGAAGAACCTCCAAGCAAGTGTCCATCCTCCGAATCGAACACAGTTGGTTGGTTGGAATTGCAATAGTGAGTTCTCTTTTCTCCGAGAGCACCATATTCTAATTTCTCCTCTCTTGTGAGATATCATTGGTTGAACGTTTTTGAATTTTTCGAAGATCTACCACATTCTAGGTTGATCCAATGGTCGACGCTGGAGTATATTGATCTCCCAACACTGAGGTAGGTGGTTTGTGCCTTTTCATTGAATTTATTTGTGTTATATGTCAATTTTTTTCCAATTCCCATAATCTGGGTATTGTGCGTTTACCGTTTTACCCCATAAATTGTCTTCCATGCTTGTATAGTGGAGTGAAGGTTATTTGGATGTGAATATGATTGATTTCTAGGTTTTTTATTTGTTTTCCCATGCATGTTATGTTAATGATCGTTTGGTCTAGCTTAGCCTTTTGGCCGCCATGCCTATTTTCACATGCCTAGAGTGTAGGGTGGAGTGTTTGTATTCTAACTTGCTTGATAAGCAGTAGACTATTTAACCTTGTAGTTATGGAGGTTTACTTTGGAAATATTTCATTTTTATGCTCTTTTGACTAACACAGTGCCATGAGAACTTGGAGTAGTAGACTATAAGGGAAATTGACCGAGTGAGCTTCCTCCGAGAGTAATTAAGCACTTTAGACTATAAGTGAAATTGACCGAGTGAGATTCCTTAGAGATTCTTAGAAACATAATAGAATATTAGGTTAATTTAATGAGAGATATTCCTAAGATAGTGTTTGACCACTTTGGGCTATAATGGGAATTGACCGTGTGAGCTTCCACAGAGAGTCCTTGACTACCTTAGACTATAAGCAGAATTGACCATGTGAGCTTCATTAGAGAGTCTTGAATCACATTTGACTGTAAGGGGAATTGACTGTGAGTGCTTTCTCAAAGAGTATTTATATATTCTTATAACATAACTAGAGGGGATATGGTTTTTGTACATCCCAGAGGGTTACCTTGCTTGATTAGCTTCTTACTTGATATGTGGAACTTTTTTCTGTTGAGTATATTCTTGTTTAATGCATCTTTTCTTATTACCATCCATATATATTCACTGACTATTAGGAACAGATCTTTGGGTGGTTGCCTACTGGGATTTAGTCCCACACCCTATTTGGGACTTTCTTTTGGGCCCAAACAGATTATATTGCTCCATGTGTAGATAAGGGAAAACGCCCTTCTACTTCAGGTACTTGATTTGTTGTGGAGTTGGAGATCAAGGAAACGAGCGTAGGCTTGTGATGTTGAGGAGTTGTTTATTTGTTTTCTTATGTACTCTAGTTTTGGTAATCTTTTTAATCTAGCATTGTGGCTAGTTTTGGATTCTTTCTTAGACATTTGTATCGTGCATCATTATATATATGTTCCGGCTATTTTTGTCTTCTAGTTTCGATGTTCACTTCTGAATATATTATTATGGTTTCCTCTTTTTCTATTACTACCATCGGTTGTGTTACTCTTCCAATGAGGGCATAGTTTCCCCACTATTACACCAAAATCCCTTGCTAATAGTCATTATCCTTAGGTGTTTGGGGAAATGTGCTTGAGGCCATGTGCCAACCGGGTACGGGGCGCCTCTAGGTGGCTTCCAGAACCGGGATGTTACTTCACTGAAAATAATATTACATTTTCTCCTCAAATAGATGAATTTTTTGATCTTATAATGATAGGTAAATTTTATTCAAAGGCTGACCTCAACTCTGGGGTCCATCAGTTGATGGTGAAGAAGGATGAAATTATGAAGAAAGAATATTAGATTTGGTATAGAATTTATTTTATTCATTATTTCCCATGGTTTAATAAATGTTATAGTTGTGCTTATATACCATATTAATAGATCATTCCATGACTTAATTTATAATTTTTTTATTAATTTTATGAAATCTTGATATAATAAAAAATATTATATGATCATGTTATATATTTGAGGGTTATTTTTGTAACCCTAAATGAATAAAATTTATATAGAAAATTTTTTAAATGGTAATTCATGTTGCGATATATTTCATACGTTTCACATACTCTATGAAAGATAGAACAACTGTTGATCTATCTATAAAAAATGTTGTTGAAAAGTGTCTAAGGCCTAAATGTTTTAACAAGATTCAATGTTTTTATTAATTAGTGTGTTATTACTGAATGTTTTAAAATAATTATCTCTATCACCTATCCCAGTAATGATGTTAGTAAAAAAATAATTTAAATTATTCATAGAAAAATAACATGATGAATGTTTATCAGAAATTAAATTACGATTAAGAAATACTCTATTTTGTCCCATCTATATTAAACTGATGACATTTTTATTTGTAACGTGTCTTCTCTAATGGGACTTGGTAGTGACCTATTATGTAATAAATGTGTAGTTTCTTATTCTTCATAAAAATTGAAACTTCTAAATGAAAATTATAGTACACATGAAGTCATATTAGATTTTATACATTTTTAATTAAAATTATAAAAACATCATTTATATAGAGTAATGTGTGAATTATATATTGTTAAGATAATATTGAAGTATGTATTCTCTTCTTATTAGTTAAACATGATATGTAAATGTTTGATGGAACTGATCATGGATTCTATAATGATGATTCATTACTATATAAGAAATGATCTCATTGTAGCCGATGATTTATTTAAGAAAGATAATTATAAATTAAAAATGATACATTAAAATCCATAAATGCAAGTTAATGATTTGATGAATTGTAGATTTGAAATAGTGAATGCATGACCTCCTTATGTTTTGATTCAGGTGATAGTACAATCATATTTTTCGGACATGATTATGAATTATCCAAATAATTAGATTGACTTATTGGAAATGGTATTGTTAGTTAAGAAACTAATGTTTCTAAAATTTAATATTGGTTAAATATGAGTACTTATATTTATAAATAGATTATGTGTTTCATATGAACCCCATTTAAATAAAAAAATATTGATCAGTTTACTAAATCTTCACATTTCATTGCTATTAAAGATACTATGTATTTTGATAAGTTTTATAGTAAATATATATAAGTACCTGGCCTTAAAACATTACTTAATCTTGAATTAAATTGAATAATTCACATTGAAGATATATTTAGGTTTAGAGTTTTAGAGAATTAGAACATTACTATTACATCTCAAAGATTACAAAGTAGACACATCTACTCAGTTTCCATTTTTTTCGCAAAATAAAAACTCTTGAACAAAAGAGTCATGTCTAGTTCCTTATTTTAGACAGCCTGACATTTCCTTGATCCCATCCTTGACCCTATTCAACTTTATGTCCTGTGAAAAACATTTCAAAAAAACTTGGGATGAGCACAAAAAGCTCAGTAAGGGTTATAACAATACGGAAATAAAAAATTAGTCCATGTATACATAAGAATCAATGAAATCATACTTTACTCGTAGAACATAAGCAATTTATCATACCTCTAGAAATCATAAGATTTACGAATAACTCATTGAAATCATAAGACATAAAGGTATCTTGAGTCATTCATAACATTATTACGTAGGGAGTAACCCTCATGGTTATATTTGGAATACCCATCATAGTATATGCCATAAATCTCTTCGGAGAAACCATAATTTTTAACCCCTTCGCATTAACCAATGCATTGGAGAGCTATATCGGGCTCACCCACCCTTAGTTTATCACGGACCCACCCGTTTTCAAAAAAAATTCCCATGAAAGAAAACATAATCCTAGCACATAACATAATCATAAAGGAAAGATAACATTCCCACATTTCAATAAAAATATAACTTTTTATGATATTGAAATAATGAATGCATTCAAAAAAACCATTTAAAACATTCAATAAAGATATTTTTGAATCAAAGTGTCCGATAACACCTTGAAGATTTTAAAATTTTAAACCATTAATATCCATATAAATAAATCCTTAAAACCATTTTGAATACATTTATATTAATAAGAACAATAATTAAAACATTTAAAGTGATATTTAGTTAAAGGGGTTTTACCAAAATTAGAGACACTTGAATACAATAATTGAAGAATAAAATTTAATCAGAATTGTATAATATCATGAGAATAAATGGATTCATGATATAGTATTCAAAACGACAATATATACACCATATAAGAGTTAATTGGTGCACAACAACAATGAAGTCTCAATATAAATGTAAAATGAGATGAAATTCCTTTTAAAGAAGGTATCCATAAATTAAGGATAAATCAATCTCAAAATTATGTGTGAAATATATAAATAAACCCAATATAAGTGGATATTAAGTGTAAAAAAATCAAAGGTCATTATCACATATTCAAAGGATGACATATTCAATAACTATATGTTGAACCCAAAGAAATCAAAATTGGGTTAAAAAGTTCCCTTGGTAAAATTTGACAGCCTAACGGCATCACATTAAACTTCATAAAATTAGATGATGAAAGAGAAATTGGTATCTCATCACTTTGACATAAAATTTACATCAATAATGATATAGAATAACATATCCCAACATAAACAGATGTAAATTAAAAGACATATCAAAATAAGTCTTTTAAAAAGAGTAGGGTGAAAGGTTCCCTTACCGATTTGAGCAACTTTCAAAACGTACACCCCACGAAAGAAGGGTCATAAAATGAAGATGTAAATACCCATAAATGAGATTATATTATACAAATAGTAAAATAATGGGCAGTACATACACCACACAATATGAAATAGTGGCCAATTTAGCATGAACCTCACGGGAATAAAAAGCGAGATGAAAATCCCCTTATGAAAATTCGGTAGCCTAACGTCACCACATAAAACATCCTAAAATGGATTGATGAGATCCAATAGGGTCTCTCATCATATTAACATAAAATTTACATGAAGAGTAATATAAAATTAAATCCCCATACATAAGAAATAGGAGCATAAATTAAGTTACATAAAAAAGTACCTAAAAAAGAGAGAGAGGTATGCCCCCTTACCTCAAGTCTGACTTGCCTTGTTCGTTTCTTTATATTCCTGAATAATAAACATTGGTCAATTTATAATTTCATAAGTCCCACCTTTAAATATTATTATTAAGTTCATATCACATATTATAATTTTATAATAATTGGTTAATAATGTGAGTTCATATCAAACATTTTTGTCGATGTTTGGTACATGAGTCAAAAATGAACTTGTTTGAAAATGATTTTCCATGTAGTTATAGGTAAATCATCTCTAGAATAGTATTAATGATTTAAATATCATATATATCCATTAAATATTCATTTTATACTATTCCATAACATTTGGATAAAAAAATAAATGAAATTCACCATTCATGGAGACGGTAAGCCGTACATACGCATGAACGCTACTTTCATTTGTTTGTCATATTAATGGTATTAAAAATAATTGAGAGATATATATTTTATAATTACAGTATAATTTATATGTTTTATAGGTCACATAAGTTCATTAATTTTATTCTTTATACATTCCATGTATTGCATTAACGAGTCACATCACTTGAGGGAGTGGTAGTCCACACTTCCTCATATGGAATTATCGCAATTGCACAACATGCAAAGCATAATGGTAAGTTTTAAATATAAAATAAAGAAGTATATAGGAAACATAAATACCATATATATCATATATAAAATACAGTTACATCATAATGTTCACCATAAAAGGTGTTAAGAGAAGATTGAACAATCATCGTTTTGTGAGTAGTAATTCGCTATCCACAGAAACAGTATGTTCTTTAACCATTAGACGATGTTGTGTGTAAATGTAGCTCTAATAATTCAAATAAAAACATCCTAGTATATTGAAGATACTGGTGTTATTACAAAAGAAAGGAATAAAAGGAGTTTAGGGGTTTGGAGAATCAAAATAAAACAAATGAACACAAGTGAAGCCATTACCTTTAATTCGGGTAACTCTTCTTGGTTTGAACCAAAAGGGTTTCTTGAAGAGCATTCTGCCAAAGGTGAGGCTTCAATGATGAAGAGAGGGATGTTGAGAGTTAAAATGGTCAGGGGTTTTCTGAGCCAAAGGCTTGAGAGGTGTGGGTAAGGTGGTAGAGGTGGGGGCCTTTTATAAGAGGAGAGGAGGGGCACTCTTGGAATGTTATAAACCTTAACTTTATTATAAAATGATTTTCGTATTTTAAAGGTCCCAAAATTATATATTTAAAGGATAAGGGGATAAAAGTTAGAAATCCACCCATCCAATAGGGTTTTTACATTGTAGTTCTTAGACTTTATATTATCTATTCATTTTATTTATGTCGTTAAATAATGAGGTAATCGCTGCACCATCATGGTGTCATAAATAATTTAATTTATTTAATGTCAAAAAATTATAACAAAAATATCATGATGTAAGAAATAGTTTTAGATTTATAATGAATATTTATAGACAAAAATATGACTTTTATAACCCCATTTAAATATTGTTATAGTTAAATAATACATGTTTGTGACATTTTTATTTTAACTTTAAATAAAAAGTTATTAATGTCATTTTCCAACCAAAGTGGCTCCATGGGGTACCCAAGTTTACCGATGGATTATCTTGGTCGTACATGAATCATCCAATGAGGGTAGGACATGTGTCAAGGTCATTTCATATTATAATAACATTATATTTACCTTAAATTACAATAATTACCTTTAATCGCGATTAATAAAACAAAAAGTTACTATTCATCGAACAAATTATTTTAATCTCATTGAACAACTTTTTACTTCCTAATTAAAACCATCTATGAAGGATTTTTGAAAATCAAATCACAGAAGTGGTAAAGTTTTATTTAAACAAAAATCAGTTTCTTTAACTACCACTTAGTGGTTTCACTATTCATCAAAAATTGTCGTTTTTCAGAAAAATACCAAAAATTCACCCTATGATATATTTGATATTCCGAACTCAAAAATGATTTCCATTTTAAAATATTCAAAACATATAAGTTGCATTAATTAATTGAATAATTAATACCCATTGTCAAAACAAATTGCGTGTTTGTAATAAACAATATCTGTTAAAAGATTGACACTAGTTTAAGTCCAACTTCAAAGTGAAATTAATTCCAATGACCCCCATTGGATTAAATGGTAAAAATATATTCTAAATACAAATTAATATCAATTAAAAAGATAATATATCCATATAAATAAATCAGATTATAAGGAGGTTTTGACTTAAAATGCAACATTTTCACTAAAAATGATCTTTATCAGAAAAAGAAAAAAAATTTACACAAAGTAAATTTTGATGTCAATATTATAAAGAAGGATTTTATTTTGTCAAATACAAGATATAAAATTGTCAAAAGTATATTTAAAAAGGGTTCTCCATCAAAAGGCGATCAATCGACCTTTTAAAGAATATTAGAAGATTTATGCTTAAAATTGGTTTCATTTGCCTTTTAAGCCTCTAACATTTATTGGATAAAAGTAAAAATATTTGACAAACATATATAATCATTTTGTAGTTAGTTCCGTTCATTCCCACCGTTACAACGGCTAGGCGTTCACTACCATTTAAAATAAAATTATTT
This sequence comes from Viscum album, assembly GCA_963277665.1. NCBI lineage: Eukaryota > Viridiplantae > Streptophyta > Magnoliopsida > Santalales > Viscaceae > Viscum > Viscum album. The sequence continues at coordinate 358,436,200 of OY728126.1, read as the reverse complement.
TATTATTAGAGTGAAAAGTAAGATTTCAAAGAATCATATTGTTGCGTATTAGGTACGCCATTGAGCATAGTGTTACCTTTAAAGTAATATTAATACTTTATTTAGAAATATTATTAAATATAAAAAAGTAATATTCTTTATTTACCTGGGATGTTACATACTTCCCCCCTTTTGGGAATTGGGTCCTCGGAATTTTAAAATTGGGCTTGGAAACTTCATTGAAAGCCTCATATCAGAAAAAGTGTAAATTAAACTATCACATTAAAAGAAAGAAAGAGAAGTACAAAGGTCACCCGAGTTAACCAATAGTAGGATTACATGTAGGAAAACATGGACATGGAGGAGAAACCAAAGGGTCATGTTCTGATGGAGAGTGATAGAAAACATGTTTAGGTGAAAGTTAACCACAAGAAAATCACAAACTTGTGATGGGTTAAACGGTATTTAATACCCCAATAGGAAAAATTAACAGACAACATTTTTGTTTTAAGTTACTTTTCATTGAGGAATTTATTTATGAGCATAACTAAAACATAAAGAAGCATACTTAATTGTCATGTTGACTTTCAACTTTTACTAGATTTCTTACACAAACTCATATTTTCTCCAAAAGATGAGTGTTTAGGATGACTTGTTTATATTAAGAGAGCTATAATCAACTTCTAGAGAATCACCTAATCCACAAAAGAGAACTATATAATTCCCATGTCTTTAGACCTTAACCAAAACTAAAACAAAAAAGGTTAGTATGAGATCATATAATACCCAAAAAGGATAATCCTTTATAAAAAAATCTATTCTTAATCTCCAAATTTTTTCAAACAATACCCAAATTTCAAAAAATCCCATTCAATAAACATCTATCCATAAAATCATTCAATGTAATAAAAAATTATAATGAAACCAAAATTTTTGATGAATTTAATCACATAGTCTTCCAAGATAAACCTTAAAATTTATCTCCAAATAACCTATGTTACTCTTAAAGTCTCATACTGAAAAGTAATTAACCTAATCACATATCCTCCATGATAGGTTAATAATTTACATAGATAACCCAAAATAAAATTTCAATATATTCATAAGATCATCTAACTAAAAATAATTAGTCCAACTAACCAGGTACTTCACGTAGTCTAGTGGTAGGTGATAAATACCAGTCACACTTTGGTTGCGGGTTCGATTCCTGCAGCTTTGTCTGACACGACAGGTTGTCACACTGTATGTGTGTTGTCATTTTTCCAAAATTATATAATCCCTAAAAAAATCCCCAAAAAGAGATAAAATCTTAAAAAATAACCATAACATAATTTAACCTCATGTTTATCTCATTTCGTTCATATTCCATCATAACATATATTAACCCATAATTACCTCAAAAGTAAGTATTATATAAACCCTAATGGTTACCTTTATAATTTTTACCTGAACTTCCATGTTGAGTTGGTTCTCTATTACATGATGCATTAGAGAACTCACCAAGGTTCAAGTGGTTGATCATGACTCCTAATAGTTGGTTTAGAATCACCAAAATATTTCTCATTGAATCCCCCATTTCATCTAGTCTCTTAATCAGAGAACCACCACAGTTTCCTTCAAACCCATTGTCACTTTGGTGCCTGCTAGATCCATCCATTTACTAAAACAAAAAATTTTATTGTGAGTATATCATCAAAATCATCATGTACTAATGAGGAAGATAAACACTATGATACACTTACACATTCACTTTATCTAAAAACTATGAATCTTTATGAAATCCTATCCATTAAGGTAATGTCACTTATGCTTAAAGAATACCCTAAACTCTAAAGTTATCTAAACCGACCATTGATACCAACTATAAGGACCTGGCCTTAAAACATTACTTATTTTTAATTAAATTGAATAATTAACATTGAGGATCTTTTCAGGTTTAGAGTTATAGAGAATTAGAAAAAAACTATTACATATCAAAGATTACAAAGTAGACACATCTACTCAATTTCCATATTTTTCATAGAATAAAAACTCCTGAACAAAAGATTCATGTCTAGTTCCTTGTTTTAGACAGCCTGACATTTCCTTGATCCCATCCTTGACCATATTTAACTTTATGTCCTGTGAAAAACATTTCAAAAAAACTTGGGATGAGAAAAAAATATCAGTAAGGCTTATAATAATACCGAAAGAAAACATTAGTCCATGTATACATAATAATCAATGAAATCATTCTTTACTCATAGAACATAAGAAATTTAACATACCTCATGAAATCATAAGATTTACGAATAACTCATAGAAATCATAAGACATAAAGGTATCTTGAGGAATTCATAACATTCTTACATAGGGAGTAACCCTCATGGTTACATTTGGAATACCCATCACATTATATTCCCTAAATCACTTCTGATAAACCATAACATTTAACCCCTTCGCGTTACCTAATGCATTTTGAGAGCTATATCGGGATCACCCGCCCTTAGTTTATCATGGATCCACCCGTTTTCATAAAAAATGCCCAAGAAACAAAACATAATCATATCACATAACATAAGCATAATGGAAAGATAAAATTCCCACATTTCAGTAAAAATATAACTTTTTAAGATATTTAAATAATGAATCCATTCAAAAAAACTATTTTCAAAACCATTTAAAACATTCAGTAAAGAGATTTTTGAATCAAAGTGTCCCATACCACCTTGAAGCTTCAATCATTTTAAACCATTAATATCCACATAAATAAATCCGTAAAGCCAATTTTACAATATGGATATTAATAATAACAAAGCATTAAACATTTAATTCGATATTTAGGTAAAGGGTTTTTACCAAAATTAGTGACACTGGAATACAATAATTGAGTAATAACATGTAGTCAGAACTTTCTAATATCATGAGAATAAAGGGATTCATGATATAATATTCCAAAGAACATTATATACACCATATAAGAGTTAATTGATGCATAACAACAATGAAGTCTCAATAGAAATGTAAAATGAGATGAAATCCCTTATAAAGAAGGTATCCTTAAATTAAGGATAAATCAATCTCAAAATTATGTGTGAGAATTATAAATACACCCAATATAAGTTGATAATAAGTTTAAAACAATAAATGGTAATTAAAACATATTCAAAGGATGACATATTCAATAACTACATGTTTAACCAAAATAAATCGAAATTGGGTTAAAAAGTTCCCTTGGTAAAATTCCACAGCCTAACGGTGTCACTTTAAAATTCATAAAATTAGTTGATGAGAGAAAAAATGGTATCTCATCACTTGGACATAAAATTTACATCAATAAGGATATATAATAACATACCCCAACATAGACAGATGTAAATTAAAATACATAACAAAATAAGTCTTTTAAAACGAGTAGGGTGAAAGGTTCCCTTACTGATTTAGGCAAATTTGAAAACGTACACCCCATGAAAGAAGGGTCATAAAATGAAGATGTAAATACCCATAAATGATAGTATATTATAAAAATAGTAAAATAATGGGCAGTACATACACAAAAAAAAAGGAAATAGTGGCCAATGTAGCATGAATCTCATGGGAATAAAAAGCGAGATGAAAATCCCAGTATGAAAATTCGGCAGCCTAACGGCGCCACATAAAACATCCAAAAATGGATTGATGAGATAAAATATGGTCTCTCATAATATTAACATAAAATTTACAGAAAGAGGAATATAAAAAAACATCCTACAATAGATGAATGAGGAGCTTAAATTATGTTACATAAAAAAGAGTACTTAAAAAGAAAGTGAGAGGTAGGATCCCTTACCTCAAGCCTGACTTGTCTTGTTCGTTTCTTTATATTCATGAATAATAAAAATTGTTAAATTTATAATTGCTTAAGTTCCTACTTTAAATATTATTATTCAGTTCATATCACATATTATAATGTTATGATAATTGGTTAATAATGTGAGTTCATATCAGACGTTTTTGTCATTGTTTGGTACATGAGTAAAAAATGAACTTGTTTGAAAATGATTTTCCATGTAGTTATAAGTAAATAATATCCAGAATAGTATTAATGATTTAAATATCATATATATCCAGTAAATATTCATTTTATACTATTCCATAACATTTGGAGATCAAAAGAAATGAAATGCACCGTTTATGGAGACGGTAGGTCGTACGTACGCATGAACGCTACTTGCATATGATTGTCATATTAATGGAATTAAAAGTTTTTGAGATATATATATATTATAATTACAATATAATATATATGTTTTATAGGTCACATAAGTTCATTAATTTCATTAATTATACATTCCATGTATTGCATGAACGAGTCGTATCACCTGCGGGGGCGGTAGTCCACACTTCCTCGTATAAAATTATCGCAATTGAAGAACATGCAAAACATAAAGGTATGTTTTAAATATAAAATAAATAATCATATAGGAAACATAAGTACCATATATATATCATATATAAAATACAGTGAAATCATAATTTCCACCATGAAAGGTCTTAAGAGAAGATTGAACAATCATCGTTTCGTGAGGTAGTAATTCTCCATCCACAGAAACAGTATGTTCTTTAACCATTAGACGAAGGTGTGTGTAAGTGTAGCTAGAGTCTTTCACATAAAAACATCATAGTATATTTAAGATAATGGTGTTATTACAAAAGAAAGGAATAAAAAGAGTTTAGGAGTGTGGAGAAGCAAAATAAAACAAAATAACATAAGTGAATACATTACCTTTAAATCGTGTAACTCCTCTTGGTTTGAACCAAAAGGGTTTCTTGAAGAGCATTCAACCAAAGGAGAGGCTTCAATGATGAAGAGAGGGATGTGGAGAGATGATATGGGTAGGTTTTTGTATAAGTCCCCACCCTTAAACCTTACATAATATTGAGTTATTACAAGATTGCACATTGAGGATCTTTTCAGGTTTAGAGTTTTAGAGAATTAGATCTTAAAACATGCATTACATTAAACATTTAAACAATGTGGTTACATAAAAGATAGTATTAAATTTTCCCATCAATGGAAACATATTTAAAATGAAACATGGATTCTTTCTTGACACTTCCTTGAAACTATCATCATATCATATACCTTTCCCTTGACCTGTGAAAAACATTTCAAAAACTTGGGATGAGCATAAAAAACTGAGTAAAGGATATAAAAATATGGAAAGGAAACATGGGTACATATATACATAAGAATGAAATCATACTTTACTAATAAAACATATACACTTGAACATAACTCATCAAATCATGAATAAATCATAGAAATCATAAGACATAAAGGTAACTAGAGGCATTCATAACATTCTTAAGTAGGGAGTAACCCTCTTGGTTACGTTTGGAATACCCATCACAGTATATTCCCTAAATCTCTTCGGAGAAACCTTAATGTTTCACTCCTTCACATTAACCAATGCATTGGAGAGCTATATCGGGCTCACTCACCCTTATTTTATCACGGAACCACCCGTCTTCATAATAATGCCCAAGAACCACAACATAATCGTATCACATAAAACATGCATAAAGGAAACATAACATTTCCACCTTTCAATCAAAAGATATCAATACAACACATTGATATAAAAAAATTATGAAAACCATTATCAATACCAAAATAAAATAAATGTAAAATAGGGTATTTATTTTTATTTTAAAAAAAGGTATGGCTTGTAGAGGAAGTCGAAACTCAAATAATGGTCACAGCGGTGGAGAAGTTGTTGTCGCCGCATACGTATGACAAAAAAATTCCCTTTTATCTTTTAGTAAATGCTTCGTATAAAAACGATTCCTTTTGAATAAATGTAAAATTCAAAGGGGATTATACACCGTATAAATGAAGGTTGTGTATAAAAAAATATTCCTCAATTAAAGGAGATTGAGACGAAGTCCCATACCTCGAGTCCGACTTGACTCGATCATTCTTTAATGTCCTGAATAATAAAATTGAGTAAATTACAACTTGTTTAAGAACCTTTTTCATGTTCATTATTCCTTTTATATCATTTATTACCATGTCCTGAACACTATGTAATTATTTAAGTTAATAATGGTCGTTTTAACGATCATTGGTACTTGAGTCAAAAATATGCTCTTTACAATTACAAGTTGTTCATGTATCCATTATATCCAGAGTTATACTCATGATGTATATATCATATATATCATATATATCCATCATATAAATGAATTTATAAGATTACATAATCATTTAGAGGTAAGAAATGAAATGCATCGTTCATGGAGACGGTAATCTGTACGTATGCATTAACGCTACTTCCATTTCTATTTCATATTTAATAGAATTAAAACATAATGATACATAATAGTTTTATAATTCCAGTATTGTATCATATATAATATCATTCAATCTATCCTTTATACGTACCACATATGGTATTAACGAATCAAATCACTTTGAGGTGGTGGTATTCCGCACTTCCTAAAATGAAGATATCGTGTCTACCCATAATGGAAACCATAATGGTATGCCATAAATAAAAAATACAGAATCTTAAGTAAAAAAAACATATTATATATTATATATAAATATAGTGTCATCTTAATGGCCACCTTTGAAGGTGTTATATGAGTGTTGAACAATCATCGTTTCGTGAAGCAGAAATTCGCCATCCACAGAAACAGTATGTTCTTTAACCCTTAGATTTAGGTGTGTGTAAGTGAAGATCGAACAATTATTATAAAAACAGCATAGTATACTGATGATACTTTTTTGTTACAAAATAAAAGAATAAAATTAGTTTAGGGGGTTGGAGAAGCAAAATAAAACATAAGAACACAAGAGAAGACACTACCTTTAAATCGGGTAACTCTTTTTGATTTGAGCTCACAGGATTCCTTGTGATGACTTATGCCCAATGTGAGGAATCTATGAGTTAGATAGGGATGTGGAGAGACAAAATGAGCTAGGGTTGGCCGAGCCAAAGTCCTTGGATGTGTGGGTAAGGAGGTAGAGGTGGGGGCCTTTTATAAGAGGAGAGAAGGGGCACTCTTGGAAAGTAAAGAAATGTTACTTTATTTTAAAATGAGTTTCGGATTTAAAAGGTCCCACATTGATATAATTTGAGGATAAGGTGATAAGGGTTCGAAATATACCCAACCAATAGGTTTTTTCACAAGTGTAGGGCTTAGATTTTAAATTATCTTTTCATTTTATTTAAATCGTTAAATAATGAGGTAATTAATGGATCATCATGATGTCATAAGTAATTTAATTTATTTAATGTCTAAAAATTATAAAACAAATAATATGATTTTTGAAATATTTGTATCTTTCCAATGACTATTTATAGTAAAAAAATTACTTGTATAACCCCATGTAAAAATTGGTTTAGTAAAACTACTAATGTTTGTGTCATTTTTACTTTAACATTGAATTAAAAGATATTAATGTCATTTTCCTACCAAAGTGGCTCCATGGGGTCCCCAAGTTGACCCATGGATTTTCCTGGTCGGCCATGCCACATCCAATAAGGTTAGGACATGTGTCAAGCTCATCTCATATTATTAAAACATTATTCTTACCTTAAATTACACTAATTACCTTTAATCGTGATTAAGAACATAAAAGTTACTAATCACCAAAAAATTATTTTAATCTCATTGAACCACATTTTAATTATTAATGAAAACCATGTATGTAAGATTTTTGAAAATCAAATCACAGAAGTGGCAAAGATTCATTTAAATGAAAAATCAGTTTCTTTAACTACCACTTAGTGGTTTCACTATTCATAAAAAATTGAAGTTTTTCAGAAAAATACCAAAACATCACCCTAAGCTATATTTGATATTCTGAAATCAAAAATGATGTCTATTTTACAAAATTCAAATCATATAAGTTACATTAATTAATTTTATAATTAATTCCCGCTGTCATGACAAATAGCGTGTTTTTATGAAACAATAAGTATCAAAAGATTGACACTAGTTTAAGTCCAATTTCAAAGTGAAATTGATTCCAATGACCACCATTGGATTAAATAATAAAGATATATTCTAATTTCACTTTAAGAAAAATTCAAAATATAATCTAATCATATAGATAAATTAGATTAAAAATTGGTTTTGAATTAAAATACATCATTTTCACTATTCATTAAAAAATGAACTTTATCAGAAAAATACCAAAAATTCACACAATGTAAATTTTTATGTCCCAATCATAAAGAATAAGTTTATTTTGACAAACATTGCTTATAAAATTGTCAAAAAATATATTTAAAAATTGTTTTCCATTAAAAGGCAGTAAAATAATCTTTTAAAAATATTAGTGTATTCTAAGCTTACGATTGGATTTATTTTCATTTTAAGCCTCTAAAACACTATCTAATTCATTAATAGACGTAGATAAGAATATCTATTATTCATTACTTACTTGGGATAGTACATCCTTCCCCCCTTTATAAAATTGCGTCCCCGAAATTTATTTACTTATCGAATAAGTGGGGGTATTTATCCCTCATTGCATTTTCAGATTCCCATGTTGTCTCTTCAATCATGTGGTTTTCCCACAAAACCGTTAACTAATGAATCACCTTATATCGTAACACTTGCTCCCTGTGGTCATGAATCTAGACCGGTTGTTCCTCATATGATAGGTTCTCTTCCAGCTGAACTACCTCTGGACTCAAAACATGAGATGGATCTGGCATGTACTTTCTCAGAATCAGAACATGAAAAACATTTTGTACCTGAGATAAAATCGGGGGTAAAGCCACTCGGTAAGAAACTGATCCAACTCTCTCCAGAATTTTATATGGTCCAATGAACCTCGGACTCACCTTTCCTTTCTTACCAAATCACATCACACTTTTCCATGGTGAGAATTTTAGAAAAACATGATCACCTACCTCAAAAGAGAGATCCTTCCTCCTGTTGTCTGCATAACTCTTCTGTCTACTCTAAGCTGTTCTCATGTGTTTTTGTATTAGCTGAACCTTTTCTGCCATCCCATCTACCAATTCTGGTCCCATCAGCTTTATTCCACCCACTTCATCCCAAAAAGCTGGAGTTCGACACCGTTTCCCATATAACGCATTAAATGGTGCCATCTGTATTTTGGAATGAAAACTGTTATTATAAGAAAACACAACCAAAGAAATATGTTGGTCCCAACCTCCCTGATAATCCATCGAACAAACACGTAGAATATCTTCCAAAGTCTGAATTATTCATTCTGACTGCCCATCTGACTGAGGATGAGAAGCTGTACTAAAATTTAATTCAGTACCCAATTACTTCTGAAGGCCTTTCCAAAAGTTAGAAGTGAACCTGTGATCACGGTCAGATACAATGGAGAGAGGAAATCCATGTAACCTGACTATCTCTTTAGGATACAAATGGGAAAGTTGATCTAGGGAAAAATTATCTTGTATAGCAAGTAAATGAGCAGATTCAGTCAAGAAATCAATAATAACCCAGATTGCATTATTACCTCAAGAAGTCTTCGGTAATCCCACAACAAAGTCCATGGATATATTCTCCCATTTCCACTCTGGAACTAGTAAAGGATGAAGCATCCCTTTCGGTAACTGCTGCTCTGCTTTAACCTGTTGAAAAGTCAAACACTTCACTGTAAAATCAGCAACATCTATTTTCATTCCATCCCACCAGTAATACTCCCGCAGATCTTTGTACATCTTATTACTTCCAGGACGAACTGAAAATGAAGAATTATGAGCTTCACATAACAAATCTCTCTTCAACTGTGAATAACAAGGCACACACAATCTCTTCCCAAATCTCAAAACACAATCATTATCAATGATGAATTCAGGAAACATACCTTTCTGAACCAGCTCTACCTTTTCCTTAAACTCACTGTCTTGGTTTTGTGCTTTCTTGATTCTGTCTGATTGAGAAGATTTCACTGATACCTGAAACAAAACAGAAGTACATCCTGCACCAAATACTTCTATGCCAAAGTTCTTCAAATCCTTAACCAAAATATCACGTTCTAAACGCAACATTGTTAATAAAGCATTACTTTTTCGACTCAAAGCATCGTCCACTTTATTTTATTTTCACGGATGGTAATGAATTGTACAATAATAATCCTTGATTATTTCTAGCCATCTCCTCTCTCTCATGTTCAATTATTTCTGAGTGAATATATACTTTAAAGTTTTTTGATCGGTCTATATTTCACACTTTAGTCCATACAAATGATGCCTCCAAATTTTTAGAGCAAAAACAACAGAAGCTAATTCCAAATCATGTGTAGGGTAATATTCCTCATGAGTTTTCAACTGTCGTGAAGCATAAGCAATTAACTGATCATTCTGCATTAGGACACAACCATGCACTTTCAATGAAGCATCATTGTAGATAACAAACTCCTCGTTCCTGGAAGGAAGTGCCAATCTGGATGATTCACCAATATTATTTTCAACTCCTGAAAACAATCATCACATTCTTTTGTACAGATAAACTTAACACCCTTCCGAGTTAGCTTAGTCATTGGACTAGATAACCATGAAAAATTTCTAAAAAACCTTCAGTAATAGGATGCCAAACCAAGGAAGCTACGAATCTTGGTTACATTTGTTGGTCTTGGTCATTCTTCCACAACCTTTGTTTTTGCAAGATCAACAGTTATCCCATCTTTAGAAACAATGTGACCAAGGAAAGAAATTTGTTGCAACCAAAACTCACACATGCTGAATTTTCCATACAATTTAATTTCATTCAAGGTTTTCAAAAGACCCCTTAGATGACTTTCATTCTCCTCTTTACTTTTATAAAACACCAAAATATCATCAGTAAACACAACCACAATTTATCACTTTATTCAACTAATCCATCAGTGCAGTAAACTGCTCAATTATAATTCCTACCATCTCTAGATGCTGATTCGAAAGGTCCTTATACTCTGTATGCCTTCCTAGAAAAGATGCTCTGTTTCCCCTATGGATAACCATTATTATCACAGAATTATCTTAGGCGAAGCAACATGGTAATCTTGAAATGCTATATCATTTCAATTTGACCATAAAAAAATGTTTTTAGATAATAATTTAATAGAATTATAACTCCTAAAGTTATCTAATCCGACCTCTGATACCAACTATAAGGCCCTAGACTTAAACCATACTTAATCTTGAGTTATTACAAGATTACACATTGAGGAACTTTTCAGGTTTAGAGTTTTAGAGAATTAGATCATAAAACATGCATTACATTCCACATTTAAACAAAGTGGTTACATAAAAGATAGTATTCATTTTTCCCATCAATGGAAACATATTTAAAATAAAACATGGATTCTTTCTTGACACTTCCTTGAAACTATCATCATATCATGTACCTTTACCTTGACCTGTGAAAAACATTTCAAAAACTTGGGATGAGCATAAAATGATTAGTAAGGGATATAAAAATATGGAATGGAAACATGGGTACATATATATATATAAGAATAAAATCATTCTTTACCCATAAAACATAATCACTTTAACATACCTCATCAAATCATGAATAAATCATAGAAATCATATTACATAAAGGTAACTTGAGTCATTCATAACATTCTTACGTAGGGAGTAACCCTCTTGGTTATGTTTGGAATACCCATCACAGTATATTCCCTAAATCTCTTTGGAGAAACCTTAACGTTTCACTCCATCATGTTACCCAATGCATTGGAGTGCTATATCGGGCTCACCCAAACTTAGTTTATCATGGAACCAACCATCTTCATAATAATGCCCAAGAACCACAACATAATCTTATCGCATAAAACTTGCATAAAGTAAACCTAACATATCCACCTTTCAATCACAAGATATCAATAGAACACATTGATATTAAAATATTATTAAAACAATTTTCAATACCAAAATAAAAGCAAAGTAAAACATGGTATTTATTTTTCTTTTAAAAAACGGTATGGCTTGTAGAGGAAGCTGAAACTCAAATAATGGCCATGGCGGTGGAGAAGTCGTTGTCGCCGCATACGTACGAAAAAAACATTCCCTTTTGTAGTTTAGTGAATTCTTCATATAAAAAAGAATCCATTTGAATAAATGTAAAAGTCAAAGGGGTTTATACACCGTATAAAAGAAGGTTCTGTATAAACCAAAATATGCCTCAATGAATGGAGATTGAGACGAAGTCCCATACCTCGGGTCCGACTTGACTTGATCATTCTTTAATGTCTTGAATAATAAACGTGAGTTAATTTATACTTGCTTAAGAACATTTTTCAAGTTCATTATCCATTTTATATCATTTATTACCATGTCATGAACACTATGTAATTATTTAAGTTAATAACGGTCGTTTTAACGATCATTGGTACATGAGTCAAAAATATGCTTTTTATAATTACAAGTTGTTCATGTATCCATTATATCCAGAGTTATACTCATGATTTATATATCATATATATCATATATATCCAGTATATAAATGCATTTATAAATCATAATCATTTACAGGTAAGAAATGAAATGCACCGTTCATGGAGGCGGTAAGCCGTACGTACGCATGAACGCTACTTCCATTTCTATTTCATATTTAATAGAATTAAATCATAATGATACATAATAGTATTATAATTCCAGTATTGTATCATATATAATATCATTCAATCTATCTTTTATACGTACCACATATGGTATTAACGAATCAAATCACTTTGAGGGGGCGGTAGTCTGCACTTCCTAAAATGAAGATATCGTGTTTACCCATAATGGAAACCATAAAGGTATGCCATAAATGAAAAATATATAATCTTAAGTAAAACATAAACATATTATATATCATATATAAATATAGTGACATCTTAATGGCCACCATTGAAGGTGTTATATTAGTGTTGAACAATCATCGTTTCGTGAGCCAGAAAGTCGCCATCCACAGAAACAGTATGTTTTTTAACCATTAGATGTATGTGTGTGTAAGTGTAGCTCGAATACTTCTTATAACAACATCCTAGTATACTGGAGATACTGGTTTTTTTACAAAAGAATAAATAAAAAGAGTTTTGGGGGTTGGAGAAGCAAAATAAAACATAAGAACACAAGAGAAGACACTACCTTGAAATCGAGTAACTCTTTTTGATTTGAGCGCAAAGGCTTCCTTGGGAAGACTTCTGCCTAATGTGAGGCTTCTAAGAGTTAGAGAGGGATGTGGAGAGACAAAATGGGCAGGGTTTGGCCGATCCAAAGGCTTTGGATGTGTGGGTAAGGAGGTAGAGGTGGGGGCCTTTTATAAGAGGAGAGGAGGGGCACTCTTGGAAAGTAAAGAAATATTACTTTATTTTAAAATGAGTTTCGGATTTTAAAGGTCCCACATTTAAATAATTCGAGGATAAGGTGATACGAGTTCAAAATATACCAAACAAATAGTTTTTTTGACAATTATAGGTCTTAGATTTTACATTATCTTTTCATTTTATTTAAATCGTTAAATAATGAGGTAATCGATGCATCATCATGATGTCATAAATAATTTAATTTATTTAATTTTTAAAAATTATAAAAAACTACTATGATGTAGGAAATATTATTATCTTTCCAATGACTATTTATAGTCCAAAATCTGACTTGTATAACCCCATGTAAATATTGGTTTAGTCAAACAACTCATGTTTGTGTCATTTTTTACTTTAACATTGAATTAAAAGATATTAATTTTATTTTCCTACCAAAGTGGCTCCATGGGGTCCCCAAGTTGACCCATGGATTTTCTTGGTCGGCCGCGACACATCCAATAATTTTAGGACATGTGTCAAGCTAATCTCATATTATTAAAACATTATTCTTACCTTAAATTACACTAATTACCTCCAATTGCGATTAAGAACTTAAAAGTTACTATTCACCAAAAAATTATTTTAATCTCATTGAACCACATTTTACTTATTAATGAAAACCATGTATGTTGGATTTTTGAAAATCTAATCACAGAAGTGGCAAAGATTCATTTAAACGAAAAATCAGTTTCTTTAACTACCACTTAGTGGTTTCACTATTAATCAAAAATTGATGTTTTTCAGAAAAATACCAAAACATCACCCTAAGCTATATTTGATATTATGAATTAAAAAATGATGTATATTTTACAAAATTAAAATCATATAATTTACATTAATTAATTTAATAATTAATTCCCGCTGTCATGACAAATAGTGTGTTTTTATGAAACAATAAGTATCAAAAGATTGACACTAGTTTAAGTCCAATTTCAAAGTGAAATTGATTCCAATGACCACCATTGGATTAAATGGTAAAGATATATTTTAGTTTCACTTTAAAACCAATTCAAAAGTTAATCTAGTCATATAAATATATTACATTAAAAATAGGTTTTGAATTAAAATACAACATTTTCACTATTCATTAAAAAATGAACTTTATCGGAAAAATACCAAAAATTCACACAAAGTAAATTTTGATGTCCCAATCATAAATAATAAGTTTATTTCGACCAAAATATCTTATAAAATTATCATAAGATAGATTTAAAAATGGTTTTCCATTAAAAGGCAGTAAAACAATCTGTTGAAAATATTAGTGTATTCAATGCTTAAGATTGGATTTATTTTCATTTTAAGTCTCTAAAACACTATCTAATTCATTAATAGAAATATATAAAAATATCTATTATTCATTACTTACATGGGATGTTACAGTTGGCCCAGAAAAAGGCTTGAGAGGTGTGGGTAAGGTGGTAGAGGTGGGGGCCTTTTATTAGAGGAGAGGAGGGGCACTCTTGTAATGTTATAAAAATTTACTTTATTATAAAATGATTTTCGGATTTTAAAGGTCCCAAAATTATATATTTAGAGGATAAGGTGATAAGATTTCGAAATTCACCCATCCAATTTGTTTTTTTACAATTTTAGGTCTTATACTCTACATTATCTATTCATTTTATATAAATCATCAAATAATGAGGTAATCGTTGCATCATCATGGTGTGATAAATAATTTAATTTATTTAATATCTAAAAATTAAAAAAAATATCATGATGTAAGAAATATTTTTAGATTTATAATTAATATTTATAGTAAAAAATATGACTTTTATTACCCCATGTGAAAATTATTTTAGTAAAATAATACATGTTTGTGACATTTAAATTTTAACTTTAAAGAAAAAGTTATTAATGTCATTTACAAACCAAAGTGGCTCCATGGGGTCCCCAAGATGACCCATGGATTTTATTGGTTGTCCAGGACTAATACAATAAGGTTAGGACATGTTTAAAGGTCATCTCATATTATAATAACATTATCATTACCTTAAATTACACTAATTACCTTTAATCGCGATTAATAAAACATAAAACTTACTATTCACCAAAAAAATTATTTTAATCTCATTGAACCACATTTTACTTCCTAATGACAACCATGTATGTCGGATTTTTGAAAATAAAATCATAGAAGTGGTAAACTTTCATTTAAACAAAAAATTACTTTCTTTAACTACCACTTAGTGGTTTCACTACTCGTCAAAAATTGAAGTTTTTTCAGAAAAAATCCAAAAATTGAACCAAAGATATATTTGATATTCCGAATTAAAAAATGATTTCCATTTTACAAAATACCAAATATATAAGTTGCAATAATTAATTTAATAATTAATTCCCGCTGTCATAACAAATAGCGTGTTTTTAAGAAACAATATCTATTAAAAGATTGGCACTAGTTTAAGTCCAACATCAAAGTGAAATTAATTCCAATGACCCCCATTGGATTAAATGGTAATAATTTATTCTAAATACACATTAATATCATTTAAAAATATAATATATTGAGATAAATAAATCATATTCTAAGGAGGTTTTGAATTAAAATGCAACATTTTCACTAAAAATGATCTTTATCGGAAAAGTAACAAAAATTTACTCAAAGTACATTTCAATGTATAGATTCTAAAGAAGGATTTTATTTTGTCAAATAAAACATATAAAATTTTAAAAAGTATATTTAAAAAGGGTTCTCCATCAAAAGGCGGTTAATCAAAATTTTAAAAAATATCAGAAGATTTATGCTTAAAATTGGATTCATTTGCATTTTAAGCCTCTAACATTTATTGGATAAAAGTAAAAATATTTGAAAAAAATATATAATCATTTTGTAGTTAGTTCCATTCATTTCTGCCATTACAACGGCTAGGAGGTCACTACAATTTAAAATAATATTATTTTATTATTAGAGTGCAACATAAGATTTCAAAGAAACTCATTGTCGCGTATTGGGTACGCCATCAAGCATAGTGTTCCCTTTAAAGTAATATGAATACTTTATTCAAAAATATTAATAAATATGAAAAATTAATATTCTTTATTTACCTGGGATGTTACAATACATCATGGAGATAATAACGTTATATGGATTCCTTCTCTCCATTTCATCTGACCATGATTCATGGTGTGGTTCATATTTTTGGGATATTATATAGAAGTAATTATTTACTGAATTAGTTATTATTAAAATATTTCATTCTCAATATTATGTATAGTAAGAGTGTATTATTCATAATTTTTTATTTAAGATATAAGACTCTAATATTTTTTATGAAGGATATTGGCATCAACATATGAAATTATTTCAAGTTTCATTTAATAACACCTTTATTTCTAGTATACAGATTGAATTTTTTTTAATAATTATATATTAATTGATGTTAGGATATATCTTATTTGGTTGATGTCTGGAAAATAAGCTTATTGGTACTGAATTAGTAGATAAAATTCTAGAAAAGGTGAATATGATTCAGCAACCTTTGAGAACATCTTGATGCAGTAAAAAATTTGGGCAGATATGTGGAGGAAATATCTTTTATTTCAAGGAGGTAATCATGATATTCATATATAATCATCATTGAAAAGTTTTTTAATTTTTGTTAAAAATGGAAAAAAATCTATATATTTCATTGTACTGTATGAAATACTAGCGAATATTAGATAAATTTCCGTTTTATTGGCCTATCCTTTGATATTTCCATTGTTACACAACACATTTCATGCTTATTTATTTTGAAAATATGTCATTGATGCTTATCATATCTTGAGAATAGATATAATATAATTGTAAGAAAAAAATAATCTTATGAGTAATAACGTAATTACAATCATATGCCTAGATAGTCCATGTTACAAAATATGGTGAATCTATTGTTTAATATTTATAATATATTCCATATAATAAAAGTATAATATAGGGAATCTAAAATTGTAATGATGGAAAAATATCCCCACCCATTTATTATGATAATAATATTGCGATGATACACTTTCTATAATGGGAGAAGAATTTAAAATCCCATATAATGTTAATATTATATCATTCTTATGACTTACTAATATATATTAATAATAGTTTTTAGAGTTATATTAAATATATGAACATATAGGTTTATTATAATCATAAATTAAAATTTTACATTCCCAATAATTTTTTTACAAATATTATATTTTTTATTGAAAACAAATATTTAATTTCTTTATAATTTTAATATTAAAAAACGAAATTCATTTTGAAATCAGAATGGAAAAATTAGAATACATAGTTTTTATTGAATTTTACATAAAACATGGTACATGGGTGAACACTATAAAATAATTATTTTTATCGAAAACTAATTTTTATTTTTAAATAGATACATGATTCCATTTTCTATAAAAAAATTTTCAAAACATCATTAGTTTTTTAATTAAGAACATCTAATTAAGGATTTTGGAATCAATTTTATGTTTTATTTTTATAATGAATTTTATAAATTAGGATAATTGTTTATTTGGAAAATAAAATTTATATCTATTTTTTTGGTTTCCTTTTGAACTAAATTATCCAAATTTTTTACATTATTTAAACGTAAAATTATTTTTACTCTAAATATGGGTATTTTCCACAAAATAATTATTCATGTATTTTTCTAAATTATATTAAAATAAAATTATTCCTCTATAGAAACTAAACAAGATGAAATGGATTACATAATTTTATTTATAAGGTATAAATTTTCAAAGAAGGCACCATTTATGTTTGGTTATATTTTTTTGTTTTCATGGGAAAATGTTATGTTATTATGGATAAGCTTAAAATGATTTTTATTTGTTTTATGTAACAGAACATGATTAAAATGTATCCAAAACATTTATAATTATGATTGGATCCCATCATTTTTACTTCCTAAAAACGTTTTTTATAATTCAAGGTTCTTTGGGGCCACTAGATAGGATTGTGATATATATATTATTTAATTTTCAATTGAATTCCATTAATGTCATTTCCCACCTGTATAAATGGGGTCTTCCTATCATATATTAATAGAAAACTAATATCATATTACTTTTTCAAATCCAATCCCATATCCAAAAAATAATCCCCATATAATAGTGTCATCATTTTGTAACAAATACCCACCTTGTGGGACATAAGTTATTAAGAAAATGTGGTTTTCTTAAGAAGTTGTATAGATTTTAGGTGAATGTTTTAGTTTTATTACTTATTTTATATCCTTCAAAACACTGATATCCATTTTGATATAATAACATCAGTATATTAGATAAAAAAATATATTTTAGGATTTTATAATTACATATATCCATCCTCTCTATAATCATAATGAAAATGAAATCAACATTCGTCTATAAAATGAACTACCGTGTTGAGAACCAATGTGATTTGATTTGAATCACCACATTCATGAATGGTTATAATGATAGAGATAATATATATATATATAAATGATATTAATGTCATAATTACGTTTTTCGAACGAAAAAAATTCATATTTTTTCCTACCATTGAATCAATTGAAAAATGATAATGCCAATCATGCTTATGTTTGTAT
The DNA here is from genome assembly GCA_963277665.1 of Viscum album. Classification (NCBI taxonomy): domain Eukaryota; kingdom Viridiplantae; phylum Streptophyta; class Magnoliopsida; order Santalales; family Viscaceae; genus Viscum; species Viscum album. The sequence goes on along the minus strand of OY728126.1, from coordinate 358,417,369 downwards.
TACCTCCTCCACAAGGAGTTGTGATTCTGGCTTGATCACCGCATCAATACCATGAAAGATATAATTTTTTTTAAATATTTAATATGAATTTTATGATATAATAATGAATATATAATTATATAATAATAATTAATTTCATTCATATATGTTCCTAAAAAATGAAAATTATACTCATATGAATGTACAATCTACCAACTCAATGATTATAAAATAATTCATTTTTCATGAACATATTTCTCGTTGGTTGTAAAATAATGATAAATTTATAATTTTTTTAATAATTTCATGATTTATATTCAATATAGTTTTGAATAATTTCCTCATGGACTATTATCAACATGAAGAAGTCATTTTGAAATAATGAACCGAACATCCTCAAAACACATGACAAGTACTTAATAGAATATGCACATAAATTTGATGCAAAAATAATGGAATTAAATGGTTCAATTAAAAGGTATTAATTTTATAAAAGGTTCATATGAAACTAGATAATTTGTAAATGTTTTTTATTTCAGATATAAAAAATTCATGTGGAAAGGCAGACTTAATATATGAGACACCTTACCTTAAAAACCTCATTTTTAATGTTTATAAGATTTAGTTTCCAAATCGTATTCAAATACTTCCAAAAACATAAAAATTAATTTAATGAATATATTAATATATACATAAATTAAATATAAATGACATTTTATTCCACATATTAATTTATTTTAATGTTTTCAAAAGGAATCTCTTTTACTTATTTTATAAAAAACATTTTGAATTTCTTTATAAAATGTGAAAAGAATGTTCTAGTTTAATTTATAAAAATTTAAAGACATCTCCCACTATTGAAACAATTTTTTTGATTTTATTAAATTATAATATATCTTGTTTTCCTATAAATAAAAACACCCATTAACATTATTCTGTGTGTTTTTATTCAAAAATTTTGGTTTAGTGGAAAGGATATACCCATGTGCAAAAATGATTTGGTTTTTGGTTTAAAAGTAATTTTTTATAATTTTTATCATAGAAACACAATAATATATATGGTTCATAATTTTTTTATAACATCCATATTTTATATGCTGATGGATAAGTAATATATATCTCTCCAATTCATTAGATTATGAGTACGATATTTAAATAAATATGATATATGTCAGCCATGTTGGTTATTCCACTTGTAAGGGTTCATGTAAGGGTTATATGATGATTATGTCCCAAGAGACATAAATGACTTTTTCTATGATTTATATTGAGTTTTTATGGAAATATTTTGATTTCAAAAGATTGTAAAAAGATTTTCTATTTTATATAAAAGATTTTTCCCATCTGGTGTAAAAATATATGTTTTGGAATAAAAAATTTAAGGGTTATCATGTTTTATAAGGGACCCTAATGATTATAATTTTAACTTTATATTTTCTATTAATGGTTTTCATGTAATAAATTTTGAAATAAATATGATTTAATGTGTAATCAAACAATTTTTTTATCTCTAAGTTTCTTATGTTAAAAGAAAAATCTATTTTATTATGTCATGATTTTAAAGGGACTAAAAATTTCATCATTACCTTTTTATTTCAATTATTGAAAATATTGAGTTTATTCGACCTTTGAAAAAAAAATTCAAATTATTTGAGCATGTGTATCAACATAAAAAAATACATGTTTTATATAATGATGGGTTTTTAGTAAAATTAAATGAGTTTCAATTTAAATGTATTATATTGTTGTGAAAATGGAAAATGTGTGGAAGTTTACACTTTTCATATTTTCATTTTTGTACATAATTGTTATTAACCAACACTATATATATATATCTAAAATGTGTCTTGGAATGAAATAAAGATATTTCTTGTTCAAAAATAAAATTATGGGTAAAAAAAATTAGGACCTAATAGAGAGAAAATGTAGATATTTCATCTTATACATTATTATATAAAGTATTTTTTGTGGTCTTTAATTTCTTCCACATCTCTAACTCTTCATATATCTATGAACATACCATTTATATTGGATTATTTGAGGCCTATCCTAATGAAATTAGTTTCATATCGTTAATCTAATTTATCAATGTTTTATCCCTACTTTAGTCACTATTGTAGTCCCATGGGTAAATTTTGAGATGGGTGATAGGGGTGTTGTGTAGTGTGGTGATGGGATGTATCGTATTATCATCGGTAAACATGGAGTTTTAGGAATCAAATACTATTTTTTAGGTGAGTTATTTTTGGTAATGAACCCATTAGACAACCCTCCTATTAATCCATTTCCATATGGTTTGTCCATAATCCCATAAAAATGGGGTTTCATTTAGTTTCCACTAATCAATTACAAATGGAGGATCATGTATGGAACCCCTCATCCAATTTTAATTCTTTTTGTAAAAAATTAAATTCATTTAGGCTAATATAATGAAGGAATAAACAATTCCTTAATATGTTAAAATGTGTATTTTCACATACCATGGGAAACCAAGAAATACAAGTATATAGAGCACTTACATTAAGGAATTATCCAAGAATATTAAATGAATTTAAAGAATATTTGAGAGTTAGAAGAAATATTTTTGGGATTAAATTTCATCATTGAGATAATAATAAATATTTAATTAATAAAAGTATATTATAACATATTTTTAATTCTATAACATTATAAAAAAATATACAAATAAATTCAAAAAAATATAATGAAATTTTTTTTATATTAAAATTATCAGCTGATTCATACATTTATAAATTATGATAAAAATTGAGATAATAATTTATTGATAAAATATACATATGGCATAAAAAATAGTAGTACAGTTTTAAAATAATAAAATTATATTGTGAATAGAAGAAACATTTATTATATATATTTGGAAATTGTATTATTATTTTAAAATTGATATTTCATACATATATATTTTGAAAATATGATAATTAATATGATGTTATTTTATAGACATTAAAATCATCCATTGTTGATTTTTATATGAGAGTGATTTTTTTATGAGTGAAATATAGTCACAAAAAAATAGAATATAAAAATAATAATTAAATACATATTTCTAAAGTTAAAAATAATTTCTATTAAATAAATATATCATATTTTATTATAGTCCATATATGTTATAATTAAATATCTATCAATTAATGTGATATAAATTTTTTGAGATCTACTATGAATGATTTTGTTAAGGGAATAATTTTCCAAGGGACAAACTTTTAGAAAATGTATTGTTTAAGGGTTGATCAAAATTGGATGATAATGATGTGAACATTGTCATATAGAGGGTGCTATATAATTGAAATTCATATTGTGAATAATTCTTGGTTGATAGAAAATCATCATTATTTGTGTATATTCTGAATGATGTTAGAAATTATAGAATTTATTCGGGTTAGGGTTATTAAAACTAATCCATGATATGGGAAAATCCTTATATAATTAGGACAAATGATTATATGACCAGTTATTTTTAACATTAGAACCATGCATAATTCTATAATAATAATCAATAATTAACCCTATTCTGTAATCTATTATTTTTCCAAACAATATTTGATGATCATAATTCATAAATAAAATAAAACATTACACGAATTTAATAACCATTATCTTATTACAATGGATTATGGAAATCAAAAATACATATTAACTAAAAGAACAGAATCAATATAGAAAATAATAATTCATCGTTGAATAAAATAATTTAAAAATGAATATTTTCACATCATTATTTGTCACTATAAATTATAATATCAATTATTTTAAAATATTTTTATTAGTTGGTCCAATAACAATGTGTATATTACAGTTTATTCTATCACATATTTAATTATAAATAAATTTAAATATATATATTCCAAAACATTCCTTTTGATATAATCATCAATGAAATTGTTTAATAATGAATTATTTATGTTATAAACATATATCTTATTGATAAAAATATGTTTATTGAAGATTGAAAAAAAATCATGGTCACAATCCCAAATAAAATGTTACAACGCAATATCATAGAGTTAAATTATTATATTTACCATATAGATTAGTTTTCTGTAATCTTTATAAGAACATATAAAATTATAAAATATATAACTCTAACAACACTAAAAAATCATGGTGATAGTGGAACACATATAGAGATTAACATTATTGCCTATATTGACCAAAAACATGATAAGTTTATCTAAATTTATTCAAAGGATGTGGTATATTCCAAAGGATAATGTGAATTTTCAATAGAAATGGAATAATAGTTTAGTGAGTTCATCCATATTCACCACAATTAATGGAAAGTAAATGGGTTTTATATTAACATAATTAAAATGAAATAAAAAAATGAGAAAATTTAAAAAAGTCAGGGGATGTAAATATGTATATATTGATCTAGAAATAATTCTTATGGAACCACATACTCTTCAATATATTCCCACCAAAATATAATTTGATGATGTATTAATAATGGAATAATATATGCCTTATAGAATTTTCGTATATCAATATTCGATTTATGGTATCCCAATTTATATAAACTGAGAACTTAATCCTTCATTTCAATCTTAAATAATCTAAAATGGGACCATACAAATAAAAATTCGTTAATATATAGTATATTTAAATATAATAATTATTTACCTTGAATTTTGAATAAAATAAAATAATGGTGGCTATTACAAGATATATATCATTAATATTTTCATTATTTAAATAAATCATAGAAGACCTTTTAAAAAATGACCATTAGTCTTAGATCAACTTCAATGTCCTTTATCTCTAACTAAAAAAATCAGTTTTTTAAATAGATATTCTCTATGTACCAATATACCTTGCATGGGATTCAAATTATACAAAAATATTTTCATTATCCATTTACAACTGAGGCATAACCCGATAGTTCCACCAAATCCCATATCGATATGTTTGATATATCATTCGTGTATTTCTTAAATAATGATAAATTGAATAAATAATCTATTTAGATAATATGTAAAACTATATAAAAAATATTGGAATCATTCATGGAATACTCAATGATTTCATACGTGCTTGAAAATATGGCAATACATCTTTAATTTCAATTAATATTATCCATCTATTATTTGGGGTAACACAAAAATGAAAGATATAATCATGTAATCCATAATGATGGAACAATTGTATGGAGATATTAAGGATGTTATAGCCTCTTTTATATTAGAAAATAATATGTATTTATGATGTGTGGACTAAAAAACTTTCCAATTACCAAAATAGACCAATTTATATAGGCATTGTTTTTCTAAAACATAGTGGTTCGTGGAAGACCAAAATGTGGGGGGGGTCGATGTGTACTAGTAGTGTCCCCAAAGGAGTGTCCTTATTGAAAAATCTCAGTACATGATAATAGTACTAGTGTAAAGTGTTCCTTATCATATTTTATAGATTAGGTATATTTAATAATAAATCATTAGTTATTGAATGGATTGAAAACTATGGAATTACATTCCATGGAATTGAATGAAGGAAAAATAAAATATGCTATTATTTAATAAAATTAGAAATTTTAATATACAAATCATGTGTGTCATATGGAACACAAGTCTTATACTATTTACTTATATATATATATGTAAGAATCCATAATGGTAATACATAATATGTTACTACAATGTTGGATAGAGGATTTGTTTCACATTGATTACATTTTATTTTTTAAGTATAATTGAATTAAAATATTCTGTATAAATCCATTTATATCTGTTGAAATTTCTTTTAATTATCATGGTATAATTTAATGGTATAATATTGAATAAAATATGTATAAAAGTTAGTTCTCTATTGCCTACATCTTCCATATAGTCTAGAATAACTGACATCCATACCATTATTCCAATTGATATGAACCACAGGTTCTTCCCATATCTGAATCCATACATTAAAAACTATAAAATATCATTGTTTAATCAAGATAAATCATATTTTTATATTAATTAAATATTTCACATTTAATTATCGATCCGTTATATCATAGATTCCAACTAAATTCACTATTCATCCTAAGTATAGTTTTTTAAATCACTTGTGATGTCATATAGAATTATCTATTTAAACCATTGTAAAGGAATATTTTCACTTTAACCACCCTTTAATATAGTATAAAATATTTCTATTTGAAAACCATTATGACCTATCAGGACATTAATAATGATCAAAATGGAAATACATGTGAAATACATTGGATTCCACATAAGGAATCAATTTCCATAATGGAAAATAATATAAAAATTAACATATCATGAATGGTATCATAATATTTAGTTCATTTCATTCATGAAATTAATTGAAAAAACATAATAATTAAATAATATAAAACAAAAAAAATCTATTAAATTATAGTAACTCTAATAAATGTAATACATTAGAAGGAATATGAAAAAACAATAGCGTAACATTAAAAAATGAAGGGCTAACCCTCAACCTCAACTGAATCATTATTGATGGTCAGTAGGCCTTACAATATCCCAACAATCACCAAAGGTTAGTAATTAATGTTTAGGGATTAAATAACACCATTTTTAGAAGGTGTAAACTCATAAATCAAACCATCTCTAAGCCTACCATTATTAAGAATCAACATGAGTTTATCATATATTAGAAATACCAGACATTGCTGGTAATGATAATATAGAAGAACAATAAAAATATAAAATCATATGAATCTTAATAATATAGCTTTACAATATAACTCAGTATGTATACCACGATAATATATATTCAAAACAAAACCCAAAAGGAAACATTCAATAATTAAAATCGAGGATCAATTGAAAATGGACTATATCAATTTTACTACAAATCCCCAAAAATAAAATGAGTTATCCATATCCTAAGAACTATATATCCACATTAAATAAAATTAAATTATTTTAATATACTACCAGTAAAGAAATATTACCTTATGATACCTCAACCATGTTTAGTACAATTTAACAACTCAATAGAGAATGTGATTAAGGGGTGTTTCCCCGATCCAAAATCATTTCTACAAATCTCTAAAATTGAGATAAAATATGCTAAATAATAAATATATATTATGTTTTAGAAATCATTCCATTTCAATAAAATTTTATAAAATATAATGAGAAATAAAAACATGAACTATAAAAATTACCATAATAATCAAAAATAGAAAGGCTATATAGTTATCATATGAATATATAATCATAAAAAAATTTCTATGAGATAATTTAAATTCAGAAGAAACCAAACCGGATGGAGATCTATGACATGGGTAACCATTAATATGTTGGGTATCACCTCCTCGAATGATGAATAACATCCCCAAACCCCACATTTGTTAGAAAAAATAGGGACTCCACACCACAATGTGGATTATTCCACTACATTGTATCATCCTGGACCAAAATCCATAGATTTAAAGAGACTAATAGACCATTATACTTTAGTAAAATCCCCTAGACACAAATGGATATAAACAAATAGATTGGTATTAACAAAAACACAGGTGATGATTTTTCCGAAAAACTCTTTATAGACAATTAAAACAAAATTAAATATTCAAAATTCATGATATATATCCTAATAACAATCCAATGAAATAATAATCTTGAACCATTATCATAGTTATAGTAGTAAAATAACACCAAAATTCCTATACAATATAAGAATAAAATTTCCAATGGGAATTATAGGAATTGTTGTGTTCCCATGAACATCTCCATAATGTGGAATATCCATGCTCTAAATCCAAAACGATAATATTGTAGCATTAAAATGATTTTATATCTATTTTTTATACCTTTACCCAACTTGTCTGATTATAAAAACATTTATAGATGAACCATGTTTTATATGTTGTGGTTGAGTAAAATACCCAGTAAGAAAACATTGTAATATTACAAAAATAACCCAAAATATTGTATTGGAGACACACCCATATATAATATATACCATGTATAATATATGAAAACTGGTGTTTAAGATAGATACATATAATGAACTAAATAACCCACACTAAAACATAATATTTTAATGAAACCAAAAATCCATGAAATTCTCCTACCCTACAAATTTCAATTCAATAAAATCCCTCTAATAAATCTATCTCAAGTGTGGAAACCCATCTATCCAGTCCCATGTCTTCAATTTTTATTATAATACAATGTTCCATAATATTGTGTTTTGACCCCGTTTAACCCATAAGGCCAATTCTATATGTATATGTACTCATTACCACCATATATATGTTGAGTTCTAGAACCCAATAAACCATTTTTGTAAATTAAATAGAACAATGACATTAATCACATTTTGGACAACTCCTGAAAGAAAGTGCTTAGAGACTAATCAACAACGGTGTTTTCAAAAAGAGGTTTTATTTATTATTCTAATGAAGAAGAAATTTATTTATAAATAAGTATTCCATTGATTAAAATAGTTGCGAGGAATAATTGTTAAGATATCACCCAAAAACATGTTTGATAATAATTATCATTAAATGAATGGTAGATTTAGGCTCCACTTTCTATTACTTCAACAAAGCTTGATGATGATTCAATAATAAAATGCATAACACATTGATCTAGGAATGCCAATAATGGACAAGAGTTTATCTCAAATGAAAAAAGATATTCCAAAGGTGTAGATGGACCAAAATTATTAACATTGATTTCCTAGAACCGAAATCATATATTCATTATAAACTATCCCTATAATGATTTGTATCAATGAAATAACTTCATGAATGCTCTAGGTTCAATGGAACTGATGAATGAATAATGAGAAATGAAGGGAATGGATGTAAAAAATGGATCATTGGGGTTCTAATCATTAATAGTGTGTAAAACCTTTTCAAAATGAAAAATCATTGATTCCCCCATACCATAAAATTCTAGTCAACTCAAACATTGGATACCAAAAACCTATTCATTACCGAAATATAATTCATGTATCAATCAAAAAAAGTTCTAGACATAAGTATCTATTGAAATTGTCAAACATAACATGCCCAAAGATACTAAAATAGAATCACATCATCCTTTGAAAACACCCACAATCCAAACCATGCATTCTACATATAGAGGAAAACCACATAAGACATGGAAATAACTCACATATACGGTGTTATATTCATCCCACCTTTGGGATTTCCATCCATAGAAAGATATATTTTGGGGTTTATTGGAAGGGGGTTTTCTATTTATCAATCAGAACTAAAACCCAAAAAAGAAATTCATCTTGAATATGATCATATAGAAATAATACATGATCAAAATTCATACATCTTATTAGCATGATCTTTTTTCAATTATGAATTTTAATTATCTGATGGATTGATATAGAGTCCAATTCATGTTTTATATAGTATAAAATACTAATGCTATGATATAGATAATATTTCTTTAATAATTATAAATTATAAAATATTGATATTATTGATTGTCGATTTTAAGGGTAACAGATAAAAAATATCACCAAACAATTCTAGAATCCCAAGATGTTCTAATGTAGTATGAAGCCAATGTAAATTTATTTCCCAATTGATGTTAACCACGTCACCATGATTCATTCATGAAAGTACGGAATACTAAATGAAATTATTATTTTCGTTAGAGATGAACTACGTTATATTATTACCAACTCTATGATGTAGAAATCTACTTCTAGAAAATCTAGATTTTCATTTTGTCTCACAGAAATAACTTCTCTAATTATTGATATTTATTCAATCTGATCCCAAAAAAATATAGATGATCATGGAAGATGATAAAAATACCTAAATAAAGTCAAATATAATATTTCTGGATAACATTAATTATATTTAGAATCATCTAAATACAAATTGCCTTCTCATGAACAACCAAAATACCGAACACAATCTCAAAGCATGTCTTCTAGTGTATGGATTGTATATTGTAACTTTTCATCCATTTGGGGACGGTATTTCATGTTCATGGTCAACTGAGTACCACAATATTTTTATATGGAAAACTAAATCTATAAGGGAAATAAATGATCTCAGATATTGACAATAAAAGAACAACTCATTGAAATATTTCCACTTTATCTGTGTAACAGTTTAACTTATATTTCAATTTATTATACTATCATATTTAAATGAAATAAATGGACACATGGATTTTATAAAAAATTACTCAAATAGTGTTATTAATTATAAGTTTCTATGAAATACCAATGAAAATTTGGATTTAAATCTTTTTACATTTCCATGTGACTATAAGATTAGACTCTGACTTGACTCTAGGTTCTTGATCATTAACCGTTACCAATTGACAGATGAGATATATTGTAACATAATAATTCAATAAATGTTTTAAGTAATACAATAAAAAAGATTGAAACATATACTTATATATTACTTGAATATCTGAGTCTGTAGTCTATATTTTATTGTGATATTTATACTCGTTATATTATAGTCATGATAAACAAAAATAAATTTTGTCCTAAAACTGAATCATAATATATGTATCCTTGGTATAACAATTAATGTTATCCCCACCAATGATATTATATCTATTTATAATTATATTTGGTTTTTATTATAGAGAGACCTTGTCCCAAATTACTAAATCTAGAATAATTAAAAATTAATTATGATTATGTTACATAAAATCCATATGCATATAAAATATTGCTTTCATGGTGTGTGGATTGATTCATGAATATTGTGAAACATAATTATATTACTTAATACAAAATTAATAATCCAGAAAAGTTAATTTCCAAGTCATATAATCCAATTAAAAATAAAAAATTTAGATATATTTCATCCTTAAATTTTTTTGTAGGCTTCCGTGCCCTTAAGAAATATTATATTTAATTATTTTATAAATAAAAAATATAGAAAATGTTTATCAATAATGATAGTTCCACCATTTTATTAACACACTGATGGAAAATTTAATTTACGATAATGGGTTAGATCCTTATTTCAATATGATCATAATTTACATGATCTATAATCTTGAGCATAGTCTCCTTCCACTATAACACATCCCATTCCTGATCCAGATTAGTCAAAATATACCACATATTAATGTCCTAGTTCGATGAAGATGAAGATTTTTTCTAATTCAATCCAATATTTACTATTTGAATAGAATTAAGTTAATTATTAATATATAGTAATGTAATAGTTTTCTTTATCAAGTCAATCAATGGAGAAGCATGATTTGTAAAATCCTGGTAAAAAATATGATAATCGTTTTAAAATTCAAAAAATATCCATACAGTGAAGTCATTTTATAAGGTTTCACTAAAATATATGCTTCTATATTTCAATGATTAACTAATATGCCTCTTTTAAAATTAAAATTACAATCAAAAAAAAATTATTTATATAGAAGGCATACTTACTATTTTAATAATTTGGCCCATGTTTATATAGCTTAAAAATTAAAATCTATAAATAATCTCTTTGGTCATATATAGTTTTTATAATATCGTGATGGTGGGTAAAAATACCATAAAAAGTGTGTTGGTATATGTAAAACATATGTCCCACTAATTCCTTGGAAATATTAATATAACTTGTAAGACTACTATTTAATTCTAAGTATTCATAGTTACCAATATAATATTGAAAATATATCAGGTAAAAATATTCTTTCATAAAATGATGTTTGTAAAAACCAAATCATTGACCAATTTTAGATATCCTTTATTATGGAATCATATTATTACATAGATCATTGATTCAAAGATGTGGATACTGATTTTTAAGGGTGAAAATATCGAGTTTATAATAAATTATTCAAATCAGAAGTAACAATATTCTTTATTTACTAATAGATTAAAATCTTCATAATGTGATGTAATTTTTATAATAAACATATTATTTTACAGTTATTAATGACTTAATTATAATTACCATAATTCTATTAGATCCATTATATGTTAAATAATAAATATTTTTTTCATTAAGATATGTTTATTAATAGAATATTCAATTTTTCATTCAGGTGATATATAAAGAAAATCATAATGAATAACATTAGGGTGTTAGTCTACTATAAAAGTAATACTAATAATCATTGTTTCATATTTAGTGACAATGATTATCAATTATTGTAGATAAGGTAATATTTCGTCAAAATGTATTTATATGTCATTCTCTATTAGAATTCATATCGAAATCCTCATGTAATAAATAAGCAACACCAAAAATGGTTGTGATGTTTACATTCAGGTTGAAACAGCCAATATAATATTATAATTATATTATAAATTAAATTAAATAGATTAAATAATTATTTTTATGTACAATATATATACTCATATAATAATTTCATGGTAATGTTGACCACGGAACATGGTAGACACTTATATCCACAGAATTCCTATTTGCCTTTAGGTGCGTTGATGCATATAAATTGAAATATTATTTCAACATGAAACAAAAGTTGATTCAAAATATGAAATCAAATAAACAAATGGTATTTACTTATATAAAATAATATATACATAATTGTTGATTTAAGAAGGATGGTGCCTCTCTCTATCAAGGGACTCCATTGTTCTACTATAATCTATTACTCGGAACCATACTATTATGGGACAACTCCCAATGAATAGTCATTGTTCGCATACTAAGGTAACATTATCATGACTATAAAAATGGTCTTATAATCATCATGGGTATCACCAATTTAGGGGATATAACTAATTTTAATAAATATCCATTTGTGTTTACTTAAGAGGTGTTATACAACAGCAGTTATGGGGTCCCCTATATTCATTGTATTAAAACTCTCAAGATAATTCTATTTATTTCAAATTATTGTTCCCTAATTTTAAAAATTGAAATAAATCTTGTTTAGTACATTGATTGGGAGGGGTGGATAATGATCTTTTTGAATGGTTCAATATTTCCTTACTATCCTGACAGTGGTTGTGCCTTCTTTTCTTTTTCCATACACTTCTGTTCCCACAAATATCTAGTTGGAAGAAATGTTTTTCACCAATTTGGTTCTACGTTAATTTGTTTTATAAAAATACTCCCTATAAATGACTTTTATATAGATTTCAACGTATAACATTAAAACCATGTAGTGAATAACAAGTATAATGCCTACCATGAATATGAACAATGTGAGTAATTAACTAGATTTTACCTCCAAAGAAAATCATTATAGATATGTGAGTATTGTTATGTAGTCTATAAATGAAGTGATTACTTGATAGAAATTGAATATGTTCATCATTCTCATCAAACTAATGGTATGTATAAATTTTTTCTTTTTAAATTTTTCCTCAAAAATATCCCTTGAATGATCATGAAAATTAGTACAATAGATAATTAGGAACCACTACTATCATTCCACGTCTTAAAGAATATAAACCCATTTGTTGACCTTAATTATGGATAGATTTGCATGGGAAAACTGATTCAATTCATCCGACCTAGTCATGAATCTACTCGATCTGGTCCCAAATCAACCCGAAATATTGAAGCATAATATCTCTAGAATTCCAATGAACGCCCCACATGAAACGTCTCCAATATATTTTCACTATTTTAATTTTTTATAATTTCTCATTAATTTTCTAGAAAGATACTCATTAAATATTAGTTCTTATGTAACATCTTACTATAACACCCTAATATTGAAATATATAATTCTACTTTAATGAAACAATGTATCGATATTTTACATAATTTTTAACACTACATAACAAAAAAAATAAAAAATATATTAACAGTATTATTATGAATAAATTTTTTTAAATGTAAAATGAAAAAAATATACTTAAATCATTAAGATATAAATTTGAAATTGTATTAACAATATATAGAGTTCTAAATGGGATTTTGTTTCCATTAACAATTGTTTTCCTTTATATATTTAATTTTAATTTAAAAATTAAAATATTAAATAATACATTTTAAATTTAATTAAATTGATATTAAATTATAAAGTTATCATTTCAAAATAATGAAACAATTAAATCTATAAGTTTTTCAAAAAATTATTGTTTTAATTGAATTTGATGAAATAATGACTTTGTTAACACTATCTCTTTCATGAAAATAACAAATTACTTGTTTAAATAATTAATTATTGAAACAATATCACTATAAAAATATATATCATTTATATAAAAATAATAATTTATGATTACTATACAGAATTTATAAAACTCATGTTTGGTGTTTTGAAAACCTAGGTATCATTATACAAAAAAGATGATTTTCTTCAAAAAAAATTAAAAGTATTTTTCATCACCTGTAGAATTTAATTATAAGGAAATGGATTCCATATCATAGATCTATAATTTAATATTATGTAACATAGAATATATCATATTGATACATTTAATAATAATTACCAGGTCTAATGTTAATTACCACTATAATGGTAAAATCTTTATTTAAAATGATTTTTTTATTAACACTACTCAATCTCTATCTAGTTAAATGTATTAATATTTTCTCACAAATGATAGTAATATAATTTACCAACTACATACTATTTCAATAATCTGAATTTATTTATTAATCAAAACTAATTAATAATATTAACACTTAATGGGGAAAATTTAATTTCTTTATAAAACAATTATTTATTATAATAAAATGATACATTAGAAGGGTTATTTTTACTTATCTTTTAATTAAATTAGACTATTTGAACATAATATTTTTGTTTATATGGAGAATTTTTTCTCCATGTTTATATAATATTATTAATAAAATATAGATAAATAGGTTAAAAATTGGTTACAAACGTTAAACACAAATGGTAAAAATTCCAAATCAGGTGATAAAAGGCTAGAAACAAGATTAAATCAACTGGAAATCAAGTTTTGATGTCTTGATCAACATTTTATCATCTAATATTCCATTATATATCACTTTTAGAACCATTAAATCTATAATTTTGGGATTCTATTATTGGGAAATAATTGTTGTTTATAATAGTGAGATTTTATTCACTTATAAAAGTGAATTACTTTTACCCTCTTAGTGATACAGACCCCCTATAAATTTAATTGAATCCTAAAAAATTGTACCCAAACCCCGAAGAAATTTAACCCTTATTTAATTATTAAATTATATTTCATTTCCCTACATCACAGAATATCTATTCGGGTATTTGTGTTTTATTGAATTATTTCATAAATCTTTCATAAATAAATTATAAATCACAAGGTTGATACATCCAATTTTTATCGTCTTTTTTAGAATAAATATATTTTAAATTCAATAATTATTTATTTTTAATGAAAATATTCACGATTTTCAAAATAAATCATTCATTGTACCTACACATCCACAAAACAAACTGAGAACAAATTGAAAAATAACGATGAGCATAAAAATAATAATATGGGACATATAAAAAGTATTGTATAAATCTGTTAGTCCATTTAAAAAAATATTTTATTACAAAAGATAGTTATCATTTTACAAAATAATGTTTTATCTCAAATTATCATTTATATTCATGTGAAATATTATTTAATTCCAAAAAAATTAATAATGAATATTATAAAAATCATAATTAATGAATCATAATCATCTTGTATTCATAGATAACACAAGATACCATGAAATATTTTTTCATAAAAACAGTCTCTTTATACCCAAAATGGGAATGATAATTCCATTAAAACAAAATATCAATTTCTTATCATATTATGTCATATAAATTCCATGAAACTGCTATATATTTTATAGAAAATGCACGAAGATTTCTTGTCACATAATATTAATTCAAAACATTAAATAACCCTTACAACAACCCTTACAAACTGTAATAACCTACTTGGTTAAATACCAAAAAAATTTATAGAAAAAGTAGTCATTATCAAATGAATTTATGTGTAATATAAAGAAAAATATTCATTATAATCAATATAAAAGGACCATAACAATAAGGAAACTCCTAAAATATTTCAGTTTTGATCATCAAATGAATATAAATATACATTAAAAACCACAATCCAAACAAAATCAGATATTGATATATCCCTTTCCATTAAAAAACATTTTCAAAACTAAAATACCGAAAATATTGAAATTTAGGGTTTTTAATTTTTTTAAAAAAATCAATTTTAAAAATGAATTAAAACATCAAATAATAGTTTTTGGATTTGGAAAATTCATCGACATCGTATATCTTTGAAAAATAAATAACATTTTTAATTTTGTAAATAAACCCAAATTATTCCATATTAAATATGAAAGAATATTGGTTAATAATACCATTGAAATAAATTCATAAGTGAAATAAATTATCATTTATAATTCATTTAGTTATATATTAATAAAATAATTTTATAAATATGCATCTTGATAAAAGATAAAAAAAGTATATAAAATTTTTAACATTAGGTTTTATTGAAATCAGTCTCGTACTTGCAGTCAAAATAAGAATATATGTTATTTAAAATCTATAATACTAATAAACAGTTATTTATTTAATTTCATAATAAACATATTCATATTTAATACTTATTTTTTCCACTTGTCTACATATTGTACATAATTATATATTTGATTAATTTTACATCAAATGTTTTAATCATGTTTGGTTCATGGGTCTAAAATGACATTGGAAGGATGAAATTGGTCAAATGGATCATGATTATATAATTTATGGAATCATAATTATTTTATAATTATCATTTTTATAAATTAATTTTAATTTCTATCCCACTATGTATGGTGGGTGTGAAAAAATATTTACGTTACAATCTAGGAGATGGTAGGTCTGATGTTCACAAGGGTAATGTTTTAATTTTTTTCAACAAAAATTGTATTAAAAAGAAATGTATCATTATATAATTCAATAATTATGATTATACTATTAGTATTATATTTACTATTTAATAAAACTTCTATATTCCATAAATGTGAGGATGTGATGAAAAATAAATCACATCGCTTTGTGGAGGTGGTTATTTACAAGTACGCATATCTATATTATCATTTTTCAAAGAAATGATGTGTAAGATAGTAAATGCCATATTATATTCCAGTAAAAAAATTTAAATCATTAATATCATATGTAAATATTATAATAATCATCAAACCCTTCTAGGATTGGTGTTGATAGAAAAAGAATTACTTCGGTTCACGAGGAGATAGTCCACCATTCAGAAAAATATTATTTCATTTCTTATATGATGAAAGGGGAGATGTATTGTCATTATTTACTAGAAATATTAAAATTTTAGTTTTTTTATATATTTATATAATTACACTATAATGGGTGATATAGGTTTGAAGGATATAAATGAATAAACACATTGATAACACTTAGTTAATTGCTCTAACTAATCTTCTGATATTCTCTTTAGGATTACACATTTGGATAAATTTTTTTTGCTGATGATATAAATGTGGCCTTTATGTTTTTTTTGAGATATAATAAAATTATGTGGGAATTACCTGGAAAATATAAGAATATATTAATGTGTATGAAAATGAGAAGTGAGGGGGTCATTTTATAAGTGGTGGAGATGAAACATGTGGAATTGTTCAAAATATTTAAAATTATTAATGTCTTACAGAATCCAAATAGATCCAAAAATAGAACCCATGTGTATAATAGATTTTATCGGTTATGTATAAGGACATATAATAGGATTTAGATAATTTTTAGGTAAATATAACTATTATAATTTTTGTTATCCCTTTTAACAGATTTTAACTATTACTGTGATAACATACTTTGTTACCAGTGTTACTATTCAAAATGACAAAAAATTAATGTGGATCACTGTTAAATTTGAAATATAAAATTAAAAATATGTTATCTATTTTATGAAATTAAATTTATTTAAATGGTATGAATTGTATTTAAAATAATCTTAAAAATCAGGATGAAAAACATTTTTCAAAAAAAATATCATTTCAAATATAAAAATCTTTTTTAGAAAAAAAATTTAAATGATGATCCCAATTAAATTATTTATTTATGTTTAATATGAAGTTATTAATTAAATTATAAATAAAATCCAAAATATTATTTGAAATTATAAATACACTAATAAAAAAACATCATCTTAAAATCATTAATTTTTTTATTTTCCAAAAAAATAAATGATTTAATATTTGTTTTAAAAAAATAAACGTAATCTAATTTTAACATTATTATATAAAAAATTGAGTTTAATTTTTTAAAATATTATTCCTATAGTTTATAATTTTTAATTTAATTGAAAATAATTTTTATATATAAACTAATATAGTAAGAATAAAACAACTTCTATTATGATTATATAATTTCCTAATGTTCTAACAATGTATATTACTGTATATAATATAATTCATGATTATTTAAATGGTGTCAATTTTGTTACTACTTACATAAACAATGTTGCTTTAATTTCTATCTACTTGAATTACCTAGAATGACCTAATTCTGCTAGTCACCGAATATTTTCTTAAGGTCTTCATGTATCTGGAGACTTTAAATACAATGGTCAAGATCACAACATGAGTATTACATAATCCTTATAAAATTATTTTTTAAACTTATCCTGAAAACATATCATAATCATAGTAAAATAAATTTTTTCTTTTCATTAGTAAACTAAATTTTTATTATTTATTGAAACAACCCTTATTTATTCCTTTTTATCCAATAATAATAAAATTCAAATCATTTGTACATGCACACTATCGATTCCATAATGCGGCATGAATTTTTTCACTAACTATAATGGTTGAAAAATTAAATATTTATGTTCAATGACTATTTTAATAATTCAATTAATATTATATAATTATAATGTTGGACATTCCATAAGTCATATTACTAATAATTAAATAGAATTTGAAAATAAATTTCAAGTTATTAAACATTCCATTTCACCATAGTCAACATCGAAAAAGAGTTATATAGAAATTGAATGAACCACATTAAATAACCAATATAATAAAAAACTATATAATAAATAAATAGAATATGAAAATAAATTGTACTTAGTGAATGTAATATAGATTAATATGGTTATTATGAAGGTATCTAATCAAAATAATTTAAATATTTTGTATATTTTGTGCATGCACAGATAGAATCTTCAAAAGGTTAAAGGTTTTTTCCAACCTAGTTTTCATCCATTGAGTCGAAAAATCTAATATCAATCTATATATTTTCATGTTTCATTTAATATGAATATTGAAAACGTAATATTTAATTTACTAAATTTATATGGTTATGCATTTATAACTTATAACATCATTATTAGAGGATTTTTTCCATAATTATTATCTTACGTTTAAGTGTACTTTGATATCATTTTTAAATCCTAAGAAATATTTTATATTGCACAAACAAAATTCATTAATATATTTTGATTACAAAAAAATTAATTCCTTTACTAAATTTTTTGAAAATCTTATGTAATAATGAGTAAAATAATGTTACTTCTATAAATATTCCTCAATTCAAATGATACCAATGTTTTAAGCTTTTTCGTTTGATTAAATTGCATCATTTAGTTATAATGAATCTTCTTATATTAATTTACTCTGTTATTGGATTATTATTCAAAAATATATTATTTTATGGTATGTTATCTTCATAATTTTGGAGAATTAAAATTATTTTATATATTTTACATTGAAAAAATTCTACCCCAATAAATATATGGTAGCTACAAGAAATTGTATTATTCTGTATGGATTATTTCTAATACTTCTCCATATTATAATTACCCACCAATACACTCCATTATATTTAGAAAAAGAATTATTTTTATCTCATGTTTTATTTATAATTCCAATTTCCTATTTTAAAAATATTGTTTTGTTATTCTTTTTATGATGTGGGAATTCAACACTGTTATTTACAAAAATTATAATAAATTTGATCCTTTCAAATTGAAATTTTTTATATACCACTGATAATTTATTTTTATAAAATATATATTATTTTAAACAAAAATTATTGAATAATATTTATAAATTAAATACATTTCTAATATTATCACTTCACCATATTATGAATATAATATTTAAATCTTACTACGACATTGAATATTATGATAATGATAAAAGATTTTTGTAAAAAAATTTAAATATTTCACTAACATTTTCATAGTTATCAATAGACAATATATTTAGATGTAAATTATTATTTATGAAGCCACATCTATATATTTTTATGAATTACTAGTCTATTGGGATTGAATTTTATTTATCAACAAATTAAACTCTTGATGTAATTTTTTATTATACGCTATGGAAATGTAACGAAGCCCATTTTTACATTGAATGGTTTAAAATGATGCGATGAATGGTTTAAATCCCATTTCTCCCAGTTATATTAATAAATTATTAGTGTGGTCCTATATCACCCTACAAATCATTGGTAATGAATATATATCATCATCTCAGAAACACCCAGCCCCTACCACATTAGCTTGAGGAGGCGGTGAGGGATACCTGGCCTTAAGCGACGTTCCCAAGGCACCAGAAGATGGGAATAAATGATGAGGGCATCAAGATCAAGATTGGGGAATGATTTACACGTAAGACAGAACCAACCAAACAATCCACTAACAGCCACTATGTGATGCATGTCAATTCAATTACCCAACCATGCATTCCCAAAAGACAACCATGTTGTTCCACATTACATCCCAAATCAAATACAACCAACCATATCAGAGTACAAGCGGAAAACTAAACAATAAACACTACGTGCCATGAAAACACCAAAGTTCCACACCAAGCTCCATGCTCCAAGATCCACAAAGTAATCAAAATGCTCCACTAAAGGAGGTTAACGCCTTACCTTTTTCCACATCACAATACACAACATCTTCAGGGACACCAACATGCCAAAGCAGGGGGTGAGTACTAAAACTCAGTAGGTTTTCCCCAAATGACTTCCCTACACATGCCACTAGGATAAAACCATTAGAAAATTTATATAAAATAGTTTATATAAATTAAATCACAAGTGCAACCATTTTCATAAGCCCAGACATGCCCTTACCAAGCCATCACACCCAATCCATGCAACCAAGGGAAATCCAACCAAACATTCCACAAGCCATCTCATCATTTACAGGTTAGCTGAACAACCTCCATCTTGTAAAGCAATGCACCACAAACAACCAAAACAACCAAACAACCAAACATTGGAGCTTCTGTCCAACCAGTTCACCCATTCCCACTTAGTTGCTCTTCCCATCTGCTTACCAATGATGGTGGCCCTTCCGACTACTATCCATATCCATTTTATATCGGTACTTCCAGCCACCTCCACAAAACATTCCAAACAAGACAAACCAAGAATATAACCCACCATCGTCACAACCACATGAAATCAACCAATTCCATTGCAAATCAATGAATTTCAATAAATCATCCTTTTATTGAAAACCATTTTTCATGCCAAACAACATTGCAATAAAACAACCTTTTTTATTGAAAAACATTTCCATCAATCATTTTCACAAATCAACCATATCATCCCATATTATAATCTCCATTTTAAAATCCATGACAATAACATTTCCCCACAAAACCCTCCATTTCCAAAAAATTCCCAAAAAATCACCCAAGGGATTTCTAATTAATTTTTCAAATCAAAACACAATTAATTTCAAGGAAAAAAAATTCATTGTTCCCAAAACAAATAGCTCTAACCAAGTGGAGTTGTGAGAGAATCCACCTACCTTTAGGGTTCCCGAAAAATCGACCCACGAACAACCATGCCTCAAATCTGGCTAACGCACCACAAAAACCTCTCTAGATCACATTACTTAACATCCACAAGCCCTAATATTAACATCTAAGGAAAACCCAACCCTAGATCTACACCCAAAAGTTTAGATCTAGAAACCCATGAAAGAGAGGGATGTAGATGTAGAAGAAAACACAAGAGAAACAAGATGAGAGACTTACCTGGGAGAAACCACCTTCAAACCGCCTTGAAACCCCTTTGAAACACATCCCAAATGAGTGGGAGAGCACCCTTAACCCCTAAGAACCCAAAATCACTAGTGGGGATCGAGTGGGAGGAATATTGGAGTGAAACAGGTTATGCTTGAGGGATCTCGGAACTTGTAACCCTATTTTTAAGTGGCCGCATGGTTATCCTGCACGGTTTAGAAAATCGTGTGCTAACCTTGCGCACGATACTGCCTCGGGAGCTAGGGTCTGCATGGTTTCCTCACACAGTTTGGAAAACCGTGCGCATGTCGTGCGAAGCCTACTGTATCCCCTGCACATTTTCTTGGAGAACCCACACGGTTTCCACTCACCGTGTTGAAACTGTTCACCCCTTTAAAAGCATTTAAAATCATCCAAAACCATTCCAAACTCTCCCATCCTCTTCCCAAATCATCCCATTCAATTTAAACACATAAAAATTCATATAAAAGGCCACATACCTCAAACCGGGGGTTCTACATTCTCCCCACCATTGGACTTTCCGTCCCTGGAAAGTTGTGAACCCGCCCTTTGCCAAAAGAGCTTGGGCCACTACTCAACCATCTCTTTCTCCCACTCCCAAGTCTCCTCTTGAATCTGACCATGTTGCCACAAAACATGAACTAAACTGATTCTTTTACCATGTAAGACTTCATATTTCCTATCCACAACCTGCACTAGCACGTGCACCAACGAAGCATCCAGTTCTAACTCAACATGATCCCATCGAATCAAATGGTCACGATCTGACTGATACTTTTTCAACTGAGACACATGAAACACACTTTGCACCTCACTGAACCTATGTGGAAAAGAAAAATGATAAGACACCTCACCAACACACTCAAGAATCACAAGAGGCCCAATATTCCTCAGTGATAACTTTCCATGCTTCCCAAATTAACGATGTCCCAACCGAGGAGAGATCCTCAAGAACACATGATCACTCACCTAGAATGACAATGGTTGTCGACGATGTTGCTCATACAATTTTTGATGACTCTAAGCCATATAAATTCTCTTACTGAGCAAATTTATCTTCTCCATTTTCTCCTAGACAAGGATCGGTCCATCCATCGAGGACTCACCTGTTTCCACCCAACATAGTGGAGAACGACATGGTATCCCATACAATGCTTCAAATGGAGCCAACTGTGTGGATTCCTAAAAACTGTTATTGTACGAAAACTCAACCAATGACAAGTACTCCTCTCATGAGCCACCAAAATCCATGACAGAAGCCCACAACATAACCTCTAGAGTTTTTATCGTACTCTAGGATTGACCATCCATCTGAGGGTGATATGTCGTGATGATAGACAACTGTGTCCCAGGGGCTTTCTACTAAGATTTCCAGAAATGAGATGTAAACCTCATATCTCTATCTGATATAATCGAAACTGGAACACCATGCCACTTTACCACCTACCTGATATAGATTCTGGACAGATCCTCCACTGAATGTGATTCACGAATTGGGATGAAATGGGCAGACTTCATTAGTAGATCCACTATCAACCATATGAAATCGTGCTTTCTGACCATTCTTGGGAGACCTGTAACAAAATCAATCGCTATCTGATCCCACATCCAAGCATGGATTGGTAATGACTGCAACATTCATGCTGGCCTCTAATGCTATGCCTTGACCTGCTGACATGTCAAGAATCTCGAAACAAATTCAGCCACACTTCTTTTCATACCATCCCACCAGAACTACGCTTTCAACGCTTTATACATTTTCTGAATTCTAGGATGAATAGACCATCTGGAATGATGCTACACCCTAAGAAGATCCTCCTGACATGCAACTGGTACAACCATCCAATTACAAAAACACTAAACTAAATCTCTATTCAGTTGCCAACCCTCAATGGTCTCCCCACCATTGAGTCTCGACCCAATGGTCACACACTCAGAATCAGATATCTGTGCCTCTCTAACTAGGCCAATCATGTTAGGAATCAATAAAACTGGAAAGAAGACCGCTCTGTCACCCTGGTTCTCATATTCCATCCACATGTCAGCTATAACCGACATCAACTACCACTAGTTCAGTTCCTTTTTTACCACCCGAACATATTATTTTCTACATAATGCATCCGCCATCGAATTTTCGTTACCCGGTGTGTACATAAAGTAAAAATAAAACATCTGGGGATATTCCATCCATCTCATTTGCCTCAAGTTCAAATCCCATTGAGAGAAAATATGTTTCAAGCTATTGTGATCTGTATATACCGTAAATATTTCACCAAATAGATAATGATTACACTCTTTCAAAGAATTGACCACTGCTTCCAACTACAAATCATGAGATAGGCAGTTCTTCTCAGGCACTTTCAAATATCATGAGCCATATATAACCACATGATTCCCTTCTATGAGAACACACCCCAACCCTGATCCCGATGCATCACAATACACCATATACCCTTTTCCTAATTTGGGAAAAACCATGATTTGTGCTGATGTAAGAAGAACCTTTAGCTCTTTGAAACACTTGTGAAACTGTTCATTCCACTAGAGTGGGACATTCGTTCTTGTCAAAGCTGTCATCGGCAAAGCCAAACATGAAAAATCACGAACAAAACGCCGATAATACCTACCTAGACCAAGAAAACTCCATATTTCAAACACATTCTATGGTGTTTTCCATGAGATAACAACCTATATATTTTCCGGATCCACTGAAACACCTCTTTCAGAAATCACATGGCCAAGAAAATGAACATCATGTTTCCAAAAGTTACACTTTGACAATTTGTCATACAACCGATAATCCCTCAAGATCCCCAGTACTGCCACCAAGGGCTGCTTGTGCTCCACCCTTGTATTTGAATAAACTAGAATATCGGTGACAAAAACCACCAAAAATGAATCCACCTATATCTGAAATATCCAATTCATTAATACCATAAACACTAGAAGCGCATTCATTAGACCAAAGGGAATAACCACATATTCATAATGGCCATATCTACTTTTGAAAGCTGTTTTAGTAATATCCTTCTTCCTCACCCGCAATTTATGATATCCCGACTTCAGGTCGATCTTGGAGAACCACTGGTCTCCTATCAATTTGTTGAACAAATCATCAATACATGGAAGTGGATATCTATACATTATCATAACATTGTTATTTTTATGATAATAAACACATATCCACAAAGTTCCATTCACTTTTTTCACAAACAACGCCGCCGCTACCCACAGAGACGTGCTAGGCCAGATAAACCCTTTGTTTTCTAACTATTCCAACTAGATTTCCAATTCCTGTAATTCATCTGCTGCCATCTGATAAGACGGAAGTGAGAAAGGACTGGTCCCCATAAGAAGATCAATCATAATCTCCACTTCTCTTACAGGAGGTAACCAAGACAATTCAACAGGAAAAAAATCCATGAACTGATCCACCACTGCAGGAAGAACAATTCGCTCAACACCATCTACTGATTCCAACGACAATACTGCCAACTGATATGATAACTTACCCACTGATTGTGCCAACAAACCCGTTGCACCCTGCCTTTCATTCCTATCTCCTCTAAAGAGATTTCTAACACCATCATGTTTCGTAAAATCCATTGTATGAAAATCACAATCGATGTGGGCCTTAAAAGCCACTAGCCATTCCATTCCCAGAATTACATGATACACATCTATTTCAAGCATTGAGAAATTATAAACTATCTCTACCTCACCCACAACAACACAACATTCTTTACACATGATGGTTCGCCACTCTCTTTGACTCAGAGTAGTTTGAAGTTTCAAAACCAAGGGCATCATTTCTACCCTTAAACCCAACAAATCAACCACACATGTAGCAATAAAAGTCTGTGAAGCTCCCTTATCAAACAGAACATTAATCATTGTAAAATTTAAAAAAATAGTACCCAACACCATGGATTGTCCTGACTGATCATCCACCACAACCTGCTCAGCTCCTAACACATGTTTTCTTGCCACACTCTGCTCTTTATTGCTCTGCTGAGGCGTTGTGGTATTCCGAGAATCACCATGACCCACTTTACTCTGCTGACGAGGGGTATGCTACTGTCCCCGTCCCCTCAAAGCATACGATGTCTGCGATCCCTTGTGAGTTTTACACACACCCGACCTTGGATAATTCTAACAATACCGTTGCAGATGCCCCATCTTCTTACAAATATGACATGCTCAAGGTTGTTCCATACAATCCCGCTTGATGTGGCTCGTATAACCACACTGAAAACAGCTTGGCTTGCACTAGGGCTTCAGAGGAAGATTTACTGATCCTACTGTCCGATTATATGCAATATTCCCACCTTGGGAAGAAGTGTCCCTCTTCCACATGAACCCAGTGTTAGAGTTCCCACTATTCCCCATGGGTACCACCATGCTTCCTCCACCATGAGCTCCCAAAAGATCCCGTTCAGCCACTGAGGCTCTATTCACCATCTTTATGTAATCATTTATACACATTACTTCTATATTTGAATGGATTTCTTTCCTTATCCCAACTTAAAAGTTCCTTGCCTTCAACGACGTGTTACCCGCCACCTCGGGTGCAAACCGCACTATGTTCATAAACAAAGCTGCATTCTTCGTCACAGACATAAGCTATTGCTTCAAACTGAAGAAATCAATCGTATGATAAATTCTAACCGTATGTGGGTAGAATTGTTTATTAAGAAATTCCTCAAAGCCTTCCCACATCATACCTTGGTCCATCCCCACATGGACTACCAACTCCCACCACTGAAGGGAAATATCTTCCAACAAATACATGGGAAACTTCACTTTTAACTCTACTGGTGTTCCCATGAACTCAAAGATCATGTTCATTCTATTCAACCATGATTCTCCCCTCTCCAACTCTGAATCACCCCTAAAGGTGGGTGGATTATTCTTTTGAAACTGAACCGCATGATCCACATTCCTTTGTTAATCCGTTTTATTTCCACTTTCCACAACTTGGAAAGCTTGCACTATGATTTTCACTAGCTGCAGGTACACCTGAGGCTCATGTGCTACCATATTCTCAGCAGCCACCTCTAGTTAGTCTCCACGACACCTACTCGGTGCCATTTCCATTAACCTAAAACAAACAACCATGATTCTCACATCCATATACATCACGAAATCCCATTTCAAATAACATTACACAACACTATCACAACACGGTTTTCATGAAGTTCACATTTCCCATGTTTCACCATTTTGAAAATCATACCATTTTCAAAATATCAAATTTATTCACATTACTGTTTCACACAAATACCATTTCTCAGTTCAGTCCATAGATCATTATACCCCAATGAAATAAGCATCCTAGTGGGAAGTCATTTCTACCTTGCATGACATGATCATCTCATTGGCTACCCCCATGACCATGAGATTTCCCATGCCTATAAGTGTCTCCAAAACACTTATGTACCCAACTCTCTGGAAACTTTAATTTCAACATAAAAGAGTTAGCTATGTCCTTTTATCCTATACATTCCAATTTCTGATAATACAATTCATTACTACCATCTCGACTCATGGAGTATACCACAATGAATGTCAACACCAAATCTGAGAATCAATTCCAATGAACCGAACAAAATGATACCACTTGTAACACCCCTCCCCTACCTCATTAGCATGAGGAGGAGGTGAGGGCTACTTGTCCTTAATCGACGTTCCCAATATGCCAAAGGCTGGAAATAAATGTCGAGGGCCTCAAAATCATGATTGGGGAACGATTTTCTCTTAAGACAAAACCAACCAAACAATCCACTAACAACTACTATGTGATGCATGTCAATTCAATAACCCAACCATGAATTACCAAAAGACAACCAAGTTGTTCCACATTACAACCCAAAACCATTACAACCAACCATATCAGAGTACAAGATAAAAACTAAACAATAAACACTACGAGCCATGGCACCACCACAGCTCCACACCAAGTTCAATGATCCAAGCTCCACCAAGGAATCACAATGTTCCACTAAAGGAGGGTGATGACTTAACTTTTCCCACGTCATGATACACAATATCTGCAAAGACAACAATGTGCCAAATCAGGGGGTGAGTACTAAAACTCAGTAGGTTATCCCCAAATGACATCACTACAGATGCCACAAGGATAAAACCATTAGCACATTTATATAAAATAGTTTATATAAATTAAATCACTAGTGCAACCATTTTCATAAGCCCAAACATGCCCTTACCAAGCCACCACACTCAATCTAAGCAACCAAGGGAAAACCAACCAAACATGCCACAAGCCATCTCATCATTTAGACATTAGCACAACAACTTCCATATTGCAAAGCAATGCACCAAAAACAACCAAAACAATTAAACAACCAAAAAGTGGAGCTTTTTTCCAACGCATTGACCCATTCACACTTAGTGGCACTTCTCGTCCACATACCATTGATGGTGGCCCTTCTGTCCACTATCCATCCCATTTTTATAGTTGTATTTCCCACCACTTCCACACAACATTCCAAACAATCCAAACCAAGCATATAAACCCCATGGTCACAACCACATGCAATCAACCAATTACATTGCATATCAATCCATTTCAATAAATCATACCTTTATTGAAAACCATATTCCATGCAAAACAAAATTTCAAAAAAACAACCCTTTTTATTGAAAACAATTTCCATTAATCTTTTTCACAAATCAACCATAGAATCCACTTTTAAAATCTCCATTTAAAAATCCACAATAATATAATTTCACGACAAAACCCTCCTTTTCCATAAAAATTCCAAAACATCACCCAAGGGATTTCTAATCAATTTAGAACATAAAAACACAATTAATTTGATGAAAAAAAAATTAATTGTAACCAAAACCATTCTCTCTAACTAACTGGAGTCGAGAGAGAAGCCACATACCTTTAGGGTTCCTATGAAATCGACCCAAGAACAATTGCGCCTCAAACCCAAAGAACGCACAACCAAAACCTCTCTAGATCACTTTCCCTAACATCCACAAGCCTTAATATTAACATCCAAGGATACCCAAAACCTAGATATACACAAAAAAGTGTATATCTAGAATCCCACGAAAGAGAGGGATGTAGATCTAGAGTAAAACACAAGAAAAACAAGTGGAGAGACTTACTCAGGAGAAGCCACCTTTAAACTGCCTTGAAACCCCTTTGAAACGCTTCCAAAACGAGTGGGAGAGAAACATTAATATAAGGCCCTATGTTTAAACATTACTAAATCTTGAGTTATTACACGAATACACATTGAGGATCTTTTCAGGTTTAGAGTTTTAGAGAATTATATCATATATCATCCATTACATTCCACATTTTAAGAAGGTGGTTACATAAAAGACCATATTCATTTTTTCCATCAAAGGAGACATATTTAAAATAAAACATGGATTTTTTCTTAAAACATCCTCGACACTATCATCACATCATGTACTTTTCCCTTATCCTGTGAAAAACATTTCAGAAACTTGGGATGGGCATAAAAATCTTAGTAAGGGATATTAAAATACAGAATGAAAACATTAGTCCATGTATACAAAAGAATCAATGAAATCATACTTTACTCTAAAAAATAATCTCTTAAACATACCTCATGAAATCATAATATTCATGATTAAATCATAGAAATCATAAGACATAAAGGTACCTTGAGGTATTCATATCATTCTTACATAGGTAGTGACCCTCATGGTTACGTTTGGAATACCCATCACAGTATATTTCCTAATTATCTTCGATGAAACCTTAGGGTTTAAACCCTCCGTGTTACCCAATGCATTGGAGAGCTATATCAGGCTCACCCACCCTTAATGTATCATTGAACCACCCGTCTTAACAAACAATGCCTAAGAACCATAACATAATCGTATCACATAAAACATGCATAAAAGAAACATAACATTTCCACATTTCAATCACAAGATATCAATACAACACATTGATAAAATAAAAATATTATCAAAACCATTTTTCAGAACCATAATAAAAGAAATGTAAAACATTGTATTTATTTTTTATTTAAAAAATTTTATGGATTTTAGAGGAATTCGAAACTCAAATAATGGTCAAGGCGGTGGAGAAGTTGTTGTCGCCGCATACGTAATACAAACACATTCTCTTTTTTCTTTTAGTAAAACACTTAATATAAAATTTTCCTTTTGAATAAAATTAAAAGTAAAAGGGGTTTATACACCATATAAATTAATGTTGTGTATAAAACAAAATATACCTCAATGAAAGGAGATTGAGATGAAGTCCCTTACCTCGTGTCCGACTTGACTTGATCATTCTTTAATCTCTTTAATAATAAACTTGATTTAATTTTTACTTGCTTAAGAACCTTTTTAAACTTCATTATTCCTTTTATATCACTTATTACCATGTTATGAAAATTATGTAATTATTTATGTTAATAACATCTGTTTTGTCGATCTTTGGTACTTGAGCCAAAAATAAACTTATAATTATAAGTTGTTCATGTGGTAAAATATAATTTATATCAAGAATTATATTCATGAGGTAGATATCATATATATCATATATATCCAGTATATACATTAATTAATAATATTACATAACATTTAGAGGTAAGAAATGAAATGCACCGTTCATGGAGACGGTAAGCCGTACGTACGAATGAACGCTACTTTCATTTCTATTTCATATTTAATGGAAGGAAATAATAATGATATAAAGGTATATTAGAATACATGTATGATATTATATTTATTACCATTAACTCCATCCTTTATATGTCCCACATATGTAATTAACGAATCAAATCACTTTGAGGGGCGGTAGTCCGCACTTCCTAAAATGAAATCATCGCGTTTACCCATAATGGAAACAAAAAAGGTATTCCATAAATGAAAAATACAGAATCATAAAAAAACATAAAAATAATATATATCATATATAAATATAGTGACATCATCATGGCCAACATGAATGGTGTTAATAGAAGATTGAACAATCATCGTTTCGTAACTCAGAAATTCACCATCCACAGAAACAATAAGTTCATTAAACATTAGAAGGAGGTGTGTGTAAGTTTAAATCAAATCATTCTCATAAAAACATCCTAGTATATTGGATATATGGGTTTTGTTACAAAATAAAGGAATAAAAAGAGTTTATGGGGTTGGAGAAGAAAAATAAAACAAAAGGACATAAGAGAAAAAATTACCTTTAAATCGGGTAACTCCCCTTGGTTTGAACCAAAAGGGTTCCTTGAAGAGCTTTCTGCCTAAAGTAAGGGTTCTATGAAGAAGATAGGGATGTGGAGAGATTAAATGAGTAGAGTTTGGCCGAGCCAATGGCTTGAGAGGTGTGGTTAAGGGGTTAGATGTGGCGGCCTTTTATAAGAGGGAGGAGGGGTACTCATGGAAATTCTTGAAATGTTACTTTATTATAAAATGAATTTTCGGATTTTAAAGCTCCCACAGTGATATTTTTCTAGGATGAAATGATAAGGGTTCGAAATACACCCATATAATAGGTTTTTTACATGTGTACGTCTTAGATTTAACACTATCTATTCATTTTAGTTAAATCATCCATTAATGATGTAATCGCTGCCTCATCATGGTGTCATAAATTAATTAATTTATTTAATGTCTAAAAATTATAAAAACAAAGTATGATGTAGGAAATATATTTATCTCTCCAATGAATATTTATAGTCTAAGAGATAATTTATTTAGAAAAAATTAAATTTTTTTTACTTAGGTGTTACATACTTTTTTTATATTTTCCTTTTTTTAAAAGTAAAATGATAAGGTTTCACTATCACCAAAAAGTGATTCCATGGGGTCCCTAAGTTGGAACAAGGTATCCCATGGTAGTACATGACACAACCAGTAGAATTAGGACACATGTCGGGGTCATTTTATATTATTATGATATTATTTTATTACCCTTAACTACCCGATTACTAATTAATCACGATAATTAAAGATAATTATTGTCGTTACTATTCATAATGTCCAAAAACAAAAGAGTATTAATTACATAATTTGGACCTTATGATTCCAAATATGGAATCCATTTTACCAAATTCCAAACATATAAATTGCAGTAATTAATTTAAAAATAATTCCAGTTGTCAAAACAAATAGCGGGTTTTTTAGAGACAATATCAATCAAAAGTTTGACACTTGTTTATGCCCAATTCAAAAGTGAAATTAATAACAATTACTAATATTGGATTAAATGGTAAAAATATATTTACGTAAACTTTAAATCCAATTAAAAGGATAATCTATCAATATAATTATATTAGATGAAAAATAAGTTTTGAAATAAAATGCAGTATTTTTCACTAATCATTAAAAAATGAACATTGTCAGAAAAATAATTTTTTTATCATAAGTAAATTTCAATGTCCCAATCATAAAGAATAAGTTTATTTTGAAAAATAGAACTTATAAAATGGTCAATAGTTATATTTAAAAATGTATTTCTGTCAAAAGGTAGTAAAATAATCCATTAAAAATATTAGAGTATTCTATTCTTAAGATTGGATTTATTCTCATTTTAAGCCTCTAAAACACTATCTAATTCATAAATACACATAGATATGAAAATCATAAATTCTTTACTTACTTGGGATGTTAAATCCTTCCCTCATTTAGAAAATTGTATCCCCGTAATTTATTTACTTATTGAATAAGTGGGGGTATTTATCCCTCATTGCATTTTCAGATTCCCATGTTGCCTCTTCAATAATGTTGTTTTAACACAAAACCATTACATGATGAATCACCTTATTACGCAAAACATGCTCCCTATGGTCATGATTCTGGACCGGTTGTTCCATATAAGATAGATTCTCTTCCAGCTGAACTACCTCTGGACTCAAAACATGAGATGGATCTAGCATGTACTTCCTTAACATTGAAACATGAAAAACATTATGTACCTGAGATAAACATGGAGGTAACGCCCCTCAGTATGAAACTGATCCAACATTCTTCAGAATTTCATATTGTCCAATGAACCTTGGACTCAGATTTCATTTCTTATCAAATCGCATCACACTCATCCATTGTGAAACAATGAGGAAGACATGATCACCTACCTCAAAAGAGAGATCCTTCATCCAGTTGTCCGCATAACATTTCTGCACGATCTGAGTTGTTCTCATGTGTTTCTATATTAGCTGAGCTTTTTCTGCCAACTATTCTACCAATTATAGTCCCATCAACTTCCTTTCACCCACTTCATCCAAAAAATATGGAGTTCGACACTCCTTCCTATATAATTCCTCAGATGGTGCCATCTGTATACTGGAATGAAAACTGTTATTATAAGAAAAATCAACCAAAAAAATATGGTGGTCCCAACTTCCATGATAATCCATGGAACAAGCACATAGAATATCCTCCAAAGTTTGAATTGTTCGTTCTGACTTCCCATCTCATTGAGGATGAAATGATGTACTATAATTTAATTTAGTACCCAATGACTTCTGAAGGCTATTCCTAAAGTTAGAAGTAAACTTTGGATCATGATCTGATACAATGGAGAGGGGAAATCCATGTAACTTTACTATATCATTATGATACAAACGAGAAATTTGATCTAAGGGAAAAGTATCTCGTATAGAAAGGAATTGATCATATCTAGTCAAGCGATCAACGATGAACTAGATTACATTATTACCTCTAGGGGTCTTCGGCAATCCCACAACGAAGTCTATGGATATATTCTCCCATTTCTACTTTAGAACTTGTAAAGGCTGAAGCACCCCTTTCGATGACTTCTGCTCTGCTTTAACCTATTTACTAGTCAAACGCTTCATAGTAATATCAGAAATATCTCTTTTCATTCCATCCCACCAGTAATACTCCCGAAGATCTCATATACATATTAGTACTTCCAGGATGAACTGAAAACAGAGAACTATGAGCTTCACATAACAACTCTCTCTTAAAATGTGAAACACAAGTCACACAAAATCTCTTCCCAAATCTCAAAACACAATCATTATCAATGTTGAATTCAGGAAACATACCCTTCTAGTCCAGCTCTACCTTTTTCTAGAACTCATTGTCTTGCTTCGGATCTTGCTTAATTTTGTCTCTCAGAGAAGATTTCACTAATATCTGAAACAAAACAAAAGAACATCCTTAACCAACAACATCTATTCCAAAGTTCAACAAATCCTTAACCAAAGGATCATGTTCCAAATGTAACATGGTTAATTAAGCATTAATTTTTCAGCTCAAAGCATCAGCCACTTTATTTTCTTTTCCCGGATGGTAATGAATTGTACAATCATAATCTTTGATTAATTCAATCCATCTCCTCTGTCTCATGTTATATTATATATAAGTGAATAAATACTTTAACCTTTTTTGATAGGTATATATTTTACGCTTTACACCATATAAATGATGCCTTTAAATTTTTAAAGAGAAAACCACATCAGCGAATTCCAAATCATGTGTAGGGTAATTTACCTCATGTTTTTTCTACTGTCATGAAACAAAAGAAATTACCTCATCATTCTGGAATAGGATGAAACCAAGTCCTTTTAATGAATCATCATTATAGATAACAAACTCAACATTCCTGGAAGGTAGTGCCAAAACTGGAGCATTCACCAATATTCTTTTCAATTCCTGAAAACAATCATCACATTTTTTTTTCCAGATAAACTTAACACCCTTCTGAGTTAGCTTAGTCATTGGACTAGATAATCATGGAAGTTTTTTTAACAAAACTTAAGTAATATCCTTACAAACCAAGAAAAATACAAATCATGGTTACATATTTCGGTCTTGGCCATTCTTCAACAACTATTGTTTTTTTAAGATCAAAATTAATCCCATCTTTAGAAACAATGTGACCAAGGAAAGAAATTTTTTGAAACTAAAACTCACACTTGATGAATTTCCCATACAATTTCAATTCTTTTAAGGTTTTCAAAATTACCCTTAAATGTCATTCATGCTCCTCTTTACTTTTACAAAACACCACAATATACTCAATGAAAACATCCACAATCATATCGAACAACTCATGGAAAATTATATTCATAAGGTCTATGAATACAACATGGGCATTGGTTAACCCAAAAGGCATAACTACAAATTCATAATGGTCATATCTTGTACAAAATGTTGTCTTCGGCACTTCTACTTTCTTTACCTTCAACTGATGGTAGCCCGAACTCAATTCAATCTTTGAAAAATACTGAGCACCCTTGAGCTAATCAGACAAATCATCAATATGAGGCAGAGGATATTTGTTCTTAACATTAATGTTATTCAAGTCTCTATAATCAGTGAAACGTCTCATTGAACCATATATCTTTTTAAAAAATAAGAGAGGAGCACCCGATGGTGATTTTCTAGGTCGAATGAAAACTTTCTCTAATAATCATTCAATTGCTCCTACAACTCTAAAAGTTCAATTTGAGACATTCGATAAGGGGGTTTTGAAATTTGCTTAGCATCTGGAACTAAGTAAATAGTAAATTCAACTTCTCGATCTAGTATTATTCCAGGAAACTCATTACGAAAAACATTAGGATACTCAATTACCACTAGAACATCATTAATCCGAATGGTTCCTTTGTTTTCAACAATATGTGCAAGGTAACATTTATTTACATCTTTTATATGATTCTCAGCCTCTTGATATTTTATCAACAGTAAGGGTTAATTCTTGTACTGAAACTGATAGTCTTTCTGAAAAGAATCTTCTTTAGCTCTATAGTAAATTTTAGTATGGTAAATAGAGAGCTAATCCATACTGAGGATAAAATCAGACTCTACTAGAGGTAAAACAATAAGGTTTTAAAGTAGGTTATTTCCATAGATAAGGACACAGAGATTATTATAAATTATGTTTACATCAACATTTTCCCCACGTGATTTCACAAAATGTTCAGGAATCATTTCTTGAGATGGTATACCCAATTTACTAGAAAATTTTTCAGAGATGAAAGAATGTGTAAACCATGGATCAAACAACACAATGGAATAATCTAAAAAAACAAACAAAGTACATGATACCACTACATTTGATAGCCCATCATCTGCTGAAGTTGTTGCAAAGGATTTCACCACACCTTTCCTCTTATTGTATAACTACTTCCTATCATTCGAGCACTTTTTCAAAAACTCATTTGCAAAATGACCCATCTCATTGAACTTGAAACATTTCACTAACTGTAAATCAAATTTGGTCCTACCATCACCCTGATATTTCCTAGTTCAATCACGAGAATTATTTCCCATATTACCACATCGGAAGAACTTTCCAAAATTAAAAAGACATTCCCCAGCATGCCTTTTACCACACTTATCAGAAACTAGAAACTTTGTTTTCTTACCATCATACCCTTTTGAAGGATTCTTCCCATTCTCCTGCCACCTCAGTCTCTTCTTCTGTTGGTTTTTATAGAACAGTTGATCAGCGGCAAACTCCATTTCCACCTTCTCAGAAAATCAAACAAGAATTTAATAACCTTTGAAGTCACAAGAAGATGATTACCTTCAATATTTTGGCTTTAATTATGTGTAAAAGTGATTAATTTTACTATCAAGGTCTCGGATAAAATTTGGAGCATACCTTTCCAATCAAGTGAACTTTTCTTCATAAGAAGCCACCGAGTCGTCCTCTTGCCTCATTTCAAAGTATTGTTTTTCCATAATTTGTCTAAAAGCCTTAGGAAAATATTTCTCAAGAAGCATACCTTTCAATTCATCCCAGTCATGAGCATCAATCTCATCATTGTCCTTAATATTTTTAACCATCGACCACCACTAATATTCTTCACCCTTAAAATATTACACAACAAGACTAACCTTTTTTTGTCTAAACACCCCATGACATCAAAAATATTTTCTATTTCGTTAATCCAGCATTCAGCTAGAACAATGTAAGATGATCCTCTAAATGATGGGGGATGTTGCCTCATGAAATGTTCCACCACTGACATGTTTCTATGCGGTTGATATGGCTGATCTAGTGCATGGATACCAGCATCATTTATCACTTGAGTCAATAGTACCATTACTGCAACAAACTGTTCAGTTCCAATTCCTCCCACCTCAGGATGATGATTTGGATGGTCATTTCCTTCTTTATGCCTTCCTAGAAATGCTTCCCTATTTCCTCTGTGGAAAACCATTCTTAACAAACATTTCTTAGAAGAAGCAACATGGTAATCATCAGATGCTATATCATTTTCAATTTGACCATAAAAAATATTTTTAGATAATAATTTAATAGAATTCTAATTCATAATGTTATCTAAACCGACCTCTGATAGAAAATATAAGGCCTTAGACTTAATCAATACTTAATCTTGATTTATTACAAGAATACACATAGAGTTTCTTTTCAGGTTTAGAGTTTTAGAGAATTAGATAATAAATCATGCATTACATTCAACATTTAAACAAGGTGGTTTCATAAAAGTCTGTATTCATTTTTCCCATAAAAGGAGACATATTTAAAATAAAACATGGATTCATTCTTGACACTCCTCGACACTATCATCACATCATGTACTTTTACCCTGACCTGTGAAAAACATTTCAAAAACACGGGATGAGCATAAAAAGCTCAGTAAGGGATATAAAAATACTGAATGAAAACAATAGTCCATATATACAAATGAATCAATGAAATCATACATTACTCATAAAACATAAACACTTTAACATACCTCATGAAATCATAAGATTCATGATTAACTCATAGAAATCATAAGATATAAAGGTAACTTGAGGAATTCATAACATTCTTATGTATGGAGTAACCCTCATGGTTATGTTTGGAATACCCATCATAGTATATTCCCAAAATCTCTTCGGAGAAACCATAGAGTTTAATCCCTTTGTGTTACCCAATGCATTGTAGAGCTATATCTGGATCACCTTCCCTTAGTTTATCATGGAATCACCCGTCTTCATAAATAATTCTCAAGAACCATAACATAATCATATCACAAAAAACATGCATAAAGGAAACATAACATTTCCACATTTCAATCACAAGATATCAATACAACACATTGATATAATAAAAACATTATCAAAACCATTTTCAATACCAAAATAAATGAAAAGTAAAAAATGGTATTTATTTTTTATTTTAAAAAATGTTATGGTTTGTAGAGGAAGCCAAAACTCAAATAATGGTCAAGATGGCAGAGAAGTCGTTGTTGCCGCATACGTAAGACAAAAAAATTCCCTTTTTTCATTTACAAAAACACTTCATATAAAAAAAAATTCCGTTTGAATAAAATTAAAATTAAAAGGGGTTTATAAAATGTATAAAAGAAAATTGTGTATAAAACAAAATATTCCTCAACGAAAGGAGATTGGGATGAAGTCCCTTACCTCGTCTCCGACTTGACTCGATCGTTCTTTAATCTTCTGAATAATAAACTAGAGTTATTTTATACTTTCTAAAGAACCTTTTTAAAGTTCATTAGTCCTTTTATATAACTTATTACCATGTTATTAACATTATGTAATTATTTAAGTTAATAATAGTCATTTTGTCGATCTTTGGTTCTTGAGCCAAAAATAAACATCTTATAATTACAAGTTGTTCATGTGGTAAAATATCCATTATATCCCGAATTATATTCATGAGGTAGATACCATATATATCATATATATCCAGTATATACATGCATTAATAATATTACATAACATTTAGATGTACGAAATGAAATGCACCGTTCATGGAGACGGTAAGCCGTACGTACGGATGACCGCTACTTTAATTTCAATTTTGTATTTAATGGAATAAATTTATAATGATATAAAGGTATATTATAATTACAGTATGATATCATATGTAATACCATTATCTCCATACTCTATACATCCCACATATGGCATTAATGAATCAAATCACTTTTAGGGGGCGGTAGTCCGCACTTCCTAAAATGAAATTATCATGTTTACCCATAATGAACCCCATAAAGGTATGTCATAAATGAAATATAAAAAATCATAAGGAAATCATAAAAATAATATATACCATATAAAAATATTGTGACATCTTAATAGCCACCATGAATGGTGATAATAGAAGTTTGAACAATCATCATTTCATGAGACAGAAAATCGACATCCACAGAAACAACATGTTCTTTAACCATTAGGCGGAGGTGTGTGTAAGTGTAAATCAAATCCTTCTCATAAAAAAATCCTAGTATATTGAAGATACTAGTTTTGTTACAAAATAATGGAATAAAATGACTTTAGGGGGTTGGATAATCAAAATAATACAGAAGGACATAAGAGAAGACATTACCATTAAATCGGGTAACTCCCCTTGGTTTGAACCAAAATGGTTTCTTAAAGAGCTTTATGCCTAGGGTAAGGATTATATGATGAAGAGAGGGATGTGGAGAGTTAAAATGAGAAAAAAATTTCCGAGCAAATGGCTTGAGAGGTGGGGGTAAGGGGGTAGAGGTGGGGGCCTTTTATAAGAGGGAGGAGGGGCACTCTTGGAAATTCTTTAAATGATAAATTATTATAAAATGATGTTTCAGATTTTAAAGGTCCCAGAATGATATATTTTGAGGATACGATGATATGGCTTCTAAATCCACCCATATAATCGGGTTTTGACAATTTTATATCTTAAAATTTACATTATTATTTCATTTTTGTTAAATCGTGCATTAATTTGGTAATCGCTGCATCATCATGGTGTCATAAATAAAATAATTTATTTAATGCCTAAAAATTATAAAAAAACTAATATGATGTATGAAATATTTTTATCTTTCCAATTAATAATTATATTCTAAGAGATAATTTATTTAGACAAAATTAAAATAGTTTTACTTAGGTGTTACAAACTTTTGTTATATTTTCCAATCATTAAAAATAAAATTATAAAGTGTCACAATCACCCAAAAGTGATTCAATGGGGTACATAAGTTGTCACAAGGCATTCCATGGTCCGAAATGACACAAAAAGTAGTATTAGAACACATTTTGGGGTCATTTTATATTATTATGATATTATTTTATTACCTTTAACTACCCAATTACTAATTAATCATGATAATTACAGATAATTACCGTCGTTACTATTCATAATGTCCAAAAAAAGTTTTAATTACATAATTTGGACCATATGATTCCAAATATGATATCCATTTTTCCAAATTCCAAAAACATAAATTGTATAAATTACTTTAAAAATAATTCTCGTTGTCAAAACAAATAGCTGGTTTTTTAGAAACAATATCTATCAAATGTTTGACAGCTGTTTATGCCCAATTCCAAAGTGAAATTAATTACAATGACCAACATTGAATTAAATGGTAAAAATATATTCTAATGAAACTTTAAAACCAATTAAAAGGATAATATAACTATGTAATTAAATTAGATGAAAAATCATTTTTGAAATAAAATGAAGTATTTTTCACTATTCATTAAAAAATGAACATTGTCAGAAAAATACCAAAAATTTATTCAAAGTAAATTTCAATTTTCCAATTCTAATGAATAAGATTATTTTGAAAAATATATCTTATAAAATGGTAAATTGTAAGATTTAATAATGGTTTTCCATCAAATGATAGTAAACCAATCTTTTAAAAATATTAAAGTATTCTATGCTTGAGATTGGATTTATTCTCATTTTAATATTCTAAAACACTATCTAATTCATAAATAGACATAGATATGAAAATACATAATTATTTACTTACTTGGGATGTTACATTTAACCCATGAGAACCCAAAATCTTGAGTGAGGCTCAAGTGGGAGGAAGATTGGAGTGAAATAGGTTAAGCTAGAGGGAGCTCAGAACTTATAGCCCTATTTTTAAGTGGACACACGGTTAGCCTGCACTGTTTAGAAAACCGTGTGCTAACTGTGCACACGCTACTACCTCAGGAGCAAGGGTCTGCATGGTTTCCTTGAACAATTTGGCAAACTCTGCGTAGGCTGTGCGAAGCCTATTGTCTCCCCTGCACAGTTTCATGGAGAACCCGCATGGTTTCCACTAACCATACTCAAACCGTGAACCCCTTTAAAAGCCTCCAAAATAATCCAAAACCATTGCAAAATCTCCCAACCTCTTCCCAAATCATCCCATGAACTTTAAACACCTAAAAATGAATAAACAAAGGCCACACACCTCAAATGTGGGGTGCTACAGGTTTATGGGAGGATTTTTCCAATGACAAGTTTTACATAGGAGGTTTAATCTAAAAATAAATGGTACCTGGGAGGATATATCAATGGATAATGTCTACAAAATGGAATTCAATAAAATCCAATGGGAATATGAGATAATTTATCCCAAGAAAAATGGTACACTAAAGAATTGCACATAATATAAAGGGTAGACAAGAGGATTTATCCTAAAAAATATATAAAATAGAGGCTTTATCCCATGCCAAATGGAA
Organism: Viscum album; assembly: GCA_963277665.1. Lineage (NCBI taxonomy): Eukaryota > Viridiplantae > Streptophyta > Magnoliopsida > Santalales > Viscaceae > Viscum > Viscum album. Next base: position 358,376,055 of record OY728126.1, on the reverse strand, counting down.
CACAGGAGGATTTTTCTTATCCATATGGTACAAAATAATATTTATATACATATATTGGGTATAATAAGGGGATTATATTTATGATAAAGGGTGAAATGTGGTATTATCAACTGATCTATAGGGTATACATGTGATTATTCCAATCATACTATGTGATGAATGTATTGGTGACAACCCTCTATATATGATTTTAATTCATGTAACTATGACACATATTTATATAAAATTCTCAAATTATGGACCATGTATCATGTTTATTATCTCATGAGTCCATAAACATTTTCAATAGTATATAATTTGTCACTTGATATTAAATTTCCATAGTTTTAATGACTTAAAGTTAAATATTCACATTCAATGTACATTTCAATAAGATATATTCTCCTTCTAATGATTTCTTAAACTCATATGATCATACCCATGATGAGTTGATATATTTTCCCATGATATATATTTTATATCACACTTTTCTTATGTTTCCATTTCCTTATTTATGATGATTATTTTACCCTATGAGATTTGTATAACGATTTTTTGTGGGGTTATATTATTGAGAGAGGCTCAGAAGTTTCATAAATTTATTTTCTGATATAATTTTTCCCAAAAGATAGTTAACCTACATTAATGGGATAATAATATTATTTTGGTGTTATAAATTATTTCATATTATAGTGTTATAAAATTATGATATGTTCATCTAAATTTTCTAGATGAAATTTGATTAAATAATATGTTAATAACTACACACATAAGAGTGTGGGTCTGGGACACCCCATGTTCCAAACCACACCCTCTTACTAGTGTCAAGGTCTCCTAAATAGTAACACCCTAAGATTTTATGAAAAATATTCCTTTTAATTTCATGTCTTGTGTTGTACGCTACACCAAAAGGGGCTTTCACAACACGCATCCTTGACTTTCCCTGCATTACACGCAATCGTGACCTTCCTCGACAGTGTGTGTAGTACGCAATACCGAGTTTCACCAAACAACGATATGCTATTAAAATATTATTAAAAACTAGCCGTTATGAATAGTAATAACCACTTTTTGAAATTTTGTAAATTTTATTTTTCAAAATGGACTTCATTTTTGGATTCGGAATATAGAAATTATTTTAGGGTGAAATTTTGGTACTTTTCGGATAACTTTCATTTTCTGATGAATAGTGAAAATTACTAAATTTTAATTAAAAACAACTTTTTTAATAAAAATAATTAATAGTGATAAGTTATTAATTTGAGTGGTTTAAAAGTATATTTATAATATATTTTTACAATTTAATACAATGTTGGTCATTGGATGTAATTTCACATTTAAACCAGACATAAACAAGTGTCAATCTTTTGATAGTTATTATCTCTTACAAACATGCTATTTGTTTTGACGACGGGAATTAATTTTTAAATTAATTAATGTAACTGATATGTTTTGAATTTGGTAAAATAGACATCATTTTTGAATTCATAATATCAAATATATCTTAGGCCTAATTTTTTGTATTTTTCTGGAAACGTTAATTTTTTGATGAATAGTGAAACCACTAAGTGGTAGTTAAAAAAACTGAATTTTTCATAAAACCTAATTTTACCACTTCTGTGAGTGTAATTTCAAAAATCCTATAGATAGGGTTAATATCAAGGACTAAAATGTGGTACAATGAGATGAAAATAATTTATGGTGAATAGTAACTTTTGACTTTTTTTACCACGGTTAAAAGTAAATAGGGTAATTAAGGGTAAAAATGATATTATTATTACCCCAACACATTTCCTGATTCTATTGGATAAGTTTAATTCGACCAAAAACAACCTTTGGAATAAAATATGACCATTTATGCCCACTTGGATTAGATTAGGACATTTATTATTAATTTATTTAAAGAAGGGTTAAAATAGTTAAAATCAAAGTTTAATAAGTAAATCATTTTTAATATAGGGTTATGCAGAAGATAAATTCGACTATAAATACTCATTAGAAATATAAATAGATTTCCTACATAATGGTATTTTATTTGTAATTTTTAGACATTAAATAATGTAATTTATTTATGACACAACGATGATGCAGTAATTATCTTATTGACGAAATATTGACATAATTGATGTTATAAATACCCAAATAAATTTAATTTGAGACTTTTTATGAATTAAAATAATTTTATAGGTGAATATGACATGTTAGTATTGATTTAAGAAAATTGGATAGAACTAATAATTCTTTTATGAGTTTCACAAAAATCAATTACTAAATAGTGTCAAAGTTGACATAAAATAGTTTTTAAAACAAATATTATATGATTAATTGTTATTTTATTCCTAAAAATCTAACGTTCGGACAAATGAATTAAATAAGGTTATATGTATTAATAATAAACAACTTGGGGTTCGTTTTTCTTGATATAGTAATTTATTAACCTTATAGTGTAAGAACACAAGAAGACATGGTAAAAGTAAAATTATTTAACTTAATGTTAAAACTAAATGATAAGGTTAAAATAGGAACCTAAACTTGTCTAAATTCTATTGGATGAGAGGATTTAGACCCATCCCCACCTTAGCTTCGAAATAAATCAATTTGGAGCTGTTTAAAACCTAATTTGGCTTTATAATAAAATAATATTTTTAGTTATTCCGAAGGTTCCCCTCTCCTCCCTTATAAAAGGGCACTTCCTCCCCCTCTTCCTCACACCACTTTGAGCCTTCAAGCTCGGCCAAACCTGGCCAATTTATCCTCTCCACTTCCCTAGAAACATCCTAGAGGTTCTTTTATTCTTCAAAGACCTATTTTAGTGCCCTAAAAGGATGTCTCAAAGAGGAGCTTCAAAGAAGAGGAGGTTCAGACACTTACGAAGCAAATCAGACCTTAGGTAAGGGAAATTTCACAATCTCATTTCTATCCGAGATTGTTTATACGTTGCTATTTACTGAAGTATATTTTATCAACCAGATCCATGTTTCCTCAATATGTAATATTATTTCCATCCACCTACAATTTGTTTAAATCCAATTTTACCCTTCGGCGAGTTTTTAGTAAATGATATGAAAGGAATCTTTTTTCGTTTTTCGTACGAGGTACTATTTGACTTTTCCGAAAAAAGTACGAGAAGAATCTTTTTTTAACTTATACAGAATGAATGGATTTTAAAACATTATTTCCAAGAAGCTTCATTTACAGGTTTTCATGGTTATTTTTAATCAACCTCTTTTAGTTTAGAATTGTATGACATGTTATGAAAGGAAAAGTGTTTTTGAAGAAGAAAGGATATTTTCCTCAAGAATGGAGTTCAAGGGTTTTATCAAAATTATTTTCCATCTAAGATAATAAAGGGTTCTGTTTCTATCCGTATTATTACATTTATTTGACTATGCTGTGATGGAATTATTTTTTTGAATTCCTTTATCTTATATGAATTGTTTTATGATGGAATGATGTTTAAGATTCCCATTTTTATTACATGGGTTATGTTATGATGTATGGTTTATGATTTTGTGGCACACATAAGAATGGTATCATTATGAGATTGGTGGGACCTATATCTCCCTCCAATTCATTGGGTAAAGATTTTATATCTCATGAGATAGACATGGATGGAACGGTAGGTTATACCGGTTCAGTGAAACAGGACTGAAACGAGGAGTGAAATCGGTTCAGAAAGGGACTTTGTCCACTAAGATAGTCTTGGAAATGAGTCTTGACTAATAAGAAATGATTCTCTATGATTATGTGTGTATGCCACAAAGTTTCATGTTTTATGTTATGATTATTGGGATTACATTTCACTACTATGATTCATCCCATGTTATGAAATTATGATCTCTTTTGCAGGTTAAGATTTCCAAAAGATATGTTCTTATGAATATGATGCGGTTGATATTTCTTTTGTTTACCCTTACTGAGCATTTGAGCTCACCCTTTTATGTTTTTTCTTTTCCCCAGGATATAAAGAACGGATTTAGGTTTAAAAAAATATGATCTTTATGGGAGATGTTGAAGATCTTTCACCACAATTAGAAGATTATATTCCGATTTTTTCCAAAGACATTGAACTATTACGGTTCTTGTGTGTGTATTTTTGTTATGTACTAAGTATTCCGCAAAAGTAATGTAATGTCTATGTACGTTAAGCTTCGGGTCTCTTCAGTTGGTATCAGAGGAAAGGTTTAGTCAACCTTTGGAAACTATGATGCAAGAACTTTAGTGAGATCCCTATAGATATTTCTAAGGTATGTCTAGGGATGTCCCTAAGGTTACATAAACGTATAGGTTATAGTCCTATAATTATGCTAATGATCATAAAATTAAACCTAAGATGTTAGATATTGAAGGTACTCCCCCTTTATTATGTTGTTTTCCCTAGCATGATTTTTTCCTCTCACACTATTTTTTTGGGTTTTAGACGATGGCTGGAACCCGAAGGAACCATGTTGATCAATGAAATGGACAATGCAATGATTTTCCTCCTAAACAAACAAATGTTATGGGAGATGGAGTGAAAAATCTTATTGCTATACTTACACAAGCTATGAATCATTCTGGACTTCCAAATGTGCAGATAAGGGAACAATATTCTATTGAGTCCTTCATGAGGCAACGTCCACCTTCTTTCAGTGGGTCTTCTGATCCACTTGTTGTTGAACAATGGATCAGTACCACTGAAAAGATATTTTCATTTCTTCAATGTTATGAACATGATAAAGTCATCTTAGTAGTATATCGTTTGGAAGGTGAAGCTGATCAATGGTGTAATCTTATCAAGAATAAGAGGCAAAGAGATGAAATTGAGTCCATGGAATGGGATGAGTTCAAGAACTTATTTTTCAATAAGTACTTCCCTCGTATTCTTCGAACAATGATGGAGAAGGAGTTTCTTGAACTAAAGCAAAAGGATGATGAATCTGTTGGTATATACGAAGCGAATTTTACAAGGCTTGCAAGGTATGCATCTGGATTTATCATCCAACCTGAAAGTAAATTTGATCGATTATTCAGTGGCTTAAAACCAAATATTCGAAGGGAATTAACTATAAGAGACTTCAGTAGCTATGAAGATATTGTGCGTTGTGCTATCAAGGTAGAAATGGAAGTTGGTGTTACTTATACATCTCATAGTTTTGAAAAGAAACGAAAGATGGAGTCCAAGGAGAAATCTCAGAATAATGGTGAAAAGAAGATGATTGTTTCATTATGCTCAAAGTGTGGAAGGAAGCATGGTGGAGGTTCTCTTAAAGGGAGTAGAAAATGTTTTAAGTGTGGAAAAAAATGTCATCGAGCAACTCAGTGTCGAAGTAATGGAAAAAGGGTTTCTAAAGATGTGAATGAAGAAAAGACTGCAGATAACACACCACCAACACTTCAATGCTTCAAGTGCATGGAAATGGGGCATTATGCTAATAAATGTCTTAATCCAAGGGTTAGTGATGATCGACATGAGCAACAACTTAAGGCAAAGGACAAAGGGAAGTCACATGCGATCACTATTGGCGATGTTGAATATGAAAACGATGTGGTGGAATGATTAAGAGTTTATGTAATGGGATTCCAAAATAATGTTGTATATAGTATCATGGAATATTAGAATATTTATGTATTGTTCTATTGTGGTTTTCAATAATTTTATGGTACCGGTAACCATGGAAAGTGATTGAGATATTTTTGGAAAAGAGATGATATGCGCATAATGAAGGGATAAGGACAAAATGAAATGTTTGACAGTATTCATGAGATCATGACTGATATAAGGAAATAGTTATATCATGGTTTGAGGTTTTGGTATGTGAAAAGAGTTAACTTTTGATAGCACTCATGTTTTCAATAAGATTCAATGTGTATTCATTTTTCAAGAGAATACATGATTAAGGCCTTCGAATGTTTGGAATGTGAAAAACAAGACATATCTCATGATATACGGGGATCAACGATGGTATTAACATGCTTGTTATATGAACTCTTTGGTAATCGTTTTCACTATAATATGAGGTTGGACAACAGTATTTTGGATAAGCCTAAAGATTGGAAATGATTTTGTTGGACATAAGTTAGTATTGTTAAAGGATATAACTTTTTTTTGATATTATTGATGGGATGTTATATTAATGTAGTTTTAGAAAAAGGACAACCTGCAGGACGGGCGACAGCCCATCGCGTCGGACAAGGCTGTGGGAATCGAACCCACAACTGAAGTGCGACTGGCCTTTATCACCTACCACTAGCCTACATGAAGTCCCTGGTTAGTTGAAACTAGTTTTATTTTATCACGCGGTATGATATATGAAGTATATGTTCATTTTTGGAATCGTATACGATTAACCTCACCATATATGGTCTTATGTATTTTTGATAGCTTTTGTAACCTTTTGTTTGAGACAGATAGAATGACCCATCAATCAATCACATGATCTCCTAACACTTCACAAATGACAAATCCAACTTCATTTCTTTAAGAGATGAAGTGGAAATTATCCAAATAACAATCAACGGTGACACTGTACCAAAATCATGAAAGTATTTCTTCTAATTCCAATTTCATCAACTTTAGGGAAATGATCTTGAAAACCAAAAATGTTGTCCTAGTACTCTTATATCTGATGAATCAGATGGTACCTTAGATCATCACAAATTTATGGCTTTGTGATTGCTGGCTTTTCTATAGCCATTTTCTCTACCACTCTCCATCAGAACATGGTGGTTAGATTTCTCTTCCATATCCATATTTTCACCTATGTGGAAACCCAGTGATTAGTTTATTTGGGTAACCGTTACGTTTCATACTTTTGTTTTTAAAGATTGGTTTTGGTATTCATTTTTATGATGTGGGTTTCTATTAAATAAACTTTTGAGTAGTAAACCATTTATAAACCCGATGAATTTCGAGGGTGAAATTCATTTTAAAGGGGGTAGAATGTAACACCCCAATATTTTATGAAAAATATTCTTTTTAATTTCATGTCATGTGTTTTACGCTACACCAAAAGGGGCTTGCAAAACATGCATCCTTGACTTTCCTTGCATTAAATGCAATCGCGACCTTCCTCGATAGCGTGTGTAGTACGCAATACCGAGTTTCACCAAACAACGATATGCTATTAAAATATTATTAAAAACTAGCCGTTATGAATAGTAATAACCAATTTTTGAAATTTTTTAAATTTTATTTTTCAAAATGGACTTCATTTTTGGATTCGGAATATCGAAATTAGCTTAGGGTGAAATTTTGGTACTTTTCGGATAACTTTCATTTTCTAATGAATAGTGAAAATTATTAAATTTTAATTAAAAACAATTTTTTTAATCAAAATAATTTATAGTGATAAATTATTAATTTGAGTGGTTTTAAATTATATTTATAATATATTTTTTACAATTTAATACAATGTTGGTCATTGGATGTAATTGCACATTTAAACCAAACATAAACAAGTGTCAATCTTTTGATAGTTATTATCTCTTAAAAAAACGCTATTTGTTTTGACGACGGGAATTAATTTTTAAATTAATTAATGTAACTTATATGTTTTGAATTTTTTAAAATATAAATCATTTTTGAATTCATAATATCAAATATATCTGAGGCCTAATTTTTTGTATTTTTCTAGAAACGTTCATTTTTTGATGAATAGTGAAACCACTAAGTGGTAGTTAAAAAAACTGAATTTATCATAGAACATAATTTTACTGCTTTTGTGACTGGAATTTCAAAAATACGAGAGACATGGTTAATATCAAGGACTAAAATGTGGTTCAATTAGATGAAAATAATTTTTGGTGAATAGTAACTTTTGACTTTTTTTACCACGGTTAAAAGTGAATAGGGTAATTAAGGGTAAAAATGATATTATTATTACCCTAAAACATTTCCTAATTATATTGTATAAGTGTAATTCGACCAAAAACAACCTTAGGAATAACATATGACTATTTAAGCCCACTTGGATTAGATTAGGACATTTATTATTAATTTATTTAAAGAAGGGTTAAAATAGTTAAAATCAAAGTTTAATAAGTAAATCATTTTTAATATAGAGTTATACATAAGATAAATATGACTATAAATATTCATTAGAAAGCTAAAAATGTTTCCTACATAATGGTATTTTATTTTTAAATTTTAGACATTAAATAATTTAATTTATTTATGACACAACGATGATGCAGTATTTATCTTATTAATGAAATATTGACATAATTGATGTTATAAATACCCAAACAAGTGTAATTTGAGACTTTTTACGAATTAAACTAATTTTATAGGTTAATATGACATGTTAGTATTGATTTAAGAAACTTGGTTCGAACTAACCATTCTGTTATAAGTTTCAAAAAAATCAATTACTAAATATTGTCAAAATTGACATAAAATAGTTTTTAAAACAAATATTTTATTATTAATTGTTATTTTATTCCTAAAAATCTAAGGTTTGGCCAAATGAGTTATATAAAGTTATATGTATTAATAATAAACCACTTGGGGTTCGTTTGGCTTGATATAGTAAGTTTATTAACCATATAGTGTGAGTACACAAGAAGACACAGTAAAAGTAAAATTATTTAACTTAATGTTAAAAATAAATGATAAGGTTAAAATAGGAACCTAAACTTGTCTAAATTCTATTGGATGAGAGGATTTAGACCCATACCCACCTTATCTTCGAAATAAATCAATTTGGAGGTGTTTAAAACCGAATTTGTCTTTATAATAAAATAATATCTTTAGTTATTCCAAAGGTGCCCCTCTCCACCCTTATAAAAGGGCACTTCCTCCCCCTCTTCCTCACACCACTTTGAGCCTTCAAGCTCGGCCAACCCCTGCCAATTTATCCTCTCCACTTCCCTAGAAACATCGTAGAGGTTCTGGTCTTCTTCAAAGACCTATTTTAGTGCCCTAAAAGGAGGTCTCAAAGAGGCGCTTCAAAGAAGAGGAGGTTCGGACACTTACGAAGCAAATCAGACCTAAGGTAAGTGAAATATCACAATCTCATTTCTATCTGAGATTGTTTATACTTTGGTATTTACTGGGGTGTATTTTATCATCCAAATCCATGTTTCCTCAATATGTAATATTATTTCCATCCACCTAAAAAATTTTTAAATCCAATTTTACCCTTCGGTGAGTTTTTAATAAAAAATATGAAAGGAATCTTTTGTCATTTTTCGTACGAGGTACTTTTTGACTTTTATGACAAAAGTACGAGAAGAATGTTTTTTTAACTTATACGGAATGAATTTATTTTTAAAACATTATTTCCGAGAAGCTTCCTTTACAAGTTTTCAAGTTTATTTTTAATCAACTTCTTTTAGTTTATAATTGTATGACATGTTATGAAAGGAATGTGTTTTTGAAGTAGAAATGATATGTTCCTCAAGAATTGAGTTCAAGTGTTTTATCAAAATTATTTTCCATCTAAGATAATAAAGCTTTCTGTTTCTATCCCTATTATTACATTGATTTGACTATGTAGTGATGGAATTATTTTTATGAATTTCTTTATCTTATATGATTTTTTTTATGATGTCATGATGTTTAAGATTCCCATTTTTATTACATGGGTTATGCTGTGATGTATGGTTTATGATTTTGTGGAAGACATAATAATGGTATCATTATGAGATGGGTGGGACCTATATCTCCCTCCAATGCATTGGGTAATGATTTTATATCTCATGAGATAAACATGGCTGGAACGGTAGGTTTTACCAGTTCAGTGAAACAGGACTGAAACGAGGAGTGAACTCGGTTCAGAAAGGGACTTTGTCCACTAAGATAGTCTTGGAAATGAGTCTTGACTAATGAGAAATGATTCTCTATGATTATCTGTGAATGCCTATAGCATCCCGCCATTTTATAACATAAACATTCATTTCATTACACGGAACTGAGGATCGTTAAGGTTTAGTGTCTTGGAAACAAGGATCATAATACAAAAAAAAAACATAAAAAAAAACATTCTTCTTAAACACTTGAAAGGCTTCTCCTTTAGTTCATCCTATGTTCATTATGCATCTCATAACCTGGGGACATACATCAAAAGAAAGGGTGAGCAGAAGGCCCAGTAAGGGAAACAAGAGAAACATTTTACAAGTGAACTTGAGATACTTCAATAAGGACATGAAAAGAACTTTAAGGCATGGGAAAGAATTCATGAGATACATCATAATAAAAATAATCATTTTTCATAACTTGAAGATGTGGCTACAACATTTAATATTGACAATCGTTTCGTTTCACCAAGGTCCATCCCCAAGGTGTCGTTAAAAATTACCAAGGTTATTCACCAAGGCGTCGTTAAAATGGTCATCTCTAGAGATTAAGTCTTTACCCAATGCATTGGAGCGCTATCAGGGCGCACCCTTAAATTTGTCTTTATTTTCATGTGAGCCACATATATCATCATCAAACATTTCATAAATAACCCATATAGCATAAAATAAATGGGTTTCATTTCATAATCATAACGTTTCAAAAACTGCTTTAAAGACATGATCTTTACGTTACTTTAAACCCACGGAAAGGGAAAGCGGGTATCATGTATGTAAATCCCAGAATTTAAAATAGAACATTTTTACATATATGTGAATACCCCTTTAGAAATAGGAGCTTTGAGTATTCACTTTATAACATAAAATAATTTTGAGAAAAGAGAGGCATTTTGAGACGAGAATTCTGCAGCATAACGACTATGTTACAAGGTTTTAGAAACTTTGAAAAGAGAGGGAACATGGGTTGAACAATAATAATTGACCCATAAAAAGGTAGAGGGACAGAATAAGAAGGATATATGGACATGGTGATGCAATTTCAAGGACATACCAATTGAAATGAAAAACATGGAAGGAGGACAAAAATTTGATTTCTCTTATGAAAATTCGGCAGCCTAACGGCGTCACATAAACTTCAACAAAAATGAATTGGACAAATGAAATAGGGTCTCTCATCATATGATCATAAGAGATCAGTATGATAGATATAGAGATCATACCCCAACATAATAAAAGGAACTTGAAAGATTTGACATGAAAATCGAACTTGAAAAATGAGAAGGGTGAAAGAATCACTTAAACATTCGGCAGCCTAACGGCGTCACTTAAACATTCCTAAAACGAAATTATGAGAGTAAGAGGGGATCTCTCATCATATAAACATGGAAGGGCAGTAAGAGGAATATAAAAGAACCTCCTCTCACATAAAAACATGGAGCATAAAAGGAATGACATAAAAGAGGTTACATGAAAAGAAAGAGAGGGGTCGGATCCCTTACCTTAAAATGCGACTCTTGAAACTCAAAGGATTGGACCTTGAGGGCTTGGGGGCACCTTGGGAGGACTCTTTGGAAGGTAAGAAGACCAGAACTTCGTTGGGGGAGAGTTGGGAGTGGAAACTAAGGGAGGAAAGGGTGGTTATTTATAGGGAAAGTGAGGGGACAAGGCATTAATGGCCAAGGGACACCTCACTAGTGGTTTTGGCAAAACCATGGGCTTGCCCATGGTATTTGCCCATGGTATTGGCCACTTGGGACACCTCACACCTTATATTACTATTCATAATTCGACCATATTGAATATATACTTAATACATCATTTAATGATGTCATTAAACACCCGTAACTTAAAAACTATACTTTCACTATTCACCGAAAATTCAACTTTCTCAGAATAATCCCAAAATTTCACCTTAACCAAATATCAATGCTCTGATTTCAAAAATGAAATCCATTTTATAAAAATAATTTTTTAAATATTTTTAATTTAATTTTTAAATAAAAACACTATTCATCGAAAATTCATTTTTTTCAGAAAAATCCCCAAAAATTACCTTAACATAATATCGATGCTCTGAGTTCAAAAATAAAGTCCTTTTTATAAAAAGAATTTTCTAATTATTTTTAATTAAATTTTTAATTAAAAAACACTATTCATCCGAAAAAACTAATACTTGAATAATAATTTATGAAACCGTTATTTAACCATTTTATTGAATCACATTACTTAATCTAGGTGTCTAAATTATATTAAAACTTTCTTTGAGTGAAATTACTAATCCATTTGGTCATATTACTAATCCTAAGTGTAAAATCACTATTCATAATTTACTATTCATCAAAAATTAAGTTGATCTTATTAGACTCCAAATTCCTTAATGAACACTTTTGTAGAAGACCATTTTTTGAAAATCATTACACATCATTAGTTATTTAGGGTTTACATATATATTTCAAAATATCCCTTTTTCAAAATTCATCAATAAAATACATTCTAAAATTATCTAGACATTTGAAATTTCACAAACATCACTAAAGGAAGAAATCTCAATTTATTCACCCGAAAGGATTACACAAGGAAACTAGGGTCTCATCACATAGCCCCTTATAACACTGGCATAAGACCTAAGTGTAAGGTGTGCTATGGTGAGAGAATCTGAGGAAGTCTCAGATAACATTGCCCTAGTAGCAATCTCCACTAACTTGAACTTCTCCTGCAAGCGTTTTCGTTCAAGCTTGACACGCTGGAGCTCGGCTTGGGCTTGGTCCAAAGCGAAGCCCACAGATGCTACCTCCTTCCCATGCTCTGATAAGTGGGCTTCGTAAGGGTTGAGTCTACTGGATGAAGCCATCAACTCCCCTTTCTGCATTAACCATTAACGTCTTATTAAATCATTAAGAGTAAGTTAATATAATACTCAAAAAGATTGGGTTGTTACATTCTTCCCCCCTTAAGAAATTTCGTCCCCGAAATTTATACTTGAGGCCTAGTCGAAAAGGTGAGGGTACTTTTGCTTCATCGTTTCCTCAGGCTCCCAAGTCGCTTCTTCATACTTATGATTCCTCCACAACACTTTCACAAGGTGGGTAGTCCTGTTTCGTAGGACCTTGTCTCTACGGTCTAAGATCTCCACTGGCTGCTCTTCATAAGAGAGGTCATGTTCAAGTTGTACCACCTCTAGGTTCAGTACATGCGAAGGGTCAGGTATGTACTTCCTCAAGAGAGATACATGGAAGACATCATGAACTTGAGCTAGGTTCGGTGGAAGTGCTAGACGATAGGCCACTGCTCCTATGCGATCAAGGATTTCATAGGGGCCAATGTACCTAGGGCTGAGCTTCCCTTTCTTCCCAAACCGCATGACTCTCTTCCATGGAGAAATTCGAAGGAAGACTTTGTCACCAACACCAAACTCCAAGTCCCTTCGACGATTGTTAGCATAGCTCTTCTGCCGACTCTGAGCAGCCTTTATGTGTTGTTGGATGGAATGAACCTGTTCCGTCATCTCTTGCACGAGATCAGGCCCAAGAAGCTTCCTCTCACCAGTTTCATCCCAACAAGTAGGAGTTCTACACCGCTTTCCATACAGAGCTTCATAGGGTGCCATCTGAATACTCGCATGGAAGCTGTTGTTATAGGAGAACTCAACTAATGGGAGGTGTTGATCCCATCCACCTTTAAATTCCATTGAGCATAATCTCAACATGTCTTCGAGTGTCTTAATAGTCCTTTCAGATTGGCCATCAGTTTGAGGATGATAGGCCGTACTAAAATTCAATTCAGTGTTCAGAGCATGCTGAAGACTTCTCCAGAATTTTGATGTGAATCTTGGGTCACGATCAGATACGATGGATAGTGGTACCCCATGCAGCCTTACCACTTCCTTCACGTATATCTTGGCAAGCTGATCCAGAGAGAAATCTTCCCGAATAGAGATAAAATGGGCTGTCTTGGTGAGACGGTCCACAATAACCCATATCGCATTGTTTCCTTTGGATGTTTTTGGGAGACCAGTTACAAAGTCCATGGTGATATTATCCCACTTCCATACTGGTATGGGTAGCGGTTGTAATACCCCCTTAGGAAGTTGTCTTTCTGCCTTTACCTGCTGACACACCAGGCACCTTGTAGTGTAATCGGCAATCTCCCTCTTCATGTTATCCCACCAATAATGATCACAAAGGTCTCTATACATCTTAGTGCTTCCCGGATGTATAGAGAAAGTAGAGCTATGAGCTTCATCCATTAGTTCTTTCTTTATCTCCGGAATAGATGGAACACATAGTCTTGTACGAAATTTCAATACACCTTCTTGATCAATATTGAAATCAGGGAACTTCCCATCCTTTACAGCCTCGAACTTCTCCTGCAGCAAAGGATCTTCTTTTTGAGCCTTCTTGATCCTCTCTAGTAATGAAGGTTGAGAAATCATTTGGAATAGGGTTGATGATGTCCCTTTCCTTATAATTCCCATGTCCAGTTTTACTAGATCTTTAATCAAGGGATCTCCCATGATCCTCATTGTTGCCAGAACAACAGGATCTTTCCTGCTTAACGCATCCGCGACTTTGTTTGCTCTTCCAGGGTGATAATGAATTGAACAATCATAGTCTTTAATAAGCTCCAACCATCTCCTTTGTCTCATGTTCAATTCTTTCTGAGTGAAAATATACTTTAGACTTTGGTGGTCAGTGTATATATCACATTTCTCCCCATAAAGATAGTGCCTCCATATCTTTAGAGCAAAAACAACTGCCGCCAGCTCTAGATCATGCGTAGGATAATTCTGCTAATGAATCTTCAACTGTCGAGATGCATAAGCAATTACTTTGTCATTCTGCATGAGGACGCACCCAAGCCCTTTCAGAGATGCATCGCTAAAAATAACGAATCCTTCTCCAATAGAGGGTAGTGTTAACACCGGTGCAGTAACCAATCTCTTCTTCAGCTCTTGGAAACTTTCCTCGCATTCCTTTGTCCAGATGAACTTAACCCCTTTTCGAGTCAACTTGGTTAGTGGATTAGAAAGCCGTGAAAAGTTTTTCACAAACCTCCTATAATATCCCGCTAAACCAAGGAAACTACGAATCTCAGTTACTGTTGTGGGTTGAGGCCACTCCTCCACAACCATTGTCTTTGCAGGGTCAACCGAGATTCCTTCATTGGTTACGATGTGCCCCAAGAAAGCCACTTGTTGTAACCAAAACTCACACTTGCTAAAACTTCCCAAAGAGCCTCTCCTTCCGTAGAGTTTTCAAAATAACCCTCAGATGATCTTCATGCTCCTCACGAATTTTTAAATATATCAAAATATCATCAATAAAAACTACCACAAAGTTATCAAGGTAGTCCTTAAAGACTCTATTCATCAAATCCATGAAAATAGCAGGAGCATTAGTCAAGCCGAAGGGCATAACAGTAAACTCATAATGCCCATATCTTGATCGGAAGGCAGTCTTTGGAATATCTTCCTTCTTCACCCTCAGTTGATGATAACCAGATCGAAGGTCAATCTTAGAGAAGAATTGAGCCCCGCGAAGTTGGTCAAATAAATCATCAATTCTTGGGAGAGGGTATCTGTTCTTCACTGTGATCCCGTTCAGTTCTCTATAATAAATGCATAGCCGCATTGATTCATCCTTCTTCTTCACAAAGAGAACTGGTGCTCCCCAAGGAGACACACTCGGTCGGATAAACCCCTTCTCCAACAAGTCATGGAGTTGTTTCTTTAGCTCCTCTAGCTCCACATTTGCCATTCTATACGGAGTCATTGATATCGGTTGAGACCCAGGTACGAGCTCAATAGAGAACTCTACCTCTCTTTCTGGAGGAGGTCCAGGTAACTCCTCAGGAAATACATCCATGTATTCCTGAACAATCGGAACATCTTCAATTTGTATGCTCCCTTTCCTTTCTTCCTCATCACCGATTAACTCCATAAAGAAAGCTATAGGAGGTTCTTCTAGATAGGGATCAGTTCGGGATATCTCTCCTCGGAAGATAACTGTAGGTCGTTCATTCAAGACTACTGAGATTTCCTTACTTCTGCATTTGATCTTAGCATTATACTTTGAGAGCCAGTCCATCCCTAGTATAACGTCGAATTCCATCATGGGAATGACTACTAGATTTGTGATAAGATTGTGCTCACCAAAGTAAACACTAGAGTCTCTAAACACTGTTGATGCATGGATAATCCCACTTGGAGTCTTGACTGACAACTCTACCTCAAGCAATTCAGGGATTGATTCTATATTCTTTGCAAACTTGGAAGAAATAAAGGAATGCGTAGAACCAGAATCAAATAAAGCACTTGCTAGTTTTGAGAGGACAACAAGAGTACCTGCTACCACATCATTCGGAACTTCAACTTCAGTTGTTGTGATAGCGAAAGCACGACCTTGCTCCCTTGGCCTCTGCTGAGGTTGATGGTGATTCCCCTCCACCGCCCTTGGATTGGGACATTGGTTAGCAAAGTGCCCAAGCTGTCCACAATTGAAGCATGTGACTTCGGGTAGGGCCAGAACCATCTTTCCTCTGTCGTTAGTGTTGGGAAGCTGAGGCTTCACCTCACTATGACAATTCCGAGCAATATGGCCTCCTCTTCCACACTTGTAGCACTTGCCACTTCCGCTCAAGCAGTTCCCCAGATGATTCTTCCCACATTTATTGCATGTGGTAGGTTGCATTTGCTTTCCACCTCTTCCCTGATCAAAAGACTTCCCTAAACTGGGCTCCAACGATCTCTTCTTTTCATTTGGCTTATGAGACCACTGTGTCTCACCAAACTCCAGCTCGACTTTCATAGCACTTCGAACTATTTCATCATAGCTATCATAGTCCCTGTTGGCTAGATTCTTCCGCAGATGAGGTCTTAGTCCGCCAAAGAATCTATCAACCTTCCCATTAGGGTCCATGACAAAGCTTGAGGTATAACGGGAAAGCCTTGTGATGTTCATCTCGTAGCTTCCGACAGATTCGTTCTCCTTCTGCTTCAGCTCGAGAAACTCTTTCTCCATTTTCGTTCTCATGGAACGAGGGAAATACTTGTTAAAGAAAATCCCCCGAAATTCTTCCCACTCCATAGCTTCCATCTCTCCTCATGGCTTCGTGTTTTTGATCAGTGACCACCACTGATCAGCTTCTCCCTCTAGGCGGTAAACAGCAAGGGTGACTTTTTCTTGTTCCGAACAATGAAGTACAGAGAAGATCTTTTCAATGGAGCTTATCCATTGTTCCGCAACCAATGGGTCAGTAGATCCACTGAATGTTGGCGGTCGTTGACGCATGAAGGACTCAACAGAAAGTTGTTCCCTTCTTGGTGAGGTCGGCCTCTCAGCTTGATTCAAGTTATTACTCATAACTTGAGTCAGTTGGTTCATCATTCTCATGAATGTTTCCATTCCGGCTTCCATTGGAGGGCCGTCAGCACATGGTGCATTGCGGTCACCATCAGCACGGTTCCTCCTATTGCCCGCCATTTCTAAAAGAATAAAACCTTAGTAAGAAACTTATTTCATTTATGAATCTTTTAACTAAGACTTAATTCTTAGACAATTACACTTTTCTATAATTCCTTCATAATGATTCATAAAAAGCTTGTGATTAACCAAACATATCCCCCGGGAGTGTCGTAACCAAGAGTGCAGCAAGGCCCGTTATCATGCACCAGTTCCCGTTCGAGTCTAGCTCAAAGCGGTGTTTTCGGGTTTTACCCCTATGTACATCTGTGCCAGAGCCGCCTCTACCTGCTCGTATCCAGACAGGGATGTATTTGTTTGATAGACCACTTACTCAATACTTACCAAAATACCAGGAAGTTTTCCTATATTTAAACTTTTCTATAGGGTTCTTCCTAAAGTTTTTATATCCTAATTTCCACAAATAACTAAACCATCCTTTGATACCAACTATAGCATCCCGCCATTTTATAACATAAACTTTCATTTCATTACACGGAACTGAGGATCGTTAAGGTTTAGTGTCTTGGAAACAAGGATCATAATACAAAAAAAAACATAAAAAAAACATTCTTCTTAAACACTTGAAAGGCTTCTCCTTTATTTCATCCTATGTTCATTATGCATCTCATAACCTGGGGACATACATCAAAAGAAAGGGTGAGCAGAAGGCCCAGTAAGGGAAACAAGAGAAACATTTTACAAGTGAACTTGAGATACTTCAATAAGGACATGAAAAGAACTTTAAGGCATGGGAAAGAATTCATGAGATACATCATAATAAAAATAATCATTTTTCATAACTTGAAGATGTGGCTACAACAGTTAATATTGACAATCGTTTCGTTTCACCAAGGTCCATCCCCAAGGTGTCGTTAAAAATTACCAAGGTTATTCACCAAGGCGTCGTTAAAATGGTCATCTCTAGAGATTAAGTCTTTACCCAATGCATTGGAGCGCTATCAGGGCGCACCCTTAAATTTGTCTTTATTTTCATGTGAGCCACATATATCATCATCAAACATTTCATAAATAACCCATATAGCATAAAATAAATGGGTTTCATTTCATAATCATAACGTTTCAAAAACTGCTTTAAAGACATGATCTTTACGTTACTTTAAACCCACGGAAAGGGAAAGCGGGTATCATGTATGTAAATCCCAGAATTTAAAATAGAACATTTTTACATATATGTGAATACCCCTTTAGAAATAGGAGCTTTGAGTATTCACTTTATAACATAAAATAATTTTGAGAAAAGAGAGGCATTTTGAGACGAGATTTCTGCAGCATAACGACTATGTTACAAGGTTTTAGAAACTCTGAAAAGAGAGGGAACATGGGTTGAACAATAATAATTGACCCATAAAAAGGTAGAGGGACAGAATAAGAAGGATATATGGACATGGTGATGCAATTTCAAGGACATACCAATTGAAATGAAAAACATGGAAGGAGGACAAAAATTTGATTTCTCTTATGAAAATTCGGCAGCCTAACGGCGTCACTTAAACTTCAACAAAAATGAATTGGACAAATGAAATAGGGTCTCTCATCATATGATCATAAGAGATCATTATGATAGATATAGAGATCATACCCCAACATAATAAAAGGAACTTGAAAGATTTGACATGAAAATCGAACTTGAAAAATGAGAAGGGTGAAAGAATCACTTAAACATTCGGCAGCCTAACGGCGTCACTTAAACTTTCCTAAAACGAAATTATGAGAGTAAGAGGGGATCTCTCATCATATAAACATGGAAGGGCAGTAAGAGGAATACAAAAGAACCTCCTCTCACATAAAAACATGGAGCATAAAAAGAATGACATAAAAGATGTTACATGAAAAGAAAGAGAGGGGTCAGATCCCTTACCTTAAAATGTGACTCTTGAAACTCAAAGGATTGGACCTTGAGGGCTTGGGGGTACCTTGGGAGGACTCTTTGGAAGGTAAGAAGACCAGAACTTCGTTGGGGGAGAGTTGGGAGTGAAAACTAAGGGAGGAAAGGGTGGTTATTTATAGGGAAAGTGAGGGGACAAGGCATTAATGGCCAAGGGACACCTCACTAGTGGTTTTGGCAAAACCATGGGCTTGCCCATGGTATTTTCCCATGGTATTGGCCACTTGGGACACCTCACACCTTATCTTACTATTCATAATTCGACCATATTGAATATAAACTTAATACATCATTTAATGATGTCATTAAACACCCGTAACTTAAAAACTATACTTTCACTATTCACCGAAAATTCAACTTTCTCAGAATAATCCCAAAATTTCACCTTAACCAAATATCAATGCTCTGATTTCAAAAATGAAATCCATTTTATAAAAATAATTTTCTAAATATTTTTAATTTAATTTTTAAATAAAAACACTATTCATCGAAAATTCATTTTTTTCAGAAAAATCCCCAAAAATTACCTTAACATAATATCGATGCTCTGAGTTCAAAAATAAAGTCCTTTTTATAAAAAGAATTTTCTAATTATTTTTAATTAAATTTTTAAATAAAAAACACTATTCATCCGAAAAAACTAATACTTGAATAATAATTTATGAAACCGTTATTTAACCATTTTATTGAATCACATTACTTAATCTAGGTGTCTAAATTATATTAAAACTTTCTTTGAGTGAAATTACTAATCCATTTGGTCATATTACTAATCCTAAGCGTAAAATCACTATTCATAATTTACTATTCATCAAAAATTAAGTTGATCTTATTAGACTCCAAATTCCTTAATGAACACTTTTGTAGAAGACCATTTTTTGAAAATCATTACACATCATTAGGGTTTACATATATATTTCAAAATATCCCTTTTTCAAAATTCATCAATAAAATACATTCTAAAATTATCTAGACATTTGAAATTTCACAAACATCACTAAAGAAAGAAATCTCAATTTATTCACCCGAAAGGATTACACAAGGAAACTAGGGTCTCATCACATAGCCCCTTATAACACTGGCATAAGACCTAAGTGTAAGGTGTGCTATGGTGAGAGAATCTGAGGGAGTCTCAGATAACATTGCCCTAGTAGCAATCTCCACTAACTTGAACTTCTCCTGCAAGCGTTTTCGTTCAAGCTTGACACGCTGGAGCTCGGCTTGGGCTTGGTCCAAAGCGAAGCCCACAGATGCTACCTCCTTCCCAAGCTCTGATAAGTGGGCTTCGTAAGGGTTGAGTCTACTGGATGAAGCCATCAACTCCCCTTTCTGCATTAACCATTAACGTCTTATTAAATCATTAAGAGTAAGTTAATATAATACTCAAAAAGATTGGGTCATTACATTTTTCCCCCCTTAAGAAATTTCATCCCCGAAATTTATACTTGAGGCCTAGTCGAAAAGGTGAGGGTACTTTTGCTTCATCGTTTCCTCTGGCTCCCAAGTCGCTTCTTCATACTTATGATTCCTCCACAACACTTTCACAAGGTGGGTAGTCCTGTTTCGTAGGACCTTGTCTCTATGGTCTAAGATCTCCACTGGCTGCTCTTCATAAGAGAGGTCATGTTTAAGTTGTACCACCTCTGGGTTCAGTACATGCGAAGGGTCGGGTATGTACTTCCTCAAGAGAGATACATGGAAGACATCATGAACTTGAGCTAGGTTCGGTGGAAGTGCTAGACGATAGGCCACTGCTCCTATGCGATCAAGGATTTCATAGGGGCCAATGTACCTAGGGCTGAGCTTCCCTTTCTTCCCAAACCGCATGACTCTCTTCCATGGAGAAATTCGAAGGAAGACTTTGTCACCAACACCAAACTCCAAGTCCCTTCGACGATTGTCAGCATAGCTCTTCTGCCGACTCTGAGCAGCCTTTATGTGTTGTTGGATGGAATGAACCTGTTCCGTCATCTCTTTCACGAGATCAGGCCCAAGAAGCTTCCTCTCACCAGTTTCATCCCAACAAGTAGGAGTTCTACACCGCTTTCCATACAGAGCTTCATAGGGTGCCATCTGAATACTCGCATGGAAGCTGTTGTTATAGGAGAACTCAACTAATGGGAGGTGTTGATCCCATCCACCTTTAAATTCCATTGAGCATAATCTCAACATGTCTTCGAGTGTCTGAATAGTCCTTTCAGATTGGCCATCAGTTTGAGGATGATAGGCCGTACTAAAATTCAATTCAGTGTTCAGAGCATGCTGAAGACTTCTCCAGAATTTTGATGTGAATCTTGGGTCACGATCAGATACGATGGATAGTGGTACCCCATGCAGCCTTACCACTTCCTTCACGTATATCTTGGCAAGCTGATCCAGAGAGAAATCTTCCCGAATAGAGATAAAATGGGCTGTCTTGGTGAGATGGTCCACAATAACCCATATCGCATTGTTTCCTTTGGATGTTTTTGGGAGACCAGTTACAAAGTCCATGGTGATATTATCCCACTTCCATACTGGTATGGGTAGCGGTTGTAATACCCCCTTAGGAAGTTGTCTTTCTGCCTTTACCTGCTGACACACCAGGCACCTTGTAGTGTAATCGGCAATCTCCCTCTTCATGTTATCCCACCAATAATGATCACGAAGGTCTCTATACATCTTAGTGCTTCCCGGATGTATAGAGAAAGTAGAGCTATGAGCTTCATCCATTAGTTCTTTCTTTATCTCCGGAATAGATGGAACACATAGTCTTGTACGAAATTTCAATACACCTTCTTGATCAATATTGAAATGAGGGAACTTCCCATCCTTTACAGCCTCGAACTTCTCCTGCAGCAAAGGATCTTCTTTTTGAGCCTTCTTGATCCTCTCTAGTAATGAAGGTTGAGAAATCATTTGGAATAGGGTTGATGATGTCCCTTTCCTTATAATTCCCATGTCCAGTTTTACTAGATCTTTAATCAAGGGATCTCCCAGGATCCTCATTGTTGCCAGAACAACAGGATCTTTCCTGCTTAACGCATCCGCGACTTTGTTTGCTCTTCCAGGGTGATAATGAATTGAACAATCATAGTCTTTAATAAGCTCCAACCATCTCCTTTGTCTCATGTTCAATTCTTTCTGAGTGAAAATATACTTTAGACTTTGGTGGTCAGTGTATATATCACATTTCTCCCCATAAAGATAGTGCCTCCATATCTTTAGAGCAAAAACAACTGCCGCCAGCTCTAGATCATGCGTAGGATAATTCTGCTCATGAATCTTCAACTGTCGAGATGCATAAGCAATTACTTTGTCATTCTGCATGAGGACGCACCCAAGCCCTTTCAGAGATGCATCGCTAAAAATAACGAATCCTTCTCCAATAGAGGGTAGTGTTAACACCGGTGCAGTAACCAATCTCTTCTTCAGCTCTTGGAAGCTTTCCTCGCATTCCTTTGTCCAGATGAACTTAACCCCTTTTCGAGTCAACTTTGTTAGTGGATTAGAAAGCCGTGAAAAGTTTTTCACAAACCTCCTATAATATCCCGCTAAACCAAGGAAACTACGAATCTCAGTTACTATTGTGGGTTGAGGCCACTCCTCCACAACCATTGTCTTTGCAGGGTCAACCGAGATTCCTTCATTGGTTACGATGTGCCCCAAGAAAGCCACTTGTTGTAACCAAAACTCACACTTGATGAACTTCCCAAAGAGCCTCTCCTTCCGTAGAGTTTTCAAAATAACCCTCAGATGATCTTCATGCTCCTCACGACTTTTTGAATATATCAAAATATCATCAATAAAAACTACCACAAAGTTATCAAGGTAGTCCTTAAAGACTCTATTCATCAAATCCATGAAAATAGCAGGAGCATTAGTCAAGCCGAAGGGCATAACAGTAAACTCATAATGCCCATATCTTGATCGGAAGGCAGTCTTTGGAATATCTTCCTTCTTCACCCTCAGTTGATGATAACCAGATCGAAGGTCAATCTTAGAGAAGAATTGAGCCCCGCGAAGTTGGTCAAATAAATCATCAATTCTTGGGAGAGGGTATCTGTTCTTCACTGTGATCCCGTTCAGTTCTCTATAATCAATGCATAGCCACATTGATCCATCCTTCTTCTTCACAAAGAGAACTGGTGCTCCCCAAGGAGACACACTCGGTCGGATAAACCCCTTCTCCAACAAGTCTTGGAGTTGTTTCTTTAGCTCCTCTAGCTCCACATTTGCCATTCTATACGGAGTCTTTGATATCGGTTGAGACCCAGGTACGAGCTCAATAGAGAACTCTACCTCTCTTTCTGGGGGAGGTCCAGGTAACTCCTCAGGAAATACATCCATGTATTCCTGAACAATCGGAACATCTTCAATTTGTATGCTCCCTTTCCTTTCTTCCTCATCACTGATTAACTCCATAAAGAAAGCTATAGGAGGTGCTTCTAGATAGGGATCAGTTCGGGATATCTCTCCTCGGAAGATAACTGTAGGTCGTTCATTCAAGACTACTGAGATTTCCTTACTTCTGCATTTGATCTTAGCATTATACTTTGAGAGCCAGTCCATCCCTAGTATAACGTCGAATTCCATCATGGGAATGACTACTAGATTTGCGATAAGATTGTGCTCACCAAAGTAAACACTAGAGTCTCTAAACACTATTGATGCATGGATAATCCCACTTGGAGTCTTGACTGACAACTCTACCTCAAGCAATTCAGGGATTGATTCTATATTCTTTGCAAACTTGGAAGAAATAAAGGAATGCGTAGAACCAGAATCAAATAAAGCACTTGCTAGTTTTGAGAGGACAACAAGAGTACTTGCTACCACATCATTCTGAACTTCAACTTCAGTTGTTGTGATAGCGAAAGCACGACCTTGCTCCCTTGGCCTCTGCTGAGGTTGATGGTGATTCCCCTCCACCACCCTCAGATTGGGACATTGGTTAGCAAAGTGCCCAAGCTGTCCACACTTGAAGCATGTGACTTCGGGTAGGGCCAGAACCATCTTTCCTCTGTCGTTAGTGTTGGGAAGCTGAGGCTTCACCTCACTATGACAATTCCGAGCAATATGGCCTCCTCTTCCACACTTGTAGCACTTGCCACTTCCGCTCAAGCAGTTCCCCAGATGATTCTTCCCACATTTATTGCATGTGGTAGGTTGCATTTGCTTTCCACCTCTTCCCTGATCAAAAGACTTCCCTAAACTGGGCTCCAACGATCTCTTCTTTTCATTTGGCTTATGAGACCACTGTGTCTCACCAAACTCCAGCTCGACTTTCATAGCACTTCGAACTATTTCTTCATAGCTATCATAGTCCCTGTTGGCTAGATTCTTCTGCAGATGAGGTCTTAGTCCGCCAAAGAATCTATCAACCTTCCCATTAGGGTCCATGACAAAGCTTGAGGTATAACGGGAAAGCCTTGTGAAGTTCATCTCGTAGCTTCCGACAGATTCGTTCTCCTTCTGCTTCAGCTCGAGAAACTCTTTCTCCATTTTCGTTCTCATGGAACGAGGGAAATACTTGTTAAAGAAAATCCCCCGAAATTCTTCCCACTCCATAGCTTCCATCTCTCCTCGTGGCTTCATGTTTTTGATCAGTGACCACCACTGATTAGCTTCTCCCTATAGGCGGTAAACAGCAAGGGTGACTTTTTCTTGTTCCGAACAATGAAGTACAGAGAAGATCTTTTCAATGGAGCTTATCCATTGTTCCGCAACCAATGGGTCAGTAGATCCAATGAATGTTGGCGGTCGTTGACGCATGAAGGACTCAAAAGAAAGTTGTTCCCTTCTTGGTGAGGTCGGCCTCTCAGCTTGATTCAAGTTATTACTCATAACTTGAGTCAGTTGGTTCATCATTCTCATGAATGTTTCCATTCCGGCTTCCATCGGAGGGCCGTCAGCACATGGTGCATTGCGGTCACCATCAGCACGGTTCCTCCTATTGCCCGCCATTTCTAAAAGAATAAAACCTTAGTAAGAAACTTATTTCATTTATGAATCTTTTAACTAAGACTTAATGCTTAGACAATTACACTTTTCTATAATTCCTTCATAATGATTCATAAAAAGCTTGTGATTAACCAAACATATCCCCCGGGAGTGTCGTAACCAAGAGTGCAGCAAGGCCCGTTATCGTGCACCAGTTCCCGTTCGAGTCTAGCTCAAAGCGGTGTTTTCGGGTTTTACCCCTATGTACATATGTGCCAGAGCCGCCTCTACCTGCTCGTATCCAGACAGGGATGTATTTGTTTGATAGACCACTTACTCAATACTTACCAAAATACCAGGAAGTTTTCCTATATTTAAACTTTTCTATAGGGTTCTTCCTAAAGTTTTTATATCCTAATTTCCACAAATAACTAAACCATCCATTGATACCAACTATAGCATCCCGCCATTTTATAACATAAACTTTCATTTCATTACACAGAACTGAGGATCGTTAAGGTTTAGTGTCTTGGAAACGAGGATCATAATACAAAAAAAACATAAAAAAACATTCTTCTTAAACACTTGAAAGGCTTCTCCTTTAGTTCATCCTATGTTCATTATGCATCTCATAACCTGGGGACATACATCAAAAGAAAGGGTGAGCAGAAGGCCCAGTAAGGGAAACAAGAGAAACATTTTACAAGTGAACTTGAGATACTTCAATAAGGACATGAAAAGAACTTTAAGGCATGGGAAAGAATTCATGAGATACATCATAATAAAAATAATCATTTTTCATAACTTGAAGATGTGGCTACAACATTTAATATTGACAATCGTTTCGTTTCACCAAGGTCCATCCCCAAGGTGTCGTTAAAAATTACCAAGGTTATTCACCAAGGCGTCGTTAAAATGGTCATCTCTAGAGATTAAGTCTTTACCCAATGCATTGGAGCGCTATCAGGGCGCACCCTTAAATTTGTCTTTATTTTCATGTGAGCCACATATATCATCATCAAACATTTCATAAATAACCCATATAGCATAAAATAAATGGGTTTCATTTCATAATCATAACATTTCAAAAACTGCTTTAAAGACATGATCTTTACGTTACTTTAAACCCACGGAAAGGGAAAGCGGGTATCATGTATGTAAATCCCAGAATTTAAAATAGAACATTTTTACATATATGTGAATACCCCTTT
This sequence comes from Viscum album, assembly GCA_963277665.1. Taxonomy (NCBI): domain Eukaryota; kingdom Viridiplantae; phylum Streptophyta; class Magnoliopsida; order Santalales; family Viscaceae; genus Viscum; species Viscum album. The sequence continues at coordinate 358,349,797 of OY728126.1, read as the reverse complement.
AGAAATAGCAGCTTTGAGTATTCACTTTATAACATAAAATAATTTTGAGAAAAGAGAGGCATTTTGAGACGAGAATTCTGCAGCATAACGGCTATGTTACAAGGTTTTAGAAACTTTGAAAAGAGAGGGAACATGGGTTGAACAATAATAATTGACCCATAAAAAGGTAGAGGGACAGAATAAGAAGGATATATGGACATGGTGATTCAATTTCAAGGACATACCAATTGAAATGAAAAACATGGAAGGAGGACAAAAATTTGATTTCTCTTATGAAAATTCGGCAGCCTAACGGCGTCACTTAAACTTCAACAAAAATGAATTGGACAAATGAAATAGGGTCTCTCATCATATGATCATAAGAGATCAGTATGATAGATATAGAGATCATACCCCAACATAATAAAAGGAACTTGAAAGATTTGACATGAAAATCGAACTTGAAAAATGAGAAGGGTGAAAGAATCACTTAAACATTCGGCAGCCTAACGGCGTCACTTAAACTTTCCTAAAACGAAATTATGAGAGTAAGAGGGGATCTCTCATCATATAAACATGGAAGGGCAGTAAGAGAAATATAAAAGAACCTCCTCTCACATAAAAACATGGAGCATAAAAGGAATGACATAAAAGAGGTTACATGAAAAGAAAGAGAGGGGTCGGATCCCTTACCTTAAAATGTGACTCTTGAAACTCAAAGGATTGGACCTTGAGGGCTTGGGGGCACCTCACACCTTATCTTACTATTCATAATTCGACCATATTGAATATATACTTAATACATCATTTAATGATGTCATTAAACACCCGTAACTTAAAAACTATACTTTCACTATTCACCGAAAATTCAACTTTCTCAGAATAATCCCAAAATTTCACCTTAACCAAATATCAATGCTCTGATTTCAAAAATGAAATCCATTTTATAAAAATAATTTTCTAAATAATTTTAATTTAATTTTTAAATAAAAACACTATTCATCGAAAATTCATTTTTTTTCAGAAAAATCCCCAAAAATTACCTTAACATAATATCGATGCTCTGAGTTCAAAAATAAAGTCCTTTTTATAAAAAGAATTTTCTAATTATTTTTAATTAAATTTTTAATTAAAAAACACTATTCATCCAAAAAAACTAATACTTGAATAATAATTTATGAAACCGTTATTTAACCATTTTATTGAATCACATTACTTAATCTAGGTGTCTAAATTATATTAAAACTTTCTTTGAGTGAAATTACTAATCCATTTGGTCATATTACTAATCCTAAGCGTAAAATCACTATTCATAATTTACTATTCATCAAAAATTAAGTTGATCTTATTAGACTCCAAATTCCTTAATGAACACTTTTGTAGAAGACCATTTTTTGAAAATCATTACACATCATTAGTTATTTAGGGTTTACATATATATTTCAAAATATCCCTTTTTCAAAATTCATCAATAAAATAAATTCTAAAATTATCTAGACATTTGAAATTTCACAAACATCACTAAAGGAAGAAATCTCAATTTATTCACCCGAAAGGATTACATAAGGAAACTAGGGTCTCATCACATAGCCCCTTATAACACTGGCATAAGACCTAAGTGTAAGGTGTGCTATGGTGAGAGAATCTGAGGGAGTCTCAGATAACATTGCCCTAGTAGCAATCTCCACTAACTTGAACTTCTCCTGCAAGCGTTTTCGTTCAAGCTTGACACGCTGGAGCTCGGCTTGGGCTTGGTCCAAAGCGAAGCCCACAGATGCTACCTCCTTCCCAAGCTCTGATAAGTGGGCTTCGTAAGGGTTGAGTCTACTGGATGAAGCCATCAACTCCCCTTTCTGCATTAACCATTAACGTCTTATTAAATCATTAAGAGTAAGTTAATATAATACTCAAAAAGATTGGGTCGTTACAATGCCACAAAGTTTCGTGCCTTAAGTTATGATTATTGGGATTACATTTCACTACTATGATTCATCCCATGTTATGAAATTATGATCTCTTTTGCAGGTTAAGATTTCCAAAAGATATGTTCTTATGAATATGATGTGATTGATATTTCTTTTGTTTACCCTTAATGAGCATTTGAGCTCACCCTTTTATGTTTTCTTTTCCCTAGGATATAAATAAAGGATTTAGGTTTAAAAAAAAGAATATCTTTATGGGAGATGTTGAAGATCTTTCACCACGATTAGAAGATTATATTCCGAGTTTCCAAAGACACTAAAATATTACGGTCTTTGTGTGTGTGTTTTTGTTATGTACTAATTATTCAGCAAAATTAATATAATGTCTATGTACTTTAAGCTTCGGGTCTCTACATAAATGATGTTATCATTCAATATTTGTTGGAATTATATATAGTGTGTCACCAAATTTTTCCTAAATTATAAGTTATATAGTATATTATGAACATCAATAAATTATATAGTTAAATAATATGGAAAAATATGAAAAAATAAGGATGATGAAATCCTATTGGGAATTATATTTATTAATGCATGATAAAAAAATATAAAAAGATAAAATCATTTTGATGATATGAAGACATGCCTATAGGTATTTTATAATTTTTTTACGTTATTCATCCTAGTAACTTGATGTCCAATATATAACATTTAGTTATTCTTTTATTATGAAATACATTTCATGTTCTTACACATTGAATGTATTTTATACTATCCTAAATAATGTAATTTTGAAAATGAATACTATTTAAAACATCCCAACCGCCACTCAATGTATTATGATAGGCCAATATGCCATTATCATTAGTTTATGTCTCCTAGAAACAAATTCTTAACGTTAATGACACAGTTAATAAAAAATCAAGGGGGATGATTTTCCCAAATTGAAAAACCATGTATTACAAATTAGCCAGAAAATAGAAGAAAAATTATAAATGGTATAGAACCCATTAAAAATCCTGTATCATAATAAATAATATCATAATTAGAGTCACATCCAAAAACAGACACTGAATAGTTTATTAAATAAAATACACAATGATGCTAGTGGTTATCAAGGAGTATTTGTGGCCTCAAGTCCGACACCATTGCATGTCATCAATATGATTTAACTAAAAAATATTGTATCATAAAGGTAAACTAGTAGTCATGTATGAGATCGTCCCATTGCCTGTACGACTATAAACTAGGTCTGCATAGTTACCATTGTTTATATATATTGCTTTAGAATATAACCTAGTTGGAAATTAATAAAACATTGAAAACATTCCACTAAAACAATAAAAAATCTATAAAAAGAAAATGGTGATGGCTGGATTGGTGTGTTTCAAATATCAATGAAATATATTCATATCATGATGTCAAAATCTCACACCAAATTAGATACCTCTCAAATCACTCCCCAATTATGGTGAATATTTCACCCTCGGTAGACATAGGAAGGTGATTATTATTCTTAAAGTAGTGGACATGGATCATGGGATATCAGTATGTCGTTGAGTACTAATCATCTAAATCAGTGAAATGTATTTACTTGAAAAGGATAAACAAAAAACAATGATTCCTTATATATGAACTATAATATTTTGAAATATACCAACCCTCGTTCTTCAATGGCTTTGATTCACAGAAATGGGAAATCTAATTGATGAATTTTATGATAGAAAATGAATGTAATGAGGATATATTCAATAACAATTCTATTTAGAAAATCATCATGGCTGACTTCCTACTAGAACATTAGAATTTGGAAGGAGTTAATTTCAAGAGTATGTGGCCGAATGTATGTGATTTGAATACAATTCTTCTTGTTGACTGTTTCCAAGAAAGAAATTGATTTACCAGGACAAACACACTCTTTGAGGATGTCACATTTATGAATGACTGTGATGTCACTTGAGGTATATCTACACACTCTTTTAAGGTAGTCATTGTAGGTTTGAATCCTCAAAAGCATGTAGGATATCTTAGAGGGTGTACTGATGAATTTTAAGTGATGCCTTTAAAAGATTCAACATGGGATAATGATTGCTTGGAGTCAATACCAGTTGATTAGAATATCTGGACAATGTTCAAGGGCATAACCGCAATAGTGTGGAGGGGTCAAATGGGTTCCAAAGTGTGTTCTTCCATGAATAATAGGACATGATAAAACTTGATCTTACTAGTTATATTCATGAATTTTTTATGAGGTGAGTATCTACCATGGGTGGAAAGTAAAACCATCATGGTTCTCATTCAAAATATCGAAGACCCATCTCCCCATAGTCATTATCACATTATCAGCCTATGAAACATCACATATAATATACTTCCAAGAATTATCAACAAGAATATTATGAAGTATTTAGATGTTTAGGTCTCTATAGATCAATATGGGTATATCCTAGGGTTCTATATCTAGGGTGATATAGGAATTTCACAAGAGATGCTATATGATATTGATTAAAATTTAGTTGACTCAAATGTTATTCTAAAACTATATACGGACAATTCCTTTGATAGAATTAATAAGAATTTGATTTTAGAATCCTTTAATTTCATGGGATTCTCTTCCTAGGTCTCAAAATTCTATTTCAGGTGTATCATCTTATCGTGGATTTCCATACCATTCATGTTTACGATGTATTGTTTCTTGAATGTAGTATGTGGGAATCTCAAGGGAAATTATGTTTCTCCCACTCTATTTATCATGACGTATCACACCCTAAGAAGGCTCATCCAAAATTAACTATCATCAGGAAACATCCTACCTTATGACTGTGTGAAAACATTTTGTAAAGTATATTATCTAATGTATACCAATAATACTATAATTATTCTAAATGGTAGGAGAAGCTCAATTTTCGGATTTATTAATATCATATTAGAGTATAATATTTGGAGTGCTAAATGGTTATCTATTATAAAATTAGTGTCTACCCCTCATCTCAATGCTCACACAAGAGGGATAGCCTCATGGGAAGGCTTCTGGGTTTTTGTAGACCCTTAGTCTCTATAGATTATATTTATGTTGGTGTATCCCCAGACATGATATTTATCCTTCACATTATTATAGTGGAATAGAATACCATGAGCCATATATGTAACTTAAAAAATAGGTACCTATAATTTAGTAGGATCCTTTCTCTCATTAATAGTTTTCTCATTTCAATTCCCATTCATATTATAGTAGTTCTCAACGTACAAAATAGGTGATCATAAATATTGAGAAAATTATATTTTATTTTATTTGGGATTATCATTCAACTGGAAAGTAGTATTTTGATTCTTGGATGATGCTGGTGAGGTTGGAGGATGAAGGGGTTGTTAATATCAGAAGAATACATGGGTAAATGGAAGGTCTCCATGAAAATCATTCATGGTATATTCTCAAAGAATTCACCATATGGGAAAAACTCATGGAAAATAAATATGGAACCTCCCTCAATCATCATGATGGAACTCTTATTCCCTTTGGAGAAATATTAATATGATCATCTCGGTTATTCATAGTCAACATCGCAGGATTATAGGTAGGGGTGATATCAATAGTGGGTGTCTGAATTGGGCTAGAATAGTTACCGGGTTTCCAAGAATTCTTATGATAGACACAACTTTTTGTAGTTTGAAGAAATATCTAGATCTCTCCCATATAGTCTTGAATGGGTATCAAAATCATCTTTTTGATCTCATCGGCATATCTTCCAAACAATAACAATGTATTTTTTTCTAGTACATCATTGAGTTCTTTCTCCAAAACGGATTACTATTGGCTCTTCTTGCCTGCAACTGAGCTGGATACATTGGGTCATACCCTTTAGTGAAAATAAATTCTAGCTAAGCATAATTCATTAATATGGAGAATACACAACAAGTCTATACTCACTGAAGATTTACATCATCTAAATTGTATATATATCATCTCCAAATTAAATTAATTATGATACCCATTTGAGGATTCCATTGCTCATTTATTCTAAAAAGGTGAATGTGTGACAGAGATCTGGAATAATTTCTGTGGGTTCACTGGTATTGTTTCACAAGACCTGTGAGATGCATAGTTATTAAAAAATTGTTATCATGGAATGGATTGAGACTTGTTTAAAATAAAGGAGATATAATGGATCCTTATAGAGAAATTTTGGTACATCTGAAAGTCAAAGTACATGACCAGGTTTGATGGAATCCTCTTCCCAATGCTAGCAATTATCTCTAAGAATTGCAGTGTGTTTATTGATTTTTCCCAGCTTATTAGGAATATAAAAGAGGCCCCCTTCCTCTATCAACTCATGAAACAAAACTAACATATTCCATTACCTCTCAATGTATCCTCATGGTAGTGGATCTGGTGGAAACCTCATTTGGGCAGTCTAAAAAATAATGTGCATGGTTCATGCAATTTGGGAAAGATGTGTGGTGGAGTCCTGGTCTGAGACATGATGGGATCTATCATTCTAGCACTCACATAATTTTTGGATATAGTCATTTACTCTAGGATTATGTAATGGATATTCTCACAGGATATAAAAATATATTTAAACGTCCATTGAATTGGTTGTCAGGGAAACATACTCCTTAATTCTATTCAACTCCTTGCATTTCAATTGTGGCATTCAGTGGTCTATCTCATAATATATCTATAAACATCCCCAATATCAAGTGGTTCTTTCACACCTGGAGCGATGGTAACTATGTTATCGACTTTATGGAATTAGCATCTGATTATGATGGATCAATTATCTACCACCTCTTTCTGAGCTCTATCTCTTAGTACGGTGTTGACAAAGTCTATACGGATGCTCTCGACTTCCACCACTTTCGCACCCCATTGTTTCTTTTTTATTTTATTTTTATAATTTTGGAGAACCGTTATTCATTATAATAAATAATGAGGATGTGATCAATAATTATATATATATGGTGTAATAGTCTAAACCATGACATACTCTATGAATGAACCCATATTCACATTCAATTTGTAAGACCAATGCATATCATATCTCAAAATGACATATGAAAAGTCAAAAATGTGAGGGTCAGTTTGTTCCTATAGTCCCAAGACATCACATAGCAGTATAGTCCAGTAATCCCAAAACCGAAACAAAAAATAGTTCTATCTCATTATTTCATTCCCATATTCATATGATATCATTCCATCTATCTCCATTCTGTAATCATTTAACCAAAATTCATTTTTTATAATATATAATTTAATTTTAACGTGAATGTTGTTACATTCTAAGAAAAAACACGATTTATATTTAAGTAATCAAGAATATTTTCCAATATGATTTTAACAAGATTAATTTATACAAAATAAGATGAAATTCATTTAGTAAACCGTTATACATTGAGCTTCATTTGAAGGGTCATGACTAACTGTCCACCTAAATCAAAAGAGTATAAGAATAATGTTCATTACATGATTCAATAATTCAGTCTACTGTTTGGATTTCTTCAATGAACCAAAATGATTATCATAAAATTTTTAACACACCCGTTTTGGTTGGTTTAGTTTTTTATGAACCAGTTATATTATATAATGGTTTTGGAATGATGATGGTTTGATATTGGTTCTATCACAAACTAGACAGAATAAACATATACAATTAAATGTATACCTATTAAGTCATGTCCCAAAGGGTATTCTCAATCCCCAGGTGTTTGTAACATGAACATGACATGATATCAAACATCAAAGGGAATAGTATTAACACAAAGGGTGATAAAATAGTGCAAGATAATTGAAAATAGTTTCATTATGACAATCAATCATCATGAAGAAACATACAACAAGAATTTAGATAACAGACTGGATGAAAAATATCATCCATAATTCAATTCTACATCTACCAAGACATTATATCTCAAACCATGTGAAACAAGTGGGTAATATCTCCACCGGTCACCATCATCACTCCAGAGTTCTTTGAATCATGTACATCTACAACTTCCTCGTGAAACATTACTTTTCCCTATACATAGCATATCAGGATCTAAAAATGCTTAATGATAGTGGAAGGGTGTGAACTAAACATCACAGTAGGGTCTCACCATGTTTTCCATAATCAATGAATTAATAATTAAACCATTTTTTCATTCAATTTAAATTAAAATATCATAGATGAAATCAATATATTTTTAATCCAAAAAATTATTTTTAATAAAACTACTGTAGATATATAAAAACATGAATAAAATGTATATTTTATATGAAACATGTATTTAAACTATCTATAATGACCTAAATTGTACTATAAACAATGAAATGTGTAAACAATTAAAAAAAATCAAAGAATCTTGGTCATCACCTCTAAGGTACATTTGTTTTTGGATATAAGATCCTCACATTGATTAATCATTTTTACAACACCATTATGCATGAAAAATTCCTAAGGAACAATCCATGAGTATAATCAATCAATGAACCTTTAGGGGACCCATCATGGGATATCACATTGAACATAGTATTCATAGTGTTTTCATATTTAATACATTTATAATATGAAAGATTCCATGAGTTCTTGTCCTAATAACCAAATAACTACTCAAGTTCATGTTGTATTATATAAATCAATAAATTATACATTAATTAATAGTAGATTATTTAATTCCAATATCATTTTATAATTCACATTTCCACTCCCAAATTTTACGTTCAATATAGAATTTTACATTTAAAACTAAATCATAGGTTTTCATATATTCCTGACTTTATGAATCATCAGCCATCTTAAGAAAATTTTCTCATGAATAAAAATCCTATCATTTATGAAATAAAATTCGACTCAAGCCATCATTTTTTCTCATAATCCTCCAAAAAATTTCAATTCCATTAAAATTGGAGGGGGGGATTCACAATTTTCATGCCCTTTTAAATTGTACATCAAATAATCTCAAATATAGGATAAAAAATAAAAAACCATTTAAAATAAATGAATACATTTATGGTTTCAACATTATGAAGAATAATTATGGAACCACCTACCTTTAATCGCACTATTAAATCAACACTCGCAATAGGAAATTCCAAAGGAGAATGATGGGAATATAATCAAGGAATCAATAATAGAATCAGGATCCATCAAATGAAATATTATATCCATAAAGAACATTATGATATATCAATATCTAATAAGTGTAGAATGGATAACGTTGATAACCAAAGTAGAAAAGATTAAATTACATGAACATGATTAAACACAATCACTGATTCATTGATCCTTAATGATAAGATGTAGAATGAGTCATTTTCAAATCTTTAGAAACGTTAAATTCTAATTAATTGTATTAGTGTCGAATGAGGGTGATTTGGTGGTAAATCATGGGCCCTAATATTTGTATTTGATGTGTTATTAGAATTAAAATCCATAATCATGGATTCCTTGTTATGTTGATTGGTTAGTAATAATCATTCACCCAAACTATGCACCCTTAATAAGATTATGGATGGAGTGAATTTTTTTTCCGCATAGTCATTTTCATGGTACACCAAATTTTAAATCCACCATTATCTTTCACTCATGTGATTTCATTTTTAAGTATTTTCCAATTTATTTTTTTTCTATCATTTCCTCATGTTTTATTTCAGTTTCATGAGAAAGTTGAAAATTTGGGTTTTGGAAGGGGGTGGCGCATGACTTACACATGGTAAGAGGAAACTGTGTGCCTTTCCTATAAAATATTCAACCAAGGTTTCATTTTTGGATAAGGGATTATCAAACTAATAGTTTATTTTTTTTGTAATCTGTTTGGCCTAAAAATGATACTTTTCCTGCTTAGAGAGTAAGGGGAGCATAGTTTCAGCACTGTCCGACAAACCGTGCGGTCTGTACTAGTCATGAAGAATTATATTTCCTTTTTTACATCTCCTATATATATCATCGTAAACCCCCATTTCTATCCATTTCTATATTTATATCCCTAGGTACACTTCCCCCTTCCTCCTTCCATTGAGATCCATTGTTGTGGGATATCTCTCATAGATATTTCAAGAAACCCTCAAATAAATCTATCCTTTCTTGATTTATCCCCCTTTTATAGGATTTCCTTTTTCTCTTTTATGGCTTCACTTCTAAAATGGGTAGAGAGTCATTTATACGGTTAGATATTATTTTTTTTGGGATTAATATCGTTTTTATGGTTCGATCTTGCCTCTCTAGTGTGGGATTGAGGTGTTTTCAATGTTTTCCAATGGATTCTGGATATATCTACATTTGAGATAGGAGGTTCTATTTTTACACATTATTTGGAGTTTTTAATATTCTTTATTTTCTTATTTTTATGTTATCTAGATTATATGTTTGTTGAGAAATAGGTTTTCGAAAAACAAATATTTTTATTTTGGGTTGAAAATTGCTTTTCGAAATGAAGTGGTGTGTGTTCTATGTTTATAATATGTGATCTTACATGGTTTCTACAAAAAGGTGTTTAATAAATTATACATGTGATGAGAGAATAGTTTTTTAATATATTTGGTGTGTGTTTGATTTCAAAATTGGTTTTGGGTGTTGAAATGGTGGTTTAACATGTGGGTGTATATTGATTTCAGTATGCATTTGTGAATTTTTGTGATCCTTGTGACATGTGGAGTAAACATTCTGCATAAATGGAAACCTATGTATTTATATGGGTGGGAAAGGACTAGTATTCTAGTGATTAATAAGTGTACACAGTATGGATTCACCTAGTGGGACTGATGATTACAACAACAACTACATATTTATGATGATTGGATACTAGTAGAATTTTGGATGTTTCTCCTCTCTAGATTCTTGTGCACAACTATAAGGATGGTCATTATTACTAAACCAATTTTTATTGAGATATGATATCTCCATGGTCTCATTATAGCTTGATCCTAGAGGGGTTTTCCATGAAATTGGGCTATATTGTGATATCATACCTCCCATTGGTATACATTGAAAGCTTTTTTATTTCAAAATCAATGTATTTTTTCCCTATAATGTTTTCCATGAAAATGTTGTTGGTTTTATTTTATAAAATATTCATGTTAATTTTCCTTATAATTTTTATGTATTGAATCCTTTCATTGGATGGCATCATAATGTCTATTGGTTCAAACCCTACTTGTATGTTTGTGTTATAGTCAACTTGGTTATGTTTGATACAGGTAAAGAAAAAATGTTTGGAGATGGTGGTTCTGCTTTCTAGTGGTCTCCACTTTTCGGTGTTGTGGTGGTGGCTTCTGTTTGATGCTCCTCTCTTTCCATGGAAGTTTTTTCGTATAGTTTTGTTTCTACTTTTTATTTAATACCATTATAATATTTTTTTAAATACTGAAACATTTTATCTGGAAATAGTTATTCCATATTTGGTTGTCTTTACTCTATTTTCCATTTTTTAGAGTTTATTTTAATGGCTATATATTTGGGTCAAATAATTCCCAATTGGCTTTTATTGATACCTTGGAAGTTGTTTCTAACCCATGTGGATGTGGAAGGCCCTTCAGGGCTATCCACTGGATGGGTCAGCTGTTAGATCGGGGTGCACTCTATCTTAGATTGTAAAAAAATGGTTTTATAGAATGTTTCTCTCTTTTTGTGAAAATATATATTTCATGATTCTAGATACACTAGAGTTAATATTTTTGGGGAATGATGTCAGGGTTGCGAGTTGGGGGCCTAGAAAACACTTCTCATGAGAGGAATCGAGTCACCTAGAAATGTGGGATTTTTTATTCGACTTTTCCTCTAGGTGAGACATACAGGTTGTATACTACATATGGAAACTATGTGTGGGGGAGGAGTAGATAAGATAAATTTTCATGTTATTGTTTTTGTTGTTAATTCCTTTGAATTTATGGGATGTTGGTTTTTTATGTTATTGCTGATTTTTTTGAATGGTTGTATTGGTGGTTTTACTTGTGACTGTTGATTATTTTATGAAAATGCCGCCTAATAGATTTCCTATATAACCACAGGAATATTCTTAACAGAGTTTTCCCTAGCTAATTTATCATATATTAGAAAAAGGTTTTGTTTAGTATCTTCAATATTTGTTTCAGGGAGCAGGTTATGGTCCTGCTCTTGTTTGAGAAGCATGAAGTAGGTCCTATAAAGGAAAATTCTTAAGTGTTTTTCCAGACCAAGCCTCCTAACTTATAAGGTAATGAATAACATCAATTAGAATATGAGTATATTGAAAATATTGAGATGATGTTTGAGTTCCTAGAAACACTTGAAGATGTTATGAAAAAATGTGTATTGTTCTTGTTATAGAGTTATAGTTTTAGGGGGAATGTCTTAGTGGATCAAACTGGGAAGACAGAGCAGATATATTGGAAGGATTTCAAGATCATATTCAATGAGTAGTATTTTGATGAGGTCAACTATTGTGAATTATCACAAGAGTTCATTATATTTTTAAAAGTTATCAGATAGTAAAAGAGTATACTAATTTCTTTTCTCATCTAGTGCAGTATGCATCTATGACTGTTTCAAATTAGTATATGAAATCTCATAGGTTTGAGAGAGGGATTCAGCTAAAGATTTATTTTCTGGACTTTTAATTCAAACTGATGACCTACTATGAGGTGTATAATCATAAATGTATGGTCAAGATCAATCATAAATTTAATATTGGGATCTTGGGAGTCATACTAGTAGTTGGTAGTGGCATCTCATCAAAGAAAATGAGGATGTAGGATGATCAGGTGAAAGGGGAAGTGGTAGCTCAGGCCATCCTTCCTCGAAGCCACCATTTGTGGATCCCAATGTAGGGTCTTTTGTGTGCCACAATTGTGGGAATTTTGCGAATATACGACCTTCATCCAAATATCCTATGAAATCCTCTCATTAATGTGGTGCGATGGGGATCTAGTAGCGATTATATAGAGACACACATTTATATTAGAGTGGAGAAGGATTTGTGGTCTCTAAGGGGATTTTATCCCCTTAAAAGCAATCCAGGACCATAGTACCACAATTTAGTAGTTGTTGTGGTAGGGAAAGATCATCTTCTATGTAGATTCAATTTAGGTAAGAGCCTCAGGAGAGTGGTTGTATATAGGCTCAAGATGTGGAAAAGAATCATCATGCCTTGGATCAAGCACATGCATGATCATAAGTAGGGCCTTCGACAATTTGAGGTTGAATTTTGATTACATTTTCTATATTCATAGTTTTGTCTGATACTAATGCTTCTATTTCAATTATTTATACCCCGTAGTTGATATTTTAAACTTTCCAATGGATTTTTTATCAAATGTGATGGATTTGGAAACACATCCAGGTAAGATGTGATATAAGGGTATTTGGTGTCCATCTTGTGCACTCACTATGTCTGTGGTTGTGCAAGATTGGAATTTCTTGGTCTTAAAGATTGAAATATTTTACGTAATAATTTGTATGGACTGGATGGTTCCCTTCCATCCACACAATTATTATTATAGGTGGGTACTAAAATTTTTTATCACTTGATGGTAGTACCATGGTATTTTATGGTGAATGGGAACCTCGTTCAGGTTGTGTTGGACCTCCACCTCCAGAATTCAGAAATCCTGGTTTTTAGTTATTTTCACTCATGTTGGAAGACGATGGTAGTGCTCTTCAGGGTGTATTACATACTATGGTGGATGACTTCTCATAGATATTTCTAGATGAATTGATAGGATTTCCTAAAGATATGTATGTGGAGTACTAGATTTATTTGGCACTAGGAGTAATATGAATATCTCTTACCTCATACCATATCACCTCCACCAAGAAATGAGAATAAACTGAATAGTTGGAATATTTGGAATCAAAAGGATTCATTCACCTAAGTTTATCTTCATAGGCCACCCCAGTCCAATTTGCGAAGAAGGCCTCTGGATCACTCCATGTGTGTATTGATTACTGGAATCTAATTAAGTTAACCATTAAGAAACAATACCATTTTCTGTAAATTGATGACCTGTTTGATTAGACTAAAGGGGAGATACAATTACAAAAAAATGATTATCATTCTCGTGGGAGATGCCGATGTCTCGAAAATAGAATTTCAAAGTAATTAAAACCATTTTGAATACATGATCATGCCTTTTGGGTAGGAAAATAATACAATTGTATTTATGGAGCTTAGAAATATATTTTTCCACATGTATCTAGATTCATGCATTATGGTGTTTGTGGATGAAATTTTAGTTTATTTTAGATTAGAAAAGAATACTGAGCATTATTTGAGGATCGTTTTGTCCACTATTTAGGATCATCGACTCTACGAAATAAATTCAAAATGAACTTTTTAGATCATGTTTGTAATGTTTTTGGGCCACGTGATCTCAAAACATAGGGTTTCATTAGGCCTTAAAAAGACCAATATAGTTATTTCATGGGGGTAATTGAATGTGTTTAAGATCAGAAGATTTCTACGACTAGATGGATATTACATGTATTTTTTGGGACTTCTCTTATGTTGATTCGCTCATGAAAACACTAATCAAGAAATTAGTAATGTTTGAATGGATTCTGTATTCTCATATGTCATTTGAAGAGCTAATGTGTCCATTTAATACAAATCCTATGTTGAACTTACAAGAATTTGGAAAGGGGTACATGTTTTTTTTTCATTCTTTAGGAATGGATCATGGGTGTGGGTTGATGGAGAATAAACATGTGGTGGAATATGGTTCTCACCAACACTGATCACATGAAAATAATTACCTAACCCATGACATGAATCTAGAAATGATTATTAATGCTCTGAATATGGGTTGTCATTATATTTTCAATGAGCTATTTTTGGTATATTCTGATAATAATATTGTCTCCCAAAAATATATGAATTTGAGGCATCATTATTTGGTGGAGTACCTTAAGGGGTTTAAATTCCATATAGTTTATTCCCCGAGAACATGTAATGTTTTGGCTATTTATTTGAGTAGAAAAGTATCAGTGTAATATTTAATAGATTCTAGTGATTAATGAAAGTTGATGGGGATCTTCACTCAGATTCACTAAGAGACCAAGGACTATAGTGGAGGTTCATTCTTGGCTAGTGTTCAGTTGGATCCTTCCCTTCTATACTTGATTCAGTGGGAACATATTGGTGAGTAACTATCCCAGTAATATATGTAGAATCTTCATGCTGTGGAGATGCCTTGGGATTGGTCATTATCTCCCAAGGGAATATTGTCTTTCAAGGGATGTTTTGTGATTCTGTTGTCTATGAGGATGGTGGTGACGCATGATAGCCACAATTCTCAATGGTCTACTCATCCTGTAGATTCAAATATGTATTAGGATGTACATCGGCACTTCTAGTGGCCAGGTATAAGGTGGGATATAGATGGCTTCATATCGAGGTTCTATAAGTGTTAACAGGTAAAAGTAGAGCATCAAGGGCCCTTTGATTTTCTTCATCCACTAGCCATTCCTACCTAAAAGTGGGATAAGATATACATGGAATTTAATTTTGGAATACTTCATACCTATCGTTTATGGAATGATATTTGGGTTGTGATTGACCATCAGACAAGTTAATCCCATTTCATTCCAATATGAAATTCAGCAAAGGAGGATGAGTTGGGCTTATTTTTTATTCAATAGGTCATGAAGATTCATTATGTTCTTTCAGAAATTGTTTTTGATAGGGAACACGCATGTTACCAATTGGTTTTGGGAAGGCCTTCAAAATTAGATGGGTTCGCATATCACAATGTGCATGGCATACCATCCTGAAAGAGAAGGGCCACAAAATAGGAACTCATAGACGAAATCCTATGAGAATGTGTTTTAGACTTTGTTAGATTAGGGAATTTCCATTAGGTACTGGTCATTTTTTCATATAACAATAACTACAATTCATTGAATTGAATGAATCCTTTTGAGGGGCTCTATGGTCAGCGTTTTCGTTCCCTGCTCTGTTGGACTGAGGTGGGTGAGACCTCATGGTTGGGACTGAGCTTAGTGAAAGATAATTCTGAGAAGGTCATGGTAATTTTGAAGTATTTTTTGAAAGGTTATAGTAGCCACAAATCATAATCTGATTAGATACAATGAGATCATGAGTTTTATGTGGGTGGCGGAGTGTTCTTGAAGGTGTCACGTCATGTGGTTCATCATCAGTTGGGAAATTAAGGAGAGATAATGTTGATGTTTATCAGATATTTTGAGACCATCGAGTGGGTTAGAATAGTGGAATAAAGATTAGATTTTCCTTTAAAATTAACACCAATTCACGATTTGGCCCATGTATCCCAGTTAAATAATTATAACCAAGATCTGTCTCATGAGTTGATTTGGGAAGAAGTGGAAATTGACCATGATTTATCTATGTTTGAGAGGCTTTTGTGAAATGTAAAATCCTAATATATGGTGATTATTGGGATGTATATTCCTTTAGCCCATGTTATTTAGAATTATAGTAATTACACGAATTAGACATATTAGAGGAAATCATTGGATAAAGAAGAGTATCCATTTTTATTCACTGATCAATATTTGAGTTGACTTTCCACAGAAAAAAAAGATTTCATGGTGGGGATAATTTTAAAACCCCTGATTTTATTTTGAGGTATCATTTTATATATTTTATATCTATATTTCCATCTATGCGATTTCTCAGAGTTTATTGAGAAAATTATTATAATTTCATATTAGTAGGGGTGGAAAATTTCTTGTGCATGTTCAGGGGAAACCGTAAGCCATTCGAAGAAAACTATGCATAAAGGTGTAATTTTTAGATAGAGGCTTATCAAATGGTTATTACATGGTTTAGTAACCCTGTGTGGGAACTATGCAACATTTCCTTCTTGGATAGTAAGGGTATATGGAGTCTGCACGGTCTTGAAATATGTTCTAGAAAACTGTGCTGCCTATCTATGGAATTAATAATAGAATTTATATTTTTTATCTCTCAATTATTCTCACCCTAAACCCCCATTTATCACCCCATCATGATTTCTAACCCTATTATTGTTGCCCCATTACCCTTATTCTTATGGATCCATTTTGGAAAGTGATTTTTCATTGATTCATCAAGAAACTACCATGTAAGTCCATCATCTCTTGATTTCCCCCCATATCTTGGGTTTTATTTCTTATATCATGGGGATTCACTTCTCTAATTTGTAATATATATTTTCTAGGGTTATATATTGATATTTTGTTTTAATATTTGTGTTTATGGTTCAATCGTTCCTTTCTTGGGTGTGATTTATATGTGGAAAATATTTTCCACAAGAATCTAGATGTTTCTTATTTTGATGTTGGTGGTTTCATGTTTAAAAATCATTTGGTGAATTTAATATACATGGTTTTATTCTTTTGGATCATCTGTATATTATATGTGTGGTGAAAATGTGTATTTAAAAATATTAATGGTTATTTTTTGGAGAAAATTTTGTTTCCAAAGAAAGTGGGGTGTTTTCTCTGTGTATAATATATGTGCTTCCTTAGTTACTTTATAAAGGTTTTTAGTTATTCATTCAAGTGATCTGAATCATGTTTTGAAAGGGTTTTGGTATGATTTTGGTTTCAAAATGTGGTTTTGGTGTGGAAATTGTTGTTTATCGTGTGGGTTTATAGTTTTTGGGAATTTTTTAAATGAATTGTAGTGATCCATGTGACATGTGAATTAAAAATTGATCACAAAGAGAAACCAAACTATTTAGATGGGAGGACTATGACTAGTATGTTAATGATTCAAAAGTGGATTTGGAAAAGATTTACCTATTTGGATTGACGATTGCAACAGTAAATAAAAATTAATGATGATTGGAGATAATGATAATTTTGGCTGTTTTTCATCTCTAGGGGTTTGTGAAGGAGGATGTAGATGGTTGTGATTACTATACCAATTTTCACTGAGAGACATCATCTCTATGGTCACACAAGTGCTTGATCCTATAGTGTTTTCCCCTAACATAGTTCTCTATTGTGATATTGTACCTTTCATCGCCATTCGGGGTACCTTGTTGGATATTTCAAAAGAAATTCATGTTTCCCTTAATTTTTCCATGAATATTTTATTAGTTTTCATTTATAAAACATTTATGTTAATTTACATAATAAGGTTTATACCATGGAACCTTTCGTTATGTGGAATCCTAATGGGCTTTGGCTCACACCCTACTTAGACCTTTGGGTGTATGTAGACATGGTTATGATTAATAAAAGGTGATGGAAAGATGTTTGGATATACTGGTTTGTGTTTCTAGGGGTATACCTTTGCAGTTGTTGTTGTGGTGGCTTTAGGATGATGATCTTCTCATTTCATGGAGGTTTTTTTGGATATTTTTTCCACCTTTTTTTGTTACAGCCCATTCTGGTTTTTCGTTAATCATTTAAACATTATATGTGAAAATGGTTATTCCTTGTTTGGTTATTTTTAATATATTTGGGTTTATTTGTTTTAGTTGGGTGTTATAGTTATTTACCTGGTTTAAATCATTCCCAAGTCGCATTACATGATACCCAAGCACTTCTTCTAGCTTGTGGGGATCAGGAACGCCGTCAGGGCTTTACATTGGCCTGGTGGGGTGTCTGATTTTGTGGTACTAAAACTTGGTTTATGATAGAATCCAAGGGTGTATGGTTCAGATTGGTGGCCCCTTGGTATGGAATAAATATATTCCCATTCCAAAATATCATCATAGGGTGTAATCTTTTCAAGGGAAAATTACATGGGTTTTCCTAACTAGGAAAAAAATGTGCACATAACCCAAAACATCCAAATCTTTTCAAACATCACTAAAACCAACTGAAGATAATCAAAAAACTAATGCTTATTAAATGTTTTATAAATTAATTTAATGAAGGTAATGAGATCTAAAAATTTCCCAACCATAACCAATTTTTATCACCAAAAATCCTTTTATGATGATTTCATATCATTTTGATGAGACCACTACTCTTTCTTCAGTGCCTCACACTACCATGTATAATGAGAATTACAACCATGATGTCATATCACAGAGATGCAAGGTATAGATTCCCATGATGATCCACTACCTTAGAGTCAATAATCATAAATGAAATCTTTGTTAGAGATAAACTTTGTTCAATATCTAGATCTTCCGAACATAGGACTTGGAAAAATATGGAATGATACTTCTTGAGTCCTAATACATAAAATATGTGTAAGATCAATGTCAACTATTGTGAAAAGTATAAATTTTAATCCACATTACCTACCCACTCAATAATATCAAATGAATCCTAAATCATTAGCATAATATATTCCTATTTTTTATGATATCAGTGAACCAATATGGGTGAAACTATAAAAAACAACTAGTATCCATATAAAAACTCAATTGGTATCCATTGAAGATCAACATATGATTTATAACATATCTAGTACATCACCTTACAATGATAAATATGCTTAATCATCAACATCATATGTGGGATGGAAGTTGGTCGAACGAAGGATGCTCCATGAATATCCAATCAATAGTGAGCATATCAGCATGGATTTCCATAAAAGGCCTCAATTTGTTTCATTGTTATAGGATACTAGTAACATTTGGTGTTGGAAAACACAACTTTTCTAATGTGTTTGTCTCGTGTTCCATAAAATTCATGAACACAAGAATATAACATGTCTTCCAAGCTATGTTTTTCTCATTATGTATATACAACTTTTTTTGGGTGATACACCTTTCTCAATATAACAATGGCTGATAACACATCATAGAATCAAATTCAAAAATGATTAGTTAATGGGGGATCCAAATTAGAATCAATAATATATGAAACACCATGAAATATGATAATTACTTTGACAAAAATGCCTACAAAATCATCAACTTTTGTTATATCAACATTGGTAATGTCGTAATATGATTTTATTAGATGATCAACCACTACCCAAATTATATTTTTCTTCTATGGGTTTCATAGAAACTTAACTATTAAATACATAATAATCTGATACCTCATCCTGGTTTCTAATAGGAAGGGGATGAATCAATCTTTAGGATTTATGGTGCTCATACATGAACTGTTTACATGTATAATAATGAGAAACAATGTCAGTATGGTCTCACCCCATACATGGAAACTGGAATCTTCTCTAGATATCCTAGAGAATCTTTGTTGTACTAGGGGGTACTGCCCATTGGATATTATGGCTATCCTCATCATAGATTTGTTCACTTGAAAAGGAACAAAATTATTATTCTATAAAATATTGAATAATGTCACAGGATAATGACCACTCACAAATATTATCCCCACTATAACAAGGGTACCCAATTATAAAAAATTTAATATAAAGTTTCTTCTCTTTAGGAATAATATCATTAAGAGAAGAGGTCAAATAATTGTTTGTATGAAAAAAATATCACATAAACTCAGTCTCCCAAATGAACCTAAGAAAATAGATCCATATGTATTCACCCTTTTGAATATTTTTTCACGACATGAGTCATTTGTTTCCACCTCAAAGTATAAAAAATAACATTACCATTACCATGGGTGGAGGAGATATTGAAATAAATGGACATCTATAAATCAACCCATCTTATCTATGAGAAGATGAAATATTTTTGTGACATGATTTTACTCTTGATTTTATAGTAAGAAATGATGTTAATCCTCTATATGAAATGGTAAAGCTAATAACATTTAAAATCATGCATCACATCTGTGAGAATTGTACCATGGTTAGGAAAATTATTCTTAGGTGGTATACTCATCCTCAAACCATAGGCCACCACATGATCAACAATTATAATATGTCATCCCAAACATGAACAAGATGTTTCACAAAATACGACAAAGACTTTCCTAGACTCTATAATGTTGTACACTATTGTAGAATTCAAAAGGAAATTCAAATCATCAAAATAGTTTGTAAATTTGAATCACAAATGAACAATTATTGATTTTGAGTGATAGTGTTACATGTATAATAAATCATACATATACTTTTAACAAAAATTTGGGAATACCCCTTCAAACCCTAGATGCTCAGAATCTTGAAAAAACTGCATGGTTTCTCCAATGTAATAATTGATTTCACCTTATTAGGGTTAAATTAAATATAATTTCCATAAATAATGTCTCCTAAAAACATTTCTTCCTAAATCAATTACTTACATTTAGAATGATTTGTGTAAATTAGATGATATCTCAGAATTTATAGAACAAATCCCAAATGATGCACTATTTTTCCTTAGTTTTTAATTAAAAAAATGTCATCC
Source organism: Viscum album (assembly GCA_963277665.1). NCBI lineage: Eukaryota > Viridiplantae > Streptophyta > Magnoliopsida > Santalales > Viscaceae > Viscum > Viscum album. The sequence continues at coordinate 358,328,701 of OY728126.1, read as the reverse complement.
AATAAGAAAACCACAAATAAATCAAGATACCCGTGGAATATTCTATTCATAAATTGCATAAACACGATAGGATAATTGTTTAGAAAAAAAATCATAACAACAAACTCATAATAGATATACCTACACTTGATTGAATTATTCAGGATGCCAAATTCTCTAATTCTCTACTACATATAACCTCATGAAAGATAAATATTTTAGAAAACATTATCTCCTTTAAACTATTCAAATAGAACATCAATATGTGTAAATGGATACTAGATCTTTACATAAACTCTATTTAATTATCAACAATCAACACAAAGGTGATGTGTTCCATCAAATTTCATTTGAAAGAGAATATACACCTCCAATGGTGACACACTAGTTTGAATAAATCCCTTATACAAATGATCATCCAAGTATGTTTTCATAACATTTAATTCAGATGGTTCCATAAAAGATGGCATAGTTGAGATGGGTTGGGTGCCTGTTAGTATATCAATAGCAAAATGAACATTCAATACTCTTGGTAAACTAGAAAATTCAGATGGAAACACAACAGAAAATTGATGAAAACTAGAGGGATGTCTTCACTCAAAGACTACCTTTGTAGGTAAAAAAAATAAAATATTGATATTACCCCTCCCTAATTAATTAATGATGTAACAAACCTACTTGAAATTTTTATAATTATGATTTTAAAATAGAAAACAACCTATTATGTGAAGAAATAGTGATCCTCCAAAGTGAACAGTCAATCAAAGTTATATGATAAATAATCTAATCCATCCTAATAATGACTCCTTGGGGATTCATTCCAAGATCCACAAAATTAAAAGTATTCTCAATATACAATGGAGATAAAACTATAGAGGAACATTAGAGACCATACTCTCAATTTTTTCCATTCGGTGTTATAAAATCCATCAACTAAGAACAAAATTTGTATGAAGGTTTTAGAAATTAGAAAATATGAGTTGATATGAATGAGTGAGATTCACCAATATTAAATAAATAGTCACTAATGATAAAGCTATTGTGATTGTTTATCTCACTATCACTAGAACTACATCAATATCCCCTTGAGACTCTTCTACTTTTTGATGAAGCTTCATTTTGGATTCTTGTGGCTAGAACCCCTTAGTTATTCAAGAGTATTATTTCACTATATTACATTTTTGTAGATAGATGTGGATATTCCACTATGAAGGTATGAAAATAGAAGGATGAACTTGTACATGTGAGCTAAATTATTGAATATACCAAAAGATCATGGGTGCCTCACTGAAAACCCACATAGAGTGCCAAGCTAGAAACATTAGAAGTATGCCCAAGAGACAATTCCAGACACCTAAGGTGGTCTGGATGAAGTCTAATATTGAGATATAATATACGACTCATCCAAATTATATTTTAATTTAAAGGGAAATAATAGAACATCCACTGGGAGTATGTTTAAGTCCCATTAACATTGAATTACCAACCAGTTCAATATTATCAATTAGTTCTCCTTTCATTATGGACTCATAAGATGTGAGAATCATCATGAAAACCTGAAATAATATATCTGAACATTAGGTGATCTCAAATAATTGATAAAATTAGTTTCTCTTTTTCCATTACCTCATTGGAAAACATAACATGTTATGAAAATTGATTTGAATACCATGCCACGATATAGTATCCTTTTTGGATAATTAGAAATTCCATGTAATTTTAAAAGACCACATTTTATAGATAAAATAATCCTTGAAAATAGTTTTAATTTATTTTGAATAAAATCTTCCAGGATGCTTTCATGTATCCACAAAATTCCACAATAATATACGAGAAACCTAAATTTTAAAGGCACCATAGTTCAAATTAGTAATATCATGTGTATACATGAACACAAAATGTAGATCAATATTTTTCAACCAATCCCCATACCTTTGAGTACCATTTGATAAGTGAAAAAATGGAAGATTATGAAAAAGAATCTCTTGAAAATGTTCTCTAACATAACCACTTCATGGATCCCCTAGAGGATCTTGAACAATTTTTGGTGCTTATACCTATCCCAAATCATAGAAGGAATGAAAAGGTATATCAACTATATTATAATCACCTATATGATTCTTTAACTATGGTTCACCAATAGATTCTTCCTAAGGTCCATTCATATGTTTCCTCAATAACATGAATATATAAATCATCTATTGGAAATCTATAGACATCACCAAGGATTCAGGATCATTAAATAAAACAAAATACACAGTGATGTGAATTTCATTAGAAACTGTTCAGTCTTCCTGTATTTTATTATGCTCAGAACAACTATGATAATCATTTAAAGCCAGATCAGAACATTCCTCAAGGATATTTTTCCTAAACAGCCGGGTTGACTCATGTATTGCTACGATGAATGTTTTCCAGAAACATTTTCAAAACTACAAATTAAGTCCTAAAAATACTATATATTTATTACCAGGACAAACCAAACATTGAATTGAAATAAATAAAATATGTTCAACCTCTCCATTATAGATTTTTTTTTGAAATTATTCTGAATACTCTAGTATAATAATACATGAACAAGTGTATATATTTCTTAAATGACATTCTTGATCCCCAGGGGTTGGGAAGTCGCTCATGAAATAATATCAATGATCAAAGAGAACATTTTTTTACAATGGGAGATAAAAAATTATAGTATACTACAATATATTATATTTATGTAAAAACTAACAAAGGATAATATTAGAGAAATTTTTTAGATAAAAAATCCAAATCTAAACATCATATAAACTACAATGCCACATCCACAATGACATAGTCTCTCAGACCATCTAAAACAAGTAAATAATATCTCCAGTAGTCACCATAATCACTCTAGAATCTTATAGATGATGAATAAAAAACTATTACATGTTTTTTCGTCCCATTCCATAGTCTAGGAAGAAAAATATATATATAATATCGAAGAAAAGGTAGGTTTTGATCGAAAAATCCTAGTAGGGTCACAACAACTATTGCATATTCAATTTCATAAAAATTACAAATTTTATTCGTTCAATTTAAATATTATAGGGCATGTAAACTCATTTACATATTATTAAAAGAAAACTATTTTTAATAAAATGATAGTAGATATATAAAAACATTTTAAAAATGATTGTTGTTTATAAAACCTTCATATCAAATAGTTTTCCTTAATATTATAGTTTTATAAAAAATGAAATACAGATAAATTAAAAAAAATCACCATGTTCATCAACCATGAGGCATGTTAGTTTCTATATATAGGATCTTCACACTTCATAATCATTATCACAACAAATTCATTGGTTCACACTCTATTGGGATAATTTTTAATAACTCAATAATGAACACAATAAGGGAAATAATGCCGAAAATGTTTTAGTTAGTGTAGTAATAATCAATCCATTGTTATATTGTCATAAATCCATCATAATTATCCAAATATCCTACCATATAATCAATATCACATGTATTTCAATCAATAATTTATTTATTTCACTTATTCTATGATAATTCGTTTGTTTTGAAATTATTTTATCATTCATAATTAAAAATTGAAATTTCATGTTCAACCTTCCTTTTATAATTTCAAAACCAAGTCACTGGATTTATTTAAAATGATTTCATTAAAAATAATCACACATTATAATCCAATTTTCTCATGACCCTACATCAAATCATTCAAATGATCAAATGAGAATTTAATCCATTATTTTTCTCATAATCCAGGCTATAATTTCAATTCATTTGAAATTGGGGGTTTAAAATATTTTCAGGATATTTTAAATCACACATCAACTCATCTTTGCTTATATTTTTAAAATAAATTTTAAAATCATACCAAATAAATTGATCAATTTATTATTCCATTATTCTATTATAAACAAATATTTAATAAATTACCTTTAATCATGCTATCAAATCAACACCGGCCAAGAGAAATGACAATAAAGAATGATGGGTAAAAAGATAAATAAATCAAACCATGTATAAGGATCCATAAAATAAAATATTATATCCCTCAATAACATTCTGATCTATCATTCTCTCACAATGAGGTAAGGATGATCTAGAGAAACCAAATGAGAGAAGTCTCACATAACAAAATGTGATAGAATGAAACCACCAACTCTTTGATATGAAATGATATGGGGTTTTAAGATAATTATATCACCTCTTGAAAGCCTCCAAAGATCAGATAATCATATAAGTATAAAATGGGGGTGATTAGGGGGTTTAAATATGGTTCATTATATGTTTAATTAAAATTTAGTGGGAATTAAAAAATGATCTAATTATTTCATGGTTGTGTTTCCCATTTAGTTAATACCATGTTCCCTATCCATGTTCCCATACTTGGATTCATGATGGGGTTCATTTATTTGAGGTATAGTTAGGTTAAACATCATCCAAACATGAAAACCCATAATATCCAAAGGTTCACTAAATGGTGGGTTAGGCACATTATTTTCTAAAACCTAGATCCCCCATCCAGGTTCTCAACACAAGGTCTGCTATTTCATGGACCTAACCACATGGTTTTCTAGTACCCTGTAACAACTATTCTAGGCCTCCAAAACAAATTAAATCTATCAAACTACACCAAAACCAACCCAAGGAAAGCCACTAATAGTAAATTAATATAGTGATCAAGTTGAAAATGGAGAAGATAATGAAATGATATAGATTAATCTATTTTAGATGTGTTTTAAAACATAAATTTGTTGGAAGGTGTCTCTCTCAAATGGGAATCATTATAGCTATAGTCTAGGTCATGGTGGCCCCCAGTTCTCCTTGTCATAAGATGTCCAATAAAGAAAATTGATATCACAATATGTGGTGACCGTGTAATTCTATTGACCATTACATATGATACCACACCATAGACATTTTTAGGGACGTGGGGAGGGGAAAAATAATTATTTTTGGGCCAAAATATTTTTCAAGACATTTTATGTGCAGCGACCCATAAATCAAAATCTCAGAGATTGTTTATTCTATTAATTAAATTGGCATGGTTAAAACTAGTCAAATCCCAATGGATCAAATAATTTAGTAGTTATGGAAAACTAGATATAAACAATAGTCTTATATTCAAAATGAATACACCAATTAAAATATTTTTTTATTTAGAGGATAACTTTATTTCCTATAGTATATTCATGAATTTCATTATTATTGCATTTCATGGAATCATGGAGGATGGAAAATATATGGGGTTAGGTCAAATGATTAGTATGAACAAGGAATTGAGGAATCAATAATGAATCAATGAGACTAATAATTATGGCATGGTAAATAACTAAACACACATTCTATGTAATTAGAAAATAGAGAATGATGCTCATAAACTACATGGAAAGGTAATAATTATAAACATATTCCAATTAAACTATTAGATGTGTAAAAATCAATATGGAAATGTATGAAATTGAAACCCATGCCATTAAATCAATGTACTAATAATGAAATGTATCCCTAAATATTTACCAAAATATCCACAAGATAAATAATAGCTGAAGCATAATGAGGGAAATAATTAATTATTGGATTTAATACTCATAGGCATATAAAACTGTTACCATAAATACCATTCACATGATAGTGTCACATATCTGTTAAAAAACAAGCTAAGGAGGCAAGAAAAATTACTCATCCAATGATACTATCAATGCATCAGGGTGGTATATATATAACTAGGCCCCACCCATGTCATACCTATCCAAATAGTTCCTCACATATCAAAAAATATATTTAAATCAATATATAGTATTCCTTATTATATAATTTCATTGAATAAAACTTCAAATTTATTAATAATTCCCTAGTTAATCAAATAACTATCAAAGTGAACATTGTTTATAAAAATGGTATTAATGTTATCCCATAATAATATCCATAAACCACGATTGTGGATATTTCAAATAATTTTATTTATCTAATATAATGTTAACAATCCCAAATATATTGATAGAGGAATGATAATTATAAAAATTCTTTTGAGTAGAATAATATTTAAACATTTCATAGAGTCTCATAACACATTAAAAATTTGAATCATAATATAACTGAAGGAATAAAATTAAAATAAAACTTATAATACCATTAAAATAATTTAATTAATGATATAAAGTTTCAATGGTCATTATATAAACCATATAAAAGTGGATTGGTGCATAATAATAAATAAGTATCAATGGAGAATAAATTGAGATGACACACAATACCATGTGTTTCCATTCAGGCGATCTTATAATCAATTTATATATAATGATTTCAAACATGTAACTAAATAATACCTGAACCATAATCATATTTATAAAATCATATATCCTCATTTATAAAATCTTAATAAATATTTGTTAACAATAATTCATTATTTTCAATATTTTGGTAGTTAATTTCATAGTCTTTTGAGTATGTTTTGACATGTTAAATGTTATTATTATTTAAACTATAAGGATTTAATCATATAATGGTTGCAAATTCGGATATAATTATCATATTTATTCAATATATTTGTATTTATAATAATCTACAATAATTGATGATAATAAACGAAATGCACTGTTCATGGAGACGGTAAGTCGTACGTATGCATGAACACTACTTTCATTTCTTTTTCATATTAAAAAAACGATAGGTAAATTATATTTATAATTATATATTAATTATATTATAATATATATTTCATATATATTACATTTTTTTATTAAAAGCATTCTTTATATGCTTCATGTATAGTGTGAACGAATCACATCGCTTTGAGGTGGCAGTAGTCCACACTTCCACAACCAATGTTATCATATTTATTCGAAATGGAATGCATAAGGGTATGTGTTTTATAAAAATCAAATAAGAATAAATATATTATAAATACCATATATAAAATATATTAATATATTTTCCATCATAATTACCAACAAGGAAAGGTGCTAATGGGAAAATAAACAACATCATTTTGGGAGGCCGTAATTCAAAATACACATAAATGGTATTTTAATTAACCATTATATTGAAGTATGTGTAAGTATAGGTTTTACTGTTAGAATAATGAAAATTATACATTGGATACATTTTCTGTTAAATATTCATTAAATGATGAGAGTTGATGGAGTGGAGAAAGAAATAAAACTAATGATCTTGAGTAATGTTTTCACCTCTTCATTGTGTAACACCTATTTGTTTCAACCGAAATGATTCATTGGATGGATTTATTCCCAAGGTTAGTCCATTATGATTGCATGAAGGATTTTTAGGAGCTATTTAGTATGATCTTGGTTGATTCAAGGTGCCCTGTTTTGTGTGTAGAAGTGGGAGGAGAGGAGGAATTTTATGGTGGAGAAGGAGTGTCAGTCTTTAAAATTTTGGAAAAAGCATTCCAACCATGATTTATCCAATGAATGTTTGTCGAATAATCGTAAATATTCATGTAAAGGGATGATATGGTCAAAATGTGGCTAGAACATGGCTTTTGGACTAGTTTATATGTTATTTGAGCCCTTAGGTTTAATGTTTAGTCCCTTCTTAAGTTCAACTTCACCTTAATCATTATAAATAATTTTAATTTCTTTCACAATTTTTTGGGTCAAAAAATAATTTAACCTTATTATAAAGTATATATTATCCTGATTTCAAATATGTAATCTATATTTCCAAATTCCTATAATAGAAGTTGTAGAAATTAATTAAAATTAAATCCCAGAAATGGGACGACAATGCATGTTTTCAAAGTGAAAATGATCAAATGTTTTCTATGTTATTATACTACATATGAAAGTGCAAATGATTAAAATGAACTATATTGAATTAACTAATAAAAAATAATATAGGTAAACATTAAAAAAATTTAAAATATAATTTAACTTTATAAATAAATTGGACAAAAAAGATTTTTCAAATTAAAATTTTATATTTTTATTTCTTAATAAAAATGAAAATTCACAGAAAATTACCAGAAAATAATTATAACATATTTTTTATCATTTTAATTAAAATGTAATGTTTAATTAGACATATAATATCTTTAATAGTTCCAAAAAATGGATGTAAAATAGGTTTCCCATAAAAGGCAGTAGAAGTGTCTTAATAAAAATATAAGTTTTTATGTTTAAAATTGTATTTATACTTATCTAGTTTATATAAAATATATTGGATGAATTTAAAAAATAATTTTTTTATTTATAATATATATATTACATTATTATCACCCACTAACTATAATTAATTCAATTTTACTGAGAAAATATCTTTTTGAGTTATATAAATAATAATATTTTCATTTATATTCAATTGGTTTGTATTTTCATTTCAATTTATTTCTTAACCAATAAACTCATATTATAATTTTTAAAACCATATATTGTCATAATTTAGTTAATAATATTCATAATGGTTAGTTTATATCTTATTAAATTATATAATGAAAATTTAAAAATATATTATTGTTCAGTGAAACTCGATCTTTCATGTAATGCAAGTCATTTAAGAAACACATTGTTATGTACGACATATTCTAACTCAATTTTAATGCATTAAAAAAATAAAATATAACGAATCTATTAAAAATATTAAATATAATATAATTTTTTGGGATATTATATTACATTATGTAATTTTTGTTGCAGGTAATATACGCTATAAAATACTATGTTACTACTTTAGATTTTTAGGGTGTTACAATGTCCCCACCTTAATTAAATTTTATATTCAAAATTTAAATTCCAATACGGCAATATATTTTTTGTATATTTCTTATGTTTAAATCCCACATTAAGATATGGGTTTCTATGAAATCATATATAATAGAAATAATGGGAAGTAGAAAAGGTAAAATAGAATAACATACATTGGGTCTTTATGTTAGAGAACATTGGTGGAATGAAAAGATACGTACATAGAGGAAAATCATATATATTTTTAGGGAGTGATTGAGGTCATCAATCACAAACAATGGATTAATTAATGGATATTTGAGGGACTCAAAAACTATAAATATTAGGGGATTTAGAATACAATTTGTTAAACAAGAAATTAATGTATCAGGAAAATATTTCATAAAGATCCTTTTCCTCATATTGAGAAATTCCTTTACTACCTAAGAATATTAGAAAATTTTCATACATAATATATTTTAAATTTACATGAAAAGTTAAATAACATTGTTATACTACCATCACAATATAATTAATACTTTAATCCATGAAATGGATATCCAAAAATTAAGTTTTATTCAAGATGAACTAAAATAAACCTTAAGAAGATCCTAGTGCCCAAAATAGAGTGAAAATTATCTCTACTTGTCTCTAACTATACTACAATGTCAATATGGTAAAAAAATAATTTTTAAACCTAAAAAGAAACAGTACTGGTTCATCATTAGTATTTATTCCTCCAATTTTTAACTAGAATAATGACATAGAATCAAGTATATTGTCTATGTTAGTGGTTGGAATCAAACCATTTTCGTCACACGATCATGAGTTCATGAACTACGACCATATCCGAATTTATTGGATATAAACTGGTATTCATGTTTTCATTTTCAAAAAAATTTTAAATATATTCTCAAAAATATATATGGTGAAATCATTGATTTTCCATTAGTAAGTAGCCTTTAGTTTTCAATACATCCCAAAAAAATAAATTATTCATCAATTTTATTTCAACGGAGGTCGGTCCTTAGTCTACTGTTTAAACTAGATCATTCATTTTCATTATCTATTTGAATCCTTTATAATTGTTTGTAATGATAATTTATATTATCCAAAAAATATCCCTTAGGAGTTTAAAACCAATTGCATAGTAAGGCCTATTGCCGTATATGAGGTTACACTAAGTTTGGAACATCAAACATTATCATAGTTTTTACCACTATGTACATCTATTCTTGAACCCTATCAACTTATATTGACCATATAGGGATATATTGATTGGAATACTCAGAGAATAACTAATTTATCAAAATTATGTTGTGTCCTTGAATAGTTATCCTAAAATTATACCTTAGGTATTTGTTCTCTAATTAATGTTTTCCTAAATCATGTTACCAATGATGCAACAAAATTTACTTTTATAGATATTGTCTTGACCAAACCTCAAAAATCATACAGCTGGTTTTTAATATCAATTACATTAGTATAATTACAATGAATCAAATTTTAATGGAGTGAAGAGTTTAGTAGTATTGTTAAACTTAATACATCTATTAGTCATGTATTAATAATGAAAACACTAATTACAATGTAATTTTGTTTTCTTTTGAGGGTATTTTTATTACATCTAGCATATCATTTAATATCTTCTTTGGATGGATACATAGATTACTATAAAATGGAATAAATATTTAAGCTCAAATTTTCATTAATGTAAATTTATTGTGGAATAAATAATTAATAAATGAGAATAATAATTATGGATTGTTAAATAACAGAACACACATAAAATGTAATTAAAAAACTAAGTAGGAAGTGGATAAAAAATATAGTAATCTATGAACTATAAACACGATCCATTGAAATATCTAGATTAAGAAAAAATCAATATGGAAATATAAGAAACAGAAACACATAGAATTTAATCAATGAAATACAAATAAAATTTATTCTTACATATGTAAGTGGAAGATCTCATGTATAAATTAAAAATGAATCATAATAAGGTAAATCTTTGACTATTTGAAGATAGAATTCAATGGAATGTAGAACCATTACTTAAAATTCCTTTCACAATTCAATATTTCATATCTGGTAAAAAACCATCTTAGGCGGCTATCCAATTAACTCATCCCATGAGACTACCAACGCATCGAGGAGAAATATATAACCAGGGCCCATCAATGACATACATATCCAAATCATTCCTCATTAAAAAATATTTTTTATCAAATATCCAAATAGAATTAATGATTTTGAATTGTTATAAATTACCTAGTTAATCAAATAACTATCAAAGTGAACAATTTTTATAAAATGATATATGATTTAGGACATAATAATATCCATCACCAAAGAATTTCGATATTGAAAATAGAGTGATTTTTTAAGGGAAATTTTACAATCACAAATAATGTGATATTTTAATGATATTCATTAAAATCATTCTTAAAGAGATTAATCACTAAATATTCCAAATTGTTCCATAACACTTTGAAACATTTGAATCAAAATCTCAATTAATGAATAACAATAAATGAGACATATAATAGAATAAGATTAATTAAATTTGTGATATAAAATTTTTTAGGGTAGTATATAAAACATATAAAAGTGAATTGGTGCACAATAACAATTAAGTCTCAAATGAGATTAAATTGATACAATTTCTATTACCTTGTGTTTCCTTTTAGATGAAAGTACATTAGACTCTTACATGACAGATTTAAAAATATCTATAAACAACAAAGGAAACAAAATAATATTTACAATATCATATATTATCTTCACAAAATATATTATTACTTGTTTGTTAATAATATTTTATTAGATTAACTATTTTCGGTGTCAATTTCCTTTTCTTTTAATTTTGTTTCGAGTTATTACATATTGTTCTTATTACGTTGATAATGAGATCATCATATGTAGGATGTAAAATATGATGTAATTTTCATATATATTTATTATATATGTATTTATAATAATCTATAACATCTGTATATAAGAAATTAAATGCACCGTCCATGGAGACGGTATGTCGTACGTACACATGAACAATACATTAATTTATTTATCATATTATAAAAGAAAAGTATATTTTATATATGTATATAATATTTCTAGTATCAGATATATTTCATATATTTTATATAGGTTTATTTAAACAATCCTTTATATGGTCCATGTAAAGTGTGAATGAATCACATCACTTTGAGTGGGCAATAATTAACACTTCCACAAATGATGTTATCATATTTACACAAAATGAAAAGAATAAAGGCTTGGGTTTTATAATAATTAAAATGGAATATAGATATTATAAATACTAAATTTATAATATATAATGATATTTTCCATCATGAATCCCAACCATAAAAAGTGGTAAATGAATAATAAACAACATCGTTTCGTGAGGTGGAAATTCACCATACACATAAATGGTAACTTTGTTACCCATTAAGTGTAATTTTTTTGTAATTTTTCTATAATAATTATAATAAATAAAACCAAATATAATTATTATATTTTATTGGGTATATAGTCATGAAATAATGAGATTTTATTGAGTGGAGATTGAAATAAAACTAAAAATATTGAAGAAATATGTTACCTCTTTATTGGGTAGCTCATTTGGGATTGATCCAAAGTTCTTCCCTAGATGGCATTCATACCATGGGAGGATTATAAGATGATTAGAGGTATGTATAAGAGATATTTCGGAAAATAATGGATGATCCTATGTGTGTTGATAGGTGTGAGGAAGAGAGAGGAGACTATGCCTTTTATAGTGGCAGAGGAGTGATAGTCTTGTAAATTTTGAAAAAGCAATTCCACCAACGTTTTTACCATTTAACATGGTTCCTATAATAATAAACATTCAATCCAATTCAGTATGGTGTCCAAATATTGCAATCTAGGGGATTTTGGAAAAGTGTATAGGTCATTAAGTAATTTATGTTTATGGATGAGTCCCTTATTAAGCTTAATTTCCCCTTAGACATTGTAATTAATTTTTATTACTTTCACTACTATTTTTGAAAAAAAATCTATATTTAAATTTGTATAAACTATAAATAATTTTCATTAAAGATATGTATCCAATTTTCCTAAATTAAAATCTCAAATGTGGCAAAAATTAATTTAAATTTAGTCTTGAAAACAGTATGACAATGCAGGCTATTAAAGTAAAAATATTCAAAAGTTTCCATTGTCTTTATAAAAAATTTCAAAGTTCAATTGATTCCAATGACCTATATTCGATTAATTGATAAAAAATAATATATTATAATTAAATAAAAAATAAAATATAATTTAACGTTATAAATAAACTAGATTAAAAAATAGTTTTGAATTAAAATTCTTAATTTTTCATTATTTATTTAAAATAAATCCTCAACAAAAAGTACCAATAAATCCCCCAAACCTTCTATTTATATTCCAAATTCAATTATTAAAATTTTTTATTTCTCATTATTCATTAAAAATTATACCTCACAAATTAATACCAATAATTCACCCTATCAAAATATTTATATTACAATTTCAGTTGTTATGTTTTTTTACAAATAATGTCTATAAAGGTATCAAAATTTTTATTTAAAATATGTTCCCGTTAAAAGGTTGTAAAATATCCATAATTAAAATAGAGGTTTTTGTGTGTAACATTTGGTTTGTTCTTATCTTATGACTATCAAATATATTAGATGAATATATAAATTTTTTTTATTTAATTTATACGATATAAATTACAATGATATTACTCGATAATGGTAATGGACTCATTTTATTAGGTTGAAATAGATTTCTGAGATTTAAAAATAATAATAACTTCCTTTACATTCAATTGGTTTATATTTCCATTTCTAATTAATTAGTAACCAATGATTTCATATTATATATTTTTAAACTGTATATTTTTATATTTTATTTAATAATATTCATAATGACAAGTTTATATATTATTCTATTAAGTAATTATATTTTAATAATATATTATTTTTTGGTAAAACATGGTCTTAGGTGTATCACAAGTTGTCGAAGAAACTCTTTGACCATGACATAACGAAGTTACTTTTCTATGCATTGCAAGCTATAAAATATGTTAAATTTATTTAAAATAGTAATTATGTTATAAATTCATGGGAAATTATATTCCCTTATACTCTTGGTGTTTCGTGTCATACTCACTATCAAATAAAATGTTCTTATTTTATATTTTCAAGGTGTCGCATTATTGTAGTGGATCAATGACAATATGATAATGGAAAGGTTGTGTTTTTTCACATTGATGATCACCACACATCTTCAAATGGATGAAATCATGGCCTTCTTTATTTGATCTTGACTTGATGAATGTGGGAACACATGAGGTATACATTAAGGCCTTAAACTCATTCGAAATAAATTTTATTAATCTATTTGATTATTGGTTCACATTCCTTTGATGATTATTCTGATTTTGATGATTTTATAAATTCAAGGAAAACCTAGGTCCAGACCGTGTGAGGTCGTTATTTAAGAATAAAATTCATCATTACGAGATTGATCTTACCAACCATTTTATCAATATAAGGTCATTGTTCCTCATATTTAGTTGTTACTTCTATTTTTAGGGTAAATCAGTTGACACCATTTAGTGAATTATCCCTTCATTTGGTTGAAATTATTCATTCCCTATTTAATAGTCATAGAATGAATTTTTTTTTGTTTTTGATTAAGACTCAGTAGCCGCTCAACCCTATTCACTTTCCAATTCCACTAATGGATGAATTTATTATTTCCATCTGACTAAAACATTAATAATTATTGCAATTGGGATTTGGAAAAGAGTTGACAATACCCTCTGATTAAACATCTTTTTCAACTCACTCATGAACCCTTTTCATTTTGCATTTTACCAAGTTATATTATTTTTTTGAATTCAAGATTGTTCTTATGGTTTTGTGGAGGTGGTTCTGGTAAAAACCCACCTGATAACCATGATAGCAACATCAACATCATTTGAGGTAAGGTGTTCCATAACATGTAGACAAATTTTACATGATTAGTATCATGATATAACATTGTGTGTTGAAATACATTAGACCATGATGATTTTTATTATAAGAGTTTTAATTTTGACTATTATTTCACACTCAAGATATTATATTTGTTTCATTATATATTATGCCATTTTCCATGGGTTTTACTATATATATATAATCTATTTTTATTCTCTGTATTACACAATGTGACATGTGAACCCATTATAGCTCGAGGGACAAAAATGGGGAGACTTCTTAGCATATATATATATATATATATATTGATTAAAGGTGTGGGATATACAATGGGGTATTATAGCCTCGTGTGGCCTGACATGGGAGAATGATGGAGGAACAAGATCTAATGTGTGGCTAAATATGAGGAATTATATTATATGTGTCATGATCCATTAGATGTAATTTGGAAATAATATCCTATTATGGACTAACCATGTTACCTAAGTCGTATTACACTATTTAACTACCACATGATTGTCTCCTTTTCATGCCATGTTTACATGACCACTCAGATATTCTTATAGAATAGAGTATAATCTTGTATAAATTTGGTTTTTATGTCTTGGTTAGTGTACCAAATCACAATACGGTTTTTTATTATGTGAGATCTTATTCATAATCATGAAATACACTATTGTGCTTATTTAATCATGTTAAAGATGAATTGGTGGAATCCTAAACGTTTTTATTAATCACACCCAATTAGATAATTTTAAACAATGTACAGAATTCATGTTTAGGGATCTAGGAATGAGAAAGGGTCATGTGGACGATAGATCAGTAGTGGATTATGGATCTTGTAGCAATACCATGATGGACTCTCAAATATTACAATATGATTTTATTCATTAAAAAATTGTAATAATACCTTGGTTTGTCCATCGTAAATAGAAGCCTAATTTTTTATCTTTTTTTTATTTATTTTTCATCTATTACATATAAAAACAAAATATGTAATATTATATTCTTCATTTATTACTATAACTTTCTATATTTATTTATATTATTGATACAAGGATATGAAATTAAATTTATAATCTACTAACTGATTGAATCAAAAACCATATAATTAGTCAACACCCCCTATATATTGGAAGGCTCGATGAGTTCTTGTAGATATATAGGTCCAACCCATTGGTTTGGTTTTGGGAATTACAAAATTGTAGTACAACTAGTACTCAATAGGATATGCAGTGGAATTTCCGTGGTTTAAATTGTGTGGTCCATTATAAGGGAATGTTTCATTAAATTGAATGAGAGAATGACAACAATATAAAATTTATTCTTAAATTAGTAAATATTAAATCCCATTCCAAAAAGTTTAAACATTATTTTTAGGAGCCAAAAATATTATAAAACCATAGTTCATATTGGCTATTCATTAAGTATTGTTAGGGTGGGGGACCTCTTAGAAGGATTATAACGGTGTGTGAAAATGAGTGAAAGGAACAGTAATTAATATGTCGTATCCTATGAAGAAAGATATTAGTTTGATAAGTGAACCATATTTTTAATAGAATTTGTTGTGCATTTAATTAAACCAATGTATTATTAGGGAGTTATACTGTTAGATCACCTAGTTCATGTCCTAAGGAGGCCAGGTGAGTGTAAATTTTATCATAGAAAATTTTTCTCATTTATTTGGACCATCCTATGACATGGTAAAATGTATATAGTTTCTGTGGGACTCATTTTGGGGATTTTTTATGTTCTATTCCATTTCATGTGCAATAGACTATTGAGTTTCCATTTATTGGATTATGATGACTATTTTAAGAGATTTTTCTGCAATCATACATCATAGTTATGCACGTAGGACCTCATTACATATAAATACCATTAGTGTGACATATAATATTAATTAAAAATTATTACATGGTATCTTATATATGTTTGTGATATACTAGATTTTGATTTTACGTTATATCTATTTTAAAGGTTGTTATTATACTTATATGCATTAATTATTTTATCAAACTAGAGTTTGTAGATATTACATGAATATGTATGTAACTATGAATAATGTTTATGGAAGGATAAAATGTTTATTTCTGTGTGCTATATACATTAGGTTATATGTAGACTACTACGATATCCTTGTGGGATCCCTTAGACTAGTTAGTATCTATCTTGAAATAATGAATTCATATTTCTTTTTATTATTTTACATTTCATAAAATTTATCCTTGAAGATGTATTTCAATATTTCGTAGCGGACCATGGAAGAAGGCTACCTCAACAGAGGATTTTCTTGTTCTACCAGAATTAATGTAATAAAAATCTGTTGAACCCACTCAATTTGTTCAAGAAGAATTTCCACTTCAGCAAGTAATTTTTCTGTTGGTGCATATCCATAGTGGAGATGATTCAAGAAAAATTTCAAAAAAAATTATGAATTCTAGGTCCATAGTTATCCATCATTATATGTGATAAGAGGACCACTAGATGTAAATGAAAAAATATATATCATGAAGAGCTATTTGAAAATTTAAAGACCTCAAGGGATGGAATAGTAGTTCTTGTGAACTTTATGAATTAGATAATCTATGGTTCTTGATGGGGAATTATGCTCTTGGATATAATATGATAGAGTAATACATGGATTCCATTCAAATAACTCTTATTTAAGGTATTTTTCTTGAGTAAGTTGAAGCTATATCGATGATAGGAGTTCATAGAGCTCGTGATTCTTAATTTTTCTCTTCATATAAACACATCATGTTTTTTCCCCATATTCTTACATTCCAAATGAAGGTAGCCTCTACCACCATGGTTGGTAATGTTAAATTCATGATCAAAATGGGGTGATAGGATGTCATTTCACCCTTTTATTTATTACTCCTTGGAGGTCATCAAACATATTGGATATGCATCATGGATTTATGTCATGTTGGTAATACTCGTTATTGGTTCCATATAAAGGTGGTAACATATTAATTGTACTCTTTTAGTCTCAACATGGTAGAAATTGTTTGGTAGAGTACATGGTAATAGAGGTTATGTTTGAGAACTTATGGACAGTAGGAATGTTTTGAACTTGTAAATTTATTTATTTTGAAGGGTATATGACATGTGAGTAATCATAGGTGTGGAACATAAGGAATCCTTTTTTGGTCCGTGGGTAGTTAATACCATCGGCATAAGGAATCTGGGTATTTTTAAACAATGAATACCATGATTATTATATGGGGTATATAATTTTTATTGGACAATATTTTAATTTAATGAGAGGATAGATAGGTGTCATGTTTAACATATGGTGAGGATAGTTATTTCATTGGATTAATATCTTATGGAAATAGGTAGTTCACATGTTAAAATTTTTGTGGGGATAATTAGGGGGATTGTTTTTATGATTCCAAGGGGGAAGATGGTCAAACAATAGGGTTTGGTTATGTGAGTCCCCATGGGGGGGTGATGATCACACTTGCGATATTTTAATGTTTATAACATAGGTGAACATGATCAGAATTGTTCATTTGGTTTAGTGTGTACATAGGGGGGAGATGATCACCCTTTAGGGTTTGACTAAGTGTGTCCCAGAGAGGAAGATGATAAAAAATGTGGGTTTTGTTAAGTGTGCACCTATGGGGAAGATGATCAGACTTTAGGGTTTGTGTTATTCTTTCCATAGGGGTGAAGATGATCACACATTTGAGTTTAGTTATGTGTTTTATCATGGGTAAAATATTATCACACATGAGGGTTTGGTTATGTGTGTCTCCAAAGGGGGGGAGATAATCACATTTGAGGGTTTTCATTTCCCATGTGTTGGACATAATGATTAGGTGGTGTTTTGGTATCAGGAGTGAACCTCATGGTGGAATCCAAGGTTTTTTGAGATTCCAGGATTAATCCTTAGGTAGAATTCATATGAACCTTACTAAGATGAAATGATCAAAACAAATATAGTTTGATTCCATTATTTATTGTAGTATGATTAGACTGGACCATTCATTTTAACATCATGTTGTATGGATTATTGTATCATGGAAGGTGCATTAATAAGGGATTGTGTAGTGGTGATAGATATATTCTTACCATAATGGGGGGAACATACAATGGTGGGGAAATAGTTTGTCATCCCTTATGTTCCATGAATGAGGTATCATGTTTTTATTACATAGGTTATGAAGAAAATTTAACATCATGTGCTGAGGTAGTGGTCCTGATATTTTATAGGATGTGACTAGGACATTATCTTATAATTTTTTATGCCATGAATATGAAATATTGTGTGGCATAAACTCAAGGAGACCATTTCTATGTAGGATAGAGAGGACAGACATTATAACTCTGTACCAGTAAAGGTGGTATGTTTCCCTTAATGATACCACCATCGTGGATTATGAATCTACTACTCATGAACCTATGATTGGTTCAAGGAATAAAGACTATAATGGAGGAATATAAATATTGGGTCATAATGTTAGTGTTATTATTATTAGGACAAATAGTCATTATTGTTTTAATTCCATGGTAAAAGATTCATTTTAATAATATAAGGCATTTCTGAAGAAAATTTGGGGGACACAAGGGTTGATGATACAAGTTTGAATATAAAATTTGATTTGGATGAATATATTATTGATTAAAAATGGTCCATATGAACTTAACAATCATGTAATTATGTTTTCGGAATGGAGGCTCTACAGAGAGGCCTTGTGGATGGGTTTTTTCATGTATGATAGTTCATGGAGGTTGAGGGATTAATGAGGGGAGAGGGATTGAGGAAGCACATAGATCTAGTGAAGTATAGGATTATTCTAAAAGAATATGTTTCCTAAAATAATGAATACATTCCTTAGAGGATTTTTTTTGTTCCCATTGGGTTTTTTGGAAAAATATAAATATCTCACAAAACACCAAGTGCTGCAAAGGGATTCCTTCTAAAGTGAAGGCAGTAGACCGTCATTAAAGGAATCTCTACCATGTTTTAGTTTCCCAAGAAACCCTGGAAGGATTTATTGTGATTGATGGATACCTTTGATAATCTTTCTACTTTATTACCTATTATGTTCTGATTTTCTTGATTTTATAACCTTATTCGGATGTAAAAAGGTCATGATCCCAAAAAAATTGGATGGAGGGGTTAATTATATGTGTGGAGATGGTGGAGAATTCCATTTTGTGGAAAATGACTTCTCCTAATTATTTTTTACATTTTCATCATATGGGATGAATTGTTCCATAAATTCACATATGATTCTGGGATGTTACCACCTCTACATCAAAAGTGGTTTTGAAATCTTCATGAGGCATCCCCTGTTCTCATGGTTTCTGACCGGGATACATATTTCCTTGAAAAACATATTCGATGTTTAAATTAAAAACTCGAAGTTAGTGATGACCTAGAAATCGTCATGAGGCACCTTCCATTCAATTATGTTTTTACCTTCACAAACACATAACCATATGAAAGATTTTTAGGGGTTTTTTGGAACATATTGAATCCAAAAATGGTCATAATATCCTCAAAACTATTTGGGAAATGTAGATTTCATCCTCACCAAACCCCCCCAAGAATTAGATCTATCAAGGTAGATGCTGCTATGATTTTGAGGGGGAAAAATTAATATTGGAAATATATGGGCCTCATTATTGAATATATGTTTGGTCGTGTGCCTATAAATTGAGAAATTGTTCGATGGGGACCATGAGATATTCGGAAAATAGATGCATGTGATCTCTTTTTATAAAACGTAAGGACTTCATGAACATTATGTAATATTAATCATTACCAATCATCAATAATTGACTCATATATAAATTGAACTATCCATAATTGTCATTCAAAAAGCTTTAGTACATTCATGATATTTACCTTTGTTTACATACCTTCATGAATTAGTCATAGAAAACATTATATGTCAATGAGAAAACAAAATCTGAAGGTGAAAATGATGATACAACATGATGTAGGGAGATAGATGGAAAAATTAGGATTTGGGAGAGATTCTAGATTGATTAATATTATTACACACTCAATAGATTATTGACTGAGGAACAACTGATGTATCCCCTTTGAGAACCACCTACTAATTCCAGATCTCACAATGTATTTACATGTAAAATAGAGCATTCTATAGTCACATTGTGGATGATAAAGCCTCATTCACCACATGATCTCTTTGGAACACATTGAAAAAACCTAAGAAGGAAGTGATAAATGATAAAGAGTTCCCTCTATAGTATTATACTATTCATAAGGGGTATTGGAAGATAGATTCAAGGGATAGTCATATGATTGTTATTTTTTCAAGTGTTGGCATTTTACAGATGAGTGGAACTCAGAATATTGGATGTGCTATTTTTAAGGAGTTTTTGGTGTATCCAAAGTGTTTTGGTGTCTAGGAATAACCATGGACTTCACCTTTAACGCTCTGTCCCCAGTTATCAATATTCGGTGCATTATGACATAACATTGGCATGATCACAAGGAATCACGTCCCAAAGGACCAATCGGTTTAGCAGTCTTGGAAAATAGATTACATACACGAATGTTGCATTAAACTTTTTTACATACAAAACCATATAAATAATCTATTATGAATGCTATTATTTCCTTGGCTTAACCCTGCATATCAATCACAATACACTTCATCGAATCCTAGGAAAAAATAAAACACTGAAAGGGGTGAGCTCAGTTTCTCAGTAAGGATAACAATATAGAGGAAACTTTAATAAATAATCATAAACATTTAAGGCAATGTATCAATAAATTAAATGCCTCATAAACTTGAACTTAAATATATTATGGAAAAAATTCCATTTACTTATTCACATTGATATTCTTCTAGTCGAATAATCGTATGCAATATCACTACCCACTGTCATAGTAATGGAATGCATAATGCCAGACTATCATAACCATGTAGCCAAGGCCTCGTGCCAAGACTACAAATAAGATTTTGTTATGGCCTCGTGCCAATACACTAGTTTGTCTAATGTGACCTACCGATGCATCGATCAGCTATAGCGGGCTCCACCCATCACTTACTAAGTCCAATGCATTCCTTATATGAAAAGGTTTAAACATAACATAAACATTCATATTAAAAATTACATACAAAATGTCAATACATTCTCCATAAAAACTGAATGGTATAAAAATAACACATCCACAATCAAACATATCATAACTCATTCAATACAATAAAGAATATTTTATTATAATATATCAACCACAATCGAAAATAATATCCAGTAGAGGATGCTGACATAGTTGAAAATGTCGAGTAAAACTTTTTGAGAGAAATATACATTTTGTAAAATCATTTAAATGTCACAAATATATAAAGGAAGTAATTTAAAAGAGATATTTGAATCAAAGTGTCCCATACCAATTTGAAACTTTTGAAAAGAATTATCATTTCAAAACATTCATGTCCATATAAATAAATCCTTAAAATCATTTTCAAAACATGGACATTAATTAAAAAGATTTAGAAAGATAAATCATTAAAACATTTGAAATTATGATCTTGATAATGATTACCTTTCAAAATCATTAAAATCTTCATTTTGAAATCATTTTTATAAAAAATGGACATGGATGATCAAAATGTCCCAGTAACTACTTACACATAAACAATCTCGGATAATAATGAGATTGAGGAATTAACCCTTACCAATTTGGTAATGTACGAAACATACATCCCATGAAGGAGGTATCATACAATGAATATTTAAATACACATAAATTAAGGTGACTTACACAATGAATACAATTATGGGCAGTACATACACCACACAAAAGGTAATAGTTGCAATATGGCATGAATCTCACGGGGATATGGAGTGAGATGAATAACCCTTACCTTGCACTCTCCTTCAGTCAAGGGTACGTTTAACCTCCTGTACGAAGATCATAGTATGTTATTAAATTATACAAGAACCTTATTAATATTTATGATATCATACATGATTCATTTATGAATTTATACTACCCATTTAATCATAATTTCCATGTTAAATTAACATTTCGGGTAATAATCTCTTTCTTTATCATAGGTGTTTTAACTTATTACTCTTGATTTCATCACTTAGATCATGATGTAAATAATTCCAGAATATAAAAATTGATAAATTTATCATATTTATTTAGAATATAAATATTTATAATAGACATATATATGAAATGGAGAACACCGTTTATGGAGACGGTAGTCCGTACGTACGCATAAACGATGTTTCTATTTTCATATAGTACTGAACGGAAGTAAGTGAATAAGATATATATATATAAGTACATAAATACTTATATATATAAATATATATATCTCCATTGAAATTATTATGTCATATATTACAGACTTATTTGTAATATATATATTTTTATAATCGTCGATGAATGGTGAACATGGAAATGAATCTCATCACGTCGTGTGGACAGTAATTCGTACGTACGCAGGAGAGAAAATATCATTCATAAAATAATATATAATTTAATTGTATATCACATATACATAATCCTTATAATTTTATATTTTTATTTACATCAAATACACATCATTATTATACCCATCCAAATAATAATGTATTGAATAACAATTACACCACGACGTGGAGACGGTAAGCCGTACGTACACACGTATGGTGATATTTCATTCAAAGGATGGACAGAATAATGAATATGGTTGTATAATATTTATAATAAAATCACATTATATAGGAGATATTAGTGTTATTATTTTAATATAGAAATAACAAAGAAAGAAGAAGTTCAAGAAGAAAGTAACTTGAAAGAGGGTGGTGAAAACATTACCACTTCTTCGGGTTCTTGATTTTGATTTGATCAAAAGGGCTCCTTATGTTGTCTTTCTGATCAAAATAAGGCCTCTAGGTTGAATTGAGGGAAGTTTAGAGAGTATTTGGGCAGGGTTTGGCTGATCCAAAAGGCTTTTATGGTGTGAAGAAGAATGGAACTTGAAAGAGGGTGGTGAAAACATTACCTTTTTTTCAGGTTCTTCCTTTTGATTTGGTCAAAAGGGCTCCTTAGGTTGGATTTATGATCAAACTAAGGCATCTAGGTTGAAGTGAGGGAAGTTTAGAGAGTATTTGGGGAGGGTTTGGTTGATCCAAAAGGATTCGAAGGTGTGAAGAATTTTTTAGAAGTTGGGTCCTTTTATAGGGGGGGGGCTCTTTAGGAAAAACATAAATGATTAATTTATAATAAATTCATATTTGGATTATAATGGCTCGAAAGAGGATTATTAAATGTATAAGGTTGGGATGGGTCGAAATCCTTTCAACAAATAGATTTTATACATGTTTGGGTCATTATATTAACCTTATCTTTTAGTTTTACTCTTAGTTAATTAGATTGACATTTACCATGTCACTTTATATTTTTATATTATATAGTTAATAAACTTACTATATACATCTAAGCGACCCCAAAGTGGTCCATTAATGATACACCTATCGTGATACAAGTACTTTGGCCTATCCATAGATTTTTAGGAATTGAATATCAATTAATAATACAATATTTGTTTTGAAAACACATTTATCTCAATTTTGACCCTACTCAATAATTTATTTATTTTAAAGTCATAAATACTTTATAAATTCGAAACAAATTAATTTAATAAATAATAAAATGTCATATTAACCAATAAAATTCGTTTATGTCATCAAAACTTTCAAATTATATTTATTTAAACATTTATAATACCAATTAATTTATTATTTCATTAATAAGGAAAATACTGGATCATTATTATGTCATATATATTTTTACGTTTTGAATGTATAAAAATTATAAATTAAATACAATTATGTAGGAAATCATTTTATTTTCTAAGGAATATTTATAATAAAAAATATATCATATATAACCCTATGTAAAAATTGTTTTTCTAAATGATATAAGCTTATGTCATATTTGTATTTACATTAACTTAATTAATATAAAGTGTCCCTATCACCTACAAGTGGATCCATGGGGTCCCAAAATCAATCCTAAGTTGACCATGGTCAGACATCGTTCCACCAATAAGGTTAGTACACGTTTTAGGGTAATTTATTATTATTATAATATTATTTTTTAACACTTATTTACCAGATTTACCCTTTAACCATGGTAAATAAAATATATATCAATGTAATTATTCAAAATATCTAAAAATAAAAGTTACATATTTACACAATTTGGACATCGTGATTATAAATATGGAATCAATTTGTCCAAATTCAAAACATAGAATTGGAAGAAATTAATTTTAAATTAATTCCCGCGGTCAAAACCATAAGCGTGTTTTTAAGAGATAATAACTATCAAAAGATTGACACTTGTTTATGTCGGGTTTAAATGTGAAATTAGTTCCAATGTCCAAAATTAAATTAAATGGTAAAAATATATTCTAAATATACTTTAAAACCACTCAAAATCCTTATTTATCTCTATTAATTATTTCGATTAAAAATGTTGTATTTAATAAAAATTTAGTAATTTTCATTATTCATCAAAATATAAAAGTTATCTGAAAAGTACCAAAATTTCATCCTAGGATAATTTTAATATTCCGAATCCAAATATAAAGCCCATTTTGAAAGATAAAATGTAAAAAATTTCAAAAAGTGGGTATTACTATTCATAATGGCTATATTGATTGGTTATGGTGTGTGTTAGAACTTGAAGTTGCGTACAACACAAACTCTTGTATTATTCAAAGAGAAGTGTATCGTGGAAGCTTGGGGTTATACATTCTCCCATACTTCAATAAATTGAATCCTCACAATTTATGCTCGGTATTGGTAACATGGGGTTGACGTTTCAAAATATCTTAGTTGAACTCCAATATCAAAAAATAAATTAATGAGGCCTCTATTTAAAATAAATATTGGTAAGTATGAAGGTTATTGAAAATAAAACATAATAGAGTTCCATGTAGGAAAATATGGATATGGAAGAGAAATTTAACCATCAACATCGGATGGAGAGTGGTTGAGAACCTGGCTATGAAAAGGCCTACAATCCTTAAGCCATAGATTTATGATGATCTAAGGTACTATCTAGGACAACCTTTTTATTCTATGTTACTTTTATTAATGTTGAGGAATTTATTTATGAGATTGGATAAGATCACAAGGAGATATACTTACTTTATAATTGGAGTTTTATCCATTAATAAATTTCTACCACAAACTCATCCTTCACCCCAAAACATAATACAACTCAAAAATATTGTATTTATCCTAATTGTATAGGGTTCCAAATATAATGAATTTATAATTCACATATCAGACCTTTTAAAAACATAAACTACATTATACCATCCAGGAACTTCACTTAGTCCAGTGGTATGCGATAAATCCCAATTGCACTATGGTTGTGGGTTCGATTCCCGCAGCTTTGTCTGACGTGACGGGTTGTCACACGGTCTGCGTGTTTTCCTTTGATAAAAATAAAAAAATAACCTTTCAAACATAATCCCTTTCAACCTTTAGACTTATCCAAAATACTTCTGTAAACTCCCAATCCAAAATTTATATTAAAGGTAAACATAATGTAGATCCTTTTTACCCCGTAATAGCATGCGAATACCTTCATTGTGTATTCTTTTAAAACACTGAAACATCCTGAATTACCATAAAACCTTATTGATTACATTCATGCTCCCTTATTCCTTATAGAATACTGGATATACTTCATCCATTTAAAAATGTTTTAAAATCCAACAATGATGGAATATACAAATCTTTAATCAGTTTCGAGGTAGGCAAGAAGATCCAATATAATTTACCCAAATCAACCGTATCTTATTCCAAAATCAGTACCTCAATATTAGGACCATATTAATATTTATCTTTCCTTCAACCATGTAATTTCCAAAAAGTTCAACTCACTTTAGAGTCAATATTCTTAGTACAATAAAATCTCAAATCCTCAATGAAATAGTACTGTAGTACAATCATTATTTATTTCTAGTACATCATCGATACAGCACTTCAATGAAATAATTACAAAATAAAAACATAATAATAGTAGTCATTCTTATTAATCGGTGGTAGTATCATAACATGATTATTATCCAATAGAATAATTTGCGGCATAGTTTGATGACTGGGACATTAGTTCACGTACTGTCCAAACTCCTTGCAGATGAAGAATTGTACATTTGAAACCTTTTTTCTTACCCTTGTAGTCACGTACTTGGTGTCCTTTTTCTCCACACTTATAATATACTACCATTCCCTTCATGCATTTTGCAAGGTGATTCTTTGTACAGTTATCACATATGGGAAAATCCTTCTTTGCCTTATTCCCTTTATCTGTCCTTCTCTCTAACATTCTTTCCCTCTCTAGCTTCCCTTTAAAGCCATAGGACTCCGAGAATTATTTACTCATCATATCAACACATGATACTATTTCTTCATATGATGATAATACGTGGGAGACTATTTCCCTTCTAAATTCTTCCTTAAGACCATGAACGACTTGATCATTCTTACTCTTTGGATCATGCATAATGCTGGATTTCTCATTCCTTCTACTAGGCGCCATTTCTAAACAATGGCATACACTAGATTAGTTTATGGGTAGAAATACCTAATCCCAAACATGTAAAATACCTAACATAAATTATACAGTTTGTGAATATAATATATAATCATAAAAATGTATTCTTTGAGGAAGTATATACTCATAAACCATTCATAATGGTTTGTAATGAGAATGAGAATTATCCTAAGCATATCCCTCAGGTGTGTCGTAACCAAGAGTGCAGCAAGGCCCGTTGTTGTGCACCAGTTCCCATTTGAGTCTAGCTCAAAGCTGTGTTTTTAGGTTTTTCCACTAGGTACATCTGTTCCAGAGCTGCCTCTACCTACTTGTATCCAGACAGGGATATATAGTTTGGAAAACTCACAAAATCACTACAATATCAAAATTATAGGAAGTTATTATCTACTAATCTTCAATGTCTATCATAGGGATATGTGCTATAATCAGAGTTTATCTAAATCTATCTTCCAAGGTTATTGGTAAATTTCCTCTGATAACAACTGTAAGGCCCCGACCCCAGTGACCCAGAGTCGGTGCATTATTACATAACATTGGCATGATCACAAGGAATCCTATCCCGAAGGACCGAACGGTTTAGCAGTCTTGGAAAATAGATTACAAACATGAATGTTACATTACAATTTATGACATACAAAACAACATAAATAATCCTTTATGAATGCCATTATTCCCTTGGCTTAACCCTACATATCAATCACAATACACTTCTTGGAATCCTAGGAAAAAATAAAACATAGAAAGGGGTGAGCTCAGATGCTCATTAAGGATAACAATATAGTGGAAAAATTTATAAATAATCACAAACATGTAAGGAAATGTATAACTAAAAAATACTTCTAAACTTGAACTTCCACATAAAATAGAAAAAATAAAATAATTCCATTTACTTGTTCACATGGATATTCTACTAGTCGAATAATCGCGTGAAATATCACTAACCACTTTCATAATGATGGAATACATAATGCAAGACTATCATAACCACGTATCCAAGGCCTCATGCCAAGACTAAAAATAAGATTTTGTCAAGGCCTCATGCCAAGACACTAGTTTGTCTCATGAGACCTACCGATGCATCGAGGAGCTATAGCGGGCTCCACCCGTCACTTACTAAGTCCAATGCATTCATCATATGAAAAGGTTTAAACATAAAATAAATATTGGTATTAAAACTTGCATATGAAATGTCAATAATTTCTCTATAAACCATTAATGGTATAAAAATAACACCTCCACAATCAAAAATATCATAACTCATTCAATACAATAATTAATATTGTATTATAATATATCAACCACAATCCAAAATAATATCTACTAGAGGATGCTGACATAGTTGAAAATGATGAGTAAAACTTTTTAAGAGAAATATCTTTTTTGTCAAATCATTTAAAAGTCGCACATTTATAAAGGAAGTAATTTAAAAGAGATTTTTGAATCAAAATGTCCCATACCACTTTGAAACTTTTGAGAAGAATTATCATTTCAAAACATTCATGTCCATATAAATAAATCCATAAAATCATTTTTAAAACATGGACATTAATAAAAAATATTTAGAAAGATAAATATTTAAAACATTTGAAATTACGATCTTGATAAAGATTATATTTCAAAATCCTTAAAATCTTCATTTTGAAAATATTTTTATGAAAAATGTACATGGATGATAAAAATGTCCTAGTAAATACTTACACATAAACAACCTCAGATAATAATGAGATTGAGTAATTTACCCTTACCAATTAGGTAATTTACGAAACATACAACCAATGAAAGAGGTATCATACAATGAATATGTAAAGACACATAAATTAATGTTTATTACACAATTAATACAATTATGGGTAGTACATACAGCAATCAAAATGTAATAGTGGCAATATGGCATGAATCTCACGAGAATAAGGACTGAGATGAAAAACCCTTACCTTGCACTCTCATTTAGTCAAGGGTACGTTTAACCTCTTGTACGAAGATCGTAGTATGGTATTAAATTATACCAGAACCATATTAATATTTATGATAACATACATGATTCATTTATGACATTATACTAACCATTTAATAATAATTTCTATGTTAAGTTAACATTTCGGGTAATAATCACTTTGTTTATCGTACGTGTTTTAACTTGTTACTCTTGATTGTATCACTTAGATCATGATTTAAATACTTCCAGAATATAAAACATGATAAATATATCATATATATTTATAATATAAAGATTTATTATAGACATATATATGAAATGGAAAACACCGTTTAAGGAGACTATAGTTCGTACATACGTATAAATGTTGTTTCTGTTTTCATATAGTATTAAACGGAAGTAAGTG
This sequence comes from Viscum album, assembly GCA_963277665.1. Classification (NCBI taxonomy): domain Eukaryota; kingdom Viridiplantae; phylum Streptophyta; class Magnoliopsida; order Santalales; family Viscaceae; genus Viscum; species Viscum album. The sequence continues at coordinate 358,299,132 of OY728126.1, read as the reverse complement.
AATAAGATATATGTAAGTACATAAATACTTATATATATAAATATTTCTATATCTCCAGTATAATTATTATTTCATATATTACATACTTATTAGTAATGTATATATTTTTATAATCGTCGATGAATGGTGAACTTGGAGATGAATCTCATCGCGCCGTGGGGACGGTAATCTGTACGTACGCACGAGCCAAAATATCATTCTTAAAATAATAAATAATTGAAATTTATATCATATATACAGAATCCTTATAATGTTTTATTTATTATTTATATAAAATAAAAATCATTATTAGACCCTTCCAAATAATAATGCATCGAATAACAATTACACCACGACGTGGAGATGGTAAGCCGTACGTACGCACGTATATGTCATTCAAAGGATGGACAGAATACTGAATATGGTTGTAAAATATTTATAATAAAATCATAGTATATATTAGATATTAGAGTTATTATTTTAAAATAGAAATAACAAAGAAAGAAGAACTTCAAGAAGAAAGGAACTTGAAAGAGGGTGGTGAAAACATTACCTCTTCTTCGGGTTCTTTATTTTGATTTGATCAAAAGGGCTCTTTATGTTGTCTTTATGATCAAACTAAGGCCTCTAGGTTGAATTGAGGGAAGTTTAGAGAGTATTTTGGTAGGGTTTGGCTGATCCAAAAGGCTTTTAATGTGTGAAGAATTGGTTAGAAGTTGGGTCCCTTTATAAGGGGGAGGAGGGGCTCTTTAGAAAAAACATAAACTATTAATTTATAATAAATTCATATTCGGTTTATAATGTCTCCAAAGTTTATTATTAAATGTATAAGGTGGGGATGGGTCGAAATCCTGTCAACAAATAGATTTTATACAGGTTTGGGTCATTATATTAACCATATATTTTAGTTTTAACTCTTAGTTAATTAGATTGACATTACCATGTCACTTTGTTTTTTTTATATTATATAGTTAATAAACAAACTATATACATCCAAGAGACACCCAAGTATTACATTAATGATAAACCTATCATGATACAAGTCCTTTGGCAGAACATTAGATTTTTAGGAATTGAATATCAATTAATAATATAATATTTGTTTTAAAAATTCATTTATGTTAATTTTGACACTACTCAATAATTGATTTTTGTTAGAGTCTTAACAACTTTATTAATTATAAAAAAAATCATTTAAGAAATACTAACATGTCATATTAACCAATAAAATTCTTTTATGTCATCAAAACTTTCAAAATATATTTATTTTAACATTTATAATACCAATTATTTTATTAATTCATTAATAAGGAAAATAATGCATCATTATTGTGTCATATATATTTTTACTTTTTAAATGTATAAAAATTATAAATAAAATACCAATATATAGGAAATAGTTTTATATATGTAATGAATATTCATAATCGAAAATATAGCATATATAACCCAATGTAAAAATGTTTTTTCTAAAAGATATAAGCTTATGTCATTTTTGTATTTACATTAACTTAATTAATATAAAGTGTCCCTATCACCTACATGTGGCTCCATTGGGTCCCAAAATCGACCCAAACATGCCCATGGTCGGAAATTTATCCACCAATAAATTTAGGGTACGTTTTAGGGTAACTTATTATTATTATAATATTATGTTTTAACCCTTATTTAAAGGATTTACACTTTAACCATGGTAAATAAAATATTTACCGAAGTAATTATTCAAAATGCCTAAAAATAAAAGGTACCTATTTACACAATTTTGATATCCTGATTCCAAATATGGAATCCATTTTTCCAAATTCAAAACACAGAAGTAGAAAAAATTAATTGAAAAATAATTTCCGATGTCAAAACAAAAAGCGTCTTTTAAGAGATAATAACTATCAAAATATTGACACTTGTTTATGTCCTGTTTAAATGTGAAATTATGTCCAATGAACAAAATTGAATTAAATGGTAAAAATATATTCTAAATATACTTTAAAACCACTCAAATTAATAATTTATCACTATTAATTATTTTTATTAAAAAATTTGTTTATAATAGAAATTTAGTAATTTTCACTATTCATAAAAATAAAAAAAGTTATCGAAAAAGTACCAAAATTTCATCCTAAGATAATTTAGATATTATGAATCCAAAAATTAAGTCCATTTTGAAAGATAAAATGTATAAAATTTCAAAAAGTGGGTATTACTATTCATAACGGCTACTTTGATTGGTCGTGGTGTGTGTTAGAACTGGAAGTTGCATACACCACACGCTACTGTATTATTCAAAGAGAAGAGTACCGTGGACAATTGGGATGTTACATCACCATTCCACATAATCTTCCACCACTACATCATGTTGAATATTCTCCATCGGTGGTGACCTTGGCAAATTTCATTCCACTTGAAACATTTGGCGTGGGGGTTGGTTTTAGTATTAGGAATGTCCATATTATTATAAGGCTCCTCATCCAAGGGAGTATCTATTGTTAATTACTCATTATAAAGGTATTTTGGGTTGAAAAAAAATACCATCTAAATAAATGGTTTCATAGTTCTTGGTGTAAGGAGATAACAAACAATATCTTGGGATGAAGGAAATCTATTACAAGTAGTGGTTGGGGTGCATTCTGACTGGGTCGATGGTCATGTTTCTTGGGAGTCCACATTAATGTACATAGTCTTCAATGAATAGAAATGGGAACATGAACTAATTAATTCTAGAGATAAGCTATTGTCTCGTATATAGATAAAATATCAAGACCAAGGACCTAATGGATAACATGTGGGATTTGATACAACAATCAAATGTGGGTGGATGATCCTAATTAGCAATTCTAATAGGGGATGAATCAATGTACCCTTATCAAGGTGGAAAAATTTTTAAACTAAAAAATCTAAAATTGGTGATACTAGAACATGTGATGTTGTAAAAGATGATGTATAAAATCTTCCAGAGGAAGAGCCCATTATCTATGTGTAGCAAAATCTATTTCATATATGGTAAGGAATTCATGAACATGTGGGGTGTATGGGTTCCCAGATCCCATATACCCCATGGAACTAAAATCCAGTCATCAATTCTCATCATATCAAGGATTTGGTCTCTCAATGTGGATTATTTGGAGAGAGGAGTATGATTGGTTTGGCTGACCATTTAATATTCCATCCACTCCATCCAACAGGAAAAGGAAAAAAAATATATCTTGGGTGTGGTGGGGGTAATGCTGATACCCTCAATTTATCTGAGTTATCTTATTAGTGGGGGGGGGGGGGGTTGATTTAATGGTGATCTAAAAACCATACACAAAATACTCGTTCTCTTTTAATTTTAGATGCATTCAATTACATTCTATGAAGGTGTTTATATGGGTTTGTGATGAGCTTCATACATTAGTTTGTCAACAGATATGAAGGATGTTCACATGGGGTGACATTAGAAGGAAGAGTGAGTTTCAATTGCACAATTCCACCTATATTATCTTCCATGAATATGCACTTATCATGTAAGGAACATATCCTAGGGAGATACAATTGTGTATAACCCCTCTGGTGGATAACATTGAAGTGGATCTAAATCCATGGGTTCAGGTGCATAATTGTGTGGGTGGAGCACAAGGAGGGGGCTTGGATGTATTTGAAGCAAGGGATGTAGTGTAAATGGATCATTTAGTTTCAGAAGGAAGTGAATCATCATTCTAGTATATCCATTTAAAATGAACTTTGTAGGAAGGTGGACCCTTCAGTGTAGTTACAAGGTTAAAATTTCATGTTACAGTGGATCAGTTTCAAAACCTATAAAATAGTCGGAAAAATACCTATAGCCACAATTTATTACCATGTACATTATACCAAAAAACAAAGGATATATGTAATAGTCAATAATTAATAATCTATGTCACCATATGGTGTTTCTATAGGGAAAATCCTATATCCACAGTTTGTAACAATGGCAGTATCCCTGTTTTCATGGTTCCAACAATGTAAATATGTATATGGACATAATTATAAACATTGTTGTTAGACATTCCCATTTCTATTTGTCTACACGGTTGATATGAAAGGTACTAGTGCAAAAACCACTATTCAAATAGTGGTATCAAGTCTACACCCATGGTTTAGAATCATGGGTACATCCTTAATTTTCTAGAAAAAACACCATCTTTTACAACTGTTGTAAAATATGGATGACATTTTTCATCATTCATGGGCTAGGTGGGGTAACCACCTATATTTTCAATAGCTTCATATGGAATCATGTAGTATGACATGCTAAATTCCTTGTAGTAGTATAATGATTTGGGGATTGTTTCTTAATGAATTTTCTATCTTACCTCTTGGGAGGTAGGTAACATTTACAATTGATATTATTATATGAGTAGCTCCTGTGTCCATTTCCTTATATATGATGGAACCTACTGATCTCCTAGATCTCAAGTGGATTATGGAGGACTTGGAGGCCAAGTGTTTTATACAAGCCAAATGGTTTCTCTTGGGCTTCGCTAAATAATTTTTCGAAGATGTTTTTTTGGACCATTTTCCTATGCATGGATGAAAGTTAGTTGAACCATATGATGGTCAATAACCTGTATCCAATACCACGAATAAAGGGTCTGTCTGAACAACACTGAGGGCCTTGGGAGTTCACAAAGATCGACCTGAGATTATGATATCATTAGATGTGTGTCAGGCCATCAGACATACCCCATACAACATTCCGCAGAGGATATGGTCTATATGAGTATCACAATATGCCATTAGGTATTAAGAACACAAAAATATTTTCATGGATCTGATGAATAGGGTGTTCCGTCCCAATTTGAATTATTTTTTCATTATAATTTTGGTTGATATCTTCTTGTATTCGGACACTCATGGAGACAATGATAAGAACCTTCATATTATATTGAGTACACTAAGGAAGAATCATATTTAAGATAAAATTGCTATGTTCCACTTATGGATCATAAAAGATCAATTATTGGGTTATATTATCATGGAATTCTGAGTCTTTGTTGACCTAGAGAAGGTGGGTGTTTAGGTTTCTTGGGAGAACCCCAAGAATGTTTTTGGTGTAACAACTTCTGTGAGGTTGGCTGAATATTACAGGCATTTCCTATTAGACTCGGCATACATTGATTCACCTTTTACATGCATTAAAACAATGGTGTTATGTTCCAATTGTCAAAAGCATGTGATAAAGAACTTTAGGAGATGAACGGAGGGCTTTTCTCAGAACCTATTATTGACCCTACCTGATCCAAGATGAGGTTATATCACCATCTATTATTAATCTTTAATAATATTAGTTCTAGTGCTAATTTATGTGGATATATTAGTTTTATATAGATATCAACATTTGAGGCCCCCTGAGATAAATTACCCAATGAATGATCTTGAACTAGCAGTAGGTGTCAATGCCTTATGTTTATTGTGACACTATATTTTTGATGAGATCAATTGGGTGTACATGGACCATTAAAGACTAAAATATATATTTACATAGAATTAATTGGACCTCATATAGTGTATATGGATCAAATATATTTAGTACATAAATTTAGATTTTTCCTATATGCATGGAATGAAAAATGTTGTCGGTGAGGCGCTGAGTCTGAAAAATCAGGCATCTACATTATAGGAAGACAATGATGAATGAAAGTTAATGGAACTCTTTTTTTCTACATATAGTGTTTTATGACATTAAATAGTAGTATAGAATCTATATATTTATCATTATCTCTTCCCTTCATAATAAGGTTAAGAGAATAAACTTTTCAGATCATGATTGCTTGGTTCCTCGAGAGTGTATCATAGGAGTTGAACCACGTCATGATTTGTATGTTAATAGATAATATATCATTTGTATAAATGTTAATGTTTGTGGTCCTATATATATGATAGTGGAGTTAATACATGAGTTCCATGATTATCAATGGGTTGCTTATCCTTGAATATCAATAATTCATCGAGATATGTGATTCAATTATTGTTGGCCTAGGATGAAATATCTGGTAGAACGATTTAGGAAATTGTTTTCCACAATTAATTTTGATAAGGTAGGTAACTAGAGTTCTATAGGCCTATTAAAACGGATCCAAGTCCTAGAACAAAAATTAGAGGATATAGCTATTCATTTCATAGTCAGAATATTTAGGTCGCTGAGGGGTAGTGATACTATATAGGAAGTCATTTTCTAACTAATGAAATAATACCACCATATTCCTATTCAAGATAATTTTTATATTGATGATATAGGAAGACTATATGTTGGTTAGATTATATGAACAAATGGGTTCCCACATAATAACGTTTCTGATAGTGATGCTCATTTCATGTAACAGTTCTGGAGGGGCTTACAGAAATCTATGGGTAAAAACGTGCTTCTATGCCTAACTTTTCACACTCAGACTGATGAGATGTTATAATTAATTACACATGATCTAGAGGGAATTCTCTAAGTATGTGTCCTTGATGTTAATGATTCTTTGGAGAAATAGATCCCTCTCATAGAGTTCGTATAAAATATAATCTTTCAGGTAAAATCGAATGGATCCTAAAGAGTCATTTTATTATAATCCATATCATTCACACCTGTTCATTCTAGAGGTAGGTGATGTGTCTGGACTGGGTCCTAATCTCGTGCATCATAATTTTGAGTAGATTTAGATGATTATGAATTTTATTTCTACTACTCAGTATAAATAGAAATCTTATAAAAATCACCACCAAGGACCTCTAGAGTTCACTCATTTGGGTCATGTTTCTCCTCAGGTATCAACCGATATTTTTTATATATTTTTAAGAAATATTGGGTAGTGGTCACCTCATTATGTAGGGTCATTTGAAATTTTATATAGAGTTTGAAAAATAGCTTATCAGTTACTACTACCTCTATGTTACCATGCCATGGATGATATCGTTCATCTTTCACACCCTCTCCAATAAAATACCGAATAGTATCATTCCTTTTATTCCAAGGATGTTTAGTTAGATGAAAATGATAACATTGACGAGTATCCAGTCCACATTGTTTATCATAGCATAAAGGCTCTTTGAGGATGGTATACCCCTCTAATAAGTGGGATATGGTAGAATGCCCACGTGCAAGACGAAACATAGATGTTGGAGGCTGACGTAAATTCCCAATGGCCAGAGTTGTAATTAGATAGTGTATCTACACCCATGGAAGGTGAACTTAGGGATAATTTCACTTAAGGGGGATGACTGTAAAATCTTGGTTTCCACTTAGGTATGGATCCCATAAATTTCAGTCCAATTTATTTTTTTGGACCTAATATGGATTACTAATGAGTTCATGAAGTTCTCATAAGTGTCTCATTCTTGTATGGATCATATATCCCATGTTTTTGGGATATTTTTTCATGTCTCACATTAAGGGTAATCTATGTGGGTAGTCATCTCTATTTGATCTAACCATGTGGATGGTGTTATTTTTTGGGAAGATCCATTCGGCATGGTTAGCGAATGGTTTCCGAAATTGTGTGGTATGACAATCTGAGTTCCCCCATTTCTCAAAGTAACTATGCGTGGATTGTGAATGGTTTTTAAAACTATGCGGTCAAACCATGCACAAGCTAATTTTTTTTTGTGAATTTTCTATTCTACCCATAATGATATATGTAAATTAAATATTCTTTCCAAATCTGAATTCCATCAAAATGATCCTCCATTTCTCAAAATTTTGATCTCCTTGAAAGAATAATCTTGGAGTTCATATATTATCTTCATTTGAGGTCAGATCAATATTATGATTATCATGTTGGATGTGAAATAATAAGTAATTGAGTCTTCTTTATACGTTATTCATTTCTTTTTCTCTCTAATAAGTTATCAATGTGTAAGAATTATTACTAATTTCACAGATCTACTACAATCCATGAAAAATTTGTCGGCACAACTAGAGGACGAGAGTCATACACGCCTAAGGTGGGTTGGACTATAACGCATCCCTGACATTCATTAAATTTGGAAATTTTCATGTTGGGTCTAGGGATTTCATCTGGTCATGTTTGTTGAATTTATATGGTTTTATTATATTCCTTGGAATAATACATTTATTTACTTTCCATAAATGGGATTGATTTTTGGCATTTGCGTCCATAACCCCCAACACCCCATGTAGGATGATATTCCATAGTTGGGGTTGTAAAGACACAAGCTTGACATACTTTGACATTAAAATGGATTTGCAGAATATATAATATCTAACTCAAGTAGACGCCGAAATGAAATATTAGTTTAGTGCCTTTAAAAACTAGACAACACAAACAACTATTTAATAAATCATCTACATAGTCTCCTGATTTATCATTCATAACTTGAACTTCTTTTGGGAACTTCTTACTTAACACCCTTCTATAAATTCTGGGCGAAATGAAACATGAAAAGGGGTGAGCTCAAATTCTTAGTAATTATATAAATTGATAGAATGAAACAAGAAAAATAAATATATGAATTTAAAAACATTAACATATATTTAGAATATCAAAATCTTGAGTCCTAAAATAAATCTTGGTAGTATGTTAGGCATATATCATAATGGAATATTAACCATGAAATGATATAATTTTCATAAAACATGGAATTCAAGAAACAATTATTCACATAACATAAATTAAATTGCATCCGAGACATTTCCTCCAAGAATATTATAGTGGGCAATGTCCATTACTGAATCGAGTTTACTATTCATTCTTGCCATGTAATACCGAATCAGATTTACTTATTTCTCATGCCCTGTATTAATGAACAATATTTACTTTTCATTCTAGTTATGTTTGTCTCATGAGTTATAAATCTTTACCCAATTAATTGTTGGTAGATATAGGTCCCACCCTTCTCAAAATTAAATCATTTTTAAATGTTCCACAAAAACATAAATCATTCATTATAGCCTAACTCAAGAAATAAAAGGGGTTTATTAGACTTCATTCAATAATAACATAATCCATATAAAATTTTATTAAAAAATAAAAAAAATCATATCACACAAATAATAGTGATAGAAATATTACCCTATTTATATAGTGTCATCTTATATGAAAAATAAATTTGATAAAACTCCTGATCATAATTCATGTGGAAAATATCCGTTCTTCTGCAAAAACATTTTAATTTCTCAAAATGATGTGAAATTTTAACCGAATAGAAATTATTTTACAATAATCATGAAATCTTCTAGAGGAATGTTAATTGAAATAAGGTGTAAATATTCATCCACACTTTATAATTTAAAAAAAACATCACCTCTTACATTTTTAAGAAATGTCTAAAAAATACCTTCTATCGAATAATGAAACATTTTCCCTTTCATACCATTTAGTAAAAATTCCTCAATTTGTATAATTAAAATTAAAAAATTGTATATGAATATAAATATAATTACATATTTAGGGAACATGTATGTGGATGATAAATATACCCTAGTAAATAATTACATATAAACAATCCCATATAATAATGAGATTACAGAATTATCCATTACCTTAGGTCTGATATGATTAGTATATATCCAAAACTATTTCATAATGATTTAAATAATTTTATTGAATTACTACATAATAATTTTCATTTTTATTATAAAATATATGATAATATTATCATATGTTTGTTAGTAACATTTCATTGTAACCAATTATTAGGATATAAATTTATTTATGTTCTTATGCATTTTTTGGATAAATTCATTTTCATCTTATATTTTTATAGTTGTATTATATATATAATGATATTAATATAATATATATCATATTTATTAATTCCATTCATTTATATAATCATGATTTAATAAAGATCATGTAAATTGAATAACATCTCATCAAGGGGACGGTTGGTCGTACGTATACACAAGCGACGATATCATTTACTTAATTGTTAAATCGTATGAAATTGGATGGTATATTATTTATAAAGAGAAATTAAAATGTTATATTAATTATATAAATCATTTATACTCATTATTTTACCCATATATATTAATTATTGATTAATAAAAAATACACCACATCATGGAGATGGTCAGCCGTACGTATGCACACATGGTGACATTGTTATTCATAGGATGGATAAAAGAGGTATAAGGTTATCCCATAATTATAATAACATCTCAGAAAGTATAATATATTGGATTTATTTCATTGTTAATGAAACAACATAATAATATGAAGTAGAAGATGAATTTTGTTTTGAAAGAGTTGATAAATCATTAGCTCTTTTTTGAGTATCTACTTTTGATTTTCATAGTAGGCCTTTGTAGGATGGATTTCTACAAAAAGTGTGACAACTATGACGAAGTGAGTGAAGATTGGAGAAAAAATGGGCTGGTTTTTCTTGGAAAAAATGGCTTTAGTTATATGATTAAAAGATCAGTAGAGGTTCCCATTTATAATAGAGGGGGCACCTTTAGATGTACTGAAACTAATAAATTTAAAGAAATTAGTATTTAAACTTAAATTCATCAATGGTGTATTAATTTAAATATAAGATGGTTTTTTGTTGAAATACACACAACCAATAAAATTTATACATATTTTGATTTTATTTTAAACCATATCAATTTGGTTTATCCTTATTTAATCTATATAATTTTAATTGTTTTAAGATTATTCTAAATATTAAATATATATAAATATCAATAATGTATTTTAAATTGACAAGAATTAAATACCTTATAAAAATTTCAACCTTATAATTTTCACTTTGGAATTTTTAAATTTTATTTTTATTATTAAATCATTTAATCGTTTGTTATTTTTAAACAATATCTACAGTTTCAAATTTGACAGTATTAGTTAATTTCATATTAAATAAACTCCACACATAAGATAAATTCGATATAAATTATATAATACTCTCATAACATGTAATATGATTCTATAAAATTCGTGGATAAAATTAGTTTGTTAATATTATATTTGTTTAAATTTTTTAATAACATTTATTGGAAATTTATTTTAATAAAATAATTTCTACATCACTATTGTGTCATATTAAATTGAATTATTTAATCTATAATAATTATAAATTAATCCAACTTATATAGATCATTTCATTATATTTATTTATACTATTTATGAATGATGTTTTATCATGTTTATCACTACATTATAATTATTATACATATAATAGATAAGAGAGTGACATTTTGTCATTTTCTTTGATTTAATTATAATTACATCACTTTCAAGAAAAAAAGTCCATTAATTGAATACTTTATAATTATTTTATGATATATGTCATCTTTCATTTATAAAATATGATTTTGGTAGGTTTTATGGTAATTTTATTATATTTATCACATTTTTTATTTCCCAAATTTAGACGATTTACCTATAATTGTGGTGTAAAAAAATTACAGTAGGTACTATTCAAAATTTCAAAAAAAAAAGAATCTTATCAACATAATTACAACCAAATTATTTCAAATATGGAATCCATTTTTAAAATTTCAAACACATAAGTTTCATTAAGTAATATAAAATTAAATCGCACTGTCATATCCAAAAAGCTAATTATTATGAAATAAAAATAATAAAAATATTCATATTTGTTTATGTACAATTTAAATTTGAAATTAAATAAAATGAAAAAAATAGAATTAAATTATATAAACATAATAAAATTATACTTTAAAACCAATTAAAATGACAATTTGACTATAAATACAAATTAGATGAAAAGGCAGTTTTGAATTAAAACGTTGTATTTTTCACTATTAATTAAAAATTGAATTTCAATTGAAAAATATCAAAATTTCAAACAAGATAAATTTTGGATTCCCACTTCGAAATAAAAAGTTTATTATGTAAAATATAATTTATTAAATTTTATAATCTATTTTTAAAAAGGTTTCACCATCTAAAAAAGTAAAATGGTATTTTTTTTAAAAAAATACTTCTTTTATCCAAAAAATTATAATTTTCAGAATATAAAATTTATAAAATATATAGGATTTATTTATAACATTAAATTGAATATATTACATATATATTTCACTAATAAAATCCATAAATGGTGATTTTATTATTTTATAGACTCACTTATTTTCATTTAAATAGATTTTTATTTTGTTAGGAGAAATTTAATAGTATTCATACCCACTATTATAATGAAGATGTTATAATATTTAGTTATAAATTATTCATGGTCTTGTGAGAAATTAATTCTATCAACAAAATGAAATTTTGTGTATCACAAACCATGAATAGTTATTTGTAGACTGTAAGATAATACAGTGTTGAGTATACTGCAAGCTAATCATGGCGTATTGTCAAACATATGACATCATAGAAATTAAAAATAATGTAGCTTATAAAATCTTTGGGTGTTCAAATCTACCCCATGTATAATAAATTTTATTCTGAAATCCTTTTGAGGTTAAAATATTCTAAATACATGAAAGTTTTTTTCATAGAAAAACACATCAAAAAAGGATTACAAAAACTTCATTTTAAATGTGAATGTTAAAAACATAATGGTTCACCAAATTAAGCCATCACTAGTTTCCCATATAGAATAACATATGTGGCAATAGAAAACACGGACATAGGAAAAAAATATAACCATCAAATTTTGATGGAGAGTGATAGAGATAAATGTTGGGAGAAATTTAACATCCAAAAATCCATAAATCTATGATGATTTAAGAGACCATGTAATTCATCATATAAGAATGTACTATGATAAAACATTTTGTTTTCAAGATACTTTCATTAATGTTGAAAAGTTTTTCATCAGAATAAATACAAACATGATTTTGGAACAATCTCACTGTTTGTTTGTGCCTTGGACAATTTACACTCCATATCTTATTTAATGAAATAATGTTGAAATTATCATTCTTGATTTGTTAGAAGATCGTGTTATAGAATGACGAGTTTTTCCAATCCTTCTCAACAAAAAGGTTATCACATATTATTAAATTTGTATAGTTCAACCTCTTTTGGGATAACACATTAATCTAACAAACATAGACTACAACATAACTTATACTATCCATAAATGGATAACATTAAAATCCTTCAAAAAACCAGAAATATAAAACTTTAGAAAGAGGTGAACTAAATCGACTTAATATATATCTGCAAAATCTCATAATGTAGTTCTTGGCTTTATAATTCCAAAAATGGGAATAAGTTAATAATGTATTATCTTAAAACATGATATTAACCCAAATTACATTACTACCTTTGTAAAACCATGCATTCAGTGAAAATTAACTCTTTACAGACACTAAAATACAAAAAAATCATATATACTCAAACCATGATAGCACTGTTTCCCTATATCATACATGAGGCCATCAATACTATACAAAATCTCATTATATACTTATCACATCATTTTTCACATATCATGTGCCTTCCAAAAATATTTCAATAAGATTTCATTATTACTGGTTCCATATATTTATGAAAGTCCACTATTGTCTGAAAAATATGTATTCAATTATTCCATTATACTATTAAAGAGATTTTATAACACTATTTTGGAATACCATTATTTAAACAATAAATCATTTAACCACTTTGTTTTCGTACTCAACATCTCCAAAAGTTATTAGAAGTTATTTATCTCATTATATAGACTTTATAGGTTTTTCACATCGACAATCATCAATAACACTTATATTAGGGAAGTGGTTAGCATAATTCCCTATTTACTTTCATTTTTAGAATTGATGTGTGGGTGGTGCATTCTCTGCAGCCTTTTCTCTATCCACATCCTTATCAACTTTTCCTTATTACATTAGCACTAAAATGATCGAGACCTTATTTTCCATACTCCAAATATTGGTTAGTTCATTTAAGAAAATCTACAACATGATTTTTTATACTCATTGAGCATAAGGAAGAATTAATATTTTTTCACTATTTCATTGATATTTTCCATTTAACTCCATCTTTCATTTCTTGTCATAGACAAGAGATTGATCTATAACACAAACTTCCATTTATTCCTTAATAGTTCAGCATGCAATCTCTTCATAGCTACTAATGTCTCTTATAGAAAATCCCTTTTGATGACTCTGTTTTAAGCCATAGAAGAATTGATCAATTTTACATTCAAGTTGAATGATAAAGCTAGAATCATACCTTCCAAGTCTTCTAAAATTTTCTTTTATGTATGAATAGATTCATCATCCATTTTCTTAACCTCAAGGAACTATTTTTCCATATTTTTTCAATGAATACGAGGGATGTAATTATTGAAAAATAAGTTATTGAACACATCCAATTCCATGGATTCAATTTCTTCCTTATAAATTGTATTCTTTATATGAGTACACCATTCGTCTACTTCACCATCGAAATGATAATAATTGAAAATTACATTTAATTTTATGAACAATGACGGATGTAAACTATGTTTTCAATGGTACAAACACTTTTTTCAAGAACATGTGGATCAGAAGACGCACTGAGATAAGGTGGATGTTACCTTATGAAGTAATTAATAGAATATTGTTCCATTATCTCCTAATTGGGAAATACGTAATGATTCAGAGTAAGTGTATGTATATAAATAATATTTTTCATTCCATCTACCATTACATTTGGTTGTTTTAAAATAAAATAGTTGCATTACCCAGAGCGTTGATATTTAACATGTTTTCTTTGGGTTCTAACAGTTGTAAAAAACCCCAAAAGAATAGTGTGAGTGGAAAAAATCATACTAAAAAAATTATCAAGGGGGATTCATTTCAATATCTAACATATTTGTTTTATTCCTAGTTTATTCATGACATTTCCCATAATTATAGGACTATAAATTATAGTGAGAATTACCGTTATGGACAACCCAATACATGCATTAGAAATATCTCTAGAGATCTTACTAAAATTTTCTTATCCTAGTTTCCAAATAATAACTAAACTGTCACACTTATATCAAATGTAATGATCAAATCTTTATATACATGAAAAATATTTAAATTATACGTAATACTTAATAGATGATCGAAAATACACCCAAATACCGTATTAATTTATTTCCATAGAAAACTGGAGAACATAACTAACTTCTTTATAAAACCTTTAAATCATCCCCTTATTTATCATTCATAAATATATCAACATTTTGAAACATCTTAAATAATACCCTTATTCAAATACAAGGGGAAGAGAAGCATGGAAATGGGTGAGATCAAATTACCAGTAATGGAAAACACGGAGATCATCAAACAAAACATAAACATAAGAATGTGAAAACATGAACAAATATATTTAATATCAAAATATTGAGTCATAAAATAAATATTTTCAGTATGTAAGGAATTGTTCATAAACGAATATTAACCATGATAAAATATCATTGGCATAAAACAGGGAAATTTGGAAAAACATTATGCACATAATATAATTTCCATAGTATCCTAGGCATTGAATCTAAGACCATTATAGTGAAAAAAAGTCAATTACTAAACTGGGTTTACATGTCATTCCATCCATGTAATAATGAACCCGATTTACATGTTGTTCCATCCCTGTATTACTGAACAATATTTTATTTCCATTCCATTCATGTGTATATCAAGAGTTATAAATCATTAACTATTGCATTGGGAGTAAATATAGGTCCCACCCATCTCATAACAAAATCATTCTTACATATTCTACAAAAACATAAATAATTCATCATGGCAGAACCCTACAAATAACATGGGTTTAATAAAAATCATGCCATCAAAACCTTGATCCATATAAAATTAAATTCCATAATTAACACAATGAAATAATAGTAATAAATAGTATTGAAACATAACCCTATTTAAAGAGAATCATTTTAGATGGAAAATAATTTTGATAAAACAAATGAACTTAATTCTTGAAGAAAATATCATTTATTCGTAAGAAAACATTTTTATTTTCTCTAAATGTCATGATGTTTTAAAAGAAAATAAATTAATTTAAAATATACATGAAATCATATAGAGAAATATTCATGTAAATACGGCGTCTAAATCTATATATGTCGTATATGTTAAAAAATATATTCTCCTCGTACTTTCTTTAAAAATTGAAAAACATTCCTTATATTAAATAATGAAAAAATATAACATTCTTACCATTTAGTAAAAAATCACGAATGTTTAAAATTTACATTAAACAATTATATAAAAATCTAAATAGTATTACATATTTAAGGAACATTCATGTGGATGATAAATATATCGCAGTAAATAATAAAATATAAACAATCTCATATAAAAATGAAATTGTAAAATTATCCCTTACCATAAAATTGATGTGCTTAGTATATATCCAAACCACTTATTTAATTATTTATGTATGTTATTGACTTATTCATGAATAATAGTCATTTTTATGATATCATATATGATCATATTATCAAATGTTTGTTAGTAACATTTCATTGTCAACCGTTATTCAGATATTAACTGCTATTTATTTTTATGGATGTATTGTCAGATAAGTTCAGGATCCACTTATTTGGTAAAAGTTATTTAATTTAATAAATTATATTATTATAAAATATATCATATTTATTCATTCAATTCATGTATATATTTGTGGTTTAATGTAGATCATATCTAATGAATCACATCACATCATGGACACTATAGGTCGTACGTACGCACAGTTGACGATATCATTAACATAATTGTAAAATTGTAAGAAATTTGAATGTCTTTTAATTATAAATGATAAATATTAGGTTATAATAATTATTTTCATACATAATACTCTATATTATACCCACATAATTTATGAATTCTTGAATAAAAAATTACATGACAGTATGGAGACGGTAAGTCGTATGTACGCACGCATGGTGATATTGTTATTCATAGGATGGATAAAAGGCCTTATAATGTAGTCCCGTAATTATAATAAAATCAAATAATGTGTCATATAATATATTTATTATTTTATGAATGAAAAAAATAAGAATATGATGTATATGAATAAATGAAATTTGAAATATGTGATAAAATAATCTCCTCTTTTTCTAGTGTCTCCTTTTGATTTGAACAAATGGTCTCCTTAGGATCTATTTATGAAAAAAGTGTGTCTAATAGGATGAATTGAGGTATGATTCGATATTAAATAGGCAGGTTTTTTCATAGTCAAATGGATTTATAAGTGTGATTAAAAGAGATAGAGAGGTTCTCTTTTATAAGAGTACAGAGGAGCACCATTGGAAATACCAAAAGTGTTAAATTAATATAAATTATTTTTTAAATTAAAATGACCCCAAAGTGACATGCTGCCAATTTTTTTTAATTATAATTACTTCACTGTAATGGAAAAAAGTCCATTAAATAAATAAATTTCGATCATTAGGTGATATTTGAATACTTAATTCATCCAATAGGATTTTGGTAGGTGTTACGAAAATTTTATTATCTTTATCATATTGTTTGTTACCGTAATTTACCTTATTTACCATTAAGTGTGTTAAATAAAAATTACCTTAGGTACTATTCATAATATCCAAAATGTAAATGTAACCTATTAATTTTTTTGGACCCGAAGATTATAAATATTTAATCCATTTTAAAAATTCACAACAGTTTAGTTTAATTAATTAATTCAAAATCAATTCTCATTATCAAATCTAGAAAGGGGATTTTTATGAAATAAAAACTATCAAAACATTGGCATGTTCTTAGGTAAAATTTAAATGTAAAATTACTTAAAATTAACAAAAATGGATTAAATTATAAAAAATAATAATCCAATTACACTTTAAAACCATTTAAACATATAATCTAACTATATAAATAAATTAGATGAAATGGATGTTTTGAATTAAAATGCATTATTGTTTACTATTAATTAAAATATGAATTTAAATTGAAAGATAAAAAAATTTCAACCAATGTAAAATTTGATTTCCCACTTAAAAAAAGATTATTATGTAAAATATAACATATAAAAGTTTCAAAATTAATATTTAGAAAGGGTTCCAAATAAAATAGTTGTAAAATTATAATTTTTGGCAAAAATAAATATTTTATCTAAAAATTGAATTTGTTCTTATATAATATATATATGGCATATAAGACAAATTTAAAACATTAAATTGAATATATTAAATATATATTTCAATAATAAAATCATTTAAGGTTGATTTTATTGTTTTATAGACTCTTATTTATTTTTAAATAGTTTTTTATTTAGAAGGAAGTTACTCCTATCCATACCCACTGTTATAATGTCTAGGTTATAGTATTTTTTATTGATTTATACATGGTCCTACGTGAAACAAATTCTACCAAAAGAACATGAAATTGTTTGTATCAAAAGCCAATAATAGTGTTGCGTATACTGCCTACAAATATGGTGTTGCATATAGCTCAAGATTTCTTGGTGTAGCCTACAACACAAGACAACTGTGAAATTTAAAAAGAATATATATCATGAAATCATAGGGAGTAATAAGTTTTTTGGTGTATTATACCTTTTTATCCAATTTTTATGTGTGTTCGATATTGACCACAATCGTTGTAAAACTCCTTTTATTAATTACCTATGGAATCATGAAATTGTGAATAGATGGTGCCTTGTCACTTCCACAAGAACAACCTGTGGTAAGTGCCTAAATGTATGGAATTAATTAGGAAGATATTATTGAAATAATATATATGTATATGGGTTGTCCATATAGATTTTAATGTAGTGTTTGGATTCACACCCATTACACACCGTTACATGTTCTTCGAAGGCAGTAGAGTAAGCCATATTAACTAAACATGACATACATGGGTCTAATTAAAAGGTTTAATTATACAAGGCCCTGTCAAACTAATAAAAGGAAGGTATTGAACTAAGATAATTTGTTAATGTAATAGTTATGACGTTACAAAATTAATTATAATGAATTAAATGTATGGTCTGTAGTTATGAACAAGGTACATTACATCATTATACGAAGGATTGAGTGTTTTTAGATCTAGGATTCTTAAGGGAATGCCTTGTGTGCTTGAGGATATCATTTTGATTATAGGATGCCAATTTCCTGCAATGTTACCTTCCCATTAACCCAAGAATTTGGTACCTATGGATGACTAAAATGATATTATAGGATCCCTTCATTATTATTAAATTATTCCTTAGATACACACCTTGGATCCAACGTGACTTGAGGATTGTTGGTTATAGCCTTCGGCATGACCACTAATTATCTCCTGTTTTACCTTTGATGAATTCCTTTGTCTCAGTTAGAATATTTATTATGGGAATTACATGGATGATGCTCCTTCAAATACAATATTAAACCTTAGATAGACTTAGTTATTAATGAGTTAGTTTCCTTTAAGGTATAGGATTCCTCAGTGAAAACCATTGAACCACTTGATATTAATTGTCAATTATAGTTTCCTTCCTACATTATGGATCAATCAATAAATATAAAATAAAGACGTGATGTTAGTGGTGGCTATGACTTAGGTGACCTTTTAATATCAGTTGGTAATTACATAATCAATGAACCGGTGAGTTGTTCAGACACCAATCGAGGGCTAAAGCAGGAACTTGGAATTTAATTACATTATACTAATTGACATTTTATATGAATGATTGCACACTTTTACATTTCCATTACATGGGATGGATGTTATAGACATCATTAGTGTTGGACCACTGATATTTATCTCACACCTAATATGGGTTCCATTTGGTACCCAAGGCATATTACTTGTTTTGATGTTTTGATATAAGGATGCATAATTCTTTAGACACTTGACTACTTTCTTAGCTAGGATGGATCTTGTTGTAGATGACCGAGCTGTAGCTCAGGATGCTTGGTATTATTTATGTATTTAAATTAATACATTGTCTTTGTCATATATTATCTCTACTTTTTATCAATTTTTCCATCATTCTAGTGACACGACATATATAATCATCAACTATTGTATGTTATCCCAATTGTTTTAGTTCTTATTGATTTCGCTCATTCTACTTTTCAATATTTTAACGTACACATCGTCTCATATTTACATATGCTTATAATTATCTATTGTTCTAATCTATAGTAATTTGGGAATAGTCTCCCCATAGACACACCCTTGGCCCTTTCTTCTAGTATATAGTTTCTGGTGTTCAGTGAGATGCGATTGAGGCCATGTGGTCCATCGGGCTTGGGGCACTTAATAAGTGGAATCCTGGTCTCAGACATCACAATATCTACATTTTATGGATGAATATATATATATATATAATTAATATATATGATATTTTTATCATATTTAAGTTTTAGACATAATAGAAATATAATCAATAAACAATTATTAGAATTACTGAAACAAAATTCTCAAGGAAAATGAAGAAAAAGAATATAATACAATGATTTAAATAAAATATTGTTAAAAAAACTATTGATATGATTTAAAAATGGATCATATATGATATTATATCACGTTAAATTACTATAATATTTAATTATAAAGAAATTTATTCATTATATTAGAGTCTTGGTCACTTTCAATGAAACTCGAACATTAGGTAATGGATTTCGTATGAATTTTAATTCCCTTGAGAAAGACATTGTATTATGATCATATTAATTTCATGTCATATATATACTAAATAATTGAATTAATTTAAAATGAATATAAATTTAACCTTTATGATTAAATTTTTAATTCATGTTCTTTATTCAAGGGATTACAATTTTAATGAAAAAAAATTGGTATGGATTTATACTCGATACACATATATTTGTATATCACTTATTTTCAATGAATAAATGATATAATCTTGCATAAAATCCATATATTTTCTTATCCTAAAGCTATTTAAATAGTTTCAATATATTTTACCATATTATCCTTTATTAGGTACATTAATCAAAAAATGATATTATTAAAATAATAGCACATAATTTTTTTAAATTCCTTATTTGTTAATTTATGCTCACATTTTTCAAATTTGATTTAAAATATCACGTTTTATTTAAATAAATTAATTGTAAACACATTTTACGTATGAAAACTAACATATCCTAATCCAAATATAAATTCATTATTATTATATTTCTATATTTGAGAATAATTAATGTTGCCCAATTTTATCCATCCAAAATATAAAACGTCATAAAAAATATTAGACCACAAAAAAACCCAAATAAATTTATGTTTATTATTTAATATAATTTAGAAAAACTTTTACAAGTGAACGTTTCCTCAATGTATCAATTTTTAGATAAAATGTTTCCTTTTGAAAATACATTATTTCTTCATTGAATGTAACTTCTATATCTTGAGCATAAAGAATATTATTATTTATTCTCATCCATAAAGACTATGACTATAATTTTTAAAAATCTATTGAGTAATAAAAAGAACATAAATTGAAAAAAGTGTATTAAATACAAAATTCAACTGAATAACATGAAAACACATAAAATATTTACCTTTATGAAACATTAATTGAGAATGTGATTTAAATAATATAAACATGAAAAATATATAACTTCTTTCTCGTATAAAATGAATAGAACTCATAGAAAGAAATGATAATAATAATTTCAGGTGACTTAGATGATTATATTTATAACTCATGTCACATATAACTAGATTCCCATTATATCTATAGGAAGAACCTGCTCTGTAAACTCCCCCCTTCTTTTCTATAATGACAAGGAACATTACCAAATAAATTGGATGTATATAATGGTGATCAACCATTATATATTACATTTTCAGAGAACATATTTAAATAATTATTATTGGGATCACACATTAAAATGTTATGTATTTGTATAACCTTGTAATATAATTTTTATTGGGACCTCCCATTCATGTTTGTGGTATCATGATCACTTGTTTAGATATAAAACATTAGGCTCAAATGTTATTACAGGATATATAATAATCATAAATTATAGATATATAATTATGAAATACCACAAAAAACAATTGTATTTTTTTAATTTTCTCCATAAAAAACTAGAACAATATTTTTTTACTTATATACAAAACAATTTTATATTTCAAAACCCACATCCTCTTTAAGAACACAATTTATAAAAAATACATAGAATTAAGGGATTTATGTGTTTTAATTGATGAAATAATGAAATCCTACAGATGAATCAATATATAAAACTATATTTATGAATGTGACAAATAATTTTGACATCATATATATTAAATTAGATCTTTCCTTTTTCCATTTATATGGAAAGTCAAACAATGTTGTTTAACATTTATAAAAAGGTTAATTTTGAATACCATTGAATTATTGTCAATGAGGATATTAAATATTCTCTATAAATAATTTATATCTACATAAATACATCTCTAAATAATTTAATAATCTGTACTTGTTTGAAATATTTTTTTAAAATAAATCCATTAATTATTTGAAACATGCTTTTTAAAATATGGTGTCCTTTACCTCGAGTTTGACTCATCATGTAAATTTTTATCTTCATGAATAATATTTATTTGATAATCATTTAATTTATTAAGAAATATTTTCATATTTATTTATTGTTTTATTTTATTTGTTACAACATTATCTTTAATTACTTAATCATTTAATTTTGGGAAGGATTGTTTGACATTATTTGTCTTCTATGTTGAGAACGACTTCAATTGATTTACTATGGCCAGAAATGTTACTAATTGATCATTAAAAATACATTAATAATGAAAGAAAATATATTTCATTAAATAAATTATTTATTTAAAACCAAGCATTAATGATTGTTATGGAATATGAATTACATAGTAGTCGCGAAGATGGCATATCATACAGATTCACGAGCAATGTTATTATTTTTCAATTATTATGAATAAAAGTAGGAAATTATTATTTTAAAATTATACAATGATCATTGTATAATAAATATAAAATATTTTCATTAAATATTTTCATTAATATCATCAGTGCATTGTAGTGATGAAATAAAATCCCATTTCTTCATTGATGTGGTAGTCCAAATGTACACCCGAACAACATTATCATTTTTTAATTAATGGAAGGGAAATATAATAGATTATATATTATGTGTATAGAATGATTATTATTTTATTAATAACATATATAGAAATAAATTAATTTTTCCTTAACAACATTTGAGAGGAAGGGATGGAAGAAGAAATCCATCAATTCCTAAAAAGGTAGTTCAATATAAACATGAGAAATATTATTGTTTCCCATTTCATATAACAAGAGATATATATTGAATATTACAATTTAAAATTATGTTAGTATATGTAATATACTGGTGTTATTATTTGATCATGTTTGAATAATATTTCTTTCCGATCAAAGAAGAATCGAAATTACATATTCATCTAACAACTATACTTATTCTTCGGAAACCACATTTTCCTTATACATTATTTCCAATATAACCAAAATAAGATATATATAATATAGATATGGATTAATTGATGAGGATTGGTATGGGATTAGATGAAAAAAATTCCATTTTACATATATTTTGGGAAATATCAATATTTTTATTATTTTTGGGTCATGAACGTTAAAAAAATGATCCATTATAGGACCATTGATGATATATTGAACAATATAAATTTCACTTATATGAATAGACTATTTTTATGAATTTTAAAACATTTATAGATTTTTTTTATAATAACATATCATCAATGATATTTATGGAGATATAATAAAACTATAATAAAATATGAGTCTAACTCATGTAATGTGGTTCCAAAATAATATTGATTATCATATAATGAATATATACTTTGAATATTTTCAACCAATAAAATTATGAATTGTTTCTTGGTCATTTCAGTTCTTATATTTTGGATTTACACATAATTAAGAAATTTTCAACTTAACTGTAGTAATTAATTTTTCAATATTAAATTGCATACAATTTATGTAAAAGAATCTAATTGGATCATAATTTTTCAAGGGATGAACTCTATGATCATTTTAATTCTAACTGTTTTATTTAATATTTGATATGATTTTTATTATATTTATTTAAATATTATTTAATGTAAAATACTTTTATATCATTTTAAGGATTATTCCAAAAAATTTGACTTTAATGAAAACATTAAAATGGTTTAATATGAGAATAAATATTAAAAATAAAATTAAACATGTTATATTTATTAAAAAAATCATGGGTAACTAAATAAATACTTTTAATGTTTTAATGTCATTTATTTGATTTTTCTAATACTTGTAAAAGTACTATTTCATTTTTCCTATGTATTTAATATAACTATTTGATCACTAAATAATATAAAGAAATACGAGCAAAAAATCACATATATTTGAATTAAAAATTTAAAAAATATTATATTTTTTTAATCCCCAAAAAAAATATAATAGATATTGATAGTAAAGGATTATAACTTTTGACTTTTTCTTTTAATTTAATATTAAAAATGCAAACCATCCAAGAAATATTTCACCATGTTTCCACATTATCAATATTTTAAGGATATTCCTAAGACTCTACACATCCAAATATATACATTAAATTTTTCGGGTAATTGTTGGACTTTTTTATATTATTTCTATCTAAAATTTCCCTATTTACACAAACTTTTATGATAATTAATTAATATGAATATTATTAAAAATTAAAAATAATAATTGGAATATTTTAAAAATTTGTTCTTCTTGATTCCAAATATGGAGTAATATTTTCACGATCAAATTTGTAGAAGTGGAAAAAAAAAATTTCATCATAACACAATAATGTAATGAGAACACATTTTCTCGAATAATGACCATTTATGTGTAAAACTTTTTAACACAAAATTAATCCATAAATATTATTATAATTAAATAAACTGGATTATTCACAATATAACAGAAAAAATTTCTTTGAAAAAATTTTAAATTTAAATTAAACAATATAATTTTTTGAAAAAAAATTCTTATAAAAATCATTATTTTTTCACTATTCATACCAATTTTAAGAGAAATCAAATAAATTCACACTAATATAATTATTAAATGATAATTATAGAAAATATATAATTTTGACGATATAAAATATAAAAAAATTTCATAAAATAATTACATCATTCTTTCACAAAATGCAATAACAACCATTTTTTAAGACAACATTTTATTAAGCATAAAAATCCATAACTAAAAATTGTATTCATATAGACAAAAAAGTAATCAGTAAATTTACATTAACTCGAAAAATTATATATATTTCATAATGAGATTAATAATATACATATAATCCTATTCAATGGCATGTTTATGACATTTATATTTATATTATATTATTTAATTTTTGTTTGTGTTTTTTATTGCACATATTATATGATATATAACATAGTCTTTCTTTTAAAATATTAGAATGTTATATTCTCCACCACCCTTTTATAAAAAATATACACTCAAATTTAGCATGACCACGGTAATAAAATTTTTTGCACTTAAAATTTCCATTTCTAAAATACCACTTCAATGATAGGGTTAATAAAACATCCACTTCAATAGAGGGAAACTTTTCTCAACGTTTATTATAAGTAACAAATAATTAGGTTTCCCAATAGGAAGTAATAGTTATATGTGAATATATATAATTGAATGGAAAAATGAAATCAAATTAATGATAGAGTTATAATGATCATTAATCATGATAAGGATAATTATAATCGGATGTTAGTGAGCACAAAACAATATATCAAGAAGCTTTAAAAAGGTAATTTATTTTAAAAAATGAATATAATATGATAATGTTCTTATTTTTTGATCTATTTGCGAGTGTATAAAAGTCATTTTAAAATACATATAACAAACATAGGGTAATATACTTACTTCACATGTATATTTTAATCCATTAATAAATTTCTATAAAATTTTATCTTTTTCATCAAATGATTAGTATTAGAGATGGATTTCTGATGATTGGTTCACTAAAATAAACCTCTAATAAATCAGATAATAAAAATATTGATAAATATATTTCTACATTCATTAGAAAACAACCAATAACAAAATGTTTAGTAAATTTTACTATAATTAAAAAATTTTAAAAAAATTATATAAATAAACAACACATTATTCTAAAAAAATTCACCATTAATAAAAAATGTTCAAACTAAATCATTTTGTTTATAACGAACATTAAAATTATTCAAAATATTAATGATTATGTTTTAATCCTGAATATAATATGTATTTTATCACATAGTATTCCAAGATTAAATTAACATTCATCTTCATTCAAAAGTATCTACTCAAAAAGTCATATTCTAAAAAAATTATATTCCACAATCATAAAATTTCCTTGATAAGTAAATAATTTTAATTGAATCGCTATAAAAGGAATCTCAAATTATACATTCTTATAATATATAATTAATCTTTTCCTCATCGCATAAAAACAAATATCAGAACCAAAATATACTAATTTATCATAAACAGATATGGTTCTAAAAATACAGACCATCATCCAAAATAACATTAATCACAAAATCACAAAATCACAGTTAAGTCTCAGGGATATCAATTTGATAAGACTTATCGTCTAAAATTTTTTTAACCCACATTTACACCAATATTAATGATCATAAATTTTTTATAGGTCATCAATATATGTGAACACATTTATATAAAATATAATTCCATTTATCGTAATATAATACATTATGTTATACCCATAGGGTAAATATATGACAAACTAATAAATTATCTCTATAAATATAATTAATTACATAAAAAAACCCCCCACAAAAAAACATTAAAATGGTCATGAAATAATTTGAATATATTCTCATCCTTAAACTCATAAAACCATGATGGTATCCATGAAACATCATATAACTGTTGGAACCAGGTTCTTCAAAGCATGATTTGGTGTATGGTTTGTGTTTGTTGTCAATCCTCAGTGGATGTTCAGGGTGTGTACCAACAAAGCGATCATACCGTTCAAGCAGAAAACAGTAGTGAAGGTGGCGATGTTTCCCAGTGTTTGCCAAATTTTTGGGCCTAAAAATCGGCCAATAAAGTAAAGTGTTTTTGGCAAAGGTACTTGCGCGCCGTGCTCTTGGAGGATAAAATACTTGCGCGCCATATGTTTTTGAGGATCAGAACATCAAAATTTGGCTAAGGAAAGAATGTCGCGCAAGTGTTGGTTGGGTCGCGCAAGTGAGTTGCGCGACGGAGTTTATTGAAGACGGGACTTGCGCGCCGTCGAGGGACTTGCGCGCCGCCGCGCAGGGGGTCCAGTTTGCCTATAAATACTGGACCACCCCTCCTCATTTTCAACGAAGTTCAAGGACGAGAGATTGTTTGAGCTCTCGTCGCGCAGGTGGTTGAGTCGCGCAGGTGGTTGTTTTGTCGCACAAGTAGAGCTTGCGCGCCGGTGTTTGGCTGTGCGCCCAAGGTGGTTTGGAAGAGAAAGGAAGTGGACCGCGCAAGTTTGTAGTTGGGGAAGGAAGAGTCGCGCAACTTTGTTGATGGCACTTGCGCGCCAGTGTGGACTTGCGCGCCGTAGTGGGACTTGCGCGACTGTCTTGGAGAAGCGCGCCTGGTTTTGCTGAAGCCCACCGGAGTGTTTGGAGCTGCACGAAAGCCGAGAGACTACTCGGTACATTCGAGGAAAAGTGATATTCTTCTTCTGGTGAGAATCAGACTTCAATAGAGCATCTACATACAACAAAGGATGCACTCCTATGCAAATGAAGAAGAGACCTTCACGTCTATAAACTGAGTGGGACTTCACCAACGGCAGTGAGCCAGGGGGAGTCAACGGGAGTGACCCGAGGGACGCAGTGAGCTATCCCTGAACTATTGTAAAGGCAGTGAGCCTGGGACAAAGTGTCTTTACCCGAACTTTTGTATCTGCATCTAGTGAAGCATAGTGGATTTAGGTACGACCGGCAACCTGTCGGCGTATGCTCCTTGGACGTAGCACTTAGTGGTGAACCAATTAAAAATGGTTGTGTCTTCTCTGTGCATGTGAATGATTTCATTTTGATCATAATCATCTTACAGGTTCAACAAGTTCCTACCAACGTGGGAACAAGATCCAACTCTTTAAAAGAAAAAGTGGTCACCCTGATTCACCCCTCCCCTCTCAGGGTGTCCCGGGGTCCTTCAAGTGGTATCAGAGGGAGGTTGCTGGAGTTGAATCTGACCTTCTTCATCATGGAAAACGCCGTCAATGTCAGGGGAGTCCCTCACTTCGATGGAAGCAATTTCCAGATCTGGAAGAACAGAATGAGATCTCATCTAAGATCTCTTGGAATGGAAGTTCTTTTTTCTACTGTGCAAGGAATACATGTCACTGATCCAACAGGTCTGGCTATGACTGAAACAGACAGGAAACTTCTTGATGCAGATGCTAAAGCACAGAATGCTCTCACTGCAGCCCTTTCTGATCAGATTTACCTGAAGGTGATGAATTGCACCTCAGCAAAATCTATGTGGGATAAACATGAGAATATTTATGAAGGTGATAGCAAAGTGAAGGAGGCGAAACTACAAGTGCTACACAATCGGTTTGATGATCTGAAGATGCATCCAGACGAGAATGCAGACTCTTTCTTCAATCGAATTACTGAAGTGGTTGGAGCAATTCGTGGTCTAGGCGAAGAAATAAAAGATATTGATATTGTAAAGAAAATATTAAGAAGACTTCCACCTCTATATAATGCGAAGGTGTCAGCTCTTGAGGAAAGAGATCTTTCCAAACTTTCTCTAGATGACTTACTGAGCAGTTTGGTAGCATATGAAATGAGAGTCAAACCAGAAGATGCTACGACTCGGGTGAGCAAGGAAATGGCATTCAAGGCCATGGATAAGTTGAAAATCTCAAAGGATAGTAGCGGTGATGATGACGAAGAGAAAGAAATTCTTTCTCTCATTGCAAAGAAGTTCCAGAAGGGGAAAGGGAAATTCAAAGGGAAGTTACCTCTCGCGTGTTTCCGTTGTGGAAAAGTTGGGCATATTGCCTCTCAGTGCTTGAAGAATATCAATGAAGATGACAGTGAAGATGAAAACTTCAAGAAACCTCAAAGAAGGTTCTTCAAAAAGGGAGCCTTCAAATCTGGTAAGCAAATGCAAAGGAAGAGTTTTGTCTGTGAAGAGGAAGAAGATGACAATGAATTCTGTGATGAAGAAGAACCAGAATTCAAAACTGGGAACCATGCGTCTATGATGGCCACTGTTGAAAAGTCAGAAGATACTGATGGTGAAAAACAACTGAGAACTTGTGTAGATCCTGATGTGCAACTTAAGGATACAGTTAGTAAGCTTAAGATTAAATGTAAGAGCTGCAATAAGTGGAAATCAATTGTAGAAGAATCAAATGAATATGTTGATCAACTTGAAGCTGAAATTGAACGACTGGAAGAATTTGTGAAGGTACAATCTAAAATAATTGAAAGCAATGATGATGCAGTTGATCTGAAGCTGAGAATTGAAGAGCAGGTAAAGGTCATCAATGACCTCACATCCAGACTGGATGAAAAATCCAAGACTGTTGAGGGTCTTGAGGAGGAAGTAGTTACTCTAAGGAGTAAAATGGAGACAGAATCAGTTCCAAAAGAATCGAGGAAGAAAATACAGTTCGGAAGATTCTCAGATGCAGAATTACTTGCAAGAGCCAAGTGTGGATCAGATGGGGTTGGAAAAGTCTTGAGTGATCAAAGACCTGCTTGCATGGGAAAGAGTGGAATTGGCTGTGAGGCTGAGTCATCAACTGCTAGAAGTGAAAAGATTCAAAAGAAAGACAAGATGAAAGTTGATGAATTATGAAATGTTACCTAGAGTGCTGAAAAAGGAACCCTCAATCCAAACTAAAAGGAGACCTGAAAATTATCCTCAAACATTCAAAAATGACAGACAATCTTACTATTCTCCCAAGGAAGAAGGTATAAGGAGAAATTCAAGTGAGAAGACATTTCCTCTCATAAAGTGTCAGTTCTGTGGCTATCTGGGCCATACCATGTCTTATTGTGAAGAGGCAAGAAGCTATCTGAATGGAGAAGATATAGATTCTCAACAAAGGAGAACAATCTCATATCCTAATTCTCATAGAAGAAATAATTTCTATGGATATTGTTTTTGTTGTTCTAACTTTGGTCATAAGGCCGTTAATTGCAGGCAGAGAAGAGACATAGACACCTCATACCGAAGTTCAAGACAAGTCAAGTCCCGTCAGCAAGACAGTGTTGCTCTTTTAAACGGGTTCTCACCTCTCACAAAAGACTTTGACTATGAAGAACCTGGGTATGTGGAAGAGATAGTTGAAAGGCCATCAGTCCTATATACTCAATCTAATGTCTCATGGAAGGAAAGAAAGAAGATTGAGAAATCGAACCTTGCAGAGGTAGCCCTCAAAGCTACAAAGAACAACAGTACCTGGATTCTGGATAGCGTTTGTTCATCTCATATGACGGGTAATGCCGGCCTACTAACGAATATCATAAAGAATGTTGATGGTACAGTAAGATTTGGTAATGATGGGGCTCTGAAAATCAAAGGAAGTGGAAGTACCCAATTAGCTAATGGAGAACTAAAGAAGACTGAAGTCCTTTACGTAGATGGCCTTCGCCATAATCTCCTTAGCGTGAGTCAAATCTGTGACTCAGGACTTATAGTTACTTTTAATCAGAAAGGCTGCACCATCAAGGGAAAAACCGGCAATTCACTTATGAAAGGATGCAGAACAGAAGGCAACTTGTATCAGGTTGATAGTGAAGAAAATGTATGTTACATGACTGTTGAAGAAGAAAACAATTTGTGGCATCAGAGATTGGGACACAACAATCAACAAGACATGGAGAAAATATCAAAATTGAGAATTGTCATGGACATCCCCAACTTGAAGCGTGAGCGTGAAAAATCCTGTGATGCTTGTATTCGTGGGAAGCTGGTCTGCAGTTCATATCGGCCAAAGAAGAAAAAGGCATCTCACCTTCTTGATCTGATTCATACAGATGTTTGTGGTCCAATAAATGTTGCCGGAACTCATGGAGAAAGGTACTTTGTCCTTTTCATAGATGATTACAGTCGAATGGCATGTGTGATGATCATTCACCGGAAATGACAGGTCCTTGACTACATGAAAACATATCGGCGAATCGCCGAGATTGATACTGGACGAACAATCAAAGTGTTGCGATCTGACAATGGAGGAGAATACACGTCCATTGAATTTGAAAATTATCTGGAGAAGCATGGGATACAACATGAGGTAGCTGCTGTGAGAACTCCACAACAAAATGGAGTTGTTGAACGAAGGAATCGACAGGTGAACAACATGGCACGAACTATGCTGATTGAGAGTCGTATTCCACGACATTACTGGAAAGAGGCTGTTCAAGCTGCAGTGTACATTCAGAATCGAACAGGACTTTATATGGGTGAGACGAAGACACCATATGAATTGTGGCATGGACGGAAGCCGTCTCTAAAATACTTTCGTGTCTTTGGAAGTAAATGCTTCATCAGGAATAAAGAAGGAAATCAAGGGAAGTATGGTGACAATGCAGATGAAGGAATTTTCCTTGGTTACTCAATGAACAGCAAAGCCTACAAATGTTTCAACAAGCATTTGGGAAGAATTGTGGAAAGTAGTGATGTTAAGATAATTGAAGAGAAAACCACAAATGCTTCAAGGACGCCATATGCTGATGTGATAGAAAGTCAGGAAGAATGTGAACGTGAAGAAAATACAAATGCAGAAATAGAGGAAGCTGTTCAAAACACTCAGTAGTCAAATCAAGATGTTGACTCAGAAGAAGAATCTGAAGAAGAAACAATGGCTGAAGAGAATACTACTGAACCTCGCAGGAGAAATCGAAGAGCTGAGATTGATCCATCCAACATAATTGGGGATAGGAGTGCACCCACTCAAACCAGAAGGATGAGGAATACCACGCAATCTGCATTTCTATCAGTTTTAGAGCCATCCTCATTCGAAGAAGCTGCAAAAGATGAATCTTGGGTGAAAGCCATGAATGATGAATTAGATCAGATTGATAAGAATCAGACATGGGATCTTGTCCAGAGACCCGAAGGTCACAATGTGATTGGTAACAAATGGATCTTCAAAAATAAGTTTGATGAGCATGGAAGTGTCATCAGAAACAAGGCACGACTGGTATGTAAGGGATACTCTCAGATTGAAGGCATTGATGTTGAAGAAACCTTTGCTCCAGTGGCTAGAATGGAGTCAATCAGGCTTTTCCTTTCCATGGCACTCCAAAGAGGATATAAAGTATATCAAATGGATGTCAAGACAGCATTCTTGAATGGTGTACTCGAAGAAGAAGTCTACATTGAACAACCAGTGGGCTTTGTCTTGGGTACCGATGAAACAAAGGTCTGCAAACTAAAGAAAGCTATATATGGTTTGAAGCAGGCACCACGGGCGTGGTACTCACGGCTAGATTCATATCTCAAGAAGTTGGAATTCAAAAGAGGAGGAGTTGATCACAATCTCTATGTGAAGAATTCTCCAAAAGATCAATTCATGGTTCTTGTCTACGTTGATGATATCATATTTGGTGGCAGTAGGAAGAAATCAGTGGATGAATTTTCCAACCACATGAAATCAGAATTTGAAATGTCTATGATTGGGGAGCTCACATATTTCTTGGGGCTGCAAGTGATTCAAAAGAAGGAATACACATTCATTTCTCAGGAAAAATATGCAAGAGAGCTGCTGAAGAAGTTCAATATGCACGACACCAAACCAATGTCAACTCCGATTGCAGTTGGAACTAAACTTGGAAAGCATGAGGATGGGAACTCTGTTGATCCCACCATGTACAGGAGGATCATTGGCAACCTACTGTACCTGACAGCGACAAGGCTAGATATTGTCTTTGCAACATGCCTTGTGGCCCGCTTTCAGAGTAATCTAAAGGAGGAACATATGGCAGCAGTAAAAAGAATCATGAGGTACATTCAAGGTGCACATAACTTCGGGCTATTTTTTGCTGCAGGCAGGGACATTGAATTATCAGCATTTTCTGATGCTGACTGGGCTGGTGATGTCGTAGATAGAAAGTCCACTAGTGGTGGAGCTTTCTATATTGGGCAGAAATGTGTTGGCTGGTTGAGCAAGAAACAAGAAAGTACTTCTCTTAGTACTGCTGAAGCTGAATATATCTCCGCCACAAAAGCATGCACTCAACTTATTTGGATGAAGCAGCAGCTAAAAGATATTGGTGATAAGGTGCAGCAACCAATGGTGATTTATTGTGATAACAAAAGTGCAATTGATCTTACGAAGAATCCGGTTCAGCATTCTCGTACAAAACATATTGAAATACGGTATCATTTTATCAAAGAAAAGGTTGAACAAGGCGTGATTAAAATGGATCATGTTGGAACTAATGAAAAAGTGGCTGATATCCTAACCAAGCCATTGTCTACGGCTGTGTTCGAGAAGCATCGGTTGAACCTCGGTGTTCGACCACCTCCTACTGCATAAGGAGGCTCCGGAAGTCCCCTCTCCCCGTTTGTTTTAACTGTTTTTTTTCTGCTTATGGCTGTGATGCAGGTTTATGGGGGAGATACTATCCAGGGGGAGTATGGCTTGAGCTGAACGTTGATCAAACTTTTCGGTCTTTGGTTTTATTGTCAATGGGGGAGAAAGGAATAAATTCAAGGCAAGAAAGGCAAGAAATTATTCTGTGATGAGAAGTGTAAGATTGTGATGAGAAGTTTAATAAGGATAACATCGGGCGTCATGGAGAATTTCAAAACACTAAGACCCAATTCAAGATTTCTCTCTTGTTTTCTACACCGAGCATTGCTCACGTAGACTTAGAGTGTTGGCTGAGTTGATTCTTGCGTTTTGGATTTGCTCAGGGTTGGAGATCTATTGAATTTATTCTGATTGCCAACAAACCCAAAGGGGGAGATTGTTGGAACCAGGTTCTTCAAAGCATGATTTGGTGTATGGTTTGTGTTTGTTGTCAATCCTCAGTGGAAGTTCAGGGTGTGTACCAACAAAGTGATCATACCGTTCAAGCAGAAAACAGTAGTGAAGGTGGCGATGTTTCCCAGTGTTTGCCAAATTTTTGGGCCTAAAAATCGGCCAATAAAGTAAAGTGTTTTTGGAAAAGGTACTTGCGCGCCGTGCTCTTGGAGGATAAAAGACTTGCACGCCATATGTTTTTGAGGATCAGAACATCAAAATTTGGCTAAGGAAAGAATGTCACACAAGTGTTGGTTGGGTCGCGCAAGTGAGTTGCGCGACAGAGTTTATTGAAGACGGGACTTGCGCGCCGTCGAGGGACTTGCGTGCCGCCGCGTAGGGGGTCCAGTTTGCCTATAAATACTGGACCACCCCTCCTCATTTTCAACGAAGTTCAAGGCCGAGAGATTGTTCGAGCTCTCGTCGCGCAGGTGGTTGAGTCGCGCAGGTGGTTGTTTTTTCGCGCAAGTAGAGCTTGCGCGCCGGTGTTTGGCTGTGCGCCCAAGGTGGTTTGGAAGAGAAAGGAAGTGGACCGCGCAAGTTTGTAGTTGGGGAAGGAAGAGTCGCGCAACTTTGTTGATGACACTTGCGCGCCAGTGTGGACTTGCGCGCTGTAGTGGGACTTGCGCGACTGTCTTGGAGAAGCGCGCCTGGTTTTGCTGAAGCCCACCGGAGTGTTTGGAGCTGCACGAAAGCCGAGAGACTACTTGGTACATTCGAGGAAAAGTGATATTCTTCTTCTGGTGAGAATTAGACTTCAATAGAGCATCTACATACAACAAAGGATGCACTCCTATTCAAATGAAGAAGAGACCTTCACGTCTATAAACTGAGTGGGACTTCACCAACGGCAGTGAGCCAGGGGGAGTCAACGGGAGTGACCCGAGGGACGCAGTGAGCTATCCCTAAACTATTGTAAAGGCAGTGAGCCTGGGACAGAGTGTCTGTACCCGAACTTTTGTATCCGCATCTAGTGAAGCATAGTGGATTTAGGTACGACCGGCAACCTGTCGGCGTATGCTCCTTGGATGTAGCCCTTAGTGGTGAACCAAGTAAAAATGGTTGTGTCTTCTCTGTGCATGTGAATGTTTTCATTTTGATCATAATCATCTTACAGGTTCCACAAGTTCCTACCAACGTGGGAACAAGATCCAACTCTTTAAAACAAAAAGTGGTCACCCTGATTCACCCCTCCCCTCTCAGGGTGTCCCGGGGTCCTTCAATAAACTCTCAGGAAAGTATCAAAATCTCAAAATTTATATCATCTCCCCTCTAATACCATATATAACAACCATTAAACTGAACTATTGAAACTGATTCTATAATCATAATATTGAGATTCTTTAATTTCATAAAAATAAAAGTGAACCAATTTTAATCCTAAGAAACATACCACAAAATAAAACAAAAATGGATAACATACCTGGCCAAAGACTATTTTGTTTAATCATTTTTGGGAATTAAAAAATCACATTAAAGAAGAAATTTTGAAAAAGAATATATTTTTCAACACAATGTGTTATTTATAATGGTATGATTTATTCATTAAAAGTAAAATATTTAAATAACACATGGAATATATCACCATTTTTAATAACCCTTGATCCCGGTGAAAAATAATTTGAAAATATTTGATGAGAAAAATAATGCCTAATAAGGGGAATAAATATGAGAAGAACATTATCCTAATGAGAAACATGAAATGAAAAAAATGTTTAACATTATCAAAAATTAACTAAATTTATAATATAAATCCAATCCACAATAAAAAACATGCTATTTTTTCAACTAAACCCTTTAAAACTCATAGCATGTAAATAGATACCAATTTGAGTTGACATAGTGAATTATATTCATAACTCATGTCAAAAATATCTAGAGTCCACCTAAATTCAGAGGCTAAACATCCCCAATTAAAATAAATATTGTCTTATATGAATAAAATTAACATTATAATATAAAATGGAGAGTTATTATGGGTCACTCCCATTATATCTGCTATATTAAGCTCAATCATTTGTATCAACTTTATCAGTTTTACCTGTTCATGTAAGTTGTATCAGATCAATCCATTTGTGTAAGATGTATCAAAATCACAATCTCATTATCCATAATTCTCAATTATGAAAAAAAATAAAAACTAATTTTTTTCTTGTAGTTTTCAACATAAACCCCTTTAAAATCTTTTTTAAACCACTGTGCAAAAAGATACAGAATATCAAAATACACTTTATTTTTAAAAAAAATTAACAACCAAAATACCAAAAATGGGAAATTGGGATTCTGTTTTAGAACAAAATAAATCATTTTACTGTATGTGATAAATTAAATAGAAATTATTAATGGGATAAAGACCATTTATTCCATTTATGTTAAATTTGAACATTCTTTATTTCTGTTTGTGATGAAATTAAAAACATCCACAATAATATATATCATTTGATAAAACACTATAATTTGTGTAAAAATAGTTATAAAATATATTTTGCATTATATTTATGTCTATAATATTACAACCATAAATAAATTTTATGATGAAGTGGGTAGAATAACATTATTGAGAAGAGGAAATAATTTAAATTTTTAGAATAATATTTTTAATATAAATCACCCCTTACCTCAAATCTAAATAACAATATAAATTTATTATACACCCAAATAATATAATTTTTCTAATAGGTTAATTTCATATGATTTTTTTTCATTTTTATTATCCTATTTGTTTTATTTATAACCCTTTTATATCTAATAACTTAATCATTTAACTCCATGTTCGATGGATTGATGATATTTGGCTCATATGTCCAAAACAAAAATATCAGGTTAAATTTTGTTAAAATTGACATTATTCCATAATCTATAGAATATTAATCATTACATAATATATATATATATATATATATATTATTCTTCTTAAACCAACCATAATATATTTTTTTTAAAATTTAACTAGTTTATGATCATGGAAACAATATGTTAAACGTATGCATGTGTAACATTGTCATTTTTTAACAATTTTGATTGAAAATGGTAATTGATATTTTATGTCTAAATAATTATAATTTTATTAAACATAACCTATAATATATTTAAATATGAATATACATTTCAAAAATGTTGTGTATTGATTAAAAAAATGACATAACTCAAGGAAGTGGTAGTGCACACGAATGCACGAACAATATTATCATTTACAAATAAATGGAATGGTAAGAGAATTTTGGATTTGTTGTCTTTATAAAAGTATAATTGTGTACATAATAACATTTCTATAAATTAAAACTATCATTTTTAATTTAATTGAGAGGTGGTGATGGAAAACATATTAAAACATTTTTTCAGGAAGTAGTCCATCTTAAACACGAGAGTAAATTTTGTTTCCTGTTTAATTGATGTGGTGATAGGTTTTTTAATTAACCTTAAAACATATCAGTATATGATATTTTATTATTTCATCATATCAGAATAATAATTTATGATGGTAGTATAACGTACAATACTAAAACATTTGATTAATAGCTATACCACTTATTCGGAAAGCCACCGTTAAATTACACCTCAAGCCCTCTATGGTCTATATTAGGCCCCAAATAAGACCTGTAGAATGTGGATCTGGATATGTTGAAGGTATTTTGGTTTGTAATATCTCCAAAAAATGTAACATA
Organism: Viscum album; assembly: GCA_963277665.1. NCBI lineage: Eukaryota > Viridiplantae > Streptophyta > Magnoliopsida > Santalales > Viscaceae > Viscum > Viscum album. Next base: position 358,261,600 of record OY728126.1, on the reverse strand, counting down.
ATGTGTGTACACAAGAGGGGAGTGGGTTCCCTTTTATAAGAAGTGGAGGGGAACTTTTGGAATTACACAAAATATTAAATTATTTGAAATTATGTTACATTAAAAAATAGATAAAAATAAAAATAATTAGAATGTTGGATTTGTTTGTGTCCATATAACCACATTCAATTTTTTTTAAATTTTTACTGATATTTCTTGAAAATTATATCTATGTTTTAACTCCCAGTTATCCTTTTTTAAAAGTACTAAAATATTAATTTTTTTACTATTTAGGGCAAATGAAATATACAATAAAAGGTTAAATGACACTGAAATGGATCATGGCTCATATTTTAAACCATATTAATTTATCATGAATCACTATAGGATTTTTTTTAAAATTAAATAATTTAATAAAATATTATTTATTATAATGTAAAATTGTTGTCATTTATAGAAATACATGATATAATATTATACAATATGTCACTATATAATGTATAACATTTCAAATATGACACATAAATGAAGATATGTAAGTTATAGTCTTAATATTTTCAGCTAATAATTTTTTGGGTTTTCTTATCATGTTTGAACTTATTATTTTGATTAACCCACTGAGCCCGCATATCTGATTCCCGCTCCAACATTTATTCCTAAACATTCCCATGCTGCAATAGTACTCGCACTAATGGAACATCCTTGCCTGACAAGATCTTTTCACTACGATACGCCACATGAGCTGGATGCTCCTCAAAGGATGCATCAGCCTCAAGCTCCACATCCTCAACACCAACCATGTAAGATGGGTCACGGTGATACTGTCGAAGCTACGACACATGAAACACATCATGCATCCAACCATACCGATGTGGAAGAGCCAATCGGTAAGACACTAGTCTGATACTCTCGACAATATCAAAAGGTCCCACATACATGGCTTCCAACTTACCATGCATTCGAATCGGATAGTGACACAACCATGGTGACACCCGAATGAACACTTTATCACCCACCACAAACTCAAGAGGTATACGCCTCCGATCTACATTTGACTTCTATCTGCTCTGAGCCGTAGCCATCCGCTTCCTAATCAAATTAACTCTATCTGATGTCTCCTTCACAAGACATGGCCCCAACAACTTAGATTCACTATCCTCTAGCCAACACAATGGAGATCTACATGGCCTCCTGTAGAGTGCATCAAATGGTGTTATCTGAATCGTAGCCTGAAAACTATTGTTGTAGGAAAACTCAAATAACAATAGGTGCCTCTCCCAAGAACCACCATAGTACAAGACGCAAGATATTAACATTTCTTCCAACACTTGGATCGTACACTCCGACTTCCCGTCTGTCTGCGGGTGGAATGTCGTAGTCAGAAACACCTGTGTACCAAGCACCTTCTGCAACCCTGTCCAGAAACACGATGTGAAACATGGTTCTCGGTCCGAAACTATGGTTAGTGGAACACCATGAAACCACACTATCTCTTGTACATTCAACTCATCCAAATGGCCTATAGTAAAGGACTCCTGAATCAGTAAGAAATGGGTTACTTTTGTTAACTGATCCACAATAACCCATATTGCATCATTCTTTTGAGGCATCATCAGAAGGCCCATGAAAAAATCCATTGTTACATCATCCCACTTCCATTCCGGAATGGGAAATGGATGTAAGAAACCACCTGGGTGTTGATTCTCAGCCTTCACCTACTGACAGGTAAGGCACTACGCCATAAAGCCCGCAACTTCCTTCTTCATTCCAGCCCACAAAAACTGCCTTTGGAGATCACGATACGTCTTGTTCAAACCAGAATGCACTGCCCACTTTGATGCATGGAACTCACGCATCAACTTTTACCGCACACACTTTGGCAAAACCACATGATCACGAACCCGAAAAACACCTTCTGTTTCGATGGCCCAACCGGATCGTAGCTCCCCCTTTAATATTTTCCTTCACGATCAAACACTTAGGATCATGAAGCTGACCTTCCTTAACTCGACTCAATAGAATTGAATCCATCATTAAAGAAGCAAGACTGACCTAACCACTCTCCTCCTGCACCTCCAGGTGCATCTCTGCAAACAAAGCCATCACCTCCCTCTCGGTGCTGGACTCATGAAACATATGATATTGAACCTTCCTGCTCAGAGCATCAGCAAAACTATTTCCCTTTTCTTACATGTACACCAACTCTATGTCATAAGACTGGAGATATTCAACCCATATTCGATGCCGAAGATTTAGATCCCGCTGTGAGAAGATGTACTTTAGGCACTTATGGTCGGTAAACACGGTAAACCGTTCTCCCAACAGATAGTGCCTCTAGCACTTCAAGGCATACACTACTGCAGCCAACTCAAGATCATGAGTGGTAAAGTTCCGCTCATGGGGTCTCAACTACCTTGAACCATAAGCCCCAGCCCACTAATATTGCATCAACACAGCCCCATGTCTGATTCTGGACGCTTCGAAAAACATGATGTACTTCTTACCCGACTAAGGTAAGATCAATATAGGTGTGTTCATCAGCCGCTTATTCAAATCATGGAATGAATTCTCACAAGCCTCAAACCACTAAAACCTAATTCCTTTATTGGTCAAGCCCGAGAGGGGTGCTGCCAAGTGAGGGAAATCATGAATTATCCTTCGGTAATACCTGGCCAAACCCAAAAAACTCCGAACATCAGAAACACTCTTGGGATGATCCAATGATAAAACTGCCAGCACTTTCTCTGGATCCACTCACACACCTGCCTCCGAGATGATGTGATCCAAAAAATAAACCTCACCTATCCATAATAGAAAATTTGATAGCTTGCCGTATATCCATTTCTCTCTTAGCGTACCCAAGATGATATCAAGATGTTGGGAGTGATCTTCATGAGTTTTCATGTACACTAAGATATTGTTAACAAAGACAACCACAAACTGATCTTGATAGGGATGAAATATTCGGTTCATCAAATCCATAAACACCGCAGGTGCATTGGTCAAGCCAAAAGGCATTACCACAAACTCAAACAACCCATACCGACTTCGGAAAGCTATCTTTGGTATGTCAGAAGACCTCACCCTCAACTCGTGATAACCCAACCTCAAATCAATATTATAAAACACCGATGCACCCCAAAACTAATCGAACATGTCATCAATTATCGGAAGAGGGAACCAATATTTCCCCGTCATCCGATTCAACTTCGGATAGTCAACACACATCCTCAACGACCCATCGTCCTTCTTTGCAAAAATCACGGGAGATCCCCAATGAGACATACTAGGAAAAATAAACCCCTTACTCTCTAAATCCTCAAGCCGAAACATCAGTTCCTGGTGTTCTACTGGTGCCATTCGGTATGGCAGGATAGAAATTAGCTCCACTCCCCGCAGCAACTCGATCGTGAACTCAACATCCCCCTCATGGGGTAACCCCGAGAAATCCTCAGGAAACATGCCATGAAATCGACCCACCAAAGGAGGGAAAACATATGGTTCCCCTATTTCATTATCATCTAGCATGAGACATGCCACTTGATCCGTGATTCCACTCATCTGGTGACCATACGGTCCTGCATGACATGCTCGAATATACCATTCACCACGGTGGACATAAATGTCACCCTCAAGTGACCTGAACGATACTCTGCAATGATAACAGTCTATATGTCCATGATACAACACCAACCAATCCATTCCCAAGATTAGGTCAGAACCTGACATATCGAGATTGAACAAGTCCCACAAAAAACTATACCCACCAACTTCCTTGGAACATCCCTTAAACTCAATGATATCCTCAACACGCACTCCCAACGGGGTGTCAATTGACATAACTCCACACACCCCCTCCATAGGTAAACCCATGATTACCAAAAGTTGAGTAGAAACAAAAGAGTGTGTGGAAACTTTGTAAAAAACGCACTAGAAAACATAGAAGCTACAAAGATCGTACCTCGAAAAGTTGATGGTTTGGCCTCGCCATCACCCGGAGAAAACTGAATTGCCTAAAGCCGACTTGCCCCTCTACCCTAGGTTCCAACCTGAACACCCTGCGATGCATTGCCTTGCTGGCGTGAACGATATTGCCCCAGATTTTCACATCCACCGCCCTTTCCAGTACGGTCCTTGGAGCTCCAACTGCCTGCCTAAAATGGGGAAACAGATCCCCTTCCCGTATCCGGAATCTTGTTTTCCTCTTTATGATCACCCTTCTGCCGAGGGTTCCTTCAGAACATATGAACATGGCCCATTCTTCCACGCGAATGGAACTCAACTGGAGATCGAGGACACTGACCACACATATGCCCCTTCTTGCCGCACTAATAACAAAACACGTAGTTCCCACTCTAAGAAGATGACCCCCTCTTTTGGCCACCTTGCTGGAAACTTTATAAATGGTGATTCCGACCATCAAGAGATGAACCACTTGTCTGCCCAGCTGGCACGATACGCCCACCACCCAAAGGTCCCTTCAGGTTCACATCAGAGAGGAGTGCATGATCCATCACCTCTGAAATCTTCTTCAACTTGAGGATATTGAATTGAGACCTGATCTCATGTCTCAACCCATCCTTGAAATTCCTTGCTATCGTTGCCTCATCCCTGGCTAACACTAGGATAAAGCGTCGCAAATCATAGAAGCGACTAGAATAGTCCATCACCAATAGTGATACCTGAGTCAGGCTTATAAACTCTATAGCCCGCTTTTGCCTCGACTCCTCTGGGTAAAAATTCTCCAAAAAATCCCCCTGTAAAACGTTCCACGACATCCCCTCAGCCTTCTCGGTCTGAGCCTGAATATCCCACCAATGCATTGCATGGCCCCGCAATATGAAAATTTCCAGCTTTACTCACTTTTCAACAGGGGTCTCCAGATGATCCAGTATCATCTAGACAGACTCTAACCAGAACTCGGATGCCTATGGCTCATCCTCTCTGGTGAATGTCGGAGGGTGTTGTAGCTGGAACTCCCTGGTCAGCTAAAACATACTCTGTTCAACCTGCCATGCATCCAGATCCATCATCTTCATAAGGTGATCCATGTTATCTTAGAACTGGTCTTCTCTACCTTCATTGATCACCACATTTTCATGATCTTCTACTGGAGGAGTGTTCTTAGCAACATCCTCCCATTGTGCAACTGGAAATCGACATTGTGGTGGCATCTTTATACATTACCAAACATGAGATATAACATGCATACCCTAAACCTTTCACGACATCCTAAAAAACCTCTTTATAGGATACAACAACCCATTTTCAAATGCTAATTTATCAACATTAGCACCTCAAATTCACAGCCCCAACCATCCCTACCGCGGGCCATGGTCCACATGGGGTAAACAACCATGCACTACCACCAAACTCACACAACGTTTTACAAAATATTTTACAATTTGTTTCAAACCCCTATGTTTCATTAAACATCCTTTACCCACATCTTTTATTTCATTCTTCTCATTATTTCTTGGTTTCATGAAATGTACGATGCACCCTACCTTCCTACCTCACACACCCATCCCATGTGTGTGCCTAACACGATGCATGCCACCTATCTCTCTAGGATCCTACAATGATGCATGAATGAAAATCCATGTGTTGTTAAGGCCACGAGAAAAGTATCATAATATAGTCACATCAAACCACATGTGAATCACCCAACGGTGAAATATCATCAACTGTAAAAACACACAACCAAGAACAACAATTCCCACTAAGGGTGACTTGGATTTTCCCTTGTATATGGGTTAGAAACTCCCAAGAACGATCTCATTACCAAGGCCCGACACTTCTTAATCCTTGGAAACCTATCCCAAATAATAAGACCTCAGAGAAGGAGAAGAAAGACCTCCTCTGATATCACTTTGTAACATCCCTGACCTAGAAGGCACTAAACCGGTGCTCCGAGACGGGTGGTTACTTGACCTTATGCACGCCACCCCGTACACCAAAGGTTGCTGACTTGAAATGGGGGTCTATGGAGTCATGTGGGGAGACTATACCCCTTTTTTATCAAAGTAAGTTGAAACAGAAATTAACCAAATAGCGGAAATAATAACCAATAAACATGTAACATGTATACAAACCATTTCCAACAATAAACATGCCATGTCATACTACAAGTGCAAGAGTGAACAAAACACAAAATAAAGACAATAAACAAAATCCCCAACGTGGTCCTGACCCTATGTTTGGATCCTCCACCATGTGCTACCCATGCACACTCACTATCGGGCAGGGGCCCTTTCCCTTCTCATGACCAACAATCATGAAGTCTGCTCGGGTACCCAACGGCAGCCCGAGCAGGGTGTGAGTACAACTCAGTAGGCCACCACCAATGGTGTCTACAAAATATCCAGTATAAACAATTAGTGCATGCCAAAGGAATATGAATGATAATTACCATGTAATTACTAGAGGTTCCATTAACCTATTCAAGGCCAAATCCATTGCAACTTACATTACCATTCAATACACAACAATTATTATCACTTACCAATTAATCACATTTACATGGGTTAATCACATACATTATGTTACATGGGTCTAAGGCCGACAATCACAAGAAAGAGGGTAAATCCATCATTATCCTATCTCACTAGGAATAATCCCTTCATAATAATCATATCCTCACATCAAAGCCTCATTCTGGGTGGATGAAACCGTTAGGAGAATAGATCCTTAGTCCTCATTCCTAACTTGTGCAATTTGGGTGGAGTTCAGAGCATCACTCTTTACTCGACCCGTTGGTGTAGATTCTCATGTGATACCCCACACTACCAAGCCATGTGCACATGCTTATATATATGTAACCATCAACCTGCCATACCATTTCCCTTAGGCAAACTCCATTCACAACAAACCACACAGGAATTCACATTATGCCTTAACCCATTAACACCATAAAATTTCACATCATTTAACCATTCACCCATATCCCAGGTGTTATGCTTATCTCACTAAGAATTAAACACTAAACCCATAATCCATCACATTATGGTCTTTATTCAGTTTACACATTAACCCATTTAACCCATTCATCATTCCCCTGAATCAACCATTCAACCCATTCAATATAACCCTTAGGTTATTACCACGTCTAGGTGAATCACCTATCTTATATTCCAAGTTCAACCAAACATTCCAACATATTCATCAAGGTCTCTACCTTTTATTACAACAAGGTCACTTGTTCAATCACATTTCATAAGTCCATGAAAAGATAGCACATCCTATGGATGGCCCCAATTAGTTCAAGTTATTCCCAATGCATCCCATGGGGATCGTGAGATGATCCATTTACCATTTTAAACACAAATATTACCAAACATGCCATGGTTATTCAAAATGTAACCATGGGAATGTAAAAAACACAACTAAACATGCACAAATACCCAAATATCATTGAGATATCACTTGTATACCACCTACCTCGAAACCGCGGTTGAATGCACCATCAATCGAGTCCTTATACCTCACTCCCACAAGCCTTTGGAGCTTCAAACTAGAACTCATAAAAAAGATAGGGTTTTAGAGCTTCAGAACATGAGGGAGAGAAGATACAAACCCTAAACAAAAAGGAGAAGCAAGGATGTGATTAGCCTTAACCGGAGATTTGATCTGCAACCAACGTTGCTCTAAAAGGTCAAGATTAGAAGAAGAACCACCCTTGGGATGCTTCAGTCGGCGAAGTTCATCACTAGGGTTGAGAGGGGATTAATGGAGGAAAATCACGAGTTGGGGTTTAAAATCCCAGAGTGGAAAACATATAATATTTCCCAGCATTAAGAGGTGGAATAGTTTATCCCCACAATATGACAAACAGTGGGAAAACTTTTCTGATGCTACTGCCCATAAGAGAAGGGTTCCAAGGTTTACCTGGGCAGGCCACATGGTTTGCCCTTGCTATTTGCAGGCCGTGCGACCTGGCCTGTCTTGCCAAGCTTTCCTTTCTTCCGTGCCCTGAGCCCCTGGAACACTCCCAAGGCCTCTCATACTTTCGGAAGGCATCCCTTGAAACCCAGAACAAGGGATTCTACCAAAACATAATGAAAACATACCCTTCTGAAAACCGGGATCCTACAATATCCCACCCTAAAAGAAATTATATTTAGAAATCTTATAATAATTAACTAGATTTCCCTACTGCTTACACAGGCACTATGTCAATTTTTTGAAAGAATTTATGGATACTAATTCATCAATAAAAATTGAAATAATACCATTTTGAAAATAATATTTAAATTATGATAAGAAATTAGTAATTGAACAAAAATTGTTTTATCCCTTTCAAAAAATCATATTGTTATTCAAATAAAAAAGTGTTTTTTTTAATTTAAGTTTTGTAAATATAATTATTGTAAAAATAAAAACGATATTACCAAAAGATTACATATTTTAAAAAATTGGATATAAATTTAAGAAATAATAAAATTGTATATAATAAATGAGAGTGTTTTTCCATTGTTTTATCATTGTAATATATTTTTTCGTTAATTAATGATTTACGCATACAATGGAGATAATTATTTAATATAGTAATGATTCATACTGACCCAAAATGAAGGGTTCCTATTTAAAAATTTAAAAATCCTTATTCAAAAAATGGAATAAAAATTGAAATATTCAATATCCATAAGTGGCCATTATTAAATTAATAGTAAAACACAAAAGCCAATAAAAAATAATTTTTTTTGAAAAATCCCTTTTAAATATAAATAAGTTTTATAAGAAATTAAAGTATAAAATTAACTCCTATAAACACAATATAAATAATAATAATAAAATATTACCTTTATTTATCTTCATGCATTATAAAATAAAATATAGGTTTTTAAATTCATAAAAACAATGTTTTTAATAGAAATCTGCATTTTTCTTTATTTGAAAGATATTCAATCATATATCAAAAATTAAATCAAATTTTATTGAAGTTATTTATATTATAGGGATTTTATAAATAAAATAATTTTAATCATTTTTTAATAAATGGTCTATAAATTAGTAATAATATTCACTCACAAAATGATAACAAATCATTAATGAAGAAAACATATTTTTTTAATGAATAAATAAACCTTACTAAAAAATATACTCTTATTTCATATGAATTAATAAATAAATTTTTACTCACTAATACCAATATATATATATATTCCACCATGATTTTAATCCAATACTAACATTCTGATTCATTGTCTAGGTTGTAATTATCATATTCAAATAATAATATATTTTGATTTTATTACACTCGATGTCGAACACCGTATATGATATCTAACATGGTATTTATTTTTAAATAAAAATATTTTAAAATGTTATATCATTTAATATTTACATTGTTTGAATGAAATATCTATAGTTTTTTCCTAATGTATCATTGTGTAATTTTATAAAGAAGGTAAAAAAGGAATGTTTTTAAAATATATTTCGTTAATGCATTTTCCCAACGAAAAACCGATTTGTAAATTTTATCTTATTCAACATGATTTCCAAAGATTTAATAAGGGAAAAAATAATTGAAGGAATATTTTCATATTTCACATCATTTTTCTAAAACATTTTTATTTACTGTAAATAAAATATATTGGATGATATGAAGATAAACCATTATCTCTTATTAAATTTTTTCATTATTAATATTATTCTGAAACATTCACATCCTTGTATTTCTTACGATATATTACCTTTATAGTAAAATGAATAATTATTTTATTCATGGATTATATTATTTTCAAAATTGTATTCCATTTCGACATATTGTGTTTTAATATAATTTACTCTAGAAATATTAATGTATCGCTGCGACCCTTGTTACCTACTGTCGGTGGATTCTTACATATCATTGTCATGATCACAAGAGATCATGTCTTGAATGAACTATTATATTAGAAGTCATGGAAGAACTACATATAGACAGAATTTTAACATTGGATCATGAAATAAAGAAAAAAAATATTGTGTCCCCTTTGAATATACTCATATCCCTTAACCTATTCTTGCATGTTAATCATGACATACTTCTTCACATCCTGTGAAAAATAAAACATAGAATGGGATGAGTTCAGATGCTTAGTAAGGATAACAATATAGTGGAAAAGTTCATAAATATGTATTAACATTAAGGCAATGTATATGACTAAAAGTCATTCCTTTTAAACATAATCATTAGCATAATATGGAAAAGATAAATTAATTATTTCCATTTACTTATTCACATGGATATACTACTAGTAGAATAATCACATGTAATATAAAGAGAACATTTCATAATTATGGATTGCATAATCCCAGACATCATAACCACAAAGTGAAGGCCTTGTTCCAAGACTAAAAATAATTTTGTTGTCACGAACTTGTTCCAAGACACTAGTTTGTCTCATTATACCAACCGATGCATCGAGGAGCAATATTGAGCTCCACCCGTCACTTACTAAGTACAATAAATTCCTCATATGAAATGGTTGATACATAATCTAAATATTCATTTTAAAAATTGCATAAAAAATGATATTATTTTAAACACAAACCATTAATGGTATAAAAATATCACATCCACAGTCATCAATAAAACATTTAATAAAATATGAAATATTCTATTATAAAATATCATGAATAATGAAGGATATTGACATCGATGAAAATCATAAATAAAACAATTTTAGAGAAATAATCCCTTTTTCATGAAAACAATTAAACGTCTAACTCATTAAGAAGAATCTGTTAAAAATATATTTTCAAATAAAAGTGTCCCATAATACTTTGAAACTTTTAAAATTTATTTTATTTTTCTAACATTTATTTGCATATAAATAAATCCTAAAAAACATTTTTAAAACATGGACCATAATCAGATTTATTTAGAATAATAAATCTTTATAACATTTAAAATTATTTTTTAGTAAGAGTTCCTAATCAAATGAAAAACATTTGAATACATATAATTTAGGTAATCATAAAATTTTAATATTATGATAATAAATGGATTCTTGATATATTAGGTAAAAGTACAATATAAAAACAAAATAAAATTGAATTGGGGCATAACAACGAAGAAGTCTCAATATATATTAAATAGAGATGAAATCCCTTATAATGATTGTATCCATAGGTTAAGGATAAATAAGTGTCTTAATTATTTTTGAAAAATATGAATACACTCAATATGATTGGATATTCAGTGTAAATAAATTAAAGGAAATTCACACATATTCTGTTAACAACAACACCAATTACTTAGATGTTTAACTCAATGAATGGAAATTTAGTTAAGATTACTCTTATCAAGTTTATATCAATAACATGAGAATTTATCAGTGGAGTGATTATGTGCATCTAAAGTATATAAACACAAAGGGGAGTGTAAATTAAAACATAAATAAATAAATAGTTATTTTACACCTAATAATGGAGTAAAATAATAAATGATATTTGTGTAACACTCAATGAGTGGAAATTGAAATTAGAAATTAACTTAATAATTTTTTAACATACGAAACATACACCCCATGAAGTAAGTATCATACAATGAAGATGGAAATACCCAAAAATTAATGTATATTACACAAAATAATACAATAATTAGAAGTAAATACACTACACAAAAGTAAATTGTGGAAATATAGCATTTATCTCATGGTAATATGATGTGAGATGAAAACCCCTTACATTGTAATTTTCCATAGTTGAGTGTACATTACCCTCATATATAATGGATAATAAATTTTTATTATATAATAAATGATCCTTATACATAAATATGATTTCATATATGATATTTAAATATTTTTTTGTTCAAAATATTTCAGTTGTATATTTGTTTCTGGTGATAACTGATTTTTTTCATTAGTAGTTTTAAGTAAATCATGTTTTTATTGATAGGATATATTTGATTCATATTAAAAATGATATTATGTTTTTACAATTTAATTTTTATTCATAAAATGATATTTATTATTTAATTGTTATGATGGGCAATGAATCTCATCGCATTCATGGAGACGGTAATCCGTACGCACAAAAGGGCGACAATAACATTCTAGTAATGGTGAAATCATATGTAATTCAATATTATATCATATATAACAAATCATTAACATGTTATATGTATTATTTTAATCTATTATATTTATTATTATACCCATCCAAATAATTAAGTGATGAATAATAGACTACACCTTGACGTGGAAACAGTAAGCTGTACGTACAGACGTATAGTGAATTTTTCATTCATTGGATGGATAGAATAATGAATATGGTTGTACTATATTTATAATTAAATCACATTATTTAAAAGGTACTGGAGTTATTATTTTGGTATGGAAACCACAAATAAACATGAAGTCAATGATGAAAAGAACATTTAAAGAGTTTCTGAAATAATTACCTCTTCTTCTGTTTCTTTCTTTTGATTTGAAGAAAAGGGCTCCATAGATTAGATTTATGATAAAATTATGGAATCTATGTTGTAGTGAGTGTATTTGGGAGGTTATATGAACAAGGTATGGCCTAGCCAAATTGCATTGGAGGTGTGATTTTGAGAGAAGTGGAAGTAGCCTATTATAAGAAAGGAGAGGGTCACTTTAGGAAACCATTGATATATTATTTTATTATACCATCAGATTCGGTTTATAATGTCTTCAAAAAGATTCAATTTGAAAATAAGGTGGGTTTTGTTATAAAAACTCTCAACCTATTGGTTTTAGAAAGATTTAGGACACTATAATAACCTTATCCATTAGATTTAACTCTTGGTTAAATAGTTTATCATTTACCATGTCTCCTTGTATTTTTAAATTATATGGTTAATAAACATAACATAAAATTCCAATCGAAACCTCAGCAGTTCGTTAATGACATATATATTATTATATATTTTCTTTGGCTGATCCTTAGTTTTTTAGGAATTTTATATCATTTTATAATATATTTCTTTAATCCTCATTTAGTTCAATTTTGACATTATTTAGTATTTTGTTTTTGTGAAAGTCTTAAAAATATGATTTCATAAAAAAAATAAATTGAATCAAATCGAAAATGTAATAGTAACCTAGAAAATATGGGTAATTCATCAAATGTATCATTTTACATTTATTTTAATATTTACAATATCAATTATTTTAATCATTCTTCAAAAAGGCAATTATTACATCATCATTGTGTCATAAATAAATATAATTCTGTAATGTCTACAAATTATAAATGAAATACCATAATTTATTAAATAGTTTTATATTAACAATGAATATTTATTGTCAAATTTACCTTATGAATAACCTTATATTAAAAATGTTTTAGCAATTAAAATTTGAATTTAATACTTTTAACCATTCTTTAAATAAAATAATAATAAAAGTCATAATATAAAAAAAGACGACCAAAATGATCATATTTTATTTCTAAGGTTGATTTGGGTAGAAATACATTTATACAATAAAATTATAACAAGTGTTAGAGTAACTTTAACATCATTTTTACCTTTAATTTACATATTTACTTTTAAGCGTGATAAATAAAATTCAAAAGTTACTATTCACCAAAAAAATTCATCTTAATGAATCACAATTTACATACTAATGTCAAAAATTTCTCCAGTATTTTTTATATTAAATTCATAGAATTATTAAAATTACGTTTTATGCAAATTTGCTAAGGTGCCTTGAAAGTGGATAAAAGTCATTAAATAATTCAATTAAATCTTATACATATAATTTTATAATAAATTTACACCAATGAATTACATTGAAATAATATATGTATTATGTATCAATTTTGACTTAAAATAAATTTAAATAAAATAAAAAATTACTTTAAAAAATTTGGTATTTAATAAAAAAGTAGTGTTTTTTACATTTCGTAAAAAAATGAATGTTTTCAGAAAAATATAAAAAACACACCCTAAGATAAATTTAATATTATGAATAAAAAAATAATTTATATTTTACAAAATTCAAAACAAAGTAGTCTAATTAATTAATTTAATGTTAATTCCCATTGTCGAAACCAGCAAACAAATTTTTGAGAAGTAAAAACTATCGAAAGATTGATATGTGTTTATATCCGGATTAAAATTGAAATTACTTATAATGACCAAATTTTGATTAAATGATAAAAATATAATCTTATTATAATTCAAATGCATTCAAATTTATAAATAAAAATTATAATTTTTTGATAAAAAAAGTTGTTTTCAATTATGATTTATCATCATTCACTAGTCCTTAAAATACGATTATAATAAAAAAATAACCAATAATTTATCCATAATAAATTTTTATTTCCAGCTTATAAAGAATAATTTAATTTCATAAAACTCAATATTTATAAGTTTCAAATATTGGACTTATAAAGGGTTCTCCATTAAATGTCTAAAAGACTACATTTTTTGAAAAATACTTATTTTATCTGAAAAATTGAATTTTCCCTTATATTATGTCTAAGAAACACAAAATATTAATGTTATAATTATACAAGAGATATATAAAATTAAATATGTGGTTATTGATATTCATAACCTCATTCTAGATGGCTATTTTGATAGGTTGTGGTGCCCTTGAACTCAGTGTTGCGTGCATCACACACTATTATATTATTTGAAGAGAAAGGTACCATGGAAGATTGGGGTGTTACATTATTCCCTCCTTCATTAAATTTCATCCTCATAATTTGAAAAGGGTCTTCAGGAATAAAATATTAAAAAAATAGAAAATACCTTGGTGGAAAACCGACATTTGGAATAGGGTTAATAAAATTTATTCTTGATAGGAGGGAAATGGAAATGAAAAAGTCACCACAAAATTCTGATTTCAAAAAGGATTAAATTGATGTAAATTATAATTGGAGGAAAACATAAATATTTATATGGAGTGAATTAGGTATTTAATATAAAAATAGTGAATGGAAAATTGGGGTTCTCAATGCCATAAATCTATAATGAATAACGGTTTTTATTAGGATAATATATATTTGGGTATAAGATCTTTTCCAAAATGTTTAAAAACTAATTTCTTCATAGAATAAGAAAGAAAATAAATTATAAGTAGAGTTCCATCCATTAACTAATTTCTACCACAAAACGTTGAGTATTAAAGATGACTTGGTCACACCTGAAATTCTAGAATCAACTTATAGTGAATCACATAATCTACAATGAATGAACTATATATTTTCTATATATTTAAAGATTTACCAAATCCAAAATGGTTAGTACAATATCAGATGATCCCTAAAAGGATAATCCATTAGGGAATGAAATAATAATATTAATTTCTAAAATTTATCCCACAATACCCAAAAATAAATAAATATAATTCAATAAAAAAATGTACTTAAAATACATAAATATAATCCAATCTAATATTGAAACATATAACTTAGAAGAATTTGATTACGTAGTCTTCCATATAACATTGTATCTCGAAATAACATCGACTACTCTTAATGTCGCTTACGTTAAAGTAATTCATATAATCACATATTCCCTATGATAGCATAATCATTTACATAAAAAACCAAATAGTTATAAATACATAATAAGAACATAGATAAAAAATCCACCCTTGCTCCTCAAATGAAATCCCATAGTATTATATTTTCTTTATTCATATTGTGCTATAACAGAGAGAACATCATCCAAAATAACATTTTTCACTTAATCACCAAATCATTTTTTATACTAAGGATATAAATTTAATAAAATATATGATCCTAAAAAAACTTATTATTGATCAATACATTAATTTAATAAAAAATAATTATTCACTCCAACTAGGGACTTCACTTAGTCCAGTGGTCGGAGATAAATCTCAGTCGCACTTTGGTTGTGTGTTCGATTCCCACAGCTTTCTTTCACATGACGTTTTGTCACACGTCCTACATGTTGTAATTATTCAACAACTGTATTTTATAACATTCAAAAAATGAGAGAAATCCGTCAAATTAACCATAAAATAATTTATTCACAAATTTTCTCTCATAACTCACATTTTCATCTCAATAATTAATAACTTTTAATTACCTAAAATTCAAGGATCATATAAACCCAAATGGTTATTTATAACTAAATCCACAAAAGAAACTATAATTCCTCCATGAATATAATTTTCTCATAACAAACTATAGGCTAACACATACAAGGGAAAAGTTTTCCAATGTAAACCCATCAACAAAAAGCATTTATACATTTAAACATTTCACCATACATTTATTTCTAAATAGGCTCTTCCTTGACCAAGAGGTTATACTATATAATATGGAATTGACTTGGGTAATGCACAAGTCCCATAAAATTTATACACATGATTGTAAATGGATTAATATGATTATTTTAAATTTCTTTCAAAATAATCTTTATTTTTCCTCAACAAATCTTTAATTTATGTCCATATTTCCTACACATAAATCATTTCTTTGTTCCATTGAGACATTTTCCTGGGTATACCCATCAATATTTCCTCATAATAGAAATTGAGCTTTCTTTTCTCCATGGCCTCCACTGCTGGGGCTCTTATCATTCACTGTAGTTCTCTTCTTTGTTGATTCCTGCAGTTAGATAATATATATGTTATTGATCATATTTTTGGAAAACTGAATCGACATGAACAAGATATATTTTACTCCTATCAAAATTCCATTTTGTTGCAAATTTCCACTACTCCGCCCACCTTTAACATCATGAACAATGTTACTATGAAATCATTGGAATCCATACAATGACAAAAACCATAAAGTTTTTTTAGTAACAATAGTCATAAAATCATTTAGATACTATCATGAAACCTTATTTTTAATATAAAACACCTTAGGATTAACCAGGGTTATTTACTCTCATCTTATATTAAAATCCTTCAAATCAGTTTGTAAACAAAATGTGAATTATCCTAAGAATATCCAAAGAGAGTGTCAAAACCAAGAGTGCAGCAGGGCCCATTGTCATGCACCATTTCCCGTTTGAGTCATTATCAAAGTGGTGTTTTCTGGTTTTACCCCAAGGTACATCTATGGTAGACAAACCTCTATCTGATCGTATCTAGATAGTGATGTATTTAATGGAAAACCAACATAATATTTACATTACCAAAAATTTTGGATGTTCTTCTATAGAAATCCCCAAAGTCAATCTTAGGGTAATGTTCTCTAATCATAGTTTTTCAAAATCTAGTTTCTAAGGATTGTACTACACATTCTCGGATACAAATTTTAATTCCCCGATCCTTGTTACCTAGAGTCGGTTCATTGTTACATATCATTATAATTATCACAAGAGATCATGTCTGAAAACACTTACTACTTTATTATCCCTGGAAGTACTAGATACATACACAAGTTTTACATTACATCATGAAATAAATAAAAACAACATTGTGTTCCCTTTGAATATATTCATATCCCTTAGCATATTACTACAGGTTAATAATGATATACATACTCACATATTAGGAAAAATAAAAAATATAAAGGGGTGAGTTCAGATGCTCAGTAAGGATAACAATATAGGAGAAACAATCATAAATAAGAATAAACATTTAATGGAATGTATAAGACTAAAAGACAAGACTTTTAAAATTAAACATTAGCATAATATGGAAAAGATAAACTAAAAAGTACATTTTACTTATTCAAATGGATTTTATATTAGTCAAATAATAACATGTAATATCAATACCAAATTTAATAATGATGGAATTCATAATGTCGGACTTCATAACCACGTAGTCAAGTCCTCGTTCCAAGACAATAAATAATATTTTTTGATGGTCTTATTCTAAGAAACTAATTTTTCTAAGGATACATATAAATGAATCGAAGAGCTAAAGAAGTCTCCAACCATTACTTACTATGTCGAATTCATTCCTCATATGAAACAGTTTAAACATAATCTAGACATTTATATAAAAACTAGCATAGGAAATGACTATATTTTAACCAAAAACCATGAATTGTATGAAAATACCACATCCACAGACAAAAATAACACATTCAATACAATATGGATTATTGTATTATAATAAATCAATAATAATGAATGATATTGACATATGTGAAAATAATAAGTAAAACTATTTGAGAGAAATATCCCCTTTTTCATGAAAACATTTTAAAGTTTTACTATTTATCAAGTAGCTGTTAAAAATTGATTTTGGAATCAATGTGTCTCATACCACTGTGAAAAAATTAAAATGAATATTAATTTTAAAACATTCATGTACATTTAAATAAATCCAAAAAATCATTTCTAAAACATGGACATTAAGGAGAAAGATTTGGAAGAATAAATCATTATAACATTTAAAATAATATTTCAATTATGTTTCCTAACGAAATGAGAGGAATTTGAATCCAAATAAATGAGGTTATAAAATAATTATTATCTCATTAGAATAACTAGATTCATGGTATAATATGTTAATTTATAGAATATACACCATATAAAAGTGAATTGGTGCATGAAAACTAAAAAGTCTCAATAGAATTCAAATTGAGATGAAATCCATTATAAATACTGTATCATTAGGTTAAGGATAAATCAATGAAATAATTATTGGTGAAAAATATAAATACACTCAATATGATTGGATATTCAGTGTAATTAGATCAGAGAAAATTCAGACATATTTTTTTAACAACAATACTAATGACTTGGATGTTTAACTCAATGAATGGAAATTGTGTTAAGATTATTCATATCAATTTTATATAGATGACATGAGAATTTATTAATTGAGTTAATATGTGTATCAATGGTATATAAACATAAAGGGGCGTGGAAATTACTTCATAAATAAATAAATAGTGATTTCACACATGATCTGGGAGTAAAATAATCTATGAAGTTTACGTAAAACACAATGAGTTGAAAATAAAATTATAAATTCACTTACCGATTTGGGAACATACAAAACCAACACCCCATGAAATATGGATCATACAATGAAGTTGTAAATATACATAAATTAATTTATATTTCACAAAAAATATAATCATGGGCTGTACATACCCCACATAAAAGGAAACAGTGGCAATATAACCTGAATCAACAGAGAATAAGAAGTTAGATGAAAACCCCTTACCTTGTACATTTACTTAGTTGAAGGTATGTTAAAATCTTTTATAATGGTGAAATAATTATTATTAAATATAACTGAAACATATACATAAATATGATATCATATATGATCTTTTAAAATTGATTTTTTAATAATATTTCAATAGTATCAATTTTTCTGGTGTTTACTGATTCGTTTTTCTTTATATGCTTTGTTGTGTAAGTAATGTTTTTTATCGATGGGATGTATTTTATTCGTATATATAAAGATATTATGTTTTAAAAAATTATTTTTTAATCATAAAATAATATTTATTCTTTAATTGTTACGATGGGGAATGAATCTCATCGTGTTCATGGAGACGGTAATTTGTACGTATACCTGAGTGAAAGAAGCATTCTATTAATGGGGATATCATATGTAATTGGATGGAATATCAAATATAAAGAATAAATAACATTTTATATTTATTATTTAAATAAATTATACTCATTATTATAACAATTAAAATCATTAAGTGTTGAATAACAAACTATACCACGATGTGGAGATGGTAAGTTGTACGTTCGCACCTATGGTGAATTTGAAATTAATAGGATGGATAGAATAATGAATATATTTGTCACATATTTATAATAAATCACAGTATGTTGAAGGTAATTGATTTATTGTTTTGTTATGGAATCAACCTAGAAAGAGGAAGTGGAAGAAGAAAAGAACATTGAAAGAGGTGATGAAATAATTTCCTCTTCTTAATGTGCTTCTTTTAGATTTGATCAAAAGGGCTATTTAAGTTGTCTTTCTGATCAATGTAAGGCCACTATGTTGAATTGTGGGTATTTATGAGGATATTGGATAAGGGTTTGGCTGGGCCAAATTGATATGGAGGTGTCATTTTGAGATAATGTGAAGTATCTTTTTATAAGAGAGGTGAGGGTCACTTTAGGAAAACCTTGAGATGTTATTTTATTATACAATCATATTAGGTTTATAATGGCTCAAAATGATTTATTTTGAGGATAATAATAGGATGGGTTGAAATCCTCTCAAACATTAGGTTTTAGAAAGGATTAGGTCACCAAATATACCTTATCTTTTGGATATAACTCTTGGTTAAATAGATTAACATTTACCAGGTCTCCGTGTATTTTTATATTATATGGTTAATAAACATAATTTAAAATTCCAAGAGAAGCCCAAATAGTTCATTAATGATATATATATTATTATATAATTATTTTGACCAAACGATATATTTTTCTCTCTATTATATTATTGTATAATATAGTAATTTTCTAAAAAAACTCATTTATGTCAATTTTGACATTATTTAGTAATTGGTTATTGGGATAGTCTTAATAAACTGATTTTATCTAATTAAATACATTTAATCAACCATAACATGTAATATTAACATAGAAAATTTTCGGAATGCATCAAAAGTCTCAATTTACATTTATTTTATTATTTATAATATCAATTGGTTAATCATTCATTAATAAGGTAATTACTACATCATCATCGTGACATAAATAAATTTAATTATTTAATGTCTAAAAATTATAAGTAAAATTTCATGTTGTATTAAATATTTTTATCTTATTAATTAATATTTATAGTTGAAATTATATTATGTATAACTCTATATTAAAAATGTTTTAGTTATTAAAATTTGAATTTAACAATTTTAACTCTTATTTAAAGAAAAGAATTATAAATGATCTAATCTAAACCATGTGGTCCAAAATGATCATATTTTGTTCCTATGTTTTATTTTGATCGAAATACATTTATCCAATAGAAATATCTCAAGTGTTTGGGTAATTATAATATCAATTTTACCTTCAATTTCCCTATTTACTTTTATCCGTGTTAAATAAGATTTAAAAGTTACTATTCACCAAAAATTATGATCATCTTATTGGACCTCATTTTAATTATAGTTTAAAACCTTGTCTCTCAGATTATTGAAATTTCCTTTTATAGAAGCGGTAAAATATTGTTTTATGAATATTTATTGACATTCCTAGATTGTATGTAAGAGATGTTAAGAAATTAAATAATATTAATGTAATTTTATTATAAAATGACTCCAATTAATTACATTGAACTAATATAGGTATTATGTAAATGTCTTGAAATAAATTTAATTTTTATAATAAATTAGTTATTTAAATAAAAAGTTAGTTTATAATCAATATTGGATTGTGTTTTACTTTTAATAAAAAATTGAATGTTTTCAGAAAAATACCAAAAAATCACCCTAAGCTAATTATGATATCCAAAATCCACAAATGACATATATTTTACCAAATTGAAAACATTTATGTTTAATTAATTAATTTAAAATTTTTTCCCACTATCAGAACTAGAAAGCGGGTTTTTGAGAAGTAAAAACTATAAACAGATTGATATGTGTTCATGTGTGGTTTAGAAGATAAATTAATTATATTGACCAAAATTCGATTAAATGATAAAAATATAATACAATAATACTTAAAAACCATTCTAATGTATAATTTAACTCTAAAAATTATTTATATTTAATGATCTTTTTTTTCTAATAAAATTTACTATCTTTCATTATTAATCTAAATTTGAATGTTATCAGACAACAAAAAAATTATCCAAACTTAATTTTTATGTCCCACATATAAATAAGAATTTAATTTCATCAAATTGAATATATAAAAGATTCAAAATATAGTATCTTGAAAGGGTTCTCCATTAAGGGGCGGAAAAACAACATTTTTTTAAAAAAATACTACCTTTATTTGAAAAGTTGAATTTTTTATTATATTTTTTTTAAGAAACACAAAATATGAATGTTAAAATTACATGGGATATATATATAATTAAATTTTTTTTTATTACTATTCATAACCTCTTTATATGCATCTAGTTTGACAGGTCATGGTGTTCTAGAACTCGGTGTTCTATATATCGCATGTTATTGTATTGTTCCAAGAGAAGCGTACCGTGGAAGCATGGGGTGTTACAATTAATATCATATATTTTTACTCAATAAATATATTTTTTTATACAAAAAAATTGTTAATGAATAAATTTGATCATTCAATAAAAAAGGACTTCCATTTCGATATAGTGATGTATAGAGTCCAATTAAAGATATAGCCTTGATGTGTCGAAACGTTTCATGAGACAATCATATTAGAAGAAATTAATAAATGGTATTTTTATTGTAAATCTACCCATATATTAAAATTAATCATTTCATGGACATGATGGTAAAGATATCATGAGTTTTAACCATTACTATATATATGATTCCACCATTAATTTGGTTTTCATTCCCTATGATATGAAGAAGGAAATACGGAATAATATAAATGTTGTGAGAATGTTTGTTATAATATATGTGTTTTATTTTCAATCTAAAATGAAAATCATTTATATATCTATTTTTAAATGAATATAATACTGATCCATTAGTCATGGATTGATCTTTGAATCAAGTATCAATTTAGAAATGTGGACATCGTCTATAGGCCATCCGAGATGAGTTTTCTACAAAAATAATATTTTTAGAAATAGTTAACTATAATGTTATGATACTGATATATTACATAGAATGGATCAGATAATGAGTGGAAGTCATGCCCCCAAAAATTTATTAATAAAAATTTAAATGGTAGGTGATTACACTAGGTACAAAGATCTTGTACCAGCAATATAAAGAAATTAAAAGAGAAACAAATTTGAAAATGAATAGCTCTAAACCATCCATGTAAGGCTATGGGACATTCCCTAATGCCATGAACATCATTTAAAACAATATTTCTGGAAAAAGGGCATAGAAGAAACCCACAGAACATCATATAAAAAATTATATGACTAGAGCAGGTGTTAGAAAAAGACTCCCCAAGCACTAATGAATCAATGATGGACATTGTGAAAAGGGTGCCACACACTCCGAGAGCTGTAGAACCACAATATATCTTACATCATATAGTATGAGGAATCCCTAACCTAAAATTATTGAAGCACTCCTTAATGAACACTGATCTCCAAAAAATTTCATTGGTTGTGCTAATGGGATAAGCAGACCATGAGGGAATTCCTCACACCACATTCTTCTACCAATTTCACACTGATGAAAGAAATATGAAATATTTTCCCTCTCTATCCTCAAATATGATTTAAAAAACACAGTTCCCATGAAACACAATGATTCATACATCAGCAAAATCCCATTATTCTGAACACAAAATATGGGGACAACACAAAATGTGAAATCTAAGGTGAAACAAATACATTTCCTATAAAATTGTTTTTCCAACTGATGTTGATGATAATATAAATTATGGTTTTGGTGAAACTCAATTTCAACTCTATCAGACATACACTCTCGAATACTGAGTGAATCATCAATAAATATTTCCTTATTATGATGTCTTCGAAAAGACAACATTTATTGTTACTAAATCCAAGGGTATGGGCCCTACTTGTATACTTCCTTAATAATCAATGTAAAATTTTATGTTTAATTATATCCCATTATTCCTTAATCCAAGAGTATGAGTCCTCTTCACCCGATGCAGAGGAGCCATTTTCAATAGAGGATGTTGATGGAGATAGATTTTCATTGAACACCAGTTGTAGAGGGATGTTAATTTTCTCATTTCGAAGCCCTAAAGAGCTAGGGACAATTGTTATATCCAACATTGAGTAATAAATTCGATTTATAGTCTTATTAAAATTCGGACTAATAAAACCATTAGGAGTAGTAAATGTTTTCATAGCTTTTTTGGCATTTGAGTGCAGATATTCATCTTCAATTTTATGTGATTACGCATTATGATCAAGATTAGAATCAACAAAAATAGAGTGTCTCCCTTGTGCTATCCCATGATTTGTTGGAATAGATCTTATGTTGTCTGTTATAGGTTCATAATTATTGACTTCATCCAAAAAAACAAAGATAAAACCACAAATTTGGTACACTAAGTCTATAATGGGAAGGAATTTGGGGCTGATGAAGGCATTATTGAGACCTTAGCATTAGAGGGTTAAACTTTTTCATTTGCTGGCCTTCTATCATTATAAATCGAAATTTATTTCCTGTAACTTGGCGTAGGTTTCCCAATATTATGATTTCTCATAAGTTCCTTCATTAAGCCACAATCTCAAAGGGAGTGTCCAAGAAATAGGAAATTAAAAAAGTAGCTATGAAATTTTGTTTGGACTATATTTTAAAAAAAACAATCATTGCCATTTTAGATCCAAAAAACTAAAAGTAGGTGTTGCATATCATCAAACTCAATACTCGATTGATCAGGAAGCGGTGGAAGCTTCCCCCAAAAATATTAAAATAAAAACAAGAGAAACCATTCAAGCGTACAAGGGATTATTACAGAAACGAGTGCATATCACAACACATCTATCTGCCTCCACCAGTGGGGAAGAATAATCAGGAGCCATGAAAGACCACATCCCTCCATTATCACTCTGTTCCCACTTTTCCATTACGTCTACCACCTAATTAGCCTCTCTATAGACATGCGAAACATCCACCTGCATGTGGGTGATCTTGTTGAGGAAGTCCCCCAATTGTTGTAGCATACACCAAGGAACCCGACGCGTCTTGGTTCTCAAAACATGAACCATAGTATGTGAATCATATTCAATCCATATATAATTCCAATTGAACTGAACAACATACCTGATAGCAAAAATCATTTCCCATAATTTATATTCAAAGGTAGTACCACTTCTAATGGCGTTGTAGAAGCATCCATTCACAAGGCCATGATAGGTACAGAAAACACCACCACTACTTGATGA
This sequence comes from Viscum album, assembly GCA_963277665.1. Classification (NCBI taxonomy): domain Eukaryota; kingdom Viridiplantae; phylum Streptophyta; class Magnoliopsida; order Santalales; family Viscaceae; genus Viscum; species Viscum album. The sequence goes on along the minus strand of OY728126.1, from coordinate 358,236,764 downwards.
TCCTGGTGTTCCCATCACAGCCCCATCAACATTGACCATTAGACAAGACAAAATGGGTGGTATCCACCAAATATAAATAAAACCAGTTACCTTGTGAAGTTTTTGAGTTGCAAGACAAAACTTAATGAGATGCCCTATATGTTCAGAACTGATGATCCTGATTTCCCAACAAGAAGCGCTAATACCTTTAATCTGAAGTATTTTCTTCATATTGATATATTATCTATGGTTTTTATAAAAAATAGCACAATTATTTTTTTAATTGGTGCTTATATAAAAAACATTTATATTTGAACCCAAATCTTCCACTACAAATTCTATCTTTCACCTTCTAATACCATTAAAAGGACATTAATCCTCTCTCATTAAAAAAACTCCCATAGTTTCAATATGTATCACCCTTTCAACATATATGGAATTCCCCTCATATTTCATTCATACTCTACTAAACCTTTTCATCATCCTAATTTCAGCTTTGTTTTATTGATAATATTTTCTCTATTATCACAACATTTTCACTTTATCCATCTTCTATCACATAAACCTATTTACCTGCTCCTTATTTCTCTTCCATTCAAAATGATTGTTCTTGTAATATCATCTATTAACTTTTTTTCTTTTATTTCAATAAAATTGATAATGTATACAATGGAATATCTAATTGGGATTTCTAGAATCATCTTAGTGGGCCAGAAAACACATGTTTTTTTAATGAATTTGGTTCTTAAGAGTTTTAAATTTATAGATATATTTATATTTTAAAAATAATTATAACATAATTTTTTGTAAATTAGTTACTTTATTTTAGGTTATTTAATATGGTTATTTATTTTCCCTGAGAATTTTTTTTTTGTATTTTTTTGTATTTTATTTATTAATTTATTCCCAGTTTTTGATTTCATAGTTTATTTGTTATTTCATACAGTGTGACGGTTATTTTATTCTTATAATAGGTATATATATATATATACATATACATAAATAATTATATATGATATATTGATAAATTGAGATATGAATAGATAATATCGGTTCAGTTTGTTTTTTGTATTTGATTTTTTGTTCTCAACTAGACATTACAAATCCATATATATTATATCTAGTAGGGTTTTGTTTTGACAGAGTTCTATTTTATTAATTTTGGATTATTTATTTTTTGAATATTAATAAAGATGGTAAATATTAAAATACATTTAATTAATTTACTCCTAAGAATCAATACATATATATTATATGGTGAGATTGATTTTTTATTTTTCAAATGGAAAATCGATCCATAAATGGATAGATAATATGTTTTATTTGTAATAGTTTTTTTAAGATAATGGTTATATGAAATTTGAAATTATGAGTACATTATATTGAATATGTTTTGAACATGATATGTTTCATGGATTTCTCTGATGGAATAGAATGTTATATATGTTTTACATGTTTCCATTAGTAGAGTTGAAACACTACTTCCCTAATATTGTATCATATAATTTTCGAATTGATTAATATTACATTGCATAATATAGAAAAAATAATGATGACTGTAATATATTAACGGGGTCAAATTTTTATTTTATAGTGATTACTACTACTATGTTCTTCAAAATCCATCAAATTACTTAATTGAGATTCTTGACTAATAAAATAATGATTAGAAATAAGGATATATCTATGAAAAATAAATATTCCTTCAAATAATTATATAAAGAAGAAAATTGGTTTATTGATTTATAAATTATGAAATTTCAAAAAAAATTGATTGTATACATGATTTTTTTAATTCATAAAATATTCTTAATAAATTGTATGATATTATGAATGTTATTATAAAGATCAATATAAATTATAAAATGACATTTTTGTGTCCTAATAACTTCATTTTGTGTAAGGAAGATATATAAGATATTGAAGAGTTTAGGAATTTTAAAACATATAAATGGGAATCTATGAATCATGATGAGTGATTAAATGAATATTCGATAATAAAGAATTTTAATAATAATATTTCAGTGGTTTTAGAATATATTCCATTAAAACAATAACTACAAACAACTATGATGTAAACTAAAATTGTATAGGAAATGAAGTGGAATTCATAAGGAAACAATATTGATGAGTTTATATATAAGGCCCTAGCCTTAATCCTTGCGTAATCTTGAGTTATTACAAGATTACACATTTAGGATCTTTTCGGGTTTATAGTTTTAGAGAATTAGATCATAAAACTTTCATTACATTCCACATATAAACAAAGTGGTTACATAAAGATAGTATTCTTATTTCCCATAAATGGAAACATATTTAAAATAAAACATGGATTCTTTCTTGACACTTCTTTGACACTATCATCATATCATGTACCTTTCCCTTGACCTGTGAAAAACATTTCAAAAAACGTGGGATGAGCATAAAAAGCTCAGTAAGGGATATAAAAATATGGAAAGGAAACATGGGTACATATATACATAAGAATGAAATCATATTTTACCCATAAAACATAAGCACTTTAACATACCTCATCAAATCATGAATAAATCATAGAAATCATAAGACATAAAGGTAACTTGAGGCATTCATAACATTCTTACGTAGGGAGTAACCCTCTTCGTTACGTTTGGAATACCCATCATAGTATATTCCCTAAATCTCTTCGGAGAAACCTTAACGTTTCACTCCTTCGCGTTACCCAATGCATTGGAGAGCTATATCGGGCTCACCTGCCCTTAGTTTATCACAGAACCACCCGCCTTCATAATAATGCCCAAGAACCTCAACATAATCGTATCACATAAAACATGCATAAAGGAAACATAACATTCCCACCTTTCAATCACAAGATATCCATACAACACATTGATATAAAAACATTATGAAAACCATTTACAATACCAAAATAAAAGAAAATTAAAATATGGTATTTATTTCTCTTTTAAAAAAAGGTACGGCTTATAGGGGAAGCCGAAACTCAAATAATGGTCACGACGGTGGAGAAGTCGTTGTCGCCGCATATGTACGACAAAAACATTCACTTTTGTCGTTTAGTAAACACTTCATATAAAAAGTATTCCTTTTTAATAAACGTAAAATTCAAAGGGGTTTATACACCATATAAAAGAAGGTTGTGTATAAAACAAAATATGCCTCAATGAAAGGAGATTGAGACGAAGTCCCATACCTCGGGTCTAACATGACTCGATCGTTCTTTAATGTCCTGAATAATAAACTTGAGTTAATTTATACTTGCTTAAGAAACTTTTTCAAGTTAATTATTAATTTTATATCACTTATTACCTTGTTATAAACATCATGTAATCATTTAAGTTAATAATGATTGTTTTTTCGATTTTTGGTTATTAAGTCAAAAGTGGACTTCTTAAAATTATATGTATTTCGTGTGGTCAAAGGTTCTTTATATCGGGAATGACATTCCTGATTTTGATATCATATATATCATGTATATCCAGCATATACATGTATTTATAATTTTACATAATCATTAAGAGGTAAGAAATGAAATGCACCGTTCATGGAGACGGTAAGCCATACGTACGCATGAACGCTACTTTCATTTCTTTGTCATATTAATGGAATTAAAACTAAATGAGAGCTATGTATATTTTAATTCTAGAATTATATTCATCATTTAGATGTATCATTCATCATATATATCCATTGTATACATGTACTTTTAATAGTACATTACATTTGGGGATAAGAAATGAAATGCACCGTTCATGGAGACGGTAAGCCGTACGTACGCATGAAAGCTACTTTCATTTCTATATCATACTTTAATGTAATGAAATCATAATGATATAGAGATATATTATAATTCCAGTATAACATCATATATAATAACTTAAAATCCATCCTTTATACGTCCCACATAAGGCATTAACGAATCACATCACTTTGAGGGGGCGGTAGTCCGCACTTCCTTAAATGAAGGTATCACGTTTACCCATAATGGAAACCATAAAGGTATGACAAATATGAAAAATAAATAAGCTTAAGGAAAACATATACATATTATATATCATATATAAATATAGTGTCATCTTAATGGCCACCTTTGAAGGTGTTAAAATAATGTTGAACAATCATCGTTTCGGGTGGCGGAAATTCGCCATCCACGGAAACAGTATATTCTTTAACCATTAGATGTAGGTGTGTGTAAGTTTATCTAGAATCCTTCTTATAAAAACATCTTAGTATATTTAAGATACTGGAGTTGTTACAAAAAAATGAATAAAAAGAGTTTAGGGGGTTGGAGAAGCAAAGTAAAACAAAATGACTCAAGTGAAGACATTACCATAAAATCGGGTAACTCCCTTTGGTTTGAGCTCAAAGGCTTCATTGTGAAGACTTCTACCCAAAGTGAGGATTCAAGGAGTAAGAGAGGGATGTTTAGAGACAAAATGGGCAGGGTTTGGCCGAGCCAAAGGCTTTGGGAGTGTGTGTAAGGAGGTAGAGGTGGGGTCTTTTTATAAGAGGAGAGGAGGGGAACTCGTGGAAATTAAAGAAATGTTACTTTATGTGAAAATGATTTTCGGATTCAAAAGGTCCCACATTGATATAATTCGAGGGTAAGGTTATAAGGGTACGAAATCCACCCATCCCATGGTTTTTGGACATGTGTAGGTCATAGATTGTACATTATCATTTCATTTTATTTAAATCCTTTATTAATGAGGTAATCGCTGCATCATCATGATTTCATAAATAATTTAATTTATTTAAAGTCTAAAAATTATGAAAAAAATACTATGATGTTGGAAATATTTTTAGATTTCCAATTAATATTTATAGTCTAATATTTCATCTATGTAGACAAAATTAAAAATGTTTTAATAAGGTGATACATTCTTGTTATATTTAGTTTCTTTAAAAAATAAAAAGATAAAAAGTCACTTTCTCACAAAAGTGATTCCATGGGCCCCACAAGTTTGGCACAAGGCATCCCATGGTCGTCCATGAGACAACCAGTATCCTTAAGACACATGTTGTGGTCTTTTTGTATTATTATGATTTCTTTTTATTATCTTTAACTACCTGATTACTCGTTAATCAAGATAATTAAAGATAATTACCATCATTACTATTTATAATATCCAAAAACAAAAGAGTCTTGATTACATAATTTGGAGCTTCTGATTCCAAATATGTAATCGATTTTACCAAATTACAAACACTGAAATTGCAATAATTTATTTAAAAATAATTCTCGTTGTCAAAACAAATAGCGGGTTTTTTTGAAACAATATCTATGAAAAGTTTTGCATTAGTTAATGACCAATTCCAAAGTGAAATTAATCCTAATGACCACCATTTGATTAAATGGTAAAACTATATTCAGATTACACTTTAAGACCAGTTAAAAGGATAATCTAACCATATAATTAAATTAAATGAAAAAGCAATTTTGATGTGAAATGCAGTATTTTTCACTATTCATTAAAAAATTTACATTGTCAGAAAAATACCAAAAATTTATCCAATGTAAATTTCAATGTCCCAATCATAATGAATATTTTTATTTTGACCAATATATATTTTAAAATTGTCAAAATTTTGATTTAAAAAAAGGGTTTTCCATCAAAAGGCAGTAAAACAATACTTTAAAAAAATATTAGTGTATTCCATGCTTAAGATTGGATTTATTTTCATTTTAAGCCTCTAAAACACTATCTAATTCATTATTAGACATAGATAAAAATATCTATTATTCATTACTTACTTGGGATGTTACATCCTTCCCCCCTTTAAAAAATTTCATCCCCGCAATTTATTTACTTATCGAATAAATGGGGGTACTTATCCCTCATTGCATTTTCAGATTCCCATGTTGCCTCTTCCATCATGTGGGTTTTCCAAAAAAAACCTTTACCTGATTAATTACCTTATTTCGTAACACTTGCTCCCTGTGGTGAAGAATCTGGACCGGTTGTTCCTCATAAGATAGGTTCTCTTCCAGCTGAACTACCTCTGGACTCAAAACATGAGATGGATCTGGCATATACTTTCTCAAAATCGAAACGTGAAAAAAAATTGTGTACCTGAGATAAACTCGGAGGTAATGCCACTCGGTATGCAACTGATCCATCTTTCTTCAGAATTTCATATGGTCCAATGAACCTTGGAGTCAACTTTCCTTTCTTACTAAATCTCATCACACTTTTCCATGGTGATACTTTGAGAAAAACATGATCACCTACCTCAAAAGTTAGATCCTTTCTCCTGTTGTCTGCATAACTCTTATGCCTACTCTGAGCTGTTCTCATGTGTTTCTGAATCAGCTGAACTTTTTATACCATCACTTCTACCAATTATGGTCCCATCAGCTTCCTTTCACCCACATCATCCCAAAATGCTGGAGTTTGACACCGCTTCCCATATAATGCCTCAAATGGTGCCATCTGTATAATGGAATGAAAACTGTTATTATATGAAAATTCAACCAAATAAAGATGTTGGTCCCAACTTCCCTAATAATCCATCGAAAAAGCTCGTAGCATATCCTCCAGGGTCTGAATTGTTCGTTCTGACTGCCCATCTGATGGAGGATGAAATGATGTACTAAAATTTAATTCAGTACCCAACGACTTCTGAAGGCCATTCCAAAAGTCAGAAGTGAACCTGGGATCATGATCAGATACAATGTATAGGGGAACTCCATGTAACCTGAAAATCTCTTTAAGATACAAATGAGAAAGTTGATCTAGGGAAAAAGTATCTCGTATAGCAAGGAAATGAGCAGATTTGGTCAAGCGATCAACAATAAACCAGATTGCATTATTACCTCAAGATGTCTTCGGTAATCCCACAACAAAGTCCATGGATATATTCTCCCATTTCCACTCTGGAACTGGTAAAGGCTGAAGCATCCCTTTCGGTAACTTCCGCTCTGCTTTAACCTGTTGACATGTCAAACACTTCACAGTAAAATCAGCAATATCTCTTTTCATTCCATCCCACCAGTAATACTCCCGCAGATCTCTGTACATCTTAGTACTACCAGGAAAAACTGAAAACGGAGAACTATGATCATCACATAACAACTATCTCTTCAACTGTGAATCCCAAGGCACACACAATCTCTTCCCAAATCTCAAAACGCAATCATTATCAATGTTGAATTCAGGAAACTTGCCTTTCTGAACCAGCTCTACCTTTTTCTGCAACTCACTATCTTGCTTCTGTGCTTGCTTGATTCTGTCTGATAGAGAAGATTTCACTGATACCTGAAACAAACCAGAAGAACATCCTACACGAACAACTTCTATGCCAAAGTTCATCAACTCCTTAACCAAAGGATCACGTTCCAAACACAATATTTCTAATGAAGCATTACTTTTTCGACTCAAAGCATCAACCACTTTATTTTCTTTTCCCAGATGGTAATGAATTTTACTATCATAATCCTTGATTAATTCTAGCCATATCCTCTGTCTCATGTTCAATTCTTTCTGAGTGAATATATACTTTAAACTTTTGTGATCGGTATATATTTCACACTTTACTCCATACAAATGATGCCTCCAAATTTTTAAAGCGAAAAAAATAGTAGCTAATTCCAAATCATGTGTAGGGTAATTTACCTGATGAGTTTTCAACTGTCGTGAAGCATAAGAAATTACCTGATCATTCTGCATTAGGACGCAACCAAGTCCTTTCAATGAAGCGTCACTGTATATAACAAACTCACCATTCCTGGAAGGTAGTGCCAAAACTGGAGCATTCACCAATCTTCTTTTCAATTCCTGAAAACAATCATCACATTCTTTTGTCCAGATAAACTTAACACCCTTCCGAGTTAGCTTAGTCATTGGACTAGATAACCATGAAAAATTTCTAACAGACCTTCGGTAATAGCCTGCCAAACCATGGAAACTACGAATCTCTGTTACATTTGTGGGTCTTGGCCATTCTTCAACAACCTTTGTTTTTGCAGGATCAACAGTTATCCCATCTTTAGAAACAATGTGACCACGGAAAGAAATTTGTTGCAACCAAAACACACACTTGATGAATTTCCCATACAATTTCTTTTCAGTTAAGGTTTGGAAAATAAACCTTAAATGTATTTCATGCTCTTCTTTACTTTTACAAAACACCAAAATATCATCAATAACACAAGCCCCATTTATCACCTAATTCAACTTATCCATCACTGCAGTAAACTGCTCAATTCTGATTCTGACTATCTTAGTATGCTGATTTGGAAGGTCATTTCCCTCAGTATTCCTTCCCAAAAAAAGCTTCTCTGTTTCCTCTAAGAAAAAACCATTCTTAACAAACATGTCTTAGATGAAGCAACATGGTAATCTTCAAATACTATATCACTTCAGTTTGACCATAAAAAAAATAATATTTTTGGATAATCATTTAATAGAATTCGAACTCCTAAAGTTATCTAAACCGTCCTCTAATACCAACTATAAGGCCCCAGCCTTAAAACGTACTTAATCTTGAGTTATTACAAGATTACACATTGAGGATCTTTTTGGGTTGAGAGTTTTAGAGAATTAGATCATAAAACTTGCATTACATTCCACATATAAACAAAGTGGTTACATAAAGATAGTATTATTCTTTCCCATCAATGTAAACATATTTAAAATAAAACATGGATTATTTCTTGACACTTCCTTGACATTATCATCATATCATGTACCTTTCCCTTGACCTGTGAAAAACATTTCAAAAAACATGGGATGAGCATAAAAAGCTCAGTATGGGATATAAAAATATGGAAAGGAAACATGGGTACATATATACATAAGAATGAAATCATACTTTACCCATAAAACATAGGCACTTTAACATACCTCATCAAATCATTAATAAATAATAGAAATCATAAGACATAAAGGTAACTTGTGGCATTTATAACATTCTTACGTAGGGAGTAACCCTCTTGGTTACGTTTGGAATACCCATCACAGTATATTCCCTAAATCTCTTCGGAGAAACCTTAACGTTTCACTCCTTCGCGTTACCCAATTCATTGGAGAGCTATATCGGGCTCACCCGCCCTTAGTTTATCATGGAACCACCCGTCTTCATAATTATTCCCAAGAAACTCAACATAATCGTATCATATAAAACATGCATAAAGGAAACATAACATTCTCACCTTTCAATCAAAAGATATCAATAAAACACATTGATATAAAAACATTATGAAAACCATTTTCAATACCAAAATAAAAGAAAATTAAAACATGGTATTTATTTTTCTTTAAAAAAAGGTATGGCTTGTAGAGGGAGCTGAAACTCAAATAATGGTCATGGCGGCGGAGAAGTCATTGTCGCCGCATACGTACGACAAAAACATTCGCTTTTGTCATCTAGTAAACTCTTCGTATAAAAAATATTCTCTTTGAATAAACGTAAAAGTCAAAGGGGTTTATACACCATATAAAAGAAGGTTGTGTATAAAACAAAATATGCCTCAATGAAAGGAGATTGAGACGGAGTCCCATACCTCGGGTCTGACTTGACTCGATCGTTCTTTAGTGTCCTGAATAATAAACTTGAGTTAATTTATACTTGCTTAAGAACCTTTTTCAAGTTCATTAATAATTTTATACCACTTATTACCATGTTATAAACATTATGTAATCATTTATCTTAATAATGTTTGTTTTGTCGATATTTGGTTCTTAAGTCGAATGTGGACTTCTTACAATTACATGTTGTTCGTGTGGTCAAAGGTTCTTTATATCCAGAATGAAATTCCTGATTTCGATATCATATATATCATATATATCCAGAATATACATGTATTTATAATATTACATAATCATTTAGAGGTAAGAAATAAAATGCACCGTTCATGGAGACGGTAAGTCGTACGTACGCATGAACGCTACTTTCATTCTTTGTCATATTAATGGAATTAAAAATAAATGAGAGGTATGTATATTTTAATTACAGAATAATATTCATAATTTAGACGTATCATTCATCATATATATCCATTATATACATGTACTTTTAATAGTACATTACATTTGGGGATAAGAAATGAAATGCACCGTTCATGGAGACGGTAAGCCGTATGTACGCATGAACACTACTTTCATTTCTATCTCATACTCTAATGGAATGAAATAATAATGAAATAGAGTTATATTATAATTATAGTATAACATCATATATGACAACTTTAAATCCATCCTTTATACATCCCACATATGGCATTAATGAATCACATCACTTTGAGGGGGCGGTAGTCCGCACTTCCTTAAATGAAGGTATCACGTTTACCCATAATGGAAACCATAAAGGTATGCCAAAAATGAAAAATAAAGAAGCTTAAGGAAAACATAAAAATATTATATATCATATATAAATATAGTGTCATCTTAATGGCCACCATTGAAGGTGTTAAAATAATATTGAACAATCATCGTTTCGGGAGGCCGAAATTCACCATCCATTGAAATAGTATGTTCTTTAACCATTAGATGTAGTTATGTGTAACTATAGATCGAATCCTTCTTATAACAACATCCAAGTATATTCACGATACTGGAGTTGTTACAAAATAAATGAATAAAAAGAGTTTAGGGGGTTGGAGAAGCAAAATAAAACAAAAGGACTCAAGTGAAGACATTACCTTAAAATGGGGTAACTCCCTTTGGTTTGAGATCAAAGGATTCCTTTGAAGACTTCTGCACAAAGTGAGGCTTCAAGGAGTAAGAGAGGGAAGTGTAGAGACAAAATGTGCAGAGGTGGCCGAGCCAAAGGCTTTGGGAGTGTGGGTAAGGAGGTAGAGGTGGGGGCCTTTTATAAGAGGAGAGGAGGGGCACTCTTGGAATGTAAAGAAATGTTACTTTATTTGAAAATTATTTTCGGATTCAAAAGTTCCCTTATTGATATAATTCGAGGGTATGGTGATAAGGGTTCAAAATCCACCCATCCAATAGGTTTTGGATATGTTTAGGTCATAGATTTTACTTTATCATTTAATTTTATTTAAATCCTTTATTAACGAGGTAATCGCTGCATCATCATGATGTCATAAATAATTAAATTTATTTAAAGACTAAAAATTATGAAAAAAATACTATGATGTAGGAAATCGTTTTAGATTTCCAATGAAAATTTATAGTCTAAAATATCATCTATGTAGACAAAATTAAAAATGTTTTAATCAGGTGATACATTCTTGTTATATTTACTTTCTTTAAAAAATAAAAAGATAAAAAGTCACTTTCTCACAAAAGTGATTCCATGGGGCCCCCAAGTTTGGAACAAGGAATCTCATGGTCGGCCATGAGACAACTAGTAGCCTTAGGACACGTGTTGTGTTCTTTTTGTATTATTATGATATCATTTTATTATCTTTAACTACCTGATTACTCATTAATCAAGATAATTAAAGATAATTACCATCGTTACTATTTATAATGTCAAAAAAAAAAAGAGTCTTGATTACATAATTTGGACCTTCTGATTCAAAATATGTAATCCATTTTACCAAATTCCTAACACAGAAATTCCAATAATTTATTTAAAAATAATATCTTGTTGTCAAAACAAATGAAATACACCGTTCATGGAGACAGTTGGTCGTACGTACGCAAGCACGCTGTTTTACTTTCCTTATTGACTTGAATGTAAGTAAGTAGATTGTAGGACCCCGGGACACCCTGAGAGGGGAGGGGTGAATCAGGGTGGAAACTTTTTTTCTTAAAGTTGTGGATCTTGTTCCCACGTTGGTAGGAACTACTTAAACCTATATGATGGATATGAACAGCAATTAAACATTCACATGCAGAGAGATGACACAACTATTTTTACTTGGTTCACCACTAAGGGCTACGTCCAAGGAGCATACGCCGACAGGTTGTCGGTCGTACCTAAATCCACTACGCTTCACTAGCTGTGGATTACAAGTGTTCGGGTACAGAAACTCTGTCCCAGGCTCACTGCCTTTACAATTGTTCAGGGATAGCTCACTGCGTCCCTCGGGTCACTCCCGTTGACTCCCCCTGGCTCACTGCCATTGGTGAAGTCCCCTCAGTTTATAGACGTGAAGGCCTCTTCAATAAATGTGCATTGATGTTCTTTGTCTCCTGTTCAGCATGAGACTTTGCTTGCATCAGGGTTCAGAGTTGATGCTCTTTATAGTTCAACCTTTCTTCTTTAGTGCAATGACTGAATGCACTAGATCCCCTTGTCTTCGTTTGCCTGAATCACAATCACTTATGTGATTTCTCAATAAATGATGTTCAGCTTACTCGGCATTCGTCAGAATCAATTCACCATGTATTCATGAGATCATGCATGTATCATTTAGAGTTCTTCTTCAATATCGCTTTGCACCGAAAGTATCAGGCTATCTTTAGCTCTTGTGCAGCTCCAGAAAGGCGGGCGTGCTTCAACAGTGTCTGGGTCTCCTTTTCAAGCCCGGCGCACAAGTCTCCCGGCGGCGCGCAAGTCTCAGGCGTGCAAATCTAAACTGGCGCGCAAGTGTCACTGAAGCACCTGCGCGACACTGCCTTCTTGAACTTAATACTTGCGCGACACACTTCCTTTCTCCCCCAAATCTTCTAGGGCGCGCAACCCTCACTCGGCGCGCAACCCCTACTTGCGCGGATCAACCACATGCGCGACGAGAGCTCGAACAATCTCAAAGTCTTGAGCTCCGACAGAAATGAGGAGGGGTGGTCCAGTATTTATAGGCAAACTGGACCCCTTGCGCGGCGGCGCGCAAGTTTCTCCTTGGCGCGTAAGTCCACTTGCGCGACTTAACCAACACTTGCGTGACCCTCTTTCCTTTGTCAAATTTTGATCTTCTGATCTCGAAAAACCATAGATGCGCAAGTTCCACTCCTTGTAGGTGATGTTGCGCAAGTCCACTTGCGCGACTTAACCAACACTTGCACGACCCTAATGCCTTTTCCATATTTTGATCCTCTGATCTTCAAAAACATATGGCGCGCAAGTTTCATATCCTCCAAGAGTATGGCGCGCAAGTCCCTTTTCCAAAAACACTCTTCTTCATTTGTTTATTTTGAGGCCCTGAAATTTGGCAAACACTGGAAAACGGCGCCACCTTGTATCTGCTCTTTTTGTACCGCATCCATATCATCCATTCCTCTGTCGATGTTCTTGAGTCAAACATAGATCGTTGACCACAACTCTTGAACTCGACATGTGACCATGGAATCTCCTTTGTCAACAAATTTGTATGTCGTTTGTTTGCTTTGTCGACAAGCACGATCACCTCAACAACACTTCTTCTTGGTGATCTGTATCCTTCAGCAATTCTTTTTCCTTTATCACGAACTCCACTATTGTGATATGTATTCTTTGAAGGAACAGCTTTAGTGCCATCATCTTCTATGACAATGTGATGTTCATTGCCATTTCATAAGTCAACTCATTGTCACATTGCCTCCTTCATCAACCGCCATGATCAACTTCATGCAAACCATGTGATTCAATCCGTCAAGAAGTCTCTAGCATGGTTCTCATGCAATCATGAGTAATTGCATGGTCTTCATCAAAACCCATTGTTCTCATGCAATAATGAGGAATTTCATGGTCTTCATCAAAGCCCATGGTCCTTATGAAATAAGGAGGAATTTCATGGTCTTCATCCAAAAACACCATCCTTCTTTAATCATCCTTGGATGGATTACTCCTCACATTCTTCATTGTTGTAAACAATGTATCACCTTTGACACATGTTCTTTGAACTTATGATCAGCACAACAATCTTCTGAATCACTACTCCTCTACTTCATCGGAGTACTTCATGACCTCCTTCATTGTGAGCTTCCATTTCTCCATTTTATTGGAGTACTTCTTGATCTCTTTCATTTTGATATTCCATTGACAACTATTGACAACAAATACAATCCTATACACAAAGTGGTTCCAACATAGATGATATATAAATATATACACACATAAATACAGTACCTTGATTATGTCATATATTTAATTATTAATAATTATATATACTTTATAATCATTGTTTAATGGTTAACATGGAGAACAAATCTAATCGCGTCGTGGAGACGGTAATCCTTACATACGCACGAGCAATGATATCGTTCCCATAATTATTGAATTGAGTTAGAGTGGATGATATAATATATCAGATTATGTATGATGTTATAATAACTATATATAGTTATTATTTACCCCATTATCCCTATCCAAGTAGGGTGGTGGTGAAAAAATAGATTACACCACGGCGTGGAGACTGTATTTCGTACGTACACATGCGTGGTGATTTCGTTTTCCATAGGATGGATAGAAGGTGAATTGTGGTTGTTTCATATTTATAAAAATATATCGGTATATTAGTTATACTGATGTTATTACATTATAATGAAACAACTAAATAAGAAGATGTTGAATAAGAAAGAAACATGAAAGAATCAGTAGAAGAGATTACCTCTTCTTCGACACACCTCTTTTAATATTCTTCTTAAGGCACTAGAGATGGTATTTTGAGGAGACCAGAACCTCTATAATGTTTCTAGGGAATTTTATAAGAGAAATTGGTAGGGGTTGGACGAAATTGAAAGCTCAAAATTGTGTAAACAGAAGAGGGAGGAGGTACCATTTTATAAGGGAGGAGAGGGGCACCTTATGAAAAACATAAAATATTATTTTATAATAAAGTCATATTTGATTATTATAGATCCAAATTTTTTTAATTAGAAGATAAATATGGGATGGGTCGAAATACTCTCAACCAATAGGATTTAGACAAGATTAGATTACTATTTTAACCTTATCATTTAGATTTAACTCTAAGTTAAATAATTATACTTTCACCATGTCTTCTTGTTTTATTACAATATATGGTTGTTAAACATACTATAATAAGACAAAAGAACCCCAAGTGGTTCAGTATTAATATATATATTCTTATCTAAGTCATTTTTCCAAACCCTAGATTTTTAGGAACATAATAACAATTAATAATATAATATTTGTTTTAAAAACTATTTTATGTCAATTTTGACACTATTTTTTAAATGATTTTTTTAAATCATAACAGCATTATTAGTTATAAAAATGTTACTAAAATAAAAACTAATATGTCATATTAACATAAAAAACTATTGTAATTCATAAAAAGTCCCAAATTACATTTATTTGGGTATTTATAACATCAATTATGTTAATATTTCATTAATAAGGTAATTATTGCATCATCATTGTGTCATAAAATCATTAATTTATATAATGTATAAAAATTATAAATAAAATAACATTATTTAGGAAATCTTTTTATCTTTATAATTAATATTTATAGTCGAATATATCTTAGGAATAACCTTATATTTAAATGTTTTTGTTATTAAACATTGATTTTAACTCTTTTAACTCTTCTATGAATTAAAAAATAATAAATGTCCTAATCTCATCCAAGTGGACCTAAATGATAATATAATATTCGTAAGGATGTTTTTGGTCGAATTATACTTATCTAATAGAATTAGGACATGTGTTAGGGAAATAATAATATCATGTTTACCCTTAATTACCATTTTTACTTTTAACCGTGGTAAATAAAAGTAAAAAGTTACTATTCAGAAAAAATTATTTTTATCTTATTGCACCACATTTTAATCCTTTATAATAACCATGTCTCTCTGATTTTTGAAATTCCATTCACAGAAGTGGTAAAATTAATTTTTATGTAAATTTTCAAATTCTCATAGGAGGTGGGTAAAAGATAGTGAAAAGTTCAAAAAAATTTATATATATATATAATTATTATAAAATGACTCCAATTAGTTACATTGAACATATATAGGTATTATGTATCAATTTTGACAAAAAATAAATTTAAATAAAATAAAAAATTATTTAAATAAAAAGTTGGGTTTTAAATAGTAACCAAGTGTTTTCACTATTCATCAAAAAATGAAAGTTTTCAGAAAAATACCAAAAAATCACCCTAGGATAATTTCGATATTCTGAATCCAAAAATTAAGTCATTTTTGAAATATAAAATTTATAAAATTTTAATAAGTGGGTATTACTATTCATAACAGCTAGTTCATAATAATATTATAATAAAATATCGTTTAGTGAAACTCGGTATTGCGTACTACACACACTATCGAAGAAGGTCCTGATTGTGTGTAATGCAAACCAAGTAATGGATGCATGTAGTGAACACTCAGTTTGGTGTTTCTTATAACGTAATGAAAACATATTTCATTTATATATTAAACAAAATCTATACATAATGTTGCGTAGAATAATTTCCACAAAACGAACATGAAATTGTGTGTAACACGAGCCAAGAATAGTGTTGCATATATTGCAAGTTAATACGGTGTGGCGTATAGTAAAATCTAATTTTGGTGTTGGGTATAATAGAAGACATCAATGAAAATAATATATCTCATAAAATCTCAGGGTGTTACATTCTACCCCATTTAAAATGAATTTCACCCTCAAAATTCATTAGGGTTATAAATTTTTTACTACTTGAAAGATTCATTCATAGAAACCCACATCATTGAATGAAATACTAAATCATAATTTTTAAAAGTATGTGAAATTTGTAACGGTTACCTAGATTAACTCATCACTGGGTTTCCACATAAGAGAACATTTGTTGAAATATGGATATGGAAGAAAAATCTAACCATCATGTTTTGATGGAGAGTGGTAGAGGACATGGATATGAAAAGGCCAACAATCACAAAGCCATAAATTTGTGATGATCTAAAGTACCATCTAGGAAAAAGTTTTTGGTTTTCAAGATCATTTCCCTAAAGTTGAAAATTTTGAATTAGAATAAATACATACTTGATTTTGGTACAATCTAGCCGTTGGTCGTTCCATGAACAATTTCCACTTCATATCATAAAGTAATGAGGTTGAAATGGTCATTTGTGAAGTGTTGGAAGATCATGTGATAGAATGATGGGTCATTCCATCTATCTCAAACATAAGGTTAACAAAATTTATATACATAAGTCCATCTACAATGTTATTAATCGTATATGGTTCCTAAAATGGACTTATACTTCATCTATCATACCTCTTAATAAAATAAAAATAGTTTCTACTAACCAGGGACTTCCTGTAGGAAAGTGCTAGGTGATAAAGGCTTGTATCACTTCGGTTGTGGGTTTGATTCCTTCTACCTTGTCCGACGCGACGGGTTTTCGCCCGTCTTACAGGTTTTCCATTATCTAAAACTATATTATAATAACATAAAAAAAATTAGCCTTAAACAATGATATCTAATGTCTAAATTAATCTATTCCAATATATTGGTATATCCAAAATACTTCTATCTAATCTCATATTATAAATAAAAATATTTCAAGAAAGGTCATCTACCAAGCATTGAATACAATCATTTACCACACGTATATCCTAAGACATATATATCTTGATGGTCACATTCCAAACATGTGAACACCTTAACAATGTATTCTATTGAAACATGATTTACCATAGACACTTAGTGAAAAAATGAATGCTGTCAAAAGTTAACTCATTCCACATTCCAAAATCCCAAAATTTATATATACTCAAACCATGATATCACTTTGTCCTTATATTAGTCATGAGCTCATGAATACTATCAAACATTTCATTTTATCCTTATCCCTTTATTATGCGAATAACATCTACTTTCCAAATATATTTCAATCACTTTTCATGGTTATCGTTACCATATAATTATTGAAAACCAATACATAGATATTCCAAAATTCCATGATACCATAAATGAGATTCCATGACACTATTTTGAAATCCCATTACATAAACACTTAATCATTCCACAAAATCACTGTCATATTCAACATCACAAATAGTGATCACATGTAACTTTAATTTATCCTTTTCCTTAAGAGGTTTCTCACGTCGATAATCCTTAACCCTTGGATTAGGGCATTATTTAGCATAATTCCCCATTTCCTTGCACTTGAAGCATTAATGTGTTGGTGGAGAGTTCTCTGTATTATTTTCTCTATTTACATCATTAGTTACATTTTTCCTATTACTTTGACACTCAACGGCTTGATGACCTTATTTTCCACACTTAAAACATTTTCTTGTACCTTTTAGGCAATCTCCACAATGCTTCTTTCCACACATTGAGCATAAAGAAAAATTAATCTTATTTTCACCATTGTTCTGAGATTTCTACTTAAACTCCCTCTTTTGTTTCTTGTAAAAACCATGAGATGGATATGTAACACCAACTTTAAATTCTACCTTGATTTCATAGCGTACAATTTCTTCATAGCTACTGAAGTCTCTTATCGCTAATACCCTCCGAATAATTGTTTTTAAGCCACTGAAGAATCGATCAACTTTACTTTCTGGATGGATGATAAATCTAGATGCATACCTTTCAAGCCTTGTAAAATTTTCTTCCTATATACCAATAGATTCATCATCCTTTTTCTTAATATCATGGAACTCTTTTTATATTTTTTTAAAAAATCCGAGGGAATTACTTATTGAAAAACAAGTTTTTGAACTCGTTCCATTCCATGGATTCAATTTTATCTTGGGGCCATGTATTTTTAACTGGAGTCCACTACTGGTCTTCTTCACCTTCTAACTGGTAAACAGCCAAAATGAATTTTTCATGCTCTGAACAGCGAAGTATCGAAAATATCTTTTCAATGGTACTAATCCATTGTTCAGCATCAAGTGGATCAGAAGACCATCTGTATGAAAGTGAACATTGTCTCGTGAAGGACTCAATAGAATATTGTTCCTTTCTCTACTCATTTGGAAGTACAGAATGATTCATTTCTTGTGTAAGTATAGCAGTAAGATTTTTCACTCCATCTCCCACAACATTGGTTTGTTCAGGAGGAAATCATTGTATTTTCTATTACATTGATCAACACGGTTCCTTCGGGATCCATCCATCATCTAAAACCCCAAAAAAACAGTGTGAGAGGAAAAAATCAAGCTAGGAAAATAGCATAATAAGGTAATATTACTTTCAATATATAACATCATAGGGTTAATTCTAAGATCATTACCATAATTCTAGGACTATAACATATACGTATACTTATCCTTTGGGACATCACTAGACATAGCTCAGAAATATCTCTAGGGATCTCACTAAAGTTTTCTCATAATCGTTTCCAAAGGTTAACTAAACCTTTCCTCTAATACCAACTGTAGATACCAAAAGCTTGACGTACATAGACATTACATTACTTTTGCGGAATATTTAATACATAACAAAAACAAACACACAATGACCGTAATAGTTTATTGTCTTTGGAAACTCAGGATAAAATAATATTCTAATCACAATGAAATATCTTCAACATATCCCATAAAGATCGTCCCCTTTTGTTTTCTTAGATAAAACCTTTCTTTATATCTTGGGGAAAATAAAAAATAAAAAGGGTGAGCTAAAATTCTCATTAAGGATAAACATAGAGAACATAAAACAATCCATAAACAATTGAATGCAAAAACTTGAACATAAAATCTAAACATCAAAATCTTGAGCAAAGACATAAATCATGGAAGTACAGAAAGAATATATCATAACAGAACATCAATCAGGATAAAATTTCAGGGAAATAAAATATTTAATTGCGGAAAACCATTATGAACATGATATGATTTTGATAGTAGCCAAGGCATTGCTGCCAAGACCATCTTAGTGGACAAAGTCCCTTTCTGAATCGAGTTCACTCCTCATTCCAGTCCTTTAACACTGAACCGAATTAACATACTGTTCCATCCATATATATATCATGAGATATAAATCTTTACCCAATGCATTGGATGGAGATATATGTCCCACCCATCTCATAATGAAATCATTCTAACGAGTTCCACAACATAAACATAAATCATACATCATAACACAAAGAATAAAATGGGTTTCCTAAACATCATCCCATCAAAACATAATCCATATAAAAAAATGGATATCATTTCATCATAATAAGAATCAAACCATTTAAATAATAGATACATTAATCTTGAAACATTATCATAGCAAATAATTTCATCTTAGATGGAGAATACTTTTGACAAAGAACTTGAAATAAATTTTTGTGGAAAATGTCCTTTCTTTTTCAAAATAATTTTCTTTTCACAAAATGAAATTCAATTTTATAAGAAAATTATTTTGTTGAAAATAATAATGAAATCTTGTAGAGGATGATTCATGAAAATTAGGAATCATAAAACTGTAAAAATCTGTTCAAGTTATATAAGTTAAAAACACATTCTTCTCGTACTTTGGCTGGAAAAGTAAAAAAGTTATTCATATGGTAAACAAAATCATACTCACAAAATTTAAAACCACAACAAAGAACAAATATAAAAAACCTTGTGAATGATGAGCTAGTAGACATGCATAACCCATCGACATGGTAGTGATCCACGGCCCAAGAAATCATCAACAACTAAGAGGTACTTGAACTATGCAATGAAACTCCAAATGGGTTAATACTCCTTTTGAGATCGCAACATGACACTAGCTTGCCTCCATTGTAATTGATAAATCCCAAACCAAACCAATAATGGATAATGACTCAAAACCCTAACTCCCATATATCTGAGGACACTGAACAAGTTGTGGTGATCAAGACCCAACCCATAATGTACCTCTTCAGCTCCAAAAATCCTAATCTACATCAACCAAACACCCCATATATAATAGGAATCCACTAATACCAATTCATAATGAGCGAGACCAGTACAACCATGAATAGGTCACCCAATCCAATTTTCAACATAGCCTAAATGGCATTCCTGATCCCCATAGGCAAGTATGTTGTGCCATACATCCATGTAACTACCAATGGGAACAATTTCTACAAAAAAAGATCAAATAATCCAAATATTCTAACAGAGAGCACAATTAAATGTCCAAAAGAATCTTAAATGAATATTAATAACTAGGTTTAGTTAAAAGTTATAGATAAATAAATAAGAATATAATTCGACCAAAGACAAACCGCTACCCATGATCTCCTTATGACCCCTTGTTCACCTTAAACCACGAGACTCAAAGATTCTCCATGAACATATGATGGAACTTGGACAACGATGAACCAGCAACTAAAATGTTATAATTGGCATGAGCACCCGGATACTCAGTATGGATGCTAAGAATAAACTACTTTATACAAGATATTCCTCTGTTAAAAAATCCAATTACACTAGTTTGAAATAAAATTATAAATGTATGGTTTTCACATTTTAAAATAATAATCATGTTTTCACCATTTTAAAATCCAACACAATGAAAATTAATTTTCAAAACAAACTATAATTTCCAAAAAAAAAAACAATACAAGTGAAACCAAAGCTAGGGTAATGTAAAATAGGTAAGTAGTGAAAGATGGAAATGAAATAGTATAATGTAAATTGAACAAAAAAATAAAATAATTATGTAAAAATGTTTGATCATATATTTTCCTAGAAGACCCCTAAAGTTACTCAGTTCAGATCTATATACCAGTGTATGGTGAAGCCCTATATCTATAACCAACCGACATCTCCAAACAACATCACCAATGGAACATCAAATCTGACCTAACAACAAATCCATGGGGTAAGAAACTATATAATCTAGTTTAGTCAGCAAACAGTACAATATCCTCTAAAAGTATCATAAGAAACCTTGGTGGTAGTAATACTGTTTAAGTAGGATGCTCTTGCATGCGTGACTCACTATACCTTCCATCACCGGACATACCTACCCTAATCACAGTCACCATATACGAAAACACATAAATTTGTACCCCTCCTAGAGAGGATCCTACAATATATATATTTATAAACATGTATATTTCATGTCATGCAAGGTTCCATCATGTCATCACATCATATGACCATTTAGAAAATTTCAAAAAATAGTTTATGTTGGAAGAGCCAAATGTGCCTTTATCTCGAAAGACCCCAAATCTGTTTACCAAAAACACTTCCATAAACCCATTTTGGTAAAACCTTAAAACTAGTAAAACAATCCAAACATAACCCTTATGTCATACATTTACTAGAAACACACACCGAAAAGACAAATGTGCAATTCCCAAATGATTTAATTTTATTCCATTTTTAAAAACCACACAATGAACCCAACATCATTTATAAAATAAAAACTATCCTCAAAATTTCACCATTCATTTTCAAACCAAACAAAAATTCACACCGAAACACATTTCACCCATGATTTTTTCTTCAAATATCATTGAATATCATTGAAAAACTATGGATAATTCATTTATTCAATGATTTTCAAATATCATTGAATAATTCATTGAATATCTATTGAAAAACATCATTGAAAAATTTCACCATGATTTTTTCACACCGAAACCCAACATCATTTATTCAATGATTTTAAAATATCATTGAATAATTCATTTACTCATTTGGTAAGACATTTCAATAGAAAAAACTATGGCTAGGATCCTAATTTCACCATCATCACTTGTGGATTCCTTTTCTAAATTCATTGTACAAAAAACCCATTTGAAAACTACTACTACAACATTAAATACATAACCCACACAACTTATCCACATAATGTCATTTTCTCTTGATTAATGAAACCATTTTTATATATAAAAAACGACTATGAATATTCATTCAATAGTGTAATGAATTATCACATAGTTTAAATCACTAAAACATAATCAACATTCTATTATGACTATATACACATCTACGCCACACCAAAACAAGGTTTCATTCCTTTCACATTTGAATTCATTAATTTACTAGTTCATATGACTCTAGCAAGTGACACATTATGGGTTCTAATCAAAGAATGCACTTCATATCACATAACGTACTACAAATATAGTTCAACGCATATTAAACATCATTGAAAAGTGTGTTCTCACCAAACAACATAATTATACAACATGCTAAACCAATTAAAAATGATGAATGGTTTATCAAATAATATTATTATACGAAATCACCAACACATAATAAAATATTTATTCAAAATCTATTTTCGACAATTTTAACCAAGAAAAAAACACTATATTAAATTATCTCCAATACATTTTGAGATATAAATAATATTTTAATAATTATTTAAAACATAAAAATATCATGGGTTGTATGGGAAATGAAGAATATAGTAAAATAACACTTTAAACATTATTTAGGCATGACAAAACTTCAACAGATGGAGGAACAATGCCCCATGTGCCAAATTAAATCCCTAAACAATGATAAAAAATGTGAAACCCATTCTAAGGCATTAGGGTTTAGGTTAATTGAAGAAAAGACGAAAAAGTGAAGAAATATTGTAGAGGTGAGGTTCTCGAATAGGGGGAAACCCACCAACGAGATGGAGGGCACCCGATAAGGGAGAGAAGGGGAGGTTCGGTGCCAGGTTGCTGGATCGTGCGTGCACATGGTAGTTTCCATACCGGAGGGTTCTGTTATGAACCGTCCCCCAGGGTCGGTGCCGTGACTATCGCCAAGACTTATTTCCATAGACCAGGGGCTGGCGACTAGCACCATATGCGTATTCCCTAAAACTGTGAAAACATTGCCTTTGTTACATGTAAACACATGCAACCAAGCACATAACATGATATGAACTAATGTCAACTTTATTGACAAAAGGAGTGATTAATGTAAAAAGGGGATGGAATAAATCCCAATAGTAATAGTACAAGTACAACTGGAGAAAAATAAAGGTAGTTATTGGGTCATCCTCTGGGATCCTACCTGAAGGGTATGTACATATCACCTCCACAACACTCAACATCCACCCATCTCCTTTGTGTACCGACATGTCGTATGGTCCACCTACGAGCACCGTCCAGTTATTGTACTCCCATCCTCGATCAGCATTGTCCATTGTCTGCATCCAACACAATGTGGTGTGGGCATAACCCATGCAGGGGTGAGTGTAACGATACTCAGTAGGGACCCCAAGACCCTCAAGTTCTCACAAAAGCCACCAAGGATAAACCACAAAGCATGAAATCAAATTTCAACCCTACATAGGTAAATTCCCAAACATATACTTTAGTTATTACATATACCCATCTCAATCATGGGGAACCACAGGGTCAAACCAAAAAGAACAAAGCTCAACTTTTCCAAAAGGAAGGAAAACCACAAAGGCCAGTACCACATAGGTACATCTCACTAGAGAATACCACCAATGTATTACACTGATGGAAAGTTCCACACCGGTACAAAATCAACTCATACCAGGTATAACATAGGTACGGTAGTAGAGACAATTATTTATATCTACTAAATCATCTTACCTCATTAAGAGGATCTACTTCTGACCGACAGAGAATATCTAGGAGTGGAGACACAAAAGATCGCTAGGAGATAAAACACACACGATCTCTAGAAGCTGACCCAGAAGATATTATTAGGAGCTGACCCACAAAGGATTTTCAGGAGTTGACCCACACATGATCGCTAGAGGCTGACCCACACAAGATTACTATGAGCTAGCCCACATAGGATCTCTAAGAGCTGATCCACACAGGATTGCTAGGAGCTGACCCACACAGGATCACTAGGATCTAACCCACACATGATTTCTAGGACCTAACCCACACGAGATCTCTAGGAGATGACCCACACATGATAGCTAAATGAAGGGCCACACATGATCACTAGTCAGTCTTCTTATCATAGCCTGCTTCTGGGTTCCCGCATTAGGCTTGCTCATCTCTAGGAGAGTCTTATCCTCAATCCACTGTTCCAAACTACAAATTCCATGAATTCCCATGATGATTAATCTTAATTGACCTCCACATCATACAGGTATCAACACAACAGATGGTGCATCAAGCGGCCACCCGATCTCTGAGTTATTAGCCTTTTAGTCCTTAGGGTTCAGTTGGATTCCTGCTCGATCCAACCCGATTTTACCCCATCATTATCCAAATATCAAGTGGAGTATACCAAATTGATAGTCTCAATCCAACGTTTCAACTTCCACTGAAGGTTCATCAAACGGATTTTCAGGGCCAATGTTATGGCCAAAAGAGAATAAATGGGATGATGTGGGTTCGTGTCCGGTCTGACCCGACCGGACCAACCTGGCCCGACCCGACCTATTGGTTTCGGCCCAGACTACTGGGTCAGTCCCTTCTTGTGCTAGGTAGCCCGGCCCACCGAACAGTTTAGCAGGCCATGAGGGGCCGTAAAGGGCTGTGGGCGTATGTGGATGGCGCGAGGTCGTGGGGCAAGTCGGCTGGGGGTGGCACAGGGCCTTGGTGCGGCTTAGCCGTGGGGGTTCGGCAACGGCGCGGGGTTTCAAGACGGCTCGGCCGGGGCACCACCGTCGTGAGGGTGGAGGCCGCAGGGAGGCTCGGATGGGAGGGCGGAGGCCGCATGGTGGCTCAGCCAGAGCGGATCGGCCAAGAGGGCGGAGGCCACAAATTCCACGAGGCGGTTCGGCCGGGGCAGCGTAGTGAGGTAGTGGGGTGGCACGACAAGGCCGTGGGGCAGCACAGTGTCGTGACTTCATCTGCGGTTCTAGAGTTCCACTGGTGCCAACTACTAGAACCGGTCGACGTCACCAAAGTCATCTTCTGTCATCATGAAGGATACACCATTCAAGATAAACAAAGGAGGTGTCAGGCCATGTTTCTTTGTCCTCCACCCATCTCATTAGAGGGGTAGCAAGCAGCTCCACAAGAACTAGAATGAAGAATGTAAAATTCAAAAATTTCATATGAATAATGAGGAAAACCATAACTTATTTACACGAAGATAAAAATTTCGTCTCACCCCTACCATCATTTATATATTTTGATATGTAATAAAATCATATGTAGAGACATACAAGCTCCCACATTGACCTATGTATTTTTTTCATGTGTCCACATCTTTAATCAATATTTCATGAGTATCAGATATCTATATAGAAAATCTAAATAAATACAATATAAATAAACATATATGAGGTGAGACCTATGAATCAATATCCTAGGGGTTGACAAATTTTTTACTAATAACTAATATATTCTGGATGTAAGGGTTTGAGTGTAATCCAAGTGTCACACATAACATGCTTCATTGATAATGAGGTTAATTTATTCTATGTATCTCATCCGCATTAAATCTAATGATGGGATTGTATTAAACCAGTACGCAGAATTCATGTACCCATGTGAACAATGATTTTAAGATATATCCATGTAGTGTATGATAGGAATTCAAATATCCTAAAAATATTCATTTTAATTTTTTTTGGTACAATGTCAAGGCGTATATATAATATGCGAAGGACCAGATTTTATGTTGCGTCTCTAGAATGTTAATTAGATAAATGAATAAAGGTGGTGTACTCTGAGTTCTCATAGAATTAACCTTGGAATCAAGGGATATATCATGTATGACCACTTATATAATATAAAAAATCTCCATAAAAAAGGTTTCATGTATCTATGCATGAAGTGTAACACTTCCCATATAAAAATCAGGAAAATTTAGTAATTCCATTAAATTCAAATCATTACCATTCAGTTATTGGAAAAAAGGTATATGGTTGGAAGGGTATAATTTTTCATGTAGAATTAATTCCAATTCATTAGTCCCATTTATAATTTTTTTATTAATTAAATTCAAGGGATGTTAGTTATCTATGTGATATCCCTTTTAATTTTCCATTTTAATTAAATATATATCTTTTAAAACGTCAAACCAATCAAAATAAAGAGTATTTTGTTTATAAAACCATAGAGGTCAACATGAATATAAATAAAGCATCCAACATGTTGAATCACGATTATTTTATGACCATCAATATCATTACAGATCTAAAATATTAATAATGTTCCAATATTGTCAAACTAATAGCATGTAGATTAATTTTAGGGGAAACACTTGATGAAACTAACATGTGCCACAAAAAAAAGAAAAATATAAAACTCAATATGTTAATGTAAATGTCATATAACACCTACCATATTATTTTATATGAACACTCGTCTATTATAATATTTTATTATGTTTAAGATTATAGAAAATTTATAAAACAGATATACACCCTAAAAATATAGCTTATGTCCTCACACCAAAATAACATCAGTAATGGACAGATAAAATAATGATGGGTGTAAAAGGATTTAATATATTAATAGTGGTGATATAATGTGATATACTTCACTTGAATTTTAGGTCATATGATGAATTGTTTTAAAATCCTATGTTATGTGTATTGGTGGAGGTCAAATTGTGGTAGGGGTGATGTGTGGTGAAGAAAAAAAGATAAAAGGAATGGGTTCTTTAAAATATGGATGTGGAAAAAAAAAATTATTTCCATAATCTATGATTAGTTTGGTTTTGAATAACGGTTTTAAAAACTATTCAGCAACCATGTTGATAGAATTATCTAATGACAGGAACCTCACATGGTTCATGCACACTTTTTTTCAAACTGTGGGTACCTTGTGCAAAGATAAATATGTGGGTGACACCCCCAGTACACATGATAGGAGTATATATAGGAAAAATATTTACATCCTAGGGACATATATATAGTCCACTTAAACAAACAATAAAATTTTCCAAAACCACACATCCTCAGGTGATAGATTTAGGTAAAGCATGATCTAGGTCTATATCCTCCAAACTGGAATTTCCTAGCACAAACAAATCCATGAAGGTGATCGAATCTTTATATAAATCATATGTAACATTTATATGTATAAAAAAGAGTGTAAAATAAACATTAATGGGTACATACCACATATTAAAATCAATGTTTCTAAAACCTCTACCACTTATGAAAACTCAGCCCTTCATTTCACATATGAGGGTGGAAGATCTCACTCAAAAATAGATCTTTCCACTATTCTCGTAGTCCATCCTACCTCTACAATGTATCATCATGTATTATTCCTCTCAAACATATAACCCTTAAAATAGGGAATTACCTTCTTAATAGAGCCTTTGTGCTCTAGCCCATGATGCAAATATAATTATCCTTAAATGGTGAATTTATCTTTATCTCAATATGACCATAATGAAATATGTTAGATTGGATTTAATAGTACCAATGTTGATATGAAACATGGAATATGCCATTTATATATAAGTAACATTGAGTAAACTGCAAAAAATACGATATCATATCGACTCTCCATACAACTTCAGAATGTCCAAAGAGTTTAGGAGAAATCATTCCTTTCTATCTAAACTATTTACTCCATAGTCTAGTAAATTTTCACAAGAATACCTAATCCCTGACCGAAAATACTATATTTCATAAACATTTATAGAAATGTTATTTCATCCTATATGCAGTCATATTTATACTCTTCCTATATAACTAGAATGGATTTGAAATCTCTTTAACAAGATGAGGTTTATGTGGGGTAGTCTCTCCTATATATATCCTACACAATGGTGATCGAAATTGCCTTTGTATAATCATTTGAAAGGATAAATCATTTTCATTTCCTGAAAAAAAAATTATTATAGTAAATCATATATAGGGATATATTTTTTCTCATAATAACCAATGAAAAAATAGTCAAATGCATGAATTGTATACTCAAAAATCTATATCATCTGCTTGGACTGCCCATCGGTCTAAGGGATTTATATTGTTCAGAAATTTACCATTATAACTAATAACCTATTATGCCCTTCTAGAATACATAGGAAAAATTATTTCCCAAATTGATTCAAAAATCCATGGAACAGCATGAAATAAAAAAATATGCTATATATAAATCCTTCCAATATCATCCTCCAAAAACATATTAAGATAAGTAAGATGTGAGAGAACTTTTTGATCATATTAATAATCACCCACATAGCTTCATTTCCTCAATGATATCTCGTTATAAAATCAACACATTCCATGGTGACAAAAACCCTTTTCCTCCTAGGAATAAGGACTGACTAAAATATTACCACTAGTCTCTTGTGATTCAACACCACTAACTGATGGGGGAACACATTGTCGAAAACCCATCTATATCCCTTTTCATCCATGACCACATGTATTTGTGGATTATTTGATGATATATCTTATTAATCCCAGTGTGTAACTACATTGTATAGGCACAAGAATATATTAAATATTCATCTTAGATAACTGTAGTAATGTAAAATTTCAATGAATGAAAATACCTTATCCTCATCAACAATCCTTCAATGTGGTGGGTCCTATCCTAAAACATTCTCAATTAAGATAAGGCCCAACCGTTCTGATAGATTAATTATCTTCACTCCCTCACTGAATGAAGAGTTCAATGCTAAACATGAATTGTATGGAACCCCATAAGAATCCTTGTTCTCTATGTGAATCTAATAGAACAAGGCCATTAACTACCACTCCCCACTAGACTCTCAAAATTACAATTTGTGATTATTTTAGATTAAGGAATTTGATACATTGATTCCCTTCCCAAGTTCATAGGTAATATTAATGAAAACAAAATTTAGTTATTCAAACCACATTCATATTTTTGATTTATGATACTCTTTTTAAAGATATACTTGAGAATATTGTTATCTATAAACCCAAAATAATTACATACAATAAAATAATTCATCCCACAATGTAATAAATGAATTGTATCTTCCAGATCACAAGCATGAAATAGGTAATTAGAGTCATGTGTCCTAAAAAGAATAGTCCTGTATGATATTATATCATCTTACAACATCATATTAACTCATAGAATAATCCATGATGAATCATAATAAACTATATTTTCACTACCCCATTCGGTAATAATCAAGAACGGTCCTGATGTATGTCTAATTTTAATCCCCTTAAAAGTTATCTTATAGGATTCTAAATTAATTTATTTCACAACATTTATAGTTAATATTGGAAGAGGTGTTACTAAGAAATAATGGTCCTAACTAAATACCCAATAATAACCAGTTATTAAAAAAAATCTATATATAAAAGTTATTACTAGGTTTCTCATAAGAAACTATGGCACTCACATCCTATTTGTCAATAAACATTCTAGCCTCTAAAATATATGATAATTGAACCTCATTGATCCTAATGAGGAATTTACTAAGAAAAGAATAAAATAGGTACTATATTATTGTATTTAGTACAATATAAATATGTTTTTGAAGTTCATGTTTAGATTAATAAAACAGAATTATATCATCGATGGAGACTACCACAAATGAATATAAATGTAGGTGGAATACACAATACATCAAGCCCATGAAAACGTAAGGATTGTTCATGAGACCGAAAAATATAATAACATACTCATAAAAACTATACCAGATAAAAGAAATGTACAAAAAATTAATATATGTATAAATAATACATTATGATATCCTAACAACAAATTGCTCATGTAGAAAAGTCTCACATCCCAAAGCTATTTGTAGTGGTCGTTGATGCAAGTCAACATAGAGAGATTCTTAATTGTATGTTATATTAAAAGATAGTAATCCACATAAATCTTCATGGTACCATCTGAATTCATGTGGAAATAGGATGGTGAACCCCAGGGGAATGTACTGTGTTATATAAATCCCTTAGAAACCATGTACTCTAGCTGCCTCTTATGATACTAGAACACCAATAATAGCCATTATTTATGGAGGGACTTATATAAGTGTTACTCCTATCACTATCTCATTAGAGATATCAACCCCTGATCATGATGTAATCATCATAATTAGTTGGGGAAAACATATATGAAATTATATACTATTGGTTGAAAATTATCCTGATATACTCCCTCAGCCTCTATTTAGAGGCCAGTAATATGGAATGTCAATTCACCCTTCCCATAAAAGCTCCAATATAGATCTATCATCATTGGAATCACATTAACCATTATGAATAATAACAATAGACCATGGTGATGTAAACAATACTATATAAGGATAGAACTGTGCATAAGCATGATAGTGTACTCACCTATACATCTTAAGAATGAAATTGAAGCTCGTCATCTCATTGATGTAGAGGTCCCATAAGAAAATATGACATTCATATAAAAGGGGGAATACCTAGAATTGGATCAAACTATAAAATAAAAACACAATACTGTATCAAGTGCCATCTCACCATAGAATAACTGAATACCAGGCTAATTTATTTCCATTTTATTCATCAAGATAACATAATCTAGAGATCCCATATCTAAAATGGAATATAATAGAGTAGTGGCTACTAAGATTTCACCTCTAACTGTAGTTTTTCAGACACCGTAGCCCAAGGATATATGGTATATTATATAAAATTTTCAAAATCCATATCCCTATACTGCACCCTATAATCCTTGATTAGGATTACTCTACTAGTGATGCATATCTAGAGTCTATAATACTCTACCCCATCCTCCTAAATTTTTTTATGTCCAGTTGTATTCCATCTTTTATCCAGATAGAGTACTATTAGTCCAAATCAACAAGGTTGAGCAAGTAGAGATCATCTCTAAATAGGAATAGATGGGATGATTTTATAGAATATATTAAAATGACCCATGTATCCACAAGTCATGCGCTCGACTGGATCTTGACCACAATAAGGATTTATATATTATTGGTCCTACCACACTAATGGAATATATCTGAGCTACCTAAAGGGTTATTGTAGCTACCACTTCTATATCTAGTGTCCCCAAAGAAACATTACCTATTTCTGTATGAATTATTACACTACCTTAGTACCAAACCAACATGTATTTTACTATGATTTTACCTAAAATTACCCGTAGTAATAATATTTTGGTATAAAATTCCAGATACAGTAGTCAAATAGAAAAAATTTACATGAGACTAGATATAGTACATCATCCCTTCATCAACATTTTTCACTCTTTAATTCTCATAAATATTGATGGATCGTGAAGAACATTAATGTTCATTAATGAAAAATTAAAAATAAATAAATGTCACATATGATTACTCTATATTAATGAACCCCTAAGCTATGTTAGTTCTAGGAGGATCCAAAAATAAATATTAATAGAATAAAGGCTAAAAATATCTCCAGAACATGCCAAAATTCTCTTTGACCTGAGTAGTAATTTAACACTAATTCTTGGATAAACCATGAAGAATATATGTGCCAATTTTTACCCTCCACTCTCGAGGTGTCTCTAGGTTCTCAAATATAGATTGAAAGGACATTATCTATGTAGCAGCGACGTATAGACTTCCATCCCCTAAAAATCCGCGTGGATACTGGTAATTAAACACTCTTATCTTCTATACAATAGTAGGGGCATGCCATTGTGCACCATAAATAGTCTAAATAAACCAAATAAAACATTATCTAAACTGTTTGTCAGCACCCATATCAGGCATAAATGGTGGCTCCACATGAGGAACTATTAAAGGAAACTATAGTGGATTAGGGCCCACAAAACCTAGATCATAGTAATTACCACCCACATAGAGCATGACTCGATGATTCCATCGTTACATAGAAAAATGAATTTAAATATCACACCTAAAATAGTAATTGATAATTAAAACATCTCATATACAATAATAGTATAAGTACATTCCTTCCTATATAATAGTCACACCCCTATGTCTTCTTGTATAGTTAGGGATTGGGGTTATATAAGAAAATGATTAAAAGGTCAACATACATCCCTACTACACATTAATAAGGTCAGGTCTAGGTCATGATCTCTGTTTCATATCCTGATTTTAGTATATATTTTGTCAATTTTAGGTTATAGGGGAAAATCCATTTAAATTAAAATACACATGAAGGTTTAATTAAGACCATTTCCATTAGTACTTGGAACTCAATAGTACATTTGTATTTACTTATATATTTATATATGTATCTATACCATGGTCCAATTAGTTGATTCTATGATTCCCTTGTTATATTTTACAAAACATTATACATGGAAAATGTTACTATATGTAACTACAACTAGGATTTTAATATATTTTTTATTAAAATGATCAAAACTAACAATTGATTTAGGAACCCCCTATTCAAATTGAAATTGGTATAAATATAATTTCATAAAAATAAAATGTTATCTTCTGTAAAAACTAGATTACGAATTAATTGAAAAATAATTGGAAAATTAAAGATCTATCATCACACTATATGGAGAAATATAATTTATGTTGATGAAGAAACTTTTATTAATCCAAGTATTAATCACTACAACATTCATTAAGACAAGTTCAAATACAACATTTATGGAACAGATAATATTCCACAATAATGAATATAGTAAGAAAACATGGCTTGGAATAATGAATTAAATATTAATCCTCACTTATCTATAATTATGAATGAGAAACTACCACATTACAATACATATAGGGGTAAAAATAGATTCCAAAATATCTAGGAGAACTACAATCTTTATGGTTCAAGTGATGCTGGAATTTTTACAACCATATTTGGCATAGTCTAGAACATCAGATTGCTTATTTGAAAATTTGGAATATCCACTTTAAATGGGTTATCTAATTATAGTCACATGTTTATTACCAAAATATAGTATATAACATTATCATGTCTAATGAACCAAATAGCAAGACAAAGTGGAACTTTCTTCAATTACCAATTTTTAACATCCTATAATTGAATCCATATTATGTAACCAATCCCAATTAGTTACATGGAATCATGAAATCCTCTACATACACCAGAGGATGCTGTGATGATGATAGGGTATAAGGTGGTATAGTGGGGAGACAATACTCATATGATAAGAGTACCAAAATGGTTTAAAAAATGATAAATGGAAGAATCATAATACCAATTAAAAGAGGAATATAAATCAACCAAATAAAATAAAAATTCATCAATATTATTATACAATACCATGTACACAATTCGTGTAATGAAATTTCTATATAAAAGGAACAACCAAATATATAAGCTGATAGACGTATTTAATAGTAAATCCAATGAAAAAAATATCCAAAATACTATCTCTAGATATAATCAAAATCCATGTATCAGTCATTTCTCCCACAATATGATGCTAAAATCAGTCAAGAATGAAAAAATGTATGGTTTCCCCTCTACCTTCTTGCATCTATTATGTTTATTCTAGTACCAATCATTCACCCAAAAGGGTTTGACATATAATCCATAGGACAGTGAGAATCAATTCTTGACAAAGACATCTTATGAATATATATATATATGCTACTGTGTCATGGTATAATAATCATCCATTATTTAAAAATCATAATGTAACAACCAATTCAGACTGTGATGTTAATGTTATTAAAGACTAAGTATACTTTCATAGGAATAATTTATAAATTTCTATGTACCCCTCCATCATTTATATATACTCATACATAAGATATTAACAATCATAGTTATACATGCTCTATTGTAGACCCATAACATAATGACCTTGTTTCAAAACATTTTATCAATATTTCATGAGTGTTAGATCTCTATAAGAAGTATCATAATAATGATAATATAAATAAATGGATATGAATTGATACTAAGGAATCTATAACCTTAAGTGTCGAGTCAATTCATAATAATAACTCATGCATTATGGCTCTTAGGGTCTGAGTTTAAACTAAGGAGTACATTAAAGTAATTACATTGTGATGGATTCTAACGTAGTCTATATGTAATAAACCACCAATTCTCATTGGCATGGGAGTAAAACTATTAATTACTAGGACTAAAACGACATCACCAAGACACCAATGGATGTCAATAAATGCCGAAGGGTTTCAAATACACATGGGGGATGATTTACCCTTTTTTAAATAAACCAATAAACCTAAAAACCATAATCGAACAATCATTATATGATGCACGACCAAATAGAAGAAAACTCAACAACTTCATGTATCTCAAAATAGCATCAATGTAAGAAACAACAGAAGAAAAAAAACTATCAAATTACATAGTCGATAGACTACACCAGACTCTCAATTACCTAAAGACTCCATGCTCCACATGCTCCAAGATCCAAAATCTCCGAACAGCCCAAACATCTTGAGGTAGTGCTAAACATGTGAAAAACATTAATTTTTCCCTTTTTTAGGAAGATAGCATATGCAAAATCACCAAAGTGCGAAAGAAGGGGTGAGTATAAATCTAAGTAGGTTTTCCCCCAATGACTTCCCTAATCACGCCAGTAGGATAGAAGAGTTAGCAACAAATATATGAAAATGATTATACAAAAAATTTCTCAAAAATAGTTTACCACCAAATATAAACAAGTTTCAAAAACCATTCATTACCAAAAGCATTAAATTGCAATTGAAACCAATTGTCCTAGAAAAATAATTTTCCAAAAAAATAACTAAACAATCATTACAACCATTTAAAAATATCCCTCTATCATCAATGCCAACCATTCCTCAAACTCATTCAACCAACCATGCATGATACGTTATGACAGTTCCATACTCATGAGTGGGTTCTCATCGATCTACCAAGTCATCACAAGGTAATTGTTTCCTATGTGCCATTAACCATTTGGCACCAAGCACAAGGTCATATTTCATCCAAGCCCCATGTAAGAAATTCCCATGTCCCATTAAAACATTGGCATTGAGCACAAAGTCATATTTCCACCAAGCCCCATATATGAAACATTAACAAACACCACATATTCCATATGATCATTCCAAAATAACCCTTTCAATAAAAACAACTTTAATTGAAAACCATTGCAATCAAAACCATTTCATTGCCAAACAATTTCAATTCCAAACAATTTCAATTCCAAACCATTTGAATAAAACTCTATTTTTATTGAATGGATATTCTAATGAAAATAACTTTTTTATCAACCATTACGTAATTCCATAAAACACAAAATATAGAATCAATATTTTAAATTCATGAATCTAATCCATCTTTTGATCAATTATTCACCCAAATCACGTAGTTTAACAAAAATCATAAATACTTCTAAATGAAGATTTTTCGATTCATTTCAAAATCAACAAATCAATTTGAGTCTAATAAAATAAATTCAAGCAAGAGGAGTCTAGTGAGAATCCATTTACCTCGATGGTTTTGATGAAACTTTGATAATAGACGAAGAACACACAAGAAAGCG
Source organism: Viscum album (assembly GCA_963277665.1). Classification (NCBI taxonomy): domain Eukaryota; kingdom Viridiplantae; phylum Streptophyta; class Magnoliopsida; order Santalales; family Viscaceae; genus Viscum; species Viscum album. The sequence goes on along the minus strand of OY728126.1, from coordinate 358,200,783 downwards.
GGTTGATTATCCAATAATAGCCTTAGTTTTCATATCCTAGAAAGGTCATGACTGAACATTGAATTATTTGGAATTCAAAAACATTGATCTACCAATTATAGGATAATATCTAATAAATAATGGTTATTGGAGATGTATATCTAAGAAGATCTATGAGAAGATGACTGATCTGTATTGAATGGTGACATACCTCAAGAATCTGACTTGATATCACCAAGGGAAGGATCTGGGTTGGCTCTAATTCGTTTTGGGAGGGTTCTCTAGCCTTATAAGTAGAGTAATCTAGAAATTGGGGAATTTTGAAGCTAAAACGAAATATATAGAGCCACAATGTGTAAACACCTAGAAAATTGGATCTAGATTTAACCTCTGCGCAATGTTTTCCACACGGTTTTGGGCCAACCATGTATGGATCGTGTAACCGTCCCTTTGGTCCCAACACTCCTTATAAAACATACAAAATCTCCCAACCATCACATTAACCCTTTTTATGGAAACATATTATATATGGAAACATCCCACATTATAGAAACACCCCACTTTATGGATAAATCCCACTTAATGAAAACACACAACATTATGGAAACAAACCACATTATGAAAACACCCCGTTTTATTGAAACAATCCACTTTATGGAAACAACCAACATTACAGAAACACCCAACATTATGAAATCTCTCTATTTTAGGGAAGTACTCTATTAAAGACACACAAATTTAAAAAAAAATTGAGTAAAGTGGTTTTTTTCTCAAAATCGGGGGGGGGGGTACTACTTTATCACCATCATTGGTCTTTCTATCTTTGGAAAATAGAAAACCCTCGATGGGAAAAAAGTTTTCTAGCCACATCTCTTTCATTTCATTATCATGTTCCTAAGACTCTCCCTGAATCTGACCATGTTTCCATAAAACCCTCTATAGGACAATGTTTTTCACATGAAAGACATTCCCTTGTCTATCCATGATCAGCACTGGGATTTGTATCAGTGATGCATCTGGTTCAACCTCAATGTGATCCAATCTGATCACATGGTTAGGATCAGAGTGATTCTCTTTCAACTGGGATACATAGAACACATTATGAACCGACCTAAATAGTGTCGGTAATCCTAACTGATATGAAAAGGCTATAACCTGTTCCATTATCTTAAAAAAGCCAATGTATCTAGGAGATAACTTTTCTTGGTTCCTAATGAAATGATGTCCATGCCTTGGAGAGATCCTCAAGAAGACATGATCACCCACAACAAACGACAATGGTCTTCGACGATTATCTGCGTAAGATTTCTGATGACTCTAAGCCATTTATGTCCTCTTTCAAATCAACATGGATCTTCTCTGTTTCTTCCTAGACAAGGCTTTGAAAAACTAGTGAAATTTCACATATTTCCACTGATAATATTGATGAATGGGATGCACACCGATACAATGCATCAAAAGGAACCATGGGTATAGAGGCATGATAACAGTTATTCTATGAGAACTCCCCAAATGGTATATGCTCCTCCCATGAGACACTAAAATCCATTACAAAAGACCACTACATACATTCCAACGTTTGTAACGTCCGATTAGATTTCCCATTCATATAAGGATGATAGGTCATGCTCATAGTAAACATAATCCCAATGGTTTGCTTTAAGTATTTCTAGAAACAACACGCGAACCATAGATATTTATATGAGACTATTGACAATGGTACACCATGCATCATTACCACTTCTCTGATTTTTTTTTTGAAAGATCCTCCACCATATGATATTCATGAATAGGTATGAAATGGGATGACTTGGTTAGATGATCCACTATCACCCAAATGGCATAATGTTTCCGGACAGTTCTTGGAAGACCTATAAAAAGTCCATAACTATATGATCCCATTTCAAAACTGGGATGGGGAATGATTGTAACATACCCGCTGGTCTCTGATGATATTATTTAACCTGCTTACATGTTTACCACTGCGAGATGAACATAGACATTGTCGTTTTCAGGAAGCTTCACCAAAACTGCATCTTCAATGCCTTATACAACTTATGTGTATCTAGATGTAAAACCCATATCGAATAGTTGTAAGAATGAAAGTGTTATCCCTAAAAAACCACAGGTATAACCATCTGATCTCTGAAACACCAAAATGAACCCCCCATCATGTTTCCAACCATCAATGGTCTCCCCACCATTGAGTTTTGATCTTACAACCCAACATTCTGCATCAAATGTGTGTACCTCCATTATAATTTTTAATTAATTAGGAACAAGAGTTATTCAAAAGAAAACCACAACATCACCTCACTTTACACATTCCACATGCATGTCGGCTAAGACCTACATCACCTTCCATTCATCTGATTCTTCTTTCGCCAAGTGAGCATATGAAATTCTACTCAATGCATCCGCCACCGAATTTCCATTCCCCGGTGTGTACATCATGTCAATGTATAACATTTAGAGATACTATATCCATATAATTTGCCTCCGATTCCAATTTCACTATGAGAAAATGTGTTTCAAGCTTTTGTCATCCGTAAACACAGTAAATTTTTCACCAAAGAGATAATTTCTCAATGTTTTCAATGCATGGACGACTGCAGCTTCCTCCAAATCACGTGTTGGGTAATTCTTCTCATTCACCCTCAAATAACATGAACCATAAGCAACCACATGATCTCTTTTCATGAGAACACAACCCAACCCTGATCATGAAGCATCATAGTACACCACCTAGCCATATCCTAATTCTGGCATGATAAATATAGGTGCTGGTGTAAACCAAACATTCAGTCCCTATAATGTCTTCTGACATTCATCCGTCCATTGGGATGAAGAGTTCATCTTTTTCAGTGTTGTCATGAGTGAAACTAGACATGAGAAATCACATAAAAAATGTCAGTAGTAACCAGATAACCAATGAAAACATTTTATCTTGATAATATTATTTAGTGGTTACTTTGAGATAATGGCTTCTATCTTTTAAGGATCAACATAAACACTTTTCTCAGAAATGACATGGCCATTAAAACATACTTCTTGTGTGCACAAATCACACTTTCATAACTTGGCATACAAAGAATGATCACTCAGGATTTGTAACATTGTTTCCATGTGGACCTCATTATCACCCCATGTCATTGAATAGACCAAAATGTCATCCACAAACACTACAACAATGGAATCCCGATATTTTTGAAATATCTGATTCGTCAAATCCATGAAGACCGCAAGTGATTTCATTAGACTGAAAGGCATTAAAATATATTCATAGGGGTTGTATCTACTTCTGAAAGATGCCTTTGAAATATACTCTTTACGAACTCTCAATTGGTGATATCTTGATTGCATGTCAATATTGGAGAACCAATGTGCTCCCCTTAATTGATCGAATAGATCATAAATGCGTGGCTATGGATATTTTCCTATATCGTAACTTGGTTAAGATTATGATAATCAATACATAGCCGAAGAGTTCCATCATACTTCTTCCTGAACAAAACTAGGGCTGCCCATGGAGACATACTAAGTCAATTGAATCCCTTGCTATCTAGCTCCTATAACTGTACATTCAATTCCTGGAACTCTGTTAGTGCCATCCTATAAAACGGATAGAAAATAGGATTGGTCCAAGAAGGAGATAAATTATAAACTCCACTTCCCGTAGAGGAGGTAACACTAATAAGTTCTTGAGAAATACATATGGAAATTGAACCACAATAGCTAGAAAACTATTTTCCTCAATCTCTTCCATTGATTCCGAAGTAAACGCTGCCAATCTGATAAAGAACGTTCCCACGATTTGTACCAACAATCTAATTTCACCTTTATTTACAATCATATCTCCTCTAAATATATAACAGATGTCGTCCTCAGTCATGAAACTCACTGTTCATCAATGACAGTCAATTTGTGTCGTGAATGATTTCAGCCAATCCATACCTAGTTTTACATAATATATATCCATATCCAACATCATGAAGTCCCATTTTAGCTCAGCTCCATCAATAGTTATAGCACATTCTCTACACACAAAGTCTTGACATTCTCTTTCACCGATAGGAGTTTTCAGTTTCAAAACATAAGGCATAATTTCTAGTTTTAAACATATAATTTCAACAAAACGAGAAGAAATTATTTAATTTGATTCCCTATTACCGAACAACACTTTCATAAAGGTATATTTCAAAAGAATCCTACCTCTCACTATAGATAGTCAAGCCGAATCATTATCAATCATCTGCTTAGCTCAATACAATTTTTTCTTCACTACACTATTATCCTTGTTCCCTTGATGAGGTTCCTTGGTTGAGGAGTAATTGTATTCCTAGAATAACAATGGATAGCTCTTCTATGCTGACAATACTAATTTTGTTGTCCTCGTGCAGTCAAAGCATACGATGCTTGCGACATCTAAGAAGTGTCTCGAGCACCTGACCATGGAAAACTACCACAATAGCGCTGAAGATGCACCATATTTTTGTAGTTATGACATGCTCTAGGTTGTTCCATAAAATAACTCCTTAAGTGGTCATGCAAACCACATTGAAAACAACATGATTTTCTCTGGGGTTATGGAGGAAGATTTACTGATCAAGCTATCTGGTTCTGATATCCATTTGCACCCTAGAAATAAGATTCTTTTTTCCCATTGTTCCTAGTGGTTGAGATCCCACCGTTTATAGTAGGTACCATCATTCCTCCTCCCATAGATATTGAGGTATCACATTTATCCATAGTCGATATGTTCACCATCAATGTATAATCTGTAATTCAATGTATTGTAATCTTTGATCGAATCTATTGTCATAGCCCTGACTCAAAGATGCATTCCTTCAAAAAGGCACTTGCCGCAACTTCTGGTGCAAAGCATACAATATTCCTGATCTTAGCTACATACTCTATGATAGAGATACATTCTTATTTCAGGCTGAATAAGTCTTTTGTTTTCTGGATCTTGAACGTGTGAGGAGAGAATTGATTGGTGATTAATTCCTCAAAATCCTCCAATGTAAGCCCTTCATCCAATTTAGCTTACATCGCTAAATCCCACCACTAACGTGTAACATTCACAAGATTATTCATCCCAGGTTATACCTATAGCTCTACCGATGTACCGATGAATTCGAAGATATGATTCATCCTTCATAGCCACACCTCCTCCTTCTCGGGATTAGAATCACTGATAAAATAGGTGGATTTTTCTATATGAACTGGATGATATGATCCACATATCGTGGCTCATTCATTCTTTTCCATGTGTCTACTGCATGAAAATATTAGACAATACTCTAAACCAGCACTTGGTTTATACATGGTTTAGGTGCAACCACATTCTCCATAGATTCTTCCGGTTGGTTTTAATGACGCCAAACAAGTGCCTTTTTCTAAACTAACAACAAACACTGTTAATCTCACTATCTAGAAACTGTTGTCTTAGCATTTCAAATACTACCCCATCAACTACTAGAACATTCTTTTCCAAAAAAACCATTTCCCATGTTCAAAATTTTTTCAGAAAACTTCACACACTTTTGAAAATTAAAGCATTTTCCAAATATGATAAGCATTCATTTTTTTAAAAATCATTCACTTGAAAATCAATTCCACTCGTTTTCAAAAATTAAAACAAATTTTTTTTTTCAAAACATTAATGATTCCTCGAAATGGTGTATGGACTCCTAGTGGGAAGTTATTCGTCCACAAATTTATGTCATTCTCAGCTCATTGGCTCAAGCCATGGCAATGAGATTTCTAAATTCTAGATGTTCCACCAAACACTTTTTTACCCAACTCCCTGGAAACAAGAAGGTTAGCATAAAAGGTATAGCTACATCCTTTTATTTTATTAATTTCATGTTTCAAAAATCATACTCTTTTTTAATATTCCCACCCTAGGAATAGACACGAATGAATTTCTTCTCCAAAACCAAGAAAATCTATTACTAATTATTAGGAAAGGACTGAACAAGATGGTACCATTTCTAATAAACAACTAATTCTCATTGGATTGAGAGTAAAACCACTACAAAATATTTCACTTTTTCCAATGGGGACATATCTGTTGGTAAAAGTGCATTTTTTATTGGTAAAACGTTTTACCAACATATATTTCTCTATCACTAAACTGTTGGTAAAAACATTGTCGCTAAATGTTTTTACGACAGAAAAAATAGTTTTGTTGCAATTAAAATTATACCATGAAATAATATATATGTTGGTTGATGTTTTTAGCAACAGATTATGATGACAAAATTATATGTTGGTAAAAATATTACCAATAAATAAGATATATTTATATATAAATTACATTTTAATAAAAATTATGAATTTTTATTGTTAATAATATTTTATATTATTATTATTATTTTATCATATGTAATACATAAAATAAGATTTTAACACATGTTCGAAGTTAGAAAAAAATCAATTATATTAATAATGAAATATTTTTTAGAAAATGACAGATCCCCCAATACCCCCCATACACTAGATCCCCTAATAGGGTCCACCAAACCTCTAGGCGACCCATCCATGTCATCTAGTCATCTCTAGCTTCAGCGCCCCAACCATGCCAGTGACCCATCCATGATATGTAGTCAGTTACAGCTTCATCGCCCCAACCATGTCAACAACCCATCCATGTCATCTAGTCACCTCCAGTTCCAGTGACAAACACCAAATAAAATAATGTTTTGGTATAGTCTCATGCACATCCTTATCCACCACAATGATGGAAGGCTCAAGCTTATTGTAATGCTCTAGAATCCATCCATGGTCTTCCAACAACAACCTACATCAAAAATAATTACGGAGAGAAGAAATAATTCACCAATTTATAATAAAAAAACACAGAAAAAAATAACAGAAACTCAAGATATACGTAAATACATACATTCGAAATAGAAACTTGGCCTGTTTAAAAATAAAAACCCAAGATGCATCTCATACTAATCTAATATCCCTTCATGATCTTCCAACATCAGCTATCATTGTAGTGATTCACACAATATATCTATTTCTCTCATGCTCCTAACAACATTACCTTCACTTTCCAACTACATACATCAATATACCAATGAGGTATCCGCATTCAATCAAAATAAATTTTCACTTAATTGAAATTGTAGGTGCTTGTGTGAATGAAGGCTTAAATTTTTGCATGTATTGAAATACCTGCAAGTGCAACTGAATCTGCCAACAGAGATACAATCTTTACAATATCTATTATTTTTTATATAGAAAATCTGTTAAAAACCAGGTGACATATGACACAAATAGGCTATAATTAAAGAATGCAATGCTAACCATGCTGAGTGATGTGAACTGGAGCTTGAAACATTGTAATTCTGAGACAACATAACATCATGATAGAATCATTGGAAACCCCCACAAAGAACAACATATTGAATCTCCAGTATCTTCCTTCCATCTTCATCATCACAAGGATACCAAACACTCCACCATCTATCTGAATAGCTTTATATCATCTATGACTTACAAATACATCGTGGCAAATAGTTACAAAAATACAATCAAGATTCTAGAAAACTCACCTCGCACAACTTTGAACAGATCAAAAATGAGACCACAAACATCCAAGATGATAAAATGGTACATAGTGTCGAGCATATTCATGATTAGTTGATCAATAAAACAAGATAAAATAAAGGCGAATTTGAAAATCCATTTTGACATTACCTATGAAAGTAAAAAAAAGTCAAAATACCACAAGATTGTGACAAGAATGGATTCAATGGTGCATCCAAATGAGTTCTTGACTCCGAAAAAAACTCCCTTCACCTGGAGATCCAAAGCATAAAAAAATTCCATTTCCACCTTCGAATTCTATGATGCAGCAATGATCAAACACCCAAAGCCCTAAGTAAAATCATATTAATCTCTCTTTCCTTGCTTCTATCATCACATGGATTCAGATTCCAATCCCCTTGTTTACAAATTTCACCAAAACAATGAACCCTACAATAATGAACACCCCAAAAAACAGTCATACCTATAGCACCACCTGCCCTTTAATAACTGTGAATATGGTGTTGGAGACCCACCACGAACACTGCACCACACCACTAGAAATCATCCATGAAAGCCAATGTACATGTGATGAACATTTAAATGAACCCCCAATGTAGAAATATAATAACAAAAGAAACACAAACACAACCTATAACAAACCACACACACACACACACACACACACATCTAACAGATGCATCATTGGCAATTTAACAAAGGTAATTCCATATATTTTTCTCAACAATCAGTAAATAAAAAGGGATACCACGAACAACCAATTTATATCCAAACTACATGTCCCACAAGTAAAGATTACAAGGTAAGTGATCAAATCATCAATCTCGAGATGATGATTGTCCCTGAAGAACACAAAAAAATCTGACCCAAAAAAACATGACGAGAAATTTCCATAAAAGTTGATAAATCACAAAAAAAAAAAAAACCAACCTAATCAAACATCCTCAATTTGTTCAAGTCATCACTTAATGACCAAGAGACAGTGATTATTGAAATTATTTGATAAATCCCAAAAATATTGAATATCTAAATTATTTATTAATATCATTTTCCAATTCTGAAAATAAATAATCAACAAACAAATTTGATAACATATTCCATTCCATATAAGCTGAAAGATAACTAGTGAATATTAGACAAAAATTATAATTTATTTATAGTATCAAATAACAAAAACATTAAAGATATATTCATAGTTTCAAAACCAATATTGAACATATAATTTTTAATTCATGAAAATATACTCAACAATATCAAAATAGTTATGATTCAATACACAAAATGAAATGATCTAAACAATGTAGAAATGGTAAAAATACAGTTTGTGCCATAAAACCGAATCATCATTATCATAATTAAAATTCTAAAACATGAACTGAAGCATAATCTGTTCAAAGATGATACAATAGAGATGATAATAAGTGACTAACAAAGAAAACTATCAATGACAAAGTTATTGAAAAATCAATGGTACAAAGTTAACACAAGCATGAGATATCAACATATACACCCACCTTATACTGACTCACTCACACATATTTCAACATATAAACCCAAATATGTTTTTTTATATTGAATGATCTAGTATCCGAAATGTAATAATAGCCTATGAAAAATGGGAATTTAATAAGAAATGATCACCAAATTGATTGAGATCTTCACTAGTAATTATTCAAAACATCAAAATTTTGAGAAGGGATGTAAATGGATATAGTGATACTCTAAAGCTACTTGAGTATAAATAACATGCAAGATTGGAGGCTTAATTATTATTGATCTTGATCTTGACTTACTCAAGAAATTCAACATTTGTAGCTAAAATAATTGATAAGTTGTGAACAAAAGGATGAGATGATATTTTAAGATATAAATTAATGTTAATGAATATTAATTAGTTGGAATACTATTAAAGTCACTATATAGCTGTTTCTATGTATTTCCAATTTTTAATATGTGTTTATATTATATTTACAGAATCAAGCTTCATTAAGTGAGCTCGACTAACTCAGTGACTAATTCTGTTTCTAATTTGAGTAGAGTTCAATCCTAAAAGTCATTATTTAATCTGGTTTTAAATGAGAGTCAATCTTGGGATGAAGCTGTATCACCTATTTACTTGATTCAAAATAATTTTATTACACCCCTTATAGGGAACATGAACTCAATTTGAGATATAAACATATACACCCAACTTATTCTAATTAACTACATATAACCTGCATGTTTATATGTTCAATATTTATAATTAAACTAATAATGACATTGTTTCATTTGGAAGGAGAAATTCTCTAAGTGGATCCATCTATGTGCCAATATAGAAGGCTAAAGAGAGCTAAAGATGCATCTTTTTCACATTTATATAACCAAAAATGCAGAACAAAGTAATTTCGGGTTACCTTTGTTTGAGGAAAATTTTGTAACATGATCTTTGTGATGTGTTTTGATGAACCAAAATCTGTCACATATGATTTTAGGGTAAAAAGAGAACCCACAAAACATATAACAATTAACAAAATACCCTGTAGAACATGAATTCTCTATGGTATTTTTCAAAAAATATCCCAAAGGTCATTTAAAAAAAATACTAAATAATTACCGTAATTGTTTTTATTAAAAAAATATTTCCAAATATATTAAATTGATGTTGATTATGAGTGAGAGTGAGTGTTACCCTCCAAGTAATTCATCTTTAACACGTCTCTAATGAATGAAATCAATCCTACAATTTTCTTTGCAGGAATGTTCACATCAATGACACCAAAAAATATGCAAGTTGAGTAGAAAATGGTTAGTGAGAAATATGCTAACATTCCTCAAAAATTTATAATAATTAATAAGGGAAATTAACAGAAAAACTAAAGTAGGTTGAGTAAAAACCGATGTTGTTTCTGAGTGATAATGATTGTATCATTTCTCAACAATTAATAAAAATTTGTAATTGAACATTAACAAAGAAGATAACAATCAAATAACAAATTTTTTAATTCATTTTAAATACTAAAATAACATGTGGTTAATTAAAATGTAGTATCAATGGTTTATAATAAAGAAAGATCATTGTGATGTTTGAAATATAAATGAAATTCAGTGTATATATCAAATAAAGTATACACAATCGAACTGAACAACAAAATCCAGAACAAAAAAAACACAAATTAGAAATTGTGAAATGGAATATCCACCATACATGAAATAACACACCAATTTTAAAAGGTTCAGAAAAATACTTCATAATCCTTGAAAAGGATGCTCTCACAAAAGTCAAAAAATAAATTATTATCAAAGGAGATTACCAGAAAAATGAAATAACACCTTTTGAAAATCTATGATTCATCATCACCTCGGCCCACTAAATTGGAATTTAGCCTCATTAGAAAACTCACAGTCATAATAAGATACATATAAATGATGTTTGTAGAACCAAAGAATATTTTTACAAGCAAAAAAATATAATCCGAAAATCAAACAAACCACAGACCCACCAAAATAAGAGAATAATGTAACAGTAGTATAATAAAGAAAAAAATGGGAAAAAACAACAATAATTAGAACCTCACAAAGAACACTGCCACATACCAATGTCACATTCATAGGATAATAATGAAATAAAATTATATTTTTGACCAATGATCCAGCAAGAATGTGTAATGAACAAGAAGGCCTTGCACTGGGAAATAGTTGGGCTATTTTCTTGTGGAGAGGACCAGTCGACTGCACAATTTCCCTAATCAGTTTCTAAACATTTTCAGGGCAGCTATATGTGATTGGATAATAGATGTAAGGAGGGTCGGCGGTGATGTGGTGGGATGTGAGGTGGGGCGGTGGTGGCGTGGCAGGATGTGAGGTTGATGTAGGGCCACACAGTGTGGAGAGGTGGCAGGGTGGTGGGAGGTGATGTTGGAGTAGTGAAGGGCGGGATGTGAGGTTGGGCGGTAGTGAGGCGGAACACGAACAACGGTGGCGATGATGTCCCAATTAGGATTAGAGTTCTACTGTTGTTTTTTATGTAAATATTTTCTAAATGTTTATTAAATATATAATCTGGAAAAAAAATAAAAATTGATAATATTTCAATAAAATTGAATAAATGGTATTGAAATTTATAAAAACATTTAATATTTTTAAAAACATGAAAATTAAAATCAATTATGAGATGTTTTTAATAATGATCCAAGAAATTAAAATATACTCTGATCATAAATATAATATTTATATATATATATATATAATATGTTTCTCTTAATTATTTATTGATAAAATCTTATTTTTTGTTCAATGTTTTATTGTAACATTTTTTCTATATGTCATAATATTTTTTGGTAATCGCTTAATTAATAACAGATTCATGTGTTCGTAAAAAAATGTTTGTTTTAGTGTGATAAAGTAATTGATTCAACTGTTGATAAATGATATGTTGGTATTGAATGATTAAAATCATCAGATATGTATGTTGGTAAAAAGATGTGTTGGTGTTAAAAAAAAATACAAATAAAACATATTATCTGTTGGAATTGATCATTTTTACCAACAGATATATTGTCTATCAATAAATTTCTATTGGTAAAAGTCAATTTTTTTGTAGTGAACGAGCCATTACTAGGCCTTAAGCAACATCCCAAAGATGCCAAAGGCTAGAAATAAATTCCAAAGGGTTTCAAATACACATGGGGGTCAATTTTTCCTTAATGAAAAACACTAATAAACCTACCAACCATAATAAAAAACTCACTATATAATCCTTGAAAAAATGGAATACTACTCAAAAATGTCATGTATCTTAAAATGACATCAATGTAAGCAATAACAGAAGAATAACCAAGTATCGAAGTACACATAGGATAGACTACACAAGACTCTCCCAAGACCTCAAGACTCCATGATCCATGAGATCAAACTGCCAAAATCTCCGAACAGCCCAAACATCACAAGGTAGTGACAAACACGTGTGAAACATTACCTTTCCCCTTGTCTCGTATGATGGAATCTGCAAAATCACCAATGTTCTAAATTAGGGGTGACTATAAAACTCAGCAGGATTTCCCTAATAACACACTTAATCATGACCCTAGGATAGAAGATATACCAATATTTATATAAAAAAGTTTATATAAAACAATTTCTCAAAAATATTTTATAACTAAATAAAAACATGTTTCAAAATCCATTCATTTCCCAAAGCATGCAAGTGCCATTGAAACCAATTTTACCAGAAAGATACTTTTCCATAAAAATAACTAATCAATCTTTAAAACCATTTCACAATATACCTTTATCAACATACCCAACCATTACTCAAACTCAAGAAACTATCAATGCATTCTACGATATGATAGTTCCATACTCATGAGTGGTTTCTCATAAAATTATAATGTCATCAAAGGGTAATTGTTTCCAATGTTCCATAAACCCTTTGGCACTGAGCGCAAGGTCATATTTCAACCAAGACTCATGCATGAAATTCCCTTGTACAATTAAACCATTGGAACCAAGCCCAAGGTCATATTTCAAACAATCCCCATATAGGAAACCTAAACACACAACACATATTCCCAATGATCATGCCAAAACAACACTTTTAATAAAACACCTTTTTATTGAAAACCATTTCCATCAACACCATTTCAATGCCAAAACATTTCAATTCCAAATCATTTCAATAAAATTACATTTTTATTGAAAACCATTTCAATTTAAAATATATTTTTCATAATCAATTTAGCAAATCAAGAAAGTCAATAATTTAAAATCATCATTTAAATTCCATGAAACTAAACCCCCTTTTACACAACTATTCACCATGATCACAAAATTCCACAAAACCCATAAATCATAACAAATGAATATTTTTCATGAATTTCACAATAAATAAAAAAAATTAAATCTCATTCAAAAAACTCTAGAAAGTGGAGTTGAGAGAGAAGCCACCTACATTAAAGGTTATGATGAAACTTTGAAAAAAGACGAAGAACGCACAAGAAAGCGTGTCAATTATTCAATAATGGACTTAGTTCACTTATCTTAATAAGATCATGACTCGAAATTGAATTATTTGGAATCCAAAATGTATATCTACCAACTATTGCTTCATATCTGAGAAAGAATGATGATCATTGAAGTAAATCAAAGCTGATCTATGAAAATATGACATATCTGGAACAAATGCTGATATAACTCAAGAATCGGACTCGAAATCACCAAAGGAAGGCTCTGTGTTGGCACTAAATCATGTTGTGAGGGTTCTCCAGTTGTCTAGGGGGAGTAATCTTGAAATAGGGGCCTTTTATGCCACAACGAAATATATAGAGAAAAAATGAGTACATTCCTAGAAATTAAGATCTAGATTTGACCTCTATGTAAGGAATGACCACAAATTTGGTCCAACCATGTATATATTGTGTGACCTTCCTTTTGGTCCCAACAATCCTTATAAATCCCCCAATCTCTCCCATCCTTCAACTTCACCCTTTTTATGGAAACACATATTTTATGGAAACATCCCAATTTATTGAAACACCCCACATTATAGAAACAACCCACATTATTGAAACACCCCATATTATGAAAACAACTCACTTTATTAAAACACCCCACTTTATGGAAATAACACACTTTATGGAAATAAACAACAATATGGAAAAACCCTAACTTTATTGAAACTCTCTATTTTATGAAACTCTATATTTTTTTAAAACTATCTCTTAAAGGCATTCAAAATACCGAAAACATGATGAATGAGATTATGTACTTGAAACTGGTGGTACTACACAATATATGTTATCCACAATAAATATTAGGTTCAGAATTACTTGTCATAATGGGGTTAATCTAATAATCCAGGTGTCTGACAACCTGAATCTAAACCCTAGGATGGTATCCAAGGAATTATGACATCCAGAAATGATCCATGTGAATCAAAGATAAATATTCTAGAATTAGAATTAATAGCACATGGAATATATTCCATGGGTTGTATCTCCCAGATAAATCATCTCAATGAATTAGTGTATCATCCTTTTAGTGCTCAAGGAATTCTATTAGAAATCCAAGTAGATCTCAATTATGTACAGTATTATAAAATGTAAAATTCACATTAAAAATCATAATCTATCTGTTAATGATGATTATCATTATCAATGTAATGGTCATTCCAATTTACTGCATCCTTTTAATTCATATCATTATTATTATTTTATATATAACATTGTTTTAGGGTGTAAGGGTAACCCTAGGAATGTGAAATTTATGTCATTTCAAGAATCCCATTTATAATTATAACTATTAATTAAAACCCAGGTAATGTTGGTATTCATTCCACAAAGATTTGAATTTTTTCATTTAGATTAATGATATCTTACTTTAGAAGTCAAACCATGGACATAGATAGTTTTTTGACAGTAAAACTATAGAGGAAAAATAGAAATAACATGTGAACACACAATGGATTGTATCATGTTTATATTAACAACCTACAATGGAATTAATGATCTCAACCTATTCTTAAGATCCAAAAATGGGAAAAGAAATCACAGAATATTAATTTTAGTGGAAACCATCATTGAAACAAACATGAAGAAAAATGATAATAAATACTAACATCAATACATTAAGGGTAAGTTAATAAACTACCAACCTTATTCATATGGAGGAACAATCATACAATACATGTATATTCTTTTCTGTATATCAGAAGAAAATATACAAATTGAAAAACACCCATAAAATAGAGAATCGTATTTTATTCCAAAATAGCACCAAAGATGAAAAGATAAACCAGAATGTTTTGGAAAAAGATTAGATACATTAACATGTTTGATCCAATATGAGATGTTGAATTAATGTCAGAGGACGAATAATTCATTGGCTTCAATGACAAGGTTATATATGGAGGATGAGCTCCCAATGGGTGAGGGGATACAATGTATTGATGTAAAAGGAAAATAGAGGAGGATTTTTTTAAATGGTGGAGGTTAAAAAACATTAATCGACCCAGCTTTTAAGGGGAACACATTTTGTGCCCATGTTTTGGAAACTATATCTCAACCTTGATGCTGGAAGTTTCCAATGAAAGGAATCATTCATAGTCTATGTATATGGTTTGTCAAAATGTGTACACACTATGCTATCAGCACTGTCCGGGAGACACCCCAATCTCATGGTCTTGGATCATAGTTAGAGAAACCTTGTGTATCCCTTTCACACCCCCTTTATCACCTTTTAAGGGGCACACATTTTATGCTCATGTTTTGGAAACCATATGTCAAACTAGTTTGTTATCTTGGATCTGCTCGCGGTTAGTCTGGATGTGGTGTCGTTTCATATTCTCATCTCGTGGTTTGAGGAGGTGATATCAAAATCTTCCGATGATGATTTTGGTCTGTGTAGACAGGGAATTTCTTTTTTCTAGTTTATTTTAGATCTACGTAGGTATTTTGTGGTTTTTTTGGTTGATTTTGTTTCTCTAAGGATTCTCATCGTTGTTTCATTAATTATTTTGGGTTCAAGAAGGAATGGTTGTGCTATTTTCTATGATGTTTTGATTGTGATGGCGATGGAAACATGGATTCCATTGATGAAGGTCAGCGTGTTCTCTGACTTTAAGGAGGAGGTGACAAGGTTGTGGAAAAACTTCACAGGTGTCCCAATCGCAGCGGATAGATGGTCTCACCGGTGATCTACAAGGAATGGTGACACTTGATGATAGACTGACGGCTCAAGGTTGACATGTGTTGTAGCATGTGGAACATGATTTGGTCATGGTTCATGGAAATTTGAATTTTGAAATTTCGTTTTTCTTTAGTGGTTGTAAGCTTTGAGTACTGGATACCCATAAACCGGCTTTCTTGAAAATGAAAAAAATGGTTTGCATCATTACTTCGAACATGTGGACCAATTTCAAGAATAAAAGGATGAATATAAATATTAAATTAAAGGGACCATACATTATATAAAAAATGGGTTTCTATAATGATGTTACTGATGAAGTGAACATAATATATTCTCATAATCATAATTTATTGAGATTAATATCATCAAAAATATTTAATTAAACATTTTTTTTTCATTTTACTCAGTGTTGTCTATAAAAATAGAATAAAGTTGGTAGTTAGTTTATATCACGATGAATGATGTATGTTGTTGGGGAAAACAATAGAATAGGAAGATTCCACTCAAAATTTATATCAATAATTAATAGTTATTTTTTATTAAATTTAATAATCTAGTAAATCTATTATAACATTATTCGGCACTAACATTATGTCCAATAATACTCAATACATTTTATTCCTTTTATTTCTTTCTTCTCAATATTATATTTTGGATAAATAGTTTTTAATATTCATTTGATGAGTTCTGAATTGATATATTAATATAATTTTAAAGGGAATGGATTTTTTAAATAATCACACAACTAAATCAACCCCTATATCATTAGGGAAATCATTATGGTGGGATAATAATTCATATCATAGAATTCCTAGGATCCCTTTACCAGACATTCAATTCACATGAATTTATAATTTGATTCTTTTTAAAAATAGAAGACTACAAAATTTTGATTTAAATAATGACAAGGGATGGAGGAATATACTTTTAATCCATATTTTATAATATGGTATAGAGGTTATTAATACAATAATAGTGTTATTTCAACTAATTATTAAAATGATCTACATTCATTAACAAGTATTAGAATCATATATATTGATTTAAAATTTATATTTTTTATTTATTGGCCTCTACAAAACTATATTTATAGAATGTTTATAGGGTGTAAAATATATATTGAAATGTAGATAAAACATGAATGAAAAAAATTGGGGAATTATAATATATATGAATTCAATATAGAAATATAGTTCAGATGATATGAGGATATAAAAATCTACCAAGGAGAAAAAAAGATAAAATACTTAAATGAATAAATGATGTAATTATCAACATAAGTTTCTATGATGGGAATAGATATTATTTAATTATTTTGTAAAAGATGATTATAATCATTAAAAAAATTCGCATTCAAAAAATTATCTATTAAAATATATATAATATATTTTTCTCGATGATTTTCACAAAAATAGTTTTGATTAAGAGATGGGAATGTCTATGACTTTAAATAATGGATGAAAAAGTTCATTATTATAGTAAATAAGATGATTTAAATGATATGAATAAAGAATATAATATATTATCTACTCATGTATTAATAAATATATAAGGGTTATAGAAATGTTTAACGTGAAACATCGAAAAATGTGTTTCATGTGTATTAAATGTGATCAAATAATGTATAAAAATAATTACTATTTTGAACATGAATGTAGTTATATGTTTAATAATTGAAAATTTTATAATTTTTTTAAGAAAATGATAGGAGATTTCCAAATCTAGTAATAAAAAAATTAAGGTTCATAAAAGAAAAAATTGTATTTTAATATGTCTAAAAGAAAAATATTACAATTATTGAACCAAAAATCCTTGGAAAAGGTTTTGATTTTGAAAAACTAGTAATATTATAAATAAATCAATAAAATAATTTATAATTATTAATTTTTTAGATTTAAATTCTTCATAGTTTATTAAATTTATTTTAATAATTATTTCAATTGAAAAGGAAAACTATTATTAATATTAATTATTTCCATGTATTATTTATATTTTAAAAAAATAGAAATATCATGTTTCATGATATTTAATTTTATGAAATATTATAATTTTGAATCCAAATTTCAAAAAAATTATGATTACTTTTTTAGAGGTATTTGGAATTTTTTTTAGATAATTGTGAATATACCGATTTTGAAAAACAATTATCTAATTAATTGAAATATGGTATCATAAAAGAACAATTTTTATTTCGAATTTGATTTAATAAAAAATATTAAAATTTTTATTAAAATTTATATAAATATTTTGATAGGATACTAATCAATTTTCATTTTGTTAGAACATATTTATTAGCATAAAAATAATATTTTTTGAAAATTAACAAATAATTATTTGTTTTTTATGAAATTATGTTAATTTAATTTCAAAAAAAATTACACAAATAAAGTCATGAAAAGTGAATTAAGTATATTGAATAAGTGGGACTACATTAATAAATGTGGCCAATTTATTTTGTTTCCCAATATAAATAGTAACTATGGTAAAAATGTGTCACCATGGGAAAATGGTTAAAAAAGATTATAAAATAAAAATCTATTCGATATTCTTAGAGAAACACTTAATAATTTTTATTACATGTTAGGATTTTATGTAATATTACATTAGTTTATAATATAATTTACTTTTTTCTCTATGACCATGAATGTGACCTAGTTTTATTTAATACACTGAAAAATTACATGTGTACAACTTCCCTATCTTATAAAAGGAAAACCATTAAAATATTATCCTCACACATTTTAATCGCTCTATTTTTAAAAATAACTACATGAATCGATCCCCAATTACCCTCCATACATCACAGAGGTCTTTGTCTCACCTAAATAGCCATCCATGATGGTGTAAGGTGCATACTCGAGGAGGATTACCCATAATGAGGTATAAATATAAACTAAGTTTCTCATCGTTATTTTTTCTTCTACCTCTATCATATATTCATTATAAATGACCAAACAATTAAATAATTAGAATTAATATGTAAAAACATTCCTTGCATCTTTATATAAATACCACCTCCACTATGCGATGAGTCTTTTGTCATAATTAGTCTGTGATTCGTTAATATTATTGGAAAAAATGAATAGATATTATATATATGAAATTATTATGATTTTATAAGTGTTAGATATTACTTTATTTGTTAATAATTCCATGCCTAAAAAATTGATAGTATCACTAATACATATTTGTGAAATTCTATTTCCATAAAGACATATTAATCATTTTTCATTTCAATCATATTAGGATGATCATAAGATTGAAAATAATGAATAATATGTCATATAAATAAAATTTATGTACCATTGAATGTATTATATTATATAATTTATTTCCATTCCATATGTTAGAACTATGTAAAAAAAAATTTCATATTTTTATACATATTGCATCAATTATGAAAGAGTATTTTTTATTTTTCATGAATAGTATAAATAAATGGATTTAAAATAATATTTAACGTATAAATAAGATAACTAAAAAATGTGTAATATTACTTTGTATGTTGATGTATAACCCATTTTACAGTGGTCTATGTACTGATATTTTTTTCAAGTCATAAATCAAAATTCATCAAAACGTCCAATGTCAAATTAACCGTTTATTTAACTTAATTGGAAATTGAAGTGAAGGTAATAAATGGATTGAGGGTAAAATAAAAGTCTGCATTTTCCAATATTCATTTCTATTATTCATTATCATGAATCCCTTATATGTTAAAATATTATTTTAATAAATATTATATTCAAAATTATTCATATTTTTTTAATTCTATGAGTATTCAACGATGATGGATGTTTACCAAATTTATTATTCAAATTTTTTTGGTTTATCTATTGTATTGTATATTGATTTATATTAGTTTTAGGATGAAAATATGAAATAAAAAAATCCAGGATATGTAACTTTATAATTTAAGACGATGATATGGTAGCCTAGTATAGCTTATCGAAATGAGTCATCTTGATAGATCTCTCAAATGTATTGGATAATGAGTTTTTCTTCACTGGTAAATACATAGGAAGATAAGAAAATAGGTTACTAAAATGGAATTAACAGAGAATAATTAATTATTATAAGTTCTAAACATGATATACATGGATTATGAAAATTATTGCCTATGTTTTTGATATTATTCATTCAAAATTATATATTATTGAAATAATCTGATTTCACACTGTTGAAAATTATTAAATAAACGAGGTATATTTTTTTAACAGAGTTTTTACTTGTATTCTAATACCACTCATTGTTCATTCATGGTTTAGATATGGATTTATAATGCATTTTAAATGATTTTATTTTTGAAAATATTTATTTCCTAATTTAGAAATGTTTTATTTCTTTGATAAAAGTTGCATTAAAAAAAGGTAAATGTTTTCTTGGGTTTTCTGGATTTTCCTAGGTCTGATGGGAATAATTTAGTTTATATCCATTATTTTAAAATTATACATTATCAATATCCATTATTTTATATAATAATTGGTAGAAATGTTATCAATGTTCATATTTCCAATATGCTTACCCATATTATACAATGAAAAATGATTTAAATAAAACTGAACTATAATAATAATGGTATAATTTCTTAAAAAAATTATTAGGTGTTAGTGTTACATCATTATTTTGTTATGTTTTCCCTAATGCTAAAAAAATGTAATGTAAAATGATCCCCGAATTTTAAATAAGGACAACTTTTTTTAAATCCTACAACAATGTGTAGTTGACGTTATGTGGAGTTATAGTTGTTATTAGAGAAAGGATTAGATATAATTATAGTATTGGTGAATATTCAAAGTATATTTAAATGAAATAATATGTTTTTTAGTTTACCCAGACAAATCAATTGAATATATATATCCATCATCTTCAAAAGGATGTCAATTCAGTGATGGTTTTCACAGTGGAAACATCAATGAGGAAGATGTAATTCATCGATGTGATAATAACCTTTTAGAACGAAAACCTTGATTTATTTCAATATAATATTTTCTGCAAGTGATGACTCAGTTGACCGAGGATATTAAATGTGGCTCCCATTAAAGAGAGTTGAATAATTTTATATAGAATAAAATATTAATTGTTTTTAATTTCAAAAAATACCTAAATAATATATTCAGTGGATCTCCATCCCTGGTGAATGTTGAAGGATGTATCAATGCCTTGGAAATGATATTTGAGGTTTTAGGCTGTATAGAATAATAGAGGATAACAATAATGATTTAACATTTTTATGGAAAGGAAGATCTATTAAGGTCCCTAAATAAATATAGTAATGGAAAAATATGAGACTGAATCCAATGAGTGTGTTAATTTTAATGTTTATTTTTGTGAAATATTTTTTTACTATTCATTTGATTAAAATTGAAATAAATTATATGGAGTTGAAAAAAAAATTAATAAGACTCGCTAGCTACATAAGAGGAATGTTGTTTAACACTATTAATGTTATACCAAATTTTAGTCAAGATCATGAGGTAAAAAATTTTAGATTTTACACTGGTGATAAACCATTTTTGTAAAGATATTTTCAAATTGTGAATTTAAATTTATTTTTAATATTCACCATTTCATTAGGAATATTGAGTGGGGTTTTCAAAAAATTATTCACTTTTTAATGACATGACTAAAAATGAGTTATGGTGGATTCCTATAGAGAAGTAGTTAACAGAGAAATCTATATCTCCCCCCAAATAACCCAAATGTGATATAAATAGTTTTTTTGAATTATTGGTATGATTAAGAAATTTTAAATTCTCAGATATGATGATTAATTTTTATATTTATATCAACAAAAGTATGAATAACTATATAATTAATTGGGAAAAGGATAGTTAGTGATCAATGATATGTTTTAGTGTCGACGAGAAGGGTTATTGCACTAATAAATGATTGATTTTATTCACTAAATATGTGATTCATTATTAATAAATTAATAATTATATGTCATAAAAATTTCCTCTAACTATGGAAGATGATGAACTATCAAAATTAATGGTTTCATGTAAAATAATTATCTATTTAGGTTATTCTGATACATTATTTTATTTATGATCCCTACATTAGATTATATCTTAGTTTTTATGTAATATTAAAGTGTAAGATTAATAATTATACACATAACACTTAGTGAGAACTCAATGAAGTATTATAAATGAAAAACAAAGCTACAGAAAAAATCATATCAGCATTTATAGAATATTATTTCCTATAAATCATAATGTCGTTCCCATTTTAGAGTTTGATGATATTCAATGTATGGATTTGGATTCAGATTATAATTCTAAAATAAATTATATATATATAAATATGTCATATTAAATTATAATTATTTAATAAAATTTTTCAATTGAATGAGTTTTCTTTCATTGAAAAAAATAATTAAGATGATAAAAAATACTAAAGAACGTTTTAAATATTATCTTGCACATATTATTGAAAATAATCGTACCATTAAAATATGTGACATATGGATAGTGAGTGAATATATTGGTTTATTTACATATGGTTCTAATTATGTTATTCCTGATCAAGAAATTTAATTTTCTATTTACTTAGATCATATTACTATAATTGTTTTAAATCCACCATATTTAATGGATAAATTGGAGTAAATTGAATTCAAAATGTAGTTACAAGACTCTACTAATATAGGTTTCATCCATCATAATAGTACACCTTAGGGTGGTACTATTTGGATCGATAAAATTTATGATGGTATCGTTTGAATTTTCCTTGACTAAAGAGAACACAATTATAGGATATTTAAATTATGCATCAATTTCCTTATATTCAAGATTGGATTGATTATAAATATGGTGATTATTATTATTTTTGCTTTATTATAATTTTGGTTATAGTCAACAGATGTTTAAGGGAATGAAATTTGAAGGACCTCATTCTATACCAGTAATTTCTATTATTAGTTTTTTGTTATTACTTTTTGGAATAAAAATGATGCCATTTAATTTATGATTATTATGAATAGATTTTCCCTCGAGTATTTTTTAAAAATATTGACATTTTATTTTATCAAATTCTATAATATTATAAGATCAATTATGATCCTAAAAACCCTGTAAGGATTGACTAAAACCATTATAAAAATTTAAATTAAATTAAAATTCATTACTTGTGAATTTTTTATTTAATATATATCTATAATTGGGAAATTTTTAATATTGAATTATTGATGATCCTACAACAATTTATGTAGTTGAAGAATCACAAGGATCCACTAAAATAACTAAGATTCAACTTTCTTCATGTATTAGATCGTAAAGATTTATGTTTGTTAAAATCTATTCTCAGTTATCATATCCATTAAATATATTTACATTGATAGGTGTTATGTTAATCTAGGAAAATTAATGTGATGAATGCTTTCAATATTTGAATACATGATTAGTCAATTTTCCATTGATATCTTTGTATACATGTAATGGGTAATTTGTTTTTTAAAATGATTCTCCCCTGAAAGGACAAATTATTTATTAATATTTGATGATCATGTATATTCATTCGCATTAATTAAATAGAAACTAATTAAATTTAATTACCCTATAAAGGATCATGATAATGAAGTAGTATTTTTTTTCTTTCCAAAAATTGGATTCATCAATTATATGGGTTAATAAAACCAATACACACTAACTAAAAATGCTTATAGTATATATTTAATAGAATGAATTGAACATGAGGTATCAATTATGGATTGAATTGTTACAAAATGTTTATCGTATGATTAATATCACCAAATTAATTAAAATAATTTTGTTGATTCCATAATTAGATATTGTAAGACCATAATATTTCATGATATATTTATATTCAAATTATTTAAATTTCATTGATGAATTTTGATAAATGAACACCCAAGTTTAAATTATAGACAACATGATATAATTCTATCACATAGACATTAAAATTTCTAATTAAACATGAATAAATTATTTTTTAAGTAGTGGATAATCATTTTTTAAAACAAAAAAATATTGATAAAAAAGAAGCCACATCTTATTAAATTAGTAATATGTTTCAAAAAAATATTTCACTCATAGAATTTTTTCATTCACATTTTTGATTTGAAATATAATTAAAATATAAAATTTATATAAAATGTATTTTTAAAATGTATTTTTTTCTAAAATAGTATGAAACAATTTAAATAGTCTGAATTTCAAAAAAACAATTCACCTAATATTGATTTTTTAATTGATTGTGAAAAATGCTATATTTTTAATACAATATTTTCTTTTCATGATTTTAAAAAGTTTATTTTTTATAAATTAATTTCAAATGATATAATAGTTCAATTATATATTCAATAACCAAAATAAGTTCATTTTATTCCATATTTTGTCATATTTTTGGTTAAAATTTATTTATACATATGAATATAAATACTATAAAACTACATTCCTCATGTTATAAAGGTTTCATTTTATGATAATTTATTATTATTTTATATATTTATTTTGATAATGAGGATAAAATATTTTTCATTCCCCATGTAATGTTTTTTTAATGACTCCACTTTCATTTTCTATAATAATGAATAGTATAAACCGTAAACATTTATCATATTAGATGAAGAAAAAAGGGTTTTTTCCTACGATAAGAAAGGGATACAAGTATGTTTTCAAAATATAAGTATCTAAAATGTATTTTTAGTCTATATTCAATCTATAATCATTTCCACCATTTAACAAATAACCATTTGGAGAAATTATTCATTCATATGACATTTTTAAAATTTTATATTTTAAGAAATTTCATGTATGTCCTCCCACACAATCATAAATAGAGACCCGTTAATTATGTTCATTGCACCGGAATTATCCATATAGAGTGACCAATATATACCCAATTATATTCTCACAATCCAAATATACCATGTTAATGTTTTTTCATCTTAAATATCCATTTCAAGGTTCATTTATATTGGCTATAAAAGTGGAATACTATATAAGGGGTAATAATCATATATTTATAAACTCATTTTATTTATTTTTAAAACATGTATACTATATTACAAGGAGATAAGCCATTTATTTATGGAAAAATTTGAATGAGATGAAAATATGGAAGGATCAGAGTGGGATCATACAAAAACATCTGCGCTAAGTAAACAAAGAAAAAGTCAAAAAAAGAATCAATGATCCAAAACCAAACTGCTATAATAATCAAAATCACTGTCATATTCAACATCAGAATGAATGAGGTATTTACCTGTACATTATATTCTTATTTAAGTATACACATATTTTTACTGTTCTCATTATATGTGAACAATCATTTTCTAGGATATTCCTTCTTCATTTAAAATGAAGAAAGCCCATTATTTGTGATGACCTTATATTTTCTACAACATCCAGATAAGATCTTTTATTTTGTTGATTAATCACCATACCTTTATTAATAATTTCCCAAATTATATTTCAACTCCATTGGTTATTGAGTTCCACTATGACCAGGGTAACTGTAATAACATAACTAACATACAAATCAACATATTGTATTAAAAAACCTCCATATCCAACAGGATTCTTACAGTTTCAAATAGATAGGATGTTGAAAAAAAATAAACTTATTCATCATGAATGGAATTATTACTTTGTAAATGACAACCATCCCATCATTATGATTTGTCACTAATAAGAAAATGTTATCTAACACATGTACAAATCGAAAATATTAATTTAAATAGTCAATATTGATATATGGTTATTATGATGGGTGTAATGTGAATAAAGTATTATAAGGACATAATTATTCATATATAATTATAAAAACCTATCTTCCATTATACCATACAATTTTTTTGGGAAATTCTAATGTGGGCAGTATATACATTTGGACATGCACCTCCACGAAGAGATTTTATTTTTTTCATTACCATTTTACATGTATTCTTATATAGATAAAATATATATGTGTGTGTGTGTGTGTTTGTGTTTGTTTTATTGGTGATGTAATAATGGATCTACAGTAATAAAATAATATTTATCATTCAATCATTCATTTTTTGAATTATAAAAATCCTATTTAAACCGACATATAACCCACCATCTATATGAACAAAGTAATTCATTTTTTAATCTCTACATGTTATAGAAAAACAAACAAAGAAATATATATATATATTGAATATACATGTTATTTATATAATAATTTTAATTTTTATGATTATTTAACCACGATCAATGTTCAATAGCCTGAAATATAGAAATAAATCTATCGAGAATAACATGTTATTAATTAAAAACAAGATTTCAGAAAAGAATTATTAATATATGTATCGTTAATTATCGTGAGTAGATATATATGATATTATAAGTATGGGAATTATTATTTTAAAAATTCATAATAATTGAATAATTATTTTACAAGTGGTTACAGTACCTTGAATTTAAGATGCACTTGAGGTAAGAGATTTTATTCTCATATTTATATATGTTTGAATGATTCCATATCCCACAATTGATTCATATATGTGGTTTAAATTATACCCATGAATATATTATATTATTATACTCATGATAATTAGAAAAAATTTCTTAGGAATATAATTTTATATCTCTCATGATGTAATGATTCAAATTTTAACAATCTAGTGATGTTTTTATGTTACAATATCATTCTAAAACAGAATTATTATTTTTTATATTTACGATGATGAATATTCAAGATATTTCAATGAATAATATAATGAACATATTTATAAAAAATTTAATTAATGATTTTAAATTTTTTTCATTCATTTTCCCTTCCATAGGATCTTGTGAGATGAATATAATATTTTCAAGAAAACTCACCTTATTTCTCATATTGGTAGAAAATAATTTTCCATAAATTTTCTTGGTTTATAAAACTAATTGAGTATTTTTTAAGTATCCTAATATTAATAAAATTAATTTTCTCTTATTTTTATTCATTGATAAAAAATTAATTTTAATTATTAGTTCTGTTTTAGGAATGACTTACTTAACATATCATTTAAAAAATATGAATGAAAAAATTATTTTAGAATATACGCCATTTGAATAATTATTTTTCCATAAAAATTATCAATTATTATAATCTTCCATAAACATTTTAAATGGATATTTTCAGATAATATGTGTTCCTAAAAAATTGGAATTATGGATATATTGAATAATTTATTTCAAAATGAAATGTTTGTTTTACTCAATAAATATTCAACAGATCATTTGATGAAAAAAATTAAATTTATAATAACATTACTTGATTTATATTTATATTTAATGGGCACAATATCAAAGGATAACATATTTATTATTCTTCTGGATTTATTTTGATAATGATCATTATAGTTTTATGAAATATTTTTTCTAGGGGAAATGAAGAGATGAAATGTTGAAATTTTTATGAATGTAATTTAATTGATACATGTTAGGATATATAATGAATGCTTTATGATATTTTGAAACACAAATAAAGGGAAAAAGATTGTGATATTGATCAAATATAATCTAGATAACCCTCCAATGAATTTGAAAATGATTGATATCTCGTGATATACTAATTATTTAAATGGTGAGTGATCCCAGTTTAGTAAGGGACTCTTTAAACAATGATCTCTATGTCAGTGAACCTTAACAAAGGATACGATGGAATGCCGAGGGAACCCACTAAATTATATTAGTTTTTGTAGCGATATTACTCTAAGTAATTTGAATTCTCTGAATATATATATTCTAGAAAATAATGTATTATTCCAATGTTATTCTGTTATGTAGCATATTATGTGATTCCATTATTATTAATCTTTTATGATAATATAATCTATATTCCATGACCCAATATTATTGTATATGATATTTTTTATGGTTTTAAAATGTTAAAAATCATATTCACAAACCCTTATGCTTATGTTATTTCAATGTGATAATTGATATATCCCTTTTTACTCTTGTTGAGAATCTGATATCAACCATTATTTTTCAAAGTTTCCTCATGTTATAAGTATTGATTTATGTATGATATATACTAGTAATTTCCTTGTTGTGATGATCACAATGGTAGATTATGTATATCACTATTGAACATATTTGTTATGCATAAATGTTTCTTATATTATAAATTATTATATAATGGAATGGATCATAATTTTATATGTTTAAATATTCATATAATAAAATATTTTATTTATGTAAAAACAATTGTGTCTCTATTAGTGGTATCAAAGTATCTTTAGTATATCTGTAGACATTATCAATATAAGAAAATACTGAGAACCTTAAGGATATGTTTATAGCTAATACAAAATTCTAATTACTTATTAAGGATGAGATTTTGTTTTTTCATAGTAGTACATCCATTGGTGCATTCTTTATGTCGAAGTGGTGATGAAATATATTCCACTGAGTGTAATAACATATAAAATATTTTTTCGAGTATATATCATCAATCATTATGGTTTATAATGATTTTTCCTTTAATGCATTCCTCGTTTGACCATCCTGTTGGATATTCTTAGATTATTTCACATTTTCATTAATATTTTTTTTTTAAAAAATATGAATATAATAACACAAATAAATGATCTTGGTTAAACATTAGGTTACATAGATTAAAATTAATGTGTCATGATTTAAACATTATATTAATCATTTTTCATGATGTTTTACTCTAAATATTGATGGTTTAATATCATACTAACAAGTTTAAATCTAGAATGAGATTGATGATATTAATGTAAAGATTTATTTCTTATTGAAATGACAAAATATTGAATTATCAAATTTGAGTACAGTTACATAAAATCATATAAATCAGAAACATTTTGATTAAATATAATAACATACCGAATTAATTAGTTATTGAATTTAATGTGAAAACAAATAATATTAAAATGATCATATTTAACAACTATAATTATTTCATGATTAATGTTTAATGGAATTTATATCTAGAAAATATTTTTATTATCCATCAAGATGATTTGGATTTTGTTTTGTTCATAGATTCTCATTATTTATATAAATATCATATCCATTTCCATGGAAGAGATGTAACAATTTTTATTATAATCCATCCTATTACCATCCATCATAGTGAAAATAAATTTGAATTTTCTGCAAAAATTACACCCACTATATGGGATTTGAATCTTATTAAAAAAGAATTTTTACCACAAATGGTTGTAATAAAACTAAAAATTGATCATATGTCTATTGTATTATAATTATTTGACGTATTTCTATATTTATTTCCTAGTATTCCATTGAATCAAGAGTTAGAGTTTTAAATATAACTCATAACCAGTGCTTCCAATATATCCAAGAATCTATATGGAATGAAGTTTATTGAGTTATAAGATGAAAATTTGAAACACCGTGACAATTATTATATTGTATTATGTTTGATAATGAATTTACAGTGAAATGAACACAATTTTTAAATTGGATAGATTCATCAGTTCAATTTTGATTTTAATTTTTGGAACTGAACAAGATCAAATACATGATATTCTGTCCCCTAAATTATATAGTAATTTTTTCTATTTGTTATGATTTTATGAATATGTTTGGATGATTCATCATCAATATGGATAATGCTAACCTATTTAATAAAATTAATAGATATCCAATACCACTATAAATGTGAGGAACAAACAGAATGAATTTATAGATATTCATTTAGTCATACTATTTCACCTAATATCTTCATGAATTTAGCGAATATAGTTTTTATATATTTACTTGATCATTTATTAGTAGTATTTACATATAATATTTTCAAATATTCTAATAGAATAAAATATATAGATGATCAATTGGGGATTTTAATATTGAAATTCAAGAAATTAAAATTATATTAAAATTTTTAAAACTATGAATTTTGACTAATGTTGATTCAATTTTTTGTAAAATAATCAGAAGTGAGGGTAAATATAAGGAATCATCGATGATGAAAACAATTGAATGTTATCATAGTCTAAACTATATCACTCATATCCTTGGTTATCCTGGATTTTAAATATAGTATCAATGCTTTGTGGGAAATTTGTCATAGCTATCAAATCCAATCACCCTTTTAACATAGAAGAGAACCATATTCATTTAGATATATGAATGTTGGAAAATTTTCCTATAAAAAATTACAAGGAATGTTATAACATTGTTGCTAACACTACCATGTACTGGAAAATACTTTTTCCATTATAAATGCATATCATGGAGGGAATTGGAAAGATTATTCTTGAATAATGTCCTGGGGGTTGATTATGCCCAACAAAAATTGAATGTTCATGAGAAAAATTATAAAAAACCTATTTTTGTGTTAGATTTCAAAATAATATTTTTGATGATTGGGAGTAAAATTATAGACAAAAACACACACCACTCACCTGCAAGAAATTTTGGACATATCCCCCCAAGGGGATAGCCCACCCATCCAGACATTATATTTTTTGTACTTGGCATGTAGGCCATGTTGGAATAAAGCACATTACATGAACCGAAATCTGAATAAAACATCATGTCTCCATCATCCTGCATGCATAACAAGGTCTATATCATAACCACATCACCGCCCGCGTATAACTATAATAGTACATGAACCCACCCAAATTTGAATATGGGTTTGACGACGAATTATGGGAAGTCTTTACCACTCAGGTAATCCCACAACTGAATATAATTTGTAATATTTTTTTAATGATGTATAAGAATTATCATTAGAGGGAATGGTGTTACATATATAAATTATATATATGATTATTGTAAAAAAATACATTGAAAGGGATGAATATATTATAAAAAATTGGTTGGTTTTGGTTAATGATTATAATTTCTTATTAAATTACAACTCCGGGAATGTGAACATGGTGGATGATATGTAGAGTCGAATGGATCATGTGATATTATCATTTATGAGGGTCGAAAAAAATAATATATTTCTATGTTTGAAAATAAAATATATAGAAATCATGATTGAATTATTAAAATCGTATATTTAGGAAATTAGTATTCAACCAACTATACAAGTGAATATTAAAAAAGAACAATATGATCATTTTGAGATGAAAAATGGGTGAATTTTTTTGAGTTCAACCATGATTGTGATTAAATAATAAAATTCAAGAAATGTGTATATTTCCTATTTATTCTTGATTTGATGGATCTATTTTTTGAAGATAATAATGCACCATTATATATTCTTCTAGAATTAATGGCGATGTATATGGAACTAAAGGAATATTTTTGGTGATATAGGGTGAATATAATTATTATTTATTATGTATATTCGTGTTTGGAATGTCATCATTTTAAGGATAAAAGGGGAAATTTTAATGGGATGTTAAAAAATTTAACAAGATCAGAATAAAAATTTGTTATATATCATAATGGATTTTCCATCATAGTAATAAAAACAACTGAAGGTCATAATTATATTTCCGGTGTAGATTATAACCATATGATGTCATCATAGTTTTGATCCGTATGAATTTATTTATACCATTATGAGGTATTAATGTTATAATATAAGGTAATGTTAATGTTGCATGGAGTTCCATTTTCTATTATGCCTCATTGGCCATCAACTATTATATGAAAGAATTGGTGATGTACTTTGAAAGATCGAGATTTAGAGTTGTGTTTTAGTGATTTATTTGATCATTAATCAAATTGTTTTTTCTAAAACTACCATTCAAACCGTTCAAAATTTTTGGAGATACTATTCTTTGAATTTCAATAGTTAAGAAATCTTACGGTTGTTTATTTTTTTTACCAAAATCTATTTACATTGAGTATTCAGGTTTATCCTTATGAAGAAAAAATTGGAATGAAAATAAAAAAATGATTTTCTCTGATTATTTTTATTGATGAATTCTTTAGGGACATGCAGTAGCTGGGAAAATAAGTTAAAATGATATAGCCATTTTCATTTCATTATAGAAACTCAATTCAAATAATAAATGAATTTCCAAAAAAATGTCAATGAAATTTAGAAATATATGTCATTGAGAGGGTATATCTACGAATTTCAATGTGGAATATTTATATGTACTTCAGAAATTAGATAAAAATTATACCCATGAATATTTTTCTCATTGAGGTTCTTGACCGAGTAGTGCTGTTAGTTTATTTCATAGTGCTTCCCCTAAACAAATATCATGATCAGGATGTGATCTACATGTCTCTCCTAAGGATGTAAATACTTTATCTATAATATGTAATATAATAATAAGGTTTAATTACGGATAATGATATATCATATGAATTTGAAAATTTTTAAATATACGATTTTATTTATAAATAGAAATGAAACAAGAATAGTCATTAGTTAAATGTTCTATAGAGGGATTATAATTTAAATGGAGCTACATAGAGACTAGATAATGTGGTAAAATCGAGATATACACACATTTTTTCATGAATTTATTGAATTTTGGGGGATAAATTCCTTTTAAAGGGATTATAATTAAATACCATTAGACATTAGGATATATCATTTTTAAAATTAAATCATTTTTTAAAATAACTTGTTATATAAGAAAAACTGAATCTAAATAAACCATAATATAGTAAATCGTTATGATCTAGCCATTAATGTTGGGGAGGGAATAAAAAATATTAATATTTTAAAAAAATGAATAGTGGTTACAGATATTGAAGATATATAGATATATTAGTAAATATTAATTAGTAATTTGTTTACACACTTCAAAAAAACATTTTTCTATAAGAAATGTTTTCATTGTTAATTTTCATAAAAATAAAAATATTATTCATTCGAAATATTTTAATATGAAAATAAAAAAATGAATTTGATTTTTCAAGTAATCATATAAAAATTATATTATAGTGAATTTTTTAAATTTTTTTAAAAAAAGATAATTTCTCAATATACAATGAAAATAGTGATTTTTTCTAAAAATGAGATTTTAATTTCATGAATTTAAATTTAATTATTTTTCTAAAATAATTTTGAATGTATATTCACTTAATTTATATTAGTAATAATCCAATTAGATACAATATAATTTAATTTATGATGTAATTTTTTAAAATGTTTTAATAATTAAGAATATTGTTTCATCAAAATGACTTTTCTTTTCATTTTGAAGGTTCAATTATAAATTCTAATATTTTAGCTTATTTTATTTATTTTGAATAAATGGATTAAATTTTTGGAATCTTAATGAATAAATTATCTAATGAGTACACATAGATTTTTGTATGGTAATATATTTTCAATGGACATACTATTAAAATTTGGTTAATGTGTGGTTAAAAAAAGAGTTAAGGGAATTATGTTAAATTAAAAATATATAAATTTTATTGGGTTGACATATTTTAAAATTCTATTTGTGTCCTCTTTCCCACTGGTAAAAGAAACACAATTCCTTTTATCAATTATATAAAATTGTTCCATCTATCTCAAAATACCCTTTTATATTATTTTTATTAACTTCTCTATCGACAAATATCATTCCATTGGGTTATAAAAATACTTTTAAATGCTTCTTTAATAGATGATTTAATTTTTGATTTCTGAAAAATATGTAACCATCCTACTCTTCATATTTTAATATAATTATTATTATATCTCACATAATTATATATTAATCATAAAAAATATCTTCAATATAATAAATATATGGAAATGTTTTTATAGGAATTCAGTAAACACTATTCACTCTCTTTTCCATAAAATTTTAAGCGAATGCGTTGCTCATGCATACATGTGGAAAACCACATCCAAATAAGGATTAAATTTATTATACAGCACCATCATACAAGGATGGTAATTAAGATAGATTAATCGTTTACATGTGAAATCTGTGAAATAATTATTCTTTTATAAATATAATATAATGTTTACCATCATATTTTAAAATAT
This sequence comes from Viscum album, assembly GCA_963277665.1. Lineage (NCBI taxonomy): Eukaryota > Viridiplantae > Streptophyta > Magnoliopsida > Santalales > Viscaceae > Viscum > Viscum album. The sequence continues at coordinate 358,166,703 of OY728126.1, read as the reverse complement.
TTTGTAAAATGATATTGTCATATGTGTGTACATATAGAATACTACCACTATAAAGCGATGTGAATTATTATTCATTTAAATATTAAATGAATGTAATTAAGGTTATATTTTAAAAAATATTTTTATATATAGCTACATATATGATATTTAAGATATAATAATGTTTATGAATGGAAAATAATTATTTATCTTTCTTTCTCTGATTTTATTTGAAAACAAAAACAACATTCATGCGAACGTATGCCTTAGGTTCTATTTGAAAATTTTAAAACATATGTTATATCTATTTTAAAAGATATATATATATAATGAACAATTATGATATTAATTTCAATTATCTTATTATCTAGATTGGGGAATATCATTAATGTATAGGGATAGAAACCTCAAAACAAAATCTATCATTAAAAATGAGATAGTTAACACCAAAAAACAAAAATAATTGTAAATAATTATTAATATGAAGGAGTTGAAATTATTTAATTTTTTCATATATGATATAATTATAACGTAAATGATTTATTTATATAATTATAGTCAGTTTATATTTATTACATTGGAGGTCAGTTCACATTAAATGTTAGTGGAATAGAAGTTAATGAATTTTTTACTCTCTTTGATACATATAAGATAACTTCTTTGTTAACCACTTTTTTATTATATTGTCAATATAATACCAAAAAAATTATATTATAATGAATCAATTCAAAATTAAAAGGATTTAAATATACATATAAATATATCTCTACAATGTTGTATTATTTTAAATATTACAAATATGTTAATGGATTCTATGTTGCATTTTAGGTGGTTAATGAAACTTTATATGATTATAATTATATTGAAGATATTTCATGATAACTCTCAAATGAATCTCATGTGTTTTTTATAATGTTTATATAAATTGGGTTTAAAATTATTCAATTCATTTTTAATCTATTAATGTAATAAATAGAGTAAAATAGTAATTTTAAAAGAATAAGGCATTATATCTCCCTTCGGGAAAAAATCATTTTTCATTCATGTCCATGTTTTCAAATAATGAAATAAATAGTGTTTTTAATAATATTAGTATATTTTTTAATGTTAAATATTTCTGTTTACTAATTTTTAATATTTTTTCATTGTAATATTTTGTTCTCATTTTTTGATGAATATAATGATTATTGTTTACTAAATATTTTAACGAAAAATGTATCAACATACATGGTATAAATATAATTTTCCACCACCATGACTGATTAATGATTTTGGGGATAATTTAAATGTATCCCGGGTTTATTTCAATGCTCTTTTTACCTATAATATTTCACAAATTTCTAGATTTTATATTACTGATTTTTTTTAGAAAAAAATTATTTTCCTTGTGAAAAACTCTATAGATATTTTAATTAAAATTACTATTTTTGAAAAAATAATTTTATGTTAACAATGTTATGATACAGATATTATACATGGATACCATACATATTATTTCTTATAATACGTTACGATTACGATGATCAAAATTTATGAAACTCATTAATTTTCCCAGTATTATGGTGTGGTGAATTATTGAATTTTTTTGGAAACCTATTTACTTCCCTTAGGCTAGAAATGAATGTGAAGGATTTATGATATTATAGAATGCATTTGAGAGGATTATTATTATGTTATGTGATAGACTATAATTATACATCTATCCATTAAATTGGGTAATGCTGGATATATCATGATACAATAAGGACATTAATGCGTCGTTAACTAAGATTGGTAATGTAAATTATCCACTATGACAGTGTTGGTAATGATCCACGAATACTAATATAATCAAATAGGGAGTGACCACAATCATATATGATAATATATAATGTTATCCATAACTGTGCAAATTGTATAATAAGTGTTGGTTTATTCCACAAACATATGTCTTATAAAATCGTTTCCCATTTTCACTGATTCCTTTATGATAAATGTTTAATTAACTCTCATTATTTATCCCATGAATCAATATTATGATCAATTATATTATTGGTACGAAATTCATGTTCTATATTGATGTTTTTATACACTTATACATAGGATATATTTAAATGATCACTGAAATCTACATTGTTCACTCTTACTAAGTATCAATATCAACCTTTCATATGTTTTATTTCACTATGTATGACAAAAAAGAATCAAATATGATATGTATAAGAAGGGTGATAATTATGAAGAAATTAGTGGGATATGGATTTGTTCCCATTAGAATAATTTTTGTTAGTTCTATATGATTTCAAAAACCATAAACCTATAATATTATTTCATGTATAATAATGATATGTATTTTAATATTTATCAAATAAGATGTAAAATATACGAATTAAAGGTATAGTTCTATATAGAGATAATAATTATCATTAATCATAATGTGTACAGAATACGATATTTTAGTTAATTATTTAATGAATTTTATCCTATAAAATGTTGTTTATGAGTCTCCACCTTTTTATGATAAGAAGTTCATACAATTATGCCTAGAAGAAAGGATTAAAAATTCGTAGATGGAATATCATGACATGTATGAATAAGTTGGTTTGATTAAGGTGGGTATATATTATTAAATTAATATTGATTATATATGTGTTATCATATTTTGAAAGATTATATTTATTCTTTTTGATTCCATGATTAAAAATGAATTATTTATTGAAGATAAAATATCTCTATCTTTCATTCATCCTATAATTTTTATGATATACAAATGCATTCATGAATATTATTAGAGAATTTGTATTAAGAAATATATTGTTGAAATTACCGTGATTTTATTACATTATAATATGTTATATATATGTTTCAACAACATAAGGGGATGATTCCAACATTTCTATTAAATGCAAGGAAATTAAAAATCATATCTATGGAATTTTTGGTGGGATTACTAATGACATCTATTGCTATTAATTTTATTCGTGTTATTATTAATCGAATGACAAAATTTTCACATCTTATCCCAATTTGAGATAATATTTAATTGTATTAGACTAATACTATTTATGTTTAAGAGATAATAAAATTTCTTCGTGTACATAACTTAATTTTTTCATTTCATGATAATGTATTTTCCTTAATCATTTAGAACCAAATTAAAACTCCATTGTCAAAAAAAATTGAATATAAACACAACCTTTCTACATTATTCTAACGAAAAATAGATGTTAATGATTTAGATATTTAATAAATGTATGCAATCATTATATTAATATTATCTAGTACATGGGTATAAGTATCATTCATTAGTAGAATATTCGTATATCGATATTCTTTATTTTAGTAATTAGATTCCATTTGTTGAAGCATTAAACTTTATGAGTTTTGAAACTCCATAATATTAAGACGAATTCAATGAAATGATGTTTTTTAACCCAAACTAGTAGAATAAAAATTCTAGAATTTAAAGATGAAAAATAAGAATATGTTGATATATCAAAGTAAAAAAGATTAATTATAAAGGACATAAGGTTATATAAATTTTATTTGAGTATGGAGATGATGTTTTTTGATTAATATCATTGGAAAGGGGTTATTTGATTTTCATAATAGTGAAATTTTGTTAAATAATATTTATTAATTCATTTCAAAGTATAGAATAGGGTAAATAGTTTCTTAGGGATTTTCTCCAACTTTGAGTTTATCCCTGGTAGATGTTGTGTTACATGTATAGTTTGAAAGGTATCATGTACCTACTCCACCTAATATTTTGAGCATAGAAATATTATACAAATATAATTATATCTCTAATTTCTAAAATTCTATTCATAAAATCCATCACATAGAGTATTTATAGATAAATATGGTAATTCGCAAGGTAAATTTTTATCGGGGATTCACATGATTTAGGACACAATATGGGAGTCAACAAATATTGTGATGGAAATATCCTTCACATGTTTACAATTTAATAGAACTATAATGATGTAATTTTATAGCTAAGAATGAATTTGAAAACCTAGGTAAACCATAAATAAATAAATAATATAATTTATATGTAATCAATTTTTTTATTTAATGTTATCATAGTTTTATAAATGAATTTATTAAATTATTTCATATAAAATCAATAGTATTATTTAAGTAGCAATTTTTCATTGTATTACATGGATATGTTAAATGGATTAATTTCACTATGATTGTAATTTAAACGGTTAAAAAAATAAAATATTTCATAAATTGATATATCTAATATATATTATAATTAATTTTTTTTCTAATGAACTTTTTTTGGGTGAATAGTTGAAAATATATTTTTTCACAAAAAAATGCATTTTTTCAATAATTTTTTTTATTCAAAATTTATAAATTATATTGTCTTTTATTTTGATTTAACAAAATTAATATTTTAGTGAGAATAATAAAAATTAATATATCCAAATCATTAATATTAATAAATTTTATATAGGTATATTTTTTATATATAAGAACAAAATATAAAAAAAATGTTTTCAATGTGTTTTCTAAAAATATATTATATGTAATTACGTACATATGCTAATACTTAATAATGGTATTTTATTACTAAAAATTTAAATATGGGGATTCAATTTAATTGTTAATTAAATTTCGTTATATGGTATTTAAAATTAATATTGACGGTACAGACATGTCACCGTGGTAATTGGGTAATAAGTGTTTTGTAATGTAAAAAATGTTACAAGGGAAGAAAATCATATTATAATTATTTTTCATGATATTTTTTCTAATCATATCACCATATCATTGAATAAAATTTATTATTGTGCCACATGACCATAATCATTAATTTATATTATTGGAAAACATTGAATAATTACAAGTGTTCCACTCCACTATATTATAAATGGATGAATCCTATACTCTAATTATTACACCTTATGATATATTTATTTCATACAAGAAATACATGAATATCTCCCCAACATACATACCCATATCCTAAAATTATTGTTCTCACAAAAATACCAAACTAATCATTTTTAATGTGTAAGTGAAAGGCGGTTTCTGAAAGGGGAGTACATAATATTAAGCGAGTGTTTCACATTTAACTACCATTATACTTAGATGAGGTTATTATTAAAGATTACAAAATAATAAAATAAATATCCTAAATATTATAATATATTATTTTTATTATGGTTAAAAATTAAAATAAGTTTTATCATTATGAGAAATGATAATATATACTATATATACATGTTTAATATCTCATCCATGAAGTGATGTTTTTTTCACCACTGGGTTATATGAATAGTAAAAAGAATGAAAAATGAAATAAATATTATATATATTACATAATTATGATTTTCTATATTTAAAATATTAATATCCTTCATACCATGTTGTTTTGTTGGAAATCTATAATTTCTCCCACAAGTTTTTTGAGAATATGTCTTCCAAAAATATATGTTATTAATTTATCATTACCATAAAATAATGGTTTTCAAGATAATTAACTTAATGAATAATATGTTTTAAATAGAATTTTTTTATTATAATAAAATAAAATAAAATATTTTATATTTTATTATAACTATCATAAAAATAAAAACATTTTTAAGAGTATGTATGCACTATCTTCTATTCAAATGTATATGGATCATTTTATATCCCATCATACATGGTTTATATTTATGTTTTATTTAAGGAATAAATATTTTTTTTATAAAATTAATAATATTATTGAGTTTATTTAATATTATTACATAGACCAGGGTCAATGAAATAATGATGTTTTGTGTTTATATGATGAACATTCTGAAAACATCTATTTTTTTAAAAAAACATTATAGTAATTGAATATATAATGGAATAAATTGAGTAAACATAAAAAAAATAATTTTTTTTGTAATATTGAATAATATTTAAATTTTATTACTAAATATTGTAGACTTATGAACAAAATGAGTAAAGGCCTAATGTAATGACTTTTACATTGAAATTTTTTTAAAACTATTTTATCTACCTCATCAAACTACTTTTAAATGTTTCGTGAATGTTCTTATTTTTGCATAAGAATATTATAAATGTCAGTATCAAATTTATTTCATGTAATATAATTTTTTTAAAAGTATTATATTCAATGGTTGTATATGGTTTATGTTTGAAATTCCACAAAATTTTAAAAATAAATTTCTTCAACATATACAACGTGATATCCTTTTTGATCCACAATAATAATTATTAATTTTAATGCTAAATCCATAGGTTGGAATCATTTTTCATTGAACATATTATTATTACACTTCAACAAATTTTTATTTTTAATAATTTTCAAAAAATAATAAATAAAACTTCCTAATATTTTTATAAATAAATCAATGTTTTTTTATTATGATAAAATGAGTTTTATAAGGGTTTTGAAATTAAGTAGTGGAAAATAATTCCTAAGTTATGATATACTACTTGATTAGTATAGAAGTTATAGGGTTAGACCTATACAGGTTATGATTATGGGTGATCCTAATATATCACTTCAACGGATTGGGCAATGAATAGTTTTTTAAATTGAAAAATGTTGGAGGTTTAAATGTTGGATATTCCAATGGTATTTACTGGGTATTAGTGTTTCTAAGATGCGTTAAATATGCATGAAAAGGGTTATGAATATGATTACCCTTGTTAGAAAAATTATTATTTTAAAATGGATTATTTTTTTAAATATATTAACTTCATAAGGTATTTAATGTTTGAAGGTAAATGGTTTTTTCATTCATTGGAACATTTTCATGCCTTCCCTTCCACTGGAATTTTCCTTCATGGTTTCTCTATTTCTTGATAATGTGATTCAAAAGGTTTTTTAAAAAAATAGTATATTATTTTAGAAAAATATTTTATTTTTTTCTTAATGTTTTATTTTTAAAATGGTAAATATCCAAGTTATATTTCATTCTTTCCACTAAACAAATAATAATAATTTTTTCATATTAGTTATTTAGATTTTTTCACATCTTATGTTTATAATTTTTTTAGTGGTTGTGTGAATGAATATAAATAATATCAAGGAAAAATTTAAAATAAGGTGATTGATAATAAATGAAGATGATGTTACATCAATGAAATATGGATGTAATAATAATGATTTATTTCATTGGAAAATATATATATTATTTAAAAATGTTGAATATCTTATATAGTTGATTATAATATTCTTTATAACTCTAATCTAAAATGATTCTATTATTCTATAAAATCATAAATAATTGCGGAAAATCATTTAATTATAAGTATTTAAATTATTTTGTGTTAATATGATATGTTATAAATATTAATGAATCTTATGTGGAAGGATTAATAATCACCATCCATGACTGAATAAGAATGTGAGATAAAAAATCGAGCACGGGTTAAAATCAGAACTAAAAGAAATTATTTAGTAGAATATAATAATGAATAGAAATAATAATTATTTAATGATAGAATACATTATGAAATATTAAAGGGTATTTAATTATATATATAAGAAAAACTTTATTCATTAATGATAAAAAAAATATTCAGTTTGAATATTGGTGGGTAATGGAAAGAAATAAAATATATTAATGAGAAATTACTTATGAATAAATTATATATACAGAAATATAACATTGGTTATATGAAAAAGGTAATTCATCACTAAAGATGATTGATTTTTTCAATGATTCAATGTATTTCATAGATGAAAGATTTTTTCATTCTAATAAACATATCCTATATAGAATGGTTAGATCTACTAATATAGAAATTGTATTTTTTAGAGAATAAAAATGATTTAAATTCAAATGGTGAAATTTTATGGACAACAATTTCTATTGGATACATCATTATCAAATGAAGAATATAATATCAAAAAGTTAAACACGTTCCTAAGAACAATGAATTTTCAAAATATATTAGTACAAAAACAACTTGTTTCATAATTTAATTAATATTATTAATATGAATGATCAATAAACAGATGATGTTATTCAATTTGTGGGTCTTTTGTGGACAAATAATTTGAATGAGGGTATAATTTGAAATTATATTTTATTTTCATTAAATAAATAATATACTTTTTAATAGAAAATTATTTAAATATTAAAATATAAGAATTACGAAAATAGTTATAAGGAATTGACCATGTCTGGAATCTGAGAAAACAATAAACTTTTTAATGAACTGAGTAATGGGGTGATCAATATGATAATAGTGTTGAAGAGTGTACAATAAATCTTCTAGTTTTATATACATATATCTAAAAATAAAACACAATTTAATAGGTAAAATGTATTAAATTCCATTACAAAAATATGTTACTATCAGCAGCTGAAATAAATTAAAATAATGGATCCTCAATAGTAGTTTTTTCATCACACATGTGTATATATATATATATATATATATATATTATAAATAATAATAAATTAGATGGAGGGGAATGTTTATTTTGAACTGATAGCTTCTAGAAAAGAAAATTTGTTGGAACAACTGAGATAGATACTCGATTGTAAAAATCAAAGGTCGATCTCAATGTTTGATGGATTTACCACAACCATTAGAGTGTCATAAATAAATTTAAATATTAAAATTATTTCATATTAAAGAAAATACAATTACAAATAATTATTTTAACTTTTATAATATATTTCCCCAATGGAGAAAAAAAATGTGAAACTAAACAGAAATGGAAATCTTATAAAATTTATCTATTTTATTTCATAGTATGATGTTAGGATTTGGAAGTGAAAGATCGTCCTTCTTTATTAAAGAATAATTTAATGGATCTTAATGAATGATGATATTGGTTACATACCCAAACACAAAATGGAAAAAAATCTATTTTTGAAACTTTCTATTAATGTGTTATTGTTTATGAATCTCTTAGTGGAGTAGATTTAGAGTAAATTATTATATTATAGTTAATTAAAATGGATTAATTTTTTCACTCCCCTCCTCATCTGGATTACTATACATATAACAATATTACACAAGAAATTGATGTTCATCATATAGACCCATCCACAATTGGTGGGGTAAGGGTAAATTATAACATATTCATGGTCTCATACAGACCATTATACACCTTTATCCAATTAAAATTTTACACCTTTATTTCCTTGAATATAAATTTTCTCTGATGTATGATCACATAAATTGGGATTTTATTTGACGACAATATCATATTTGGTGTTCTTATATGCCTCTGTCATTTTAATATAAATTTTTTGTATCCTATTAGTCATCATTGAACCTTAATCTAATAATTTTTTAGATTTTTTATTTACATTAGGGACTCTATTAATAATACATTCATCAGCGTGGTAGAATCACTCCAAATATGTATTTTTTTCCTAAATGAGTTTTACATGATAAAAACCATGTCATGTGATCCTATAACCATATTATGATATCATTTATCACATAATATATGGAATTAAAATGTATAAATTCTACATGACTCCCCCCCTCTACTGGAGATTTTTTGGTATATTTGACATTACCTTGACCCACACTTCATGACCTAGTACATAAATACTATCTTTACATTAAATATTTGATTCCAAATAGAAATCATATATAAATGATCATAAAATTTATATTAAATAAGGCTATTTTTGAATTAAAAATTCATTCCACAATCAATTTGGATTAGAGTCTGTATAAATATTGTCATAACATTAACTAAAAACCCATTTATTTTTCAATGAATGAATATTAATTCCATTATATATGAAACTTTGTATTACTAAAAAAAATCAACATCTTCTATGAATAATAAACACAATATATACTTCTAGATATATTATACATATAAATTTTTTCATATAAATGGGAAATGGATACATAAGAAAATAGTGATCTCAAAAGCCTAATAAAAATAAACAATTATTAAAATTAAATGATTAGTATAACTAGATAAAGAATAAAAATTTATCAAATAAATCATATATCACAAATATTGGGATATGGTTTGTAATAAACGAAGAGATGAAGTAATAATGAGGAACTTATGTAAAATAAAATGATCCATGAGAGCAATAAATATTCATCAGAAATATTACCTGAAAATGGACCAAACACATAAATAAATTATATCCTATAATTAATAGACTAATATACTTGTGGAAAACCATAATAATAGATAAAAACAGTATCTTGGAATTTGCTTCACCACATAATACCCATAATCCATTGGATATGAAATCACTAGATGATTCCATTATTGGAGTAGAAATGGAAACATGACATCCATAGTGTAGTATGAATGACTACCTCATTATAATATATTATCATAAATTTTACAATATATTCCTATAATTATTTCATAATCTAAAAATTCTATAAAAATTAAATGGGGTTGAAAATAGATCCCACCTATCATTATCAAAGAAAATGACTGCCATTATAAAACAATAATGCATCATATTAAAAATATCCTCTTACACCACATGATTTTATGAATAATTTTTTCATAATAAATTAATGTGTATTTATTTCATGCATTTAACTAGGTAGAAAATTAATTTCATAGGGATCATACATTACTTTATCTATATGAAAAACTAACATGGAATATGTTACTCGCAACTCTGACTTGGTATACATTACACAGAACATTGTGTTTCTACGAAACATCAATTCAATATTATAATTATTTGAATGAGATAGTTATAAGCTAGACATTAAATTTATTAATATATTATTTGAAATTAATAATTTTAAATTTATATTTATAATTATTTTTTTTATATAAATCATATTTATTATCAATGATATAATTTTTTATAAAGCCCTTATTTGTCTTAAAAATAATACACTCTCAAATGGCTATTTTTTCACGCACATCTATGGAAAACAATGAAACTAATATTAAACAAATTTTGAAATTTAATTTTATTAACTAAACATTATTTTTTAATTTAGAATAATAAATTTACCTCATGGTGAATAAATTGGATTTCTTTGAGAAACATCAATTTTAGACAAATAGTGAAAATAACGAATTTTTAATTCAAACCTTCCTTTTTAACTAATATATTAATATTGTTAAATTATAATGAAATTTTATATTAAATTATAATAAGTTAAAATATAAATTCATTAATCCAATTTCGGTCATTGGAAGATATTTTAAATTTTAATTGTATATATTAACTGAGAAACGTTTTGAACTTTTTTACCTTAAAAACTCGTAGTGTCGTCCCAACTGAGGGATTAATTTTAAATTAATTTTTTTCCACATGAATTATTAGAAATTGGAAAAATGGATTAAATTTTAAAAATAATGTTAATTTTTTATGTCTAATAATGTTTAATATTTATTTGAAAAAAATATTATTGAATGCAGTTTAAATAAATTACATTGAATAAGGTAAAATTATTCTTAACAAGTGAATACACATATTTTATAAGTTTCCAAATGACATTGGAACATTTCCAAAACCAATTGTCTAAAAATTATTGGACAATTATCATTTAATTAATTAGTTATTATGGTTTTGGATATGTTTTTAGGTAAAAATTCTATTACACCAAACTTATGTTAAAAAATTACCATGTGAGTCCTTTTTTGCCTCAAAATGTCAACCACCTATCCCTATTATTCACACCAGAAAATGTACTTAGGTTAAGAAAATATATACCCAATAAACATAAATAAATCCCTACATTACTCATTAAATCCACCCATTGGGTTTAATGAAATCCTTGGATACATTCTGGAGAAACCAAAACCAGTTTCTCAATGAAGAAGTAATAACCTTCCTCAAGATCCATTATTTTTTTCATTGTCCACACATCAAATATAATTTTTTCATGATTATAAAACAAAAATAGTATCCTAAATATATTGATATTATGTAATGATAAATTTTATACCAAAACCTACATACACTTATATATAATGGGTAATGAATAGACTGTTTATCTGTATGATGAACTATTTCCTCACAAAATGATGACTGTTTGTTTTTACTTTACCACATTTCATGGTTTGGAATTATAATACATTTTCTTTATATATGATATAGGTGATACTTAATATGAATTTTTTCATAATTAGTTATTTTAAAATACATTTCATTATATTATCCATTATGCGTAAATATGATAATTTCATTTGAGAAAATGTGTAATACCACACCCTCAAAGTGTTGTTATTCATTCACATACTACATTGAATGTATTTAGGATGTGTTTAATAAAAATAATGATATATATGAAATATAAATTTAACATTTATTATAGTATATTCATATTTACATATATGTAATTTTCCTTCTTTATTTCAATAAGATAATAAAATTAAATCCTCATCCATGACCATGTGCAACCAACTGTCTCCCTAAAAGATGTATTCTATTACATACTTCAATAATATATATATTTTCATAATAAAAATATATTTAATATATATTTTATTTATATCATTAATTGATTTCTTAAAATAATGATATAATTATAATTACTAAATATATAAAAAATAAAGACACATGTGATGAATAATGCATATATTACCCAGAGTGAAACCTTATCATAAAATTGCTAACAACATGGTAATATAAAGTCATAATAAAACCATATATGGTATTAGATACAGTAATATGGGTTTTTAATATATATATATATATGAATAAACTAATATTTATTATACATGATATTTTTTTGAGTACAGTGGGATTACCAACAAAAGGAATGTGGATTTCATCCAACTTATTATAAATGTGAGATACATGAATTATTCACCACCCATTACTTTTGTGTGGTGTGGATAATACCCATGTATATATAGTCTTATTACTATTCTTAAATTTATGGGTATCTAAATATGTTTATTGTGATATTTTCTTCATGGGTCTTATGTTTCAAAAGTTTCAAAATCTATAAGGTATTTTTGTTTCAATTTAACTGTTTTGAGAAACATTCCTTGTTATGCACCAATATGTTTACTTGAGGTGAATATAATATTTGTTAAATGTTATATCTTAAATATAATTATATTAATTTTATTTAAATCTTCATGATGTTTTATTATTATCATTTTATTATGATTCATATTTACCAAATAGATAACAATTTATTGCAAAACATCACAACATTTATTGAGATTGTTTATATTTACGCTCCTCTTGATAAACTATTATGAACCATATATAATGATCTCTTATGCGTTTTTTTAACCTCTTGTTATTGTTATTATATATAATTAATGGTTCCAGTTTTCCACTCATTATTTCCTAATACGATCAAGAAAGTGTTGTTAAGAAGGTTCAACTTTAACTCTCTCTTATGTCAGTAATATATGATCCATGAAAACCATGTTTTATAAAATGGATTATAAAAATATTATAATATTCTATAATTATCAATAAGATATATTTTTACATATGTTTCACATTTTGAAACAAAAGGGTTCTAAAAAGTGAATCATTTTTTCATTTTCTGGTGGGTGAAATTTTTTTATATTTTACAATGTGAAACCAATATATGGAATGTACGGATCTAAACTCTATCATAATAATAATTCACTTGAATATTCCATTCAATTATTTTAAATTTATTTTTTTATAAAAAATAATTGTTTTCTACTCTTCTGAAAATTCAATTTATTATAGCGATCTTCCATAAAAAGTTTTTCAAAAGGTTTTATAGTATTAAATGATTTTCAAAGAATAGTTTATATGATTTCAATATATAATAAAATATATAATTTAAAAAAATTAAATTATTTATTTACCACTAATCAATTTGTTTTTAATGAAATGGTTTTCAAAAAAAATCAAGAGTTCATTAAATTTTTTCAATGTATTTTAAATTAAATGGGTTTCAAAAGGTTATACAAATTTCTTAATTTAATTCCAATTTATTTTAATGAAACACCATTAATGATATTTTAATGATTTAATTATATGTTTTTTAAATGTTTTTATAGAATTTTTTTTTTAAAATTAATTAATGATTATTTTATAATTTTTATGGAAAAATATTTTTCAAAATTTTTTATGGCCTTCTTTATATGTTTTCAAATTATATTCAATAAAAATTGTTATGAAAAGGTTTTATGTTTTAAATTTTATTTTCAAATAAGAATGGATAATTTCAAATGAAATTAATTTAAATGATATATCAAAATAACTTTTATCTAGGACAAAATATTTTGATTTTACTCAATAATTTCTGGTAAAAGATCCAAAAGTTCTATTCATATTCATTATCTAAATGGTTTATGTATTGCAGGCATTAAATTTATGACAAACCGGTTCTATTTCACAATATATATTTTTATGATACTAGTTTCTCTTCCATGGGTTATATGGTTATGAAACATGTTTCTCTTCAATGCGTTATACCATGACAAATGCTTATGAAACCATAATCCTTTAATTTGTTATCCAAGGATTAGATTATTATGATACCTTTATATTTTCCATAATCTATGATATTATTAAATTTGTATCACACCCATACATGTGTTATGATATGATCTCTTTCTAGGGGAAATGATATTATGAATGTTTAATCAGCTTTCAATACTTGTTTGTACATGTTATTACTTGATGGGTGGGACCTATATCTATTTCCAATGTATTATGTAATGATGGATGACTCATGAGTATAAATATTATGCATACAACTCAATATATGTTCATAGTTTTATGCATGGACTTGGTTACATGTATATAAGGTTATGTGTGAAGTTGATTATCTGTTCACAATGTTATGGGTGAAACGTATTTGTGTTCAAAATTTTCTGTTTCAACCTATTTAAATGTTCACAATTTCATGCAAGCACTTAATTTCAAATCCATAAGTATAACTGAGAACCTGATTACATGTTCATTATGTTATGCATGAACCTAATTAAATGTTGTCAATATTATTCATGGACCTGCTTTCATGTCCATAAGTTTATCTATGAACCTGAATACATGTTGAAAATGTTATGGATGTATAAGATTTATTTTTCACAACATTATTTGTGGACCTAGTTGCATTTCCAAAAGTTCATGACATGTCATGTTTCCATGTCCCTAAAATAATTAGTGAACCTCTTTATACTTAAACATGTTCACAATGTTATAAAATGATATGTATCCCACAATTATTTGGCATAATCATATGTTGTGAATTCATGTAATATGTTCTTAATTATATTGTTATTAATGTATTCTGAAAATATAATATATATTCCATGATTCAAGTTTATGATATTTTTTATATCGGCTATGATATTCAAATGATTCAATCTAATTCTCACACACATATGTTCGTGTTAGGTTTACAGATTATCTATAATTACCCTTATTAAACATTTGTTCTCACCCCTTTCTTATGTTTCTTTTACAGAGGTTATGAATAAATATTTTGACATAGAATTACTAATGTGAAGATATTTGTGGGATATTGATTATATTTTACTGAGTTAGAAAATTTTCTTCTATGTTTCCAAAGCCACTAAACTAATACAGTAATTGGGTATCTATTTGTGTGATGTATTGAGTATATGTTAAATGATATTTAATGTTAATTTATTAAAATTTAGGTTCATTATAGTTTGTATTAGAGGGATGATTGAGTCAATAATATTTAATAGGATGAAAAAATAGCAGTGAGATCCATAGTTATATTTATATGTATATCTCTATAGATATCTACAAAGATAAGTACAAGGATGAGTTAATATTTAAGAATATGTACTGGAATTTTGGTAAAGGATAGTGTGAGTGGATTCCATTAAATACATACCTAACTAGATCATACTTATTGAAGTGGATCTGGAATTGATGTAACCCAGAGTATCAAATCTGGTAGGGTGTTTCGGGCCAAACTCAGTGCAACCTGGTACATTATAATGGTCCTTGCTACACACCTGGTTTGACACTATTAAGGGATATGATTATGGAATTCACAAAATCTTCACCAACTATAATTAATGAAATTTATAAAATATATTGGCTATGATTATCCTTGGATAATCATATTATATCCTATATTAAATAATATATCAAAATTTATAAATCTTCTACATGTTTTTAATGATTATCTGGTTTATCACTGTTGAAAATGATACTTAATTTTTTCCTTTTTGTTTTAGTTAGTGAATGGATCCTATGGGAACCATGATAATGGTAACTATGATGAATAATGTAATGATTTACCTCCTAATAAACATAATGATATGATAAATATAATAGAAAAGCTTTTTTCTATTCTCACACTTCTTTTATAGTCATTGAATAATTATGATCTTCCAAATGAGAAAAGGATGGAACAACAATCAATTGAGTACTACATGTGAGAATTTCCACTACCATTCAATGTGTATTTTGATCCAATTATTTATACGAACTTAATTAGTACCAATAAAATGATTTTCTTTATTATCAAGTGTTCAGATCCTAGGAATGTCATTTTAACTGTTTATTTGTTAGAAGCTGAAGCAGATAAGTGGTGAATAAAAGGAATAATATGAGGAATTAATATGAACATGGATCTAGGTATTGGGATTAGAACAAGAACATAATCTAAAATAAGTAAATTCTTGATGTTCTTCCTACTAATGTGTAATGGGAGTACCTTGAGATGAAGAAATAGGATGATGAATCTATCGGTACCTATGAGCCTAATTTCACAAGACTTTCATGGTACACTTCTATTATTATCATCCTACTAGAAAAAAAAGTTGTCAGATTTTACAGTGTATTAATTAAAAGTCTTAGAATGTCTTTTTCCATATGATATTTTATTATGTATTAAGATATTATGATTTGTGCAGTCAAATTTGATATGGATTTTGGAGTTAGGAAATAATCTCATGGGTTTATTGAGGAAAAAATATGGATTTCAAATGAAAATATAAAAACCATGGAGAGAATAAATAGATTCAAACTCTAATATGAAAAAACAATCAGAAAGAGAACATTTGTGTGTTTCTAAATGGAAAAATAAGTTTTTTAAGGTGTGGGATTCCCTATACAAAGAAAAGGTTTGTAGAAGTGGTGTTTAGGGGAATTTAATAAAATAAATGATGTGAAATATCTACCGAATGAACCACCCCCTGTAATGTGTTTTATGTGCCATGTGTTTGGTAATTATGTGAATCAATGTCATAATAAAATGACTAATATAGATGAAAACACAGAAACCAAATATAGGAAAAAGGTTAAATAGAAATCTTATGCAATCACAATGTATTAATTGCATGGTTGTAACTAGGGAAAAAGATATCCTCCCCCCTTATTTGGGGAGTAAATGTTTTATTTTGTATGAATAATCCATATGATATATTATTTTTCATCCTTTTGTAATTTTTCATTTCATTATATCCCACTACATATATGTTGAATAATTAAATCAAATTTAATTCTCTATCGACTCATGGATTAAACCAAGTATCAAATAAATTTTTTTTGGTATATGATAAGAGAATATTTAAGGATGAATTAGTGAATAATATTTTAGATTGTTTATGAGGTTAGGAATTAATGTA
Source organism: Viscum album (assembly GCA_963277665.1). Lineage (NCBI taxonomy): Eukaryota > Viridiplantae > Streptophyta > Magnoliopsida > Santalales > Viscaceae > Viscum > Viscum album. The sequence goes on along the minus strand of OY728126.1, from coordinate 358,149,254 downwards.
ACGTTTATTTTAAACTAATAATAAGGATTTTAATATTAACTTTTTTTCTCACTAACTTGGGAATTTGGAATATTGAATAACATATTATAATAACTTTTTGATAATGATAACTGAAAACTAATGGACTGTGTTATCTACTATACCTTGATCTTTTAGTACATCAGTTATAAAAAATTATCTTCTATTTCTTAGGGAATGACAAGAAGTTTAAATATATAATGGATGAACTAGTGGGTGATATTTTTCATATGAAAAGGTATAAAGTAAATTAAGAATATTTTCTTGGTAATGTTATTCAACTTCCTAAAAAATTATATTGAAATCAAAAATATCATCATAGTACCTTTGTTTCGGATTAATCAAATGGAACATTACATCATAATAGATGTATGGATTTTTTATTGTTAAATTTCTTCGAAACATGTTCTCCATAAATCTCTATATGGAATAATAGATATTCTTTTCATCCATGTTCATGTTTTCACATGCGACAAATGTTCTTTGATGCGGGAAACTAGTTATGAGTAAAATTGGGTGAATTTTATTGTCCCAATATTAATTTTTATGTAAATTTTTGGTGTACATTTTGATTTTGTGTTATATATTAATGTAATATAAATGTATAATGATTTTAATAAGCTATTTTTTTAGTGAAAAATTCTTTTAGGGCGTGGGATATTGAATTTATACCCCAATATTTTGAGAATAATTATTTCTAAAATAAAATATTTATCATTGAAATATTTAATTTCATTATGTAAAAAATTTATTTCACATGACACTGAGTTTCCTTACTCAACACCCAACACTAACTTGATGTACGTCACACGCAACACTGACATGACGTACATTAGACACAACATTATGTTTCTATAAAACACATTTTCATTGGTAAAATTATTTAAACATGATTGTTATAAACTAGATGTTAAACATAATAATGTGAATATTAATATACACTTTTAAAACCATTTTAATAATATTTTTTAAATAAATAAAACATATTTATTTCTTTGGTAATGTCTTTATATGTTTTATAAAATATATTCTGGAATAATAAGCTTTTTATGTCATTCAGTGATAAATAATAAAAATAATTTTAGTCTCACTAAGAAGTTTTATTTTATTAAATATTAATTATTTTTTTATAATGATTAATTTGTATTATGTTGATGATTTGGATTAATATGAGAAGATTTATTTTGGAAGGAATAGTGAAAATTACTAAATTTTAATTCAAACCTACTTTTTCATGTAATTTATTTGTATAGTATAGTTATATTGTGATGTGGAGTTAAATTATAAGTAGATCAGCTGTAAGAATGTTAATACAATTGATGTCAATAGAGGAAACATTACATTGAAATTGGTTAATAGAAAATAGCGAATTTTGATATTTTTTACTTAAAACCACGGAGTGTCTTCCTAGCCGTATGAATAATTTTAAATTTATTTATTCCCCTTAATTTTTAAGAATTTAGACAAATGAATTCCATATTTTTAATCAAATGAATGTATAATTTATAATAATTTCATATTATTTTTCTACCCATAGTATTTGTGTACAAAGTTAAAATTAATTAAAATAATTAAGGTGAAATTAGGCTTAACAAAGAAAACATTATTTAACATAAGAGCCAAAATTTCCATTAAAATTTTAAAAAATAGATTATATGGATATTATTCCCCATAAAACATAAATTATTTAGTTTTTTTCTGGCTTTGGATAACTTTGGTTAGGTAAAAACATGGTCACAAAAATTTTTTTTCAAATATACAATGTGAGTCATTTTCCTACCCAATAAAAGGACAACAACTATCCTCATTCCTCATGCATCTCAATATAGATAGATCCATAAAACATTTTCTAGTTCCAAATCCCAATAACCCAACATTACTCCTTGAATAATCCCTATGGGAAGAATGAAATCCGTGGAATCCATTTGGTGAAAACCAAAAGGAGTTAACCAAAGAAAAGGTAACAACCTTCCACAATCTCATTTATTTTATTTTATTTCTCTACCCATACACTTTCCTTATTAAGGGATAATAAAAAACATTATCCTAAATATAATGAGAACTTTTATGTATTTTTTTTAACATACACTTACTCACACATCCATTTAACGGTAACGAAATAATTTTTTATAATTATGGTGAACTACAGTCTCACAACACAATGATTATTCATTTTTTTTATTACTAACATTTATGGTTGGGAATTATGGTGTAAATTCTGTTTATATGTTATATATGTAATAAATATTATATTTTTAATATTCTATAATTATTTTTCAACACAAATACTTATATATTTAATTTTGTGTAAATAAGATAATTTCATTTTAGGATGTATAGACTACCACCTCCTCAAAGCGATGCCATTCATTAACACTCAACATTGAATGCATTATGGGTGGTTTTAGTGAAATTATGTGATATATATAATAATAATTCTAGATTAATAATTTTTATACACATATACATTTATATATTGTTTTCTATTTCTTTCAATACACCAATTGAGCAGAAACCACATTCAGGTGTACATACGAGCTACCATATCCATGAATGGTTTATTAGATTGAATACTTGTATATTATATATATATTTATAATAGACATATAATGAATATAAATTATATTTATATAAATTTTTACATTCTATAAATCATGATATTGGTATACAGACTAAGGATATATTGAATTAAAACACTAGAAGATAATATAATGGATACAACCTAAAGTGAATCCTTAATGAAAAATTGACAACAATTTGGTAAAATAAATTCACAATAAACCATATATGTAATTATATATTATAATATGGTTATTTTATAGATGTATAATTATCATATATTTATTATGAAATATTTTTTACGAGTACGATGATAGTTAACACACACTGTAAGTGGATTTAATCTCAAATTTTATTTTCATGAGATGCATGATTTTTTACAACTTATTCCTTTTTGTGGTGTTTATATAGGACATGGATATATAAAACTAGTCATAAAATTAATTTTCCCATTATTTTTATATACATTGGATGATATTTCATTCATGGGGTTTATGATTAAAAATTTATACAACCAGTAAACCAATTTTGACTCAATTTATCTTCTTTGAGCCAGATACCATATTATGCCCCTATATTTTTCAATGACCTATATATAATTCTTTTGACATGTTATATCTTGAATATATACATTTTCATGATACTTTTATATTCATGCATCATTATTTATTCCATTTTATTATGATTCAATGATACCAAATTAGTAATGGTTTATAATAACTATCACACCATTTATTGAGGTTATTATTATTATGATCCCTTTTATGAAATAATATGAACCATATGATGAGACGTATCATGATATTTCATAAAATATTATTATTAATGATATATCCAAGTAATTGTACAATTATTCAACACATTGGTACATTATCTGGTCGAGAAATCATTTCTAAGAATGTTTGACATTACCCTTCTCTTAAGTGGGAAATACGTGTCCATTCAAAAACATTTATGAAGATTTTTTAAAATAACTACTATTAAAAAAATCATTGAAATAAATTTTTACCCTTATTTAACTTTTTAAATAAAATATTTCTAGAAAGGAATTTGGTTGTTATTTTCTGGGTGATGTACTTCTCTATGCATTTTTCAGTGCGAATGGAATGTTTGACATGTATAAATTTACCCACTGTCAGGATCACCATTCCCATGATTAAAAGATTATAAGTCATTTTTCTATGAAATATAAATTTTCATAATATTAGGGAAGTTATTTTTTAGTGGTAATTTCAATGATTTTTTTTCAAATATACTTTATTGTTTTAAATTATTTTCATTGCTTTGTTTATAAATTTTCAATTTAGTTTCAATGAATTTTTTTTAAATAGATTATAGAAAGTACATAATGTGTTTTCTATAAAATGGTTTTCAATATGTTTTAAATAATTTATTATAAATTTTCAATTTATTTTCAAATAATTGTCTTTTAAAATGTTTTTGATCATTATTTATTAGTTTTCAATGTAATTTGAAAGAAATGGTTTTCAAAATTTTAGTATAATTTATTAAAATGTTGTCAATGTGATTTCAATAAAAAAAATTAATAGGTTTCTATTATTTTTTATATATTATCATGGAATAAGAATTTGAAAAATGATTTTGATCCCTCTTTCAATGATTTCAAATTAATTTCATTGAAATTGTTTTTTAAAAAGTTTTATGTTTCAAAAATACAGTTTTCATGGAAGAAAGAATTATTTCTAATGAAATGTTTTTAAATGATATCTAAAAATTATTTTACATCTAAGATGACATTCAATGATGTAACAGAATACTTTATAGAAATTATCAAAAGGTTCCATTGATATAATTTCACAAAAATGAATTTATTTAATGTATGAATTTTATGAAAACCCATTTCCCTTTAACTAGTTATATATTTAAGAAACTCATTTCTCTTCTACAAGTTATATTATTATGAATCCATGTTGAAATAAATGATATATAACATATTATATGATTATGAAACCCACATCCTTTTATGGGTTATACAAGGATGAAATGGTTATGAAAATTATATATTTTCCAATGGTTATGATATTTTTAAATTATTATGATTCCCTTTACATGGGCTATGATATGATCTCTTTTTACAATTAATGATATTATTCGAGCATTTTTATCTTGTTTAACATGTATGTATGGGTTATTAAATGATATATGGAACCAATATCACCTTCAAACCCATTGGGTAAATATGGATGAATAATTATTATAAAAGATATTCATGAACCTGATTACATGATCACAATGTTATGCATGGACATGGTTTCATGTCCATACATTTATTCATGCACTTGATTAATTTTACAAAATGTTATGGGTGAACTTTATTAGGTTTTCATAATGTTATTCATGAACTGATTAAATTTTCAAAATGTTTTCAATGAACATGGTTTAATGTCAAAGGGTTTATGCGTGAACCTCATTACATGTTCACAATGTTAGGTTGGAGCCATATTATATGTTTTCATGTTATGAATGGACCTGGTTTTTTATCCCTGATATGATGGATGAACCTGATTACATTTTCAAAATGTTATGTTTAATCCAAATTTCATATTCATAATTTTAAATGTGGGCCTTGTTGAATGTCTATAAGTGTATACGAGGGCCTAATTTCAAGTCCATACCATAAAGGGTGCACTTTTTTATACATATACATTTTCCTAGTATTATATTCTAATGTGTATGAATCAATTCCATCTATTAACCATATGGTATGTATTCATGGATTATATTCCAGATTATATTATGATTCATGACTTATAAAATTCCAATATTTATTCTATGAATCATGTTTATGATTGTTGATATGCATGTTATGATTTTCTAAGGATAAAATCAGGTTCTCATACCCTAGTGTTCATGTTATTCATAAGTATTATATTTATTTACCCTTACACTTCATTCAAGATCTCCCCTCCCTTATGTTTCCTTTCAGCAAGATATGAAGAATGGTCATTAAGTAGAATAACTTATTGGGTGATCTTGGTGGGAATCATTGAAGATATTCCACTAATGTATAATATGTTTTTTCCTAGGTTTCTAAAGGTTCTAAACCGATTCAGACTTTGGGATTCTGTTTGTGTAATATATTAAGTATTATGAAAAATTTATTTAATGATAATGTATGAAATGTTTTGGAATATATAGTACCCTAGGAAAAAATAGTTTTTTCTCAGCAAATCATAATTAACCCATTGAGATACAATGATTATCATATTCCTTTAAAATGGAATCACATAATGATATCATCATATATCATAAACATATAATCCTAAAAAATGGTATATATAGATATTAAGAAAGTTTCTAGGACAATTTCCAATAATCAGGGTAATAAATAATTTGGTATTTACATTATATAAGAAATGGGTATAAATTATTTAATTTTACACCCATCGTTTTAATAAATTTTAAATTTGTTATTCACTAATAAAATTAATTGGATGAATTTTATTGTTGTAGATTTAAGACGATAAATTAATAAAATGGTAGGAATGTATTATATTATGATATAAAAGAATAATTCACAATATTATAGAGAACAAAATTGGATGCTAAAAATTTAGAAAAATAAAATTTCAATTATATTACATTTCCAATGGCACAAAATTAGATGAAAATAGTGTTTTTTGGTTTTAGAAAAATCACATTGGAAATCGAAAATATCCATCATCATTTGAAAAACAAAAATTTATTGTATAAAACAAAGTGAAAATAAATTTATTTTATAAAAATTTAATACCTACATAAAAAGTTTATTTTAAAATTAAAATGGTTATACAACTATGTGCTCTCATTAAAAAACATGAATATGAGATTTAGAGAAAATTCATAAAAATTTGAATTTATATATAACTATACAGTAATATTTTCAAAACTATTAATAGAAAACATTGGGAAATATTTATATTTGAAAATGAAACATAAATAAATAACCCATGAAAATAAACACTAGTAATAAAATGAATTCAGTGTCATAATATGAAACCATTGATTTGAAATTATTTCATCCTTATATAATGATTTTAATTTTCATTATCAAAATTCCACTTCTTAAAAATAGTTAAAACCAATTCTTTTTAAATGTGGAGAATAAAAATATAGAGATTACATGGGATAAAACATAATTAAGGATTAAATTATAAATAAAAAACATTTGTTGGTAGAGAAATTTTCAACATGTAGTGGTAACCAACATTAAAGAGGATTATTATTATTCTTAATAATTATATAATTTTTTGTACAAAAACCTTATCAATATAAAATATGTAATTTAAATATTAATTTTATACAATTGATGAAGATAAATTACCATGATATAAACATTAATGTTTGAAAAAACTGTTGTAACACCCCATCTCTTTACAACTTATCTGATTTTATATAAATTCAATATATTTAATATCTTGAGATGCATGAAACAATCAGTTTAAAGAAAAATATAATATCAAAATATTATATAAACATGATCATTATAACCTAGATTTTATGGTGGATGGTATGCATATTAATAACTAAAATATTATACATATGGTTATCTATTTATTACAGAAATAATAATTATCATTTTATAGAAAAAATGTTCTTTTTTTTGGAAAACTATATTTATTTCTAGTATGTTGTTTCCTCACATTGTGAAAATAATTTGTTTTTTTACTAATTTTAGAAAATTTATATGATTATATAAAATTATATTTTTATATAATAAAATGAATATAATATTAAGGTTATATGTGGGTTTTTTTTAAATGTTTCATTTTTGAAAGAATAGTGGAAATACAATTTTTTTTTAAAATCTCGTTGACTTAATTCAAAATAATAAAATACAATTAATTATTTTTTTATAAGTAAAAATTTATAAACTATATTATAATTTAAATTTGAAATTTAATTTTTATTAATTTAATATTTCATTTTCTTATTAAAAAATGATTTACATTTTAGAATTTTTATTTTGAAACGACATTTTTATCATGTCCATTTGTATAATTTCAAATTGATTTTTCACTCTTACGTGTATGGAATTTAGTATATTTTTTTAAGTATTTAGAATCAGAATAATTTATATTATATAATACATTCAATATATTTTTATTAAAAAAATAATAGTGAAAATTGTAAAAATTATTTACCAATGTTCTGGTAAAAATAGGTTTACCATGGTATTATACTATGATGATAAGGGTGGAAATAACCTAAAAACATTAATAAAATATACATCATGTCCATATTGCCACATTATCATTTATAATACTATATAAAAATACATTTTCAGTCTTTTGTAATGTGAGAAATTTTAGAGAACCTTTTAATTCTAAAAATATTCTCATGTTTAACTCACCTAACATATAAATGTATTCCACTCTCCTATATTATTTAGAACTGAATACCATTTTATTTCAGAAAATACCTATCAAAATAAATTTCAAAATCCCATAACCTCACATTTTAATCATCTTTTTATCATAACATCATTTGATTAATACATTATGTATAATCATAAAGAGGTCGTACAAGAAGCAATAATATGCGAATTTATGCATGTTTAATAATTTCTTCTTCCCCCAACATAAAATAATTCTTAATTTATTTCTATATAATTAAAAAAATTAATTACCATATGAATAGATTTTATTATTTTATGGGAATTAAATATATTAGTATTTTCTTCCATTATATAGGAAATGATAAATTTACTCAGGTGCGTGGTGGACGATCACCACATGAACTGTTATGACACAATATTCATCAAATCCTCTCACTGTTTGATAATATTAAAGTTATAAACAATATATATAATATTTATAACATAATTATAACTCATTTTTAATTATGTAATAAATAAACATTATCATTCTATTACATAAGCGATACATTAACATCACTGGTGTGTACGGAAGACTACGACATGATGTAGTGATAGGATTTGATTTTCTTTTAATCATTACAAGGAAATAAATAAGGATGATTTTAGTGAATATATTTATTATAAATGTAATAATTTTTTTAATAATTAAATATTTATCATTTTAAAATTACAATATATCATTTAATTTCATATAATTTGACTCACTGAATAATTATATTATCGTTCATGATAATTCGGACAACCTCTATCCTGAAGCGATGTGACTGAATTTTCATAACATCATCACAAGGATGATATATATTGGTATATTTAATTAAATAATATGGTATTAGTGACACTATTATCATTATATAAATATAAAATATAACATACCTCTTTTACATTGTGATCGTTGAAGAATGAAAATGTTACTCATGAGTATATATGACCAACCATCTTTATGATCATAATGAAATTAATTTTTTGAAACCATATTTCATTATTTGTTTTCATAATTTAAGTTTTATATATATGTTATAATTATATCATTATTATTGTAATGTTGATTTTGAATGTATGACCTCTTAGACCAATATTTGACTTTCTATATCATTTTTGTCACATAAGTCAAAAATCTTTGAATCACCCTATGTAAAAATAATGGAATGACTAATTGTATATAACATGGTTATAAATTAAATAAATTGTACAATAACCATTAAATGGTTCTTAATCATGTAAATAAAAAACATATGTTTATTATTCATAATAATAATTAACGTATGTGATGAGTGAGACTCAATGCAAGGTACATCACATCAATTTCCCCTTATATAGGCATATTATAATGTATATTAAATGATTTCATTTATATGATTTATTTAATTTCCCTTTTAAATATAATATTATGATTCCATAATAATGTAGAGTATATTAATGTTAAATTTGAAATATTTCTTCCAAGGGTGTTTATTTAAAAATTACAATGTCATAAAAGTTGTTGTAAAATGGATCTTTCTTTTTATATTTTTTCCTTTATAATGAAAATTCACTTTATTTTGATCATTTTCCATGATTATTATAATTAAATATAGATAATTTTCTTCTTAATATTCTAGACTTAATTTGAAACATTATTTTAACACATAGTCATTGAAAAATTACGTTTATAAATTTATCTCCATAGAAAATAAATTACACTAAATTACTTATTCCAAAAAAAATAATTTCTATAATAAAATATTCAACAATAAATACATAAATCAACTGAATCTCCTTAAACCATATTATGATAATATGTGCTTCAAAATATATTACAACATTAATTTCTCAAATAAGTAAATATAAAATTAGTTTTATCATAATTATATATGGTATCCAAAATAGTGATCATCTTCATAAATATAATTTATCAAGTAATCACATACTAAAATTAAAATTCCATCGATATCAGTACAGTAAATATATGTTGCCAATATTAAATTCTGCATTATCAATTAGATAAACAAAATCAATTTCAATCTAACTAGGACATCACATACGCTAATGGAAGGTGATGAAACCTTGTAACCCATCGATTGTGGGATCATTTCCAATTTCCTCAACTAAAATGATAGGTTTTGACCCATATAAAGGGTCTTTCATATTTTTAAATCTATATTAATAAAAGAAAATAAATTTATAAAATCAAAAAAATTACAAATAACTATTTATCCTAAATGTTAATCTCATAGCATTCAGTTTATATTAAAAATATTAAGAATCCATAATTACCTATAATTTAAAGTTCAGATAAATCAAAATTTGTGCCAATACCCGTAGAATTATTTTCACCAAAAGTAAATTCAATGTATCTCAAAATAAAATTCTCATATTATAATTTTACGGTTCAATGTACAATAAAAATCATTACCATTTTACAACATTTCACAGGAATAAATTCTATTAAAAATGTCACGACCCGCATTCTTCATGATGACGGGGAGATAATGACCCCCTTGAGTCCCACCTTCAATAGGCCCCGGAGTGGTGACTAGCACCAAGGATATATTAACTCAAACCAAAATGGAAGGAATTACCCATTTTTTATAGAACAATATTGGGAGATTGGATGATAAATCCCAAACAACTCCATGCACTAAATTTAAATGTAAATCCAGAATCCATTCACACATGCTCTATCAAAAGTGACATAGATACAAGGTACAATGAAAGCTCCAAACTAATTTACCATAATAAAATATTCTAAGCAGCAATAAAAACAAACTCTAACACCCTAGATAGTATGGTCCATCACAGTCCTCACAGTTCAACCCACAACTTGAATATATATATATATATGTTGTGTATACAAGTATACTCTCTAGGAAAATCCAATGCCACCCATGAACATGTTGGCGAAACATAATAATTACCCTATGATAAAATAGTATAACCCCAACGAACCTACCAAGGAGTACTATCCATCCCATCCTCACCATGTTAAACTCTCCAAATAATGCAAGTCATGTAATGTGATTGTATCTACACATCGATGTTTGGGTACCCCAAACAATATTCACACTAGTTTATTGCTCATCCTTAATGGATAACATCTTGATGCTACCACTCTTCACATAAGACATCCCTTGAGCACAACCCTTCTTCACACACCTATTCCATACCAACACATAATCCAGACCACAGACACCTGGACCACAACAACCACACCCATCGCCCGAATACAACTGTTCCTCATCCCGTTGCTATGTGGGAAAACAATCCTATCCCAAAAACACCTAAGCCTTTCATCTACAACATAACCTCTCCCAAATAATCTTGTATTATAGTATGTCTTAAGACATTATTTCCTAACTAGATATGATTGAGAGGTAAGAACCCAGAAGAGGGTTCGAGGATGAATGTCCACAACAATCTATCCAACCTCCTACTCAAATGTTGGGAAAGAAACCATCCCCAATGAAAAGCATATGTTCAGAAGATAGATCTCAACAAGAGTGGGATGAATATAGAAATAAATATAAATTTAAGTATATATATATTGGTCAACAAACATTTATCCCAAAATATGGGTTTTCAACACGCAACTAGCCCACACAATCCACTTTTTCTTCCACCGCTGTATACTCAACCAGCCAAACTAAAACAAAATTCAAATGCCTTTATATTTAACCAAATGTCATTAATTATGTATGTGGTTCACTTTAATATATTCCATCACTACTAGAAAACTACCAACCACTAATATATCAAAATAATAATAAAAAACAAACCTACAACCCCATGTCACGAACCCCCCAATCTTCTGATATATATGTTCATCCCTTTCCAAAAATCATTGGACACTCATTCCACACCATTCTCACAAAACCAAATCCTCTGCCTGACCATGCAACTACAACTGTTCTCCCTACAATAAAACCACATAACTAAAAGAAGGTTACAAAACTCAATAAATCACAGGACTGACCCACACCATTAAACTGAATAAATAAACATTCTGATTTTATTAGCATAGGTTATTTAAATCAACTATATTAGAACAGGAGGGATCACATAACATGAATGATCCTGGGGCATTCATTTATTTAACCGTGTATATGTGATTAAGCATATTTATTGTAACAGGCATTGTTCAAGCATCCCAACAAAACAGAACATCAATTGTGTGAAAAAAAGACCAACAACAATCATAATTCTCAACAGTTATAAATCCATGAAAACCATAAAACCGTAAAATATAAAAATATAACATGTGATCAACATCAAACCACTATTTTCCTATTATATTTTTTGTCCAAGATATCATTTGATCAAATATAATTCTTATTTATTCCTTGTTTTTAGGAATTTTCCCAGACATTACTAAAAAGGATTAGTTTGAATTACCATCCCACATGATGCAGAATTTTAGGAATTAAAATGTAATCCCTACCTAGATGATCAAATGATCTATGTTCCTCCTTGCACCAAGTACAAGGGAAGAAAAAACAACAGGGATGAAATCAAATAAAATTATGCAGGAGAGCTCTCATAAAGGTGAATGACATTTCTGAGGATGAAAGCTCTTAATGCACCACAAGAAAATAAAAGGAGGATGGAAATAAAAGATATTGGTTTATGAGAGGGTGAGACCTTAAAAATTAGGGTGGATAATTCTACGTTCATGAAAATTAGATCATGTTTTGACCACATAGATTAGTTGTTACACGGCTTGAGGAATGTTACGTGATATGAGGAATTTAATATTTTCCAATGTAAATGTTTGAGTAAGTCTAATGCAAAGTTGTGAGTTGATAGGTTATTGTTTCACGGAGGCAATCAAATTGTATGACAGAAACTGGAAAACTTGAAAAAAATTGGAAAATATGAAATGATTAACTGATGGGTGAGTCACCGATGGGTGAGATTATGAAGAGACCTAACTATTATGATCCACCAATGTTATTCCACCAATGCCAAGACCTTCTAACACAATGACCTATTAACGCCTTTACATACCAATGTACTAACCAACTGTCACTAACAACCTAACCCATTGATACCTGATCTACAGAAATTGATTCCATGTCATACTGAAACCTCAAGATAACAAAAAAAATTCACTTGAGTCACTAAGTTCGATGCCCCAAATTCACATATAATGACGCCCCTGAATCACCAATTCACTAACATGCCGACACATTGACATGCCATCCAAAAACTAGAAATTTAGAAAACTCTTGAAATGATCCACCATTGTCTCCCAGACCACCCTTAACACTATATTTTCACAAGGTATGGGTCTTGGGAAATATGGGCTATTACATTAGATACCTCTCATATTATTCTAATCCTCCTGAATTAGTAACTAAACCAGAAAAAAAGTGGTCAAAACAACCATCCATTAAGATAAATCTCTGGAGTAAAATACATTTTGTTGTTCTAAAAATAGAGGGAAAACCATAACATCAATTGATACCTCATTTACATATATCTCTTTAAAACTATGAAACAGTGAGGCCCCACACTTCCATAAAAATAAAAAATACACCATGTCATGATGTCCTGACATATGGATTATAGAGATACTTCCTCCATGTCAAGATATGATCTGATATGGACAGCACTAACACACCCACACTGGTTTAATTACATCAAAATTAATGTATCATGATTAGGGATCCAATTCTTCACTTCCCATAGTCATTAATTTTCAAAAATAAATCAGGGGATAGGGAAAACAACTTATCACATAGTAAGACAGGTCAACCATTACATTATATGGAAGGTACAAAGATAACTCAAGGGAAAATCTTAGAACAACTCTGTGTTTTGGTTATGCATATATACTTTCCATTCCCGGGTACTCTCTTTAAGGCCATTATGTCTCCTTAACCCATGACCAGAAGGATTATTTTTTCCATGCAACAACTTCCACTCAAAACCTTCAATTCTTACAGGTTTCTCCTTGAAGGTCGTATCATCCTCGAAATTTAACGCTCCCCAATCATGAATGGTGTAGTCATTATGTGGATAACAACGGAGCTGAAAAACATGAAATTAGTAGTGGATATTATCATGTCACAGTGGAAACTATAGCTAATATGTCACCTCATCAATAATACCAACACTTAAAAATTTCCGATGAACCTGGATGAAAGATTTCTCCCTCTGTCAAACCTATATCATCCACGATGAGGGTAGACCTTTATGAAATCTAGGTATCCAACCATGAACTCTATAGGCCTCCTACAATGATCAGTTTATGACTTCTTCTGGTCCAAACCCGCCTTCATCCACTCACACACATGAAAAAACATCATTGTTGTTCTCTACACTACCTCTAGTCTAAGACGTTATGTTTTCCCTACCTCTGTTCAGCACACAGGTGAGCAAAACAGTCTTCCATACACATCATTGAATTGTTCCATTCCAATGTTAGGGTGATACTTATTGTTGTATTAAAATTAATTTTGGGGAAAGTTTCATACCCATGATCCTCCGAAGTCAATGAAACTCTCCCACATCATGTACGCCAACAGATAGATAGTCCACATTGTTTTCCCATCCTCTTGAGGGTGGAAAGTGGTTCTAAGATAGAACTCCGTGAAAAAATAATTTTATATCCCCTCCAGACTAGTGATATAAACAATGTATCTCAATCTGAGATGATGTATCTTGGAACCTGAAGGAGCGGCACAAATTCGCCTACGTACATATGTGCTATGGAATCCACTTCCCTTAACTCCATGAAATCTAGGAAGGGAACTGATTTCATCAATCGATCCACTACTACCCAAAGAACATCACATCCTCCCAGAGCTCTAGGTAAACCTTTGACAACATCCATAGATATGAAATCCCACATCCACTCAGGAACATCCAAGGGATACAATAGAAAACTGGGAACATGGTACATGGCCTTCACCTACGGGCACACTCAGCATATTGGCACAAAAATCACTACAACCTGCTTCAACTCGGGCCACAAAAACTAACCCATTAAGCGTCAATACGTCTTTTAAACTCTTGGATGCACCTCTAGGGGTGAGATATGGGACTCACAGAAAATGCCTTCACATGTCGCCAGTGGGACAAAGAGCTTCCCCTAGAATAGCATCCAATTTTTCCTATCCTATGACTATAATTTTAGAGCATCATCTTGGAAAACATGATCACACATCACATATTCCTATATGTCTCCCCACTAAGACATCACTACCTACCACACCAAGGAATACTACACAATATGCTGAAACAGATTCAATATGCCACTATCCTCCTCTATGTCCAGGCACAAACTATCCAAATCCTACATTGACTTCCACTTTCCCTGGAGTGTAAGAGATTCTGAATTCATAATTCTAGAGGAACTGCAACCACATTCACTGCCAGAAGAAAAGGTCTCCCAAGAAAGAGATATACTTCAATCTCTTGTGATTTGTAAAGACCACAAAACACTTCCCTTTGAGGTAATACCACCATAATATCAGCACAAACATGACCTATGTAGTATCTAGATCATTGGTAGAATATTTATGTTCAAGAGGAAATAATTTCCAAGACCCATTATAGATTACTCACAACTTCTCCATCAATACACACCGTAATCCTACGATGGAAACATAAAAGAACACCTCAAACAACACCCATTCTGTGCGCAGGCTAATAATTGGGGCACTGACCAACTCCCCCTTCAGATGGCTAAATGCTACCTACAACTACTAACTCAATACGAAGGTCGGGTCTTTTCTGGTCGATGTTTTCAAAGGAGTTGCAACTCGAGAGAATTCGGGTATGAATCTCCAGTAAAAGCCACCCAGACCTAGGATACTGTGATCCTCATCCACATTTTTGGGTGCTACTCAAGAAACAACTATTTCAACCTTTGACAAGTCCACCAATATCCCTTCCATAGACACTACATGTCCAGGGAAGTGAACCCCCCACATCTATAACTTCCACTTGCACAATATTCAATAAATATGGTGGTGTTGAAGGACCTCGAAGAATGTATTCATATGCCTAAAGTGATCCTTATGTAACCTTGAGCATATATGTATGTCTTTGATGGAAATGACAATGAACCGGTCCAAGTACTCAGAGAAAAAAAAAATTAATGATCCCCATTAAGATAGTTGGTTCATTCCTATCACTGATGGGCATGACCATGAAAATGAACTGTCCATACTCTCACATAAAAGTAGTCTTCGGGAGGTCAACCCTCATTACCCTCAACTGGTGGTATGCAGACCACAGGTCGTTCTTAGATAACAAACCTGCCCCCTTTAATTTGTCAAAAATTTGTTGATCCTTTGATGGGGGTTAATGATTCATGACTATAACCTGATTCAACCTATTTTTGTCTATGCATAGTATTTATCCACCGTTCACATTCTTCATGATCAAGACTGTAACACCCCATAGAGACACACTTGGTCAGATAAAACCCCTCTTCATCATGTCCTCAACTTGAGTACGCCAATCCTGCAACTCAGAATACACCATTTGATGTGGAGCCATTGAAATCAGACTATCACCAAGATGCAAGTCTATCCCGAACCCAACATCACGTCATGGGGGTAGATTCACAACCACTTCGGGGAAGACATCCATGAATAAAATGACAACCCCCGATTCTCCCACCATCCCTGTATATGATGATCCCACTGACAGATCATCTATGAATGAAAGAAGAAGCTCCACTTTCTGGTTCCAACCCTGACAACTCTACTTTCCAATGAAAGCTACATGTTGGCCACCCACATCTAAGTATACAATATTTATATAGAAGTAGTTAGTAGTATCGTTTATATAAAACAACCTTGTGTTTCCTAAGGTGACATCATATGGATGAATCTGTAGAAGAATTAGATCCCCACTGAACTGATCCAGCCCCAACATCAGTCTACATCATCGAAAATCATCAAAAAGACTAGAATGAAAACCAACTAGAACACTAAACACCAGGGTAATGAGAAGTATCTCCACATATATTCCAAGAGAATAGGCTAGACTAGGTTATATAAAGGAGTATGATGATATTAAATCCATCAAAGCACCCATAAGAGTACTAAATAGATAGATAATACATTAAACATCCTCTGGCCCTACTGGAACAGCTACCTCTATAGTGTGAAAATTCCCACACCCAACTCATCATTATATCATTTTGTCGACCACCTCCCTCACCACGCCCTGGTCGAGGTCCTTGGGGAGCACCATGGGGTCAGCCTCCCCTTGCAACATCTACCCTTAGTGGAGTGGGAGTTCTCTGCACCTCCTACTGGAATGTTATTAATGAAAACTACTACTACTGCGGTGGGAAATGAGCCTACCCAATCCCATTGTATGGTGCCCAAAATGGGAACTAGATCTGAAGATGTCCACAAAATCCACCAATAAAGAACCTCGGTACCGGGCCTATGAGGATATGTCAAGGACCAGGAGATTATAATTGGAACTGTTGAGGCATACTTCTCTCTAGATGAAACCATGAAGTACCCTATGTCAGAGACCTTCTATTGACAACTTTCCCCTTTTGACACACTCTGTAGACTCCCCTATCACAACACACCTCCCAGTGAGGCATCCGGTCCCCGAATTCAGCATTCTCTTGAATCTCTAGGTACATAATTAGGGTGAAATGAGTAATAGAATACTTAGGAGAAGGTTGGAGTGCCTACTCAATGTGTCTCTCCCAGGACGCCTCATAAGAGAAGATATTCATTTTGAAGCATGTGGAATCCTTGAAATTTATCCACAGTCACCCTACCTACATACTCCCATACTGTGGGAAGATTAGCTCATGACTCTTCCCACCAATCATCATTGAGAAAGGAATTCTCCCCATTTATTCCTCTCAATTTGTTCTTAGGAAACCTTAGTTTCCTTCTTCTCAATGAGTTAAAGAAACCATTTTTATGCACTAGTCCCCTCATATTTCTCACTGCTAGAGGAACCCAGTAATCTATCAAAGCGTGGATCAATATTAAATCCATCACCATATCCTAAAACATGAATTATGTTTCCATCTATGAGACAAGTCCCTCATACTTCCCAATATTTTGTTGTTCGAGGGAACAAAGTGTATTATGTCACTGGTAATGCTCATCCACTTGATGATCCCTCCGCTTATCAACAGGGTAAACATGTTGGGCCAAAATTGCTCGTACCACACATGGATGACGTAAAAGTTCCATAGATGAATAAAAAAACATAGAACTCCTATGACTATGTAGTGTGTAAAATGTAATTTAAATTTTGTTTTAAATATTCATATATTAAAAATTCCCAAAACACCAAAAACACACATTAAAACAAGATATTAGGATGTTTTTACCATTCCTAGGGTCTCTACACTATAAACAATGATGCCTCACATGGACATTCAATAGGATTATATTTCTTGCATTAGGTCACCGGTGTCCCTAAAATCCTGTCTCCTTGGAGTTATTCTCATTCCTATCCTGAAGACCCTGATTTCCTAACACCGCTTCCCTAGCATCCCATGAAATCCACACTCTAGCCCAATTTAAAACATTGTCCTATCTCTCAAACTCCCAAACTCCAATTTGATTCTATTTTTTCATGACCCAACTTCATCATGATGATGGGTAGATACTGACCCCCAAGTCTCATCTTCAATAGTCGCCAGAGTGATGAGTAGCACCAAGGGTATAGAGTATCACACTGAAAAGGAAGGCATTATCATTTTTTATATAACAAGATCATGAGATAATATGGTAAATCCCAAACAACTCCATGAAATAAAAGTAAAATTAATGATAGAATCCATTCCCACATGAATCTTGAAATTTGAAACTGATACAAGGTGCAATAAGAAATCAATAAGTAATGTACAAAAAAAGATTATAAGCACCAACATCAAAAAATCCAGATGCTTGAGCTAGTATGGTCCATCACAGTCCTCAAAGTCCACCATGATCCCTGAAAATAGTTTTATATACATAGGGTGAGGATACATGTATATTAAGGAGGTAAATATAGAGCTACCCATGCACAGGTCAGGAAAACAAACTAATGCCCCTATGAGAAACCAGTAGAACCTAAAATAACCTACGAATCAGTACTAACCATCCCAACCTAACCAAATAACACTAATCAAAAAATGAAATAAAAATAAATTAATATTTTGTGCACATCCTTATTTGTGTACCCAGCTCTACTTTCATACAAGTTGAAAACAAATCCTTGGAAACTAACGTATTGATGCTACCACTCTTCCCATATGGAGTCCCACTAAAACTACCCACACACACACCTACTCCTAAACCACACACAATCCCACCCACAGAAACCTAGAACACAAAAATCACAACTCTCTCTAGAAGACATCTGGGCCTCAGCCTGAATATATTTGGAAAACTATCCTATGATGATAACACCTATATATCTCATCTATAACAAACCCATGCCCGACGAATCATGGAATATGGTAAGCCAAAATCAATTATTGACATTTATTATACACTCAACTAGTAATAACTGAGAAGAGGGTGCAAGGAAAAAAGTCAGCAAAGAATCATCTATTCTTCCACTAGGATGTTGGTAAAGACACCCTCCCCTATGAAATAGAGGTTTTCTTCACATTGTGCTCAATATAGATGGTTTTCATATAGAAATACCACGATATTACAGAATATATATAGGAAATCAAATAATCACCCCAATATAAAATATTCTAATAAGAATCCATCACATAAAAACCACCATTTCAACCACCCCTATATGCACATCTAAACACAATAAAACACAATATTAATTCCATTATATTTAACAAGATTATATTTATTATTTAAGGTGTTAACTTTAATCTATTTTAGCCCTAACATAAAACTACAAAAATTTAATATATCAAAATAATAAGAAAAACCAGACATGAAGTCCAACTAAAAAAACCCTCCCAATCTCCCAAGACAGCTGTTCAAACTATTACAACAAACATTCATCAAAATTATACCGCAGAATCATTTTCTTACAATAGATCCCTATAGACCCGATTCCAAAAAAATTCCTAATGTAGTCCCACTACATAATGAGTCCATTAAGACAATGCAATCCCACAACTGAATGTCTCTCTACAACCACAACACAACAATGACAGTTCAACTACCTACATGTTCATTCCTTACACAATAAATCAATCTCTTAGTTGAAGATTCTATCACCCCTCTATGGTACCTCCCTACACTAAAAGCGCATTATAACTAAAATTAACAAAAATAATTATTTCATACATCCACTACACCCTTATAATGGAAAAAATCATATTTGAAACCTTGTACCAACAACTTTTCCCCTAACAGCATTCCCACACAACTAACACAGGGTTAAAAAATGTAATAGAACATAGCACTCAGCCAAACCTATAAAAAAATGTGAATACATCCAGATTTCATTAGTAGATGATCTTTAGTGATATTAGATTATAATAGGATTGATCATAGGACATGCTTGATCTTTGGAAATTCATTTATTTAACCCTGTATATTTGATTTTTCATATTTAATGTTCCTGACAATGTTCAAACATCTCAATAAAACAAAACATCACTTGTGTACAAACAAAGACCACTAACAACTATGATTTTCAAATGCCATAAATCCACGACTACCATAACAGAATCAATGATAATAAATAAAACATGAAATCAACAGAAACCACTCTCTTCCCATAATATTATTTTCCTATGTTATCTTTTGATCAAATCATTTTCTTATTTATTTTTATTAAAAAATTTATTAGCCTTTCCTCAAAAAGATTCATTTCCATTCTCACCCCGTATGTGAAAAATTATGCGGAAGAAAAATAAATCCCTAACTATAAAATCAAAAGATCAATGTACCTCCTTACACAAAGAACATTGGTATCATAAGAAATAGGGAAGAACTATACGAAAAAACAGTAGTAAAGCTCTCACACTGGAGAACAAATCATCTAAGCAGGTAGGATATATAAATATCATGGGAAATGAAAAGGTAAAAGGAATGAAATGTTATCAGTTTATGAAAGGGTGATATACTAAAAATACAGAGATGATTTCAAATTACTTGAAAATAAATCATGGTTTGACAACATGTCGTTGAAGGTAAAAGGCCCGTGTAACATTAAGAGATATAGGGAATTTAATAATTTCCCTTGGAATTGGTGGAGAAATCCCAGTTCACTTCTAAGAGTTTTTAAGATAACATTTCGTAGAGATAATGACATAACAAGGGAGAAACTGAAATAACTAGGAAAAACATGAAAAACATGAAATGAGTCATTGATGGGTGAGTCACCTACGTGTTAGCTACCGACACTAATTAACAATATAGATCAACCAACACTGATCTACTGACACCATAAATAACTAATAAAATTACCTACTGGCTCCCCGACCTACCAATGTAATGACTTACCAACATCGATGCCCGAACCTACCGATGCCAAGACCTAGAGAAATTAATGCCATGTCATACTGACTCCTTGACCAGCTTCCTTTGAAGCCCTCGACTCACTGATGTTGATGACCTTGAATAATTGAGTTCGACACCCCTGACTTGCTGATACACTTATAGGGTGATGAACTGAAAAGATGACCCAAACACTAGAAATTCCTAAAACTCTTGAAATGACACACGTTTTCCTCCCAGAACACCCTACAAACAAGATTTTTAAAAGGGAAGGGCCTAGAAATTTATAGGGTATTATGAAAATTATATTTTCAAATTTATTAAAATACATAAATATAAATATCCTTTGGAATTTTTTAATTCCATAATATTTATAAAATAAAACAATATAAAATGATTGAAAACTCAATAAATAAACACACCATTCATTCAATACAATTCTTAAACCATAATCCTTGATTTATCATTTTAGTCCTTAATACATCATTTTTATAATAATTGATGTTAAATATTTCCTCATAATTCATCAATATCAATGAAAAAATGATTCATACATAAAATTTACAAAAATAATTCGTACCATAAATCCCAAAATTTAGATTTCATTAATACCCCCTTTATCTTCTGACATTATCTCCATCTTTAAAAATTTAAATTTTTATTTATTTTATGAATGTTTATAATTAAATATTCCTGGTAATATTTGTATTATTAAATAAAATTATATATATATTAAATTATCATATCTGTTTTGGATAAAATAAAATGTGTTCCATAATTCAAACACTTTCATGAAGGTTATTTGAATTATAAAAAATCTATTAAAATTATTTGAACAATAATTTGAAATACTAATTATAATAAAATAATCCAGAAGGGATTATATGGTTTTGAAATATTTCATTCAATCCATGATGAAAAACAAAACAAAATCAATAGAAAATAACATCATGAAATTATTACAAGTTAAAATGAATATTTTTCGTTTTAATCTAATTCCATTGAAAAATATAAAATATTTTATGAATCAAATCCATAATATATAAATCAATTCACATTATAAAGTCAAATCATTAATGTATGACCTCGTGCTCGGAGCCAAAAGTGTAATGGAACATGGGGAATATTACCTTGTGACGACTTGGTAGATCGACAAGAGACCCCTCATGAGTATGGAACTATCATAACGATGCATGCATGGGTGATGATGTGATTATGTGGAATGAAATGATTTTTCCATGGTGGAAATGTGGTTTTGATTGGGAACTTGGGTTTGTTTCCTTTCATGGAAAAGATGGTTTTTGGTTAGAAGGATGGTTTTGTTGGAAAAATTTATTTGATATGAAACTTGTAATATTGTGACCTGTTTTGGAACTGTTTTATATAAATTTTTTTTGTATAAATGTGCTAACATGTTTTATCTTAGAGGCATGGGTTGTGAAGTCATTGGGGAAAACCTAGTGAGTTTCAATACTCACCCCCTTCTTTGGCACATTGGTGTTTTTGCAGATGTCATTTATCGGGATGTTGGCATGGGAAAGGTGGCAGACGTCTTTAGCACTACATAGTGATTTCTTGAGCTATTGGTAGAGTTGGATCATAGATCTCGTAGAGCCTTGGAGTCTTGTTTGTCTTTCAGTCTTGCCAGTTGTCTTTCCCCTGTTTACTCTTTTATAGTTTTGGTTTCCGTTGTTGCACTTTGGTTGGTTTAAAATGGAATAAATGGATGAACTATCTTTTTTTTAAATCATGCATCATATAGTTGTTCCTGGGAGATGTTTTTTTAGTTTTTGTTGTTGTTGGTTGTTTTCATTCAAAGGGTAAATTGTCCCCCATGGGTTTTAAAACCCTTCGGCATTTATTGCCAGCCTTTGGCACCTTGGGGACGTCGCTTTAGGCCACGTATTGGCTCGTTGAGCTCCCAAGAAAATGAGAATTGGCATGTCATTACAAATGGCATCAGAGAGAGGTTCAAATAAGTCACTTAAATGAAAAACTAGTTAGATCCACAATTTTAGGATCTCTCTTTAAGTTACTGCACGGTTTTTCCACACAGTTTGACAAACCGTGAGCTAACCATGCGTTACCTTCTTCCTTGGCCATCTTCCACGCACGGCCTCATCGCACGGTTTTTCCAAACAGTGCACACACCATGTGCTCTCCTTTGTCCAACAGACCATCACCTACACTTCTTTCACATGGTTTGGAAAACCGTGTACAGCCTGTGCATCCCCACATTTTGCCATGTTTCTCTTTAAAAGTCTCCCAAACTTCCTCTAAACACCTCCCATGTACTTTATGAACATAAAAATCATAAAACAAGGGTTACATACCAGAAACCGGGGGTAATACACAGTTCCTGTCATGTGTGAACAAGTCATGATAGTATATTACACCCCATGTAACTTTCATTCACAACATGTCGACTAGTAACAAATATAAATTACAACACATGTAATTTTTCATTATTTTCATAGAGGGTTTGTAATAGGATTTCTTTGTGAAATAATGAAATAATTCAAGAATTTTATAGTATAGGAAATGAGATTTCTCGTCATGTAATTATGATGCCCAATATTATAAATTCATGTCCCATGCGTCGTGTAACCATATGGACTCCCTTATCCTCAACTAGGAATCTTTTGAATCATTTTTCTTCACCCCAAATTCCCCATGAGCCGCCGCCATGGACCGAAGCTACTTTTCTCACCTTTTACATGGACTAATGCTCCTCCACACACCACCTTCTTCTATAGGATACCCTCTATGCACATACCATGTATGGTCGTTCATCTCATTTAGATATATCTATGTCTCTATATCCTCTTCAAATATTAAAGGGGGATGTTTATCTATTTTTTAATATAAATTTACATCTATGTTTGTTAGATATTGGTTAATATAAATCATGGATCTAAAAATTGAGTCAACATCTCAATCTATGCATTTATTCAACAAAAATTTTGGTTTTCCATTGGTGAGCATTCATATTCTCCATTCTTATGGTATGTGGTCTATAATTAAAATGCCAATGTATTTTTTCCAAATACTTTTATGTAATTATATATTTTCTGTTATATGTTTACAAATTAAGTTCATGCAAAAATAATTTACTTGGTAAATTAATTAATTAATGGAAATGTTAAAATTGGGGATATTGGGATTATAGTTTATGAATAATTAATTATAGATTTATTTATGATGGAATTGAGACAGTTAATTTGTAAAAATTATTTTTTAGATTAATTATTGGTATATTAAATTTATTGAGGTAGAACAATTAAGTGATGAATTAATTATGGTGTCACTGAATTGAGTGAGTTGGAATAAAAATATGAAAATTAATTAATTAGATTAATGAAATAAATAAATTATTTAATTAAATAAAATGATTAGTGAATTGGATAATTAACTAATTTATGTAAAGAGAATATTTAATTGTCGAATTAATGAATGTTATTAATTAAATGGAGTATTAATTAATGGATAATGGTGATTATTTAATTATGGGATTAAATTAAAGGATTTATGGTATTAATTGATTATGGAATTAATTAATGGAAGTTGATTTATATAATTACTAGGTGAATTAATTGGGGATTTGAATGTGATTACAAATTTTTGAAATTAATTAATTGAATTGAATTGAGAATTTAATTTGTTGATTAATTAAATAAATTGAATTAGAATAATATATAATGGAATTTATTAATGGAAATAATTAGTATTAATTTGATGGTGAATTAATTATTGGAAGTAATTTCATGGTTTATTAGTTGGATTAACTAATTTTTTTAATTAATTAATGGATGTTGTTGTGTTAATGAAATTTATTTCATTTGATTAATTAATTGGTTAATTATTCATGGGTTTTGTTTCGACGATGCAATTGAATGAATTTGATTAATTAAATGGGGATTTAATTATTTTGGAATTTTTGGTTACTGAGTTGATAAGATATGACAATTAGTTGTTGAATTAATTATGGGAAAATTATTTTTTTAAGGTTCGATACTAAATTTTGAATTAATTATTTAATATAGAAATATATTAATTTGAGATAATTAATTCTGTAATTTCTTATGAGATATTAAGACTTATAATATGAATAATTAATTATTGAAATAATTATGGGATAATTAGGTTGTAGAAACCGATTATTTGATAGATGAATCAATTAATCAAATTGATGTACTTAATTAATTGGGGAATTAATTAGGGGGATTTTTGTCATAAAATAATATTTGAATTATTGATGAAAGTGGTATAATTAGTTTTTTATTGAATGGAATTTTAGAGTTATTTTTATTAATTAATAACTAGATTAACTAATGGAAATGTACATGATTTATTAATAATTGATATAATTAAAGGACAATCTTGTGATTAATTAACATTTATAAAAATAGATGGAAACATGTATGGTTAATTTCTTTTGAATAAATTAAGAAAAAATCTAGGATTAATTAATCATTATATTTTTTAAAGGAAATTCATATTATTATTTATTTATTTAATTACTTTATGTAAAATGAGAAGGGTAATTAATCATTGGATAAATTAATTGAAATTTATATGATTATTTTATTATTTAATAAATTAATGAAAAATTAAGTGATTAATTAATCATTTGATTAATTAATAGAAAGACATATAATTAATTAATTATTGAGTTTATTAATAGAAATTGATGTGATTAAGTAATCATTGGAATAATTTATGGGAATGGGTATGATTTATTAATTATTCTATTAATTAATAGAATGTGTTTTGATAGGGATTTTTGTTGTGATTATGTTGGCATGGCGTAGAACGTGGATAAAAATATGTGTGTGAGAAAGTAATTTGAGAGGAAGACTGTGAGAGCATCCTTTAAGCTTGTTGAGAATAAACATATGAGCCTATTTAGAAGTACCATGAGATCTTATTTAAAAGGACTTTTTTAGCCTATTTAGAAGTAGACTATGATAGATTCCATTTTCTTTTCTAGGGGACTGTGAGATATCATAGAGTTTTCCTATGAGAAAGACTATGAGATATCCCCCCGTTGTTGGAGTATTACTATGATAATAGAAAAAGGATTTAATAGTATATTTATGTTTTATATTAGACCCTTGATACTATTCAGTAGCCTCTAGAGTACGTGGAGGCACTCGTGAGGTAATTTGACCGACTGTTTTGTGGAACTGCTATGTCGATCCCAAGCCGTGATGTAACAATGTGGTATCAAAAGGCTATCCTTCTCTTATTATTCTTTTTCGTACTGTTTGTGAAAGGTAAACAATAGATTATTAATATTTTGGGTTTGTTTATGAGCTATGCATGGGATTAGCTACCCCATGTATGGAGGAAACCCAATTTCCGAAATTTCGTTTTTTGTTTTTTCTATTTACTATTATGGTTGAATGTTATTTCACGTTGGGTGATACACTAGTTTTTTGATGTTATTATTTTTATAGATTTATTAATACTTAATTGTGGCTCTGAATTCCATGAGATTTTTGTTCCCATTCATCATTCTAGGCATACAATATTATTTCACTGCATTCATCATTTTAGGAACGCAAGTGAATATGATTTTTCATAAAGTTTTTAACATAAAAAAAATTTCCAGTCTACGGAAATGAAATTGAACATGTATCTAAATAAGAAATAAGAGGTCGTAAAAATGATGAAATATATGGAATAAATGGGTTTATAAATGAGAAAGCAGAAAATTTATAATTTCATTACCCTTGATTACCAAGACATATGTATAGGATGGATAAGGGTAGTGATAGTGCCTAGGTTTTGACTGTATGGTAGGAAAAGTGGAATGACAAGATATGGTACTATTTAAATCCCCATTGTTAACAAGGTTAATTTTGTGAATTGATAATTCCTTTTCTATTTATTTTCCCTTTTGTGTGTGTAGTTTTGGTTGTGAGAATACCACAGTTTGAGAACTCGGTTGTGAGTTGTGCGGGGGACCATCTTGTTTTGGATATGTGTGCCGAGATGATAGAAGGAAAGGAAACCCGAGTGTTTGGTATGATATTGGGTTCCCAAAATGAGATTTAACATTGGTGATGGAGAATATGTGGTGTTTTTCAATGATGAATTTTTTCTGTTCTATTAAGAAATGAATATATTTCCCCTTATTTGATAATGTCTTGGGTACCCTGAGAAATATTTGGATTTATGCTTAGCTGGATGAATGTTGTTTGGTAGGATATGTTGCCTCATAGAGGATTCACTTATGATGTCGTACATGTGGATAAAATTGGTGCAAGTTATTACATCAAAAGTTAAAAAAAATATATTCTAATGTTGGAACTATGGACAATGAATAATGTGGGTCATGGGTTGTGGTTATTGAGTTTTGTGACAGGTGGAGGTAACAATTCTACAATGTTGGGAGCATGGTGTAATTAGGGAGTTCATGTGGAAATTCCATGTGTTAAAAGTAGTGGCGTAAAATTACAAATGAGAAACCTATAAGAAACATGTTTAAATTTCATTGTGAACATCTAGGAAGACCATGGAGGTAGTGGATAGACATCCTTTCTAGGTTGTTTTTATGGAAGTTCTATGTGAGAGTTTTAAATGTTGTTCATACGGTTATTCGGAATAGTGAGCTGGGAAACCCCTTTGATATATTGTGGAAGTTGAAATTTGGAATAACACACAGTTTGATTACCATATGATATGTGTGTAATATCATGATGAATAAGGGTTATGTGGAAACACTATAATGATTATTTTTATAATGTGGAAACATGGATGCATTTAGAAAGAATATTATGAAAGAGAAACAGACAAAAGGGATCAATTGCTTGACATTTTTGACTCAAAATATTTGAGGTTATTGGGAATACAACTTGGGGATGAGCTGTTGTAAGGGGAGGATATTTTAAGATCCCATCATTATCTAGAGGATCCATAAGATTATGTGGTTAGTTCTATCTAAATAACATATACATGTTATGGACCCAATTCATAAAATTTATTGTTTTGGGAGGACCTTGTGAATTTAATTCAAGGATTGAACTAATTGACAACCTTGAAAAAGTATATCCCCTTTAAATGTTTTTCACCAAATGTTGACATTAAATTAAATTAGTTTCACCACATGTTGATATGTCATGAAAAAAGTTTTCACCACATTTTGAAAAGTCATAAATATATATTTCACCACCTCTAACTATCTTAAGATTTTTTTTGATATATCATTAATGTAAATTAAACAATTAATCATTTTTAATTTTTGGATTTTAAAGGGGTAGGGATTGGATTCATTGTAAAATTGTAAAATAATCCATGTATTTTAATGATGTGAAATGAAACATCACATTGATTAATTTAAGCATAAAATACATTAATGTCATGGATCCTACATCGCCAAATCATCTAAACTCCGATATCCTTCACTAAAAATCATTAGTATCATCATTTCATTACCACAAACACCTCGTGAAACTCCAACATGGACCAAATATCCTCAATTTAACTAATTCAGGGATGAAATAACTTCCACCCCCCATCGTCATCAACTGATGACCCTCCACCCACCTCTCAGGTATGGGTGTCCTTCTCGTTTCAATCACCCCCTTTCTTAATATCCTCTTCTCAGATAAAAGGTGGATATTTATCTATTGTTGGAACCAGATTTAGATCTAGGATTATTTGATCATTAATCATTTAAATAAATGATCTATGTATTGAATCAAGATCTCTTTCTACGTCATTATTCAGATGAAATTGGGGTTTTCTATTGGTGACTAGTTTACATCAAAAATATAGAGGAAGGTGGCCAATAATTCAAATCCCAAAGTCTAATTTTTTTATCTGTATGTAATTATAGAATTTCTACTAGATATTTATAAATTTCATTCTTGATCAAATTAATTAATTTGGTTAATTAATTTATTAAATGAAATGTTTATATTTGGAATATTGAGAATATAGTTTATGAATAATTAATTGTTGAATTAATAATGATGGAATTCAGATTTTTAGTTTTGAATAATTATATGTTGAGATTAATTACTTGAATATTGAGTTTTTTGAAATAGAAAAATTAATGGATAAATAAATTATGGGGTTATTGAATTTGGTAATATGGAATTACTAATTAGAGAATTAATTAATTATTGTTGTGTGATTATTATATTGTAAAATAAAATAAAAGGATTATTAACTTGTGAAATAATTAATGAGAGTAAATTGATTATTCAATTTTTTAATAAAATAATTTGAATAATTAAATGAAGAATCAGTTAATTGAGAAATGTGATTATTTAATTATAGAATTAAATAATTGGATTAATGGGATTAATTAACTAGGGAAATTATCAATGTTAGTTGATGTAAACCATTAATATGTGAATTATTTAAGGGACTTGATTTTGAATAATTAATTACTTAATTGATTAATGAAAATGACGTAAGCCCTTAATTTTGGAATTAATTAAATCGTTTGAATGAGAATAATAAATTTTGGAATTAAATAAAAGAAATTATTTGAATTAATTAATTGGTAAATTAATTAATGGATATAATGACATTTTTTTGTGTTGGATTAATTAATTGTAAATTAATTAATATAAATTATTATCATAATGAAAATGAATGAATTAGAATAATTAATATGTGAATTAATTAATGGTGTATGCTGTGTAGAAGAAATAAAATGAATTGGATTAATTAATTCGTGAATTAATTAATTTGGATTCGTGGGATATTCAATTGATAATGTATGAGAATTAGTTGTTGAATTAATTATTTGAAAATTAAAATTTTTATTTTCGATAATTAATTGTTGAAATAAAAATGTTATATTGAGATAGATTAATTAGAGGTAATTAATTCTATAATTAATTTAGAGATACTAAGATTGCAGATTTGAATATTAATGTATTGAAATAATTTTTTGATATTGAGTATATGAATATTGATTAATTAATGGGATTGATTTACTTTATAAATTGGGGTATTCATTAAGGGGATTTATGTGAATACTAATTTTTGAATTTGTAATAAATGTTGTATTATTAGTTTAATGTTTAATTGACTAATATAATGGTTGTGATTAATTATTAATTGGATTAATTAATGAATATAGATATGATTGATTAATAGTTGTATTAATTAAAGGAATATGATATGATTAATTAATCACAGTGTAAAATAATAGAAATGGATATGATTAATTCATTATTGAATTAATTAATATAAAATAATGTTATTAATTAATCATTGGATTAGTTAATAGAAATTTATATGGTAAATCAATTTCATAATTCGTTAATAGAAAATGTATCTATTAATTAATTGTTGGACTAATTAATGAAAATGGATATGAGTAATTTTTTTCAATTAAAAAAAGGAAAACAATGAGATTAATTAATCATTGAATTAATTAATGTAAATGAATGTGATTAATGGATTATTGAGTTAATTAATATAAATTTATTTGGCTAATTATTCATCGGATTAATTAATGTAAATAGTTATGATTAATTAATTAGTGACTTAGTTAATTTAATGTTTTGTGAAATAGGGTTTGGTTGCGATTATGTTTGCAAAGATTACCAAATGGGTAAAAACTAGGGTCTAAGAATGTAATTTTAGAGGGTGACCATGGAAGATTCCATTGAGACTGCTGAAGAGGACCATCTGAGCATATTGATAAGAAAAATGAGGTCATGTTTAGAATGATCATGTGTAGAGCCCTCACCAAAGATAGCCCTTATGCAGTGTCTACTATCAATTACATTGGCATGATTACAAGGGATCAAATCCTGAAGGACATAATAGTTTATTAGTCTCGGTATAGAATATATATAAATCAACAATTTATTACAAATGAATACACTAATTAAAACATATTTTTTTTCATAAATAACGAAATAAATAGCTCTAACGTTAACTCTAATCCATATTGTAAATCTTGGAATGAATTTTATAGCACGGTTTGTGGATTCTGGGTGATGAAAACATAAAAAGGGTGAGATAAAATGTTCAATAATATAAACATATTGTGAAATAAATAATAAATCAATGAGAATAATAAATTTTGACATGGTTAAAAACTAAACTCACATGCTATATAATCAATAAAATAGGATAAAAGTGTATAAAAAATGGAGTGGTAATAAATAGAAACACATTCATTCAAATAACTATATAAGGAAAAATAACTACGGATATGTTAGAAAATGAATGACATGCCATCAAAATAACTAAAATAGAAATGTATCAATGGATATTTTGATGAAAAATATCATGGTTGAATAATAACTTAATATAATATGATGAAAAATGATTAATAATTTAAATATATGTTTCTTAGATACGTAGAACCATTACCTTCATGAGATAGTTTTACTGTTAAAATTTTCACAACTAATTATCCCCATGAAACAATTGACGCATTGAGGGGATTTCATTAACCAGTCCACAACCCATAGAGCAAGGTTTAACCAGTACCTAACATGTATGGATTTCATTAAATGCTCCCCAACCCATGTATATCATGTCCAAATCATTTAAATAAATAAATTCACTTATAAAATATATTAATTGAATAAAATATTCATTATTATCATTATTTCCGCAAATAATCAAATAACATTCAAAGTAAACACCGCATGAAAAATAGTATAATGTTTAGGAAATACTAATATACATTGCATGAGAATATGGATATTCAAGTTTATTAACAATGAAAAATGATTACAATAAATTAAATATTTTATGATAAATATAACAATCATAAAAGAATATCATTTTGAAAATATAATCATGAATAACATTATTGAGGAGAATAATATATAATCATTACATAGTGTCCCTAAAACTTTGAACCATTTTGAACGTAATATCCTTGAAGTTATTACATTAAATAAATCATAAAATATCATTATAATAAGGGGAGTCATAATATAATAAAATAAATGATGTATATACACCAAATAAAAGCGAATTTTCCCAAAATAACAATTAAGCCTCAATGAAATGTAAATTGAGATGAAATTCCCATACCAATGCAGTATCACATAAATTGGGAAACCCAATGGTAATAATAATTAAATAAAAAAATTAAATAATAGGAAAATAATATAATTTATAATACTATATTTCAATGTGGTAGTACGTATACTATTTAAATGAAATTTTGATCATAATGATAATGTATTCCTCATTGAAAGAAAAGTTTGACAAGAATCACATATATATGAATAAAATGACAAAAATGTGATAATGAAAAATTAAAACTCTAAATTCCATGATGATAAATGAATAAATTACAAAATATATAAAAATGAGAATGAGTTACACCACATAATATAATTAAGTGGTGAAAATGAAATTTATCTCAAGAATGTTAAAAATGAGATAGAAATCTTGTACTATGTGTTTCCTTTCAGTTGAATGTCCTCTAACATCAAGTACAATAAAATAATGTTGATTTTATATATTATTGATATCCTTTTTCATGTTTATCAACAATTTCATTTCAATTATTACTTTTTTTTATACAACTGCTTAGTCAATAATATTTACATCAGGTGTTTCGAAAAAATTCAGTTTATGAGTTGAAAATAACCATGGTATGTGAACTGTGGTAAAATGGTTCATTACATAACATTTTATGTTAATTATCATGACATATTAATTATATTTATTAATAAAATTATACTTTTAAGAGAAATATATAAATATGGTTATGAGAAAATAATACATGTAAAAATCATGGAGACTGTATGTCGTATGTAAGCGTAAGTAATAGTTTCATTTTTTATTGACTATTACAGAATGGAGTTACATAATATCCTATATTTCCCAAATGATCATTATTTACTATATAAAATTTCCTTTAATCATATATACTTATATATAATTCTTGTAATGAAAAATGAGTCCCATCACGTCGAGGAGGAGGTAGTCCAATCATCCCTAAACGATATTATCACTTTATAAGTGATTGAAAGGGTTATAAATTAAATGATATATTTATATATCATATTTTAATAGAGTTAATTATTTCATGAATATAATATATATATTTTTTATGAATCATATGTTTAATTAAAACCATCCTTTTTAATTCCATGTTTAGTGTGAATGGATCACATAACTTCTAGTGGGCGGTAGTCCACACATCTTCAAAATATGTTATCATATTAACGTAAAATTGAATGTATTAAAATAATGTGTTATTAATATAATTAAAAAGAATAAATACTTAATAAATATCAAATATATGATATAGACATATTTTCCATCATAATAGAAATCATGAGATGTGGTATTGGAAAATTGGATAATCATTGTTTCGTTAGGTCGTAGTTCGTCACACACAAAAATTATATGTTTAGAACCCATTAGATTAATTTGAGTGTAAGTGTTGTTAAAAAAAATAGTATAACAACATAATTTTAAATTTATTATATTGTAGTTTTTATCAGATAATTGAATTATAAGAGTTTAGGGGTCGGAGAATATAAATAATACTAAAATCCACAAAGAATGATGATACTTTTTAATTAGGTAACTACATTTGGTTTATACCATAAGGCTTCCAAGGAAGTATTTTTGAACAAGAGGAGAAGTAAATATTGAGGTTGGGGATGTTTGGAATCAATATGGGAAGAAATTTATGTGCCTATTTGGTGTGATAGATGTTAGGAATGGGGATAAAAGGTGGCATTTTAGAGTTGAGTAAAAGGACTCACTTGGTATTTTTGAAAATATGTTCAGTGTACAAATGTTCATACATTAAAATTTTCACACCGAAACAAAAAAATAAATAATATAAGTTCAATGGATGAATTATTGTATAAAAATGGGTTTTGGACAAGTGGTTAGGTTATTGTTCCCTTATGTTAATTGTTTATCCCTTTATTAAGCATAAATTTTCCATAATAATTGTAATTAATTTTAAGCATTTTCACAAATATTTATGGTCAAAAAATAATTTTACCTTATTAAATATTATAAATTATTATTATTATTCATAATATAGAATGAATATATCCAAATTAAAATAATAAATTGGCATAAATTAAATTAAAATTCATCCCACATGCGAGACAACAACATGAGTTTTTAAATTAATAACTTTTAAAAGTAATATATGTTATTATATTCAGTCTCAAAGTAAAATTTTTTATAATAAACTAAATTTTATTAATTTATAAATAAATTATCTAGTTATACTTTAAAACCAATATATATCATAAATTAACCTTTTAAATAAATTAGATGAAAAACTAGTTTATGCTAAAATGCTATAATTTAAATATTCTCAAAAAATTAAATGTTTCAGGAAAAAATAATAAAATAATAAAATAATTATATAATAATTATTCTTTTTTTTATTTAAAATATTAAGTTCATTTTGGAATATAAATTAAATTATTTATTTGAAATTAATATTTAAAATGGGTTTTGGATTAAAAGATCGTAAAAATTGCTAAATAAAAATATAGGATTTTGTATAGAGAATTGTATTTTTGTGATATTATGCTTACCAAATCCATGTAATTAACATAAAAAATATTTTTATTGAATATATAACATATATAATTCTATAATATATATCACTTATTTGTTTTACATTAACTCTTTACGATAAAATAGCTTCTTGATCATTACAATGGTTTTATATAAATGCATTCTGTTTATATTCAATAGGTTCCCATATTTGTATCAAATTAATTTTTAGCATATTTATTAATATTATAATTTTATAAATAATATATTCCATTAGATAATTAATAATATTCATAACTTTTAATATATTGGATAGGTTGATTATTATTATATTAAATCTTAATATTTTAATAATGTGTGGGTAAAACTCTCTCTTGCATGAAATGTAATATTTTTAATAAAGTTTCTCTTTCTTGTAATGAACATTAACATAAGGTCAAGTTTATTAACAAATATAGAGTATATCAAATCTATTTAAAATTGTAAATATATTTTAACTTATCATGGTATTATATCCCCTTACATGATCGTTGTCCCGTAAAATGTTCTCTATAGAATTTAAGGTTCTTATTATTTAGTTTTGGGGTGTCACATTCTTCCCACATTAAGAAAATTTCTTCCATAAAATATAAACATGAAAACAGAGATAAAAAGATTTTATATAAACTGTTATTTATTACCCATATCATAAATATTGTAAATATAACCTTTTAATAAAAATAGAGAAAGGAAACTACCAATATAACTTAACTAGGTTCCTTAACATGAGAACATGTGTGGGAAATAGAAACAAGGATATTGAAGAAAATTTTAAAATATTATTTTCTAATGGACAGTGTCAGATAACATGATCATACTAATGTTATCAACCCCAAAATACTAATCCATATGTCTAAATAATGGTCATTGATATCATTAAAATGAAAATTATAATGAAAAATTTTTGAATTAAGAAAAATTTTCTAATATTGAGAAATTACATTACGACAAAAAATGTAATAAAATGTACCTAATAAATAGTTTTATATTTCATATGAAAAATAATAACATTTTTTTTCTTCGAGAAATTTATAATTCTATTATAAAATAATAATGATGCATAAATGACAAAAAAAAATTAAAAAGGTTCTTAAGGACTACAAAAGAGTTAAAATATGACTATATGTGTTTAACTATCTACAAAAACAAATATAATTAATTGATTAATATATAATCATACAAAGTGATACTACTGTGTCATCATTAATAATTATTTATTAAATTTTTTAACTAAAAACAATTTTAAAATTACTAGGACATTTCCTAGGTCCGAGGTTGATGTGATAAACTTATCTTCCTTTAGTTATGGGTTCATGAATTGTGGAATTTTAATATTTGATTTGTTTCCACCCATCCTGTAGGTTTAACATCTCTAAAACTTTCTTAATATAATTTTCAAAAGAATATTGACATCCTAAAAATTATTTTAACCACCATATATCATATTAACCAGGGTTTTCTATAGAATCCAAATATATAAATACGTCATCAAAATATTTCCCCATAGAAACTTCCTTAGTCTAGAGTTCATCCGTAATATCATTTGTAGTATTTCTTAATCAAGAAGCATTATCATTAGTCTAAAAACCATTTGTTTTAACCCATGATTCTTCATTAGTTTCCAAATCTATCTGAATGATTTTTAAAGAAAATGTGAATTATCCTAAGTGTATATGTCATGATTGTTAAAAGAGGTTTTTAGTAAATCTCCCTATTATGTAATAGGTTACCCGGAGTCAGGAGTGTAACATTTATTTATAGTTGTTACTCCAGGGTATATATATATTAGAACTACATATTCTTATAATATCTATATATGAATGTGTTTCTTGGAAGTCCCACATAATCTCTCCCTCCAAAATTGTTTCGTAGGTTCTACTACTCTTATAGTTAAATTATAACTTAGGATAATGTTTTATAAACAATGTTTTTATAAATCTAGTTCCCAGGGTTTATAAAAAACTTATTCTGATACCAACATTAGTGCCTCGACCCAAGATATCATTGAGTCAGTGTCTCCTATCAATTACA
Organism: Viscum album; assembly: GCA_963277665.1. Lineage (NCBI taxonomy): Eukaryota > Viridiplantae > Streptophyta > Magnoliopsida > Santalales > Viscaceae > Viscum > Viscum album. The sequence goes on along the minus strand of OY728126.1, from coordinate 358,112,369 downwards.
TTTGTTTGATAACAAATAATAAAGTCCCAATGATCCAAATAGAGTAGTTGCCTTGATAAACTAGATCCATAAATAATTTTGGTATTACTAATGAGTACTCCAATTATGGAAAATATTTTCAAAATATATAAATAAATTAATCTCCATATAACTCTAATTGGCCTACTAAATCCTCGAAAATCATTCATAGTACACTTATAGGTTTTTTAGCGAATGAAACGTAATAAGGGTGAGATGAAATGATCGGTAGGTAAAAACTACAGTGGAATAAATAATGAAGAAATAATAATAATAGTTATGAAATGGTGAATAACTGAACTCACAAGCTATATAATAATTAAACTATTAATTAAGTGAAAACAAATATGGCATGAAAATATATGTAAACCTATTGCACCAGTATAACTAAAAACCAAATATATTAATGTAAATGTCGATGAAAAATATCATGGTTGAATAATAACATAAACTGATATGAGGTAAAATCCATAATTATTTGATACTGGGTTTCCTAGGTACATGGAACCCTTACCGTCAAAATATTGTTTAGCTATTCAAATTTACACAACAAATTCATTACATGAGACTATTGATGTATCAATGAGATTTAATTAACTGGTCCCCAACCTATAGAGATTTCATTAACCTATCATTAACCCATAGGTTTTCATTAGAGGTCCCCAACTAGAATTATTCATGTCCAAACAATTTAAATAAATAAAAATTTCCCTATAATATATATATATTATATAAAGGATGAGAGTTTATCCATATTTCCCAAATAGGAAAATAATATTCAAAGTATACACCAAAAGAAAAAATGTTTATTATTTAGGCAATAATAATATCAATTTTAATAGAATAATGATATTTAAGTAATTTTTGGATGAAACATGATTACCATAAAGTGAAATTTTCAATATAATGATAGCAATCACAAAAGGATGTCAGATTGAAATGATAATCATTAATAACACTCTTGAAGTGAATAATATTTAAAAAAATTGAAGGTTCCCATACCACTTTTAAACATTTTAATCATAATCTCCAGAAATTTATGATGATAGATGAAACATATAATATAATTAGAATAAAGGTATTCGTGATATTATTATAAAAATTATGTATATACATTCAATAAATGTGAATTGGTGAAAAATGATAAATAAGGATCAATAAAAATAAAATTGAGACGAAATTACCTTACTATTGTGGTAACAAATGATTTTGGAACCCCAAAGGTCATAATAATTAAATAAAACATTTAAATAAACTGAACATATTATAATTCATGATATATATTTCAACATGGTATTATGTACACAACATATAAGAAATTAGGTTCGCACCAATAAAATATGCCTCAGAGAAAGAAAAGTAATAAATAAATCCCATACATATGAATTGAAAGTACTAAAAGTGAAAATAATGAAATTGAACATATAAATAACATGATTTTAAATGAATTCATGACATAATATATCAAAATAGGTAGTAGGCACACCACAAAAAATGAAGTAAGTAGTGAATGTGAAATTTACGCCACGGATATAAATGTGGACAGAGAAATCCCTTACCTTGAGATTCGATTCACATGAACATCCTTTAACATTCATATATAATAAAATAATTTTAGTTTTATAATTAATTTTGATACATTTTAATTTTTATAATTACATTTATTTAACATTTTCACTATGTTGTCTAAAACTACTTAAACAATTATGTTTATATCGGGTGTTTTGACCAAATTCATTTTCTGTGTGTCAATTAAAATTGGTAGGTCAACTATGGTCAAAGGGATCAATAAAAACCATTTAAATAATAATAATCATTAAATAATTATCATATTTTTTCATAAATTATTATTTTTGGATAAATAATTAAATATTATTAAAAAATTGAACCAATGTTACAATCATGGAGACAGTATGCCATACACACGCCAAACTAACATTATCATTTTTCAATGATCATTATGGAAAGAAGGAAACTGAAACCATATCATTGGAGAATGATAACTAAATCCTATATACCATTTTATTTAATCATATATACTTATATATATAATATTTTGTGTTGAACAAGGAATCACGTCATCTCAAGGAGGTGGTAGTTGACATGTTTATGAACAACACCATCATCATTTATTTGTGGGAAAGTGTAATAAATAGAATGATATATATATAGCACTTATAGATATATATTTATGTCATGAATATAATATAAAGGTTTTTCATGTAACATATTCTTAATTAAAACCATTTATATACATTCAATGTTTAGTGTGAATGAGTCACATTGCTTCGATGCGGCTGTAGTCCACACATCCTCAAACGATGTAATATTATTAAAATAAAATGGAATGTATTAAATATATGCATAAGAAAATTAATAAAAAAATTAAAATACATAATAAATATCATATATGTAAAAAATAAATGTTTCTCCCTCATAATGTCCTCAATGAATGGTGGTTTGGGAGAAATGAGCAATCTTTGTTTCTGGAGGCAGCAATTGACTGTACCCAAAATCAGTAAGTTCATTTTCCCTCAGATGGATTTGTGTGTATGTTTTGGTCAAGATATTAGCATAAAAATATCCATGTATATATATTATAATTTTGTTGTTATACAATGATATAAAATGAAGTGTTAAGGGGTTGTAGAATGGAAAGAAAACATAAAAGCATAAGGAAATATTTTAGCTCTCAATCGGGTCACTACTTTTTGTTTGTAGAAAAAGGATTAGGAAGAAGGAATTATGCCAAAAATTTGATTAAAGGTATAAGTTATGGGTTTTTGGAAGATATAAGTGAAGGAAATGTATTAACCATAGTTTTTAGAGGTTTTAGGAATGTGTAGAGGTGGTGGCCTTATATAGTGGAGGAAAAGGTCTCAATTTTTATTTTTTTTATTAGAATTTTGGGGTACAAACGTTCACACCTAACACAATTATTACAGAACAACTCAATAATGCAAGGTTATTGGATGAATCATACACAACTGATGGTTTTGGAGATAGGGATAGGTTATTTGGGCCCTTAAGATAAATGTTTCATAATTTATTTAACATTATGTTTCTGTAATAATTGCAAGGAATTGTAATTAATTTCACTAATATTTTTGATGAAAAAGTATTATTACATTATTATAATTTATAAATAATTATTATTCTATATTTGGAATAAACTTTTTCCATATTCCAATCATTTAAGTGGAAGAAAATAATTTAAAACTTATCCGGTATGTGCTATGACGACATGTGGGTGTAATGTAAAAACCATACAAAATTTTTATATGTTTTTATACACAATTTCAAAGTGAACATGATTATAATGAAATAAATTTGATTAATTGATAAATATATTATATATTTATAATTTTAAATAAATATAAAACATAATTTAATAGTATAAATAAATCAGATGAAAATTCTGTTTTGACCTAAAATGCAGTATTTAAACTGTTCATTAAAAAAATAAAATGTTTCAAAATAAAATCATAAATTCACCCTAACAAAGAAATTATTTATGTAATTCAAATATAAATTTTATAATGACATTTTAAATCAATTAATGTTGAAAAAATAATGTTTAAAATATTTTCTCCTTTAAAAGGTTAAAAAATGGAATAATAAAATTATATTTTTTTTGGCTGAAATTGGGATTGTAGGGAAATTTTTATTATAAAATAAATTGGATTAAAATAAAAAAATTTAAATATAATATATATATATATATATATATAATAAATAAATAGTTTTTATAACATTAATTTATTTGTATAAAATAACATTGTTATCATGAAATTGGTTTTATATAAAAACAATCCATTTATATTCATTTGGTTCCTATATTAATTTTCAATATACTTTTAATCAATAAATTAAACATATATTATAATAAATAATTTATTTCATAATACAGTTAATACTATTTTAAAAATTCTAATTTAATGGTTTTGTTAAGTATTATTATATTAAATAATAATATTTTAATAAGGTCTGGTTAGAACTCGGTCTTTCAAATAATGTAATATTTTGACAAAAGTCACTCTTGCATGTAACAAAAGGTAACTTAGTGTTTAGTTAGTTAATAAATATAAAATATATGAAATAAATGTAAAATAATAAATATATTTTAAAATTATTATGATTTTCGATGCCCTTATGCGCTTGGTTTCATGTGTCATTCACGTTATCGATTATAATGTTCATATTATAGAATTTCGGGGTGTTACATTGTGTGAGCATGTTTAGTGGAATACCATGAGATATTTCATTTGTAATTCAGTTGAATAATAAATGATCAAGGACATTATCCAAGGTAAATACTGTGACATATTCCTCATTTTAGTATAAATAATTTATCATTTGTTTAGTTTTACATACATTATGCCCTTGAGGTTAGATCCCAAGGTACACATTACTCGTGCTAGATTGATTTATATGTTTTATTTATTTGATAAGACAATGATTTGGATATTTAATTGTAATATAGACGTTCAGATAATATATCCCATGGGGATAGTTCACACTCCAGTTTGATGATATGAAAAAGGTATCATGACACATGGGGGTCTATGGGAACTTGGGGGATTATGCGGTTAACTAAAGAATAATTGAATAAATATAATCACATTAATCTATTAGTTTAAATTTATTAATTATAATACTTCATAAACTATTATTTGATTGTATATGTTTTTGATAGCATTTTTGGCTTCCTACTAGGTTGTACTCTTACCCTATTCTGGATTCCCAATCAGTACATTAATAGACATTTTTTTTGGATAGGTTAATAGAAATTTCCATGTGCTATAGGGATGAGTTTTGATGGAGCATGGATGACGAAACTAGAAATGGTTGGGGGTCCTCTTGGGAGTTGTCAACGTCTTTACATTTTTTTTCATTTTAAACATGGTGCGTATTTAACATGTAATATATAATATTCTATTATGATTCTATATTTCCATTTTTTGTCATCTGGTGATTCGAGTTTTATTTGTGTTCATATATATGATTATTCTTTAATTTATTTATTTCCTATAGTTTAATACTTTGAAAAAATATAAATGAGGGTACAATATCCCCATGATTGATATTAAACCCTTTATGATTGTCGATAGCCTCTGGATTATAGAGAGGCGCACCTGAGGTCATGTTACTGACAAATTCGAGGAACCAGTGTGTGAAACCTGGACTAGGATATTAGAGAGTTTGTAGTTGAGATCTATGATATCGAAGAGATATATATTTATATATGAACCATTTCATTGGTTTATGAATTTTGTAGGATTTTATTCCTAGAGGACAGTACCTGAGAGTGACATTGGGAGATGTTTTCTTAGTATAGGGAGAAATATTTACATATTCCATACAATTTTCTCCTTGGGATGGGATGTTTGTATCATTCAATGTTAAATTTGTTTCTATTTTTTTATGTATGATGTTATATTTATTTTCATTTTATATAAATTGTAGAACATATTTCATAATAGAGAAGTATTATATTTTACTAAATAAAACCCATTTGGGTGGGTCAGTTCCACCTGAATCTAATCGTTTCATAACATGTAGGATGGAGTTCCTTGAATCATGTTTTCAGAGCTTTTCATTACATTTATTTTAGAAGTTATTGGTTTTTTCTGACTAAAGTATGTAAATATTGAGAAATGATGTAGTTATGTAAAATGAGGCAATTTGTGGCTATGTTGTGTGTATTATGTGAGTTTTATTTTACGTTATAGGATATTGGTATCACTAAGGATTAAAAATATATTTGAGAGGTATATTATAGGATAGTCATTTATAACCCTTATACTTTTTTCATTGGTGTTTGATTCTTGATGGTGGGATTATTTTTACAAATATTTTAGGTAATGTGCAGTGCCTTTCATGATTTTTAAACTTCCGTTTTTGGGTGACATGAGTGTTTCAGATGAAGATTCCTATTGGTTTTAAGATTAATTGTGTTTCTATATAAAATTAATAACATTAATGGTGTGCATGACTTGAATTATGGTTCAACGATTGTGTATCATTCTATTTTCCAACATTGGATGTTTCTAAAATTGGAATCCATGATAAGAAGTCATTTTATTAAAGTGAAATTCATGACATGTCATTAAATCTAGTCATTACAACACTATTTTTGGAATATGATATAAATTTTTGAAAACCAATGGATTTAACATAGGGATGGTGTTACAATAAATGAAAGAATTATAATTCTAGCATTTAAACCCTTTATTTTGGTATAATTTTAATTATTTTTTTGTATCACTACCTCCATATTTTCTTAGAAAAATAGAGATTATTTTTTAGGATCTTCCATCACTCCACCATGTGTATTTATCCACTAGCTCTGTTGTATTCATGGTCAAAATTAGTGGGAATCGCTTCTCACCTTATTGGTTGTTTTCTTCAATTCACCACCCGAGGATCCACTTAACTAGCGTGGTATTGGTTTTTATTGTGATCGGGTAATCTTTTTTTATAAACATTGATGTAGTGTAAATTTATCAATGTGGTTTTTTGTTGGGCATACATTAATGTATTCTTTACCATAATGAGCACAATGTGTTGCAAAATCATGATTTAGGCCATGAATCCATCATTCATCAATTTTGTGTATCATGTAGGTATTATTTTCATTTATTTATATATGGTTGATGGTTTGGATAGATTAATTATACAAAATATATTTTCTAATTGACATTTATAGGTTTGGGGAAAGATTGATATAAATTTAGAACTTTGATATTAATTTAATGATGTGTTTTAATGGGATGAATTCCCAACTGAAATTCATAACTTTTAGTGGATTTTGTCATGTGATATATTTGTTTGATATGGAATCCCAATTTATTGTTTTTGTGATTTCAACAATAATGTATTGATGAAATACAAATTACATTTTTATAATATATCGAATCCCTTAATTTATGGCCATTATGATAACACACCTAACATAAATTGATATATGATATATGACCTTTTAATAAATATGTAAAATGATCGTTAATAAAATTAGATATAGAGATATTATTTAGGTAGGCAATGTATTGTTGAGATGTAGTGTGGGGTGATGAATGGTTAGTCATTCCATGCTCTTGGGGTCGAAATTTGATAGTTGTTTGGATGTTAATTTTGGGTGGTGATGTGATGGTAGTTTGGACATACTTTTGAGATAGTGATCTAATGGTTTTTTTATATTCATTTAGGGTGATCAAGATATGGTTGTTTGGAATTACATTTGGGTTTGTGAGGAAATGATTTTTTAGGTTTCCTTTTTGGGAGAGAGGTGATGGTTTGTATGTTCCTGGCTTTAGGGTGTTGTGGTGATGGTTTCTTAAGATGTTCTTTTTTCATTGATATCTCATATTTTTTTGCCATTATTTTTCAGTAGTGAGGTGATAATTTTATCAATTCCTTTTTGGTGGAATAATAATTATTTTTTAGTTCCTGATTTTGGGGTGATGAGGAGATGATTTATGGGAAATATGGGAAATTGTAATGCACGATTTCATAATTCTAGAATTTTGGGTAGTGATGGAATATTTAATTAAAAAAGAATAAAATACATGGGATTTTGTTTGGTTAATGGGATGGAAATAACCATTGAACAAAAAAATAGAATTTTATTTGATCAATGTTATTGTTCGTAAGTAATGAAACTAATGGTATGCATAATCGAATTTGTTGGAAAAGAAATATGTGAATTGTGGTTTGTGTGGTGTTATGCATTTAGTTTTGATAGTGAATGTGGAAGTGTCCTGAGGTGGTTTGTTTTTTTAACCCTTTAGTTGGCATTGTGTGTGGATTGTATATATATAAACTATATTATTACTTATGATTTTTCTTACACCTCACGAAATTTGAGAACTATTTATCAAAACTCATATATTCATAGAGTGGATTTTTATCAAAATAATTTATATTCATGAGGATGGATATAAGGCTACCAAATTAGTCTCACTCACTATTTTTTAAAGTAGATATATACAAGTGGTCGTGGGTGGAAGTCTGTTAGTGATCTAGGTGGTGACACCAATATTATTGAGAGATTTTTGTTATTTATGCTTTGTGGGGTGGTGGACCATGTATCTTGGAGTGTGATGTATTATGACTGTGTTATGGGGAGTTGACTTAGGTTTCGTTGGGAAGGATTCAATTTGACTATACAGTGGGGTTTCTTATGGAGGGTTCATGAATGGTAAGATGAAATATGTGTTTGATGTTCTTCATGTTAATTATTTCCTACTAATCTGGTTATCAAAGTGGATGTGATGTGATAGACCATGTTTCTACTAGTATGATGTGATGTGATTGTGCCATGGGGTTCTGCAAGATATTATTCGAATGTGATGGGAGTGCTGGGAGTTGCGATGTTGGGGCATCAGAGTGGAAAATCAGTGGGAATTACAGTGGGGTTCCCTTTAACTATGTGATTTATATTATATTATTACACATGGATTATATTATTTAATGAATTTTTCTTGATGAAGATTGGATAGATAGATAACATGTGTAGGTTTTATTAGTTCTGTTGTTTTTTCAAGGTTTCATTATTATTATTCTTTAACATTTTCATGAGAGAATTTGGTTTTCTTACTGAGTGTAATTATATTCTCACCAAATGTATATCTACTAACTTGCAGGTTTTAGGTGTATTACATGGATATTGATGGAAACTACTATATTAGAAATTTTTCGATGGTTCCAAGACCTTTTGATTAGCAATTCTTATTTTTATTTACTTTTGGGGACTTTTATTTGTATTAGTTGTATCTATAAACACATGTGGGATGGTTTTGGTTTTATTTTAAATATTATCATGGAGTTAATTTTGGATTAATCATCTTATTTCACGATCCTATGTTTTTATAGTTGGTAATTCCACCCATTTTATAATATTTTTTTACCCTCAGTGCTAGTTTCTTACCTGAGGACTATTCGAGGAAGGAATCAAGAGGTCATTATCTTTATCCCCTCATTGTAATATCTTTGGTGGGAGGGGGTAGAGACATACACTTAGTTGTATATGTAACATATATGGATCATCATCCAATTAACAATTGATTGATTTATTATCTAGGAGAACCATACAATTTCTATGTTAATAAAAAATTTAATGGTTATACAACACATAAACATATAAAATAGACTTATCTCTTGGTATATCACTAACATTCTCTAATCGTAATTCCTAAAGTAATCATCATGACCTCAAATAAAATAAATTGTTATATATACAATTAATATTTGGAAAAAATTATCTTATCATACCATAATGATATTTTTCACTATTATTAGACACTAATGTTAACAAAATATTATCTATAGTTATAAAAAAACCACTATGATGCTATCATATTCTCCATGGAAGCACACTGCTGAATGCGATTCTAATACACATTAATTTAAATCATTATTTGATAAAAACTATGATTCAGTACTATCATGGACATCCCAAATACATGACATAATATAATTTATTGAATTTAAATATTGTAGAAAGGTCATTTAGGTTTAAATTATTTGTTAATTATGAAAAATATTTAAACACTAAACTATGCCTTTTTAAACCAAAATATATTTTTTGTAATTTATAAAAAAAATTCTAGATAAATCTACAACAATCTCCCACAATTATCTATATATGATTAACATCTACCCATATCAAAATTTATAGTATTCATCTGAGATCGTGTAAATTGAATCATATGAATTTGTGTAATAATAGTTGATTATAAATGATAAACGTATGGGACAAAATATATGACTAAATGGTTTTTTATGATATATAATAGACATATACCAGAAATTGAATAGATGAAAAATAATGGAAATTTTTTAAATAAAATAATAAATTCATTAAAATTATGAGGAACCATAATCAATAAATATTTTCAATGATATAATAAGAAGTTCATTAGAAAATTGAGAATTATTGTGGAAGAAAAATGAATTTTGGTGTAGTATAAAACGAACATACCCATTGAATTCATGAATAAACATAAGAATATACAATCAGAAAACAATGTATAATGATTCACCGCCACATTTAAATAATAATTTAAAATATGATTCACTACTATATTCCCATTGTGGTCCAAACATACCTACCTAATTACCAATATAGAACATGATTCACTACCAAATTCCTATAGTGATGTAGGAATCACTACAAATTTAACATATTTGGGATATTATTACATACTCAATTACCATAGGTACATAAAGATATACCAATCCACCACAAATTCATTAGTATATAATATATGACCACACTATTCATTATCATTGAAAATGAGTTCAAGATAAAAACAATCATTCCACGTATCATAAAAACCACATTAGATGGGAATGTGTTTCATTCAAAATGTATAAATACATTATTACAACTAAATGATTTTTATATTAATTTTCAATGGAATCACATAGATAAATAATAAAATTTAATAATTAGATAATTCCATTTCAAATATATGTTTATCCAACGATATTCTGTAATTTTTTGGATATTATAATTTTCTTAAGATATTAAATAATATGGTTTTTAAAATTTATAGAAAAATTATATATAATTAAAATAATAGTTTCATTATCCTATTTATGTCTGGAATACAAGTCAACACAATTAAATCAATTTAATGGAAAAAATAATATTCACAAATTAATAGAATTTGAATTAAATTTATAAGCATATATAGAATATGATTTGATGGAAAATAGAGTAATAGAACATTTAATTGATCGGAAATAAAATTAAATAATCTTTTTAAATATTTATGGTGGATGATATTATTTGAAATTAATTCCTAGATAATTAATAATATATTACATTTTTCGATGACATTTCTGAAATATAATTTTTAGGAGTTTTAAAAAAATTTCTCTAGAACACAGAATAATAATAACATTTTTGAAATAAATCTAATAAATTTGTCAAATATTTTAATTTACTAACAATGCAAATGAATATAGAAATATACATTTTATAGTACAAAGGGGGATAAATTATTTATTAATATATAAAATAATTAAAACATATTTAATATAATATTCATAAAAATATGATATTACATGTTACTTTCAAAAGATATTTTCAAAATTTTTATCTAAATTCCTGGTTAATTAATTTATATTAAAACATAATCATCAAAAAAATATACCTAAAATGAAATATATGTGGGGAAACCAACATTAATGTTTGTTGTAGTTATTCTCAGCATTGATTTACTTTTATGGGATATAATTTTCTATGTTAAATGGTCATCATTTAATGATAATTTTCCATATGAGTGGAAGAGAATTTGACATTAAATTAAATTATATTATGGAGAAATAAGTCTTCCTGGAAAAAGGATAACTATGAGATATTATAACATCATGAATGGAGTTATGTAAAAAACATCTAATTTTTGTATCAATCAAATTTGAACTCATTAGAGAGGAAAATATGTAACACTCATCAAACAAAATTAAAATAATAATATGTAAAAATTGGGTCATTATTTTTAGATACACCATTACAAAAAAAATTGTGTATAGTATGAAATATATCTCAAGAAGTTAGAATTTTTAAATAGAAACATTAATATATATTCCATTAGAGTTCAATGAACTGTAAAATTATGTATAAGAAACATAAATATTTAAATCATCCAATTTAGAACCTACATCAAAATGAATAAATTTTGATAAATGTTATTTATAGTTATTATACCTGAGTATACTAAATCGTTTTTAGTTAATTTCATTATTGCATGTCAGTAATATTTATTTAGTTGAAATTGTATAACATGGTGGTATTTTTATTCATTCATCTCCCATTGATGATCATTTAATGATTACTAGAGTTATTGTAATTGGTTTTTCATATTTAATAATAATTATATAATTTCATTATATATAAATGTTTTTAATGGCCCCCAAAGATGAATCTGGGGAAGAGATTTTTCTTTTCCTCTTATACAATTAATGTGGTTTTAAAAATTAATTAATTATTTATTTATTAATTTAAAAATCAAGATTAAAAAAATATGTATAAATAATATTACTATAATTTCAATTCAAATATTAATCATTGATATATATTAATATCTTTTATCATGTAGGTTGTTAGTCTAGCATAATCATGAGGAAACTGAAAGGAACAAACTATTATTGAATTAAATGATTTTTCATTAAGGATAATACCAATATTTTAGTAGAATGGTGATATATTATGGATTTTATTAATTTATGGATTCCAATATAAAGTTATATTTAAAATTATTAATCAATGTTGATGAAAAAAAATATGTTACCCCATATAGGTGGTAGTTTACAAAATAGACATTTAACATTATCATTTAAAAAAAATAAGATTATAAATGTGTATAATAAATTAATTTATTTGTATCATTAATATAACATATCTATAAAATATTTTTTAATCATGATCATATTAAAACATTCCTTGAGATAAGGTTGAACAAAATGAATTTTGTCAAGTAATGGATGCAGTAATCAAAAAAATCCCAGATCTACATTCCTTTGTTTTTATATATCGGTGTAAAGAAAAATATAAGGGTTGATCAATTTATATATCAATATCTTATGACATTAATTATTATATGATAATTATATTTATGTGGTTATAAATGGAATTAGTGAAAAGTATTAATTTTAATGGATTAATATGTTCTTAATAGTTATATTGGGAGATTGATTTTTCTCATAGAAATGTCATCCAAAATATGTGCCTTAAGATAAAATGTGGTAAATAGAGACTTGTAGAAGAGAGAGGTTTATCAGAGAATAAAAGGAGGATTGTTGTAAATAAATTTAATGTAGTAGGCTTATCAATATGAGATGAAAGAATACCTTTTTTTCGTGATGTGGGGTGCAGTTTTGGAAACATGCTTTACATTTTCAATAATGTAAAATTACTATTGATGTTTAATAATTAGAAAATGATGGAAAAATAGAATTTATGGGTTTTATTATTTAATCAAACACTATCAGTCCGTATAGAATCATGTATTCAACATATGTTTAATAGTTTCTTATATTAGAACAACGCCTTTCAAATTTTTTTATTTACCGAGGAAATTAATTTTATCCCTTATATTTAATTTCAATTAACAAAATTTAAATTCACATTTTTATGTAATTAGAACCATATAATTCAAAATAAAAAAATTGAAAATATTTTTCTAACTTCAGGAAAAAATATTTTTAAAATAAAAACTCATAACATGGAAACTAATTTTTTTAGAAAAATGTGTTTTTAATAAAATAAAATATGACTAAGGAATGATTATAAACAATATGACATTATGTTTTCGAAATTTGATTATCATGAAACATAAATAGATATTCATATATATAATAAATCCAATAGAAAATTTTATTATTAAATAAAATATTTAATATAAAATATGACGAATAATTTTTATTGAAATCAAAATAATAAATTTGTTTTATAAGGATAATTGTAAATTTTAAAATCGTTAAATAATATCATTAAAATTATTTTTTTTAATAAAAATTAAATCAAATTGAAATATTGTCCTTTCTTCTTTAATGATTACATAATAAAAGTCATGATTTATTATTTTTTTTGTTATTCATCTAAAAATGAAATTTAGCAAACGCCAAATAATTTACCATCAATTAATATTTTCATAAATAATTTCATCATTACACCCCTTTATTCAAATAACTAAAATATAACTTTTGGTTTTATATATTTTAATGATGTAGAACTATTAATATCGAAAACATTTCTATTCTGCCAAGTGATAAAATGTAAAATATGTGAGATAAATGTTTTAATTAATTTTTTATAATATATTCCTAATTTGTAGAAATATATCCCCTAAATATCAATTTACATAAAATAATATTGATTTATATTATAGAGGATGTTGTGTTTTTTTATTTCATTATCTTTTATGTCATTATAATTTTGATGATCTTGATTTTTTATGTCATACGATTTTCCTCAAACCAAAAATGTTCGAGTTCATCTTCCGATATTTCTAATGTAAAAACCAATTAAGCTAACCCCTTTATATAATCTAATATATGTGCTAAATCATGTTGTATTATATTATCATGTTACATATAACCCTGGAGCCCCTGGGTCCTATGCCTCGACTGCATGCAGCTGTTCCCGTCCCTATCCCCCAGCTCCATGAGCCGGGTGCAAACCTCATAGGGGTGTTGGTTGAAGTAAGTCAAAGCATATTCCACCTCCCGCATCTTTCCCATTTCCATTGCCACATCCACCGCCTAGTGGGTTTGTCTGATCCACTCCTTGCCTCTACCTTAGTTGTCTATCCACGGCTTCCCTATCAGCAGATCAACGGGTCGGGCAATCTCTAGTGAGATGTCTCCTACCGTTTCACGTGTTGCATCGCTTCTCCATAGGCTGACTGGATCCATCCTAAGAGGGATAGACTATAGATCCTCTATCCTGGGTCCTCCAATGATGTTTCTCATGTCCTGATCCCTATGCCTAACGTCGGATCCCTATTGCTGGGCTCTCCGCACTTGTCTGCCTACTACTGACTGTCGTTGGTTGTCTCTGCTCCGCCAAGAAGCTCTGGATCACCAAGTCCCACTCGATCAATCCATCATAAGTCTAAATGCATAGAGGCATGACACTAGCTCAGATGTCTCGTCATAGACATCACTCGAAGGTCCGACATCTGAATTACTGATCCATGAACATTTCCATTGAGTAGTGGGAAAGGTTGGTGAACCTCGATGAATAGTCATCTACTGTCATACTGCCCTGTTAGAGCTGAAGAAGCTCATGGATGTGCAGAACTCTAAGCGTAACCATAAAGAACTATTCCTTGAAGAGTCTCTCAAACTCCGTCCATGAAAGAGTATTCACATCGTGAGTCTGTGTGGTCAGACTCAACCATTGTCCCATTGAAACTTGAAGAAGGCTTTCTCCTATGATCACCATCTAGTATGCTAGTGTCCTCACTGGACGGAAAATCCTTGTCACCACCTCAAGCTAGTCCTTAGCCGCCTGAGGGTCGGGCTTGCCTCGGAACCTGAGGTGTCTCTGTCTCTGGAACTCATGGAGCGCGCTCAGCCTGCGCTCCTTGTCCGTCGGTACCGCAGGTACCACAGGCTGCTCCACTAGTGGCGTCATAACTAGTGCACCACCTGGTGGAAATGCCTAGATAACTGGTCCATGTATCGAAGCCTCTTCACTAAGGGGGTCATCCTCGTGATTGTGCTTCTGAATCCTAGCGTGGATCCATCGCTGAGGCATTCTGTATGGAACCAAGATGTACCATGGTCAATGAGTATATCTGGATAGCTGACATAAAGGACATGGAAAACACAACCCATTCCTATATGATGCATAATAGTTTCTTTTATTTCCTCACAACCAGTGTTTTCATGTAGCGAGTCAAAAATAAGGTTATTAGAGTCCTGCTGTATGGATACGTTGGCCGTCGCACCAACACTGGAGTCTCTGGCCAGAAATCCAAGCTCAAAACAGTTAACAATATTGCCTCAAACTCACAGACTCTTGGTCCTATGGTAAAACCAACCACCTCTGATACCAATCTATCACGACCCATCCAGTTGGGACTCGTTTCGCGACTCCCCAAGCCCACCTCCAATAGGCCAGGGGCTAGTGACAAGCACCGAGTATGAATATTACTAACATGGGAGGCATTGACTTAGTACTTGTACACATGCACACATCTCCAAGCCCATAAATGCTTAAATGAAAAAAACAATAAGGAACAAAATGCATGCATACAAGTAAACCCAACCAACAGAGTACGATGGAATGTAAAGTACTGAATGTAAACTGGTCCAGAATACAAGCCCACCAAAACAAGAGTCCGAAAACTGCAAAGTCCAACCTGTAAACACAAAAGGTACTAGGACCATGACTCATAGACGTTGGAACACCATGGACTATAGGGAACTCAAAAATCTCGGTCATGTCCTAGTCCACCATGGACTCTATCAAAAGGCTACTCGTCTACACAAGACACGACACATGTGAGCAAAGCCCTTGCAAGGGTGAGTATAACAATACTTAGTAGAGGAACCCAAAAACCAAAAAGTCATACACAAATTGAAGGTATAGTCAGCTATGGACATTATATCCCTACAGAACATATAGCACAAACCAGATATACTCAAAACCCAAACATGTAGTCTAGAGGCAAGTCACACAACCACATACCCCCAGATAAGGGTTTTAGTTCAAATATTTAACAAAGCACTCTTTCTGGGAGAACACAATCTACGCATCTTATAGCTCTGATGACGTCTATTGGAGAAGTACTGTGCGTGAGGAAACATCATGAGAGGTAGTTACACTCATTACGAGAGACACACTATTGAGTGAGAAGGTCACGACATAGAGATGCACAAGTTACGAGATACACAATCCTGAGTGGGAAATATCATGATACAAATATTAGGATCACTTCCAGGGCCATGGCAGATACCATGACTCATCCAGAATTCACCTGCTAGGTAGAGGATCGAAGCTCAGTGGAGTTGTTCTAGTCGATGCCAGACTCTACCTATGGTCAAGAATGGATAGAGGATCTCAATTCGGGACTCTTGGATGGATGCCTGACTCTATCAAAGAAAGTCCTAATGAAGGGATCATGCTCTTGAAGAAGGAAATGATGCCTACCCATCAGGGGAATGAGAAGAAGGGGAACTAACCCAAACGAAAGTTTTCCCAGATGCGGTGAACAAGAGGACTATGCCATTTTCCAAAAAGTACATTACATGTTGAAAAGTTACACACCGTGTAGTATGACCCCGGGTACTGCCCATGTTTAATGGCCCATGTACTAAGGTTGGTCATGCATAAAAACGGAGTACACGGCGTGTAGTTCAATATACACGCCATGTCCGTGAGACTGTGGTGGGATCCATGTACGCTGGCCATGTGCCCGTACACAGTCACCAACCTGTGTACACCAACCCGTGTAATCAGTACACATGGTGACCCGCAGTACTAGCCTCGACTTGTCGTGTAATGGAGTACACGGCCATGTACTCCATCCCACGTCTGTGTACCCCCTAGATACATGCTGACTTCCTCATAGCCACCTCTTCCATACTGTACATTCCGTGTCATCTGAAATAGTGTAGTCCAACCCTTGTCCGTGCACTTTCCAATGTACAGACCATGCTTCGAGGAAAGTCTAATACACTATGTGACCATGGTCACACACCGTGTGATTCCTCTCTGGGCCATGAAACCCTAGCCACCGACAGTACTACATGGCGTGTTCTTCGGAATTACATGTCATGTATTCTAGGAATTTCCAGAAACGACGCTCTTCACCAGCACGCCTCTTGTGCTGCTTTGATCGTCGATTCAGCTGTATGATCGCCACGAAACACTCGGGTTTTGTTCGAACTAATGCCACGAGGCTTCCTCCGGTGTTTCCGAAACTTCGATCTGCCGTGAAAACATTCTTTGATCTTCCCGAGTGAAGAACGCTCGAAAAAAGACCCTTCCTGATCCGGTTCGATACGTCATCTGCCATCATCGTCGCACCTACGGAAGGACGTTGTGGTCTCAATTCTTAAATTTGGGATCGGTGTGTCAATAAAATGACACACAATGATCCGTTGTTCATTTCCCCATGATGAACTCTGAGAACACATGAAAGAAAAGGGGAGAAAATCCAATATAACAAATTTCCGGAATGATCCTCCGCCGTCATTCGTCACGGCATTGATCCGCTGCAGTTAATAGGCTTAAACATATAAAAAATTAATGACAAAATTAATTGTGGAATAATTCCCCATAATAATCCCATGAAAAACTCTCACGTAAGAATTTATGAATCCATGGATCAACTCGTTTGTAGTTGATCTACGTTTTTTGTTCAAATCAAAAATGGGGAAAAGAGAAATTAAATAAAAAACCCATACATTTAAGAAAATATTGATCATTGGTGAAAGGGTCGCGCTGCCATCGTCGTCGAGATCCTTCAACTTCATTGGCGCAGCGAATCTAAACATTGAACTATTACCGTTCTTGGCTGAAAGTTTGCTCCAACTCTCCACGGATTCTCCAGATATTTCTCCCAATCAACGCCAACGAGAAAAATTCAATTATCCTAAAAAAATGAAACATAATTGACATCTCGTCACACTGTGGAATTAATGATTCTATGTTGCTCTTTCTGAGCCCTTCTGAAATGAAATTAATGACTGAAATTTCCTCCATGTCACTGCTCTACAATGGATATTTCCAAAATGAAATAAAATAAACATTGAGAATTTATTTTATTTTATTTTACATAAAACGTCTGAAAATTGAATTATTCCCTCAACCCGCACCGGTTGAGGTTAGCCTCTTTCATAGGTAAAGTTGTCATCCTGGATGCAACAGTGCCCTCATATTTTTTATTCGGGCATCCGTTTGGAAATTGTCACAACCACGCACAAGTGTCGACTCACTTAACATAAAAAATGTTCAAAACATCCTTCCAGGCTCACTAGGCCTCGGAATGATGTGTCGTCTTCACGCTCGGTCACAAAATAATTCCATATAATATTTAGATATAATATACGTAATATACAAGACATTATAATTAGCTAATTTTTATTAAATGTTTTTAAATTTGATACTGGTTTTTTGTGAATCACCACTGAAAAGGGTGTTATGTGGGGTTTTATTGTCTCTCAATTATAACTATTTTTGATTAAAATGATGTATTAATAGTCTATCCTCACAAGTATATGAATATATAATATTACGATTCCACATTTCAAAAGAAATAATTGAATTATTTCGATAACTATAATATAGATGATTCTAATTCTACCAAAACAGATCATTTATTATATGTTAAATCCTTTATAACTATCATTATATATTAAAATTTATTGTTAATTAATGATTATAATGTATGGATCCTCTTAGAATATGAGGATTTCTTGTTTGGTTTATTCCTTTAATGCATAATTTTTTAAATGACTGATTATTTTGTTGATTAATTTAATTATATACATGTATTAATAATGAATACATGTTAGTTATAATTGGTGGCCATTGTTTCAGAAGGTTATATAATACAGGTTTTCAATTAAACCAATATTAAATCATTTCATTATAGGGTATATATAAATATTATTACATAAAGATCATGTCAGTTTAAAAAATGTAATATTAATGTTCGATCAGAATTTATTATGAACATGGTTGGACTGTTTTTTTCCTTTTTTTTATTTTTCATAACGTATTATACATATAATTTTATGATTTAGGGGAGTTTCCATGATTTTGTTTCCATAATTTTGATTTTTTTCATCATTGAAGCTTGTTTCTGATGAACATCTTGGGTATAGACACGTATTTAATTATTCAATTTTTTTTAATATATAGATTTGGGGAGCTAGGGTAGGGTGATATTTAAATTCATATTTACTATTATATTTTTGTTTTTTTATTTCTTATCCCCCAGCTTCTATATATCATATTAGTGTGACTGTTAGAATATTGATGTTGTCAAATTATATGGGAAAAATATCCTATAAATAAGATCTTCATAATAATAATATCAATATATATTTTCAATGATATTAAATAGTTTTCCATCTTAATGACGAATCTAGGGTATTATATACATCAAGTACATCAACTAGAAACTCCGTGTTTTTTGAACAGTTATGGGGTTCCATGTATTATGTGGGGAGAAAGTAAATACATTTTTTATATATTAACATAAATTGAAACATAATAAATAATATTTAAATTTTGTAATAATAAAAAATTTCAAATTATTAACATCACGATGGAAAAAAATTGGTGAGCAAATAATACTCAAATATATTAATATTTCTAATTTTTGTATTGTGGAACACCCTTATAAATATAAGTATCACATCCCACTAGAATATTTTAAATACACATCTAAATAAAATAAACATATGATATGAGATTATAGAAAATAATGGATTACATCCATTTATAGTACCATCTCCAAACTCTTACTAAGCCTCATAGCTCATCCATATGCTATAAGAACCATTCACATTCAAGAATCATTATATAGCTTGTATACTCAGGAAATATAATTCCATCTTAGGGTGTGATTAAAAATAATTATTCTGTGAAAATGTTGTCTCTAAATAATAAAATATATATTCTTAAATGTACTAAGTGAGAATCTCATAAATAAAAAATTGATAATAATAAAAATATTATATTTTACCCTCCCCTATGTAGTACCATGACATGTCGTTGAGTGTATAATATTTTTGGATAGTGGAAAATTATCTCTAAAAATATCAAAATAATAAAATCTAAGAAAAAAATTACATGTTTTATAAATGGGTATAACATCCCCTTATAACATCTAATAATAATCACGGTCTATAAAACCCTATAATCATATCCAATAGTGGGTATATTGACTTGTGATATCATAATAATAAATATAAAATAAACAAATCATGATTCCATCCAATATATTAATTGGAAGGGAATCTAAGTATCAATGTATATTAGTGGTATTAACCACCCTTTAGAGTAATATAACGAATGAAGTCACATCTACAACATCAAGATATGAAAAAAAATAACTCTCCATAGGTATATATCTTCATGGGAATGTGTAAAAACTATAGAGAGACAACATATATATAATAATAGGGACCCCTATATTGATTCTTATATGGGGATATTATCCCCTTCCATTGGAGAATCATGTGATGGGATGCATGGCTTACATTTAATGGTAAAAGAATAGGTCTCAAAATAAAATCCCTTCATCATTACATCATAGGAATTATGACCATTACATTACAAGAACATTAATGAATTTCACAAATTATTAATGTGTCACACATCCCAATCATGACCATAAATCTTAATTCAGAGAGATTACCCACTCATTAATAAAAAATATGAATTGTATTTTCATCACAATTTTTTATAATAATGGGAATGTCAATGAATATACATTTTTCAGATCCCAATATAAATAACAGATAGTACAATTACCATTTTATAATAAATTTACATTAATGATTATTAATTATCGGACACACTATAACTCCGGTTTATGTTTTTCCTCAAAAAAATCCAATATTAATTTTCCTACATAATGTAATGAATATAATATTATAATAATTTACAGTGAAAATTTACAATCACTATATAGATAATCCAATAAATACCAATATATATTTTGAAACTCAAATTTTCATTAATGATCGAGGCACATAAAAACTATCATATTACCTTGCTTGACCTGTCTATGGAGAGACTGAGAAACCATATTCAATGTATCTGGAATCATTAGAAACTCATATCACTGATATAATATTATTCAATATGATATCCACACTGATATAGATAAGGAACATTTAATTCATAGAGGAATGAATATTATCTAACCTTGGGTGATTATATTAATCTCTAAATACCTAATATGGTAATCCCCCCCAAAAGTGTACCATGTATTTTGCTTCATAATGATAAAAAATTCATGTTAGTGGTGCTTTTTTTGATTCATTAGGTCCACAATGTTTAATATTATTATAATAAATTTGAACAAATACACAATATAGTCATAGAGACTATACAAACTAATGAGTTTTTTATGATGAATTTCATAATTCTTTATACATATAGTATGAAAAAAAAATTATCACATGAATCATAGATAACCTCTTCTATCCTATTAATTTTACAATCAGGCAATCGATATATAGAATATGAAATATGTTATTATCAATAACATGGTAAAATATTTAGTAATAAACTCATATCTTCACTTTTTGTATCCCTCGTTGGATAAATGAATAGACCCTCCATTAGTTTTATACATAAATAACTATCATCTGCTCAATATCCACTATATTAAATTTCATTACTGAATTCCCAATAGGATATATATAGTGTGAAATTATAAGTATTTTCTCTATATATGAAATAAGATCATTCATTAACTAAAAAACCCACTATGGTGGTATCAATCAAATTACCCAAGTGAAATAATTTGGAAATTGTAAACAACTAGAGGAAATGTCAGATGACTTATCTTCGAATAATCTATTCAGGAAGGATTATTTTTATAACCACCCTCATTGGAAAGGGTTTGATTGTAATACTTAATTAACAAGAAACATACCCCATGCCTACAACAATAGAAGTTGATGTGAACTTGTTGAATAGTGATCCAATGCATACCAGATATGCCATTAAAACTATATATCTAAAAAATAATAAAATCTCAGAGTCATCAATATCCACAGATGACAAGATAACAGTCAATGAAATAGGTAATACACATTGGTCTCCCATTAATACTATATCAATAGAGAGAACCAATAATGTTTCTGGATGCCTAACAAAAGACTTCTATAACATTGATCATGTATTATTAGACATGTTGTACTTTTATAAAATAAATATAATTAATGTTTACATTCTATAATGATCATTAGTCTAATAGAAAAAATCTTATTGTTGTTTTCATCATGTGTTAGAATGATGACATGAATCTGTATTTCCATTGTTATTTTTCCCTAGTGCAATGACCCATTAAACCATTAATGTGTTCTACTATAATACTTCTATTGAATAAGATAACTTATTCAACCTCCACACTCTAACCGTGCAAAATATGTTAATAATTAATTTTTTCTGAAAAAATTTATCCAACCTTAGATTCCAATCCATTCCTGTCTACATGACCAACCAAATATAATGAGGATATCTTATAAAATAACCAATGATTCCCTATCTAATTGAAATAATAACACTCAATATGTTGTCGATGAAAAAATTTTCATATATAAAATATAGTATAACATATAAAAAATACAGGGGGAGTGCATATATATTTGAAATATTATATACCTCAAACAATATCATCCATTCAATTACCACATAGTTGATAATCACAAAAAATAACATTCAGATAAATTAAGATACACTTACAAAAAAATTATATGAACAAAATAAAATAAATCATTATGTCCAACAATGATACTATCAATAATATGTTCGTGATTGATAATGTAAGTATGATATTAATGATGAATGATATTCAAATGAGAAAAAATCTAATCCTTGAGCCTATCCTCAAAATGATGCACCC
Source organism: Viscum album (assembly GCA_963277665.1). NCBI lineage: Eukaryota > Viridiplantae > Streptophyta > Magnoliopsida > Santalales > Viscaceae > Viscum > Viscum album. The sequence goes on along the minus strand of OY728126.1, from coordinate 358,089,240 downwards.
CAGTTGTCTTATATCAGACAAGTGATAGAGGAAAATGATGAAAATTTGTAAATCCTTAAAAATATTCATTCATGAATATGATCAAATTATAATGTTATATAAACTCTAATATCATAAAATCTATCAGTATTCCATGAATTAAAATCATGAATAAATTCTCCTGAACATTAATTAAGGAAATACTCATATGTAGATATCTATAGACTATAATAAAACATGACTTACTCATAATTACTAAAATCAAATATTCACCATATTTACAATACTAAGCATGTTGATTTGTAAAAAAATTTACGATAGTTTTCATAGACTAATCCTAGAACCTATATTTCTTGTGTCGAAGATCTATAGAAAATCTATTGTGGTGATATATGTGGAACACTATAATTTGTTATCACATGATTTACCCACCATGGTGGGAACTATGCCCCATATATTTAAACATATAAATAAGTATTCCAAAATATATTAAGATAAATATTAAGTTATAGGTAAAACTGGAAGCTGTCAGGCAATAAAAAATTTTGTATTAATAACTCTACCTTGCAGGCTCTGAATTGATAGTTATTACTGTGGAGTATTTATATAATGGAAATCACATGAATCAAAAAAAATTGTGTCATAGATAAAAATATAACCAATGAAAGAATGAGTAATGGGGATAATTTATCACAAGAAAATAGTACCACCCTCTAAATCCATGGCCCTCAAAAAAACTCAGAAAATAATCTAGTCCCAAATAACCAATATATTTGTTATGAAAATGTATAAATAAAATTATTTTATTATTTTGATAAAAAATGAACATTATAATTGAATTATGAATTATAATAACAAAAAATTTTAATATATACAATCCTATATATTGTTTTGATAACATATTAAATAATTGACCCATATTTGAAAATTAGCATGCTGGAACATAATAATATACCCATATTTCATGTGGATCATACATTACATGAATTATGCATGCACAGAAACCAAATCCCTCTTTCAATAATTTTTCTAGATTAAAACAATTAACCATATGAAAAAATGATAATGAATAATAACTGATAATGTTGAAAAAATAAATAAACAATAACTATGAACAATAATCCTATACATAGGAACCATGACCCCCTTATTATGTGGGTGAGTTATACATATGAAAAAAAAATTATATCTCTTATTCTGACTACATATCTTATTGAATCATATAGATACCAATGTTTTATCAAAATGAATAAATTCATTATTACCAATTTCTAACAACCCTTATCCAGAAGAGGACATAATAATAAATAATAATCATATTATATATTAAATAAAATATAACATCACTAAAATGTTACATACTTAAATAAATAAGACTACCTTAAAATTAAAGTGATATTATATTATTTTCACATTAATATAAAGATATAAACATGATCTCACTGGGGGTATATCAAAAAAAATAAATACCAAAATTAAAAAATAAGAATATTGATTTCTTAAAAACCTTCACTATGTACATGAAATATAACATCCATGGGATTTAACCATATGAAATATATTATACATAAAAATGCACCATTAAAATTCTTTCAAACTAAACATTATAGTCTACTTTGGTATATGGGAAGTCATGAAAGCTGTGAGTATAAATATGATGAAAACCACTGATTACTTTCATAAAAATTTCTAGAAAATATAGTTTAAAATACTATCTCATATTAGCATAACGACAAAACAGATATTAAATGTAATAATAAATTTTCAAAAACTATGAATACTAATATACCTCTAAATTGTGGGTATAAGTACTTCACTTAAGGAACAGAATTATTAGAATATATCATACCATTATTGATCAATAACAATGTGAAATTTCATTTTCGTGTTAATAAATTATAATTACAATGTACATGACATCTAATGGAAATTATATAGCGATAATTATATCAAAATTATGGGTATAACATCTCAAAATATAATTTTGATCAATAAAATAGAAATAATTACTTTATGAGAATAAACAATTATGTTCATGGAATCCAAACAAAAATGAAACTACTTTAGAATAATGAACATGTGAAATTACATAATAAAAATACATCTATAATTCATCATCATAGGAGATCATATCTTCCCTGTACATGTGTTTTATTAGATAGAATGGTTTCTGATGACATTGAAAACATTATTTTACATGAAACAACATCCTTGGATGTTTATTCTCATTCAATAATCTTGCCCCCTTCCATGGAATCATCACACAATGTTAATTACATTCCAATATTAATGTCAATAGAAATCTAGTAGATGTAGTATAAAATTATTATTATTTCAATGACAATGTAGAAAGTAGATATTATAGCCTAGGTAGAATTAAATGATTTAATGTCTAGAATTAAACCGTTCTTATGAATACAACACATTGAAGTCCTAATATACCTATAATGTAAAATATAACTGAGTTTTTTATTTTATATCAACTAATCAATAAATGATAAAAAAAATTTACATTATATATATACCAAATTATATTTGTTTTAGAAAAATCCTTAATCGTCATTAAATAGGTAATTTAAATTATTGTTGGGAAAGCATGTATCTCACAATTCACACGAACATTTTGGTTATCATAAAACAAAACTACATCAAAGTTCACAAATAAATGTAATAAAAATATGGCTCTAATTAATAATTTGTTGAATGAAAAATATCCTCATATGGAATAAAAACAAGAAAACTTATTTAATTATTTACTATAGTCACCGTTGTTGATGAAATAATGTATTAGAGAACATTGTGTCCACTTAATCTTTATATCTCATTATCCATCACATATTTGGGAACATAATAAAAACAATTTATTTATATTCCAAAGAGACATTACTTGTGAGTCCATATAACACACATTTTATTTATAATGAATAATAAATAGATAATAATTTGGAACCATTTAAATTAGATGATATGGTTCATTGTAATAAGAAATATATGAAGGAATCAACTTCATTAGCTAGTAATGGAAAAATAAAACAAAACAACCAATTTTGGGAATAAACACAACAAAATAATTAAAATTTGGATTAAACATTGAATTGATTATAATGGGGGGGAAATTGTATACCATTATTAAAAACAATAATAATAAATAAATAAATATTGAATGGAACTAGAAGAACATTTCAATGCAATGGAGATATATGATATTAGGGAAGTGTGAGACGAGCTATTGGACGACACAATTTAAAATAATTACCACTTATAATAAAAATTATAATAAATAAAAAAATATAATTAAAATTTAAAAAAATTATTATTATTCTAGTTGGTAGGATTTCAAGCCTTACTAGTTCCCTATTTCCACATAGGGTACACACATTGGGGCCTCCGACCACCTAGTGTGTGAATGGTTCTAGTACACCTTTTCGTCATCTACAAAATACAATGTACTAATATACTCTATACCTAAATGATTCCATAACAAAGTAATAATCCCTCTTACTTTATCCATTTTCCATAAAAAAACCTTGAACCCCAATTTACAAATTCAACCACTTTACATCTAGAAAACAGATGAGTAATTGCATAAAGTTGATCAAAATTAAAAATTGTATAGATATAAATAGATGCAAACATTGATAATGGGGGAGATTTTAAATATTGAAATATTGAAATCAAAAATGCGAAAACTATATGAAAAAATAGTTTTGAACTAGAAACAATATAGTAAAATGTAATATTCAAACCAATCCACATAATGATTAAATTGAAATCTAATAAAATCACAATTTAAGATAATAATTCAAACTGTTGTTTTGATAATGATATTGATTTTCTGTTGGAATATATGAATAATTATATAATGTAACATTTTCTTATAAAAATTGAATAATAATTATAAAAAAGAATCAATATAAGATTAATTAAATTGGTTATTAGATTAATTGTCATTTAATTAATAACCGTGTTAGAAATATGATTATACCTATAATACAGAATGATTGCGAATTAAATTTATACTCCACCACCTGTATGGCACATAAAATAATAAATAAAATTTTCATGAATTGACCCCCAAACTTATAGGACATATAAGATGATGTTATGATGAGTTTGACACTCAAAGACTATCTCCAATAGGCAATGTGAGGGATAATATCACCAATTAGGGTAAACAGTCACATGTGGTCCTTATAATCATGTACATTTATTCATGGACACATAATCAATAACCATTACAATTTATAATGGGATGATATATCTAATACCATAATGCATGCTTATAAATTTTTCTCTTATATAGTATGATAATTTTATGAGAAAAAAGGGATGAATACGAGCTTACCAAAATTGTAAAATATTCTAACCTTTTTGAAAAGAGTGTACTGAAATCAAATGAAACTCCATAAATCAAAATTTTCATTCGTAACTCAATTATGCTCTTCCATCTCCATTTACATCAATGAATATTTCATAAAGAATTTCATCTGTGTAAGACAGTAAAAGTTTAGTAAGACCCCACACTAGGGTGAGCATATACATACTATGTAGGACCCCCATAAATCACCAAACATAATAAATCGAGATAGTATTCATCTCTTCATTACAAAAATAAATCAATCAGAGTACTATATATAACTATAAAAACCAAAATTTTCTAATGATATACACTAAATCATAATTTACGGTCATTAATATACTTCCATTTTAGGATCATGCCTAAGTAATCAATGAAACACTCATTCTTGACATATCAATGGAAACGAACAAATGGTTTTTAAATAGAAATTAATTTATTATAAATATTTCATATAATCACATGAAATAACAACATAATGAAATAATAGGTTCTATGTGACCATAAAACATTTTTTTGTCACTTATGTGTTTGTAATTTCGAAAAATGAAAATCTGCAATTGTAAATAGTAATAAATATTAATGAATTGAAAATTGACCAAAAAATAGTAACTTCACCCATGAATGTACAAATAAAATTTAGACATCTTAAAAGTGAAAAAATAAATCATAATATAAGAATTGATATTTTTAATTGTCAAAAATATTTTATTTTTAATTTTACTATTAATTTAATAATATAAAATAGAATTATATTTTCATAAAATTAAATCATAAATTTTTAAATTACTGTCTTATGATAATAAAATAATATTATGGGACCTTGATTAATTATTGAATGTGTTATAAAATGCTTTATAGTTTAAATGCTGATTTTGTTGAATAAATTATGATTTTATTTAAAACATAAATTGAAAATATGTAGAAAATTAATTTCAGAAAATTGAGTTAATTTTTGAATTCTTCATGTTGAAAAATGGCTACGGTGAATTATTGGTATTTTTTTTGAAATACATGAATTTTATCATAATAGTAAACATATAGTTTTGAGTTTTTGATAAGTTTTATAACATCATAATGATGAAATAATAAATAAAAAATTAGTAACAACTTGTTTAATGAAAAATAATATACGAAGTGTCCCATGTTGATAAAATCGTGGGCAAGCCCATGGATTTGAAAAAAAATCAATAATGAGGTGTCCTTTGAAAATGATAAAAAAATATCAATTTTCCTATAAATACCTTTTCATACCTTCATTTTCATCTATTCCATATCTATAATCCTCTAAGAACTTGTTGTTTTACCACACATGGAGTCATCCAATGGTTTCCTCAATCCCCTAAGATCCCAACCTTTATGTTTTAGGAGACACTCCACAAGGTAAGTGAACCTTTCACCATCCTCTTTTAGTGAATATTTATTTTATGTTATCTCTCTAAATATATATTTTAATACATTTGGGATAGATAATGAGAATCCATCTTACATAAAATTTTATTCCCATATGATTAGATACTGTTTTTTCTCTCATTAATTCATTTTATGAAAATTTAATCATTGTCGTTAGGTTGCCATATTTTCCTATGGAATCGCTCAATTTTTATTTTATTTTCATGTTAATTTTATATATTATCATTACTATCCTCCTTTCATCCAAATGTTGTGATGAATCAAGTAACCCAAATTTACTGAATTGTTTTCTTGATAATGGAATAATTCATCATCATCTCTCCTTTAATTTTTTACACTAAAAATGGAAACACCATCCAAGATGTGCTGATTTACCACATTCAAGGATGATGGGTTTTCAATTTCCATTACCATCTTCAATTCTAGAAATGAATCAAATTTCATTATTGAAACAGAACCTAATATATGTATTGTGTCTCATCAATGGTTCTATAATATTTTTTTACTCATGGATTTTATTTATAAATTAAATGAGTTCTGTGTGTTAACAAATTCCCATTAACCCAAATGGTTATCATTAAATAAATTATATAATTATTCATCCTCAAACTAATTAAACAAATGGAAATTACAGTTCTAAAAACACCAGGATTTTATCTAATAACATATAACTCATATTCTAGACAACCATCCATATTTTACAGTATTCTCTGAACATGAATATATGTCAACCGATCATTAAAACCAAGTATGCAAACTAACCAGAACAATGAAATTAAACCTTTTAACATATCCAAAAGGTCATGAATTAACTTCAATGTTCATAATAAATTAATTAAATATAGAAGAGGTCCTGGAATTTTTAATTAATAAACATAATTTGTTTATTCATGTCATTAATGACAAGTGGAGAACCCCATCAGATTTAAGGTAAGGGATACTATCCATTTCACTTTTATTCAAGAATGTACTCTATGTTATGCCCTTTTATGTGTAATTTATAGTGCTGGAGTATGATTAAAAAACACCCCCATACATCCCTTTTGATGTAGAAGTGATTAGAAACCCTTTCTCTCTCTCATCAAGCCCTCTTAGGTACACCCGACACCATGCTGATAATCTATAACAAATTCTACCTGAACCTCCCTTATTATTTCAAATTTTCTTATCCTTATTTATATAAATATATATATATCTTCTCTATAAATGATAATTTTATAAATTATGTGTTTTTTTACAAAATTTATTTATCCAGACCCTTTCATCACTCTCTATTAGGTATATACATATTTTTAAAAGATCCCCCCCATTAGTGCTTTCGGATTGGCAGCCATGTTTTAAGGGAACATCCCTAATTCTTACAAGATTTAAAATGAACTCTACCTTATATTTTAAGACACCATTATATATATAAAATATTTATTTTAATTAGGAAAACCTTCTTGGTTCTTTAATGGGTTTATGTAATTATTTCCCACTTTATTCTATTTTAAATCCTATATAGTGTTTTACTAAACACTGAACTAAAATGTATCAATTATAACATTTCCTAAATACTTTTCAAAATTGTTTTCAATTATTTTTGAAATAAATTACCATGATATATTCCTATATTAAATTATTAACTTCCATGTATGTTCTAATTCTTTTTACTCATGGACACTTTTATGATACACCAATTTTTTATAATTTATGATATGATTGTGTATCCTATTTCATTACTTGGGTTACCTTGTGTTTATGTATGGTTTATTGTCTATGACTATATATGTGGCCAGAATATTCATTAAAATGTGGAGATCGTTTCACCTATATAGTGATTAATTCATTGGGTAAAGTTATTTCTCATGAGTTGATAAGTGAAAAAGTCTTGGTGGTTTTCCATGGCTTATGCAACTATGGGAAATGTGACTTGGGGATTAGACATGACCAATAATATTATAGGAAAATAGATTGGTAGTTATCCTTGACTAGTAAAAAAGATATGTTTTATGTTTCCTCCGCATTTATATGAATCTATGTTTATATGATCCCATGTTCATAGGTTATGATTCTATATCTTCCATGCTTGTGATATCGCTATGTCAGGCCTCCTAACTCATGTTAATAATCTTTATTCTAATGTTCTTCCCCTTACTGGGTTTTTATCTCATCCCTATGGTTATGTGTTCCCCAAGGTACCCTATGCAAGTGTATATTTTCAAAGGATGTAAAGATATTTTATTATGGAGATTAAATAAAGAAGTATTTTTTAGCCACATGTTTTAAGTTTTTTGTACCTCTTTGTCCAATACACTAGACCTAACGAACTTTGTCTTGTACTATGATGTATAATAATGCTTAAAATCTTGTAATTTTATGAGTAAAAGGCTGGGGTCTCTATAGTTGGTATCAGAGGATGGTCTAGTTTTTTTAGAAATTAAGAATACAGAATTCTAGTAAGAACCATACGGATGAGGAAAATTATAATAAAACATCCCTGCATTTTGGTGAGTATAGAGTAAGTTGTTAATCAAGAAAATAAATCCTGGTTTGGATACAAACAGGTAGATTTAGCTCTAGCTTATTTGTACCTAGGAGTGAAAACTCCTACAATGGGATTCAGTATTGACCCGAGGTATCATAGTACAGGACAACAAGACTTGCTACACTCTTGGTGTTGAAACTCTCTAGGGATATACCGTGGTAAATTATTGTAACATCCCAAATAAGTAATGAGTAATAGATATTTTAATCTATGTCTATTAATGAATTAGATAGTGTTTTAGAGGCTTAAAATGAAAATAAATCCAATCTTAAGCATGGAATACACTAATATTTTTTAAAGGATTGTTTTACTGCCTTTTGATGGAAAACCATTTTTAAATATATCATTTGACAATTTTATAAGCTATGTTTGTCAAAATAAATTTATTCTTTATGATTGGGACATCAAAATTTACTTTGTGTGAATTTTTGGTATTTTTCTGACAATGTTCTTTTTTTAATGAATATTGTAAAATGTTGTATTTTAATTCAAAAACCCTTTTTAATCTAATTTATTAATATGATTAGATTATCTTTTGAATTGGTTTTGAATTTATATTACAATATATTTTTCCCATTTAATCCAATGGTGGTCATTATAATCAATTTCACTTTGAAATTGGACTTAAACTAGTGTCAATCTTTTCATAGATATTGTTTCAAAAAAACCCGCTATTTGTCATGACAGTGAAAATTAATTATTAAATTAATTAATGTGACTTATATGTTTTGAATTTTGTAAAATAGACTTCATTTTTGAATTTGGATTATCAAATATAGCTTAGGGTGAATTTTTGGTAATTTTCTAAAAAACATCAATTTTTTATGAATAGTGAAACCACTAAGTGGTACTTATAAAAACTGATTTTTCCGTTTAAATGAAAATTTTCCATCATTGTGTTTTTAATTTCAAAACTCCGACATACATTTTTGTCATTGAGAAGTAAAATGTGGTTCAATGAGATTAAAATAATTTTTTGGTGAATAGTAACTCTTAAGTTCTTAATTGCGATTAGTGGTAATTAGTGTAATTTAAGGTAAAAATAATGTTTTAATAATATGAGATGAGCTTGACACATGTCCTACCCTCATTGGATGTGTCATGGACGACCAAGACAAGCCATGGGTCAACTTGGGGACCCCATGGAGCCACTTTGGTTGGGAAATGACATAAATAACTTTTTATTAAATGTTAAAGTAAAAATGACACACACATAAGGTGTTTTACTAAAACAATTTTTACATGGGGTTATTCAAGTCATATGTTTGACTATAAATATTCATTATAAATCTAAAAATATTTCCTACATCATAGTATTTTTTTATAATTTTTAGACAATAAATAAATTAAATTATTTATGACATCATGATGATGCAGCGATGACCTCATTATTTAATGATTTAAATAAAATGAAAAGATAATGTAAAATCTAAAACCTACACATGGAAAAAACCAATTGGATGAGTGGATTTCAAATAATTATCACCTTATCCTCGAATTATATCAATGTGGGACCTTTTGAAATCGAAACTCATTTTAAAATAAAGTAACTTATCTTTACTTTCCAAGAGTGCCCCTCCTCTCCTCTTATAAAAGGCCCCCACCTCTAACTCCTTACCCACACTTACAAAGCCTTTGGGTCGGCCAAAACCTGCCCATTTTGTCTCTCCACTTCCCTATCTTAAACCTTAAAGCCTCACTTTGGGCAGAAGTCTTCCCAAGGAAGCCTTTGAGCTCAAACAAAAGGGAGTTACCCAATTTTAAGGTAATGTCTTCTTTTGAGTCCTTTTGTTTTATTTTGCTTCTCCAACCCCCTAAAATCATTTTATTCCTTTATTTTGTAACAACTCCAGTATCCCCAATATACTAGGATGTTGTTATAATAATTATTCGAGCTACACTTACACACACCTACATCTAATGGTTAACTAACATATTGTTTCCGTGGATGGTGAATTTATGCCTCCCGAAACGATGATTGTTCAACATTCTTTTAACACCTTCAAAGGTGGCCATTAAGATGTCACTATATTTATATATGATATATAATATGTTTATGTTTTCCTTAAGCTTCTGTATTTTCCTTTTTGGTCATACCTTTATGGTTTCCATTATGGGTGAACGCGGTATCTTCATTTAAGGAAGTGTGGACTACCGCCCCCTCAAAGTGATTTGATTTGTTAAATACCATATGTGGGGCATATAAAGGGTGAAACTATGATATTATATATGATATTATACTGGAATTATAATATACCTTTATATCATTATGATTCCATTCTATAAAATACTAAATAGAAATGAAAGTAGCGTTCATGCATACGTACGGCTTACCGTCTCCATGAACGGTGCATTTCATTTCTTACCTCTAAATGATTAGGTAATATTATAAATGCATGAATGTACTAGATATATATGACATATATGATATCTAAATCATGAATACCATTCTGGATATAATGTATACCTGAACAACTTGTAATTATAAAGGGTTTATTTTTTACTCAAGTACCAATGATCGTTAAAATGACCGTTATTAACTTAAATAATTACATAGTGTTCATGACATGGTTATAAGTGATATAAAAGGAATAATGAACTTGAAAAAGGTTCTTAAGCAAGTATAAATTAACTCAAGTTTATTATTCAGGACATTAAAGAACGATCAAGTCAAGTCGGACCCGAGGTATGGGACTTCGTCTCAATCTCCTTTCATTGAGGCATATTTTGTTTTATACACAACCTTCTTTTATACGGTGTATAAACCCCTTTGACTTTTACATTTATTCAAAAGGAATTTTTTTTATATGAAGGGTTTAATAAATGAAAAAAGGGAATGTTTTTGTCGTACGTATGTGGCGACAATGACTTCTCTGCCGCCGTGTCCATTATTTGAGTTTCGGCTTCCTCTACAAGCCATACCTTTTTTTAAAAGAAAAATAAATACCATGTTTTACTTTTCTTTTATTTTGGTATTGAAAATGGATTTCATAATATTTTTATATCAATGTGTTGTATTGATATTTTGTGATTGAAAGGTGTAAATGTTATGTTTCCTTTATGCATGTTTTATGTGATACGATTATGTTGAGGTTCTTGGGAATTATTATGAAGACAGGTGGTTCTGTGATAGACTAAGGGTGGGTGAGACCGATATATCTCTCCAATGCATTGGGTAACCTGAAGGAGTGAAACGTTAGGGATTCTCCGAAGAGATTTAGGGAATATACTGTGATGGGTATTCCAAACGTAACCAAGGGGGTTACTCCCTACGTAAGAATGTTATGAATGCCTCAAGTTACCTTTATGTCTTATGATTTCTATGATTTATTCATGATTTGATGAGGTATATTAATGTTCTTATGTTTTATGGGTAAAGTATGATTTCACTCTTATGTATATATGTACCCATGTTTCCTTTCCATATTTTTATATCCCTTACTGAGCTTTTTATGCTCATCCTAAGTTTTTTTGAAATGTTTTTCATAGGTCAGGGGAAAGGTACATGATATGATGATAGTGTCAAGGAAGTGTCAAGAAAGAATCCATGTTTTATTTTAAATATGTTTCCATTGATGGGAAAGAAGAATACTATCTTTATGTAACCACTTTGTTTACATGTGGAACGCAATGCAAGTTTTATGATCTACTTCTCTAAAACTCTAAACCCGAAAAGATCCTCAATGTGTAATCTTGTAATAACTCAAGATTAAGTAAGGTTTAAGGATGGGGCCTTATAGTTGGTATCAGAGGGCGGTTTAGATACCTTTAGGAGTTAGAATTCTATTAAATGATTATCCAAAAATATTTTTTTTTGAAATGATATAGCATTTGAAGATTACCGTGTTGCTTCATCTAAGACATGTTTGTTCAGAATGGTTTTCCTTAGAAGAAATAGGGAAGCAGTGCTAGGAAGGCTTGCAGAAGGAAATAACCTTCCGAATCAGCATCCTGAGATGGTCGGAATTGGAACTAAACAGTTTGTTGCAGTAATGGCGCAGTTGACTCAAGCGATAAATGGTGGTGGTATCCATACACGAGATCAGCCAGATCAACCGCAGAGGAACATGTCAGTGGTAGAACATTTCATGAGGCAGCATCCCCCATCATTCAGAGGATCATCTGACCTTGTGCTAGCTGAAGGGTGGAATAAAGCACTGGAGAAGATTTTTTATGTCATGGGGTGTTCAGAAAATCAAAAGGTTAGTCTTGCTATTTACCGTTTGGATGGTGAGGCAGATCAGTGGTGGTCTCTGGTTAAAAATATCAGGGACGCTGATGAGATTGATGCTCTCGACTGGGATGAATTCAAAGGTATGTTTCTTGAGAAGTATTTTCCTAAGGCTATTCGACATAGGATGGAAAAGCAATTCATGGAATTGAGGCAAGAGGAAGACTCAGTGGCTACCTATGAAGAAAGGTTCACTCGATTGGAAAGGTATGCTCCAAATTTTATCCAAGACCTTGATAGTAAAATCAATCGTTTTTACTCAGGATTAAAGCCAAAATATTTAAGGGCATTAGCTTCTAGTGAGTATAAAAGTTATGAAAATCTTGTTCGAAGTGTTGAGAAGGTGGAAATGGGGTTTACCGATGATCAAGTGTTCTATAACAACCAACAGAAGAAGAGACTCAGGTGGTAGGATAAAGGCAAGAATTCTTCAAAAATGTATGATGGTAAGAAAACTAAGTTTCCAGTTTGTGATAAATGTGGCAAAAGGCATGCTGGGGAATGTCTTATGAATTCCGGAAAGTGCTACTGATGTGGTAAGATGGGACATAAGGCTCGTGATTGCACTGAAAAGGGTCAAGGTGAAGGTAATACCAAATTCGATTTATAGTTAGTGAAATGTTATAAGTGCAATGAGATGGGTCACTATGCAAGCGAGTGTCCGACAAAGAGCTTGAGTGATGGGAAGCAGTTAGACTACAAGCAGAAAGGGGTGGTGAAATCCTTTGCAACTACTTCAGCAGATGTGGGGCCATCAAATGAAGTTGTATTAGGTACTTTGTTTGTTTTTTCAGATTATGCCAGTGTGTTGTTTGATTCGGTGTCTACACATCCTTTCATCTCTGAAACATTTTCTAGTAAAATGGGAATACAATCTCAAGAAATGACTCCTGAACATTTGGTAAAAACTCCTGGGGGAAATGTTGAGGCAAAAAGAATTTATAAGAATCTTCTTATCCTTATCTGTGGAAAGAACCTACTTGCAAACATTATTGTTCTACCTCTAGTAGAGTTTGATGTTATCCTGGGTATGGATTGGCTCTCTATTTACCATGCTAAGATTGATTGTAGAGCTAAAGAATTTTCTTTCCAGAAAGACTTTTAGTTTGTGTACAAGAATGAACCCTTACTGTTGATAACTTATGAAGAGGCCAAGAAACTTGTAAAAGATGGAAATGAATATTACCTTGCACACATCGTTGAAAGTAAAGGAACAGTTCAGATTAATTATGTGCCAGTGGTAAATGGGTATCCTGATGTTTTTCCTGATGAGTTGCCTGGAATAAAACCATATCGGGAAGTTGAATTTACTGTTGACTTAGTTCCTGATGCTAAGAAAATTTCAAAACCCCCTTATCGAATGGCTCAAATTGAACTTTTAGAGTTGAAGGAGCAATTGCAGGATTTATTATAGAAAGGTTTCATTCAACCTAGCACATCACCATGGGGTGCTACTATCTTGTTTGTTAAAAAAATGATGGTTCAATGATAATTTTCATTGATTATAGAGCCTTGAATAACATCACTGTTAAGAACAAATATCCTTTGCCTCATATCGATGATTTGTTTGATTAGCTCCAGGGAGCTCAGTATTTGTCAAAGATTGTCTTGAGATCGGGGTACCATCAGCTGAAGGTAAAGGAAGCAGACGTTACGAAGACCGTGTTCCTTACAAGATATGGCCATTATGAATTTGTAGTAATGCCTTTTGGGATAACCAATTCACCTACTGTATTCATGGACTTAATGAATAGAATTTTCCATGAGTTCTTGGATAAGTTTGTGGTGGTTTTTATTGATGATATTTTGGTGTTTTCTAAATGTAAAGAAGAGCATGAAAGACATTTAAGGGTTATCTTCCAAACCTTAAAAGAAAATAAATTGTATGGGAAATTCATCAAGTGTGAGTTTTGGTTGCAAAAAATTTCTTTCCTTGGTCACATTGTTTCTAAAGATGGGATAACTGTTGATCCTACAAAAACAAAAGTTGTGGAAGATTGGCCAAGACCCACAAATGTAACTGAGATTCATAGCTTCCTTGGTTTGGCAGGATATTACCTAAGGTTTGTTAGAAATTTTTCACGGTTATCTAGTCCAATGACTAAGCTAACTCAGAAGGGTGTTAAGTTTATCTGGACAAAAGAATGTAATGATTGTTTTCAGGAATTGAAAAGAAGATTGGTGAATGCTCCAGTTTTGGCACTACCTTCCAGGAATGGTGAGTTTGTTATATATAGTGATGCTTCATTGAAAGTACTTGGTTGCGTCCTAATGCAGAATGATTAGGTAATTGCTTATGCTTCATGACAGTTGAAAACTCATGAGGTAAATTACTCTACACATGATTTGGAATTAGATGCTGTTGTTTTCGCTTTAAAAATATGGAGGCATCATTTGTATGGTGTAAAGTGTGAAATATATACTGATCACAAATGTTTAAAGTATATATTCACTCGGTAAGAGTTGAACATGAGACAAAGGAGATGGCTAGAATTAATCAAGGATTATGATTGTACAATTCATTACCATCCGGGAAAAGAAAATAAAGTGGTTGATGCTTTGAGTTGAAAAAGTATTTCTTCATTAGAAAAATTGTGTTTGGAATGTGATCCTTTGGTTAAGGATTTGATGAACTTTGGCATAGAATTTGTTGGTGCAGGAAGTTCTTCTGTTTTGTTTCAGGTATCAGTGAGATCATCTCTATCAGATAGAATCAAGCAAGCACAAAAGCAAGACAGTGAGTTATACAAAAATTTAGAGCTAGTTCAGAAAGGTAAGTTGCATGAATTCAACATTAATAATGATTGTGTTTTGAGATTTGGGAAGAGATTGTGTGTTCCTTGTGATTCACTATTGAAGAGAGAGTTTTTATGTGAAGCTCATAGTTCTCCATTTTCAGTACATCCTGGCAGTACTAAGATGTATAGAGATCTGCGGGAGTATTACTGGTGGGATGGAATGAAAAGAGATATTGCTGATTTTACTGGGAAGTGTTTGACTTGTCAGCAGGTTAAAGCAGAGCGGCAGTTACCAAAAGGGATGCTTCAGCCTTTACCAATGCCAGAGTGGAAATGGGAGAATATATCCATGGAATTTGTTGTGGGATTACCGAAGACATCTCGAGGTAATAATTCAATCTGGGTTATTGTTGATCGCTTGACTAAATCTTCTCATTTCCTTTCTATACGAGATACTTTTTGCCTAGATCAACTTTCTCGTTTGTATCTTAAAGAGATAGTCTGGTTACATGGAGTTCCTCTCTCCATTGTATCTGATCGTGATCTCAGGTTTACTTCTATCTTTTGGAAAGGCCTTCAGAAGTCGTTGGGTACTGAATTAAATTTTAGTATAGCTTTTCATCCTCAATCAGATGGGCAGTCAGAACAAACAATTCAGACCTTGTAGGATATGCTACGTTCTTGCTCTATGGATTATCAGGGAAGTTGGGACCAACATCTTTCTTTGGTTGAATTTTCATATAATAGTAGTTTTCATTCCAGTATACAGATGGCACCATTTCAGGCATTATATGGGAAGCGGTGTCGAACTCCAGCTTTCTGGGATGAAGTGGGTGAAAGGAAGTTAATGGGACCACAATTGGTAGAAGGGATGGCAGAAAAAGTTCAGCTGATTCAGAAACACATGAGAACAGCTCAGAGCAGGCAGAAGAGTTATGCGGACAACAGGAGAAAGGATCTCTCTTTTGAGGTAGGTGATCATGTTTTTCTCAAAGTATCACCACGGAAAAGTGTGATGTGATTTTGTAAGAAAGTAAAGCTGAGTCCAAGGTTCATTAGACCATATGAAATTCTGGAGAGAGTTGGATCAGTTGCATACAGAGTGGCTTTACCTCCGAGTTTATCTCAGGTTCATAATGTTTTTCATGTTTTGATGTTGAGAAAGTATATGCCAGATCCATCTCATGTTTTGAGTCCAGAGGTAGTTCAGCTGGAAGAGAACCTATCTTATGAGGAACAACCAGTCCAGATTCTTGACCATAGGGAGCAAGTGTTACGAAATAAGGCGATTAATCAGGTAAAGGTTTTGTGGAAAAATCACATGATGGAAGAGGCAACATGGGAATCTGAAAATGCAATAAGGGATAAGTACCCCCAATTATTTGATAAGTAAATAAATTGCGGGGACGCAATTTTATAAAGGGGGGAAGGATGTAACATCCCAAGTAAGTAATGAGTAATAGATATTTTTATCTATGTCTATTAATGAATTAGATAGTGTTTTAGAGGCTTAAAATGAAAATAAATCCAATCTTAAGCATGGAATACACTAATATTTTTTAAAGGATTGTTTTACTGCCTTTTGATGGAAAACAATTTTTAAATATATCTTTTGACAATTTTATAAGCTATGTTTGTCAAAATAAACTTATTCTTTATGATTGGGACATCAAAATTTACTTTGTGTGAATTTTTGGTATTTTTCTGACAATGTTCATTTTTTAATGAATATTGTAAAATGCTGTATTTTAATTCAACAACTCTTTTTAATCTAATTGATTAATATGATTATATTATCTTTTGAATTGGTTTTGAAGTGAAATTACAATATATTTTTACCATTTAATCCAATGGTGGTCATTGGAATCAATTTAACTTTTAAATTGAACTTAAACTAGTGTCAATCTTTTCATGGATATTGTTTCAAAAAAACCCGTTATTTCTCATGACAGTGGGAATTAATTATTAAATTAATTAATGTGACTTATATGTTTTGAATTTTTTAAAATAGACTTCATTTTTGAATTCGGAGTATCAAATATATCTTAGGGTGAATTTTTGGTAATTTTTTGAAAAACTTCAATTTTTGATGAATAGTGAAACCACTAAGTGGTACTTATAAAAACGGATTTTTCCGTTTAAATGAAATTTTGCCATCATTGTGTTTTGAATTTCAAAAATCCAACATACATGGTTGTCATTAAGAAGTAAAATGTGGTTCAATGAGATTAAAATAATTTTTTGGTGAATTGTAACTCTTAAGTTCTTAATCGCGATTAGTGGTAATTAGTGTAGTTTAAGGTAAAAATAATGTTTTAATAATATGAGATGAGCTTGACACATGTCCTACCCTCATTTTATGTGTCATTGCCGACCAAGAAAATCCGTGGGTCAACTTGGGGACCCCATGGAGCCACTTTGGTTGGGAAATGACATAAATAACTTTTTATTAAATGTTAATGTAAAAATGACACACACATAAGGTGTTTTACTAAAGCAATTTTTACATGGGGTTATACAAGTCATATTTTTGACTATAAATATTCATTAGAAAGATAAAACGATTTCAAACATCATAGAATTTTTTTTATAATTTTGAGACATTAAATAAATTAAATTATTTATGACATCATGATGATGCAGCGATGACCTCATTATTTAACGAATTAAATAAAATGGAAAGATAATGTAAAATATATAAACTACAGATGGCCAAAAACAATTGGATGAGTGGATTTCGAAGACTTATCACCTTATCCTAGATTTATAACAATTTGGGACCTTTTGAATCCAAAACTCATTTTAAAATAAAGTAACTTATCTTTACTTTCCAAGAGTGCCCCTCCTCTCCTCTTATAAAAGGCCCCCACCTCTACCTCCTTACCCACACTTAGAAAGCCTTTGGCTCGGCCAACCCATGCACATTTTTTCTCTCCACTTCCCTCTATTAATCCTTGAAGCCTCACTCTGGGAAGTAGTCTTCCCAAGGAAGCCTTTGAGCTCAACCCAAAGGGAGTTACCCGATTTTAAGGTAATGTCTTCTTTTGAGTCCTTTTGTTTTATTTTGCTTCTCCAAACCCCTAAACTCATTTTATTCTTTTCTTTTGTAACACCTCCAGTATCCTCAATATACTAGGATTTTGTTATAATAAGTATTAGATCTACACTTACACACACCTACATATAATGGTTAACAAACATACTATTTCTGTGGATGGTGAATTTATGCCTCCCGAAACGATGATTGTTCAACATTCTATTAACACCTTCAAAGGTGGCCATTAAGATGTAATTATATTTATATATGATATATAATATGTTTATGTTTTCCTTAAGCTTCTGTATTTTTCTTGTTGGTTATACCTTTATGGTTTCCATTATGGGTGAACGCGATATCATCATTTAAGGAAGTGCGGACTACCGCCCCCTCAAAGTGATTTGATTCGTTAAATACCATATGTGGGACATATAAAGGATGGAACTATGATATTATATATGATATTATACTGGAATTATAATATACCTTTATATCAATATGATTCCATTCTATAAAATACGAAATAGAAATGAAAGTAGCGTTCATGCGTACCTACGGCTTACCGTCTCCATGAATGGTGCATTTCATTTCTTACCTCTAAATGATTATGTAATATTATAAATGCATGCATTTACTGTATATATATGACATATATGATATATACATCATTAATACCATTCTGGATATAATGGATACATGAACAACTTGTAATTATAAAGGGTTTATTTTTGACTCAAGTACCAATGATCGTTAAAATGACCGTTATTAACTTAAATAATTACATAGTGGTCATGACATGGTAATAAGTGATATATAAGGAATAATGAACTTTAAAAAGGTTTTTAAGCAAGTAGAAATTAACTCAAGTTTATTATTCATTACATTAATGAATGATCAAGTCAAGTCTGACCCGAGGTATGGGACTTCGTCTCAATCTCCTTTCATTGAGGCATATTTTGTTTTATACATAACCTTCTTTTATACGGTGTATAAACCCCTTTGACTTTTACTTTTATTCAAAATGAATTTTTTTTATACGAAGATTTTACTAAACGACAAAAGGGAATGTTTTTGTCCTACGTATGCGGCGACAATGACTTCTCCACCGCCGTGACCATTATTTGAGTTTCGGCTTCCTCTACAAGCCATACCATTTCTTAAAATAAAAATAAATACCATGTTTTTCTTTTCTTTTATTTTGGTATTGAAAATGGTTTTCATAATATTTTTATATCAATGTGTTGTATTTATATCTTGTGATTGAAAGGTGGAAATTTTATGTTCCCTTTATGCATGTTTTATGTGATATGATTATGTTGAGGTTCTTGGGCATTATTATGAAGACGGGTGGTTCCGTGATAGACTAAGGGCGGGTGAGCCCGATATAGATCTCCAATGCATTGGGTAACGTGAAGGAGTGAAACGTTAAGGTTTCCTCGAAGAGATTTAGGGAATATACTATGATGGGTATTCCAAACGTAACCAAGAGGGTTACTCCCTACGTAAGAATGTTATAAATGCCTCAAGTTACCTTTATGTCTTATGATTTCTATGATTTATTAATGATTTGATGAGGTATGTTAAAGTGATTATGTTTTTTGGGTAAAGAATGATTTCATTCTTATGTATATATGTACCCATGTTTCCTTTCCATATTTTTATATCCCTTAATGAGCTTTTTATGCTCATCCCAAGTTTTTTTTAAATGTTTTTCACAGGTCAAGGGAAAGGTACATGATATGATGATAGTGTCAAGGAAGTGTCAAGAAAAAATCCATGTTTTATTTTAAATATGTTTCCATTTATGGGAAAGAAGAATACTATCTTTATGTAACCACTTTGTTTACATGTGGAATGTAATGCAAGTTTTATGATCTAATTCTCTAAAACTCTAAACCCGAAAATATCCTCAATGTGTAATCTTGTAATAACTCAAGATTAAGTAAGGTTTAAGGATGGGGCCTTATAATTATAATCTTACTAAGAACCATTAATAAGGGAACAAAAAGTATCCCATAAGAATGGATGTTAGGAGATAGATCATGAATAACATTTATTGAGGCCCATAAACATATAAGTTAATGAGATAGGTGTAATTTTGAAGTTATCCATTTAATGTAATTGGTTTCCACCTTATGTCAACATCAATCATATATTTTTTTTCTAGAAAATGTTTGGTAATTGGATGAATAAGTTTATCGACTGATGTGAAGGACAAAGTGATGACGTCAAAAATGAGATCCCTGAAAAAATGTGATTTCAAGAGGGACATATCATTATTATACCAAAACAACTATCAAAGATCAAGATTAAAAATTGGTAATGGGTTGAATTCCCAAAGTATTCAATGTCTTGAAAGGTGAAATCTCATAAAGATACATCTGGTATAGGTGATAAGGGAATGAAGACACATTTTCCATTGTCCGACATCTGTGGAAAGAGGAACCTAGGGAAATGTCATAATGGGACTTTGATACATTTTAGATGGGAAATGATTGGGTACAAAGTACCAATTTCCATGAAAAAATTGATAATTTGGTTATTAGAAACAAATTCCCACTTAAGGAATCATACATAGTTCTATGTCATAAATGGAGAGAAGTTGGAAATTAACCAACAGAATCCTCTATTTCAGGGTCTTAGAAGCATGATGAGCATCAATAATCCCCATGATCAAGGGATCATTGAAGGTCTTATGCTATAGTGGATAACGAGGAATAAATTACATGTATCCACTACTTAAAAGTAGTTCATGACATAATGTATTTCAATTCATTTCATGATATTATATCATTCATTTTTTCAATAAACAATGAGTCCCAACCTTAAATGATATTAAATCAGTAGGGAAAAAATATATGAGTATTCAATAGAATGTTAAAGTTTATGGGAATGTTGTTCATGAAAATATTATGTCTCTTTTTTTTAATAATCAAAGGAAAAATAAAATTGTGATAGTCTATGCCTCAAGGAAACTGAAAATCCAAGAGAAGAACTATCCTATATATGATCGGGAGTTGGCAGTTGGGATCTTTGCATTGAAAATCTTGAAGAATTATCTCTATGGGGATATGTGTGAGATATATACTGGTCACAAGAGTCTAAAATGTATATTCATAGGAAAAATAGCTTGATATGCCCATGTGAAAATGGGTAGAGCTCATCAATGTTTATAAATTCTCAATCCACTACTACCATAGTAAGGAAAACCTGGTGGCAGATGCTCTAAATAGAAAGGATCAAACATTATTTTAAATGATGAGAATTGGAAAGGATAAGATCTTCATAGATTTTCTTAAGGATGGACATGGGAATGATTAAGGGAGGAACGTCCTCGATCCTTTTTCAAATGAATTCATAACCATATATCATGGATAAAAAAGGGATGCACAAAGAAAAGATTTGAAATTTATAAAAAGAGTGGAAGCTATAAGAAATAGAAAATCCCCATAGTTCAAGATTTATGTGGAAATAATTGTATGATTTGGACAACTTTTAAGCGTACAATATTATCCATATATAAAGAACGAGCTTTTGAATGATGCACATAGCTCGAAATTCTCTATTTACCAAGAGAGAACAACGATATATTGAGATCTTTAAGAAAAAAATTGGTTGGACAATATGAAAAGGGAGATTATTGAATATAAATCAATGTTCATAGTATGCCAATGAGTGATGTCTGATAGGAAAGGGTCTAAGGGGATCATGAAACTTCTACTCATTCAAACCTCGAAGTTGGAGAATAATAACATGAATTATGTCTTGGGACATCCGAGGACATCAAGAGAAAATAATGATATATGGGTCATTGTGGATAGTCTTACTAAGACATGTCACATTATTGAAATTAGAGAGGTCTTCCTATTGCATCGAATTCAACGGATTTACTTCAAATAAGTGGAAAAGCATCATTGAGTTCCACTATCTATTGTATCTGATCATGATCCAAGACTCACCATTATATTATAGAAATTTGCAAACATGCCTTAAGAATTGAACCGAACATCAGTGCGTCCTATCATCCTCAAACTAATGGCCAATATGAGCTAACTATTCATGAATTGGAATATATGTTGAGAGCATGTTCTATAGATATTAAATGAGTATTGTACCAAAAACATCCACTGGTTGAAATCTCATACAACAACAGTTTCCACTCAATCATCCAAATGGAACCATATGAAGCCCTTTTATGGGAAAATGTGTAGAACACCAACATATTAGGATGATGTTGGTGAGCATAAGCTATTATGACAAGAAATGGTTTTCAAAATGATGGAGATGGTGAAAACCATTAAGTAGCATATCAAGGAAACACATAGTTGAAAAAATATTAATGTAGATTACTATCGATGAGACCTTGAGTTCTCTGATGGAGACATGGTATGTCTATGCATATATTTAGGGAAGAAGGTCTAGATGATTGGGAAGAAAGGGAAGATACATCCTAGGTATATCATAGCCTTTGACATTTTTTATCATGTTGAGGCTATGGCCTATCTAATAGCAATTAAAACTACCATTGATAATGTACATGATGTTTTTCATGTATGCCATTTTAGTTAGTACATAAATTAACCTTCACATGTACTCTCTTCAGAGCTTGAACAGTTGGAGGATGATCATTCTTAAGAGGAGAAGCCAGTGAAGAGCTCAAATCATAGAGATAATGTTCTAAATAACATGGATACTCACCTCGTAAATGTAATATGGAAGAACCATATGTTTGGAGAGGAAACATGGGAAATGGATTCGGAAGTGAATGAAAAATGACCACACACGTTTACAGTTTAGAATGTAATACAAAATTTCAACGGAGAAATTCTATAAGGAAGGAAGAATGTAACAACCAAATGTTTTATAAATAGAAATTCATTTCTTATTAATATTTCATATAATCACATGAAATGACTAAATAATGAACTACTAAGTATTATGTCACCTCTAAAAATAATATCTTCACTTATGTGTTTTTAATTTAAAAAACCTTTCATTTACAATTATGATCATTATGTGATTTGGAGTCTGATTAGACAAACATAATTTTTGATGAATAGCAACAGACCCTTATTAATAGTTTCACATATTTATGAATAGTAATGAATAGAAACTATGCCATAAAAAATAAACATCACCCCTGAATGTACAAATACAATTTATACATCTTAAAAGTATAAAAAATCATAGTATATGAATTGGTATTTTTATATGTTAAAAATAATTTATTTAAATTTTTTGAATTACTTTAATAATTTAAAATGGAAATTTATTTTCATAAAATTTAATCATTAATGTTTACTTTATTGTATTATTATTATAATATAATTTTATGGGACCTTTGTTAATTCTTGTTTTTTAATAAACGAGTTATGGTTTTAATATTGATTTCGTTGAATAAATTTTGACATTATTTAAAAAATAAATTAAAAATATTTAAAAAGTTATTTTATAAAATTGTAGTTAATATTTTAATTCTAAAAAATGAAAATTGGTTACGTTGAATTTCTGGTATTTATCTAAAATACTTAATTTTTCTCTGAATAGTAAAAATACAGTTTTGAGTTTTCAGTATGTTTGATAACAACATAATGATGTAATAGTTAATTAAAATTTCGGGGTGAATTTTTTATAGAAAAATAATATATGAGGTGTCACATGTGATTAATACCATGGAAAAAATGCCATGGGCAAGCCCATTTTTTTTCAAAAAACCACTAATTTGTTGTCCATTTGAAATTAATAAAACAATTCTCTCACTTTTACTATAAATAACACATATTCCATTCATTTTCTTCTATTCCATATCAATAATCCTCGAATATCTGGTGACCATTCCTCCCTAGGAGTCCTCTGAAGGTGTACTCATGCCTCCATGGTCCCAACCTTCATGTTCTAGGAGTAACTCTACAAGGTAAGGGAACCTTTCACCCACACCTTTTAATCGACATTTCTTTTATGGTATCTCTATGAATTTAAATTTTCATACATCGGTGTTTGATATTTTGTATCCCTATAATTGTAATTTTGATGTTAATATGATTAGATACCCTTTTTTCTCTTATCAATTCACTTTTAGATATTTTAATCGGCGTCATTAGGCTGCCGGATTATAATAAGGGATCTCTCCACTGTTCATTAATTTCAAAGTTCATTTCATTTCATTTCATTACTCACATCCTTTCATATAAATGATTTAATGACTAAATAACCATAAATGCATTGGATTTTTTCATTTTAATTTAATAATTATTCATCATCACTCTATTTCTTTTTTTATAATAAAATTGAAAACCCTATCCGATATGTACTTATTTACCACATTAAAGGACGATGGGTTTTCAATTTCCATTATCATCTTCATTTCATGTCATGAAACCATTTTCATGGTAGAAAAATCAATAATATATGTATTATTTCTCATATATGGTTTTGGAATATTTTTTAACCATGGATTTTATTTATATATCCAAATGAGTTTGTTGTGATAAAAAACCACCAATTAACCCAAACAGTTATCAATAAATAAATTATATAATGATTCATCTTAACACTAAGTAACCAAATGATATTTACAATCCAGTAACCTCGATGAATTTCAATAATAACGTGTAAATCCATTTCTAGAAAACCATACCCCTTTTACATGATTCCTCAAAAATGAATATAAGTATCCTGATCATAAAATCCAAGGAAGCATACATACCCAAAAAATGAAATTGAACCTTATAAAAAATAAAATAATTTCTTTAATTAATGTAAAAAGGTTATAATAAATAAATTAAATATATAATAGGTTATGGAAATATTAATTAATAAAAATAAGTTTTTTATTCGGGTCATTAATAACAAGTAGAGAACACCATCTGATTTTATGTAAGGGTTTCTCTCCATTTCTCTTTCATTCAATATTTTCCTCTATGTTATGCCAATTTATGTGTAATTCCTTTTGTTGGGGTATGATTTTTAACCTCCCCTATACTTCCATCATGATTTATGTGTGATGATATACCCCTTTTTCCTCTCATCAATACCTCTTAGGTACACGAACCTACTTTTTTCTTTTGGGTAGCCTTATCATTCATTATTTCAAAATGGAGTAATAATATATTGTTATGTCAATGTTATAATAACAATTTGAAAAAATTTAATTTACCAAAAACCTTTCATCAGTTTCTTTCAGGAATATACATATTTTTAATAAATTCCCTCTACAGTGCTTTTTGATAAGCAAACATATTTTAAGGGAACTTCACAAATTCTTACCCGATTTTAAGTGAAATATATCTCTTATATTAAGCTACCAATGTAAGTATAAAATAATAATTTTTATTATGAAATCATTTTTTTTACTTATGGTTTTATATAAAAAAATTCCCCCTTTTTTTATTTTAATGGCTTTATTGTGTTTTCCTTAACACCACACAAGAATAATTTAATTCTAAAGTGTGTTATATACTTTTATAACATGTTGTCACTTATTTATGAGATCTCATACCATGATATATGACTATATTAAATAATTTACATCCATGTAAGTTCTAATTCATTTTTTCTCAAGGAAACATTTATGATACACCAATTTATTATTCTTTACGACATGATTGTGTTACCCATTACATTCCATGGGATCCCTTATGTTTTTTAAGGTTGATTACATTTGATTATTTATGTTGAATGAATATTCATGAAAATTTTAATATGGGTGCTCCCACCTAATTCTCCAATGCATTGGATAAAGTTATGTCAATTTTTATGATATGTGTACTGGTCTTGGAGGTTAGCCTTAGCTTGTGCTACTATGGAAAACATGATTGATGGTTAGCCTTGACCTGTAATACTATGGAAAATAGGATTGGTGGTTAGCCTTGACTCGTACAAAAGACAGGTTTTATGTTGCCTCCACATGTATAAGATTCCATGGTTATATGATCCCATGTTTATATGTTATGATTCCATATGTTCCATTATTTTTATATCATTGTGTCATGCATCATAACTCATGTTCATACGCTTTATTCTTACTGTCCTTCCCTTAACTTGTTTTTTATCACATCACTCTGTTCATGTGTTCCCTAGGGTACCATTTGCATATGTTAGGGCTCAAATGAAATTAGGTTATTTATTATGGATTTATAATAAATATTTTTTTTCAGCTCCAGGTTTTTGGTTTTATGTACCTTGACATCTATGAAACAAGACTTAACAATACATGGCTTGTACTATGATATATAATTTTGATTAAAATAATGTTATGTTATGCGAAAAAGGATAGGGTCTCTATATCACTCCAAAATCCTTAGTATCACTAATAAAAATCACCATAGAGGTCACAATAATGTTACCTCTCCATAAAGAAAAAACAAAATGGAAATCAAAATATGTTGATACACAGATAGGGCATGTAACCAAGGGAATATGTGGTATATATATCCATAATTAGAACAACAAGAAATGATGGATAATGAATGCTCGATATGTAGGTCACCTAATTATTCACCCTCCATTTAGAATAATAAATCATATAGGATGAAACCCATGTTTATAATGACAGACTCCGTACTCTATTTCAATCAATTCAAATAGTAGGGGAAACAAGACTTTTCCCGGACATGATTCATCATAGGAACCTAATAGTGATGGAACATGGGTAAAAACATATTGGTACTAGTCTAGAATTTATTTAAGGATGGACCCAAACTATTTTATAAAAATTATTTGGAATTTATATTGTATAAATAGTGTATTTTTGACACCTCAGTTATAAATGTGACTTTTGGACCATGATCAATCACTTTGTCCAATACTCTTGTACTCTAGTCGCACGTGTGTTCTCTCGATTGGTAAGGGTTCTATGGCCATGTCCATATATATGGTCTATGAATTTATCTATATAATAATGTCTTTATATTATAATAGAACATTCATAGGACTGTTTACCATCTGTGTATAAGCCAATATTCATGTATAGTGTCACACTACATGTTGTTATACCACTCTCTGTGTGATATATAATTTTCAAAACCCAAATATGACACATCCTGGATACACTTGACATTTACCCATCAATACATAAACCCATTAGACTCAATATTTTCCAAAATAATGATGTCTACATTCATTTTTTGCATATCATCCTCACCTCAATCAATAAATAAATGTAACATAAAAATATAGATCTGATTTTTTATGAAATTTAATTCATGATTTTTGGGAAAAAAATCCCTCATGGTATCATTGAAGCATTTTTGAGGTGATTGTGTTTGTTGACAAAGTGGACATCTGTGCTATGATTGTTGACAAAGCAAACCATGATATTCATTTTTGTTGACAAAGGGGATTTTATGGTGGAATGTCATGATCAAGAGCTATGGTCAATGATCCATGTTTGATTAAAAATTTCGACCAAGTAATGGATGATCTGGAGGTGGTACAAAAAGAACAGATACAAGGGGGCACCATTTTCCAGATGGGAACATCAAAATGATGAAAAGTGGTTTTTTTGGAAAAGGTACTTGTGCTCTGTGTACTTGGAGGCTTGGAAACATGCGCGCTTAATGTTTTTAAATATCGGAACATCAAAATGAGGCAATGGAAAGAGGGTTGTGCAACTATAGGTTTGGTCGTGCACGCGACATGTGCGCCATGAAAAGACTTGCGGGCCAATGCCTAGGAGGCTTGGGAATTTGCGCACCTGTTTTTCTTAAAAACTAGATTATGAAATCATGGAAAAGGGAGAAGGAAACCCAAGTATGGAAGTGGGTCATGCAAGTGACTTGTAGGAGAGGAGACATGTGCACTAAGACCTGCGCGCTGTGGGGAGACTTCTGCGATGCCGCACAGAGTGTCCAAATTCCTATAAATATCGGACCATCCCTCCTAATTTTTAAGAAAGTTCACCACATAGAAAAATCATAGCTCCCATCACATAGGTGTGGTGGTTGCGCAAGTGGTGTGTGGTCGTGCAAGTAGGATTTGCACGCCAGTTGATGGTTGCGCACCTAAGGCAGTTTGGGTGAGGAAGGAAGTGAGTCGTGCAATTTTGGAGTAGCATAATCTTGTATCACACTAGTGCTTGAGGTGGACTTGCATGCTAGTTTTAACTGGAACTCCGGGAATTGTGCACCATCTTAGAGAAGGGTTCCATGAAAGGGTGATTTTCAGCAGTGATTCAGGGATGCATGAAAGATGGAATAATTGCCTGATACCTTCGCTACAAAGAGAGATTCTTCTACATGTGAAAGTTGAACTTCAACAGAGCTTCTATATACAATATAATACTCATTCATTTGTAGTAATGAATATACCTAGAAGTATATATGCTGTGAGTGGATCCTTTCTAGAGTAGTCAGCAAAAAAAGCGGAATAAGGTGATCCTCTCCACCGACAGTGAGCCAGAGAGAGAGAAACAGGGAGTGACCCTTAGGAAAGCAGTGAATTGAACCTAAACGTTGTAAATCCAGTGATCTTGGAAATAGAAGTGATTTGTCCTAAACCTTGTAAACAGATGTGTGCTTATAGTGGATTTAGTACATTAGTACATTTCTAGTGTATGCTCCTTGGATGTAGCCCAATGAGGGCGATCCAAGTAAAAATTGATGTGTCCTATGCATGCTTTACTTTCAGTTTATATTGTGCAACGAGAAAGAGAGAGAAGAGTGTTTTTCTTAACAGCGAATCAAGATCATAACGGGCTTTAATTTTTAAATTAGTCATACCCTGATTCACCCCCCCCCCCTCTTAGGGTATTCAGCCATGTGGACCTAACAATGCTAATAGACAAACTCTAACCACATCATCTATTTATTGATCATCCCCATCACACAACATCATCGAACAAAAAAATCTCTGAACGAATAATATAAAACTTGGTCTCAGGCCCATGGAAGATACCATATCATACAAAATCATAATTGAACCATTCTTCTGACCATGAATCTGAACCCTTTGAGAAAATCCATTGCATAAATAAGGAATTCCTAATGATCGATTTTCTTATATTTTTCCAACTTTCATTCAAATTAAATAATGAATATAATCACAAGACATGAATTTGATGTTATGAATAAAAATTATTTTATCAACGAACCTTAATCATTATCACCTATATCCCAATCCACCGAATGGGATAACCTCAAATAAAGGTAATGTAATGAAGTATTAATTAGTATTATGAATTATTAACCAAATGAGGATAAAAATAAATTTTAATTCTATATATTGAGCCACATATTTATCTACTCTAGGAAAAAATATGATCCGATTATAGAGATTCATCATTATTGATTTATCCATAAAAATCCCTATAATATTTTGAATAAATCACATATAATAAATACATGTATTCCATTTAAATTGGAATGATCCATGACTTCATCTATACATATATCGTCAAATAAAAATCCATTAACATTCATAAACAACACTCCTCTAATGTATCCCCTCATATCCATAGTTTCATAACCAAAAAATATACATTTTACATAATCAAGATTATATAGATGATTTTTGGAATTTATTCATTTAAAAAATATATAGATAAATAGAAAAATTATCTATTTACCATTCTACCCCTGAAAACCATTAAACCAAACACACAACATGAAAAACGATTATGCCATTCAAAGGGAAAACCATTTTTTTAATTAATGTTGTTCTAATTTTCCCAATCTAAAGATCCATTTAGGGGATATTATATTATTTCAAGAAAACATTAAAAGTGTGATATAATATATTAACTAATTTTGTAAAACCAAAACCATGTCTTATATTTCAACTAAATCATTTTCTAACTCAACACACAAACTCGGTAATATTACATATAAAATTAAAATGATTCATATAGAAAAATTATTTTCATTAAATCCTCCTCATATTACGTATTTTTTTTTTCAGTAAATACAAAATACATACCCAGACATGATTGGTAGTGAGGTCACATTTCATTCTCTGATTACCTTGTTTTATCATAAATATTTAAATTCTTCCCCAAAACATGCATCAAGGTAATTAATTTATCATGATAGATCTTCTATTATTGATCATCCTAATCTATATAGAAATTATTGAAGATATTTCCACCCTCAAATTCCATCTCCCCGTAATCGTTAACAATCACTGAGTTTTAAAAACCATTCTTAGTTGTTACATGTGGAAGATGTTCTGTACCCTATCAAGTTGTGGTGCTAAGGATATTTGGTATCCCACCTCAAAAATCAATGTTGTATTTAAAAAAGAAATTTATTCTCTATGAAAACATACCACTAAAAAAATGGAATATCATTCCTCAATGAGGTGAGACCTTAAAGAACATATGTTATCCCCCATGAAACTAAAAATTCCGCTGTTGTCCGTTCAAATAATACATATGATGTATCTAAGAATTCATCATCCATGCCTGGATGATATATACATTCTCTATTTTTTCCAATACTAACTCTGGACCCTTTAATACTACCACTCTTGGTTATTCCCGAATAGTGGTCATCGTTAGGGTCTTATAAAAAGGAAATACAATGGTTACATTACAATGCTGTAGTGGTAAGTATCATTTTATAAAAACTCAAATAATGGTTGATTATACTCTCTACTATTGCTATAGTCCACCATGAATGATTGAACAATTTCATCTAGAACCCAAATGGTCCACTCAGTCTAGTCGCCTATTATAGGGTGAAAGGTCATACTTGAACACAAATGAGTCATAAATGCTCAAAAAAATTCTTACATAATTAGGATGTGAAATTAGCATCATGGTCTAAAAATATAATTGAGGTTAATCCTTGAATATTCAATGTATCTGGTACATAAATGAATCTAAATCTCACTTCTAAACCCATCTCTTTGTTTTCTAGGAAGAGGGTTTTCTGTTTATGTGAGTCTATGATCACTTAAATATCATCGTTCATCTAGTTAATCATGGAAACACCATCATGATGTTCATGTATTTTAATCCCACTTATATTATAAAACATTAAAGTGTTTATCTAATTCCTTTGAAACTCAATGTTATACCACCACTAGTAGGAATGTGGGAAATTGAGAGAAAAACAATGTTATAAACCACTTAATCCCTATCCACCAGTGCCAAAATAGAATGTTATAGAACATATTTTCAACCCAGTTATATATATAAAAGGGGTGTTGTAACATCTTGGATATGGGTGTCCCGCAATGGTTCCCCAAACATGTTTGGTCACATAACCTCAAGCGCATTTCCCCAAATGCTAGAGGCTTCTAACTTAAAGCATGCGCCATGATGTGATAATGGGGAAACTATGACCTCAGTGACATAGTATATAAGACCCCAGTCTTAAACCTTACTTAATCTTGAGTTTTTACAAGATTACACATTGAGGATATTTTCGGGTTTAGAGTTTTAGAGAATTAGATCATAAAACTTTCATTACATTCCACATATAAACAAAGTGGTTACATAAAGATAGTATTCTTAATTCCCATCAATGGAAACATATTTAAAATAAAACATGAATTATTTCTTGACACATCCTTGACACTATCATCATATCATGTACCGTTCCCTTGACCTGTGAAAAACATTTCAAAAAAACTTAGGATGAGCATAAAAAGCTCAGTAAGGGATATAAAAATATGGAAAGGAAACATGGGTACATATATACATAAGAATGAAATCATACTTTACCCATAAAACATAAGCACTTTAACATATCTCATCAAATCATGAATAAATTATAGAAATCATAAGACATGAAGGTAACTTGAGGCATTCATAAAATTCTTACGTAGGGAGTGACCCTCTTGGTTACGTTTGGAATACCCATCACAGTATATTCCCTAAATCTCTTCGGAGAAACCTTAAAATTTCACTCCTTCGTGTTACCCAATGCATTGGAGTGCTATATCGGGCTCACCCGCCCTTAGTTTATCACGGAACCACCCGTCTTCATAATAATGCCCAAGAACCTCAACATAATCGTATCGCATAAAACATGCATAAAAAAACATAACATTTCCACCTTTCAATCACAAGATATCAATACAACACATTGATATAAAAAACATCATGAAATCCATTTTCAATACAAAAATAAAATAAAATTAAAACATGGTATTTATTTTTCTTTTAAAAAGATGGTATGGCTTGTAGAGGAAGCTGAAACTCAAATAACAGTCACGGCGGCGGAGAAGTCGTTGTCGTCGCATACGTACGACAAAAACATTCCCTTTATTCGTTTAGTAAAATGATTCGTATAAAAAATATTCCTTTTGGATAAACGTAAAAGTCAAAGGGGTTTATACACCATATAAAAGAAGGTTGTGTATAAAACAAAAATATGCCTCAATGAAAGGAGATTCAGATGATGTCCCATACCTCGGGTCCAACTTGACTCGATCGTTCTTTAATGTCCTGAATAATAAATGTGAGTTAATTTCTACTTGGTTAAGAACCTTTTTCATGTTCATTATTCCTTTTATATCACTTATTACCATGTCATTAACACTATGTAATTATTTATGTTAATAACGGTCGTTTTAACGATCATTGGTACTTGAGTCAAAAATAAACCCTTTATAATACAAGTTGTTCATGTATCCATTATATCTAGAATGGTATTCATGATTTAGATATCATGTATATCATATATATCCAGTACATGCTTGCATTTATAATATTATATAACATTTAGAGGTAATAAATGAAATGCACCATTCATGGAGACGGTAACCCGTACGTACGCATGAACGCTAATTTCATTTCTATTTCGTATTTTATAGACTTAAATCATAATGATATAAAGGTATATTATAATTACAGTATAATATAATATATCATATCATATTTCCATCCTTTATACGTCCCACATATGGTATTTAACGAATCAAATCACTTTGAGGGGGTGGTAGTCTGTACTTCCTTAAATGAAGATATCGCGTTTACCAATAATGGAAACCATAAAGTTATGACCAAAAAGAAAAAGACAGAAGCTTAAGGAAAACATAAACATATTATATATCATATATAAATATAGTGACATCTTAATTTCCACCTTTGAAGGTGTTAAAAGAATGTTGAACAATCATCGTTTCGGGAGGCATAAATTCACCATCCACGGAAACAGTATGTTCGTTAACCATTAGATGTAGGTGTGTGTAAGTGTAGCTCAAATACATATTATAACAACATCCTAGTATATTGAGGATACTGGAGTTGTTACAAAAGAAATGAATAAAAATAGTTTAGGGGGTTGGAGAAGCAAAATAAAACAAAAGGACTCAGAAGAAGACATTACCTTAAAGTCAGGTAACTTCCTTTGGTTTGAGCTCAAAGGCTTCCTTGGAAAGAATTATGCCCAAACTGAGGCTTTATGGAGTATGATAAGGAATCGGAGAGACAAAATGGGCAGGGTTTGGCCGAGCCAAAGGCTTTGGAAGTGTGGGTAAGGAGGTAGAGGTGAGGGCCTTTTATAAGAGGAGAGGAGGGGCACTCTTGGAAGGTAAAGAAAAGTCACTTTATTTTAAAATGAGTTTCGGATTCAAAAGGTCCCACATTGATATAATTCGAGGATAAGGTGATAAGGGTTAGAAATACACTCATCCAATTGGTTTTGGCCATGTGTAGGTCTTAGATTTTACATTATCTTTCCATTTTATTTAAATCGTTAAATAATGAGGTCATCGCTGCATCATCATGATGTCATAAATAATTTAATTTATTTAATGTCTAAAAATTATAAAAAAATAATATGATGTAGGAAATAGTTTTATCTTTCTAATTAATGTTAATAGTCAAAAAGCTGACTTGTATAACCCCATGTAAAGTTTTCTTAGTAAAATAACTCTTGTTTGTGTCATTTTTACTTTAACATTAAATAAAAAGTTATTTATGTCATTTCCCAACCAAAGTGGCTCCATGGGGTCCCCAAGTTTACCCATGGCTTGTCTTGGTCGGACATGACACATCCAATGAGGGTAGGACATGTTTCAAACTCATCTCATACTATTAAAACATTATTTTTACCTTAAACTACACTAATTACCACTAATCGCGATTAAGAACTTAATAAGTTACTATTCACCAAAAAATTATTTTAATCCCATTGAACCACATTTTACATCTTAATGACAACCATGTATGTCATATTTTTGAAATTCAAAACACAATGATGGAAAAATTTCATTTAAACGGAAAAATCAGTTTTTATATGTACCACTTAGTGGTTTCACTATTCATCAAAAATTGACGTTTTTCAGAAAATTACCAAAATTTCACCCCTAAGCTATATTTGATATTCCGAATTCAAAAATGATGGCTATTTTACAAAATTCAAATCATGTAAGTTACATTACTTAATTTAATAATTAATTCCCGCTGTCATGACAAATAGCGTGTTTTTATGAAACAATAAGTATCAAAAGATTGACACCAGTTTAAGTCCAATTTGAAAGTGAAATTGATTCCAATGACCACCATTGGATTAAATGGTAAAAATATATTATAATTACACTTCAAAAAAAATTCAAAAGATAAAATAATCATATAAATAAATTAGATTAAAAAGCAGTTTTGATGTAAAATGTAGTATTTTTCACTATTCATTAAAAAATGAACATTGTCTGAAAAATACCAAAAATTTACACAAAGTAAATTTTGATGTCCCAATAATAAAGAATAAGTTTATTTTCACAAACATAGCTTATAAAATTGTCAAAAGATAGATTTAAAAATGTTTTTCCATCAATAGGCAGTAAAACAATCTTTTAAAAATATTAGTGTATTCCATGCTTAAGATTGGATTTATTTTCATTTTAAGCCTCTAAAACACTATATAATTCATTAATAGACATAGATAAAAATATCAATTATTCATTACTTACTTGGGATGTTTCATCCTTCCCCTTTTTAGGAAATTGCCTCCCCGCAATTTATTTACTTATCAAATAAATGTGGGTACATATCCCTCATTGCATTTTCAGATTCCCATGTTGCCTCTTCCATCATGTGGGTTTTCCACAAAACCTTTACCTTCTTAAACACCTTATTCTGTAACACTTTCTCCCTGTGGTCAAGAATCTGGACCGGTTGTTCCTCATAAGATAGATTCTCTTCCTGTTGAACTACCTCTGGACTCAAAACATGAGATGGATCTGGCATATACTTTCTCAACATCGAAACGTGAAAAACATTGTGTACCTGAGATAAACTCGGAGGTAAATCCACCCGGTATGCAACTGATCCAACTCTCTCTAGAATTTCATATGGTCCAATAAACCTTGGACTCAGCTTTCCTTTCTTACCAAATCTCATCACACTTTTCCAAGGAGAAACCTTGATAAAAACATGATCACCTACCTTGAAAGATAGATACTTCCTCCGGTTATCCGCATAACTCTTTTTCCTGCTCTGAGCTGTTCTCATGTGCTTCTGAA
Organism: Viscum album; assembly: GCA_963277665.1. Lineage (NCBI taxonomy): Eukaryota > Viridiplantae > Streptophyta > Magnoliopsida > Santalales > Viscaceae > Viscum > Viscum album. Next base: position 358,053,549 of record OY728126.1, on the reverse strand, counting down.
TCAGCTGAACTTTTTCTGCCATCCCTTCTTCCAATTCTGGTCCCATCAACTTCCTTTCACCCACTTCATCCCAGAAAGCTGGAGTTCGACACCACTTCCCATATAATTCCTGAAATGGTGCCATCTGTATACTGGAATGAAAACTGTTATTATATGAAAATTCAACCAAAGAAAGATGTTGGTCCTAACTTCCCTGATAATCCATAGAGCAAGAATGTAGAATATCCTCCAATGTCTGAATTGTTCGTTCTGACTGCCCATCTGATTGAGGATGAAAAGATTTACTAAAATTTAATTCAGTACCCAACGACATCTGAAGGCCTTTCCAAAAGTTAGAAGTGAACCTGGGATCACGATCAGATACAATGGAGAGAGGAACTTCATGTAACCTGACTACCTATTTAAGATACAAACGGGAAAGTTGATCTAGGAAAAAAGTATCTCGTATAGCAAGGAAATGAGCATATTTAGTCAAGCGATCAACAATAACCCAGTTTTCATTATTACGTCGAGATGTCTTCGGTAATCCCACAACAAAGTCCATGGATATATTCTTCTATTTCCACTCTGGAACTGGTAAAGGCTGAAGCATCGTTTTCGGTAACTGCCGCTCTGCTTTAACCTATTGACAAGTCAAACACATCACAGTAAAATCAGAAATATCTCTTTTCATTCCATCCCACCAATAATACTCCCGCAGATCTCTATACATCTTAGTACTTCCAGGATGAACTGAAAACAGAGAACTATGAGCTTCACATATTAACTCTCTCTTCAACTGTTAATCACAAGGCACACACAATATCTTCCCAAATCTCAAAACACAATCATTATCAATGTTGAATTCAAGCAACTTACCTTTCTGAACCAGCTCTACCTTTTTCTGCAACTCACTGTCTTGCTTCTGTGCTTGCTTGATTCTATCTGATAGAGATGATCTCACTGATACCTAAAACAAAACAGAAGAACTTCCTGCACCAACAACTTCTATGCCAAAGTTCATCAAATCCTTAACCAAAGGATCACATTCCAAACACAACATTTTTAATGAAGCATTACTTTTTCGACTCAAAGCATCAGCCACTTTATTTGATTTTCCCAGATGGTAATGAATTGTACAATCATAATCCTTGATTAATTATAGCCATCTCCTTTGTCTCATTTTCAATTCTTTCAGAGTGAATATATACTTTAAACTTTTGTGATCGGTATATATTTCACACTTTACTCCATACAAATGATGTCTCCAAATTTTTAAAGCAAAAACAGCAGCAGGTAATTCCAAATCATGTGTAGGGTAATTTATCTCATGAGTTTTCAACTGTCGTGAAGAATAACCAATTACCTAATCATTCTGCATTAGGACGCAACCAAGTCCTTTCAATGAAGCATCACTGTATATAACAAACTCACCATTCCTGGAAGGTAGTGCCAAAACTGGAGCATTCAACAATCTTCTTTTCAATTCCTGAAAACAATCATCACATTCTTTTGTCCAGATAAACTTAACACCCTTCCGATTTAGCTTAGTCATTGGACTAGATAACCGTGAAAAATTTCTAACAAACCTTCGGTAATAGCCTGCCAAACCAAGGAAGCTACGAATCTCAGTTACATTTGTGGGTCTTGGCCAGTCTTCCACAACATTTGTTTTTGCAGGATCAACAGTTATCCCATCTTTAGAAACAATGTGACTAAGGAATGAAATTTTTTGCAACCAAAACTCACACTTGCTGAATTTCCCATTAAAATTCTTTTCTTTTAAGGTTTTCAAGAGAACCCTTAAATGTCTTTCATGCTCTTCTTTACTTTTAGAAAACACCAAAATATCATCAATAAAAACCACCACAAACTTATCCGAGAACTCATGGAAAATTCTATTCCTTAAGTCCATGAATACAGTAGGTGCATTGGTTATCCCAAAAGGCATTACTACAAATTCATAGTTGCCATATCTTGTATGGAATGTGTTCTTCAGAACATCTTGTTCCTTTACCTTCAGCTGATGGTACCCCGATCTCAAGTCAATCTTTGAAAAATACTGAGCTCCCTGGAGCTGATCAAACAAATCATCGATATGAGGCAAAGGATATTTGTTCTTAATAGTGAGATTATTCAAGGCTCTATAATCAATGCAAAGTCTCATTGAACCATCTTTCTTTTTAACAAACAAGACAGGAGCACCCCATGGTGATGTGCTAGGTCGAATGAAACCTTTCTCTAATAAATCTTGCAATTGCTCCTTCAACTCTAAAAGTACAATTTGGGCCATTCGATATGGGGGTTTTGAAATTGGCTTAGCATCAAAAACTAAGTCAATAGTAAATTCAACTTCCCGATCTGGTATTATCCCAGGAAACTCGTCAGGAAAAACATCAGGATACTCATTTACCACTGGCACATCATTAATCTGAACAGTTCCTTTATTTTCAACGATGTGTGCAAGGTAACATTCATTTCCATCTTTTACAAGTTTCTTGGCCTCTTGATAAGTTATCAAAAGTAAGGGTTCATTCATGTAAACAAACTGAAAGTCTTTCTGAAAATAAACTTCTTTATCTCTACAGTCAATCTTAGCATGGTAAATAGGGAGCCAATCCATACCCAGGATAACATCAAACTCTACTAGAGGTAGAACAATAAGGTTTGCAAATAGGTTCTTTCCACAGATAAGGATAGGAAGATTCTTATAAATTCTTTTTGGCTCAACATTTCCCCCAGGTGTTTTTACCAAAAGTTCAGGAGTCATTTTTTGAGATGGTATTCCCATTTTACTAGAAAAGGTTTTAGAGATGAAAGAATGTGTAGACCCCGAATCAAACAACACAGTAGCATAATCTGAATAAACAAACAATGTACCTGATACAACTTCATTTGATGGCCCGACATCTGCTGAAGTAGTTGCGAAGGATTTCACCACCCCTTTCTGCTTGTAGTCTAACTACTTCCCATCAGTCAAGCTCTTTGTCGGACACTCGTTTGCATAGTGACCCATCTCATTGCACTTATAGCATTTCACTAACTGTAAATCAAATTTGGTCTTACCTTCACCTTGATCCTTTTCAATGAAATCATGAGCCTTATGTCCCATCTTACCACATCGGTAGCACTTTCCAGAATTCAGAAGACATTCCCCAGCATGCCTTTTTCCACATTTATCACAAACTGGAAACTTAGTTTTCTTACCATTAGTCTTTTTTGAAGAATTCTTACCTTTCTCCTGCCACCTCGGTCTCTTCTTCTGTTGGTTGTTATAGAACACTTGATCATCGGCAGACTCTATTTCCACCTTCTCAGCACATCGAACAAGCTTTTCATAACTTTTAAACTCACGAGAAGCTAATGCCCTTCGATATTTTGGCTTTAATCCAGAGTAAAAACGATTGATTTTACTACCAAGGTCTCGGATAAAATTTGGAGCATACCTTGCCAATCGAGTGAACCTTTCTTCATAGGTAGCCACTGAGTCTTCATCTTGCCTCAATTCCAAGAATTTATTTTCCATCATAAGTCGAACAGCCTTAGGAAAATACTTCTCAAGAAACATACCTTTGAATTCATCCCAGTCAAGAGAATCAATATCATCGGCGTCCCTGATATTCTTAACCATAGAACACCATTGATATCCCTCACCCTCCAAACGGTAAATAGAAAGACTAACCTTTTGATTGTCTGAACACCCCATGACATCAAAAATCTTCTCCAGTGCTTTAATCCACCCTTTAGCTAGCACATGGTCAGATGATCCTCTGAATGATGGGGGATGTTGCCTAATGAAATGTTCCACCACTAACATGTTCCTCTGTGGTTGATCTGGCTGATCTTGTGTATGGATACCACCGCCATTTATCGCTTGAGTCAACTGTGCCATTACTACAACAAACTGTTCAGTTCCAATTCTGACCATCTCAGGATGCTGATTCGGACAGTTATTTCCTTCTATATGCCTTCCTAGAACTGCTTCCCTGTTTTCTCTACGGAAAACCATTCTGAACAAACATGTCTTAGATGAAGCAACATGGTAATCTTAAAATGCTATATCATTTCAAAAAAAATATTTTTGGATAATCATTTAACAGAATTATAACTCCTAAAGTTATCTAAACCGATCATTGATACCAACTATAAGGCCCAAGCCTTAAACCTTACTTAATCTTGAGTTATTACAAGATTACACATTGAGGATCTTTTTGGGTTTAGAGTTTTAGAGAATAAGATCATAAAACATTCATTACATTCCACATATAAACAAATTGGTTACATAAAGATAGTATTCTTCATTCCCATCAATGGAAACATATTTAAAATAAAACATGGATTATTTCTTGACACTTCCTTGACACTATCATCATATCATGTACCTTTCCCTTGACCTTTGAAAAACATTTCAAAAAAACTTGGGATGAGCATAAAAATCTCAGTAAGGGATATAAAAATATGGAAAGGAAACATGTGTACATATATACATAAGAATGAAATCATACTTTACCCATAAAACCTAAGCACTTTAACATACTTCATCAAATCATGAATAAATCATAGAAATCATAAGACATAAAGGTAACTTGAGGCATTCCTAACATTCTTACGTTGGGAGTAACCCTCTTGGTTACGTTTGGAATACCCATCATAGTATATTCCCTAAATCTCTTTGGAGAAACCTTGACGTTTCACTCCTTGCGTTACCCAATGCATTGGAGAGCTATATCAGGCTCACCTGCCCTTAGTTTATCACGGAACCACCCGTCTTCATAATAATGCCCAAGAACCTCAACATAATCGTATCACATAAAACATGCATAAAGGAAACATAACATTTCCACATTTCAATCACAAGATATCAATACAACACATTGATATAAAAAACATTATGAAAACCATTTTCAATACCAAAATAAAATAAAATTCAAACATGGTATTTATTTTTCTTTTAAAAAGAAGGTATGGCTTGTAGAGGAAGCCGAAACTCAAATAACGGTCACGGCAGTGGAGAAGTCGTTGTCGCCGCATACGTACGACAATAACATTCCCTTTTTTCATTTAGTAAAACGCTTCGTATAAAAAAGATTCCTTTTGGATAAACATATAAGTCAAAGGGGTTTATACATCGTATAAAAGAAGGTTGTGTATAAAACAAAAATATGCCTCAATGAAAGGAGATTGAGACGAAGTCCCATACCTCGGGTCCGACTTGACTCGATCGTTATTTAATTACCTGAATAATAAACATGAGTTAATTTCTACTTTCTTAGGAACCTTTTTCAAGTTCATTATTCCTTTTATATCACTTATTACCATGTCATTAACACTATGTAATTATTGAAGTTAATAACGGTCGTTTTAACGATCATTGGTACTTGAGTAAAAAATAAACCCTTTATAATTACAAGTTTTTCATGTATCCATTATATCCAGAATGGTATTCATGATTTAGATATCATATATATCATATATATCCAGTACATGCAAGCATTTATAATATTATATAACATTTAGAGGTAAGAAATGAAATGCACTGTTCATGGAGACGGTAAGCCGTAGGTACGCATGAACGCTACTTTCATTTCTATTTCATATTTTATAGAATGGAATCATAATGATATAAAGTTATATTATAATTAAAGTATAATATCATATATAATATCATAGTTCCAACCTTTATATGTCCCACATATGGTATTTAACGAATCAAATCACTTTGAGGGGGCGGTAGTCCGCACTTCCTTAAATGAAGATATCATGTATACCCATAATGGAAACCATAAAGGTATGACCAAAAAGAAAAATACAGAAGCTTAAGGAAAACATAAAAATATTATATATCATATATAAATATAGTGACATCTTAATTTCCACCTTTGAAGGTGTTAAAAGAATGTTGAACAATCATCGTTTCAAGAGGCATAAATTCACCATCCACGGAAACAGTATGTTCGTTAACCATTAGATGTAGGTGTGTGTAAGTGTAGCTTGAATCCATATTATAACAACATCCTAGTATATTTAGGATACTGGAGTTGTTACAAAAGAAAATGATAAAAAGAGTTTAGGGGGTTGGAGATGCAAAATAAAACAAAAGGACTCAGAAGAAGACATTACCTTAAAATCGGGTAACTCCCTTTGGTTTGAGCTCAAAGGCTTCCTTGGGAAGCATTCTGCCCAAAGTGAGGCTTTAAAGAGTAAGAGAGGGAAATTTAGAGACAAAATGGGTAGAGGTTGGCCGAGCCAAAGGCTTTGGAAGTGTGGGTAAAGAGGTAGAGGTGGGGGCCTTTTATAAGAGGAGAGGAGGGGCACTCTTGGAAGGTAAAGAAAAGTCACTTTATTTTAAAATGAGATTCGGATTCAAAAGGACCCACATTGATATAATTAGAGGATAAGGTGATAAGGGTTAGAAATCCACTCATCCAATTGGTTTTTTCCTTGTGTAGGTCTTATATTTTACATTATCATTCCATTTTATTTAAATCGTTAAATAATGAGGTCATCGCTGCATCATCATGATGTCATAAAGAATTTACTTTATTTAATGTCTAAAATTATAAAAAAAAATACTATGATGTAGGAAATCATTTTATCTTTCTAATGAATATTTATAGTCAAAAATCGGACTTGTATAACCCCATGTAAAAATTGTTTTAGTAAAATAACTCGGGTTTGTGTCATTTTTACTTTAACATTACATAAAAAGTTATTTATGTCATTTCCCAACCAAAGTGGCTCCATGGGGTCCCCAAATTGACCCATGGCTTGTCTTGGTCGGAAATGACACATCCAATGAGGGTAGGACATGTGTCAAGCTCATCTCATACTATTAAAACATTATGTTTACCTTAAACTACACTAATTACCACTAATCGCGATTAAGAACTTAATAAGTAACTATTCACCAAAAAAATATTTTAATCCCATTGAACCACATTTTACTTCTTAATGGCAACCATGTATGTCAGATTTTTGAGATTCAAAACACAATGATGGCAAAATTTCATTTAAACGGAAAAATCAGTTTTTATAAGTACCACTTAGGGGTTTCACTATTCATCAAAAATTGAAGTTTTTCAGAAAATTACCAAAAATTAACCCTAAGCTATATTTGATATTCCGAATTCAAAAATGATGTCTATTTTACAAAATTCAAATCATATAAGTTACATTAATTAATTTAATAATTAATTCCCGCTGTAATGACAAATAGCTTGTTTTTATGAAACAATAAGTATCAAAAGATTGACACCAGTTTAAGTCCAATTTCAAAGTGAAATTGATTCCAATGACCACCAATGGATTAAATGGTAAAAATATATTCTAATTACACTTCAAAACCAATTCAAAAGATAATATAATCATACAAACAAATTAGATTAAAAAGCATTTTTGATGTAAAATGCAGTATTTTTCACTATTCATTAAAAAATGAACATTGTCTGAAAAATACCAAAAATTCACACATAGTAAATTTTGATGTCCCAATAATAAAGAATAAGTTTATTTTGACAAACATAGCTTATAAAATTGTCAAAAGATATATTTAAAAATGGTTTTCCATCAATAGGCAGTAAACCAATCTTTTAAAAATATTAGTGTATTCCATGCTTAAGATTGGATTTATTTTCATTTTAAGCCTCTAAAACACTATATAATTCATTAATAGAAATAGATAAAAATATCTATTATTCATTACTTACATGGGATGTTACATAGTATACATTGAAAAAAACAAATAGTAAATAATAGATAAAGCAATAATACCATTCATTAAATTTAAATGGTAGAATACTGGTAGCAATAAAACAACTAGATAATATATATAAATGATGTATGTCACATGTGTCTAGGAATGTAGAAAAATAATTCACAATGCTGGAATTAAAATAAAGAATCCAAGGTGTAGAAAATCAAGTAATCCCCAACAGCATCACAAGCCTTATGTTGGTCCCATGATCCCTAGCTCCAACTGAAATTAAGTAGATGGTGAAGAATGGTTCTTCCCCTTATCTCTTCATGAAATCATATAATATGTTTATGTCTAAAAACATGACTAAAATAGTGTTTGGAGAAATTCCTAATTGGAAACCACAAAAACACATGTCACTAAGTGTCAGGGAATTTATATTCCAGGTAATATGGGAGAACGAAGAAATATACATGGAAGTTCTCAAAATTAATCAATACCACAGTTTTAAATTATATTCATTTACATTTGATGATCATAATTCGAATCATATAATCTTGGGATCTAGCCTAAGCAATATATCCTGATCTATAATGTTATCAAACAAATTTCTTAGAGACCACCTAAAAAATCAAGTATACCATGTCCAAGATTCTGCATTGTCTTAGAAAACTCATCATAATAATTCAATCATTCATAAACAACCCTATGGGAATTATCTCACTGTTTAAACCCTTTAGTTTAAGATAGAAAATTTTTATTAAATAATTACCCTCTCGTATGAACTTATGGTCAAACACATTTGGTATAACATAGAGGTATTCATTTTCAAATGACATCAGGGGTATCTCTTAGAGTTAATAAATATGGGTCAACCTGGCATCAATAAATTATAAAATACCTCCTGGGTATATCTCACACACAATACTCCTAGGTAATAATGTCATCAATAAATTAAAAATTACCTCATATTTATATCTGGTAGCTCTCACGGTCAATACCCTTGGTTTAACATCTACACCAAGGCTCCCACAATCCTGTGTAAAAAAATAGTTAGCATATATTATCAATGTATATTATGTAATATGAAATTACTACATGGATAATCATTCTCAATCAAATCACACACATTTCAAATAACCAATCAAACTCTATCCTAATCAACCAAGGCATAGAAACAATGTTACACCACAAGGAAACCTATACCAAATGACCATAATTATCAATCAAAGGAAACACATACACGGGGTGTCCTATAAACAAGGTATATAACCATAAGAATAATAAAAAACCCATTTTCAAACAATCAAACTATAACATGTAATTAATAGGGATAGATTCCAAAACACGGAATACCCCAAAAGTGGTTAAGCGGCTCTTTATGCATATATAATCCAAAGATGAAAAGCCAAAGGAACAAACCACCTACCTCAATGTCATAAGATCGATATAATTGTGCATCTACCCTTGAATACACCTATATAGGAATAGATATGAAATAAGTGAAAACAACCTTAATTGAAAAACTAATGAGATAGGATGAATCATGAATAAAGGATTTTGGGTTTTTGGGATCTCATAGGTGGGATTCCAACGCACTCGGCTGTTTCTCAATCAAATCACGGAAAAAAAAGATGGGTTTAAAGTTCATTCATCTTTACAGAGCACTCATATATGAAATATGGTAAAAGGAAGAGATTTCAATACATGAGACGTGACCCCACTCTAATATATTAATTAAAATAAAAATTACATTCTTTTTTTCATTATAACTACATGTTGTGTAGTGGACTTAACTGGCCCCTGACATATGTGGTCTATCAGGTCACTACACGACCTTGTATTTGTCCATTACATGGCTACAACACCAATGTAAATGGAATGATCATTACATGTAATGTACTCAAGAATACAACGTGTTTACTTTGAAAGACATCTTTTCTTCCTTTTTCCCTCAAAAAAAGCTGAAAACCAAGATCTATGCATGAAATTATGATCTTGGTTCTTATAGGAATGTAGGAAACATATTCAATACATCCTATCATTTAATTATTGTTCCCGTTATCCTCCCATAAAAATGAATAATTTTCTCACCTCCATTTAAAAATCAATCAATATCATATCTAATGGATATATGACCATTCATGGACTCCGAGCCATTATTTCCAAGATGAACATACCGATCATGTTGAATAATTGAGTGGGTATCATCGATAGTGTATATGACTTCCACAATATCCTTATCCCCTAAGGAAAACAACAATAATGCTTAATACATTGATGTCTGAGTTAATAACAATATACATGATCTAATACTAAGTGAATCTATTACCACCTTCCCGTTTTAGAGAGTATACACTATCTCAAAGTGATAATATTTTAGGAAATGTATCCACCACTTCTATCTGATTTTGTGATCTATCTATGAAAATTAATATTTGAGAATATTTTTATCTGATTAGATGATAAAAACTCACCCTTAAGATACCAAACTAACATCCCCTGGTCAAAGAAAATTACTTATGGTTTTAGATTTTGAATACCCCAATTACTCATATATTAATATCACATCTTATTATATAAATAATCATCACATAATATAATGATCCATTTTGTAATCATTTTGGATGATTATGTTTAGAAACATACACATAAACAACTTTTTTGGGTGATATAATGCATTTTCTACTATGTTATTAATATCTTGAACCCTTCTTGAAAAAATCATATATATTACATATCATCATACCCTTGGGAGAGGAAATATAAGAAAATCTGGTTTAAAATTCGCAATAAGGATAAATAATAAAGGTAATTAATCATTATGTTAATATAAGGGTATGGGGGAATTAACATACATAGAAAAACATAACATTATTATAAAAGATTAAACTCAGGATATATTGTATAATTAATAGATTTTCATATTTAAAGAATCATATAAAATTGTTGAACATGATCCATTATATAATTTATTTTCAGATGAAATATATTTATATAATACAAAGAGGAATAGATAATTCAATGTCAAGGATACCCAAAAATAAATTGATAACATGTTAGGATTTTGATAACCACCTATATACCTACTTCATGATCTATATGAAAAACCAGGTACCCTTTTATGGTAATTGGATGAAATTATGTGTACACTTTGATCACATATAACATTAATCATTTCCCATTAAATAGGACAGAGTTAAATGTCCTACCTATTATATAATGGAAATAATTTGTATGTGTGACACAAGATGATAATAATAATAATATCATAACCCATAAAACTATTTTTCATTGTTAAATATTACATCATATCATATCCTTTTGTTATGATATATGATTCATAATCATTTAATCATAGTAAAATCTCGGAAAGAAGAATGTTTGATAATCTTATTATCATAGTGTAACCCATGAATGAAGGTTTCATAAACATTATTTCATTGAAAGATAATCCATATAAAGAAATAATATGAATGTTTCTATTGGATCATATCGTTAGTAAAGAATATGTTACACCTTACGATGTTATCTTATATGGAAAATAATTTTGCAGGAGTATTTAAAAAATTTTATTATGAAAATATCCATTCATATTTTTAAAAAAAGTATTCAAAATGTGAAACTTTTTGAAAAAAAAATTCATTGAAATTAATATTTTACAAAAAAAAGTATGTTTCAAAGAAATGAGTTTCCACGATGTATTATGATTACTTTCATACAATATAAATTAAAATGAATATTCCTTTGAAATTGTTAGAAAAATCAAAATTGAAATTGTTTAGAATAAATAAAATAATATTTCATTTAATTTAATTAGAAAAAAATTTAAATATTGAAAATGATCTATGGAAATCATGTGAGAGTAATGAAAAAAAATTAACCTTTTTAGAAAACATGATATTGGAAGAATAAGAACATTCGACCAAAGATAGAGATAATGACTAGTTTTCATAAAAAATCATAATATTTTAAAGGTACACTGAGTGTAAATTTTTAAAAAATACTTCAATTTATATTTAATAAATAATGGAGAAGACAAATTATGATAATTTAATAGAAATAGGTCATTATATTTCAACATTGGGAACATAATAATGAAAAATCCTAAAAAATGATGAGATTTTAACATAAAATCTTTACCAATACAGTAACATTGAATTATACATTTTTATATTTAATAACAGAAATTGGAACCTAAAATATCAATAGGATAAATAAATAAACTATATTACATGTAATGGAGGTTGTATATATGCCTTATAAATGAATATAGGTCCACAAGACAACATACGTCTCATAGAAGGGAAATAGTAAAAAATTCCTCAATAAATTTCATGAATTCCATTTTACTCAATGAAAAATAATGATAAATAAATAAAAATTTATAATAAATATATTAATAAAACCTAATTTTTTTATCATACCATATATTACTTTAAATTACCCTTTTAATACACTTTTATTATCATTTTAATGTTGGAGTTTTTTATTGGGTAATAACCGTTTTGTTTTTCATTTATGTTTTTATTTCATATATTTTATAATCATCATACATTGATCATGTTTCAATAATATATAAAATAATAACCATAATATAAATTTCAATTGTAATCACTATAAATATATTTATAGAAATTATTATTATGTTATGATAGGAAACAAAATATACCAGTCATGGAGACGATTTGTTGTACTATAATTAAACACTTATCCCTTTTATTTTAGTATTCAATGAATGAAAATTAATGATACATATTATTATTCCTATAAAATATCACATAATATATATCTCAAATTTTTGTTAACACAATTCGTTATACAATCAATGTAAATCATGGAAAAATTACATCCCATCATCAGGTGCTATTCCAATATACACAAAAATGACATTATCATATTCCATCAAAAAAGAATGCATAATGTTATGTGTGATATAAAAATTAAAAAATCATAAAGACACAATTTATATCATATATATCATATATAAAAAAATAATACATCATTATGACCATCATTTAGATGTGGTTATTAATATAAGAATTACATTATTTCATGAGGAGGTAGTCCAACATACACTTGATGGATGATTTTTTCACCTATTTGATCAAATCAAATAATGTTTTATGAAATATAATTAACATAATTAAATCTTATTATATTGATGATAAATATTATATTCTATATTAATGATATAAAAATAATTTTAGTGGTAGGGTAGGAAATAAAAAAATGCTCGTTGTTGAATGTTACATCTTCTTTGGGTATCATATTTAGGATTAAATGAATGGACTTCATAAGAAATATTTACACCCAAAATAAATCATCTTGGATTAGGGGAGGTAATTTGGATTGTTATTTTCTTATTGATTGGGTGACCCATATTGGGGTGAATAATGGTAGAGAGGGGGTGACTTTTTATATGTGCGGGAGATGATATAGTCTGTAATTTTGAAACGAATTGAGTTCTACTATGTTATTAATAAGTCACAAGGGTTAAAATTAAGTTATTATAAAACCCTATAAGTGTAATGGTAGATGTATGGATATAAAAAAGTTTTTATATATGTGGATAGTAAATTTCAACACAAATGTTTTTTGTGTAACCCCTGTTAAACCAAAGTTTACCTCAAATACAGTAATTAATTTTTACTAAATTCAAAATTAATTTTTTTAACAAATTTAGTATCAGTTATTTGAAATTATAAATTATAAAAATAGTAAATATTGATTCAATTTTTAAAATTTCAATTAATAGAAGTGGAAAACTAAATTTAAAACTAATCGGGTAAACGTGAAGATGAAGCAAGTTTTAATGAAAAAATAGAAAATGTTTACAAATTTTTCCCATCAATGTTAAATCTATATTTAATTAAAATATCCTAAATTTGATAAATAGATATATAAATTATTTTTTTCAAAAGTTGTTTAAAATATTTTACATCTTTCAAAATAATTTAAATTGATGTAAAGTTTTAAATTAACAATAATATTTTTTCATAATTAATCAAAAAATGATACTTCTTAGAAAAATTACATCGATTAATTATAAGATTATTTCTACATTATGAATTAGAAAATGATGAATGTTTTTTCATATTAGTTTCTAAAACTATAAAAATGTAAATTTTATTACTATTTAAAAATTTAATTTTTTTAAAATATTATTTTGAACAAACAATAAGACTTATCTAAATTAATTATTTTATTATCAATAGGATTACTTATATAAAATCATTAAAATTAATATTCAAAATGTAGTTATTAGTATTCATTTAAATATTTTTAACTACTAGGTGATTTTTTTTATAATTTACTAATTAATAACATATCATTGGTTTATTAAAACTCATTATTGTGTGTACCAATAGATATTTGAGTATTTCATGTAGTAAATTCTTAACATGATGGTTAGTTTATTTCATTAAATGAAAGATATTTAATTTATTTAAAAACTGAATTTCATAAAAAAATTTGGTTTCACGTAATCTCCTCCCATAAAATTAATTTAATCTTCCAAATTTTTAACTCATATACAAAAAAATTAAGGATACTACTACATCATCATATGATAAATTTACCATATAGGTTCCATAAACTAAAGCTAATTCCATTAAACATCAACCTGATGAATGGTATTGATTCATAGGAATTTCTCCTCATAATTTCGAATATCAAATAGATATACCTCATAAGAAACCACATTATCTAGCAGTATGACCACAGATTTTAGTAGAAAATAAGGGTAAGGTATGTAATTCCTCATGATAGAAACATGGAAGACATAATAGAAATTAGAGACTTTCGGTGGATGTTCCAAATTATAGGATACCTTCTAATATACGATCATTAATGTCAAAGAAACATATATACATAGTCCATAGTTTAATTTTATTTCATAATATAATAATCTTCTTACATGGATACATTTTTAGAAACACCTAATAAAAAAATCATATTATATATCATGTTGGTAATTAGAATCATAACCATTCTTCTGACTCAGATATGACTTGATGTGTTTCTAAATGGAATTTAACTTCAATTAAATTCATTCCACCATCTTAGGGTTCAATAGCATCCTTTCTCTAACTTAATTCTATCATGCTAGATCATTAAATATCTTTTTTGAGAGGGATTCACGAGGATAAATCTGAATGCTTATCTTAATGATATAATTTAATGAAATCCCTATACTGGGAAGGTATTGATCACAACCACCTTTTAAATATAGGGAAAATTATCCCAAAATATTCTCTAGGATAAGAATTTTTCAACCATACTGATGACCCTGAGAGACGTCTTCTTTGATATTAATTAAGTGTGTTAACATATAATAGAGATAGAATAAAAATAAAGATTGCATTATTCCTGTTAGAGACTTTGGGGAGTCCAAAGATAACATCTATGGGATGATCCACCAATTCCATTTTGGTTGGGATAGTAGATGAAACATCTCCCTATTGTTTTTTCCTTCATTATTATCTTGTTGATACACCAAGAACCGATATACAAACCTTACGATATATAACTTTAAGACATCTCAATAGAAGTACTCATTCGATTTTATATACATCGATGTACTTCTAGGATGAATATAGAATGGTGAAAAATGATATTTAACAAAAAAGACCTTAATCATGTCTTGAATAGAAATAAAACATACAAATTTCATTAACCTTATCATTTGATCAATATCAAGGTTATACTTAAAAAAATTGACCCTTCTTTTTCACCTATACATAATCCTTTTTCACATATTAATCTTCATTTATATATATATATATGATTTCCCCCTTGCATCCAAAATTTTATATCTATCCAATGAATATACTAAAAAATTATTTCATTTATTATCCTCATTATATATATTCTAGTTTGATACTTTTGACTCAAAGAATCATCTTTTTTTCATTCCTAGGGTATAATGTATTTGGTAGTCACAATCTCTAATCATATCTAAACATATTATTTCACATATATTCAACTCTTTTTTTGATTTAATATGTTAATCATTTATGAAATATATATTTATATATATACAAATTTTTCATATAAATATAATTCCCCTTTACTTTAAATAAAATATTATCATAGCTAACTTTAAATCATGTGTTGGGTAATTTTGATCACAAAACCTCAATTTTCCTAAGGAATAATCAATAAACTTGTATGTCTGTATAATAACACATCCCGATCCATTGTTTTATGAATCACTATACACTGTAATCCCTTCCCCACTATATGGTAACATGTGCATAGGTGTGCCGGAAAATATTCTCTTTAGTTCCTAAAAATATTAATCAAATAATATTTTCTAGAAGAAGATGAATACTTCTAGAGTTAATCTGGTCATAGAAAAATAAATCCTAAAGGAATTCTCCAAAAACACTGGATAATGTTATGATAAACTAAGACAAATACAAATATCGATCACAATGGTTTTTCAAGTCCACCATTTAAGAGAATCCTTAGATGGATGTACAAATATAACCTATATTTAGAATATATGATAAAAGAATGAAACCCCCTGTTAAAAAAATTCACATATTGTTAATATTTCATTCAATTTCCCATTTTTAGGATATTTAGTAAAATTCTCATATCATCTACAACCTCTTTCATTCCCTTTAAATAGAAAATAATTTTATCTATAAATAAAATGGAAAAATAATCATGGTAATCACTAAAGTATCTATTTAACAAATCCATTAACATTATAGGGGAACAAGTAACACAAAATGGAGTTACTATATATTCGTAGCATCCATACATTATAACTAATTCTCTCTTGGGTATATCCTCTATATTGACTCTCAATTAATGATATCCATCACGAATATTTATATTTAAAAGTATTTATATCTATAATGTTTATTAAAAATTCATTAATAAGGGGAATAATGAAAATTTTCTTAATTGGTATCTTCCCTTCTAATCAATTATGTTTCACATAGTTCAAATAATTTTTTAATAAAATAATAGTCCCCCCAAAGTGGCACACTAGTATATATGATTCCAATTTCAAGGTTTTCCTTGAGTTTCTTCTTCAATTATGAATACACAATGGGGAGAATCTATAGGGAGTCATTGAAATAGGTGTAGTTCTAGGTATGAGTTCTTTTTGTAACAGAACATCATGTTTTTTTCGTAGGAAAAGATCCTCTCCTGGAAATACATCATAAAATTTAGGAATAATTGGCATATCATCATTCTCAAGTTTCTCTCAATCCATTTTTTTCTTACCACCGATTTTGAATGGGAATTCAGACCCATAAAATTGGTGTAATCATCATTGGAACTTTATACTTATCATCACATTGAATGAGGTCCATGGGGTTCGTTGAAATGTTATTGGTAACTTCTCATCAATGAGAATTTATGTGTGATTTATGAATTTAATGAAAATATATTCCAAATATGACATAACATTCCACAAGAGAAATAATAAAAGTATTTTATAGATGTATATTTCCACAATCATCATCCAAAGATGAATCATATTCATAAAATTTAATAATATTACCATAATGAATTATTACTAGTAAATCCTCATCTAATTTTCTGGCTAGAATCATCATAAACATAGAAAATTCATTAGTTACGAATGGATTGGTATATATAGATTCAAATATGCCATTAATAGTTATATGGTGGTTGTTACATGTACTTTACACCACATTTTTGTCACAAAACTTAATAGAATCATTGATCTCATGAGTTTTCACCATTTCCCTCATGTTAGAATGATTATTCCAAAGGTCACCATCACTAAACCTCAAATTTCAACACATGTTTTCATAATAACAAAATAATTTAATTAAAAAAAATATGTGCATTCAACATATTCTATTGTGATTTCATTTTATTCATATTATTATATAAATTCATCTGATCACATCATCATTTAGCCACTAAATGAACCTCCTTCAACACAACAAAATTTATGATTTCCCCTTTAGAAAATTTTCTTTGTAAATATTCCAAAACATTGATCATAGAGGAATCACAAAATTATTTTGTTCATGTTTTTAATATTTTCCTTTTAAACTCTATATTCCTTTTCTTGGAAAAAAATTTAGTTTAGTAGGAATGTTTGTCCTCTATTTCAACCATAATATCACATGGCTCAATCTCATTATAGATACAAAAAGTATTATATGGAAACCTATAATTGGTTACAGTCATCGAAGTCACTAACGAATCGATCATCCGTAATTTCACATTTGATGATAAATATAGATTCATACCTTTAATGTCTTGTAAAATTTACCTCATTGGTACAAACATATTCATTGTCTCTTTTATTGGAAACACGGAACTCATTGTCATTAATTTTATGAACAAAAAATGGAATGTATATATTGAAAAATATGTTCATTATCCATTCCCAATCCATAGAGTTTAATTCATCCACATTTCTTGTATTCTTGATTAGATTACACTATTCATATTCAACACATTCCAATTGATAGTAAAAATGACCTTTTTATGATACAAATACTAAAGAATGTAAAATATCATTCCAATATAACAGTTTTATTGTTTATCAAATAGTGTTTCAATAGTTACTCTATTTTAATGTCGATGTTTCCTCATGAATTACCCAATATAATGTTCTTCCTTCCTTTTATAGTTCATATGTAAATTATGATTTATAGATTCATATCGATGTTTTGAGTAATGCTAGGATATTTTTATTTACATATCCCATTATATTTAGTTTCTATATGGGAAAATCATTTCATTTTCCATTCAAATAAACATTGACAATGTTCTTATAGGTTGTATGCAGAGTGTCAGAAAACATAGTAATCACAGGGAACTACATAATAATTTAACACTCTTATTGTTTTTCTAAATTACGATATAATAATTTTAATATAGTACATCTTAGTTTTTTCCTATGTATTTAATAGTCATATTCTACTTAAATCTTCCATGTTGGTTCATAACGAGTCTTTGAATTTATAACGGATATACTGTAAGAGTATCAAACTGGTTGTGTTGTAAGGTCCATTGTTGTTCACTAGTTCCTGATTGAGTATAGATCTATACATTTCATTCATGGTTTTCACCACATGATACATCTGTACTAGATCCACATCGACTTATAGTATCTATATTGGGATGTATTTCATGAAAACCACTCACTAAATAATTTTCCAAAATCCTAGGACATTTCCAAATTTATTGAAAGATTAATATACAAATCCTTATACATTGAAACATCCATAGACATATCTAGAGACATTTAATAATGGATATCAATAATGATTTCTAATCTTAGAATCCAAACATTAACTAAACTGTTATATAACACCATATATAAAGACCTAAATTCATCAAACAATAATATGAAATCTAATTAGAAAAATATTCATTACATAACATAATAAACCACACCACAATCAGATAGGTTTTGTCACTTCATGAAAAGTGGACACATAAACAACTAGTTTATATGTGAGCTATATAATCCACCACTTATTTGATCATAAATAACACCCTTACAATAAAAATATTACATAATATATGTCATAATAACCTTTCAAATTGAAAAAATGTGTGATCGCATATGCATAGTAAGGATAAAAATGAGAGATATGAATGAAAATTAGAACCATAATAGTATGTGAACATAATTATAGAAATTAAACCCATAACCTATATATTAACGATCATAATCTAGATTCACGTCATTCAAAATGTAAACTAAAAACCACGAATCATTAGTTTATAAATGAACCTGATCCATAAGATAATAACAATGACATAAAAAATTGATTTATGACCCAAACATAAGTATTAAAAATTTAATGTCAAGGATACCCACCACGACAATCCTGATATGTTAGGCTTGGTCTATCCACCCCTATACTATCTCTAGACATGGGATGAACTATTTTTTACCATCTTTTTAGCTTGTTATAACCTCACATGTACCCTCTTAGCTCATATAATATTAATCATTACCCAATTTCATTTAGGGAGGCATACATACCACATTTCAAATAATGAAAATCATACTTATATGTTTTATAACATCATCAAAATCATCATATCATAACACATGAAATTATATGGGTATCATAAACATTTCATTATATCATAACCTATGTAAAATTGAGAGGAATCAAATTTGTTTCATCATAGCATAACCCTTGAAGAATAATGGGGTTTGATAACCATTTTAACGTAGAATAACATGTGGAAAAGATACAGTTTTCATAAACTACATTCTATAAAAACATATTCCATTTATTAAAAGAATATTAATTGGAAAATTGGAACATATCCAAAGAAATGAATAAGTAACACCAACGAATTCCATCTTATTTGGTATTTTATTATTTGAAATTTTAATAAATATCATCAAGAAAATATATTTTATTCTTAATATTTTCTAAAAAATTCAAACATTTTGAAGATCCTATTATTTTTAAATTTTCAATAAAACATTCAAATGACATTTATAATAACTGATTGGTCAAGATGTTGGATGACTACCTGCAGGCTGTACACTTAAATATGATGATTCCTTTCACATTTTTAGTAATATAAAAAAAATTGAATGGAAAATTTCTTGAATATTTCCTTAAAATTTATTCTGAAAAGTCATACATTATTAAAATATTATTTTTAAAACCATAAAATATTAATAAAATATTTTTGTTTTCATTTTTATAGATCATGTTCTGAAAAGGAAACAGATTTTTGATCATAGAGAGAAATTAAGTCATATTTTCGGAAAAACAGTTTACTAAGAATTTTATGTAATAATGTCTGGAAACTAATAAAATTATAAGGAGATGTAATGAATAACCAGAGTAGAATAAATGTACCGATAATTCATGATAGGTAGATCCTTTGACATCAATATTAGATACTTCATCTTGAACAATCAGGATAATTGATGAGATTGTAACAAAAATTCATTACCACTTTTATCACATTGAATAATAATCCCCATAATTGAATAAATGAAAATGGTATGTTAAATATAACGATGATAAATAAATATTTGTTATTAAATTTCAAGGGATCTATATACACACTTCATGAATGTTTATATGTGTATAATACAATGTACGTCTGATGGAATGAAAATTGAAATAAAAATATCATTCCATAAGTAGTGAACGACAATATAATAATTAAAAGAACCCATATAATAATTATTATATTATTATATACTTATTAATGAAACATTTTAAAATATATCATACCATATATTATTGTTTTATGACCTTTTATGACACTTTTAATAATTCTATCTATATTTTTGGTTTCGAGTAATAACCGATTTATTTATCAATTATGTTTGGATTATTTATACGATTGGTTATAATACATTAATCATGTCTCTATAATCATAATATTTATAAAAATTATATAAATATCCTATATATTTAGTATATATGACTTTAAATTATTCAATAAAATACTGTTGTTTTAAATGAAATACACCATTCATGGGGACCAAATGTCATATATACACATGAATATTGTTTCTATTTAATTTTCAGATTGAATTAAATAAAATTAATGATATATATTTTAGTTACAGAATCAATTTTACATCATATAAATCATAATATTTTATGAATCACATCCTTATTAAATTCCATGTAAATGGTGAATGAAACACATTGTGTCGTGCGATCGCACTCCGCCATACAAACGAACGAAATTATCGTCTTCCTACATAATGGAAACCATGAATATATGTATGATATAATAATTATAAAATCATTATAACATCATATATATAGTATATATCATATATAAACTATACATACATCATTATTACCAACATTAATTTTTGCAAATGAAAACAATGATAAGAATTATTTCACAAGGAGGTAGTCTTCCACACACATGAATGATGAATTTGTAGCTCATTTAATGGAAATGTATATTTTTTATGACATAACCCATACATAAAAATATATATCAATATTAAATATATTTATTTTATTATTTATTAAAAATATAATTAATTAATCATCTGGATGATGAAAAAATTCTCATTGATGAGTGTTACATATTCTTAGGGTATTCGCCTTATGTTTTAATTAAAAGTCATCATAGGATAATTTTATTAGAAAAATTACTCATGTATTAAGAGAAGAATTTTGGGATGTAATTTTTCTTGGGCATTGATATGCTAAATAAGCGTGAAATTGAAAATCGGGGAGGAGAGGGAAGTCATTTTAAAAGTAGGAGAGAGGAAACCCTTGGTATTTTTGAAAATAATTGAGTGATCAAGCATTTTTAATTAGTAGAATGGGTTAAAATTATTCCATTATAAATAATTATATATTTAATGGTATAAATATATACATCCAATAACTGTTAGATTTTTATTTGATAAATTTAACATTAAGAGGATTATTTTAACCCTTGGTTAACAGATTTGTATAATAACTGCGTTATTTATTTTTTACGACATTCATTATTTAATTTTAAAAAAATAATATGTTGGAATAATTAGAAATAATATATTATTCTGAATGAAAATATTGAATCCATTTTATCAAATTCCAATCCTATATGTGCATAAAATTAATATAAAAATTCCCATAAATATGATATGTGAAAAATACTTTTTAATGTGTAAATTTTCAAATGATTACACTAATTTTAATTCCAACATCAATATGAAATTTATTAAAATGATCTAAATTATATTAATGGTTTTATAAATGATCAAAATTTCCATTAAAACTTATTTAATATAGTTTTAACGATATATGAAATTAAATATATATAGAAGATTCCAAATAAAATTAAGTATTTTTCACTGTTGGTAATAAATGAATATTTTTCGAAAATAAAAAAAAAATTAACCCTACAATAATTTTGGACTTATGAATTGAAAATATGATTTCCACATTATAAAATTTAAATTTAAAAAGTTTCAATCAATAATATATATTTATTTTTCATAAAATATATGTTTTAATAAACAGTATTTTCTAAACAAAAAATGAATTTACCATTAATTATGTATTTTTTGTCAATATGTTTTGTATATAAATAAATTACAATATATAATTTAAAAATAAATATTACTACTCACATTGCTATTTTTAATAGCATTTTTAGAACCATAACAAATCATAAATAAATTGACAATTTATCATTATATTGTAAAAATTATGTGTTTTAGGTAATGCAAGATAAGAGAGTGTTTCCTATAATGCTAGAATATTATGGTTCTGTGTATAATGAAATAATTATATTACATTATATTTATTCGAGAAATAAATATCAAAAAAATTATTTTGTTACATACAAAATTGATTTATTTGTTCATCTAATTGAGTCTTAGTTGTTAAAAAGCCAATGAAATTACCATAGACCTCTGCATTGTAACACCTCCATGCCTAGTTCTGGAGGCATTACAGAACCCCAAATACAAAAAAATATCTCTTAGGATTCTCATCATATAGACCCTCAACATCCTCTTCAATGAATCTTGAAATTATTCTTGGGACATATCCATCTACATGAATCGAAACCCCTTTGATGTCAAAGTATACTAGAGTGTTTCCATGATACTATAATTATGATTAAATAATTTATAGTACCATTCTAACCCATGGATTATTCACAACTTCACCAATTTCCTATATGTAACCTGATCTAGAACTAACACAATCATGAATGATTCCATTGCCACACCCTCTTCTTAGAGAACATAACATAAGAATTAGAACTCTCTAATCCAATCCAAACACTTTGTGGGATTATCATAAAGATGGTTCTCTTGAAATACATACACATCTATTCTTGAATTCCTCATGTGATACTCCTTTAACATAATTTAATATCAAACTTAATCAATTAATTATACCTTGAAATGTTTTAATAATGGATTAAATATCAATTTATAAATATGATAAACACTATTTGGAAATCCATTATAAAAAATTGAATATTAAATTATATTTAATTAATAAATATGTAATACTATTCTATATTCCTCGTTTACTAATGCAAAGTATGGATGTACAATTTTCCTGACCTTAGTATAATCTATATGAACCACCTCTTCACTTTCTACTCACGGAATACGGTTTCAGTTTTCAAATCTATATAATTAATCCGAAAGGAAACACAATTCAAAAAATAATAATTCACACATAACCTCAACATCCCCTCCTCTTTATTAGTGAATAATAGAAGGACAATAACAAGATACACAATGGGTCTACAAATAAATTACTCTACAAATAATCCAACCAATACCTTATTTTATAGGTCATTACGAGCCTTCAAATATGATGGAATATATATCATCGACTTCCCAATGATTATTTCAAAACAGAAATCGATCTATTCAAGAGCAGTTAAAACTAGACAACCCTTTGAGAAGACATCTTCATGCTCGACCATCCATATATGATGTCAACACATAATAACATTGAATTCTCCCAAGGATAAAAAATCCAAATAGTAATTAATCTGTTATATAATCCTATATTTCATCATTTTATACTCTACTCAGGATTCTTTCTCAATGATGAAATAAAACCTCATCCCATCAATGATGAAACACAACATTCATTACTTGAAATATTTACTATATGCATTTAATATGGATTAAGAGTCCATACCAATTTTTATGTCATAAAACATCAGCATGGCTATATAATTATCACAGATTAATATCCCTTTTATAAGTGTCAAGTCACATAGTTGATAGATGTTTGTGATCACTGAACCTCCTCTAGTAGATTTCTCCAAACAAGAAGTTTATATCAATAGGCTCTAGTAGAATCTCTAGACCTCAACCAAGAGATGTCGAAATAAACTAATGGTTCATGATATTTTTCAAGATTGGTGATAATAAATTATAAAATAAATATATCACAACAAAAGACACACTAAGAGCCTTAGTGTTTAAATCCATCAATGTATATACCTTCCTGAATACTTATACACAAACTCATATATCCTGGAGAAGAAAACCCATGGGATTGGTAGTGATAGATCCAACAATTTTCCATATCCTACTACTCAAACAGCTTGAAAAACTTGTCATCATCATAGAATAACTCTCTAATCTATCTGATGCATCATCCTAGGAGTTCCATCAATTTTCTCCCATATAGGTGAATGGTGGATTGGACAATCATGTGTGAGAATCCCTCTACTACCTAGGAGAAATATCACCTCTCACTTAGATACATATAAACATTATGAGACCCCTAAAATAAAGAACCAATATCATGAGATTATCTCTAAAATATCCGCACCCACCTAGGATTTTATATCTGACATCATCTACCATCTATTGATTTTTCATCTCCATGGTGCACAATTACATCAATACCTATCAGAATCTGCTCGAATAGAAAACTATCCACTTTTCATGGATTCTCAATCACCCTGGCCGAAGTATGAATGTAAATAGATATCACATTATCCCAATGATCTTGGTGATGTCCATGTCTAATATTACATTATTGAGATATCTCATAAAAAAACTATATCCATTTATTATCATGTGTGGTTAGGGAAACTCGATGTGATCTATACTATTAAAATTCATTCCTATGGGATATTAAAATTCTCTTGGATGTGTAATTACTAAAACATAGAATGATATTAATCCTACAATAAGAGATGTTTGATGTACATAGATGGAAGTGTCACCTTATCAGGATTACATGTCAATAGACTCCACCATCACCATATGAATCAATAGAGATGAAATAACTACTATAATTACTATCTGATTGATATTGGTCCTAATAATGTAAAAAAACTAATCCAATTTAGTAAAGATAATACTATAATATAGGGGGGGTCAAGCTCACCCTAAAATGCAAAGGAGAAAATTTGAAGGAAACAAATAGAGAGAACATAGCCAATAAACTTCCTCATATGGATTGTTCAGAGAAACCCGATGATCAATGGGTTGATGTAAAACAACAAAAACACTCAGTGATTCCATATAAGGTACATATAATTATATTACACCTTAATCACATGGAATATCACCCTCACAATCTTAATATGTGATTAGAAATGATTTTCATTATACAGGAATCATGGAAATGTAATGACGCACCATGATAAAAGACATTGTTGGGGGATATGACCCAATAAGGATTGAAATCCACATCCAATTCACATAGGATCAATGTAAAAATGATACCCTAAAATTACTGTATACGTTTACCATTAAAATAATATGGATATTAGATTCATGGTGAATAAATACATTTTATGTCAAAACAATCCTATTTCCCCTAGATTTAGATAAGAATAAGAGACACTTTAATTGTATTTCCCTAGTTCCTATACAATAAAAAAACTATAATATCTCTAAAATCATATCATACAATTAAAAAATAAATTACACCACTCTACCATGTCTAAACTGTATCCCCACACATAATGTTGTGGTTCCTTGATTTATGTATGTTATGTTTGACACCCCAATTGTAACGCCCCGACCACAGTTACCCAGAGTTGGTGCATTATTACATAACATTGGCTTCATCACAAAGAAATAATGTATTGAAAGAACGATTGGTTTAGTACCCTTGGAAACAAGATTCTTACATATGTTCATCATTACATCTTAAAGAGAAATACAAACATAATATTTCAGTAGAAGCATCCAAGACTTCTAGATTATGCTTGCAGGTCACTCATACTAACTTCTTCATATCCTAGGAAAATGAATCATAAGAAAGGGGTGAGCTCAAACGCTATGTAAGGGTATGTAATATAGCAGAAAATGACATTTATATTAACCATGGTGTTTAATTGAAACCACATGCCTTTACCAATAAAAAACATGAATACTTTTATGGCATGAATATGATATGAGTAAGTAATTCCATAATAAAACAGATCATGGGTATTCTACTAGTCGAATGACCACGTGAACCATCAATATTATTTCCATAATGAGGGAATGTATAATGCTTGACATTCTGAAACATTTTGTCAAGGCCTCGACCAAGATGTCTAAAACGATTAAGGCCTCGGCAAAAACAATATATCAAATTGGGAAAGGGACTCAGCCAATTCCACGTCTAGTTGTCTCATGAGACCTACCGATGCATCGAGGAGCTATATAAGGCTCCACCCGTCACTTATTAAGTCCAATACATTCCTCATATGAAAAGGTTTAAACACATCCTAAATGTTCATATTAAAACTAGCATACGAAATATCAATACTTTAATCATAAACCATGAATGGTATAAAAATAGCACATCCATAGTCAAACATATAAAAAAAACTTCATTACAATATGGACGTTTTGTATCATAATAAATCAACTTCAAATAAACTTAAAATACATCAAAGGATGTTGACATATATGAAATCAAAACTATTTGAGAGAAATATCTCTTTTTTTTAAATCATTTAAATGTCACATAATTATAAAATATAAAATTTACTTTGAAAATATACTTATAATCTTTTAAGGGAAGCTTTTATGATCTTATAATGGCGGAAAATAGATGCACCTACCGTATAAGTTAAAAAAACATTCTTACCTTAATTTTCTCGAAAAGGATAAAAAGGACCTTGTTTGGAAACGATGGAAATATTCCTTTATAAACATCTTATAAAAAGTCAAATAAGGGTATAAATGAAATTAACCCATATTCTGTAAATTAGTAAGAATGATTTGAAATAAATATTTAAGAAATATGGATGTGGATGATAAAGAGGTCCTAGCCGATAATTACATATAAACAACCTCAGATAATGAAGAGATTGTGAAATATAACATTACCTTGTTTACTTCCTTGGTTGATGGTAGGTTAACCTCCTGTATAATGGTGAAATAATTGTTATTAAATTATAAAATAGTCAAATATATTAATAGGATATTATATATGATCTTTTATCATTTCTTTGTTAATAAAATCTTATTATTATCGTCGTTTCAGGTGTTTACTTACTCATTTTATTTTATATGTTTTGTGACATAAGTCATGTTTATTATGGATAGTTTGTATATTATTTATATAGATAATGATATCATGTCCTTAAACATTATTTTTAATCATAAAATGATAATTATAATTTCATGGATACGATGGAGAATGAATCTCATCGCGTTCATGCAGACGGTAATCCGTACGTACGCACGAGTGACAATATCATTCGTTTGATATTAAAATAATATATAATTGGATGGTATATCATATCGACAGAATAATTAACATGTTATATTTATTAATTACATGAATTATACATCATTATTATACCCATGTAAATAATAATATATTGAATAACAATTACGCCACAACGTGGAGACGGTAGGTCGTACGTAGGCACCTATGGTGACAGGTCATTCAAGGGATGGATAAAATAATGAATTTTTTTGTTCTAAAATTATAATAACATCACGGTATATGTAAGAAACTGGAGTTATTATTTCATAATATAAATAACAAGGAAATAAGAAGTTAAAGAAGAAAGGAACTAGAAAGAGGGTGGTGAAAACATTACCTCTTCTTCGTGTTTTTCCTTTTGATTTTATCAAAAGGGCTCTATAAGTTGGCTTTAGGATGAAAATAAGGCCTATAGGATGTTGTGAGGGAAGTTGAGAGAGTATTTGGGCAGGGTTTGGCCGAACCAAAAAGCTTTTATTGTGTGAATAATTGGTTTTAATTTGTGTCCTTTTATTAGGGGGAGGTGGGGCTCTTTCAGAAAAACTTTAAGAATTTATTTTTAATAAATTTACTTTCAGTTTATAATGGCTCCAAAGTATATTATTAAAAGTATAAGGTGGGTATGGGTAAAAATACTTTCAACCAATTGATTTTATATAAGTTTGGGTCGTTATATTAACCATATATTTTAGTTTTATCTCTTGGTTAATTAGTTTAACACTTACCATGTCACTTTGTATTTTTATAATATATAGTTAATAACCTTACTATATACATCCAAACGACCCCCCAAGTGGTCCATTAATGATACACCAATAATTATATAAGTCCTTTGGCCTAACCATAGATTTTTAGAAATAGAATACACATTAATAATATAATATTTTTTTAAAACTCATTTATGTCAATTTTGACAGTACTCAATAATTGATTTTGGTTAAAGTTTTAAAAAATTCATTAATTCGTACCAATTTCATTTAAAAAATCCTAACATGTCATATTAAATAATAAAATTCGTGTATTTCATCAAAACATACAAATTATATTTATTTTAACATTTATAATAACAATTATCTGATTGCTTCATTAAAAATGAAAATACTGCATCATTATTGTGTCATATTTATTTATCTTTTTCAATGTCTAAATGTTATAAATAAAATATCATTATTTATGAAATCTTTTTTTCTTTATAATTAATATTTTAAATGAAAATATAAAAAATATAACCTTGTGTAAAAATTGTTTTTCTAAAAGATATAAGCTTATGTAATATTTGTATTTACATTAACATAATTAAAATAAAGTGTCCCTATCACCTAAAAGTGGGTCCATGGGGTCCCAAATCGACCCAAAGATGCCCATGGTCGGAAATGTATCCACCAATATGTTTAGGAAACGTTTTAGGGTAATTTATTATTATTATAATATTATTTTTTTAACCTTATTCACCGGATTTACCCTTTAACCATGGTAAATAAAATATTTAACGAAGTAATTATTCAAAATGTCTAAAAATAAAAGGTACATATTTACAGAATTTATAAATCTTGATTCCAAATATGGAATACATTGTTCCAAATTCAAAACACATAAGTGGTAGAAATTAATTTAAAATTATTTCCTGCTGCCAAACAAAAAACGTGTTTTTAAGGTATAATAACTATCAAAAGATTGGCACTTGTTTATATCCAGTTTAATTGTGAAATTATGTACAATGACCAACATTGTATTAAATGGTAAAAATATATTCTTAATATACTTTAAAACTAATAAAATTAATAATTTATCACCATTAATTATATTGATTAAAAAAGTTGTTTTAATTAAAATTTAGCAATTTTCAGTATTCATCAAAATATAAAAGTTATCCGAAAAGTACTAAAATTTCACCATAGGATATATTCGATATTACGAATCCATAAATGAAGTCCATTTTGAGAGATAAAATTTATAAAATTTCAAAAAGTAGGTATTACTATTCATAACAGTTAGTTTGATTGGTTGTGGTGTTTATTAGAACTCGAAGTTGCGTACAACACACACTTACTGTATTATTCAAAGAGAAGCGTACCGTGGAAGCATATGGTCTTACAATTTAAAATTTTGATGTCCCCATTCTAAAGAATAAATTTATTTAGTAAAATTTAATATATAAAAGTTTAAAATATTGGATTGAAAAAGGATTCCCTATTAAAAGTTGGTAAAAGTGCATTTTTGGAAAATTCTTCTTTTATCTGAAAAAATAATTTCATCTTAAATTATGTCTAAGAAACTCATAATATGGATTCTAAAATTATAAGGATTATATAAATTTCAAAATTCAGTTAATACTATTCATAACCGCTTTTGGATTTCTAGTTTGGTAAGTCATGGTGTGCTTGAACTCGGTGTAACGTGTAGTGCAAGTTATTGAATTATTTTGAAGAAATAGTGCACTACGAAATCTTAGGGTGTTACATTATTCCCTAATTCAATAAATTGTGTCCTTTCAATTTGAGATTATTTTTTTAAGATAAAAGGTTGAAAATAGAAAATATCGTTGTGGGAAAACCCACATCAGAAATTGGGTTAATAAAATTTAGTCTTAATAAGAGGAAAATCGAAATGAAAAGGTCACCACCAAATTATGATCTCGATTAGGAGAACATTGGTGGAAATTAGAGAGATATAATTGGTGGAAAATGTAAATATTTATAGGTAGTGATTGAGGTCATCAATCACAAACAAGTGTAAAATTGGGGTCCTTAAATTCATCAATCTATGATGATTTGAAAAACCATCGGTTCAACAAAACATAAGGTATTAGGACAACACATTTTTGGTTTTAATATCCCTTAAATAAAGTATAAGAATTAATTTCTTCAGGTAATAAGAGAAGAAGAAACATATATACTTTACAAGTAGAGTTCCAACCTTTAACTAATTTTTACCACTAACTCATATTTCACTCTAAAAGATAATAGAATGTAAAAATAATCTTTTTATCCTATTCATATGAATTTATAATTCATCTACTAGACCTTTTAAAAAAAACTACATTATTTAATCTAGGGACTTCATGTAGTCCAGTGGTAGGCGATAAATCTCAATCACACTATGGGTGTGGGTTCGATTCCAGCAGCTTTGTCCGACGCGGCGGCTTGTCACACAGTCTTCGTTTTTTCCTTTTTATGGAAAACAAAAAATAATCTCAAACTATAATTATCCAAAATACTACTGCCCAAAGTCACAGTACAAAATTTATAAGGTAGGTAAACACAATGAAGATCCTTTTTTTCCACGTAATCTCATGTGAACACCTTCATCATATATTCTTTTAAAATATAGTAACATCCTGAATTACCATAAAACCTTATTGATTACATTCATGCTCCCTTATTCCTTATATAATATTTGATATATTCCTTATATCCAAAAACATTGAATATTCCAATGATGATGAAATAAACAAACCATTAATTAGTGCCAAGGTAGTCAAGAATATCCAATATAATTTATCCAAATCAATCATCTTGTATTCCAAAATTACTAACATAGTATCAATAACATATTAAGGATTACCTTTCCTTAAACCATATATTTTTAAAAAAAATTAACTCGATATTGAGTCACTTTTCATAGAACCATATAATCTCAAATCATCAATGAAATAGTACTACAGTACAATCCTTATTTATCTCCATAATTCATATAACTAGTACATCGTTGATACAACAATCAAATGAAATTATTATTTACTAACAACATAAGAACACTAGTCATTCTTCTCCATTTGTGGTATTATCATTACTTTATTATTTTCCAATAGCATCATTTGGGGCATACTCTGATGATTTGAAAATTGATTCGTGTACTGTCTCCACTCCATGTAGATGAATAATTGTACATTTGAAACCTTTTTCTTGGCCTTGCAATCACGAACGTGGAGTCCTTTTTCTCCACACTTATAACGTACTCCCATTCCCATCATGAATTTTCCAAGGTGATTCTTTCCACAGTTATCACATATGGGAAAATCCTTCTTTACCTTCTTCCCTTTATTTTTCCTTCTCTCTACCATTATTTTCTTCTTTGGCTTCCCTTCGAATCCATAGGATTAAGAGAACTCTTTAATTATCTTATCAACACATGATACTATTTCTTCATATGATGATAACACGTGGGAGACTATTTCCCTTCTAAATTCTGGCTTAAGACCATGAAAGATACGATCCTTTTTAATCTTTGGATCATGCATATTACTGGAGTTCTAATTCCTTCTACTGGGCGCCATTTCTAAACAACGGCACACACTAGATTAGTTTATGAATAGAAATACCTAATCCCAAACTGGTAAAACACTTAATCATTAATTAAACAGATTATGGATATAATCCATACTCATAAAATTTTCTTCCTTGAGGGAGTATATACTCATAAATCCTTCATAGTGTTTTCTAACGACAATGAAAATTATCCCATGCATATCCCCAAGAGTGTCGTAACCAAGAGTGTAGCAAGGCACGTTTTCGTGCACCCGTTCCCTTTCGAGTCTAGCTCAAATCGGTGTTTTCGGGTTTTACCCCTAGGTACATATGTGCCAGAGCTGCCTCTACCAGATCGTATCCGAACAAGGATGTATTGCTTGGAAAACTCACAAAATCTCTACAATACCAAAATTTTAGGAATGTCTTCTATACTAATCATCACGGTCTATCTTAGGGCTATGTGCTCTAATCAGAGTTTATCTAAATCCAGATTCCATGGTTTGTACTAAAATTCCTCTGATACCAATTGTAACACCCTGACCCCAGTTACACAGAGTCGGTGCATTATTACATAAAATTTCCATGATCACAAGGAAATCATATCTCGAAAGACTGATTAGTTTAGTAGACTTGGAAACAAGATTCATACATATGTTCAAATTTACAACTTGAAGAGAAATACAACGAAAATATATTTCATTAGAAGCATCCAAGCCTTCAGATTATGCATGAATGTCATTCATAACTAACTTCTTCATATCCTAGGAAAATGAATCATAAGAAAGGGGTGAGCTCAAACACTCAGTAAGGGTATGTAATACAGCAGAAAATGACATAAATATTAAGCATGGTGAATAATTGAAACCACATGCCTTTACCAGTAATAAATAGGAATAATTTTATGGCATGAGTATGAGTTGAGTAAGTAATTCCAATCATGGGTATTCTACTAGTAGAATGACCACATGAACCATCAATATTATTTCCATAATGACGGAATGTATAATGC
The DNA here is from genome assembly GCA_963277665.1 of Viscum album. NCBI lineage: Eukaryota > Viridiplantae > Streptophyta > Magnoliopsida > Santalales > Viscaceae > Viscum > Viscum album. Next base: position 358,020,459 of record OY728126.1, on the reverse strand, counting down.
CCGACATTCTGAAACATTTTGTCAAGGCCTCGGCCAAGACGTCTAAAATGATGAAGGCCTCAGCCAAAACTATAAATCAAATTCAGAAAGGGCCTCAGACAATTCCATGTCTAGTTGTCTCATGATACCTACCGATGCATCGAGGAGCGATAGTGGGCTCCACTCGTCACTTACTAGGTCTAATACATTCCTCATATGAAAAGGTATAAACATATCATAAACATTCGTATTAAAACTAGCATACAAAATGTCAATACTTTAACCATAAACCATGAATGGTAAAACAATAGCACATCCATAGTCAAAAATATCACAAAAACTTCATTACAATATGGATGTTTTGTATCATAATAAATCAACTTCAACTAAACTTAAAATCCTTCAATGGATGTTGACATAGATGAAATCAAAACTATTTGAGAGAAATATCTCTTTTTTTAAATCATTTAAAGGTCCCATAATTATAAAATAAAATATTTAATTTTAAAATATCCTTATAAGCTTGTAAGGGATTCTTTGACAATCTTATAAAGATATAAAATAGCCGCACATGTCGTATAAGTTAAGAAAACATTCTTACCTTAATTTTGTTGAAACGGCAAAAAAGGAACTTGTATGGAAAATGACAGAAAGATTCCTTTACAAACATCTTATAAAAAGTCAAACAAGGGTATAAATGACTTTAACCCATATTCTGTAAAACATTATGAATGTTTTGACATAAATTTTTAAGAAATAAGGATGTGGATGATAAACAGGTCCCAGCAGATAATTACGTATAAATAACTTCGTATAATGAAGAGATTGTGAAATAAACCCTTACCTTGTACTTTTCCTTGGTTGATTGTAGGTTAACCTCCTTTATAATGGTGAAATAATTTTTATTAAATTATAAAATAATCATATATATTAATACGATATCATATATGATCTTTTAACATTGCTTTGTTAATAAAATCTTAGTATTATCGTCGTTTCGGGTGTTAACTTACTCATTTTATTTTATATGTTTTGTTAGTTAAGTAATGTTTATTATGGATAGGTTGTATATTATTCAAATATAGAATGATATCTAGTCCTTAAGCATTATTTTTAATCATCAAATGAGAATTATAAATTAATGAATACAATGGGGAATGAATCTCATCGCCTTCGTGGAGACGGTAATCCGTACGTAGGCACGAGCGACAATATCATTATTTTGATATTAAAATAATATATAATTGGATGGTATATCATATAGAAAGAATCATTATCATGTGATATTTATTATTTACATGAATTATACATCATTATTATTCCCATATAAACAATAATATATTGAATAATAATTACACTACAACGTGGAGACGGTAGGCCGTACGTACGCATGTATGGTGACATGTCATTCAAGGGATGGATAGAATAATTAATTTGTTTGTTCTATAATTATAGTAACATTTGTGTATATAGAATATAATGGAGTTATTATTTTATAATGGAAATAAAAAGGAATGAAGATGTTTAAGAAGAAAGGAAATTGAAAGAGGGTGGTCAAAACATTACCTCTTCTTTGGGTTCTTCCTTTTTATTTGATCAAAATGTCTCTATAGGTTGGCTTTCTGATAAAACTAAGGAAACTAGGTTGAATTGAGAGTATTTTATTGAGTATTTGGACAGGGTTTGTCCGAACCAAAAGGCTTTGAAGGTGTGAAGAATTGGTTAGAAGTTGTGTCCTTTTATAAGGGGGGGGGGGAGGGGCTCTTTAAGAAAAACATAAAGTATTTTTTTATAATAAATTCTTATTCGGTTTATAATGGCTCCAAAGTGGATTAATCAAAGTCTATGGTGGGTATGGGTCTAAATAATTTCAACCAATAAATTTTAGACAGGTTTCGGTCATTATATTGACCTTATCTTTTAGTTGTAACTATTGGTTAATTAGTTTAACACTTACCATGTCACTTTGTATATTTAAAACATATAGTTTTTAAACGTACTATATACATCCAAGAGACCACCAAGTGGTCCAAAAATGTTACACAAATAATTATATAAGTCCTTTTTATGATCCTTATATTTTTATGAATAGAATATAAATTAATAATATAACATTTGTTTTAAAAACTCATTTATGTCAATTTTGACACTACTCAATAATTGATTTTTTTAAAGTATTAAAAACATTATTAATTTGAAAACAATTAATTTAAGAAGTACTAACATGTCATATTAACCAATAAAATTCGTGTATGTCATCAAATCATTCAAATTATATTTATTTTAACATTTATATTACCAATTATTAGATTCTTTCATTAATAAGAAAAATACTACATCATTATTGTGTCATATATATTTTAACTTTTTCAGTGTCTAAAAATTATAAATAAAATATAATTATTTATGAAATCTTTTTATCTTTCTAATGAATATTTATAATCGAAAATATAACATAAATAACCCTATGTAAAATTTTTTTTTTCTAAAAGATATAAGCTTATGTCATTTTTGGAATTACTTTATCTTCATTTAAATAAAGTGTCCCTATCACCTACAAATGGCTCCATGGGGTCCCAAAGTCGACCCACATATGACCATGGTCTTACATGTATCCACCAATAATGTCAGGACACGTTTTAGGGTAATTTATAATTATTATAATATTATTTTGTTACCCTTATTTACCAGATTTACCCTTTAACCATGGTAAATAATATATTTACCTAAATAATTATTAAAAATGTATAAAAATAAAAGAAACCTATTTAAAAATTTGTAAATCCTGATTCCAAATATGGAATCCATTTTTTCAAATTCAAAACACAGAAGTTGCGGAAATTAATTTAGAATTAATTCCCGCTCTCAAAACAAAAAGCGTGTTTTTAAGAAATAATAACTGTCAAAAGATTGGTAATTGTTTATGTATGGTTTAATTGTAAAATTATTTCCAATGACCAACATTGTATTAAATCATAAAAATATATTTTAAATATAATATAAAACCACTCAAATTCATAATTTATCACTATTGTTTATTTTGACTAATGTGTTTTTAATTAAAATTTATTAATTTTCACTATTCATCAAAATATAAAAGTTATCCAAAAAAGTACGAAAATTTCACCCTAGGATAAATTCGATATTCCGATTCCAAAAATGAATTCCATTTTGAGAGATAAAATTTATAAAATTTCAAAAATTATGTATAACTATTCATAACTGTTAGTTTGATTGGTTGTGGCGTGTATTAGAAATCGAAGTTGCGTACAACACACACTTATTGTATTATTCAATGAGAAGCATTCCATGGATGCTTGGGGTGTTACATTGTAAATTTTTGTGGTCCCCATTCTAATAAATACATTAAATTAGTCAAATTGAATATATAAAAGTTTAAAATATTGTATTTAAAAAGGTTTCACTATTAAAAGTTGGTAAAAGTGCATTTTTTAAAAATACTTATTTTATCTAAAAAATTAATTTGTTTTTACATTATGTATAAGAAACTCATAATATGGATTCTAAAATTATAAGGATTATATAAAGTTCATAATTCAGTTAATACTATTCATAACCGCTTTTGGACGGCTAGTTTGGTAAATCGTGGTGCGCTTGCACTCGGTGTTACGTGTATTTCAAGTTATTGAATTATTTTGAAGAAATAACGCACTATGAAATATTGGGGTGTTACATAAATCACGCATCCAAACTGACTTGGGGATGTATGCTATAACTGATTAAGCATCACACACACATGTGTGTCATTTTCCTGAATGAATTGTGTGAAAATATATATCTAATACAACTAATTAAATTTTCAATGGTAATAAAAAACATATATTGGAATATGTGCATACAACTATATCCCATATTTGAGTATGAAAAATGTTTAAGAATGAGAAATAGAAAAATACAATCCCAGAAAAATTATAAATGAATCCAACATACTATAAATGAGGTGACTACTATCAAATGAAACTCATAGAACCTAAAATCATCTTCCTAGGTAAATAATTATCTACCTACTAGTGGTCCATCACAGAATATTCTATAAAACCTTTCATCTACATAAGATATTACATGTGTGGGAAGAACCCATCTAGTGATGACTATAAACAAATCTATAAGGATTCCTTCAAATCATTATCATTAGGATTGTATTGAGAATAACATCAAGATGATACATCAATAATAATTTGAGAAATAATAATAATAAATGAAATACGCTCAATAAATACATAAATTTTTTTATGTTATATTTCTACCAAAATTCTAGACTATGATACTTTTCAATTATTGAAGGTAATGTTTTTGTAGGATAACTCACTCAATGATCACTTATATCACTGATTTCAAGAATCCAAGAGGTCATTCTCGCCAGACCCCTACATGAAAAAGTTGTATAATAGAACTCAAATGATATCAATACACATATATAATATCTTCAAATGTGACACTGGGGTATACATAAACCGATGAAGAATAATCCATTGTGTTTGGGATCATTCATCCTCTTATTTGTGTCACATGATTATTGAACTTATTTAGAAAAAAATGATATAGGATCACGCCATGGGATATGGAGTCGTAATCATGACTCTATTAAAGGGTAATCCTATAGAATGGACTAAATCCTTATATATGGATGTGATAACTCCCATTACCATTATAGAGATAGGAAAAAGGGACTCACCATACTGTAATTGGTCTACACAGAATTGAATAATAGACTCCACATTCCATTAATATTTACACTAGGTTTAATGATTATATAGCGTATATATCAGTTTCCCTAGTTAACCTCATGTCTTTTGGACCATGATTGTGTACTTTGGAATGTGCCAATGTTCTTTTGAAATGATTCTATACTTTTTCATGGCCAATTAATCTCATGATGTTTGATTATTATTACAATTTATGTGCCTATATACCCATGTCCATTACATGTACCTAGTTGTGTTCATTCTTTTATACCACCGAGTTACATGATGATCCACTAGTATTGGGTCACTTTTCATGTGGATAAAGTACAAATTGTTTGATAATTATCTTTTAATAAACCCAATCCGTAGTAGAAATCATCAAAACAATATCTCTATATATAAACTCAACTACATGTAACTGGGTATTTTATAGAACACCACAATGTTTATCTATTTCCACGCACATCACTTCATCCATAAATACAAAAAAACAAAACATGAAACTTAGATATTGAGTTGGATGAACTAAAATATTTGGTGGTGGTATGATACAATCCACACAATCTTCATGTGAATCATCATAATCACACCTCATCACTGAACACCATATCCTATGAACAAATGAAACCTAATCTAGTATCCAACTAATGATTTATGTCATATCTCACAACATCATTCCTCAATCATTCTTATGATCCCAAATATAAATTCATCAATTTTTTCACTATTGATTCAATTTGTAATGATCATATAGTAAGTATTATGTATACTAGTGGCCATATGAATTAGTAGTGATGGTCACATTATTAGAAATTGGAGGAAATAAGATAATAATAATTCATGGATTGATCACAAATCAGTGTTGTTGTTGGTCTCAATCCATTTATGTAGATAACATTGAACTGAGGGAAAATATGCATCAATCATCAATGATTATAATTTCAAAAATAATGCAAGATCAATACTACTTAAAAATATAACCATATTCCTATAGATTAACATTGTAAAAAATTAATTCTTGGTCAATTTGGGATATAATAAAATGAGTATTAATCAACCAAAAAATCAAAACTCAATTTTGGACTAATCATTATTCAATAATAGTTCACAACCATTTTATTGGTGATATCCATGAACTCATTTTCACATCAATCATCAAACCATGATCGATTTACCTTTATAAAAAACTAAATTCTAATATCTCCTCTCATATCCATTGGATAATGATGATCCACTAGGGATTTCAATTAGAAAGATTATATTATGGATTTTAGGTTTCAGTCATTTAATAAATAACTAAATAATTTTTTATTTATTTACGATTCCACCCATGTCGGCATTTATTTTAAACATCCACTACACCGAAAGATTATATAACACATAGGGTAAAACCCAGACATCATATTTTAATGGAGGACTTGGTTTCCCATTCCAACTTTTTTTAACTTATAGAGAATTACTTTAAACAAACTATATGAATGAGATATAATAAATTTAAATTTTTTTTATATCCTCACCTAGGATCTCCCAGCTCTAGAGTCTCACACACACCCAATTCATATCATATAAGATATTCTTTAAAATATTCAAATGTATTAGAATTATCATATAGTGTCATTAAAAATAAGTCTCATACCGTTAATGAAATTATATATAAGGAATTATGTGAAATAGATCATCTGAAAAATATTTTTATAAAAATATAGATTATTTCTCATTAATTTGAAGTTATAATAATCCATTTTAATGATATAATGTAATATTTTATTATTTTAAGTAAACTGTGATAAATTGTTTTTACTAAAGAGATGACAATGATCAATAGAATGCTTTATATCTACATTAAATAATATTAATGTGTCACACTAGCATTAATATATTTTTAATAATGAAAAATGAATTAAAATAATATCTTGTTTCTTGAATTAATGTTTAAATCTCGAATTAATATTATAATTAAAATATACAATTGAAAACATATCCCATGATGATGATTTTTTTATGTTGGAAACAATGTTTTAATCAAATAATTTTTAATGAAAAAATATAATTTAATTATTTATATATCCGAGGAATGAGTTTGGTACAATTAAAAATTGGAAATTAATAATAATATTCAAATCAATGGTATCATTATCAGGAATTTGTTCTAAATAATTCGATAGTGTATAATTATTTTTATGTCATAGAGTTGGAATAATCCATTTATTTAACATAAATAATTGAACAAATAACTATCTAAAAATAGATATGTATATAAAATTTCATCATAAATTAATTCATATCCAATATGATATTTTAAAAACATTAATTAATGAAAAATTTAATTTTTATAGATTAATTATAATTCAAATTATGAAATTTCGTAATAGTTTATCAAACATTAATTAATTTTATGGTTTCATAGATAAATTTATATGTTTATGATATGATTCCATAAAAAATATACTTTTATAAAAATTTATGAAATGGGTGAAACGTAAAATTGTTTTTTTGAAAATTTGATGAATAAATATACATATATATATTAATTTTGAAAGATATAATAATTAAAAATACAAAAATTTATTTTGTTTTTTTATAAAATATTTATAAAATTTATTTTAGTTGATTATGATGCATAGAAAACATTTGTTCCAATTTTTTTATAATATAAAACATATGTAACTTGTCATTTGAAATCAACAAATACATACAGTAAAATATTTGAAATAATTTTGGATATTGATTTCATATATTTAATGTAGTGTAATAAGTATCTCAAGATTACATTTCCTGGAAGAGTTTGTAAAATATTTTTTTAATCCTTTATTTAGGGTAGTGAATAATGTAAAATAATTTTAAATTTAAATACAATAATAATGGTTGTTTTTAACATATAATTATTCCCATTGTCTTCAAATTATAAATAATCACATAGAAATTTTTTAATTTTTTTAATCAAACATTTAAATTGATCATATGATCTAAGATTCTATTAACGTCTTTATTGTGATTTCATTATTATAGGTAAAACAAATGTCGTCAAAGGAAGATTGAGACTTTGATTAGAATATACTGTATAGACATTGAATTTCATTGTGATTATATTATTGGATTTATCTAATTAAATTAATTATTCAAAAATAGTATACTATTCGGATGTTGAATATATTATAGTGTGATTAATTCTTCTACCACTATTAATGATGAAAAAATATCTACTTACCATTGGGTTTTCTTATACACATTTACCAATAATTAAAATAATTTCATTTTAATATCAATTTTTCAAAACTCATATCATACATGGGATAAATAGTTTTATATAATAAGTAATATTTTATATGGTGACACATAAAACGACCATGTAATTTATCATTTATGTGAATGGATAACCTTTTTGATGACATATTTCGTAAAAATTTATAGATAATGACATTTTAAAATATATATTTAATTTTACAAATGAATGAACATAGATAGACTTCTTCTAAAATTAATTATCAATTACCAATGAAATCAATAAAATGAATATAATAAAAATATATTATAAGATAACTAATATAATTTATTTTTACCCATTTTAAATCTATCATCATGAGCTATTTTTTAAATAAACCTACTAGGGAATTATTGATTGACTAAGCAATAAATTATATTTATAATATTATTTAATTTTTATACCATACATAACCAAATGTATTTTTTATAATGACAATATCAATATAATCAATGACTACATAAAACCGTTAATTATTGTGAAAAATAAATGTATATATATTATTCTTATTTAAAAATAAAATTATATTATTTAGATATTTTATTTTCAATTAATTCAAAAATATCAAATGAGTTAAAATTATTCTTATATCAATTACATCATTCATCTAACTATATTATTAATTTCAATACGTGATATTGCATTCTGATTTAAATTTTTAAGTACTAAATGAAATAATTAAAATTTTATTTTTAAATTATAATGATTAATATATTTTTATTTCATAAAATATAAATTTTTATTTATGATAAATAAATCCAATTTTTCATCAATGTTTTCTTCCAAAAATAAAACCAATCAAAATTGATTACACTTATTTTATATATGGAAAACCCCGAAAATAATTATAATGAAAAATAATGTAGAATGATATGATCTTTGATTTGTTGATAAATAGAAACTAGAATAACCAATAACCACTTATACCAGTTAGAAATATTTAGAATAAAATATTGAATATGTTATCATTACAAAGTATAAAAAATATTAACATCATAAATTTGTAGTTTCTAATATTTATAAACTACTCATAATAATCTATTAAAAAAAGAAAAATAATTGAATTTTTTTAATTAATTGATTAAAATTGGAATAAAAAATTAATATATTAGGTTGAAGAACTTAATTTTAAATCCACTTATTATTGTAAGATGTTATATTTTTGGAAACATGGTTCATATGATTTTATTCTACATGAGGAATTTTTGGGATGAAAATGAAAATAATTGTGTTGTGAATCTTATGTTAGAAAAAATGATAGCTTTCAATTTTGTTAGAAAAAATCTCTTATAATGTAATTGAGTTGTAATAACATCATGAAATCATTATAATAAATTCGTATAAATTTTTTATACAATTTTAATAAATGGGGAAAAACCATAATTAATTTTTGTTAAATTTTTATAGATTATTTCTATGCACATTGTGATTAATATGATAGGAACAAATTTAATATCAAATAATTGATAATGATTTTGGTGGTTCATATAACAACTAGGTTTTTTAATAAATATTAAAATAATAATTTTGAAAATAAAAATCAATTTACTCATTGTAATGTTTTCAACATATAATATAATGTGTCATTTTATAAGTATTTAAATGTTGATTTTTCTAGTAGACCAAATAAAAATATCGATGCCCCAAATACAATAAAGATAAAAGATCTAAAATTAATTATATTGGAATTATGTGTCTAAAAATTTAGAAATATGAAAATATAATTTGATACCCAATGATATATAATATTAAATTTTAATATGTTTTAAAATATTATCATCAAATTTAAAAGGGTAGAAGTATGTTTATTTAAGCCAAAAAAATTTCAGAATAATTTCAGGTCATGGAATACTCAATGATTTGGTTCAAACATTAAAATATTTTTACCAGAAAAATATTGGACACATAATAAAATTGATCTATATATTAATAAAAAATTGAAGTATTATGAGATCGTAAATTCTTTAGATATTGTGGTTGTAAATATATCAAATTGAATGTAGCTCAAAAATAGTGTATGTTTAGCATTGATTATTCTATATCAGTATATAACATTAAAGAAATTGTAAATATTTAACATAAATATTCTTTTTATTCTAAACCCTCTTCTAAAACAAACAAGTGACCTCATTTTAGAACACATACAATACTAGCATACTAATCCAATTACACCATTATATTAAGAATCAAAAACAATACCTGAATCATTGCCATCCAATCATTACTTCCTCACTAATAATATATAATTTTATACAATTACTAATAAAAAAATTTCATATAAATTAGTGGGATCCTATTATTGAATAATTCATATATATATATATATATATATATATATATATATATATATATATTCACTGGTATTATAGTATAATTATATGGGAAACAATATTTATTTACATTATTACACATCATAGTAATAATTAAAATCAATGTGTTGTCAATCTAGTGTGAAAAACCCAATATAATTTTATACATATTTCAGTACATGAACTTTTAATTATCTATCAATGAACAAATACCATTTATCCTTTAAATATATAAATAATATAGAATTATTTCAGTGGAAAAATCCAAAATGTTGACCGCACAGTCCTTATCTGCCATGGTTTATGTAATGAAATATAATTTTCTCAAAAAAAACATGATCAATGAAATTACAGATCACTGGTCTAAGACAATTATATTTATTAAATGTTTTTCCAATTAAAACGTAATGGAATTTTATTAATGAAAAAATAAAACAATAAATGAAAAAGATACAATCATGGAACACCCAACAACCATAATTGATTATTATGGTGTTGGAGATCAAAAACCAAATCAACAAAAAAACCCAAGGAAATTAGGTGAGTTATGGATGTCAACAGAAGGATCATCCTTAGATTCCAAATCATATAGACATCTCCAAGAACTCCAAACCAATAACAACAATGATGTCGTCCAATCTAGAATGAGAGATCAGATCTCCATGAATTGTAAACATAAGGAGGAGGACTGCTCATTTTAATTCCAGAAATGTTCCAGATTCAGAAACACATCCCCGCCAGCGACCCCCTGTGATGGGATCTATCCACCACATGTGCTCACAGGTGACCCTTTAAGCTTCCAGGAAATCCCATGCACTCAAATGAAGGAATTGAGGAAGAATCTTGATGATTTCCAATTGCATAAATTCTCAATGAAGATCAAAAACATGTCGCTGCATTCACATCATCATCATAAAGAGATGAACAAGAATGATTAAAGAAGATAACATAAGAATAAAATAAAAAATATGAGGAAACCCATTAGAAAAGGGGAAGCATGAGACAAGAATGAATATCACCACAAGAGGCCCCTTCGGACACAAAAACCAAACAATGTAATTATTTAGATACACTTTGAAAACTAGAGGAGAAATTAACATTGAACTGTAGACCTGCCACTTCATTCCTGTGAAAAAACATATAAAAAATCAACTCTAAAGAAGAATAAAGTATTAAAATAAACAAAAATACACCAATGAAATAATACAGAACTCAAAATTGAAAAAAACCATATGAAACAGCCTCAAATAGAGATAATAGACAGATTACAGAAGTAAAAAAATGGGATACTTATCACAATCCCTTTTAAGAGAAAGAATTAGATCATAGGGAACTTGATCATACCAAAGAATATCAACTCCATTAACACCTTTATTTTCAAGGAAACAAGCAACCGAATTGGATTCCCTATAAATGTGAGTTTTAATATGGTTCAAGGAAAATAGAATATCCAAACAATTAATCCAGTGATTAGTTATCTCCCCTGACAAGTGAGAAAGAACCATCCTTATTACAGAAACAAAAATATTAGAATCACACTTTATCTATAAATTATCCCAACCATGATTCACAGCTTGTTCCACAGCCAAAATATTCCATGAATTTCAACCTCAAGTGAAGTGGAAAAGCCACAAGATCCATAGAAAAAAACAAGGAAATACCCAATATGATTTCTAAAAATAGGACCATAACATGAAACCCCAGGATTACCTAAAGAAGAACCATAAAAACTATCTTTTAACCAAACAAAAATATTTTTCTTCCAAAGAACATAAAATTTAGCATAAAGAGGGGTAAATTTTCTCTTAACACTTATAAAGTTCAGAATGGAAAAATCGTGAATGGAGTTGAAGAAACAATTCATCCATGGTATATCTACCTTACACATAGCAGCAAGAAGAGATCATAAAACCCCACAAACCAGGAATGGAATGATATCATGAATCACCTTATTCTAGGAAAACCAAAAAAAATGAATCAGTTCAGTAGAGAGGACCCTAAAAATATCCATCAATTGTGGATAAAACGATGTTGAGTCCAGCATTGGAGGAAATGTTGGATTGAAGACGTACTGAGAATAGGGATTTCAAAAATATCATAAACCTCCTTCCACATTGATGGGGTAGTAAAACAACTAAGAAACAAATGATCGATATCTTCCATATGTAGATGTAAAAACGCACATGAAGAAAATAGTGAAATGCCAATAAATATGATGATTACCATTAGCCAGTCTCCTGGAAAATGTTGTACAAGAAAACCGAATAAAGTTAAAATAAAGATCCCTCATCCACTTTCAACCAATATTTTATGATATAGAATGTCAATAAAATTTTTCAGAGGTCAGCAAGCCATTGATTGTAGGTTCCCAAAACCAAAAATCCACTCTATTAGAGAATAAGTAACTATTTATAATATTTACAATATGATTAGGGAGACCCCCATATTATCAAGATAATTTTCAATCGTAGTATCCGGTTCAACATTGAAATCATCATTCATCAAGCCATCAACTAGGGGATTATCCAATTCAGTTGGCCTTCCAAAAGGATAAATATGAGTTCCTTGAAACAAGCCATCTGTCATGAGAGTCTATGGAAGAAAATTTAAATTTAAAACCATGCCAAACAGATGAATCAAGATGATCAAAAACCCCATTCATGATCCAATCCCTAAAGTTATTATGGAGGAAGTCAAGAGACTATTAATTACTATTGAAAAGCCTCTAGATGAACGAATCCTGTAAAGAATAGTTAAACATCTCAATATTTTTAATACCAAGACCCCCTACATCATAGGGTTTACAACAATTATTCAATGAGACCATTGTTAATTTCCTCTCCAAAATATTACCACTCCAAATGAAATTTTTAATAGAAACATTAATGATATTGATGTGAGAGAGAAGACACTTATAGAAAATGAAAGAATAAACAAACATAGAAATAATCTCAACCTTAACCAGGATAACATGACTCGCTAGAGTGAGGGATTTACCATTCCAAGTTGCCAGATGCCATTTGATTTTACTATGAATATCAGAAAAATAACATGCTTTAGGCCTCCCCCAAAACATAATAACACCTAAATATATAAAGGGAAGAACTCTTTCATGAATAACAAAATCCCTGAAAATTCTTGTATTCCAAGAAATATGAAAATTCATACCAATGTAAACAAAGTACTAACTCTAACTAATATCATGCCCAAATAATTTTTCTAAATGAAAAAGGGTGCACATAATATTTTTTTATATTTATCATATCCCCTTTATTGAATAGAATAATATCATCCATATATAACAAGTGAGTGGGAGAAAAAAATTCACTGCCAGCACGAATAGACTTCAGTTTCCCATTTCTAGCCATAATAGAATGTAATATACTATGATAATCCTCATCAATGGATAAAATAATGTCAGAGAGAGGGTCACCATGTCTGACACCTCTATAACATGCAAAATAACCCTCATGGAAACCATTAACAAGGAAAAAGATACGAGATGACTCAAAAAAGATTTTAACCCATTTGATGAAAAGAAAATAAAACACAAAAAAACATAGAACCTAATAAATGAAATTCATATTTATAGTATCAATCGTTTTCCTGACATCCAATTTCGGTGTAATATTACCATCCCTTGTGGATTTATAAAGAAGGAAAACACATTTTGAGGTAGTAATAAGGCAATATTGAATAGACCTACCCATAATAAAGCCATACTTATTAGGAGAAATAATCTTACTAGAAATAGAGGAAAACCTTATGGCTATGATTTTGAAAATAATTTTAAAAATTTTATTGATCATGAAAACTGGTCTGAACAAATGAATCTCACTAGCGTTCTCTGTGTTTGGAATGAGGTCATGGAATTGAGCATTCAAACCATGAGTAAGAGATTCACCTTTATGAAAACATGTAACCAACCTGCAAAAATCATCAATAATGAAATCCCAATATGTCTAAAAGAAAAAATTCCCTAAACCATCAAGACCATGGGAGCTGTCATGCTATAGACTGAAGGTCGCATCCCTTATATCATTTTCCCAAGGGATAGATGTATTGTTGGAATTATCCAATTGATTTAAAAGACATGGAATAATACTCTACACTGGATATGCAAGAGGGACATGACCATTAATGTGATCCTTAAAATAAGTAACAACATTCTTATAAATATTCATTATGTTGTCAAAGAAAATATTCCCATTTCTAACCAATTAATAAGGACTCGAAAATTTTTTAATTCTCTTCAATGAGTTGAAAAATTAATAATTTCTATCACCATCTCACATCCAATTTTCCATATAATCATATATTTTCAAGTCATATTTGAGATTCAACAAATTAATAATATGGGAAACCAATTTAGTCTCCACAAAAACATCATTAGAGAAGTCATTTGATGATTTATACTCTTGAATTTGTTGTACAGATTCCTCAAGAGTGGAAATTTATGAATCAAGGGAACTGAAACGAAAATTAATCTAGAATTTCTATGTTTCTTTAAAGATATTGAGCATGATTACACATGAAATATCACTTACCATACCATTCCAAGAACTCCATGTTTGTTCAAAAAAATTTCTACACTCATGATGATTAACCCACGATTTATTAAATCAAAATGGAAAAGGAGGTCTGGGACCCTTACTCACAAAGTTGACCAAAATGGGATGATGATCAAAATTAATTCAGGAAAGAGTCATACAAGAAATAGAACCCCAGAAATCAAGACAAGACTCATTGAAAAAAAATCATTTTCGATTCTACTTGCAAAAAATCTATCCAAAACATTCATGTGAAATGTATACAAATCCCCAACAAGATTAACTTCAAACTATCCATTATCATCAATACAAGCTTTGATATATCTTGATGAAATGACATTTTTCATGGATTCAAATTTCTCATCTGAATTCAAGATAGAGTTTAAATCACCAAGGATAGACCAAAAACTAAAGATGGATTAGTTGAGAGATCCAATATCCATTTAAAAGTTCTTACAGTCCTGATAATTGTTTTGGCATAAATAAAAGAGCAGAAATGCTGGAGCCCTTGAAAATTGAAGGAGCATGTGACATACTGATCAATATTAGTTGTCAGTAAAATATGAGATAATGAAAAATGAGCCAATACCCATAATATTTTGAAATCAAAAGAACATATGTAGATTCTACACAATGAAAACTTAGATTTTCAAAATTGGAAATATTGGGAGAAAAAGCAGTTTTACGTTCGGATAAACCAATGAGAATTGGACTATAGTTTTGAATGAAGAGCCTAAGGGACCACATGATATCATGATTGGCCAATCCATGAAAATTTCAGAACATAAGTTTCATTTAAATCTACAACCAGAACAATGTCACCCTTTTTTGACCCCCAAAGTAACATGCCTTCCTAACTAAAGAGGCTTTCCAGCCTTTCTCTTAGGACTGGAGGCCCCTTGTAAGAGATCACTTATATAAAAATTTCTGGTCGTTCTTTCTCCATTTTTAACACCAACAGTGAGAGTGTCAATGGGACCTCGTGATGAATCATGAACAACCATATCTTGTAATGTCACATCACCACTGGATAAAACAGAAACCTCGATTTCCTGAACATGTGTTGTAGTAACACTAATTGAAAATGGAACCCCAACCACCCCTTCCAGAGAAGCAGAATATGCCTTGAATGAAGTAGGTTCCACTCCCTTTATAGTAGAATCTGCATTGGGAGAACAAGGAGGCTTGATTAAGCTATCAAAAAGCACTATATCATATCTAGAAGAAACTACAGTCACATTAATTGGGGAATTGAAAGGTGCAATAGAAGAAAGAACATGATCAGTAAAGACTTGGGAAATTCCAGCAGTCTCACTATCAGAAAAAGAGACCACAAGTGCACAAATATTATCCACCACATACTACATCAATAAACAATCATCTATCTCTTTTTCTGAAAAACAAACAAGGTTATAATTCTCATAAGAGATATTCTGATCCAAAATGTGATCCTCCATGCACGTGTATCCACCATATTTACCCATTTCCTGACCAATCTTAGAAAGAGGACTAGGTAGATCAAGAAACCTACCTTGATCAACATCTTCATAGATATCTACACAAGATTTATTAGATGATACTATAACTCTGGATGGACCAGGTGTATCCTTTTAGGGACCCCACTTTTTCAGAAAGACCTTCTTATTTTTTATTTCGGTTAACCTCCACACAATCCCTCTCATTGAGAACCTCATTAACATTCTTTTGAAGCATCCTACAATTCACCACAGAATGTCCAAAAATCATGCAAACCTCAAAAATATGTGGAACATGTTCATATTCCACTTTAACATCAATAGTATAACTATTATCAATAATAGTGACATTATCTGGTCTTTTAGTTTTTATATTAACATCCAAAAGAATTCTAGAAAAATATCCAAGATCTACCAACAATGTTTTCTGATCCATTATAATAGGAGTTCCAATACATGAGTCAAGGTCATTAAGGATCTTAGTATGCAAATAAAACTAGTTCAACCAATGATCATTGATCTAAATTCGAACATTGTTTTTCTTAAAGATAAATTGATTAAAATTAACATCCCATTCGAAAAATCTCAAAGTACCTGGTTTGAGATATAGGTTTACAAAATCCTATACTCTATTAAAATCATCCCCTGATTGAAAAATGACATGAAAAATCACCTCCCAATCCAAATCAATATCTTTTTACTAAAACCCCCACAATTAGTTATTCTACTTTTAAGAATAATATAATACCAGGGTTTATCACCCTTGGAATAAATTATGCGACCAATAATTGAAAACATACAATGATCAATAATTTGTTGCAAAGCCTCCTGATCCGCGACTATAGAGAAACAATCATTCTCAAGTTTGATATTGTCAGAGGAACAAGACATACCACTTTTTCTCAGATCACAATAACCTGAAAGAGCTCTGGAAAAAGAAACACCATTCTTTTTTGGCACAAAAAAATCTGTGGGATCTGATGAAGAGCAATGATCCATAGTTCAGAGATGATAATCCCTGAAAGAAAACTCCCAATCAAGATTGAATGAATTTATAATGGGAATTACGTAAAACACAATGATTGAGTGAAAATGTACTTTCTATGTTGAAATGAATGTTTTGTCTCTCTCTCCATTTCAAATCACGCTCCAGTATTTAGTAATCCAATAGCACTAATACAGGACGAATCAATTAATCTATTTCATTCGGCATCATAGTATAAAAAAATATGATCATAGAAATAGGAAGGATCCACACTATATATTTACAAAACATTTGCTTCAACTCCCTAAAGGACACTTACACTAGTTCAGAAACTGTTACATTTCTACCTTCCTGTTACAATACTTATGGGTTTGAGAAAATTATCAATTTTCAATTATTTTATCTATTACTATCTATTAAATATATTAATATAGTTCTAATACATTAAATAGAAATTAATGAAATATGAATATAAAATTATAATTATAGGATATAATTACTATAATTGATCTAATATTTCATATTTTTTAAAATTCATTTTTAATCCATAAAAATTAAATAAAAATCACAAATAGAGTTCAATTGCGTTTTAAATATAAATTTTTTTATTACAAAATAAATATCTTCTCTTTGATGATAATAAAGAGGGATAATATATACAATTTAATAGTAGAAAAATAGAAAATATAATCTATGTTATGCGACATGATATGAATAAATTATGAGGGATGAGTTCATTTGTAAATTAATTTTATGTCTTGTTTTTACAAAAGATACATCATGATACTCAATTTTATATGTTTGGTTACATTAATTTATTTGGTTGTATGATATATTTAAACAATTATAATATTTATTTATTTATTTGTTTTAAACATTCATTTTCAATCCATTAGAATTAATTTTCTATATTATTACACAGTTCAATAATAATGTTAATTTATCGTGTGATAAAATATTATTTTATCTAATTTTCTTTAATGTAAATCCGTATACTATTTGTTTTTTATTGAAAAAAGTTATATCAATTAATAAACATTATTCCAGGATATATTTTTACTAATAAATTTTATCATATAAAACCATTAGAATATATATTTATATATTAAAAATTATAAAAAACGTTTAAATACATAAAAAAATATTTATCACATTTTTACATTGAATGATATAATGGTCTATATTACTTTATGATAAATAATTGTCTATAAAGAACTATAATAATGTTACATTTTAAAAATTTCATCATACAAACTGTGAATATTTTAAATAAATTTTCATAATTAACATAAAGTGTATTTTCATGGATAAACACAAATTAATGGTATAATTTTGTCTCACATGAATCATTTAATCATTATATACTCAATCCTGTGGAAACGATATTGTATAAATTTATTATAAAATGAGTATATATTGAATTGATACATTTGATATTATTTGATAACAATTATGTTATTAATAATGGATTTAAAAATTTATTTAACATAACAGTTTAGTATCTAAACTCTCATTAATTATTCATCAAATTATTAAATACTTAACAATAAAACCATTAATCAATGAAAAAATAAAAGTAAAATTAATTATAATTAAACATAAAAATAATGAATTATATTAGAGAATTTATATTTTAAATAATTAAAAAATTATAATATATTTTATATTTATTTAAATAATTATTTATTAGATATATATTATTATATTTAATCGTATTTTATCAAAAAATAATATTTTGTATTTATTTTGTAATTTAGTTGTTATATTATAATTCTGGTTAATTTCAAAAATATCTATAATCCTATATATTTTCTTTTTATGTAATAAATACATTTCATGATCTTATAAACAATATATTCATAGATTTTTATCATCTTTCCCCATCAGAATAAATATAAAAAACATTAGAAATAATTCAAAAATTGAGCTTAAATTATGAAAACTGACCAAAAATCCACATGGGAATATTTATTTCCTTTAAATTCCATATGCTATTGTAAATTGATAGTGAGAAAATAAACAATGTTGATTGAATTTCTCTTTATTATGTTATCCATAAAAAATAATTACCATATAAAATCCTATTAAATTAAAATCTATTTTTTTAATTCTACCAAAATGGGAAAAATTATTTTTCAATGATTATTAATAATGGAATATAAAAAATAAAAAAATGTATCATGTTGAAGTCGCTATCAATGTTATCAAATCATGATACAATATCACTTCTAGAATTAATTTATGAAGTATACACCAATGACCAATGCTACAGAATGTAGTATTTCCATTACCAATATGATCTAAAATTATGATTACTTATCCAAACAGGTGAACATGTATAGAGAATTTAGAAATATAGTTATACTTCATCAATTTTCTAATATGATTATATGAAAAAATTACACGATTAAATCTAAATAGAAAATAATAAATTGAAACAAAATGAAAATCATCAAAACATATATTCAAATTATTAAAATCTAAAAATTCATTTAATTGGAATTTACTGTATTTTTAATTTAAATTTCAAAATAAATATTAAAATAAAAATAAGAAAAATAAATTTTTGCTTCATAGAATGATGTTTTCAATAACTATCATCTGATGATAATTTTTTTAAAAACATCAAATTTGAAAGAACTAATGAAAAAAATAAGTTTTTGTTTTGTGGGGAAAATGCATAATTACGCTAACTAAAATACCCACGCTACATCAATTAAAATCATAATCCTATGATAATAAATTATTTTAATAAATTTTTTCACATTTGGTGTTATCCATACTATTAATTCTATTTAATCATCCATATATAATACCATAGGATGAATTTCCATCATCCCAAAAACCAATTATTCACCATAATGAATGATCTCTAATACTAAACCCCTAGTTGTTAAATAAAATTTGGAATAAATAAATATACTAAAAAATAATAATTATTACTTTATCTATACCTTTTTAATAACCATACTATTATTTTTTTTAAAAAATCAATAAAAAATTTCAAATATCATATTATGATAATCAATATAATTCTAAATAGAATAAACTATATTTTAAAACTAATAACCATGTTATTAATTAATTTCTCTACTAAATTATATATTTCTTATATAAATAAAAGATATAATATTCACTAAATAAATGTTATAATAAGCGAAAAATCACAAAATCTTAGATGATATGTTTTATATTTACTATTTTCAATTCAATTTTATGGAATGATATAAAATTAAACATGAAATGAAAAATAATCATTTCAAAAAATGAATTTTATACATTATATCATTAATTAATCATAATTGTTTAATTTTATCTTTTAATGAATTTTTTTTTAATATAAATAATTTATTAGTAAATCTTTATAAATGATTAAATTGAACTACATAGTAGTGTATTTAATGGAATTTTTAAAATTCAAAAACCATCAAATGTAATTAATCTATTCAATACATAAATGAAAAATACATATGAATGAATAAAACTCTTCTATATAAATTTAATCATAAATAATAATCCAGAATAACTTTATTTTAGAAGAAGAAATAAAAAAATGAATAAATTGGATGACTTAAAAAAATACCAAAAAAATTCATCAATTTATTTTTCACTAAATTAGTAATCCCATAAATAGGAAAATTATTCATTGATGTAGAATCCAAAATATTAATCAATTAAACTGTATGATAACATATCTTATATAGATAATGATAATTGAGATTAATGAATATAATTTTTTTTAATAAAATAGAATTATAATCTAAAATTTTAAAATCTGTCCCCCACGAATTGGTAATCCTTGTGACATGTCTTGCATCATTTTGGGGGTTGAAAATCCATTTCTATTAATAATTTCATAATGTTATGAAAACAAAACACACACACACAGACACATATATACATATATAATATTTTTATCATTTATTGATTATTCTATTCATAATATATATTAATTTTTTTAATGATTTGTCTCACCAAATAAATTAACAATTCTTAATTAAATGAAAAATTAACATAAACTCTTTTTAATATATATAATTACCAAGTCATGTGTGTTTCAATCTTCTACTCAATAAATCCTGCCCCCCCCCAATATCAACTTGATTCAATCACCATAAAAAACACATGGAAATTATTTTATCATATATATTATTCATTCTCAAGCCTCTTCATTGGTAATCAATGTCATTTATTATTCCAGGTCCAATATAATTAAAATTAATTAAAGGTTGTTATGTCCACAGTTTATCTACCAATCCCTAAAACATTATGTGAATCCCTATGTTTCATAAAAACATCTTATTTAATTCCCAGATTATCAATTTTAATGTTCTATAATTTATTGAGGGTTTAAATATTGTGAATAATGAAATATGGGGGTAGCATTATTTTCACGTATTCTACCCATGGTCAGTAGATACAGTTCAAATGGATATGCAAGTTTAAGTGGTGATTTTAAAGGATTTTTCAAAGGTTTTCCAACCATCTAAATCTCCAAAAAACCACTCATATGAAAAGTTTTAAGATCCTAGGAAATCACATTGATTTCAAATTGTTTTTCAAACCATGTCAATATCCCAATGTTATCATACACTTCATTTTTTAAGGGATTATAGGTACTGAATGGTAAACACATGATTTTTCTATTTGTGTTGCCTAACTGTCTGGATTGTTTGAGATTTATAAAATTAAAAATTACCAAACTACCTTTTACATAATTCAATATTACATACTTCTAATCCCACATGTATTTTATACATATATTACATAACACTATATGTGGTGCTACACTATTTTATTGCATATTATCCATCATTATTGGTTGATATCTTTAACATATTTTAATATTTCTACTAGATCAGTCATCCTATTTCTACATGCCTTGTAAATATCTCAATTCTTATTCTTATGGGGAAACTATTGGGATGTGATTTCTAGAAGATGATAGTTTAATGGGGGATAGATTATGTTTTATAATAAACTCAGATATTGTTTTATCATATGAATTTGTTTCCAACCTTGATTTTTTATGGAGACTATGTTTTCATTTTTGTGAGATATATGGTGTTGTAATATAGTTAAATATAACTATCTATATAACATTCATTAAAATCCCTTTATTTATTTCAATAAAAAAATTTTTTGGAAATTTATGATGGTTTTTTATAAAATTTGATCTTTGGAGACATATAAGGTGGTCTTTAATAGGATATTATAAAAAAAATAAATATATGAAGATAATATTATTGATTAAATGAATTCAGTGTTTTTTAATCAATAATGGGGGTTCAATAAAGTGATTGGTGAATCTTTTAATGAAATAATGTATTATAAAATTATGAGCATAAAATATATTGATGTTTTTTGAAAAAATATAACATGGGATCTTTGGGATCATCATGTTCAAGAAAATATGTAATATATAGTTCTTGCGGGGAAAAATAGGTGATGATGGAGGTATCAACAAACAATGGTAGAAAATCATATCATTAAGATTCAATTAACTCTATGAATTGTGTCCTTTCACATTCCCATTAATGTGGACACATTGTGTAGTGATCATTTTAATTAGTGTAATACATGATGTTAATTTTTCATATCATGATAGCTAATATATATATATTCTTAATTTTACATATATTTTTTAGATTATTCCAATGTCTTTCGATTTAATTTCTATCTCCATGTTCAGGGTTTATTTGAATGTAACATTCCAAAAGTAAAACCAAAGGGTTTTTATCGATTATTTGAATTGAATTTTCTTTATAATTTTTTCATTGGAAGAACTACCATTTTGCAATGATTATAATTATAAAAATACATTGTTTCATCATCCTAATAAATCACCTTTAACCCTTTATATTCCATTCGGAATTTGGAAATTTTTTTTGATACATGTAAAATTAACGGTAAAATGTATGTATATGGATTCTATTGGATTATATCATATCAATTCTCGGTTAAAATGGTATTTATTTATGGTCACATGGAACATTTATTTTACTTCTATACTACTTTCATTTTAACATATGAATGGGTTTGATTTTCCTCTTTATTAAATAGATTTTATTTTTTATTATTCTATGATTTTTTATTTTTCCCTTCTTATACAGTGGATGTGTTTTGTTGTCATTTATTTTGATATAATTTTCATTATTATGTATGTTCATCTGATTATTTTTTAGAAGCATGTGATTATTAGAAACACACTTTGGGTCTTATGGTGTTCTAGTTTCGGTAATGTGTTATGCCGACCTTGGTTGGTTTTGTTCCAAATGGAATCAGATACTAGAATTTTTATGGGTTTTGTTTTGGATAATAGAAAAATGTCATCATACCATTGTTGTTGAGGGAAAAAGTTTACATTGATATCTTATTTTTCTGTTGTAAATTTTCTTTTCATTCGTGGCCCAAAATTTATCATGATGATTTTGGCCTTGTTTGTTATTTCTTGAATGAACTATATCAAATGGAATATTAGGTGAAAAATTTCATGTACTTATTTTTTTTTCCATGGATTTTAATTTTCAATTGTTTCAATTTTTATTCACATGAATTCTTTTTTGTTTTGGTAATTAATATAGAAAATAGATATATATTTTTTGATTAATAGATGTATTACTATATTAATTAAGTGTTGCCTGTTTTCATGAATTGATAGGTTAACCTACAAGATCTCTTTTTAAGAGAGGATATTAAGATGAAATACATAATACATAATAGTATCCTCCAATAGAGCATTCATTTTTGGAAACATTCATCTGGATAATCCATACTGTTTGTTAGGTCGGTATTGGAAAAATGGAATTACAGGGGGGACAATTGATTAAAATAACAATGAAAAATCCTTCTATCTATGATAGTATTAATGTTACCCAAAAATGAAGAGTGTTTTAAATGAAAATTGATGATTTTCCACATCATATAATCTCAATATAAGTAATATATGTGCCCATAATTAATATTTTATATGGTTTGGGATGTAAATATTAAAACTGCATCATGAAATCTATATTGAACAAAGATCCAATGTAAACTACATTCCAGAAGGTATAAAATAAACTATTTTATCTGGAGACTATTAGACTTTTAATGACTCGTGAATTTGTTACCATGGAGTAAAGGAGAACATTTTTTTAACTATTTTTCTACCCATTTCCACGAGTTAGAGTATATATTTTCATTTATTATTTATAATGTCAACCATAGAGCTGTATAGTTTGAGTCGTGTTTTTGCGATGGAATGTGGAAAATTTTGATTCACTTATGTCTAAGTAAAATTGATGTGGACATTGATAAATATGATATGGGTAATAAATAATTAAATTAGAATACATGGGATGGGAGATCCATTTTTTAGAAAGAGGTAAAGAGAACGTATCATCAAGATTGAAAAAAAGTGTGACAAGGATTAACATTGTAAATTTAGAGATGTTTTAGGGGAATACTTAGGACATCGATAGGTTGTGTATGATTATTTTTTGAGAAATATCCATACTAACTATGATTTCACCATAGCTTACTGGTGTAACCGTCATTGTGGATTATTAGGTGTTCTTAGGATTTTTTTATAGAATTATCTTCCATGATATAAATATAAATCATCACTTTTCATTGTCTCAAAAGATCATTAGGATACAAAATATATTTGTAGACATCATTTTCATGAATAATGGGATACATATAAAATGATGAATTCTATTTGAAGATATGAAAAACAATTATTTTTAGTTAGGAGTATTCACTGGAGGAATCAGATGTGGAGTCGGGTACAATGAAAGGTATAGTGTGTATTTTTCCATTATAATCATAGTATTATTTTATATAGGGTAATATCTTTATTTTATAACATATTTTCAAATTTCAATGTTATTATTACACGCCTATATTATTTAATTAATGATTGATACTTTTTTTCTATTGGGTAATAAGAAGGAATGTGGTTTTTAATTTTTAGAGTGACCAGTTATTATCACTAACCATGATGTCATATGATATATCATAGTTCATTATCATGTTATAATTTAACTCATTATTGGATTGGATTAGATAGTGATTTTGAATGATCTAAATTATTTTTATCATCATTAGGGCCAGTCTACATCTCTTTTTGGGGTCACTCACAACTTTTTGGGTATGTGGGACCATTGGTCATAGATAGATGTTTCTATTTTTGGGGTGACTAGTGTGATCTCATTCCAATGGTATATGACATTTCATGACATTATTTACCATAATATATATGGTATAATTCTTATAATGTTGGATTAGTAGCCTTTGTTTTTTCTTGATGATTTTTATAGGTTCCCACACTATATTGATGATAATATATATATTAATTAACTCATTAGGTAAGGACTCATTTACATGACATAATATTTTTATAAATCCTCTAAGATGAAGGATAAAAAGTTTTTTATTCTGGTTCCTAATGAAATAAATATTATTCTTATATGAATATTACCTGGTAATTCTTAATTCACCTTTGAAAAGATTGAAGATTCAAGTCTTAAACATTGAAGATGACAAGTGATGGATTAATTAGGTGATTTTTAAGAGTAATCTTCTCATTCATTATATTGAGGATTTTTTTAGTCATTATACGGGATGTCAATTGTTTTATTGAAATGATCATTAATTTTGGTACTATAAGGTATGATTTCAAGATGAGAAAATAACTATGATATTTTATAGGTTTATCTATTTGAATTATGATTATTGGGTTTGGAAATTCTTTCCTATTGATTCTCTTATGAATTTTATAGACTTGAAGAGTCAATTCATTCACTATATTTTAGACTTTATTATCATTTTTTTGTTGGATGGTATTTTTTTATTCCATATCTTAGGAATAACATCTATCTTTGGTCAATATTTTTGAATTTGGAAGAAAAACTACCTTTGGTAAATTCTTACTTCAAAAATATTAATTTTGATTCAATTAAAATTGACACTATGAAACATTTTATGCGTATACATGGAAATATGAAGTTTTTTAAGAGGATTTGGGTGAATAGTTGTTATTTGGATAGGGAAATATTCAACGGATGATGTGAAACATAGTTTTTATCCTGAAGAGGTTAGCCATGGATCAAAATAACAATAAATATTATGTTGTCAACCTTCATCGCTTCATGGAGTTCACAATAGGAGATAATTTTTTCCTGGGTGCTTCACATCATTTGTGGAATGATATTTTTGGCATGATGAGTAATTTGGAAATAAAATTGTTTGTCCATTTTTAGATTAAAAAAATTGAATGTTTTTAAATAAGTATGATTTTTTATCAAACGTGATATTGTATCACAATGTGTTTAAGGTTTCAAAATTTAGAAGGTATCAACCAAACCATTCCCACCTGATTTCATTGGAGGATTTTTATCGTTTTTCTAACAGAAAAGTGGTTGAGTAGATAGTTTTAGTATAGGATCATCAACATACTTTTTTGTATGGAAAAAAATCCATTAGTATATGTAATTTGGAACGTATGAAAGAATATATATGCAACATGGAAGATGGAATAAGTTTTATTCATAGATGGAATTATACTGTATTCGATCAATTCTTTTAGGTGCTTCTTAAGGTACATAATACTCAAAGTGGTGTTAATTATAATGCTCGCTAAGTCACATTTATGCCTTATTTTGAACTTATTTTATATATTTTTGTTATGGGGGATTTTAGTTGATGAAATATGTGTATTATTAATTATTTACATAATAATAATGAAACAAAGTGCACACATTATTTGTAATAGGCATGTGTTAACTATGAAATATGGGTCAATTTGTTCAAGTGATTAATTTCTGGGGTTGTTTATTATTTTTCACGCCTAATAAGTTCCTCGTAAAACTATACAGGGGAATTTATTTGGGAATACATGTTATCTCACTAATTTAATATAGTTTCTATAGTTTTTCTCTCATCCTAGTTAATAATGTCATTCTTTATTCATGTGATTGTTTCTAATATATATTTAGTTCATGGTTTTGATAAATAAGTTTCTTTAGGAGATGACCCATGTAGGGTTATTGAAATTAATATGTAACATGATACCCTTGATAGTATAAACATACAATCCCTTCATAATCCCTCATTATCATGGTTCGTTACTTTCACGATGGTCTAATAATTTCTCCCATAGTCTTTTTCTGATTCTCCTTCTTTAATCGGGGATCTCATTGAGGTATGTTCTGATTTTCAATCAAAAACTCCTCATTACTAAATCTCAATCATTGATCACAATTTCCATTAATCCATTAGAATCCTACAAGGTTTTCACTAAAAGATCAATATATTTTTATTCATAATATATAAAATTCCATATGTATATACTCCTTTGAGTGACTTATTTATTTATTTTTAATCCCCATATTTGAGTTGACTCTTTTTCCATCATGGAATGGAAGGTGTCTCTATACAATAGATTGACCTCAGGATTTACATAATATTCATGTAAATTCAACATTTTTGGTTTATGAAAGTAATTGATGTTAAATGAATGCAAGATTTTTTTAGAAATTATATCATGTGGGGAATGTGATGGTTATTTTAATGGGATTATTTTAAAAATAAATATTTATTCACATTTAGTGTTTGATGAAATGATCCAATTAGTTTAAATAAAAACGGGGGTTTCATTCATGGGATTGGTGGACCATCTCTTGTGAAAAAATTTCATAAATTCATGATCATGTTTCACATAGATGTTTTTTGAATCCTTGATCATAGTAAACAATGATACATCAGTTAATGGACATATACAAACATTGGTTTTTATTGAAAAATTTGGGGTCATATTAGTGATTATGATAGACTAGGTAAGGACTCAATATTAATAGAATTTATATTATGTCTAGCATTGTCTTTTTACATGAGTCATAGAGTATAATACAAAAGGATATATCACATATATTATTGGTTTTTATTCATTATCTAAATATTTCATCTCTTAATTGATTAAATGTTTATCTTAAGGATTTTTCATCAACTGTTTTCATTACTATTCATTGTTTAACATTCATGTAATTTTATTTTTCATTAGTTTATTTTAATTTATCATGATATAATGGGAAATAAATGGGTATATTATATAATGTATAGGGAAATGAAATTTCATTATATGTTTTCCTAATCTAGAACAAGCATTTAAATTTATATTGATATCATATTGATTAATCATGGTTTAATAATTGGTGTTTTCCTCATAACATGCATATAGCATTAGGCATATAATGACACATATTTCATGTATATAGATATATGTAATGGAGTAATGTATCTCTCTAATATCTCTTGGTTGAAGTTATCCCCTTAGCAGATTTTGATATTTTTAATCAGTGATAATATCGAGATATAGTTTTCATCTTCTACTTCAAATGGTTATGATATTAGGTTGTAATTGTACATCCCATTTTCATATAAATTCTCCCTGATTTCCTTTCACTTTTTATTCGTGGGAAGTAATTTTTCTAATTATAATCAATCGTCCTAACATGGAACCAAATGTGGACAACCATATTTCCTCAATCAAACCTCACCATACATTGGAGGAATATAAAAACTTAAAAGAATGATGGAATAGAAAAATTTAATAAATTTCATGTTTCATTAAACCATAAATATTCATGAATAAATATAAACAGTAGACGGTCACCCAGATGTCCCACCACATGTAGAGAATAAATAACTATAATATATAAATTGGGATCTATTACCAATTATATGATAAACCACATACCCAATCTGTATGAACCTCGGTCAATATAGGAATGATTTTATGATTCCATGTTAGGAACTCCACTAACATATGATAAATTTTCCCTCCACGTCAACCTTTATCTGTCTTTCAATACTACATGAAATAAGGCATTAGGACAACATTCTCAGTAATGAGAACTAATGTGGGTGTGAAATAAATCATAGTAGTCCACCACATCATTGTACATATATAATGTTTTAATAAAAACGTCTTTTAAAAAGTGATATACTAAGATAATCAAAGACATAAAAATGAAGGTATAAAAGAATAAGCTGTAAAATGTTCTTAAACATAAACAAGAAAAAACAAGACAACCCCATGTTATATATTTACAACAGAAATTAAAATACCACCCATATAGTCAATTATGGATAATGTATTTCTCATGGATAAACCCACCACATGACATCAAGAGAAACAAACAACTCCAAAATGGACCCCAAAGTCAAATAAACACAATGGGATGAATTTCATGAACTAGAATATAAAAATATGAATCATCAGGAAAATTTAAAATAATTGATATTTAGGATTCCAATATGACATTATGAACATATTTAAAATTACCCATCCATATTTATAATAATCTATTATGTCCTAACTATCCTACATAGAATATAGGGACCCATCATTGACATGGCGGATACACTACACTATGGGATCTATCCCAATGGACCTCAATAATGAACTATCTATGGGTATCCATTCATATAACCATGAGAATAAGAATATATATATAAAATATACCATATATCCTTGGATAGTACACAACTAGAGGGGAACAATGTTCTAGATCTCCAATTGGATTCATAAGATCATCTGACCACATCAAACCCAAAATGGAGAGAACCAGGTACAAAGTCAATGTCAATTACCAAAAAAGACATTCCAATGGTCTCCTAATAAAATTAGTGTCCTTAGTAGATATTTAATTTAGTAGGGCATTGAAATTTCCCAAAAAAAATATTGATCCATCACTCAAACACATCATCTAAATAGGTGAACAAGTTATTTTGATCAAATATATAGGATAAATCACAAGGCCTATCACATTCCTCTTAATCATAGAATCTAAAAAGATTCCATGGGATCTTAGTGACCCACCATATGGTAATGCCAACTATATACCCTAGTAGTATTATGTGTAATAGAAATGAATCACTTCCCCCAAGGGACTCACCTTCCACATCCAAGATATCTGGACACACTGGTCTAATGATCCACTAGTTGTCCAAAGGAAACAACAATTGTAGGAAAACAAATAAGGGGTTACATTATATTATCCAAAACATATGTAATGAATGAAACTAGAAAAATATTCAAATGAGCCTTAGAATCCGCAACATAATCCTTGATAAAAAAAGCAGTTGTTGGGGAATAAAAAAACTACCATATGTAAAAGGGAATTCACAAAGCCCTTCATGAACTCCAGAGATCTAGGAATAGCTTCATCAGATCCCTATCCCAATATTCACTGTGATGAATTCCCGATTAATATAACACACATATATACTTTGAGAAACATAACATATTATTGGGTTCAACCAATCCCATAAAGGGAATCCATTGAGAAATACTCTCAATTGGTATTCTAAATATTCATCCTTGAAAAAAAATGATCACATGATTTGAAAGCATCCCACATAGAAATAATCAAGAGTCTGTCAAAATCATATCCTCTCTACAAGGATACACAAAATTAATCCCTATCCCCGGACATTAATGTATCCTAAAGGATCTAATATCTCTGATCAGTATACACAAAAATTTGAACTAATATTATCTATCATAGATCTGTATATCTTGAATCACAGGGATATACCTTGATCTTTAACAAGGAAATACTCGATATATTATTCTATGATACTTCAAAAATTATAATTAATAAATTTTTCTTATCATCCTCAATAAAAGAAATATAATGAGATAACAACCCATACATAGGTCTCACATAACTTAACCCAACCAACTGTATGATTCTAAATCATATCATTGAAAAAATCCTCATTAAATTACTCTCTAAAACCAAAAAATATCAGGGTTCCCTATAAACACTGAATGTGTATAATTATTTTAAATGTAAATATAAAATCATTAGTAATGAACTCATATTTTTTCCAATTATATGTTAATGGTGAAGAAATGAAAAAACACATCATAGAAGGAATGTACACAATGTTTAAATTGCCTAGTAAGTGTTTACCCAAATTTACCCCTCTATCAATGTTCGACATGGCATATTTTCTGTACATTCCCAATTTATACAACATGTTGTCCCCATACACGTCAAATACAGTTCATGGAGTTAATTTTTGTTTACCCCATCCCACAAGGTGTATAAAATTAATGACTACATTTCATGTAATAAAAACACATGACATATATCATTTATAGGATATATGGTTATATTCCACACATAGGTCCTTGACATGTATCCTACACATCAACTCCCCATGTACTCTACATGGTCTCCAATTTTGACCATTAAATGGTCATGTGTCTCAAAACATGGTGACAATACATGCCATGAACACCCACTTAGTCACCCCTTTACAGTGTGTAATATTACTACATGTTGTTTAATCTAAAAATATCTTATTCCCCAAGTATAAATATAGAACTACATGTATTTTATATACCAAAAATTGTGTATATGTGTTTTCTTGAATTAAAATCATCTAAAATAGTTGCGAACCTAATATTTTCATTAATTATGCATTGATAAACCACCACAATTTCCACAAAAAGACATAAAAACCATTAAAACATAAAATTAAATTGATATATGGATTTACTAGAAGAACATAAAATTTATCCTATATTAAAGAAAAAATTACTGAATCATTGCACCAAATCCATGCCATCCACCTACCCACACAAAATATACCACAACATTCCCTCACATAGAGTAGGCTTTTCTTACCACTCCCTCTTCTCTACCTATACATCTATTGATCATTTGATAAGGGAAACCTTACGGTTAATTCCGAGATATGAAAAATAGATAAATGAAAATAAAAATATGAAAAAAATAAAATAAATAAAAAAATGAAATAAATTGGGTTTCATCCTAATGTTGACACCCACAAAGGTTTTATACAACACCTAGAATAAAACCTATTTTATATGCTCAACCATAAAGACTGAGTCTCAATACAAAAATGTGATGAATTCATATTATTGATAAAAACAATGAAAATAAATTAATATTCATATTTTTAAATATAAAATATTCTATTAAAATTAAAAAGATTCTAATTTTACACCCAAGCATGTATCCAAGGGTAAACACCTGATATTGACTCAATGGGAGGAAATATTGATAATATATGAGTTCAAATCATAGTAGAATATACTATTTTACAATTATAAAAATCTAGGAATTTTTTTAAATTTCAAGGAATTTTTACATCCTCGGACAATGTGGATCTCCCTAACATTCCACCATAATGGTTTTTGTCCTTGGTGAAGCAACTATTACGAACTAGAATCCTTACTCTCAAATAAGAACTAAATATAAGCACACTATCTCTATTTTCTAATGATGGGGTTGATAGTGTCCCACAATCTCCAAATATTTTGAGTCATTCCACTATGACTAATCTGATGCTCCCCAAAACAATATTATCCTTAATAATTACCCACATCTCAAACTGAAAACCAAATAAAAAATTCTATGTCCATCATCAAATGCCATTCTTCTTCATAGCCAAATAACTCACATGAGAGCACCATCATGTATGCTGCAACATCCAATGTTTAGTCACGTGTCAACCTGAATACTGACCTATGTACAAAAAAATCCAATAAGATGTGGTTAAAGAAACAAAATGGCTTGTGGTGAACTCCCCACCATAATAATTTCTGTATATCATTCTTGAACATGCAATAGGAATCATGGTCATAAGGTCTAAGTGCTATAAAAACTAGGATAACATGCCCAAAAGAAATAACCATGCACATCATGTTGGTTTGCACCTATTAATCAGAGAAAACAC
The DNA here is from genome assembly GCA_963277665.1 of Viscum album. Classification (NCBI taxonomy): domain Eukaryota; kingdom Viridiplantae; phylum Streptophyta; class Magnoliopsida; order Santalales; family Viscaceae; genus Viscum; species Viscum album. The sequence goes on along the minus strand of OY728126.1, from coordinate 357,987,434 downwards.
TCATACATATTTTTTAAATTGAGGTATCTACCTCATTCCACAGTCAAACAAATGATGTTCCATGACATTTTTGTTGATTCAATGACATAAGAGTCTGACCACTCTCCCACTCAACCCCCCAAATGACATCCAAATAGTATAGATCTAGGGGTCAAACCAAACCATTCCTCTCAAGCTTTCCTTGAGATATGGAGAAATATATGATCTAAAATTGTTAAACACATGAAATCATGGTTCTTAACCACAACCTAGTAATATCAAACACAAACAACCCAACCATTTTTGAAAATATTGGCCCAATAAATTCATCATAGATAGTAGGAACATGGGGGCCATTTCATGACCGGAGAGACATCACATAAATAGTAATGCACCTATCATGAAACCTAAACATGTGAATTAATTGGATGAACCGCTTTAGTTTAAAATGATCCCGATCAAATAAATTCTTAAGAAACCACTCCCAAATAGAAGAAAAATATATGATACTCATTTCATTCACTGTCCCATAAGGGATTCTATGGATCCCTCAATGATAGAACATCATCTCTGTCACTACTGAACATCTCACCATAATATATATGTGTCATGTTATTAGACAAAAGTATATACAAGTGGATCAGTAGTGTATAATTACACTAATAAGACATATGTGATAACTCATGTTGATAATTTTATACACATTAAACTACTAATCAAAAATCATCAGTAAAAACACAACATATCTGAAAATGTCATCTGAATCATATATGTTTAGAATGATCTATGAACATTTTCATCATCCCCATCGTCAAATATCCAAAAAAAGAAATATATAATAAATCCAAAAATAGTAGGATAATAACACACAGTGAGATAAAATATCTTTAAAATGGAGAAAAGAATATCCATTCTATGAAATCATAGAGGTCCTATTGGGAAAGGTGTTCATGACACACTAGTTTGATATCCATCACATGTTCAAAAAAATTCTAGGTCCACCTTTCTACCATACTCCAAAATCAAAATAAACAACATACCTTTGATACAATTTAGAAAACACCCATACATGTTTGACATAAACCAGCACATGATATTGATCACTACATGGCCTAAATGTCGCCTCTACTATGCCTGAGGTTGCCAAATGAGGGTGAGGGCCTAACAAATATATTCGGTATAACATAACCATTGGTTAGAGGAAAAATCAATTGAATATTAACAAACTCATCCACATAGACCAACATCATGCTACATATTATAAATAGATAGAATCCATATAATTATATGATTAATTTATTGTTACATGTAGTCATAAAGACCCAAAGATGCATCAAACGGAATAGTTGGCCACCCACTAGGCCAAAAACATATATAAAATGAAAAATATTATTTTATCTAGATCTATTGGATATATTAAACTATACAACATACATAGTCTCCAAGATTCTCTAGCAACACCAGGTGGATCCTAAGACTAAACATGAGTAGATCTACTTGAACAAGATACAATAGTCCTCCACCCAATCAAATTTGAAACATGTTATCAATCCTCAATGTAGATATCATTTGTACATAGTCAGAATGGTTCAAATACACTATGGAAATATACGTCTTGTTAGGCCCCAAAAATTATTGAACGTATAATTAACTAGAAAAACATGTTATTGAAAATGTGATATGCCTAGCCTATCCATATCTAATAAAATCTTGTATAAAAAAATAAACATTAAAACGGGGACAAATAGGAATAAGTTAAAACCATATGTTTTATTACAACATGTGAGGTATGTCTACCTTAACTCCTAATCATGCTAAATTATTCATAACATGTGGATCAATAGCCCCCCCCCCCCCCCCCAAATAAGGCACCTCCTCTAGGTCATCACTACAACTAATCTTCATTTTAAAACAATGGATTGAATGCTAGACCCATGGAAATAACCATAAGAGTCTATAAGGAACAAAAATATTTTTCTATATAGGACTCCAATGGAACAATATAAAATATCGAGAGATCTCTGATCAATATGTCTATAAAATAACCATGTTTTGAATATCCTTCAAGAAAACTAGGCTAAAAAATGTACATTAATTATACACATACCTATGACAACCACAAACATATATAATATGGTAAAATTTTCATAATAAATACATAAATTAAATATGGGAGTGAAACAATATCAACATTAAAATATACACTATAGATATGGAGAATACTCAACTAGAGAGGGAACACTCATCAAGATCACTCATTAGCTCCCTAATCCTATATAACCATAGAATTCAAATATAGAATAAAAACAGATCATATTGTAGGTCCAATACTCAAAATAAGATATACCAAATGTCTCTTCCTTAGTTCATATTCAGTACTAGAATATCTATCCAATACCTTGGATAATGGACAACATAAAAATGTATGGTCCAACTCTAAAACACATTTTTTAAATAACCAAATTACAAGTTCCATTAATACCTATACAACAAAATGGGGCCTCTCTCAGTCCAATTGGATTTTAGATTAAAAACATCCCCCAAGTTATTTTTCCAACCATTGTCAACAAAAAACAATATATGTGCCCCACATATTAAGAGACACAAATAAATCTTTCATCCTTTATGGGACCCTCTTTCCACAAAAATTCTCTCAGTCCATGCATATCTTAGGATACATAAGAATCTAAAAGGAAGAAGCACTAGAAACAAACCTAATAGCGGGTTACTCTATCTCATCTAATTATTATGGAAACAACATGATAAGAAACATCCTCATGACTCCTACAATAAAATAAAAAATATCCTCGATCAAAAACATTCCCACAAGGGAAACAATAAACACCAAAATAACTATAAGGGAATTCAAAAATGATATCTTGTCCACCAAATAATTCAGATTCCCTGCGAGTGACCCCATGTATTAATTAGAACATATCGTAGATCCCATTAATAATTAACCACACATATCATTCCTCGAACAAAACCATCCCTAGACTCTACCTAATCTACAAGGGAATCTAATGAAACACCTTGTCATATATTCATTATCAATATCCAACCATGAAAACTACGAATCACATGATCCGAAATGAGTCCATATGGGAATCCTCATGACTCTCTCAATATCATCTCATTCTCATACTAACAACAGGCCCAAACCACCACCCCATGGAATCAACCCTTCCTGAAGGCTCTATAAGCGTTGTTACTCAAACATAGTATCTATCATCAACCTCTCTAAGATAAAAAAATGAGTCTCAAAACCTCGGGTAAATTCAATATATCCTCATATATTCTACTCAATGCAACCTTCATAGATCTATCTGAAATAATCTTGATTAAATGGAAAATTCATACATAATACCAGCCAACTAACAAGGTCAAATCACTATGTGGGACCTCATATTTCTTGACAAAACATTATATAGTAATATGATTCCAAAATTAGAATAAATACACTTTAAATTTCTATCCCAATATGAAATTCCACCATAATGGCCTCTGAAAACCAAAAGGACACCACCACCATGATCTATAAAAATAGTTCGATAATATATTCAATATATTTCCAATTTGAACTCAAGGGTGATAAAAAGTGTTGGCACTCCATAAAAGAAAACTGAATTTTCACTTAATTTATGTACATGGAATATAACCTTAATTTACTCATTTTTAATTAATTGTAGGAACTCATAATGTAAATTGCAATGGTAAAATATGATTAAACAACATAATGGGAGTGTTCCACACAAGTGGTACTTAACATTGTACATCATCCCACTTGAAATGTAAAATTATTGAATATATGTGTTGTACAAAAGACACATTATTTTTAACCATGATGGGACACCTAGTTGTCCACCCTACACGGGGTGTATCCAAATAGTCTTCATGGCTACTAGTTGTGTACAATACATGATATATATCTTTTTTATATTTCTAAACCATGTTATTTGTGATAGTGTGTCAGGAAAATCATCTCAAACACCCCAATTCAACACTACATGGTGTCTACTACATGTACATGACGTGTAAACTAAATAACCTAATCCATCATAAAATATTATGGCATGTTATGTTTGTTATCTAAACCACACGATGTTTAAAAGGGTTTTTCCTAATTGAAAACCTAGAAAACAGTCTGAACCACCTATTTTTCCATAATTCATCATAGATCTCCCCCATAGTGAACCCAAAAAAATATTAAATTTTTTTATTTAAAAATCATTATGTAATTGGTATTTATAGAAAGAATAAGAATTTCATCAATAAGAAACCACTGATAATTCACACCATATTCACTCCAAGAACAAGGATATGCAAAATATTCATCTTAAATAACTATTAACGAATCTCTTTATCCTCAAACTCCATAAAATATCCATCATTCACTATCAACTATGTGACATTGGATCACATAGGTTGGAAGGTGGGAAGAACCTATGGGGGAAAAGAAAATGAAAATGAAAAAAATATAAATAATGAATAGGAAAAACAAAATACAAGGTGTCCGGGCCTAGCCAAACAAACAGTGAGAGGTTTATTCCTTTCATAATAAAACCTCCCTATTAGTGATTCAACCAGGGAACCAAAATCTCAATCAGAATCCCTATTTTATTGATATCCCCAAATTAACACATGTGAATAAATTGAATAATAATTTATTAAACCCCATATTTTTGGACCATTGATGTTATAGGAATGATTATTTGAGATCATATCACTTGGGAATTTAAACTTTTACCCAAAAAAATATTTTGGATGAAATTTTTTAGTTTCTCGTGATATTCAAAACACATGATGAAATTAGTTGTTAAGCATATTATTTTTTTATTCAAGATGAAAATGTTCCTTTGGATATCTTTGATGAAACCCCAGTTCCTATTTATATCCCATGGTGACTAGGAACACACATTTAACCCTATGGAGGTATATTTTTGGTGAAATATTCTATCATCAGGGCCAGACTCATTACACCATATAAGATATAATATATTCTTAATAAACTACTACCACACTAAAAACATGAGATATTTCATTAGATTCATTAAAAAATATGAATATTAAAAAAATTATTATGAAAAAATTATTCTATATTAGAAATGATACCCAATGATATATATATATATATATCATTTTTTTAAAATAACTCAAATGGCCATATAAAATGTGTCAATAATTCTCTTTTTATGTCACATAATTGGTACCCTAATAATCGAGACAATTTTAATAACACACTCTATCTATAATTACATTTATATTGTAAAAAAGGTTTATTGGGAATATACATATAATATATATAAGATGAAATATAGTTATTATGGACCATCATATTACAATTTATAATCTACTAAAACAAGTTAGTCGAGGTTGGATTATTTTAATCTAGAAGAGCCCAATATATTAAAATTTTAAATAATTAATGTTTTTGAAAAATTATCCTTATGAATCAATATTATTAAGATTATGCACTATATTATATTTATAAAAAATATATAACCCTTCTTTTTTGTATTGGTATGAAACATTTAATTTCATAAAACATCCCTCAATTCATTAATGAAAAACATTATATAAAATTCATTCAATTTATAAAATGTTAAAATCATTTTTGACTACATTCCAAAATAAATCTAGAGACCTCCCCATAACATAAACATAAAATATAGATCCCATTATGAGAAAACTAACAATGGCCTTCCTTGATGATATAAAATAAACATTTCATGATGATTATTTATTTGATATACATATTTTTATTTATAATATCCTATATTTTATTAATAATATAACCCAATAATCTATTATAAAAAAATCATTTTGAATTAAAATTGATGTAATCATCCAGAAAATTATATCTTCATAGTCATATATTTTTTTTCATGTTTAAAATGATTATTTATTTTAAAAACCCCTCTTTTCCATCCATTAGTTTATAAAAAACCTAAAAATTGTTATTATACTCTAAATAGTCCAACAACATCAAAATGATCTAATATTTTTATATAATATCATTATATTTCATTATAGATATTGTAGTTACATCCTAACTAAAATTATGGAATACAATTAAGATTACAACTCTAACAACAACAAGAACTACAATTCATCCAATGAAATAAACGAGTTTATAAAAAAACGTTTCTACCATTATGGAATCATAACAATTAATGGAATTATATATATCTTAAATTTATCATATAGGTAGTTCTATTCCAATACATAAAATAATAACATTTGAAAATAATACATTATATAAAATACTAAATCATAAAGTAAATATATTACCTCCAGAGGGATGTATGCAAAAATTCAGGTTAAACCCTAATTAATAATAATGGAAATAGATGGAAATGTGATATAAATATTAATTATTTTTTTTTATAAAAGTTAAATTTATTTGTATTTATTGAAATATCATTTTTTTGATATTTTTTACTAACAATACCGTGGATATATATGGTGTTTATATTATAATTATTGGAGTTTTTTCTTTAAAAATTGGCATAAAAAAATTCACAAAATCTACTCCATTAGTTCCCCTTATAGATGAAAAATGGATAGAAGGAGAGATAGTCAATTCAAACCTCCAGTAATCCCCATGTTGGTGACTATAAGTAATGTTATAGAATAGACAATGGGAAACATTAACATTAAAATAGATTTTAATGATAATTAAAAATGACTGAATTACAAATCAACTCCAAATAATTAATAATAATCCATGATTCATATAGATAAACATAATGATTCATTCCATGATAAAAAAAATAATTCTCTAAAATTAAATCCCATAATAAATTATATAAAGAAGCTTCAAACAATAATTAAAAAATTATTGTATCTTAGTTTATCTTAGTCTGTAAAAATCACCTGATAACATGGAATATATATAATATGGTGACTATAACATGTATTCTTATTAGTATCCTCTTCATCACACTTCATGAAAATTAGTGAAACTAAATATAAATTTTACTGAATAAAGGGTTGAAGGAATAGGAATATATTAGGAAATATATAAATTCATATCCACACCAAGTCACTCTTACTATATATAAAATCCACTGTATTCATCAATTATACAATTCAAATATATTTAATGTTACCCAACTATATCCACATTAGGTATCTTCTCTAGAAGACAAATGACGACACTCTCGACGATGACAACGACGCTCTCGAAGACGAACCCTAGGGATGACGACAGTTCCTTCAATCGGCGCTTATTAACATCGAAGATTTCCCCCCTCTCCCCGGAGGTGGATGGGGGGATGAGTGTCTGGATCCACCTGCTCCAGATTTGAAGAAACCCTTTACCCCCTTTTCTAACCCTAATCTCTTTCCTGATTTCCCGTCCATCTCGTTAAGCCCGAAGGTCCCTGATCTCTGATTTGGTAATCCTCAGCATGAAATTTCTACTTCGGAGTTCTCTGAAGCATCACATCTCTTCAAGTTCACACTTCTTGCTCGCTTCAATCACCGAAGGCTGTCGGTGGATGAATTCGATCACTTCGTCTTTGACAGATGGGGATTGAAAGAGCGCGCGGTCGTGGGTCTTCATGACAATCAACATTTGATGATTCACTTTGCATCAGAAGCAGATCTTATTTGTGCGTGGTCTAGGGCTCCTCACCGATGCACCGGATGCAAATTCCGGCTTCTTCGCTGGTTGTATGATGTGTATATGAACCATGATTCTCCCTTTGTTGCAACATGGGTTAGTTTTCATCAATTTCCTTTACCTTATCAAAATCTCGCAATTTTGTGTATGCTGGGAAACCTTGTGGGTCGATACATCTGCTCTGATAGAAGAACTTCTACTGTGTGCCATCCGGTTAATCCAAGAATCTGTGTTGAAGTTGATGTATCAAAGCCGCCTATTGAATGGATTTGGATCACGGTTGGTGAAGAGTTTAGATGCAGGCAGCATGTTGCATTTGAGTCTTGGGTTGATTATTGCTCGGCTCGTCGCCGGCTCGGTCATCTGGCTGTCCATTGTTATGGTGTCAAGAAAGGGAGGAAGAACAGGGATGATAGGCCCATGAACGCTGGTGAACCAATTCTTCAAATAGATAATGAGGATCACGATGGTGGTGTTCATGGTGCTGATGCTTCTGGTAGTGGACTCGCAGGTCCGTTGGATGGAAGCAAGACCGACCCCCCCCCCCCCCCCAATCCTCCTGGTGGTCCTACAGAAGTGTAGCATGTGCATGCTGTTCATACAACCAATGTGGAGAATGAAGTTTTGAATTCTGATCCAGGGCCGAATGTAGTGGAGGTCTTTGGGCATTTGAAAATGGATCTTAGTGTTCTGGGTGGTCATGAAAAGGTGGGAGTAGGTGACAAGATGATCATTGATGCTGAAGAACTATCCTGCCCTGCCATGAATGACACCCATCTGCCAGTTATGGAATTGAACATGCTGAATAGAGGCTTACAATATACAGGAAGAGGTCAAATGTCGAGTGGAGATCTGGAGGAAATGGAAAATGGTAAGTTATTTGAAAATTATGTTAAAAATGGACCTTCTTTGTGCTTAAAAACAGCATTGATATTCTTGAGAATGAGGAATCAATGCAAGTTGAGGTGGATGAGTGTGCATGCCCGGTTGGTACTGAATCTCTTGCACTAGTGGTATATGATGGTTCTTCAAATGACAGTAAGGTAGAGCCGTATGCCATGAATGACTCTAATCTCCCTCAGAAATGGGGAGAAGTTTTGGAAAGTGAAAAAGAAAATGTGATTCCCAGTTACAGTGATATTGTTCAGCGAGGGAGTACGAAGCCATTAGAAATAGCGATAGATGGGTTTACCAAAAATCAAGTGACGACCTCAGAAATATAACTCTGACTTGCCTAAACCAATGGAAACCAGGTCTGGCATGGGTAGAGCGGCAATGAAGAAAGCTCGTGAAGGGGATCACCCAACCAAACCTAAGTTATCTCAAGAAATGATACAGCGCAAGATGCAATATCTGGAGATGATGAGGAAGTACGAGTCCTCGGAATGGGAGTCAGCTTGACCGGATGATGAGTTTTAAGACTATGGAGGTAATAATGAACTTGGTTATGATGTGATGTAATATGACTTGTTCTTTGCTCTACTTTTCTGCCATTTATTTTTATTAATAAATTTGGGAATCGGGTTTTTCCTGGTTCGAACCTTCTTTCTATCTTCTCTAGAAAATGAAAATAATTATTTTCCCCCAACCCTTGTTTCTACATGTGTTCTAGTTTCTAACCCTTGATACCTGAAATTTTAAAACATCCAAAATCCAATGTTAGCAGTAGACAAAACCACATAATACCTTATGATACCATAAAATCATAACACCCACATTCATCCGAAATAAACCATGGATGTATTTTATATTGAACCTGATGGTCATAAATCTATTAACTTCCTCCTATAATACAAAACCCCCACCACATAACAACTATTAAAAAATATCATTGGGTATATCACATTTCCCTAAATGAATAAAAATTATGATACAAACATCTGTATATCACGACTTGTCTGTTAGTAATGGTTCATCATGAAAGAGGGAGTAGTTATACAACCACCCTTAGTAAATTATAGGATTGGGAAAACACTATAAAATAGAATCATTATTATCTATATAAAATAGCTAACTCAGTACAATATTGTTTGGAAATCAAATTAAAATACATTTTATAATTGATACACATAATCCCATGTCAATTTGTATAAAAATATCCCAATACCTATTCATATGTTATAAATAATCATAATTACCCATCAACAACCACCACTACATTTATAAAACAATTATAAACATAAAAAAATCCAGACAACCATATACAGTTCAATTGTAATTATTTTAGTTAACCAATTCCAATGTTCTACTCAATTCCCAATATTAATTCCATTATGAAACATATTTCCCATATTTAATGTCTATCTATCCATATCCACCACAAAAATATATCACCACTCCATACATATTTATTTTATGAATTCATTCCTCAATGACATCCTTATATGCTTTATTTTAAACATGAAACTATTATAGATTTGTTAAATTGCCCTAAATTGATTATTATTTCTATATTCTCATTTTATTGATTATTATATAAATGTTACCTCATACATTACCAAAATAAATCATTAAAACTAATGCAATATATATCATAGATAAAACCACACTCTAAAGATCATCAAACATATTTTGAGTCCAATACAAATCATGGTTCAACACCAACACCATTCATGTCCACATTATCCAAAAAATCTCATTAAATTTAAAAACTATAATAATTTTTTTTATCAACATGTTTCCAAAAAACAAAACACCTTGACAGAGCTTGATTTTAAATATGTGTACTTGAATTCAATCAAGTGGCTCATACAAATAATTGAAATATATAAAATAAATTCCTTAAATCATGAAGGTAAAATATAACATAAATAATTAAATTAATAAAATAAATTATTCAATTTCATCCCATCACTTTAACTATAATTTTTCACTTCCATTATCTTTACTAATTTATTAATATGTGATTAAAAATTAATATATAAACAAATATAAATGAATGAATAATTAAATAAATAATCAAATCTATTTAAAAATAATATTCTTCCTTAGTTAATTATACCCATAGGTGAAGACATTATAATCACCCATTAAATTAAATGATTTTAAATCAGAAACATTTCACAAAAAATAAGGGAGTCTTTAATACATTACCTCTGGAAAAATATGATATGAAAATATAACCAAGTAGATATAAAGTATAGCTACGTATGAAGAAAAATACGATGGAACTATGATAAAATTTTAAATGGACCACAGGGCTCAGTTTTTTAAGAATTTATTTAATTAAAAAAATGGATATGATATGGAAATTTAAATACATAAATGTTTAAAGAAACTAGTTTTTTTTAAAATATACAGAAATAATTTCATGAAGGAATCCAAAAAAATAATTAAATAAATTACTTTTGTTTAGCATATTATTTTATTATAATTAAATACCTCGCATGAACCAATTAAATGTACTTTTTTTGTTAATGAATGTAGTATTACAATATCCCTTTGAGTAAATTGGTTTAAAATAAATTTTTTGTAATATTATTTACATTTATTTAATTTTAAATGTTTTTATGGGGAAATTTTTTTCTGACGCAATGGATCTAATTATGGTTTGGAGGGGAATTATATGGTGTGATAGGTAAAACTACCTTAAAAAAAATTCTATGTGAACATGATGGTTATTACCCTCACATGAGCTGAAAAAACTCACCCTAACCCACAATATGGGCTCCATATTGGATTAGGGATAAATGCATCACTATTTTGTCAGGCGATACCATGGAACAGTACAATGATACACCAAAATAATCATTTTACTCCTCTATTTTTCAAATCCCATAGTCAATTAAACATATTCCTCAACACAACACCATGTTGTACAAAAGTATAAAATAAGGCCTTGATGTGATCTTCACATAAATTAGTGAGATTATTCATGTAAAATGAATTTCAAAAATACCAATTAAAACATCTCACTACATGTAGTATCCTTTTACATCATTCAAGATGTTATTTGACGGTATGAGGAAATAACTTTTTATTTTGAAAATCAAGGGAATGTAAAATGTGTTACCACTACTGGAATACAATGCTAGGCAATATCTACTTGATGTGAAGCACCCACTGAAATAACCATCCTTTTCTTTTTGTAAAAAAAAGTTTTTCTATGTGCCAAATGAGTATCTATAAAATAGTAACACATTTAAGCCCAATTAAAAACAATATTTTATTTTCTTATAGTTCAAATGAATCCAAAACACTAATCCCCTTGACTACTGCAATAATGTAGTGGTCTATAACGTGGAAATAATAATCTATAACCTCTAGAATAATGTTTAACAATAGAAAATATATTATAACTCAAGGAAAGAAACCATAAAATTAAAAAATATGACTCTCAAACTATTCTCATCCACAAAAAAATTTAAATTGAGGGAATGTATAATAATCACCCAATAAAACATTTCTCAAGGATCATAATATGACTATTACATTATTACCTTATATGAATAATATGGTGTTAATAAACTACTATATAAACATGTTTTGAATAGTCCCCTATGAGATCTATCTCAAACCAAAGTATCTCAATTAATGATTCTCAACCATGAACTATGGAGTGAAAACCACAAATAAAAACATACAAAACAAGTGACATTCATCTAAAAATAAAAAATATTGAAAATATAATTTATTTGAAAGAAATAGGATATCATTTTTATTTAAATTTCATGAAAATACCTTGGGAAACACATTCATCAATTTAACCAATGCAAAAAATTCTTGAAACATAATAACCATATGAATCATACTGAAATTGGACAATCAGTGACACATCAAACTATTTGAGAATCCCCTTATCCCACATTATTCATATCAACTAGAGCCAGATAGTCTCTATGAGTGAGGATTTTTAAAATACCATTTACTTTAAAGAAAAAAAATTTACTTCCAAAATAAAATTTTCATTCAAAAAAACCTATTTTAAATACAAAAATATAAAAAAGTATACTGATGGTTTTTCATTTAAGGAAACCTGATTAATTTTAGTTGAAAATGAAAACAAAATAATGTGCATGATGTCTGAAAATAATTTCTCTCCATGTACTTAAAAAATTAAACATTCTTTTTTATATTTATCAAAACCATACATATAAAAAATCGTCAAAATGTTCTTTTTGAAAATCAGATAACATTCATATAAATAAAATAAGGATATGAAATTTCATAGTAGATATATATTTACAAATTATAAAAGAGTAATGGTACATATCGTCATTAAATGCCTCAATAAAATTAGATTGAGAAGAAATCGCTTACCTAGATTCTAATTTGTCAGATTTATCATTTAATTTCATGAATTATAAAGTTAAATTAATTAATTTAATGATTCATAACATTTTTATTTTTATTCTCCATTTTATATCACTTAATAAAATTTTGTTAAAATTAATTATTTATTAATGTTCATTTCAGATGTTTTGATGATATTCGGTAGAGGAGTCCAAAATGACATTGACATTATGTTAGTTTTCAATTTTGTAATTATTCCGTCATTTCCATAAAAATAATGATGAATAATAATTAGTTTTTAAATAAATTATAAAAACAAATCAACCAATTTATATATGGTTATGTAAGATGAACAACATTATAATCATAGAGATGGTAAGTCATGTGTAAGAATCAGTGACATTTCCATTATTCAATCTTCATTTTGGAAAAAAACGTTAGTATTGTCTAGCTTTAAATAATGATAATAATATAATTTCTATCACATTATTCATTTAAAAATTGTAATATATTTTATTTATGTGATGTGGTGATTAAAACAAAATCACATAGCATCATAGAGATGGTAGCTCACAGATATGCACAAACAACCTTATTTTTTTATGTGAATGGAATATAGGAAATTAATTTATATATTATTAAATTATAATAAAAAATTGATCATGAATATCATATATAAATATTAATTAAATCATTATAAATAGTTTTGAGATATGGTGATGGAAAATGAATTATAATAGTTCATTGAGTTGATACATCAGAGATACAAAACGGGGAGAATGGATTTATATAGAATGTGTTTTTTGAGAATGCCCCAGACTTTTGTAATACATGATTTAGAATTGTCCATACCAAAAACGAATGTGGGATTGAAAGTCATCCCCCTCACCCACTGCCCCACTTCAAGTCGATTTGGGTTGAAAAGATTTCTTCAGTAGTGATGATTGCTGACCAGATTGATATCTCTAAGACAAATAGTAACACCTTGAACTCCGAGGAATATTTAAATACTCTATTTTACAATCCCTATGAAAACGTTATCCCCCATACCATACCTGAGGGTCATGAGACTAATGAAGATGGTCATGAGAATAATGAAGCTTTACAAGTGGAATCTAATGAGCCTTTACAAGAAGATATTGATAAGATCTCTCAAGTGGATGAGGATTTTCATTTGAAGGATCAAAAATGGAAAAAAGTTATAGTTGACTTCGATGGATTCATCACCCCAAAATCTAGGAAAACATGAAAACATATGGACAATGACATTAGGGAGCAGACTATTATCACAAGATCATTAGCTAAAAAGATTATTGATTTTGATGTCCCTCCACAACATGTACCTCTTGAACCCTTACCCAAATCCTCACAATCTTTTGATTGTTCTGACTCAGAAGCTTCCTCATGTGAGGATGATGAAAATGATCCTACCTATAGGGATTCCTATCAATATGAAGAGAAATTGGATTTCTCAAAGGAACTTGATTCTTGGTTTGAGGAAGATGAAAAATCTGCCTTTTGAAAATATAAAAATAGTGAAATGACTACCGATGATTATCTTGACATTAAAAAAAATAATGTTTATTAGAGTGGCTGAGGAATTTAAAAAAGACCCAAACTTCAATTTTACGGAAATACCTTGGCAATGAACGTTGGTTCCTGGTTCATTGAGGTTTTTATGGTTTTGACAGTTCTGATTATGCATTATATCATTATTTTTCTATCGATACTGCTTTGACATCTGCCTGATCTCTAGATATTTTTGATTTTCCTCTCAAGAAGCCTGGTTTACCGCTGGAACTCTCTTTCAGAATCTTTTGACGTCTCTTACATACTTCTTATTTGAGAATGATACTTAGGAGCTTATGACGTTTTTAACATGAATTTTTATGACACTGGTTGGGTATCCCTTTTTGTCCAGATGTTGGAAACATTTACTAGAAACTATTTGGATGAAGACTAATGAGCTGATTTGACATTAATACATCTGTTAATGGTTTCTGGTTCTTTCTTACTTCGGATGGGTTGGTTTGGCTCTTCTGTTCTACATTTATTCTGGTCTACAGGGCTGTTTTTCAGTGTTTCTTGGTGGATTTTAGTGTGGAATACTTCTCGAGATAGTTCTACTCATCTTAGCATCTGTTTTCTACTATCCAGTTTCCAGTTAAGCTTTTTTTTGAAGAAAATTGAATTTGTTTTCTTTCACTGTTTTTCTGGATAGAGTTTGCATTAAAACATAATTGTCGATGGTGAAGCCTGGTTTTGAAGAGATCCCAAAGATTGATGCTTCTATTCTTCTTCAGTGTATGGTGTTGATGTCTTACAATGTGGAGTTTCTAGACGTTTATGCAACTTAATAAGTGTGGATCTTAAGGAAACAAATTTATTCACTATGTGCTGCTTATTTGTGCTTGTTCCCTATGGACTTATATTCGGTCTTCTGTTGTATTGGATGGCTGGTGTCTTTGATGTGAGGCTACCAGATGCAGTGAGTTTCTGACCATTTTTGGTTCAATCACTAGAAGTTAAAGATTAATATTTTAGATGGATGGATTTGGAAGACCATTAGGCACTACTGTATGCTAGCGATCTCATGTGGACTTGTTCCATATTTGACATTGGTATGCTCAATGCTTTATCATGTAATCTTTAATTCCTTGCTGGTGTAAGTGCATTACACCTCATGCTTGTATTGTAACATTTTATTTTTTAATAAATTCCATGGGGGGCATGGATTGGGAACCCAATTCATGTCATCACCTTCCTTTAAAAAATTATTTTCCCATTTCATAGTAGTGGATAAGGATTAATTTGATGATATTAACACTATAAAATATCATTACATTATGGAAATTGGACTTATTATTTCATGATAGTGGAAAATGTTTATAATTTTGGGGTAGAAGTAATATAATAGAGACACTTAATTAAAAACCATTCTTCTCCTTTAATTGATATCCTATGATTAACAAATGAAAACCTATAAGGAGGGTGTTATGCCTAAAAAATTCCTATATAATGTGGTTTAAAGATTCTAGGAATTTATTTGGGTAGAAATATTGTGAATGAAAACTCATTTTAGTTGTAAATAAATGAGAATATTAGACACCATTTTATAGGATAGGGTAGGGAAACTCTTGAATTTTTAAATATTTTAATTAGTATAAATGAATTTTATATTCCAAATGGATCCAACCCTTTTATTTCTAATGTATAATGTTTTGGGTTGAATAAAATTCATCCAATTGAAATAATAAATGCTTAAATTACATTTCTATATTTAACTTTTTATATTTCCCCATATTAATTTTCACTCTTATATCATGTAATTTACACATTGAGGGTTAAAATAATTATACTAAAAGGAAAAACGACCAAAAAGTTGAAATTAATTACATTTTTACACATAGGAAAATAAATTGATTAATTATTTATTTTTAGTACTTTTAAATGATTTAATGATATATTATTTATTTAAAAATATTAATATTTTCATTTTTGGAACTCATTAATATATGATATTTTAAAAATTAAATACAAACATTATATGTTTGAAAACACACTGTTACATTATTAAAATAATTTCAATGTTATCAATAAACTTCTTTTTTGACAACAAATACATCACAATAAATTTATTTTAGATTTTTTAATATAATTTACTTGATTCTCCCATTAATTAAGTAGTTACTGCATTATCATTTTTTAAGAATTTTATTTTACTATATATATCCTAAAAATTTAAAATAAATTATCATGATATATATAATAGTATTAAATTCCAAGTACTATTTTTATTCACACATATCCATTATATATCTACATATAAAAAATAATATTTCTAGTCATGATAAGAGTGTGATAAAATGAACAATCATTGGAATATTATACTTTAAAATGTTTAATGTCCTCTAACTACATAAATGAGGACATGAAATCATCCCAATTAATATTTTTGTTGATACACACTCATACAATGAATGTAGGATAAGTGTTAGGTTAATGTTAAATTAGTTATAATATTAATTTAAAGTTTAACTACATGATATAATCTTAACCATGGTAATAAAAAAGGATACTAAATATACAATTCATAATGTCCCAAAATAAAAAATAACAATATAAATTATTTTTATGTAATTTTTCAAAACATTCAATAAATTTTTAGAATTTACAAAGAAATTTCAGAAATTAATTAAAAATTAATTTTTTTGATTGAACGAGAAAACATGTTTTTAAGGTAAAACCATTCAATGGTTCACAATATTTTTAATACAATATATGTTACAGATTTATTAATATAACAACATTTGTATTAAATTACAAATAAAAATAATCTAATTATAATTTAAACCATTAAAATAAAAAATTTGACATTATAAATAATTTTTATGAGAAAATATTTAAGATTAAAATGCAGTATTTTTTCAATATACATAAAAAAATGAATGTTATTATAAAAATAACATAAAATTAACATAATAATAATATTAAAATATTAAATAAAACAATAATTCTATTTATTGAAATATATATTATAAATTTTCTTAAAATATATATAATCTTAGTGAGCCATTAAAATGTGGCTAAATTTCCATATTTTTATTACAAATTTTATGTGTAGCATTTAACTTGTTCATATATCATTTATAGAAATCAAATAAAATGAATTTTTAATCATATATTTAATAAATTATGTATTTTTATTTATTTTATTAATATAAATCTATAAAAGATATTTTTTTATTGGTATAAAAATATACTTTTTCACAAAAAAATACTTTAAAAAGCAATTTATTCTTATTTACAATGTGTTTTACATTTATGATTACTTATTTATATATTAATAAAAAGTGTAATAAAACACAAAAAAATAATGTTCATAGGGATGAAAACAAGAAAAATCCCAACTGTGGTGGTAGGTAATGGTGATGCACATGAGAATTTCCCTTAATTAGATTCTTTCTCTTAGGAGGAAGGTCAAACTCATTGTGTTGGAGTGTAATTGAAGCCACTAAGTATGAAATAGAAGAAAAAGTATCCTCTACCCTATTTCCTTATCACCAGGTATTTCAAATTTCCACTTCATTTCACAGTAGGCTCAATCACCTAAGGGATATATACAAAATCGATCGTGGGGTCTCTCGGGAATCCTTCAAGGAATTGTAGAGAATTAGAGAATCATTTTTAACCACCACTAAACTAACATCACAGTACCTGTAGATTAGAAGACCATATAGAATTTCCATTTCCTCAGCATTGAGAGAGTCTCCCACCATGAATGTTACTGAGATGTCTTGGATGAGATTATCGAAGGGGGCATGTTTCACACCTACAACACACTTGAGGCCTACAGAGTATGATCTGTTTGTATTGAAATAGAAGCTAAAAACTATGAATTTCATCATACCTAGTGTCCATGTGGAGAACAACCAATTCAGTTTGGAGGAAAATGATAATTAATAAACAATTTCATGATGGGGGCCTCCTCAAATTTTTCCCGATAATATGTTAAATCCAAAATCATATTTTTACCCTCCTAAAAGTATTCCTCCTACAGAGAAACCTCCCTCAAAGCAAACACTACTTATAATGTGAAACATACACCAAAATCCAGTGAGAGCAACCAGAGCCATGTACTTCCACTCTAATGACTATTTTATAATTTTAAAATTCTAATAATAATATTTAATTATATTTTTAAGAATTATGTATAGGATCATGTATGCGATTATACATAATGTATTATTTTATAAACTCAGGATCTTACAATCATATGGATGAATGATTTATCTCAATGATGCTAAATAAATCATTACGAACACTAGTCCCTCATAAATGGTATTCCACCGATTCATCGTAATGAATTATAACACTGATTCAGTTTATTAAATGTATGTATATTTAAGATATTAGATACAAAAATCTAATGGATACAGAATTGGAATTGATTGAATATTATTTCATGTGGGTAAAGAAATCAAAGAGCTGCACAATTTTTTTCATAAAATTGCATAAATTAAAAATGATCAAAAGTATTTATTTTTTTCTCAATAAGAGGTACAAAATTATTAAAATTGAGTTTTTAACATTCATTAGAGTGAATAATAGACTGATCCAACAATCACATTCGGACATCGTTAATGTTATCATACATGGGAACATCGATGTATGTAAATGAGAAAAAGTATAAATAAATTTTGGATATATCATACATGGACCTACATACATTGTATTGATGAAAAATGTTTTGAAATCTACAAAAATGGTTTCAATGTTTTCAAATGTTTTTTCAGTCAATATGTAGAACATATATGAGAATTCATGTACTATTTACAAGAATCAATCCTAATGATATGTCTTTTATATTTCATATGTTTATATATTACTGAAATTATTATGGTTTTCATATATGATCAATTTTCATTCTTTTTTCATAATAAAGATTCACAATGTCAAATAACAATAAAAATGAATAACCAATAAAAGTGTTTTAATACAAGAAGAATGATGAAGATTTGAGTAGATTGTTGAAGTTTCTGAGAAGTACCCAGAAGGATTGATACGAGTAAAAAAATTCCACGATTATGAATTAAATTAATGATAAATATATGAGTTTTTAATTTAAATTTATCCAAAATAGGACTTCATATTTATTCATTTACAATTATTGGGTTCGTATAATGGGAGATCTGGTTACATTTGTACTTGGCTATCTTGATATGTTCACATGTGCTGGATCTTTGACAATTGGGGAATAAGTGTTTAGTTTTCAAAAAGAGTTATCTTTCTGGTTGATGATTAGGATGTTCCATATAATGAATCAGTTTTATTGAAGTTAATTCTAATCATCAGAGAAATATCCAACAAGAGACGATTCATTGGTGCATGACTATTAGAGTGATCCCATCAAAGAAAAATCCATCAGAGCAAGGTTCATCATATTTAGATTCATAAAATGGAGGAAACACGAGCATGTAATTATGTTTCTAATCATTCGAATAACAAAGAGAGGAACAATAATCAAACAAGGCCAAATGAATGGAGAACATTATTATAAAGTTTACCAGAAAGAGGCTGATCAGACTGAATATGATGCGGGATATTTCGGCACTAACCTTCTCAATGATTTTTCAAGAACAGTAAGGTATGTATAGTGTTGTGATAGTCTCAAATATTATATTCATGTAAATATTGATTCAACTTACATTTGGAGGATGTGATGACTTTTAAAAGTGGATTGGAAAAGAAGAAGTAATGTAAATATTCAACTGGAGAAACAAAACACTTATTGAAAATGATATATTGTTTTGATGGGGTGTATAACTAGCTCTATTAAAGTTGATACTAAAATGTATTGTTGGGGGTATAAAATAATATTTTAGGAACTTTTCTATAATAACTGTAAAATTTATATGTTCTCGTGCCTTTGTATTACACAATAAAGATAGTGGAAATGTATAGGTTGGTTGGACTATTCAACATGGAAATGATTATATCACTCTACTGATCCTGGAAAATATCACGTGTTTTCTTGTTTCAATATTTTTCATATAAGAATGTTGAGGATGAGATGTTATACATTAAATTATTGTAACCTTTACAAGTTTCATAGGATAATAATGTTTATTAATGACGATATTAAACCTTCTTATAGAAGAAATGGAACCATAGATTCACCTCCCCCCTCTCAGTTGTCTCAATCCAATTTGGAACAAAACATTAAATGTTCAGAACAAAACAAAATTACGACCTAAAAACAAAAAAAAAATTGTGTTTTAGATTCCTCATATTTTGTAAGTGAATTTTCCTTGAGGAGCTGCTTCAATTATATCAAATTATGATATTTCTCAACACATGGTTCCCTCTAACATTAATTGGAACCTTAATTAACTGTAATAGGGTATAAAATTAAGTAAACAATAAAATATAATGGTAAATAGTTTTACCATAGTTTAGAATTAAATTGTAGGATACATCTATGTGATGATTAACAACCAGGAAAATATACATACAGGAATGGATCACTCACTATGCTACTCTAAGATCCACCGATCAACTCCAAAACACTCAAAACCTTTAAAAACAATGAAAATAAATATCAAAACATCACATTATTTACGAATTGAAAACAAACAACACGATGCCTACTTCTATATCATGGGTTTATATATATTTAAAAACTCCAATCTATCCACTATTACATAGCTAAAATCTCATAAATTAAATTTAATGATCTAAAAGGGATCTGCTAAAAATAAATTTTATTCCATTTCTTCAAGAACACTATAAATTAAACTATTTATGAAATTACTTAGAAATGTTATGGAAATTTAATATACATAGGATTTATTATTAATATCATATGTGAGAATCCACACTATATTGGATCTCATTAAAATAGTCGAAAATTATGTCTATTGGTGGATGGATTTCTGTGTTCTAAGGAGGGGTATGATTACAAAATTAAATATTGAATGAATATGTTTTAGAAATTTGTATCACCATAAAAATATTCACTCAATAGTTCATGTTTGGTATAATTTAATGTATTTGTGACCAATAGTCCTTTGGGAGATGTAACTTTGAAATAGAAGTGTATATAATTTATTCACATCATTAATTAAGATAGTTATAACATATCACAAATTAATAACTGAATTTATTATATTTTGGTTTTTATTTTGAGGATATTTTATTAAACAATTATATATATCTCAATAAATATTAATATATATTTTACCATTATTTTATTCATCTTTAAGAGATGCTAAATCACATCACATCATATTCTGTAATTTTGTATAATTTTTTATTCTAATAAAATATTATATATATATTTTTATTCACAACATGATGCATTATGATTTTGAATAATCATAATAATTTTAAGAAATATCTGATTTTGTAGCAGTTATGTTTCATTTTTTGTCTTTATTATTAATTTAAAGGAAGATATTTGGAAAAATTATGTGTTACAATTGGACAAATAAAATGGGAAAATTTATAAGAATCAAGCATGGGTAGTTGAATAGATTAATTGTAGATAGATAAAAATTATTAATAAATATATTCATATAGATATATGAAATAATATGGATTGAGAAGTTAATCAATGACCTAGATTTGGATGAGGAAATAAAACCAAAATAACAAAAAATATTTTATTATGTTTTATAATTTTAACTATTTTTAAAGAGATTGTGGAATATATTATTTTTATAAAATTTAATCATTATGATAAAGTATAAGTATCATTTAACAAAAGATTTATAATAACAAATTTTATTATCAGTAATTAATATATAGTGAATAGTTAAACCATTGGGAATTTTGATAGAGAGGGGATGTATACTTATTGAAGTAGTCCATTTCTGCTAATAATGGTACTTCATCAATTTCAATGAATTAATATTATATAATTTTCAATTTTCAATATTTGATGATTGTGTTTTATATGATATGCTCAAAATTTTCATTCATTTTCAGAACCATGATCTGTTAGAGGATATAATAAGAATTAAAAAATAATAATTTATCCCCTTATTCGTGTGTGTTCAGTATGTTGTTCATACAAATAGTGGTGATGGATAAATGGAGATAATGAATGTTGATTTATTTTTTATAATTTTGATATCAATATAAGTGATAAGGAGAAAAAATGGCCACCGTTGATATATGAATGTATATATAATTATTTGATATGATGAATGAAATCTATTCTATGATATCTCTAGAATTATTTCTATTGTTTTACCATTTAAAATATACATATATACGATTCCATTGAATTTTCATTTATAAATGTTGATTTAATGTCACCAATGCCAACATAATGGCCCAAAATAACATTTTATCTTCCTTAATAGTCTTCATTAATATGAATGTGATTAATTGTATCAATTGATTTTCGATTAGGTAAAAACATTGTAACATTTATTACATATATAAAATATTGATAGATAATATCTCGACTATGCACAAACTGTTTTCTCATTTTAATATATAAGTAAATAAGTAAAATTATTTTTTCATTGGCCATTATATTGGGTTCTTTTGATATATTCCCAAACTCTATTTCATATGAAATAATTTATATTTTTATAAAAAACATCTTAAATTTATCCAGTTATTATAAAATACAATGGAATCATTAATTAAATAAATTAATATTAATAAACTATCATATAATGATTATAAAAACTAGTTATCCTCCAATGAAATGGGATTGAATAAATACTGTTGAAAAATATAATAATCAAATGAAATGAAATATAATGATATTTATAAGAATGGTACTCATGTGAACGAATATGTAGAAGAATATGATAGAGGTGAATTTTTATCAGTTTTGGGAATAATGGGGGACTATTAATGATTTTTGTTGAGGTAATTATATATGTTATTTGTTTATACTATTGAGTGTATATGAAAAATATATTCTGATTAACAATTACGTTTTATGAAAAAGATTATTTTGGTTATTTTGAAAAGCCGGAAAGTTATTTTCACTCCAAATATTACATCAAATATTTAAAAACATATAATAATATATTTCAATGTATAAATTAAATTAATAATATTAATGATTATGTGACACCAATATTTGAAGATGGATATTTTAAATATGTTCAAATATAATCAATGTGAGGGTTATAATTTTACGGAAAGGTAAAATTATACTTTTTAAATAAATTGAGATAGATTTTATTGTTCAACAGAACGTAGATTGTGATGTGAATCATGATATGTCTGATACTCAATGACCGATCAATAAAAATATTTCATTAATAGATTCTAGGAAGAATAATGGCTTTCTCTAAAAAATATCAACGACAAAATCACTTCTATGATAAATTTTTTGAAAAATAAAAGTTTGAAAAGTGGTTTATTTTTATGTAAAATTTTCAGATGATTTATTGTGATCAAATCCATTAAGTCGTGTATTATCGAGAAAAAGGATGGCTAAATACCAGAAATAGTATGTGGTCATTGTATGGAAATAATGGGATGATGGCATATATACATAATTGAATTATGGAAAGATTATCCTTCAAATATTCCTTGATGTTGTATGAGATTAGATTATCAAAAAATTTCATGAATGGTTTTGACGATGGTATATATGTTCAATTATCTATCATTATGGATAATAGAGGACATAATATAAATAGAATAACATAAAAAAGGAAATAAAATTAAATGATGAACTAAAAATTAAAGGATAATAATAATATTCAATTATCATAATATTATAAAAAACTAATAAAATATTCAAATTATGATGAGTTTTAAAATAGGGATAAAATATCACCCTTCATTTAAAGTTTATGTTTTTTAGAATTCATCATCAAATATGTCTTGTGATTATTAAGAGTTCTACATCAAAAAAATTATGATCATGGGGTATTCAATAGTGGACAAAAGAATATCCTACATATAATTAATGTTTCAATATTTATCCATATTATTTTAATTTTAATAAAACAAAATCATGGCTCTATATGTTTGGAATCATGAAAATAAAAATTACTCACTTGGGAGTCAATTTATTATTTATTAATGGTAATAAATTTTGGAACCATGGTCTTCTATGGATGAAGTGGATTATGGTTTGTGTTTGTTGTCAATCCTCAGTGGATGTTCAGAATGTGTACCAGCAAAGAGATCATACAGTTCAATCAGAAAACAGTATTGAAGGTGGAGTCATTTACTTGAAGGAGAGGAAACTTGCACGCCATATGGTTTTCAAGATCAGAACATGGGAAAATGGAAAAGGGATAAGGGTCGCGCACGTTTTGGATAGGTCGTGCAAGTGACATGCGCGACGTGAAGAGACTTGCACGCCGATGCCTAGGAGGATTGGAAACTTGCGCGTCTATTGTTTTTCAAGATTATAACATCATAATATGGTAAAGGAAATAAGGTCATACAAGTATTAGTGTGGTCGTGAAAGTGAGTAGCGCGACAGAGGCCAGGGAGTATGAGATGCACACCGGAACCAGTGCATCGAGGGGAGACTTGCACCCCACCACGCAGGGGGTCTAGTTTGCCTATAAATGGAGGACCACCCCTCCTCATTTGTAACGAAGTTCAAGACCTAGAGATTTTTTGAGCTCTCGTTGGGCATGTAATTGAGTCGCATAAGTTGTTGTTGGGCCGCGCCGGTTATTGGCTGCACTACCAAGGCGGTTGGGGAGTTAAAGGTGTAACGTCACGCATGTTCGGAGTTGAAAGAGGTAGTTTCGCGCAAGTGGGTTGGTGTCACTTGTGTGCCGAATTTGTACCGTGCAAGTGACTTTCTCTCTGGGATTGCAACTTCTGCGATGGGCTTGGAGAAGCGCGCCTGGGTTGTTAACGTAACTATGTCCTTTTGAAGCTGCACAAAAGTTGGAAGATCCCCTGGTACCCTTAGCGCAAAGTTAGATTCGTCTTCTGGTGAGAATTGGACTTCAATAGAGTATCTACATACATTTGAGGATGCATTATTATGACATGATGAAGAGACCATCATATATATAAACTAAGTGTGACTTCACCAAGGGCAGTGAGCCAGGGGGAGTCAACGGGAGTGACCCGAGGGAAGCAGTGAGCTATCCCTGAACCTTTGTAAAGGCAGTGAGCCTCGGACAGTGTGATTGTGCCCAAACCTTTGTAATCCACAGCTAGTGAAGATTAGTGTAATTTGTTACGACCGACAACTTGTCGGCGTATGCTCCTTGGACGTAGCCCTTAGTGGTGAACCAAGTAAAAAGTTATGTGTCTTCTCTGTGCATGTGAATGTTTTCATTCTGATCATATTCATCATTAAGGTTCAACAAGTTCCCACCAACGTGGGAACAAGATCCATCACATTAAACGAAAAAGTTGTCACCCTGATTCACCCCTCCCCTCTCAGGGTGTCTTGGGGTCCTTCAAGTTTTATTAGAGGTAGGTTAATGGTTGCTAGTGTTGAATCTGTCCATTATCGTCATGGAGAATGCAATCCATGTCAAGGGATTCCCTCACTTCGATGGAAGTAATTTATAGATCTAGAAGAACAGAATTAGATCTCATCTAAGATCTCTTGGAATGGAAATTCTCTTTTCTACTGTTCAAGGAATACAAGTCACTGATCCAACAGGCCTGACTATGACTGAAACAGACAGGAAAATTCTTGATGTAGATACTAAAGCAAAAAATGCACTCACTGTAGCCCTTTCTGATCATATCTACATAAAGGTGATGAATTTCTCCTTAGAAAAATCCATGTGGGATAAACTCTATAATATTTATAAACGACATATAAAAGTTTAGAAGGCGAAACTTCAAGTACTACACTATCAGTTTGATGATCTGAAGATTCATCCAGATTATAATGCAGACTCATTCTTCAATCGAATTACAGAAGTGGTTGGAGAAATGTGGTGGTTTAGGCGAAGAAATAAAAGAAAATGATATTGTAAAAAAATATTAAGAAGACTTCCACCTCTGTACAATGCAAATTTGTCAGACCTTGAGGAAATAGATCTTTCCAAACTTTATCTGGATGATCTACTGGGCAGCTTGGTAGCATATGAAATGAGAGTCAAAACAGAAGATGCTATGACTCGTGTGAGAATAGAAATGGACTTCAAGGCCATGGATAAACTGAAAATCATAAAAGATAGTATTGGTGAAGATGACGAAGAAAAAGAAATTATTTCTCTCATTGCAAAGAAGTTCCATAAGGGAAAAGGGAAATTCAAAGGGAAGTTACCAGTTGCATGTTTTCATTGCGGAAAAGTAGGTTACATTTCCTCTCAGTGATTAAGAAAGATCAATGATGAAGATAGTGAAGATGAAAGCTTCGAGAAGGCTTGTAAAAGGTTCATCAAAAAGGGATACTTCAAATCGGGAAAGAAAATGCAAAGGATGAGTTTTTTCTGTGAAGAGGAAGAAGATGATAATGAATTTTTTGAAGAAGAAGAACCAGAATTCAAAACTGGGAACCATGCTTCCATGATGGACACTGTTGAAAAGTCAGAAGATACTGGTGGATAAAAACAACTGAGAACTTGTTTATATCCCAAGATGCAACTTAAGGATGCAGTTAGTAATCTTAAGATTAAATGTAAGAGTTGCAATAATTGGAAATGGATTGTAGAAGAATCAACTGAATACATTGATCAACTTGAATCTGAAATTGAACGACTGGAAGAATTTGTAAAGTTACAGTCTAAAATAATTGAAAGCATTGATGATGTAGTGGATCTGAAGGTGAGAATTGAAGAGCAGGAAAAGTCATCAATGACCTCACCTCCAGACTAGATTAATAATCCAAGACTACTGAGGGTCATGAGGAGGAAGTTGTTACTCTAAAGAGTAAACTTGAGACTGAATCAATTCCAAAAGAATCGAGGAAGAAAATACAGTTTAGAAGATTCTCAGATGCAGAATTACTAGAAAGAGACAAGTTTGGTTCAGATGGGGTTCGAAAAATCTTCACTGATCAATGACCCACTTGCATGGGAAAGAGTGGAATTGACTGTGAGGCTGAGACATCAACTACTGGAAGTTAAAAGATCCAAAAGAAAAATAAGATGAATGTTAAACATGTTGAAAAGTTGACTAAAGTGCTGAAAAAAGAACCCTCAATCCAAACTAAAAGGAGAACTGAAAATTATCCTCATACATTAAGAAATGAAAGATAGTCTAACTATTCTCCCAAGGAATAAGGTATAAGGATAAATTCAAGTGAGAAGACATTTCCTCTCATGAAGTGTTAGTTCTGTGGCTATCTCGACCATACAATGTCTTATTGTGAAGACAAATACGCTATCTGAATGGAGAAGATATAGAAGTTCAACAAAAGAGAACAAATTCATATCCTATTTCTTATAAAAGAAACAATTTCTATGGGTATTGTTATCATTGTTATAACTTTGGTCATTAGGATGCTAATTAAAGGCAGATAAGGGACATGGACACCTCATACCGGTGTTCAAGACAAGTCAAGTCTCATCCGCAAGACAATGTTGCTCTTTCAAATAGGGTTTCTCCTCTCAAAGAAGATTTCGACTATGAAGAACCTGGGAATAAAGAAGAGATAATTGAAAGTCCATCTGTACTATTTACTCAATCCAATGTCTCATGGAATTAAAGGAATAATATTGTGAAATCCAACCTTGCAGAGGTGGCCCTCAAAGCTACAAAGAACAACAGTACCTGGATTCTGGATAGCGGTTGTTCATCTCATATGATAGGTAATGCCGGCCTGCTAACAGATATCAAAAGGAAGGCTGATGGCACAGTACGATTTGATAATGATGGAGCTCTGAAAATCAAATGGAGTGGAAGTACCAAATTAGCTAATAGAGAACTAAAGAAGACTGAAGTCGTTTACGTAGATGGCCTACGTCATAATCTCCTCAGCATGAGTCAACTCTGTTACTCGGGACTTATAGTTACTTTTAATCATAAAGGCTGCACTATCAAGGGAAAGACATGCAATTCACTTATGAAGGGATGAAGAATAGAAGGAAACTTGTATCAGGTTGATAGCGAAGAAAATGTATGTTACATGACTGTTGAAGAAGAAAACAATTTGTGGCATCGGAGACTGGAACACATCAATCGGCAAGACATGGAGAAAATATCAAAATTGAGAATTGCCGTGGACATTCCCAACCTGAAGCGTGAACATGAAATATCTTGTGATGCTTGCATTCATGGGAAGCTGGTCTATAGTTCATATTAGTCAAATAAGAAAAGGTAATCTCACCTTCTTGATTTGATTCATACAGATGTATGTGGGCCGATAAATGTTGCTGGAACTCATGGAGAAAGGTTCCTTGTCCTTTTCATAGATGATTACAGTAGAATGGCATGTGTGATGGTCATTCATAGGAATCGACAAGTCCTTGACTGCATGTAAACAAATCGGTGAATCGCCAAAAATTATACTGGACGAACAGTCAATGTGTTGAGATCTGAAAATTGGGGAGAATACATGACCATTGAATTTGAAAATTGTCTGGAGAACCATGGGATACAACATGATGTAGCTGCTGTGAGAACTCCACAACAAAATGGAGTTGTTGAACGTAGGAATCGACATGTGAACAACATGGCATGAACTATGCTGATTGAGAGTCGTATTCCATGACATTACTAAAAAAAGGTCGTTCAAGCGGTAGTGTACATTCAGAATCAAACATGACTTTATATGGGTGAGACGAAGACACCATATGAATTGTGGCATGGACGGAAGCCCTCTTTAAAATAATTTTGTTTCTTTGGAAGTAAATGCTTCATCAGGAACAAAGATGGAAATTAAGGGAAGTATGGCGACAATGAAAATGATGGAATTTTCCTCGTTTACTCAATGAAAAGAAAATCCTACAAGTGTTTCAACAAGTTTTTAGGATGGATTGTGGAAAATAGTGATGTTAAGATAATTGAAGAGAAAACCACAAATTCTTCAAGGACGTCATATGCTGATGCGATAGAAAGTTAGGAAGAAAGTGAATGTGAAGAAAATACAAATGCATAAATAGAGGAAGCTATACAAAACACTAATCAGTCACATCATGATGTTGACTCAGAAAAAGAATTTGAAGAAGAAATTGTGGCTGAAGAGAATGTAATTGATCCTCATAGGAGAAATCGAAGAGATGAGATTTATCCATCCAACATAATTGGGGACAATAGTGCACCCACTCAATCAAGAAGGATGAGTAATAACACGCAATCTGCATTTCTATTAGTTGTAGAGCCATCCTCATTCGAAGAAGCTACAAATGATGAATCTTGGGTTAAAGCCATGAATGTTGAATTAGATCAGATTGAAAAGAATCAGACATGGGATCTTGTCCAGAGACTGAAAGGTCACAATGTGATTGGTACCAAATAGATCTTCAAAAATAAGATTTATGAGCATGGAAGTGTCATTAGAAATAAGGAACGACTTGTATGTAAAGGATACTCCAAGATTGAAGGCATTGATGTTGAAGAAACCTTTGCACTAGTGGCTAGAATTGAGTCAATCAAGCTTTTCCTTGCCATGGCACTCCAAAGAGGATGTAAAGTATTTCAAATGGATGTCATGACAGCATTCTTGAATGGTGTACTCGAAGAAGAAGTCTACATTGGACAACCAATGGGCTTTGTTTTCGGTATTGATGAAACTAAGGTCTGCAAATCGAAAAAAGCTCTCTATGGTTTGAAGCTGGCACCAAAGGCGTGGTACTCATGGATGGATTCATATCTCAAGAAGCTATAATTAAAAAGAGGAGGAGTAGATCCCAATCGCTATGTGAATTATTCTCAAAAAGATCAATTCATTTTTCTAGTCTACGTTGATGATATAATATTTGGTGGCAGCAGGCAGAAATCAGTGGACGAATTTTCCATCCACTTGAAATCAGAATTTGAAATTTCTATGATTGGGGAGCTCACATATTTCTTGGGGTTGTAGGTGATTCAAAAGAAAGAATAAACTTTCATTTCTCAGGAAAAGTATGCAAGAGAGTTGCTGAAGAAGTTTAATATTCAAGACTCCAAACCAATGTCGACTCTGATTGCAGTTGGAACTAAACATGGAAAGCATGAGGATTGGGGCCTCTGTTGATCCCACCATGTAGAGGAGGATCATTGGGAGCCTACTATATGTGATAGCAACACGACCAGATATTGTCTTTTCCACATGGTTTGCGACCCAATTTCAGAGTAATACAAAGGAGGAACATATGGTGGCAGTAAAAAGAATCATGAGGTACATTCAAGGTACACATAAATTTTGGTTATTTTTTGTTGAAGGTAGGGACAATGAATTATCAGCATTTTATGATGCTGACTAGGCTTCTGATGTCGTAGAAAGAAAGTCCACTAGTGGTGGAGCCTTCTATATTGGGCAAAAATGTGTTGGCTGGTTGAGAATGAATCATGAAATTACATCTCTTACTACTTCTGAAGCTGAGTATATCTCTCCCACAAAGTCATGCACTCAACTACAATAGATGAAGAAACAATTAAAAGATATTATTGATGAGGTAAAGCAACCAATGGTGAAATACTGTGATAACAAGAGCGCAATTGATCTTACGAAGAATCCTGTTCAGCATTCCCATACGAAACATATTGAATTCAGGTGTCACTTTTTCAATGAAAATGTTGAACAAGGGCTGATTAGAATGGATCATCTGGGAACTGATGAGAAAGTGGCTGATTTCCTAACCAAGCCACAGTCAGCGGCCATGTTTGAGAAGTATCGGATGAACCTCGATGTTCAGCCACCTCCCAGTGCATAAGGAGGATATGCAATACCCTTCTCCCCGATTATGATAACTATTTTTATCTGTTTATGGATATGATGTAGGTTTGTGGGGGAGATACTATCCCAGGGTAGTATGGTTTGAGGTGAACGTTGAACAAATTACGAGGATTTGGGTTTATTGTCAGTGGAGGAGAAAGGAATAAATTCAGGCATGTTCAGACTTGTAATACTCCTGTGACACAATGTGAATTTAGTGTCAGTGATAGGATGAGAAGGATAAGATGGAATTCATCAGTCATGTAATGATTCATGGGCATCTTTGAGAATTCCAAAACACTGGAACCCAATTCAAGCTTACTCTCTTATTTTCTACACTGAGCATTGTTCACGTAGACTTAGAGTGTTGGATGAGTTGATTCTTTCGTTTTTGGTTTGCACATGGATGGAGATCTATTGAATTTATTTTCTCATTGCCAATAAACCCAAAGGGGGAGATTGTTCGAACCATGGTCTTGTATGCATGATTTGGAGTACGGTTTGTGTGTGTTGTCAATCCTCAGTGGGTGTTCAAAATTTATACCAGCAAAGAGATCATACAGTTCATGTAGACAACAGAATTGAAGGTGGCACTGTTTCCCAGTGTTTTCCAAATTTTTGGGCCTGAGAATCGAAAAATGGAGAAAAGTGTTTTTGGAAAATAGACTTGTGCGTCGTTTACTTGAAAGAGAGGAAACATGCGTGCCATATTTTTTCAAGATCAGAACATGGGAAAATGGAAAAGGTATATGGGCCGCACAAGTTTTGTCATGGTTGCGCAATTGACCTGCACACCGTGAAGAGACTTGCACACTGATGCCTAGGAGGATTGGAAACTTGCGCGTCTATTTTTTATCAAGATTATAAAATCAAAATATGTAAAAGGAAAGAATTTCATGCATGTATTTTTGTGGTCGGACAAGTGAGTAGCGCGACAGAGGCTAGGGAGGATGAGCTACGCGTCGGAGCCTGCGCGCCGAGGAAAGACTTGCGCGCCACCCGTGCAGGGGGTCCAGTTTACCTATAAATAGAGGAACAACCCTCCTCATTTTTAACGAAGTTCAAGACTTAGATACTTTTAGAGCTCTCGTCACGCAAGAAGTTGAGTCGAGCAAGTGTTTGTTGGGTCGCGTAGGTAGAGGTTGTGTGCCGGCTGTTGGCTGCGCGACCAAGGCGGTTGGGGAGTTAAAGGTGCAACGTCGCGCAAGTTCGGAGTTGAAAGAGGCAGTGTCGCGCAAGTGGGTTGGTGTCACAAGTGCGCCAAATTTGTACCGCACAAGTGACATGTGCGCTGGGATTGAAACTTGCGTGACAGGCTTGGAGAAGCACACCAGGGTTGTTAACGTACATCTGTCCTTTTGAAGCTGCACAAAAGCTGAAAGATCACCTGATACCCTCAGCGAAAAGTCAGATTCATCTTCTGGAGATAATTGGACATAAATAGAGAATCTACATACAATGGAGGATGTATTATTATTCAATGATGAAGAGACCTTCATGTCTATAAACTGAGTGTGACTTCACAAAGGGCAGTGAGCCAGGGGAGTCAACGGGAGTGGACCAAGGGAAGCAGTGAGCTATCCCTGAACCTTTGTAAAGGTAGTGAGCGTGGGACAGAGTGATTGTGCCCAAACCATTGTAATCCACATCTAGTGAATATTAGTGGGATTTGGTATGACCGACAACATGTCAGCGTATTCTGCTTGGACGTAGCCCTTAGTGGTGAACTATGTAAAAAGTGTTGTGTCTTCTCTATGCATGTGAATGTTTTCTTTATGATCATATTCATCATACAGGTTCAACAAGTTCCTACCAACGTGGGAACAAGATCCATCACATTAAAAGAAAACGAAGTAACCCTGATTCACCCCTCCCCTCTCAGGGTGTCTTGGGGTCCTTCAACAAATACTAAATCTATTAGGGATTAAAATCTATATGCTAAAATACTATGAAGAGTTTCACATCACTTCCAATGATTGAGAGTGTATGGATTTGAAATATTAAATCTCATTCACAATTCAATTAATTATAATGTAGTTAATAACATAAATAAGTGTATTTTATTGTATATTACTCTTAATGTAATGAATAATTATTGGGAATTGATACCATGTGATTAGTTTCCATCCCACATGAATGAGATATAAACCCTTTAAATAATTAGAATCATTTTTTAAATGATTCTATTAGTTATTTTAACGATATATAATGAATTTTAAAATTAATGTTATGTAAATTATAGTTGAATATGAATATAATAATACAAATTTACAATCTATGGAAAGAGTAAAATATAATTTTTTGAGCATAATCCATCATTTTCACTAGATACAAGATTTAAGTGTTTATGATATTGGATCCAATGTCACATAAAAGGATATAAAGATATTGATGAGAGGATAGAGAAAAAATAAAAAATTGTATGATATGAAAATTTATGAGAAGTATGTTTATTGTTTTTTCAAGAAATTATTATTAGAGTATCATCAGTGAGGACACCGAAATTTATGGTTTGGAGGAAAACTGTTCTTATATGGAGACTAACAAGAAAAAACCAAAACCTATAGAGATTGAAATATCGCGAATTTAATAAAAAGAATAAGTGAAGGTGGTGTTAACCAAAAAATTCCTCTATAAGAATTACAATATAAGAGATACCTCTATAATATAATTATCATCGGTGAATAAAAATATTAATATGATATTTATAATTTTTTAGTAATTGTATACCATGAGAAAATAAGAATATTATGGTGTTGATATAGATTTCATAGTAGAGAGAATATTATGTTGATATAAAACAATGATTATGTGAAAATAAAAATTTAATAAGTGCCCAATGAAATATAATAATTAGAAAATTTACAAAAATATAACACTGATATATATGGACTATAGAGAAGACTTCTTATTTTATTAATGTTGTTCTATTATCTTTTAATGATGCATCCATAGATGAATCATTAGTCCAGGTTGTTGATAATGAGATAGAATAAAATTAATTGAATCAAATGTTTGATACTGTATAGTAGTTCAGGGATAATAACATCATTGGATGATAATATATATTTGGGGTCAACTCCTTGGATTAGGATATTCTAATTCATAAGGATATATGGTTTTTGTTCAGAGGATTTCTACATTTCGATTATTTTACAATGTTGAATTATACACATAGATAGAATTAAATGATTCAATAAGAGTCATTCTATCAATTTAAATTAAAAGAATATTCAATTTCAATGAAATGTATATTATGATGAAATTTGGGTGTTGATTACTAGAGGATGAAGTATTTATTATATACTAATTTAGGATAAAAACCAAAATATCTATTGTCTGGATGTTGACGATGTAATTATATAGACTAAAACATGAAATATGATTCATTTATAGTTTGTTATAAAAAATAATTGTTTTTATTGTATTTAAGTCAGATGGGGGTGATGATAAATTTCATCTGACTTTTTTTTGAGGTACAGGTTTCCATATTTCTCATTTATAATAATGAAATCATATAAATGTGTAGAATGTAAATTCTATTTACTAATCGAAACTATTTAATTTAATTATATTAAATTTCTTCTGAAAAAATAAGGATATATATTCATATCATCTATATCAATCCAATATAGGTATTTATAATTATTTTCCCATCTAATGATATTTTTGATGTGGTGATTTTTTTTAAAATTAATAAAAAATTCAGTTGTAAAACCTATTATGTTTTGAAAATATTTTAAATCAAAAAGTAAAAAAATATCAATCTAAAATCAATCCAATATATTATTGGGTTTAGGGATATTTAATTAATATTATAGTTTATATCATTTTCCCACATGTTTTCATAGATTATTTCACTGTATTCTGAGGAATTAAGAACATATTAGTGTCAAAGTGTTTTTGAAGAATATTTAAGTAACACATGTTTAAAGTTTTTTATAAAAATTTGAATTATAATTAAATATAGGCATATTAATTTTAATATTATTATATTTTTTTGGATAAATAATTTTTAAATTGATTATATTTATTCATAAAAATTTATATATTTTAATTTCTTTATAAATTATGAAAATAATATGTTTGAAAATGGATTTAATAATGTAAATTATATCTATAAATTCATGTAGTAATCTATTTTGTATAAGAAATAATTGGAGGATATCGTGAAGGTGTGATGATGGTTATAGTGTGTAAATGTGACCTATAAATTGAATTTAAGTGAATGTAAATTATAGGAATGGAATAAATATTGAAACAAAATATAAATTATATCTCACTTAATCAAAGAGACTGTGTTCCAAAGAGTTTTAATGATTGATCATGTTGTAATAGATGAAAACTTTGAAGAAATTATCAATAACATCCTTTATACATAACATAATTTGGGAGAAGTCAAATAATCCTCTCTGTTAAATATATACCATCCATATAAGAATATTTTTTAATAAATATATTGACATCAATTTTATTATCAAATATTTATTATTGATTATAAAAATAAATTTCATTTGGGTTTGATAATTAAATCAGGAGAAATTTTTTTGTAATATATTAAAATATAATCATTATAAGGAAAATATTTTCCCCATCTTATAGGAATCAATATTTA
This sequence comes from Viscum album, assembly GCA_963277665.1. NCBI lineage: Eukaryota > Viridiplantae > Streptophyta > Magnoliopsida > Santalales > Viscaceae > Viscum > Viscum album. Next base: position 357,951,710 of record OY728126.1, on the reverse strand, counting down.
TGGTAGAGTTATTAGTTTTAATGAATGGGGAGTTATAATTTGGGGAGTTACGTCAAAGATTTTGTTGTGATTAATATATCTTTATTGATTTTTTTATAAAATGTCAATCATTTTTATAAATATATAATGTATATATGGTGGCAATGAAATTATAACATATTTAATTTTCCCCAATTATTATATCAATCATATAATTATTCTAATTTAAGAGTAATTTTACTTTGTGATGTGCTATTTTGGACTTTGGTATCCCTAATTTAATATTCATATATCCTGGATAACTAATTTCCCTATTAGAAGGAATATTTTAAAAAACTCTTTTCCTAAGAGATTATTTAAAATATTGGTAAATTTTTGAGGAATTATATGTCATTTTAATATGATTTTAAAATTATTGTATTTTAGTATAAATTGTATCTATTAGATATTCTAATATGATAAAACAAACAAATATAGAATATTAGTGATAATTCAAAAAGCTAGTCAATTCCTTCATGAAAAAGTTAAATTATTAGAATATAATGATGGTTATGATCAAATGGATTTGTCAATGGGGGTGAAATATTGTCTAGCTAGTGGCCAGTCACATGCAAACAATTATTGTCACACTACATTGTAATATAACATTCAATAGAGAGGTCCAATTGAAATTTATGAGATTTTATATTAGTAGATTGTAATATTTATTTTTTCCATGAATGATCATAAATTAATATAAAAAAACTGTAGTAAATATATTAATATAAATAAAGAAAAATATTATATATATATATATAACTCTGTACTCTAGTTATTATTTAATGTGTTAGTATAGTATGGAATTTAAGTATTAATCACATAGAGACCCAAATTCATAAAATTGTGTTATATATCTATTTAATGTAGTTAGAGAAAATAAAATCATAATCATTGATTCCATAAAACAACATTTATATTTTTTTGCCTATTTTTAAAATATGATAACTATTGGTGGGTCTCATATCAATAATTATATCTTTAATTTAATTTAATAAAATATACCTTTGGATTTTCATCAAGGGAGATATCTATTTATCTGTTTCAAGTGATTTATTTTTGATAACACACATAGTTTATGAAATCAAATAATTTTATTCCATATTTATATGTTATATAATTAATGAGGATTATTTTGGGGGTATGTGGTTGGATATAGTTTTTTCTGAATTCTTAACGGTGTATGGTGTTGTAATGGATGGGGGAAACCATGCAGGTTTTTAGGTGAAAATGAAATTTGTATAGATGAGAATTAGGGTGAGTATGACTATCCCACGGGTTTTCAAAACCATATGTATTCTCATGAGTGTCCAATTAATATTATTTTAACTAAAATATTTAATATTTATTAAAATGTTCCATAGGGAATAACTAGGTTATAATAAATACAACTCATAAAAAAACAATAAAACCAAGGTTCAAGGTTGTCTATTGTAAAAGAGACCATGGGAGTCTACCCAAACAAGGTCAAAATACATTATTGGAGGTGAACCATGCTAGAGATGACCATGAGATGATGGTTGGTTATTAATTTTTCAAACTATGTATGACAACAATTTGTTGCTAGAGTTTGGGTGTAGGGCCATGTGTTCTATTATCCCGATATTTCCAAAACGATCTTGATTATTCATTCCCCATGAAATGAATTCTAATTCAATTAAGCACACATTTTAATGATCACAAAGAACACCATTTTCTATTATCCACTCAAAATCTATAACATCATTCATCCCATATTCATTCATGGTTATTTTTATTGATCAATAAGTTTGTTTTACTGGATCAAATTTTATTGTATCTAGAATCAATAACATGTCTCTATTTCCTATCACTCGTGATTTTCTCATACCATCTCAAATTTAACGTTAGATATAAATCACTATTTATATATTATCATTCTTTTTTAGGTAATATTTTTTTGATCTATTGAAGGAAAGAGTTATCCAATGTAGAGCTTGAAGTTTCATGTTGTCATTATATATTGTTTTCAACTATTAAGTGGTTGATGGATTAAATTTCTTCTTTTCATGTTTCAAAAATTTATGTATCTGTTTTTTATTATTTAATTTCATATAAATGAAGGGAACATAAAATAATTTCATAACTGAAAATTATTTTACCTAAGTGTCTGTAAAATTAGAATTAGAATTGTATTTTAAAACCATAATTTATTTATGGTTTTAAATTAATTTATTATTTGAAAATTGAAATATGTTTTATTTAATTTGTAAAAAAATATTATATCATCTATTTGTAATAATGGAAGTTATAACAAGGAATATGATAAATGGTGTGTATGTTAAATTTCATTGGAAGCATCCCTTTAGAAATAAATGGTTTAATACTCGAGGCATGTAGAAAAGGGTCACTTTTTGAGAACATGGTGGATAATCAAGTAACTACCCATTAGCATGGGATTATCACCTACACATTGTGCGTGTCTGAGAATTTGGTTGTGTTTTGAGAATGCCAAGTGGAATTAAAAGATATAATTTTCATAATTTTAAATGTAAATTTAATAAATTGGTAACTGAATTTTATTTTTCATGATTCATAAAAATAATATTATTAATGTCGAGCTAACATGTTTTTAAAATATTTAAGTGAGTCACGATTTCATTTGGTTAATTCCTACTTGTTATTATTTTTCACCCAATGTATATTTCCTTTAATGAATATAATAATATTTTTTAAAATGAAATATGTAATGGAAAGATCATTAATTTATCTAATAGAGCATCATGGTGCCACTTTATGGTGATTATTATAGTTATCTTAGTGATTGGATGGATTAATTTCACATTAGTGATCATACATTGGAGAATATTTTTTTCATTGATTAAAATTATTTTTAATTATCTCTTCTAACTCAATTTTTTTTGTTGGTATAAATTGTTTTATATTATTTATCTTTCATGAATAATGGATTTTTTTATGTTTTTTATTTATAGATTATATGTGATGTTTTTTCTCAATGGAAAATCACCTCCCAATGTTTTGGTAGCTCACAAAATTTATTTACATAATTTTTGTTTAGGGGGATATCAGCTAACATTATTGATGCATATTATCCATCCAAACCAATTGTACTGTTTAGAGTTCAAATTTATTTTTTGTAAGAAAATTATAAATATTGTAGATTATTTTTTAGATAATAAATAAAAACAATATATTTGATATATCTATGCAAAATTTTTACTACAAAATGATTGAAAAATTGAAAAAAAATGAGATTGTATAATATTTTTTAACAGACATGTGGATCCCTTTGACAATCTCTTATTCCTTTTAAAAAATAATAGTAACTAATCTATATCTATAATTATGTATTAAAATTTTACTATATTTATAAACATAATGATTCCTAATTTTTATATTATGATCTTAGTAAATGTATTTTCGTTGTTATGAATTATATTAAAAAAAGTCCATAACATTTATGTTAATAAAACACATGAAACCCACTATTCTAAATGGAAACACCTTTACATTATAATTAAAATAGTTGGATAATTAAATTTTCATAAATCAAATTATCAACAATTTTATGTTTTAGATTATAAATTAATTATAAAAGGGAGTATAACATAATCATTATAAAACATAAATCCAAAAATATCTAAGTAACATATAGTGAAAAGTTTTTCTTCACAATGATTGTCCTTTTACAAAACTACTATAGCTACCTATGATGTAATCTGATGAAGTATAAATAAGGTATGACCTTCCTCCTTAGTCTATATATCTCTAGAGAATCTTGATAAAAAATTGGAAAACAACACACATGTCAAACCCCCATTATCTCTTATGCATTGTCACTCACTCATTTTTTCTGATCCCTCTCGATCTCTTTTAAATCATGGTTCATCCATTAAAATTGAATTAAAAAATAGAAAATTTATTTAGGTATTATATTGTTCAATTAAGATATTCTAAAAATTAATTACACTTCCTTTTAATTCTTTAGGATGATTCAACAATAATGGCTCACATATCAAACCCACATAGGATGAAAACGTTAAAAAATATTCAATATGGAAATAACTTGATCATTTTTATTTTTCCACTTGTTATGATTCATTAATAAACATATCAAGTCTAATATTAATTATTATATGATGTTCAATGTTCAGGAAATCCTGGATATGTCATTGTGACATCATTTTCTGAAAATTATCCAATGTGTCGAAAATAAGGTTTTTAGGGATAAATCATGTCACATTACTCATAAAAAGGCATTTAATAAATTATTATGTAATTTAATTAATATCATTTTCGATAAAAAATCATATAGATATGGTTTAATTTTTTTTAATAATTCCATAAAGTCTAATGGCGGAGGTAAAATCCTTATAGGCAGATTAATGAAGTCAAATGATATGGACTAAATGCTTATATCCAAGCCATACATTCAAGAGTTATAAAAATTATTCATTTAAATTTAAAAAATATATTCCATAAATTACATTGAATAAAAATTATTTCAATGGTTTTTAATTTATTTCATGATATTCTAAAAAACATTCAATCACATTAAAAACACGTTTTCACTATAATAACCCAAATAACCATGAAAACTAAATGTGACAAAAATATAATCAAATTGAAAAATTGGTGAGGGTTTATTTAATTGAAAATATAGAAATTTTCATTTTATTTTTATTTTTATCAATCTTATGCCACATATAAATTTCACATATTTAATACTAAGAAGAAATTTCCACACCAAAAGAATTATTTTAATCTCAATATCAAGATATTAATAAATTATGAAACCATAAAATTGATATTATCATTCATTATAAACATAAATATCAAAAAAATGTCCATTTTTAATTAAATTCTATTCTATATCATTTATCATCCCATTCTATCAATTATCTATGCTTGGAAACATTCTTCCAATCAACATTAATATATAATTTCAATATAGTTTTTTATTCCAATAAAATAAAATATTAAGTAATTTTTTTGTGAATCCAAAACACCAACCCTAATAGAGTCATGGTTTTATAATTTACCAGGTTTGTATTTAGTAGTATTTTTATTTCATTATGTTTTTGATTAATTAATTTGATGCATTCTTGTGTTTAATAGTGAGGATTAGAAAATTTTGAAAAAAAAATATAAATTTTTAGTTTTAATTTATGTTCTATTATCTTTATTACAAAATTACCATTGAGACCCACCATGTTAATAATTTTTTAAAATATAATCAATCTATCAGAAATATAGAATTTTCTAATTTTTTCTATCCCATTCACTCTTAATATAGTAGTGTTGCCCATTTTTTATAGTAATAATTTATAACATATGTGGACATAGTGAATGATTAATATGATATGATGAAAAATGATATATGATGTGATAATATTATTTATCAGGATTAATAATAATTCCAAACATATTCAAAAAATAATATTTTTATAAGCTCTATAAACTCATAAATCACTAAATGTATTAATTCCATTACGCTTTTTGGAAATCTCAAATAATGAAAAAATTGATCAAATTAACACATTACATAGAAGATACGATGTCATTATCTTTTGATTTTCTTACCACAATATCCAAAATATTAATTCCACCCATGATATAGCACTAATAAAACATGAATTCAATATAATTCATGTAATAGAATAACTATCATAAATATATATTGGGAAAAATAATTTTGTTGTAGAAAAATATGATGTTTTAAATAGATTTTAAAGATATTAATTTGATAATGATCATAGGTCTGATTTATTAAATACATTATTATGAAAATATTCTTATAAATAGACAAGTAATTAATTTTATCATGTTAATCACTACAATAAAAAATACAATTGTTTGATTGTGAAGAAGAGTATTTGTTTGAAATAAGAATTTTATGGTTCTATTAAGAATTAAAATTATTCTAAATAATGTGAAAAAATGGGTTTGAGGCCTGCTAAGAAGTTGATGATTAAATTATACCTTGGTTTGAGAATGATGATAAATTGTTTTTCAATTCTTAAGAGAATTGAATTTTCAATTGTTTGAAACAATATTACATCGTTATTCTTTTATCTGCTACTACATTTGAAAATTATTCAACTTATTATATTGGGTTTTAATATCTTCAAAGGTGTCAAACATGGATAATAAAATTCATTACAAATATTCTAAACAGAAATAAAAGGTCAAATAAGTGATGTAAAGTAGATATAAATTATAATTGAAATGAAAACAAAGATATATTTTCAAAGAAAAATGAAAGAAAAAATAACCATAAATTAACCAAAAATGATCCTCCACAGACACATATTTGATGAAATGTAACAAAAAATAAATAAGTCATGGAATATTATAAAAATTCCAAAATTATTAATATAACAATAAACAATAAGGATTAAAAGATAAAACATCGTACTCAATGGAACATATCATCCTGAATATAGATATGAACTTCCAAAATATTGATAAATTTTTCTTTGAACATATATAATTAGTGGTCGTTGTCCTCGAATAATATTTTTTTATTTAAAATTTCTCAATGGTAGAAAAATAATAATTAATATTAGAAATGGATAGTTTTATCAACTTGTAATCAAATATAACAAAATTGATCTTCATTATGGATTTTTGTTTCATCACTATATCCCTATATCAAAAAAACATAATTTTGATTCAATTTGTAAAAAAATATGTTTCATTATCATTTTACCCCATAATATATTCATATGTATTATTTCTGATTTCTACCTCCTCTATTAATCATAATATTCTTTTCCAGGTATAAAACAGATTCATGTAACTATATTTTATTTTACTATAATATTTTTTTCTGATAATATATTCGTTGAAAATCATTTCTTTATACAGATATGATATTTTCAATTCAAATTTTTTAAAAGATGTAAAACAATACCATAGTGAATCATTTATCATTAAACTCTATTCATTCTAATTTTGTTTATTTTTTTCTATATTTTGATTTCTTATTTCATTTGGGAATTCATACATTTAAATACATTGTGGGATATCGGGAATTGATAATATATATGTGATTCCGTATTTTATGTATATAAAATGTAATGACCAATTATAGAAATATATTTATTCATTAGTGTTAGTGAAAATGGGTAGAACAAATCAACATGACATATTTGTTTTTAATAATTTAGAATTAAAAATTCAAAAATTAGTTTTTTATGATGAATTCAATCTACTTATAAAATATAAATGTAAAATAGTATATTTTTTAGAATGTTTTGGGAATTTTTTTGAATGATATCAATTCTAAATACTTAATGTACATAAAAAATAAACCAGGATTGTTTGTGAACATTATTTCATTAGGTAATATTTAATTAAATCAGGAATAGAATAGGTGTATTATATAATTAAATAGATTATATAAAAATATATGGTTATTATAATATATAATTATTAACCTTTTAAGAATATATTTTATATCTAATTGGATATTAAATGGTTAATGTGTTAATAAACATATAATTGATTGAAATTCATATTATTGAAATTATATTCATATTATTTGATTATGTTCCTCATTAATTTTGTAAGGTTCATCCAAAATGAAATCATTTTAGTAAATCAATATAATAGGAATTCACTATTTGAAAACCTAATGAGTGAAATAAAAACTATTGAAACAATTTACTAACCCCCAATTCAAAGGTCTGTCATTCTTAACGACATGTAATTTTTTATTTAGAAATGATTCATTTATATATGGATATATATATATATATTCTCATAAAATATTATGGGAAAATAGAATAACATCCATGTATTTTTTAGTTTATTATATTTTTCTTTATTTCAATAGAATTATCATAGAAATAAAAGATCCATCACAAATGTACTGATTTAGAAAACATATTTCACTTTATATTTATTATTTTCTAATTATTTTAATAAAAATTACAATGTATCCCAAAATTATATATCTGATTTATTGAAAATAATATAAAATATCATGTGGCTTCAACTAAAAAGTTATATATATATATATATATATATTGATATAAACATATAGAATCATATGAAATGACATGTTATGTTCCGTATTATTGTTATTGAAAATATTTAGAAAAGTAAAATCAGAATAATCATTCTTAGATCAATGTATAATATGCAATTTAGGTTTTATAAAAATGTCTATGGTTATTAGTTTTTATTATAAATCGTCAATGTATTTCCGTCAATTCTAATAAGCACAAATAGTTATTATTTTAATAAAATATATAAATGAGGTGATTTTTTTTCTAATTCCATTAATAAATATTTACTATAATCCACCATGAAATTTGAATAAGATCTAATATAACAATTTCAAGGTTGATGTCTTCAGGACATTTTCTTTATTATGGTAATTTAAACATGTAATCTAATGTTAGTCTCACCAACCAAATTTATAATCACTTTTTCCACCATAAATATTTTTCTAATTCCTTATTAGGTTATTTTTGAATGAATGTTTCAATAACATTAATATAACACAATAATATAAAATGAATAGTTGAATTATACATTATAGATTCAACAATAATTATATAATTGGTATTATATAATTATTTATAAATAAATATTATAATATATCTCTTATTTTTTCTTAAATTATTGAATGTGTAGACTTATACTATATGAAATTATACTAACATAACATGTGGAATGATTTTAAATCATCATGTGTCATATTTATATGAAAATAACAAATAAAACCATTATAGAAGAAATAATTATTCAATAAAAAAAGTATCTGATGTAAATAATATTCAAATTTTTTTGAAAAAAAACGCTTCTCAATGATCATGTTGAGATTTTATAGCCAATACACATCGTCCCTTTATTTTGAAGTATAATGTTAAATAATAACCAAAATCATTCATTGAAAATATAAATCCAAATTTATTATGAACTACATCAATGGGGGTGTTCTATTTTCTACAAAATATTAGAGTAATTATTATAGTATTCAATAGGGTGGTGAATTCTCCTTTAATAAATTCTAAAAATATTGTGTTCAATCACCATTAGATTAATCTAATAGGTTTGGAATTTTCTTATAACATATTTATATACATATATGTTTAATATATATATCTAGTAAATATTTATAATATTCAATAAAGAGATAAATTTTTTTAATCATTGATATTTTATCTAATTATTATTTGATATATCATTGGGAATAATTACATGAAATATATTATTCTAACATTGAATTTATAACATAATATTTGTAGATAATTATTTCAACAATATATCATGGGGAAATATTTACAGCCATTCAAGAGTTTAGTGAATCATCCACTTCATTTTCATTATCTATATCACAAATTAAAAGCCTATGATATAGGTTTATATTTTGTGGTGCTTGACATATAACATCTGGTTTATAATGTAAATTTTGTAGAACAAATTCAATATTTTATGGAATCTATAATGTAAAAATTTACACCAACACATAATCCAAAATTCATATCCTCAAACGTATTTTTTTAGAAATTTAGAATTTTCATCGGAATAATATCTTATAGTTTAATTTTTTTTAATTAACAATCTGTTCTTGAAAAATGATCAACATTTGAAAAAACAATTCAAAACAAGTAATGTCTACATGAGTTTTTGCAGTGTGAAGTCCCATATGTTCAACTTATATAAAAAATTACACAAATTTATTATTTTCTATATTTGGAAAAAAATTATATATATATCAATATTATATATATTTTTATTTAAATTTTTTTAGTATTTTAAAAATTACAATATTTGAATTATTTAGTTGTAATCTAATGTAATATAACAGCTAAAAAACAATCTGGTTTAATTTTTAGGTTGATTAATATTCAATTATAAGATTAATCTACTAGAAAATATTTAAATCATATATAAATCATTAAAATAAAATAGTCAAAATGATTTTGTGTAGATTAATTATGGATATAAGAATTTAATAACTGTGTTTTCAACGAAAAAGATCCTTATGTATTAAAAATGTAAATATTCAATATCTTGAACATATAGTTAATTTATCAAAACCATGATTCCTTCCTAAAGTTGTAAAACCTCAATAAATAATTAAATTAACATGTTAATTATGTAATAAAGTAAAATTTCTATTCTGGTATGCTTCAGTTATGTAACACATAAAAATGAGTATGTATTATTTGAAATAACATTTATATAAGCCTCTATGTCCTAAATGACATATAATAATTCTATCCCAATAATTATGTTATGAATACCATGTCTTTATGTATATTTACATTTGACTAAAAAATGCCGTGATTTATTGATGAAATAGTTCTCTCTATCGTCACATTATCTTCTACTATGAATCAAGTTTAAACAAATCACATTCATGATTTTCTATACTTGAGAGTTTTAGTAAGAAATTATATTAAATGGATATTGATATGGAATTTTTTGAATGATCATATGACATATTTTTCAAATTTACACTCAAATTATTTTTGGTGGATTACTATAACTATATGACAATGTGGAATTCAATGTATTATGATCATTTCTAGAATATTGTGTTGTATTCTTGTTGTAACAATTCTTATTCTATTTTATTATTTATTTATTTATGATATTGAAGAATAATTCTAATAGATAATGAATATTTAATATTTTCAGAAAATATATAAATATTATTAGTAATATTGTTGTATATAATAGCATATAAAAATGGATAATATAGTTTGGGCATGTCACCAGGATTATTATTTTTAAAATTAGATGTAGATATTTTATCATTAGATAAATTCATCATATTAAAAAAATTATATTCAATGGAACCCAATATTTGTATTCCATTATCTTATGGGTTCAGTAAAGGATAGGATGTAAAATAATTTTTATTTTATTTTTCATTTTATAAAATTCAAATGATAATTGACCTACAAGTGTCATAAAATTAATTACCATGTTATATTTTCATACTAAATTATCATGTCAATTCCTCAATCATTCTCTCATTGTTTTTTCAATATTAGTCTTGTATTTTTGAACAAGATGTACATAATGAAATTTACAGCTCATATGAAAATTGGATTCTATTTACTATATATATATATATTGATAATTACTAAATTTTTCCTAAAAATTTCTTTTGTTCATTAGGTTTTAAATCTTTTTATTTGGTTTTCTTATTTTATCGTTGATTTTAAATTTTAGTAGGCTCAAATAGTCATTAATCCTCAGACTAAAAATTTTATCTGTTAAATAAAACATTGATTTTGTTATATTAATGGTACAGCTGAGTATTTGGACCACAAGTTTTTTTAGTCAAAAGATTGGAGACATTTTCAGCTTACCAAACACATAATAATCTAAATATTATTAGACAAAGAATAATTTAATTTAGAAATATGAGGATTAATGAGATTACACCATCTAAATATTGAATGAGATTAGCGAATAAAAATAAAATTAACACACATTTTTTATGAATCATTATCGGGATCAGTGTGACTATCACCACTCTACCAAAATCAAAAGAAAATCACTGATAATCATACTTTTATTACAATACCATTAATGTAGTGTCATTTCTGAAATTAAAAACATCATTGGGATGTAAAAACATTTTTCATGTTCTTTCCCTATAAATGAAGCATTCATCAAATTGTGTAATTTTAAAAACTCAATGGACCAGGCCATATAAAAAGGATCTTATAAATTATTGAAAAATTGGAATGAGGTTTTCATGAAGGATTAAACATACATGCATCATAGTGACTCCGTAGTTAATAGGGGAACAATCCATCATAATGAACTCATTTATTATACATTAATAATACTTCTTGAGGTATGTAATTTAAAAATGAATGAAAATTGATTATTATATGTTATTTCATTCCCATACTTAATTACGAGACCAATACTGCTCATAGTAGTCTATAAAATCAATATCATTCATCATCTTCACTCAAATTTCCTAGAAATATCTATTCCTAGAAAAAATGAAAAGAAATATTAATGATGAGAGACATAATATGTCCAAATGACCAGTTTTTTCCAATGAATACTATATAAAATTACATCTTGGACATTTATATCACTTCAAATATTCAATTATTCCTCGTAATAATGTTTCTTTAAAGTTGGTAGTTAGGACTACTGTAGACTATTTCACATTTAAAAGGCCTCACATTTGAATTTATTTAGATCATTTTCTATGTTCATAATTAATCATCATGCTGTTATTGGTATTTTATCTAGACATTTTCTCCTAGAATATGCATCAACCATAAAATAACCATTATAAAAAATAATAAATTTTTTTAATATAAAACTATTTTACCATTTATAATGATTTGTGAAAGAAATGAAATCACACGGACTTTTCCTAATATTCATATAATGATTTTATTTTATTTCTCCAATGCTTGAAATTTAATTTCTAAATGATGTAGTAATATGATCCGGAATATTTTTAAGTGAAATACATTATTATTATTTCTTATCACAAATAAAATTATTGAATGAAAAAAACCCATTTTATAATGATTTAAAATGAATAAAAATGGAATAACATAAGTGCACTTTTATTTCTATCAATTTTATGTGTATTAATATTGACATGTCATTAATTATAATCAGTATTATTCTTTTGTAGGTATTTACATTTATGTCCGCATAATTATTTATATCATTGAATCAATAAATTTTTAATTTCCAAACAATATGTTGTATAAATATATTCCAAATGGATCTATTGATTTGATTCACATGATGATTATAATTAATAGATTCTTCTATTGTAATCAGTTGACATTTTTTGTTAACAATTCTTTCTTCTTTCTGCATTAATGGTAAAATAATTACTAGGAATATAAGAATTTATAACAGATATATCCCAAGAGTATTAAATTTTATCAATTTCGGGATATAAATGAAACTAAATAATGACCGAATATCTAGAAAGAACCACCAAATTTGAAATCAATATATGAAAACTTCCATCAAATAGTGGTAGGTTATGGATGATTTCATTAATGGGTATTATATCGATATGTTTTCCCCATATGAAAAAATGTAAATCATCCCTTCATCTTGTCTCCTAGGAAAATTATAAAATTAATATTTAATAATATCACATTGATTTTCTATATTTAAAATAAAAATTAGATATAAATTTTTTATTTCATTGAGATTTATAACCTATAAAACAAATAAAAAATATAATTGGGAATTAAATGATAAATTTCTTTGATATTGATAACATATTTTAAGTGAATAGTAAAAAATTCATTTTAACTAATCTATCAAAAGAACATGTTGATCCAATTGAATCTCACATCTTCTTTATCAAGAGTGATTATCTATGTATTTTTTATCAATTTTTTTAAAAAGTCATGTCTAATAGAATAAATATATATTAACACTATAACCAGACTAAAATATTTTAGTTTTCAACATTTAAATGGTCTTCATGATATCAATGACCTACAAGAAATTAATCACGAACAATCCCACTCTACAAAAACGCATGATCAATACAAATAAAGTTAAGGTGTGTGGAAATTTACATTATATCAAAAAAATGAATAAATATTTTGATTAGTTTAGACTGATCTCATTTGAGTATGATTATGAACACCTTAATTTAAATAACATAGTTTCTGAAATAAAAATACAAGGAAGATATGGTAATAAATAGAGGAATGAAAATATTAATAAATGTGATACGTTGAACAAATAACCCTATAGCATTTCCGAGAATGGCTAAATTAGCTAAAATTTTCTCCCTTCCATTCAATAATATAAAGTAATAATCAATGATAAGGATAAAAAAATTAGATAAAGAAAGTATTTTATCTCCCAGATTCTCTCACAATATTTCTTTTTGGTAGCCCACATGATTTATTATATATATTGGTTCATAAATTAATATATTGTAAAACTTATTTTATTTTTTACTTTATCCTTAAATTTATCCTTGTGATGATTTTCAATCAAGAGTTTACATGTCCACAAATTATCCAGGGGAGTCAATTGAAGTATCATAATGATCACACATGCAACGATTGAAAAAATTATACATTTTTATTCATTTCAATTATTTTTACACATTTATTCCCCCATTAATTTATCCATTAATCATTGGATCTTCAAATAATCATTAAATAAACTAGTGTAGATTAATTTTCATGATAGCCCCAAATAAACTATAGTTCCCCCATTCATTAATATTTTACAATATGTTGAGTGAGTGGCGTTTGAAGATTTATCCTATTACATTCCAAATAATTAGACTTTTGAAGTGTAATTATTTAGTCCAACTCATTATGATTTACTAAACAATTAATAATGGATCATGTTTCAGATTTATTAAAAGAGAATAATTTCATACTATGGAGTGGAATAAAATATTACCAAATAAAAAAATCCATGATGTAGCCAAAAGACAATATATCATGATTTATGTTTATGAAATAGATATATTTATCATTTCATGCTTTAAGACTATTTTGTCACCATATAATGTATAATTAATTATGAATTACATGATTAATAAATAAAAATGAATTTGAGTTCTATTCACTAAGATATCATTCCATGATGTTGAATTAATTTAGTAGATGACCTCCCATTTTGTGAAAGGCAAGCAGTTACAAAACATCAATAGTCTTGAAAAAATAATCCAAATCAGTTAAAGTCTCCATGTATCATCATGGGTAATAGATTTAAATCATTCTTAAAAAATAATTAAATCTATTGTAATCTATAGTTTTTTTCAAAAAAAAATATAAATATTATTTATGTTCATTAATCTTGGACTATTCTGGTTCAAATTATTCATGAAATTACTAAAAAATGATTTTTTTACGTAAATTAGCATAAGAGTCCTAGAAATAAAATGTAAAACAAAAATTCATGAAAATCTGTTTAAAATGGACTATTTTTTGAATTTATTTCATGGAATTCCCATAAAAAATTTATAAAAATTACCGTTATATCCATTAGTGAGGATGGCTTCAAAATTCTAATATAATTTATAATTGAATATGTTATATATATTTTTTGGTTTATTAGAAATAAATCAATAATGGATACCTTTATAATGTATATTTTGAGAATTTTGTGGGTATAACACTTTTATATGGCATTTCTTTATATGATTTATAATTATAAAGGACAATAAAAATAAAAAAATTAAAATTTTAATGTATTATTATTGAAATTACTTTTTTAATTTGAAATTTACTGGGTTTTTAGATGTCTTGTAAATAGATAGTAGGTGGGTAAATATTAAGGATGAATTTTGAATTTAACATCTCGACCCATGTTAGACACATAATTTCCCTAAGCTAGTCATATATAAGACATTGGAAGCACATCCCCTTACAATACGGGTTATTGAATAATAGTGAGGGACTAATGAATACAACATGGGGAGACTATACTATCATTATGAATGTAGAAAATTAGAAGAAGTAAAATAGAATAATCAAATTATATAACGTAATAGAATAATATAATAACTAAAAAACTCTTATCACCTGTTGAGACCATCGGAAAACAATATACATAACTAAAAATTATATTAGTCACAAACAAAAAATGTCAATTGTCTAAATGAATCCAAAAAACAAAGAACCTTTAAATCCCCCAACCATATTCTGATACCAATAAAATTTTCCTTGTTCATGATTTTCCCAACTGAAACATCTATCATAGGTCACATTCTAGTATCTTCTGCTAAAAACATGAATTCTATTCAGGTACTATTCAGGTGGCCAATGTAGGGTGTGAGTAAAACTTAGTAGGCCACCATTATTACTGTCTAAAATAATAACAATTCAATATCATTGTATATATTACTATAACATATAATGTACAATGAATACAATGAACATTTATCAAATTTAAATATACATAAATTAACACTATAATATCCCCTGGTTCATTATAACACACCTATTATCAATACATACATCAGACTATTCCAGAGTCTAAACTATCCCCAAGGGATATCACATATCACATTACCATGTTTAGAATTTATTAATTCATATAAATTAAAAACACATTAAATTAGAACCATATCATAATGGAAATCTGACTGGCTTAGAACATTGTGTCTAACACCTTGTGGGTATTTACCGCACCTGTCCCTACCCCACACCTCAATATTATTTTGGTATTAAGATCCTTAGTCCATGTACCACACTCACTGCCACAAATTCATATATAGAGACACTATTCCAATCCCACACTCACTGACACAAATGGGTGTTTATAACCCCATTCAATGTCACACTCCTCAAAACAACATATGTGTATTTGGAGAATCTATAATTATATAACACTCACTAACTCATATGGTTATTTTAAGAATTCATCCTTTTCACACACCTCAAAAACATATATACTAAAATGTCAATATATTACACAAATCGCAATTTGAAATACATAATGAATGTGAAGAACTATACTTAATGCATACCTTCAAAATTTATTACAAAAGTCATAATTGATTGTTTCAATCAATATGAATAATATTAATAATTCTTTATTTTAACAATTGTTGAAATTTTAAAAAATAATTCATTGATTATTATAGGGTAATCTAGACATCACATTATTCCCACTATTTAATCAACTCAATATTGTATTAATAAATTAGTTCCACAATCCCTTTAGTTTACAAGTTAAACCATCCCATTAATTGGGCAATTTCATTACCCTGTTATTCAATCAATTCAAGAACCCCTCAAAAAATTAACCTATTTTATTAATTCAAAAAAGATTCAATTTCTCTACATGAAATATAAATTTCCCAATTTCATAAACAAAATTAAAATTTAGACATTGGAGATCTAATAATATACAATATACCTCAATATAGATGATTATTTATCACCAACCTAAATCCCAAATTTACGTTAAACATCCATTTTAATGACTAAGAAAAATATCTATATCCAATACATAGATCCAAATAAAATGGAGTTAGATCGATCAAAACCTATATATAAATTAACTTTGATGCACTGAGAATAATAATTGAATGAAATTTTAATCTATCTGAGAGAATCCAAAATTGTGAGAAATATGATAGGGTTTATACATGGTGTTTGGGTAAACAATAAGGGGGTTGTAATATTTTAATCAGTTTTTGGGTGTAAATTTTTCCGTATTCATTGTTTTCTATACAAGGTGAACAACTATTCATAATCATGATTCTAATTGTGTGTCTCCTCGTAGGGGTCACATGATTACTTCTCAGAAGATCTATTGTGTGAAAAAAATATGTGCCAACCATGAAAATAACCTCGGTTTGGGTTCACATTTGTTTCTATTAAGGGTTAAATTTTTAAAAGAAAATTTCATCAATAGTAATCTTACCCTCTTCATTAGAATATCCAATTTTACCGCCAAACTCTAGAAAGTAAAAACCAAATATACAAAATAAATAAAAAATAGTAATTATAAATGAGCTGATAATATCACTGGGAGAGGCCAGGATCTTACATTCTCACCAATTTTTTATACATCTTCCTCGAGAGATACTTCCCATCATTGAATCATTCTATGGAAAAATATTAGGTCACAAATATCGCACCTCGGATTATCACTCCAAGTATTCCTTCTGAACAATACATCTTTCCACTATACAGGAACTATTTGCTACATCTTCTCTAAAACACATTCTCTCAACGATCCATATCAATTTTCTAATTCTGCAGTATGGATTCATCTGTCTAAAGATCAAAATAATCTATATCTATAATATTATAAGGATCATGGTGATACTATTTATGTTGAGACACATGAAAGACAACATTAATATGACTAAAATACTATAGAAGAGAAAATAAGTATGCCACTTTAATGATTCTCCCCACAACCTCAAATAGTATAACTAAGATGGGCACAAACATTCCTTGGGTCTGAATCCTATGTTGATTCATTATAGGAAACACATAAAGGAATAAATGATATACCACATTAAACACAAGGGTTCATCAACTTCCATCAACATATGAAATTGTCCTACACTATAGCGTAACCATATGTTTTTTTAATTTGCTGAACCTGGTCCAATGTCTTCTGCATGAGAATCGATCCAGAAAGCCCTAACCCGCCAAACTCATTCCATCATAGAGGCTATATTTATGACCTATCATAATTATCTTCATATTGTTCCACAAGAATAGTTTCCTATAAACTATTATTGTAGGTGAACTCCCATATTTCAATATTCTTTTCCCAAGACCGAATAATGTCTATAAAAAATTGTCAAACTGTAACCACCAAAACCTGTATACTATGTTTAAACTATACATATTTTTATCGGTGGAATTTATTACTCAATTAAAACATTATATCAAGTACCTTCATCATGCAATTCCAAAAAGAGAAATAAATATGAATAAATTTCAAAAAATACACTCTATCAAACCACATGATCTTTGTATACCTCTCAAAGTGTAGGCAGAACTCAAACTAATATGAAATTCAAGCATCGGCTCCTCCAACAAACACAAATTGTATCCTAATTTTTATGAATAAGAAAAAATATTATCAATGTGGTTAAAAACATATTTTGATAAAAAATGGATGCACCACCAACTTAGAAGGTTGAAAATCATACATCAGCTCAACCAAAAATGTTGTTTTTATAATAACCAGATTCTTGACATACATGACATCAATTTCATATATTTTTCAATTAGATGGAAACTCCCCAACATAAAGGATTTTCCTAAATTCTAAATATTATATTTCATAATTATATCACTCCCTAATCTTGCTGAAAAGTGTAGAATCAAATAATATTAATATGAAATTCATCTGTTCCTACCCTCCCCCAACCACAACATGTATCTCATCCTGTATGGTTCTGGTCATCCGATCAGAGGTAGACAGATGAACTACATGAGTCTATGATTTCCTTATTTGATCTTCAGAAAAACATTTTCCCTTATCATGCATATATTCTAGATCAAAATCAAATGACAGAATATAATCAGACCACAAAATCTACCAGAGATTCAATTAAGATTTGGAAACGATAAAAATTATTATATTTTGATTGGTATTCATAGTAAAAAATTCCCCACCAATAATTTATCCAACACATATGGTTATAAACCAATGTAGATAACTCATGTTGATGCCTATGATAGTTCTATTCATTTGGAATCAACAATCGTGACCCATACAAAACAACTCAATCCACCATCATAAAAAATACTCTAGGTTATATCCCTAAAGCGTTAAAAACACCAGATATTACTCACTTGGATTTGGTATGATCAAAAAATTAGGAGTCTTCGTGAAATTATTCAATTCTTGTAATGAATTCTTACATACTATCGAACATTCATCCTTATCTCCAATCATTGTACTGCCTGAAATAGGTGTGTCAACTCAATAAATGTACTTTATGGACCTCTAATAATAACCCATTAACTCTATAAAAATAGTATAACGAAAATATTATTGGTCATCCCCCAAAAATCAGAATCTAAACCTTTTATGTGTTGAAAGTGACATTATCCTCTGAGTTGATGTGACCGTATAAATGACCCTAATCCATATATAAATTTCACTTTGATGTCTTGGAGTATATTTGATGCTCTATTATTGTATTGGGGACAATTTAACGATATTGATAATGTTATTCATGAATCTTGAGTTGAACTAACATATAATTAAAAAAAAACCAAAATATTATCTAGGTACAGGTGGAAATTTTGATCCATCACATCGATTAACATAGTAGGAGATTTTGTCATCCTAATGGCATCAAAATGAACCCGGAATGTAAATACCTTATTTTGAAAGAAATGTGATGTAGCTGAGAAGGTAAAAATATCAAATTATTATACCAAATTTTCCTAACAGCCTTGGATAAAATAGAAACTATAATAAACTAGAAAAATAGATCATCGATTCACAGAAGAGGATGTTGGATCTTCATATTCATATAGTTCATATTCTATTAATCTACACACAAGTGAAATGTCTTATTATCCTTATTTTCAAAAAAAA
Organism: Viscum album; assembly: GCA_963277665.1. Classification (NCBI taxonomy): domain Eukaryota; kingdom Viridiplantae; phylum Streptophyta; class Magnoliopsida; order Santalales; family Viscaceae; genus Viscum; species Viscum album. Next base: position 357,931,685 of record OY728126.1, on the reverse strand, counting down.
CATGGAAATACCAAGTAAACGTACTCATATGGATAAACACATATTCCATAAGCTCTTCTTGTTCAGTGTTAAGATCTTTATGCACTGTTGGTTCCATTCTTTATGGTGAAATAGATATTCTATCAACCACTGACATGATCTCAATTATATGTTACAAATATTTATCTGGTGGAACCTTTGATAACTCCTCAAGAAACACATCCTAGGAAATGTACAATATGGGAGGAAATAGAACATTATTTATACCCCCCATAATCCAGTAACAAACTAGAATCCTATGTGGTGATCTCCACCAATTGTGGATTACATAGCCCTGTATGATCCACCTTGATATCCAACTCTCCATAGTGAATAAATTTTTTACCCTTAATAGATGTAAAAGATTGTATCTTCTAGTAACAGTCTTTATGGGCTCATTGCATCAACAACTAGTCCATAAAGTCAATTATTTAAAATCTAAACATTTCATGGTTGTAAATATTGCATATAAAATTATAATTCCCAATGAATAAATAACATCCCTATCATAAACATATTTCACTCAACATAACATCTAGTGGTGTATCAATTATCTTCACCCCACTCAAAAACACCACATCTATTTTCAAACATTTCCCATGTTGTGAAAATACAATGGAATGTAAGGAATTGTTAACAAATAATACATTAAAAAGCCTGGAATCTACAATAATAGTACCTATAACAATTGATAGTTCCACCTCATTATCATCATGTGTAGGTTTTACTACATGCACCAGTCATACCATGATTCCTTATGATGTGGTCTGAATCTATAATGATGGAATATTATTTTTATATGGGTACTCTTTCTTAGAATCATAAATTTCACTTCCATGACTTCCATGACCATTAAAACAAAAAATACTATACTGATATGTGGTGGAATATATCCTTTACACAATTTTGTTCAATATATTTACCCCATCATTACCCATCTATCATGGGTTCCAATAGAACCATGGTAGATAAACCATCCTTCCGCAAGCTCAGAAATATATTCATGGTTGGGGAAAATATCTTCAAAGGTTTCCCAACCTATATTAATAGTTGAAGAGAACTCATGTAAAATATTGAGTAACTGACCTTTCAACATATCCACATCATTTTCCACTTCTCTTTTCAGCATTATCATAATTATGCTTCCTACCATTGAATATCACACTTCTTGACCATCTAGAAGAAACTACCTAGCCTCTAATGGAAACCACATGTTGGTTACCCTGAGATGTGAAAGATTGATCCACCACCACATCTCACATCATTAATAAAGTTAATTTTAATTGGGAATTAATGTCACATTTAAATACGTCTTTCAAATTCCTTTCTATTTATTTCTCTTTCTCATCTAGTGATAGAGAAAATAATTATATGTTATTAAAAATACAAACATAGTCCATCGGGAAAATAAAATACTAGGTAATCTTTATGAACTAATATCTGGTTGCCTATATTAGTTATTGGGGATAAAAATTCCACTTAAACATCTCAAAAAACTACTTCCACACCATACCATCAACCTCCACATTTTGAGCCCGATTATCTAACTAGTACGTCACTGATCCTAGTGACATGTAATCATCCAACTTGATCTTCTACTCTGCATGAGTCACTAAAAGGGAGTGTATTTTCTAGATATATTTAATCCAACCCTTTGTAACCTAATTTACACCCTCTCTGATGAATGTTAGAGGTTTCCCTAACTAAAAAATCTATTTTAGTTGAAAAAATCTTCGAAACCCTATCAGTTTCTCTATAAATAATCATCCTTATGTGACATACGATATGATAGAACATATCTCCAACTATATCACAATAATATATCCGAGCCTCAGGTCCCATATATAGAGAATAATTCCCATATATATATATATATATATAATCTTCTCATCCTATCAAAATTATTCTTCATGGTGGAAAATTTCAACAATTCCAAACACAATCATTGGAAGAATTTTACAACATTATCACATCTAACAAGAGGGATTCACTTAAATCTATATCATGTAATCCACATATTACACCACATGGTAAAAATTGGGGATCTATGAGTTCCCATAACTATCCTACATCATTGTCATGGTTGACAAGTTTAAACATAGTCTCATTTTCCAAATTCTCAATAGATACCAAATTATTCTAATTTTTCATCTTTTTACAGCTTTTGATATTATATTAGGAAACCATTTTTATTTAGTTTCACAATTAATGAAAAACATATTAAATTTAACAAATTACCTAAATTAGGGTCTTTTATGTATGCTTAAATATGATACATTTCCCAATAATTACTGAGCCCCATGAATTATGCATCCTTACTCAAATACCATGACATACTATACCACAAGTCAAAACTCACAAAATATCATAAACAATAGAAACATCAAACAACAATTGCAGCACTCATGAATAAATGTCTTCCATGTATAACAATACACATTAATTACAACAAAACAAACCAAGGTAGTTGTATTTTCCCCTATATATGGGTTAGATACTCTATTTCCAAAGCTCGTGTCAAATGCCTAATTCTTCCTAGTATCTTTTATACCATTACCAATTAATAAGTCAATCAAACCAAAAGGAAAAAACGAATCGTATATATATTTATAATGTCCCAACCTTAGTTCCACAAATCATTATCTTGAGCTTGTCATTTTCATGACCCCGATCACACCTACCAATACACCATAATATTTTGACTAGAAAAAAGTGTCTAAAATTGATATAAAGGGGATATTATACCCTATTTATCAACGTTGAATAATAGAAGAAATAAATAATAATAATGAAATGATATAAAAATCTAGTGTAATATAATATATAGAACAACCCAGTATCATTAGATGAACAAAACTAAAAGCAATATCCATAACTAAATAGTAGATATGTCTTTCTAAAAAAGTGTGAAATGGAACAATAAAAACCCAAAATAAATTGGCTGAAAAAATTACAAAGAAGGTCCATATAACTTTTCTGGATCCCACATACATGTTGCATCCCAACTAATCCATATAACAATGGTTTCATTCCCTTATCCGGTAAAGATGAAAATAATCCTATTGGGGTACCGATTAGGCATCCAATTTAGGGTGTGGGTACAACATAGTAGACTACAAACATATGTGTCTAAAATAGTATCCTATGAATAGTTAAATATGATGTTTTATAAATAATAATTTAAAACTAATGTAGTAAACCCTTATAACATTTAATAACTTTTTAATTAACCACATGACCACATTTTTCATGATAACACAAATACAATCAATACCCCCTACATCCCATGCTGATGTTTAATCTATCCCATTGGGAGATCACATATCCCAATACAGTAGTTAATATTTATCAATTAATTTCAATTTATGTCAATGAAACTTTCATTCATAGTCCAATGACAATATCACAGGCATAAAACATCAAGTCTAACACGTAGGGGTGCTTGGAGTCCATGTCCTACCCACAACATCTATATCAGATGTGTATTTGGTAAATTAATCTATTTTCCAAACATGATATTAATACTTGAAATTTGGGGAGTGAGTCCTAATCCCCCTCTCACTTACACATACGTATATTTTCAGCCTCATCCCCTATTCAACACCAGAACATCACATATGGATATTTAGATCCCCAATCCTTATCCCACACTTAGTGGCTCATATAGGAATTTGGATCCTCTTCCCCAAATCCACACTGCAACATCACATAAATTAGAAATATCAAAATATCACCCAAATACCATATATATATATATATATATATATTATTTATGTGTAATATTAAACTTATTATCAATATTTCCAATTAATGTGTACATTTTCAATTTATCACATCAATTTTGACTCATTATATCAATAATAAAGAAACATATGAGAAATTAATTATTAAACCCTTTATCAAAATATAATCAAATAATCTATTGACTATTCAATTTTATGAAAAAAAATCCTTAATTAAAATTAATAAATAAATACAACAATATATTAATCTATTAATTCCACAATCCTAACAATTGAACAATTATACCATCCCATTAAATGGACAATTTCATTACCCATTAATTAATCAATTCCAAAATCAATAAATTATTTAACCAATTTAATTAATTAAATTCAAGATGAAATTGATTAACATGATGTATAGGGTTCTAAACGAAATACAACAAATTTAAATCAAGACCTTGGTAATTGAATAATTGATTTCCTACCAAAATATTAATGATGAAATATCACCAATTATAATCAGCAATTGATGAAAAAAACAATCATGGAGAATAAGGATATCTATATCGAAAACCTAAATAAATTATCAAATATATATATATATATGAAAATTTAGATCTAAACCCATTCTAATGGATACACTTCATTCGAGAAGAGAGTCGAGAGAGAGAGAGTGGAATCCAATGTGGATAAAATATCTTACCTATATAGGTTTAGATCCATCAATCGGATCATCGATTCAGGATGAAAATTGTCTGGAATCCCATGTAATATATATAAGATCCTCTTAAAATGAGATAATCGATTAATTCATGTTCTTTTTTGTGTGGGGAAATAATTCAATCGTTTATTAAATTTTTTATTATTTTGTGGGGGATAGTTTTTTTATGTGAACGATTTCCCATACATGGTGCATGGATTTAATAACCATTAGCCTCCTACCAAGGATATCATAGTTACATCTAAAAAAAATAACTTTTTAAAAAATAATGTGCTAATAATTTGAATCCTCTATTTGGGTTTACAATGTTTTTTGGCCCTGTTGCGCGATTTGGAAAATCCCAAGTGACAACCCTGCTCCGCCCATATTCCTTCCAAAATTCCTCAATTTCACCCATAAAATCTTCAAAGTAGAACCGAAAAATAATCTCAAAACAAATAAATATATAACCTATAAATGATCTTAAGAAACTACTTCGAAAGGTTAGGATCATACGTGGAATTAAATTGAATGTAATTATTAGAATTTTGGATGAGCCATTTTAATGAACTAGTAATATATAAATATATAGATAGTAACTACTATGGATGGATGAATTAATTAATTATTTTTATTTTGAATAGGTACAATTAGTATACTAAAAATACCGTTATTTTTTGTTTTTAATCGTTATGGGATGATTCTATTAACAGTTTATTTCAACATTCATTTCCCCTAACTATTAATTTATGTAATTTATAAATAGTCGAAAAGATAGTTTTAATCTATGATAGAAATAATGAAATCCTAAAATTTGTAATTATAATATATTACATTGTGCAATATCATATTACATTAACATATAATAATTTTATGATCATTGTTATTACCATTTTGTGTGTTGTTTTCTAATCATTTAGGTCAATGCATTTACATGCATAATATTATTTTTCATTTTTCATTATATTAGTTCCTAGAATTCTTATTAACATGGTTGTAGTATCATAATATTCTTTTGTTAATAAATTGAAACAGAAACATTATAACACTATAAATTTATATTACACAATCATATTAAATATTTTGTTTTTTATGAAACACTAAATAAAATAAAAATTAAATTTGTAAATTATTAATACATATTATATAATTTTATAAATCAATATATTTTATAAATTAAACATGAAAAATAATTATTAAAATTAAAATATAAAAAATTCTATAGTTAAATTAAATTCATATGAAATTGAAATATCCATCCTCATGGTCTTTAGTAAATCTTATAAATAAAATTATTATAGCTTAAATATTGAAAAATACTTAATATATGGTAGAAATTAGTGAAAATAAATAAAATTGATGCATTTTTTTGAATTATTACAATTTTATATTGGATATAATATTTCAAATATGATCATTATATGGATTTTAGGATTATATATGGAATTTTAGAAATCATATAGCCACAAGATATATTTTTTTTAATAAAAATATATTTCATTTTTTAGGAATAAAAAATTTCATATAAATCATATATCTGTCATGTAATGTGAATATTTATCATATAATAAAAAGATATTCCTAAATATGAAATATATATACAGTAATTTAATAATTTATTAATTTTAAGGATGAAAAATAATATTCCAAATGTAATATAAATAGATATTTAATACTAAAATTCCATGACGATGGTATGATGGGGTTTGGGAGCTCCACTCTCGGAGATCATTATTATAACAAAAAAGGATTCTCTTTATGTATGTACATTCATCATGAAATTAGCCTTCATCTAATAGCTTGGATCATTCATCGTTGCATCTTCCATTGAATGTGACAGTGATCAATTCCTCACATCATGTAGTGGGTTCATGGTTTAGTATGATGGTAATGAATGTAATGTTTCTTTTTTACATGGATAAATTTACCCTTTGTATTTTTTAAATGGGGAATAAGGCCCACATTGACATTTATCAATATTTTCATCGTGAAATTATTGAAATATTATATTTTTTATCACAGCTCAGATGGGTTTTCTTATTAATTGAATGATGTGGTAGATATGGGATCATGTTTAAAGACTCTCAGTGGAATGTGGTATTTCAAAATGGAATTAAAAATTTATTGATAGAGGTTTCACCAATATTCTAGTCATTTCTAGAGAATTGATGCGATGAACATGGGGAAATAAATATGTTTCATATAAAATAGGTACCCATTGTTTTCCAAAATTGGATTAACAATTAATCCCCATCAAGGGTATGAACATGAGACCTGAAATATGGATTTGAATGACAGTAATAAATTGGATTTTGTAGAATGAATTCACTATATTTTATATTTAATCCATGGTTGGGATGGCCATAAAAATGGATATGGTTCTTAAATCATCTATTAATGGGTATTATGCCTATATCCTTATGGATGTTTACCATTTCTATACTATTGTTGATTATGTGTTTCAACAACTACTGATGATGACTTACCATTTCATTATGAATTTAAAAGAAAGTAACCATTTTTTGTCAACTTTTAATGCATTGGGAATACATAAGTTAATTGCACTAATGATGTTTTTTCATCATGTTCATCAAATCGTCCTAATGATAATTTTATGAATAGATGTTAATATGGGTAATGGTAAAGGTGGAAATCCAGATATTTTTTATGTTTTGGATGATAGATAGGTAATTTCTGAAGACGATTGTTTATAATATGTATATCAAATATTCATGTTGTTGATGAGAATCAATCTATGTAAGAACAAGATGATTCTATAACACAATTCCATGGTGATAATAAAACTTCATAGGAGCAGGGGTTCACCATAAAATCTGATCTATATATACAATAAAGATAGGGTCAAAATCAACATGAGGCATGATATGGTATGGTTTGATAAAAATTTATTATGTATCGATAATCTATGAGGGAGGTGGTAGTTCTCAAAATAATTTTTCAGATCATGCCCACAATTTATAAAAGGAACATTGAAAATCATATAATGATGATAATTCTATTCAATAAAATTATGATATAGACAGGGATTCTTTGAACTAAAATTCACGGTTGAGGTCGATCTGTATTTGTGCAAAGACGATATCTTTTTAGAATCTAGTTAAAACAAGATAGAATTAATGATGAAATATAATAATCCTTTTAATATGTAATTACTATGAAAATCATGATAGAATTAGAGTTCTATAGATTCTCAGGATGACAAATTTGATCTCTATTGCAATATTGATGAAACAATTATCTATAATTTCACAATGCATCAATTAGATGTTTCTTTGAGTAAAAAAATGATTTTTTGTCATCCCTAGGTAATGTTCTCTAACTGGTTGAAACAATCCAAAAAATTAATTCACTTTTCGTCCAAGAGTATGGAAACTGTAGTGTTGGAATACATGACTCAAAATTGGATATTTGACATTTAGAGAAGATTGTGGGCCATAACATGATTCATCCAGTTTCATCAAGGGATGATGATTCAATATAGTAATATTACTCTATATAGATGAAACAATTTAATAATAATGGCAGGTGAATAATAGTATTTTTCATTGATTAGATGGAGCATGGAAATTTTTGAGGATTTTTAGATGAGTTATTCATCCTTATTGTTAAGGAATAGTTCGTTGTCTAATTAATTAATGGCATTTACGTAATGTTATCCTCGAGTCTCAGGATAAAATTAAAACGGTATCAATTTTTCATTCCCCTTATAGTGGAATAATTTTTATAGTATGGAATTCATTAATCCTTTGATGATGCTATTTTTTTCAGTCTAACATTGACTTTCTAATAATGGGTATATATGATCCCTCCTCTAAAAATATAAACAAACATGTCATTTTTATTACATTCATGAAATGGAAAAAAATTACTCTTCTAAAATCCCTATGAAATTTTCTACTATTTATGGTGTTTATTTGGTTGAATTAAAAATTACATATAAAGAAAATGTTTATTATGATGAAGTTATTCAATCAACATAATTATATATATCATGTTAGTGTTTTTCAATTACATTCATGTATATAATATTTCAAAATCTTATTCACTTACATTATGATTTAATGTTGGAATCATTTCATTCATGTAATTTTTATTTATATTATATATCACTATATGTATTTGATTCATTAATATTACATATTATTAGTTTTTACACAATAATAAACTACATGAATGATTTCATACCTATATAATATTATTAATCAATGATGTGTAACAATAATTAAATTCTGAAATAATATGATATAATTTAGTATTTTATATTTTTTCCAATTCTTGATGAGAGAAAACAAAGAGAATTATTATTATAATGAAACATGGTTTATAAGTTAAATAATCTAAAATTAGAATTTTGTGAATTAAATTCATAATAAATATAACCATGAAATACCTAATATAAATATGAGACATTATAAATAAAAATAAAAAAATTAATACAAAAACACAAAATATAATTGATTCATAAACATGTTAATAATGGACAATGATCTACATCACCATACAAAGTGAAGAATTATATAATTACAATTATAATATTGGAATAAGGAAAATATGTTTTACTTAACTCAAAATAATATATTAGATTAATATAATTTTTAATTAATATTAATATGGTTTATATAAAATTGATTGATATGGAAAGGATTATTATAAAAGAAGGGAGATCATCTTTGATGGATTTATGAGTAAAAGTAAGCTTTACTGACCTAAATATCATTTCATTGAGTTATTTTCCATATTCACCTTTTGGATTAATGTATGTGGTGTATTTAAATCCCCCCATAATTTTACAATCATGATATTATTATGGATGACATGATTTATTATTATCTCTATTAATGTATATTTTTTTCTTCTGATTTAATCATTACTAATTTTATCAATTCATTCAATCCAAAAAAAATTATCACATGAAACTACCTTTACATAAAACATCACTAAGCTAATATGATTGATCATTTAGCCCAAATAGACATTTTTCACTTCATATGGATTTTTAGTTATTTATAAATCATTTCATAATTTCATTACCCATTGATTCACTATTTATTAAAAATTAAATTTTAATGAGATATAGGATGTTTAATTTTATTTTCATTTGGAATCATCAACCTCCTTTTGCATATCAATTGTATGATTTTGTGAATTTCACCTTCCTACATCAATTATATTTTAATTTTTTTGACAAGAAATATATATATATATATATAGATGTAATATTTTAATTTATCTTTTATTATTTATCATTAAATATTTGTTGGCCACATATTTATATTCATGATTGATATTTTTTTCGTCAGTGATTAATAATTTTATTTTTTTATTTTATTTTTTTCAATCTATTGTATATTTTTTACACACAATTTATTTTTAAGGGATTAAAAAATATATTATGGTTTATTCATTTTTCAAATAAAATAGAATTTTTTTATAAAATTATTTTCATTGATATAAATTACAGTTAAGGATTCTGGAGCCTCAATAGGGGTACATTTTTTCATTATATCCTAAATATTTTTATATATGAATCATTTATATATATTGTGAAATTTATTATAAAACCCACTACATTATAATTTATATATATTTATGTAACTAATTCATGGTTAATATTATAGTCATGTGGGAATTATAAGTTTGTATTGATAAAATATAAGTGGTGGAATGAAAATTATATATCCCACAAATTCATTTTGTGATGCTTATATATCATAAGTTTGTATATAGTGAGAATAATATGTTAATGTGTTCTGATACTTATTTTGAATTTTTTCCAATATGTAATGATAATGATAACATTTATTTATAAAAGATGCAATGTTTTTTAATCATCATGTATCGGTCATATTATATGTCATACTAAAACCTATTATTATGGAAAATCAATATTTTATGAATCATATTTTATTCATGGGTTCATAATCATTTTACTAGGACTTTAATAATCATAAAAACATTAAAACAATTATGTTTACTCGTGATATCATTTGAGATCACCAATATCTTATCGATTAATTACTCAAATATTTTATATGTGAATGTGTGTTTGAGATCACCATTTTTTAATAATTTTTATTTACCATTCATTAGAATGGAGTATTATATATGATCTATCAAGAATTATTTCATGTGTGATGGTACTTTTAAATAAATGTACACTATGTTTCAGTATATGTCTTTTTGTTTATCTGTTGAATTTTTTTCATTTTTGTTTAATATAAATATTATATTATATACATTATTTTCCAAATACTATTCTTATAAATTCCTAATCATCAAATGTATTCTCTCACTATATATATATATATATATATATATATAGATATATATATTTATATTTATATTTATGGCTTCATAAAATAAATAATTCACCTCCAATAAATTACGATATTAAATTATTTGTTAAAATGAAAGGTGATGCATTAAATAATCTCTTGTACATATCTCCTATTGGGATATGTTTCGTGGAAAATAGATTTTTAAAATAATTTAGTTATTCCATTAGTATAATTCTAAATGATATTTTTCATTCCTTATATCCCCCTATATAAATTCCATTAAAATTAATGGGATATAAAAGTTACAATTGAAATCCAAAAATCATCTAATCGTTTTATACGATTTCACGAATGATAATACCCATGGTAGTAATATATTTTTATGATTATTAATACAAAAAATGAGGAAAATATATGTCAACTGTTTATAGAGAAACTAATAATTATCGATGAATTAATTTTATGAGAAAATAAAAAGTTATTTGGAGAAGTGTATAATGATCTTGTTAATAAAATAAATAAATTTAATCTAAAAAATAAATTTTATATTTTTAATATACATTTAATTAATATTAAAATGTTCAAGATCAGTGGTATTCAAAAATTATAAATCCTAACATTAATCTTAATTACAATAATAATGTAACGAAATTGTTTTTATTAACAGTATTATTTATATTTATTAAATTTTTACGAATGAAATAAATTAATGTATTCTAAAAATTAAATTTTTATTAGTTTCAATACCAATATATAAATGTATATTCACTCATTCAACTAGATGTGAAGAAATATAACATTAAGAATAATAATTGATAGAGGAATATATTTTTGAAAAAACTCTCTATATATATGTTAAAGGTTTTTATTAAAATGTATGTACTATAATTTTTTTAAATTTAATTGTATTGAAAATAGTTTAATTTTATCATAGTAAGAACAACATTCTATAGGACGAGTTATTATACCATTTTATTCAATCATACATTACATATTCAAATACTATTTAACCATTTAAATTATAATATTTTACAACATAAAAACAATGTCTTTAAATGGTTAATTTTTTTAAAATCATTTATAAAAATTATTTTTGGATTATTTATTTATCTGATAACACCCCACGTATATTTTGTTCAATTTTTTTAATTTTTTTACAACTCGATAATGTAATTCCATGGTTGAAAAATTATGTGTTCTCACCAAATATCCTTCATCATTTAAAAATTTGGAAATGTTAACCCCTTCAACACATGACCATTTCATTTAATTAATTCATAATAATATATCCTATTTATCATACTTCAACACCAATTTTCATAATATAATTGAATAATTTTTAATTTTTGAGAACCTCATTTCCAATGAGAAATTCAATAAAATGTAAAAAAAGACAAAAGGTGAGCACTACATAATACTAATTTATTTCTTCATATACATTCCCCTCCAAACCTAACCTATAAGTATTAATAAATTAATCTATGAATATTAAATATAGTTTATTGTTTATATTAATTTCAAATCATATATATTTTCCTTCGTAACCACCTTGAAAAATAAAATAATGTTGATCAATGTTTTGTGCAGACTACCTGCTCCATGAAGGTACACAATTTTTCCATTACAACAGTACAAGAATTTCATTAAAAAGGTATATATTGTAGAATAATTATTTAAATAAAGATATTAAAATTATTTATTTATAATGTCGTAGATTTTAATGGGAATAATTATAATAAATGATCATAGTTATAAAGACTTGGAAATGACATTTAATTTTTTTTAAATTATTTGGGATTATTTCGGGGACTCGAAATATGATGATACGCGATTCTGAAGCTCCGAGTTCCTGGAATGATCCGTCAAAATATATTACACCTTTAATTAGTGCATGTGAAGAGTTTTCCTAAAGAAGTGGAATAACTCATAAATAGCTTGCTTGATCAGTTTCATTCAAGATAGTGGGTTTTCCCTAGGCATGACTAAAGATTAGTCGGCGCAGGCCTCCAGTGTGAAAACCTGAAAAAGGCCTAAATGTAAATAAAATAATTTAATAATGTTATTTTATTTTTCAAATTCATATAACTCACAAATGGTGACTTGGATTAAAAATGAAAGACCACAATTGAGCACATATTTGTATGAGCTCTGTAGGCAAATACTAACATTGGCCAGCACGAACCAACTATGGAGGATAGTTTTTTGCCATAAAAAATAATTAAGTAAAAATTAGATTATTTTTAAAATCCATGACATCAAAATGGTTACTCGGATTGAAAATCCAGGAATACTGTTGAGTTCATTGGGGTGTGTTCCCAATCGGTGGAGCATATCCTCAATCAGTGCGGGCCGAGGTTGAATGTTAATAACTTATTTACCTTTTTTAATGTATGTTTAGTAAACGCATGAGAAACATTTTCTATCTTTGGAACTGGTACTTAGGGTTAAAAATCTAAGGTAACTATTGAATCTGAAGCGCTGGGATTCACTTCAGAGAGGATTCACTTCGATCGTAGAAGGTTAGGAGAAAATGATTGAATTTGGACATTTAAATGAATAATAAAATAAAAATGTTAATTTATTCCCTTTCATTCTTTTCTACCAACAGACACGTGGCAATGATGGGACCCATGGTGTGTCAATACATTAAATGACATGACTCTTCTATTCACTGTAATAGCACTATTGGGATTAGTAAGGTTCATTAATTAAATGAACCTCAGTAATTCCCTAGCGTTACTTACTCTTCTCGTATCATATTAATATGGATATTGGGGAGAGGTAATGGAACATCTTCACCAAGAGATGGAGCTCTGGAAATGTACCACGTCACTAACCACTTAGAGGACATAACTGGTTCTAGATGGTGGTGACGAGAGCCACAGAATGATCAAAATCATCTCTTACTCAAACACGGATGTTCTCCAATTATCTTGACGTAGGAGGTTTGTTTTGAAGTTGTATTTGATTAATAAAGTCATATCCTTCTTTGTATCACCTTAACGCATATGGCGCGGGCCAAACGAACAGGGCTCAGAACATCTGCTACATTGTTCTAGATGTAAACATCAGGGACCAATTTACAAATTGACGAGAACATTAAATAAAAACTAAAACTACTTTGGTGGCCGCACGGATGGTCCGTAGGTGAAGATGGCACCAAGAACATACACCGGAGCCGGTCAGGTGAACCGTGGAAGAAATCGTTGGTGCACCATGATGGCGGTGGATGGAGGTGGATGGAGGAGACCCATAGAGACCGACAACAGGCGATTGAAGGCGACGTGTGATGGCGCACTATGGTAGCCAAGGGAAGCCGACCCGAGCAGGTCATGAAGGATAGGTGTGACACCTGTAGGTTCCACCGGCGGAAGCGGCCCTGGCCAGCAGGCCCTGGTAGGAGGAAGTGCCACAGCTCACACCGTGTTTGAAAAACCCGGTCAGCTGAATGGACTACTGTTTAATGCAGTGGGGAAGAGTCCCACCGGTTGGTTGAAATGCCCCCGCAACTGCGAGGGCAGTGAAGGAGGAGGTCTGCCTTCTGGGAGACCGAGCCGACGTGGGCCAGCCAAGAGGGCCGGACCCGCGGCCCAGTGGGCTAGCGCGGGTTGTTCGTGACCCTCCTGGTGGGTCGGGCTAACCCTAAAGGGCCAGACCCATTGAAGTGGGTCAACTCTTAGTGGGTCAGACCTAATCAGGGTCGGGTAGACCTCGGGACTCGTTGCATTGGGTCGGTCTAGCTGAGTTAGACTGGGCCCATACCCAACCCATTCCCGAATAAACAAACAAACATAACTGATGAACCGGCTGTCTGGATGACATCTCGTCCATGACATTGGGATGGCTTTTGGGGAATGGTCCCTTAGGCATATTCTGTGGGGCCCGACTGAGCTAGGCTGGACCGAGGTGTGATCACCCCTCGTTTCACGAAATGGGAAGTAACTAACATTCCTTGCATCTCATTGACCCACCATCCATGGCATAAATACCCTAGTGACAAATTGGTCCTTTTAAGACACTCTAATTGAGTTTTAAGAGTTTGACAAGTGAATCGTGTTGGATCAGACTTGAATCCTACCGGTCCCTTTTTACAAAACTTCCCATTTCTCATAGACTGGGTGTCTGATCGACGTGTCGTCTGTTGTGTTGGATCCCTTTCGACATTGCATCCCTTTAGGATACATCTTCCTGAATATTAGTGGTGTTTGTGGTATGACAAATATCTTTAGGACTGAATCCTCCGATAATCAAGCGTGCTTAGTGTAGGATTTCCGTGTCTGCCTATGACGTGAAGAATGACTCGTGATCCTATATGGGTGAGTACCAATCGATCCTATGTTGTAAGTGCTATGTGATCTTGTATGGGTCAGTGCATACTGATCCTATGTTGGTAAGATCATTAGTGGGTTAGCGCTCTGTGATCATATGTGGGTAAGCACGTACAGATCTTGTCTGGGTCTTTAGCAGACCTACTCGATAGAATAAGATGATCTAGATTTTATGACTAATCATCTGAACCTCATTAGATATGTTATATAACAAGAGTTCTCTGATTTCATACCATTGTGGTTCTTTTACCTTCATCATGTTACCTTCATTGTGTTACCTTTTTGGTAGTTTACCTTCGTGGTGTTACCTTCTTGGTGTTACCTTTGTGATTCTTTTACCTTTGTGTGTAACCATTGTAGTGTTACCTTTGTGGTACTTTACCTTCATGGTGTTACCTTCGTGGTGTTAATCTTGATCTACTTTTACCTTTGTGGTGTGTCCTTCATGGTACTATCACTTTTTGGTGTTACATTAGTTGTGTTACCCTTGTGGTACTATTACCATAGTGGTGTTACCTTCATTGTGTTACCGTCGTGGTAATTTGTCTTCATGGTGCTACAATCGTGGTGTTACCCTTATGGTACTTTTACCTTCGTGTTGTAACCTTCGTGATGTTATGCTTGTGGTTATTTAACTTCGTGGTGTTACCTTTTTTGTTTTACTTTTGTGATAAACATCTCTCCTGGATCAATTGTGAATATGGATTAATGGGTGGGGCCTTATGCTTTCTCATGTAAGAGATGAGTATATTTTGATAACTTGGGTATATTTATGGGAATATACCTAAGTATATTTAATGAATTCTTCATGATATGTTATTTAGGACTTTCTTTGTGGTATTTTCATTTTTTGAACTCTGGAAGACCTTATGGGGCCTTGGGGCCCCTATGGAGTATTGTTATATTTTCCCCTGCACGGGCTTCACTCACACATAGTTGTGTCTTGTGCAGGAGACGAGTAGCTATGCTGAGACATGATGGAGCTAGTACAAGATGGTACACATAGGAGACAGGCAAACGTGAAGTGTCATGTATACGATATGTACATACCCTTCAGATGGGATCCTCATTGGATGATCCAGAATCTGTTTTCACTTTTCAGTTATACTTGAACTTTTCAGTTGGGCTTGTATTTAGTCCCCCTTTACTTTCAGTACACTTTTTTATACAATAGTTTACTTCATGTATGCTTTTTGTGTTCTTGGATTGTGTTTTGTATAGGTTTGAAGATAATTCTTCCCATTACTGGGATACATATTTTTGGTGCTAGTCGCCAACCCTTATCTTGTAGAAGGAAGGCTTGGGGTAGTCATGGAATGGTCCTTGGGGGATTGTTTGTAACAATAGTATACTTATAAACATAAAACGAACATATTATAGTAGCATTCCTAATTTCATAAAATTTTCAAAAAAATATTATAACACTATATTTTTTATTAAATTTCTATAATTAAGGGTTTGATACCCTACAATACTCATGATTTTGATTTTATTTACCAAAAACTAATATAGTACAATATAAAGAAATTGCTTTTTTGAAATTGAATAAACAACGTCAAATAATCCATATAAGAAAACATAATATTATATATATATTGATAATTTATTTATAAAATGAATATTGAAAATGAAAAAAGGAGGAATAAATTTATTAATAAGGTATATAATAAACATATTTTTATTATTGAGGATGTTATATATCAATACTCGGGCTTATAACATTACATAATCTTGAATTTTCATTAACAACAAACATTTATTACACATTGAGGATATTTTTGGAATTAGAGTTTTAGAGAAATATGATATCTTACGTACATAACATACCACATTAATAAAAGTAGTATATATTCTTTCAAAGTATAAAACATTAAAACATAGAAATATGATTTATTTGAAAAAACATTGTAACATTTATCCCAACTACCCCTTTCTTATACCCATCCTTAAATCCAGTGAGAATCGTTTAAAAACATGGAATGACTACAAAACATAGTAAAGGATATAAAGAACGAAATCGTTAGTAAAGTTATATAAAAACAATAAATCCCATAGCATAAAAACTATAATGCATAGGATACTCATGTATCTTCCTTGGGACACATTTACCATATTATTATTATATTCACCAATAATAATGGAATAACCGTTTGGTCAACTTTCATCTCAGGAGTACCTAATGCATTAGAGAGCTATGTTGGGGATCACCAGTTGAATCTGGATCTATAATAAGACAAACCAAATGTATCTTGATCTATAATTGGATGAACCCAATATAAATAATTTCCATGGAACAAACAATGAAAAAAACATTTCATAACTCGTATACACCCTTGAGAAAAACACATTGACATTTCAAAATACCACTTTCCTGGTAAAACCCACTATTAGAACATAAAAACACCACAAATGATAATGAAATATTTTTATTCAAAAACAACCTTATAAACATATATGGGTGACACTATGGTAAAAACATTATGAAATCATAAGTGTATACTGATTTCAAGAAATAATAATAATCTTTTTAGATTTCTTAAAGGATGCATTTAAACTAAATCTAAGAAGGAGGCCACTTACAAACAACATACCATTGAAGAGAGTAATGATTAAATGAATAAAATATGTATATATAATATAAATATAAATAATAAAACATTATATAATCAAATTACATTTCAAATTTCATATTATAAAAATATATAGCTTTTATGTTGAAGGTTTACCCAAATAATTGAAATTGGGATTAAAATTCACTTATGAAATTTCAGCATGGAATCATGAGTACATGGGATGTATTAATGATATTGAATGGGGTATCTAATCATCAATATATAATAAAGGATGTATGGCTGAGGTTCAAAAACATTCCTTATCATTAGTATTTAAAAATAAAAGGACACAAAATGGAGTAGATGCTTGAATAAATGTGAGAGAGAGAGAATCCCTTACCTTGTGTTCGACTTCCTTGAGATGTGTTTATGAATCCTGTATAATGGTTAAAATAGTTCTATAATGATTTTTCAAAAACATGATCATGTTTATAAAATATTATATGATCACTTTATAACACAATTCCACCAATTCATATATAATCCATTGTTATTTCTAATTCATTGGGTGGGTGCATTACAAGGTTTTCATTAGCAGTTTGTAATGGATTATTATGTCGATTGTAAAAGAAACTAAAGAAGTGGAATGAATTTTAATTATCATGATTCCATAACCTTAATTATAAAATTTCTATTTTTTTATTTTTTTTATAATGATTCATTAAATAAAACAATAATGATGTTTGTTTAAGTCATATTAGTGGTTCATTGACAATAACAACCTCTTTTTTTATAAATTACAACCATGTGTAAAAATTGATTCCAGAATCATGGATGGGAGATAAAAAATATATTATAACATATATATACAATAATTTTGTTTCATGACGTTACATTATCGAATTAATTAAAATTTAAATCACATCATCCACAATGTCGGTAATTCGACACATCATAGAAAATATTGGCATTACATGAATAAGTGAGAGAAGAGAAGAAGAATTATGATGAATTTTCCATGAACATGAGTAAATCCATAATATAAAATATTTTAAGTGATTTCATTGTACTTGTATAAGTGGAGGGGATGAGACTATAATAAATTAAATGAAATGGGAATGATACACAGGAAAAATGAAGAGGATTTATTACCTCTTGGTCACTTCTACTTGTGATCCATCTTAAGAGAATTGATTTGGGCCTTTGGGTGAGACGAGTAGGTCATGGATTTGGGGAAGAACATTGGGGAGATAATTTTTTATAAATTAGAAAATTATCAAGTTTTAGTGTTGGGGTTTGACAATTTTGTGGGGAGAGATATTATTTAAAAATGTGGAGGGGTGTTTTTAGAATAAAACAATATATCAAATGTTAGACTTGTAATACTAGTTTTTTGAAAACAAAAATCATTTATTAATAATATAATATTCGTTATAGGAAATAAAGAATATTTAGAAATCAAAATCATTAATTTATTATAAGGAATTTAAAAACAAATTGAAAATGAAACTTTTAGAAATATCATTTTGACTTTAGGTTTTGGAAAGTTCTTTTTTGTTTTGGAAATTGAGTTTATTGTATTTTGAGGAACCATTTATGAAATTAAATATAACGTTGATAAGTATAATATTATATAATGTTTATGTCTTCATTACATTATGAATGATGAAATATAACATATATCCGTTATGTGAAGAGATGTATTTTTATCATTCACCTATAAATTTATGTATTTTAGAAAAATCCCAAAAATTCACCCTACCCACATATCGATGTATAGAATAAAAAAATAATTTTCTTTTTAAGATTTTTTTTTTCAAAATTAAATTAATATAATTTTCAATTAAATAGTCTTTCACTTGAAAAATATATTTTTTTAGAATTATAATGCTTATATGAATTACATAAAGTCTTATAAAAATTTATTAAAACCCAAAAGAAAAAGAATATTTAATTTATGATAAATGTTTTGGAAAATAAATTTTCTTTTGAATTAATTATTTAATAATAATTATATATTTATGACTTTAAAAAACACCAATATAGTGACTATAATAATATTTTCACTTATAAAATGCTTAAATGTTATTTAATCATTCTTGGGTAAGATTACTATTGTTTTGGATGTTTTACTATTCATAAGGGGCATACTACTATTCATAAGGGTGGGATACTATTTATAAAGGTAGGTTACATTTCACTAAAAATTATGTTATTCATATAAGACTCCAATATTCATACTGTTCGCAACAATATATGTCAGATGTTATAAATTCAAAATATATAAGTGTGAAACTATTTTTAAAGTGATTTATAATACAATTACTTTGTGTGGTTACATTCTCACCACCTTTTGGAAATTACATCCTTGCAATTTTTATTTACTTACCTAAACAATTGAGGGTACCTTTTCTTCATATCATTCTCAAATTCAGATGTTGATTCTTCATAAATGTGATTTCTCCACAATACCATTACAATATGGGTTACCTTATTCCGCAATACATGATATATATGATCAAGAATCCAAATATCTTTCTCTTCATACGAAATGTTCTTTTTATCTGAACTAGTTATGGAATCAATATAATAGATGAATCGGGAACATAATTTCTCAACATAAAAACATGAAAAACATTTTGTACCTAATAAAAACACAGAGGAAAATTTACTTGGAATGAAAATACTCCAATATTTTATGTGATTTCAAAAGGGACAATGAACATTGGTCCAATAATTCTTTCTATCCAAAATGCATCACACTTTTCCAATGATTGATTTTAAGGGAGACATGGTCACCTACCTCAAAAGATAGTTTTTTACATCTATTTGTTGCATAGCTATTCTGCATACTCTAAGCTGTCCTCATGTGATGCTGGATCATCATTTCATTTTCAGCCACTTCCTATACTAACATTGGTCCCCTGAAATTTATTTCACTAACATCATCCCAAAATGATGGATTCTGACACCACCATCCATACAAATACTAAAAGGTTGCCATCAGAATACTGTAATGAAAAATGTTATTATATGAAAATTTCACTAAATAATAATTTTGATCCCAACTTCCCTGGTATTCCATTAGACATGTTCAAAGAATATACTCAAATGATTGTATCGTTCGTTCTGGTTTCCCATCTGATGGAGGATGACTTTCACAAATTTAGAAGTGTACTTAGGATCACGGTTAGAAAAAATTGAATGAGGAACTCCATGTATCCTAAAAATCACTTTGAGGTACTGTCATGAAATCCGGTCAAGTGTCATTGTATCTCTAATAGAAAGAAAATGTGTAGATTTTGTCAGTCGATCAGTAATAACTCAAATCACATTGTTACCTTTAGAAGTCCTAGGTAATACCCCCACAAATTCCATGGATATATTCTCTAATTTCTACTCCATCAATATAAGTGGCTGAATAATCCCATTAGTTAGTTGTCACTCTACATTAACATGTTGAATTATCAAACATTTCATAGTATAATGGGCAATATCATTTTTCATTATATACCACCAGTAATCATCCTGAAGGTCTTGGTACATCTTAGTAATTCTAGGACAAACTGAAAATAGAGAACTATGAGATTCACAGAACAAATATATCTTCACCTGAGGATCAAATGGCACACACAATCATTTAAGAAATATCAAAACACAATCTTTATCAATGTTAAATTTTGGAAACATACCCGTTTTAGCCAATTCTACTTTTCCCTATAGCTCTTGTTCATTTTGGTTTTCTTGCTTGATTCTATCTGATAATGATGACATCACTGAAACCTGAAACAAAATATATGAATTTCTGACAACAAAAAATTATAAGACAAAATATATCAAATTATTTATCAAGGGATCATGTTCCCAACATAAAATGGTTAATGATTCATGGTGAATTCTACTCAAGTAATCCACTACTTAGTTTTCTTTTCCTTGATGTTAATTGATTTTGAAGTCATAATCCTTTAACAGTTCAAGCCATCTTTTATACATCATGTTCATTTATTTCTGAGTGAATATATATACTTCAATCTTTTATGGTCAATATATATTTCATATTTGGCTCCATATAAATATAGCCTCCAAATTTTAAAAGTAGTAAACCACAGCTGCTAGTTCCGGATCATGTGTAGAGTAATTTAACTCATGAGGTTTCAACTGACGTGAAGAATATGCAATTACCTAATCATTATATATCAGAGGACAACCATGTACCTTCATAGAAGCATCAATATAGAAAAAAACTACTCATTTGTAGACGGTACATTCAGAAAAAATCATTCACCAATCTTCTTTTCAATTCATGAAAAAAATCATCACATTCTTTTGTCCATATAAACTTAACATCATTATGAGTTAACTAAGTCATTGGGCAGGATAACCGTGCATTGTTTTCAACAAAACATTTGTAATAGCCCGCTAGACCAATTTTTGGATTTTATTTATATTTTTTCGTATTTTCCATTCTTAAAAAACATTTTTCTTAGGAGGATCAACAATTATTCTATCATTAGAAACAATGCGACCAAAGAATTAAATTTGTTACAATCAGAATTCAAATATGCTAAATTTCAAAAGATATTATTTTTTTTATGGTTTTCAATAAACCGATTAGATGATTTTCGTGATCCAATTTACTTCTAGAAAACCAAACATTTCATCAATAAAATTAATCAATAATTAATCCATATACTCATGAAATATTATGTTTATAAGATCCATGAATAAAATAGGTGAATTTGTCAATCCAAATAGAATATGCAGAAACAAATAATGTCCATATCATGTATGAAAAGAAGTTTTCAGAATGTCATATTCCTTCACCATTAGTTGACGGTACCCAAATCTCATGCAAATATTGAAAAAACAATGAGCTGTCTGGAGCTGATCAAACATGTCAACGATATGAGGCAAAAGATACTTTTTTTAATAGTTAATTTTATTTAATGCTATATAAGCATTGAAAATCATCATGGAACCATCATTATTTGTAATGAACATAATAGAAACACCCCATAGTGAAGTGCTGAGATGAATAAATTCTTTCAGATGAATCTCTTACAAATAATCTTTCAATTCAAGTTGTTCCAATTATGTCATTTGATAAGGGGGTTTTGAAATTGGCTTAGTATCAGGAACTATGTCAATTGTAAATTACACTTCTTGATTAGGTACTACACCATGAAAATCACAAGAAAAATAATCTATGAATTTATAAATGATATAAACATCATTAATCTTAACAGTTTCCTTATTTTCATCAATGTGACAAAGAGAACTTTCATTTCAATCTATTAATAGTTTATTAGATTCGTGGTAGGATATCAACGGTATCAGTTAATTCTTGTAAAAAACTAAAACTCAAAATGAAAAACAACTTCTTTGTAACACTCCAATCTTCCACGGTACACTTCTCTTTGAATAATACAGTAGCGTTTGTTGTATGCAACTTCATGTTCTAACACACCACAACCAATCAAACTAGTCGTTATGAATAGTAATACCCACTTTGTGAAATTTTTAAAATTTTATACTTCAATATGGACTTCATTTTTGGATTTGGAATATAGAAATTTTCCTAGGGTGAATAATTGGTATTTTTCTGATAACATTCAATTGTTTATGAATAGTGAAAAAACACAGAGTTATAGTTTAAAACTGAATTTTTATTTAAATAATTATTTATTTTATTTAAATTTATTTTAAGTCAAAATAGATACATAATACTTATATAATTTCAATGTAAGTCATTGGAGTCAGTTTATAATCATTTTATTTATTTAAAAATGTTATTGAACTTTTCACCATCTTTTACCCACATCCTAGAAGAATATGAAAATTCGCATAAAACATAATTTACCCCCTTTTGTGAGTTGAGTTACGAAAATCTGAGAGACATAGTTAATATAAAGGAGTAAAATGTTGTTAAATAAGATAAAAATAATTTTTGGTGAATAGTAACTTTTTACATTTATTTACCATTGTTAAATGTTAATTTGGTAATTAAGGGTAAAAATGATATTATTATTACACTAAAACAAGTCCTAATTTAGTATTATAAGTATAATTCGACCAAAAACAACCTTAGGAATAAAATATGATCCTCTATGGTCCACTTTTATTAGATTCGGACATTTAATATTATTTTATTTGAAAAAGAGTCAAAAGAGTTAAAATAAATGTTTAATAAATAAAACATTTTTAATATAGGGTTACACATAAGAAAAATTTGGATAAAAATATTAATTATAAAGATAAAATGATTTCATACATAATTGTATTTTATTTTGATTTTTTAGACATTAAATAATTTAATTTATTTATGACACAATGATGATGCATTAATTACCTAATTAACAAAATATTAAAATAATTGATATTATAAATATCCAAATAAATGTAATTTTAGAATTTTTATGAATTCCACTAATTTTCTAGGATAATATGACATATTAATGTTGGAAATATATGTTATGTTTATTAACCATATTATATAAAAATACAAAGATACATGGTAAAGGTCAAACTATTTAACATAGACATAAATCTAAATGATAAAGCTAATATAGTGACCAAAACCTGTATAAAACCTATTGGTTGAGTGATGTTTGACCCATACCCACCTTATCCTTTAAATAATCAATTTTAGAGCCAGTAGGAACTGAAAATGGTTTTATTATAAAATAATATTTCTAGCTTTTCTTAAGGTGCCCCTCACCCCTCTTATAAAAGGGAACTCCCCCTTCTCTATAATTCACACCATAAATTCCATTTGGATCATCCAAATGCTTCCCAAATACCATACTGAATATCCTACCTTCATCCTATAGGCCTTACATTAGTCATAAGACCATCCTATAGAGCCGTTTTGATCAAATCAAATGGAAGAACCTGAAGAAGATGTATATATTTCACCACCCTCTTTCTTGTTCCTTTCTTCTACCACTTTCTTTTTCTTTGTTGTTTCCATTATAAACTAATATCTCTAGTATCTTCTATGTACTATGATGTTATTAAAAATATGGTAGAACTGGATTCAATATTCTATCTATCCTTTGAATAAAATTTCATCATACGTGCGTATGTACGGATTACCGTCTCCACGCCGTGGTGTAATTATTATTCAATACATTATTATATGGATGGGTATAATAACATTGTTTAATTGATGTAAATAGTAAATATAACATGATAATGATTCTTTATATATGATATACTATCCATTTATAATATTGTAGCTCGTGTGTACGTATGGATTACTGTCCCCACAAAAGCGATAAGATATCTTCCCTATCGAATCCACTCAAGAATAATATTCATTAGACGATTAAAAATAATGTCTAAAGACTTGATATAATTCAGGATATGAATAATATACATCCCATCCATAACAAATATTACTCACATAACAAAGAATATAAATGAAAAGGAATCTGTTAACACCCTAAACAACTATAATACAAAGATAGTATTAACATATTAATGTTAAAAGATCATATATGATATCATAATAATGAATATTAATAATTTATAATTTAATAACAATATATCACCATTATACAGGATTTTGACCTACCCTCGACCAAGGAAATGTATAAGGTAAGGGTTAATTTCACAATCTCTTTATTATCTGAGGTTGTTTTCACATAAGTATCTACTGGGAACCATTTATCATACGCATCCATGTTTCTTAAAAATGTATTTGAAAACATTCTTACTATTTTATCGAATATGGGCTAAAGTCATATATACCATTGTTTGACTTTTTATACGATGCTTATAAAATAATATTTCCATCATTTTCCAAACAAGGTCCTTTTTAACCTTTTTATCAGAATTAACGTATGAACGTATTTTTTTAACTTATACGACGGGTGTGGCTATTTTCCACCGATAAAAAATCGCCAAAGATTCCTTTACAAGCTTATAATAATATTTTCAATGTAAATGCTTTCTTTTATAATTATGTGACTTTTAAATGATTTCAAAAAAAGAAATATTTCTCTCATATAGTTTGGTTTCATATATTTCTACATCCTTTGAGGGATTTTAAGCATATTTGAAGTTGATTTATTATGATACAAAACATCCATATTGTATTGAAGGTTTTTTTATATGTTTGACTGTGGATGTGGTATTTTTATATCATTCATGGTTTATGGAGAAAGTATTAACATTTCGTATTCTAGTTTTAAAAATAATGTTTATGTTATGTTTAATCCAATTCTTATGAGGAATGCATTGGACTTAGTGACTGGTGGATCCTACTATAGCTCCTCGATGCATCGATAGGTCTAATGAGACAAACTAGTGTCTTGGAACAAGGCCTTGAAAAAATCTTATTTATATTCTTGGCACAAGGCCTTGACTATGTGACTATGATAGTCTGGCATTATGCATTCCGTAATTTTTAAAGTGGTTATTGATATTTAAAGTGATTATTCGACTATTAGAATATCAATGTGAATAAGTAAATTGAATTATTTCATTTTATTTTTCCCACATTATGATGAAGTTCATGTTTAGAAGGCTTCTGTTTTAGCTATACATTTCCTTAAATTTTTATGCTTATTTATGAATTTCTCTGCTATATTTTTATTCTTACTGAGCATCTGAGAACACCCCATTCTATGTTTTATTTTTCCCAGGATGTGAAGAAGTATTTTGTGATTGACATGTAGGAATATTATTAGGATATATGAGTGTGGACTATGGATACTATGTTGTTGTAGTTTTTTACTTTATGATGTAACGTAAGACTTATGAATGTATCAAGTGTTTCCAAGGATACTAAACTAATCTGTATTTTGAGATTTGATCTTTTGTGATCATGCGAATGTTATGTAATAATGCATCAAATCATGGTAACTAGTGTCAGGGCATTACATTTTCTATCAGAGGAATTTTTTTAAAATCCTTAGAAACTAGATTTAGATAGACTCTGATTAGAGCACATAGACCTAAGATGGACATTGAGGATTAGTATTGAATGACATCCTAGAATATCGGTATTGTAGAGATTTTGTTAGTTTTCATAGAAATTTATCCTTATCTGGATATGAGCAGGTAGAGGCTGCTCTGGCACAGATGCACATTGGGGTAAAAACAGAAAACACCGCTTTGAGCAAGAATCGAACATGAACTGATGAACGTTAATGGGAATTTTTACACTATTGGTTATGACACTGCTTATGGATATGCTAAGGATACCTCAAATTTTTTACAAACCATTATGAATGGTTTATTGGTATATAATTTTTGAAAGAATTTTTTTTTATGATTATGGATTATATCCATAAACTATTGGATTTATGTTAAGTGTCTTACAAGTTCGTATTTATGTAATGCGATTTAGAAACTAGTCTAATGTATGACATTGTTTATAAATGATGACTAGTGGAAGGAATGGAAACTGTATCAATGCATGAAATCCATATAGGGATCTCTCTCCTTCTCATGATTTTTATAGTGGAGTTGGTGATGCAACTGGTGCTGATCAACTAATCACCATACTTGGAAAACTCACTCAGGTTATGAATAATAAACTTTCCCATTTGGAACACCCTCATCTGCAGTGTGGAGGAACAATGTTAGATTTCTTCATGAGGAAAAAACAACCAACATTCAGTGGGGGTAAAAATCCACTAGTTGCTAAGAAATGGATAAATTCCTTAGAGAAAATATTACATACCTTGGGGGTAGCGAAAGGGAATATTTTGTCATGGATGTTAACCGCATCACTAGAGATGCTGATCAATAGTGGTCACTGATTCAAAACATGAAGGAATATAATAAAGTATAAAATATGGAATAGAGGGACGGTAAAGATAGTTTCATAGAAAAATACTTTCCTCATGACCATCGAATGGATATGGAATGACAATTTATGAGTCTGAGGAAAAAGGACGACGAGAATGTTGCAAAGTATGAGTCTAACTTTACATGGTTACCAAGGAATTCTGAAGATTATATACATACCCCAAGAAGTAAGATTGATCATTTCTTTGATGGGTTAAAACCATTTATCTGTCGAGCATTAGTCTCAAAATCCTTCTCATCGTACAAATATATTGTCTCATGTGCAATTAAGACAGAAAAAGAATTCTCCAAGTCTTATGACATTAAATAAAATCAAGAGAAGAAGAGATCTGTTGATCAATATAGAAAAGGAAATAAGGGGAAGAAGGTGAAAGTTGAATATCCATCCTACAGTAAAGGTGGGAAGAAACACCATGGTACTTGCTTATAGGGAAGGGGAGTTTGTTACAAGTTTAGTGAAAAGGTCCACCAAGCTTGTGAATTCAAGGTGAAGAAAGAAGCTACTGATGTTCAATGCTATAATTTCCAAGATATGAGACATTATTAAAATGAATTTCCTAAGTGTCAGAGGATCTTAACTATGAAAAGGCCAATGGAAAATGTCCAAGTTATTCTATCACTACTGCTGAGATAGAAGCTCTGAAATATGTGGTCGTAGGTCATTTAATGGTTTCCTCATGATTAGAAAATGCTTTATTTGATTCTGGATAATCGCATTGTTTCATATCTTCCATGATTGATATGAAAATTAGATATTTCCAATTTTATTTAACAAGGGAGTTTTCAGTCATGGCTCCTAAGGGAAGTATAATCGCAACAGTGTTTTGTGAATCAGTTCCCATTAGAGCATATAAATGTTTTTTATCAGCTGATCTCATCGTCATACCCATGATTGAATTTGAGGTAATCATCGGTATGGAATGACATTAAGACCATGATGCAAATATTTATTAGAATAATAAAGAGGTTTCAATTTTTGATGATGATAATAATGAACACCTTATCTTTAGAGCAGAATCATCACCACCTGATTCTTATCTATATCCACCCGTAGTAGCTCAACTAAATTAAATTATTGGGTAAGAAGTGTATGAAATAACTCTGGGTGAGGAATGTAATGTTCGTATAGAGGATAAACCTATTCTGAAAGAATATGTTGATGGGTTTCTAGAGGATTGACATGGAAATCCTCTAGAATGAGAAATTGAGTATTCTATTTACTTAATTCCTCGTTCAACGCCCATATCGATGACCCCTTATAGAATGACCACTGTGGAATTAGTTGAACTAAATAAACAAATAATGGAATTGAGTAATAAGGGATTTATTTGCCTTAGTGTTTCTCAATGGGAATCCCCTTTCCTCTTTGTTAAGAAGAAAGATAGGTCTATGAGGATATGCATTGACTACAGTGAGATCAACTCTATAACAATAAAGAACAAGTATCCCCTACCTCACATTGATGATTTATTTGACCAAATGCATGTATCTAAATTATTTTCGATGATTGAACTTTGATCTGGATATAATAAGTTGTGTGTGAAGAAAGAAGACATTCCAAAGACAACTCTTCAAAACAGGTACGAGCATTACGAGTTTACAGTAATGCCTTTTGGGATGACTAATGCACCATTTTTCTTCATGGATCTAATGAACATAGTTTTCAAGGAATATCACAATGAATTTGTAGAGTTATTTATTGATGATATCTTGGTATACTCCAAAACCTATGAAGATCATGAAAATCACTTGCTCATTATCCTGAAGACTCTTTGAAGACATGAATTTTATGGGATATTAAGCAGGTGTGAATTCTGGATACAGGATATTTCTTGTCATGGACATATTGTCTCTATGGATGGCATCTTTGTTGATCATTCAAATACCAAGGCAATCCATGAATGTCTAGCACCGAAAATTATAAATGAGCTACACAGTATTATTGTTTTAGCAGGTTATTATCGATGTTTCGTCCAGAATTTTTCTTGGCTGGCTATCCCATTAACAAATCTCACATGAGAAGGGGTAAAATTTGTTTGGACAAATGATTGTGACGAATGTTTTGAATAACTGAAGAGAATATTATTCAATTCTACTATATTGACTCTACCATCATGGAATGATGGGTTTGTTATTTATTGTGATGCATCGAGGAAAGGACATATACGTGTCCTTATGCAGAATGATAGAGTTATTTCCTATGCATCACGACAACTGTGAATTGATGAGAAAAACTATCCTACTCATAATCTTGAGTTAGCAGCTGTAATATTTTCTTTGAAGAATTGGAGAAACTATATCTATGGTAGAAATTGTGAGATTTAAACTAATCATAAGAGTTTGATGTATATTTTCTCACAGAAATAACTCACCATCAGGAAAAGAAGATGGCTTGATCTACTCAGGGATTATGATTGCACTATACACTACCACCTGGGGAAGGAAAATAAGGTGGAATATGCCTTGAGTAGAAAGGATCATGGTTTTTAGAACAAGATAGGAGTTGTAAAGGATCCTATATACATGGATCTATTAAAGAGGGTTATGAGAATAACCATGTAAGGGGAAACATCGATACTTTTTTAAATGGTTTCCAAACCATCTTTACTAGAAAGGATAAAGAGTTCTCAAACCAATGATGAAATGTTTCAAAAGAAGATTAATGCTGTGAATGTTGAGAGATTGAGTGACATTGTGTATGAAGATGGAATTTGTAAATTTGGGAAGAGACTTTGTGTTCCCGATATACCTGATCTAAAAATGGAATTGTTGGACGAATCTCATAGTTCTTATTTCTATATACACTATGGGAGCACCAAGATGTATAGATATTTGAAAGAACATTTTTGGTGGGACAATATGAAGAGGGAGATTGATAATTTCGTTTCATGATGTATGGTTTGTCCACAACTGAAAGCTGGAAGGAGCCTAGAAGATTCATGCAACCTCTTCACATACCTGAATGGAAATGGGATAATATTACGATGGACATTCTCATGGGACTACCAAAGACTCCTAGAAGGAATAATGAAATATAGGTCATTGTTGATCATCTTACCATGTCATCACATTTTTTTTCTATAAGGGAGGATTTACCACATAAACGTCTAGAATGACTATATATTAATGATGTTTTGAGACTTCATGGAGTACCCCTATCGATTGTTTTTATCTTGATCCATGTTTTAAATTAAGATTCTAGAGACGTCATCAGAAATCCCTGGATATTAAACTTAATTTGAGCACTGCATACCACCCCCAAACTGATGGAAAATCAAAACAGACTATTCAAACCTTAGAAGATATGTTGAGGTCATGATCACTTGACTTTCAAGGTATTTGGGATCAATATTTACCTCTGGTAGAATTTTCCTATAAGAATAACTTCTATTCAAGTATTTGGATAGAACCATATGAAGCGTTATATGGATAGAGATGTCGCACACCATACTGTTGGGATGATGATGGTGAATGAAAACTCGTAGGCCAAGAACCCGTGGAAGAAATGATAGAAAAGATGAAGGTAATCCAAAACCACATCAAAGCATCTCAAAGTAGGCAGAATAGCTATGACGATAACTAAAGAAAGGATTTGTAATTTCATGTATGAGATAATGTTTTCTTGAAGGTATATACATGGAAGGGTGTTATACATTTTGGTAAGAAAGGAAAATTGAGTCCTAGGTACACCAGACCAATCAAAATTCTAGATCGAATTGGGGCTATAGCTTACCATTTGGAAATTCCACCAAATCACTCCAATGTTCACGATGTGTTCCACGTATCACTATTGAGAAATACATATCTGACACAACACATGTACTCGCCTATGAGGAATTAGAACTGGTACTCGATTTGTCTTATATCATAGATCCCTTCATGATTCTTGATACGAGAGAACAAGTTTTGAGAAACCAAACGACTCGTCTGGTAAAATTTCTATAGAGAAACCATATGATGGAAGAGGAAACGTGGGAACCTGAGGAACTTAAGATGAAGATCCACCAGAGAATTTTTATGAAGTAATATTATAGAAATTTCCAGGAAGAAATTATTTGATGGTGGGGAGAATGTAACACCCCAAGCTTCCATGGTACACTTCACTTTGAATAATACTGTAGCGTGTGTTGTACGGAACATCGAGTTCTAAAACACCACAACAAATCAAACTAGTCGTTATTAATAGTAATACCCACATTTTGAAATTTTAAAAATTTTATATTTCAAAATGGACTTCATTTTTGGATCCAGAATATCAAAATTATCCTAGGGGTATTTTTTGATATTTTTCTAGAAACATTCAATTTTTTATGAATAGTGAAAAACACTGAGTTATAGTTTAAAACTGAATTTTTATTTATATAATTATATATTTTATTTAAATTCGTTTTAGGTAAAAATAGATACATAATACCTATAAAAGTACAATGTAATCCATTGGAGTCATTTTATAATAATTTTAGATATATAAAAATTCGGTCGACCTTTTAACCTGCTTTTACACACGTCCTAGAAAAATTTTCAAATTAATATAAAACATACTTTTACGGCTTATATCAAATGAATTTTGAAAATCTGAGAGAAACAGTTTATATCAAGATATAAAATGTGGTTCAATAAGATTAAAATAATTTTTGTTGAATAGTATCTTTTTAGTTTTATTTTCAACGGTTAAAAGTAAATAGGGTAATTAAGGGTAAAAATGATATTATTATTACCCTAAAACATGTCCCAATTATATTGAATAAGTATAATTAGACCAAAAATAATCCTTAGGAATAATATATGAACCTTTTTGGTCCACTTGGATTAGATTAGGACACTTATTATTATTTTATTTAAAGAATAGTCAAAAGTGATAAAATCAAAGTTTAATAAATAACACATTTTTAATATATGGATACAAATGAGATAAATTAAATCTATAAATATTCATTATAAAGATAAAAATATTTCCTACAAAATGGTATTTTATTTATATTTTTTAGACATGAAATAATTTAATTTATTAATGACACAATGATGAGGCAGTAATTACATAATTTATGAAATATTAAAATAATTGATATTATAAATATCCAAATATTTTTAATTTGATATTTTTTATGAATTAATATAATTTTAAAGGTTAATATGACACATTATGGATGTGTAGATGAATTTCGTTTAAATCAATAATGCTGTTATGAATTTTCGAAAATCAAAATTCCAAATAGTGTCAGAATTGACATAAAAGTGTTTTTAAAACAAATATTATATTATTAATTGATATTCTATTTCTAAAAATCTATGGCTCGTCCAAAAGACTTATATAATGATAGGTGTCTTATTAATTAACCATTTGGGGTTCACTTGGAAGTATAATGTATGTTTATTAACCATATAATATAAAAATAAAATGAAATGTGGTAAATGTCAAACTATTTAACATAGAGTTAAATCTAAATGATAAAGTTAATATATTGACAAAAACCTGTCTAAAACCTATTGGATGAGTGGTATTCAACCAATAACCTCATTAGCCTTTAAATAATCCATTTTGGAGCAATTATATATCAAACTTTATTTTATTATAAAAATATATTTCTAGCTTTTCCTAAGGTTCCCCTCACCCCTCTTATAAAAGGGCACACCCCTTCTCTCTAATTAACACCATCAAAGCCATTTGGCTCAGCCAAACTCTTCCCAAATACCCTCTAAACTATCCTACCTTCATCCAAGAGGCCTTCCTTTAGTCAGAAATCCATCCTAAAGAGACCTTTTTATCAAATCAAAAGGATGAACCCGAAGAAGAGGTAAATATTTCACCACCCACATTCAAGTTCCTTTCTTCTTACACTTCCTTTTTATTTGTTGTTTCCATTATAAAATATTAAATCTAGTATATTCAATATACTGTGATGTTATTATAAATATGGTACATCCAAATTCCTTATTTTATCCATCCTTTGAATAACATTTCACCATACGTGTGTACGTACAGCTTACTGTCTCCACGTCGTGGTGTAATTGTTATTCAATACATTATTATTTGGATGGGTATAATAATGATGTCTAATTGATGTAAATAATAAATATAACATTATAAATATTCATTATATTTGATATAACATTCAATTATATATTATTTTATTGTCAAAAAATGATATTCTCGGTCGTGCGTATGTACGGATTACCATCTCCACGAACGTGATAAGATTCATTCCCCATCGTATCCATTCAAGACTAATTTTCATTAGAAGATTAAAAATAATTTTTAAATACTTGATATAATTCTGGATATGAATAAGATACATCCCATCCATAAAATATATGACACACATAAGAAATAATATAAAGGAAAATGAATCTGTTAGCACACGAAAAAACGATAATACAAAGATATTATTAACAAAGCAATGTTAAAAGATCATATATGATAGCATATTAATGTATATGATTATTTTATAATATATTAATGATTATTTCACCATTATAAAGGTGGTTAAACTACCCTCTAACAAGGAAAAGTACAAGGTAAGGGTTATTTTCAAAATCTTTTTATTATCAGAGGTTGTTTTTACGCAAGTATATACTGGTAACTCTTTATCATCCCCATCCATGTTTCTTAAAAATGTATTTCAAAATATTCTTATTATTTTATAGACTATGGTTTAAAGACATTTATACCCATGTTTTACTTTTTATAAAATGTTTGTAATGGAATCTTTCATCGTTTTCCAAAAAAGTTTCTTTTTAACATTTTCGATAGAATTAAGGTAAAAATGTCTTTTTTTAACTTACACGGTGGGTGTGGCTATTTTCCGTCGTTATAAAATCATCGAAGATTCCCATAAAATATTATAAAAATATTATTAATTTATATTTTTTCATTTATATCATGTGACTTTTAAATGTTTTAAAAAAAAGATATTTCTCTCAAATAGTTTTGATTTCATCTATGTCAACATCTTTTGGTGGATTTTAAGTTATTTGATGTTGATTTATTATGATAAAAAATTTAATATTGTATTGAAGTTTTTTTGATATGTTTGACTGTGGATGTGTTATTTTTATACCATTCATGTGTTATGGAGAAAGTATTGACATTTCGTATACTAGTTTTAATACGAATGATTATGTTATGTTTAAACCTGTTCATATAAGGAATGTATTGGACTTAGTAAGTGACGGGTGGAGCCCTCTATAGCTCCTCAATGCATCAGTAGGTCTCATGAGACAAACTAGTGTCTTGGCCCAAGGCCTTGAAAAAATATTATCTGTAGTCTTGGAACAAGGCCTTGACTATGTGGTTATGTTAGTCTGTCATTATGCATTCCATCATTATAAAAGTGGTTATTGATATTGGATATGATTATTCGACAAGTTGGATATCCATGTGAATAAGTAAATGGAATTATTTAATTTTATTTTTTCTATATTATTCTTAATATAATTTTTAAAAGGATTTTGTTTTAGGTAAAAATTTTCTTAAATTTTTATGCTTATTTATGAATGTATCAGCTATATTATTATCCTTACTGAGCATCTGAGCTCCCCCTTTTATATGCTTTATTTTTTCCAGGATGTTAAGAAGTATTTTTTGACTGACTTGCTGGGATAGTCTGAGGGGATATGGGTGTGGACTCTGGAGACCATTTTGTTGTAGTTTTTCTCTTTATGGTGTAATGTAAGACTTATTAATGTATCTAGTGTTTCCAAGGCTACTAAACTAATCGTTCTTTTGAGACTTGATCATTTGTGATCATGCCAATATTTTGTAATAATGCACAAACTCTGGGTAACTGGGGTCAGGGCATTACATTATTTTTCTCTACAATCAGTGGCATCATGATAAAAAGAGCGCCATACCTTCCCAAAAATAACATCAAACTCCACTAGAGGAAAAAAAACAAGGTTAGAATGTAAAATCATTCCAAAAAAATTATTGCCAAATTCTAAATTTTTTTTCTTCTAATATATTATTCTAGGGTTCTTTAACATAAGATCTAGATTCATTTCTTGAGGATGAATTTATAATTTGGATAAACATTTCGTGGAAAGGTAAAAAAGTGTTGACCCTGTATCAAACAAGAATTTACCAAAATTCATGTAAACAAATAATTTACCTAACCTCATATCATTTGATGGCTCAAGAAATACGGATATAGTCGAAAGGATGTATCCACATCTTTAGGCATCCAATCATGCAGATTTCCTGCTTGAGTGACTATATTTGAACAAACATTAGCATAAAGACCAAGTTCTTTACAATTAAACCATCTAAACACAAACATACCAATAAATTTTGGATCACCTTCCATTCATTCATGAGACATGTTCCCAAACATTCCACATTGTTAGTATTCAAAAAACTCGGAATACATTCTCTATGATACTTTTTACAACATATTTCACAAGAAGAGAAATTCATTTTCACACCACCAGACATTTTTTATGAGTTCTTCCCCATTTCCTGCCAACCTGAACTCTTCTTATTCTTTTCATTATGAAGAAATAATGTGTTTGTAAACAGTATATTACCTTTTTAATAACCTTAAACAAGTTTCTCATAGATTTTAAACTCTCATGATTCCAAAGGCCATTGAATAAGAGGGTTCAAACTAGAGTAAATCTATTAAATTTACTATTATTGTTCTGAGTAAAATCTATTATGTACCAGAAAAGTCTTGTAAAATGGCATTATATGAAGCCACAAATTCATGATATTTTTTCCTTAGTTCCAATAATTGTTTATACATTCTATGTCAAGCATTTTTACGAAAATATTTTTTTTTGAAAAAGATTCATAAATTTTCCCTTTTTAGACTATCAAGATCATCTTTTTATCGTATTCTAAAATAGAGACCACACTAATCGAATTCAACTGAAAAATTTGTTAATGGATAGTATTACCTTTTAGAACTATAAACATCCATGACATCAAATATCTTTTCAAGAGCATTGATCCATCCCTCAAATATCATTGTATCACCAGTTCAAAAGAAAGCAGGATAATGTTGATATAAGAAATGCTCCACAAAATAAATGATACCTCATGGTAGATAAAGTTCCTCTATTTCACAGATACAACTACCATTTATTGTGCATGTTAACCAGACCATTAATTTCTCTAATGGATCGGTTCTGATTCCCACCATTCCGGGATAGAAATTCTGACATGTATCAGCCTCGTGGAACCTTTCTACATCTATTTCCATGTTTCTTCTATGGAAATCCATTCTAGATAGACATATCTTAGTTGAAGAAACATGGTTACCATCAAATTCTATTTCATTTTAAATAAACCATAAAGTAATTATTATATAGGGTATTCAATTAACCTCATACTAAGCCAAAATGTTGTCTAAACCTTCCTTTGATACCAACTATCAAGACCCATATTTAAAAAATTAAATCAACATGAATTTTTTTTAATAATATACATTTATAACACATTGATGATCTTTTCAGGTATATATTTTTAGGGAATTTTTATTTTTTACATACATAACATACCACATTTATAAAAATATGAAACTAATAAAAATATTATCCATTTTTTTATTGTATAAAACATTAAAACATAAAACATGATTTTTTTTAAAAAAATATTCGATAAATTTCCCAAGAGTCCCATATTACACATAACCATCTATATATTCTATGAAAAACATTTATAAACACCGAATGAGTTCCAAACACATTAAGGGATACAATGAAAGAAATTCGTAGTCATGTGATAGAAAAATAAAACCCACAATATAAATACAAAAATTCATAGAATAATGATGTATTTAACTTGTGACATATATACCATATCATTCTTATATTCACCCTTACACATGGAATAAATATTTGGACAAATTCCATCTCCAGAGTTACCAACGCATTGGAGAGCTATAATGGGGCTCAACCGTCATATATTGAGCTATAACATGCTCTACCGTAAATATCATGAGATATAATGGGGATCACACAACATATCCTGAGCTATAATTGCCTCTACCCAACATAAATAATTTCCACATAACATACTATGAATAAAACATTGTATAACTCATATACACCATTGACAAAAACACATTCACATTTCCAAATAAATTATTTCTCGTAAAAATCTCTCATAGACCATATAAATTTCAAAAACGAGAATGAAATATATTTTTTTTAAAATATATAAATATATAAGGGAGACAATATGGTTATAAAGCATCATGACATTAGAATAGTAAACTCATGTTAGGCAGAAGAACAATCTATTTGGATTTCGTAATGGAGACATTTAAAATGATTTTAAGTGGGAGGTCCGTTACAAATAACATAACATTAAAGAAAGAATTGATTAAATAGAGAAAATAAGAATATATACTACAGATACTGATAATAAAAAATTATATAATCAAATAAAATTTCATAATTAATCTTAGCATAAAGAAAATCAATGAAGTTGAAGGTTAACCGCAAGAATAGAAATTGGGTTTAAAATTCACTTATGAAATTTTGGCATGATATCAGGTGTACATGGGAGGGATTAATGAGATATAATGAGGTATATCATTAGTAATATATAATAACGTATTTATTTGGGATGTTTGAATATATACCCCATCATTATTAATTAAAAATAAAAGGACACAACTTAAATGATATTCTAGATAAAAAGTGACAGAGAGAGAGAGAGAGAATCCCATAACTACGGTTACACTTCCTTGAAACGTTTTTAAAACTCTTGTATAGTGGTTAAAACAGTGTTATTATTATTTTACGAAAACATTTTCATGTTTATAGAATTTTATATTGTAAAGACCTAAGAATTTCAAGAAATTTTTTTTCATAATTTTCTTTGGGTTTTTACGAGTACACAGTTTCTGACGGCGCCTGATTCCGATGCCCGGTGTGCCCGGAATCATTTTCCGAAGTTTAGCTCGGGTACGTTTTATGAACGAACGAGTGGGTTTTTTTCTAACATTTGAGCATGTGCTCGGAATCGAATTCTGACGGAACCGATGGAATCACCGCGCCGGTAATTTCTTAGAAACACCTTTTTCGGAGTTGTATTTGCTCGGGTGTGGTTTTTAAATTTTGTGGTTAAGTAAAGAAATAAAATAAAAGTGGTGCAAAAAATTTTATTTTATTTTTTTTAACATAGCTAAGTGGATGAAGTGAGACCCACAATATCCTACCCACTAGGTAGGATATTTTTGAGGTGGGGCCCACACGAGGCCCAACGTTTCTTTTCTACCTAAACCCCCTCCTTTAATTATGTAACGCACCCACACACCCCTTTTTAATGAAGTCAACCCTTGCGTTTAATCTGGTTAATAAACGCCTCATTATTTTGGCGGTTTAAACGTTGCAATTAATTCACTTAATTGATGTTTCATTTTTAAATTTTAAAACGTTGTCTTGTGTGTTAATAAAATAAGACAACTCTTATTTTATTAAGGGTTGTTGGGTTGTGAGAGGTTTGAGAGAAATCACTCAAGCCGTGAAGCACTCCTTCCTAGACTAAGAACGCGAAGAACGCGAAGAACGTGAAGAACGCTGACCTCCGACGAAGGTCGAAAAGAACGTCGGATCCTCGGAGATCGACGACGCGACGCCGACAAATCCTTCTTCCGCGACGCGAAGATCCCCCTTCCGCAACGCCTTCTTCCATGACGTGCAATTCCGTGACGAACCCTCGCTCGACGACGCTTGAGGTAGAGGTTTTTGGTTCAATTAAATCTACATGATTTATATCCTCAACATGTGTTTAAAATTTGTCAGATGTCGTTTGAACTACTAACGCAGTGGGTGCGGACCAAAAAACAAGTCTGAACCCACCGTTTCTTCATTCTTGGTGTGCGGATTGGCGGGCGATGACAAAGCAGGCCGCAAGAGAATTTTGAGGTCTTCTCAATGAAGATCCAATCCTGGGAGGACCGCAAGCGAAGACGGCAGGAAAAACGCACCACCGGAGCACGTCTGGTGGTATGTGGAAAACACCACTGGTGCACCTCATCGGCACGGCGGCGCCCATCGCGACGCCGGGAAGGGCCGCCGCTAGTCCCACGACCGCACATGACCGAGGGAGGCGGGACGCAGCGTTCGGTGGCAAGGGGTAGCCGCCATGCGTGGGGGGGGGGATTCATTCATGGGTGCGGCGCCCCCCCCCCCCCCCCCTTTGCGCGGCCGCTCGGCCAGCGCCGAGCCGCCCCACGCGGCCAGGGCCGGGCCGCCCCGGGTCGGGCCGGCCGCACGAGGTCGGGCCACCCTAGGCGGGCCGCCGCGCTACACCGGCCGGGCCAGGCCATGCCCAACCGGGTCGGACCTGTACCAGTGTCAGGTCGACCCGGTTCGGGCCGACCTAGGGGGTTAGGCCGGGTCGGACCGGGCCCAGACCCCCGATTTTCAGACTGTTTCGGTCTGTTGCCCGTAACATGGGATAAGGAACTCTTATCGATGCACCATCAATTGCATAGCGATCCTTGGATCGGGATGGTCGTTTCGGAATATTAAACTCATGGTTTTGGATATCTTTGGGTACGACCGGGTCGGTTCAGATACGAAACCAACCGGGCCCTCAAAGCAGAAACGCTTATATCTCGAGCTCCGGATGTTTGATTGATGTGCCGTCGACTTTGTAGGATTACTCTTGATGAGACGGAACTTTTCGCATGCTTTACCTGAGTTTTGGATGCAGTTGGATAATGGCCGGGTTGGAATGTACCTGAAATCCAACCGGGCCCCTGGAACGGAAAAACTGATAACTTTCAGACCAGACGTCTGTTTGATGAACCGTTAGTGGCATTGGTGATCACATTGAGAAACGGTCCCTATGAGCATACCCTATGAGAGTTCAGGGTACAGATGTGATACGGCCGGGTTGGTTCGCACACGAAACAAACCAGGCCCCTGAGACGAAAAGGCTAGTAACTCACAGACCGGGCGTCCGACTGACGCACCTTCTATTGCGTTGAGACCCCTATGACGACGCGGTAGTTTGAGTTACTTCTTCATGTAACTTTGTGATACTTGGATTATCGACCAGTAGCTCATGGAGTGGACCCTCTCAGTGATGAGCTAACAGAGTGCAGAGACCTAGTAGGTGGCTGAGACTTGACGGCTGCTGATCTATCGACTCGGTGTGTTTCGGATAACCCAGTGGGGAGCACTTGGTTGTAGCGGCAGACCCACAGTGGAGGAGCGCTTGGTAGTAGCAGCAGCCCCGCGGTACTCAACATAAGGAGTACCTCTAGAAGATATGAGGGGGAGCGCTTGGTTGTAGCGGCAGACCCACGGCGGTGGAGCACTTGGTTGTAGCGGCAGACCCGCGGTACTCAACAGAATGAGTACCTCTGGAGCCTATAAGGGGGAGCTCTTGGTTGTAGCGGCAGACCCATGGTGGGAAGTGCATGGTGGTAGCAGAATGCCCACAGTACTCAACAGGGGGAGTACTACAGCAGTCCAAGGTTAGTGGGGCGTGCTTGGTTGTAGTGGCAGCCCCACTGTACTCGACAGAGGAGGAGTCCGGCGCGCTTGGTTATACGAGAAGGCCCACTGTACTCAAAAGAGGAGGAGTTTGGCACGCATGGTTCTAGCAGTAGGCCCATTGTACTCGACCGAGGAGGAGTTTGGCGCACTTGGTTGTAGAGGCAGGCCCACTGTACTCGACAGAAGAGGAGTTTGGCCCGCTTGGCTGTAGCGGCAGGCCCACTGTACTCGACAAAGGAGGATTTCTTCAGCAGCCATGGTTTCGAAATCATGAATAAGATCATGGTTGAGCTGAGTTTATGACCTTTGTGTTTACCTCATGATTGATATGGGTCACTTGATAACTTAGGTATATGTATAGGAATATACTTGGGTAGTGGTTATCCGTTGATTTCATAAATCTTTGTGTTTACCTCATGATTGAGATGGGTTACTCGATAACATGGGTATATGTATGGGCACATACCTAAGTAGAGGTTATCTATTGAGATCTTGTTTGTGGTTATCCTTGTTGGATTTAGTGAGACCTTGAGGGTCTCAGAGTCCCTACTGATTATCGTTATACTCACCCCAGCACGGGCTATGCCCGCACCACGTTGTGGTTGGATGCAGACGACAGGCATCGCAGACAGAGGCCGAGTGTTCGAGGACTGGATGGTACCCAGAGGTGGACCTCACGACGATATAGTATCTGATGGTGGACTTCGTGACGAGGCAACACTCAGAGGAGTTTTATGGGCGAGAGCGTTGTAGAGGCTCTCTGTACCTACCCTTCAGGTAGGATCTGTGGTGGATGATCCAGGAGTTGCTCTATCTGTACCTACCCTTCAGGTAGGATCCGTGGTGGACGATCCAGGAGTTGCGATATCTGTACCTACCCTTCAGGTAGGATATGAGGAGGATGACCTAGG
Source organism: Viscum album (assembly GCA_963277665.1). Lineage (NCBI taxonomy): Eukaryota > Viridiplantae > Streptophyta > Magnoliopsida > Santalales > Viscaceae > Viscum > Viscum album. The sequence goes on along the minus strand of OY728126.1, from coordinate 357,889,875 downwards.
AGCTACTTCCTTTCTCCAGCTGTTGTCTTTGTTGTACTTTCTTCCAGTTGTAGCTGTAATTTCGATTGGATTTGTATTCTGGCCCAATTACTTTTAAGCACGTCCTTTTTTTTACTTAGTGTTTTACTTCCGCTTCTACTCTATGGTGTTTTGTTACTTTTATAAAGGCAATTCCTTCCTAGTTATCAGGATTTATTCCTTTGGTGCTAGTCGCCAGCCCCTGGCCTATGGAAGGCGGGCTTGGGGTAGTCACGGCACGGGCCCCGAGGATGGGTCGTGAGAAATTGGTATCAGAGGAGTTCGGTTCTACCACAGAACTCAGGACTCTGATCCTTCTTCTATGTGAAGAAATAGTGTTAAGGGTATTGAGTGTGGTTATTAGTCTAGGGAGTCCAGTGTTGGTGCGGCTGCCGACGTATCCGTACAATAGGTCCCTGAATTCTGATTTCCGACTCAATACACGAAAACATTGATGGCATGTGTGTTTTAAAAGTTTTCTTTGTGATTACTTTGTGTCAGCTAACCAGGTATACTGTATTAACAGTGGCGCGCCTATTTCTTTTCAGGATGGCCCCATGACGGCCGCCATCTAGGGTTCTGAGTGTTGTGCGGGACGACATCCCACCGAGCGACGAGGCCACGGTACAGGGCCCTTTGACAGCAGAGGCACCGGCGGTACCTCTAACCGCCGAGCCACCAATGCTACCAGCCCTAGCCGCTGACGGTGAATGTTTCTTTAGTGCACTGCATGAGTTTTAGCGTCAGTGACCGCCTAGGTTCCGTGGGGAGACAGACCCTCAGGCAGCCGAGGATTGGCTGGAGGCAGTTGTGCGAGTTTTCAAATTAGTGGGGACACCAGCTGACCTCATGGTGGTCCTTTCAGCGAGCCTCCTGCACGCGGTAGCAGGAAGATGGTGGAGGTTGATTCTATAGGTTCATGATGGGGAATCTCTCCTTTGGATGGACTTTGAGAGCCTTTTCTGCTCAGAGTTCATCCCAGCCACTCTCTGTGCAGTGCGCATCCAGGAGCTACTACAGCTGCGGCAGGGCAGCATGATAGTAGCCCAGTATGCGGTGAGGTTTACCGATCTCTCGCACTATTCCAAGGACATGGTATGAGACCCATTCTTGAGGGCCCGAATCTTCGAGCAGGGGATTAGGCGAGAGATCATAACTTCAGTTGTTTCTCACAGCATTCCGACACCGGAAGGGGTGTTGGAGTGAGCCCTCTTAGTGGAGAGTTTCCTTGCTGAGCAGTCTCCAGTAGCAGGACCCACCACTAGCCGGCATGCGACAGAGTCATCTGCAGCGGGCAGTAGACAGATGACGCATAGGTCAAAGAGGACTAGTTCTGCAGGTGGTCGAACGCATGACACATGATCGTTTTTGCGAGGCACCCAGGGTGGACAACGACTTACCATGAGCAGACAGTGTTACTCATGCGGCGGGGTTGGTCACATGGATTGTGACTGTCCGACCCGCCATACAGATGACCAGCAGATGAACGAAGGACCTCCCCGGAAGAGGCAGTGGTTCGGTCGAGGTGGACCGCAAGGAGCAGGAGACCGAGGCAGGGGAGCTGGCCATGTAGCTGGAGGTGGAAGACTCTTCAAGGTGTTTCCACCACCACCACCAGGAGGTCCACCCCGACCGCAGGGAACAGGTGGACATGGGAGAGCTCAGCTTCAAGTAGCGAAGGCCTACGATCATGGAGCTCCAGGAGTAGATGGACAAGAGCGGGACTACCTCCAGACCTGGAGACTTTTGTTCATGTTGCTTATATCTTTGTTGATGCTTTGTGTCTTTGTACTTTGAGCTGCAGTAATAAAAGACACCTTTCATGTGGCATTTACCTTCATGTCCTCTCATTATGTTGTTACGAAGAGGTTACGATTTAAAAACCGTTGACTTGACCCTCACTTTGAGATACCTACTAGAGGAGACCTAGTGACCACACATTGATGGCGATAGTGTGACACAACCCTTTGAGGCGAGAGTAACGGTTGGATCTCTTGGTAGTAGCGTCGAGGCCTTACGACGTCATCCTTGGTATGGGTTAGTATCATCCATGTCGGGATTGACTGTATTAGGCGAAGAAAGTTGTTCATCTAGGGGATGAGACCATATTTCTCTTATCGGCAATGAAGATATCTCAGCAGCCCTTGTAGGACCAGAAATGTCCAAGTCATCCAAGAGCAGATGATGACAGATCAGAGCCGGCAAAAGTCTAGTGCTGAAATGAGGCGGAGACCACTAGAGTTTGTGGATGGCGACCACGTTTCCCTACGGGTTTCACCTCGACGTGAGTTACGGAGATGTGACCGAGGCGACAAGTTATCTCCGAGGTTCAACGGACCTTTCTAGGTCCTCAGCCGGGTAGGCGAGGTGGTTTACCGCTTGACCCACCCACCTCAGTTGCACCAGGTGCACGACTACTTACAGGTATCTCATATGAGTAGATAAAAGCTCGACCCTTCGCTTTTCATCGACCATGAGGAGCTGGACATGGGTGATGGGGTGACCCTCACAGAGGTTACAGTGGGGATCGAGGAATGACAGGAGCGGATCTGACAAGGATGGGTCGATTCCTCGGGTGCGCTTTCACTGGCAGTACGAGAACATCCAGGTGAGCACATGGGAGCGGAAGGCTTATATGCGTGCTCTGTACCGCTTTTGTACCCATATTTTGTGTTAATGCTTTACGGGGACGTAAAGCCCTAAGGCATGAGTAATGTAAAGTCCCAGAAATTTCAAGGAAATTTATTTTTCTTAATTTTCTTTGGGTTTTTACGAGTACGCAGTTTCTGACGACGCCTAATTCTGAGGCCCGTTGTGCCCGGAAACATTTCCCAAAGTTTAGCTCGGGTATGTTCAGTGAACAAACGAGCAGGTTTTTTTCTAACTTTTGAACTGATGCTCAGAAAAGAATTCTGAGGGCACCGATAGAATCGCATCGCCGGTAATTTCTTAGAAACACCGTTTCTAGAGTTGTGTTTTCTCGGGTGTGGTTTTTAAATTTTGGGTTTAAGTAAAGAAATAAAATAAAAGTGGTGAAACCAATTTTATTTTATTTTTGTTTAACCTAGCTAAGTGGATGAAGTGAGACCCACAATATCCTACCCAATAAGTAGGATATTTGTGAGGTGGGTCCCAAACGAGCTCCACTGTTTCTTTTCTTCCTAAACCCCCCCCCCCCCTTTAATTATTTAACGCACACGCACCCCCCTTTTTAATGAAGTCAACCATTGCGTTTAATCTGGTTAATAAATGCCTAATTATTTTGGCGGTTTATACGTTGCAATTAATTCCCATAATTGAATTTTTCGTTTTTTAATTTCGAAATGTTGGCTTGTGTGTTAATAAAATAAGACAACTCTTATTTTATTAAGGTTTGTTTGGTTGTGAGAGGTTTGGGAGAAATCACTCAAGCTGTGAAGCACTACTTCCTCGACGAAGAATGCGAAGAACGTGAAGAATGCAAAGAATGCAAAGAAGGCGAAGAAGGCGAAGAACGTGAAGAAAGCCGACCTCTGAAGAAGTTCGATAAGAACGTCGGATCATCGGAGATCGATGACGCGACGTCGACGAATCCTTTCTCTGCGACGTGATGATCCCCCTTCTGCGACGCCTTCTTCTACGACGTGCAATTCCACGACGAACCCTCGCTCGATGATGCTTGAGGTAGTGGTTTTTGGTTCAATTAAATCTATGTGATTTATATCCTCGGCATTTATTTAAAATTTGTCAGAATCCGTTTAAATTGCTAACGCGGTGGGTTCAGACCAACGAACATGTCCGAACCCACTGTTTCTTCGTTCTTGGTGTGCGGATCGGTGGGCGATGACGAAGTAGGCCGCAAGGGCATTTCGAGGTCTTCGCAGTGAAGAGACAATCCTGGGAGGACCTCTGGTGAAGAAGGTAGATAAAATGGACAACCAGAGTGCATCCGGTGGTCCGCGAAAAACACCACAGGTGTGCCTCGCCAGCATGGCGGCGCCCAGCGCGCCGCCGGGAAGGGCAGCCGCTGCTGAAGCCGCGACTGCAGGCCACTTGTCCCGCGACCACGCGAGACCGATGGAGGCGGGACGTGGCGCTCGGCCATGCCCATTGGCAAGGGGCGGCCCCCACGCGGGAGGGGGGGGGGGGGGGGGTTCATTCAAGGGGGCGGCACCCCCCCCCCTTTTGTGCGGCCGCTCGGCCAGTGTCGGGCCGGACCGGCTGCACCGGGCCGGGCCGCCCAGGCCAGGCTGCGCCAAACCGGCCGGGCCGGGCCTCGCCTGGCCGGGTCGGACCCAGACCTGTGTCGGTTCAACCCGGTTCGGGCCGACCCAGGGGGGTTTGGCCGGGTCGGACCGGGCCTAGACCCCCCCCCCCCCATTTTCCGACTATTTCGGTCTGTTTCCCATAACTAGGGATAAAGACCTTCGATCAATGCATAGTTAGTTTTGTAGCGATCCTTGGATCGAGATGGTTGTTTCGGTATATTAAACTTAAGGTTTCGGTGAACTTTGAGTACGACCGGGTTGGTTCGGATATGAAACCAATCGGGCCCTCGAAGTGGAAACGCTTATATCTCAAGTTCCGGATGTCCGATTGACGTGTCGTCGACTTTTTTGGATTTCTATTGATCATACGGAACTTTTGGCATGCTTCTCCTGATTTTTGGATGCATCTGGATAATGGACGGGTTGGATTGTACCTGAAATTTAACCAGGCCCTTAGAACGGAAAAGCCGATAACTTTCAGACCAGACGTCCGTTTGATGAACCGTCAGTGGCGTTGGTGATCACGTTGAGAAAAGGTCCCTATGAGAATACCATATGATAGTTCAGGGTACAGATGAGATATGGCTGGGTTGGTTCGCACACAAAAGCAACCGGGCCCTTGCGACGAAAAGGCTAGTAACTCACAGACCGGGCGTCCGACTGACGTGCCGTATGTTGCGTTGAGAACCCTATGACGAGCTAGTACATTGAGTTACTTCTTCGTGGAAATTTGTGATACTTGGAGTATCGACCAGCAAATCTTGGAGAGGACCCTCCCGGTGACAATCTAGCAGAGTGTAGAGACCTTGTAGCTGGCTGAGACTTGACGATTGCTGATCTATCGACTCGGTGTGTTTCGGATAGCCCAGTGGAGAGCGCTTGGTTGTAGCGGCAGACACACGGCGGAGGAGCTCTTTGTAGTAGAAACATACCGGAGGTACTCAACAGAAATAGTACCTCTGGAGGCTATGAGGGGGAGCGCTTGGTTGTGGTGGCAGACCCACAGTGGAGGAGCGCTTGGTTGTAACGGAAAACCCGCGGTGCTCAACAGAAGGAGTACCACTCCATCCTATGAGGGGGAGCACATGGTTGTAACGGCAGACCCATGGTGGGAAGCGCTTGGTTGTAGCAGCAGTCCCACAGTACTCGATAGGGGGAGTACTACATCATTCCAAGGTTTGTGGGGCGCGCTTGGTTGTAGCGGCAGGCCCACTGTACTCGACAGAGGAGGAGTTCAGCGCGCTTGGTTATAGTGGCAGGCCCACCGTACTCAATAGAGGAGGAGTTCAGCGCGCTTGGTTATAGCGGTATGCCCACTGTACTCGATAGAGGAGGAGTTCAATGCGCTTGGTTGTAGAGGCAGGCCCATTGTACTCGATAGAGGAGTTGTTCAGCGTGCTTGGTTGTAGCGACAGGCCCACTGTACTTGACAGATGGGGAGTTCTCCAGCAGCCGTGGTTTCAACATCATGAATAAGATACTGGTTGAGCTGAGTTTATGACCTTTGTGTTTACCTCATGATTGAGATGGGTCACTTGATAACTTAGGTATATGTATGGGAATATATCTGGGTAGTGGTTATCCATTGATTTCATAAATCTTTGTGTTTACCTCATGATTGAGATGGGTTACTCGATAACTTATGTATATGTATGGGCATATACCTAAGTAGAGGTTATCTGTTGAGATCTTCTTTGTGGTTATCCTTGTTGTATTTAGTGAGGCCTTGAGGGTCTCGGGGACCCTACTGAGTATCGTTATACTCACCCCTACACGGGCAATGCCCGCACCTCATTGTGGTTGGTTACAGACGACGAGCATCGCAGATAAAGGCCGAGTGTTCGAGGACTAGACGGTACCAGGAGGTGGACCTCACGACGAGACAGTATCCGGTGGTGGACTTCACGATGTGGCGACACTCGGAGGAGGTTGACGGGTGAGAGCATTGTAGAGGCTATCTGTATATACCCTTCAGGTAGGATCTGTGGTGGACGATCTAGGAGTTGCGCTATCTGTACCTACCCTTCAGGTAGGATCCGTGGTGGACGATCCAGGAGTTGCGCTATCTGTACCTACCTTTCAGGTGGGATCCAAGGAGGACGACCCAGGAGCTGCTTCCTTTATTCCAGCTATTGTCTTTGTTGTACTTTATTCTAGTTGTAGTTGTACTTTAGATTAGGTTTGTATTCTTGCCCATTTACTTTTCAGCACTTCCTTTTTGTACTTAGTGTTTTACTTCTGCTTGTACTCTGTGGTGTTTTGTTACTTTTATAAAGGCAATGCCTTCCCAGTTATTGGGATTTACCCCTTTAGTGCTAGTCACCATCCCCTGGCCTATGGAAGGCGGGCTTGGGGTAGTCATTTCATGGGCCCCGAGGATGGGTCATGAAATATATGATCACATTATAACATCATTCAACCCATTCATTAATAATACTTCGTTATTTTTTTGTTTCGGGTGAGTGGATTACAAGGTTTCCATGAGAGGTTTGTAGTGGGTTTTGATGTCGATTGTAAAAGAAACTTCAAAAGTTGAATGAAATGGTATTTGAAATATTCCATAACCTAAATTATAGAATTTATCATTTTTTATTTTGTTTATAGAACTATTAATTAGTTATACATTAATGATGTTTTTAGATCATTTTAGTTGTTCGTTGATAACAAAGACCTTTTTTTGTTTTATAAATTAAAACCATGTATAAAAAGTATTCTAGAACCTTGTATGAGATGTAATACATATATAATAACCTATTAAATCCATTAAAATGGTTTCTTGACTATACTTTATCGAATTAATGAAAATTAAAATCACATTGTCCACGATGTCGGTAATTCAATACATCACGGACAATGTTTTTAATCCTTGAATAATTGGGATAAGAGAGAAAGAATGATGATGAATTTTCCATGAAAATAAGAACATCCAAAATATTAAATATTTCATTATATTTAATACCTCATTGATTAGAGTAGAAGAGTACACTATAATAAATGAAAAGGATAGGAAAGGAACACATAAGAAAAAAGAAGAGGATATCTTAGATCTGGTTCCCTTTTCCTTGAGATCCACTATAAGGCCTTTGATTATGGCATTTGGGTGATAACAGCAGGTCTTCGACACAGGGAAGGAGATTGGGAAGGGATTTTGGCCGAAATTATACAATGATCATGTATTTAGAGGTGTGGTTTGTCATGGGGAGGGATAGGTGATATTTATACATGAGGAGGACGTGTTTTTAGAATAAAATATTAACTAAAATAATATATCAAATGTTAGATTTGTAATATCCGTTTTTTGATGACGTAAATAATATATTAATATCAAATATTTTTTTTATACTTTATATCATCTTTATAATTTTAATTCATTAATTTATTAAAAGGAAAGTGAAAAGAAAGAGAAAATGATATTTCATGAATCACTTCTGGACTTTAGGTTTAGGAAAGTTTTTTTTGGTTTAGAAATTGAGTTTATTTTATTTTGGGGATCCAATTATCAAATTAAATATAACAGGACAGAATATAATCTTCTAGAATGTTCAATGTGATCATTACATCATGAATGATGCAATTTAAGATATATCGGTTATGTGAAAAACTGTTTTTTTACTATTCACCAGAAAATTGAAGTACTTCAAAAAAACCCCAAAAAATTATCCGTAAAACCTTTTTGACATATATAATCAAAAAATTATGTCCATTTTTTCAAAATAATTTTCTACATATGAATAATTTATTTTTTAATTAAAATCATTGTTTACATTAAAAATACCATTTTTGTGAATTATAATGATTTTATAAATTACATAAGGTCTTCTAAAGTTTTCTTAAAACCCAAAAGACATAGGATTTTTATTTTATGATAACATTTTAAGAAAATATACTTTCTTTTACATTAATTAATTATTCTAAATTAATTATTTATGACTTATAAAAAAACAACACTTTGAGAATATTTAAATTTTCACTTATAATAAACCTAAATTTTATTTAATCATTCATGGGTAAGGTTGCTATTATTTTGGATGTTTTACTCTTCTGAAGTGTCACACAACTATTCATAATGGTTTTTTTATTCATACGGGTAGCTTACTATTCACTAAAAATTATGTTTTTCATATTAGATTCCAAATGTCTTACTAATCGCAACCGTGTATATCAGATATTCAAAATTCAAAACATAGATGTGGAAAATTAAGTTTAATGTTAATTAACTTATAAGTACCTTATTTGTTACATTAGATTCATGCAAAGACTAAATCATTATCAATTTCATGTCACTTATTTTGTTCATGATATAAATATTTTATTATATATCATGTTATGAATTGAACAATTAACCAACTGCAACATTAAAATATTTTATCATGATTCCCTAATGAATCAAAAAATATATATATAAATTCATATGATATAATATCTACTAAGGGTAAATTATTCCATTTTTTTATATGGAGTTATTGTTTCATTGTTCAACATTCACAAATTGAGACCTGTTAATTATTATATACCAAGCTTTTTGATAATATTGTACAAACTAAGCCATTAATATTTTTATCATGATCATTTAATTATTCAAGTTATGTTATGGTTAATTTCAATTTATATCCATTTGTGTGTTTTGTTTCCAATGTTTCAAACAAACATTATATAATCTTCCCTGTAGCATTTTCAAATTTTCCAGACATATATGATATTATGTACTATAAGTTATCTTATCTGGTGTATACGCTATCACAATGATTTCTTGAATAATTAATATCATTAATTGAACTATAATTTAACTTATATTTATATTTTTCCCTTTAAAATTTTTTATGTTTTAATTTACCATTACCACAAGGGTTTTTGTAAACACAACATTTTTAATATCAGAAAAATAATTATTCATGTCAATTTATTTTCATATTTATTATGTAGTGTAATTATATTTATAATAATTTATATTGATTGAGTTAATTTCATTGATATTATATCAGTATTATCATCAATTAGCATCCTCTTTATGCTTTCCCCCTCTATTCCCAAATTATTAATTCATTTCCACATTTTTTTATTATTTGATACCTAATTATGTTTTATCCCATTTTAAATTCATATATTCCTTCACCACATTTCATAATTTTGTTTTGTTACAAAACTAATGATATGATTTCTCATAAATAATATTTCAAAATGATAAGATAGTATCTATCCATGGTACAATGTATATTTTACTAGTTTTTTCACTACAAATTTTGGAAATCATTTTTTCTTATTTCAAATAATCATAAATATTGTTTTTTAATTAATCTATTTCAATGAATATTAAATAAAACTTTTTGAAATGTTTTTATATACTTCATGTCTCTATTATTGATGTTTATTTTTTAAACTACATCTTTCATATAATTTTCACTACAAATTTTTGAAATCCACTATCTATTTTAATGGATTTTTTACTAAATATAAACAATATTTTACTCATTTTGATTTTGAAAAAAATTAAAATTTAATTTCTCAAATATTACCTATCATAAAGTGAGGATTGAATGTGACTGTAAAATCATAATTTATGAAAATTATAAAATAGATTTATAAAAACTCATTTTAAATTTCACCACCACTTTCTAATTAATCACTAATGTATATAATTCCATGGAAAATAATTTTCATGACTATCCTGCAAAATATTCAATTTAGATACTATTTTTTGAGATTATTTTTCAATATAAACTATTCAATTTTATGTGGTCAATTATTATGATACCATATTTAAATAATACAAACCCATTGTTCTTTCCATGGTTTCATCATGATATTGTGAATGATTTCTATCATTGGGGATATATATATATATATATTGTGACTGATTGGTGGGACCCAATATCCCCCATCATTGTTTTTTCATAGTTTTTGTATAATGATCTCAAATGGTTAAACATAATGATGTATCTGATTCCATATGCTGAATAAGAGGCATAATACAAATCCATTTGGTAAAATAGTAGGTTAAACGTAATACAAACCATAAAAATGTGAATCTATCCCCAATAGATATCTTATGTGTTTATTGAATGTTAAAGAAACTAGAGAGAAATCCAGTAGATTAAAAATAAATAAACCCAATAACAGGACATCAATCCTAAATGAATATCATTTATAGGAGAGTAAAAATTGTTAAAAGATTATAATGATTCAAAGATTGGAGTGCGAATTGATGTAAGAATATCTCTACATAGATGTCTCTCGTCTATCTCCCTCTCAAATAAAAATGTAATAGAACATTATTCTGACCTAAAAATTTATATTTGTTTGAATGTTTATTAAGAGTATACCCTAACTCCATTTACATAGAAATGATTTGAAAGTCAAAGGATTTTCTTTCATTAATTATGGTCTTTTAATCCCTTCCAAAGTGGTTTTATGATTCAGATATAAAACTGGTCACTGTGATCTTTAGATGCGAGTATTATGGTATTTTATTAGATGTTCCATGAATGTTTTTAAGTGTTAACTGAATTTGTTCACTGACCTTGAGCCTTCCATTTCCATTATATTGTTAAGATACATAGTTTTCTGTTACATTTATTTAAAAAATAAGCTATATTCTTGATTCTCACTCAAATTTATCCAAGAGATGAAGGTAGAATGGTCCTTGTAGTTTTGATTGGGTTATCGAAACCTCAATGACCTAAGAAGAAACCTATAGACATGTACATTATATGGACTATTTTTTGATATTAAGTGGGAAACATTGGGTTGATTTTAGATGTGTTTAAGTTAACACTAAATGTCTGAAGTGAATTCAAATTATGGGAAGGGTTGATCATAGGTTATTACAAGGGGTGGATTAGAAGTATTTCCTTTTCAATGATTTCAATTTCTTATATTTGAGATAGGTTCATTTAAGGAGATAAAACAACATCATCACGTACTGGTATAATGCACACACCATTTAATACTAATCACCTATACACTTGAAGGATAATGTTTTTGAGCACTTCAAGGTAAAGGTTCGTATTATCACTTGAAGTGTGTGGGCTTAAATTCAACAAGGATGATGGAGTTTAAACGTCATCAAATAAAAAGATCAATTAAAGAAATGATTATAAATTAATGGGGTGATAAATAAAATCCAATCCAGCCCCTTTCTACTCCCTTGGATCAACCCATAAGTGGGTTAGACCTCCATTGATTCTATGGATTCAATGGAAGCGGGAAGTAGACTCATGCGGGAGGAATTGAAGTAGTAAAGAAAACAATAAAAAGAAAATGATCACTCCACCGTTGTGTGAATAATTTCACAAGGTTTAGTGTGAATAAATTCCCACCATGAACCAATGGTATCAATGTTATATGGAGAAAAATAGAATTAGAGAAAAAGAAGATATTTTATTAAGAAACTAAAGTGAATTGAACAACTAACATGTGAAAGACAATCTGGAGACAATAAAATCGCAGCATAACATTACAATTGAACAAAGCACCAAAGATCATAAAAATCATCCACCACCACTGCATAAAATAATAATTTTGGAATCCTTTGGTAGATCCTCCAATAGTACAAAACATCCCACTTGATTATGGAAGTCCTAGGGTGGTGGAAAGCCTGTGGAACTTGGACTTTTCCACAGTTGACCTGAGGTGGTAGCCAGCTTTCATCCACTGAACAGACATTCTTGGAAGACCATTTAGATGGCCAAATAAGAGTGGGACATAGGAGAATAAAATGGATCCCTGGAGGTCTCCTAACCTCCAGTCTCATTTGGGCTCATTTGGAGTTGTAGATTCGATGATATGATTAGATTAGTCAGATGTTTTTCTGGGGCGCAGAATCTGGCCCAATATTTTATCTCTAACATTGGCCGCCTAAATGACCACAATAAAGGCCGAATTAGCACTGGATCCTACATAATTATTTTTTCATCTATATGTCTTCTATAATCAAACGAAATTTGGGATTAATTGGTCTTGTAAGTTGATTCCCATAGTATCATCAGTGGGATGGTGTCCAATCTGACTTCTCCAGAATTGTTTTCTTCCATCACAAAATATCCCCATCTTCTTCCATGAATTCTCCATTGATCCCTCAATCAAACATGTTAATATTTAATATTAGATCAATTACCCAAAATATTTAATTAAAATATGTATAATTATATTCCTTAAAAATATATGAATCATTAGGTACTTTAAATGATGTTAAAAAATGTTCCACATAATAGTGCATTTTAAGAAAGAATTACAGTCACAGTGTGAAATGATGTTCAATGTGTAAAATTCACTAAAATGGTGTTTATGAATAATAAAGCACATGAATATTATATATATTAACAATAAACATTAGCCTCATTTAGTGGCTAATCACACCCCCAACTTGGGTTTTTCTAGTCCCGAGAAAAATATATCTCAACAATATGAAATTCGAATTAGCTTTTCCAAACACATTTTAATACAAAATGATCACCAAAAACTTCTATAACAAAAAATCATGAAACCAATCAATATATTTTAATACATTATAGTATCATAAGAGGATCCCAATCCCAAGCCCATTTTTTTGTTCAAATTTATTGGCATATTTCATCCAATATCAATTAAGTATGGAGATGTGTTGTTCATAACAATAGACATGGGGGTTCATATTTATTCAAGGTGGAAATGATGGATTCACTAGGTGGAATCACATTTTAATATTAAGATGAGTAATCAAATTTTTTATATTGTATTATTTTTTTGCAATATTTCCATGATAATAGAAATTGCACTCAAAAGAGTCAACCCCTATAGCAAAACTTTGCCGATGACTCCCAGGCTCAAAGTCCATAGGGAACCAAGTGAAACCCACATACACGGGCATCATCTAGAGTTAAATCAGTCAAAATAAAATTAAAATTACCAAAAATAGAGATATAATTACTAACTCTGGGCTAGAAAACTATGGAGTCACGATCCCCAAGTGCCGAAAGCCACACATTAGGTCATTTAATTTCTCTACGCGCAAATTTATTATTATTATTTTAATTTTTTTGTTGAATACTCATATTAAAACTAAAATGATAACCAAACATATTTTATTCATTTGGGGGACCCCATGAACTGAAACTAATACCCCACTATCCAAAGGATGTGCATTGTGATCTTTTTTTTTCTTTGGATGAATATATAAACGATGAAATATCAGATTGGAGAGACACGCATTCCAAAATCTATGCTCAAGAAATTATTCAAGGATTAAAATCAGAATCTGGGCATGCTAAATTATTTGATATTAAGTTTCAAAGTGTTAAATGTGTATTAACATGTTCAATATTGAAGGAATTTTTCCTTCTCTTTACATATTATTTTTTTAAATCAATTGTTTTTTCACAGAAGCAAAAAAAATTCACAAAATCAATTTTTTTTAATTTCATCTCCCCCAACATAAAACAACATTGTCCCTAGTGTTTAAAGAAAAAAATATAAAAGGGCATATAGGTAGAGAATTAAAGTTCAAAAATGAAATTGAAAATTAGGATCTTTGAATAAAGTCACCTTGTGGTTGAAGTTGTAATTCTTGATGTTCCATTTTAATCCTTTGATATCCATGTCACTTGCAGTGTTCCCTAGTAGAAAAAGGAAAAACAAATCAAACAAAAAAACAAATATATATATATATAATAAAAATGTTAAATATATGTATATATATATAAATTATAGAATAAGGAAGCACAAAAAGACGTAGGTCAGTGGTAAGCATGCGCCCATGTCTCCCTTCGGTCCCAGGTTCGAGTCCTGGTGGCTTCGCAGGTTATGACAGGGTTTTCTCTATGACCTACGTTGTGGAATTTTAATTTAATTAATATATTTTTATTTTTATTTTTGTATTTTTATTTTAACCTACAAACATATTAAAATAAAATGAACTGATGATACATTGCCTTCTTTTTTAATTTCTGGGTAAGGTGCTACTCAAGGATCACACCACATGACACAGATGAATATGGTGCTCCCCTTTCATACCCATATATACTCATAATATGATAATAGATCAACAAACTATTTTGTTATTTTTAAATATCAAAATGAATAATTAATCCTATTTGAAGAAAAAAATGATTCGCAAAGATAAAAACCAAGGGTTGCCTCCCGTGTAGTGCTTTGGTATAATGGCACTAGCTCGACATGAACCCCACAGCTTACCCAATACCAACATTCAACATTTTATGGTCCACATGTTTCACCACTTCTACTAGGTTGAAATTGATTCAATGTTTAGAATTTGTTTCATGCACAAACCTCTGTTCTAAAATGAGAAGGTAAATCCAAGGTATATCAGAAATGATGCATTCAATTTCTTTTTTAGTATTTTCTAAGACATTAAGAATCATTAAAACTTTATTGGTTTCAAGATATGAAATAGTGAAAACTAGAAGTTTTTGGCTACCCCCAATGAATGGATACTTAAGGGTGGATGGGAAGTCCATTGGTTCAAGTTCAGGTAGACTAAAACATTCAATCATAGGTTGGGACTTTGAATTATACTCAGTTTCATTTTCAAAATTGCTCAAAATAATTGTTTCCCTTTGAATAGAAGATTCAACCACCAAATTGGAAAGATAAATTTTAGTAATGAGTATGGACTCAATGATTGTGATTTCTCTCAATGGTTCAATGGTTAGTGTTTTTCAGAAATCGTCAATGGAGTTATATTCATGAGAATCAATCTATGATGTCAAATTTCCCTCTTGTGAATACAAAAAATCAATTTCCTCTTGATTTAAACACCCAAAAACAATTCCATGATCCTTCTCATCTTCCAAAAATCCAAAGTTTTTCACTTCAGTAAATTGATGAGAGGTTTATGGGAAATTAGACATTTCACAGAATGTTATAGAAGGGACAATTTGTCTGGGGATGGGTTCCTCCCATGTTTTAATACTTTGTAGTTCTAACCTCAATGATGAAACCTCAAAATTATTTATCTCTATTTGTTGACACATTTTTTCAAGTAAAGGATTTTTATTATGATGGATAAGGGGTTGAGACAGATGGTCTATTAAAGGAGGATAATTATGTTGTCGGAATTCCATATGAGGATGTTCATATTGGCTTTGTGGGGATTGAAACTCATTATATGTTGAATTTTTGGTGGATCATTCGAGTAAAAACATTGTGGTTCATTAGGTTGTTGATGATACCACAAGTAGAAATTAGGATTGTCATTGCACATCACACATGGGGTTGGGTGATCTAAGTAGGGATAGGTTTCACATGTCTGGACTTGTTCCAAATTGATTTCCATAGGAGTGAGGGGTTGAGAATATAGAATAGGGATGACAAAAAGGATGATAGTGTCTAAGATAACTTACTTAGGTCCCCGGAAACAGCGCCAAAATTTGATTCTCGCTCAAATTTTTCCAGGGGATGAAGGTAGAATGGTCCTTGTAGTTTAGCGTGGGTTATTGAATCCTTAAATACCTAAGAAGAAAAATATAGACATGTACATTCTATGGATTATTTTTTTCTATTATGTGGCCAAAATTGGGTTGATTTTAGTTGGGATTAAGTTAACACTAAAATTCTTAAGTGAATTCAAATTATGAGAAGGGTTGATCCTAGGTTATTACAAGGGGTGGATTGGACGTATTTCCTTTTCAATGATTTCATTTCATATATTTGAGATGGGTTCATTTAAGGAGATAAACCAACATCATCACTTACTAGTTTAATTCCCACACCATTTAATACTAATCACCTATACACTTGAAGTATCATTGTTTTGATCACTTCAAGGTAATGGTTCGTATTAGCACTTGAAGTGTGTGGCCTTAAATTCAACAAGAACGATGGAGTTTAAAAATCATCAAATAAATATCAAAATTAAAGAAGTGATTATACATTAATGGGGTGAAAAATAACATCCAATCCAGCCCCTGGATACTCCCATGGATCAACCCATAATTAGGTTATCCCTCAATTGATGCTATGGTTTCAATGGAAGTAGGAAGTAGACTCATGAGGGAGGAATTGAAGAGGTAAGGAAAACAATAAAAAGAAAATGATCACTCCAACTTTGTGTGAATAATTTTCACAAGGTTTAGTGTGAAAAAGTTCACACTATGAAACAATGATATCAAAGTGATATGAGGAACAACAGAATAAGAGGAAATGAGAAGATTTTATTAAGAAAACTAAAGTGAATTGAATAACTTACATGTGAAAGACAATCTTAAGAAAACAAAATCGCAGCATAAAATTACAATTGAACAAAGCACCATAGATCATAAAAATCCTCCACCACCACTACCTGAAATAGGAATTTTGGAATACTTGGGTCGAGCCTCCAATATTACAAAGCATCCCACTTAATTGTGGTAAGACTAGGGTGTTGGAAAGCTTGTGGAACTTGGACTTTTCCACAGTTTACCCGAGGTGGAATCCAACTTTCATCCCCCGAACAAATGCCCTAGGAAGACCTTCTAGATGGCCGAATCAGAGTGGGACATAGTCGAATAAAATGGATCCCCGGATGTCTCCTAACCTCCTGTAAAATATGGGACCATTCGTAGTTGTATATTTGGATATATGATTAGATTAGTGGGATGTTTTTCTAGGCCGCAAAATCTGGCCCAGAAAAAATGTATATAATTAGATTCTATAAAATAAGATGAATCATTGGGTAATTTAAATGATGTTCAAAAATTTACCACATAATAGTGAATTTTAAAAATAATTACAATCATAATGTGAAATGATGTTCAATGTGTAAAATGTACTAAAATTGTGTTTATGAATAATAAAGCACATGAATATTATATATATTAACAATGAATATTAGCCTCATCTAGTGGCTAATAAATTCTCAATTTATATCTTAATATGACATCCATTGAAGGTTATAACACTAATAAGAATTTATCTTGGACTTCTATAGCACGAGTTTAAACAGAAATTGACGTATCAAAATTAGTTTTTTCACACATATATATTTCAAATTTTGATGTTTGATTCTTTTTGGATGTTTTTTTGAAATGAATCCATAATATTATAGTAAATATCAAAATATTGGACACACCATAATGGACTATGGATTCAAGCATTAAATTACACCCCCTTAAATGAAAATATTGAATTTGGATAATGAATGTGATAATAAATGAAGGGAAACTGATTCCTTTGAACAATCTAGTGTTCTTAATGATACTAAGAATATTTTCACTAGGACTTCTATTGATGTTCCTCATGTTAGTATTTTTTATTATATTAGAATTCAGTTTATAGAAATAAATTAATTAATTAATATAATTAAAATATTTAAAATATTGAGTATTGTGATTTTTTGATTCATGGGGATGATCAACAACAATTATATGAGGATGAGGATATATACTCTTATTTTTTTGATTCCTATCATGACACTAAAGATAGAAAATTTCATATTGACGATGTGTTAT
This sequence comes from Viscum album, assembly GCA_963277665.1. Classification (NCBI taxonomy): domain Eukaryota; kingdom Viridiplantae; phylum Streptophyta; class Magnoliopsida; order Santalales; family Viscaceae; genus Viscum; species Viscum album. The sequence continues at coordinate 357,872,189 of OY728126.1, read as the reverse complement.
TTAATCATAGTCCTATGAAAGGTTAAAATACTAGACATCTAATCAAATGATTTTATTACTTTTAATACTTGGAAGACACAATTTTTTTTGGATTAAGCCAATGTTGCATGAATAATTCTTAGTAGATCCCTATAGTATTCTAGAAATGAAAATTTATTCAATCCCCTCAACATATGGATGTGAAAGATACATCCTCGGTTCAAGAAAATTTTCAATATTCCTATAATTTTATATAGTAGGACCAAAAAGTGAGGGATTCATTTCATCTTATTATGATTTTTGAAGAAGATATTGAATCTTGGATGGATTAGAAAGTTTAATTTGTATTCATGAAATACATAGATGCTAATGTTTCAATTTAGACATATCATTAAATAATAATGATAATGTTCATTATGTTGGATGAATAATTTTATCAAAATCTATATTTTAGCATAAAATATTCAATGGAAATTATTCCTTTTCGACTTAATCCTTTATTGAAGACTCCTTTCCTAAATTTAATTGATGATATGTTTCATCATTTCTATATTATTTTATTCATGAAATTTTTTTTGGATGTCACAATGGCTATGCGGCATATTTTTTTTCTTCTATTTTTCTATTTAGTTTTTTATGTGTGGGAGAATATTGTTTTGGTAGAATCAATGATTGACTGATGTTGGTATAAGAAAACACTCTCATTTTTTATCTATCTTTTCTTTTTGTTAATCTTTATTCATCATTGATAGAAGAAGAAAATTTCTTCATGGTTTCCCAAGTATTTTAGATTATTTATTTTCTAAATGATTATCATATTGACTATAATTTTTTTCTGATGGTACATTGCTCTACTAGGAGTCCTTCTTTTCCAATGTTGGGACTATTATCGTGGGAAAATTTATTTGTTGATTGGAAGTGTAACACCAATAGAGACTGTGATTTTTTTAAATTTAATAAAATAAAATTGCAATTTTTTATTTTCAGGAAACACAAAATACTTATTTTGTAATGTTATACCTAACACCAAGTTAATGTTGTGCTAAAAAACACTTAGATTGGTATACTATAAAAGAATCCCCATGTTTTTATATGTGATTACTGTTAAAATTAATATTCCCACATATCTGATTTGAATTTTGAAAAAAGGAACTACATGGGTTAAAAAGTTATATATTTATAGTTCAATAACATCCACATAATTTTTGACCTAAAATATTATTGAATGTTATTAAAATTAGTCACATCGTTGAAGGTTAGATTAATTTTAGTAAGGGACTAATCCTTAATCTTAATGACCTTAATTACCTGGAAACTTCTCCAAAATAAAATGGATGCCAATAATTCTAACATATCACATCATGGTTATAATTTTCTGGGTCATTTGAATAAAATTAATTGTAATTTTTATATATAAATGGTTATTTAATGGAAATGACAAAAGGAAATTTTCATTTCCCATAATATTTTTAAATTATTGGAATATTAAAGTAAAATTATATTTTAGGTTATACATATATTTTTCAAAGATAAATGGGATAATTTTATAATATTAATTGATGAGTAATTGTTATATATTATATAGTTACATAAATGTTTCATGAAATGTCAACATTGTGATTATTTAGTAAATATTTATATAAAATAAGTGATACTATAAATAATAAAAGTGAGGCGAATTGACTAAATTATTGACTGTAATTATTTTATATGATTAATATATCATGTTATAAATATGATAAGTTAATATATTGTAATTCCAATATTATTTTTATATTATATAATTAATAATAAGTAATTAATGTAAAAATTAATAGTGGGGTTATTTTACAATAATAGATATTTCATTAAATGATTTAAATTTAATAGAATTAAAAAATCCATACAAGTGAATTTTTTTCATTATAAAATATATTAGATATGGTATATTAATGGAAATATTAATATTTTATAACTAATATATTTACCCATTGATTTTAATAACATTGTTAGCACAGTTTGGGATAAATCTGTGTTTTGCGCCTCACATAAGAATATTTTAAAAATTAATTTCCCAAAAACATTATTTTTTTTCTAAATGACGTATCGTATTTATAATTCAATATATCTATATTATAAAATAAATATCACAATAATTTTTTTTAAGGATTAAATTATTTTTTCCATAATACTAAACTTTTAATATATACAATATAATAAAATTGAGGAATCATAGAAGTTAAAGAACCAAATTTATAAAATGAACATATTTATATGTGGTGTAAAATTATTATTACAAAAATTTATATTAATACATAAGTTTTTATTTTTTTTCAACTTTATGTATGGGATACCTCCCATTATTGAATACCTTTTTGTATTGTCTAGATTGCCAAAATCAATCCACTATAAAAAGGAAAGAACTCTAGCATTTTTCTACACTTCTGAACAACATTAGATTATCAAAAATCTTCCAAAATAGTCTCCAGAAATTCCTGAATTACTACATGGTTCCTACCATTTTGAATAAGTCTTTGTAGGAATCCATTTGGGGAAAACCAAAAGGAGTTACCCGATTACAAGGTAACTCCCTCCCTCAAAATTCTGTCTTTTATTTTATTTCTATAGTCGCTCAATTATTCTTATTCTATGATTGTATGAAAACACCAGTATATTAAATATATTTTGATTTTTTATGATATGGTTTATACCTACATATAATCACTCTCACATATAATTGGTAACATACTTACTGTATATGTGTACGATGAACCACCAGAAAATGAAATGATAATTGTTCTATTCTTCTTTTATTGTCGTTCGTGATGGTAAATAATATGGAAAACATTTTAATATATAATCTATTTGATATCTATAATTTATTTATGATTATTAAATTATTTTAAAACAAATAACATTATATTGTCCTTTTTTTGTTAATACAAGAATTTTATTTGAGGAATTATTGTATACCACCCCCTCAATACGACGTGATTTTTTCACACACTAAATGGAATGTGTCAAAGATGGTTTTAGTTAAATTATATGGTATATATTATAATGTTATTATAATTTAATAATATATGTATATACATATATATGTAAGTATATATAAATATATTTCATTTAATTTATTTTTTCTATATAACAATTAAAAAAGAAGAAACATTTATGCTCTTGTATGGCATACCATCTTGTTGAACGATGTATTATATTTTATAATTCAATATTATATATATTATTATAATATAAATATACTGAATAGAAATTATATTCATATCATACTTTAAATTCATTATTTTGGGTTATAAGTATAGTGACAAATGATATGAATGTCACGAACCAACCTAGTTCAACCATAAAATGATCAGTCGAGCCAGGGTCGGACATGGCCCGAAGGGCATTCCTGATCCCCACAGGCTGGAAAACATTTCCGTGCATCAAAATATAACCATAGGGAACAATTTTTACCATGATCAAAAGGTAAACAATTAAACAAAACTAACAATAAAAGTAATAAAATATAGCAACAGAAAGAAAATAAAACCAAAGATACCTCCTTGTGACCTTCCAAGTCACCACCCAACACAGACTCAAACATGCTACAACAATGAGATAGAGAATCAAGAACCTGAACATGAAATGCACCTATAACTAAAAGAATATGATATGTGTGAGCACCGAGATGCTCTGTTTTGATTCCAAATGTAACCACAGAATCTAAGTGTTACCTTTCCCAAAACAATAAAATGACACAGGATTAAAATACCAATATAAATCTATGGTTATCACATTTTAAAATATGCATCATGTTTTTCCCATTTCAAAACCCAACACATGCTACATACAATTACAGAACACTTTTTTCATTTTATAAATTAAATCAAAAATAGAATTTTCCAAAGTTGGACATGAGTAATAAAAGTAAAATGTGAAAACAAAAAACAAACTAATGAAACTGAAATTAAACAAGAAATTTAAATAATTTAGTAACCATGGGTGTTCCTAAACATCCATAGAAGACCCCTAGATGTACTCGGTTTCGGAACCACCTATCATCGTATGGTGAATCTCTTATTTCTATAACCATGTGGCCGCTCTAAACTAACCAATCTGGTGGAAATGCACACCAATCCTAACAACAAATTCAGTGGGGTACCAACCCATCAAGTCAGGTTTGATCAGTAACTGTCACTCGATCTTATAAAAGACACCTAGAAACCCACATTTCATACAATAATATAGTATAAGTAGGAATTCCCTCACACGCGCAACTCATTTTACCACACATTCCTTCCCTAAACATGGATGCCTCCTATGTGTTCACCCATAAAGGGTTACCCTAGATAGAAGTTCCCCCAAATAAAAATTCACTCGTTTCACATTAACAAATGGACAATTGGGCTGTCACTTGATATAAGCATTCAAACCATCTTTTAAAACACGTTATGTTTTCAACCAGGCATTCAAATTTTCCAAATCACATTCTTTTAAAAATCTGCACAAAACATCACAATTAGAAGTACATCGCCACCTGGTCCATCAAGTTTACACCCCCAAATACATTTTCCAAAATATTTTCAAATCATTACTAAAACCATTTTAATGTATACTATATCAACATACTTATAACTTTCTCAAACACACAAAAAAACACATTTCAAAACCAAACTACCATGTTTATAAGAACACATTAAATCCATTCCAACATATCATACAAAGGGACCCAAACATAATTTAGAAAACAAGGACCATTTTTTAAAAAGAAACCATTCACATTAAAACCAAACCTATACATACACCATTACACCTTTAACCCATGATTAACACTCCATGAATCACTTAATAAATCATTTACCTAATGAATAAAAGTTATTAAAAAGAATACAAAAGAGTCTTTTATAAAAATTTCACCAATTTCACATGCATATCCCACTATAAAACAAATTTCATACACAAAACCTTTAAAATTAAATTCACACCTTTCAAAAAAATATTCAATGTTTTAGACGACGTACCCATTTAAAAAAAAATTCAATCCAACTTTGAGTAAAACATGAAACTCTTTGAAATGTGCCAAAAATCCCCTATTCCAAACCCGCACCCAATTTTTTTTTCAAAACACCCAACCAAACACACGTTCCTTATAGTCCACACACTAAATCAATTTTACAAAAAATAAACATACTAAATACATTTCCAAAATGATTCTAATATCATGTGCAACCCCACATTCACAAGAGTTTATGATACAAGCATTTTCAAACATTAGTAAAAATGTTATATTTTATAAAATGTGTCAAAAATGTATCTAAATTTATTAAAATAGATGCATGTGTATATGATCAAATAAAGAATTTATTCCAAACAATCAAATAGTAATATCAACTACCATAACAACAAAATAACAATTAAATTAAACACATTACCATTATGTAGACCATATATACAAATGTATTAAAACACCCAAACATCAAATTAATTTCTTCGGAAAAAAGAATCAAGGAAATTCCTACCTCAAACATGTTTGAATGCGACGAAACCTTCAACGGAAGGATGATCTGAGGCTCGTTTCCCTTTCGCACACCCTAATGTACAAGAAATACAAGATGCACATCATCCATAATAATTAGGGGTTTACCAAATAAATAAATATATGAATGAAAACGTCCATGATGGAGGAATCCTTATTAGAGGGATAACCTAGCCACATCACGGGGGCAGCAGCTAGAGGTGATGCTGATGGCGGAGGGGTTCGAGCTGGTAAGTCAGGCGGTAGGGCAGATGGGCCTTGCCAAGGCGCGAGACACCAGGGGGGGTGGTGGAAGCCTATCGGATGGGGTGGTCATACTGGATGGAGTGAGATCAGATGTGGGAGGTCGTACTAGACCATAAAGGGGAGGTTTTGTTGGACGCGGGTCGTGCTGGACGGAGGCCTGCTAGGTCGGCTGGGTGAGAGGTACCAGATATTGAAGGGGGGGTGTGGGGTTTCGAGCAAGCGTACAGGGGCCGGTAAGGATGTGGGAGCCGGGAGGGAGCAGCAGGGTGTGGCGGCCGGCCGGAGGTGCGGTATGGCTACAAAAGGATAAGGCTAGAGGTTGTGGGGCTCTAGGTGCATGCAGGCCGATGAAGGGGATGGGGAGGGCTGCTCGCGCATGGTAAGGGGAAAGGGGGGATGGCCAGGAATTACAGATTTGGATTTTTTTTTCATTTTACTATAATTATAAGAATAATTAGAATACAAATAATAATATCAATAATATGAATAAGAATAACATCATTAATACAATTATAATAATTATATTGTTAAAAATAATAATAATTAATAAAAATAAAAATAACAACACCTTAGTAATATTTATATCATTAAATAAATAATAACATTATAATAATTAATACAATTTAAAAATTAATTTAATTTTATTTACATAAAAATTTATTTGTTTTAATAATTATACATTTAAACGTGTACCTGGATAACGACGCGGATACCATACACTATGCGGTGACCGCACATGGGTCCAAAACCCACGAAAAAATATTTAAGCAACAAAAAAATTAAATAGAGACCCGGCCAGGACCATGGCGTGGGAACTCGGAGCCAAAAATGAATAAAATAAAAATAAATAAAAAATTTAGGCATGACAGTTCTCCCCACCACAGATACTCTCTTCCCCAAGAAAGTCAAACAGATGAACAATAGACACAAAATAGATCATGACCGATTGAAACTTAAAAATTACACTATACTAGAGAGTGGGAGAACATAAGAGGGTTCTCACCACAATAAGAGCTTAGCTAGTGTAAAAATTTTAACACCCAACCATACCACCCTAAGGGAGGGATGCGAGAACGACTAACTAATCCAATCCAACTTCTATAGTATGATTGAACAACACCTTCCCTAAAACATGGGAATCTCTCTCCACACCATAAAGCTCGAACACTAGAGGAAACCCTCCAAGCAAAACATAACCCATGTAGTGAAACGGAGCATAACTACACAAATGATTATTCCAAATGTACATACATCTATGATCAAACACATCTAAACCGAGAATAACCCATATAGGGGAGAAACCCACTTCTACGAAAATCACACTATTCAAAAAATCATGATCAGATAAACAAAGCTATTTGGATTATAATAGAATGAGTCCATCATAACATCACCAAAAAACTACGAACTTAAAACAATGTTAAAACTTTAGCAGTAGAAAACAAGAATGAAAATAATTTAGATGTTCCACTTCGAACATGGATAAAAAAGCCTGGACCAAGACTTCGCACTCATGGCAACTCCTGACTGTGCATGAGCATGACCCCAAGACTAGTGGTTGGGGCTCTGATTGTTGAAGCATATTTTTCCTCACAGTCAGGCACTAGAATTCCTCCATTCATTGCGTCTTTATCAGGTGAGGCTTCTTTTAAAATTTCTTTAGTCTTCTAAGACATCTGCAACGAGGACTTGTCTTCATAGGGATGTGACATGAGAGCTTCATGTTCCCAAACCAACCACACTGGTGGCATAACACTTAATATTTTGATGAAATGGATGCTTGAACCACTATAGAAAATACTTTAGAAACATGTCCCTCTAGAACACCATGGTCGATATTTGGGGAACTTTCATGAGCAACTGGATACACTGGATTTTCAACCATTTGCATTCCGGAGACCAACTCTTCTAGGAACGCCTCATCCAACAGTTTATCGAAGTGATTGTCATTTGAAGGGAGGACCCACTCCTTAATCATTGGAAAAGACCCCCGATGAAGAGAGAATTCATACACAAATCATGAGATGTTTCCTTCTGAGAATTGGACACATGTTCCTTGAAATGGTCAACATATGCTTTCACCGTCTATTGGCCTTGTTGAATACACATGAGCTCTTCCCTTCTCTTTATCTTCACTTCTTCAGGAATAAACCATTAAAAGAATGCATATTTAAATACATCCCAGGTCATCCTAACTTGCATTGATAGTGGGGAAACAAACTCCCATTTTTTCAAAGCTGGACCATCGAACAAACCCAAAATGCTATGAAATCTGATAGTTTCAGGAGTTCTCAATACCTTGAAGACACACTCGACCTCTTCAATCAAATAAATTATCTCTAACGGAACCTGATCACTGGGAAGGATAGGATATGTCTTAGAAGGACCAAAAACTAGGAATGAATTATTTGAAACCTTGGAGACATTTCGAGGCATTATTTTTTAAAAACATATAAATCATAGAAACAAAACTAATATCAATTCGAACCACCATCAATGAAAGTTCCTTAAAAACCATCTCAAAAGAAGAAATAAAATACAGAATCAACTGAAATATTGTTCATCCAATTTACCCATTCCATTTTTTTTCTCAAAACCCACATCCTTTAAGCCCACTATCCATATACGAAACCAACATTTCAAACAAAATTCTAATTTCAAAAAATATCATTTTCCCATTTCAATTTCAAAACCCTGCTTATATAAATTCTAACCAAAACAAAACCCAGGCTACAACAAACCATCAAGATGAGGAACTAGTAGTTAATCTTATCTAGGTGACATGGTGGAAAGCCACGCCACAAGCTAAAGTAAATGACTAAAAGAAGCTCAACCGTACACTCAGACGTCAAATAGATCACTACTCCATGTGACGTCAGAACATGACACCAGTCCACCTCCATTTTTATCACTCAATGAAAAACAAATGTTGAAGAGTCCAAACTCGGACCACCCCTCAAAACTCGAGGTTGGGAATGGGTGATGGTTAATGACGTTCTACCCGTACCTAACTCTCGAGTTTTGACTGTCCCAATTGTGACAACTATGCCCCAATGACAGCATATATACCCTACATTAACATGGTTGTGGGGTCCAAGCCCACCTGGTACCACCAGTTTCCCCGTAGACATGTGGTCCCCACCCTGGGGCCCACCCACATGCATGTATGAGTCATCTGACTAATTACTATCCCCATAGGCCAATACAAGCCTTTCCATTGTTCTTTGTCCTCACTCACACACACCCTAGGAAACATCATAGAAGGTCACCCATCCTGATCACTACTCCATGCAATGTATGCGTAACTATGGAGTTCTAATCAAAAAAGGCTCCCAAAAAGGAATGTGCGAGTTGTTTACATGATTCATATCATTTATTTATTTAACCCTTTATCATTCTAGGGTGTTACAATGAACCCCTATAGGGCCCAACATCCTCATTTAGGGCCCTACATATCAATACTTTAAGTTCCCCACACATAAGTCTGGGTACCACCTCTGATACTATTTTGTCACGATCCAAGCTGGGTCAACCTAGAACCGGTCACCTGAGATGCTACGCGACATGGCACAAAGGGGTTTTCCGATCCCCAGGGGATGGAAACCAGTGTCAGGAATCAAAATTTAACCATTGGGAATGATTTTTTCTATGACAAAATGATAAGAAAATAAACAATACCAACGATTAGAAAATACAAACTAGGAGTGGAAATAAAATAAAACCAAAAGGACCTCCTAGTGAAATTCTTGGTCACCACCCAACTCAGACTCAACCCTACTTCAACATTGAGAAACTGAATCAAGAACCTAAACAATAACTACAACTATAAAAAAAATAATATGATAGTCTTGGGCACTGAGATTCTCAGTAGGGATACCAAATATAACCACAGAATCCAAGTATTCCCTTCTCCAAAACAATCCAATGAATCAAAATTGAAATACCAATATAAAAGGAGGGTGTCACATTTTAAAATAAGAAACATGTTTTTTCTATTTCAAACCCCACCACACACTACATACCATATCCAAAATCATTTTTCATTTTATAAATAAAATATATAACAGAATGTACCAAAGTTGAGCCAGAGTAAAAAAAGTAAAATTTGAAAACTAGATATAAACTAGTGCAACCGAAAGTAAACAAGCAATGTAAATAATCTTGTAACCATTGGTGATCCTAAACATCCCTAGAAGACCCCGGGACTTTCTCAGTTTCAGAACCACCTGTCGAAATATGGCGAAGCTCTTAATTTTATAACCAACTGGCCACCCTAAACTAACCAATATAGTGAAAAATACCAACTATACTGACTGCAAATCTAGGTGTACCAACCTGTCTAATCAGGGATGGTCAGAAAACATCACTCGATGATCTAGAAGACCCCCAAGAACCCATGGTGGTTACAATAAAACCATATTAGTAGAATGGTCCATGCACATGTGACTCATCTCACCAAACTTTCATTCCCCAAACACAGACACTTCTGGTGCGTTCGCCCATAAAGGGTTACCCTAGACAGGAGCCCATCCAAATACACATTCAATCATTTCACATTATCAAAGTTCCAATTGGGTCGTCACATCACATAAGCATTCAAACCATCATTTAAAACACCTTATGTTTCCAACCGGGCATTCTCATTTTTCGAATCACATTCTATTAAAAAATCACCACAAAAAATCACCTCTATAAGTACAATGCCACATGGGCCTTCATTTTTACACACCCAAATACATTTACCAAAATAGTTTCATATAATTTATAAAACCATTTCCAAGTATAGTATATTAAACTTGCCTTTAACATTCTCAAAATCAGACAAAAACATGTTTTAAATCCAACCAACTTTGTTTTAATTAACATATTAAAACTATTACAATAAATCACCAAAGGGGACCCAAACATCATCTAGAAAACAAGAACAAATTTCACAATGTTATTATTCACTTTAAAACCAATCCTAAATGTAAACCAAAAAACCTTGAACCCATGATTTACATACCAAGAATAATATAATAAATCATTTACACAACCAATTAATGGTTTTAAAAAAATAAAAAAATTCTATTATCACAATTTCATCAATTTAACGTATGGATCCCAAATTAAAAACATTTGCATACTCAAACCCATAAATATTAGATTCACACGTTTCAAAACATTTCATTGTTTTAGATGGCATTCCCCTTTAAAACATTTTTCCTTCCATCTTTGTGTAAAACATTCCACTCTAAGAAATATTCGATAAAGCCCCTACACCAAACACAAACCAAAAAACTATTTTCAAAAAACCAACCAATCACACATTGCTTATGTTCCACACACTAAATCATTTTTTTCCCAAAATATATAGATAAAATACGTTTCGAAAATGTATCTAATGTCATGCACTACTTCACTTTCCAAAGAGCTTATCAGACAAGCATTTTCAATCTTTAGTAAAAACTTAATTTTTTATAAATAAATTCAATAATGTCCATAAATTTATTAAAACAAGTTTAAATGTTTTTTCATAAAAAAAGAATTCAATCAAAACTATATTTAGAAAATCCCACCACTATAAAAAACCATAACCGTCAAATTACACGCATTACTAGTGTGAAAACCATATATAAAAGTTTATTAAAAGACCCATGCATCAAATATATTACTTTGAATAGAAGAATCATGGAAACACCTACATCAAACATGTGCAAATACGAAAAAACCATCAATGGATGGATGAGTTGAGCTTCGTGGTCCCTTCGCACACCCAAAATTCCATGAAAACCAAGATACACATCAACCCTAATAATTAGGGTTCATCAAAACAATGAATCCTATGCACAAAAACCTCTTTGATGGAGGAATCCTTACTGTAGGGAGAACCTAGCCGCGTGGCGGGGAAGTAGCTAGAGGAGATGTTGCTTGTGAAGAAGGGGATCATGCTGGTCGGTTACACCGGTGGCCAGAGGGGCCTTGTCGGGGCGCGAGACAACGAGGGTTGGGGGGGAAGCAGACAGAAGAAGACCAGATGGGGGAGGTCGAGCTGGACAGAGGGGGCCCTAGATGGGGGAGGCTACACCAGACCAGGAGGGGTGGTTGTGCCAGACCTGGAGGGGGAGCCCACGCTGGACGTGGGTTGTGCCAGATGGATTCATGTTGGGTCGGTTGGGCGGCATGTATTAGAGATAGTAGGGGTTGCACAGATTTGGGCGAGTGAGGAGGTTTGTGTAGGGAGGAGGGAGATGAGTGCGAGAAGCGGGGCAAGGGGGTGGGCTGGAAGAATGGCATGGTTGGAGTGGGAGAAGTCCAGAAGGGGCGGGGCTTCTGGTGCGCAGAGTTAGACGAAGTAGAGGGGGAGGGTATCTCACATAGGGTACGGGGATGGGGGGTTAGCTGAGAATTAGGGATTTTCCTTCATTAATTTTAAAATAATTATAATAATAATAATAATAATAAAACTAAGAATATAAATAATAATAATAATAATATCATTAAAACAATAATAATAATTTTGATGATGATGATAATAAAAAATAATAACAATAAAAATAACAACACCTTAGTAAAATTAATATCTTTAATTAAATAATAAAAATATTATTATTAATAAAATTTAAACATTTAAACCTTTTAAATACATTAAAATATTTATTAGTTTTAATAGTTATGAATTTATGTGAGTACATGTCTAATGGTGCGGCTAGTTCCCACTATGCGGTGACCACACATGGGTCCGAAACCCACTAAAACAATTTAAGCGCCAAAATATTTTAAGCTGAGATGCATATTGGACAATGGAATTAGAACATGGATCCATGAAAGAATAAAATAAAAATAAATAAAAAATTCAGGGTGTGACAATGAAAAATTAAGACACATCCGATTAAAAAGTGAATATTACCCGAAGTGAAACCATAACATTGAATTGTTAAACAGATGATAATATGCAGATTTAATGAAACCATATATGTTATTTAAAGTAATAATATTGTAAAATTATAGATTTATAAAAAATTTAAATTTATTATTTATGAGTTTTGAAAAGTACGACAAGAGTAATGACATATGGTATTGGAATTTCATCTCCATTTGTATTTTCATAAGATAAATGCCTTATTCACCACTCACTTATTTTTGTGTTGTATATACAGTATAAAAATTAATTAAATTATTCTTATACAAAAATTTATGCGAATTTACAAAACCAATTTATGATCTTTCTCTCATGTTGTTTATGTTTCCTATGTTACAGAATCGGTAATGTCATTTTGACTCAATTTTCCTACATTGAGACACAATCCACATTTTGAACCTATATTTTTATACGAGCTCTATATATATCCTTTGAAATTTTATATCATGAATATACATACATTTATGATATTAATGACCGAGGACATATTATATCATGAATATCCTTATTATCATGATATTAAAATTTTATTTAATGTTATTCAATAATTATTTTTATTTATGTTTTTTCTCAAGTGTAAGGGGTTCATTAACTAAAACATTGTTCTAAATGTTTTAACAATATAATATTATAAATCATTCTCATTAATGTAATTGTTTTAAAAAAATTAATGATTTTATTATATAGACAGTAATGTTTTAAAATTTTATTCAATTTATATGTTTCAAAAATGTAATGGGAAACATTGACTGAAAAAACTATTTATTAAATGTTTTAAATGGTTTTGGAAATAGATTGGATATTTCAATACATTGAAAATTTATATTGTGATTGTAATGAGGAAATGTTATCTTCCCATTATGAATGTTCATGTGATATTATTATCTTATGGTTCTTCGGCATTGTTTGTGTATATTGTTGGTTCTGAGAAAACCTAGGGCGACTGAGCCTCAAATAGCCCTCTAATGAATTGGATAATGTGAAGGAGGTAAACGTAAAAGTTACTCCAAATATATTTATTGAATATACTCTGATGGGTATTCCAAACGTAACTCCCCAGATATCTGTGAAAACTATAGTGTAAGTACGTTATGTATGCCAAATGTTAATTTTATGATTTATGATTTTTGCATGTTATTCATAAATGTAATGATTTCATGAGGTATGAAAAGATTAATAAGTATGGTTTCATTTATTTGTATTTATTGATGGGTTAGTGTTTCCTTTCATTATTTAATAACCCCTATTGGGATTTTTATGCTCATATCATGTTTTGAAATGTTTTTCATAGGACATAATGATAAATATGGTCAAGGATAGGATCAAGGAAAGGTAAATCTTTTTAAAACATTGAACTAGTCATGTTTCTTTTTTTACGAGTTTTTTTATAAAAAAATAGAAAATGAGAAGAAGTGTATTCATTTTATTTTTTTGAGATGTAATGTAATTATTACGTAATAATTATCTAAAACTCTAATCCTGAAAATATCCTCAATGTCAATTCTTTATTTGACTAAACATTATGTAATGTTTAAGTTTGGGTACTTATAGTTTGTATTAAAGGTCGGTTTATCCAAATTTAGTGATTAAGAGTTTTTGATAAACACTTGGTTAGTCTCTATGTCTATTAATTTAGTTAAATATGTGTTTTATAACTTTTTAAGGTGAAGAATGTCTACTAAAAATTGAAGGAGGAGGATCTTAAAAACATTATATCTATTCCGGATGACATTCATGCAATAATTGTTGCATAATCATGTTTAGATTATTTTTAAATTTTTTCTAGCATACAATTCACTTGAATGCCATAATTTGATATATCTAACACCTCCCCTATACATATTTTTCATTGTGGATCATGGGTTGTATTTAATAAAACCTTATTTCATCAATATTCATAAATTTTAATGAAAGGAAAATATTATCAAAAAAATTTCAAATATTTTAACTAATCATAATATTTTGAAGCATAGATATATTTTAAAAAAGGTGACGAAGAAGGAGACCCTTATGAAAGATATTTACATTTTCTTTTCAATTATAGACTTTAAGCACATTCAAATGGTATCTCAAAAGGACCAATGATTTAATGTTTAAACTATATCACCGTCATACTATTTTAGATAAATAATGTTTTCTTAGATGTTTTGAAATTATATGTCATACATGATTATTTTCCAAAACTTTTTTTTTGATCTCCCATATGACACAATTTGAATGAGGTTTGTTTGGATAAAGGAATAAGATTATTTTGAAGGATATCTAAATCATTTTTTCAATTCATGGACCATCAATCTATGTGAACTAGATGATGATGAAACTATGTGGACCCCATGATCAAGGTACAATGTTCTTTCTATGGGAATAGTGTTATTTTATGGAGGTAAAAAAGGGACAATATATATAATGCATCATGAATTATGATGTTGAGGTCTTAATGTGTTGGGGTGAAAATGAATTTTATACGAAAACCATTGATTTTAATACATTTTAGGGTTATTTTGTATTTTATGAAAGGGGCAACACACATACCGTGTGACAACCCATCACGTCAGACAATGTTGCGGTAATCGAAACCACAACCAAAGTGTGATTGGGATTTATCGACTACTAGTAGCCTACTTGATGCCCCTGGTAGGTATGACTTATTCATTTTGGATAAATGATATTATGGATAAAGAATAAGTTTATTTTCGGAACATAATTTATAACAAGTGGATATTTTTAATATAGGAAAATGATTTGGTGATTATGTGATAATGGTTATTTTAAAGATGTTCTCTCTTGGGAATACTATATGCCTATCAAAAATTGAACTGTATGGGATCTCATTAGTGGATTAATTGTTGGAATATTATTTTGTAAGAATCTATGTTTTTATTGTGGACATATAGAGATTTTGGTTATTTTTGTGAATGATTAACCATTCACTGAGAATATGTGTTTTTTTAATTAATTTACAGTATGAGACTTTAAGAGTAGTAAATGTTATTTAGAGATAAATGATAAGATTTATTGGGGAAGACTATGTGATTAAATCCATCCATGTTTTGGGTTACAACTATAGTTTGGGTAACATTAATGAATTTTAAGGACATTTGTGAATTAAATGGTCTTTGTTGATCATTGGGTATTGTTTTTTCAATTTTTGAGATTAAGAGTAGTATATCTTTTTTATAAAACATTATACATTGTGGGGATTATCTTATATTGTATTGACATTTTTTTATGGTTAATGTTTAAATATTGGGGAAATATATATTTCAACTTTTTTTGATTATGTGATTCACTATAAGTTGATTCTATAAATTTAGGTTTGACCATGTTGTCATGAATACTCATTGTTCAGAGAAAAAGTTGATTTTGTTCTAGTCATTTAGTAAAGGATGAAACTCTACATGACATGTTAGTATGATTCATTATGTTTTTAGTTATGATCACAAATAAATTTTTCAAATTTATGAAATGTAACTTAAAACAATAATTGTTCTCCATTTAAAGTTACTATTGGGGAATCAATGACAGTTTAACCCATTATAAGTTTGTGTTTTTCAGGTGGATAACATTATCTTGATCATGTTTTCTATAACTCTCCATCAAATTTTTACACTCAGTTTCTCCTCCATATTCAGGTTTTCCTGCTGTCCTGGAATGGGTTATCTTGGGTGACCTTTGAAATTCTTTTTCTTTCTTTTAACGTGAGGGTTTTATTGACACTTTTTAGATTTGTGAGTTTTCATGATCTTTTTTAGCCCAAAATGGGGGAAGGATGTAACATCCCTGGTAAATAAAGAATATAACATTATTTTATTTAATAATATTCACAATATAAATATTAATTTTAATTTAATGGGGATTCTATGTTTTATATCATACTTAACACACAGCAACTACTTTCTTTGAAATCTTAAGTTGCACATGACGTTGAGTTATACTGAATAATAATAATAAAATATTATTATTTTAAATGGTAGTCTACTCATAGTATTTTTATTGGTGGGAATGAACATAACTAACTAAAATATGATTATACATGTTGGATAATTTTTTTATATTTATCCAATGATTGATAAAGGCTTAACATGTCGATGAATACAATATTAAGCATAAATACTCTAATATTCTGTAAAATGTCAATTTACCCCTTTTTGATGGAGGGCCCCTTTTAAATATAATTTTTTTAACTATTATATGTTATATTTGAAAAAAATAATATTCTTATTTATAATCAAGATGTAAAAATTTTCTTTGGTTGAAATTTTGGTATTTTTCTAATAATGTTCATTTTTTTATGAATAGTGAAAAATACTACTTTTTAATTCAAAACAGCCTTTTAATATAAATTATTTTTATATTTAGATTATCTAATTAAATGGTATTAAAGTGTAATTAGATTATATTTTTACAATTAATTCCATTTTTGGTCCTTGAATGTAATTTCACATTGAAATGTTCATAAATAAGTGTCAATCTCTTGATAGTTATTATTTCTTAAAAACATGATTTTTGTTTTGACTATGGGAATTATATTAAAATATTTTATATCGCTTCTGTGTTTTGTATTTAGAAAAATGTATTCAATAATTTTAATCAAGAGTTCTAAATTGTTTAAATATGTAACTTATATTTTTAGACATTATAATGATTTACATCAAGAAATATTTTATTTACCACTGATATAGGGTAAATCTGGTAAATAAGGGTAAAAAATATTAATATAATAATATTAAATTACTATAACATGTGTCATAATCCTATTGTATGATACATTAGCGACCATAATAATCTTTGGGTCGATTTTGGGACCAAATGGAGCCATCTTGGAGTGATAATGACAATTTATATTAATAAATTAAAAGTAAAGACAAAAATGACATAAACATATATCTTTTAAAAAATAAATTTTTACATAGGGTTATATGTGTTATATATTGTACTATAAATATTAAATATATATATTAAACTATTTCTCACATCATGGTATTTTATTTATAATTTTTAGACATCATCAAAATAGAATTATTTATGACACAATGAAGAAACATTGATTAACATATTAATGAATGATTTAAATAAATGAGATTATAATAATTTCAAAAATATCATAAACCAATAAAATTATTATTTGATGATTTTATATAAAACAGGATTCATATTATCTTATATTTAATGAGATTTTTACCTTTTGATAAAAAATAAAAGTTTATTATAAAATAGTTTTTTCAAACATTCCTAAAGAGCCCCTCCTCCCCCTTAAAAAAGCTATCACCTCTAACCCATTACTCACACCTCTCAAGAACCTTTGATCATCAAAACTCTTCCCAATTAAGCTCTATATGAATTTATATTCCACATTAAAGAATTAACATTGGTATAAGGTTCTTCAATGAAGCCTTTGGGTTAAAACCAAAGGGACTTACCAGATTTAAAGTTAATGTCTTCTCCTAAGTTATTTTTTTATTTTACTTCTCCAACCCCCTAAACTGTCTTTATTCCATTAATTTATAAAAAAACCCATTATAATAAATATAATACGTTGTATTTATTCAAATAAATAGAACTACACATACACACACATAAATCCATTGGATATTACTATACTGTTTTTGTGGACTGCGAACTACTACCTCATGAAATGATGACTTTTAAATATTATTCTACTACCTCTCATGTTAGACATTATGATGGAAATTTTATTATTTATGTTATATATTTTAATTTATATTATCAATATTCTTCTATAATTATCATTTAGATTATACTTTAATGTTTTTCATGTTGTATAAATATGATAATTTATTTGAGGAAGTGTGGACTTCCGCCGCCTCAATGTGATATGAATTGTTCATACAATGCATAGAATGTATAAATGATGGTGTTAATGAAATTTTGTTACGTATATAAAATATTTTGTTATACTTGAATTACAATAAATCTATGTATCATTATGTTTTAATTTCTTTAAGAATGAAAATAAGAAATGAAAGTATTTTTCATTCGTACGTAAGACTTATAGTCTCCATAAATGGTGAATTTCATTTCATATGTCAAAATGTTCTGGAATATTATAAATACAAATATAAAGGATATAAATGATATATATTTTATATAAATCTTGAATAATATTCTGCATATAATGTAATCTTCACCACATGGACAAATCGTAATTATAACAAGATCATTTTAACTCAAATTATAAACATCGACAACATGTCTGATATCAACTTTAATAATTATATAATTATTATTGCAAGGTAATAAGTGATAATAAAGGAATAATAAACATTAAAAATGTTCTGAAGAATTGATAAATAAACTTATGTTTATTATTCTGGAAGAACAAGGAACAAACGAGTCAAGTCGGGCATGGTGTAAGGGAACATTGTCACCTAATTTCCATTCATTGGGTTGAACATCTACATCTTGATTATGTCATTCTATAGAGATGTGTGAATAAAATATGATTTTATTAAAATTAGTATACACTTATATTTTGTGAATATATATTTCTCACACATAATAATGATCTTGATTTATCTTTAATTTAATGATATGGACTTTGTAAGGGAACCTTTCACCCTCCACTTTTAGTCAAAGAATTATTTTTTGTTATGTTTTTAAATTTCAATTTTAAAATTTAAGGATATGTTATTATATATCATTATTTTTGTATATATTATTTCCATTTTATGAGACACCATTTTCTCTCTAATCAGCTATTTTTTTTAATTTTCACGTGACATCGTTAGGCTGTCGAATTTCTGTAAGAGAACTTATTAACCCAATTTCAATTATTCGCGTTAAATATGTACTTCATGATTTTTTTGTGCTATTAATATGTGTGAATGAACTACGATAGTTTTACCTTTAATATCAACTTATATTTTGTTTATTCTTATTTCCCTTATGTAATTATGTCATTTATTTATCATTAGTCTAAGGATATAATCATTCTAAGGGAATTTGTCTCAATTTATATTCCATTAATACTTATTTGATGTTATACATCGATTCACATTTATATAGTGTATATACATCCCTTTGAAATATTATATCATGTAACTCCTTATTCTCATTATATTATAAGATTTTTGTAATGTTATTATTTTTATATTTTTATTCAAGTATTTTCTCATGTGGTAAGGGACTCTTCAACTGAAACATTGTTTTAAATGTTTTAGAGATTTAATATTCTAAATATTTATCATTATTTTCCTTGTCTTAAAAATTGTTTTATGGATTTAATTATATAGACATTAATGTTTTAAAATGTTAAACCCTTTAAAATTTTCAATGTGTTATGGTACACATTGACTCAAAAAACTATTTATTAAATATATTAAATGTTTTGGAAATAGATTGGATATGTCAATACCTTGAAATTTTATATTGTTATTGGAATGTGGAAATGTTATCTTTCCATTATTATTTGACATGTGTTATGATTATGTTATGGTTCTTGGGAATTTATTACATATATGAGTGGTTCTATGAGAATCCTAGGGTGGGTGAGCCCGAGATATTTATCCAATGCATTGGGTAACGTCACAGAGGTAAATGTTATTGTTTCTCATATGTGATTTAGGGAATATACTATGATGTGTATTCCAAACATGACTCCCTGTATTGATATGAAATATACAGTGTATGTTTATTATGTATTCTATAAGTTTCCATTATGATTTATGATTTCTATGTTGTTATTCATAAATCTTATGATTTCATGACATATGTTATGATTGAAAAGTATTTTATCATTGATTTGTATTTATTGATGGGTTAGTGTTTTATTTTATTTATTTTATAACCCTTAATGAGAATTTTATGCAAATCCCAAATTTTAAAATGATGTTCATAGGACATAAAGATGAATAGGGTAAAGGATGGGATCATGGAAAAGTCATGTTATAGAGAACATGGAAGTAGACATATATCTTTTTATTAGGAGTTTTTATTTCATAAAAAAATAGAAACTGAGTAGAAGTGTCTACATTAGATTTTTTTGAGAATTAATGTAATTGTTATGGACTATTTATATAAAAATCATTACTTGAAATGATACCCAATGTTAATTCTTGATTTAACTCACGATTATGTAATGTTTAAGGATGGGTCCTTATAAACTCCATGATTTCACATAAAATAAAATGAGAATGAATAAATCCCTTACATCAAATGGCCATCAACGTTCTATGTATGTTAATAGACCACACTATGGATATTAGATCAACTCTCATGCAAGATCTACATCGATCTGAGGACACTACGACCACATTACACCAAAACAATCCAAGAGTAACAACATTATAAACATTTTAGATCATCATATATTGCATTAAAATAAAACTATAGTAATAAGATCCCAAACCCGAAGAAAATATTGGAAAATGATTGAAAACACACCTTGGATCAAGCCTATTCACCATAGATTGAAGATGAAAACCCAAGGATAGATCCCAATAGAAGGGATCTCCAAAACACTAAAGTGGGGAAATTAATGTTTCATGGGAATATAGGGGGGGGTAGGAGAATACATATAGATTGACACCTTTATTGGATGTAATTTGGAAAATATTAATGAATCACAAGATTACACAACATGTAATCCCCTTTCCCAATGTGTAATGCCTCTAGGTTGGTTTATTCCAAAAAACTATCACCGATTCAATTTATTTTATTTTTTAGTCCCCAAAATATTACATGAAATAAATCCCACTTCCTCATTGTGAAATTCAACAACACAGCATGAAACCCACATTCACATCAGGAATGTTTCTGTATCCTAGTTATTAGAACTCAAAATCATCCAAACATCCTCCTGGCCTCCTCCGAGCTCAGTTGTCCTAGAGAACCCACAATGGAGTGATAAATGAAGATCCATGAACTTAACTCAAACACCTACCAAATAATTATCATCCTCGAGAATCCAAACCAACCTATAGAGGAAAATGAAAGGGGTTCATCTGAACTGCCACCCTGTGAGACGCCTCTCAAGGAGCGCACCACCAATAGAGATCAACCACCTAATCCAGGGGACAAAGCAAAGCCACACAACATCCCAAACTAGCTCTTAAACACTATCCTAGGGGTGATAACACTCAAAGAGGGGAATCCAAAACATGAAAAAATATAAATCCATTTTTGAATATAGAAAACTTCTACAACCATAAAATGGATTCTGTAAAAAGTGGATATCTAAACATCAACTAGTTCAGGGTACTGAACAAAAACATACAACTCGCTTTCAGAGGTAATCTCCACTACAACATTATACTTCCACAAGATACAAACCAAGGGGATATCATGCATGTGAATCTCTCTATCATGTTGGTCCTCGATCACTAAAGGTATCTCCTTGAAGGTCACATCATCATAAATAATGATATTTCCCTAGGAAAGGATGTCATAGTTTTCATAAAGATAATTACGGAGATGGAACACATGAAAGAAATATTCTATATGTCTCGTCTATGGTGGAAGTGGTATACTCTATGTGACAACTCCAATAATATCTAAAACCTTGAAAGTCCAAACAAACTAGGTAGAAAGCATACTTTTACGACCAAACCATCACTTCCCTAGATGGAGAGTCACCCTTAAGAACACATAACTCCAAAAATATAACTACATAGGTCTCAGAATATGATCGGTATATGTTTTAGGAAGATAATGTGAAACCGTAAACCTCTTAAAAAATAACATGAACTATATCTATCATATTATGTACTTTTGTGGCCCTAGAATTGCTGACTCTCCAACCCCAGTTCACCACAATAGAGTACATATTGGTCAGTAATACAAGGTTTAAAATAGGTCTATACCTATTTTTGAGTGAAATCTTTTATTGTAAGAGAACTCCACCATGGGAATGTGCATCATCCACAAAAATCTAAAATTCGAGACAGAAGAGTGTCACATGTCTCCATGAGACAAGATTGTTTACTAAATTTTGACTTCCATATGTTGATGAAAAGTACTTCAACATCAAAGGTGGTAACTAAAATAATTCTACATACCAGACCACACCATTGATCTAAAATATTGATCTCGATCCGAAAAGATCGTCCTTAGGACTCCAGGGAGTATCACCACCTACTCTAGATATTTACTCAACAAAATGTCCACTATGCTCAACTCTTTGATTACTATATAGTTGGAAGATTTCATCAAACAATCCACAACCATCAATATAGATTCATAGCTTCTTGTATCTTAAGGTAAACTGGTAACAAATAAATTCATGATGACCTCCCACATCATCGATGGTAAATACAATGGCTGTAGAAACCCACTGGGGACACGATGTTCTACCATCAACTTATAGAAGAGAAAATATTTAGAAACAAGCTTTGTAACTACACACTTCAAACTAGGCCACAAAATAAATTACCTCTAAAATCTTAGTACATCTTTTTCATGGCAGGATGCACTGCTCAAGGTGAACTACGGAATTCTGTCATAACCATCTAATAAAAAAATAAAGGAATTAAAATCCTTACATGCAGAAACACTCTATGTTGTTCATATTCACATCAAACATTAGAGTCCTCCCAACAAAAAACATGGTCTCTCCATAACTTGAGATTATGAACCCCCAACAAGGTCTCTTCCACATGATACAACAAAAAATATTTCACAATCATCTACAAAAGATAACATCTTCTCTAAACATCTTCCATATGGAAATACAATACAAAGTGTTATTCCAGAACACTCTTTGAATAAATAGATTCACAAATTGATTCATTACATGACTTCCATCTCAACACATCACCAAAAAATTGCCATTTTGAGGTCTATATGATATCTAAAAACAAGTAATCCTATGAGAACTACATACAACGACACCAGTAGAAGTTCATGTCACATTGGGAGAAAACATACCTCATGATCTTATGATGGGTGAAGACCCCAAAATGATCACTCATAAGGTAATTATTCCACAACATGTGGTAAAACTCCACTTCCACCATATCATGATCATGGGTGGTAAAATTATTCTTATGGTGGAATAACTATAGATACCCTTATGAAATGACCAATATTTGCTAAATCAGAACACATCCTAACCGAAGACATGCAACATCACAAAAATTTTTAACTGGGATCAATCTATTAAACGTAAAATAAATTGAGCACTAACTATATTCTCATTTAGATACTAGAATGCTGCATAAAAATTATTATTCCTCAAGAACGCATCATCTTTCCTTTTCAATGATGTCATAATAGTCACAACCAATGTGAAATTAGTTATGAACCTCCTATAATAGCCTGAAAAATAATGGAAACCATTCCCTTCAATCACCATCATGGGTCCACCAAAGTCATAACTGCTTCTAAATTTGATAGATCCCCTACTACTAGCTACTAGGATACAACATTCACTATTAAATAGAATTCTCGATCCACAAACACACACTTATAAATCTTCCCCAACAAATCCTAATGGTGATGAACTCCAAAAATAGTATGTAGATTATCTACATAATCATTCTTATATTAGGATTACACTTGGATTTTGTCAATAAAAATCACCATGAACATATCTATGAACTAATAGAGGACGTAGTTCACTAACTCCATGAACATAGCTGGATAATTCATCACTTCAAATGATATTTCAATGAAATTATCATTCCCATGATTGAAATAGAGAGTTGTATTTGGGACATCCTCATTCTTTACATGCATCTGACAATATCCTAACATAAAATAGATCATCAAGAACGAATTTTCACCCATTATTGGATGGAATAAATCATTAATCCACAGAAAAGTATTTTGGTTCTTCACTGTCAGTAGGATCATGAAATGATAATCAATACACAAACCACAAAATTTCATCATTCTTCATTACAAACAAAACTAGTGCATCCCATGGTGAAACAATCGACAGAACAAAACTGCACAACAATAGACCTTCGTCATGTTAATGTTGATCATAAATCTCAGAAGGATCATCCAATATGGATACATCGATATAGGAGACATGAATGGATGTTGTTCAATCCAAAAACCAATCTATCATGAAGGGGGTAACGTTGCTACCTGGTTTATAAGAACATCATGGTACACTTCATGAACACTGAGAAATAGGGACCTCTGATCCACTAATGATATCATCATCGACTCCACCATCAAGGATAATAGGGGAACAACACATCATTGACCCATCGGAGGGTCCCTCTCTTTAACAGACACTACTAGCTCTCGATCACCCTATAGCACACAATATATCTCTTGAAAAAATACATTATATTATGCACTAAGTAAAACAAATCAATTATGAGGATTTTTTCCTATGGTTTTATCAATAAATATAATAAATCTCCCCAAGATTGATGTTTTCCCATTACTAGATCATAGTTATTATATAAATCAAACTAGTAAGTTGTACCAACAAATACTGTAGTCAACACTAAGGGCACTGGATGCCTCTCTACCTCAAGTCACATATCATGAAAAGCACATGTGAAATGAAAGAGTGTTTCACTCTTGAATAAAAAAAATTCACCCATTACATAACAAGAAAAGGGTACCTCGAACGACAACTCTCTCTCCTGGCACTAGAAAAAAAAAAGCGTGAAGCTGGCTAGCATTTACTCTATAATATCTATGATCATAATAAGGGCCACCACTATGGTTATTATCCATTATACAGGGATTCGTGGAATCCTTGGGATTTACTCTACCTTTCCTGAATTCTCTATGCCAATCCAAAACTGGAGAAACCTACTACTATTGCTTTGGATGGAACTGCCTCACCGGATGAATCTGAAGCGGAAAAACTGGTGCTTGTTGAATTATCATAAATATCAAGAACACTCACATATTATGACCATTGAATAAAATGAAAAATATGTGTACGATCAGATGGAATATGTCTGAGATCAACTTATCCTATAGAAAAAAATATATGGGCCAGCACCTACCCCTAGATGATAGAAAGATATTTTTTCCCTGACAAGTGGGAACACCAAACCAAAGATCTACATCATGAAGAATCTGGATGACTCCCCTATCATGAAAATTTTGATCAACATAACACCCTCTCAAGGACCTCTAGTCTTTCAAACACCATGAGATATGTGTTCTACATAAACAAAATGTCTTGATGCAGGATCTTTGGTTGCAAAGCATCCTCAAAATGCCTCGCCTTTTCCTCCTCATCAGGAAATAGGTCAGAAGTATATCATAGAATGTTTCTAAACTAGATTCCAAACATTCATAGACTAGATATCCAATAAAAAGGGATAATCATATCATGGTTAAAGGCTACCTCATGATCACTGAGGAACAAAAACCATCGTGGATTTTACTCCCCAAATAGCATCATTAAATAAAATGATAACCAGTTCCCTTTATGATCACAGATAAAAGTGAAGGCAGTCTTAACCACCTCCATGTAGTCTTCAGTGACAACATGTGAAACAGATCCGTCACACCTCTATTGAATCTGGAACTAAAACACTCAGAGCTTCATCCTCCTAATGTCCTTGTTTCCAACCTTTTATATGTGATAATCTACTCAGGAAACCCACTTAACATCATATGCACGAACCTGAACTAAAAATCATCTTGGATCCATTACATCAAGAGGGAAAAAAGATAACTTATCCTATAATATTAATTAGTATAATATTAATTAATCTATTATTTTATTCATTTTAGGTTTTCATTTCCCATGGCTAACACATTCAAGCATCAGAGAAGTGAATAATGATTCATGGTCTATTCTTTTGTATAACCCCTATAACGAGTTTCACAACATTTAGTAGAATATTTCTGCTAAATGGTATGTTCATCAGATCATAGGGGACCCCAAATACATGGGTCTGAGCTGGTCTCCCTTGTTTACAGCACTTTCTAAACATAGTTGACATCATTTCCTGAAAAATTCATGCATTATCAATTGTTCCTATATCAAAAATAAATCTGATCCTTCTATAAAATACCTATAATACCACACTGAAAAAAAAACTCTTCACAATGTGTACCCCTACGAGGGAAAAAATTGGAGAAGAGTGATAGAGACCCCCCTGATTTCTCATTCCATTAGGCCATTGGTTGGTGACTACCATGGAGGGTATAAAATCATTTCAATGGGAGGCATACACTCTAATAGAAACACATACAAAAGAAAGAGATAAGATCGACACTAACCAAATCATAATCAGAATACAGTATAAAAGAAATCCAAAGAATGAAAATGTAATGTCACATAAAAACTACTACAACTAAAAGGGAAAACATGATGTACCAAATGAAAGTAAAGATGAAAATGTCTAAGAAGCCCAAACAAATCCTCCTTAACCCCAAGCTAGTTTTAACCATCATGTTCTACAATCTGATTCCAGGATCATCATGGATACTTACTACGTATTTCATACAAAATCATATC
The DNA here is from genome assembly GCA_963277665.1 of Viscum album. Taxonomy (NCBI): domain Eukaryota; kingdom Viridiplantae; phylum Streptophyta; class Magnoliopsida; order Santalales; family Viscaceae; genus Viscum; species Viscum album. The sequence goes on along the minus strand of OY728126.1, from coordinate 357,845,147 downwards.
ATATTATAATTAATATCATGGGAACACCTTTATTTCTTCACCACATGTTTTCCGATATGCCCCAACATTATAGGTCTAGAGCTTCTCTCTCCCAAAGGCTACCCCATGGGCACATAGACAATGCACCACAACATGAACCTCATGCAAAACACCACCAAGTCTATATATCAAAAATTATCCAAATAGCTTATGTGTGCCACAAAATCCCACATAACATGTTTCATTTGTCTGGTTTTATACCTCAGTCCATCTGAACACTTACACCGAGTACATATCCTCAAGCCATAAGAGCCCATACACATTATATCTATTATAGTTCATATGAATCTATATTCATAATAAATCTGTGTGATGTAATCTCCAACCATTATAATCCACTACACATATATATTTTTCAAACTAATAATCATGAATACATGAAAAAGTAACTACCATGAGAAGAGAGCCCAGAAAAAGTGGTAGTTAGTTGTCCATCCATCCACTAGGATGTTGGGGAAAACACCTCTAGGGCTCAGAATCTCTAGGGTGTCAGTTTTGATAACTGAAAAGGTGGATTAGAATATAGAGACAAAAAATTACACGATATAATAATGATAAAAAACACACTACTGTCATAACCTAGTATCGAACCAAACTGCATGTAATGTCTCTCAAACTCCTGGATTCTAGTGTGAAGACCAAATATCTCATAAGAACATCACCATATAAATAGATACATTATATTACTTTATTCCACTTTATTAGATTCACATTATTTTAATTTTTTTTAACCCATAATTGACCATTAAAATGTTACACATAATTTTCATTACATTTCTATAAAATACACTACACCTTCAAGCGTAAGAAAACTGATCACACAACATCTCAAAATATCATCTTCATCATTGCATTCCAGTAATCGCTATCCCCATGGGTTTAAAATTTATTCATTTATTAACATTATAACTTTCTAAATTTCCATGTATTGTATGAAAAAATCCAAAGATACCAAAGAAGGGAAATCACGAACCACATACATATGCCTCAAGAAAAAAAGAGGCCACCTAATCAAATCAATGGTGTCTCTAGACAGTCAGTAGGTTAACTACATGCCAAATCATTGTCACCCATAGCAGGAGAGTGAACTCATCCAACTATGGGAAGTTAAACCTGGAAAGCATGTGGAATACCTTGTCAGTATTTGCCTCTCATAATTGGAGAGTAACTATAACCATATTATCATATAGTAAGGAAAATAATAAATAGAAAAAAATATCATCAGTCAGGAATGTAATTAAAACAAAAATCTTTCTCCCATAAATATGTGTATGCCAAGATTTAACATATTTTTCCCCCTGTGATGTCCTCCTTGACATCCACATTGATATACTAATGCATGTTGCCACTCTAGGCATCAACTTCTACTCAACACACTGTGGCCTCCATTCTCTACATACCATAACATCACTCGAGGCTCAGCCATACCATGTTCACATCACATCCAACCCTCCAAGATCACATTCCACAATAACCCTCTTGGATTAGCCATCACATCATCATATCACATCCTATGCAGTATGAAAAAACCATTGCGATAGAACTAAGGGCCATATACCATGGTATCCAACCTTCAAACATAACGAGTTCTCACATCTACAATGTACAATGATCCTTTCCTTTATAATCAAGTAGGAAAATCATTCCCTAAAAGGAATTATATTTCATCACACAATCAAATTCCTTATTCCATCATGAATAAACAGATTCACATAAAATAGTTTTGAACTATGTGAAACATATGAAGTGAACTATTACAATCACTCTAAAAATAAGGAAAAAATTAGTTTAAAACATCTTTATTTCTTTCTTCATCAAGTACCATCATGATCCATATGGTTTATGAAATTCAATTAAACATACATATCTACATAAATTAGATTATCATCAAATTGATACAACAACAAACAAATTCATTAAGTATGCCTCATTAATTCCTTTATCCAATTAATTATCAATTAATTACAACTTTATATTCATTACCAATTTCAATCAATAACTATAAGCTAAACTAGTAAATTAGAAGATATCACACTACCTTCCAAATCATGTGGCAAACCATTATCATTTTACTAAGAAAAAAACATTACTATTTCATTGGTACTAATTATTCAATCTGGTTAAACTATTTAATTGGGTAAATTGAATTGTGATATAAGCGGATAAAACTTGACAACTCAACTATTTAACATAATATAAAAATATAACAATGGAATCCCATACCTCAAAAGGCCATTGATGTTACTTACATAAGAATAGAACAAACAATTGATCTCTTAAAACCTCAATCGAAATATCTTCATCCATCTGAGTACACTGTGAAACCATCACCCAAACCTAAAATAAGAGAAACCTTATTACAAAAAAGGGAGATCATCCTCCAATTCAAAGAACAAATATAGAGAGGACAAAATTAAAAAACAGAATAAACAACTTGAAAATGAAGGACAAACACAACTTGGATCCATTTGGGTCACCAATGGTCAAATATAGAATCCCAAGGAACGATAGCCTTTGGAGAGATCTCAAATTCTATAATGATGATACTGTATGGTCTATTGGGATGAGAGGGATTGAAGATATATCCGTAGTGTATGAGAACCTAAGTGGATGTAATGCTTGAAATCATTATTGAATCGAGGGATTACATGAGGTGTAATCCCCTTTCACGTGTTGTATTACATCGAGGATAGTATTCACCGAAAAAGCCATCGTACATTATTTTTATGTTATTATTAAAACCAATAAACATTACATGACGTGAATCCCACATTCACATTGTGAAATAATTATACATGGCGTGAAACCCACAATCACTCCGTGAAAGTTCCCTGCTCCCAATTCTCAGCACGTGAACTCTTCTAAACCTTCTCTAAGCATCATGTGCCTCTATAAGATGAAATGGGATGATCCAAATAGATTTGTTCCTTTAAATTACATCCTATAAATTATATATAACAAATAATAAAATACTGATGTTTTCCATTTATGTCTTCTGGGTAATGGTATATAATATCCATCATGTGTAATGATTTTAGAGGTTATACAAATTAAATATTCCCTAAATTTTAGGGACAAACATGTGGAGGTATAGTATCTCATTTACATGGTTCAATGAAATATTAAAACGCACCTAATAAATATTATATAACTTAATCAGAAGACTGATGATGAAATATTGGAATCTAATGATTAATAGAATAATAATAGGTTTATTTTTATTCCAAGGATTATTTTATTAATTGATAATAAATTATTAATTATTATAAAAAATTAGTAATCCATATAATAATAAAATAAAATTTAATAAATCATGTTAATTGAATTGGAATCATAGTATTAATGATATTAAAAAGGAATAAAACCACAAGTTATTAATTAAATTATGAAATTCATTTCATGAACCTAATTAATCTCTATGATGCTCCTATCACAAAATATAACTCTATATTGTTTTAAAAATAATATAAAGACATTATAAATGAAGAAAATATAATAAAACCATACGATTATTTATCATTACTGAAGTATGTATGTTTTTATATATGACTACAATGTAATTAATATTAACATTTTATGGTCAATGGTAATATATTTAACCATTAGGAAAGCATATATGTAATTAAATATTTATAACATGTTTAATATAATGAAATTAATTTTAATAGATGAATAATATTTTAGAAATTTTAGATTAACCGTGTATATAATAATTTAAAAATTTATTATAATAAATATTTAATGATAACTAATTAAAATATAATGAAAAATTAGAAAATAATTTTTTAATAAATTCATATAAGTAAAAGAATAAATTTATTTTTCAAAATTATGTTTTTAAATAATTTTTAGTTTAAAATGTTAAAATTTTTATTAATTATAAAATTTAGATAAAATAATTATGATAGAGAAATACATTAATTATTTGGGAAAAAGAAGTTACCACAGTGAATCATGGATGTAATAAGTGAGATGAATAAATAATAAACTATATTATATGATTAAAATATTATATATAAATTTTAAAAAATATAAAATACTAAAAATATAGAAAATATAATTCTTCCCTGGTTTTATTTAATATATGGAAATATTAGCAGGATTAAATAAAACTTTTTATCCAAGAAGGATTTATTATTTGTAAATATGCCAATCAAAAACATATACGAGATGGGAACTCTACTATAAATAATAAAATACCTTACTGAGATAATTTAATCATGAATACCCACCCAAATTTACACTAACATTTTATTCTATATCTGTAGTTATCTTGAGTTCCTGTGATGGAGGGATAACTGATTAATTACCTAGTATGATATAATGAGAATAAGTTATTCAATTAAATTATAAATATATTTTTAATATATTTGTATCAAAAAAATTATATCAACAAATCATTAAAATAAATAATCATTATAATGAAATTATATTTTTTAAAAAATTATTGTATTAAATTTTAATTACTATAAGATTACATTATAATCGTACTCATTTATTATTATATCATCTTGATATTTGGGAAATTTTAACTTCATACGAGTATGATTATGTAATTTAAAATATAATTTCATACTGGATAAGTATCATTAAATTAATATAGGTATAAGTGGATATTATATTAAAATTTAGGGTATTATTGTGGCCTATAACGGTACCAAAAGTGTGAATGTTGATTAAAATGTAGTTTATTGTTATAGTGAATGATAACTAAAACATGGGTCATGTTAATTACATTTTCTAAAACCATACATATAAAATTAGTAAAATAAATTTGAAAAATAATAGACAATAATAACTATATGGTTATAGTATATTAAATAACATACTAATAATGAATTAATTATTAATAATTTATTATTAACAATGAAAAACTAATATTCGACTCATGTAATTTAATCTACTCACTTCTACTGCTGAGAATAACCTCAAAATAGCATAAATAGATTTTTAATAGAAATATAATTGATCAAAATAGGTAGTGAAAAATATAAATATCGTTCCTGAAAAACTAATAATGGTCTCTTAAATTATTATAATGTGTGATTGATCACATTATAATGACATAAGTTTCAATTTAATGGATTATGTTGTAATTCTATAAATTGGGATATTTTTAAAAGTTAAAATACAATATATTTTACATGGTGACTTCAATTCCATTTATACATAAAATGTCAATATTTCCTTATATATTGTTTTATTTAAAATTAAATTTTATCGTTTAACACTCATTTAATTTTTTATTCAAACATTAAAAAATTTATAATGATTTATTTTTCACAAAATTGTAGTTAAATTAGATTATTGATATCTAAAAATATATTGGGAGAATATTTTGGAATATTCCTTACATATACAAATTTTTATTCCCTACCAATCATGTATGATATTTAATTTCATCTACTAAATTTCCTCAATTATATATATATATATATAATTCCTCACAAATAACTAATGTAACTAAAATTTTCAATGAATTTTCATTTAGGTTTGTAATAATTATCAACAAAATATATATTTTTTAAATTAAATAATAATTTGTATTATTTATTAATAAATGATTTCTTGTTATCACATAGTATTAAAATATAAATATGAAATAATTCATAAATTTCACTTTTTACATACTTTTCACTGATTTTATTTTATCAAATAGGTTTATTAGCGAAGGGTTTTTCCATGTTTTAAATATTTATTAAGGTAAAGAAATAATTTAATATTGGTTATTTTTTTTTATAAAATATATAATTCCAAAATTTTTTAATATTTAACTGATATTTCATCAAATTTTCAAAAAACATAGCATTTTTATGTATTTTATTTATCTGGAAAATATATGTTTCAGTTTCATATGTAATACATTTAATATAAATTAAGTTATCCATCACTTTCATTATAGATATTATTCATTTTTATGTATTCATTTATATATTTTTAATTTGATATAACTATGAGGGGTTAATTATGATATAATGGAAATATAAATATTATAATTTTTATAAAGAATATATATGTATATTTTATAATCATGAATTTTTTTGATAAAAAAATTAATATCTATCTAATGTTATGGGAAAATATTTATCTCATCATAATGTGGTATTTTATAACATTATTTTCCTTCGAATTAAACATGTATTATTTTCCAGCTTTTTTTACATAGAAAATTGGCAATTAATGAGTCATATTATAATGTTATATTAAATAATAGACCTTTGAATAATGTGTATGAATATTAATAAACACATTATATAAAATATGTATAACAGTTAATACATAATTCATTAATAATCAGACATAAGTAAATTCATTTGAGGATTCCAAAACATGTTTTCACCAAAGACGTTTTTTATTTCATCATCATATATAAATTATAATACAATAATAAAAAATTTCGATATTTTATTTTAGAAAATTAATAATGATTTTGATATTATAAAGTTAATATTATTTTAGAGTTATTTTTCATGATTTTTTTCCATAATATTTAATTATAGTTTAATATATTAAAATATAGATATTTCCAAATGATTTTTTTTCAATAAGTCTACTAATTTAAAATTAAAAAAAATTATTAATTTTACCAATAATTATAATGAACCATATTAATTTAAAAATAATCAAATTAACTATGTTTGAGTAAATAATATACATGATATTGGTATAATTTTTTTCCATATTAAAAAATTATTTTCCTAAAATATTTTTTTCATTATACATTTCAGGTTTGTTTTTAATTATTTTTACCACTTATAAAAATTTTCCATGATGAAATTTTATGCATAATTATAGTCATAATGTAATTTTTTTTGTTATGAATAATGACAATGAGAAATAATCAATACTTCTATTTTGATTAAAACATATTAACTAGGGGGTTAAACTAAAAAGATAAATATTAAATGTGGACAGAAACATATCTAAATAATTTTGTATCTCTTTATATATATAAAATTCATTATATTCACTAAATTATTAGAATTTTCAGCCACATGGGTGGATTAATACATTAATATATTTTAATCATTCATGAAATTAAACCTGTATCCTCTTCATCCCATATAAATGAAAACCACCTATCATCTATTCCTCACACTTCACATGACTAATATATTAGACCATAACATCCAAGATTCATTACAAACACCCATTTAATTTATATATAGGTCCTATATTGACAAAAATACAAACCTTATAATTGTTGAGGTGAAGTCAAAAGGACGCTGTAAAAAACTATAACTCTTCAACGAGTGTTTTTATTTTGTGTCTTTTTATACAAATTGGAAAACTATGATGATAATGATGATATAAAAAAACTAAGTATCTACCACATACATATATGTAATTATATCAATACTTATACCATTATTCATTTCCCTTCCCATGAAATGGGATGTTAAGGCATTATTAATGTTTGATAGAAGACTTCTTCCACATGAAGTGATGTATTTTAATTTTCAAAAACATCAATAATGTATGGTTAGTATGATGGATATATTTTTTATATATGATATGTTGAACAGAACTATTATTATTTATTTATATTATATTATATACCTTATAATCATTCTATCTATTGGAACATGAAAATTTATCCCATGTTTATATTTAGACTACAACCTCCACGAAGCGATGTGATTTGATTTTCATAAATTATATATAAAAATAATTATAACTATGTATATGATTACTAAATAAGATAAGTATTTAATTATTATTATTCTCTATCTGATGAACCCAATCGCTAGGAGCGCGTATCATAACAATTTAATAAAAACATCCATAGAAAAGGGGAAAATTTTCACATCGATATAAATTTTTGCAAAGATATTTTTGTCAAGAGATATTTAATAATAATAATGTAATTATATTGTGTATTTGTGGTGTGATTTTGTTTTTATAATATGTTTATAATAATTAGATATTATTTATATAGGATATTTTTACCAAGTTAGGATGAAACTACACCATGTAACAGTTTATGTTACAATGTCATTTCATTATTAATATATTCAATGAGACAATATACATGGTAATATTCATTATATCCACAGTATTTTATTTTATAATTTTTATTATTATAAATAACAATTTTTACAACTGTTTAAACTCTTTTTTATATAATTTTTTTTAAAAAATTATTAATGAAAATTCGACCTTATTTTATTTTTTTATCATTGAAGAATTTATTCAACATATATGCTCTATAATTATTTTTATAGATTTTTTTATCACTATAAATTATATTTTTTTGATTTATCTTTTATTTCCTTTTTATTTGATTAAAAATTTCTAAACTGAATCATTTTAATGAATATTTTACTGAATAATACATTTTTTTCTTTTTATAATTATTAAAATAGAACTATCTCTATTATAAATTTCATTATTTGGGAATGTTACAAAAATCATGGTTTTTATTCTCATTGAATATTATAATAATGTTTCAGTGATTATTTCAAAAATAATACTTTCTCAGTATTATGGTAATATTTTGGTAATGTGTTAGAGAATGGAAATGTTGTTTTGTCATGATTTTGAATATGAGTTCAAATATTCGTTCAATGGTTTTTTGATCAATATTGACATACGTTAATAATTTTTATGATTAATTATGGATATGATCATATGATATGGTTTAATTTAATTCACACAATAAATTATGATTATGAGGTTATATTGATTATTTGGCAAAATTCACTTTATTACCCAAGATATTAACGACATGATGAAACATTTTTGCAGGCCATATCAATTCAATAGGTTGTTAAATGATAAAATAATGAAATTTTTATGAATCCAATTACATTTTAATAAACTATAATATGATAATGTTATGTGTGTTTAATAATATTTCATTAAATATATATGATTTTTATTATGTTATCTATGGGATCTAAATAATATAGGATTTCATGGAATTTGATATCATTGGATATATCATGGGATAATAATGAATATGATTGTATCGAACCAAGTTCAATTAGGGGGTCTATTTGATTAGGTACTCATTTGAGTGTACTAAGACTATGTAAATGTTGGTATTTTGATTAAAATCAATCTATTATGATATTTATGGAATATATTCATGGCTATTAAAATGAATTTTCATTCTTATCAATATGGGAAAAACATAATTCTTATTCATATGATATAAGCTAATGAATAATAATTTTATACTGATGAATCCAAACCGGTATCAATTATTTCACTAGTTATGAAATAGACTAATTTCTTGTTTTATGGTGATTATTATGACCTAATTATGTGTAATCATCACATATTATGATCTTTGTTTAATTCAAATATGATTAACATATTATAATATATCATAACCCTCACTCCGAAATCCAGCGATGAAAATGAAAACCTTATAGTTTTGTCCTTGATACCTATGGTGGTGACAAAATTTTCCCCCTAAAAAATTTACTTTTTAATGAAAAAAATACATCACATAAATTATTAATGTTATTTTGAGGATTATTGTATTATTGAATTTGTAAAAACACATTTATAAAAAATATACAAGAATTTATGATATTTTTTGTTCAACTATTCCAAAAAGATCAAATTCTTCATTAGGTCATTAATTTATTCTATATAGAACCATTCTAATCATAATTAATTCAAAATAATACTTGATAAACTGTGAAAAAAGAAAAAATAGAATGATGAGCTAAAATTATAAAAATGTGTTAACATAATCACTATCAATTGAATTATATCATTCAATATAAAATATAGAATAATATTATGATTAAATAATCATATTTTTTTAGATAATTTTAAAAAAATCATAACCATTATTATGTGATTCATAAATCCTGAATCATTTAACACATCTATAAAAATAGAAATAGTTATATGAATGAATAATAAATACCATGTGATACCATTAATAATCAAATGAAACATTATAAACTCATGGAAGTCATAGATAAATCATGTTTTTACCCTCAAACATCATATTAATTAACCACATATTGATCCCTTATAGAACCCTTAAAAATAGAATAACCATACGATCAATATATAATATAATTATCTATATAACACAATAATTATCCAATATATTTGATCTCTATAAAATATAAACTTTCATTTAAGCTATATCTTGATCACCAAGAGCTATATGAGTGCACCAATCATATTAGAAATATCCAAGAAACGAAACATGTATAATGTACATAGAGATTCTATTTAGTTATAAATATCATAAAATAATCTATAATTCCTTATACCATGACTAAAGCATGTATAAAAATTGTTTCAGTAATAATGTTATTTAATCATGATTAACACATGGAATAGAAATTCTATACATAACAGTATCTTTAAAGTATGAATGGCCAGTGGAAATGAAACAAGATTCTTAAAAATACATTAAATATATATTTATCTAAATAGAGGAATAATATGGATGATATAAATACATCATAAACCCATAAGAGTAAGAATAAAGTGTTTTTTTAATAGAAATTCCATAAAAATATCATTAAAAGCATTTTTGGTGAAATATTATTTCTTTTTTTGTAATCAATTTCTAAAAAAATAATTGAAATTTTTTAAAAATAAATTTCATTAATTATAATATTTAGAATATATAATTAATTCTTTATAACATTTTATTGATCATGATGTATGGAAATATAGTTCATATAGTATATATAAAAACAATGATTCCTTTTCATTTTCCTATAAAATAGAAACTGACATTGTATGGAAAAAAATTAATGTTTACTCTGAAAAAATAATTGTGCATAAATTATGGTGATAAATAATTTTTATCAGGTTAAAATATATTTGAAAACAATTTTTTTTGAAATTAATTTTATGAATGAAAAAAAAAATTCTTACCAAAGAGAGAAATTATTTTGTGTTTCTTAAAATAATTTTTCTCAATTATTTGAAAAAAACTTTAGTGATAAACAAAAACTATAAATTGATAAAATAATTGAAAACAAAAAGGCAATAAAAATAAAAAGGATTATTATGAAATAGTTAATTAATTCCATTAAATTATATTTAAGAATAAATAATATTTATTAGAATAATAATGTTAAATAATCACTTACAATGATAATAACATTCAATATGAGATTAATAAATGAATAAATTATTTTTATAAACCATAAATACTCAAAAAATTGAAATACAACATAAAATAATCAAAATACAATTCACACATATTCTAAAAATATAAAATATGTTGAATATGTAATGTAAGCTAATTAATAGAAATTCTGTTCTAAAATTATTTACCACATGGCTATTTTTTTATTAAAACTCTTTTAAATAAAATAATTAATATTGTAACCTAAAATATTATAATGTTTTAATTATTCATGAAATACAATATAAAAGGGGATGTATATACAACATATGATAGAAATTCAGTGCAAAGAATTACAACATGCCTCAATGAAATTGTAATTAAGATGATGACTCTTAAATGGATCCTATCATTGATATGGGGATTAATTAAGGAACTGATCAACATGTAAAATAGGTAACTAATATTTTATCATTGTATATTTTTCATAATATCATATATAAAATATTAGTTTTGTTAATATAATTTTATTTATGTATTGTCTATGTTGTGGTGTAAGGAAAAGGGAGAGTCATAATGCTTCGTGATGGTGGTTGTCCAGACATACATGAACAATGTTAACATCTTTGAATGAGTGAAAATGTATGACAAAAAATGGTATATTATATTTTAATAGTGATAATTATGTCAACAATTTCAAAATTTTATTAGGTATATCATATATATTTATTAATATTATCTTTATTATTGTTTACTTAAAATATTAGGGAAAACGAATCAAATCGCTTTATAAGGTAGTAGTATGTCATACACACGAGCCACATTATCATAACACTATGAAATGAAATTTAAAAAATTTATATATTCTTTATTGACAATGAAGGATAATATTTATCTAAATATCATATATGTGATTTATATTTTTTTTAACCTTAGTTTGAGGTATGTGACCCTTAATAGTGCCTTTTTATGTGCATAATGCGGCAAGGTAATGTTTTGGAGAGTATGGAATTGTTTATGAACAGCTTTCTAGATCTCAATTGGTGAAAGGATAAAACAAAAGTTTTTGAAAGCCATGCATATTCTCATAGAAACTGTGCTCAAGGAGGTAGTGGGCTTATGCACGAGTAAGGTTGGGGCACGCAGATTGAACATAGATTGTAAAACCTTATGTCTGACCATATGAGTTGTTCCTTTTGAGATAGATGGAATTGGTACTGTCAGTACAAAAATTTCTATACATGTTGGATAAATATAATGGTTCCCTCTCAGAGAAGCAGTATTCGCATGGTCATTGCACTGTTTGATTAACTATGTGTAGATTTTAAAAAGGATTTTAAAAAAAATAAAAGGGATCAATATTTTCCCTAAAACACCCATTTCATCCCCCATAGAAACCTATAATATTATTTATTCTTCTCCTGGGTTATGGAGGATCTCCAACCCATATTGAAAGTAAATTGAATGGTTTTCAGGGTACATTGATGGTAATTAATCCCAGTAGGGCTCATCTCCGGTTTTTTCATAGTTTTCAATAGATCTAGTTGTCTCTATCTATCTTCAGATTTTTTAGATATAATTATATCACATGTTGAACTAGGGTTTTTGTTTCTTAAAATGTTCTGATTTATGCCTTTTAAAGTTAGGGAATGTGATATCAGATGATTTTTTGGATGCTTCCACCGGATTTGTTGTACGATTGTGTTGTGGGTCGCTTTCAACAATCCCTAAGGTAGGTGGTTTCACTCTTGACTACATTTTTCTTGAACAAGAAGGAATAATTTCAAATTAATTGGATTTTCTTGAAATTTATTGTGTTGTTGATGTTAAATTATAGGTTGAAACCAATTTTATCTTGATTTTTGAATTTTGGGGAATATGAGTTATTGTTTTCAAATACGTTTTGTTGTTGGATTTTAAAATTTTGATTTTAAAATCAATGGCATGGTTTTTTGTAAACTATTTTATGAAAAATTGTATTCAATAAAAATGAGGTTTTATTGAAATATGCTATGGTATAGATGAAGGATAAAGGGTATTTTCAGTAATTTTGTGAATAATTAAAGTGGTTAGGCATGTTGTTGGAATTATTGATGTGTACAATGAAATGTTTAGAGCAGAAATTATTGTGTAGTGTGTCTTGGAATGTGTTGGTTGAGATGATTTATGTAATGAACCAATATTTAAGTACATGGACATTACATTACTTTTAAATAATAATTAACACATTAAATAAATAAATTCCCAATGACTATATTAACTTTGTGTCTTTGGAAACATGGAAAATAATATTCTAAGAGGATGAAATTTCTTCAACATCATCTTTAAATATCATTCGATTTTTTTCCATCTAGAAAATATTATTTAAATACTAGGGAGAATGAAACATGAAAAGGGCTATGCTCAAATACATATTAAGGGTAAGCATGGAAAATATATTACAAAGCATAAACATAATAATGTAAAAAACAAGAACATAAATTAAAAAACATCACATAACACATTTGACGTATAACAAAATCTTGAGTCAAAAAATAAATCACATGATTTCTTAATGTATAAATCACATTGGAATCATGAACCATGAGAAAATAGAATTAGCATAAAACAAGGAATTTTGGGAAAAAAGCATATAATATGATTTCAATGGTAGCCAAGAAATTTCATCCATGACCATTATAGTGGGAAATTTCCATTACTGAACCAGGTTTACATTGACATTTCATCAATGTATTAGTGAAACAGATTTACTTGTTGTTCCATCCATGTACTACAAAACCCGAATTACATGTCATTCCAGTCATGTCTTTCCCATGATATATAAATCGTTACCCAATTTATTGGAGGGAGATATAGGTCCCACCCATATCAAAATTAAATCAGTCTTACATGTTCCACATAGAAAATATAATTTTTCATAGAATAACCCATGAAATAAAATGGGATTCATAAACATAATTCCATCATAATAAATATAAAAAATTTTATTTTATAAAAATAATTCCATAGTAATCAAAAGAATATAAATGTAATAATAATGAATGAAGCATAACCCTATGTCTTTTTATAACGATAATAATTTTGATAAAACTATTGAAGTTAATTCGTAAGGAAAATATCCATTCATTTTCAAAAAAAATGTTTACCTTTGTCACATTTTTATGAAATTTCTAAATAAAATAATTTTATTGAAAATAATAATGAACTATTTTAGAGGAATCTTCATTAAATTAATGTGTAATAAATCCATAAAAATTTATTATCATTTTTCTGGAAAATTCCACAATTACTTCAAATCGAATAATGTCAAAAGATTCTTTCAATATCATTTAATAAAAATTTACGAAATTAAAAAATTAAAATTAAAAAATTATAGATTAAAAAAATAATTCTATATAATTATGGTACATGTATGGGGTTGATAAATATACCAAAGTTAATTAATTACATATAAACAATCTCAGATAGAAATGAGATTGAAAAATTATCCATTACCTTAGGTAAGATATGCTTCATATGTATTTGAAACTCTTATATATTGGGTTTAAAAATATTATTAACTAGTAACATTATCATAATAACTTTTATGTTCTCATATATTATTCACTTATGAAATTATATTACCCATTCATTTATCAATTCCATGTTGAACAAGGTTTTTGGTAATGATCTTATATTTATCCTACACATTTTGACTTATTATTCATGATCTAATTACATATATAAATATTTAATTATGTCCATAAAGTTAAAAAAATTATTTATATATCATATATATTAATCATATAAATATATATAATTTATTTATAAATGAAGAACAATACACCATTCTTGGAGATAGTAGGATGTACGCACACATGAACAATGTTTCCCTTTCCTTATTGAATTAAATGGAAGAAAGTATATGAAATATATATATAAATTAATCCAGTAGAAATATTATTGTCATATAATTCTTTATTATTTATAATATTTACTGAATAATCATTCTTGAATTGTTAATGTGGACAATGAATCGCATCACTTCGTGAAGTCGGTAGAACCTATTTACGCACGAGAGTCGATATCATTCACTCAATGGTTAAATGGTTTTTAATTGGACGTTATATTAAATATAAATTATAATTATCATGTTATATTCATTATTTAAATTCATTATACTCATCACTAAACCCATCCAAATTAAGTGTTGTTGAATAAAAAATTACACCTTTACATGGAGACAATATGTCGTATGTACGCACGTATGGTGATATTATTGTTCATAGGATAGATAATGTTAGGTAAAGGATGTAAAATAATTATAATTACATTTCATACTGAAAAATACATTGTATTTGTTAATTTATTAGGGAAACAACGAAAGAATATGATGTTGAAGATGAACTTTTTTTTGAAATATGTGATAAAACAATTAACTATTCTTAATTACCTCATTTTCAAATGCACAAAAGGTCTCCTAGGGTTGTTTTCATCCAAATTTGTGGCCTCTATATTGAATGTAGGGATTTTGGGAGATTATTTGAGTTGAATTTGGTCTAGCCAAAGTACTTGGATGTTGCAAGTATGTGGGTAGAGTTGATTTAATTATATATGAGGGAGGAGTGGCACTTTAGGAATGTCTTGAAATATTATATTATTAATAATAGATTTTTGAATACAAATAGTTCCAAATTGATATATTTCATGGATAAAATGACGATGGGTCGACATTATCCCATAAAATAAGTTTTATAAAAGATTAGGTCATATAATTTACATTATCATCTATATTTAACCCTTAGTTAAAAACATTAAATCTTACAATGTCTACTTATATTTTCATAATATATGGTTACTATATTTACTATAAAATGAATTGAGAACAAAAAATGGATTAGTAATGACATTTTTAGCATCATATAAGTCATTTGGATGAATCTATTATTTTTAGGACTGTTATATCAATTAATAAAATACCATTTGTTATAAAAACTCATTTATGTCAATCTGGACACTATTTAGGAATTTATTTTGGTTAAAGTCATAAAAACATTATTAATTTGAAAAAAATGAATTAAATAAAAGATAACATTTCATAATAGTCCATACAATTTTTTTTTTGCTTTAAAATTTTAAAGATATATTTATATTGATATTTATTATATCATTTATTTGAATCCTTTATTAATGAAGCAATCAATGTGTCATCATTGTGTAATAATTAAATTTCTTTATGTAATCTGTCAAAATTATAAATAAAATATCATGATGGAGGAAATAATTTTATAATTATAATGACTAATCATAGTAAAATATATATTTTATATAACCTTATATTAAAATTGTTTTTTTAAAAGTTACATGATTATGTTACACTTCTCTTACATTAAATTAATTCTTATAACATGACATTATCACAACCAAGTGGATCTATGGGGACCAATAATCGACCAAATAATGTCCATAATTATAAATAGGTCATATAATGTGATTATGATAGGTGTTAGTGTAGTCTTATATTATTATAATATTGTTTTTATCCTTATTTACCATATTTATCTTTTAACCATGGAAAATTAAAGTAATTATTGACTTTACTATTAATAATATCCAAAAATAAAAGGAACATATTTACCCAATTTTGATAATTAGATTCCAAATATTCATTCGTTTCTTTACTTCAAAATTAATAATTTTTAAAAATTAATTTAAAATTAATTCCCATTGTCAAAACCAAAAACCCGGTTTTTAGATGAAAAAACTGTCAAAATATTGTAATGTTTTTACACACGAATACAATATATAATTAATAAAATTACCTATATAATAATAAATGATAAAAATATATTCTATTTATAATTTAAATCTTTTATATTATATTATTTAACAATATAAATTGTCTCGATGGAAAATTTTGTTTTTAATTTAAATTAGAATATTTTTACAATTCATCGCAACATTAATGTTTTCAGAAAATTATCAAAAACTCAACCAAGTTAAATTCTGATGTCCCTATTCCAAATAATATTTTTGGTTTTTTTAAATTGAGTTTATAAAAGTGATAAAAATTAGATTTACAGTTGGTGTGTTATCATAAAGCAGAAAAACTGCATTTTTTTTGAAAAATACTACTTTTATCTGAAAATATGATTTTGTTCTTATATCATGTTCAGGGAAAAATATAATATGAATTTTACTGTTTTATAAAATTAAAAATTTGGTTAACATTTTTCATAAAATATATTTTATATTACATAATAATATTTTGATAATATATAGTTGTTTAATGAAGCTGGGTATTGCCTACAACACATGCTATCGAGGAAGGTCTCTATTGTGTGTAATACAAGCTATGTATAGTGATGTTTATACAGCAAGATAATATACTGTTTCTTATATCATATTCTAATATTGGTGTAACTTATTAAAAATGAAATTAAATAAATTAATAATAATATATCTCATAAAATCTCAGATGTTATATTATACCCCCCTTAAAATGAATTTTTCCCATGAAATTCGTCATGGTTATAAAAGATTTACTATGTCAATGTCAATTTCATTGAAACTGACATTGTAAAAAGTAATTATATAAATTCATTTAAAAATTTAATATAAGTGACATAATTGTTACCCAAAGTAAATCATCATTGGGTTTTCACATAGAATTACATAGTTGGTAAGTGAAAACATAGATAAGGAAGAAAAATTTAACCATCATATTCTGATGGATAATGATATAAATCATGATTAGGAAGATAGTTAACAACTATAAATCCAAAAATATATGTTAATTTATGGGACAATCTTATTCATCGACTAATTTGGTACTAGGTCAAAATTTTTTGTTCTCAAATTCATTTCACTAAATATGATGTACATGAGATTAATTTCTTTCATGATTTCAATTCCTTCTCACCATCATTCCTTCCTTGTAATATTTACACTTCATCTCTAATTCAAATAAATAAAGTTGAATTTGACATTAAAAAAGTGTTAGTAGATCATTTGATATAATGATAGGTAATTTTATATATCTCAACAAATAGGTTAGAATATATAATCCAATATGCATAAGTCCATTTATAATATTACAATCCTTACAATAAAACATTACAAATAGGTGAAGTAAGTCCACATAACATTTATCTCCCATATCTCACAAGGTAATTAATTGATGTCAGATTTCAAAAAAGATAATAACATAATCATGTATTCTCTAGAAACATGATAGTAACTGGAATTACTATAGAACATTATTGGAAACATATATTTTGTAAAAATTAACTCTATAGACACAACAAAAATATAAAAAAAATTATATTTAATAAATCCATGATATCACTTTGTCCTTATAAAAGTCATAAGGTTATTAATACAGTCAAACATATCATTATCTCTTTATCCGTTCATTATTATCATATCATGTGCTTCGCAAAAATATTTCAACATATTTTAATGGTCAACAATACCACATACTTATGGAAAAACACAATGGAACATTACATATATATTCGAAATTTCCATAAAACAATAAAAGTAATTCTACAACACAATTTTATAATCCCATTACATAAACAATTAATCATTCTACCACTTCGTTGACATACTCAACATTTCCAATAGTAATTGCATGTGACTTCTTTTATCCTTTTTCATTAATTGATTGCTAACATTGATCATCATCACTAACCTTTGTATTTGGGAGTTGGTTAGTATAATGACATAATTCCTTGAACATATAGAATTTATGTGAGGGTGGTGCATTAACTGTAGTCTTTTATATAGTAACATAATTAAAATCTGTCTTTCAATTACATCATAACACAACTTCTTGATCACATTATTTTCAACACATAAAACATTTTCTAGTACCTTTAATAGAATATCCACCATGTGTCTTTACACACATTGAGCAAAAGGATACATTCATTTTCGTTTCAAATTGTATTGAGTTTTTCAATTAATCTCATTCTTTTGTTTCTTTACAAAAACAAATGATTCCTATGTAATAGAAACTTTTATTTGTACCATGATAGAACAATGAACAATCTCTTAATAGAAACTAACATCTCCTATACCTAATTCCATTCAAAAAATTGGTTTCAATAAAATAATGAATCAATCAACTTTACTTTCATGTTGGATGATAAACCCTGAAGCATTCCCTGAGAGTGTTGAAACATTTTCCTCATAAGTAGCAACTAATTCATCATCATTTCTATTAATCTCAATGAACTCCTTTTACATCAGTAATTGAAGAATACAAGGGATGTACTTTTTTGATAAATTATTCATGAACTCATCCCATTCCATGGATTCAATTAAATCATACTTCATTGTATTGCTGATTCAAGTCCACCGCTGGTCTACTATGCCTTATAAATGAAAAAAAAATCAAAATGAATTTTTCATGTTTCGAAAAATGAAGTATGGAAAAAAAATTCAATGGTAATGATCCCATTTTTCAGTAACAAGTGGATTAGAAGACCTTTCCTCGTTAAGGGATCAATAGATTGTTGTTTCATTCTCTACTCATTTGGAAGTCCAGAATGATTCATCGCTTGTGTAAGTATGAAAATAAGAATTTTCAATCCATCCCTAATAAAATTAAGTTGTTCAAAAGGAAAATAAATCATGTTCCCAATGAATTGATCATTAACACGATTCCTTATGGTATAGTACATTTATAAAACTGAAAAATAATAGTGTGATTGGAAAAAATCGTACTATAAAAACAACATAATTATGGTTGAGTACATTCAATCTCAAACATATTTGGTATAATCCCAGTTTATTCATCATTGTAACCATATTTCTAGTGTTGTATCCTATAGTTATACTTACGCTTAGGTATATCCCTGGACATAACATTGAAATTACTTTAGGGATCAAACAAATATTTTCACATCTCATTTTACCAATCTTAAGTAAACCATCATTCTGATAACACCTATTATGTCCCATGCTTGTCGCACAAGGACATTACTTTACTTATGTAGGATAAATAATACATTACACAAATAGATTTCCAATTACCATATTAGCTTATATTATTTGGAATCATGAAACATTATATTCTAACTTGATGAAATATCTTCAACATATTCCATAATGATCTCCATCTTTTGTTTTCCTACATAAATTGTTTCTTTATATCTTGGGGAAAATGAAACATCAAAAGCTATGAGATAAATATCTAACTAAGGTTAATCATGTAAAATATCTTACCAAACATAGACATAATAATGTATAAAACATGAAAATATCTTAAAAACATACCAGATTTATCATATACCAAAATATTGGGTCACAAAATAATCCTGGTAGTTCATAAGGTATAAATCATAACGGAATCCGGGACCATGAGAAAATATCATTGGAATAAAACAATAAATTTTTTAATATAAATATTAACATGATATTATGTTCATAGTATACTAGTAATATCTTCCAAGTCCATCATTGTGGACAACATTCATTACTAAACCTGGATTACATTGTGTTTAATCCACGTATTGGTGAAATAGATTTACATTCCATTTCAGCCTTGTATTACAAAACCATATAATCTTTTAATTAATGAAATTTATATATCATGATATATAAATCATTACCCAATACATTTTATGGATTTATAGGTCACATCCTTCTCACAATGAAATCATTCTAACACATTCCGCAAAAACATAAATCATTCATCATTGCAAACCCCATGAAATAAAAGGATTTTCATAAACATCATCCCATTATAATAAAATTAAATAAATTGATTTCATAAAATTAATTTAATCATAAACATAATCAAATAAATTTAATAATATTTATGGAATCATAAACCTATTTCATTATAGATGGAAAATATTTTTGATAAAACATTTGACCTTAATTCCGGAGAATAATATAACTTGTTTTTAAAAAATGTTTTCTTTTCTCAAAATGCCACATAATTATAAAAGGAAATAATTTAGTTGAAGATAATATTTAATATTTTATAGTATGAATCATGGAGATAATGAGCCATGAATTAGTAAAAATGAATTATTGCTGTATAAGTTAAAAAACATTCTCCCTGTACTTTTTCCAAGAATGTCAAAAAGTACTTCAAATAAAAAAACGACAAAAGATTCCATTCATACCATTTAATAATGGCTCACAAAAGTGTATAATTATAATAATAAAATTTATATTAATAGAAATAAAATTACATTATTAAGAGAAATGGATTCAGATGATAAATATACCCTAGTAAATACTTACATATAAACAATCTCACAAAAAATGAGATTGGAAAATAATGTGTTACCTTTGGTCTAGTATGCTTTGTATGAATCCAAAACTCCATTATATTTTGTTTAAAATTTTTATTAATTTGTATTAGAATAATAAAAAAAATTATGATATCATATTTTATTTACTTATTAATTTATATTACCAGTTCTTTTATCAATTCCCTGTTAATGTAATGTTTGGTGTAATAATTATTTTATTTATTATACGTGTATTACCTTGTTATTCTAGATCTTATTACATATATACTGATTTTCATACATATATAATGAAAAAAATTATTTATATTTCATATATATCATGTACACACACACACACAAATATATATATATATATATAATCGATTGATGAATGAAATTGAATACACCATTCTTGGAGACAGTAAGCCATACATACGCATGAACGTTGTTTCCCTTTAATTAATAAATCAAATAAAAACTATTATATGATATATATATATATCTCCATTAGAATTATAATTTTATATATTTAATAATTATTTATTATATATAAATTATAATCATTCTTGAATGGTTGATGTGGAGAATGAATCTCACTATGTTGTGGAGACCGTAGGATGTACGTACGCATTATCCATGATATCATTCACTTAATGGTTAAATGGTATGGAATTGGATGCTATATTAATTATACATAATAGATATAATTTTATATTTATTATTTAAATCCATTATAATCATTAGTTTACACATCTGAATTATGTTTTGTTTAATAACAAATTATACCATAACATTGAGACGGTAAGCCGTACGCACGCACACATGATGATTTTTTTTTAATTAGATAGATGAAATGAAGTATAAGGTTATAAAATAATCATAATAGCATTGCAGAATTTCCAAGATACTGGATTTATTACTTTTGTACGTAAATATCATCGAAAGAGGAAGTACAAGAAGAAATGAACTTTGAAAGAGGTGATAAAACAGTTACATCGTTTTTGAGTATCTCCATTTGGTTAGCCAAAAACATTCCCCCTAGGATGGATTTATTCCAAATTTGTGTCCACTTTTATTAATGTAGGGATGTTAGTAGATTATTTTAACTGATTTTGGATGATCCTAAGGGCTTTAAAGGTCTGAGTATGTGGGTAGAGGTGACGTCCTTTTATAAGAGGGAGGATGTGAACTTTAGGAAGGTCTTGAAATTTTGATTATTAGGAATTTATATCAGAATATTAATTGTTTAAAGGTGATATATGTTGAGGATAAAATTAGTATGAGTATAAATCCTCTCAACAAATAGGTTTAGGATTTTTTTAGGTCATAATATTAAACTTATCTTTTAGCTTTATCCCTCAGATAAAAACATCAGCTCTTACCATTACTTCTTATATTTTCATAATATATGGTCACTATTGTTTCTATAAAACTATAATATATCAAAAATAGGATAATTAATGATATTTTTAACATTATATATGTTATTTGGCCTAATATTAGATTTTTAATACTATTATATCATTTAATAAAATTGTTTTTGTTTTAGAAATTCATATATATCAATTTCGACCCAATGTGTAGTAATTGATTTTTTTAAAGTAATAACAACATGATTCATTCGATCCAATAGAATTAACACAAATATAATATGTCATATTAAACCATAATTTTCATGGATGGCATAAAAAAGTGCAAATTAAATTTATTTTAATATTTATAAAATCATTTATTTGAATATTTAATTAATGAAGGAATCATTGCATCATCATTATGTCCAAATTAAATTTCTTTATGTAATATCTAAAAATTATGAATAAAATAACATGAAGTTGGAAATATTTTGAGATTTATAATTAAAATTGATATTAAATGAGATATGTTATATAAACATATATTAAAATAGTTTTAGTAAAAGAGGCATTTTTACGTTATACTTTTCTTTACATTAAATTATATTTTATAGCATGTCATTATCACACTAAAGTGGCACCATGGGGTCATCAAATCGACCCATGGATGACCATTGTCTGATATATCCCAACCAATAGGGTAAGGATATGTGTTACAATTGTTTTATATTATTATAATATTATTTCTACACTTTAACCATGGTAAATAAAAATAGTTACATATATTATTATTCATAATGTCCAAAAATAAAAGTTATTTATTTTCCCAATTTGAACCATATGATTTAAAATATGGAATCCATTTTTCCAAATTCAAATAAAAAAATTTGTAGATATTAATTTAATATTAATTCTGGTTGTCAAAACCAAAATGCAGGGTTTTAAAAAGTAAAAATTACAAAAAGATAGAATTTTTTTTACATCTTAATTCAAAATTGAATTAATTAAAATTATAAAAATTATAATAAATTATATAAATATATTCTATTTATAATTAAATACCATTAAATGATATTATATTACCATATAAATTATCATTAGGGAAAACGTTGTTTTTATAAAAAAAGTAGCATATTTTTACTATTCATGAAAACATTATAGTTATCATAAAAATATCAAAAATTAATCAAAAGTAAATTTTGATGTCCCTATTAAAAAGAAGAAGTTTATTTTGTAAAATATAATATATCAAATTGTTAAAAATTATATTTAAAATTGGTGGGTCATTAAAAGGCTGCAAAACTGCATATTTTGGACTAATACTTATTTTTCTGAAAAATTGAATTTCTTATATTATTCTCTAGTAAATAAATAAAATAAAATTTAATGTTTTATAAAATTAACTATGTAGTTAATAAAATTATTAAGGTCTAGTTTATTTCCAATAATAATATTTTTAAAATATATCGTTGTTTAGTGAAACTCAGTATTTCGTACAACACAAGCTATCAAGGAAGATCATTCGTGTGTATAACCAAAGAAATGTAAAATATTTCTAATAATTTAAGATAATACAGTGTTTCGTATAGATCATGCTAATCATGGTGTATACTAAAACTCAATACAAAAAAGTAATTTAAAATAATCTATCACATTAAATCCTAGGGTGTTACAATTTTTTTATTATTCATTGTCAGGTTGTTGTTATTTTGTGAGATGTTGATTTTATGATTTTTGGATTGTGTTGTATAATAATGTGTTGTATGGGATGGATAGTGGGAGTTAAGGACCACCATCATGGATTGGAATGTGAGCATGATGTACCACTAAAAAAATGGGATGTTGTTGGATGTGAATTTCCACCATCAATGGAAACACTAAGTTCATGTGATGAAATGTTATAATTGGTTCTGATGGGCATGCATCCATATAGAATGAATTTGTGTATACTAATAAGAATGATAAAATTATGAATTAAATGCTTTGCTTCATTCCATGGTAATATTTTTCTAGGATGATTTTTTTTAAGGATGTGTATATCATGTTTGACCATGTTTAATAGTATTCTCGACTTCTATTTAACTTTTGTATATAAATATGTGGAATTTTACTATCATCGATGTGTGAGGAAAGAATTCATTCGTGTAAATAAAACAAGGTATTATTACTCATCCACTAATTTGGAAATTTTATTGTTTTTTCAAATGTTTTGTTCGATGACATAGGTAATGTTAATACATCTAGTTTCTTGAACGGTTCCTCGTGATGGTTAGGGGATTGTGGTGTTAGAACACAGATCATGGTGTAGTGATATGGAGTAATGTCTATAAATCATTGATTTTTATTGATTTTTAATATTCTTGGTAATCTTATTCTAGATTATTGTGGTTTTTTTGTATTTGACCTTTTTTATTATTTAACTGAAAAACATTTTTACATTCATCGTGTAGTTGTTTTGTTATTAGAACATTTGGTTGTGTGTTTTTATTTCAAACTGAATATCATCCCCCACTTATCATGTAACACAAATAATTTTTTGATATCGTTTTGATCATTTGGTATGACACATAACTCCGCATATCACTTTCTCCTAGACTAAAGACAATGAATATGGGAGGGATGCAACAAGTTGTATTAGTTTTTTCGTTCCCCGACATTCATGTGTAAGTAGTTTTTTTAAGTTCATTGGAGTTTATTTTTGGTCTTCATGTTGGAAATAATTCATAGTTAATTAATTTATTTGGGATCAGAAAAACATGAATGATTTTCAGAACATGAAATTTTGAGCATAAAAAGATGTAGATTACCCAAAATGGTAAATTTCATGTAACTAGGATGTTGGGTACATAAATGTTTTGGGGACACTTATAGCTGCATGAACTATCAGTTGTGGGTGTTGGAAATGATATGAGAATGGAATTCATGGTACAAATGAATTAATTCTATGATATCATATTTCATTTTTTCAATGATTTATGTTGGGGTTTGAATGTGTTTATTTTTTGTAAAATTCTGACATGGTTTTCTAACGTACAGTTCTGATAAGAGAATAATGTATTTTGAAAATTGGTAGATTTTCAAAACATTTTTTATAGTTTTTTTAAATATAGAACATGGGAAATATGGTATTTGGTAAATATTGAATTTTATATATATAATGAGATATAATATTAAATGTTAGTCCTTAATTTTATAAGGTGTGATACTTGCAGTTTTTAAGTTTTATAGATAGATATAGAACTAGGTTGGCATCATAGAGACCTGCCAAAGGAAAAAATTGAATGTGTGGTTACACCTATTCCCTAGGTGAACCAAATACTAGTTCAGATTATATTTTAATCCATTCATGACATTAAATGTGTGGAATAGAATGGATGAGCTTATGTGTGTGGATAACTACTCTCATTTTTAGAAGAAGAATCCTACATTGTATATGGGTGATTCCGAACTGGAATGGGACGATGCATGTTCGAATAGGATGGATTGAATCATCAATTTCCATTCAATATCACCCTATTAAAAGGTAATTTTAGTGTTTTACAATTTATAAGAGATGACATGTTAGTGGTGGGAGTTAGTGGTCCTGAATAAATGAGACCAATGTATGGAATGTTATGATTTGTAGGAATATTTTATCAAAAAAATATTAACCTCACATGTTAAAAATTTAGTCAATGATTTTTTTAATTACATTGAATAAGGATACCTATAGGTGATGGAATTTATTGATAATTGTAAGAACCCAATTTTTTTTGATCCTGAGATTTTAGATTGTGCATCCTTATAGGTGCATACATTTGAATCAGTTGTACAACAAGAAAATCATCCTAAAAATTTCTTGCTCTATATACAGGGTAATACCGAGATTGTAAATAGAGCGATAGTGGGTTAATATGATATATTGGTGTATAAATGTTTTGATCCTTTTTTTGTACACATGGAAAATGGTGGGAACTATAACGATGTGAGAAGGCATAATGAGAACATTTTTTTCCAGAGAGGGCTTCTTGCTGAGAATATAAATGTAGGATCGGTGAATCTAATTTTGAAGACTCAATGTATGCCAGGATGTTTTCAATTTAGTTGTACATGACAACTGAAGAATTATTATATGGAATAGTCTCAATCTTGTCCCAAATTCATGAAGATGGGGAATCTTTATCATTATTGTCACAATTCTCTGAGGTCGGCTTTTAGTGACACTGCTTAGGGGTCACAGGAATTGTACATCTCAATGGGATGGGGGTAGCATCAAACCCCTCAAAATTAGATTATATTTATTCATTGAAATTATAGTAATACATTGTATCCTCAATATAGAAAATATCTGTATAGAAATAAAGAAGAAAGTGTGAAAACAGAGCTGTTGTTCGGTGCCGATAAAGTTGTGGTGGATGATAAGTAGGAAAATCAATGGTGTGACGTATGATTCTTTGGAATTCTACCTTAATGGAATAATTTTTTTACGTTGGTGTCTATAATTATTTAATTTTATCATGTTCTATTAATTTATTTTTTATAATTGTTGTAATGATTTCTTCTATTTCAAAACATCAAAATCCACTAGGTATAAAACAATGTTGAACCTTTTTTGTAGTGAATTCTTGTAAAATTATTGATTGTGCTGTGTTGATGTGGTACTTCTCGGTGCTTCAAATGGATGTTTATCATACAATAAATGATAGATATTTATTGTTTATGTTTTTTTCCCACATCGACTGTAATGTTAGAATGGTTTGTTTCACAATGGGTGATGGAGTGAAGAATATCTTTAGAGAGGAGAAAACTATAATGTGGCAATAATCTTGTTGGAACCAGGAGTTGGAATGATCTTTTATCAGTTGGAAGATGTGTCTTTGGCATCATTGGATGTGGTTTATTGAAACCATTTTTTGGTATCTAATGACCAATTTTTGGATGTCTTCCACAAATAATAAATAGGGTCCCCACTCATTATTGAAGTGAAAATTACGATTGATCTCTTTTTGGGGACCATTTATATCCCACATTCATCTTACTGAATGAAACCAAAATAGTTGTACGAATTGATAGCATTGTTAGGGAGCAGAAGATATGGTTTATCAGGCTTATTACATCATTGTGGGAAGTACATATTTTTATTTTTAATAAGGATGATGGAACTTTGCAGCTATGTTTAGATCATCAAAATCCTAACCAACATAGATAATGAATTGATATACACTCCTATGCATTGGTGACCTGTTGATCAATTAGGCCGATCTCAGTGGTTCTTTAAAATTATCGTTCAATTAGTATATATTTAGTTGTTGGTGCAAAATTAGGATATTATTAATAAAACATTCCTAATTATATATGGCCATATTTAGTATGATGTTATTCGAATTGGTTTAAAAAATAACTATTTTTCTTCATGGAATTGATGACAATGATATTTTAGAGATATCTAGATTCATTTTTGGTTGTGTTTTTTGATGATATGTTGGTGTATTCCAGATATGGAATGAGCATGAGTAACACCTATTTATAGTGTTTTGGATCTTGAGAGATCACTGGTGATATGAAAAATTATCAAAGTGTGATTTTTGGATATAATAGGTTATTTTACCTATCCATGTTATCTATGAGAGAGATATTACTGTGGATCTGGAAATGATTGATGTTATTATACCATAGAAACCACCAACAAATTTGTTTGAGATACAAATAATCTGTGGCCTATATGGGTATTACCGATTAAGTTTTTTTGTATTTTCAAGATTAGATTCGTTTATGTTAGCTTTGGCAAGGAATAAAATTTCACATAAATATAATGTTCAATTTTAGAAGTAATTTGAGGAGATAAGTAGTTTCCTTGCAGCAACACTAATATAAATTTTATCAAACCATGGGAAAGGGTACGTTGTGTATTGTGACATATCTGAATTAAGGTTGGGTTGTGTTATCTAGTATGGTGGTTAGTTTTTCATGTATAGGTTATGAAAGTAGAGGATTCATGACACGAACAATGGAAATAATGATTTGGAGTTAGTGAATGCTGTGAATGATTTTAAAATGTGGTATCAATATATATTTTGTGAGAAATTAATGGTTTGTACTGATCATAAGAACATTGATTCTTATTTTCTCAAAAAAATATTTGAATTTTAGGAAGATTAAATTGATGGTGTTTCTCCAGATGTATAAAATTGAATTGATGAACACACCTGGTATGGTAAATTATGTGGTATTGCATTAAAAAAATGGAATATGTTCCTATGGTATAAGAATATTCAGATTAATGGAAGTTGATGTTTGTTATATTCGATATGTAGTGGGAATGAAAAAGTCTAGGGTGATGTAATGGTATTAATTCCGTTATTCCATTTTTCTTGACATTATTGGTTTGGTTAATGTGAATAATATTTTTTATTCAGAGTGTGTGGATATGAGGTTGAAAGTCAATGGTGGGGAGACCGTTGACAGATTGGAATTGTATTGGAATTCATTATTGTAATTTTGGGATTGGATGTTTGTACTGATAAATTTTTAAGAGAATGATCTTTGTGATTATCATCATATCATATGGGGTTTCCATCATGAAATATAGAGAACATATAAGTCATTAAAAGCATTGTTTATGTTGGTTAGTATGAAAAAGAATGTGGCTATGTCTGTTTTCAGATGCTTGACTTGTAAACAAATCATGATATTACTTCAGTTTCTGTTATGTATAATGAATTCATTACCAATCTTCTTGTGGATGTGATAATATATTGTGATGTATTTTGTTACAGGTCTCTCAAAAATGTTTAGGAAACATGATACAATATTAGTGATTGTAGATCGACTCACAATTTCAAATCATGTAATCCATATTTTTGAATCTTACATGGTGGAGGAATTATAAAAAATTTATATCTGTGATGTGGTAATAGGTATAATATGAAACTTTTGATTGTATCAGATAGAGATCCAATGTTCACATATCCTTTTTAGAAATCCTTGTAATAATCCCTTCTGATTTAGTTGATGATGATTATGGTGTATCATTCCTTGAAATTGGAAACAATGAGATGATTATACAACCCTTGGAAGATATATTGTTTTATTTTCTGATTTATATCAGTGCAACAATAAAAGAAAAATATGACACTAGCATAGTTCCCATATAATAATAATTATCAGGCCTCGATGCATATTTTTCAGTTTGAAACATTATATTGGAATCAATGTTTTTCTCTATTTTTAGGGATGATAAATGTGATAATTCTATGGTTGGGCCTAGCCATGTCCAAGTAACTATGGAGACAACTATGATGATTCAGAAAATAAATTAGATGGATTAGAGTCATTAGAAATCATATGTGGATCACTATTTAATTCCACTGTCATTCGTGGTGGGTAATCATGTGTTCATGAAAATAATTCAGAGGCTTGGGTATCATCAATATAGAAATTAGGGAATGTTATTTATGAGTTATATTGCACCATTTGAGATACTGGAGTATATTTCAGAGTTTGTATATCGATTGAATTTTACTCCATGGGATAGTGTGGTGAAAATTATTTCATGTTTCTCAATTTATGATGTATCATCTAGATCCTAAAAATGTGATTTGATGGGTTCATGTTGATATAGAGTTGGATGCTTCATTGGTACATGTTGTAGTGCATATTTCTGATAATAAAGAGATTTTATTTCATGGTAAAATCATCAGTATAGTTAGGGTTTTTTAGAAACATGGTCCAGTTTAGGATAATGTGTGGGAATTGGAGAAAGAGATGGCCATGCAATGGCCTGATAATTTTCTACAAAGTAATGGTTCTTTAAATTATATGGATGAAATTTCCAATGGTGGTGAGAATTTATCCTTCTTGGTTTATGGTATATGACCCTTTTTTTCTTTTTTATGAGTATAAAGTAGTGGGGTTAGGTTTGGTAGAGTTCAAAAATGTTTTTTGATCTTTTGTGGGGAATTTTTGTTGTTGCAGCTTTATGGAAACTGTGATAATTCTCTAGGAAAATGTGTACAAGGATGCATTTTGCTTGGGAAGGTGCATGGATAGGGAACACGTGTTGAGCATGGATTCTACAACCATGTGGTCACCTAGTTGAGTTCTTCATTTTTACATAGCGGTCTTTCACACGGTCAGCGTAGGACTTTCTATCTATGTGTGCAAATTATGTGGGGTCCCACTTGAATTAATAGAAATCACATGATTACTACTAGGTTTGTATAACTGTGAGATATAACCATCCATGCATTTATAAATGGGGTTTAAAAAATGAGAAGTCTTGGGATTTTCTCAAAACACTCATTTATCCTCCCATACCAACCCAACATGGTATTTCTTCTTCTGAAGGGCCAGAGAGGCTCTCCCACTTGTTATGGACGTAGAGAAAAGGGGTTTCAAGATATATATGAAGCGATTCTTCCCCATTAATTTTCCCATATTGATATTTTATTGGTTTTCCTTAGATCTATTTATCTTTAACTCATGATTACCTATATATGCACCCATTTCATCTAGATATAGGGTTTCTTTTCATATAACAGTTTGAGTTCAGAATTATTTTGTTTGGGAAAGGGATTTATGATGATTTTATCAATGTTTCACATGTATTTGGTGTGAAATTATGTTATGGGTCTATTTCATGAAACCATATGGTATGATAATTTACTCTCATCTCTATTTCACTAGAAGTAGAAGTATTAATTTCCAATTAATTGGGTTTTCCTGAAACTGGTTTTTATTTTGATGTGAAAATCCTTGTTGGAACCCATTTTGTGATGATTTGTGGATTTTGAGGAAAATGGGTCATTGTTGTGAAATATAATTTATCATAGGATTTTAAAAAAATTATTTCAAAATAGGGGTCTTGTTTAATTTATAAAAATTGGTTTATAAAACATGGTTTTCCTTTAAAATGATTTTTTCGTGATATGTAGTTTTCTATGGGTGATATATTATGGTTATTTTCAATAAAAGTGTGTTATATTGAAGTGGTTTGGGATATAGTTGGAATTTATTATGTTCTTAAGGGATTTAATGGATTCAAAATTGTTTCGGAGTGTGGCTTTGAAACTGTTGGTTTATATAAATTTTATAATTGTAGATTTTCATGTTGTTGTGATTTTATGAAATTTTATTATTATGATTGGTGGATTATGTGGTATAAGAATGGATTGGATGGGATGGATAGTGGGAATTAAGGACCACCACAATCTATTGGAATTTTGGTGTGAATTAAAACTATAGAAATGGGATCATGTTGGATTTGAAGTTCCACCCTCAATGGAAACATCAATCTCATGTGGTGATGTTTTATGTATTGATGTGATGTGTGTGCAACCACACTGAATGAATTTGGTTATACTAATATGAATAGACAATTAAGAATGATATATTTGGTTTCATTTCATGGGATTCTGTATCTTTGATGAATTGTTATGTTAAATAAGTGTTCGGTTTGTTTGAACTTTCTGAAAAAAAAATTAGATTTTATATAAAATGTTTATATAATTGTGGAAAATTGTAATATACTAGTGGCGTGAGTAAAGATATCCTTTGGGTAAAGACCTCTAGATTTTATTACTCACCCAACTACATTAGAACATTTGTATACTTCCAGATGTTGTACTCTGAGACTTAGGAAATGTAATGGAATCTCATTTCATGAATGGTGATTTAGGTTTCTTGAGGTGTTGTCAAAGGAAGTTGTCCCAATTTGAGGAATAAAATTTAATGTAGGTATCCCATTTAATATAACCATATACATACTTATGTTCAATGGTAACCATTATAATATATCCACATTAATATCTACCATATATTCATATATTATTATTTAAATTAGGAAACCATTTTATGTCGACATCCCCAGTAAATGAGAAATGAATGCATCATTCGCCTGTGCATGCAAACTACCGCTTCATGAACAGATCTCTATCATTTTTCATTATCCCCACTGAATGATGGTT
Source organism: Viscum album (assembly GCA_963277665.1). NCBI lineage: Eukaryota > Viridiplantae > Streptophyta > Magnoliopsida > Santalales > Viscaceae > Viscum > Viscum album. The sequence continues at coordinate 357,812,524 of OY728126.1, read as the reverse complement.
TTTATGGTTGATAAATTTTTGAAATATAAAATTTAAAACATAAATAATATTCTATAGTTATAAATTATTATATTCTTCCTTCCAATTAATTATACTGTAAAAAATAATTTCCCCCATGTATTTGTGGAGACTACCACCCCCAACAAGTGATGTGATCCATTTCTCAACATCTATTTATATTTATATTGATAAAAATGTATATTATAAATTAATATGATAAATATATAATCATTGTGAATTTAAAGACCATGAAACGATGAAAATGGTGCAGGTACTAGAACAACCGAACTTATACATGTATGGAAAATGGACCACATTTCATGATAATGTTAATTTTAAGGATCATATGTTTAACAAAATGATAATTTAAAATCATAAATGACACATTGTATGGTATGTATGAAATTATTTCTAAAAATAATATATAATAAATATATATAAATTACACATTATATTTAAATGTGTATAATGAAATATTGATGATGAGGTATTGCATTAGGTTCAAATAACATTTCTATTTTGGATTTTTAAAGATAAAATATTCATTAAGGGAATTTAATTGGATCTATTCATGAAACCCAAAACCAATTTCACTTCAATTTAATGTTATATTTAATTTTCAATATTACCGCATTCAACCATTTACTATATAATATATTTTAGATATTTTTTTATGAAAAAGACATGATATTATGTTTTTATTTGACGAATGTTTTTTATCAAATCCATTCATTTAAAAATTATTTTAGGTATGCTTTAAGTATAATTGGATTTTTTTAAATAATATATTTCATTGTACTTTTCATTATTTTCAAATGATCAGAAGGTATCATTTTAATGAATCCTTTTTTTTATGATTTTAATTATTCATTATTAAAAAATTATGATAAAAGTGTTTTATTTTTTCATATATAGTAGGAATGGAATTTCCCCCATTATTATTATTCATCAATTTGATGTTTCATTAAGTTGTTTACTTGTATATTTATATTTATATTGGTTATTTCAATATTTTGGTTGTCTTATTTTATAATTATATTCAAAAAAATTATAGATTTATAATGTTTGGAAATGATTGAATATTATATTAAACATTTTATTAATCTATGTAGAAATATTTGAAAGTTTGTAATGTTGTACTAGGTGATTTATCTTATAATACCATCGACCATAGTTTTATTGATAAATTATGATGATGACTAATTCAAGTTGATTATATTAAAAAAATTATATCACACTGGAAAATAATATTTTATGAAAACTTTTTGATATTACTTTCCTTTCCATGAGTTTTTATTTTGTGAAATGGTGAAATTTTTTAGAAACATGTATTCATTACATTGTTCATGAAATTATGATGTAAGAAATGATTAATTATATTATGGGAAAAAATGTAAATTAAAATTATCGATGTAGTGTAATATATATCCAAACATATTATTAGATAATGATGGATATCTCAAGAGATAATATTGAAAAGAATTTGGAGTGAACATGACTTAGAAAAGACATTTCTTATTATTATAGACTTGGGAGTAAACTATGAATAATTAGAAAATGGGATACGATGTGAACCTAATCTATAAGAACATTCATGATTGTGTTCCATGAATAGTTAAATTAGTTTCTATAATTATGTGTTTTCCAAAACATATGTATTATACTTATGATATGTTCCCTTGGATCATGATTTATTATTGGAGATTTCACACTCTTTGAAATGTGTATTTTTTTGATAATGTCTTATGTGATGATTTATGATTAATGGTCATTTATTTATTATGTTTGATTTTTTTTCTAATATAAACATCTTCTCATAAAATTATGATTATCATATTCACACTTATGTCTTTTAAATGATATCCTTTAGTTTTACACTTAATGGTAATAGGATATCACCATTTTTTCCCTTCACCGTGTTATGATGAATAGTTTTATAGTGGGTATTTAGAATTTGTATACTATGATTCATGAACATTGTGGGATATGTAGACCATATTTAATGAAACGTGAAGATTATGAATCTAGTCTCCATTGAAACAAAGCCTTTAGGGTCCCCAAGTGTGGTTTATTATGATATTTATTGAATATTTATCTACAATGACATAATTTATATATGTATGAAATTATAGGTTCAACTCTTTATTCATATATATCATATCATGAGGAATGTTTATCCATTATATTGTGATTTTAAAGGAAGTGGACCTTTATTTATTATTATATTTTCTAAGCACGTACATGTTAATAATCTATATCTTATAAATTATTCATATATCAACACTAATATTTACTTTAGAAAACCTTTTATTATGGTGGATTCAAACTCAATTGAGAATAATTATAGGATAGTGATCTCATTTAAAGGTGTTTATGAAGGAATATTTTTCTTATGAAATAATTTTTATTCACTTATGGTTTATAATTTATATATCTTATGTTTTACTATTTATTTGGAATCCGAACTCAAAAATTTCATATGTTTTCAATCCCCATGTATGGAAGATGAGAATTATGTATAATTTGTCTTCAAAATAAGAATATCAAAATATATGTAGATAAACAATGAACTATGATGAAAAATATGTTTTCGTGAACATTGCTTACAATATAAATACATATTTGAGTTCTCAAAAAGCTATTTATAAATTATTTTAATAAATAAATTTGTAAAATTATATTATTTGTATATTTGTAAATTATGGATAACATCTATAGTAATTCAACCCCAATCATATAGTGTGACATTAATGAAATTGTTTCAATAATATACACTAACTTATATAAACCCAATTGCAATATTAATTCCCATGTCATAGGATTCGGGAAAAGGAAACATGATACTACATTCCATATTACCTATTAATAAATAAGTTCTAAATCAGTCGATTGATGGAATTTATGACACGTATATTACATAATATTGAGATATTGTTTTCCGAAAATATTTATTTCACACTTATTTTTAATATACAGCAAAATTATTTGAACAAATTTTTTTTGTCTCCATCTCATTATTGTGTTAATAAAAGTACAATATTTTTTCAATGTGTATGTTAGTTTGTTTCATTTGTTCTTAGTTGTTGTATCCCCAAAAAATATCACCCCCCTTGATCAAAAAACATATGAAGCGTGTTCTATTTACAGCATAATAAAAAAACCAAATTTATAAATTTAATACGTTTCAAAATAGATATGGATTCATTCTCTATGTGAACAGGTGAAATTTCTCCTAAAATATCAATTTTTTAGAGTATTTATACATTGAATGTAAAGAAATTCATTATATAATATGCCTTTCTTGATTAGTTAATTAATAAATGATAATATCTTCTCAATCCAAGGAATCAATATATTAAAAAATGTTCTTCAATATATGTTAGGTATTCTCTTTAAAAACCATTTATAGGCTTGTATGAATTAGATTTTCTAAAATTAAAAGACAAATGACCATCAACCATTGAAGTATAACATATTTTATAGATAAAAAATATAATAACAACAAACTCATGAATAGTCTCTATAATATTAAAGAGATTAATTTAATGTTATAACATACACCATGTAAATAAAAATTTATTATCCATAGATATTAATAAAATATATATACTTTTGAAAAATTCCTTTCAAAATAGTTATTTAGAAAGAAATATTGTAATTATATCTTAATTAAAAGAACAATAAATGATAATCAAAATTTCTATAAAAATAAATTTCCCTAATATACTCAAATGTTATCAAATAATGACCCAACATAAGGTTGAACTATTATGAAAAATGATCACCACTAAAATAGTATAATCAATAATTAATTTATCCAAAGGAATATTCTTCCCCATTTACTTGGATTTCCAATTTTATATACTACTTAAACATTAGTAGCCATAAAATGTCATAGAAAAAACATTCACAATGAATTGTTAAAAAATTTGTAGATTGTTTATATATACCATTGGATTTTTCATATTCAATTTCAACCATAATGATATGAATTTTTATTTGTTTAAGTTGTTATAGTTTATAAATTATACCCAAAAAAATTAATAGATAATTTATGATAATTCTGTATTGGTTATCTTGAGAAGTATTAATATGTTAAATCAGATTTTGATATACCACTGATAGATATGGAGGCTTATTATTTGCAATAATGAATATAGGATGTGATATAACTGATGAACATTATCAGGTAACATGAAATTCCCCTACATCACGGTTAAGGAAAATGGATACTAGATACGTAACTCTGTTCAGTGAACAAATGGGGCATTAAAATGTCACTTGTAATACTATAAACACCAAATTCCATCCTAATAGGTAAAAAAAATAATGTAGATATTATTGAATTAAATTACACTATTTATATTGAAAATAATGTAATGGTGCATGTTAAAATGAATTTACATCAAACCATTTGTAAAACCATTTTATTCTCAACCTCCTACATTATGTATCCATTAAAAATTTAATTATTTAATTTATTATTATATTCAAAGCCTCCACCATGTGAGGATATAATAATCCTTATTGATCTTAATGATATTCATATATAATATCATGAACTAATATCATTGACCCATATATAATTATCAATTCCCCAAAGATACAAGATAATTGTAAATAGTTACAATAAATCATTAGATATGACACTATTATTCACATAGAATATTCTAAATAAGGATTGGGAAACTAAGAATTTAATTATTTTACATAACCATAAGGGAAGGAATAAAGAGATAAAATTCAATAAAAAAATGAGAGAACGTCATAGTGTACGTACCATGAAATTAATACAATATATAATTCTGAACACTAAATTAATTAATTACAAAAAAAATACAACAGAATAAATGATATTCAAATTTGTATTCATCTTATATTGATATTAATGACATCAACATTCTACCCACCATTATATAAGATGGTAGTTTCATATATTAATCACATAAAAAATAGACTTTTTATAATATTAAATTTCTATGTTCAAATATATTCATTTATTATAACGGACGTCATAACCTTCACAAGAATGCGAAATATCAATGAGCATTCTATAATGTGTAGATTCCACCAAAAAATTATGGATAATCTAAAGCATTGGTAAACATCATTTTCACTGGGATATAGTGATTATTAAATATATTATTTGTAAAATATCCAGTACATATCATTATAATGAAAACAATTATCAATAACACCATACAACTATACATTTAACCCTAAAACATTTAATAGACATACACATCTATTGAGCTCTTCTATGTGAACAACACATAAAATTATGAATAATATTATTCCCAAAATGCTATTCTCAGGCACCCATAACGCAATACCAAAAAACGATGTATTTCCCATAACATTCAATGAATACCTATTTACTTATACACACTCATATAGAGTACTATCCTAAAAAATATGGATTATATACTAAATTAAAAATGCTATAAAAAATGTATCCAATACTGTTTGATCTACCCTTTTATTTCAAAACCCACATCTTAATGGTGCATACCAAGGTGGAATATTGTTTTAAATTGAAAATTTTAAATGAACCCCCTAGGTATCTTCCTTTTAATTTTAACAACTAAAGGGAGAAAATGATTTATAAAATTAATATCCAAGAGTCAATTAGTTGAAAAAATAAGTTTATACCAAACACACATATAATAGAAATCACCCTCGACTAAATGATATATGATTTATAAGAGATATGAATAAAACATTTATTACAGAGGTTAAATTAAATGGTCCAAAATGCACGCATGTAATATGATAGAACTAAACAACTCTAGGAAAAAAATATGTTCACAACATGATGTTTTAGTAGAATCCCTAAAGAATAAATTTCTATAGAACAACCTCTAGGTGCTAATGAAGTCAACCTTGATCACCAGAAAAAACCTACAGATTGGAAATGAAATTCATATATATGTTTGGGGAGAATAATAGTTATAATATGTAGGATCCTCTCGTAAACTAGATAATGAAAGAATAATATAACGTAGTGAATAATAAGATAAGATAACTCATTTCCAAAAAATGAATAATAATTCCCTAGCTTCACCCAATCTATCGCCCACCAATTATAAAATACATGAAATCAAATAATACAATATCAAATACTACCATGACTACTAAAGTAGTATTCCACTATTCCCCATTATCATACATTGTGATCCATATCTATATAAAATTATGATATCCCAAATACAAATGTGAAAATTTACCATATGATTCATCTTGTCCATCACATCATCATTATACCATAAAACCCATCATAACATCATCTCATCAAACACCTTCATCATATAGTTTTTGGGAACACCACAACTAATATTTCATGTGTTGTACGAAAATACATCACAAAACCAAAAATTCATATTCATAATATTAATATGATAATATATACAGATATTAATGTCCCTGATATAAAAAAACTATTACATCCTTCTACACACGTATAATGGAATGGAAACTAAAACTTATACAAGTAAATTAATACTACAAAGAGAATAGAGAGAGTAAATAACATGTAGTCATCTAGTAATTCTTCTCCAACATGGATGTTGGGTAAAAAACCTCATAATGTTTATTTCATGGTATATTACCTACCAACAATAGTTGGGTATCCTAGGAAATGAAATAAAAACTTGATTAATATAGCAAAAAATCACATTATGCTCATTATCCATTTCACTGGACTAACCACAAATACAATCTCTTAGAAATTTGGATTGCACTCCAATGAAATATCTACCAAAGAAACATAATATTATTCATAATTAATTTAATTTAATACTTCCAATACATTAATAATATCCAATTTCATTAATTTTATTATTTAATTAGAGAAATTTTCTTTTCATTACGTAGACTTATCACCAACTAATTAACATGATCTCAATGAATAACCAATTGATTACATATTTTCACAAATATAAAATTTAATTCATTCAAATAATTCATCAACCTCCAATTTTAGTATATTTATTGAAAATTATCATTCGATTACTCTATGTTCTCTTGTACTCATCATATGCTTATAAAAATAGTATTTATAAACCAACTACAATTAGGTACCCTGAGAAGTGGCGAATTGGATAATAAAATAAAGAACTATTAATTAGTCTTATAGGAACATTTATTATCATGATATAATCCATGATTTCATCACAAAAATCCATAATTACCAGCTTCGAACCCATTCTTCATTTTTGTTTCAATCCAAAAAACAACCATGTATGCCACCATGAGTCCCTCCATCAGATGGACCAACTGGTGCGACAAACCCAAATCTCATATTTGATGACAAATATTCAATTATCATTATTATTACTACATATAATTTAAATGATAGTTTCATATCTAGATCAATCATAGGAAGAAGAAATGAACAATGGATACACCGAAATAGGGCCCGAAAACTACGCATTCATATTTTAAATTAAAAATTGCTCACTTAGACTCAAAATTTAGACATTATAAACAAACTAGTATATTACTATTCTTTTAAAAATGCATTCATTTATCCAATTTTAAAAAAAGTAAGTAATTTAGAGAATCACATTTTTATATTTATGAAAATTTATTTAAAAAATATTTTCAGTGTCAATTCCACTTTTTCCTAATTAAGAAAGACCATTTTAATTAAAATTTATTTTTATTATTTCATCAATAAGCATTCTATATTCTCATCCTTTATCAAAATATGTTAATAATAGGAATTATGTTTTCAATTTATCATTCATCACCCATTAACCAATTTCAATATTTTTATAATAAGAACATATTAAATTGAACATGAATCATAAAATCTTCTTCCAATTTTTTTTATTTCTGTTCACAGGAATTTTAATTATAGAAAATAACTAAACATATGTGTTAGAATTGGTACCAAACAAATAATAATAATTTATAGAACGATTTAAATAAAAAAAATGGTACTCATTATATTGGTTGAAACACATGTGATCTATAAAATAATAATAAATTTCATAAATTATTTTTCAATAATCCTAATTAAGTTTAACTTCACAATTTACAAATAGGCAGAGCAACAAAAAAAATTCACATTATCTCCTAATAATATATTTATAAATGAATCCTACACCTCAATTTATAATCCCACATTTTATTCTCATGATAGTAGATGATAGAGATTCCACCACCACTCGAAAGGGAACCATAAATCCAATGGAATTATGGCATAAAACTATCACATGATTATAAATAATTCAAAATGAAACAAATGATAAAGGGATCAAAATCCATGTATATCAAAATAAATAAAAATGATAAAATGAATAAAATAGGATATAAATGGAACCATAAACTTTTATTATTATAATCATGTAGAACATTGTTAAAATTAAATAAAATTTTTACCATTTGTTGGATTAAGGTATAACAAATCACATTCTGGAAACCACTACTATAAATGGAACTGAAATAAAGGGAATGAGTTTCAATGCCCTAAGTTAAAAAAATGTATCAAGAAAGTGATTGAATTAAAAAAATATATTGACATATAATATGGTTTATGGTAATAATTACCGTAAAATTGCATTTAAGTCTCCTCTCAACTCTCCACACAAATACCCATTTTGTTTGGTAATGAAATAAATGGATTAGTGTTCTTTTTTTCCATATTAAATGATACTAGATTCATAAATGACATCTACCCTGGCATGGAAATTCTCATTGTGTCTATTGATATAACTAACCAAATATTTAACCCTCTATTTAATATTTCATAATAACAAGCCTTTATGCCTAAAAATTCTTCAATATACAAGTTAAAATTGTAATGAGCCCAAAACTTGAATAATATTTTGATCCCTAAATATGTATGTTTTTCATTTTCATATTCAATAAAATTTGAAAATGAAATCTAACAAATGGGTTTTTACCATTATTTGACCATTGTTTTTTATAACCATTTTAATTAATAATATGTTATTCAATGTAATAATAATTATTTTGAAATAGAAATGATAATGGTTAATTAATATAGATTGAATATTTGATGGCCTCATCTAGTAGACTTGGGCTATACAATGCCCATTTGTCAGAGCGTGGGATGGATTTAGCGTCACTAGGCTTTAATCTCAACTGATCCGAAGTTTAGCGTCAACATATTAAGTTTGAATGAAATCTCTTATGGGAGAAGTTCATGTTAGTGGAGAATACCTCTTGGGTGATGTTAGCCGAGCTTCCCCAACAGTCCAGCATCATCACAAATCTTACTCTTAGATCGTATGTGGGTGTTTATTTTGATATGATTCAAGGCCCTATATACTTATAATATAGTCCATTTTTTAGAAAAAATCTTATTTCCTAATTTCCATTTTATGGATATATTTTCTTTTAAAAAATATGTTTAATTGAGAAAACAATGATAAATTTATTTTATATGTAAAAAATGAACTCTTTATAGATTCATCATACAAAAATAATTATTAGGTCTAAATAAAACTCATTTATAAATTTAAAATGTCATAATTAATCTAGGGTAAATTTTTAGTAGTTTTCTAAGAAGTTTTAATTTTTTGGATCAATATTATTTTTTTATGAATAGTTTTCCCGATGAATAGTTTTTTGTGAATTATATTATTTATGATGATTATTTTAAAAAATATGTTTTGAATAATTATTAAATAATTGGTTCTGTTAAGTTATTTTCAAAAAACAAACATACACAGTGGCAATATGTAAGATATTTAGAGTCTAATAGGATCATCTTAATTTCATAATGAATAATAATTTTACTCTTTGAATATTAATGTTACCCTTATGAGTTATAATTTTCCAAATTGAATAGAAACCTAAAATATGGTAGTCTATATATATATATAAGTCATCATAAATGGTAATGAGATATAATTATATAATAATATAAGTTAATAAATATTCTAAAAACTATTAGTTTTGTATTAATATTTTATAAATTTATGATATTTAAAATGGAAATAGTTTTTGTAAAATGTAGTTAATTTATAAATTCTATTCAATGAAAAAGGATAGGGTTATCTTTTGGGATTTTTCTAAAATAGTTGAATTTTTGTTGAAATGTAAACATATTGATTTTGTGTTTTTTGTATGATTAATGAAATCAAAACATTTTCATAACAATATAATGAGTAAGGAATTATTTTGTTAGAATCTTTTCCAATAATATATGATATGAGGTTTCCCAAGAAACAAACACTATGGGAAAATAATGTGTAAAAGCCCATTGTTTTTCAAATACCACTAATGAGGTGTCCTTCGAAATAAATAAAATACTCATTATATATTAATATAAATACCCACCGATTCCATCATTTATATTCAATCCAAAAATAGTTCCCCTAGAATATAAAATTTTATTAACTTACATAGAGTCTTCCAATGGTGTTCCCAATCCCTCAAGTTCTTGATCATAGAGTTTTAGAAGTTACTCTTCAAGGAAAGGGGAGTTTTGTCTCACCGTTATTTCTACCAGACACGAGCCTCATATATTACATCTTTCAATGAAAAAGTATAGATACTATGCATGAATGTAATTTATGAGTCATATCTAGAAGATTATGATATTTACATATGCTTATAATTTTGTTTTTACAAGGGGAATATGATTCTATTGAGTATTAAGTGATGAGTGTGGATTTCATAATCTATTCCATGTTTGGGATTTTATTATTTTTTGTCTCGTTTGGAAAATAATTATCATTCATGCCCATGTTTTCTAGAAATGTATTCATATAATGTTTTATTATTATGATATGGATGTTTAATGTACTTTTTTACCCATTTTTAGCTTTTTACTTCACAGTTTGAAAGGAATCATTATGTCATTTTCCAAAAAAAGTACTTTTTTAATTTTTTAGCAATGGTATGAAATTATTTTCAAATTATATGGCCTGAACGGTTTTTATTCTATCATTATTCATTATTACATTGATGCTTCCCCCACATGTATACGATGTTATTTTAAAATTAAATGTTTTCTTTGAAAATTCTGTGGTATTTTATTAAATGAAAACAATTTCTACAATGAAAGAATATATTCCTCAAGAACCTTTTTAAATTATTTTAATATTTATTTATATGTTATCTATTTTTTTAAATAAAATGTGTTTGAACGTTTTTCTTGTTCTCAAAATTTCATTTTAAGAAAATTCATGTTCCTATTTATATTTCTAAATCATACACTAACTATGATGACATAATTTTTTACTATTAAAGAATATCATTCATATTCGTTCTCTGAATTGTTTATATTTGGATGAATGATCTTTTAAAAAACAACTTCATTTCATTTGTTATGATTCTAATGAAATAATTATTATTCCTATCTATTTTTCATAGGTTATTATAAGATTACATATTTATGAAACCGATTCTGTTACATTGGTTATGGTATGATAGATTATGATCAGGTGGAACAAGTATGTATGATTTAATTGTCAAATGGGTGGGACTTATAACTCCCTCTAATGCATTGGGTAAAAAATTAACCTATAGAAATGTCAGATTTTACATGACACTGTGAATAAAATTGGAATGTTTTTTGAATCCTTGGGTATGGACCTTGGTAGTATGATTATGAATGTATAAATTATATTTTGGATTAAAATTATCATGTTATGATTCAGGTTATTATTATGATATGAATCTTTATCATGAATTTATGTTAATCTTTATGCTATTATTATTATTTCTCATGTTCACAGGTAAACTGTTTCACTTTTTTTCTCTTACTGGGCCTTCTGCTCACCCATTCCTTTGATGTACGTCCCATGGTTATGGGATACATTATGTGTACGTAGAATGAACCTTGATGAATCCTTTCATGTGGAATAGAAGAATTTTTTATGTTTTCATGTATTATGTACCTTATTTCCAAGACAATAATCATTAACAGATCCATTGTTGGTAAAACTTCAACTGATGTTATGTAATAAAAAGAAAGGATGCCATTAAAATTTCATTTATACTATCTTATTAGTCAATAATAACACTCATGAACCATGAAAGGAACTACACCCACTATGTATGTTCTAATATTGTAGTTTCGGAAAAGATGAACACACCATTCCCAAAATAATATCCAAAAATGCATATCAACATGTGTTTCTAATGATATTGTGAAATTAACCACAGACCATCCAATATTCCGACCATGATGTCCATTGACATGGTTTAATGAAATTTAAATAGGACCAGGACCCATTCTTGGCCTCTAAAACACCTACAAATATTTTCTTGGAGATCATTATTACTTGGTAAAACATAATGGAATGGTTGATAATTTCTAGAGAATTACAATATATCACTATAAAACATTTCACATGATTTATGATTTAATAGAAAACACAGAAATATGGTAATGTATAGGGATCGTCCAAACTGCCACACCATAATACACATCTCAATAATATAAACAACAGAGAAGCTCAAAATTCTCAAATATAGAATCAAATTAAAAACAATGAAACACTAAAATACATTACCCAAACTCTCTATTGGGTAATATACCTATCAAACATGAGAAAACCATCAAAATAAACATAAAGTAAGTGAAACCCCAAAAATAATACAAATAAAGGTCAACATCCAAATAATAATAATGAATTCCTACACATTATGAATCTTGGGATACTGAGCATATATATTCCCCTCAAGTACAAATTTACTTTCCCTCAGTCATCTATGAAGCAAAAATACATGAACCATAAAATTATAATATAAATGAAATAATTTCTCATAATAGTCCCATATCTTTATAAGACACTCCTCAATGTATACATCATTGTCAATGTTTATTTCACCATAATAAAAGATTTTTGAGTCATCATGATGATCGTAATGATGCTGCGACATGTGAATGATATCATGTACCAGAAAAAAATATTTTGGATGAGTGAGTTGATACTCTGAAGCATATACGTGAGAAAACTTTTCAAATAGTCCAAAAACCTATCGATAAAGCATACAACAATGTCAAACCCATCAATGAACATGATGATGAGTCACCATAAGGGAAAAAAATCAACATCGTATAAAAATAGTTAAATATTATAGTAATTATAGGAATTCAAATGGTCCTACACGACCTTTATAATTTCAAGAATCACATAAACATCTCTATCTTCCTCTGAACTAGTTCCATAAACACATTATCAATCCATACAAGTGAAGTCAATCATAAAAGTGAATTTAATGGTTGACCATTAAAATCATCTAATAGTGAAATACTAATGGTGGTGTGAAAAATAATATTATAAAATAAATTACCCAATTAATATTCCTCTTCCATGAACCTAAAAATATAATGATTAAATTGTGTTTCAGGTCCTCGAGAGTATAGACCATCCTCTCTACCGAATAATTTTTTAACAAAATGAAAAGAAGTTTAAAGATATAGTCACTATACAAAATCTTGATAATTTAATATCTAAACCTTATTGGTAAAACAAGGATAGGTGTTTGAGATGATTTTCCTCATGAATCTATGGATTCTTATTACATCGTCTTTATATTGCCTCTATAAAATCACTATTGATATCAACTCTGTAATCTTTTATAAGAGAGAAGATTTCATAAAATCATCCACTATAATCTATATGTCATAAAAAATCCACAATCTTGAGTTAAACTATTTGAAAATATATTATAGTTGTCCTCCCACACCAACATAGAAAGATATAATGTGTTTGGAACACCAATGAGAACAAATCGTTCTATCTTCGCCATATAAAATTCTAAAAAAGATTACAACCCCAACAAAAAACGATACAACACATTCCAAACAAACTATCAACATAGAGGATTATATATATCTTTCACACTATGATATACTTGTATGGTTTATCTACGAAACTCTTAATGATCTACCTCACGAATCACCATAATTATTTAAAATTAACCCTTGAATCAACTACCGATATTATTCTTTATTAAATAAGCATAATGAGAATCATCAAATACATAGAGATATATCCTTATCTCCACCTAAAACCCTATATATGAGACTCCATCACCTAATTCTCAAAGGGAAATGGAACCATAATCTGAATTATACATACTCTACTGAAATCATAACCCATGTAATGACGAATAATAGATATATCATTCATTAATATCAAGTAATTTCTTGATTCAATCAATAATTATTGTTTTACATCCTTCTAAGAGAATCATCTTCAACATTACACATTATTAGGTAATTCCTCCCCGACATCAAGGAAGAAGATGATGCTTCCAATGATGGATTTTTAGTGTCATTGATATTATCATGGTGTGTTAAATATATAAACCCAACAAGAATAGTGAATATATAATGAATATTGAAAAATAAAAATACATGATTTCAATTGTTGATGAAAACATTGAATTGAACTCCAACATCTTGAAATTAAATCATATAAAAAATGACCAATAGCTTCTATAGGTAATACAAATATGAATCATAGCTGTTAGTCATCAATAATGAAATTTTATTTCTTTTCAATGTTATAATTTGAGTCTCAATCCATGGAATATTATACATGATCCTCCAATTATATCCTAGACAACTATAGAAACTCTAAAAATATATGACTACCTTAGTTGATGAAAAAGGTATAACATTCTAGATCATTAGAAGATTCAAGACTGCACCATAATGGGACACAAAATCCCACAAAAACATTACCTCTTGAGACCATAAATCACATTTTATGGATTGCCTATTATTTTTTGATGTTAATTAACTCCCAAAACTACTCATGAATTCTCTACATAATCATCCTTAAATGGATGTGATTGATAAAACCAAAACATGCTGATCTTATAACACTATGAAAATATCATTAATCATCCCTAGGAACACATATAGATAGTTCTTCCTATAAAATTTTATCATAATAAACTATTAATCTCTCTAATTACATCATATATTGGTCTTTGGTGTATGATCATACCTCCCAAATATATGATGATATCCCAATTTTAGATCAATATTTGAGAATGAAATTAGTTCTTTTATCTACTTTACGAAATAAACAACCAACATAATATGATACACATTATTCAAAATTACCTAATTCAAGATATGATAATTGAAAAATTGATGTATACTTCCATCATCCATCATTACTAAAAGAATTGGGGTACCCCACGATAAACATGGTCACAAAAATATCCAATGGCGAATATTATTTACATGTACATGGATCTATGGGAAATAATAAATTTTTATTCTATATAGATATATCTTGATAAGAAAAGAACATAGTAAAATATCTAGCTCAAATTGTATCTCTAGTAGAGAGGTTTACACCACAAATCCCACTAGAAATACAATAATGTAATATAACACAACCTTATGAATCACATTTAACTAAATATCCAATGATCATAGTATTTTCTTATTCACTGTGTAATACTAGATTTCAACAATCCTAAATACATTTATAGGGACACACATTCCATTGAACACTACATAATTTCAATTAGATTCATTAATCAAAATCTTCTTCAGAAGTATTATATCATATCCTACAAAAAATACATAAATTTCATGTTGTGGAAAATTTTATATGACTATGACCTTAATCATAGGTGGTATCCCCGTGAATTTTTCTACCCCAGTACTACGTCACAAACTCTACATAAATTATCTTTAATAGATCAATGTATAAATTGTGATGCTGAATCCAAGGGAATTGCATTAATATTTACTTCACAAAATGATGACTTATTACGCATATATGAATCATTTTTTCTCTCCTAAATTATAAAAATCATGGACCCATGACTAAAACATAAAAGAGTACACCAAAAATGATTGGATTAACTAACACTAGAAAATAAAGACCATCAATATAGAAAAAATCATAAACATAATGTCTATAAACCCAATAATGAACACACACGTGGATAATGTTATATATCTGATGTCAAGGAGAATCATGTATATATCCTCTACATACCACATGTCCACTTTACAAATCCAAATATAGAGCACCCTATTGCTAATTATACTCATGTAACAGTAAAAATAGATGGACCTGAAGTAGAATACCTATGTCATGAATCCTCATTAGAAAGTATTGTACCAATTTAAAATGAGAACCAAATAATTCCCAAGAAAAAAATCTATCTTATACCTATGCAAAAATATGAGATCCTCCAATGACATAGAAAATATCTTATTAGCATTAGAACCTACCCCAGAAGATTTGAGTACACTTCTGTATAACAAAATTGGAACCCCAAAAAATATTTCCACCATGAGGAGAATTAGGATGAATAACCTCTTGTAAAAATATTTTTATATCGATCCACCTATAAAAGGGTTATAATCTTATCATCATTTATAGAAATGTTGAATTTATAGGTAGTGTAACATTTACCATGATATGAAGTTTAAAATCCTCCCTAAAATTTCCCTCCCTAGAAACATTATCTAGAAAAAAGTCTAAAATACTTTAGAAAGGGGACATGAAATGTATCCAATACTCTGGTACAATAGAATGCCACTTTGAACTGGTAAGAACCTCTTAATTAATGGAATATATTGATGTTAAAGAAAAAACATTTCTTGATATATTGTTCTAAAATATCTCTCATGGGATGTTGACTCATTAAACTGGTGATGAACATGAAAACCAAAATTTTTACAACCATGAGTATCATAATCATCCCTAGTGAGCCCCAATTCTTCTTCCTTGAATAGGGAAAAGGATTTTTATTTCTACCTACTTCAACTTAACATATGTCACAATGCCCAAAACTGAGCCCTAAAAATTCTGATGCCTATGAAGATGGAACTCTCGTAGTTTCCTCCTCTAAATACCTTTTATATCAACCTCTACATTGTGGTGGAATAATAAAATGGCATACTAAATATACCTATAGAATTCCTTATGAGGTAGCTAACCATGATCCATAAATTTAAAACAACAAACTATTATGGACACTGAAACTAGGTACATGGAATATTAAATACTAATTAATTATTTATGGATAATCTTAATCCTATGGTCTTCTAATTTATGTTATTATATAAGATAGAAAATATGCATGATTACTTTTTAGGTCTACATAAAAAATCAAGAATAAAATTTATAAATTTCACAATTATCATAATTTCATGTGATTCAGATCATATGGGGCCCAAAATTCCCATGTCTATTAATGTCACCATGTTTTACCTATATTAATATATTCTGTTTAAACCATTTCATTTCAAACCAATAATTTCCCCATCTTTTTCAACCTCTGTACTCCACCTAATCTTTTAACAAACTCCTTTAATACCACTATATCTAGACCCCCTACCACCACTGGTACTACTCATAGACTGATAATGAGGGAAGGGAATTATTATACTTAATGAATTCCCCCAATAGATTACATTTATGTGATAATCACCAGGGGTGTATTAAAAAAAATTGATCAATTCAATTACTCTCTATGATATGGGAGACCATATATATGATAGATACACCAAAAAATATAGCCGACGAAAAAATAATAGGATCCAAAATACAGTCATCTAATGTAAAAAAATCAAAAGCTATAAGAAAACTAAATTAACTTAATGAAAAGGAATCACTAAGTACCATAAAGACCTACAAATACCTAAGAAAAAAACCATGGTCTATTAAAGTCCACCCCAATCACTGACTAGTTCATTCCAACATAATTTTTTTTATATATGTGAAGAAAATGAAAAATAGGTTCACTCACTAGGATACTCCATATGGACACTATTCCAAAAGAGAAATAAATTTTAATAAATATTAATTTATTAAAAGTGAATCCAACTAATCACCTATGATGGTCTACTAATTTCCCTTCATCTCTATGGTTACCTCTTCCTAGGAAAGGAATATAAAATATCACCAACTATAATATCAAAATATGGAACCCTAATACCACTTCGCTACTTTTTGAATTCCGTTCAACAACATTGAACAATCATAGAAATCTCTTTCAAAATTAATTCATCCCAAATAAACTTTTTTAAATTATCATAATATGTATCTTTTAGGTCACATCATCATTATCAGACATCAAACCCCGTATATCACATCATCTAATTATCTCAAATAACACCACACGATTGTAACTCAGTAGTTTATGGGATCCCCTACAACCTGTATATAATGTAATTTTCCTCAACCCAGTACAACCTATATACATTATTGTGTTAATTATCCAAAGGAATATATATCTGTAGGAACATATGCAGAGAATAAGCATGACCCATTACAACCCTCTACACACATAATTTAGAATGTTATCCTCTGTTGATACTATATAAAAACACAACATAGAATATGATTGTATGGTTAATAGTTCTAGTCATTCATCCATTCGTCACCAACATAGATATTAATGGGAATGACACACCCATTGTCAATATGGTGTTAGTCCTCCAAACATAATCGATAGGGTAGTGTATGGTATCATATAAAATATATTATATAGTAGATCTCACAATTATAATAGATCCATTAACATTGATTTATGATTTCACTATAACTATCATCACTTAAAAACAATATATTCACTACTAAATATTAGGATTCAGATAATCACACATGAATAGAAATATAATTTCATTTATCTAGTATATTCCATTAAACAGTGCATATTTTTAGATCATTTTCTTATCCAGTAATTCTTTTTTACCATTAGATTGAATTAGAAAAATTCTAATTCTCTGTTCCCCTAGGAATAACCAACCAAATCCATTGTTTCATATGATTTTCATTTATAAGATCAAAAAATACATTAACCACATGAGATAAAAAATTTACTATCCTTTATCATTCTATAATTCCATATAATTTATGAATCATACAAAATAACTATAAAATAGATGCATACGCCAATCACAACCCACACACTCATGTAATTAGGAAATGGATCCCTAAACAATTATAATAAATGTATATCATTTATTTATATTTTCTATCTTGAAGACATTCATATAGTCCTAAAAGCAATCTAAAATTCTACATTTAACCAGTTCTATTACTCTCAGTAACATCAATTACTCCATAATGCATATGTTCATGAATCCTAGCATATTAGTCACCAAAAACAACCACATACTCAAGCCTACCAAAAAATTCTATACTAACCATCATATAGTCAATGATTAAATAATGATTTGAAGAAATGAATAAATATATATCAATCAATGATGGAGAAAATGAAAAAAATTCCACCTTGAAACTAAGCCCAAAAAATAAGGAATTCAACCATAATAAGAAATCAGGCTGTGTAACACCCCAAGATTTCATAGTGTGTTATTTCTTCAAAATAATACAATAACTTGCACTACACGCAACACCGAGTTGAAGCACACCATGACTTACCAAACAAGCCGTTCAGAAGAGGTTATGAATAGTATTAACTAAATTTTAAACTTTATATAATTCTTATAATTTTAGAATCCATATTATGAGTTTTTGAGACATAATGTAAGAACAAATTCATTTTCAGTATTGCACTTTTACCAACTTTTAATAGTGAACCATTTTTAAATACAATATTTTAAACTTTTTGACTAAATGGGGACATCAAAAAAATTTAAAATGAAACATCCCAAGCTTCCACGATACGATTTCCTTTGAATAATACAGTAGCGTGTGTTGTACGCAACTTCGAGTTCTAACACACACCACAACCAATCAAACTAGCTGTTATGAATAGTAATACCTAATTTTTGAAATTATATATACTTTATATTTCAAAATGGACTTCATTTTTGGATTCGGAGTATTGAATTTATCCTAAGGTGAAATTTTGGTATGTTTCGGATAAGTTTAATATTTTGATGAATAGTGAAAATTACTAAATTTTAATTACAACTTTTTTAATCAAAATAATTAATGGTGATAAATTATGAATTTGATTGGTTTTAAAGTATAATTAGAATATATTTTTACCATTTTATCCAATGGTGTTCATTATAGATAATTTCACTTCGAAATTGGACCTAAACAATTGTCAATCTTTTGATATATATTGTTTCTTAAAAACACGCTTTTTGTTGTGACAGCGAGAATTAATTATAAAATTAATTAATTCAACTTATATGTTTGTAATTTTGTTAAATAGATATCATTTTTGAATTTGGAATATCAATTATAGCTTAGGGTGAAATTTTGGCATTGTTTTGAAAAACTTCAATTTTGATGAATAGTGAAACTACTAAGTGGTAGTTAAAAAAACTGAATTTTTCATAAAACTTAATTTTACCGCTTCTGTGAATGGAATTTCGAAAATCCAAGAGACAGGGTTAATATCAAGATGTAAAATGTGGTTCAATGAGATGAAAATAATTTTTGGTGAATAGTAACTTTTTACTTTTATTTACCACGATTAAAAGTAAATAGGGTAATTAAGGGTAAAAATGATATTAATATTACCCTAACACATGTCCTAATTCTATTGGACAAGTTTATCTCGACCAAAACAGCCTTAGGAATAAAATATTATCATTTAGGTCCACTTGGATTAGATTAGGACATTTATTATTATTTAATTCAAAGAAGTGTTAAAAGAGTTAAAATCAAAGTTTATTTACTAAAACATTTTTAATATAGGGTAATAAATAAGCTAAATTCGATTGTAAATATTCATTATAAATCTAAAAAGATTTCCTACAAAAGGATATTTTATTTATAATTTTTAGACTTTAAATGATTTAATTTACTTATGACACAATGATGATGCAGTAATTACCATAATAGTGAAAAATTAAAATAATTGATATTATAAATACACAAATAAATATAATTTGAGACTTTTTATGAATTGCACTAATTTTATAGGATAATATGACATTTTAGGATTGATTCAATTAACTTTTTTCGAAGTAATCATTCTGTTTTGATTTTTAAAAAAATCAATTATCGAATAGTGTCAAAATGGACATAAAAGAGTTTTTAAAACAAATATTATATTATTAATTGATATTAAATTCTTAAGAATCTAAGGTTCGGCCAAGAGACTTATATCATGATATTAGCATCATTAATGGACCACTTGGGGGTCTCTTGGATGTATATAGTATGTTTATTAACTATATATTATAAAAATACAAAGTGACATGGTAAATGTCAAACTAATTAACTAAGAGTTAAAACTAAAATATAAGGTTAATATAGTAACCCAAACCTGTCTAAATTCTATTGGTTGAATGGTTTTCAACCTATCCCCACCTTAACCTTTTAATAATCAACTTTGGATCCATTAGAAACCGAATATGAATTTATTATAAATTAATATTTCTAGCTTTTCCAAAGGTGCCCCTCACCCCTCTTATAAAAGGGAACTCCTCCTTATCATTTCTTCACACCTCCAAAGCCTTTTTGGTTCGGCCAAACTCTGCCCAAATACTCTCCCAACTTCCCTCGCTACAACCTAGAGGCCTTAGGTTGATCAGAAAGCCAACCTAAGGAGCCCTTTTGATCAAATCAAAAGGAAAGAACCCGAAGAAGAGGTAATGTTTTCACCACCACTTTTCAAGTTCCTTTCTTCTTCCACTTCTTCTTTCTTTGTTATTACCATTCTAAAATAATAACTCCAGTATCTTATATATACTGTGATGTTATTATAAATATGGTACAACCATATTCATTATTCTATCCACCCTTTGAATAACATGTCACCATACGTGCATACGTACGGCTTACCGTCTCCACGTCATGGTGTAATTGTTATTCAATATATTATTATTTTGATGGGTATAATAATGATGTGTAACTCATGTAAATAATAAATATAACATGTTAATGATTCTTTATATATGATATACCATCCATTTATATATTATTTTAATATCAAAAGAATGATATTGTCGCTCGTGCGTACGTACGGACTACCGTCTCCACGAACGCAATGAGATTCATTCTCCATCGTATCCATTAAAGTATAATTATCATTTGATGATTTAAAAATGATGTTTAAGGACTTGATATCATTCTGTATATGAATAATATTCAACCTATATACAACAAACACGGCTTATGTAACAAAACATATAAAATAAAACGAGTAAGTTAACACCCGAAACGACGATAATTCAAAGATATTATTAACAAATCAATGTTAAAAGATCATATATGATATCATATTAATATATATGATTATTGTATAATTTAATAACAATTATTTCACCATTATATAGGAGGTTAACCTACCCCAACCAAAGAAAAGTACAATGTAAGGGTTATTTCGCAATCCCTTCATTATCCGAGGTTGTTTATACGTAATAATCTACTGGGATCTCTTTATCATCCACATCCATGTTTCTTAAAAATGAATTTCAAAACATTTTTAATATTTACTAGAATATGGGTTAAAGTCATTTATACCCTTGTTTGACTTTTTATAAGAGGTTTATAAAGGAATGTTTCTATCTTTTTCCAAACAAGGTGCTTTTTAACCTTTTCGACAGAATTAAGGTAAGAATGTTTTTTTAACTTATACAGCGGGTGCGGCTATTTACCGCCGTTATAAAATTGTCAAAGCTTCCCTTACAAGCATACAAGGATATTTTCAAATCAAATGTTTTATTTTAAAATTATGTGACTTTTAAATGATTTCAAAATGAATATTTTAAGAATTTAGTAAGGGTACTCTTTATCAAAATCAGAATTTTAAATGTTTTAAAGATTTATCTTTCTAAATATTTTTAATTAATGTCCATGTCTTCAAAATGGTTTTTAAGGATTTATTTATATGTACATGAATGTTTTTTAAAATGTTAATTCCTTTCAAAAGTTTCAAAGTGGTATGGGACACTTTTATTCAAAAATCTATTTTTAATTACTTCCTTTATAAATGTGTGAATTTTAAATGATTTAAATAAAAGAGATATTTGTCTCAAATAGTTTTGATTTCATCTATGTCAACATCCTTTAATGGATTTTATGATTATATGAAGTTGATTAATTATGATACAAAACATCCATATTGTATTGAAGGTTTTGTGATATGTTTGACTGTGGATGTGTTATTTTTATACCATTCATGGTTTATGGAGAAAGTATTGACATTTCATATGCTAGTTTTAATACTAATGTGTATGTTATGTTTAAACCTTTTCATATGGGAATGCATTGGACTTAATATGTGACAGGTGGAGCCCGCTATAGCTCCTCGATGCATCGGTAGGTCTCATGAGACAAACTAGTGTCTTGGCACAAGACCTTGAAAAAATCTTATTTGTAGTCTTGGCACGAGGCCTTGGCTATGTGGTTATGATAGTCTGGCATTATGCATTCCATCCTTATGAAAGTGGTTATTGATATTACATGTGATTATTCGATTAGTAGAATATCCATGTGAATAAGTAAATGGCATTATTTCATTTTACTTTTGTCATACTATGTTGAAGTTCAAGTTTAAAAGGCTTTTGTTTTAGTTATACATTGCCTTAAATGTTTATTCTTATTTATGAAAGTTTCCGCTATATTGTTATCCTTACTGGGCATTTGAGCTCACCCCTTTTCTATGTTTTATTTTTCCCAAGAGGTGAAGAAGTATGTTATGAATGACCTGCAGGGATATTATGTAGGGATATGAGTGTGGAATATGGAGACAATATGTTGTTGTAGTAGTTTTTCACTTTATGATGTAATGTAAGACTTATGAATATATCTAGTGTTTCCAAGGCTACTAAACCAATCAGTATTTCGAGATTAGATCATTCTTGTGATCATGCCAATGTTATGTAATAATGCACCGACTCTGGGTAACTGGGGTCGGGGCGTTACAGTTGGTATCAGAGGAAGTTTAGTACAAACCTTGGAAGATATATTTAGATAAACTCTGATTAGAGAACACAGATTTAAGATTGAATTTGAGGATTAGTATAGAAGAACTTCCTAAAATTTTGGAATTATAGAGATTTTGTGAGTTTTCGGAGCAATACATCCCTGTCTGGATACGAGAAGGTAGAGGCGGCTCTGGCACAGATGTACCTAGGGGTAAAACCTGAAAACACCTTTTTGAGCTAGACTCGAACGGGAACTGGTGCACGACAACGGACCTTGCTGCAATCTTGGTTACGACACTCCCGGGGGATATGCTTAGGATAATTCTCATTTTCTTTACAAACCATTATGAAGGGTTTATGAGTATATACTTCTTCAAAGGAGACATTTTTATGATTATGGATTATATCCATAAACTATTTAATTTATGTTATGTGTTTTACAAGTTTGGGATTAGGTATTGTTATTCATAAACTAATCTAGTGTATGCCATTGTTTAGAAATGGCACCCAGTAGAAGGAATGAGAACTCCAGCAATGCACATGATCCAAAGAGAAGGAAGGATCATATCTTTCATGGTCTTAAGATAGAATTTATAAGAGAAATAGTCTCCTATGTATTATCATCTTATGAAGAAATGATATCATGTGTTGATAAGATAAGTAAAGAGTTTACTAAGTCCTATGGCTTTGAAGGTAAGCAAGAGAAGAAAAGGATGTAAGAGGGAAAGATGGATAAAGGGAAGAGGGAAAAGAAGAATTTTCCCATATGTGATAACTGTGGGAAGAAACACCCTGGAACTTGCCTGAAAGGAATGGGATTTTGTTATAAGTTTGGATAAAAAGGGAACAAAGTATGTGACTGTAAGGGTAAGAAAATGGTTTCAAATGTACAATGCTTCATTTTCAAGGAGTTTGGACACTACGCGAACCTATGTCTCAGTCATAATACTATGCCGCAAATGATGCTATTGGATAATAATCAAGTTATGATACTACCACAGATGAAGAGGAATGATTAGAGTTCTTATGTTGATTATGTCATTTGAGTGTTGTATCAACAATGTACTTTTTATAATAATTATGGAGTATATAAGGATTGTACTGCAGTACTATTTCATTAAGGACTTGATATTGTGTGGAACAAAGAAAAGTGAGTCAATAGCAGGTTAAAGTTTTGGAAAATATATGGTTGAGATAAAGATAAACCATAATATGGTTCTGATACTGAGGTAGTGATTTTAGAATAATACATGATTGATTTGGATAAATTATATTGGATATTCTTGACTACCTTGAATCTGATTAATGATTGGTATATTCCATCATTGTTGGGGTTTAAAACATTTTTGGATTGGTGAAGTATATCCAGCATTCTATATGGAATAAGGGAGCATGAATGTAATCAATAAGGATTATGGTAATTCAGGATGTTTCAGTGTTTTAAAAGAATACATGATGAAGGTATTAATATGCTATTACGGGGTAAAAAGGATCTACATTATGTTTACCGTCCTTATAAATGTTGGACTGTGAGATTGGACAGAAGTATTTTGGATAAATTCTAGTTTGAGATTAATTTTGGATTGCCATAAAAGGACAACCCGGAGGTCGAGCGGCAACCCGTCGCGACCGGCAAGGCCGCGAGACTTGAACCCGCAACTGAAGGGTGAAAAGGATGTATCACCTACCACTGGCCCATGAGATGTCCTGGATTAAATAATGTAGTTTTTTTTAAAAGATCTGGTAGATGAATTATAAATTCGTTTATTTTGGAACCCTGTACAAATAGTATAAATAGAATTTTTTTTACGAGTGAAAGATGAGTTTGTGGTAGAAATTTATTAATGGATAAAACTCTAATTATAAAGTAAGTATATCTCTTTATGATCTTAGCCAATCTCATAAATAAATTCCTCAACATTAAGAAAAGGAACTTAGAACAAAAAATTTGTCCCAGATGGTAACTTAAATCATCACTAATTTATGGCTTTGGGATTATTGGCCTTTTCATAGCCATGTTATCTACCACTCTCCATCAGATAATTGATGGTTATATTTCTCTTCCATATCCATATATTCCTACATGAAACCCTAGTATGTGTTATTTTCGGTAATCTTCATAATTTCTACTCTTTATTTTAAATAGAGGCCTCATTAATTCATTTTTTGATGTGGGATTTCAACTAAGATATTTTGAAACATCAAATATGTGTTATCCTAATACCTTATGTTCTGTTGAATCGATGGTATTTTAAATAATCATAGATTGTTGAATTTAAGGACCTCAATTTTAAACTTTTTTGTGATTGATGACCTCAATCACTACCTATAAATATTTACGTTTTTCCTCCAATTATATGACTCTAATTTCCACCAATGTTCTCATAATCGAGATCATAATTTGGTGGTGACCCTTTCATTTATCTTTTCCTCATATTAAGACTAAATTTTAGTAACCCAATTTCTGATGTGGGTTTTCCCACAAAGATATTTTTTATTTTCAACCTTTTATTTTCGAAGAACAATTTCAAATTGCGAGGACGCAATTTATTGAAGGAGGGGAGAATGTAACACCCCAAGATTTCATAGTGTGTTATTTATTCAAAATAATGCAATAACTTGCACTACATGCAACACCTAGTTCAAGCACACCATGACATACCAAAAAAGATGTTCAGAAGAGGTTATGAATAGTATTAACTAAATTTTAGACTTTTTATAATTCTTATAATTTTAGAATCCATATTTTGAGTTTCTTAGACATAATGTAAGAACAAATTCATTTTTAGTATTTCACTTTTACCAACTTTTAATAGTGAACCCTTTTTAAATACAATATTTTAAACCTTTTGACTAAATGGGGACATCAAAAAAATTTAAAATGAAACATCCCAAGCTTCCACGGTACACTTTCCTTTGAATAATACAGTAGCGTGTGTTGTACGCAACTTCGAGTTCTAACACACACCACAACCAATCAAACTAGCCGTTATGAATAGTAATACCTACTTTTTGAAATTATCTATATTTTATATTTCAAAATGGACTTTATTTTTGGATTCGGAGTATTGAATTTAGCCTAAGGTGAAATTTTGGTACTTTTCGGATAACTTTAATATTTTGATGAATAGTGAAAATTACTAAATTTTAATTAAAAACTACTTTTTTAATCAAAATAATTAATGGTGATAAATTATGAATTTGAGTGTTTTCAAAGTATAATTAGAATATATATTTACCATTTTATCCAATGGTGTTCATTATAGTTAATTTCACTTCGAAATAGGACCTAAACAAATTTCAATCTTTTGATATTTATTGTTTCTTAAAAACACGTTATTTGTTATGACAGTGGGAATTAATTATAAAATTAATTAATGAAACTTATATGTTTATAATTTTGTAAAATAGATATCATTTTTGAATTTGGAATATCAATTATAGCTTAGGGTGAAATTTTGGCATTGTTCTGAAAAACTTCAATTTTTTATGAATAGTGAAACTACTAAGTGGTAGTTAAAAAAATTGAATTTTTCAAAAAACTTAATTTTAGCGCTTCTGTGAATATAATTTAGAAAATCTGAGAGAAACAGTTAATATCAAAAAGTAAAATGTGGTTCAATGAGATGAAAATAATTTTTGGTGAATAGTAACTTTTTACTTTTATTTACCACGGTTAAAAGTAAATAGGGTAATTAAGGGTAAAAATGATATTAATATTACCCTAACACATGTCCTAATTCTATTGGACAAGTTTATATCGACCAAAACAGCCTTAGGAATAAAATATTATCATTTAGGTGCTCTTGGGTTAGATTAGGACATTTATTATTATTTAATTCAAAGAAGAGTTAAAAGAGTTAAAATCAAAGTTTATTTACTAAAACATTTTTAATATAGGGTTATACATAAGATAAATTCGATTGTAAATATTAATTAGAAATATAAAAAGATTTCCTACATAATGATATTTTATTTATAATTTTTAAGCTTTAAATGATTTAATTTACTTATGACACAATGATGATGCAGTAATTACCATAATAGTGAAAAATTAAAATAATTGATATTATAAATACACAAATAAATATAATTTGAGACTTTTTAGGAATTAAAATAATTTTATAGGTTAATATGACATGTTAGGATTGATTCAATTAACTTTTTTCGAAGTAATAATTCTGTTATGATTTTTACAAAAATCAATTATTGAATAGTGTCAAAATGGACATAAAAGATATTTTAAAACAAATATTATATTATTAATTGATATTAAATTCCTAAAAATCCAAGGTTCGGCCAAGAGACTTATATAATGATATTAGCATCATTAATGGACCACATGGGTGTCTCTTGGATGTATATAGTAAGTTTATTAACTATATATTATAAAAATACAAAGTGACATGGTAAATGTCAAACTAATTAACTAAGAGTTAAAACTAAAAGATAAGGTTAATATAGTAACCCAAACCTGTCTAAATTCTATTGGTTGAGTGGTTTTCGACCTATCCCCACCTTAACCTTTTAATAATCAACTTTGGAGCCATTAGAAACCGAATATGAATTTATTATAAATTAATATTTCTAGCTTTTCCAAAGGTGCCCCTCACCCCTCTTATAAAAGGGCACTCCTCCTTCTCATTTCTTCACACCTCCAAAGCCTTTTGTTTCGGCCAAACTCTACCCAAATACACTCCCAACTTCCCTCAATACAACCTAGAGGCCTTAGGTTGATCAGAAAGCCAACCTATGGAGCCCTTTTGATCAAATCAACAGGAAAGAACCAGAAGAAGAGGTAATGTTTTCACCACCCCTTTTCAAGTTCCTTTCTTCTTCCACTTCTTCTTTCTTTGTTATTACCATTATAAAAAAAATAACTCCATTATCTTATATATACTGTGATGTTATTATAAATATGGTACAACCATATTCATTATTCTATCCACCCTTTGAATAACATGTCACGATACGTGCGTACGTACGGCTTACCGTCTCCACGTTGTGGTGTAATTGTTATTCAATATATTATTATTTGGATGGGTATAATAATGATGTGTAACTCATGTAAATAATAAATATAACATGTTAATGATTCTGTATATATGATATACCATCGATTTATATATTATTTTAATATCAAAATAATGATATTGTCGCTCGTGCGTACGTACGGACTACCGTCTCCACGATCGCGATGAGATTCATTCTCCATCGTATCCATTAAAGTATAATTATCATTTGATGATTTAAAAATGATGTTTACGGACATTATATCATTTTGGATATGAATAAGATACAACCTATCCATAACAAACACGGCTTATGTAACAAAACATATAAAAGAAAATGAGTAAGTTAACACCCGAAACGACAATAATTTAAAGATATTATTAACAAATCAATGTTAAAAGATCATATATGATATCATATTAATATATATGATTCTTGTATAAATTAATATCATTTATTTCACCATTATACAGGAGGTTAACCTACCCCAACCAAGGAAAAGTACAAGGTAAGGGTTATTTCGCAATCTCTTCATTATCCGAGGTTGTTTATACGTAATAATCTACTGGGATCTCTTTATCATCCACATCCATGTTTCTTAAAAATGAATTTCAAAACATTTTTACAATTTACTAGAATATGGGTTAAAGTCATTTATACACTTTTTTGACTTTTTATAAGAGGTTTATAAAGGAATGTTTCCGTCATTTTCCAAACAAGGTGCTTTTTAACCTTTTCGACAGAATTAAGGTAAGAATGTTTTTTTTAACTTATACGGAGGGTGCGGATATTTACCGCTGTTGTAAAATTGTCAAAGCACCCCTTACAAGCATACAAGGATATTTTCAAATCAAATGTTTTATTTTATAATTATGTGACTTTGAAATTATTTCAAAATGAATATTTTAAGATTTTCGGAAGGGTACTCTTTATCAAAATCATAATTTTAAATGTTTTAAAGATTTATCTTTCTAAATATTTTTAATTAATGTCCATGTCTTCAAAATGGTTTTTAAGGATTTATTTATATTTACATGAATGTTTTTTAAAATGTTAATTCCTTTCAAAAGTTTCAAAGTGGTATGGGACACTTTGATTCAAAAATCTATTTTTAATTACTTCCTTTATAAATGTGAGACTTTTAAATGATTTAAAAAAAGAGATATTTGTCTCAAATAGTTTTGATTTCATCTATGTCAACATCCTTTAATGGATTTTATGATTATATAAAGTTGATTAATTATGATACAAACTTCCATATTATATTGAAGGTTTTGTGATATGTTTGACTGTGGATGTGTTATTTTTATTCCATGCATGGTTTATGGAGAATGTATTGACATTTCGTATGCTAGTTTTAATAAGAATGTGTATGTTATGTTTAAACCTTTTCATATGGGAATGCATTGGATTTAATATGTGACGGGTGGAGCCCGCTATAGCTCCTCGATGCATCGGTAGGTCTCATGAGACAAACTAGTGTCTTGGCACAAGGCCTTGACAAAATCTTATTTGTAGTCTTGGCATGAGGCCTTGGCCCTGTGGTTATGATAGTCTGGAATTATGCATTCCATCATTATGAAAGTGGTTTTTGATAATACATGTGATTATTCAATTAGTAGAACATCCATGTGAATAAGTAAATGGCATTATTTCATTTTACTTTTTCCATACTATGTTGAAGTTCAAGTTTAAAAGGCTTTTGTTTTAGTTATACAATGCCTTAAATGTTTATTCTTATTTATGAAAGTTTCCTCTATATTGTTATCCTTATTGGGCATTTGAGCTCACCCCTTTTCTATGTTTTCTTTTTCCCAGGAAGTGAAGAAGTATGTTATGAATGACCTGCAGGGATATTATGTGTGGATATGAGTGTGGAATATGGAGACAATATTTTGTTGTAGTAGTTTTTCACTTTATGATGTAATGTAAGACTTATGAATATATCTAGTGTTTCCAAGGCTACTAAACCAATCTGTCTTTCGAGATTTGATCTTTCTTATGATCATGAAAATGTTATGTAATAATGCACCGACTCTGGGTAACTGGGGTCGGGGCGTTACAGGCTGGGTCGGACCGAAACATGTTTCTTATCAAACAACTAGTTCATCACCATCTGGAGTAAACAAATAAATTTATAACAATATTCTACCATAAGAAACCTAAAGAATCATTTTTTAAATGATATGATGGACTATTGATTAATTTGATCAACAATCATTTAAATTTTCGTTAATCATTAGGGGATCATTTTAGTTATCATGCCTTTTTATTATTTCATCAACATGTATACCACCATCTGTTCTTCATCCAATGCCATTAAAAAATTATACTGTTACCAATTAAAATTGTATCAAGTATAACTTGATTACAATGAAATTTTAATAAGAATTTATTAATTTATGATTTCATATTTTATTCAATAGAAAACAAATTATCCTATATTACATTATTTGTCTATTTTAATCCTATTAACAAGTGAATCCCACAAGTAAAAAACTCTTATTACAAAAGAATTTAAAACTGTAAAAAATGGTTAGGAAAACTAGATCTACGTCATTATCATGGTAAAAACCAATGTGATCAATAAAACCATAAACCATATATTTTTATTATTCTTGTTTAATATTAATTATTTTTATTTAAACTACTCTAAAAAGATATAAATAAAATGTGGAATATAAAATTTAAAATATTATAATGGGAGAAAAAAATTAAACCATAACTCATTGGTGAAGTTCAACATTAATAAAATAATAATTAATTATCTATGATCAACCAAATCTATACATAATATGAATAATACATAAAATATATCAACCTTAAACAATCGATGTTGAACAACCCCTGAGATAGGGGGTTTGGAACCATATATATTAGAAGAATATGATAAAAAAAATTGAATGAAAGGGGAAAAAAATTATTAAGAACCAAATCTATTTTAATCTCCACAGTAAGAGTTAGAAACACCTGGAATTGTTCACTGGACAATAAGGGGTGGTATAGAATCCATTTTTTAGACTAAACATCAATCAATTGATGCAATATAATAGAAATAGTGCACACTCCCTGGTTTGTATAAATGTATCTAGAAAATAAATAATATAAATGGATATGTAATGATTGAGTATTAGAGAATGATTAATATATATTATTATAAAATATATGTACCCTATTTACTCTTCAATTGATTCAACTTCAGAATCATTCTTGATTCATAAGAACCAAAGTCCATTTTGATAGTTATAATGACCCTGACACTAGTAACCTAGAGTTAGAGACTTATATTATTACATTTGTATAATAATCACAGAAGGAAAATATCAAAGGACCAAATAGATTAGTAGATTTGGATATATATATATATATATATATATATATATATATATATATATATTGATAAGTTTTACATTAATACTTGGATGAAAAAAACAATATATCTACCCATTGAAAATACCCATAAACTCCAAGAATATCTCATCCCTTTATTCATTATATATATATCTATATCTTGGGAAAAATAAATCGTAATAAATGTGTGAGCTTAGATGATCAGTTAGGGTATGAAATACAGTGGAGGATAATATAAACCTCATTAATAAGGAAATTCTAAAAACTAAAAACTCATACGTTCAAATCAAAATCATTATAATAATATGTTAAAGAGAAAAGAATATTAAATAATTCTATATAAATAATCATATGAGAATGAAAATTAATAATCAATATTCTACTAGTAAAATAATCACATGGATTATCAATTAATAATATCATAATAACTGATTGCATAATGATTAAAATAACAAAAAACCATCGAGTCCTCAACAAAAAAAATATGATAATATATAGTTAAGGCCTAAACCAAATCCATATCTAAAAATAAATGCAGAAGGCCTTAGTGAAGTCCATATCTTTTTTTGTCTCATGACACCTATAGATGCATTAAGGGTATATAGAGTAACCCTGCAATCACATAATAATTCTAATTAATACCTCATATTAATGGATATATAAAAAAATGTATACATATGATATATATATATATATATATTACATCCCTAATTAGTAAACAAAATAACTTACCATTCTGAGTAATATAGTGATTGGTGTCAAGCTAGAACATCCAAATTAAAACTGATCATAAAAATAATAATAATATATGGTAGATGATATCATAAATAATCAATCCAAATTAATAATAATATTCAATAGGGGGTATAAATAGATTATAATACTCCATTAAAATCATCAAGGAATTCTTGAGAGAAATTTCACTTTTACATTGTAAATTAAACTACTTTTGGAAAATAATTATATTTTTTCATTAAAATTTATAATAAACATGTATATACTAGAAAATAAAATTGTTATAGAATTATATAATGATTGTGGAATAAAATTTGTACAAAGATAAAGGAAAAATGTAATTTTTTAACAATCTTCTGAAATGGGCCACTTTAGTTTGCTTATGAGAAATAAAAAAAAATTGTATATAAAACAAAAAAAAAGTCATAATTATATTAATACATCAAGAAATGATTTATTTGTATCATTATAAAAATATATATTTTTGAAAAATATTTGTATATTAAAATATATTGTGTAGGGTACATGAAAATATGCATGAAATTTGGATGTTTCTCATAACCAGGATTTTCTTTCAAGAAGAATTGAATAGGGGACCTTATAAAACATGTATTATCAAATAAAATATAGATGAAATGATATATGTACATTATTTTTCTATATATAATAAATATATTGGTTTTATATAAAAATAAATAATAATTAAATTCGTGTAACGAGAGATAATGTGTAACAAGAAAAAAAATTGGTTTAGGAAAAATAACAATTCCACCTTGGAAAGAGTAGGACTATAAGCCCTGAATATTTTTTATCATAAAAATAAATATTAAATATGAATATGATAATTTTATTCCTGATATTATATATCATGTTTTAGTATAAATACACCACACCAAACAACTTTTTTATAATATTGAATATCTCATATAAGTGAAGGTGATATTTGAAAACCATTACATAGTGTCCAAAAGTGTTCTTCACTTGTACTTAATATCTTTGAAAATGAAATTAGATTTATTAATAATTTTTCTCAAAACATATTAAAGATATATTTTATTTATTATAATTTTCAAAAGTTCATTTATGAACTTTTTATTCAGTTATAATATATAATTTCATCCATCGAGAGTGTTCGTTTCCTAGGATTTCATGATTTGTTCACTTGTATACATTTATGAAAGATCATGTAAAATGGAAAAAGTTATAATAAATTGAAATTATATGTTATTAATTATATTCTAGAATATATAATTTTCATATTCAATTTTTTTTAGATATGTTGATTACTCATTAGCTAAATCGTCAATGATAACCATTTAGATTATTTATCCTTTTTTTTATCATCCCAAAATATTTTTGCCTTATGAATTAATATTAGGTATATATTGTGGTTACATGACATTAAATACGTATTATTACACATATTAAATATTTTTAAGAATAAAACGTGTTTTATTACCACACTTGAAGGTGGAATTGAAAAAAAAATTACCTTCCAGGAAGGTGGTAAATCAACACCTCACAGATAAAGTCTTCCTTTTTAGAATAAAAAGTGGATGAGAAGAGAATTGATTGTTGATATTACATTAACATAAAAAAATATAGTATATATATGATATTTTATTTTTCATTCTTGTTTGGACATATGTGGAAAGGAATGGTTATGAAATGAAAATAAACTGAAACAAAATTAAAAAAATGAAAGGAGATTTAACGTCTAAAATTAAACTCATTGAAATCCTCTTTTACGGAAAAATACATGGAAATATTGGATGATACCTGAATTGAAAAACACATGGGAGAGGTTTGATATAAGTATTGAAAATAAATTGAACATTCTTCTGGGCATTGCCTATGTAACAAACAATAAATTAATGTATGTCCCTATTCTCCTAAAAATCACATATTTATGAAAAAAACCAAACAATTCATCCAAACAATTATTCTATGTGTATAATTCAAAAATGTACTCATTTTTATCAGTACAATGTTTTAAATATGTGAAATTTAATTATTATATAAAATCAACATTTACTGGAAAAAATGTCGTTTTTAATATTATAACTCATTTTTTGACACATTCAAAAATTATTTAATGTCTCGTAAAATTATCATATATTCATAAAAAAAATATGTTAATTTATATAAATATATATAAATAATTTTTTTTGAAATAATTTTTTTATTATTGATCTTGTGAAATAAATTATTTTTTACCAAAATAGCGACACAAAATTTATCATTTTTAAAACACTTATTTACTTATTAAATGATATAACTATATTTTTTTAATTTAAAAGAATACAAAAAATTATACTCAATTTTATAGGTGATTTTACTATTAAATCATAAATAGAATATTTATATAATGAAAATGACTCATTTATAAAATATATATTTATCATTATTCACAATAAAAACCCCCTAAATATACAAAAATTTCACTTTCAAGTAATTTTGATATTAATATTTTTAAAATATAGGTTATTTTGTTACATATAATTTTTAAAAAATTTAATTTTTTTTATTAAAATAAGCATTCAATTTAAAATTGGTAAGAAAATATTTTGAATAAATATAGTATGTTATACATAAAATTTTATTAATTCTTAGATTATGCCAATAAAATTTAATAGTTAAATTCAAAGTCATTTGAATGAATATGAAACATAAAAATTTCATTAATAACATTCACTAATATAGATTAATTTATTTTATTATTATAAAATTCATTTATGGTGATATTAATTGATTTTTATAAAATCATGTTTTTAATGTTTAATTGATTTTTATTTTTATTTATAAATAAATTTATAAATATAGAATTATTTTTATAATGATTTTTAAAATATATTTTAATAATTTACATAATCCCATTAATTACAACTATTTCAATGGATAGGAGATAAATATAAAAATATTAATTTTTAGTCATTTATTTAAACTCGGGGCTCTGTGGAATGTAATCAAATGAAACAGATAAATTTAGAAATAAACATACCACAAAATCATTGTTTTTGATATTATTCCCTCAGTTAAAAAATTGTGTCATCTAAATTTATAATTTATGTTAAAAAATAATGTTTGATACTTGGAAGATTATTTGTGGAAATCCCAAATCATAAAAATGGATATTAAAAATTCATCTACAAAATAGTTATATAGAAATTTAAAGGTCATCAGAAATCTAGAATTCTAAAACAAGAGATAATTTGTTATAAAATATAAATTGTAGTGGAATAAAAATATCATTTTCTTTAAGAGAGTGATGGAAAATATGTTCATTAGAAACTCTATCAATCAAAATTGTAATTTTTTATCATTTAAATGGTAATTTATATACCAGAAGGAGAAGTTAATAGATGATGTATATGTTCAAAAATCCCTTTCCTAGGGTCGATGATTTTTTGTACTATCCCAAAAAGAACATGGGAAAATGAAAATACACTTTTCATCTATATTTCCTATTATCATAATTATATTCTAATTAGTTCCATATCCACTTTATTTGTTAAATCTTGGGATGGATATTCAATACTAATGTCTATCCTAAATCACTACTATGAATCATAACACCTTTATTTGATTACACAAGAATTTAAATGTTTACTAAAACCAAGATGCATATAACATGTTATAAAATAGGATAAATCATTCCATATTCTTAACAAGTGATATGTTAAATCAATTCCCAAATATGTTAACCAAAAAATCATACAATAATTTTTTTTCTAAATTTAATTACAAATGATTTCAATAAAAGGATAATTAACACAATATTTTCCAGAGGATAACATAATATATCTCTTATTCTAACATAATGAGTACCATAATTTCCTTATAACATGTAGTAATTAATTCTACCAAATTCCTAAATAATAATTACTTTAGTATAATAATTAATGATATAATGTTTCTAATACCGAGAAGATAATAACCTAATTCTTTAATAAATATAATTAATAGAGTTATTCCCTATCGACTGTAGTAGTAACCTAAAAATGATTGTGTTCCCTTTCCATTTTATTGTATATATTTCTTTGTCAATTAAGACTTTCATTTTATATTTCCCAATATCATTAAAATTTAAACATTGAACATTTATATATTTTTTCATTCCCTTACATTCATTATCCTAGTGACCTTTCTCTCTACAATTATAACAAACTCTCATTCTCTTTAAGAATGCATTGAGGTGATTCATCACATAATTAGAACATGTGAAAATTCATTCAATATATTTTATTCCTCATACATTTTTTCCTCCATCCAATTGATCTATATTTTTACATTCAAAACTGTATGACATAGAGAATTTATTCTCTACCTTGATAGAACAAGATTATGTGTCATTTAATAAAGATTCTATTTGGATGCTAGTTCCCTAAGAAGGATTTGTTTAAGAATATCAATGAATTGATCAATCATTCTCTTATATTGTTTAAAATATCAATATCATTCCATGAAAACATTTTAGAGTTTGTTTTATACATGAAAATATTTTCATCCACTTTTTTATTTTTGAATAAAAAAATTTCCCTCCATATATGTTAACTATTCTATAGGAATTTTTTTCAATGAATATTTCAATAAAATACTTCAATGCATTATTTTAAATTTCGTATTCATACATTTTGTTTTAAATTAACGACCAATATTGATCGGAATCCACTAAGAGATGATAATATAGCATGATATCCTTTTCCTTTTCATTACCTTATAATGAGAGAAATATCTTATATATGGAACATATCCATTTCTCATCAACAAATGGGATAAATGTCCAATTGAATTATTGAAGATGTTGTCACATAAATAATTCCAACATTGCTACACCATCATGAGAATCAGGTAACTCCATGTGAGTATGGTTATTAGTCGTAATAGGAGTAAGTTGTTCAACAAGACTTTTATGTTTTTTTAGACCAGTTGTACCTCCTTATCAAACATCATTTTCTTTAATAGAATGGAAATAACTACATAGAATATTTGTGTTTGTATATTTTATATTCCTTTCAGTGGTTACATTACTGAAAAAATGAAATACACTAAATTAGGTTATCTATAACCATTTATAAATTTTTAACTATAAAAACACTTATCATTAATTCGAAATTTATAGATATCTAATATCACAATCAAAAATAGGTTTTCTCGTGGGAAATTATTACATTTAAATCCTTCATAATTGTTTGAAAAATTAATTTGAATTATCTGATGAATATACCGTGGGAGTGTCAAACTACATTTGAAACAAATATTATTATTGCGTACCATGTTACACCAATTTAGTCCTGACACACCATGATAGAGTAGATACCTATATGTACATCTCTGGCACAACCACATATTTATGTATTCTCATGAAAAGGATGTATTGATATGATGAACAAAGTATTCTCTTGATTAAAAATATTCTAGTATGTTTGTTTATTATTATATACAAACTCCATATAAGAGTTATGCTCCATATTATAGTTTACATTGTTTTTAAAAAATTATTATGATACCAATTGTAAAGTCCTCAGTCCTAGTAACCCATAGTCGATTCCGTATATTATTACATTGGTATAATAATGAAGGAAGTCACATCATGAATTAATGAATTATTTAGTATATTGGGAAAACCTGATTAATAAATATGTTGTATATTAAAATGTTTTAGGAAATAATATTTGTAGCCACTCCATTTAGAATATCCATCAATATCTATATCGTCCCTAAATGCCATTCATAATATTCGTCTGCCCATCCTAAGGAAAATAAGTCATGAAAATTGGTTGATCTTAGAAGATCAGTAAGGGTAAGAAATGTAGTGGAATTTAATATAAACATGAACAATAAGTCATGATGAATAACAAAAATCACTTTCCATTGAAACATAATCTTGAGAATAATATGACAGGAATAAAATAAGATCAAATAATATCATATAACTAATCATATAATAATGAAACATAAACATTGATATTTTACATGTCTAATAATCACATAGATTATCAAATAATAATATCATAATTATGGAAATCATAATTATTGTCATCTGAAATATACCATCAAGGCCTAGTCTATGAAATTTGAAAATAAATGGTCAACAGCTTGGCCAAATTTATATCCGAAAATAAATGGTCAAGGCCTCGACCATGTCCATATATTGCTTGACTCATGATACCACATAATGCATCGAGGGGATATATCATTATTCACCCATAACCTAATAATTATAATGAATTTCTTATATAAATGAGGTGAAAAATAAAAATCAAATAGATAAGGACTGTAAATAAATTTCCTTAATGATAAAACATAATCACTAACCACTATGAGTAATATGGAGAATAGTTTCAAGATAACACACTAATAGTCAAACTAATCATAATAAATTTAATAAATAATGGATTAAAATATAATAAAATATAAATTCCTTCAATTCTTAGAATACAAAATAGGGTGGTGTAATTGATTAAAATACTATAATATAAAAACAATTGAATACTTTTGACAAACATTATTTTATACTTTACAATGAAGACACAATTTCGAAAATCATTTATATTTTTCATAAAATCATAATATAAACATGTGTATCACATAAATCAAAGGGTTATGAAAATAAAATTATTATTTAGTCATAATATGTGTCAAATGAAAAAAAAATTAGGTAATTCTCTTATGAATCCTTTAAAGGGGACACTTCTTTTCAATTTATGAGAAAATATAAAAAAGTATTTAAAATTAAAAATGTTCATAATTTATTTTATAAAGAATAGTAAAACAATGGTTTCATAATATCATATAATATTTATTATAGAAAAATAGTGTTAGCTTAAATTATATTATGCATGATTCATCAAATTGGATAACCATTACGACTAGCCTGTGCTTGCACGGGAAGCCTAACCAGACGACCTTGGAAAGGTGGAGAGCTACTATCATGATGCAGATGCTGGGGAGGGGCAATTCCCTATAGATAGTCTCATTGAATTCCCTGAGACCACTGGGACATATAATCCCCTAAACCTACGGTCCATGTAATCTCTGAGCCTATGGTCCTTGAAAGGGTTCCCCCTCAACCCTTGAAAGGGGGGTTATCAAAAATCAATAGAAAATGAAGGCATATACATATAAATCATATATTATCTATTAAAATAAATATAAAACTATAGGGAGAAATGAGTTTGGAACATATCAACATATTTTTAAATGAATAAATAAAAATAACTAATAGTCAACTTTCATTAAATAGGGAGAAATCATAACTCGAATGAAAAAATGGTGGTTCAAAAAGAAACCATTACCACATTACAAACAGTCAATCCATTTGCCTTATAAAAAAAATAAACTTTTAAATAACATGAAGAGTAATTTATTATTGATATTATACATAAAATTATTATATAAATTCACTGAAAACGAGAAATACTGTTGAATAAGGCCTATCTTCCAATAATAAAGCTGAGATAAAAAAAACTCTTACCTTATGTATTAAAGTGTTCTGCACATGTACATAATTTCTGGGATAATAATATTTAAATATTTATTAATTTAATTCATAACATATTCAATAGGTATTTTATTTTTTATTTTTATATTATGTAAATTTATTCACTTTTTGATTAGTTATTAGATTCAATTTCATTTTTGGAGAGTGTTTGTTTCATTTGTTATCCTTATTGGATAACTTATATACTTGTATGAAAGATCATATAAAATAGATGTTTTGAACTATATGTCATATTATTTCATATTTATTAAATTTTTAGAGATTAAATGGTTTTATATAACATTTTGATTCAAGATATGTCGATGATTCTATAGATAATGCTTTAATGATTAAAATTTTGATTATTTTGTCATTTTAATCGATTATCACGAACTAGATTTGTCATATAAATAAATATTATGTTTATATATTAATTACAAAACATAAAATAATATAAATTACTATATTAAATTCTTTTTTAACCAAAAAAATGTGTTTATGACCATCCGTTAAGGAATAATTGAATGGTTAAAACTCATCACCAATGAAGGTGACAAATCAACACATCGAGGACAATGATTTAAATTTTAGAATAAAAAGTATATTATAATAGAAATGTTGGATTATGTTAAATTAAAAATATAACATTACATTTTTATGGGATACAATTAATCATGAGTTTTTTTAAGGAGTTGTTATGGAAAGCATAATAATGGAAATGAAACTGTAAAAAACTAAAAAGAAAGTAATAATATTTTACCTCATGAATTCCACTCCTTCAGTACTTCATTAATTAATATTAAAATTGAATTTTTGGTGATACTATAAATACTAGGGCATGGGGAGTATATTTGGAGAGGTATTGAGTAGAAACTGAACAATATTCATGGCTTTGGATGTGTGGGGACAATAGGTGGTGAGGGTCATAATTATTATGGAAGAGCGTAGTGTTTTTTGATTATTTTAGTCATTAGTTTATTATTTTCCGTCAATAATATGATTTTCATGATTTTAATGACTATATATAGTAAATATAGATGGACAGTTATAGATTATAGAAATACATCATCAATAAATCAGTCATGTCCCAAAAAATAATATTTCAAAAATAACGAAAATTATCTAATTTCACTAGTCACCCAAAATTCACATTTTAAAAAAAATCCCAATAATTATCACAAATAATTAAATGAATTTAAAATTAAAAATTGGACTCCATTTTATGAAATTAATTTTCAAAATTTGATAATTTTTTTAAATTAAAATGTTTATTTACTAGAATATTTCAGATTTTATTATTATTACCGATTTTAGGACACATTCCAAAATTAATTAAAGGATTGCATAATTATCATAAAATAAAAAGAAAAAAATTTATTTATGAATATATTTTATGAAAATAATTTTTCCTTTAATTTTTTTTTCATTATAAAATTTTTATTAACAAATAATTTATTACAATAATTCCAATAAATAATTTATGATTTTAAAAACATCAATTTAAATTTTATACGATATAAATATATTATATTTTTGTTATATGAAACCCAAAATTTATTTATAAAATAATAAGTGAGGTTACTATTAAAATCATAAATATAATATTAATAATACAAAAATGAATGATTTTTAAAAGTCGTCATGTTTCACAATTTACAAGAACCATAATATTTTTATAAATATAAATAAATTCCACTCTAAGATTATTTTGAAATCCCGCATTTCAAAATGAATTATATTTTGTCAAATAGAATTTATAAAGGTATCAAATTTTGGTATTAAAAAAATTCAATATTAAAAGGTAGTAAAACTACCTTTTATGAAAATATAATATTTTATGCATAAAATTGGATTTATTCTCATATTAAGATTGTCCATCCTATTAAATGAAATTAAAATTGTTTGACTTATATTGTAAAGTATATATTTAATTATTATCTTCCCTTAATTGTGACTAATTTATATTGTTTACATAAAATTCCATTATGGGAATAATAATTTTTTTTTACATAGACACATCATTTATGTTCAATTGATTATTATTTTTATTTATAATTAATTGGTAAAAAATAAATCATTTTATAAACTTGTTTAAAAATCAATTTCTATATTTATATAATCTATTTCAGTAACATTATTTCAAAAAATATTTGATAACTATTACAATATGAATATTTAATCATTTGATTAAACATGGTGTTTAATGTAATTTAAAGTATTACTAAATTAAATTTAAACAGAGACATACCATAAAATAATGTGGTGTTACAATAATTTTAAAAAATCAAGAATGTTTCCCCATAATCTGACACATTATACCCATGTACATGTTGATTCTTGAGCTCTTCGTCCATACTTGGAAACCCATATGATGTGTTGCACAACAATAATACATTTTCTACAGAAGATGTCATTGAAAATAGCTAAAAAAATTTATACTAGTCCTCTTGGATAGAATGATCTAGGAATAACCATTCTTATAACCATTCTTACTTATGAAATTTTGACTAGGATATTTTTTATAGGATAAACAAACTCTACTTAAAACAGCCTATAAATTTTATTATCAAATATATTTCCTTATCTAGTGAACCATGCAGGATAATGATTTCAAAAATGTGAACCACAATACTCACCATTAGGGAGTGGTAAACTCCATAGATGATCAAGGACATCAGTAAGCCTCTATAATTACTAAAATATTATCTTCAACACCTACAAGATTGATAAAATAACATTGATAATGTCATGATTCTCTGAAAAAGTACGAAAGGCCTCATCAAAAACCAATTTTCTATATATTTAAATTTATCAAAATTAAATCCAAAAAACATACTAGGACACAACATTCACTTATTCACATGGATGATTTCATTTCAATATTTTATATAAAATAATTAAAAAATATGTTAATGTCTACTTGTTTAAATATTTAAATTAAATTATTAATTAATCATTTATATAAAATATCCATGTCTGGAATAATTTTTTATAGAATCATTCCAAGAAATATAATCAATATCGTGCAATCTATTTCATAAGTGATATATAAATTTTTACCCACCATTAATTAAAATATTAAAAATAAAAATCCGACATGGTTTTATATAATAATATAGAGGATATAAATTAGATATCTGGATATTACATAGACACAAGTATAACTATGAAATAATAATGCTATTGTAAAACACCATTGAAATAAATTTATGTATATTTCTTTTAAAAATATAATCAAACAAATTTTTAAATTAAAATACCAATTTAAAACTATGAAATGAAAATACTGAAATATAAATTATTAAAATATAATATTTAGGAAAAGTGAGGTTCCTTATCATCAACTTATAAAACTTCAAATTCCAATAGATGACATAAAAAAAGTATATATTCCCATTTCAGTAATATCATTAATTTAAAATCACATTTCTACTCTTGAAAAAAAGTAAGGGGTGAATAGATATACTAAGTCATTTCATCCAAACACCATTACATTTAAAAGAGAAAATAATTTTATACTATAATAAATTTTAAAACCAATTAACAAATAAATAAATATCATAATATCATTTTATTTATAAAAAACATCCATTCTAATTATTCATTAGCCAAGAATTAAATAATATGTAAACAAAATTTTTACCTTAAACACTCCATAAAATATTAATATATTTTTATTTTCCAAAAAATATATATTAAAATTATAAATTACAATTAAATATATATTAAGAGGGTTGTATAATTTTTAAAAACATATGTAATGACCATGTGTTAAAAATTTCTATCATAAGTCCAAATTTTCACATTTTGATATCATAATGCTAGTGAGACACTAGTATAACAAAATAAAAATACAATTTTATAATAAGCCCATTTATGGAGAGGATCTCCAATTTGGGCACTATAATCATAAATATAATCCTAATACTACATATTTTACCTCATTTAAACATTATTTTCATCATCCATTGATTATATTTTTATATTCTCTTTAGTTCATACTTCTAGTGGATGTAACCTGTCAGATTTAATACAAAATATATGAATGTATTGTTTTAAAAACATGAACATACACCAAGATGAATAATACTATGTTCCACATAGATAATAAAATTCCCATATAATCATTCAGAAGGAAATTTGTTTGAAATAAAATTTACACATTATGAA
The DNA here is from genome assembly GCA_963277665.1 of Viscum album. Taxonomy (NCBI): domain Eukaryota; kingdom Viridiplantae; phylum Streptophyta; class Magnoliopsida; order Santalales; family Viscaceae; genus Viscum; species Viscum album. The sequence continues at coordinate 357,768,002 of OY728126.1, read as the reverse complement.
AAAATATTTAAATTTGAAATAACTGGAAAAATTTACATCACCATTTTGAAGAACATTTTTTTAAAAAGTCATCAATTAAATTAATTATATAAAATCCTGAAACAGTTGTGTAAAAAAACAAGTCAATTTGTAAAACATTTCTTTCATTTAATAATATTAATTTCACAAATCTATATATATAAACTTCAACAATTATCCATCAAATTTATAAAAGTTAAAAACTGATTAGGTTTCAATTAATCAAATACTCCATAAAAATAATGGTAATTTTATTTTGATATACCATTCTCAATTAACAGTATATTTTAGATGGGTCAATTTATATATTAAATTTGAGCCACATACCAGGATATTTTGGTCTTAGAAGTTCAACAAATCATAAACAAACAAATCCCTAAATTTGATGAATCCTATAATACCTAAGGATTAATAATTTTGTCTACAGGAATAAAATTTGAGTTATATTTTTTAAGTAAAATATTTATATTTCACATTAAAAAAGGATTTCATGAACTAAAATTAAATATTTATAAAAAAAATATTCATTTAAAGTTAAACATCAATTCTCTGATTTATTTATTCAAAATAAATAATATAAATATTTTATAAATGAGATTCTCCAAAATCAACCAAAAAATCATTGAGATCAACAAAATTAATAATTATAATACCATGGGGATATGAAAATTTAAATTTCATTTTATTTCTAAAATCCATTCACCAATCCTTTATATTCATGATTAGATAAGATGAATGTATTAAAGCATTAAAAAACAAAATTACACATTATTTGTTGGTTATCCATGTCGCATTATATGTCCACATGATTACCTTAATTTTTCCTTGATTCATATTGAAAAAATGAAAATTTTAAATTTTGTATGTCATTGGCCACCATTATATGAAAAGTTTTTCTCCTAATTGTGTTTCTCCCCAAAAAATTCTAATATTTAAAAATTATATCCCAAAATTCCCAAACCACAGTAAAAAAGATAAATATTTGTATTGAGTTATTATAATAGTCGGTTATATATACCATGGTATAACAATGATATTAAATATTATTTTCAATTCTCAATTTCATATTTACAAAATATTTTTTTAAATGTATTGTGTTTTTTAGGTGATATAAAAACACTTTCCTTTCATTATATATTTTTTAATTTATTTTCACATATATATATATATATTATTTTTTACATTACATTATTATATATTCTCAATTGATTAAAAATATAAAATTTTAATATATTTATTATTTCACCTAATCGTATAAAAATTGAATCTCAATTAATATATATCATTTATATTCCATTTTAGTTTTCTTAATGTTATTAAAAAAATTTAATTATGATTTCTATGATATCTAATTGGTTGAAATTTGTAAATATATAGAAGATAAATTCTCCTTCCATGAAGTGAAAAAATAATTTTTCAATTTTAAATAAAAATTAAATAATTTAAAATATAATATGCAAAATGTCTATATAATATTTTTAATATAAATCAATTTTACATCCAATAATAATATATATATATATATATATATATATATATATATATATATATATATTATAATTTTAAAGACATTATTAATATTTGTCACTTATGATACAAATATAATTAGTCACATAAAAAAGTTTTTATATATAGAGGTGGAATATTAAATTTTAAGAAATTCATAATTCAAATGGGAATATTAATTATGATATTTTTTTATATTTTTTTTATATCATTAAAGTATGTTGATGATGAATATGAGGATATTTTTTTAAATTCTAACTAAACTATAATTATATTAGTAAATGAGAATAGTTAATTTTTATACATGTAAATATGTTACAAATTTTTATATTCACGAATTATTAAAAATTATTTATTATTTTTCTAATATCGTATATTTTTAATTTAATGGAATTTAAGGATTTTTTATGTATTAATTTATAAATATTATTATAAAATTAATTTTAGTACTCGAATGTATTTATTTTAACATGTATTAATATTGATGATGAGAGAATCCATACAAATTAACAAATTTGATGGCATAATTTTCTAGTTACACACATTTGATGGAATATTTAAAAACATTTCACTGTATAAATAAAATATATATTATGATAAAATGTTACTTAGAATATATAAACATATATATGTTCATACATATATTTATTAGATATATTTTTATATCCCTATAATACTGTTTTATTATTAAACATAGTTTAGAATAAAAAATATAAACATATTTTTTACTATATGTATCTTAATCCATATATTTACAATTTATTTCTGTATATACATAATCATCTATAATGTATTAGTTTTTAAAGTACTCTAAAATATTACCATTTTCTCAAAAATGACCTAATGGGCTGCTAACCATCATTCCAATAAATTTTATATTTCTCAAAATTATAATTAATAAAATAGTTATTAATTGAATTATAATCACTAATATAAGTATATATGGTCGTCTATTATTCATTTATGTCTCCATGGTACTTCTAGAAATCCTACATAAATTGAATTTTTATATAATTTGAGGAAACTGTGTTTAATAACTCATATAATATATAACTAATAGAAATAATGGATTACTAATATTTCATCGTATGGACTCGTATTAAAATAAATATATATATATTAACGATATCAAAATTTTCACAAGAAATGTATATTAAGATACATGATAATTTACATAATCATGCAGTGATAAAAATGTATAAATTTAATATATACTATTTTAATGATGTAATCTTATATTTATTGTTTATAGTTTTTATTGATTTTTAATTCACTGTTAAAATCAATAAAACTCCCTATAATCATATCCATTCCTTATGTACATTCATTTTAATATATTATTGATATACCTAAAACCCTAATTTTTATCGATTAGTTAATTTACCTCTGATTTTAATGTTAGAGGCATGTATTATGTTTTAGCTGCATTATTAGTTTTTGGAAGTTAATGTTTAACATATATATTTTATATATATAACATAACAATATGTATTATAGTAAACCATAAAAGTTTACTACATTATTTAAATAATGTTGGAATATTATATACATAACTATAATCATAATATACAAATTATTACTATTCATGTATAAATCCATCTTGTTATTTTATTTTTTTATGAAAATAATAATATTTCAACCATTAGAAGGAGTATTCAACTAATATGAAATTTTTTGGTGAATAAACTATTAAATCCATTGGTGACACATTGATTATGTGGAACAATAAAATCTCACTCACAAATATTTAATTACATGTGCATAAATATTTCTAGTTTAAATATTATGTTTGATATCTAAATTGACTAAATTATATTACACAGTTTCGTTTTATGATAGTGAATATATCAGTTAAATATGATCCTATAATTAGGCATATTAATAAAAGATTTTAGTAAAGTATCTAATAAATAAAATTTAAATATTCAATTAAATCATTAATATTAAAAATACTAGTGAACCATTAAAAATATTATTTGAATTTGTGAAAAATCATCAATTATTTGAATCGTTAACTCGAATGACTAAGACATTATTCAAATATTTTGTATCTAAACATAGAACTATAACACAACACATTTGATAATCTTCGGAGTTTCTCAATGATATTGTTTCTTAAGATGAATTAAATATTTCAAGAACCTAACTTAATTAATTACATGTATATCTTTTTAATATATATTAGATTCATGTTTTTTGATATATTAACTAATCATGTTATAAATATCATTACTAATTTTTCTATTTTGGAATTACATTTTATTCCATAAGAATATCTAATTTCATAAGACTTACCTATAATCATATTTTACTTTTTATTTTTCGATATAAATATATAATTTTTTGAAATATAATAGATTAATAGTGGAATTTTGAATTATAATTACTAATTAAGGGTAAAAATGTATATATAATGTTCCTTATTGAATGATTATATCTAAATTATAAAATTTTGATATAATCTATTCTAATTTGTGCCATATATTTATATAAAACATCTAGATACAATATATTATGTTCTTCCTTGAAAGAAGGAGAAAAATATATTTGACATATAATGAAACTCTTATTCATAATTATATAATTTATGATGAGTAATTTGAATTAATAACATTGATGTTATCCATACTTTTAGAGTATAATATCTTATCCTACACAAATTTAGCAGATTTATAATTCATATATTCTATTTCTTAATACAAAAAAATAATACTTATACATATGTTGGAGAATATGGATCATATTTTGTTGAAACAACTCTATAATTAGAAACATAACAAAGAAAATCCATTATTAGTCGATTATTTATGATTATAATTTTAAAAGAATCATAATCAAACATATCTACAATATCATCAACACTCAGGATTAGTAATGAAAATGATGTACACGTCGTAATAATACTTATGATATATATATATGTGTGCGTGTGTGTGTGTGATGTTCCATATTTTATTCTGAAATAATATTAATCTTGGTAATATGACATAGTCACATTTCATGAGTTAATTTTTTCCCTAAATAGTATATTTTAATCAATAATCAAATTGTACCATCATAACCATTCAATATCATTATTCTATTAAACATGGTCACCATACAGTTTTATTTAATGGAATATTTATGATAGAAACTATTTGTAGTAAATTTTATACCAATTTTTAAAGTGTTTTTTAGAAATATAAGTTATTTTTTATATTTGTGGATTATATGAATATAATATTACAATTTCAATGAATATAAATGTGACATAGAAAAAACTAAAAATATAGATCTAGTTCATGATAAATATTATTCCATAGAAATTTATATACCTAGTATATTTTTTAAAATTAAATTTTCATAACAATAGTCCATTATATTATAATGAATATACAAATTAAAAATAATTACTTCGCCACTATAAATATATTTTCTAATGAAATTATTATTTTAAATAGTACACTTGATTCATTTTCTATTTCATGGTTGAACTTTTCAATGTTAATTACATAATAATAAATATGGATAAATGAGATAAAAAATTAACATGAAACATAAAACCTTGATTTATTTTTCATTTCATAGAAAAATATATATCAGAGTGAAGCTGCTGAAGTGAAATTTGAATCAGAATTAATGTCCTATATTTATCAAAATTGTTATATTTGAAATAAAAAACAAATTATGTAATTGATAAATATCAGGGATAAAAATTAAATAATACATTATTTATTTCCAACTAAAAAATATACTATAATTAATATTTTATAATATATATCAATGTTTTTAACCGAAAACAATTTACACCATTAATCTAATAAGACAATACCTACAATCTGATAATAAAACATGAATATAATCAACGCATGATATTATTTGAATGATGATATAATGAATTAGATCCCCCTATAAAATAATTTATTAGTAATATTACAATAATCAAATTACATACACAAAAAAATTATTCATTTGATGAGGAATGGATGTGAATAAAAATATAACGAAATCATTTTCATTGTTCTTATAAATTGTAACATAATAGTAAAATAAGTGGAATTTTTTTCATATTCAAGGAGAGGTCATCATTAAATTACTATGGTGGTGATCAATATAAACTAGTTCTCTCTTCATTATATAACATTGTTCTCAATTTATAGATAATATTATATCTAATTATAGTAATATCCATACCTATAATTTATGGATACATAGCCCTATAAATAATAATTTTTTTTTAAATTATTCATTATATTTCATCGTATTTGACCAATGAAATTTTTTATTCATTTCAACATACATTAATGTATCCATAGATATTTATAATTTAATATTATTCCACAAAAATATGATTATATATCAAAAGGACTATATTTCAGATATATTTATTTTTAAATGGTCTATATCTCATTAAAAAATATAATTTGAAAAAAAATAAAAAAAAAATCACTAATAATTCACTTGAACTTCACACATTTTTTTGTATTTACGATCTAATATTTTTATGGAATTTCCATTATATTTCCAAAAATATATTTATATTTATATTGAAATAAACATTGGAAATGTGAATTTTTTAAATTTACATTATGAAGATATTTATTCATTTGATTTTATTTTAAAAAAATTGGTCAATAATTTTCCTTATTTATTACTCATAATAGATATTATGAACTTTTCAAAGTATGTTTGATCCAACAAGATATTTATGAAACCCACATAATAATAATCTATACATTAACACTATACCAATACATAAAAAATAAATTCCATGAAAACAAATATTCTCTTTAGTTATTTTCAAATTAAAGTTATTATTGTAAGAAAAATATAATAATGATTAATTATGAAATTAATAATTCATTTAGTAATTATAATTTTGATAATTAAGTGTTAATATAATTATTTAATGTGAGTTTTCTTCATTAATCTTTTCCACTTGAAAATCGATTAGTAATTTGAATATTCCATTTTTTATTTTATAATATTAACAGATTTTATTTTACATCTGTATAACTATTTCTAAAACAAATTGTCGATCATTTCTGAAACTAGGAATTTAAAATCCTAGAATCTTCTTGTCCGTCCCTTTCTCATTTTCAATTATGGAGTTGTTCAGTGGAATGATGTATGGGTGAATGTGGAGTTTCATATTGATTGAAAGGTGGATTCCCAGTCAATGGTCTAGATCCAAGGGTTGTGATATGGGGTAGGGATTTCATCATTATAAGGGACCTTATTATGTATAGACTATAGGTGAGGGAACATCACATCTCTACCTATAAAGAGTTATAATTAGATTATAGCATGGGTAGGATGTAATGATTAGGGGATGCGTTTTTTTATTTATATTGAAGGGTTATTACCCAGTGGGTGTTGGTTTCTTCATTATATCTTTGAGAGTGTCTAACACAATATGGGATGGTTATGAAATAATCTATAGATTTATCTACAATATTAATGTTTCATAATATGATCTATCATAAGATAAAATATATATTTTTCTATGGATATTTTTGGATATCCAACAAAGGTATTGTGGAACAAATCCTCTTGTTCTAAAATTTGTTTATAAATGAATTCCTAACAATATATCACAAAATTAAGAGGATTTTACCTCTTTATATGATTTGGATAGATTTTTTAATAAGGTAACTATATAATAATTCTATTCCATTATTCCCTAACATTGAAACCACTATAATCCTAATGATTTATTTTTCTATTACTAATATACCTTTTTAGGAATTACCTCTCTGTTTCCACAGATCGATTTATAAAGGTCTTAACTGATATCCTTAATCATTTCTGGATTATTTCTTAATAAAAATCTATTCCCATATAATGTATATAAATTAAAAATGACTCTCTTATAGTTTCACCGCATTGGATTACAGACTATTCATATTAGGATGATGTTTTTAGGATATTGTGACTCACATAAGAGTGGCGAACAGAGACTGGAGTTTTCATCTCAATTATTTCTATGATGACATTAGAATTATTAATGTAGGTGATTTATTAGATAAATTTTTTTATATATGTTGGATATTCATGATCATATAAATTGTGATGTTAGGAAATTAAACATAATTTTGTTTATAAATATGTAAACAAATATGTAGGATGGGATGATGTGAAACATTTTTTTGATAATTTTCTTAAGAAGCCTCCGGTATTTTTCTAGTTATTGTTGGAATTTTTATTATTTATTATTGTTATAGATAATGGAATATGTTCTTGATATTTATTAAATAACATAAATCTAGTTAGGATTATCTATTTAATGAAATATTCATTTGAATTCATTATTATTGTTCCTTATAGTGTTTTCCATTTGAATTTATTATCAAAGCATGATTAATTATTTATTCATAGAAATTATTATCTATAGAGTATAGGTTTATTGTTGAGGAAACCTATAATAATTATTTAATTAATTATGAAATTTTAAAATGTATAGTTTTTTAAAATTAAAATGGTTTGGGACAGGGAAATTAGTCTCCATATTTTTATAGTCATAAAATCTTTATTGTTGGGCCCATTTATTCCCCTTGAATAATATATACTAAAGTAACCATTGATTAACTATATGTGTGATATTTAATGATATATATTTTTGGGGATTTATGTGTCATGTATAGTGAAACTAATATATATATCCTGAGTTGAGTAATTTCCTATTTTTTCATTTTTTGTATGTTGGGGATAATGAGGGTATTAATGGATTTCATTGAGAATAAGGATTTCATAATTTGCATATTCTATGTTATGAATATTTTGTGGTGGTTAAATTATATAAATTTATTGTGGGATCAAAAATTCTATTTTATTTTCCATGTACTCTTGGTGTGATTTTTTATATCTTATGATGAGTCCTTTGGAACCTCAGTTTATGGAACGACAAATGAAATTATAAATAAACTAGTGATAGGGGGTTTTGTTGATGAATGAAATGATTTATATCATACACATGGTGTATATAATGAATTATCCAAGAATATTGAGATATAAATGTATACTGTAAAATTATAATGATAATGTCTTTCAGTTTTTGATGTAAATGCATGGAATGATATAATGTGTAATGATTATTTTCTTACATGGAATCAATATCCAAGGACTTAGAAGGGGTATTCGGGTTTCATGATAAAAAATGTAAATTTGGGACTACAGAATTATTATTTTCATTATTTAGGATTTTCAGGGCTATTTTCATAGTTTTATTGATTCATATGATTCGCCCACTGATTTTGGTGGTATGATGACCCAAAAAATATATATGTTTTGTAAATTTCAACAACATAAAATATACCTGGAGAAAACAAGGATGGATTATCCTTATCCCCCACTCCCCAATTATATTTAATGTGTGTTTAGAAATATGTGTGGTGTAATTTCATTAGGAATAGTTAATTTATCGTCATGATTTATACGGGAACATGATTACTATTCTAGGATGCGTGGGATATTATAGTATGATGTTACAATACATAAATATATTATAGATGTAGTGAGTACATATTCCGACATGTTACTTTTTTATGTTATTAAGACATTAGGTAAACTATATTTATTTGGGAGGAAGTGGATTTTATAAATTTCAAATAGTTATGAAATTTAAATTATGATGAGATTCATGAGAGAAATTGTTAGATAGGATATGCAGAAGTGGGATCTATGATGTAATAAAGATGGTATGTCACACTAGAAATTTTTTATTGTCGACATTAGAGTTACAAACTATTGGGGATGTAATCTACCAACCCGATTCGACCATGAACCGGTCACCCGAGCTGGTCATTAACATGGCCCAACAGGCATTCCTAATCCCCACTGGAAAGAAAATAGTGTCTCCCATAAAAAAAGAACATAGGATTGATTTAGTATAAAAAATAAAAGATAGATAAATAGAAATAAATTGTACAAAAAAGTAAACACTAATATCAGAAAAAAAAATTAAGATAACCAGCTTGACATGCCTTCAAGTGACCCCATGATTCACCACTGAACATAATACCACCCACGCTCCCTGAGTGATCCATGAATGGATACAGAAACTAAAATTAATATAACCGTGAGCACTGAGATTCTCATTCAGAAATCCAAATAATAACAACACATTATAAATTTTCCTTTAATAAGAGACCCAATCATGCTAGTCTGAGGATAATGCATATTAGAAGATGGTTTTTCAGTGTTTTCAAAGACATGTAACAAGATTAATTTTTTATGGAAGTCAATTTACTTCTAATATATTTTCAAAATATATTACAACCATGCTTTATATTTTCCATATAAATGGAGAGAAATGATAATTAAAATATGGTTATTCTTCACAATCGGGCATCCAGCATGAGATACCGAAATGAAAATCAAATCACTAGGTTTTTTCTATAAATGATCTTCATGGGAAATCATTATAGGTATCTAGAACATGTGGAATCAAAGAGACCTCTAATTTTGATAAAAATGAGGAATAAAAGACACACTGGTCTACACTCTTGTGTATAATTCACTATTATAGAACACATCCATAACCCAGTGGTCTCAAATAATCACATAAATTTAGTTCGTGTTGTAACGTCAATCCTCCTAGGTCAAACCAGAGACACCCACTTAAAAATCATCTATCATACTTTTCCTATTACTCCCACCTATGTACCATGGGTTTCCCTTGAGCTCACGTTAATGTTCACAAGAAGACACACCACACCTCTACATTCTCACATTGACAAAAAAAATCAATGAAAACACCCATCATTACAAAACATCACCATTGTCAATATATGCATAGAATAGAAAAAACTATTTTTCAAATACCTTTTCCATCAATAAAACATTCCCAAATTCCCCATTTTTTAACATACGAAAAAACCCAATTATGAATAACCAAATAATATGACAAGCCCCTTTATAAAACCTCTCATACATTAAACATTTTTAAGCAATATTTTAACATTTTAAAACACATCTTTCATTATAGACCAAATAATCCATAAGGAAAAAAGCCCATTTTGATTCATTTTCCATTGAAAATATCCATTGAAATATACACACACCTCAAAAACCATGAAAACGCATTTCTCATCATTCGAGCAACCCTTAAAACCCTTCTTAAAACATTAATTTAATGAACATACATAAAATTTCCCTTTACTTTATCAAATATTCATTTCTATCTTATCAACACACCAAACATTCCCAAATTACCATTCAAACCACATAATCAAATCAAATAATACATTTATAAACTCAAAAAATAAAAATTAAATTCATCTATTGATGTTATAGCATCGAACTAGCTACCATTTATATAAATATATATGGTGATTATGCATTTCATATAAAAACCTAGTAAATAATTTTAATTGAACATGAAGCAATAATAAAAATTATAATTATAGATCAAGGATTATAAAACCTACCTCAGACACACTACTTTTGACGATGGAACCCCAAGACCGATTCACCTACACACATATTCATATATATATATATATATTGAACCAATCACATATTCCCCACACTATGAAGGAACATGCGCATAGAGGATATGTTTATATACATTTCAACCATGTATATAAATATATATTATCGATGACATTGACTCGAACCCACACCAAAATGAACATGAAACACTAAAACAATAACAATGGATTCTAATGCTTAGTATGGTCTCTAAATAAAACCATACTAAACAAGGCATAGAGAAAGGCCTCACCTCATAGACGACCGACAAATTGACAAAAAACAATACAAAACAGCACGATAAGAAACATCTTATTATCAATAAGGGAGAATCATAAATCACTAAATACCACAATATAAACTATGTGAAATGAATAATGGTGGGAAATCATACCACAAATAATTGGTGGGAGGACTGAATCGATGTGAACCACTTCTCCTTCAGTGGTTGTTGTCAGAACACATATGTGTGGGTCTTGAGAGATCAATCTCACCCCCTATCGAAGAAAAAGACACAAAACAACATCAAAAATAGGCCACTATAGAACCCTATACTTCAGTTTAACCTAGGAGGGGAAATTTAGAGAAATTGTTTTGACCAAATAGTGTATAAGAGAGAAGAGGAAAGGTTACCATTGGGATTATGACTAAAACCATAATATAATCTTGGTGGAAATGGAAACAGAAGGGATCTTGGGAAGGATGGGGGGTGTGCGGCCATGGAAAAAGTTAGAGTAGGGGACCAACAATGATGGTAGTTGTGGAAAGAACTTGAGACAATAGTGATGGAAGCAACATGCCTAGGGGAGGAGGGTAGCAGTGTGGCTCATTGATCGATGATCAAGTGGGGAGGCTAAAGGAGAGGGTTTTGTGCGACACCATGGAAGAGGGGGGCGAGGGTTCCTCATGAAGAACATTGGATAAGGAGGGGATAAATAAAGAGAGGACAAAACAATGGAAAATAATAGAAGAAAAAAATAAAATATATAATTAAATAAATATAAAAACATAATAATAATAATAATATAAATAATAATAATAATATTAAAATTAATATTATACAAAAAAAATGTTTTAATGAAAATTTAAATACAATGTGCTAGAACGGGGCACATCAATTTCACCCACCATGACTAATTCTATGTCCAAAATGTCCCAAAATATTCAGCTGTACAAATTTTAAAATAAGGATGAAATGATTATTAAAATGAAACACTACCACTTTATGATGAAACAATCCAATTCAACCCAATAAATAAAATATCGAGAGCTAGAATACAAGTAAAAGAACCAACAACAAAGGACTCACATTTTCAAACACAATCACACTAAAAACACCCTAAACCCTATTCCATAACTCATAATATTCCTCTCGTGATCCAAAATGAACATTCTCCATATGACACATTGTCAGGGCTAACTATTTACATTGATCAAGGTCTGGTAGAGTAGAGGAAAAAAGATACCCTGACAATAACAGCATGAAGACTAATTTATATCCCAACTTTTTTTATGATGATTTCCCAACCATATTAGGACTCCTTCCAATATTGACTTCCTAATTTAAAACTATACATAAACACAATCAAGACCCCAGACGTTTTTGTGACACCTCAACTTCCCTTGTATCACCTAACTAGCTTTGGGGAAAACATTGGCATGAACCATAGAGGATATCCCCATTATATTAGATACTAAGTAGAACTGTGGAACCCAAATTGGAACACTCAATTCATTTGCAACTTCGAGATTGAATTTCCCATCATGAAGCCACTGACATGGGACAACTCTAACCACAAGGAGAAATATCAACACAGACCCGCATTAAACTACAATTCCAAGGGTAATCCAAACAAAATATCCATTGGAAAAATGTTAAGTGAAACCATGATTCATAATATCAATGAACCACATACATCTCTAAACTACTATAATCTAGATTCTAGAATTACTCAAAATAAAGACTACCAATTTAATGTTACATTAACATGGCACATCCATTGAAATATTATAGAAGATGCCACCCAATCCTCTAAAACAAGCCCCCCAAAAAACAAACACAATGTTTGAAAATATTACTTGTATGTTGCCTAAATTTTGAAAAGACATGTTGCATTGGAATCTGTCTCACCTAGAAACCATCTCAGTGTGTGAAAATATTCACATCAAGACCTATTTTTTGAGATCTGATGCATTGAAGCTTCTTTTTCACCATGGTCATGAACTAAAAACCTCCAACTAAGGCTTCAACTTCTGTAGATACCACTTATATAATTCCCAAATTGACCCAAACATCCACACCACTAACAAGACTTTACAATAATATGAGGATTGGATTTGAGTTCCCAAATCAACCACATTAGAAACAAATGAGTGTGTGGTCAATGGAATGAGAAATAATAACTGACTAAAGTATCATGCCATGAAGATATGCCTCTGGTTCACCCTCTACACTAGATGGGGAACCCTTCTTAAGCATATTGAAAAACAAGATTTACATTTTTCATGATTTATGTCACTGCATCCCCAAAATTCCAAGAAAATGTAGAAATTACATTTTCTATCCCAAACATGACTCTTCAAACAAAACTAGGAAAAATATCCATCAAAATCATAGGAGTTCCTGACGACCTGAATAAACAATTGACTTCCTCATTTTACACTCCACCCCTTTACAAACCCCAACCACCACATAGTAAACTATCAACAATGAATAGAAAATAACCTTGTCACTCCACTTGGGGTTTAGATAAAAAAAATAAACTAAAATTGACTCCTCAGGTACCATTGAACATTTATAGTAAGGATACATTAAACAAAAAAACAACCAACCTTAACCAAATCACAAAACATGCCTCTACATTTAATAATAAAGCATTTCTCAAACTCAAAACATCATTTAATCCATGAAACACCAGCTCGAAAACAATCATCAAGCATATAGACTCGAAAATCCCAAATCCAAACCATAATGAAATAAATTATCAAGAGAAATAATACTAATGAAACATCACCATGAAATCCAAAACACCTCTTTCACAAATGACAATTTTCAAAACCTTCCTATATCCAAACTAACCGAACACTAAATCCCTATTTTTAAAACACATTTAACTTATGAAACTTTTTACCCAATAATCATACCATCATATCAGTAATCAAAAAATGATTTTGAAAAAATAAAAACTTCCTTGAAAACAAAGAACCTACCATCAGTATTCCATGAAACCTTACAAAAAATTATTTTTGGGCTAACTAGGTCATCCATCCACGTGTACCGACAACCATCCACTTGAAACATTAATTTCTCATTTCCCAAACATTTCAATTCCCAAAAAATATTTCCCATCACAATTTCCGATTTATTATGTTTAAAATATTCCAAGCATCAAAAAGAAATTTTTTTCCAAACAATGACAAAATTAATATCCCTTTTCAATAGAAAACATTTTATTTTAAAACAAAAAAATATTTTCAATTTGAAATTTCAATTTTAATAAACCAATAACTAATTTTACGTCCCATAAAAGACACCCAAAAAACAACTAAAACCAACACCAATAACATCCAAGAACAAATTAATCACTCAAAAAAGTATTTTTACAAATTTAGAAATAAAAAAATACTACACACGATTTGTAAAACTATGAACCATCTAGGTATGCACATATAAAGTCATCAGAGAAAATTGCATGTTCTGAACATGGATTTTGATGTTGTGAACACCAAAAAATCACCACTCCTTATTTCATAGAATCATAGTATCTTTTTTCTCAGGTAACCATTGTACTTCTCTTTCTTTCATTTAATGTGATCGTTTTATTTACTTTTCTCCGATGTGGGGCTTTCAATGATGTTTCTGAGACCAATTTTAAAATTGGGAGGATGTAATTTCCAAAAGGGGGGAAGGATGTAACATCCCAGGTAAATAAAGAATATGACATTTTAATATTTATCAATATTGTGAATAAAATATTAATATTAAATTAAAGTAGATTCTATGTTCAATGGCATACCCAATACGCAACAACGAGTTTGTTTGAAATCTTACGTTGCACACCAATAATATAATAATATTATTTTAAATGGTAGTTAATGCCTAGTCATTGTAATGGAGGGAATGAATAGAACAAACTAAAAAATTATTACATCTGTTTGTTAAATATTTTTAACTTTATACAATAAATGTTATAGGCTTAAAATGAAATGGAATCCAATTTCAAGAATAAATACTCTAATATTTTTAAAAGATTGTTTTACTGCCTTTTGATGGAGAGCCATTTATAAATCTATCTTTTGACAATTTTATAAGCTATATTGTTCAAAATTAACTTATTCTATAGAATTTCTACATTTCAATTAACTTTGGATGTATTTTTGGTATTTTTCTATCAAAGTTAATATTTTAATGAATAGTGAAAAATACTGCAATTTACTTCAAAACTGACTTTTCATATAATTTAATTATATAGATAAATTATCTTTTTAATTGGTTCTGATGTATAATTAGAATATATTGTTACCAATTAATCCAATGTTGGTCATTGGAATTAATTTCACTTTGAAATTGGTAATTAACAATTGCCATTCTTTTGATAGATTTTGTTTCATAAAACACTCTATTTGTTTTGACAACGAGAATTATTCATAAATTAATTACTTAAATTTCTGTGTTTGGAATTTGGTAAAATGGAGTCCATATTTTGAATCAGAAGCTCCAAATTATGTAATTAAGACTCTTTAGTTTTTGGACATTATGAATAGTAACGACGGTAATTATCTTTAATTATCATGTCTAATTAGTAATCCGATAGTTAAGGGTAATAAAATAATATCATAAAAATATAAAATGACCCCAAAATGTGTCCTAATTCTATTGTTGGTGTCATGGACGACCATGGGATTCCTTGTGCCAACATCAGGACCCCATGAAATCACATTATTGTGATAGTGACATTTTATCATATTTTTTTTGAAGAAAGGAAAATGTTACCAAAGTATGTATCAACTAAGTAAAAAAGTTTTAATTTTGTTTACATAAATGATCACTTGGACTATAATCATTTATTGGAAATATAAAAACATTTTCTACATGATGGTAATTTTTTTATAATTTTTAGACATTAAATAAACAAATTTATTTATGACACCATGATGATGCAATGATTACCTCATTAATGAACATTTTAAATAAAATGAAAATATAATTTAAAATATAAGACTTAAATGTGTCAAAAACCTATTTTATGGGTGGATTTCGAACACTTATCACCATATCCTTGAAAAATATAATTGTGGGACCTTTAATATAAAAAAATAATATTATAATAAAGTAACTTTTCTAGACTTTCCAAGAGTTCCCCTCCTCTCTCTTATAAAAGGCCCCCCACCTCTACCCCTTACCCACACCTCTCAAGCCCTTAGCTCGTCAAAACTCATCTTATATTGTCTCTCCACATCCCTATCTTGCTCCTAGAAGCCACACTTTGGGAAGAAGGATTCCTAGGAAGCCTTTGGCTCCAATAAAAAGGAGCTAACCTATTTAAAGGTAATGTCTTCTCTTATGTTCTTTTGTTTTATTTTGCTTCTCCAACACCTTAAACTCTTTTTATTCTTTTATTTTTTTACAAAAAACTATCTTAAATATACTATGATGTTTTTATGAGAAGTATTTGTGCTAAACATACACACACCTCCGTATAATGGTTAAAGAACATATTGTTTCTGTGGGTGGCGAATTACTGCCTCACAAAACGATGATTGTTCAATTTTCTTTTAACACCTCTCATTGTGGCAATTATGAAGAAACTATATTTATATATGATATTTATGATATTTATGTTTTCTATATTCTTCTGTATTATATTTTTAAATCATATCAATATGATTTTCATGTTGTGTAATTGCGATAATTTCATTTGAGGAAGTGTGGATTGCCGCCCCCTCAAGTAATGTGGCTCGTTCATGAGATACAAGGAATGAATAAAGAATGAAATTAATGAACTTATGTGTTAAATATAACATATATATTATAACATAATTATAATATATATATATATATCTAATTTATTCTTAATTCCATTAATATGACAATGAAATGAAAGTAGTGTTCATGTGTACGTACGACCTACCATATCCGTGAACGGTGCATTTAATTTTTTATCTAAAAATGTTATGGAAAATTATAAAGTGAATATATACTGCATATATTTGACATTTAAATCATTAATACTATTCTAGAGATGATGTACATTTAACTATATGGACAATTCTTTTCAAACAAGATCATTTTTGACACATGCACCAAACATCGACAAAAACGTCTGATATGAACTAACATAATAACATAATTATTATAACATGATAATATGTTTTATGAATTGAATAATAAACATTAATGGATTTTCTTAAGCAATTATAAATTGACCAAATTTTATTATTCTGGAATATAATGGAACAATCATGACAAGTCGGACATGCGATATGGGATCCTACCTCTCTCTTTCTTTTCAAGTACTCTCTTTTATGTCATTTATCTTATACTCTATGTTCTGATGTTGGAGGATGTTATTTTATATTAAAATTACTTTAATTTGTATTTTCATATGATTAGAGACCCCCTATTATAGTCATCTAGTAATTTTATTAATTTTTAAGTGGCGCTGTTAGGCTGCCAAATTTTTGTAATGGAACCTTTCACCTTACTCATTTTCAAAGTTCTATTCTCATCTCATGTTTTTCAAGTTACATTTTATTATGTTGGGGTACGATATATATATTCATCGTACTGTACTTTTATGTTCATATTATTAGATACCCTATTTTATCTCATCAATACATTTTTGTAAGTTTTAATTGGTGTCGTTAGGCTGCCGAATTTTAGTAAGGGGATTTCTTATCTCACTTTTAATTCTGTGATATTTCCATTGATCGCCAATTATTTATTTCATGTGGTGTATTTTGTACTTACATTTCACATATATTATCATTTTTATATTTATATTCATGGTATTATGTTAATCATTTGGTGTTTATTATCTTTTGGTCATACGACTTGATTGATCACAACGAGGTAAGGGGTTTTTATCTCACCTTTTGTTCTCGTGAGATTCATACTACATTTGATACTATTTCCTTTTGTCTGGTGTATATAATGCCCATAATTGTACTCTTTTTGTAATATATATTAATTTATGGGTATTTACATCTTCATTGTATGAACCTTCTTCAATGGGGTGTACATTTCGAAAGTTACCCAAATTTGTGAGGGAACGTTTCACCCTCCTAATTTTTAAAGACTTTTTTTGTTAGGTCTTTTAATTTAAATCTTATTATGATGGGATATGTTCTTATATATCCTTATTGTTGTAAATTTTATGTCTATGTGATGAGATAACTCATTTTATCTCTCATCATCTCATTTTCTGAATTTTAAAGTGACAGCGTTAGGCTGTCAAATTTTTGTATGTGAACTTCATAACCCAATTTAAATTCATTGGGTTAAACCTCTATTACATGATTTTATTATGCCATGATTATTTGTGGAATATCTATGTTGTAATTTCCACAATCCAGTGGATATAATATTTCTACACATAATCATATCATTGATAAATTCTTACATCATTTATAATAACTAGTATGGGAAATCAAAATCCAATCTCATTTCATTGAGTTAAATATCTATGTCATTGGTTATGTTTTTCAAAGAGTATGTGTGAATTAGATCTTATTTTTTTACACATGATATCCACTTATATTGGTTGTATTTATACTTGTCACACATAATTATGTCATTGATTTATCCTTTCACTAATGACATGATCATTGAATGGGATTTTGTCTCAATTTCTCTTCCATGAGACACTTCTTGATGATATGCACTTTTATTCTTTTTAAAGTGTATATACAGCCCCTTTGATAATCCATATCCATATAATGTCTATACTCAATTTATAAGGCCCTAGACTTAAACCTTACTTAATCTTGAGTTATTACAAGATTTCACATTGAGGATCATTTCAGGTTTAGAGTTTTAGAGAATTAGATCATGAAACTTTCATTACATTCAACATTTAAACAAAGTGGTTACATAAAAGACAGTATTCTTTCTTCCCATCAACGAAAACATATTTAAAATAAAACACGGATTCTTTCTTGTCACATCCTTGACACTATCATCACATCATGTACCTTTCCCTTGACCTGTGAAAAACATTTCAAAAACTTGGGATGAGCATAAAAACCTCAGTAAGAGTTATAAAAATATGGAAAGGAAACATGAGTTCATATATACATTATAATGAAATCATACTTTACCCATAAAACATAGGCACTTTAACATACCTCATCAAATCATGAATAAATCATAGAAATCATAAGACATAAAAGTAACTTGAGGCATTCATAATATTCTTACATAGGAAGTAACCCTCTTGGTTACGTTTGGAATACCCATCACAGTATATTCCCTAAATCTCTTCGGAGAAACCTTAACGTTTCACTCCTTCGCATTACCCAATGCATTGGAGAGCTATATCGGGCTCACCCGACCTTAGTTTATCACAAAACCACTCGTCTTCATAACAATTCCCAAGAACCATAACATAATCTTATGACATAAAACAAGCATAAACGAAACATAATATTTCCACCTTTCAATAACAAGATATCAACACAACACATTTATATAAAAACATTATGAAAACCATTTTCAATACCAAAATAAAAGAAAATTAAAACATGGTATTTATTTTTCTTTTAAAAAGAAGGTATGGCTTGTAGAGGAAGCCAAAACTCAAATAATGGTCACAGCGGTGGAGAATTTGTTGTCGCCGCATACGTACGACAAAAACATTCCCTTTTGTCATTTAGTAAAACAATTCATATAAAAAGATTCCTTTTGGATAAACGTAAAAGTCAGAGGGGTTTATAAACTGTATAAAAGAAAGTTGTGTATAAAACAAAATATGCCTCAATGAAAGGAGATTGAGACGAAGTCCCATTAAAAGACGGTATCCTTGGATTAAGGATAAATCAGTTACATAACTATGTGTGATAAACGAATAAACAAAATATAAGTGGGTATTAAGTGTAAAACAATCAGAGGACATTCACACATAATCATAGAACGATATATTCAAGGTGTAAAAGTTTATCCCAAAGAATCGAAATTGGGTTAAGAAGTTCCCTTGCAAAAATTCGACAGCCTAACGGCGTCACTTCAAAATTCAGAAAAAGAGTAGATGAGAGATAAAAAGTGTATCTCATCACTTGGTCATAAAATTTAAATCAATAAGGATATATAAGAACATATCCCAAAATAATATTATGTGAATTAAAAGACATAACAAAATAAGTCTTTTAAAAAGAGGTGGGTGAAAGGTTCCCTTACCGACATGGGTATCTTTCGAAACATACGCCCCGTGAAAGAAGGACAATACAACATTGAGGTAAGTACTCATAAATGAAAGAATATTACACAATGAGTAAAATAATGTTCAGTACATACACCACTCAATGGAAATTGTGGCAAATGTAGCATAAATATCACGGGAATAAAAGTGAGATGAAAAATCCCTTATGAAAACTCGGCAGCCTAATGGCGCCACTTAAAACATCCAAAAATGGATTGATAAGATAAAAAAGGGTATCTCATCACATTACAATAAAATGTACATCAAGATGAATATAAAAGAACATTCCCCATCATAACAAAGTGGAGTTTAAAAGAAGTGACATAAAGGATAGTACTTAAAGAGAAAGAGAGAGGTTAGATCTCTTACGAATATTCGGCAGCCTAACGGCGCCACTCAAAACATCGAAAATGGATTGATGAGAGAGAATAGGGTCTCTCATCATATGAACATAAAAATTACAGTAAGAGTAATATAAAAGAACATCCCAATAACAAGAATGATTATCTTAGATGGAATGACATAAAAGAGTGTACTTAAAAAGAAAGAGAGGAGTAGGATCCCTTACCTCAAGTCCAACTTGTCTTGTTCGTTTCGTTATATTCCTGAATAATAAACTTTGTTCAATTAATAATTGCCTAATTACCTCCTTTAGAGATTATTATTCAGTTCATATCACATATTATAATGTTATAATAATTGTTTAAAAATGTTAGTTCATATCAGACGTTTTTGCCGATGTTTAGTACATGAGTCAAAAATGAACTTGTTTGAAAAAATGATTGTCCATGTAGTTATAAGTAAATAATTTCCAGAATAGTATTAATGATTAAAATATCATATATATCCAGTAAATATTCATTTTATACTATTCCATATCATTTGGAGATAAAAAACGAAAAGCACCGTTCATGGAGACAGTAGGTCGTACGTACGCATGAACGCTACTTTCATTTTTTGCCATATTAGTAGAATTAAAACAAAATGAGAGAGATATATATATGTTATAATTACAGAATGATATCCATAATTTAGATGTAATATATTACATATATATCCATTATATATATGTACTTATAATATTACATAACATTTTGAGATAAGAAATGAAATGTACCGTTCATGGAGACGGTAAGCCGTACGTACACATGAACGCTACTTCCATTTCTATTTCATATTTAAGGGAATTAAAACATAATGATACATAATATTATTTTAATTCCAGTATTTTTTCATTTATAATATCATTAAATATATCCTTTATTTGTACCACATATGGTATTAACGAATCAAATCACTTTGAGGGGGTAGTAGTCCGCACTTCCTTAAATGAAGATATCGCGTATACCCATAATGGAAGCCATAAAGGTATGCCATAAATGAAAAATACAGAAGCTTAAGGAAAACATATACATATTTTATATCATATATAAATATAGTGACATCTTAATGGAAACCTTTGAAAGTGTTAAAAGAATCTTGAACAATCATCATTTCGGGAGGCAGAAATTCACCATCCACGGAAACAGTATGTTCTTTAACCATTATATGTAGGTGTGTGTAAGTGTAGCTCGAATCCTTCTTATAACAACATCCTAGTATATTTATGTTACTGTATTTGTTACAAAATAAATGAATAAAAATTTTTTAGGGGGTTTGAGAAGCAAAATAAAACAAAAGGACACAAGTGAAGACATTACCTTAAAATCGGGTAACTCCCTTTGGTTTGAGCTCAAAGGCTTCCTTGGGAAGCCTTCTGCCCAAAGTGAGGCTTCAAGGAGTTATATAGATATTTTTAGAGACCAAATGGGGAGGGTTTGGCCAAGCCAAAGGCTTTGGGAGTGTGGGTAAGGAGGTAGAGGTGGGGGGGTTTTATAAGAGGAGAGGAGGGCCACTCTTGTAAAGTTACAAAATGTTACTTTATTTTCAAAAGAGTTTCGGATTTTAAAGGTCCCACATTGATTTATTTAGAGTTTAAGGTGATAAGGGTTCTAAATCCTCTCATCCAATAGGATTTGGACATGTGTAGGTCTTAGATATTACATTATCTTTCCATTTTATTTAAATTGTTAAATAATGAGATCATCATTGCATCATCATGATGTCATAAATAATTTAATTTATTTAATGTCTAAAAATTATAAAAAAACTACTATGATGTATTAAATCCTTTTATCTTTCCAATTACTATTTATAGTCAAAAATTGGACTTGTATAACCCCATGTAAAAACTGTTTTAGTAAAACATGTCATGTGTGTGTCATTTTTACTTTAACATTAAATAAAAAGTTCTTTATGTCATTTCCCAACCAAAGTGGCTCCATGGGGTCCCCAAGTTGACCCATGGCTTTTCTTGGTCGTCCATGACACATCCAATAAGTGTAGGACATGTGTCAAGGTATTTTCATTTTATTATAATATCATTTTTGCCTTAAATTGCACTAATTACCTCTAATCGCGATTAAAAACTTAATAAGTTGCTATTCACCAAAAAATTATTTTTATCTCATTGAACGACATTTTACTTCTTAATGACAACCATGTATGTCGGATTTTTGAAATTAAAAACACAGAAGTGGTAAAATTTCATTTAAACGAAATATCAGTTTTTATAAGTACCACTTAGTGGTTTCACTATTCATCAAAAATTGAAGTTTTTCAGAAAAATACCAAAAATTCACCCTAAGCTATATTTGATATTCCGAATTCAAAAATGAAGTCCTTTTTAAAAAATTCACAACATATAAGTTGCATTAATTAATTTAATAATTAATTCCCGCTGTCAGAGCAAATAGCGTGTTTTTATGAAACAATAAGTATCAAAAGATTGACACTAGTTTATGTCCGATTTCAAAGTGAAATTAATTCCAACGACCACTATTGGATTTGATGGTAAAAATATTTTCTAATTTCACTTTAAAAACAATTCAAATGATAATCTAATCATATAAATAAATTAGATTAAAAATAGGTTTTGAATTAAAATACAACATTTTACACTATTCATTAAAAAAGATGAACTTTATCGGAAAGATACCAAAAATTTACACAAAGTAAATTTTGATGTCCCGATTCTAAAGAAGAATTTTATTTTGTCAAATATAACACATAAAATTTTCAAAAAGTGGATTTAAAAGAGGTTCTCCATCAAAAGGCGGTTAATCGACCTTTTAAAGAATATTAGAATGTTTACGCTTAAAATTGGATTCATTCGCATTTTTAATTCTCTAACATTTATTGTAAAAAGTAAAAATATTTGACAAACATATATAATCATTTGGTAGTTAGTTCTGTTCATTCCCGCCATTACAACGGCTAGGCGTTAACTACCTTTTAAAATAATATTATTTTATTTTTAGAGTGCAACGTAAGATTCCCAAGAAACTCATTGTTGCATATTGGGTACGCCATCGAGCATAACAACCCCTTTAAAGTAATATTAATATTTGATTCAAAAATATGGATAAATATAAATATTTTATATTCTTTATTTACCTGGGGTGTTACATCCTTCCCCCCTTTTGGGAATTGTGTCCTCGCAAATTTAAAATTGAGCTTGGAAACATCCTTGAAAGTCCCACATCGGAACAAGAGTCGGTAAAACAATCACTTTAAAATAAAGAAAGATAAGTACAAAGGTCACCCGAGTTAACCCATACTAGGATTCCAAGTATGAAAATATGGACATGGAGGAAAAAACAAAGGGTCATGTTCTGATGAAGAGTGATAGAAAACATGTTTAGGAGAAAGTTAACCATGAGAAAATCACAAACTTGTGATGGGTTAAACGGTATTTGATTCCCCAGTAGGAAAAGTTAATAGACAACATTTTTGTTTTAAGTTACTTTTTATTGAGGAATTTATTTATAAGGAAACATAATCACTTATCATGTTGACTTTTAACTTTTATTATATTCCTTACACAAACTCATATTTTCTCCAAAAGGCGAGTATTTAGGAAGACTTGTTCACATTAAGAGTACTATAATCAACTTCTAGAGAATCACCTAATCCACAAAAGAGAACTATATACTTCCCATATCTTTAGACTTTAACCAAAACCAAAACCAAAAAGGCTAGCACAAGATATGATAATCCAGAAAAGGATAAGCCCTTATAAAAAGAAAATATATTCTTAATCTCCAAAATTTGTCCAACAAAACCCAAAGTTCAACAGGGAACATTCGATAATCAATTTGTCCATAAAATTCTTCAAAGTAAACCAAACTAAGATTGAAACCCAAATATTTGAAGGATTTAGTCACATAGTCTTCCAAGTTAAATCGTAACATTTATCTCCAAACAACATCTGTTGCTCCTAAAGTCTCGTATTGAAAAGTAATTAACCTAATCACATATCCTCCATGATAGGTTAATCATTTTCATAAATAACCCAAAATCAACTTACTCTTAATTCATAAAATCATATAACAAGAAATAATCAGTCAAACTAACCAGGGACTTCATGTAGTCCAGTGGTAGGCGATAAATACCAGTTGCACTTTGGTTGTGGGTTCGATTCCCGCAGCTTTGTCCGACGCAACGGGTTGTCACACGGTCTGCATGATTTCCTTTTTCCAAAACTATATTATTCTTAAAACATTCCCTAAAACGAGATAAAATCTTCAAAAATGATCATAACATATTTTAACCTCAAGTTTATCTCATTCCTTTCATTTTCCATCATAACATATAATAACCCATAATTACCTCAAAAGTAAGGATCATATAAACTCTAATGGTTACCTTTATAATTATTACCTGAACTTCCACATCGATTGGTCATCTCGTACATGATGCATTACAGATCATACCAAGGTTCAAGTGGTTGATCATGACTCCTTGATAGTTGGTTTAGAACAACCATGAGTTTCCTCATTGAATCCCCCATTTCATCCAGTCTCCTAATCAGAGAACCACCACAGTTTCCTTCAAACCTATTGTCACTTTGGTGCCTTCTAGATCCATCCATTTACTAAAACCAAAAAGGTCAGTGTGAGTATATCAACAAAACCATCATGTACTAATGAGGAAGATAAACACTAAGATATTCTAACTCATTCACTTTATCTAAAACTAGGACTCTTTCTGAAATCCTAACCATTATGGTAATGTCACTTATGCTTAAAGAATACCCTAACCTCTAAAGTTATCTAAACCGACCTTTGATACCAACTATAAGGCCCCAGACATAAACCTTACTTAATCTTGAGTTATTGCAAGATTACACATTGAGGATCTTTTCAGGTTTAGAGTTTTAGAGAATTAGATCATGAAACTTGCATTACATTCTACATTTAAACAAAGTGGTTACATAAAAGACAGTATTCAATCTTCACATCAACGGAAACATATTTAAAATAATGCATTGATTCTTTCTTGACACATCCTTGACACTATCATCACATCATGTACCTTTCCCTTGACTTGTGAAAAACAATTCAAAAACTTGGGATGAGCATAAAAAGCTCAGTAAGAGTTATAAAAATATGGAAAGGAAACATGAGTTCATATATACATTAGAATGAAATCATACTTTACCAATAAAACATAGGCACTTTAACATACCTCATCAAATCATAAATAAATCATAGAAATAATAAGACATAAAAGTAACTAGAGGCATTCATAACATTCTTACGTAGGGAGTAACACTCTTGGTTACGTTTGGAAAACCCATCACAGTATATTCCCTAAATCTCTTCGGAGAAACCTCAACATTTCACTCCTTCGTGTTACCCAATGCATTAGAGAGCTATATCGAGCTCACCCACCCTTAGTTTATCACGGAACCACCCCTCTTCAAAATAATGTCCAAGAACCTAACATAATCTTATGACATAAAACATGCATAAAGGAAACATAACATTTCCACCATTCAATAACAAGATATCAACACAAAACATTGATATAAATACATTATGAAAACTATTTTCAATACCAAAATAAAAGAAAATTAAAACATGGTATTTATTATTCTTTTAAAAAGAAGGTATGGCTTTTAGAGGAAGCCGAAACTCAAATAATGGTCACGGCGGCGGAGAAGTCGTTGTCGCCGCATACGTACGACAAAAACATTCCCTTTTGTCGTTTAGTAAAACGATTCTTATAAAAAGATTCCTTTTGGATAAACATAAAAGTCAAAGGGGTTCATAAACCGTATAAAAGAAAGTTGTGTATAAAACAAAATATGGCTCAATGAAAGAAGATTGAGACGAAGTCCCATTAAAAGACGGTATCCTTGGATTAAGGATAAATCAGTTACATAACTATGTGTGACAAACGAATACACGAAAT
This sequence comes from Viscum album, assembly GCA_963277665.1. Taxonomy (NCBI): domain Eukaryota; kingdom Viridiplantae; phylum Streptophyta; class Magnoliopsida; order Santalales; family Viscaceae; genus Viscum; species Viscum album. The sequence continues at coordinate 357,741,315 of OY728126.1, read as the reverse complement.
ATAAGTGGGTATTAAGTGTAAAACAATCAGAGGAAATTCACACATAATCATAGAACGACATATTCAAGGTGTACAAGTTTATCCCAAAGAATCGAAATTGGGTTAAGAAGTTCCCTTGCAAAAATTCGACAGCCTAACGGCGTCACTTCAAAATTCAGAAAAAGAGTTGATGAGAGATAAAAAGGGTATCTCATCACTTGGTCATAAAATTTAGATCAATAAGGATATAGAAGAACATATCCCAAAATAATATTATGTGAATTAAAAGACATAACAAAATAAGTCTTTTGAAAAGAGGTGGGTGAAAGGTTCCCTTACCGACATGGGTATCTTTCGAAACATACGCCCCGTGAAAGAAGGACAATAAAACATTGAGGTAAATACTCAGAAATGAAAGAATATTACACAATGAGTAAAATAATGTTCAGTAAATACACCACTCAAAGGAAATTGTGGCAAATGTAGCATAAATCTCATGGTAATAAAAGTGAGATGAAAAATCCCTTACGAAAACTCGGCAGCCTAACGACGCCACTTAAAACATCCAAAAATGGATTGATGAGGTAAAAAAGGGTATCTCATCACATTACAATAAAATGTACAGCAAGAGGAATATAAAAGTACATCCCCCCTCAAGACAAAGAGGAGCTTAAAAGAAGTGACATAGAGGAGAGTACTTAAAGAGAAAGAGAGAGGTTAGATCTCTTACGAAAATTCGGCAGCCTAACGGCGCCACTCAAAACTTCCAAAATGGATTGATGAGAGAGAATAGGGTCTCTCATCATATGAACATAAAAATTACATTAAGATTAATATAAAAGAACATCCCAATAACAAGAAATATTATCTTAGACGGAATGACATAAAAGAGTGTACTTAAAAAGAAAGAGAGGAGTTGGATCCCTTACCTCAAGTCCAACTTGTCTTGTTCGTTTCTTTATATTCCTGAATAATAAACATTGGTCAATTAATAATTGCCTAATTAACTACTTTAAAGATTATTATTCAGTTAATATCACATATTATAATGTTATAATAAATGTTTAATAATGTTAGTTCATATCAGACGTTTTTGCCGATGTTTAGTACATGAGTCAAAAATGAACTTGTTTGAAAACATTATTGTCCATGTAGTTATAAGTAAATAATTTCCAGAATAGTATTAATGATTAAAATATCATATATATCCAGTAAATATTCATTTTATACTATTCCATATCATTTGGAGATAAAAAAACGAAAAGCACCGTTCATGGAGACGGTAGGCCGTACGTACGCATGAACGCTACTTTCATTTTTTGCCATATTAGTTGAATTAAAACAAAATGAGAGAGATATATATATGTTATAAATACAGAATGATATCCATAATTTAGATGTAATATATTACATATATATCCATTATATATATGTACTTATAATATTATATAACATTTTGAGATAAGAAATGAAATGTACCGTTCATGGAGACGGTAAGCCGTACGTACGCATGAACGCTACTTCCATTTCTATATCATATTTAATGGAATTAAAACATAATGATACATAATAGTATTTTAATTCCAGTATGGTATCATTTATAATATCATTAAATATATCCTTTATATGTTCCACATATGGTATTAACGAATCAAAATCACTTTGAGGGGGCGGTAGTCCGCACTTCCTTAAATGAAGATATCGCGTATACCCATAATGGAAGCCATAAAGTTATTCCATAAATGAAAAATAAAGAATCTTAAGGAAAACATAAAAATATTATATATCATATATAAATATAGTGACATCTTAATGGCCACCTTTGAAAGTGTTAAAAGAATCTTGAACAATCATCGTTTCGGGAGGCAGAAATTCGCCATCCACGGAAACAGTATGTTCTTTAACCATTAGATGTAGGTGTGTGTAAGTGTAGCTAGAATCCTTCTTATAACAACATCCTAGTATATTTATGTTACTGTATTTGTTACAAAATAAATGAATAAAAAGTGTTTAGGGGGTTGGAGAAGCAAAATAAAACAAAAGGACACAAGTGAAGACATTACCTTAAAATCGGGTAACTCCCTTTGGTTTGAGCTCAAAGGCTTCCTTGGGAAGACTTCTGCCCAATGTGAGGATTCAATGAGTTATAGAGGGATGTGGAGAGACAAAATGGGCAGGGTTTGGCCGAGCCAAAGGCTTTGGGAGTGTGGGTAAGGAGGTAGAGGTGGGGGCCTTTTATAAGAGGAGAGGAGGGGCACTATTGTAATGTTAAAAAATGTTACTTTATTTTCAAAAGCGTTTCAAATTTTAAAGGTCTCACATTGATTTATTTCTAGGTTAAGGTGATAAGGGTTCGAAATCCACTCATCCAATAGGTTTTGGACATGTTTAGGTCTTAGATATTACATTATCTTTCCATTTTATTTAAATCGTTAAATAATGAGATCATCGCTGCATCATCATGATGTCATAAATAATTTAATTTATTTAATGTCTAAAAATTATAATAAAAAATACTATGATGTAGGAAATATTTTTATCTTTCCAATGACTATTTATAGTCAAAATCGGACTTGTATAACCCCATGTAAGAACTGTTTTAGTAAAACATCTCATGTGTGTGTCATTTTTACTTTAACATTAAATAAAAAGTTATTTATGTCATTTCCCAACCAAAGTGGCTCCATGGGGTTCCCAAGTTGACCCATGGCTTGTCTTGGTCGGCCATGACACATCCAATAAGGGTAGGACATGTTTCAAGGTATTTTCATTTTATTATAATATCATTTTTGCCTTAAATTGCACTAATTACCTCTAATCGCGATTAAAAACTTAATAAGTTACTATTCACCAAAAAAATATTCTTATCTCATTGAACCACATTTTACTTCTTAATGACAACCATTTATGTCGGATTTTTGAAATTCAAAACACAAAAGTGGTAAAATTTCATTTAAACGAAAAACCAGTTTTTATAAGTACCATTTAGTGGTTTCACTATTCATCAAAAATTGATGTTTTTCAGAAAAATAAAAAAAATTCACCCTAAGCTATATTTGATATTCCAAATTAAAAAATGAAGTCCGTTTTACAAAATTTACAACATATAAGTTGCATTAATTAATTTAATAATTAATTCCCGCTGTCAGAGCAAATAGCGTGTTTTTATGAAACAATAAGTATCAAAAGATTGACACTAGTTGAAGTCCGGTTTCAAAGTGAACTGAATTCCAACGACCACTATTGGATTTAATGGTCAAAATATTTTCTAATTTCACCTTAAAACCAATTCAAATTATAATCTAATCATATAAATAAATTAGATTAAAAAGAGGTTTTGAATTAAAATACAACATTTTACACTATTCATTAAAAAAAATGAACTTTATAGGAAAGATACCAAAAATTTACACAGAGTAAATTTTGATGTCCCGATTCCAAAGAAGAATTTTATTTTGTCAAATATAACACATAAAATTGTCAAAAAGTGGATTGAAAAGAGGTTCGCCATCGAAAGGCGGTTAATCGACCTTTTAAAGAATATTAGAATGTTTACGCATAAAATTGTATTCATTCGCATTTTTAATCCTATAACATTTATTGTAAAAAGTAAAAATATTTGACAAACATATATAATCATTTGGTAGTTAGTTCTGTTCATTCCTGCCATTACAACGGCTAGGCGTTAACTACCTTTTAAAATAACATTATTTTATTTTTAGAGTGCAACGTAAGATTCCCAAGAAACTCGATGTTGCGTATTGGGTACGCCATCGAGCATAGAATCCCCTTTAAAGTAATATTAATATTTGATTCAAAAATATGGATAAATATAAAGATGTTATATTCTTTATTTACCCGGGGTGTTACAAAATTCATTTAAATGTTAAAAAAATGGTCTACTTTGATGTGGCCTATAATTTAAATGTTCAAAATGGAAAAGTATTATATTATTAAAACATTGTTTTAAATGGTTTTTAAGATTTAATCTTTTAAAACTTTATCATCCATGTCTATGTTTTAAAAATGGTATTAAAGAATATATTTATATGGAGAAGAATTTTTTAAAACCCTTTCAAAAGTTTCTAAGTTGAATGGGACACTTTGATTCTAAAATATCTTTTAAATGTCTTCTTTTAATATTTTAAAAGTATAAAGGTATATTTCTCTCATAGAGTTTTAATGTTTTTATTAGATGTTTTTATTTATGTTAATATCATGATGTGATCTCTTGTGATTGAAATTTGGATATTTTTTGTTTCTTTTATGCATGTTTTAAGTGTTATGATTAGGTTATGGTTTTTGGAAAATGTTAATAAAATCGGGTTATAAACTAAGGGCGGGTGAGCCTGAGATAGCTCTCCAATGCATTGGGTAAGACAAATGAGTTAAAAACTATGGTTTCTCCGAAGAGATTTTGGGAATATATTGCGATGTGTATTCCAAAAGTAACCATGAGGGTTACTCCTTACGTTACAATTTTATGAATGCCTCAAGTTACCTTTATGTATTATGATTTCTATGAGTTACTCATAAATCTTATGATTTCAGGAGTTATGTAAAAGTGATTATGTTATATGAGTAAAGTATGGTTTCGTGGATTCTTATGTATACATGGACTAATGTTTTCTTTCCGTATTTTTATATCCCTTACTGATCTTTTTATGCTCATCCCAATTTTTTGAAATGTTTTCCACCGGACAAAATGATGAATAGGGTCAAGGATGGGATCAAGGAAAGAATGCTATCTAAAACATGGAACTAGACATGTTTCTTTTTAATAGTTTTTATTATATGAAAAAATGGATACTGAGTAGAAGTGTCTGCTTTTTAATCTTTTGAGATGTAATAGATATGTCCTAATTCTCTATAACTCTAAACCTGAAAATATCCTCATTGTGAATTCTTCATTTTATTCAAGATTATGTAATTTTTTAAGCATGGGTATTTATAGTTGGTATGAGAGGTATGTGTATATAACTTTAGAGGTTAGGGTATTCTTTAAGCATAAGTGACATTACCATAATGGTTAGGATTTCAAAAAGAGTCATAGATTTATTTAGATAAAGTGAATGAGTTTAAGATAATATGAATAATTATATATTTTTATATTATATGTTGATTTTAATGATATACTCACACTGAACATTTTGGTTTTAGTTAATGGCTAGATTTAGTAGGCACAAATGTAACAATAGATGTGAAGAAAACTATGACGGTTTTCTGAAAAAGCAAGTGAATGATATGGGAGCTGCAATGAGAACTCTTTTGGATATTCTCAACCAACTATCACGAGTCTTGATTAACCACTTGAACCTTGGTGAGTTCTCTAATGCATCATGTATGAGAGAACCAACTCAATGTGGATGTTCAGGTAATAATTATAAAGGTAACCATTAGGGTTTATATGATCTTTACTTTTGAGGAAATTATGGGTTACTATATTTTATGATGGAAAATAAAACTCATGAGATAACCTTGAGGTTAAATTATATAATGGTTATTTTGGATATTTTATCTCTTTATGGGGAATTTTTAAAGAATTATATAGTTTTGGAAAACGGATAGCATGCAGACCGTGTGACAACCCATCGCATCGGACAAAGCAGCTGGAATCGAACCCACATCAAAAGTGTAGTAGTATTTATCGCCTACCACTAGACTACATGAGGTTCCTGGTTAGTTTGACTAATTCGTTTTAGTTAGATGATATTATGAATCGGGAATAGGTTGATTTTGGGTTATATATTGAAATTATTAACCTATCATTGAGGATATGTGATTAGGTAAATTACTTTTCAATATGAGACATTATGAGTAAATGATTTTATTTGGAGATAAATGTTACGGTGTATCTTGGAAGACTATGTGATTAAATCCTTAGGAGATTTGGGTTTAAATCTTATTTTTAATTATTTAAATAATTTTATTGATAGCTATTTTTTTAATGGTCTTTGTTGAACATTGGGTATTGTTTGAAAAATTTTGGAAATTAAGAGTAGCTTTTTATTTTTTTTAAAGATATTCCTTTTTGGGGATTATCTGATCTCGTACATACCAATTTTGGTTTTGGTTAAGGTCTAAAGACATGGAAAATATATATTTATCTTTTGGGATTAGGTGATTCTCCATAAGTAGTTTATAGCGCTCTTAATGTGAATAAGTCAACATAAATACTCATCTTTTGGATAAAATATGAGTTTTTGTTAGAAAGCTAATAAGAGATGAAACTATACATGACAAGTAAGTATGTTTACATATGTTTTAGTTAATCTCATAAATAAATTCCTCAATTAAAAGTAACTTAAAACAAAATCATTGTTTTTTATCTTTTCCTACATGGGAATCAAATTCCGTTTAACCCATCACAAGTTTGTCATTTTCAGATTGTTTACTTTCTCCTGAACATGTTTTCTATCAATCTCCATCCGAATGTGATGGTTTTTTCTCCTCCAAATCCATGTTTTCATGGAATCCTGGAATCTTTTGTCTCATTTGACCTTTGTACTTCTCTTTATTTCCTTTAAAGTGATAGTTTTATTGACTCCTTTTACGATGTGGGGATTTCAATGATGTTTCCGAGCCCAATTTTAAAATTGCATGGATGCAATTCTCAAAAGGGGAGAAGGATGTAACATCCCAGGTAAATAAAGAATATGAAATTTTCAAATTTATTAAAATTTTTCAATATAATATTAATATTACTTTAAAAGAGATTTTAGGTTCGATGGAGTACCCAATACGCAACAACGTGTTTCTTTGAAATATTACGTTGTACACTAATAATATGATAATATTATTTTAAATAGTAGTTAATGCCTAGCCTTTATAATGGCTGGTCTGAATAGAACTAAAAAACGATTACATATGTTTGTTAAATATTTTTTCATGTATCCACTAAATGTTAGAGGCTTAAAATGCAAATGATCCCAATTTCAGGAATAAAATACTCTAATATTTTTAAAAGATTATTTTACCACCTTTTATTGGGGAACATTTTTTAATTAAACTTTTGACAATTTTATAATAAATATTTGTCAAAATAAACTTATTCTTTAGAATTTGTACATTGAAATTCAGTTTGGATAAATTTTTGGTATTTTTCTAACAATGTTCATTTTTTAATGAATATTGAAAAATACTGCATTTTACTTCAAAACTGCTTTTTCATATAATTTAATTATATGGCTAGATTATATTTTTAATTGGTTATAAATTGTAATTAGAATATATATTTACTATTTAATCCAATTTTGGTCATTGGAATAAATTCAAATTTGAAATTGGACATAAACAATTTCTAATATTCCGATAGATATTGTTACCTAAAAACACGCTATTTGTTCTGACAACGGGAATTATTTTTAAATTAATTACTGAAATTTCTGTGTTTTTAATTTGGTAAAATGGAGTCTATATTTGAAATCATAAGGTCCAAATTATGTAATTAAGACTCTTTTGTTTTTTTGGATATTATGAATAGTAACGATGGTAATTATCTTTAATTATCGTGTTTAATTTGTAATCGGGTAGATAAGGGTAACAAAATAATATCATAAAAATATAAAATTACCTCAAAATGTGTCATAATGCTATTAGTGGTGTCATGGCCGACCATGGAATGCCTTGTTCCATCCTTGGGACCCCATGGAATCACTTTAGTGTGATAGTGACCTTTTATCATATTTTTTTAAATATAGGAAAATGTAACCAAAGTATGTATCACCTGAGTAAAAAAATTAATTTTGTTTAAATAAATGATTTATTTGACTATAAACATTCATTAGAAAGATAATAATATTTTCTACATTATGGTAATTTGTTTATAATTTTTAGACATTCAATAAATTAATTAATTTATGACACCGTGATGATGCAGCGATTACCTCATTCATGAACAATTTAAATAAAATGAAAAGATAAGGTAAAATCTAAGACATAAATTTGTCAAAAACATATTGTATTTCTGTATTTCGAACCATTATCACCCTATCCAAAAAATATATAATTGTGGGACCTTTAATATCCGAAAATCATTTTATAATAAAGTAACTATTCCAGACATTCCAAGAGTGTCCCTCCTGCCACTTATAAAAGGCCCCCACCTCTACCCACATACCCACACCTCTCAAGCCCTTTAATTTTCCATCCTTTGCTCATATATTCTCTCCACATCCCTATATTACTCCTAGAAGCCTCAAATTGGCAGAATTCTTCGTAAGAAGCCTTTGGTTAAAATCTAAAAGAGTTACCCAATTTAAAGGTAATGTCTTCTCTTATGTTCATTTGTTTTATTTTGCTTCCCCAACCCCATAAACTCTATTTATTCATCTATTTTTTTTAAAAACAAGTATCTTAAATATAATGGGATGTTTTTAATAGAATGATTCAAGATACACTTACACACACCTCCGTCTAATGGTTAAATAACATTCTGTTTCTATGGGTGGTGAATTACTGCCTCACGAAATGATGATTGTTCAATCTTCTTTTAACGCCCCTCATTGTGGAAATTAGGATGGGAATATATTTATATATGATACTTAAGATATATATTTTTTCTATATTCTTATTTATTTTATGTTTAAATCATATCAATATGATTTTCATGTTGTGTAATTTCGAAAATTTCATTTGAGGAAGTGTGGACTACCACCCCCACAAATGATGTGACCCGTTCATGCATTACATGGAATGTATAAAGTATAAAATTAATGAACATATGTGATATATAACATATATATTATACTATAATTATAATATATATATCTCTCTCATTTATTTTTAATTCCATTAATATGAAAAAAAAAATGAAAGTAGTGTTCATGCGTACGTACGGCAAACCGTCTCCATGAACGGTGCATTTCATATTTTAACTCTAAATGTAATGGAATAGTCTGAAATTAATATATAATGGATATATTTGATATTTAAATCAATAAATCAATTCTATAGATGATTTTCTTCTAACTACATGGACAATTATTTTCAAACAAGTTCATTTTTGACAAAAATGACTGATATGAACTAACATAATAACATAATTATTATAACATGATAATATGTGATATGAATTGAATAATAAAATTTAAAGGATGTCCTTATGAAATTAAAAATTGAGAAAATTTTATTATTTAGGAATATAATGGAACGAACAAGACAAGTCAGACTTGAGGTATGGGATCCTACCTCTCTCTTTCTTTTCAAGTACTCTCTTTTATGTCATTTATCATATTCTCCATATTCTGATGTTGGAGGATGTTCTTTTATATTCACCTTGATGTAATTTTTATTTTCATATGATGAGATAACCCCTCCTACTCTAATCTAGTCAGTTTATTAATTTTTATGTGGCGTCGTTATGCTGCCGAATTTCTGTAAGGGAACATTTCACCCTTCTTATTTTCAAAGTTCTATTTTCATGTCAAGTCTTTCAAGTTACATTTTCTTATGTTTGGGAATGATATATATATCCATCATAAGGTCCCAATATGTTTCTATTATGAGAAACCCTATTTGATCTCATCAATCCATTTTTGGATGTTTTAAGTGGCGCTGTTAGGCTGCCGAATTTTCGTAAGGGGGTTTCTTATCTCACTTTTAATTCTATGAGATTTCCATTGTTCGACACTTATTTATTGAATGTGATGTATTTTGTACTTATATTTCATATATACTATCATGATTATATTTATATTCATGGTATTATGTTATTAATTCAGTTTTTATTATCTTTTGGTCATACGACTCAATTGATCACTACGAGGTACGGGGTTTTGATCTCACCTTTTGTTCCCGTGAGATTCATACTAAATTTTCCACTATTTAATTTTTTGTGGTGTATGTATTGCACATGATTGTACTCTTTATGTAATATACACTAGTGTATCGTTTTTTACATCTTCATTGTATGAACCTTATTCCATGGGGTGTACGTTTCGAAAGTTACCCAAATTGGTAAGGGGACCTTCCACCCTCCTCATTTTAAAAGACTTCATTGTGTTCAATATTTTAATTTACATCTTATTATGATGGGATATGTTCTTATATATCCTTATTTCAGTAAATGTTATGTCCAAGTGATGAGATACCTTTTTTATCTCTCATCATCCCATTTTCTGAATTTTAAAGTGATGCTGTTAGGCTGTCGAATTTCTCTAAGGGAACTTCTTAACCCAATTTCAATTGTTTGCATTAACCTCTTATTCTTGATTTTATTATTCCATGATTATGTTTGGAATCTCTATGTTGTAATTTCCAAAAACATTTTTTTTTATATAATATTTCTACACATAATTATCTCATTGATAAATTCTTAAGTCATTTATACGAACTTGTATGGGAGATCATAACTCAATCTCATTTCATTGAGTTAAATATCTATGTCATAGGTTCTATTTTTTCAAGAGTATGTGTGAATGAAATTTGTTTTTTTACACTTTATATCCACTTATATTGGTTTTATTTATACTTGTCACACATAATTATATCATTGACTCATCCTTGCAATAATGACATGATCATTGAATGGTATTACGTCTCAATTTATCTTCCTTGAGTCACTTCTTGATGATATGCACTTTTATTCTTTTTAAAGTTTAAATAAAACCCCTCTGAAATTCCATATCCATATTATGTCTATACTGAATTCATTTAAATCTTTTTTAAAATGGTCTACTTCCATGTGGCTAATAATTTAAATGTTCAAAATGGAAAATAAATCTTTTATTAAAACATTATTTTAAATGGTTTTAAAGATTTATTCTTTTCAACATTTATTATCCATTTACATGTTTTAAAAATGGTTTCAAGGATTTATTAATATGGAAATGAATGTTTTAAAACCCTTTCAAAATATTATAAGTGGTATGGGACACATTGATTCTAAATTATCTTTTAAATGTCTTCTTTTTAAATTTTCTATGTATAATGGGACATTTATCTCATATAGTTTTAATGATTTTATTAGATGTTTTTATTTATTTTAATGTCATGATGTGATATCATTTCATTGAAATGTGGAAATTTTATATTTCTTTTATGCATATTTTATGTGTTATCATTATTTTATGGTTCTTGGGAAATGTTTCGGAAATCGGGTGGTTCCGTGATAAACTAAGGGAGGGTGATCCCAAGATAGTTCTTCAATGCAGTGGATAACGCGATGGAGTTAAACGCTAAGGTTTCTCTGAAGAGATTTAGGGAATATACTGTGATGGGTATTCCAAATGTAACCTTGAGGTTTACTCCCTGCGTAATAATGTTATGATTTCCTCAAGATACCGTTATTTCTTCTGATTTCTATGAGTTATTCATAAATATTATGTTTTCATGAGGTATGTTAAAGTGCATATGTTTTTTGAGTAAAGTATGGTTTCAGGGATTCTTATGTATACATAGACTAATGTTTTCTTTCTGTATATTTATATCCATTACTAAGGTTCTTATGCTCATCGCAAGTTATTGAAATGTTTTCCACAGGACATAAAGACGAATAGGGTCAGGTATGTTATCATGTAAAGACATGTTATCTAAAACATGGAAGTAGACATGATTCTTTTTAGTAGTTTTTATTTTATGAAAAAATGGTAACTGAGTTGAAGTGTATAATTTTTCATATTTTGATATGTAATAGATAATTCTTAATTCTTTAAAACTATAAACCTGAAAATATCATCAATGCGAATTATTCATTTAATTCAACATTATGTAATTTTTTAAGGTTGGGTCCTTATAACAAGGTTATACGTTATCATGCACGATCCACTAGTAGGCAACAAACCACTAACCTATTGGTGTCTTTTCCTAACATGTATTTTGTTAGTTTTGAAATTTAAATCCTTCTAGATGAAACCAAGATGAACCACCTATGTTTCTTCTATCATACTATTCCTAGTCTTCCAATCTAGTTACCTAGGGTTTTCCTTGTGCTCATGTTAAGGTTCACATGAAAACACACCACACCTCTAAATTACCACAAAGGAAATTCATTTCATTGAAAATAAAACTATTTAGAAAACATCACCATTTTTAATTTATGCACTCCATAGAAAACCCTTTTTTCAAATACATTTTCCATCACTTACAATGATTCCAAATTCCCCTTTTTATAATACACGAAAACAACAAATTATTTATATCAAAAACAAAATGTCAAGCCCCCTCATAAACAACTCATACATTATTATTTTCTAAAATATTTGTATTTATCCAAACACTTCACAAATTTTAAAAAACATGGAAATAAAATAAAACATGCCAAAAATGAATCATTTTACTTTAAAAATCTCTATTAAAATATATTCACTCCTCAAATACATTAAAAATACATTTTACACCATCCAAAAACAAATAAAATTTATCCTATAAACCTTAAATTAAATCACACACAAAACATTTCCATTTCCAATATCAAAAATTCATCTATATCTTATAAACACAACAACCATTCATAAAACACCATTATCACCACATAATCAAATCTATGAAAAAATTTATAAACTCATAAAAGGATAATTAATTTCTTCTAGTGATGATAGGGAATGAAACCAACTTCCATATATATGTGTGTGTGTGTTTGTGTGTGTGTGTGTGGTGGTAATTAATTTTATATAAAAACCTATGAAATAATTTTAATGTCACATCAAGAAATAATGAAGTTCTAATTAATGATATTGTTATAGGGAACCTACTACAAGGCATGCGGCTTTTGGAAATGGAAGTCGAAGACCACTTCACCTACATGCATGTAAATTTTCATATATATATATATAACCTTTTATCTAATATCATATTTATGACCCCATGTGGGAAAATTCACATGGAGGATCTGTATATATACATGCCTACCGATGTATATACATATTTATATTCACTGCCGACAACATGAAACCACACCTTAATGACCGTGTAACAATACTACGATTTCATGGGGGACTAAAAATTACCAATTAATCCTACTAAAATCATGTTAAACAAGCAAGTTAGAGAAACCACACCTTGACTGGTGACTGATGGATTGAAAAGAACCTAAAAAACAAGAAACAAACAAAAAAACCTCAAAATAAATACTACAGACTCATTAATCACAAATAACCAATAAAAAAATTAAGAAGATTAGTTTTGGAAAAACATAACCAACATCCTTGGTGGGAGGACCAAATAGCTGATAACCACTTTTCCTTTAGCAGTGGTTGTCAGAACGCACATGGACATGTCCTGGGAGATCAATTGCACCCCCTTTTGAAGAAAGAGACACAGAAACACATCAAAAATTGGTAACTACTAAACCCCATGGTTTGGGAAAACCAAAGATATGTGATGGGGTGAAGAAAGTCAGACCAAATATGGATGAAGAGCGAAGTAGAGGGTTTACCATGGGGATTCTGAAAAAAAACACTCAATAATCTAGGATGAAACAGAGTGTGAAGGGTGATCGGGGAGGAGGGGTCGTGTAGCCTTGGAAGAATGGGAAGGAGGTAACCAACAACAATGGAATCATCGACCTGGGACCGAGAAAACAATGACTGTAGTGGTGGGATCTAGGGATTAGGCCACAAGTTTGTGACATCTGTCGGTGATTAATGGGTAGACTGAAGGGGAGGGTTCCATATCACACACTGGAAGAGTGGGATAGGGTTCCATATGTTGCAAACGGGGGATTTAGGGGAGAAATAAGGACTATGAAAAAATAATTGAAATGAAAAGAAGAAAAAAATAAAAGAAATTATAAAAAAATAAAAAATAAAACATAATAATAATAATAATATAACTACTAATAATAACATCCACAAAAAGGTATAAATATTAATAAAACACAACATGTCTGGTCAGTGTATAGAAAGAGATGAGGAATATTAATTAATCCTTATATATATATATATATTGATATAGATATTCTCAAATATATCCATTAATTAGTGAGGGATAAATGATGGGTGTGGGATATTATTGGATTTATTTATAAAATATGTTGGTTTCATTTATTCATCTTCTAATTTTTTTATGATTCACTAAACTTTTTGAAGATATGTTTTTGAGAAGACCCCATTGACCATTATATTATTATAACTGTAACTATATATAAACTATTATAATGGTCCACATAAGCTAGTTGGTGATTTATGTGGTAACTGGTAGGTTTATGTGGATGTTCCGAAGAACATAGATTTTTAGAATGTTTCCTCTAGTTTCGTTTGTTAATTTTAAATTTAATCCTGTTTTATATAACATTGAATTAATGTATATGGATTTTATTTTATTTTTAAAAATACTTTACTTTTTTTCAACATATTTATAAATAAAAAAATTTATATAAATAGGGTATTACGCCTAGTTTTTATAAATATTATACCTTTTTAGAAATGTATTGGAAATAATATTTTATAAGATGTATATGAGGGTCCTTTCAATTTCTCTCATTACCCCCACCTAGAAGATGTACCTCTATAAGGGTAATGATTGAGTGATATCAAAGCTGATGGTTGTGGGCTATGAAAGAATTTTTTAACAGACATTGGTGACTGAAATTTTGGGTGGAAGGAAAAAAAATCAATTGGACATAGAACATGATGATGAAAACTGACACATGATATGACATGTAAATTTATGACCCTTGTGAAACATTTCAAATAAATTCAGGGTTAGTGAAAATTCCAAATAGTGTGATTCTTTTTACAAGGTAGAATCCTTGGTATAAATCATAAATAATGGTTTTCACTATCTAGTATTATATATAATAGTATGTGGGGATTAAAAATCAATTCAATTATATAAAATGATATTAAATATTATATATTATAGTTCTAGGAGTCACTAACATGCTTTCATTTATGTGAATGGAGCTAGATTTATGTCGACATCAGGTACATGATTATGATTTTTATGATGATGTTATAGTAGATTCTGGATTAGTTTAGGATGATGATGAAACATATAGAGTGGTAATAGAATAATTTTTTCTCAAAGGTATAAAAAATAATGAGGTCATTACTTCATAACAAGAGACCATATATAGGTTGTAGGTAGTGGGGATCCACATTCATTTGATCTATTAATAGAACCGTAACACAGATTATTTGGTTGTGATGATAGTATCTCGAAAATCATGGTAATGTTGATTCAAATTCCATGAATGATTAATAAAGATAAATTTTGTGTGTGATAGGTTCCCATAAATGATTGAATCCATGCTTTAGTCTTCTTCTATGAAAGAGGCATTTCATCATGGGATTATTAAACCCTATTTGTGTACTTCAAACATGGGGTGATACAATATATAATTGAAAAAATAATTGAATTATAACTTATACCTTCTACAAAATTTGGATTCTATAGTGATAAATTTTAGGCGGTTATTGAATCCAAATATCAAACACTAGGAAACACCATTATATTACAGATATATCTTTATGTACTGGATATGTCATATATTTTTGTGAGATTGGTTGATGAGAATTTATCAGCAAGGTATTAGAGTGACCATGAGTCATCATATATATTATTTCAGTAATTATGATTCATTGTGTTAATTAGTAAAATATAATGATAGCCTAGAGTCTATTCCATACTTCCCAATTCAATTTCATATGGGATATAAATTCATTGGCTCTTTCTAGTGAACCAAACATTGTTTCTTTGATGTAATTGAAATGTGGTAAATGCTTTTGTAACCTTAATTATATATGTAATATACTAGTGATGACATCATAATGGTCAAAAATTATATTATTATAATGCGAGGTAGTAGAAAAATTCAAGTGATATATTCTAGGATATGATGATGGGGTGGAGGATATAGTAAAAAATCATATAATTCCCCATAGTACTCTAGAAGAGTGATTATAAAAAAATAATTTGTGTGGTCTTCATGATGTTTTAATGCTATTTTTATATTTTGATTTTTATTTTCATATTATATAGTTCCCATTTACATGATATTTTGATGTTGTTTTTTGATTTACATATTAACATTCTAGTTTCATGTGTGTGTTTTTTGATTCAAGATCCAAAATCTCTCCCATTATGAGAACCATAGTCTACTTGAGTAGACAATATGTGGATAAGATTCCAATACACTCGGAAATTACTTTTCGTTTTAGTGTGTGATTTATTATTCATAATGTGTTTTACGATAGTGAGATGATTCCATAATAGGATCTTTAATGGAGATATTTATAACATCTTTAGATAAATACATAATTCATCATTCATGGAATACACAAGATTTATTGGTAGTATGATATTTATGATTGTTTAAGGATGTGAAATCTATTCTATGATGTAGATATAGAGCATGGTGTAGTTGTTTATGGGGTTTTCCCCCAAAAGGGAAAGAGGTGTGTTGATTCCTTTTTATTTATGATGGATTAGATAATGTTGATTTTAATTGAGTATAAGTGGTTTGTATTTCCATGATTAGTATAAGAATAACCCGACCAAATTATAAAATAGAACATGTTTCTACCTCCTCAACAAGAGAGCGTTTTTAAGAGAGTGTTACAACTAGGTGTTTATTTGATAACAATGTCTCAGTATGGGATTCAAAATTTTGAGTTGCATTACATTTCTATTCAAATTGATGATCTCAGTAGAGAGGATTAGATTAACCAATTTATTCTACTTATGTTTCAAAAGATTTATTTTTGAAACAAGTAGATGGAAAAATGTTTATTTGGATCAATTATCACAAAAAAATTATGGTGTTATTTATGGAGTGATATCATCAAGCACAGAATCATGATTTAATAAATCATATCGAGGGAGAAATTTCAATTTCAAATATTATTTTTTTATCTTGATATCATCAAATGCTGGTAAATAAATAATATATTTTTAAATGTAATATCTGATATCATTATGGGATGTATAGTGTAATTTTGATGACAATATGTGTGAAAAATTATCTTTTCATGTTCACCATAATAATAAATGCATGGATTCATGATTTTCAAGACTACTTATTGGAAATTGTAACCAATAATTTCATTGAGTTATTATTGTTTAAGTAGGTGTATTAATAGTGCCTCCATATTGTTTTGGAATTTATCTTCCCTAAAACACTATTTGTGAATATTTCAAAGAGTGTTTTTAGTGATAATGAATTCAGTATAATATTGATGTTGGATTCACAATATAGTGAATCCAAGGATCAATTGCTTTATTATATGGATTCTTATTTTCAATATCCCATGAATGTGTTAAATTTGTCATGTTTTCGTTTTTTATGTGGTTTATTGATGTAGGTGCATAGATTATTTATATTTGATATTGAATTCTATGAAATCTTTGATTAGGAATGATTTTTAGATCATGTGGATAACAATTTCTATGATTATCTCTAATATTTGAAGGGGACATTGGTCACTACTTTAGTTCATAGTTTTCTGATGTAGGGTATTGATTTCATTATCTATAGTGGTCCTTTATGTATTTTTGGGAATTTTTTTGATACATAAAAGGTGGTAATATAATTTGTTATTAATAGACATGAATCCATTATATATTAATACCATAGAAGATATTAAATATTTCATATATGAGTTTTGACTTATACTTAGGAAGAATTACCTCTACAGTGGTCTTTATTTGGATTTTGTATATCACATGAATATGATGTATAACATTTACCAATGACACTTGAATTTGTGGGAAATATAGAGTATGAATTTCTTAAATCATTTGGAATTTGATATTTTATTAAAAATTTATTAAATGGAATATTTTGGATGATGTTTTGAGTTAGATGTCATGTGTTCTAATTGAAAATAATTTTAGAGCCAGTAGGTGGATGATGTAATAAATTGTTATGTTACATATAGATATGGGTTTTATTGTTAGTAGATGATATTAATTTATAATTAAAATTTTGTGGTTTTCTATGTAAATGTTGGAATTTTCCATACATTAGGATTTTGAGGTGGAGGTACAGAGAGGTTTAATTTCATGTCTTGATAATCAAAAGGTATTGTTTGAGGATTGAGGAAATCAATGGTCGTTATTATAGAGTCATCCATTCACATCAGTGTTACATTCAATGGTTCACTATAAACGAAATTTTTCACCATCGTCAATGTGACCCATTGTGACTAAAATGTTTCTTATCTTCTGAGTTATATTTTGGTAGCCTGATTTGGAGAGAATTATTTTAGAACTACATTATTAGTGATAATAATTCCATATGGGGGTGGTTGATCACTTTTTATTGTATATATTCCATCACCCACTTGTTATTTCATAGTGGATGTTGGAGGAAATCTAGATGGATTTAGTAACTTTTTTTCTTCATCATCTGTTGGATGTGATAATCTATAAGTGGTCATGGTCCATTTGATAATTTCACCTCACTTATTAGTGATTTTAAAATCATGTTTAGTTTAATTTTTATCATGGTAATATCTATAAGAGGGTGTGAGGATTCATATGGTTATGATGATGATCACATTTGATTATGGTATTATTTTTACCATCATATATTCGTGCAGTCTCTCACATTCTATATGGTAGCAGTTATGGAAGAGAACTAAAATAGATCACCTGATAGATAATCTAATTAAGGATAATATTAATACATTATTGGAAAATATGAAAAGTGTATTATTGTATTTTTTTTGGATCATAATTGAGGTACCAATTATTGATATATTTTTCTTACATTTACATTTATCACCACACAATTTTTATGGTTTCATTAGAAGCATCATATTAATAATCATTTCTAACACAATTATGTTGTTCAGATTTCAATTTTTCTATTATTTCATGACCATATATTGCACATAACTATATATAAAACATTTGAATAATATAGGAGTAAATGAAGTATGTTTTAGATCATAATATTTCAAATGATAACAATAGGAGGAGACCTCCAGACTCTGAGATCATAGATTATTTGTTCATGGAGGAATATAATTTTCATTGGATATGATGATTTGAAAAAGGGATAAATATTTATAATTGTTTTTTTTTGAATTTTTTAGTTCTTGGTTCATGTTATATTATTTTGTATTAGTTTTTACTATCCAAGTAGATGAACTAGATTGATGATTCTCTACTAATTTTGTTGATTTTTTTGTTCCTTTATGATGATCACCACATAATTAACAAGTTAGATATTTGAGTTGAGAACATTGATAACTTTATGGTGAACTCAATTGAGATCCAGAATCATTTGAAAAATGAATTTATTAGGAATTCAATTTCAATATTTTGTATGCTATAGATGGATTAAATCAATGGTAACATCACTTGGGAAGGGAGTGTCATAATTAAACTCAATTTCAATATTTCCCAATGTATGTTTCTATTTTATTTATTTTCTATGATTAAACATTAATGTTTTATTATAGGATATTTCATGTTCCCCATTATTTTGAAATATTTATTCATATCGAGTTGGTGGTGTTTATATTATAGTGAGATTCTTGAGAGTTACCTCATATGATGGTCATTATTTTCCCTTTAATTCATTTGTCAGATTATAATAAATTATTATGAATGGTAATTTATTCATATTTATCATTTTTAAGGTCCCATTTCTTCAAGATCATTCCTTTTTTGTTTTGGGTGTTCGAGGTGTCTAAAATAATTATGGATGTGTTTCCTCGAATAGATGATATTAATATCTAATTATAAGATATATATATATATATGACCTAGATGACTTGGATAATCCATATGGGTTAGATCGTAGTGTTTCTATTTACCATGAAATGTAGGGTCTATTTTTTTAGGTTTATGGGTCTGTCAAACCTAAGAGGTACTTATAATAATGTGGTGTTATGTGTAATAAATTATGAAGCCCCATATTCATTATCGAGGAATCCTAATAGGGCATAATAACATGGGTGTAGTATTTTATTGGAATATTGAAGGGTTTTATTATTTATATGAGTGTGTATATTGTTTAATTAACATGGTTCTCCACAACCATAATGTATGGTTGTTAGATTAATGTAACGATATTAAAGTAATTGTTTTATGTATTTCATTGGATGTTAGAAAATGGTTACTTTTAGTAACATCTCATAATATTCACTATGTCTTTGGAGACTAATCTATATATCGAAGTATAATCAAGGGTATTTCACCATAATATTATTTTATCCTATATTAATATGGGAAATCTCCAAAAATTATCTACTTTTAACCATTATCCATCAAACACTATGCAAGAAAAATTCATTTTTTAATATCATTAAAACACCATTCCTATAAATTTTCCCACATATTATAAATATATATTCATAGTGATCTATGGTTTGATCTCTTATTTCTCTCATGTCATATCTTTCCATTTTATGTATAGCTGTTCATTCTGATTATTTTTTACTACACTATTAGTGACATAATATTCATACTCATCTGTTTCTTGGGGATCATTAGACACATATGATGGATATGATAATAAATTAGTTGTTGATAGTTTGTTTTTTCTATTTGAATGTATAAAATTTTGATATAGGTTTTTATTTCTATCATTTTCTTAATTAAATATTATATATTATAATTTTTTGTTCATTTAGTAATAGTGGAAATTACCTATGCGATGTTAACAACCAAATTAATGAATAAATTATATGGGATTTTGTGATCACATTTTTCAATTCATTGTTGAGTGTTCAATTCTTTTATTTTTTAGATTGCCGGCTATTTCTTTTTTTAATGTTAGTGATGTGATTAAAAATGTTAAATATATATAAATAAATTATAGATGAAATATATAATTAATAAATAATATGAATTGTTTAACAATCATCCAAAATTAATTTTAAATTTAAATATATTTTTGAAGGGTTTATAAGTGTCAATGAATATATATTTTTAGATTTTTATTATAGAATTAGTGTTTTCAAAACATATTCATAATGATTGAAATAATTAAAAATTATAAAAAATATTTTTTTGTAGAAGAAAATGATTTTTGGATGAGGGATATAATTTATGATGGTGATATGATTTAATTCCAACCTTGTGTGTATAAATATAAACCAAATGTATTCAATGATGAAAATATTATTATACCCTTATAATTCTAATCTATGATTATATGGACATGATGCTATTGTTTAATGGGTTATAGTTTGACAATGATAGATGGAGATTGTTTAGAGAGGCAATAGTGTGATAATATTTTGTTTTAAGGAAGAATATGGGTAAATGGTATTTTATAAGTGTGGGGGTTGTGTAATTATAGGTAATTATGTGGGTTTTATTTTTTTATTATATTTAGATTAGTGATTTCCCATTTTTTTTTGATTTGGATTTTTATTTTTCTATAGTGTCATGTTTTGTATTATAACTACGTATTATAGTTTTCTTTTAGAGAAATAATATATCATCATTGTGGTGGCATGGGATGGGTCTTAGAATACTCCAAATTATAAATAGTAATATGAAATTATATAAACCCATATGATGATGTATTAATTATAAATGAAATAATTTTTTAAAACCATGTGATTGAGAGAATGAATTTCTCAAGGGACATCAGTGTGATATATTGAATGTTAAATGTGAATATCAAATAATTTTGGATTTAAATGGAAATTAATGGAATGAATTATATTGGAAATTATAACCTATATTATTCAATTTAATTTACTATAGTTGTTATTATACAGAAAATGATTAACGGCAGTTGAACAACATGAATAACATGTTTTTATGAAATATAATTCATATGTTATAGTGGTAGTGGATATGTTCCATGTTGGATGATAAATAAATTTTGGTATAATTCTATGGTGTAGAAAATATTCACGTTTTTCATGATATTTTCCTTATATTTTATGATTTTTTAAACTAAACCATCATTATTCAGTATAAATATGATGCCTAATTTTTTTGAGATTGTTTTTGTCTTTTACATTAATGTAAGTGATAGAATTGTAGGATGAAATAATTGGTACCACCACACTACCATTAGAAATATTATTTTGTGTAGGACTATTTAGGATGTTTTGGAATAATTTCTTGGGTACATATCTACTTGGAATGTATAGATCATGGTTACTGTTAATTAATATATGATATGTTGTTCTTTTCCATTAATGTGAATATTTGAATTAAAGCATATGTAACCATTTTTTTCCAAAATGTGTGAATGTATGTGTGGTGATGTATTGTGGTATAATTCAATTACACAATATTTAGTGTATTTTTTTAAGACTTCATAATTTTGATAATATGATATGGACGATCTATAAGGGATAAATGATGAGATGATTTATTAAATTGTGGTGTTGATTCTTAGTTGTTGAAGGGATTATAGAACATGATTATTTGAATTGGTATTTGGGATCAATGAAATACTGATTATTTGGGTGTAGTGAACTATTCATCTTAATATGATCTAATTTGGATATGATATTTCCTCTAAGTTACATGAATGGTGATCCTTAGTGAGGATGGGATTTATTTTTAAATATTTAGGTAATCAGTTGGATTCACTTAATAATTTACTTGGTATTATTATGTGTTAATAAAAAAAATTAAGAGAGGATGTGAGGAGGATACTAATTAGTATACTTGTAATCCAAAGTTACATATTCATAATTTTTTCTTGTTTACTTGATCTAGTTGGTGATGGATTTGTTTTGGAACAATCTGAGTTAGATGTCATGATCATGGATTTATTTTTAATCATCTCTATTTTTATCCGTTCATTATGATGTTAAAATCATGTCATGATTTTTATCTATATTTATCATGAAAGTTATTGGGTGATTTCATTATGCCATTTTTTAAATAAATTTAAAAAAAAGTAATTGATAAAATTATTATATTTAATATACCCATGGTTGAAACTATTAACATATGAATTTTTAGAGGAGGTCTTTAATGTCACCACCATCTCTTAATTGTTTACCAATGATGGTAACCAATGTTTTTAATGGGGTCTTCATGATATAGAATATTAAATTTTTATTACGTTTTAACTCCACCATATTTTTAAATAACCAAATATTGTGATAGAATAATATCTTACATTGACATTTATCTATATTCATATATATATTTCAAATAAATAATTGTATTTTATTTCGATATAGTGTCTAAATACTAGATTACATAATCATGTTAGATTATAATTATTATGCATGTATTGTTTTAAAAAAATGGAATCCATGTTGATCAAATATCTCACTCTCTCTATCAATAGGGGAATTATTCTTCAATCATTTATATTCGTGATTAGATTTATTATATTACTAATTGATAAATTTACATCTTATAATTATTCTATATAACATTTTTAAGCACAATAATATTGAATTCAATAATGTTTTTAAGATCGGTTATATGAAACCTCTTACTTTTAATGCTAAAAAACATGTAAATTTTGATTTTTATGGTTTTTTTATTTTTAATAGAACATTATAATATAATAATGTTTGTAAAATTTTTATCTATGTTAAAAAAATAACTACATCACACATTACACACAACAATGAATTACCCTCCATTTGTGTAGAGTTACTATCTGGTTGAATTTTTTTTCATAGTATAGAAAAGACAAATCACTGGAACAAATTCATTTTTGAAGAAGAATCATCATTAGAATTAATCCAATGACATATGACCTAATGTTAAAAATACCCAAAAACAATATAATAGTAATTTTTTAATGAGCATAAATTAGAAAAGACTCACCATTGAGATGATTCATCAATGGGATGAGTCACTAATGGGATTGAACTACCACCAAATGTCCTCACATCATCTGGACTCACTATTAGAATAAATCACCTCCCTCATAATTCATCACTAGGATTGGTCTCCAATAGAGTTGTCTCACCTACAGATGATTCACCATCACTCTTTTGTATAGTGGAAATTTGAATGTTTGTAATGGATATAATATTGAATTTAATACAAGGGATTCTTTTATATTTCATTTTCTAAATATTATATGGATGCATTAAATTTTGTTTTATAGTTTATTATGAGGATAAAACATTCCAAATGATTGTTCCTATAATATTATCTACATAATGTAGTGTTATATATTCAATGAAGTAAACTTTTTATAAAGATAGATATAATACATGCAGGTTGTACATGTTCAAAATTGATGACCAACTGTTCCATTTAGTGAAGATAAATACATTGTAAAATTTCATACACCTGACTGAGAAAGAGTGTAAGAAAAAACAACCAAATCTATTCTACTGTGTGGAAGATATAGAACTTATAAAGGACTATTTTACAAATCAATTTGAAGAAACGTCTCATGGTCCTCTCTAATCCAAATATGAGGAATCTCACATTTCTAGAGCACAACAGTCCAAGTAGAACCATCATTTCTATATATTCGTTATTTCTCCTTTTTATTTCCCATAAATTTGGATTTTTGTTAGAATGAACAATTTACTAAACACACAATGAACATTTGTATTGAAATAGATGATCCAGATATCTTCACACTATCATTATATTTTTTTTACTCATAGTGTTGTAAAATATTTCCTTGTTTTCCCTATGTTTTTTTATTCCAATATTTATTATGGAAGAGGTCCATGTGTGGTCTAGAAATCTGATATAATGTTTTATTTTTACCAAATCTCAGTTGAATATGAAGACAATATTTATATAATATTCAAGGATATAGTTGATTTCCGTGTGTTGTGGATTATGTCTTGTAATTTAATGAAAAATCATGTTATAATCTAGATTTTGGATTTTCATTTATTCATTTATATGAAATGAACTGATTTTTTTAAACCGTATAAAACTAATAATTTGATATTTTATCTTAATTAACATTCATATATGATTTTTTTGAAGTAAATTTATTTCAAAAGATAAAATAGTTTTTATATTGTTTTTTCTAAGATGTAATCGCTCATCGAAAAATCATTTAATGGAATAGAACTTATATAGAAATTATGTTTTGATTAACATGGTATTTTTAATTAAACTAATAGACTGTATTTAATAATATTTTTGTAACATCCCATGTAATTAATTAATAATAGATATTTTTATCTCTATCTATTAATGATTAAGATAGTGTTTTAGGGGCTTAAAATGAAAATAAATACAATCTTATGCATGGAATACACTAATATTCTTAAAAGAGTGTCTTACTGCCTTTTGATGGAAAACCATTTTTAAATAAAACTTTTGACAATTTTATAATCTATATTTGTAAAAATAAACATATTCATTATTATTGGGACATTGAAATTTACATTGGATAAATTTTTGGTATTTTTCTGACGATGTTCTTTTTTTTAATGAATAGTGAAAAATACTGCATTTTACATCAAAACTACTTTTTCATTTAATTTAATTATATGGTTAGATTATATTTTTAATTGGTCTTAAAGTGTAATCTGAATATATTTTTACCATTTAATCCAATGGTGGTCATTTGAATCAATTTCACTTTGAAATTGGACTTAAACTGGTGTCAATCTTTTGATAGTTATTGTTTCATAAAAACACACTTTTGTCATGACAGCGGGAATTAATTATTAAATTAATTAATGTGACTTATATTATTTGAATTTTTTAAAATAGACATCATTTTTGAATTCGGAATATCAAATATAGCTTAGGGTGAGGTTTTGGTATCTTTCTGAAAAACTTCAATTTTTGATGAATAGTGGAACCAATAAGTGGTAGTTAAAGAAACTGATTTTTCGTTTAAATGAAACATTGCCACTTCTGTGATTTAATTTTCAAAAATCTGACATACATGGTTGTCATTAAGAAGTAAAATTTGGTTCAATGAGATAAAAATAATTTTTTGGTGAATAGTAACTTTTAAGTTCTTAATCGCGATTAGAGGTAATTAGTGTAGTTTAAGGTAAAAATAATGTTTTAATAATATGAGATGAGCTTGACACATGTCCTACCCTTATTGGATGTGTCATGGCCGACCATGAAAATCCATGGGTCAACTTGGGGACCCCATGGAGCCACTTTGGTTGGTAAATTACATAAATATCTTTTTATTTAATGATAAAGTAAAAATGACACAAACCTGATATGTTTTACTAAAATAATTTTTACATGGGGTTATACAAGTCAGAGTTTTGATTATAAATATTCATCGGAAAGATAAAAAGCTTTTCTACATCATAGTATTTTTTTATAATTTTTAGACTTTAAATAAATTTAATTATTTATGACATCATGATGATGCAGCGATTACCTCATTATTTAATGATTTAAATAAAATGGAAAAATAATGTAATATCTAAGACCTACACATGTCCAAAACATATTGGATGAGTGGATTTCTAACCCTTATCACCTTATCCTCGAATTATATCAATGTGGGACCTCTTAAATCCGAATACCATTTTAAAATAAAGTGACTTTTCTTTACTTTCCAAGAGTGCCCCTCCTCTCCTCTTATAAAAGGCCCCCACCTCTACCTCCTTACCCACACTCCCAAATCCATTGGCTCAGCCAACCCCTTCCCATTTTGTCTTTCCACTTCCCTCTATTACTCCTTGAAGCCTCAATTTGGGCATAAGTCTTCCCAAGGAAGCCTCTGAGCTCAAATCTAAGAGAGTTACCCGATTTTGAGGTAATGTGTTCACTTGAGTTCTTTTGTTTTATTTTGCTTCTCCAACCCCCTAAACACTTTTTATTCATTTCTTTTGTAACAACTCCAGTATATTCAATATACTAGGATTTTGTTATAAGAATGATTCTATCTACACTTACACACACCTACATCTAATGGTTAAAGGACATACAGTTTCCGTGGATGGTGAATTTATGCCTCCCGAAATGATGATTGTTCAACATTATTTTAACACCTTAAAAGGTGGCCATTAAGATGACACTATATTTATATATGATATGTAATATGTTTATGTTTTCCTTAAGCTTCTGTATTTTTCATTTTGGTCATACCTTTATGGTTTCTATTTTGGGTAAACACGATATCTTCATTTAAGGAAATGCGGACTACCGCCCCCTCAAAGTGATTTGATTCGTTAAATACCATATGTGGGACGTATAAAGGATGGAACTATGATATTATATATGATATTATAGTGGAATTATAATATACCTTTATATCATTATGATTCCATTCTATAAAATACAAAATAGAAATGAAAGTAGCGTTCATGCGTACGTACGGCTTACCGTCTCCATGAACGGTGCATTTAATTTCTTACCTCTAAATGATTATGTAATATTATAAATGCATGCATGTACTGGATAGATATGACATATATGATATCTACATCATTAATACCGTTCTGGATATAATGGATACATGAACAACTTGTAATTATAAAGGGCTTATTTTTTTACTCAAGTACCAATGATCGTCAAAACGACCGTTATTAACTTAAATAATTACATAGTGTTCATGACATGAAAATAAGTGATATAAAAGGAATAATGAACTTGAAAAAGGTTCTTAAACAAGTAGAAATTAACTCAAGTTTATTATTTAGGAGATTAAAGAACGACCGAGTCAAGTCGGACCCGATGTATTGGAATTCGTCTCAATCTCCTTTCATTTAGGCATATTTTGTTTTATACACAACCTTCTTTTATACGGTGTATAAACTCCGTTGACTTTTACATTTATTCAAAAGGAATATTTTTTATACGAAGCGTTTACTAAACGACAAAAAGGAATGTTTTTGTCGTACGTATGCGGCGACAACGACTTCTCCGCCGCCGTGACCTTTATTTGAGTTTTGGCTTCCTCTACAAGCCATACTTTTTTTAAAAAAAAGAAAAATAAATACCATGTTTTACTTTTCTTTTATTTTGGTATTGAAAATTGTTTTAATAATGTTTTTATATCAATGTGTTGTATTGATATCTTGTGATTGAAAGGTGGAAATGTTATGTTTCCTTTATTCATGTTTTATGTGATACGATTATGTTGAGGTTCTTGGGAATTATTAAGAAGACGGGTGGTTCTGTGATAGAGTAAGGGCGGGTGAGCCCGATATAGCTCTCCAATGCATTGGGTAACACGAAGGATTGAAATGTTAAGGTTTCTCCGAAGAGATTTAGGGAATATACTGTGATGGGTATTCCAAACGTAACCAAGAGGGTTACTCCCTACGTAAGAATGTTATGAATGCCTCAAGTTACCTTTATGTCTTATGATTTCTATGATTTATTCATGATTTTATGAGGTATGTTAAAGTGCTTATGTTTTATGGGTAAAGTATGATTTCATTCATATGTATATACGTACCCATGTTTCCTTGCAATATTTTTATATCCCTTACTAAGCTTTTTATGCTCATCCCAAGTTTTTTGAAATGTTTTTCACAGGTCAAGGGAAAGGTACATGATATGATGATAGTGTCAAGGAAGTGTCAAGAAAGAATCCATGTTTTATTTTAAATATCTTTCCATTGATGGGAAATAAGAATACTATCTTTATGTAACCACTTTGTTTATATGTGGAATGTAATGCAAGTTTTATGATCTAATTCTCTAAAACTCTAAACCCGAAAAGATCCTCAATGTGTAATCTTGTAATAACTCAATATTAAGTAAGGTTTAAGGTTGGGGCCTTATAGTTGGTATCAGAGGTCGGTTTAGATAACTTTAAGAGTTATAATTCTATTAAATGATTATCCAAAAATATTTTTTTTTTGGTCAAATTGAAGTGATATAGTATTTGAAGATTACCATGTTGCTTCATCTAAGACATGTTTGTTCAGAATGGTTTTCTGTAGAGGAAACAAGGAAGTAGTGCTAGGAAGGCATACAGAAGGAAATAAACTTCTGAATCATCATCCTGAGATGGTTAGAATTGGAACTGAACAGTTTATTGCAGTAATGGCATAGTTGACTCAAGCGATAAATGGTGGTGGTATCCATGCACGAGATCAGCCAGATCAATCGCAGAGGAACATGTTAGTGGTGGAAAATTTCATGAGGCAACATCCCCCATCATTCAGAGGATCATCTGACCCTATGTTAGCTGAAGGGTGGATTAAAGCACTGGAGAAGATTTTCGATGTCATGGGGTGTTCAGACAATCAAAAGGTTAGTCTTGCTATTTACCATTTGAAGGGTGAGGCAGATCAGTGGTGGTCTATAGTTAAAAATATCAGGAATGCCGATGAGATTGATGCTCTTGACTGGGATGAATTCAAAGGTATGTTTCTTGAGAAGTATTTTCCTAAGGTTTTTTGACTTAAGATGGAAAAGAAATTCTTGGAATTGAGGCAAGAGGAAGACTCAGTGGCTGCCTATGAAGAAAGGTTCACTCGATTGGAAAGGTATGCTCTAAATTTTATCTGAGACCTTCATAGTAAAATCAATCGTTTTTACTCAGGATTAAAGCCAAAATATCGAAGGGAATTAGCTTCTCGTGAGTTTAAAAGTTATGAAAAGCTTGATCGATGTGCTGAGAATGTGGAAATGGAGTTTGCTAATGATCAAGTGTTCTATAACAACCAACAGAAGAAGAGACTGAGGTGGCAGGAGAAAGGTAAGAATTCTTCAAAAAAGTCTGATGGTAAGAAAACTAAGTTTCCAGTTTGTGATAAATGTGGCAAAAGCCATGCTGGGGAATGTCTTCTGAATTCTGGAAAGTGCTACCGATATGGTAATATGGGACATAAGGCTCGTGATTGCACTGAAAAGGATCAAGGTGAAGGTAAGACCAAATTTGATTTATAGTTAGTGAAATGTTATAAGTGCAATGAGATGGGTCACTATACAAACGAGTGTCCGACAAAGAGCTTGAGTGATGGGAAGAAGTTAGACTACAAGCAGAAAGGGGTGGTGAAATCCTTTGCAACGACTTCAGTAGATGCCGGGCCATCAAATGAAGTTATATCAGGTACTTTGTTTTTTCAGATTATGCCAGTGTGTTGTTTGATTCGGGGTCTACACATTCTTTCATCTCTGAAACTTTTTCTAGTAAAATGGGAATACCATCTCAAGAAATGACTCCTGAGCTTTTGGTAAAAACACCTGGGATAAATGTTGAGGCAAAAAGAATTTATAAGAATCTTCCTATCCTTATCTGTGGAAAGAACCTACTTGCAAACCTTATTGTTCTACCTCTAGTAAAGTTTGATGTTATCTTGGGTATGGATTGGTTCTCTATTTACTATGCTAAGATTGACTGTAGAGCTAAAGAAGTTTATTTTTAGAAAGACTTCCAGTTTGTTTATAAGAATGAACCCTTACTTTTGATAACATATCAAGAGGCCGAGAAACTTGTAAAAGATGGAAATGAATGTTACCTTGAACACATCGTTGAAAATAAAGGAACTGTTCAGATTAATGATGTGCCAGTGGTAAATGAGTATCCTGATGTTTTTCGTGATTTGTTGCCTGGAATAATACCAGATTGGGAAGTTGAGTTTACTGTTGACTTAGTTCCTGATGCTAAGCCAATTTCAAAACCCCCTTATCGAATGGCTCAAATTGAACTTTTAGAGTTGAAGGAGCAATTGCAATATTTATTAGAGAAAGGTTTCATTCGACCTAGAACATCACCTTGGGGTGCTCTTATTTTATTTGTTAAAATGAAAGATGGTTCAATGAGACTTTGCATTGATTATAGATCCTTGAATAACATCACTGTTAAGAACAAATATCCTTTTCCTCATATCGATGATTTGTTTGATCAGCTCTAAGGAGCTCAGTTTTTTTCAAAGATTGACCAGAGATCGGGGTACCATCAGTTGAAGGTAAAGGAAGCAGATGTTCCGAAGACTGTGTTTCTTACAAGATATGGCCATTATGAATTTTTAGTAATGCCTTTTGGGCTAAGCAATGCACCTGCTGTATTCATGGACTTAATGAATAGAATTTTCCATGAGTTCTTGGATAAGTTTGTGGTGGTTTTCATTGATGATATTTTGGTTTTTTCTAAAATTAAAGAGTAGCATGAAAGACATTTAAGGGTTATTTTTCAAACCTTAAAAGAAAAGAAATTGTATGGGAAATTCAGCAAGTGTGAGTTTTGGTTGCAACAAATTTCATTCCATGGTCACATTGTTTCTAAAGATGGGATAACCGTTGATCCTGCAAAAACAAAGGTTGTTGAAGAATGGCCAAGACCCACAAATGTAACTGAGAGTCGTAGCTTCCTTGGTTTGGCAGGCTATTACCGAAGGTTTGTTAGAAAATTTTCACGGTTATCTAGTCCAATGACTAAACTAACTTGGAAGGGTGTTAAGTTTATCTGGACAAAAGAATGTGATGATTGTTTTCAGGAGTTGAAAAGAAGATTGGTGAATGCTCCAGTTTTGGCACTACCTTCCAGGAATGGTGAGTTTTTTATATACAGTGAGGCTTCATTGAAAGGACTTGGTTGCATCCTAATGCAGAATGATCAGGTAATTGCTTATTCTTCACGACAGTTGAAAACTCACGAGGTAAATTACCCTACACATGATTTGGAATTAGCTGCTGTTGTTTTTTCTTTAAAAATTTGGAGGCATCATTTGTATAGAGTAAAGTGTGAAATATATACTGATCACAAAAGTTTAAAGTATATATTCACTCAGAAAGAGTTAAACATGAGACATAGGAGATGGCTGGAATTAATCAAGGATTATGATTGTACAATTCATTACCATCCAGGAAAAGAAAATAAAGTGGTTGATGCTTTGAGTCGAAAAAGTAATGCTTCATTAGCAATGTTGTGTTTGGAACGTGATCCTTTGGTTAAGGATTTGATGAAATTTGGCATAGAAGTTGTTGGTGCAGGAAGTTCTTCTATTTTGTTTCAGGTATCAGTGAGATCATCTCTATCAGATAGAATCAAGCAAGCACAAAATCAAGACAGTGAGTTGCAGAAAAAGGTAGAGGTGGTTCAGAAAGGTAAGTTGCATGAATTCAACATTGATAGTGATTGTGTTTTGA
This sequence comes from Viscum album, assembly GCA_963277665.1. Taxonomy (NCBI): domain Eukaryota; kingdom Viridiplantae; phylum Streptophyta; class Magnoliopsida; order Santalales; family Viscaceae; genus Viscum; species Viscum album. The sequence continues at coordinate 357,709,500 of OY728126.1, read as the reverse complement.
GATTTGGTAAGAGATTGTGTGTGCCTTATGATTCACAGTTGAAGAGAGAGTTGTTATGTGAAGCTCATAGTTCTCCGTTTTCAGTTCATCCTGGCAGTACTCAGATGTACAGAGATCTGCGGGAGTATTACTGGTGGGATGGAATGAAAAGAGATATTGCTGATTTTACTGTGAAGTGTTTGACATGTCAACAGGTTAAAGAAGAGCGGAAGTTACCGAAAGGGATTCTTCAGCCTTTACCAGTGCCAGAGTGGAAATGGGAGAATATATCTATGGACTTTGTTGTGGGATTACCGAGGACATCTCGAGGTAATAATTCAATCTGGGTTATTGTTGATCGCTTGACTAAATCTGCTCATTTCCTTGCTATACGAGATACTTTTTCCCTAGATCAACTTTCCTATTTGTATCTTAAAGAGATAGTCAGGTTACATGGAGTTCCCCTATCCATTGTATCTGATCGTGATCCTAGGATCACTTCTAATTTTTGGAAAGGCCTTCAGAAGTCGTTGGGTACTGAATTAAATTTTATTACAGCATTTCAACCTCAATCAGATGGGCAGTTGGAACGAACAATTCAGACCTTGGAGGATATGCTACGAGCTTGTTCGATGCATTATCAGGGAAGTTGGGACCAACATCTTTCTTTGGTTGAATTTTCATATAATAACAGTTTTCATTCCAGTATACAGATGGCACCATTTGAGGCGTTATATGGGAAGCGGTGTTAAACTCCAGCTTTCTGGGATGAAGTGGGTGAAAGGAATTTCATGGGACCAGAATTGGTAGAAGAGATGGCAGAAAAAGTTCAGCTGATTCAGAAACACATGAGAACAGCCCAGAGTAGGCAGAAGAGTTATGCAGACAACAGGAGGAAGGATATAACTTTTGAGGTAGGTGATCATGTTTTTCTAAAAGTATCACCATGGAAAAGTGTGATGTGATTTGGTAAGAAAGGAAAGTTGAGTCCAAGGTTCATTGGACCATATGAAATTCTAAAGAGAGTTGAATCAGTTGCATACCGGGTGGCTTTACCTCTGAGTCTATCTCAGGTACACAATGTTTTTCATGTTTCGATGTTGAGAAAGTATATGCCAGATCCATCTCATGTTTTGATTCCAAAGGTAGTTCAGCTGGAAGAGAACCTATCTTATGAGGAACAACTGGTCCAGATTCTTGACCATAGGGAGCAAGTGTTACGAAATAAGGTGATTAATTAGGTAAAGGTTTTGGGGAAAAACCACATGATGGAAGAGGCAACATGGGAATCTGAAAATGCAATGAGGGATAAGTACCCCTATTTATTTGATAAGTAAATAAATTGCGGGGACGCAATTTTCTAAAGGGGGGATGGATGTAACATCCCAATTAAGTAATGAATAATAGATATTTTTATCTATGTCTATTAATGATTAAGATAGTGTTTTAGAGGTTTAAAATGAAAATAAATACAATCTTATGCATGGAATACACTAATATTCTTAAAAGATTGTCTTACTGCCTTTTGATGGAAAACCCTTTTTAAATCAAACTTTTGACAATTTTATAATCTATATTTGTCAAAATAAACATATTAATTATTATTGGGACATCGAAAATTACATTGGATAAACATTTGTTATTTTTCTGACAATGTTCTTTTTTTTAATGAATAGTTAAAAATACTGCATTTTACATCAAAAATGCATTTTCATTTAATTTAATTATATGGTTATATTATATTTTTAATTGGTCTTAAAGTGTAATCTGAATATAGTTTTACCATTTAATCCAATAGTGGTCATTGGAATCAATTTCACTTTGAAATTGGACTTAAACTGGTGTCAATATTTTGATACTTATTGTTTCATAAAAACACGCTTTTTGTCATGACAGTGGGAATTAATTATTAAATTAATTAATGTGAATTATATGATTTGAATTTTTTAAAATAGACATCATTTTTTAATTCGGAATCTCATATATAGCTTAGGGTGAAGTTTTGGTATCTTTCTGAAAAACTTCAATTTTTGATGAATAGTGAAACCACAAAGTGGTAGTTAAAGAAACTGATTTCTCGTTTAAATGAAACTTTGCCACTTCTGTGATTTGATTTTCAAAAATCCAACATACATGGTTGTCATTAAGAAGTAAAATGTGGTTCAATGAGATTAAAATAATTTTTTGGTGAATAGTAACTTTTAAGTTCTTAATCGCGATTAGAGATAATTAGTGTAGTTTAAGTTAAAAATAATGTTTTAATAATATGAGATGAGATTGACACATGTCTTACCCTTATTGTATGTGTCATGGTCGACCAAGAAAATCCATGGGTCAACTTGGGTACCTCATGGAGCCACTTTGGTTTGGAAATGACATAAATAACTTTTTTTTTAATGATAAAGTAAAACTGACACAAACATGATATGTTTTACTAAAATAATTTTTACATGGGGTTATACAAGTCAGAGTTTTGATTATAAATATTCATCAGAAATATAAAAAGCTTTTCTACATCATAGTATTTTTTTTATAATTTTTAGACTATAAATAAATTAAATTATTTATGACATCATGATGATGCAGCGATTACCTCATTATTTAACGATTTAAATAAAATGGATAGATAATGTAATATCTAAGACCTACACATGTCCAAAACCTATTGGATGAGTGGATTTCGAACCCTTATCACCTTATCCTATAATTATATCAATTTGGGACCTCTTAAATACGAATACCATTTTAAAATGAAGTGACTTTTCTTTACTTTCCAAGAGTGCCCCCCCTCTCCTCTTATAAAAGGCCCCCACCTCTACCTCCTTACCCACACTCCCAAAGCCATTGGCTCGGCCAAAACCTGCCCATTTTATCTCTCCACTTCCCTCTCTTACTCCTTTAATCCTCACTTTGGGCATAAATCTTCCAAAGGAATCCTTTGAGCTCAAATCTAAGAGAGTTACCCAATTTTGAGGTAATGTGTTCACTTGTGTTCTTTTGTTTTATTTTGCGCCTCCAACCCCCTAAACACTTTATATTCATTTCTTTTGTAACAACTACAGTATATTCAATATACTAGGATGTTTTTATAAGAAGGATTCGAGCTACACTTACACACACCTACATCTAATGGTTAAAGGACATACTGTTTCCGTGGATGGTGAATTTATGCCTCCCGAAACGATGATTGTTCAACATTCTTTTAACACCTTCAAAGGTGGCCATTAAGATGACACTATATTTATATATGATATATAATATGTTTATGTTTTCCTTAAGCTTCTGTATTTTTCATTTTGGTCATACCTTTATGGTTTCCATTATGGGTAAACGCGATATCTTCATTTAAGGAAGTGCGGACTACTGCCCCCTCAAAGTGATTTGATTCATTAAATACCATATGTGGGACGTATAAAGTATGGGACTATGATATTATATATGATATTATACTGGAATTATAATATACCTTTATATCATTATGATTCCATTCTATAAAATACGAAATAGAAATGAAAGTAGTGTTCATGCGTACGTACGGCTTACCGTCTCCATGAACGGTGCATTTCATTTCTTACCTCTAAATGATTATGTAGTATTATAAATGCATGCATGTACTGGATATATATGACATATATGATATCTACATCCTGAATACCATTCTGGATAAAATGGATACATGAACAACTTGTAATTATAAAGGGCTTATTTTTTTACTCAAGTAGCAATGATCGTCAAAACGACCATTATTAACTTAAATAATTACATAGTGTTCATGACATGGAAATATGTGATATAAAAGGAATAATGAACTTCAAAAAGGTTCTTAAACAATTAGAAATTAACTCAAGTTTATTATTCAAGAGATTAAAGAACGACTGAGTCATGTCGGACCCGAGGTATGGGACTCCGTCTCAATCTCCTTTCATTGAGGAATATTTTGTTTTATACACAACCTTCTTTTATACGGTGTATAAACCCCTTTGACTTTTACATTTATTCAAAAGGAATCTTTTTTATTCGAAGCATTTACTAAATGACAAAAGGTAATGTTTTTGTCGTACGTATGCAGCGACAACGACTTCTCCGCTTCCATGACCATTATTTGACTTTTGGCTTCCTCTACAAGCCATACTTTTTAAAAAAAATAAAAATGAATACCATGTTTTACTTTTCTTTTATTTTGGTATTGAAAATTGTTTTCATAATGTTTTTATATCAATGTGTTGTATTGATATCTTGTGATTGAAAGGTGGAAATTTTATGTTTCCTTTATGCATGTTTTATGTGATATGATTATGATGAGGTTCTTGGGCATTATTAAGAAGATGGGTGGTTTCGTGATAGACTAAGGGCTGGTGAGCCCGATATAGCTCTCCAGTGCATTGGGTAACGCGAAGGAGTGAAACGTTAAGGTTTCTCCGAAGAGATTTAGGAAATATACTGTGATGGGTATTCCAAACGTAACCCAGAGGGTTACTCCCAACGTAAGAATGTTATGAATACCTCAAGTTACCTTTATGTCTTATGATTTCTATGATTTATTCATGATTTGATGAGGTATGTTAAAGTGCTTATGTTTTATGGGTAAAGTATGATTTCATTCTTATGTATATACGTACCCATGTTTCCTTGCCATATTTTTATATCCCTTATTGAGCTTTTTATGCCCATCCCAAGTTTTTTGAAATGTTTTTCACATGTCAAGGGCAAGGTACATGATATGATGATAGTGTCAAGGAAGTTTCAAGAAAGAATCCATGTTTTATTTTAAATATGTTTCCATTTATGGGAAAGAAGAATAATATCTTTATGTAACCACTTTGTTTATATGTGGAATGTAATGAATGTTTTATGATCTAATTCTCTAAAACTCTAAACCCAAAAAGATCCTCAATGTGTAATCTTGTAGTAACTCAAGATTAAGTAAGGTTTAAGGCTGGGGCCTTATAGTTTTGATTAAAAAATTTCTTTGGTAGACAATTAATCCCATTTTGAGATACTCACTTAGACACAAATTTGGTATAAAAGGTTCTTTAAAATCATTTCAGATGAGATTTTAGTTGGGTTTCAATGATCATAAATTTATTTTAATTATAAAACTAGTTTGTTTAATAAATTATATAAAAGATAGTTATGATAAAAACTGACCTCATTTCATTATTGGTGACGACTACTCTCAATGGAAAATAATTTTGAATATTCACATTGAATTCATGGGTTTTTGAATAACAGTCTTACATATATTTTATATATGAATTAAAAAATACTTCTATAATTACATGGGATGATTCTACTAAACATAATAATAATAATAATAATAAATCCAATTCTATAAATTATATTTATTTTTATTTTGTCAAAGAAGTATTTGGTATCATATATGTTAGTATAACGGCTTATAAAATATGGGAACATTTGCAATTTCTCGTAAAGGAAAGGAAAATAGGAATGAAATGAGATTGAATATTTATTCAATTAATTATTATAAATTTATAATGAATCATAATGAGGTAATTTCTGATATGTATCAGTGGTTCAATGAGATAGTGTATATATTGTCCTCCCTTATAAATCCAGTTTTTGAAATTGATCAAATCATGAAAATTTTGTGATTTCTTCTATATAGAGAGATAGTAATATGTTTTTTAATAATTTAATCATGTGACATCACTAAAATATATGTATATGAATTGAAATAGATGTGGATAATGGGTTACGGATATCTTATGGTTAACTGAGAAGAGTATAATAAACCTAACAAGAAATATGTAGCCTTCAAGACTACTTAATTAAAAAAGGTAATAAAAAAATCTGAAAGCTCTAGTGATGAGTAATAATCAAACTGATATAGATGAGGAAATGTCATATATATAAAAATTGTTTTAGATATTCTATAATAAGAATAAATTCATTTGGAAATTATGTTATAAGGGAATGAATGATAATATGAAGAATTATGGGAAACATAAAAAAATATGTGATAATTAAATAAAATTACCTGCAATGACTGTAAAAGAAATTAAATGAGAGGGATGAATATCCTGATATTAAGTACATGAAATAATATGTTGATTTGGTTAGAATATATAATAAGTAAAAGAAATATACCAGTACTTCTTTTGAGTACAGTACGAGTATCTAATAAATTGAAAATCCCAAAAATATCTATCTAGAATATATGTTTTGTATCTTAAAATATAAGAGGTACCTACTATCTCCCCCGTAAATAATTCTGATCATTCTTGAGGTGAAAAAATCATTTCGAAATTTCAAATTATGAAATTAATGAAATTTACAATAATCATGATGATACCTTTATTGAGATGAAATATAAATTCACAAATTCAAAATATACAACATATTCTATCTTATGGTGCTAACATCGATCTTACATTAGAAGAAATTTGATCATCTGTTCAAATAAAATAACAAACTATAATTTTTTAATGGGAAGATAAAGAAATTCAAAGAGATATTTTTTAATTGAATATTAAATCTCATTCAAATAATAGAAAAACTAATTTATCTTAAATATTAAATAGGTCTAGTTTACCCACTAGGATAGAGAAGAATTATTAATAAAACATTTATTCTTATGTAAAAATATTGAAATAATACAACAAGTTGTAAATGAACGATACCAAATAAAAGATTTGTTGGAATGAGTTTATAATATGCTTATAGGAAACTTATCAATGATACTTCTCTTCTTAAAAATATAATGAAAATAATTTCTGGATCCAAGAGTATTTTGGAACCAAATTCATTTTTCATGTAAAAAAATATAGTAAGGAAACTGATTGAAAGGATCCTATTAATATCTGTGGTACATAATCAATGGGTTTCCAAGAATTATAATAAGGTATTACTCTAGATTTAAGAGCATGAATGATATTGAAGGTTGACATGTCACCTTTGGTGGGAATTCAAAAGGAAATAATAACTATCCATGGACAGATCTATAACAGTAACATAGTTTTAGTTTCTAAAGATCGTTTTTTAATTATTTATAATAAAGTTATCCTAGAATCTCACTTTAATGTTATGATGTCTTTTGAGTCAAATTTTTCAACATTTCATGTAATGATTTTAATTGAAAAAAATGAATTAGTATTTATTGATTTAAAAAATGATAATATATATTATATTAATCATAATTCTGTAATTTCACAAAATGTTTCTTTCTTATTAGTCTTTCAATGATAATCTGGTATTTAGTATTCGTTACTATTCCACTGTAATATTCACTCTCAGGAAAATATATACTGGAAAGAGATAGTTAGGGATCTACCAAAATTATAATTCAAAAATATAAAATATTATAACCCTTATCAAAAGCGGAAACCAAGAAAAATATCTTCAAAATTATATATTAATATACGACTCCTAAACATCTTCATTTGGTTCAAATAGACGTGTTCATAATTTCTATAGTATCTCGTTTAAATGAGATTCATTATTTATATTTTATTGTAGTTGAATTTTTTTGTTATACATGGGAATTAATTCTAGCAGAAAAAATCAAATCTTACTATGAAATCACTATGTTTGAAATATTATAAAAAATCTATATTGGAAATTGTATTAATAACTTATGATGTGGCCATGGACAATAGTTGGAAAATTTGTTTCTTGAATTTTATAGGTCACTAAATTGATATTACCATTAATTATCTACTCCTAGGACCCCTTAATAAAATGATGTTGTTGAATTACGAAATAGAACACATCATTAGATAGCCTAGAAAATTTTAAATAAATATGACATACCAATATACTTTTGTGAGAGGCTTTTAACACAAACAACTTCATGGTTAAAATAGTATTAATTATACAACATTAGAAGAAAACCCCTTCAAAAATTTTGAATAATATAAAGCCTAAATTTATAAAAAAGATTAATTTATTTATTCTTATTAATAAGTTTAATATTGAAAAGACTTCCCCTAAAGATATTAAGAAATTTTTCTTCATTCATTAACCTCTAGGAAATCCTATAGTGTTTTTAATAAGTGAATCATGACTACAGAATAGTCTCTCAATGTTCAATCTGAAGAGATATATCCACATTAGATTGACACCCCTTAAGAGAACCTTGAGGATGATTTTTTAACATTCTAAAAAATCTCCAAAACTATTTATTCACCTGTAAAACATTTAAAAATATTTTCCACTTCCTAGGAACATCGAAAACCTTGACCAGATCATATAGAAAATCATTGGGTGTCCATCACATATTTTATAGATCTATTATGAATCATTAAAACCATTCTTTAGATTCTAATTTTGGAGACCTAGATATAGGTACACAGACTATGTCTTCTCAATGAAACCTAGTTTAACATTAATTATTATTTTCACAACATGATCAAAATAACATAAATGAAGTAATCATAATTGAATTATGGGTCATGTATTTCCAATAGGAACATAATGAATTCGAAATAAATAAAATTTTGAAACCTGTTTTTATACCCAAATAAAACTTAATTATTTTCCCTAAATGGGTGTTTAGAAATTAAATCTATGAATATGGAACAATATTAAAAAATAAGGCTAGAATAGTTTCACAAAGTTATAATTAGGAAAATGGAATATAATATTATGAAACCTTTTCATCTATATCTAAACATGCATCCATTATACTTATCCTTACATTTTCATCACATATAGTAATCAAAATATATCAATTGGAAGTTCAAACTGAATTATAAAATGGATAAATAATTGAGTATTTTTTTAACCAACCTCATATATAAATAGATCATCTATTAAACGAATTTAATATTGCCCTATCCTAGAGGACAATCATTTGATTTAGTGATTTATTTATATATTAATTATGGTGGTTGTATATTATATAGAAAAATAACATCTTGAAAATATCACAATTTGGTACATTATATAAATTTATGGTGTGGTATGAAACAAAATTATGTTTCACTGTCTACTACTGAAGATGGTTTCATAGCTATATGTAGCTTATGAGTTCAATATTTTGGGATTATATACAGATCTCTAGATTATGGATATAAATTCTAAAAAGTACCAAAAAATTATGACAACATATGTGATTTAAAAACATATAATATTCATGTATCTAAATATAGAAAAAATTTGATGTTAAATATCTCTTTATAGGTATCATTTTCAAAAGTGTGATATAACTCTCAAATAAAATATATCTGAACATTATCTGGATGATAATTGTAAAAATCCACTGGATTTTGTTAGAATGAACTACATATGAAATTAATTAGGAATGAATAATTTTTGTAGATATAAATTCCAAGGGAAAAACATAAGTGTTTACCCATTATGGAAGTTTACCCACCATTGGTCTTTACCCACAGCCAGATTTTATCGAAATTTAGAGTTTACCCACTTGTGGGGCTTTCCCACCATTGGATGTTATGCATTTATGGGGATTACACACCGTTGTATTTTCCCCACCATTACAGTTAACCCATTATATGAGTTTACACTTAATTGGAGTTTTCCAACCATTATAACAACACACCATTGGAAATGACCTATAGTGGGGGTTCGATTAATATTTTTAATTACAATTAATGGTATAATTATTTAATCATTTTAAAAAAATTTATATTAGTTTTTAATCTATAAATATCTTAAGGTTTTATAATGGGTACGTAGACTATCATGAAAACTCGCCGGTCTCACACCAGAAGCTTTAAAGAGACCATTTATCTTCTGCATATTAACCTTCCCTCATACTCATCCATACAAGATGAACAATTTTATATAATGAAATTGAACTGAGAAGTGGTCTAATTTCCAGAAGAGTTATGTAATTCAATGAATCTAGATGATAATTGAGTCATCCTGTAGATTTCAATATGCTAAACTCACATTTGTGAATAAAATATTAGTAACTAAGAAAGATATAAATACTAAGTGGTTCTGTTGTTAATATCATTGGCGCTTAGAGTAATCAAAGACTATGGAATGATAAATTGGTTCTCAAACAAAAAGTGACCATTCCATCAAAGGTTAACATATTATTTTTATCAAAATATTGAGATCATATTTGTGTAAGACATATATTGGATATGAAGAAGTATAAAATGGAATAAAGTTGTTTTATCTTCATGATAATGGTATATTTGAATAAATTAATCTCATGAAGGTGTATAAAATTATTATCAAGGATAAATTAAACGTGATAGTAATACCATCTTGTATGAGGATTCTTTATCAGAGATAATTGGAGATGGAATTGTATGAAGGCCATCATCAACATAGATACATGATGACAGTCATCTTCTATTAATGTTTAATCAACATATGATATTCCAAATGAATGTTGATTTTATAACAAAGAGGAATAATTATGTATATCACTTCTATCTTATAAATCTAAGACGAAATAATAACTTTCAAATAAATATCTAATGATTCATATGATGGATATGTGTAAAAAATCATCCAATTAAAACTCCAAAATATACTTAGATTTCATTTCAGCCATTCTTGAGGGCAAGTGATTGGTATATGAAAATTAATAAGTATAAGTAAAATTATGATATTTTTCTTATGAAGAGTCCATTTAAGTGAGTGAAGATATGTTGTAAACCTTAGAAGTGAAAAATAGTTTCTTATATAGTCATTTAGTATGAGTATATCAATCATGTTGATCACCCAAAAGGACTAAAAATCATTTTTATCCTCCATTAGATTTAAATAATGTTTTAGAATATTAAATAGTGATTGAAGAAATGGAAAATGATCTTGATTCATTGGAAATGAGGTTGATGTTTTTTCAGTTGATGAGTGTATCGACCTAGATATACCCAAGGATCCTCCACCTTTCACATTTTGTAAACCTATAACTCCTTTCTTTGTCTTGGTCAAACATAATCTTTTATCAGAAAGAATTAAATTGAAGTAAATTATGGCTTTTGAATATGTTATTTAGTTTTCATATGATAAAAATGTATGTGATGACTAAAATGTTGAAAATAGTGCTGATGAAGAAGATGAAAATAGAGAAGAAGAAGATGAAGAAGAAGAATGCAAAGATGTTGATGGAAAAACGATATTTTAAATATAGTGGAGATAATGATGGATATAGTTTTGAAGATGGAGTTGGTTTTTATCATGATGTCCTTGATTACCATTTTCGTGTTGAGGATGTCGAGAATCCTCTGTTACAATCATATTCTTCTGGTATATAATTACTTTTTGGTCTGAGGAGAGGCTATTATTATTTCAAGATATATATAATGTTTTTATTGTTAAGTTGGAAGCATCCGTTCATAGGGAGGAATTACAAATCATGTTATTCAACATTATGACACTATAGATAGACACCATTCCATACCTATAATTGATGTGTTGATAGTTGTTGAATCTATATTTTTTTCGAATACCAATGCTAAATATGATGTGTAGATACAATATATGAAGAATGTTAATAAAAATATCTTTTGAGCCTACATCTTATGAGACTGTAGTAGTTGAGAATTATATTGTGTCGTCATCTAGGTTGGATGTCACATCTATTGAGAAATAGAATATATACCCCTGTTATGTCAAACTTGGTATGGAATATACTGACTCTGATAATTGTTGACACCATGTTGACAAAAAGTTGTTTTTTGGTAGCTGGATGATTGTTTTGTGTTGAATTTTTTTGATAATGCTGATATTAATGAAAATATATAATTTCACTTTTCAAATTATCTTAATTTGTGTATACATTATATTCATCATTTAATAATAATAATTCTAAACAAGTTTATTTTAATTGGGATGAATTTTTCTAGAAGAAAAGTAACATTAGACTCACATTCGGTTCAAAATGAGATTACAGTTGTAATGACCCGGACCTCTCCGGCCAATTCCTTTGTCAAAAAGAAGGTCACGAAATGTTCAGGAGTGTAAAATGGACTTCTCCCACACATTCCAGAATTTTAAAACTACACGCCATGTATTGTGAGTACATGCCATGTACCCCCTCACCGGGTATACCCCGTGTTGAAGGTCGTGTCCTTGCCGTGTGAAATAAATGGGTACACGCCGTGTGTCCTAAACTACACGCCGTGTAGTCCCTCCCCACTTACGCATTACCAGTCAGCGGCCATGTGCCATGTTGGAGCCGTGTCTTTGCCATGCGAAATAAATGGGAACACGCCGTGTGTCTAAACTACACGCCGTGTAGTCCCTTCTCGCGTATGCGTTACCCTCAAACCGTGTGTTGACCAGTCAACAGCCGCAGATCCGTGTTGGATGCCGCGTGGAGACCGTGTAAAATATCCGAGTATACGCCATGTACCATAAATTAAACGCCGTGTACTTTTTCGTTTCGCGCCTATAAAAGGAGGTGTCCCCTCATCCTTTTCAACTCACTCCTCTCCTCCCCATTCCCTTGAGCAGAGCTCCCCCAAGAGACTCAAAGGCTCCTTTTCTTCCATAACTTCTTCATCCGAGCTCCGATTTACGATCCTTCAGTGGCCATGGGATCGTAACATCGAGGCGGAACATCTGATATTGGATCCGTTGTCTCTCCTTTGGCCTTTACTTTCCGACTTCCACCTGAGGAGAATTTTTTCGGGACCCGATAGAAGTGACGGATGTCGACGGACGTCTTCTAAAGTTGATCCGGGGGAGCGTTGTGATCAGAACCTGTTTAGGTAGGGATCTTACCTTCGTCTCTCTAATTTTTGCATCATATGGGGTGGGTATCCTCTTTTTTTCTTGAGAAATGGTTGAACCAATAAATGAAGATAATAACTGGTTAAATAATGGGGATGGGGAAGTTGTTATGTTTATCTTTATATCCTGTTATATTATGTTGTGAATTTAATAGGCTTATTCCTACTGAAAATCACTGTCATTGGGGGCCTTTAATTTCGCAATTAAATGTTTCCCTATATTATAGACCGTTTTTGTGAATGGAACCTTGTGGAATGCGTAAATTTGTTTAATCACGTAATGATGGTTGATTTAAAATCTGGGACCCTTATATGATCACCCTGGTTGATAAAAATGGAATAATGGTCATGTGGGTGTTAGAATTGATACATGGCATGTGATGGGGTTGTTTTGTGTGTTGTTGTGGTTTGGGTGAGCAGTGGGACTACGGTTGGCCTGATTATGGGTTGGTGTGAATGCTATGTTAGTGATGGGAAGCAGGGCTGCAATAAATGGTATAAAAGGTATAATGATGTACGGGTTCGGTGTGATTGTTGTAATGGTGGTTGGCAGCGGGGTTGTAGGGATGGGTTGGAATGTGTACAGACTATGGGTTTTGAATAATAAAATTTAATGAATGGTGGGGCTTGGTAATAGAACGGAAATAATAATCATGGGGTTGTTTGGCTAATAAGAAGGACTTGGTTGTGTTCCTTGTGTTTTCCTAACTTGATTTTTGGATGACAGGGATATGTTTTATGAATGATCGATGTGGTTGGTTGTTGATGGTTGCCCAGTAGTTAAGGAACTAAATAAACTAATTCTGCTGAAACGTGAAAACCTAAATGGGGTTGGGGTTGATTGTTGTATGCATACTTCATGGTGGCAGTGCCGAGGCACGTGCTCAGTTTCTCTGTTTAGAATCTATATGTTCGGCTGAGTGTTTGGTTTATATATATATATATATTTATATCTTTGTGTTTTGAATCACCCCACCCATGTTGAGAACATAGTGTCGAACACTCCCATTTCATGGGAGAGGGTGTTTTCACATAGTTACTAGCTCTTTCCTGCTCCTTCTCCCCTAGGTTGTGATGGCTTGAGGCGACCTTACACCTCAGACCCTTCAGGTAGGTTTCGATTGGGGTGGATTGGCCCAAGACTCTTCGGGAAGGTTTGTTTTCCAAGAATCTTCGAGATGAGGCCCAGGTGTCTTCAAGAGAGAGTTCTGTTACTATTACTTTTTCCCAAGAACCATCGGGATGAGGCCCAGGCGTGTGCGGGCGGGTTACGTGGTAGTGAGGCCCAGGTGTGTGCGGGAGGGATACATGGTTGTGAGGTCGAGGTTTGTGCGGGCGGGATACGTGGTTGTGAGGCTCGGGTGTGTGCGGGCGGGATGCGTGGTTGTGAAGCCCAGGTGTGTGCGGGTGGGATGTGTGGTTTGTGAGGCCCAGGTGTGTGTGGGCAAAGAGAGTGTGGCAGCGTTAGGAAATTCTCTATTAGGAAGATCAGATAACTAATGGAAAATGGTGCGGGGTACCCAATACTCTTATTCTTATATACTACTACATGTTGTGATTGTGTTTTTTGTGAGTTTGGATGGTGAGGTTGGGTGGATAGAATTCCTTGCTAGGTTTCTTCTGTTGTTGTCACGGGACATTAGGTTGTCTCCCCACTTGTGCACGAGAGCTTTAGGTTTCCCTATTGAGTATACATGTATTCTCACCCTACGTTTACTTTCAGGTTTCCAGGAGGACTACCCGGGCCATGCGGGGCCCTACTAGTCCGACAGTTGGAGTTTTTGTAGTTGTTGTACTCCTGTTTTCTTTTGGTATTGTACTTGGAGCTTTCTTGTACTTGCACATTGTTATAAATTGTTTAAACATACATGTGGGCTTCATTTGGGATTATTTCTATACCCTTGTTCTTTTCCTTTTTGATGGTTGACTTTTCCTATTTCCCGATCTTAAAATAATAAAATGGTAATGCCTCCCATATTTGTGAAAAACTCATTCCCTTGGTGCTAGTCGCCACCCCAAGGCCTACTGGAGGCGGGACTCTGGGGTCATTATCTCTATTTCACCATTTCCAGCTCAGGAGGGGCATCTTTGGTGGGAGGGGGTCGTGACAGAATGGTATCAGAGGTGATGGTTGAGAGATAGGATGGAGTCTGGAGTTAGGCATAGTGAGGATTGCATGGGATGTTAGGGCAATAGTGTTGGTTAATCTTGGTGCGTGACATGGGCCAGGGAGGATCGGCTAGGAAACCGGATTTTACGGACCCCCGTGATCCGTAGAAGGACTCTAAGCCTACCGAACGACCAAGTGAGACTACATTGATTGCAGGGTAGAGACCCTAGGGAAGGTACATGCATCATCATGATTGTGTTTTACTTGATTTGGGTGTTCTGGGAAAGAAATTGAATAAAATGATAAAATGAAACCTTGTGAAATTCCTTGCTACTTGGGCTTAGGCGGTCTTTGATTACCATACAGCAATGGCACCTGGACGTCGTCCCCGAGTGGCTCAGACGGCTGAGGCCCAGCAGATTCAGGCGGTCGAACAGTTGAGGATTGACCGAGAGGAGGAAGATAGCCAGAGGTAGAAGCCTCTTCATTCTTTCCAGCGGCAAACCCTCAAGAAGTACGAGGGTAGTACTTCAGATATGAAGATGAAGGGATGTCTTGAAGAGCTAGGGATCACTTTTACCTTGATCCGTGCTCTGAGGGAGTACTGGGTTCCTCTAGCAGTCAATCAGCTGAGAGGTTCGGCACTATAGTGGTGGAAGCTCTACCTCGGAGAGAGGATAGAGGTAGAGGTTCCATGGGCTGACTTTGAGAAGGAATTCCGAGAGGAATTCCTTTCTTCCATGATTAAGGTAGAGAAGCGACATGAGTTACTCTCCCTTCAGCAGGGGAGTATGTCGGTACGAGAGTTGGGGCTCAAGTTCAAGGATCTCCTACGCTTTTCTCCATATCTCTTTCCGGATGAGGAGTCTCGAGCGAGGCGTTTGGAGGAGGTGCTTCGTCCTTCTCTCCAATATGTTGTTACCCCCTTCACCCTTCTGACATACATGGCAGTACAGAAGAGGGCAAAGGTTGTAGAGAGTATGCACTCGCTGGGAGGTGCACCACGAGAGGGGATCCAACTGGGCTCGTCGAAGGGGAAGGCAGTCAGCAGCAGGTCTCCTGCGATGGCACCTTCCAGGTTCAGGCCAGTGGAGAGCAGGCCCTAGCATTTCCAGTTTAGATCTTCAGGTCCTCTTCCCTTCTTCACGATTCCAGGACTAAAGTGTTTTTCTTGTGGAGGTTTCGAGCACATTCAGAGTCGGTGCCCGACCCAAGCTCAGTACGGTGGAGGTGGGTAGGTTCAGTGCCCACCTCAGCAGAACCAGTTGCCGGTGAGGCCCATCCAGCAGTAGGAGGACCATGCTCCTCTGAGGGAAGACATTGCAGGAGAAGGTCGGCCTCAGGGTGCTCCTCAGGGACCTCGACCAGGGTGTGGTCAGGGAGGTGGAATACATCAGAGAGGCAGAGGAGCTGGGCGTGGACAGTTGCACGAAGTAGAGTTGACAGCTCCGGCAGGACCAGAGGTGGTGCGAGGTACGATTTGTTTGTTCAGCACTCTTTTTTCTGTTTTGTTCGATTCGGGAGCTTCACACTCCTTTTTTACACCTAGTCTATCCAATTCCTTGGGAATAGACATATGAAGACTTTTTGTACCACTGGTGTTGAGTACACCAGTTGGAGGCCAGACCAGCGTATCTTGTGTTTGTCGGGGATCTGGGCTGACGTTGGGACCACATCGATCTAGTGGGGTCCTTCTTCTGTCACAGATGTAGCCATACTATGTCATCCTAGGCATCGACTGGTTGTTTTCTATTAGTTCCGTTATCGACTGCTTCCAAAGAAGAGTCGTGTTCTCTGACGTGGACAGGTAGCGTGTAGCTTTTTTTGGCGAGAGGAGCTATTAGGTGGGAAGCCGATGTCTAGAGCCTCTCCTTTCCTTGTTAGGTGGGTTATCAGTGGTTCCAGCTGATACAGTGATGATGGATTTCCCAGAGGTTTTTGGGGAGTTCCTCGATGTTTTTCCTGAGGAGGTTGTGACTCTACCCCCCCCCCCCCCCGATGTGATGTTGAGTTCGGGATAGACTTATAGCCTGGTGTCCTTCCGATTTCGATGGCCCCTTATCGGATGGCACCTTCGGAGTGGCGGAAGTTGATAATTCAGATTGACGATCTGACGGTGAGGGGTTTTGTTCGACCCGTCATATCGCCATGGGGTGCTCCAGTTTTGTTCGTGAAGAAATCAGATAGTGGTCTCAGGCTATGCATATACTACCGAAGGTTGAACCAGGTAACGGTCAAGAACCGCTACCCCTTCCAAGGATAGATGATCTCTTCGACCAACTGAGGGGAGCAGGTTGGTTTTCCAAGATTGATCTACGATCTGGATATCATCAGCTGAGGGTAAAAGAAAGATACATCTCAAAGATGGCTTCCAGGTGTAGGTATGGGCACTTCGAGTTTGTAGTGATGCCATTTGGTGTTACGATTGCACCAGCTTTGTTCATGGGACTTATGAACATTGTCTTCTGAGAGTTTCGAGACCGGTTCATCATTGTGTTTATCGATGACATCCTGGTCTACTCAAGATCAGAGGAGGAGCACGTTGAGCATCTCAGGGCAGTCTTGGAAGTCCTTCGACCCCACCATCTTTATGGGAAATTGTCGAAGTGTAAGTTCTTGACGCAATAAGTACACTTACTTGGGCACGTTGTGTCTCAGCATGGAATGTCGGTGGACCCGTCGAAGGTGGAGGCAGTTGTTTCTTGGGCAGCACCCAAGGGCGTGGCAGATGTTTGTAGTTTCCTGGGGTTAGCAGGTTACTATCGGAGGTTCGTTTCAGACTTCTCTCGAGTTGCTACTCCATTGACATCTTTGACTATGAAGAACCAGGTCTTCCTATAGAGCGAGCAGTGCCAGAAAGCATTCATCTACCTAAAGTAGAAGTTGGTCAGTGCTCCCATACTCAGGTTTCCAGAGGAAGGGTTGTTGTATGAGGTGTTTTGTGATTCTTTTGTCCTTGGTCTGGGGTGCGTGCTGATGCAGAAGAAGGGAGTGATCTGTTATGGGTCTGGACAGTTACGCCCTCACGAGCGTACCTATGCCACCCAATGATGTAGAGCTTGTAGTAGTAGTGTTCTCACTGAAGTTGTGGCGACATTACCTCTTTGGGAAGCCCTTTGTGGTCTTCTCAGATCACAAGAGCATGTGTTATTTCTTCTCCCAGTGTGACCTGAACTTACGGCAGTGGAGATGGGTTGAGTTTCTCCAAGACTATGACTTTGAGATCTCTTACACTATAGGTAAGGGAAACGTTGTAGCTGATGCCCTAAGCATGATGTAATATAAGGAGGTGGTTCGGGAATCAACTGTTTCTTGGAAAGAAATGGTAGAGTTGGCCGCCTTGCACTTGGATGAAAGGGTAAAAGGTGTTAGAGGCTATTTCTTTCAGATGATGGTGCAGTCCTCCTTGTTGCAGCAGGTGGAAGAGTCTCAGTGGGGGGACTCTGAGGATGATGTGATGTGGGATCATGTCGATCAGGGAAACACTCTAGTGGGATGGTCAGAGGATAGCCGACATCGGATGCTTTTCCATGGATGGTTGTTTCTTCCAGAGACAATGTGTGAGGGAGTTCTCCGTGAATTTAGTAGCTCAGCCTTGGCTGTACATCCAAGAGTTTCAAAAATGTACCGAGGCCTGAGGGAACAATTTTGGTGGCCCGGGGTGAAACAGGAATTGGCGGAGTTTGTGGCTAAATGTATATTGTGTCAGCAAGTGAAGGCAGAACACTGTGTTCCCAGTGGTTTGTTGCATCCTTTAGATTTTCCCGAGTGGAAGTGGGATGAAATCTCAATGGAATTCATCACAAGACTACCAAGAGCTCAGGGTGGTTATGATGTTATTTGGGTAGTGGTGGATCGGCAGACGAAATCATCTCAATTCTTAGCAATTAAGGAGTCAGGCCTGGTGAGTACCTTATCACAGAGGTGCATAGACGAGGTGGTGTATTTTCATGGAGTTACAAAGACCATAATCTCATATTGGGATACTTGGTTTACCTCACGAGTCTGGAGGGGGTTACAGCATTTTTTTGGCACCTAGCTACGCCTTATCACTGCTTACCACCCCCATACCGATGGGAAGACAGAGCAAACTATCCAGACGTTGGAGGAAATGATGCGAGCATGCGTTCTGGATTTCAGAGTATAATGGGTATGAAATTTTCCTTTAGCAGAGTTTTCCTACAACAACAGCTTCCACTATACTATTGGCATGGAATCGTTTGAGGCTTTGTATGGAAAACCATGTCGTTCACCCATTTGCTAGGCAGAGGATGGTGAGACAGGTGCTCTTGGGCTAGAGGTAGTACAGAGCACCACGGAGAAAGTCCAGCTTGTATGTGAGAGGATGAAAGTGGCTCAAGACTGATAGAAGCCTTATGCTGATCGTTGGAGGAGGCCCTTGGAGTTCAAGGTGGTAGATCATGTGTTCTTGAAGGATTCTCCTCGATGGGGGCAGCGGAGATTTGGGAAAGGGAGAAAGCTCTCACCTAGGATCATCAGTCCCTTTGAGGTGCTGAGGCGAGCTAGCGAGAAGGCATATCAGCTGGCCCTGCCTCCTTAGTTGGAGAAGGTTCATGATGTCTTTCACGTCTCCCAGCTACGTCGATACTTACACGACGACTCTCACATTATCGACTACGGAGAGCTAGATATGGGAGACGATGCGGCCGTCGAGGAACGACCAATCAGAATCGAGGATCGTAAGGTGAAGGTGCTCCGTGGACGAACCATTCCATTGTTTTGTGTGTTTTGGAGGAATGGCGGCCTCAAGGAGAGAACTTGGGAGTGGGAGACCCAGATGCACGCTCAGTACCCAGTGTTGTTTTGACTTGTGTTTGTTCTTCTGAGCTTTGTGTTGATGTTATACTATGTACCTTTGATACGGAAAGCTTGGCTTGTCGGTTGTGAGACCTTTTGTTTCCTTCTTATCTTGATGTGTGTAGCATGTTCGGATGAGTGGGAAAAAGGGAAAAAACTGATCCTCAATCGAGATGCATTAATGCGGATGCGATTGAACCCATGCGGGCGAGTCAGTGCCGCCTAAAGCGGATAATATCTCGACATAGGAGAAGGAATTTCCCCAAACCACATGTTCGGGCAGTGTGTTGGTTGTGTGGTGTTGGGGGTAGTGCGAGTTGAAAAATACTAATGTATGAAAGTGGGAAGACCCAATTCTTAATCGAGACGCATTAATGAGGATGTGATTAAACCCGTGCGGGCGAGTCAATGCCGCCTAAAGCGGCTAATATATCGACATAAGAGAAGGAATTCCTAACGCATATGATTAGGGTTGTTGGTTGGGTTCCTGTTATAACAAGAACCCTAAGAGGTCTCTTGTTGGGTTCCTCTAGGTTGGTTTTTGAATTCTCGGGGACGAGAATGTTTTAAGAGGTATCTGATGTAATGGCCCATACCTCTCCGGCCCATTCCTTTGTCAAAAAAAAGGTCACGAAATGTTCTGCAGGGTAAAATGGACATTTCCAACAGTTTCCAGAATTTTGAAACTACACACCGTGTATTGTGAGTACATTTCGTGTACCCCCTCTCCAGGTATACCCCTTGTTGAAGGTCGTGTCCTTGCCGTGTGAAATAAATGGTTACACGCCGTGTGTCCTAAACTACACGCCGTGTAGTCCCTCCCTGGGTACGCGTTACCAGTCAATGACCATGTGCCATGTTTGAGCCATTTCTTTTCCATGTGAAATAAATGGGTACACGCCATGTGTCTAAACTACACACCGTGTAGTCCCTCCACGCATATGCATTACCCTCAAACCGTGTGTTAACTAGTCAACAGCCGTGGAGCTGTGTTGGAAGTCGCGTGGAGACCATGTAAAATAACCGAGTACACGTCGTGTACCATAAAGTACACGTCGTGTACATTTTGTTTTCTCTCCTATAAATGGATGGGTCCCCTCCTCTTTTTCAAATCACTCCTCTCCTCCCCATTCCTCTGAGCAGAGCTCTCCCAAGAGACTCAAAAGATCATTTTCTTCCATAACTTCTTCGTCCGAGCTCTGATTTACGATCCGTCAGCGGCCACAGGATTGTAACGATGAGGTGGAACTTCTAAGCTTGGATCTGTTGTCTCTCCTTCAGCTTTTCCTTTCCAAATTCTACCTAAGGAGGGTTTCTCTGGGACCCGACAGAAGTGACGGACACCGACAGACTTCTTCTAATGTTGATCCGGGGGAGCGTTGTGATCATAACATGTTGAGGTAGGGATCTTACCTTCGTCTCTATAATTTTTGAATCATATGGGGTGGGTATCCTCTTGTTTTCATGAGAAATGTTTGAACCAATAATTGAAGATAATAACTGGTTAATGAACGGGGATGGGGAAGTTGTTAGGTTTATCTTTATATCCTGTGATATTATGTTGTGAATTGAATAGGCTTATACCTACTGAAAATCATGGTCATTGGGGGAATTTTCTTGTGCAATTAAATGTTTCCCTTTCTTATAGACCATTTTTGTGAATGCAACCTTGTGGAATGTGGAAATTTGGTTATTCACATAATGTTGGAAGATTTAATATCTGGGACCCTTGTTTGGTCACCCCGGTTGAAAAAAACAGAATAATGAACATGTGGGTGTTGGCTTGGATACATGGCATGTGATGGGGGTGTTTTGTGGGTTGTTGTGGTTTGGGTGAGCAGCGGGACTACGATTGGATTGGTTATGGGTTGGTGTGAATGCTATGTTAGTGATGGGCAGTGGGGCTGCAATAAATGGTATTAAAGGGATAATGATGTACGGGTTTGTGTGATTATGGTTATAGTGGTTGGCAGGGGGGCTGTAGGGATGGGTTGGAATGTGTACGGAATAAGGGTTGTGAATAATAAAATTTAATGAATTGTGGGGCTTGGTAATGGAACGGAAATAATAATCATGGGGATGTGTGGCTAATAAGAAGGACTTCATTGTGTTGCTTGTGTTTTCCTAACTTGATATGTGGATGATAAGCGTATGTTTAATGAGCGATCGATGTGGTTGGTTTTGGATGGTTTCCCAGTAGTTAAGGAACTAAATAAACTAATTCTACTGAAACATGAAAACCTAGATGGGGTTGGGGTTGTTTGTTGTATGCATGCTTTTTGGTAGTAGTGTCGAGGCACGTGCTCAGTTTCTCTATTTAAAACCCATAGGTTAGGGTGAGTGTTTGGTTTATATATATATATCTGTATCTTTGTGTTTTGATGCACCCAACCCATGTTGAGCACTTAGTGGCAAACACTCCCATTTCATGGAAGAGGGTGTTTTCCCATAGTTACTAGCTCCTTCCTTCTCCTTCTCTCCTATGATGTGATGGCTTGAGGCAACCTTACACCTATGACCCTTCAGGTAGGTTTCGATTGGGGTGGATTGGCCCAAGACTCTTCAGGAAGGTTTTTTTCCCAAGAATCATCGAGATGAGGCCCTGGTGTCTTCGGGTGAGAGTTCTGTTACTATTAACTTTTCCCAAGAACCTTCGGGATGAGTCCCAGGTGTGTGCGGGTGGTTTACATTGTTGTGAGGCCTAGGTGTGTGCGGGCGGGATACGTGGTTGTGAGGACCAGTTATGTGCGGGCGGGATACGTGGTTGTGAGGCCCAGGTGTGTGCGGGTGGGATGCGTGGTTGTGAGGCCCAGGTGTGTGCGGGCAGGATGTGTGGTTTGTGAGGACCATGTGTGTTCAGACGGAGAGAGTGTGGCAGCGTCAGGACGTTTACCGTTAGGAAGATCTGCTGACTAATGAGAAATGGTGTGGGGTACCCAATAATCTTGTTCATATAGACTACTACCTGTTGTGATTGTGTTTTTTGTGAGTGTGGCTAGTGAGGTTGGGTGGAGAGAATTCCTTGCTAGGTTTCTTCTGTTGTTCTCACGGGACATTAGGATGTCTCTCCACTTGAGCATGAGATCTTTAGGTTTCCCTACTGAGTATACTTGTATTCTCACCCAATGTTTACCTTCACGTTTCCAGGAGGACTACCAGGGTCGTGCGGGACCCTACTAGTCGGACAATAGGAGTTTTTGTAGTTGCTATACTCTTGTTTTCTTTTGGTATTATACTTTTAGATTTCTTGTACTTGCACCTTTTTATAAATTGTTTAAACATGCATGTGGTCTTGGTTTGGGTTTATTTCAATATAATTGTTCTTTTCCTTTTTGGTGGTTCACTTGTCCTATTTCCTGATCTTAAAATGATAAAAGGGTAATGCCTCCCATATTTGTGAAAACCTCATACCCTTGGTGCTAGTTGCCACCTCGGGGCCTACTGGAGGCGGGACTCGGGGGTCATTATCTCCCTGTCACCATTGTCAGCTCAGGAGGGACATCTTTGGTGGGAGGGGGTCGTGACAATGGTCATAAAGAGAAATATATTCATACTATTCATGGATTTGATGTATACCTAATGATAATTTTTTAATAATAGAGTTATAATAAATCATATGTATTTTGTAAACCTTTTGATGCATGATTTATAAAAAATCAAGGTTAAAATATTCTTCCAATTGTGTTATCCTTTAGATTTAATGAAAAAATTACTATATTAATGTGAAGTTAAAAAAATTCTATTATAAGTCTCTTGATTCAATTTTTAGACTTAAAATTCTCAATTTCATGATAATGTCCTGATATTTGAATAAGTATAGTGGATGAATTTTTTTTTGAAGAAAATGATTTATGGTCTCAGTTCTTCGGTGTGAAATATCCAAATGAAGATTATTTAGAAGGATGAGTTGGTTTATCGAAACAATATAAGATGAATATTCCAGTTCTCTGTTAGACTAATAATCCAACAAAATATATTTTTAGAAATTTAAGTAAGATTTTTATATCCTAATCATAATGGGAATAATTTTTATAAAGTCGATGTTTTAGGAACTAGTACATTAGACAAGGTGTGACACTGAACAATGAAAGAATAATTATTTTTTGGGATATGTTGAGACCTATGAAAATTAATATAGTGGGTATGGTTTTTTTGTATGATGTAAATAATAAAATAATAGATAAATCAAAAAATTATTTATCCATTTCCCTCAATTTGAATTACTAATTGTCTTTCAAGTGGGAAATTTTTTTCCCTTTAAATGTTGAGCATGAATGAAAATAAGTACACTAAATTATTTTTCAGCAGTTCTTGTATCATGAGGGTGAAGTATATTAGGCAAGTTCTATCGCTAATAACTGAATTGGACTTATAATCATAAATCTGGGAGTGGGATAAAATGATGGTTTTTTTATGTTTGTCATATTTTTTTCCATGAGATAATGGACACAACTTATAAAGATTAAGGAAATGATTACATATGATACATTATGTATATATAAAGTTAATTAAAAATACGACTTCATTATTACAGTGATGAAATATTATTGAGAAATTGGTTTCAAGAATAATAATGTAGAGATATGTGATCATTTTTCAAGTTTTCAAAGAAATGTAATCAACTGTCAACATAAAAATAAGAAAATCGGACTGAAAATCAGAATCATTGTTGTGTTTGAAAATAATGTCAAACGAAGGATTAATTTTTTAGATGATTTATGATGTTTCAATAAGGGATTATAAGTATTTAATAATTCAATATTCATCATAAATTTAAGTGTAATTTATGTTTCTGGATATTTGGTTGACTAAGAAAAATTTATAGAATCCCACAAAAACCATTTTTGGTTCACCTATAAATATTGAAATAAAATTTTAAAAACTAACAATAATGAATTATTAATGAGTGGGGTTGGAGAAATAATTTTTTCTAGAGATATGATGTTTATATATTTTTCTTTCATAAGGAGGTTTTCAAATAATACGAATAAAGGAGAAGAGATAAGATCATAATCAAGGATTATATAATCGAATTGAGAAATCAGACAAGGATTTCTTGATTTAGACAATAGTAGTTCATTGTTGACTCCATCATAATAAGACTAAATTATGTTTCTATATCATTCAATCAAACCGAGGAATCTAAACTGGAAGTAATTATTAGTGTCATTTGTAATTATTTCCCGATGCTAGATAAGAAGGCGAAAAATTGTATTGAATAACTTATTTAGGAAGGATGATCATGTATCATCGAAACTTGTTTCCTAAACCAATTTTAATACAAAATTTTCTCTAATTGATTCATATGAACTATTTTATTGAATATGATGTGATATGATTGTTAGGGCATATCCTAATTGTTATATTCTACACAAAAGGATTATTTTCTAGTTGATTTTGAGGTATTTGGTTGTTTTCAATCCATACCATAGATGCTAAAAATATTTTTGAATAGTAAAACCTGAATTTTTTCATATGGATGTATCATTTTTTTAATGATAGTTATAATAGTATATCATTTTCAAGAAGTTGTTAAAAAAATAACGAAACATAAAATAAAAATATATCACTAATACACTCCCTTTAAATAATAATGATATTTAAATTTGATGGCGAACTAAAAATTGGTATCATTGTTGAAGGATCACATACTGTAATCTTTAATAATGCTTTGAATATAAATTTTTTAAGAATGATCTAAATTGTGTGTAATGTTAGGGGATTCTTACCTATGATTGTAAGCACCATCATGTCATGAAGATAGTGTTGCCTTATCATATGTTCTGGTTATAATGTTTGTGAAGCTGTGACATATATTTCCTCATATTATTGAGTATGTTCTTATTATATCTATAGATAATAACATTTTATGGAATTAAATAAGGTTCATTAATTATTTACTCTCATCTATTTTTTATGTATACTTTTTAAGAGTTAAGGGTGTTTCTAGGGAAATAGGAATCATGGTATCCTTAAAAAAATTATAAATGCAATAGAAATGTAAATAATTAAATCATAGAAAATTTGAGGTTGATGTGTGAAGATATCAGGATGGATGAATATGTATCTTTTTGTTTCATCTACACATGGGAGAATTAAATTTTTTTAGTTTTAGATGTCTAAGTTAAATTCCATATGATTCTATAGTAGTTTAAATGGTCTTAATAATTCTTCCAAAAAGTTTTATGACAATTTTTCTTAATTTAAATATAGAGATCCCAAAAAATTATCACTCGATGTATTTCATAGGACTCTCATATTTTTTGAAATGACAATAAAAAATTTTACTCATGGAAAAAAAGATGATAAAGAAATTTCATTCCATGCTTCCAAGAATGAAAATTAAAAAAAAGATTATTTTTGAAGAATATACTGGTGATTCTGATTCTAAAAATGAGGTATGTAAAAATCTTGTTGTATATTTATATTTTTTTTCTATAATTTTCGAAATAGGTATATAAAAATATAATTGGAAACATCCCCTTAAATTTTCTCGAGTGTGGATATTTTGGGAAATATTTGGACAAATGTCATCGCAGAAATAAAAAAGATGATAGTGAAGAAGATGATAGATGGTACAAAAGTTAATCTAATAAGCATAGTGATAATGATAATTATAATTCCCAAAAAGGATAAAAATTTCTCTAAATCCAAAGGGATAATATTATTAAATAATTATAATATTGAAGAAGAGCGTGAATCGTTATCAAAAATGTTTATATTTAATTATAGAATACTTTAATTTTAATAGTTAACAATAAAGAGTTTAAAAGAATCAATTATTATAAAGAATAATAAACCAATTATAATTTTAACAAAAAGAATATTTGAAATCATATTGGAGAAATATTTGGAAGATTTAAAATGAAATCGGGAAACAGAAAATCATTGTCTCTTTAACCATAAATAATTAATTCTTTCCTAATGAGAATATCAATATGGTTGAAGAAATTAATTATGTAAATATAAATATTGACAGGGAAAATATTTTTAATAAAAATCTGGATGTAAGGTTTATGAAAAATTTAGTATAGTTTAAACATCTAAAAAAACATTCAGAAACCAAAAATATGGTTAGATGTTTTTATAATTCTCTCTACAATGTTGTTCAATGTTCTAAGAAATGGTAAACCCGGGAAGGACTAAAAAATAAAAAACAACGTTTTTGAATAATGATAACAAAATGAGATGATATTTTTGGTAAAGCTATATATATGGACAAGAAAAACAAATCGGAGATGTAATAAGTTTCAAAAAATTATGAATCCCAAAAGGATTTTATTAATTCCAATTTCGATAAGATTGAAATGATAACCATGATGAAGAAGGAGATTCTAGTTGATAATTGGATGTCTATTGTTCCATAATGTGTAGATTAGAAGGTTTCTGAGAATCATTCTAACAAATATTGTTAGTATTGAAGTTTTAGTGGGAAATTAAATTTCTAATTAAAATTCGTGTATTTTGGTGAACTCAAACACATGGAAAATATGTGTTTTTTTAATAAAAATTTATTACTATTCTTCAAAATAATTAATGTAATGTTTTTAGGGGATTAAATCCACAAAACGGAAATAGTATAAGAGGGATTTTTAGAAGAAACCTAAGAAGGTTAGTGTAAAATTTGAAAATAGATTTCCAGCATAGAGAACTAAATATCAATGTTATGAACAACCTAGAGACCTTAAAAGGGTTTCCATGTTTTTCTTCTATCACAATAAGACTTTTTCAACTATTCTTTGAAGATATCAATTAATAATGATAAATAGAAATACAGAACTACTGTTTTTATGACATCTCTCAAAGAATAAAATGGGCAATGATCTTTGATTTTGGATAGTGAGTGTCATTATCATTTGATTATAAATTCAAATTTCTAAATTCAATTCTAATGATGTAAAATAAAGAATAGCGACAATAGGAAATGATGAATCTCTCGGACTCAATGATGATTGGTCAATAATCATTGAGACATAAATGATGAAATCTAAAATGCTTTGTTTTTATGATGTAAGGTTGAAAAACTTTCTATGTTCATAAAAACATTGTTTTGAAGGGAATGATTTTTTTAGAAAATTTATATTTTTTATGTTATGATTGGATGATTAGAAATTAGTCACAATTAAAAAACATACAAAATGAATATTATTTAATGTTTTAAAGGATTAAAAACATTATTACATAAGAATGGTCGATGAAAATTAGTTTTTGCATAGAAGGATGGGAAACATTTGTCAGAAATATATGAGCATGTTATAAAAGCGAGACAGTGTCCATTTTATTCCTGATATATCAAGAATAATATTTTAGTGCAGGAAAATATTTCAAAAATGGAGGATTTCTAATTTTATGTATTATAAAGATTAAATTTAATCAAAATGACCCATGGAAAATAATTATTACAATATTTTTAGTCAAATGAGTAGACAATTAAATCATGGAGACTAATGTTTAATCACATTAATTAATGATTTTACTCAAACAACATATGTTATGTATATGAAACACAAGACAAATAATCTAAAAAATATTAAATGTATTTGGAGGAAATCTGTGAAGGAATGTGAGTGTTTGGTGATGATATTGAGAACTAAAATTTAGGGTGGATATAGAAAATTAATAATTTTAATATTATATTTAAAATTATGTAACTTGGAATGAGTTCATTACACCATACACTCATAAAAATTGTGTTTTGAAAGGAATAAGATTTTTTGGTTGAAATGGGAAGAACTATGTCACTCAAACATGGACAGTTTCATTAGATTTGTAGGAAATCGTTGAGTACTGCTATTTATATTAAAAACTAAGGATTATATAGGTCATATTTAGATATGGGTATATTTGAGATGTTTTTTTGAAAATATAAATTCATGAAAGACTTATGAGTTTTTGGTAGTCCATGCATCATAAAAAAGAATGGTGGAATCCCTCTAAATTTTTATAAGGGTGAAAAATGATATATTTTTTAATTTATATTCTATAGATGGAAGATGATATAAATATTTCAACAATTTTTCATTAAGAATAGTTAACTCAATTGATTTTAATGTAATTTTAAAAGATGAGGAAGTTAGAAAAACTCATGAAGATAAAGAAGAAGATTAGGTAGAATGAAATTCTAATAAGGATTATGATAAGGATGAAAACAATTACAATTCATCTTAAGAAGAAGAATCAAAATAAACTATTTATAGTGGTTAATAATAATAAAAATAATATCATACTAGGATGAGCTAGCATGTGGAAGTTGGAAAAATTAATAGTGATCAATATAAAAGTGTTAAAAAAGAATAAAAATAAAAAATATTTATTAATATTCTAAAGTTTATCCAAAGATGTGAATGAATCTTTTAAGAACCAAGAATTGGTTCAGGCTATGAAATAAAAGGTTGATCAGATTAAAAATAATGATACATGGGAACTCGTACCTAATCCAGATAAGAAAATGATATTTTTAAACAATGGTTTTTTTGAATAAGATGAGTGTAGTTGGTGATGCGATAAGAAGCAAAGTAAAATGAGTTTAAAAATGTTATACAAAAATGAAAGGCTTTGACATCAATGAAACCATTGATCATGTGGAATGGTTATAAAAAATATTAATTTTTTTTATCTCTACACAATGTTGTTAAAAATAATTCAGAAGGATGTGAAATCAGATTTTTTGAATGGTGATCTTGATGAGGAAGTTATATTAAACATCCATGTTTATGGTTTTTGATAATTATGAATATTATTCTAGAATTTGAAGAAATTATTGTAATGGATAAAACCATTCATGTTAATGGTATTCCAAATGTTATAGTTTATTAAGGAAGAAAGGATTAATGAAAGCAGGACTTTATAGATACCTTTATGTTAAATAAAGACATGTTTTATAATTTGATATAACTATTTATGTCGATTTAATTATCTTTACTGGGAATGATGAATGGAATTATAATTGTTTTAAGAGATGAAAATGCATTTTGAGATGTCTATATTGGGTCAAGTAAATTACATTATTGTTTAAAAAATATCAGAAACTAGTAAACATATGTTTCATTCCCAATAAATTTTTTTCTATGTAATTCATAAGATATTCTACAAGGATAATTTGATATATGTTTTCACAAAAAAAATTAGTAGGAACCATTTTGAATAAATATATAGAAGGTAATGAAGATGAACAAAAATAGTTTTGGATGCTGATAGAAATTTTTTTTTATTTGACTACCCAAATAAAAGACATTTTTTATACATTTTCCATATGTGAAATATTTCATATTTCCCTAAGAGAATTTTATTTCTTTGTAGGAAAATTAATTCACATATATAAAAAATGAACAAAAAAATTCCGAATCTGTTATAAAATCCTAGAAATTATTCATTTGTATGGGTCATCAAATACTGATTTGGTAGAAAATATTTATGATAGAAGATAAAAATACGGTGAATTTTTCTCTTTAAGAAATGATTTATAGTTGGAATTCAATAAATAAAATACAGTAACTCTTACAATTGGTGAATCTGAGTATGTTGATGCAACATAAGTTGCTACATAATTTATGGGGAGGGAGACTCTGTTTTTATATTTACACACCATAATGAAGTTAACAATTCGCATGGTTTTCCATAATCAATGTCTCATCATCCTTAGTATAAATACATCATGAAATTATTATTCAAAACATATTGATATAAATTTTCATTTTGTAAAATATTCTGTGAAGAAGAGTGAATGGATGTTAGAGTATGCTCCTACATCCAAACATGTTGGTGTCATTTTAAAAGAACCATTACCGAAGGAAACTTTTTCTAAAATGAGGATAAACATAGGAATTCGACTATATTATTCTCATGGATTATGTATATGTTCTTTTCTAACTATCATTTTTTTATTGGATAGTGTTTTAAAGGGGGTATTTTTTTAGATTAATATCAATTTTTATGTGCAAAACATTATTGGGAATCATATAAATTAGGTGAGTTTTGGGTAAGATATGAATACGTAATGTAATTGCTTAAAATATTCTATCTTCTTGTTGGAGTGGTTTTATGGACAAACATTAATTGGAATCTGAAATAATAATAAATATGTGAACAATTTTATGAATAATGGATGATGTTGTTTCATAAGTTACATCATTTAAATAACATGGTGTTACTATCAATAATTAATTTTTTTGTATAAATATTATGGTCACGTAGTCCAATAATTACTATTATTAAATCCATAAATTGAGGTTGCAAATTTGAATTATTTTTATTTCATAGTTGAAAAAATTTTCTAAAGTGGGAGATTTTTTTGTCACTGATGGAAATAAGTTGTTCTTAGAAGCTGAATGGTTGTTTGTTTTGTCATTTTTTATCAAATAAGATAGAGAATAAAATAAATTAGTTCAATTCATAAAAGGGAACAATCTGAATTACAATCATATTAATGATTTTGAATTCATAATGATTAGTAATTCCACAAATTTTAAGAATATGTTTCTTGAAATAAAATGCTCATCAAGTAGACCATGGTACCGAATTTATTTTCTAATCATAATGAGGAATTGAATTGGATTCTGCATGGATATGATGCATACCTGGTGATGATTTTATGATTGTGTATTTCACATAAACCATGTGTACAATATAAATTTTTTTAGGCATGGTTTATAATGAAAATGAGTAGAAAATGTTATTCCATTTGTATTGATGTTTTATTAGAAAGAATGAAAATGAATAAAGGATTGGTAGTTACAAAACCAACCATTATGAGTCGACAAATTCTCTATAGATCACTAACATTCATAATGACATTATAAAGTCATGATACAAGATGACTTTTTGTAAAAGTGGATATTTCATGAATTTTAATATTTCTGGTCCCAAATTATAAGCACAAGATCATCAAACACAAAGTTTTTTAATGGTTTAGATTGTTTATTGGATTGAGGGATAATAAAGATTCTTGTTTTTAGTCAGTTTAATAATGTAAATGAAATAAATATTTTGGGAAACATTTTTTCATGATTTATCAAAGTCATAAAAATTATAATATTTCCAAATATGAAACTATGGGAATTGATCTATTGGATGCAGTGTGCCACCAAAAATTGGAGGCATAGTTTTATTGATGGGAGATATTGAAAAAAATGAAAATGATGGGATGAAAGAATTATTTTTGGTACCAAATAAATAATGACCATTAATGATCAATCCGCTATTTATTCAACCATTTTAATCGAGATGAATTTTTGATTGTTTCTCATTTAAGAAATATTATTGCCATATACATATTGGTCAAAAATGAAAATAATAACTACAATTTTTTTCATGAGTTATTGTATCATGTTGGTTAAGTCACTCAAACTAGAGGTGTCAATTATGTATTCATCATCCACAAGATCACTGAACTAATAAATTAAGTGAAGAATAATTTCATGAATCATGTAAATGTTTATTTAAGGGGATTATGTTCACTGTTGAATAAGTCATAATAATGGGTTTTATATGTTTCATTTTAAGGAGAGAAAAATTATAAAGAATCATAATTATTCATTATAATGAATAAATTTGATTTTGCATTTGGTTATGAGAATAATATTGATAAGATATAAATTTTTAATTGTTTTTGGAGAAACATATTAATATTTCAACATTTTTATAAAAAAAATTAATTGAAAAACACGATATAGTCTTAGTATTGTACAAAATCTCTAAGTTGAGTTGATGTTGTGTGAAGATTCGAGATATTTTTATAAGAGTTGAGAATCATTGATAATTTCATGATTCCCCAAAATTTAAAGGATAATTTCTGTTTTTGTTTTTTTTATGACTATGAATGATTTTTAGAATCCAAACCAATCCATTTTATTGGTTCATATAAATTGTGAAAGTAGATTGTACATAAAATCATAGATGTCATGTTGGAGAAGGAAAGAGGAGAGCTGAAGAATTATAGTGGAAGTAGTTTTCAAATTGTTGTTTCCATAGGGATTTTTGTGGATATATGATGAAAGGAGAAGACAGATGATCGTATGTAGAGTTTTTGGACATGGATATAAAAATAAAACTAGGATTTCCTGATTCAGAAAGAAGATCAGTATTGTCTCAATTGTATTCCGACTGAATAGTATTTTCATATTAATTAATAGTTATGAGTAATGGAATGGGAAATCTAACAATGTTTTCTTATGAAGTTCAGAAGAAGTTCTTCTCTTTTAGTGGGAAAGAATTTGAATAATTTTTTGGAAGATATTACATGGAAATATGATCATGCTTCATAATAAAATTTTTAATACATCATTTCATTATACTTAAAGAAAATTTAATGTTGTGTTGAATATAGTGATACATGAGTGTCATGTAATATCCTACTCATTTTATTCCACAAAAAATGGTTTTTTCTAGTATATTTTGTGGTATTGGATTGTTTTCATACCATAACAAGGATATATCTAATCATGTTGATTAGTGAACCTTGTAAAATATTGTCATCATGGGATTTTGTGATGGTTTTGTTTTAAAAAAAATTGATAAGACTTTAAGAGGAGGGTAAGTTTGTTTCAAAAATAAAGAATCTTAAAAGAGAAATATATCTCTGGTTCACCCCTCCCCCTCTCAGTGAAACTTGATATTTTCTGAGCACTTAAAATATAAAGATACTATTATATATTTTTTTGTAGAGATAGATCATAATGGATCATTTGTGGAGTATAAAAATTGTTTGTTGATATTGCTATGTTTTTTATTATACATTCCTTATATAAATGTTCTTTTCACTACTGGAAAACTAACCTATACCAATGGTTTGGAACTGTTGGTATAGGCCTCCAAACCGTTGTTATAGCCTATACCAATGGTTTGGAGAACCGTTTCTGAGTAAGCCGTTGGGATAGGTCTATACCAACGGTTTTCCCAAAACTGTTGGTATAGACCTATCCCAACGGTTTTGGAAACCGTTGGTATAATTAATATGAAAATATATACCAACTGTTATGGAACCGTTGGTATATGTATTCCAAAAAAAACATTTGCTGGGATTTGATCCCAGGAACTCTAGTTTATTATTCAATAACATAACCACAAACCTAACATGACTTTTTTTAACATAATTACATAAATATATATATGTATTCTCATAATGATTTTAAATTTTGATTTATATAATGTTCTGGGTAAGAAGAAATGATAAAAAATCAAAGGATATATACCAATGGTTGTCATCTTTCCCAACGGTTTGCCAAAACCGTTGGGAAAGGTGGCCAAATTGTGGGCTTTCCCAACGGTTTGGCCAAACCGTTGGGAAAGGTGGCCTCAAAGTGGGATTTCCCAACGGTTTAGCCAAACTGTTGGGAAAGGGAACCTATACCAATGGTTTTTATGAACCGTTGGTATAGAGGCGTTCGGAAAGGTCAGATTTCCAGTAGTGTTTGGGGATAATTCCATTGTAATAGATTGTATACCCTTTCAGTATCATGATGTTTCTCCAGTTCCAGTAGATGCAATTACCAGATCTGACATAAAGTCATTCATAAAAAGGGATCTCTATAAAATTGGTGGGATATTAGAAAATAAACCACCTCTAAACAACCATATTAGTGAGAATGATGATTATCATCTATTAGAGCCTACTATCTAATAAATTCAACCCAAAAAATATTCATTGAATTCAAGAAGTTTAAATAGAGAATAAAAACGTTATTTTTATCTGATTTAGTAATATATGGATTGAAGACTTCATTTTATACTAGTATGGATGACATGCAGGATAGGTTGAAGCAATTTCATTCAGTTCATTATACATCCAGTGCACCATCACATTCCATGGATCTTGAGCCACTCAGATAAATTGTGAGAGAACAATATTGACCTTTTTTAGATCATGTTCATGACATCCCCCAAGTGATTTTGAGGCATATTAGGCATTATAATGACCATGTTAATAATATGGTTATTGAGTTACCTTATGAGTTCAGAGTTGATAGGGAGATCATTACAAAGTCTATAAAGTTTTATCTTCTGAGGATCTACACTATTAATGACATCAAATCCCACTTTAATTTCATTAATGAGAACCTTCAAATTACTCCAATTTCTAATGTATTTAGTGAATATGTCAATAAAATGAAATAGATGACCCTAATTATCATATTTGTTATGGAGGATAACAAGTACTTCTAACATTCATCGGAAGGAGGAGTAAATATTAACATGGATATCAAAAATCCAATGAAGCCCTTTATTCATGTTTCTTGAATGATAGTGGTGGATCATGATGTCATAGAAGTGTTGTTTCATCTCACTCAACCATTCACAAAAACATAGGTCTTTTATGAATCTATTACCTAAGATCCCAATTGTTCATTACCTTCTCAGTTTCATCATTTCAGTTTGACTCCCATTGAAGCAGTTCTACATCTCAAGACAACTATTTCTTCATTAAATTTCAGTTTTTATATTCAAATATTGATAATCCAAAAATGCGGATAATTATTATGGAATTTATTGACAATTATGTAATCTGTTGATACCTGTATAAGTTTGACTTTTATATTATTTTTCATATCCTTGATATATTCCATTATTATATTCTATTATTGAAAATTCAATATATCATTGGTATAAATTTTATTATATATTTTGTATACAATTTTTCTTCATGTTACACAAGATATTTAAACCCTCAGATTACATGTCAACATTTTATGTTGACATGTAATGTATATTTTTTAACTGTATTTTTTTTATACCCATGTTAATTATTTTTATGATTATAAAATTACATGGTATATGATCATCAAAAATAAGGTTACTATTGGAAGATCCGTGTTCTAATGCTCATAAATCATCTTAATTTATTTTTAATGGTTTTTATTCATTATAAAATTATTTTTAAATATAATTCGGTATAGAAAAGATTTTTAAATGTTCTTTAATGACCTACCACCACACATTACTCAACAAATGTAATGACCCACCATCATTATTGAGTCACCGTTAGGAAGAAAATTTGGATTCAAATTAAAAAAATTAACCTCCAAAACGGATTCACTATTCAGGATGACTCACCATAAATATTATGTCACATATAGATGACATACCCAATAACATAACCATTACCATCAAATTTAAGAAATTGTAGAAAAGATCTACCACCTAAAAATACACACCACTGAGATATGTCAGCATTGGGAATTACCTGCGGCAAGATGACTAACTGTCTGCCTGGCTTAGTGTTAGACTCTCTCTCCACCAGCTTATGTCACCACCATGATGAGTCACCATAATAGTTGTCTCATTTCAAGGATAGTCATCCCTAGTTCTATGAATAATTTAAAAAAAATTATTATAATGGATATATTATTGAATGTATGGAAAAGAATTATTTTATATTTTTTTATTAAATATTGAATGGATTCATTAATGTGTTTGTCAGTATAAAATATGATGTGTAGGAGATCTAGATGATTGTTACTATAATAGTCTCTATATTTTATATTAGTATATATTCAATGAAGTTTCATTTTTTAAAATTTAGAGAGTATACTCAAAATATGGTTGTGATCAAAAATGATGATCTATTCTACCATTTATTGATGATCATTAAATTAGGAAACTTTCTTACAACTAACAGTGAAGAAGTGTAACATAACAAACATCCAGAACACTTCTATAGTCATACAATTGAAGAGTTTACGACACTATCACTGATTGAAATTTTGAAAGAGAAGACTTGAGTTCTCTCTAAGATACATAAGCGGACTCTCAAGCATCTCGAGCACATCAAACCAAGGAACAATGTCTATTCTCTATCTATATACATAATACTTCTCCTTGTTTCCAACATATTTCGAGTCATTTTTAGTTTACCATAATTATTAAAAACAAAATTTATCTTGAACATTAATTTTATGATATATTGTATATTATACACTTTCTTTCTATTTGTATACCAATTTTGTTTTCGTAGTGGTCCTTCTGGGGACTCTATTTTATACTCATATATAATGTAGAAGAGGTCCCTATGTGGCATTGACTACTAATAATTTTCTTT
Organism: Viscum album; assembly: GCA_963277665.1. Lineage (NCBI taxonomy): Eukaryota > Viridiplantae > Streptophyta > Magnoliopsida > Santalales > Viscaceae > Viscum > Viscum album. The sequence continues at coordinate 357,672,884 of OY728126.1, read as the reverse complement.
TGTTTTCCAAATCCCAATTGAGGATTGGTATTTTAATTATATAATATTTTTGGTAGATGGTGATTTATAAATGGAGGTGATTATTTATTGTATTAAGGCTGATACTCTTTCTTATTCTATTTTTTTGTTTCATTTCTATGCATTAAACTGGATTTATTTTAACCAATCAACAAAACCCACACTTTGGTAACTAATGGTAATTAGTTTTTACATTAAATTTTGAATATTTAAATTGATTTTAAAAGTTATAATAGTTTTTATATATTTTTAACTAACATGTAATCATTATTTAGTAAATATTTCCAATGAACAATACTTATATCAATCGTCTATTTTTGATTAAGAAGGTTGTTTTTTAATTAAAATGGGTTTTTTATAAACATATTTTGATATAAATTTTTATTGGATGATAAATTCACCCCTTTATTGAGATAATTTATCAACCTATGTGCCTCCCTATAGAAGTAAATTATATTCCATATTTCTCTAAATTATCATTATTAATGATATTAAATTATTACATATTTTTATCATTGTCAAAAATTTCCAATTTGAATATCAAAATCATCCATAGGTTTCCAAGAATAATATTATATAAGGAAACGTCATTTTTATTTTTTTAATTTCATGAGGACTATACTTGAATTTGAATTATTTTTATTTGTTTATTTTAAATATTATAATTATTATGATGACCAATATTCTATTTTTTATATTACATTATAGAAAATACTTAATAGAATATTGATAACTTGGATTTTTTATGTATACATTGAGTTATAAAAAATAGATAGACTCTTTCCCTCATTCATTTATTCCAATGGATTTGATATAAGTTATTCTTATATATTGGCTTCTCCAAAATTTCATTATAAATTCCTTAGGTTATACAGTTAAATGATGTCATTTCCATTAAACAGAAGCATATCAATTTACATGATCTGTAAAAGTTACATGATATCACATAACACTCCATTTAATACATATTAGAGAATAATTTTTCAATAAATTATCCATATTCCATTGATATTGATTGTATTTTTTAGTCCATTGTGTTTTTTGTTTCATTTCAATGAATTAAACTGAATTTATGTTACCCAATAACCTATACCCAAACATTGGTAGTATATTTTAATTCGTGTTTTCATTATATTTTGAATATTTAAATTGTTTTTAAATGTTATAATAGTTTTGATATATTTTTAACATAGATTAAATCATTATTTGATAAATATTTAAAAGGAATTATACTTATATTGATCTTCAATTTTTATTAAAAAGGCATTTTAATTAAAATTAATTTTTTATACATATTTTAAGAAAAAAATTGTTGGGTCCTAAATTCACCCCCTTTTTTAGGTAATTTATTTAACAATGAGCCTCCATATAGAAGTATATTATATTTTATATTCTTCTCAATTATCATTTTTAATTTTATTAGGTTATTACATATTAATTATTCTACTAGATTTTCCATCGTAGTATATTATTTTCCATGTGAATTTCAACATCATCCATATGTTTCAAAGAATATTATTATATAATTAAGTATTCTAATGATTTTGTTTATTTGATGAGGACTATATTCTAATATGAATTATTTTTTATTAAATATTTTTAATATTATAATTAATTTAAAGATGAATATTGTATTTTTTATATTACATTATAGAAAATATATAATAGAATATTGATCATATTGATTTTATTTAAGGGTATGTTGAGTTATCAAAAATATATAGAGTCTTTCCATAAATATTTTATTTCTATGGACTTGATATAAGATATTCTTATATATTGGATTCTATCAAATTTCATTATAAATAACTTAGCTTAATAGTTAAATGATGCCACTTCTATCAAATATAAGGATTTCAATTTACATTATCTATGAAAGTTACATAAGGTTACATAACAATCTATGTCATAAAAAATGATATATTTGATCATTATAATTAATAAATGTTTTTCAATATTGTTTTTAAAAAATATAAAATCTTCAGAAATCATCAATTTAATAAGGAACTATTCATTTTTCCATTATTTAGTAGAAATATATTTACTTCCTCAATGACGTTTTAATTAATTCATTTATATTTTATTATGAATCTAAAATCTATTATAAATACTTCTGGTCTTTTTATAATATCATGATAAATATTTTTTCAATCCTTTAACCTATCAATACTGCTAATATATAATATCATTATTAATATGTGTGGCATAAATTCTAAATGTTCTTTTGGAAAAATTCATTACATCGGGAGATAATTATTTTTATCATTTCAATAAATATTAAAAACAAACCAATCATGGACATTTATTTTTAAATATTATAATATTTTATATAAAGATCTTTGTCACATATATTGAAATGTATTATTTTCAATATTAAAATTTACTAACACCCACACACACAAATATATATATAGGCCTCTTTTCATTAGGATATTTGATAAATAATAAAATGTTTTTAAATGTTATTTATAAAAACTTATATAAACCATAAATATTTTATCTTAGTATTCATTGTATTCTAACCATTGAAATGGAGTAACATGAATATATTCACAAAACACATTGTTATATAAGGGAAACGTAGTACAATGATAAATACATTGAAAAATTATATCAGATATCAAAAATATCTATAATTGAAAATAGAGTTCATAAAACATATTATATATAAATCTATCACATGAAAAGATTAAAAATAAAAAAAAATTCTTTGTTCATGTAAAATTATATTATCTAAGACAATGTGGTACATTCATAGGAAATTTCACCCAAAAAATGTTGAGGCTTAATATTATTTCTACATTTCCAAATAGAAAAATATAATCACACAAAAACATTGTATAAAATTGGTTATAATAATTATCACATTATTCTGAAATATAATAATGGCATAAGATATAAATGATTTCATTATTTGGGGGGGTTATATTATAATACCTCCCAAGACAATATTATAATCATGAATGTGTATGAAATATATAAATACCATATCTGTAAATTAGAAATTTAAAATAATATAATGAAATGTAATTGTTAATATAAAAATTAAAAATCCCAAAATAAATTAATTAGGAAATCCATGGGGATAATTATATCATTACAATAAATGATATTATAGATATTAATTACATATTTTTATTATAGATTAAATTACTCTGGTTATAATATAAATGAAAATAAATAATGTGAATAAAATTTTAATGCCCCTATTTCATAATTTCTTTTATAAACACTATGACCATTAAAAGTTCAATACATTATAAAAAAAAGAAAAAAATGACATAAATACGATTCTAAAATTAACTTCAAAATTTTAATTTATTTCACATGGGAATTATGTTACATGATGATTATATTTCATTTATACTCTATGTCAATTGATCATAATTATAGTTTTAAATTTTGATATTAAGAATGATGACTACCTATAATATTTTTCTAAAAATGTTACTATTTGCATTAGTTGATGTTTTAGATGTAATATAATATGTTCATAGTTTCAAAAAAAATAATGGAATACCCAATTAAAAACATCATGTATATGGAACATTCAAATTTTTATTGGAGAAATGGTAGAATAATAGTTATTTTACATAATAAGGGATCATGTTTATTTTCAACAACTCGTGATCAATACAAATCATTTTCCAAAAAAAAATTATTTTAATGCAAATAACCACAAAAGCATTGCATGATTAGTGACATCATTGAATGGTATATGATGATTTATTATGTGAATTTTTCATTTACGAGTTATATTTTTTTTAAATCCTTATAGTAATTTATTGAAATTTATCATGAAAATATGATTATGTCTAACAAATAAATTTTATTTAAAATAATTAATATCAATTTATATGATATATATAACTATGAAAAAATATGATAAATATTTTAAATTAGGTAATCATATCTCAATATTGAGTGATATTTTATATTATTTTGTAAAACTAAAAATAATGTTATATCCATTGAAATAATTTAACATTAGGACATATAGTATGATAAACATTTATCAATGGATTAATAATAATAATTTAATTATATTGGATATCACTATTAATTATTTTAAATTATTAAAAAATATTATGGGGAACTATTGGAACTGTAGAGAAGATGATATAATTTAATAAATAAACTTTAGTATTTTTTAAAATAAAATTACACTCCCCACACAAAATAACAAATAATAAATAAAACATTTTTCATAAAAAATATTAATATCACTATATATCTACCTATAATGTAATTTTTAATAAACTAACTTGGGAAAAAAATGAATCAGACCCTTGAGCCAACACGTGAAACTACATGAGGTGAATTCATGATCCCCTCGAGATGGCAACAATTAACAAGGGTGATAAAATTTTTATTATTCAAATGAAGTCACTTGATATGAAATTTGATACATGAAATTCTTCCATAAACCCTGAAATGGTATTTTTTTATATTCAATATCGATGTTATGTAATTATATTAGATACCAAATAATAAAAATAAGCGAAAATTAATATGACATTAAATACAACTGCAAAAATTCATTCAACCATATTAATAAATATTTTCATGAAAAATAATTTCAAAAAACTATTTTAATAACAATGATATGGTTAATACATTTATAATTCAGATTATTATGTATCTATATTGTTTTAAAAAAATATATACTCTTCAAAAATCATCCATTTAATAATAAAATTTTCATTTTATCATTATTTAGTAGAAATATATTTAATTTCCTCAATTATGTTTTCATTAATTTATTTATATATTCTTATGAATCTAAAATCTAATATAAATAGTTCAGGACTTTATAGCATATCATGATAAATATTTTTTCTATCCTTTCACATACCAATATCTCCATTATTAGTATATCATTATTAATATGTGTGCCATATATTATAAATCATCTTGTGAAAAAAAATTACATCCGGAGATGATTATTTATTGTTTTCTGTTCAGGGAATATTAAAAACAACCCAAACATAGACATTTATTTTTAAATAGTATGAAATTATCAATATTTATCTATCTCGCATATATTTAATTATATTATTTTCAATATTAAAATTTACCAACACACAAAGATATATATATATATAGGTCCAGTTTCAGTGGGATATTTTATTCATAATAAAATGTGTTCAAATGTTCTATATGAAATCATATTTCAACCTTAAATATTTTCTAATTGTATTCATTGTATTCTAACCATATAAAAGGGTAAACATAGATATATTCACAAAAACCTAGGATATAGAAGGGAAACATAGTACTATGATAAATACAAGAAAAAATTTAATCAGATATTATAAATTTCTATAATAGAAAATCGTGTTCCTAATACATAGCATATCAATGACTATCACATGAAAACATAAAAAATAAACACTTATCATAGTTTTTGGTAAAAAATATGATATAAGATAATGTGGGACATTTATAAAGAATTTAACCCAAAAATTGAGAGGCTCAATATGATTTCAACATTTATGAATAGAAAAATATAATCACACCAAGTCATTGTATAAAATTAGGCACAATTATTACCAAATTATTCCCACGCATAATGAATTGTTAAGTTATAAATCATTTCATTCATTTGGTGGGGTATTCTATTATAAGCCCACCTAAGAAAATATATTATTCATGAATGTGTTTAAGAAATATAAATGAACTATATGTAAATTATAATTTTTAATAACAAAATGAAAAATAATTTTTAATATAAAATATATAAATCCCAATAATGAATTACTTGGGACATCCATTCCGAGAAGTATTTCATTACTATAATTGATACTATAGATAATAATTCCATAGTTTTATTGTGGACTAAATTACTCGGATTATAATATAAATAAAAATAAACAATGTGTATAAATTTGTAATGCCTTGTTTTCATAATTTCAATTATAAACACTGTGACTATAACAAGTATTATACATAATAAAAAAATAAAATCATTGAAATAAATTCTATGAGAAAATTAAATTCCAAATTTTAAAATATTTCTTTTGGGAATTATGTTACATTATTATTATATTTCATTTCTACAATATATCCATCGATCATTATTATAATTCCAAATTTGGATATTATGAATGATGACTATTAATAATTTTTTTCTTATAATGTTACTTTTTTGATTTGGTAATATTTTAGATTTAATATAATATGTTAATATTCTCAAAAAAATAATGGAATATAGAACTACAGAACATGAATAATGTAGATAATATAAATTTTTCTGGGGTAAATGGTATAATTATAGTCATTTTACAAAAAAAGGATCATATTGATCGACAAAAACTCTTGATCAATAAAAAACATTTTCCAAATAATTTTATTTTAATGAAAATAACCACAAAATAATTGTACGATTAGTGATCTCATGGAATTGTATATTAAGTTTAAATATATGGTTTGTTTTTTATTCAAGTGTTAAATTTTATAACTTGTTTTAGTAATTTACTGAATTTTATCATGAAAATATGATTATATCTGATAAATCCACTTTATATTAAATGATTAATTTAAATAAATTTTAATATAACTAGGAAAAGTTGTTACAGAATTTAAAAAAATGTCTTCATTTTTCAATATTCTGTGAAATTTTTTATTCTTTTGTAAAAATAAAAAACATAGTAATATTCGGTGAAATACATTAAAATTAGGACAAATAATTTGATAAATATATATCAATTGATTAAAAATAAAATTTTAATTATATTTGATATCAAAGTTAATTATTTTAAATTATTAAAACGTGTTATGGGGAACTATTGGAATTTTACAGAAGATGATATAATTGTAAAAATAAATTTATGTATTTTTTAAAATAAAATTTCACTCTTCGCATCTAAAAACCCAAAACTTATAAAATGTTTCTCATAGAAATTCATAATATCAGACTATATTTATCTATTGTGTAATTTTCGACAATCCAACCTGTGAAAACTTATAATCATGCACTTGAGCCAACACGTGACAGAAATTGAGGGGAATTCTCAATCCCTTCGAGCTGGCATGAAGCACTGAGGGTGTTAAAATACTTATGAATCAAATAAATTATCTTGACATGGAAATTGAAACATGGAATTCTTCCAAAACCTTCGCATTACATACTTGTATAATAAATATCAATGTGATGCAGTTAAATTATAAACCAAATAATTAAATAACCAATAAAGAATATAATATGAAATAGATATCTACAAATTTATCCATAAAAATTATAAAAAATTTCTGGACAAATAATTTCAAAAAAGCATTCCTATAAGAATGATCTAGTTAATATATTAATAACACTGATATAAAGAAGTATAAAAATACTATTGTGTATCTCTATTCACCTATGATGCTACTCTGCATGGTACCTCCACAAAAACTCTGGAAAAAATATATGATTTGAAACAATGGTCATGAAATACATGGTAATTATATAACGTGATATCCATGAGAAAATATTTAATGAATGTGTGCTCTCTAAAACCAATTCATATCCTTTAAAATTGATATAATTTCATTTTTGTTTGAAAATAAATTTTGAAATTCAAAAAAAATGTTTCCTTTTTATGTAAAATAATAGAAATATTTGAATGACCATTAATTATAAAAAAATACCATCATTATGACAAATATAAATTAATCATTTAAAACACATTTTAGTGAAAATAAAATGTTTAATGAAAGAGTAAAATAGTTCAAAAATTAATATAAAAACCATTTTTATATCAATTTATTAAGTGCAGTTAAAATTAGTACATAGTTATACTAACAAATCTATATAAATAAAAAAAATAAATAATACTAAGATTATATGTGCAATGTGGATGAACTATGACACATATAGAAAAATCATTATAACAGATGATGGATGCTAGATGAAAATAACCTATTAAAAAATAATATTTACCCAAATGGCCTAACTGATGGGAAACGACCAAAATTAGAATAAAATTTATCTTACGATTACTAGAAAATGTTGGGTCATAAACTACTGTTGAATTTTTGAAAAGCGAACTTTCATGGATTACCATGTCTTCTAGAGACATATAAATCATGTTGATAAAAGCATTATTCCAATAAAAATATAGACATATTAATAATCAATTATCCTCACCCTTAACTTTTAGAAACCTTAAAAAACATACAACACTTCTTTATAAAGTGATAAAATAAATATACATTTTTTAGGTAATGAGATATCATCTCAAAAATATTGTAGTATATCAATTTCCAATAAATTATGAATGCGTCAAAAGGGTGTAAATATTTTTAATTGAAACTATTAAATTTTAAGACATGGCCTTCAAAAATAATTATATAAACTATATTATAAATACATTATTTGAAACCAAAATAACATCCTAAACACAAAATGTAAATCAATTATATTTACGATCATATCCATATTTATTAACCAAGACCATGTTTTTTTATTGAAACACCATTTTTTAAATTTTTTAAATTTTCAAATTAAATTCAGAAATATTGGAAATATATTTTAATAACCAAATATGAAATAAATGAATCATTTTATGTGCATCACATTGTAGAAAATATTATTTTTACAGGGTGTGGATATAATTTTCATTACTAAGGACATCAAATTAACAGTACCTTCCATTTTATTCATATACTTTGTGTAAATAATAAAATATAAATATAACTTATTTAGTCCCATTATTCAAATAGTAATTTAGAATTTAATTTAAATTCCTAGAAAAAGGGAATCTAGCCCTTCCCCCATCACATTATTATATCATGGCATTGATCAACCTCAAGGAGATAGAAATAAACTATTGATAAATGGTGGAACATTAAACTAGGAGGACCCAAAATTAATATATATACAACTAAAACACATTTTCATAGGACAAAATTATATATATAAATAAAGAGGAAATTAAATTAAAGATGAAGGTAGAGTATTTGCTGATAAATTATAAATGATATGGGAAAAATAATAGGGAAATATTTCGAATCATAAAGAGTATATAGAGATGAAACGGACAAGGTACCTCAATTTCTTATGAGTCCGCTGAGGATGGGGGGAATTTTATAAAGTATATAAAACATAGTACGATTAAATAGGAATATCATTTTATTAGTTACTATGAAATTTTATATGGTATTTATACATTATTTAGACAAGTATTATCTAGACAACTGTACCATATTAGGTGACATGGGAACTATTAGTGGTTCCTTAAAAAATTCACAAAATATAAAAAAAACCTCAATTAAAACTATAAATCCCTTCACACATTTTTATTGTGGTGTATACTAACCATGATATTTTTGTTCCCAAATACCCATATACACAAAATATATCACATTGTTTTTATAAGGGTTTATGTCGTTTTAATATGACATTATAATACAAATACATTTAAACCATTCACCGATAAAAATTAATTAGAAAGACTCTTATGCAAGGGTAATCACATGTTTTGACTTTAATAGTTTACAGAAACATGATGAATAAGTATACATATACCAAAATATATTATTTAAAACTAAACCTAACAAATGACAGTGATAATATTGAAAAAAAAATAAATAAAAAGAATAATGATGAAAAAAATATACTATTAATATTCTCCTAGTATACCACTCTTTTCCAAATAATTCCACATATTAATGCTTTGTCTAATTGTTAATATGTTCTAACTTAACTATTATTTAAATGACTCAAAAACTGAGGTATAAAAATGATGACTTAGAAGGAGTTTAATAATCCATCATCCAACCACCTGTGTAAAAATTTTAAATTCAACAAATTATTTATTTCTATCAATATAGATAACATTGAAAAACATCATACGATGAAAATAAAAGGCTTGAATAAACTAAAATGAATCTCCAAACTAAAATATACTATTTCTATAAGACTCCCAATCATTAACCAAGGAAAAAAGTCACTATAATTAGAATGATCTATAGAGAAAATTAGATTTCATAACTATTCTCAATAGACATATTAATATAAATGAATACCCATTATGAAAATTATTCGTTTATGTGCAGTGTTTGGAGAAGTAACCTAGAACGTGGCATTTTCTAATTTCACTAGTATCTCAAAATTCAGAAGAACACACAAGGTCTGATAGGGAATAACAAACAAAAAAATTGCCTCTGGTTTTCTTCTAAACATAATAAGATGTGCCTAATACACCATCACTCCAAAAAACCACCTAAAAACAATTGTATACGTCTTTATATTAAATGTTAAAGAGTGAAACCCAATTCATGATGAAATGGTCATGAAGGACAAAATAGATTTCTATAAACACAAAAATATTATTAAATTTCAAATAATATCATATTTTATATTAAACAAATTACCTCAGAAATCATTATTCTTCAAATACCGGAAAATTAATTTAAATGTATGATTCCTCGAAAGAAATACCTCACAATGAGGATAGAATCACTACATGAATAAAACTATTTGCAAGTGATTTTATAGTCCAATAAAAATTAGCATTACTTTTCTAATTGATTTTTTTGAAAAAATAAGTTTATATAACATTAAATATCATCCTTATTAACCCAATCTATTTATGCCTTAGTTATAAAGGTACCTACGAACATCCAAAATACTTCTAAAAATTACGGAGAAACTATTTGTAAAAATGAATAACCATATAGATTATCCCAATAAATTCGAACATCCTATACTGACCTTTATATGAGGAAAACTCATAAATATAATAAAAATTTATCATCATTTGTCCTTATTAAAATTTTATGTTATTAAAATTCAAATTACTAATAAAAAAATTCGTAATTACATGGGATTCCAAACCATGAATAATAACAATGTGACCTAGAATCTCTAATAAATTTTACATTAAAATAAATAATGTCATAAAAAATTCTCATGAAATTTCATTTAAGGGTCATGATGTTAAATATAATTTATAAAAATAATTTCATTAGATATGTAACCATAAAAGAAAATTTTTGAAACTCAATTTTTCAAAGAGAGAAGTGTTGGAAAGACACATATCGTTACTTAAACCTCAAGTTCAACTAATCCTAACAACTATCAACATAAATCAAAAATATATTGGTTGACATTATAGCCAATGATAATTATTGAAACAAGGCTACCTTATAATTTTTTTTATAAACCAACATAGTCATACAACGATATTAGCATACCAGATAGACCTTGACATAAACTAAGGTACTTTAATAATCCCAAATGGTTAGAGAGAAGTGCCAAGGGTGTCAGATTTTATATTATAATAATGTTTTAAAATATCGTGGAATAAGAAACAATGTATTTCACCCTACATATAGACAGAACGACCTGTTTTATATGATATTTATGAAATTTAAATTAAGAAGATAACTATTAATTAAAATCCAAATCATGGATCATGATAATATATTAAATAAAATAAAATAAAATAAAATGATAAATAAATCAAATTTGAAAAGGTCCAAATAAAAATTAAACAAAGAGGGGATGGATCATGTGTATGATATATCAAGAAAAAAATTAAAAATAAAGAAATAAAGTACTATTATCAGTCACAATTTATGATTAAATAAGTATACATGATGCCTCATCGAGACCGAATATATGAAACTATGACGAATAATCATAGTAATGTGAGTCCTTGTAATCCTATAATATAATATGTTGGGGTGTACTCAACCAATATGTATCTTCCATTATACAAATTATTAATTATTTAAAATGTAATAATTTAATTCTTAAATGAAAATACATTAATTAAATAAACAGTCTTTTACATTTTTATGTGAATATTTAATAATAATAAGTTAATATTATTTTAGTTGTCTCAAAAATAAAATTATTTTTCCAATACTATATTAATTATTTAACAAATAAATTTAAAAATTATTAATTTAAAAACATTGAAAAAATAGTTCAAAAAAGTATTTGAAATGCATGTTCATAATAGTGAAATGAAAATAAATTATAAAAGAGAGAAAAAACTCACACCAATATATAAATAAATGATAATAATGTATAGTGGAAAAAATGATGAATTTTGGACAATCTGGGAAACATATTTATTTTCAATATATTAAACTACAATCACCATATTACAGTAGCATGCCTTATGACCTTATTTTAACATTCCTTGTCAAACCATGGAAGAACATCCATTTGTGATAATGACTCTATATCAAGGCCTCCAAGTAGTGTCTACTCATACTAAAGTGAAATAGTTGAATATAGTTATCTTCCCATTGATTCTGATTACATATAAATTTTGGTGAGAAATTCTGTTTTTATATAAAAATATAATGATATCAATCAAGAAGAAAAGACAGCATCAAAACAGAAACCCATTTACATATACCACCCCTTCATTTCTAAAATGTATAAAATGACATATTAATATTTAACACTATGTGAAATCATCAAATAACCATCATAAAATTATAATTTCATTATAATAATTGGGGTGATAGTTGTAAGGGTATTTTTCATTTATGATGAAAATCATTAAAAAACAAAACTATTCCATCAAGTGTTTCTCCAGATACTAAATAATAATTAAGTACTTTAAAAAATAATTCACATCATCATTAAAAACTTTAAAAAATTTGATGTATCTCAAAATTAATTTTCAAGGAACCAATGCCATATATATCCATGAAACCTTCCATTATAATAAATTTGATAATAAAACAAAAACAAATTCATAAATAGAGATCATCCTTTAATAAATAAACCATATCGGAAGAAATCCAACAGTTGATATTCATGTAATTATAAAATAATTTTTTATTCACATTAAAATCCAATTGAAATTATATTCCTAACCAATGAAACATAAGTATAAAATTATTAATTTTTCTAATTTTATGAAGTATATAAAATAAAATTTATACAATACATATTTTATGAATTAAATATATAGGAAATTATGATTTTATATATAATTTACTTGATTTGGAGAAACCCACTATAGATAAATAAATTTTATAAGTCATGGGGAAAATAAAAATCATTATTAAAAGAATAATACAATGAGAATAAGATGATCCATTAATCGATAATGATAAACAAAAATTATTTATTCATCCAAAACCATTGTAATTAATAACCTCTATTGGTATAATCAAAATGAGGAAAATAAAAAAACATGTAGGATTTAAGCCTTAGATTGGTTAGTATGATAAATTATCCAAAATTCAAAGTGAAATTTCATGAAGTTGACATCATGAAAGGGATAACTGAAGGGGGTTCATTTTAGTCACATGAGTTGAGAGGGGAAGTATATGAACTTTTAAGGTTAAAAATATAGACAAAAAGTTTTTAATTTAATGATTATCATTTACAAAAAAAATATCTTAATAAGGCCACATTTAATGGAATAACATCTAAAAATGTTTAAGCCCTAATTAATCAGAAAACTTATTGTGACCAATTTTTATGAAAGGTTAAAAAAAATAATGATCTAACAACATGGAAATAATAATTGAAAACAATATATCAATTCACATGCTTTCCACATGTTGTTTACTAGTTGTGTAGAAAAAATTATCATTCACCCGTAAACATAAAAAATCTCCCAATGTCTCTACATATTCACATGGTTCTAACAAAACCACATTCTACCTGAATATAAAAATTATTCATGAATAAAACCAGTAAGGAACTTACATTGGGAAAATTGCATTATTTCACCTAAACCAAACACACCTTCAATGTAACATTTGGAAAAAGGCCCCAAAATAAATATGATACCAATTATTCAAAAAATCATGCAGATGATTGAAATTAATTAAATTATCAAGATAATGGTGAAAATGAAAGAGAATAATGTATTACCATCTCTCAGATAGTAATATTTTCAATCATTAATATTTTAATGGTTTTATCAATTGGTTCAAAACTAGGATAAATATGTATTTTATGGGTTTATATTAATATCCATTAAATTATGTATAGTGATTCATTAGATCAATTATTATAGTAATTACAATGTTTTATTATTCTATAATTTTTTATAGAATACTAAAAACCATTTTATTTACATATTATTGATTAATATTAATTGAATCGCGTTATTTCCTTTTAATATTTCACAAAAATAAAATTGTAAATAATTTTTAATGCTTTTCATTCAATTCCCAATGTATTATATCTATTTATTACTCAATAAAAATACTCCTTAAGCAACCTCCATGATTTTTTTAATATTTTTTTATCATAGACAAAATAATTTATCCCTGACATATATAACAATTTACTCCATGTATTGCATCCTAAATTTAAAAAACAATTACAAGTGAAATAATAATATTTTTATCATTAAATTCATTTTTTTTTTCTAATAACAATTTATTGAGTGTCATTTCAATATAAATATAAACATTCTCATATGGTATATAATCATAAAATGGTTCAACTTTCAATGTTTTTTTAAAACACTACTATAATTCTTACATTCTATTAACATGTTACTATTGTAAAATTGTTCATTGATCTGACATCCATCTCCCATGTTCTTATACTTCCATGAGGATGTTGAAATGAATTATATTTTGGTTAATTGATCAGTAAGTAATTATAAATTTCATTCCCAAATAAAATCATGATGTTATGAGTGATAAAATTATATTCCTTTATGCAATAGTAATAATAAAATTATTTCTCATTTAGATTTTTATTTTTCAAAAGAAAAAATATTGTCTGTTTGTAGTAAAAAAATAAATTATTGATAATAGAGGATGTCACAGACTCAAATTCATTCTAATATAGCATTGAACATAAACTTTATTATCTATTATGTCCATGATAGAACATGAATAATAGATTCTAAATTTATTATTATAAATAATAATGATATATTGAATATTAGTTAATATAATCATTTAAAAAAATTATTTTAGTGATTACTATTAGGATATAAGAGAAAATTTGAGTAAAATATAATTGAATATTTTAATTAATTTATATTTATCAATATTTGATATTCATACTGGGACTATTGATTTATAACATATAATGTCAATATTCATAACCATGGTTTAATGTTGGATGTGGATAAGAATTATTAATATTTTTTTTAATGTGTTCTTAATAATGTTTTTTTAGATCTCTATTAATCACTAGACAATTGATCAATTGGTAAATCATAGTTGTTAGACCTTCGATAAATTGGAAAGTGATTCATCACTAGAAGTAAACATTATCTATCATGATTGTGAAAAATATAGTTTTTATGGGAAGGAGATTCATATGAAAAAATTTAGATTCAATTCAGAAAATATCAATAATTGTCTTTGATGGTTTTTTACAATAAAATTATGATATTCAAATTGAAATTATTTTAATATATACCAAATTTCAACAAATAAAAATCCCCAAATAATTTTTCTATATACCATGAGTTTTTTTAAAGGATTTATCCATGATTTTGAATAATGATTACTGCTACCCTTACTCGGAATATATCATCAATAATTATTATGATTCAATATTTTGATGGAAATAATATTTATTTAAGAAGATATCATGATTATATATATATATTACAATATTTATTTATTTTTAACAAATATTCTTATAGTAATTTTCTTGTAATAATTATTATTTCTCGATGAAAATTATCATAATGATTTTCCAAAATAATTAAATTTAATTATTTTTTAATTAATGTAAAAAAAATCTATATGTAATTAAAAAATAATTAGTGTAAGGATTGGGGAAATATCAATTATTATTATAAAATATATCATACATTTTTTGAATAAGGATGAAAAATCTATGCAAAAACCATTTCTTCTAGAGAACCATCATTTTTAGAACAGCTAACCACGAATATTCAACATTATCATTCTTAAGAATGACCTAATTAATGTTTTTAAAATATCTATGGATGATGGATTATGGATAGGTAAATATAAGAATATGCATCGAGGGAAAATATTAATTGTGATGATACTAGTAATATTTTAAAAAAAATCAAGGGTTTTATGGTTGAAAATGACAAGAATATTTTTAATAGACTAATGGTTTGGATATTTATAAAAAATATATAACGATTCCCCTCATAATCAAATATGTCCTTAATAATATACATAAAATTTATGAATTTACTTCCATCATAATGTGGGTCCACAATATCACTTTTTACTAAACAATTATATCACTATTAGAAATGTTCTTTTAGTCAATATCTAGAAATAAAATAAATGTTTATCTATTTTTTCCATTTTCATAGAGAAGATGATCAATGGTGAAAATTAATAACTAATAAATATAATGATTCATAATTTAATACCCTGTTAAAATTTAGCATTAGTAATTTATTTAATTTTGAATAATCACCTTTTTATATATAGATCATAATATAGAATTTACTTCATTATGATATAGAAATAAGATGATGAATCAACTATGATTATAACACCTTGATATTTGAGAATATATTCCCAATTAATAAAATAATTTATTTAATCTCTTTTAACATATGAAAAACAAAACGAAAATAAGAAATGATGTTTTTTAATAAAATTCCATATGAATTGTATTACACTATTAGATTATAATCTGAGTAATCATTAAAGAAATTAAAATTACATTAAATCATAAAGAGAATTAAATGAAAATATATAATAAATTATCATATTTTAATAAATTGGGTTTCAAATTTTATATATAATATTTTATATTTTAAATACATCTTTTATGTGTTATAATTAAAATTGATAAGTTAATAAAAATGATTTCAATACTGTAATAAATAAAACAAAATCACTAATAAAATTTCAAGATATTAAATATATGATAAAATGAAAACATTGTTTAATATTATAAAATTCCAAATGAAACATATTTTTTAAGAACACAACAAATTATAAAATTTTAATAAATAATGATGAGAAATATTACCTATATAAAATTTATTATAAAATAATCCTTTTAGTTAACATTAAAATTGTAAAATATTATAAAAATGAGTTATATGAATTTTGATTAAGTGTATTTATTTCCTTTTTATATTGTTACATTAAAACAATTTTATTTCATAAATTTATTGTAACATCCCAGGTAAATAAGGAATATGAAATATTCATATTTATTAATATTTTTAAATTAATTTTTAATTTTACTTTAAAAAGTATTCTATGTTTGATTGCTTACCCGATACCCAACAACAGGTTTCTTTGAAACCTTACGTTGCACACTAATAATATAATATGATTATTTTAAATGGTAGTTAACACTTAGTTATTTTATTTTTTGGAATGAATAGAACTAACTAAAATGTGATTATAAATGTTTTTTAAATGTTTTTACTTTTATCCAACAAATGATAGTGGCTTAAAATGTGAATGAATCTAATTTTTAGCATAAATACTCTAAAAGGACGATTTACAGCCTATCAATGGTGAACCATATTTAACTATAGTTTTGGTCACATTTATTTTTTATATATCAAAAAATAAAATTCTTCTTTAAAATCATGACATTGAAATTTACATGGGGTAAATTTTTGGTATTTTTCTGATAAAATTCATTTTTTTAATGAATAGTGAAAAATTCTGCATTTTAATTCAATACTGCATTTTAATATAACTTTTTTATATGTATAGATTATCTTTTTAAATGTTTTTTATGTTTAATTAGATTATATTATTACCATTTAATCCAATTCTAGTCATTGGAAGAAATTTCACTTTGAAATAGGGCATAAACAAGATTCAAACTTTTGTTAGATAATGATTCATAAAAACACGCTTTTTGTTTTGACGATGAGAATTAATTTTAAATTAATAAATGAAACTTATATGTTTTTAATTTTGTGTAATAGAAATCATTTTTTAATTCGGAATATCAAATATATCTTAGGATGAAGTTTTGGTATTTTTTTTGAAAAACATCAACTTTTGATTAATAGTGAAACCACTAAGTAGTAGTTAAAAACTGAAATTTTCATTTAAATAAAATTTTAAGGCTTCTATTAATTTAATTTCTAAAACCCAACATACATGGTGGTTATTATTAAGTAAAATGTGGTTCAATAAAATGGAGATAATTTTAGGTGAAAAGTAACTTTTGACTTTTATTTGTCGCGGTTAAAGGTAAATAGGTTTATTAATGGTAAAAAAAATATTATAATAATACAAATTTAATATAACAAATTTCCTAACCATATTGGTTGACTCATGTTATACCATGGGCATACTTGGGTCAATTTTGGGACCCCATGTAGCCACTTAAGAGTTATAATGACACATTGTTTTAATTAACTTATAGTAAAGGCAAAAATGTCATAAATAAATATCTTTTATTAAATTAATTTTTACATGGTGTAATATAAGTAATAATTTAGACTATAAATATTCATTGGAACGATAATAATATTACCTAAATAATGGTATTTTTATATAATTTTTAGACATCAAATAGATTATATTATTTATGACACAAGATTGATGTAGTATTTACCTAATTAATAAATGATTTAAATAAATAACATTATAAATATAGAAATAAATCCAAACCAGTCCAATTATTATTGGATGAATATATTTCAACCATTAGTCATCTTATCTTCAATCTTAATGAGTTTTGGACCTTTATAAACCGAAAAACATTATATAATAAAATAAAAGTTTTACACTTTCCTAAAGTCCCCTCCTCCCCCTTGCCAAATACATCACATCTAACACATTCATCACACCTATCAAGACACTTGGATCATCCAAACCCTAACAAAATATGGTCTCAATATCCCACTCATTCTCCTAGAATCTTACATTATGTATGTGGCACTTCAAAAAGTCATTTTGGTTCAAACCAAAGGGAGTTACCCGAATTAAATGTAATGGTTTCTCTTAAATTCACTTCTTTTATTTTACTTCTCAAACCCCCAAACACTTTTCATTAATTTATTTTATAACAACACCAATATCCTCAAAATACTAGGATGTTTTTATGAGATTTATTCAAACTAAACATACCCACACCTTCATCTAATAGGTAAATAATATATTGTCTCTGTGGGTAGCAGACTAACACCACACGAAACGATGATTGTTTAATTCTCTCCTACCGCATCTTATGGTGGAAACTATGATGGAAATGATTGTATATATGATATATATTATTTTTATGTTTTCTTTATGCTTCTATATTTTTAATTCATATCATATCTTTATGGTTTCCATTATGAGTAAACGCGATAATTTCATTTTAGGAGGTGCGGACTACAGCCCCCTCAAAGTGATATGACATGATCATACCATATGTGGGACGTATAAAAGATGGGTTTATTAAAATTATGTATTATATTATACTGTAATTATAATATAACTATATATCATTAATTTTTCATTCAATTTAAATAAGAAATAGAAATTAAAGTAGCGTTCATGCATATTTATGGCTTACTGTCTCCATGAATGATGCATTTCATTTCTTATCTCCAAAAGTTATGTACTGTTGTAAATACATATATATACTGGATATATATTATATATATGATATCCAAATCATGAATATAATTCTGTAGATAATGTAGCCTTGACTGCATGGACAACGTGTAATTATAAAGTGTTCATTTTTACTCAATTCCAAATATAGACAAAACAACCATTATTAACTTCAATGATTACATAATGTTTATCACATGGTAATAATTTATATAATATGAATAATAAACATGAAAAATGGTTCTCAATAATTTATAAATTCACTTAAATTTATTATTCAGGTTGAAAAAGGATCAAACTAGTCATGTCGGACACATGTTAAGGGATTTCATATCTCACTTTTAATTCCATGATATTTCAATTGTTCGAAACTAATTTATTGAATGTGGTGTATTGTGTACATCCATTTATATATATTATCACGATTATCATTATATTCATGTCATTCTGTGAGTCATTTGGTTTTTATTTACTTTTTTTCATACGACTCGATTGAATACATAGTGGTAAGGGATTTTTATCTCATTTTTAATTCCATGATATTTCAATTATTCACCAGTAATTTATAGCATGCGGTGTATTGTGTACTTCCAGTTGATATATATTATGATGATTATATTTATATTCATTTTATTTTATAAATCATTTGGTGGTTATTAACTTTTGGTCATATGACTCGATTGATTACAACGTGGTAAGGGATTTTCATCTCACTTTTTATTCCAATGAGATTCATGCCATATTTTCCACTATTTCTTTTTGTGTGGTGTATGTTCTTATCATTATTGTAATCATTGTTTAATATAATAAAATGTATTGGTATTTACATCTTCATTTTATGATCCTTATTTCTTGGGTTGTATGTTTCGTCTATTACCAAATCGGTAAGGGAACCATTTAACCCAATTTCCATTCCTTGGGTTATTCTTCTAATTGTTAATTATGTCATGCTATGATTATGTGCGGAATAAGTATTTAATTTTTTATGTTTTAATTTCCACTACACTTTGTGTGGATATACTTATGATATACATAATCTCTCCATTTATAAATTATCAAGTCATCGATATAAACATGATAAGAGTAATTTTAACTCAATTTCTATTCATTGAGTAAAACATCCATGTCATTTGTTTTTTCATTAAAAGAACAGGTGGGAATTCCCTATGATTGATTTGCTCTAAATATCCAATTATATTTAGTTTATTACTATTGGTCACACATTATTATTTAATTTTTTTATCCATAATCTAAGGACATCGTTTTTATAATGGATTTCGTCTCAATTTACATTCCCTTGAGACTTCATTATTGTAACGCACCAATTCACTCTTATGTGTTGTATATACTTTCCTTTGGAATATTATATAATGAATCCCTTTATTCTCATGATATTATAAAGTTCTGATTAAATTTTATTCCTCATTTATTTTTATTCAAGCATCTCTCATTTTGTTAAAAACTATTTAACTAAAATATAATTTTAAATGTTTTAAAGATTTATTCTTATAAATATTCCTAATTAATGTCTATGTTTTCAAAATTAATTTTTGGATTTATTTATATTGACATTATTGTTTTCTAATGATAATTCATTTAAACACATCACATTGGTATGTGACACATTAATTCAAAATCCTATTTTTTAAATTATTTATATGGTTTTAAATATAATTTGATAAAGCATTGTTTATTTAAATATCATGATTTTATATATTTTGATTGGAATGTGGAAATGATATCATTGTATTATGCTTGTGTTATGTGTTATGAATAAGTTATGGTTATTGGACATTGTTTACGTATATGAGTGGTTTCGTGATAAACCTAGTGCGGGTGAGCCCGAGATAGCTCTCCAATGAATTGGGAAACATGACGGAGGAAAACGTGAATGTTTCTACTAAGAAATTTAGTTAATATAATCTGATGGGTATTGAAAATGTGACTTCCTATGTATCTGTGATAGCTACAATGTATGTATGTTATTAATTCCATAAGATACCTTTTGATTTATGAATTTTGTGTGTCATTCCAAAAAATTAATATTTCGTAAGGTATGTTATGATTGAAAAGTATAGTTTCATTAATTTGTATTTATTGATGGGATAATGTCTTCGTTATTCCATTTATTACCCTTACTGAGATTTTTATTCTCATCCCATGTTTGGAAATGTTTTTCACAGGACATAAATGTGAATACGGCCAAGGATGAGATCAAGGAAAAGTTTTTCTATCTAAAACATAGAACTAGACATGTTTTTTTCAGGATTTTTTTGTTTATGAAAAAATGGATACCGAGTAGTAGTGTCTATATTTAATATTCAAGTTGTTATGTAATAGTTATGGCCTAATTTTCTAAAACTCTAAAACTGAATAGATCCTTAGTGTGTATTATTTACATAATTCAAGATTATGTAATGTTTACGGTTGTGTCCTTATAGTTGGTATCAGAGGTCAGTGTAGATAACTTAAGATGTTAGGGTATTCTTTAAGCTAAGTGACATAACCATAATAGATAGGATTTTTGAAAGAGTCGTAGTTATTTTAATAAAGTGGATGAGTTTAACATAACATGAATAAGTATATCTTTGTATTAACCCTCCTTATAATATATTATATGCTTCTTATATTTATATACTCACAATTACCTTTTTGGTTTTAGAAAATGGATGGATCTAGAAGGCACTAAAGTAAGAGTGGATGTGAAGAAAATTGTGATGGTTTTCGTAATGAGAAACTAAATGGAATGGGACCTGCATGAGAACTATTTTTTTTATTCTCAATAAACAATCTGTTGTCATTATTGACCACATGAATCTTGATGATTTTTATAATGCATAGTATATACGAGAAACAAATCTCCATGGAAGTTCAGGTAATAATCATAAATGTATGTATATTCAAAACCCTATGTGTCTAGGATGTGGAAAGAAACACGTAGGGAAAAGTTTTAATGGGACAGATAGATGATATTGATGCGGAAATGAAGATCATAAATCAATAATCTTCCATGGAAAAAGGATGCATCCAGTTGACTCTTGGAAAAGGAAAGAAGTTCTTTATGATGGGATCAATTGAATGTTTTTAATGTGGTGTGCAAGGTCATTATAAAAAACAGTTGTCCTACGAAGAGGGTTTGATAATGGGACCACCAATATCATACAAATATATGTTTACAAATAATAAATCTCATTCCAATTGAGGATGAAAAAACTGACAATGACCAATGAATGGTATAGATTATTTTATAACTGATGTTTAGTCATTATTGAATCTAAGGATATGAATCATGATTTTGATTGTAGAAATGATGTCTTTAAGAATAATATGTAAAGGAATAGTAAATTAATCATGAAGAACGTTGAAAGAGTAAGATGTCAAAATATATGAGATTCAAGATTTATGGAAGATTTTTGGAGGGTAATATGATTAAAAGAATTAAGGATGTTTTGATAATTGGATTACATTAGAAGAATTTTAATGGTATGTGTAACACTGAAGTTTGATATATGTTAAATTTATTCAAGGAATAATTATCTTATCATTGGTTTATATAGTTATAAAGAACCATTTGGGTTTATATGATCCATGAATTTGAGGCAATTATAGGTTAATACATTTTGGGATGCAAAATGAATGTTATTAGATAACAATTAAAATATTTTATGGTTATTTTTGATGGATTTAACTATTCTTAGGGAATTTTATACAATTATACAGTTGTTGAAAAAGGACAACATGCATACTACGTGACAACCCATTGCGTCGAACAAAGCCGCAGGAATCGAACCCACAACCAAAGTGCGGATGAGATTTATCGCCTACCACTGCACTACGTGAAGTCCCTAGTGAGTATAAATAATTATTTTTAGTTAGATGATTTTATGAATCAATAATAAGTTGATTTTGGCTTATCTATAGAAATTATTAACCTATCAAAGAGAATATGTGATTTTCTTAATTACACTTCAGTATGAGACATTAAGAGTAGTCAATGTTTTTTGAGATAAATGTTATGATTTTGTTGGAGACTATTTGATAAAATCCTTTTGAAAATTGGGGTTTCTATAATAGTTTGGGTTACTTTGAATAATTTATAGACAATTTTTTATTGAATGGTCTTTGTTGAACTTTGGGTATAGTTAGACAAAATTTGTAGATTAAGAGTAGTTTTTTTGTAAAAGTTAGTCTTTTTTGGGATTATCTGATCTTGTACTAAAAGTTTTTATTTTTGGTTGATGTCTAAATACATAAAAAATATATAGTTAATATTTTTCAGATTCTGTGATACTCTAGAAGTTGATTATAGAACTTTTAATGTGACCAAGTCAGTTTGAATTCTCATCGTTTGGAGAAAAGATGCATTTGTCGTAGAAATTTAGTAAAGGATCAAAGTATACATGAAAAGTAAGAATGTTTCCTTATGTTTTTAGTTAATATCATAAATAAATTCTTCAACTTTATGAAGAGTAACATAAAACAAAAACTTTTCCTATTAACTTTTCCTACTAGGGATTCAAGGACCGTTGAACCCATCACATGTTCGTGATTTTCATGTGGCTAACTTTCTCGTATTCATGTTTTCTATCACTCTCCATCAGAACATGAAAATTTCTTCACTCTTCCTCATACATGTTTCCCTACATGGAATCCGAGTATGGGTTATCTCGGGTGACCTCTATACCTCTCATCATTTATTTTAAAGTGATATTGTTATTGACTTTTTTCCAATGTGGGACGTTCCATGATGTTTTTGAGCCCAATTTTAAAATTATGAGGACCCAATTCCCAAAAGGGGGGATGGATGTAACATCCCAGGTAAATAAAGAATATGATATTTTTATTTTTGTTAATATTTTTAAATTTATTATTAATTTTACTTTAAATGGGATGCTATGTTCGATGGCTTACCTGATATGCAACAAAAGGTTTCTTTGAAACCATACGTTTCACACTAAAAATATAAAATTATTATTTTAAATTTTAGTTAACACCTAGTAGTTTTATTGGAAGAAATTAATATAACTAACTATATTATTATACATGTTTTTGAAATGTTTTTACTTTTATCCAATAAAAGTTAATGGCTTAAAATGTGAATAAATCTAATTTTAAGAATAAATAATCTAAAAGGTCGATTTACAGCATTTTAATGGTGAACCGTATTTAAATCTAGTTTCTGTCACTTTAATATGTTCTATTTGACAAATTTAAAATCTTCTTTAGAATCGGGACATCAATATTTACTTTGGGTAAATGTTTGGTATTTTTCCGATAAAATTCATTTTTTTAATGAATAGTGAAAAATAATGCATTTTAATTCAATAATTTTTTTTAATCTAACTATATTATATCGATAGATTATATTTTTAAATGGTTTTAAATTGTAATTAGATTATTTTACCATTTAATCCAATTCAGGACATTGGATGAAATTTCAATTTGAAATTGGGCATGAACAAGTCTCAATCTTTTGATAGATATTGTTTCTAAAAAACCAGCTACTTGTTTTGACAACGGAAATTAATATTAAATTAACTAATTCAACTTAAATGTTTTTAATTTTTTAAAATATAAGTCATTTTTTAATTCAGAATATCAAATATATAATATGCTTAATTGTTTGTATTTTTTAAGAAAATGTCAATTTTTTATGAATAATGAAACCACTATGTAGTAGTTATAATACTGAATTTTTTATTTAAATGAAATTTTACAACTTCTATGAATTGAATTTCAAAAATTATACATACATGGTTGTTATTAGTAAGTAAAATCTTTTTTAATAAGATGAAAATAATTTTTGGTGAATAGTAATGTTTGACTTTTATTTACCGCAGTTAAAGTTAAATTGGGTAATTCAAGTTAAAAAGAATATTATAATAACATAAAATTACTTAAACACTTATCCTAACCTTATTGCATGGTTCATGGCCAACCATGGGCATCATTGGGTCAATTTTGGTACCCCATATAGCAACTTAAGAGTGATATTGACACTTTAATTTAATTAACTTAAATTAAAGGCCAAAATGACTTAAACAAATATCTTTTTGTAAGTTACTTTTTTATGTGGATATATAAGTTATCATTTAGAATTTAAATATTCATTGGAAATCTAAACATATTTTCTACATCATGGTAGTGTTTTTATAATTTTTAGACATCAAATAAATTATATTATTTATGACACAAAAATGATGGGCTATTTACCTCATCAATAAATGATTTGAATAAATAAGAATATAAATATTAAAATAAAATCCAAAACCTACCCAATTCTTATTGGGTGATTTTATTTAGACCATGAGTCATCTAATAGTCTATCTTAATGAGTTTTGGACCATTATAAACCAAAAATCATTATATAATAAAATATAATTTTCACACATTCCTAAGGTGCCCCTCCCCCCTTATAAAAAGCCCTTACTTCTAACCCAAACCTCACACCTCCCAAGCCACTTGGATAATCCAACCCATGACTAAATAAGCTGTCATTATCCCTTTATTCATCCTAGAATCCTTACCTTAGTCATAAGGCACTTCATATAGCTTTTTTGGTACAAACCAAATGGAGTTACCCAAATTAATGGTAATGGTTTCTCTTAAATTCATTTCTTTTATTTTAATTCTCCAACTCATAAACTATTTTCATTCATTTATTTTAGAAAGAAACCAGTATAATACATATAATAGTATTTTTTTTATATGATTCATTCATACAACACTTACACTCACCTCCGTCTAAAGGTTAAAGAACATACTATTTCTGGGGGTAGCAGACTAACGCCTCACGAAACGATGATTGTTAAATTATCTCCTACCGCATCCTATGGTGTCCATTATGATGTCACTGAATTTATATATGATATATATTATGTTTATGTTTTCTTTATACTACTGTATTTTTAATTTGTATCATACCTTTATAGTCCCCATTTTGAGTAAATGCGATAATTTCATTTGAGAAATATTGGACTACCGCCCCTTCAAATTGATAGGACTCGTTCATTGCATACGTGGGATGTATAAAGGATGAAGTTATTGACATTATATATGATATTATAATATAATTATAATATAACTATTTATCATTAAGTATTCAATAAATTTAAATATGAAATAGAAATGAAAGTAGCGTTCATTCATACGTACGACTTAATGTATCCAGGAACGATGTATTTTATTTCTTATCTCAAAATTTTATTTACTATTATAAATACATATATATACTGGATATATATGATATATATTATATCTAAATCATGAATATAATTCTAGAGATAATGTAATCTTTACTACATGGTGAACATGTAATTATAAGTTGTTCATTTTTGACTCAAGTACCAAATATCGACAAAACGACCATTTTTAACTTAAATGATTACATTATATTTATAACATGGTAATAACAGATATAAAAGGAAAAATAAACTTGAAAAATGTATCTTAATTAATTATAAATTAACTTATTTTTATTATTCTGGAATAACAAGGAACAAACATGTCATGTTTTGACGAGTGATAAGGGATTTCTTATCTCACTTTTAATTCCATGAGATTTCCATTGTTCGCCACTAAATTATTTCATGTGGTGTAATGTTTACTGAAAATTGATATATATTATCATGATTATATTTACATTCATATCATTCTATGAATCATTTTGTGGTTATTAACTACTGGTCATATTACTCAATTGATTACAATGTGGTAAGGGATTTTTTATCTCATTTTTAATTCAATGAGATTTCAATTGTTCTCCAATAATTTATTGCATGTGTTTTATTGTGTACTGCCATTTGATATCTTTATTATGATTTTATATATACATAAATTTTATTCTATGAATCATTTGGTGGTTATTAACATTTGGTCGTACGAATCGATTGATTACAACCTGGTAAGATATTTTCATCTCAGTTTTTATTCTCGTGAGATTCATGCTATATTTTCCACTATTTCTTTTTGTGTTCAGTATGTACTGTCCAAATTTGTATTAATTGTGTAATAATATTCAATATATGGGTATTTACATCTTAATTTTATGATCCTTATTTCATGGGTTGTATGTTTATAAGTTACCAAATCAGTAAGGGAATATTTTAACCCAATATCTATTCCTTGGGCTAATCTACAAATTTTTAATTATGTCATGCTATGATTATGTACAGAATAACTATATATTTATATATGTTGTAATTTACACTACCCTTTGGGTGGATATTATTTTGATAGACATAATCACTCCATTGAAAAATTCTCATGTCATCGCTATGAACTTGATAAGAGTAATTTTGACTCAATTTCCATTCATTGAGATAAACATCCAAGTCAATGGTTTTTTCTCAAAAAGAACATGTGTGAATTTCCTATGAATTATTTACACTTAATATCAAATTATATTGATTTAATTTTTATTTGTCACACATTATTATGTAATTGATTTATCTTTAATCTCGGATACAGTTATTATAAGG
Source organism: Viscum album (assembly GCA_963277665.1). Taxonomy (NCBI): domain Eukaryota; kingdom Viridiplantae; phylum Streptophyta; class Magnoliopsida; order Santalales; family Viscaceae; genus Viscum; species Viscum album. The sequence continues at coordinate 357,644,937 of OY728126.1, read as the reverse complement.
GATTTCGTATCAATTTAAATTCTATTGAGACATCATTGTTGTTATGCACCAATTCACTCTTCTGTGGGGTATATACTTTCCATTGACATATTATATCATGAATACCTTTATTCTCAAGATATTATAATGTTTTGATTAAATGGTATTCCTGAATTATTTTTATTCGAGAATCTCATATTTTGTCAAAAATTCTTTAACTGAAATATCGTTTTAAATGTTTTAAATAATTATTATTTTAAATATATCTCATTAATGTCCATGTTTTCAAAATATTTTTTCTGATTTATTTTTATGTAAATTAATGTTTTCAAATGATAATTGATTTAAAAGAATCAAACTGGTATGGGACACTTAGATTCAAAAATATAGTTATTAAATGTTTTAAATAGTTTTAAAAATGATTTCAAAAAGCATTGTTTATTTCAATATCTTGATTTGATCTATTGTGATTGGAATATGGAAATGTTATCATTAAATTATTCATGTGTTATGCGTTATGAATAACTTATGTTTATTGAACATTTTTACGTATACGGTTGGTCCATGATAAACCTAGGGCGGCTGAGCCTGAGATAGCTCTCCAATGCATTGGGTAATGTAATGGTGTTAAACCTGAATTTTCTCCTAAGAGTTTGAAGGAATATACTGTGATGGGTATTCCAAATGTGACTCTCTATGTAGCTGTGATATCAACAATTTAATTATGTTATGAATTCCATAAGGTACCTTTATGATTTATGATTTTTGTGTATCATTCATAAATCATATGATATCGTAAGTTATGTTATGATTGAAAAGTAGGGATTCATTGATTTGTATTTATTGATGGGATAATGTTTTCCTTCCTTAATTTATAACCCTTAATGATATTTTTATGACTATCCCATGATTTGAAATGTTTTTCACGGGACATATTGATTAATAGGGTCAAGGATAATATCAAGAAAATGTCATGATGTCTATAACATAGAACTAGGTATGACTTTTTCTTTCAAGAGTTTTTATTTTATGAAAAAAATGGATTCTAAGTAGCAGTTTCTACATGTAATATTCATGTTGTTATGTAATAGTTATGGCCTAATTCCCTAAAACTCTAAACAAGAAATGATCCACAATGCATATTTCTGACTTTATTCAAGATTATGTAAGTTTTAAGGTCAGTTTTTTATATTTATTATATAAAATAATTAAAAAATTTGTTATATATATATAAATAATTGTTTATAATTTATTAAATAGTTAAATAATGATGATATATAATCAATTTTAGAAAAAGTAAATTGATTTTTCAAGAACATATTATGTTTTCCAATGATTTTTATTTCATAAATTTAGTTAAATATTATAATAAAATTTCATAAAATATTTCAGCAAACTCTAATAGTTAAAGGATTTTTAATTAAAGTTAATAAAATCCATGAAATATTAAAATAATAATAGTCATTACGAATTTCATGTTTAATATTCAATAATTTATTTTTTCAACATTGAAAAAATATACATTATGATTTTTTATTTTAAAAAAGGAAATTTATGACTAAAAATAAACTAAAATAATATTTACTATACTCTCTTATAAATACATACAATCTTATAGAAATTCATAAAATGGATATAAATTATATATATATATATGATGATACATCATTTTATTATTAAACAACAATAGTTTTTACTGTATTACTTTTATGTTAGTATTATATTTCTTTCATTAAAATATTGTTTTATTGATTTCTAAAAAAATTAAAGAAAAATTTTAATATTTCAAAATGTTAAATATATTTTTTAAAAAAAATAATTGATTGAAATAAAATATAATTTAAAAAACTTAAATTCTTAAATTTAAAATTTTTTAAATATTATTTATTTGAAAGATATTTTTTATATTTTTGATGTTAATTTATTTTTAATTAAAAAAATATATTTATAAAATTTAATTTACTTTTTTAATTAGTACTTTTATATTACCTATTGGTTAATTTAATATTTTTTTAGATATTAAGGTTTTATATAGTCATTCAAAAAATTTATAAGTGTAATATATGTATAAAATTTAGTAATAGTACATTTGAAAGAATTATTTTTATATGTAATTTTGGGGAGAATTTTTAATGTTCCCAATACTATAGATTATCAAGAATATTACTATTTATTAAAATGATGAATCAATATTTGAGGATATAGTGTTTTATTCTAATATTAAGTTATAAAACCCCACATATCCCCTTTATAAATTCCTCACATTACCCTACAATTTTGGTACTCATTATAATCCATTTCTCTTCCAAACTATATTTGAATGAATCTAAAAACATATCCACACATTCTAAAAGTCATGGTCTCATTAGAATGTAAAACTAAAGATCCCTATAGTGTAGTGTTGGAGTGAACATCAAGAGGAACATGCATGTATACTCTTTTATAAGATTTTAATAATCCAATTTATAAAATATAATCTATAAATGATTTAATTTTATAATGATTATTATTAATATTATGAATTGTTATAATACTAATAGATTATTAATTATCTACTACACACTCATTCTAATTCAAAATTATTAAAAAATTAGGGCACTGTAGGTCCATTAACTTTATGAATAAGGGGATTTATTTGTCATTACCACCATAATTATTTCTAAATATTTTCATATTATTATTTAAAATATGTTATTAAATTATATAATACCCTATTTCAGATTTTCTAATTTATAAATATTCATTATATTATGAATAACAAAATAATGTATTCTTGTTCGAAAAAACCCTAAATTATATATTCATCTATTAATATAATTAACATATCTGAACCATACATATGGTATAACTTATAAGGATATTTAGGAACGCCAATACAATAGAAATTACATAAAAATATTATCATTTACATTTCTCAGTTTTAAGATCATTTAAAATAGTAAATAATTATCATGAAACCAAAACAGTAGTGGAACTGTAAAAATAATACCCTTATTATACTATAAATAAATATGATATCATTATATAATGTTTATAATATAATTTAAATTAGTATAAATAAATATAATATAGATTAATATAGTTCATATTAAAATATTTATCATACTGCAAATGGTTATTCTGTATACTAATCTCGTATACAATGCATGTCAAGACATGTGGCAAGGGAATTTTAAGACTCAATTTCTTTTAGTTGGGTCATAAAAAATTTTCACTCGAATGGGATATGTTATGTTTATTTCATTCAAAAATATTATCTTTTTTATATGGTTTCATAATTATATCTATGGAATTTATGATTCCATATCATTATATTATTTATTTATAAAAATTCAACCTTCTTCAAAATAATACACTTTATAGAATAATTCTCATATGAATAATAACTTTTTCACCAATATTATTATATTATTCAAAAATAATAAATTATTATTTAGAAATTTGGATATTTATTATATACTATAAATATCATTAAAAACAATTCATGTTATGAAAATTAATATTTATAACTCTTTTAATGATATCAATTTTAGTGAAAATATTTTAAAATATACAAATAAATTTCAATTAATATTCATATTTTATATCATGGACTCCATATTAATATTATTTAAATTCATTTTAATTAAATTTTTCCAAAATTATTATTTTTAAATTATATTTCTTCTATATAATCTTTTCAGACCTATTCAATTGAATTTAAGAAATTTCATGTGAATATGATTTTATAACATTTCAAAAAAAGATTTTTTCATGTCAATCTTAGGTTTCTTGTTCCATTATAACCTATAACTCAAATGGAACATCCTAATATGAATTTATATTTATTATTACCATGATCATAATTTTATACTCTTCATATATTATTTTATTCTCTTTGTGAAACCATATAATATTAATTTAATGATATCTTGTTCCTCTTGGAAATGATAAGGTACCCAATTTTAATATTTCTTTTTCATTCAGGATATGATTAATGATTATATTTAGGTGACCCAAATATGAATAATTTATTATTATTCGTTTAATTTGACTCATATATCAAAAAAATGAATTGGATTAATCTTTAAATAACATAAGATAATTTGTATAAATTTTTTTTAATGCTCCAAAAACTATCAAATACTAATTGGGATGCCTGATCTATTAAGGGAGATGGTGGAATGATCCAATATATTTTGATTATATTGTTACATTAAATTTATATATGGTATTCCTTATATGAAGTTGTGTGTTCCACATTTCCATGAATTGAAATATTCAAATTCTTTCTACTATGCTTACATTACATCATTTAATCTATGGTCTATGTTTTATAGTTAACATATAGTCCTCATGTTGTCCAAAGGAATGAACAATGATATTAGTTTTTTGTATCAATTCTTATAAGATTTTAGTATAATTATTTTTTGGGATTCGTACTAGACAATAGTAGTTAAAAATTTTGGATGACACAAATCATAATGAAAAATCCTGATATTTTATTAATTTAAATAATATGTTGTCAAAAATAAATAACATCAGAATTTATATAAGCATATGAAAATAGATACATTAATAGGTACTATTTGGGGGTATTAACCCAAAATGTTCTTTCATTATTAACTGGATTATACCTCATTAAATGAAGTTAGTTAACATTACACATTGTTTTCCCCTAACGGGGGATATTCATTGGTTGATTTAAATGATCGCTAAAGATTAATTTGAATGATACCAACAAAATTTATTATTATGGTTATAAAACCTAATGACAATAGACTGTGAATTACATAAATTTTGTATTTTATGTGTATATTTTATTTTACATATTCCATTTATGAGTTATTCATTCAAAGTACATTGTTTTCCATCACATATTCTTATAAATTTATATATTCCATTTATCGAGTGAAATTAAAATTTAATTGCTTTAATTTATTTTTTTTAATATAAAACATCACAACACATGATTTTCGTATGTGTTTTCATTTACAAAAATATATAATATAATTGTTTATTTCAAAAAAACATAAAATTAATGGAATGTAAAATATATTTCATTAAAGTGAAATATATCCATTTATAAAATATAATAATAAAATTTGAATGATAATAATAAAATTTAAGAGGGAAAATATGTCAATAAAGTTAAATGATAAAAAATAAAATAACTTATAATAAAAACATCAATTTTAAATATTTTAATATTTTTATTATTTTATATAATTTTTTGATGGTTTTAATTAATAAAGAATAAGATAATATAATGATGATATCATTGTATTTAAATATTAAAATAAATGTAAACAACATAATTTCAAAAAAAAATTATAAAATATAAAACATCAAATTATTTTAATTTTAACGTCTACCATAAATATAGTGATGTTTTAAATAAAATTTTAAGCATTAACATGTTATGAATAATAATGTTAAATATTATATATTGAAGATATTTTGGAAAATGTGAAATTGGAAGAATATAAAATGGTAAAAATTGAATAAATGACAATATATAAGAAATCTATGAGAATCTAGATTTAGTTTATGAATTGTTTTTATATAGTCATTTTGAAACTAATTAATAAAATATATATTATATTATTTGAAAATTTATTTTAGATATGTATAATTAATTGTTAGTAGTTTAATAAATATTATTAAAATTATATCATATCTTTGTAAAACTACATGTTTTTATGATTTATTATTATAATATAAATTTATATATTTTCTAGAAATTTTTTGTAGTTTGTAACAATAAGTATTGTGATATATTATTTATTTGGGTTTTAACTATTTCCCATCACATTTGGAAAACTGTATGTTGACCATGTAATTTTTTTCTAACCCATATTAGTGGAATATGAAATGGATGGTGCATAACTTTATCATATGTGTATGGTCCTTGAAGTAACTATCTAGGGGTCGTTATTGATTTGTATTGTGGGACATGTTATCACCCCCTACTTTGAAAAATCAATCAGTAAAACCTTATTGGTTGCATTTTTTTATTAAAAATATTTTTTTCTGTTATATTTTTTATATTTTCTACTTTCTTTCCATAATTTTTTTATTTCCCTATTCCTCTCAACTCATTATTCCCATCATGACCCCCTATGCCTCTCAAAATGAATTATGTGCACCACTATCATTATAGAAACACTAGGTGGGTGGAAAATTCATCCCACATCTCTCCCATAGTGGATCAGACAACCCAGGCTGACCCTCTTCCCTTGAATATTCTCTAGGGAAAAGCCCCATACCACCATCATCTCTGTCAACTAAAATCCCTAAAAAAATAAATCAAACATGATTATATTGATATTTTCTATTAAATATATGAGTAAAAGTATAAAATCCCCATCTCCAATATCCCTCACCTTATGCCTTACATTATTACATTAGTATAGATACAGTGGGTCAAATTCATATTGAAGGATCAATCTTGTAGTTCTGGAGAGTGAGATACATTCATGAAACCCATTTTATATTGGGAATAGAAAATAAACATATTATATATTAAAATAAAATTCTCTATATCATTGAATTCGCATTCTAGGTATTTATATTCATAACATGGGGAAATAAAACACAAAATGTAATCTGATATGCTCACTAATATATATATATATATATATATTAATTTATTATAAATAAATAATAAAAATAAACATGTAATGTTAAATAAATGATAAATGATGTCACTTAAATAACATTTATATCAATATATGATTAGGTAAACTCAATATGTAATGGTAAATAAAATATATAACATTCAATTTAGTCAATAAGTTTCAAATTTAAGGCATTCATCCATAATATCATATTGAAAATTTCAAGGATAAAAATAATTGAATTCAAAATGATGGAAATTCTTAATTATCAGATTCCAATGTTTCCTATGTTCATGACACCTTTACCATCTAGATCCATAAAAAATTATTTAAAAGAATCCTGGTGATACCCTATATGATTTAACAAAGGGGACTCGTCTGAATGAGGTAACTGATGAATTGAGGGGAAATCTAAAAATAATACCAATCATTTTCAGGATTTCCAAAAAATTCCTCATATATTGAAAAATATATTTATTCATAAACAATTTTCCATTTCAATAATTATTTATATTAATATAAAAAATACATAATTATCAATATTTCCTCATTTAATCTTATAACATTAAAATTCAAAACCTTATTTAAATTTTGAAATGGTATAGAAATAATATTATCTATCATAGAAGTATATGAATATTCAAGAGAAATGTTTCATAAAATTAAATATCATGACAAAAAAAGTTATTGTTTTAAGAGATAATTAATAAAAATAAAAGAAACTAAGATTTAACAAAAACATTTACCACATGGTAATTTTCATTTATAAATTCATTGGATGAAATTTTTCAAATTGAAACAAAAAATAAAACAATTAATGTAGTATTAATGATATTAGTTGTCAAATAGTAATTTTATAATACATATTCTTGAAACTAGGTGCATAACATTAGAATTTTGTTCAATGTAATGATATTGAGAGGGACTCTCATACCCCACATGTCCTTTTCGGTGAACATGATATACCCTCTGGCATTGTACTTTAAAAAAATTATCTTACATTAAAAAAATATTATTATTTATGATGACTTATATGATACATTTATAAAATCTCATCATTGTTTCGTTAATATTATTTCAATATTTTCATTTCCTTTCCTAACAATTTCATGGTATTATCAATATTGATTTAATAGGAATTATATACATAATAATCATATTATATGGTTATATTATCTATGTAATAATAATCATTAAAAAACAATTATAATTTTACATTAATTAAACTTTTTTTAAAAATCATAATTTTTTTTATGAAAAATGATATGTGCTACAATCATTGAGAAGGTAGGCCAACATATGCATATTTAACATTTTCATTTTCAAATTATCATTATTGAAAGAATGTAAGTAATATAAAATATTTACATATAATAATTTCTTATATAACTTATTATATAATATCAAATGTTTTTTATTTATAAATGTGATGAAAAAGGAGTCACATCACTTCATGAAGGTGATAGTTCACACATTAATCAACAATGTTATCATATTTAATTTTGCGAAAAAGTAAGAAATATAAAAATATATTTTCTATAAAAAAATAATAAATATTAAATTAATATCATAATTATTTCATTTATAAAACATATAATAATTAACATTATTCTTATCACATTCCATGTGAAGTATTAGTGAATAAAGAATTAGATGGCTTCATGAGGTGGTTGTTTGACATACAAACAAGTGATGTATCATATCATCTATAAAATGGAATGAATATATTTACATATATGATATATTGAATAAAAAGTATAACTATTTTATAAATTCCTTATATATGTATATATTTTAGACTTATCGTCATACTCCACTATGAAAGGTGGTCATGGAAGAATGAACAACAACGGTTCACATGGTGATAGTCTCCTTAAACACGAATGATGATTGAATAAACTATTTGATGGATTTGGAGATGGTTTGAGTTAATTAAATTATGTTAATATCTTCCCAATATATAGAATATAATTTTTTGATAAGTCTGCATGGTTTAAATAATTTTATAGGTGGAGAAAAAAGTAAAATAAATATGTATCTTAAAAAAAATTACATCTTTTTGGGTATCCTTATTAGGATTTTACTATATCATTAAATAGTATTATTACCCAAAAACATAATACATTTTTATGTAATTTTTAATTTTGGGTAGATTTTTGGTAAGTTCATGGTCAAAATATTGTTTTTAATGTATAATGACGGGAGAAGAATGAAGTAAATTTTAGAGTATATGATGAGTATGTATTTTGTGAATACACAAATTTTTTCATCATTTCAAGGTCATCAATTACTAATGTGACATAAATATTTATAATTTTTTTATTTTATGGATTAAATTGTTTGGAAACCCCTCCAACCAACCATAATACCAATTTATGAACATTATTTTCATTAACTTTTATGTTCCCATATATTTATAATTTTGGTCTTCCCCTACGGAAGATAGTTTTCTAACATAGTTATTTTATTATTTAATACTAAATCAATGCGAGATTTATTCAATAATTTGTATCCATATAGTCTAAATATTGAATCCAATTTTAAAAATAAAAATACCAGGCATGTTAAAAAATTTAATTTAATATAAGTGCATGGATGTAAAAAACTCTCTTTTAATTATAGTAATGCTAACATAGTTATTTCTTATAATTTTTTCAATATAGTAGTTATATAAGAAAAACCGGTACATTAGTGGAACATATTTAGAGTATATTTAGAATTATAATTCACATGGAAGAATATAGGTTGTTTAGTAAATATAAATCATTTAATAAAATATCATTTATTTTAAAATTACATTAATGTCTTTTTTTAAAATAGTAATAAAATTTGAATTTGAAAATATCAAACAATTTTGTAATTAAAAAAATTATTTTCAAATATATGTATCATGATTTTATTTATAGAAATTAATATAATATAATAATTAATTATATTTACAAGACTTTAAATATTTTTACTATCATGTGTTCTATTTAATTGGTAAATTAATAATTCTTGTGTTAGCTTTTCTTAAGAATATAAATTACATTTTTCACTTCCAAAAATATTAATGAATTATCATGATATGTAAAAATAATTCATCTGTCGAAGAACTATTTTTAACTAAATATATGTTTTTTCCTAATCCAAATGCTTTAATGATATTAAAGTGAAGAAATGTTGTTTTTTTTTCTTTTTCTTTACTTAACATTATATATTAGTCATGTCCCTGAAAAGGTGTCCCAAAATATATTAAAATTATATCCCAATAACATAGGGGTATAAATAAGGAAATAAATGGGTTTTCAACTAACTGGTAGATTCTTTTATCCTTTGTAATCCAAGCATAACCCCCAATATACCCATTTGTAATTTAAATTTGATAATTAATTTTTACATTATTCATTTTTTTTCAACAATTAATTTTACCAGATTAGATAATATTAATTACTCTGATTAAGAATATGGAATCCATTTTTCTAAATTCAATTCCCAAAACTATAAAATCTTAATTTAATAATAATCTCATTGACGGGATTAGAAAATAAATCATTAAATGTGAAAACATTATGATGTTTCGAAATATTTTTATACCGAAAAGAAACATGAAATTGATCTTGATGACGTAAATATGACTATTGCATTAAAATTGATCTTATTTTTATTTAAATAAAATTAAATATATAATTTACCAGTATAAATAATATGAAAAAAATTTTCAATTAAAATATATCATTTTTTAATATTCATCATAAAATGAATCTTTTCAAAAAAAATAAACCATAAGATAATTTTGGTATATTTATTTCAAAATTAAAATTTATTATTGCAATTAATGATTCTATAACTCGGAATAAAATAATTATAAATTATGTATATATGGTTGGAAGAACACGTCTTATAGAAATGTGTTTTTTTTAGATTATGATATAAATGAATCTTTTATATAATCGACATATAACAAATGTATAAGTGTAAAATACATAAATTCATAAATTAGTTAATTAAATTCTTAACCTTCATTACAATGTCTTCATAATAATTTTAATATTATATATGAAAATTAAAAAAAATTCAGTTAAACTCATTCAGGTGTGTAGTGCATGATTTCAAAAAAAATGTGTAGTTTCATGTCAAAAAATCGAAACTCAATTTATGATGTCATAGATGTTGTATAACAAAATATTATTATTTTATAATTTTTTTGGATATATTATTCCAATCATAAATAAATTTTGTCCTCATGATTTAATCATGATCTCAATAATCATGGGACTAACAATTTAAAATCCCATTATTGATAAACTCTCATCATAAAAATAGTTATTTAAACATCCACAATATGGGATAGTGTGGTAAGAATAAAAGTCATCTGGAATAACTACTTAATAGGTTCCCTAGAAGGAGAATGTAGGTTGGAAAGGAAAACATGGGTTTGGATAAAAATACCAATTCTCATGGTTTAATAAAGTGTTAATGAGTTCATTGATCAAAACAAATGTTGGTGATACAGAGAAGGTTAATGACAAAAAACCTATATATAAAATATTTGAGATAACGTTCAATTATATCATCTAGAATGATTATCTTAGGATAAATTTTTGTTTCAATGTACTTTTATGGTATTTTAGTTATACTTTTATTATCTAATACTATAAGAAAACATACTAACATGATAAATTTGTGTTTTGTAATCCTAATTTCATCCTTTGAAATAACTTTGATAAATTTAAAATGCATCCCTTACTCCGTGAAATGAATATAAAAAAATTAATTTTTATGTATAAAGCAACAAAATTACCTATTTAACATATCAGATGATCCATAAAAGAGTAACATGATATTACTCATATTTTATCTAAATCCAAATGGTTCGCATGTTTTATCTAATAAAACATTATTTTCAATATAATCTATTACATAAATAGTCAACATTGATTATTATCAAAAATATATCTGATCAAAATTCAAATCACATTCACTAAAAAACATTGTATACCCTATAAAATGTATTGTGGAACATAGTCATCACATTAAAAAATTGTGAATACCTTCGTCATGTATTCTAATAAAATAAGTTAATTACCATCATTATAATAAAAATATTTTGAAAACATAAATGATTTCTTATTCCATAAGAAATTGTTTATTTGATGAATTCGTCATATCCAAAATTGTTGTTAAATTCATAAATGATTTCCTAAACAACTGAGTCCACAAATCATAATTCTGTTCCAATGTATTCAGTACTATTTAATTTACTTTATCCATATCCTTCATGTCTCAATCCCAATATCATTATGTAATCATTAATAAAACTTCAAGGTCTATATTTTAATCAATCATGTGTTTTCCATGATTATCAACTTTCCATTGAATTTTTTTTTTCATTAATACCATTGAATATATGATCTCAAATCCCTTATGAAATAGTGCTATCTTAAAATCCATATTTATTTAACAATCATTTCAATTTGAATATAATAAATGAATTACTATTAAAACATATTTCATGGAACCAATTTCAAAATAAAAATAATTATTCCTCTTCTTATGTGTTAATAACATAATTATGAACTTCTCCCAGTGGAATATTCTTTGGTGAATTCCCTTAACACATAGAGAATCCCATTTAATTGCTCCCCATCTCCATGTAGTCGGTGAACAAAATATTACAATTTTATTATTCTACATTTCATTATATTTAATTTTTATCTTTATCTCCATAATAAACATACTTTCAGTACTTTAAATAATTTCTTGGCATAATTAATTTTGCACTTATCACATGTGGGAAAACTCTTCTTTTCATTATTCAGTTTATGAAATATTTTTGTCTATTTTCATATAAATTTGATGGAACCCTTTGAATCCATAATACATGTAGACTTATTCCATTTTCTTGAAATCACATAAAAAGATATCATAGTTTCATGAAAATGTTTGAGAGATTATTTTCCTCCGTAGAATGTTAATATACCCTTCAATCAAATGGTTAATCTTGAACTCTTTTCGGTGTACTGAATATGTAGAATAACTTACTAACCATGTTAAGGTAATTTATACAACTCAACACATTATTATTTTTGTATAATTATTATAAGTAAAATTACCTTTATCTAATTTTGTTTCTCACTAGGTAAATATTTTTCATTAAATGTATCACTAATGGATTTCCAATCATTTGGTTCTATATCCCCTTCCTCCCCAATATTCTGGATCAATGTCAACAATTGATCCTCACCAACATAGAGATAATATACAATAAGTTTAGTATTTTATATTTCACAATATCGCAACACCGTAAATATCTTATCTAGGGACATAATCTATTGCTAAGCTACAATTGGTTTAGCAGTCCCGATAAATTATGAGGCCTCTATCATACAATGTGATTGAACATGGGAGATTCTCCCAATGTAACAAGTTTCTCTATTTTGGAATATTAATTTTTCATATCCTGATTAAAATTCCTTATATATCCATAAATAACTCTGATCCAATTCAAGCTATTTTAGCTTCCTAAAAATTTAAATCAATAGAATTTCAATGAATATTGAATATTTTCTTACTTCCTGGTGATATTTCTAAATAGTGGAATATACTCGAGTACATAATATGTTTATTAAATTTAAAACACAATTTATAATTAAAATTATGGTGTAAAATTTATCATAATGTAAAATATATTCTATATTTATATAAATTCCATATCATGGTTTCGTTTGAGAAATATTTTATTTCAAATCCTTCAGAATGTTTTTTAAAGAATTTGAATTATCCTTAGAATATTAAATAGTGGGTCAAATTATGTTTGATTTTCTATTTTATTGTCCTAAAAAATTCTTGAGTCAACCCCGGAGTTCATTTTCCTAATTTATTACCAATAATTTCATAGGTTTCTAGAACCACATCCACTGATGGTATTAACCTGAGTATTTATTACTTGGAAAACACATATATTCATTACTTTAAAAAAATAATTAGTATTTTCTTCAATACATATCCTCATGGTTTGTCTTAGGTTTATGCTCTCTAGTCCTTATATCCCAAAATCTTGTTCTCATGGTTTCATCCAAGATTCTACTCACACCAACGGTAATATCCCTTACCCCAATAGTCCATAGCTAGTGTATTACTTTATTTCATTTTCATAAATACAATGTATTGAATCCCAAAATTCTGATATGTTTCACAGTTTTAGATTCCCTTATACATACATGATACCTAATTTACATTGGTAATATAGAATAAAATATAGTAAATAACTATCTAAAATTATTATATTCTGTGAAAACACATTCAAAGTATTCATCTTCAAAACTCATGGGAATGAACAAAAATAGGGGCGAGCAAAAAAGATCAATAAGGAATAAGTAAAATAGAAGCTACCATTAATAAATATTTATAATTTACGTGCAAACGTAAATAACTTAGAGCCAATTCCTTTCAAATAAAATTTATATCATTATATTATAAGTAATAATATTGTTGAAAGGTATATAAATGATAAGGCATTCCATTTAAATAATAAGATGAGATTAAAATGATTCTACAGATAATATCATATAAAAATTACAAATATAATAATAGAAAAAATTTAAATAGAGGAAATATATAATACACATGAATCATTTTTCTCAGGATCAGAAAATCTTTACCTTCCCTACCTTTCACAAGATGTTCTAAAACATACTAGGTGAAAACCTACCTCATTTGGCCAACCCATTCATTTTATGAGAATACTGATGCATTGTAAGGATTTCTATAAAAAATTCCCAAATTGTGTCATTTATATAAATGTAATTTCTCATAAATCAAATAATATAATGCATTTATATGAAAATTTTCTTATCATAAAGTATCCATATTGAGTGACTAATACAAAATTATCAATATTTCCAAACTCATACAAATAAAATTAATATTAAACACTGTATGTTAAAATTGTATATGAATTAGGAAATAATCATATCAATAACACATGAATATGGATATTTAGGATAAATTGAATTTAAAAAAAATGTTTAAAATAAAGTGATTGTTCTAAGAGAAAGTTAGAAATCACAAAATAAAGTAAAAAATTTCAATAAATTTTACAACTGGTTAATTGTTATGTCAAATCCCAACGGATGAGATATTTAAATTCTAAAATTAATATAAACAAATGAATTATTCATTATAATATAAAAAATTGAATAATTATATTCAAAATATAAAATTAATAATGTTAATATCATTAAAATATTCCTCACTTAAATGTAACTGAGACTATATCGATTACGTCATGTGTCTTTTTGGATGAAAATAATTTACCCTCATATATAGTAGTATTAAACATTTTTTAACTAATTATAAAACCACATTAGAATTTATGACATCATATATTATCCTATTATAATATGTCATCACCATTCGTTAACAATCATTCATTATATTCATTATTATGGTTTTTAATTTATTTGTCTTGTCATTCATGCATTACGAGAATATTTACAGTTATTCGGAATATTATATTGTTCCATAATATGAATAATAATAATAATTGCATATTTATAAATTTTTTTACAATTTTCCATTTAAAATATACCCTGAAATATAGCGAAAACAATTTGATGGTGTTACCATTATGGGGATGGTATGTTGTATGTCTGCATGAGTAACCTTTTCATTCTGGAATGATAATTTTAAAATTAAAGGGAGTAATATATAATCATTAAAAATAGAAAATAATATCAAATATCCCATATTATATACTTATATATATCATTAATGTGTTGTGGGGATGAAAATAGGGTCACATCGCTTCGTGAAGGCTTTGGTCCACATTTTCACAAACACGGTTATCATCTTTATGTAAATGAAAATGTAAGATAGGAAAAAAATATTTTTTCTTTATTGAATGATTAATATTTTTATTTATATCTAAATTTTTTCATTTTATAAATTATAATCATTAAAAAAATCATTACCACCATCCATGTAAACCATTCTTGAATGATGAATCAAATTTCTTTGCAATGAAGTTTCCTTCTGCACATAGAAGCGATGTTTGTCACATATCCATCAAAATGGAAGGTAAGAAGATATATATGATATTATGATTAAAAATGTAAAAAATGTTTTAAATTTCATATAATACATTTTATCCATCATATTTCCCATCCGTGGAAGGTGGCAATAGAAGAACTCATGTCATTAATTCACGAGGTAGTAGTTTGCCAAATGCATAAATAACGAATTAGTTACCATTTAATGGATTTGAAGATGGTTTTAGTAAATTTACTTTTTATAAATACATCATTGAATATGGAAGATACTATTTTTAATATGTGATCATGTTTTGAAAATAATTCAAAAGTTAGAGAAAAATGTAAAATAAAGATGCTCATTGAAGAACATTAACACTTCTTTATGTATCCTCCTTATTTTTGTACATATGCATTGAAAGTTAATATTATACCCGAAATAAGTCATCTAGGTTTCTGTTATGGTATTGTTTAATTTATTTAGTATTTTATTGGCCTACTAAATTTAGTTTTAAGGTGTAAATATGGAAAGAGAGTGACTTCCCTTTTTTAGTTATAGAGTAGTTGCATTTTTGTAAAATACAAATTTACACACTATTTTGAGGTAAATATTACATTAAGTGGATGAAATATTGATATTTATTTGGTTATTGGGATTATATGTTCAATAAAACCTTATCCAAACAATAAGAAACATGTTTCCAACATTTTGTTTCTTAATATATATGTTTCGTTATTTTCACCATTTTTGTGTTTCACTATAGTAACTAGTTCTATAACATAGGTAATATATAATTTAATAATAATTTAAATTGAAACATATTGTATATTTTATATTTGGTGATTATTAATTTAAAATCAAACTAATCGAATAAAAATCCTATATATATTTAACTTTTTATAACATGAGTGTATGAACATGGGAAAATATATTTCAATCCTTCATTATGCTAATATAGGGTTTTTCAATTTATTTGTTAATATAGTAATTAGAAAAGAAAAAATGGTTCACTAATATAACCTAGTATATTTATATATATTAATTTATAAATAGCTTATAATATGATATGACTTTTTGTAATTTTAATCTATTTAATAAAATATAATTTATTACAAAACAAAATTAATGTCAATTTTGACATTAATCATTTTATATTAATTTAAAAATATGTTCTAAATTATGGAATTAGAGTATAATATATTCAAAATTGTTTATAATTATACAATAATCTTAAAAATAATTTTAAGACAATAATTCATTTAATTTACATCACATTAAATTTTTTTAGTATCATATATTTTAATTCATTATTAACTAACTAATTCTTATGATATAGATTCATAAAAATTTAATGTAATTATTTCATCTAGAAAAAGATAATTTTATGATAAAATAAACTCATTTATCATTCAATGTAATATCAATAATTGGGAATGTGTTTTTCTCTATATTAAAATGTTGTATAGAATATAAAAGGAAGAAAGGTCTCTTATTATCTGTTTATTTCCTAAAAAAATTATATTTGTCACATTCATTGGAATGTGTCTCAATAACTGATAAAAATAAATACCAATGTAATAAAGTCAACATATGGAAATAAAATTTGTGTTAGACAAATTAATAGGACTTTTTAATCTTTTTAGATCTGTTTAACCCTCAATAATAACATTTATACATTAACCACAATAATTAATTTTATATATTTTCAATAATCAATTTTGCACAAAATTAATATAAACATATTAAGAATTATAATTTATTAAAATTTTAAATATTTCATTCATTTTTAAAACCCAATTATCAAAATTTAAAAATATAAATTAAAATTTATCTCAAAAATGTGACGAGAAAGATGTTTTTTAAATGAAATTTTTCAAAAAAATTAAATGATTTATATCGAAATTCAAAATTAAATTTATACCAATTACATTTTTTGAATTAATTTATATAAAATTTATCTAATTTTAATATATAAAATTTCCAAATAAAATTAATAATTAATAGTTATTTAAATAAAATGGCATTATTATTTTAAAGTTTAGTCTTTTCAATATTAATCAAACAAATGAATTTATTCAGAAAAATAACAAAGCACCCTATGATAATTTTGGTAATATAATTTTAATATTTAATATTTTTTATAATTAATTTTATAAAATTGAAAAATAGTAATTTCAACTTATATTGGAAAAAGTGAGTGAATCTTATTTTAGAGAAATAATGATTTTTTAGGAAAAATTTATTTTTATTGTAGATAAATCTAGTTTATTTTACATTTATATTAAATTTACATGTGTAAATTTAATATTTACATAATTTAAATAATTCAATGATTAATCCTTATTCCAATGACATGATGAAAATTTTCATTTTAATTAATTATAATATATTTTTGTTCAGTGAAAATAGGTGTTTCGTTTAAAAAATGTTTTCCATGTAATTGTGTTTTTCATGTAACAAAAGATAAACATAGTTTTGTATTCCAAACATTCTGTAAAACAATATTTTATTCCATTGTAATTTCATTGAGTCATATAATGGTTCTTAATCTGTCTAATTTTCAATCCATCTTGATATTATTTTCCATCCTCCCTATGGTTTTGCCAAATCCTGGCGATCATTTAAATGTGATTTATGTTCTATGGTGTTATAACAATTATAAATTTTTTAGTTTATATTTTTTCAATATATTATGTCCCTTTGGGGGTAACTACGATAAAATTTACTGAAAATAAATCTCATGTTATATTATTCCATCATTTAGAGGATAGTTTCACAGGGAACCAATATAATATTTTAGAACTGGTAATTTAATGTCATTTTCAAAAAATAGTTATTATCAATGATTCCATTAAATATATATAGTTTCTTTATATTACCTAAATTGGGATTTATATTAAACTCTATTAGAGGAGAATTTTTTAATATTTTATAAATTCTTTAAAATAAAATATCTTGTGTTTCAAAAATCGTTTTTTACTTGATTTATCATTTTGAACATTTATATATTTTATTGATTTTGTAGATGACGTCCTTTTGAATAAAAATCATATATTGATTGGATAAATTGAACATTAACTGTATTTTATTGCATTAATATTTTATTATTTATAATATAAAGAATCATTTCATATCATATTCCCTATTGAAAAGTTATTTTAATATATGATACCAATTAAAAATTATTATTAAATGAATAGTTAGTAGTGTAAGGATAGTCATTTATATATATATATATATTATTGTTAATCTCTGTCTATATGTATAGAAATACACATTAACAAGAGAATCAGTGGATGTGTTCATATATTAATTTTCTTATATATTATTTTATTTTTATTATTATATGTTCATTGTGATGAATATTTTAATGAATAAATTGTTTTGTGTATATAGATATAATATTTAATGATTATGATGTTTTTATTTTAAATTAATTTAATGTTATGAATAGATTTAAATAGGGAAAAATGTTCTCATCATACTTGATTTATATTTGAGTATACATGGTTTCCAATGACACAAACATCCTTAATTAGTGCTTTATGATGGGGATCCTTCTATTTTACTTGATTTTATTGTCCCTTGTTTTTATTTCATATAAGATGCTAAAAATATTATTGTTTCCTTCCTATTATCCATAACATATGGTGTTTTATCTAAAATGCAATAATTTGGATATGTGGTTTAAAATTTTCAATATTACCACTAAAATTGATTTTGTAAACTCATTCATTGTAAATGATTAATAATTATTTTAAAATTGATATAGAATTGATTTTTTTTTGTTTTCATTATTTTATTAGGCATATGAAAATCGATTTCAACTGAAGAATTTCATTTAACAAAAATAAAATAGGAAATATATTGTTGAATTTAATTTTAACTAGTATAAAAAATTATATATAAATAATGTTTACACATTTTGAAATTGTTATGGTTGTATAATGAGTACTTATGTTCTCTCAACTAAATTATATATTAGTTTTAGGTGTAACATCATCCTCATACCTCTAATAGATTAATGATTTATTTGTAATTTATAGGTTAATCAATTCAGAATATGACTTTTCATCACATTTTCTAATTATATAACTTTTTGTATTCATCTCATTCCATTGAATATCTTAAATATTGAGATTTTGATATATTACTTAAATTATTATGATATGGTTATTGGATAGATGTATTATTTTATATGGATACAGGGATATTTCAAAGAGGTAAAATGTTGTTGAATAATAGGGGTGAGAGGTGTTATGCAATGTAGGTGAAGGAAATTTGAGGGTTATAAGATTTATTAATTTATATCATTTTATATCTACTACTTACAAATGTTTTTTATAACTTATGCTTTTTATCAAGGAAATCTGACCTATGGATGACTTATACAAGATTTATAGTATAATTAAATTTTACGTTAACACACAATTACTAGAGAAATAATTTTTAATGTATATATATCTGATGACTTAGAACTTTTAGAAATCATTTAGCGATAAGGAATTCCCCAAGTAAATGGTTGGCTGGTTCGACTGCTAGTTCATATTGAATCCAATCTATGTCATCATAATAATCACTCACAGAAAAAAGAAAATATTAATTTTATCCAAATATATATATTTTATAAAAATTTATGTTGTTATTATAACTATTAATATATATATATATTTCAATGTAGAGTTTTCATTAATTAATTATGTAATTAAAAATTCAAAACATTTAATAAATTACTTGAAAAAAAATAAATATTAACGAAATAAAAATTAATGATCTATATCAAATCAAATTGGTTTTAAATATTTTTATTACATTATATATTTGAATTTTAAGAACAAATAAGTCAAGGGTTTTTTGTATTATATTTAGACATAATTAATGTTCACACATAAAAAATTGAATTTTCATGGATTCATTTTGGTCAATTTGATTAAAATGTTGATAAAAGTATTTTTTGAATGGAAATATATTTCAATGATTTATTTTTTGAATAATGTATTTTATTTTATATATGTGAAATAAATATTTCTGAATATTACATTAGAATATATATTTCAATATCAAGTATAATAAAATAGATTAAAAAAAATTATTTTGTAGTTGATATAAAATATGATTAAGATGTCGATTTTTTTTAACAATATTGTTCAATAAAAACTATTTTTCTAGAATAATTATAAACTAATCTAAAATGATAAATTTTATCACTTTTGGATAATACATATAGTAAATGGATACCATTTATAAAATTCTCATGTCAATGTCATCATATAGTTCGTTCTTTCAATTTTTTAAAAATATTGATCCTTTTTTGGAATATTATAATACTATATTAGATCCCATATAAATACAATATTTTGTAACATACATTAAAATTAATTATTGTGGAATATTAAGCTTTGGGGACTTTTTCAATTTCCCAGGACATTATAATATCATTAGTTTTACTATTCGGTTTGATTAAGAGTCAATATATGAAGATATAATAATTAACTATTATATATAAATAGAAAAAAAAATTGTCTCATAATTTTTAAATATCACACCTTAGACACTCATATTCTTCCACTGAATATAATCCTTAGCTCATCTATAATATAATTTGACAGGTCCAAAATTATCTTCAATCATCTTATTATACATTGTATGATAAATGATCAAACTAAATAGAATTCATCTAATGAAAAATAGGAAACATACAAATGGTGATTTAATTTCATGACTACTCGATCCAATGGTACACATAAAATGTTGGATGGGATGAAAAAATTCTAATGAACCCATTGTGCCAGTTCTAGTAGTCCCCATAATGGTGACAATCATGGGGACAATAAAAAACCCATGCATTGGATGAATTTCACAAAATAATGTATATATTATACTGGTAGAAATTTTTTCAACCACAAAATAATTCCATCACATACTATATAAGTGGAATGTTGACCACACCACTATTTTTGAGCATATTCAATCTAGTCTAAATAATATCTCTACTTAAATACCCCATTATAAACCCTTCGAGAGTAACAAAATAATAGTTCTAAGTCCCCATCTATTATTGTCCATCAAAATCCATTATATCCTATGGAATCTTTAAATGTTTTGTGTTTATATATATAAATGTAGGTTTATAATAACAAGTGTAATCAGTAGGACCACACTCATGTTTTCTCGTGAAAATATATGATGATCATAATAATTCACTTGTGAATAAATAGGAGGACTAATAAAAACCTAAATTGGTAAAATATCAATTCAAAACTCCACAATGACTCTCTAATCAATACTTTTATACATATATAATAACATATAATTGAAAATAATATATGATATTGATCCCCCATCCAAATCACCACTAATTTTATAATCTCATTCATTGACATCAAATTTAATTTATATCCATTCTATCAATTTCATCACAATATATATCCTTCAATACCCATTGTGGGGTTATAATTACCCCTACCTACCCCAAACTAACATTTTA
Organism: Viscum album; assembly: GCA_963277665.1. Taxonomy (NCBI): domain Eukaryota; kingdom Viridiplantae; phylum Streptophyta; class Magnoliopsida; order Santalales; family Viscaceae; genus Viscum; species Viscum album. The sequence goes on along the minus strand of OY728126.1, from coordinate 357,622,860 downwards.
TACCATTATGTGTTAGAATTAGACAATATTAACATCACAAGCACATAATGTATCAATAGAGGTAGGTTATCATGGACATGATAGACAAAAACATTGTTCCATTCACACACTACAAATGATTTTTACCACATATCTTATCATCATCATCACATGAAGTATACAGAAAAATTACCCTTCAGTATTATTTTTCACCAAAATATTTCTAAACATAACTAGGAATATTTATTAAAATCTTCAATAATCATTTGAAAACTCAACCACCAGGTATTATCATCACTACAGTTGAATTAATATTGAATAAGAGGGTGTTTCAATTTATCTATTTCACAAAAAATGAAGATGTTAGAAAAAACACAAAGAACAGAAATCATTTCAGAATTTGTAGTGTCATCTATGTGAGGTAGGTTGTAGATACAAATAAATTTGAATATAAAATAAAGACATACCGAAAAAACTCATCATAATGGTTCAATTAAAAGTCCATTATTTTATCCCACAACACCACCATAATATTTCATGACCACTTTCAACAAATGATACCACAAATAATGTAATACACCACACAAATATTCCTCATAGATAAAATAATTCAGATTCTATTTTCAGGTTTCCTAATTTCAGGATTTACTTTTCATTAACCAACTCAAAATAATCAATTTTTTAGTTTCGTATTTTTTAATAATCTTATTATTAGTTAAATTAAAAAAACAATATTTCAATCATGAAAATTTTTAATTTCAAACTTGTTCTATTTAATTTTAATTTTTACCACATTATTTAATTTTATTTATATAATTACATAGACAAATATTGAAAAATATCACATAATTCTGTGCATCACCAGCCTAAACACATTCCAACCATCACCCAAATACAAAATTAACAAAAAAAATAATGATAATACAAGAACTATAAAATAACCACCATCATATCCCATGAATACCAAGAACAAATCTCATGTCATATAACATCCCAAATCTGGTCTTATAACCATCATCACAACACAATTTCAAAAAATATTAAAATAACAGCCAATGATTCAAGAAAAACACAAAAGATAGAAACAAATTATATAATTAACACCTTCCCCGTAATAATTTTTAGTGTGTTTCAAATAATTTGCATTTTTTTACTTTAAAACATTCTCATAGATCAATATTTATCATGAAAAACTGATTCAATGTTGATATATATATGTTTTAATCCATTTATGAATGTTGAGTTCATGAAATGAGTGACAATATGGAAAATAAATAAATATAGCCACAATTTTAATAGAGGAAATGATAGAATTAACATCTAGTGTTTTACATTAATTCATAGAAATAGACACAAAATATAGATAAAAAAACATTTTAGCATATGTTTTCATAAAAAACAACGACTATATATAAGAATAAATCATTTTTAGAATCATTTTTTCAATAAAATGACTCAAAAAATACACCAAAGATATTATTTTGGTGTCGGTTTTATAACAAAATCAACCCTAAAACCCAAAAAAACACAGTCAGATTATGTAAAAGGAGACACTTAAAATAAAAAAAAATATTTCTTAGCATCATATTCTATAGAACCGATGCCAATTTTTTTAAACATTTAAAACACACATTCAGCCTCCCTAAAACCCTAAATCTGTTTCATTTCACTCATCACTACCGACATGTGATGGTGCCAATGGCCACCCAAACAACCACCATGCCTTATTTTGGTTGATTTATATCATTTTACACTTCATTTCATGATATGTGGTTCTCAATACTTTATTATTTTCTACTGGTTTTTAATTTATGTTTTTATTTCTTGATCTGTACCATCTTCCCAGCTTCATATAAATGGGTTTGATTTCTTCTGTTCATCATGATTTTTTTCATATATATTAATTTTATTCATAGATTTTATAGTTTTTATTATTCCAAAGAATTCAAAAAAAATTATATTTGTGCTCAATTTATCATCTTCAAATTTGAATATTTTATGATTTTTTAAAATTTGAAATAATTCAACTATAATCTAATTGATTCATATCTTCTGGTTTTACTAAATTATTGAGGATTTTTTATTCTGTTACTATATAATTCATTAAAAAAAATTATTTTGATAAAATCGTTGATTTTTGTGAATTTAGAAGTAAAATGATGACCACTCATGTCAAAGATGTGAAAATGTTTAAATGGTTGGTTATTTACATCTTATACATCAAAATTAATAGAATTAATTTATATGTGTAATAAAAGTGTTTTGTGTTATTATGACATTGAGTTTTATTACAGAATCGATATTTTTATAAATTGAATTGGGAAATTAATATGCATGTTATGTGTGATTCTAACTCTAAGTTTTAACGGTGAATTATTTTTGATTAAATGACTCTATTCCATTTTTGTTTTGAAAATAACATTATAGTAAAATTTGATCTTCATATAAAATAAATATCGTTCTAGATTATTGTATGTTTCTATGATAAAAATTTATTTGTATATATATATATTATTATATGTTTTAATATATTCATAATTATATTATGATATCATGTATTGAATTGATCGTAATTCGATATATTTACAAAGAACTGGTAATGAGGATGAAAAATGATTTGATGCTTTATTGGAATTTTCTAAACAAACTCATAAAAAAATATTATTTTCTATCCAGGTGTGAAGTGTTTGAACATGAGAGTTTTAAATTCTAGAGAAATCAAGAATCATCTCATTTCCACTGGTTTTAGACTTATTAATACATGTTGGATCCATCATGGTTTAATTAATGTAAATACAACATCTAATGTTGATGAAAATATTCATGTTGAAAAAGAGTATCTTAATGAATAATTAATTCACGATTTAGGTGTTCAAACCATTGAAAAAACGTAAATTGTATAAAAATTGTTTGGAGAATATGAATAAACATTATTCCAAGATTAAAAGTATACATTGTTATCCGTAGTTTTGATATTGGTTTATGGGATTGAAAAAAATTGTTGGACTGATAAATGTTTCTCTATCATACATGAACTTTTAAAAGTTTTGTTACCATAAGGAAATGAGCTTCCTTATTCCAATTATAAGGAGAATAATATATTATGCCTAATGGGATTGGGTATAAAAAGTAAATATATCATACCAATTATTAGGTGTGGTGGAAAAAATGTGGATTTTTATTAAATTTTCCTACATCTGTAACATTATGTTATGAGACGGATGAATAGGTTAATTCAAATTCATTATCAGGTGCTGAAATCTAACATCATATAAAATCAAATAATTCCTTCAAATAATCCCTTCTCATTATTCCGATAATTACACTATGATTTATTATCAGGTATCGAAATAAAATCTCATACTAATGAAATTTGGTAGCTCCCAATTATTCCCCATTTGAAGAGTCTATTATCAAAATAAATTCCTGAAAGAATGTTAATTTGATATTCTGATGAATGTATCACTAATGGAAAATTATGCCACCCTACAGAATCATCATAATGGAAGGTATTTGTTAAACAATTTCTTGATTTTTGATGTGATGATAGAAATCTCAAAATGGGTGTATATATATGTGTAATGAGTTCATATCGGATCCTAAGAATCAAACACAATAATGAGAATAAATTTATAGTTAGATCCCACTACAAAAGGAATAAAAACATATTTACCTCTATCTTTTCACACATTATGCTAGAGTGAAAATTTGAATTGTTGTTAGTGTATTTAAGTTATAAAAGTAACAAGTGTATATTCTACAAAAGTGATGAATTTTGTGTCGGTAAAGGATATCAAATTAATAGGTATGAAATCATGTAAGTATCATATACTGATAAAAAAATACTACCAGTTGCATAATGTGTTATAATATCGTTAGTTTTCAGAAAGACTATAATCATGTTATATAGTTTTTTCAAACCCATTTGTATCAATGTTATTGATCAAAATTTATTAGATGACTTGGTGAATGAATATTCTATTATAAAGTTTCAACCTGAATTGTAATTTTATCCAAAAGTTTTGATATAATGGATCATTTGCAAATTCATCTACTACTTCATATAAGAATATGTGGGCCTATTTATTTATGTTGGGTGTATCCTTTTTAAATGTATATTAAAATTTAAAAGTGATATGTTAAAACTATTTGTTGAAAATATTCTTATATTATTAAAAAAAATTGGTATATGAAGAGGTGATTGATATTTTACTAATTATTTGTATGATCTGGAGCATATAGGTCTCCTGATATCTCGACAATTGACAATTTATAGTGAATGTAGAGGGATTAGAGGTATAAAGGTAAGGTTTATTCCATGTGATGAAGTGATGAAGGTACATTTATATGTTTTTACCAACATATATGGTCTTAATCCACATAAAGAATCACATATTTTTGAATTAATGAGACAATAAAAAAAGAAACCAAATGTTTTTTATTCTTTAGAATAAAAAATCATTTGTTTCAGGATATAAAGAGAAAGTGAGTATAGATATATCTACATCAGAAATTTTGAAATGGTTGGTAGGGGGAGAATCTCTTAGTGTGATAACATTTACCATTTTTTATATCAATGGGTTCAGATTTTACACAGAAATGTTGGATGAAAACAGTGATGTTAAAATTAGTGGTGTTATGGTTATTAATGAAGGAGTTAATTTTGCATGGAAAAAAGATAAAAAACCTAATTTATTTTTCATCAACAAATGTTGTAATTCATTAACATAAATGGAAAATTTATTATACCAAATTTCATGCATCTGTGTTTAATTATAATTATTTTGATAACAATAGTGGTATAAATCATAATGATTATGGATTGACAATGGTTGACTATAAATTATTTAATTAGAATGAGGAACCAATTATTATTGCGACACATAAAATGTAGATGTTTTATGTCATTGAAACAACGAATTATCTATGGTCTATCATTTTTAATGGTAAAATATATCATTTGGGTGAGAATAATGTTGATGATATTGATGTTGATTTATATGAGACTTATTCATTTATTACGTGATTTCCAGATGATTAAAATGAAAATATACCGTTCATTGTGCATGAAGTACATAATAATCATGACGAAGGAATATAGAATAACATGAAATTAGTCTCCTAAATTTCTGGTAATTATTTATATTTTGTTACATTTTAGAAACATACAAATGTGTGCTTCTTTTTTTACTTCTTTTTTTCATCATTGTTTCAAAATATACAATTTTCTAATGATATTAAGGAATATAAAATTGAACTACACCTTCATGTGTTAATTCTAGATACAGAGAGAGAGGAGCTATTTTCGAGTTATATCTATTTGTTAATATTTTTAAATATTTAGTAATATACTAATTTATTTAAAGGAAACCATTAATTTATGATTTATTTTTATAAGAATATTGATCCATACTCAACAATAGAGACTTATCCTATTACTAATGGGAAACCATGTTCTCAAGTTAGTAAACATGGTTTTACATGTTTACCAAAACTACCACTTTCTCATGAAGATGATAAATTATATATTCATTTTGACGATAATATAATTCATTCATCCCAAATTAAATTTAGGGTATCATCTATATATCAAGGATAATCCATTTTAGTATTATTAATTTTTATCCTGAATGGATGTCCACGAACAGGAAGGTGAAATTGTAGCATTGGGAGGTTGTGACAATAAAATTTATCCATTTATTTAATTCATTTATTTTTCTGAATTATATTAAATTTTAATGACATATTCAATTTATTCAATTAAAAATTGCATTCAATTTTTAGGAAACAAAATAAATTAAAAAAGTCATCTCTCAATAGTGGCGGTTTGATTGATTGATTTTACAACAAAACTATAAAAATTAGGTTTTCAAAAAGTAAATGTATGAAAACACATTACTTAAGTGTTGGTTAATCGATGCAGATAATTGGACGCAATTTTTTGACATCTTCCATGATGAAAAATTTCATGTATGAAAATTATTATATATTGTTAAAATTAATATACATTTATCTAATAACATAGTTGTTTATTTATTATAACATGCCTCTAGGTGATCTCATCAACTACTCCAGTTGGAAAATGTATACCATCATACTTTATCACTTGGAGGGTATCAATTATTGGATAATAAAAATATGGGAGAAAATCTTAATTCATTACGAGATAGATCTAGTAGTAGTTCAGATGAGTTCCAGTTTGGTCCTTCATCTGCTTCAACCATCAATGAAAAATGGTAATGAGAAAGATAAAGGTAAAATGAAAAAACAACATATAGAGGAACCTAAAGAAGTAGCTAAAATTTTATAAATAAATATTATTTATTTCTCATAAATTTTAATATTTTATAATTTATAAACACAAATATAACTTTTTTATTTTTAATTTTAGGATTAACATCATGTCCAAGATAAACAAGGATCTTTTATCCCTAAGGGTAGGATGAAAAACCAAGCCAATATTTAGGGAATGTTAAAACACCCAAGCTATGTTAGAGGATATTATGTGGCTGTTAATATTCATAATGTTTTTTTTGTCAGAGTAAGCAATCAAGAGACCAAAACATATAATCCCTAAATGTGGAGATTAAAGATATTAAATAGTCAATGGATAATTAAATTTAAGTAGATGTGTATAAGTATTTGTTAGAACGCTTGACAAAACAGTCACAATCTACACAGCCTTCCTAACCTACTCAACTTGTTGTGCAGCCTCTATAGCCATCCCAACCAAACTACCCATCACAACCTACCTACATTGATCCATCACCTCCTCACCCAGACCAAAATGCATACTGTGAGTTGTTTTCTGGAGATCCTCATATACATATATTTTCATTAGGACCCATAATTTTATTTGGGATTATATACATCACTATCTTATATAGATAGGTAAGGTTATAGTATCGGTACTTGATATTGTTGATCCTAATGCTACACTACCATTTCTTACATAGGAGGTTACCATAGTATGGGATTATCTGGGTTATTTTTTACTTTGGCAGAATGGACTTGTTAGTTATATTTCATATAAGGTTTTATTTTTTTAAAACAAATTAATTACAAATGATTTAAAATTACTTATTATAAATTTTTATACTTATCTTATATATTCTTATCTGAAAGCAAATGAAATTTCACAATTGAAAAAAAAATGTTCATGAATTATCTATTATAGATACATCTAATATTTGTTTTTGGTTATAGTGATTATCTATGTGCTCATCGTACATGAATTATATCAATGGTTTAAGGATGATGCCTGATATATATATAGAATAGATTTTCCATTGAGATTACTCAATGAATATATCATGCATCATGTTGATATTAATGTGTTCTGACAAAATGTGTTGTAATTGTTTTCAATGTATGAAAATTGGCGTTTAATTTTTTTATTTATGAAAAGATGGTTTAAATTGCCTAACTATCAGTTACAATAATATAGATCCAAAATACTTTTCCATGGAAGTGAAACATGTGAAAAATCCTTATAGGGCTTCATATATTTGTGAGAGATTTTCAAAAACAGAGATTGGATGTTCAATAATTCCATTTACAGATAAGTATGAAAAGATATTAATTAGTAATTAATGATCATTATAATGTCATTAATTGTGAATTTTTTGTGTTTTTTGGGGGAATTCATTGTTATGAAAATATTTCCCAAGTGAATGCACTGTATAAAGGTTTTTCTTTTTATTATGATGTGTTTGTAAATGATTTTACACCTTGTTAGATAGGTATGTTATTTTTGTTTTTCATAAGCTCGTTATGTTAAATTATCATTTTTCATACATTTATTATTAGATTATATATATAATTGAAGTTCATGGGAATATTTTGAAAATGAACACATGTCGATAAAGAAACCAAATTCCATTAAATATGTGGATGTAAATGTAATTATAATTTTATATTAGATATTATTATAATTTATTGATTATATATATATATATATATATATATATATATTTATTAATGACGTAATTATTTATCACCTTAGTTTCATCGTCAATAAGGAAATGTTGAATGTGGTTATTATGTTATACAATTCATGTATGAGATAATCACAAATAGGGTAACTACTAAATTTGATAGGGTTAGCTATAATATTTTTATATTTTTAGTCATAATATTCTATTTTTAATCACATATGATTCAATGTTATTGTATATATTAAATAATGAAGAGTCTTAGACCCAATCTAAACCTGTCCATAATCAATAATTGTTTGTGAAATATTTGATAAGTCTCATTATGATATAAGGAATTTATATTCAGATTATAATGAATAATATTACATTTTTATAATATAAGGTGATAAAAAAATTTCTATTGTTATAATAGTTGTTTGATCATAATTATATAAAATGAATACTTCAAAAAACACAAAAAAAACTATAATTTTATAAATTTTAGAAATTTATATATAAATTCTACATTATAATAAAAATACGTAGATAGTTTTTTGATTTCCTATATAAAATCATATATGATTTTATAGATTCTTAGTCAATGATAAATATTGTTTTATTTCTTTATAAATTTCTTTTATTATAGGGATTTTCAATAAATTGGAAGTGTATGATTCTTAATTTAAAAAATGTAACTTTTAGTGTCATTTTTCATACAACCATCCATAAAAACATTTTACAAAAATACCAGGTATTGGAATTAGATTATATAATAATAAAAAATCCTAAAACCGACCCATATGTGGTTTTCCACATTGATTTATAACAAATCGACACAAAAGAAAACACGAACATGAATTTTAATCTCATTTATGATAAGAACGAAATACAAAAACCCATTTTCATCATCATTTTATTTTCAAACCTGACACCAAAAACTAATCCCACCATCAAATTAATTGTATGTTTTTAAAACATATTTCAAAAAGATTATTTTTTTACATCTACTTTATAGGTGTCTGTTAAAATCGAATGATAAAACTAGGTTTTTCAACTGTAATTTTTTCACAAACAACACGAATTTTTAGATATGGAATTCATAATTTATAGACTCATAATTTATATCATTGAACAGGTTATAACATGTTAATACTACCTCATTAAACTATGTATTATAATAATTATTTTAGTTATTATTTAAACTCATACTACCAACATAGTGGGATAAATAATAAATCAATTTCCACATATGTTAACAAAATATACAGAGATCATTCATCCTATGACACAACCATATGGTCATAATTCTACCAGAATGAATATATAATAAACAATCTACCATCTCCAAAGTGGAAACCATGAAAACATAAGAATATGTAGGTATTATAATTCAATTCGTGATTTACTAAAAAATAACGATCTATTCCAAAAATTATCTCATGGAAGGCGAAAGAACCAAAATAAAAAAAAATAATAGTAGATAAAGGGGTTTCATGGATTTGTGAGACATTGATCTGGTTGAATGATGGTGTTCAAACAACGATGATGCGTGGATAGATGATGATTATGGTTGAAGGATTGAAAAATATATCACATGGAGGGGGGAAACTAAAAAAATGGAATCTGGGATTATCATTCATATAGAGGAGGTTTGTCATGTGTTCATCATACCATGGAGGTCATCAACATGGTTATGTTGAATTTAGTTGGAGATCATATCCAAAATTCAGGCCACTGAACAACCCATTCTGGTTTTTTTGTGATCCATTTTTACCACCACCATGAACTAAATCATTTTTTATCTGATAAGTATCATCCCTATATATCCACCGTGACAAGTTACTGTAGTTCAGTGTCATGAACTTTTTCATCTCATGACCACACCTATCACCATGAAACAGTTTTCTCCAAACGATCCATTTCTCATCCATAAACCATACAATTCCATTCCGAACAAAATGTAATTCAAATTAGTTTTACATAATCCCTTTTTTAAAAATGTATAAAAACTATGCCGAACACCCTTTGAAATGTAATCCTAGTATATAGTATTATTTTTTTGTTCATCCAATCAATAAAAACATCTCAAATTTAAAAATTCAACTGGATTAAAAAAACTAACATCAACATGTTTAACATGCCAAGTTGGATTCAAAATGGATACAACCACTCAGAAAACTATTACATAATTATTATTAAAACGATAAACATCCTCATATATACTCTAAAACACCTCCAAAATCAGTCTCACCATAATAAATAAATGTAAATAGATAAATGGTGGGTTTTACTAATCTAGGGAATTGAATTTGTTATCTCAAAAAATTATTTCAAAATTGTTAATATAAAAGCCCAAAATATAGAGAAAAATTGATATGTGTATATTGAAATCCCATGTGATATGTATAAGGGAGTTTCTCATATCCCAAATGCAAACATTATCCATGAATTGCATACTAGAGGAAACATAATATATAACAAATCAAGTGGTAAATATATATGACATAAACACAATAAAAACATAAAAAAACCAAAAGAAAAAAATGAATCATGATACTTAGCATGAATATATGTATCAATTTATATGGTACTAGATTCCAATTGACAATGACTTCATATATCAAAATCTAGTGGTATTACTCTCCTTGGAAGTACCTTACCTTTTTTTCATTGATCTGAATCAGTTACCCTACTAACATCACATTATAATTGGAATAAAACACTATCTTGTTTATGACCTGGGATTATTCATAGATATAATAATAGAGAATTATATCTCTTCAATCCAAATTTTTTCTTTCTACTATAAGGTTATACCCTTTGGAAAAAAAGAACTATATAATCAAAATATAATGCCCTCCATCAATGTTCAGAATAAAATTTTGGATTGTACTAACCTGCTTTCTTATTGTAGTGAATAATGTTGATATTCTCTATCATTATCTGTGAAACATAGAGGAAATAACTATTAACTATCCAATTTCAATCTACCACAATAGATAATAACTAAACTATGAATGTTACACATCAACTAGAGAAATTATAATAGATGTTTAATAAAAAAATATAATATGTAAATTCATCCAATGTTTTTTGAAAATGATCAAAAAATTATATGACACAATTTTGAAACAAAAAATCTATTTTTTGGATGGTGTATTCAATTTTATCTTACATCTGATGAAAAAATATAGTGACAAAGTGCATTAGGGAATCAAAATCATGTTTTAATTCTTTCCTTACTTGAAAGGTTAAATTAGGATCATATATAAATGTGATGGTCCTTCAACCCCCTAACACAATAAAATATTTCATAAATACCACCTCACATGTGTTTCAATGACACCCAACACACATCATTTTCAAAAAAAAGGAAAACATTGTTACACAGTCTAATATCGTCTATATTTCATTAGAACATCACCAAGACAAAAATAAGGCAATAATGAAATAATTTTAAATTTTCTCTAATTTCTACTCAGTGACATCAAAAGTAAACCAAAAACCTCTGGGAACATGGTTCTTGCATTGATCTACTAAACAAACAGACAATGGTCTATAAAATCATCCATTGTACAAATCATCTTACTAAACGAAATCATTCAAATTAAGCCATGATATATATAAGAAACACTCATGTGCACCACTAAGGATACTTTTCAAACTAATAATGGACATTATCTTGAATAACTAATGGAATTAATAATATCCCATAAAACAACATCAGTTTTTAAGTATCCCCCAACCACCCCTTGAGATCATCCAAATATCTGTCATGGTCCTACATTACCTCTACATATAATTACCCATAATAATACTACTACACCAACCAAAATATTGATGATTACAAAAATATATAACAAGTACATTCTCTAAAACTACCCTCCCCCAAGTCGAGATATATTGAAGTATAACCTCTCATTCTGTTCCAAGCATTATAAGTCTCCTTGTTCAAATCTACTAATTGAAGTCTATTAAACACATTAGCAATAAAATTTAAATCCCCATGGTATATGAGGTATCAAAATAAAAAACATACATAAAATATATCCACAAAATTGGAATAGATTGAATTCCAATTTTGGGAATAAAAAACTCATACAGATGAGATCTATGAAGTCTAAAAAGAACTTGCTAATGAGATAATTTAGACATTTCTTCATTGAAAATAACTCTCTTGAAAACTCTAGATCATTGTTTAAAAAATTATACCCATGTGTTTAAAATTAACCAGACCTCTATGATATTATAATAATTTTATTATTATTATCACATCATATACCAAGAAGAGAGGTTTCACATAAATACACTATAATCACCCCATATTGCAGAATATGATGAATATGGGAACTGATTAATCTCCCCTCCAATATTCAAAATAATCATGAAATAATCATTTTACTTGAAATACTAGAATACACTAGTAACATTTATTATTTGTGGTAAAATATGAGTGAAATATGAAATTAAACAGTAGTAATATAATGTATTACCAATGATTTTTCATGTCTTTGCCACATTTAATGGTGATATATTTGAAGAAAGATACTTTATATTTGATGGGTAAATGGTCTCACCATAATGGGCCCCAAAATACATATTTGAATTCATTTCAGTCATTAAATAAATTCTATTATATAAATTTTTATATTGATATTAGATAAAAAAAAACCCCACTATTCCTATTATGATATTATCATTTTTATCCTTTTATAAGTTGAAGCACATAATTTTTTCATGAATAAAATCAGTTATAAACTATCCTAGGAACATCTTGAGCATGATGATCTTTTGTCCCATGAACAGATATGGTGTTTTTATAACATTTATTGAGTTAATCTTAAATTCAAATTCCCCATAACTCTATCTATTGGAAGTCATTAGGAGATCCTAAACATTTTCCATAATCATTTTATAAACATGCAATCCATCGATATTTCATAAAAAATATTCAACCATCTCATAGTAAAATAAATTACATATTATTAAATGATATTTATATTTATTTATTATTCACCAATTCATCCTTAGGTATTATATGAATTAATTCACAATGCATTCTTCCATCTTAGATAAAAACATCAAAGAACTGCAAGGGGTCACACAAGGATGGGTAAAACCCCTATAAATAAGATATATTACATAGATCATCATACAATGAATATATTTTGTTATAGTCATATATGGCTGAACATAATTAAGAGGTATTCCTTTTTTTATCTCAAGAGAGAAATATAGGACATTCAAATAGTTTTATATCACAACCTTCCCTTAGAAGACATATAGAAACTCTTAAATGACCATTTGAACCTCCACCTCATATAACTCCACTAAATACATGAAAATCTATAATAACAGAGGATCCACATACCACCCTCAAATTCAATATCATCACTCACTAATTATTGAAACATACTTGCACCCTATGTCAAAAAATTAATGTCTCAGCTTGATGCAAAAATGAAATATACACTTAAAATACATCAAATCCATTGAAAAGATAAAAATGTATGGTTGTATATAAAATTATAATAAAACCACCCGAATACTCATTCTACCAATTCATAATTAAATATAATCGGCCAAAACAGAAAAACTAGCTTGAACTACAACTACAATTGATTAAACAAGGGAAAATAGAACCCTCTTTAAATCATTTCTTAATGAGGATCCAAATAGTGGACTAATAATGGATTGTTAATCACTATATTAATATATGTTTGTTATTAGTGTAAATGAAAAATCCACCGTACCTAGAATATCCCTTATTCACTTTTATATTAGGATGTTTAAATCTTGTATCTTCATAATCCCAACTCCTCGGTATATATACATATGACCTCTATAGATATAATATTTTACAGGTCCCTCTTGATGATGACCATTATAGAGAAAACTCAAATTGATCCTTGTCTAATAAATTAACCATTAGCTAGATGGTACATCAATTAAAATACATTTGGTGCCCCTAATACCGATACAACCTTTGAAAAGACATCTTCTATCACTAAAAAGGGTCCTCACCAACCATTTAATTTTATCATTTTTTATAGAGTATTCTATAGTGGCCCATTACATTATTAATTTTGTTTTTAAATTAAATACCAAGTGACTAAATTTTTATGATTTATACACTGAACTAAAATGTATAAAATGTAAACCTTATAAAATTATAAAATATTACTATAATATTATATTAAATAAATTATAAGGAATCACTAGAAATATAAGTGTAATAAAAATTAATCAATACTGTATAAAAATAATTTTCATTTTCTTCATATAATATTTTTGTTTCTTAAAATTGATTTTTATATTTTATTCATTCTTATAGTAAAGTTATTTTTACCACATTATGAATTTTCAGTTAAATATTGATTTCCATTTTCTTAATTAGCTTGATAAAATAATTTAAATAATTCAATACCATATTTGTAATAATATTATATATCTTTAGTGAATATTATATACCATGATAAAGATTTTATTTGTCAAATTATGATAAAATCATAAATATTATGCATTTCAATTAAAATAAATGGATTTCATTTTAATAAATATTATGATAAAATATTTAATCAAATATAAAAAATTAATTATTACACGTATAATTAGTAATTAATGTTAAATAATAATATGAGAACATGCGGATTAAAATGGATTTTCTACCTAGAGGTATCTCATAACATTGTATAGTTTATTTTAGACGTTAATATTCACATTATTAAAAATTGGATTGAAATAAATGGATAAAAAGATAATATTCATCACATTAAAATTGGGTAATAAGGGTAATAATATATTTCTTGAAATAACATTATTATAATTATAAATTTCAATAGAAGATCAATATGGATAAGAATTAATAATTAATGAATATTGTAATTTATATATATATAAGTTCCATTAAATATTCAAGAAATCCTTTTTTGGTATTAATGTCATACCACCAAGTTTCACATAACACATAAACATCTATCTTACATAACTACATTAATCTACATTAAACCAATGTTATTCCATTCAAAACCATTTCCTAAAACATTTTCCCATGTACAAGGATCATTTTTTTCTATTATTGAAGGATATCACCCTCACCCATTATCTAATACAAATCCAACCTTAAGTGATTTTTCCTCATTTTTAAATTCATACATCTCTCTAATTAAATCCAAATGACTTCGTATGATTATACAGATTTATCTCAAGAATTAAGAAGCTATACAACATGGAACACGATCATCTTCTCCTCATATTACTAAATTTGAAATTTTTATATACATTTTTTCTTCTCAATTATTTATTATTTATGACTTTAATTGTAAACTTGTTATTATGAAAAGTATTACCTTATTATGAGAGATAACTCTTCTCTATCAATTATACAATTTATTTCTTATAGTTTTTTCCAAATAAATCATTCATTAATTATCTCCTTCATCATTCCAATTCAAGAACATCATTTTTTTAAGTATTTTAATTTCAGTATTATTATGATTAAAAATGTTCATAATTAATACATTACTTACATCTTGATGTTTTATTCAATTGATATGATATAACTTGTTTAGTAATCCATTTACAAAAAAATGTATTTCTATTATGTAATCAAAATAACTACATGTGTCTCATGTAATATTTTGATGTTTTAATGGGTCATCTTATATTAAATAATTTAATTGTAGAATAATCAATCCACATTGATTATAACCATTCATAACTTAATTATACTACCTATTATGATTTTATTTTATATATTAATATTACTTTTTAGTTAATTCATGTTTTACATTGATGTTATCAATGTTGAGGAATCTATTTATTTATAGAAAAATATTATTTCGTTAATAATGATCCCAACTTATTTTAATGGATTATTATCAATATGAATGATTTCAAATTTCAACAATTTTCTCAATTATTTATTTGAAACCCGATATTTTTTCTTGAATTATCGTTTACTGCTGTTTATTTAATTTATTTCAATTATTTTGATAATATTCTTAGTAATTTGGTTATCATTTAATGTTATTTCATATTATATCTATTTTTTGATTGTTTCAAAATAAAATTATTTATCATCCACTCAGCATTTTTTGTAAATACATTTTTTTATGAATATATATTTTGGAAGTCTTTAAAATGTTATTTTTAAAATACTCTTATTTCTATTCTATGAATTTTTTGTATGTTATCTACACTTTATATATTAATACAATTTCTAAAGTAATTATGATTACAAATTCACATTTATTTTTCCTCCATAGTTAATCAATCATTGTGTGAGAATTTTATAATATATTATGTTTTCTTATTTTAGGATTCTCTTTAATAATTTTGTTTTTTGATAACATATCCTCATTTATTATTCTATTAAATTTATTAGATCTTTTATGAAACAAAGTATTTATTCCATGTGTTTATTAAGATATGTTTATTATAAATTTTTAGTGATACTAAAATATATGGATCATGAAGGCATTGGTCCAATATAACTGTACATGTCATTAGATTATGATTATATCTCATGAAATAGTTTGGTGTTAACATGATGATTTCATCAAAATAGGAGTAGACATCAAGGGTTCAATGAAATTTTTATGCAGGGAAATTATATAATGTTGACTTAGTTTGGAGCATGCTTGTTTTTCTAAAATTGGATTCCATATGTTGATAGTGGTCCCACATATCCATGTTGTTTATAATTCTCACCAACCATTCAATATTCATTTCAAATCCATTAAATTCCATGATTACATGATTATGTATTTATTTTATTGTACTCTAGACTTTAATATCATGTTTACAATATTTATGATATTTGAATATTTTTTAGCCATTTCATAATTTTTATGATTTGAAAATGATCTAGAAGAGGTATAATGTTATCATAAAATGATTTGTTATTATTATCTATGCACTTTACACAATTTATTATAATATTTTTATTTTTATCATGTTTTCCCTTGTGATTATCATCATATACATTTTGATATTTTTCCCTTACTCCGTATTGAATTCAACACCATAATTATGATTCCATTTTCCTGGTTATGGAGATTGTTATATCAGATGAGATGTCTCGAAATGGATTATAGGAGCAATATTATAGATAAATTTTTTAATGTGTTCAAAAATAATATATATCTGAAGTTATTCAACAATACAGTAAACCTTTTTGTCAATGATTTATGAAATTATTTTGATATGTATTACATAAATATCAAGATTAATTTACTAATTACTTAATATTTATATTTCACATGTTATGTTTGTGATTAAATAATTTTAATGTTATTATTTTTTGTTTGTTTCAATAACTATAGGGAATACTGAAGGAAAAGTCTATGAGATGACATTATGTCTTGGTTGGGAAAATTAAAAAATGTTTTCGTAATGTAATTATTCAGTTGTTTTTCTTGGATTCAGTATCAGATATGGGTAAAACAATTTCATGAAACATGTATTCTATATATTCAGATGTGTGATATACATCATGTGGGAATGATGTTTATTAACTCAACTCTGACATATTCCCAACAGTGGGCTAAATCGAAAACTTATTTTTACACATCCAATATATAATATATTATTAATCACTAAATCAATACATTATAATAATAATTAATTATCTATATATAATAATTTTTTCATTAAAAAAACAATAGGTATTGTTTAATAAATCAAATTGATTTATAGCCTAAAATGTGATTTTCATTAGTAAATGAAATCATCTAAGTTTATATTTTTCTTTTCAGCCTATTAATTAATTTATGTATTCTAATTTCTAATTAAATTTTAGTCATGGTAATGGATGAAACCCAAAAAAACTTATCAAATAATTGGTGAAATTCAAAATGGATAGTTTGAATCAATGAAAAATTTAATGATCTTGGGGTTGTAATTATACTCCTCATGTAAATTCTCACCCATGTGTCACAAGGCGATTGGAAAATAATAAAATTATTAGGGAGACCAAAATCCCACCAAGGATGGAGGGACTCTGTATGAAGTCATTTATGATTCAACAACCACCCACTTTTACATGATATTCTAATCCACATCTCGCTATGAACTAAAATTACTCATTTGAATATATATATATATATATATATATATATATATATATTCTCCATTACACATTTATCAAACCATTAGAATTTTAGATTAAAAATATTTCATCATGAGGTGATATAGACTAGTAGCTGTTTTTCATGAAGAATACGATAAGAATATAATATGTAGACTCCACTAAATGGGACGAGTTTGTGATGATATTTTTACTAATTATTTTAAGTCAAATATTTTCAAAGAAATGGAATCAGAATATCAATGAATGAATCAAAAAGAGGATGAATCTATTTTACCATGTATAGAATATTTCATAGGGTTTAAGAAGTATTAAACAATAAAAGTATCTGATATTGAGGGTAAAATCAATATCTTCTTTAATAATATAAATCCATTTGTTTAAAGGGAATTTTCCAAAATACACAGTTGTATCTACAAAGATATTTTTTATGTACCTATAATGAAGGGATTAAAATTATGACGTCATAAAAATCTATTGAAAATAAAATGTTGGTGGAGTATATTCAAATACAATTTATAATGAATTTGATGTGATGAAATTCCAATTTCAAACATGAAATAAATGTTAGATAAGTAACCCTAGTAAACAACATTATGGATTATAGAAATGTTTTAATTGTTGTAATATTAGAAAATATAAAGAAAACAACAAAACTAAATAAAAGAGGATAATTATATCAATGTAATATAATGATTTCAAAACAATTGATTCTTCAACACTAAAATGCATCTACAGCAAGTTCTTTTGACATAATTTGAGTCAATTAACCGTCCATTTATCTTATGATGAATATAGATCCCAGAGAACTTTTAAATAAATGGAGTATGGATGGGAATTAATGATCATTCTCATTGTGGTAGATCATGTTTTTTACAAGATCTGAGGAACACTTGATCTTTATTATATATTTGATATCAAATTAAATTATTCCAGTTCATCTCATTATTTTATATGAAATATGTTTTATATTAATGTGTAATCACTTCCCCAACCTATTGATATTAATCTATCAATGAAAACATGTATTATTATTATAATAAAATAAGGTATTTATAAATCTTCTCTGATTGAGAATTGTGGGAGAATAGTACAAGAATATATTATTCTATATCTATTTGTTGAATTTGACATAATATTGCATTTTACTGGCTTTTCCAATATTAATTGCATATCAATTTTTGGGTAAATGAGGTATCTTCTCAAATCCCATATCATTATATTATAATGTACCAATGAAATTATGATTATAAACTACTTGTGGGGAAAAAATTATAACATATTTTACATTAACAAAACACAAGTGACTTTTTACATAAATTATTTTTGAGAATAAAAACAATCATAACATTCCAATTATATTAGGTTATAATAATTAATTTCAAGAAGTATTATATTGTTTTACCCATAACCATCTATTTTATTTGAATTGAAAACATTTTTGTATCCATTCCTAGATTTAAGAGTCTATATATCATCAAGTTCATTGAAGTATATTATTAAGAGATGAAATTTGAAGATTGTTTAGAAAAAAACATTATATCCCCAAGTTCTTCACAATGGGGTGGGTCATTCCTATTATTAAACATTATTAATACATTGATGGATTTTATCATTTATGATCATGAGATTAATAAAATAAAGTCAAAAAATATGTATTATATAAATCATATTGATATTCCACGTTTTTAACTCAATGGAGATTAATATGTATTGAAAATTTATCATTAACATTGATATAATCAGTTATGAGTTAAAAGGGATGGTATTTCAATGACATATTTCTGATTTTTTATAGTCATGATTAATTTTAATCCATTAACAATTTTGATTTTGAAAGAAAATTTCAAAATAGATCGAATAAATGTCCTATAGAGACTAACTTTGAAGAAAAAGTATTTTATTTGAATATATGATATTCATATATACACAAAAGGGAAAGGATGAGGATAATTATAATTTTTACATTTCCTTAATGACCATGGAAAGGATATTAGATTATTAAAAGTTATTCATGTATCAATTTATATACACAATGAATCATTCATGGTTGATGTTGTTACAATAAATATTATATCAATATTTAAAATAATTTTTTTTCAAGGAACTATTCCAAACAAACTATTTAATTGAGAACAATATATTTCCTAGGTTTGAATGGCATTATCGATTCATTGTTAGAAATTTATCACAATGATCCATTCAAGTAGACATTTTAACATTTTATTATGTAAAATTCATTTAGTCCACAGAATGTGAAAGATGGTTTAATCAACATTAATGGATTTTGGTCACTACTCCTATAAATAAATTACCTTATAGTTCGTATGGTTTTGTATTAACCTGTGATGCATCAAAAATTACTTTTGATTGTGCCCCACAAGAATATAATAATCTAATTTCATATTATTCTTTCTAATTAATGGCTCATGATAATAATATCTAATTCCATGATTTAGACGTTCATTAGTAATATTTTGATTAATGATTTGATGAAATTACCTCACTGGTAAAAAGTGTGACACATGTAGTGATTAAAATATCTTGAAATATTTATTCCCAAAGAAATGAATTAAATATCTTCAAAGGGGATGGATAAAATTAATAAAACATTGTGACATGTCAACATATTTGAACATGGGGAAGGAAAGTATGTTCGTTGAATCTCTAAGGAGGAAAGACCATTATACTATGTCACTGGTGAAGATTGAAAAAGAACAAATACAATTGACTTTTTAGAAGATGAATCTTCAAGTCTTATTGTTAGGTGATAAATCCTATCATTTAAATTAGACAACTCAACCTTACATTAACGTAAATATAAAGAAATAATACAAGGATGTTGTATTATTTTTTAAAAAGGAATTGAATATTCCACATTTCGTATTTGATAAGGGTTGATTACTAAGGTTTGTAACTTAGATTTTATTCCTATCAATGCCATAATTTAATAAGGGAAATTTTATTATGAGTATTAGACATCATAATCTATCTAGCCTAGAATAAAAAAAATATTGAACTATATAGACAAATATTATATAAGATAACAGGAAATGGGAAAAATATAGAATATATACCAGTTCATAGTATAATAGAAATATATAGATGAATGAAAATTTTAAAAGGGAATGTAATAACCATTACTAATAAAAATAATTAAAAGGGAAACTTGAACAGATATTGTTTTATAAGAATATCAAAATGTTAAAATTTTAATAATAATATTTTATTTTTAGTTTACTGAATTATAAATTCAGCGCATTTTATTTCCATTAATGAATATTTCATCCATGGGAAAGTCACAATGAAATATATATATATATATATATATATATATGAGAATAAGTTAGGATCTATGGTTTAGTAGTATCAATTCTATAAGATGGAGAACTGATGTTTTTCTTGAGGTTATAGAGATGTATTTATAATAAAAGTTGATACAATGTAGTAATTTATTAATACATATAATCCTCAAAAATATCTTCACTCTAAGAATACCATTTAAAATAAAATGTATCTAGTTGTTGGATTTTTGATAGATTTCCCAACATATAGGTATCAAAACATCCCAATGTAAGAGTAACTATACTATAAAATTATACTCTAGTATTTATATGTCACCATATGAGAATATATAAGTGAAAAAATGTATGACGCAATCATGTTGTGATGATATTAGAGAGAATAATCTAATGGTTATTGACCATGGCTATGAAAATGTAGTGAGGTTTAAAATTGTTCAACAGATATTTAATATTATATAAGTTAATAAATGGTTTATAAAGATAGTCATTAACATGCCTAGTCGTTTCTTAGTGAAAAAGTGTTAGAGAAAATATCATCGGGAAAATGATTAATTGGAATTAGAAAAAATGGGATGTTGTTTTAAAGATTAATTTATCCCTTAAATATCCAAGATCATATTGGGGTGGTATCTAATCACTAATCACTACCTTCCCTCCAATATATATCAAATTATGTGTTTAATTTATTGAATTTGAGGATATACATTCTAAATACATAACAAATAATGATCTTGAATTATCTAAATCATTAAAATAAATGTTTATATAATTCAAGACTTGTGGAAATCATGTATAAATGAGATAAAATTTTATGGAATAAAATACCCCATATACAAAATGATCTATAGAATAATGATAATATTTATTTGGATTCAAGTAAACATGAGTGTGTGATGAGGGAGAAGTACTCTATCTTTTTTCCACTATAAAATAAATTTTACATGAATGTTATATTTACTAGGAGAACAATTTCAAGACCTATTATATTTCTATATACTTTTACTTAACTAATCATTCTAATATATGTTTTTAATACAGAAAAACATTGGACTAAAAAGAAAAAACATTCCACTTTATTAAAATGAGTAAATATTAATGATATATTATAAACAAAAATTTAGTGGGGATCTCCATAAGTAATCAAATTAAACAACCTATATAAAATGTTATAATGAATCAAACATCATGTTATTCTTAAGGGAATTTTGTTTTTTGACATTGTTTTTTCTCATAGTGGAAAATTTTGTTAAAAAAATTATCAATTAAACAATCTAATGTGTTAAGAAGTTTTTTTCACCATCATAAAATTAGGTAATATGGAAAATCACTTTCTGAACATAATTGCATAACATCAAATTTGATAATTATTACCATTGGTAAATAATTATTTTTTTAACGAACAATACATTCCAAATTATCATATATATTTTAATTTTAATTTTATCTTTTTCAATTATTAATATAATATATTATTTAAACATATGTATAAATTATTTGTCCCTAAAATATTTAATAATAGAATTAAAACATGATTAATAACAGAATATGAATATGAAGTCATTTTTCAATAAAATATGTATTCCAAAAAAAATTATATGTTAATATAAATGTTATTTTATTTATTAATAAAAATTAAATTTAGTGAATTCAAGACAATATATTGATTTTTCATGAAAAATATGTATAATAAGGGATATATTATTTTTTTCTAATAAAATAATTTCCATTATTAGTTTATATTAAATATTAATTATGGTTAAAATGGTTAGGTCAAGTAACTCAATTTTTTTATAAATGAATGTTCACTCGCACCATTATTAAAGAATTGTTAGGAATTATCGACATACCCACAATTAAAACATATCATTCCTCCACCTAATTAACCTAATATAATTTATACCTAATACACATTGGATTCCATTTCATACCAATATTTAACTCTGTATTTCTATGGAAAATATATTTGTTTTCACATATAAAAGGAGCCCACTCCCATCGATTCTCTCATCTCACTACACCCTAAAGAAAATTATCATTAATTTCGCATCCCTCACCATATCTAAATCTATCCCATGGGATTAAAATGATTCAATGGTTTCCTAGAATACCTTGTGAGGGTACATGGAAAGGTAAGTGCTCTCCAATTAAATTATTTTATTCATGTACATATTTTTTGATAAACACATTAGAGTATAAATAGTTTGTGGATTTAAAATTTTCTAATTAATAAATTAATTTCCAAATGATTATATAATGATATATTACCCTTATTTATCTTTAAATCCATCTGATAATCCTTTTTCATAGTTTTCATCCATGGAATGAACTTATTTTATATCTCAATCATCGTTAATATCCATGAAAATCCATTGTTATAATGTTTTTCATTTTCATATTATTCTTCATGATCAAATTCAATCATTTTCAATAGTAATGATTAAATTTTGATGATATAATATTATTATCTATCAATAATGAATTAGAATAATCCATTTTTATCCTTCATTTCCTCAAAATTACTCCATGATTTTCCATGTATTATTTAAATGTTGTAAGGTTCCTTCTAGGACTCAAATATTTTTCAAGAGTCCTAATAACTCAAATAAATTTGTCATATTTAATTACCATGTTATTCTACCAAATGATAATGTAATGTCGTATTTACATCCTTTATTCATGAAAAGTTTTTCTTCAAACTGATGTCATATCCATTGATTAATCCACTTCTTCAAAAAATTATAATTTTTTCAGAATTATTTTCATAAATTTTAATTGATATTTTGAAATATCCATGAAATTAATCCCACTAATTATCTCTATTCCAAAGATAAGGACAAATTATTTATCTTTAATACCCCATTTATTATCCTATATTAGTGTTAAATAAAATGAATCACAGCAAATATAATGATTTGTTTTTTTCAGAAAAAATTATTTGAAAAAATTTTAAAAATAGGTCTCCCGTAATATAAAATTTTCAATTTTATCATCCGCTTCAGACATTTCGATAAAATTTATTTTATTTAACTACCTTTTAAATGGAACTCTTTTTAAATTTATAGTATTCATATCATTTCCTACTCAATAAATTTTTAGACTACATTTTACACATAATATTTTTGAAAAATGATTCAGATGTGTTTTAAATACATTTTAAATTCCATTTTTCCTCAAAGGATTATATTTAATTATGTGATTTTTTTCAATAAAATATATATTAATATTATATATTTCTTTTTGAAAACAATACATTTTATATCATATGATACATTATGTTTATGTTATGTGATCTTTTTTATAATGTGGAAGAATCTTATTTTTTATCCATGGGTTCATTAATTAATATTAATGAATGATTTTTAGTGGTATTAAAATGTATGGATGATGATGGATGGGGTCCTACATATAACTTTATTGAATTATTCCATGTTTATATCTCAACATATAGTTAGAAATTGAATTTATTTTTTCACGTCAGCATCATCAGTATTGGGTTGCTCCATATTTTTACAAGGACATAATGAGTTTTTTTAGGTGTGTGAATAATGGGGTTTCCAATAGTGGTATTCTTTTAAAAATCTGTATTCTACATGTAAATTTTATTTGATGTTACAAAAAAAATATTGATGCATTTAATATACATGAAATGAATCATATAAATGAATATATAATATTTTTATGGTATTCCAAACCATTATATCATTCTCGTGATTTTTAGGATTATTGATATATATATTTATCCTTGTCAAAGTTTTTATGAGTACATAATAATATTTTTATCATCAGATTTTAAACTAATTCAATTTTTGAATATCATCTAATATGTATTACCAATTTATAAATATTGTTATATCTTTATCATGTTGACATTAAATTTTATGATTTTGAACATTACTGTATGTTTTTCCATTACTAATAACCTTAGTTCTCAATCTGTATATAATTTTATTCCCATATATTTTTAATAGATTAATATATCTTATTTTTTAATAAATGTTAGAGAGGTGAAATACAGTGAAGTTATGTATGAGTGTTTTGTAACATACGGTGTTTATGTAGCTAATATTTATGTTATTAAGCCTCTAAGTTCATTACATATGGAATTTTTTTGTACTTTTATTACATAAAAAGGGGGATTAGTTTATTATTTATCTCATGAATATTTTTGGTCACTATATAGATGTTACTCTTAACTATGACCACAATTATAACATGCAAATGGAACACCCTTAAAAATCATAATGGAACTGTTAGTCCAAGAATTTTGTGAGAAATATTATAGAGTTTGTTTATCCATTAACTTGATAATAAAAATCATTAAATCCTATAATATGTTTCCTAAATAAATTCACATCAGGCTTCTATAATGTTCTCCATCTTTGTATTATCCTCCTTATTAGTGTATCTAATAGATCCTGACTATCATATTCTATAGATTCAAATACATATAAAATATATTATTTTCACATCATATCTGATCATGTGGAAAATAAAATCCATAAAACAAGGTGTCATAGACTCCTCATTTGGAATGTCTCAAGGAGGATAATCCAGTAGGTCCTTAAAATTATTCTTCTTCCCTAACTTGTGTAGGATCTACTATGGAAAGGATAAAATAGAAATTTATGTATTGTTACATCATTGAAAAAGTTTATAATTTTAGAATGATATTAAACAACAAATTATCCAATCAAATATACCAATCTTTTATATCATTGAGATATAAATATCGCCACTAATTCACCTGCCCTTGCATCTGGACGATTGAAAAAAACATAAACATGAATCTGGTTTGATTCATATTGAAATTTATATCAATCTTTGTCAATGATTTTAATTCCTCTAGATAAGAGATGATCCCTTAATACATTTTAAGGAAATGTTACTAAAAATATTAAAATTATGTCTTATATTCCTCATCACTCACTTTTGGATCTCCCTTTTGATGATCAAGTGAATCAATATGATGAAACAACAGTACCTAAACTAGACACATCCAATGACAAGTAAAAAGACATATAAAATTGTAAACCCAAACCATGGTATAATGAAAGATTCATGATTAATATAATTAAATATACTTACACTTTTCCAAAATATGATCATTTTGTCATAATTAAATACAACCATGATGCATGTACCTAACATAGATCTATAATATATAACATAATCCAAATTACTAATTTTTTATGATATTATCAAGTTCCTTATATAAAATAACATGTATAGATAAAATCCCATATCCCATCTAGTCACTCTATCATACATCATGTTTCATGCTCCATAGAAACTATTTTTTACCATCCCATTTTTTCCTAAAACTTCTTCAACCTGATGCTTCATCCTATCTCTCAACTTAATCACTTTTTTACACTATTTCACATTACCCACCGTGTTAAATTACCCCTTTTGAGACAATATTGATAGATATATATAACAAGTCCCAAGTCCAAACTATAGTAATACATTTTTCTGTGAAAAAAATGATTATAAATATAACCTTCAGGGGAGTTATTAATCACATTAACATTCTAAAATGATCAAGATATAGGTTATGAAAAACCATCGACTCCATAAAATCAGAAAATTGGAAGAAAACACCGAACAATGCATGATAATTTAAAAAACATTCAAATAATTTCTCTATGTAAATTCCCAATGATTAATCCAACATTATAAACTATGAATTTTATCTAACACCCCGACTATTAATTTCATGCTCAATCCCTGAAATAAACAAGTAAATAAGGAATGTAGATTATATATCTAAATAGTTAGTATACCTTGAATACATAATAGGATCCCAACCAAGATATCTGATGATAATTTCCAGTGAAATTTGTACTATTATAGTGAATAACTAATCAACCACCCCGCACTTAAATATGTCCCCTATGAATTCATAACCTATCAATGGATGTATCACAAAATAAGGTATCCATTTATAAAATAATGTAATAATTATAACTATAAACATTGGTTCCCTAAAAGCACTTCCCCCAAACATTTTCTACACATAAAAACAAATTAAATACTATTCTTCCCTGATTTTATCCATGCCATCTAATAAAATATTGATACATCTTTAATTTTGGTTGAAACAGCTCAATACCTATTCCACACTCAATAGGCCAAGAAAATCATTCTCAAATCATTCAATGTTCACATTTTGATATCATCATTTATTTAATGTATAATAGTATCCTAAATAAAAATTACATACACTTAATAATGTCTTCTTACAATGAATAACCCCATCCAAATATCATATCATCAACACCACTAAGAATAAATAACAAAAAATTGTATTATAATTTGAAATCACCACTTCTTTTTGTCCACATTAGTATTAATTACAACTAATCCTTATCATCACTACATATCATTACCAAAAAAATCAAATCAATGTTTTTGAAGGAAGAGTAGGTATGTCGGGGTTGAGATATCCCTTTTCCATAAACTAGTAGTTGGAGATAGAACATGGATCCTAAAATTTGGTGGAGTTTCTATTGTTATTTAGCATGATTGTGATGATATATAAATAACTTAAGAAACAAATATTAATAAATATAATGCACTATCTAACCTATTCATTCACATACAACTCAAGTAGTTTATGTTGCACAACTGAAACCATCGAGGACTACCTAGCCAGTAGTAAGATGGGTATGAAACCCATGAAAAACTCTAATGGTCAATTGGAATGAGGCAAGTGATTGGTGAGAATAATAATGAAATTGGATACTTTGTATAATGTACCTATATGCAGACACATATCAAGTTCAGTGGAACACTACAAGGATATAATAAAATACTGAAAAATATATATTATAATTATTGCTTTCAACTACCTCTAGGAAAATTTTCAAAGTATATAAATACAATTTTATTACATAAATGTTAAAAATACACAAACAAAAAAATTAGATACCTGATAAAAATTGTAAAATAGAAATGATAAGGAGTGATCGTCTCCCTATCTCCAAAGGTACCACTTGTTAATGGATTGTGCCAAGAAGTACTATTCCACCACTGAAACAAGATTCACCAAGTCCATTAGTAATCCAAAATTCATCCATATAGGAGAAAAAAGTTATTGGAAAATACTTTGAATGTTTTATTAAATACATACAATGTAGGATTTTCTAAAACCTAAAATTGTTGTGATAAAAACTGAAATTGTTAGCTTTTCCAAATAGAAAGATTTGTAGAGAAACCTAACATGAGATATGAGGAAATAAAACTATTGTGAAAAGATAATGGGGATCTCCATCTCAAATATAATATAAAAATTAGGACTCTACATATATCTACAATGGGAAAATTAACATATGAAGAATAATATGTAAACTCACCAGAATATGAAGGTCCTGCACCACCCAACTGTGTAGCATCCCAGTGGGAGCTCATTTGTAATAGAGGATCGAACTATTTCTATATCACAATAATGGGGACTGTAATATAGGAATAGAGGAACTGAAACATATTTAATATAGATGAGATCCATCTATACATGTATAAATGAATCGTTGGACTCTTAATCTATATAGAGATATTGGATTCATGAAAATGATAACACTCAGAAAACAATAGCTGACCATTTCCACTATAAAAGTATCACTGATTCAATAATCCAACTATTGTTACCTCACATTTCATCTCTTATAAATACATTATGGCTTCTATCATGTTATATGTTTAATAACACATATGATAGGCTACAGATGGGCCCAAATATAAGTCTAATAGAAGGAGACACACAATAAATTTGATTCAAGATTAATTACATTGACTATAAAACCGCATGGGTTCCTAGTAATGTCCTCACACTATAACACCATGGGAATCAATGTGATATTTTAGGACATGGACATGGGGTCACACAGTGTGTATGGACACAATGGGTGTCTGGTGTGTACAGATGGAAGATGGATTTACTATCGCTATTTGTTTACAAGGCCTTCCCCAAAGGGTACATGATATTCATGAACAAATAGGTTTAAGTGAATTTTCTCCAACAAAAACGCTTTAATACTCATGGAGGGTAACCTTGATTATGGCCCTACTACACTCAATTTTTTAACTCTAGGTAAAAAGCTATCATTCATGACCACAATGATACATGACTCATGTTCTACAACATACATGGTATATAATAGTGTTTTTTAATGATTGTAAATTTTTTGTTCTTGTGGATGAATATTTTTATTTCTTTAAAAAATAATCGCCATTTGACCAAACTATAAAGGATTAATCAAAGGGATATGACCTTCCCTTATTGAATATTATCTTCTAATTCAAAAAAAATTAGAACTTTGATTACCCGATTGGTTATTTTTCCTGATATCTTCTACAATTATGGAATCTAATCCATGAATCCATAATCTAAAACCAGAAGTCTTACATGACCCATATAATATAATTGATCTAATTTTTTTAAACAAATCTACTTGTTTTGTAAAATCACCAACCTTATAGTCTAACGAAGAGGAATTTAAAACTGGTTGTGCAAAAAATAGAATTAAAAGACTACAAACTTTAGCAGATATGATCTCGGCCAATCACCATAAACAGTAGAATCAACAATAAAATATATCGTTAAAATTAAGAAAAAATTGGTTTGAAGAATTCAATTTATATTTTGGATGATGAAATAAACAAAATATCAAGAATTTAATAAGGTATAAATCCATACTTGGAAAATTAGTCAAAGGGAGGAAATACCATAACTAACATGAACTATTGTTAAATAATGAGTCATATAATGAATATGGTTAATATTAATATATTTTCATTATCCATCTCATGATTACCTTACATAATTAAATTTCAATCACCATTCCTAGGAAATAAAATCCAATAAATAACTCATATTACTCCTCTCTAGTTTCCTAGTGTTATGCAGAAAAAACCATATAATTTCTATAGTTGCATACCAATAGTTAGAGGGTAGGGTTTTCTAATTAATTAAATTAATTAAACTAATAAATTAATTGACACAAAACGTACTCCAATGTACAGATTCTAGGGACACCCATTATCGACCAAATTATAACATACCAAGTATAATCCTCAAGTTATGAAAATACCAAGATCTCATATATTTTTTCATGGTACAGAAAAATTATAGAACAATTAATTACATATTTCTATTCATCTATGAATTGAAACACTTTAAGAAACAAAATTTATTATATTTTTTCTCCCAAAACATTATAACATATCACTAATTCTTCGTAATTTATATATATTTAGAAATATTATTATTTTCTAAATATGAAAAATACAGTTATCACATTCTCCCATCCTTCAATGATTTTATCCCCAACAATAAATAAGATATATAAGAAGGTGTTGGTAATGTGTCTACATATGAATTTATATTTCATTGGATAACTCATACACAATCCCACAGTAATATATCACTATAAATAGAAGAATATACTATCAAAGAAGGATATTATCACAGGGATATACGATCCCCAATAGGTACATTAAAAATTTAGATTATTCCTCAATGTCCATACTTCACCAGTTTATAATGAAAATAATGTTATCTACATATCTCCACAATTAAAAAATATGGAAGATGAACTTGAGGGTAAAATGATAATATGTATGTATCATCCTCAACACTCTAAAATATCTAGAATAGCCCAATGAACCTCATATAAAACATGACTCCTTTCCCAAACATCACAAATCTACATCATGGGAAGTCTCTTTGAGAATCGTGGGGTCCCTGATTGAAATAAAAATCCCAAAGATGTTGATCTCTGCATGTTTTCATTTATATTTGGTCATTACTCAAATGATATTGGATTATTTGATCCTTCTCTTTCATTGCCTAAACTAGATATGACCCAATAGTAGATGTCTCACCAATCACATTCCTACACATGGATGATGTTCATGGTCTCCCATACATGGCCTAGAAAGGTTCCATTCCAATAGTTTGGTGATAACTATTCTTATAGGAAAAATTGTATTGGAATGTGATATGATTAGATGTGACCAGTTTCCAATACATTGGATCTTAGCATATCCACAAAAACTAGTATAATCACATATGTCATCACAACCTTTTGGGGGTAAAATAATATTATTTTCCCTTACATGGTCTGATATCCTCCAATATATCTATCCTTTTTTTAATAAACTATTAATCCTGGTTGGAGATGATCATCATGTAAATTCCGGGATATTGGGTGATCTCCCACATGTACATATTCTCCAAACTCTGGACAAAACAATTCTCTCTGATGATAGGTATGTGTACAGACATTGTGATTTTGTGAAGATAATACACATAGTATTGTGGTCTATCAATTTATAAGGAATTACTACCCAAAAATTCTATAGTAATCCATCCCACTCCCATTCATGGATCACAATAGGTTTCTTCAAACATGCTATAATGCATTTCACATCATGTATAAGTAATCATATGAGACATTGATAGACAACCTCAATAATGTTCTTCATCATTCTAGTCTATAATAACTACAACATATAGTATATAAAAATTTTATCCACACCCAAATGAATGTTCAATGTAGATGTATGAAACTCAGTAAATAATTCCTCATAAAATGTTATAAGAACTACCATCCATATCTCGAAAAAATGACATTCTACCTACATTCATGAATTTGATATGTTGGATTTCCAAATTAGATTTGGTCATGTAGAACCTCACATTTGATGTCTTGAAAATTTTAATCTCTTACATATTTATGAAGTGTTAATGATATCACCATATAATAAATATAAGAAATACCCCCTAAAACACCCAAGTCGTCTTTAACTAATACAATTGTTTATACCCCTCCTACATCAAGTTAAAATATGATTTAATATTTTGGGTGTCTCGTGGTGAATAGTATACCTTAATGATTTAGTACTACTATAACTATAACCAATTCATTTATCATGCGCATGTATCACTCTGAGTGAAAATTTCCTTGATACTATGAATGTCTTAATAAACTATTAAAATATATCCCATAAGATAATTACACAATATCATTATGGTGAATATTGATACTCAAAACAATAAATAATGGGTCACATAATTATTATAATGGGGAATTAACTTCCATTAAGAAAAATTAATCACTGCATAGATCCATATAAAAACACATTCAATCGAATCACCTGACGAATCAGAAAACACCACTCCCTTAATGAAAATCATTGGAAGTCAAAAATAAAAGGAACTTATCAACCTAATCCTTATCTCCTCAATGGTTTTCTAGAACTACTCACTCAATGTAATTAGAATCGCATTAAATTTCATGGAATTCATAGGTGATGAAATTATAGAAATTGAATCCATGAATATTAGAGAGTATCATTCAAAATAATGAAAAATCCAAAAATAGGAAGGTAATTGGGTGGTTCAAAATAAAAAACCACAATACTCATCACTAGATCCTCAACAAACCCATTATCAGATATGGTTTACCCAAGAATTTTATCCTCGTATATCCAACACGAAATTATTTAGATCTTAACCAATAGTTTGTGCACTGTGATTATATCTTTGACTATCCTCAAATTCTCTTCATGTTATTCATTCAATGCAGAATAGATGGAAATTTTCACATTTAATAATACTAATAACTAATCCATGTATTGTTGGATTCTCTAGTTCATTATATCCATGATCATAATGTGGGAATTGGTCATACTAAAAAGAATCACAAATATTTCATAGAGTATATAGAAAAATCAGAAATATAAATTTTTATTTTCATCCCCTAAAACAATTTTCTAATTTTATTAATACATGGTATTTTATTTGTAAAAACCAATTGAACCATTCCAGTTGTTTAGAAGGTCTTCAATCAACAATAATGGAAAAAAATTCATAGTCATTATCTATTCATGAAAAGTATGTGACATAAAACCTCAAACATCAATCATTTTTTGATGAATGAAACTATCTCGAAATTGTTAGAGAAACAATTTCTAATAAAATATTTATTTGAATGAATTCCCACTAAAAATCAATTCCTAGGGTACTTAGTGTGCATATGATATGTCACAGAAGTTGAATATGAATCCCATGTGTTCATGTAGATGTGGAAGTCAATCTTCTTCCATATAGGTATTCAAAGAATATATTTAGTAATGGAATACATATAATAATCAATTTTTTTTGGATGATGGATGAATAATGGGACTTCTACACTTAGGGGTGACCCATTCAACTGATGGGAGAAAGGTTATGGATTCCTTCTATTTGGACACACCCACACATGCATAGGATCCCACTCACCCACAAATTTGAAAAATGCTTCATCTTTATTAATGAATATTACACTACTATGATATTAATCTATTTAGGAACATAACAGTATAAACATATAGTTATATTATCTATAATATGGAATATTATCTCGTGGTAAGAACCTCTAGTCATATCTTCTATAATATGGACTCTTCGGAAGATCAATCACACAAAAAATAGTACAAAATAAATGGAATAATGGATAAATATGTCTGCAATATCGGAGAATGAGTATCAATATCACTGAATAGACCATTAATTATCTCATGGGAATCCACATAATTTTTATCCATACCCAGTAATTTTCCACAACCCCTAACTCCATCCAATGTATCATGTCATGAGTCACACGGTTGTGGTATTGGTAGAAGAATGTACCATCTCCCTCCACTAGAAGCTCCCCACTCGAGAGCTCCATTATATAATCTATAGGTAATTCCAACCTGGGGGTTACTCTGACCAACCATGGGATATTTATAATCATGATGTTGTCTCTACTGTATAATTACACCAACAATGTATCATATGTGTAGTTTATAGAGTTTCTCAAATTCATGGTCCATGTGATCTCAAACATCAAAATCATAGAAATTCCCATACAATGGATGAGTATACAGTTTATGAGAACCTAGTTTTATATACCAATGTGTATGTGTCTAGTATTGAATCGACCTATTGTACTAAGACCATTATGACCAATGATTTATTTCCACTACATAATTTTAGCCTCTCAATTTCCTCTTTCAGATCTATCCTACCAGTTTCATGAAAAAGTTATATGTGCAACAAAATCCCACTACAGTACTCGGTCAACAGTGGAAATAAAAAATGGGATGATGATATAATGAATTTATTTGAAAAGAAACTTCTCAAGATTGTTCAATTAGAAATTTCCTTCTCCCAATAATGTGGAGAGATTAATGAATGTGTTCATTAAGCATCCTAGAATAATCAAAAACATATTTATCACCCTTCTATATCTAATATTATTCCTTTATTGGAAAAAATAGAATTATCTAAATGTAATACTCATTGCTAAACAAATACACAATTCCTAATCATGATGTTACTGACTCATCATCGGTTTATATAATCATTCCCCTCTAGCACTCTGATGTACCATAAATAAGAATGGTCTCTAGTTCTAACAACCAAGTGAAAAGAAAAAAAACAAAAAACTCTTACTACAATCTCAAGCTAACCCCCATATTCATAAGGGTATTAGTCCCTAACAAATATATGTGACATATATATATATATGGAAATCATGAAACATGATATTAATGTATGAATAATTTTTCTTACTTGTTAAATAAACTTCTCAACCCATAGTTAGTAAACTACCTAAACCACTTGAGTAAACACCATAGGTTTGATCACTGAATATTTGCCTCATCACTCAATTGATCATTATCATAATATTGTAATGGTATCCCTCCTAGCAGTTTTCATGGAGGTATTCAAAAATATAACAAGATGAACCATGGTGTGATGTTAATATATGCAAATATAACACTAGAATTACATAAAAATAAACCAATAAAAACTATATATGATCTATGTAGCACATGTTCCCTATAAGTAATTTCTTCTCTTACTAAGTAATAAATTAGTTTTTAAGAGTCAATTGGAATCAATAAGTCAGCCAGCACAATAACATTGGGTTCCCAATAATGGTAGACACACTGTTGAAACTAAAAAATTATTTAACTATATTCCAAAAAGATTCCTCACAACATGTCTAGCTATAAACTCTATCCCAAGAGAAAAACAGATGGATTCCACTCTATTGTGACCAACCCTACTTGGTATAACTATTTCATGATATATCAACGTTGAAACCCCAAATGCACCTATAATTTTCCAGGCGATGGCCTTGTGAATTTAATGTATATATATAATTGGTTTCCTTCACATAAATTACCTATATGCATGCACAAAACCATATCCATGAATTAATGTAGAGATTTGATAAAATACTAAATCATCTAGAGTATAAACAATGAATTAAATACATAATGGAAATATATTAAAGTTCATCAATAAAGTTTAAATATTTAAAATATGAAAAATAAACACCATCCATAAAAGAGTTTCTAACATGAAAAATAATAATTGGTGAAATACAAAAGAGATCGAGGGTCATAATCTATAAATATGACCACCAAAGAAGATTAGTACCCCTAACAACTATTCTCCACAATAACCATGTCATCATATGTCACCATTTATCTAACGATAAACATTATTAAAAACAAGTAATTCTAAAAAATACAATGTGGGGGTGAATATATATATAACTTGTAGGCCTCCTCAATAAAAATAAAGGAAAAAATTATAAATAGTCAAATCAACCCATTAACCATGATGAAAAAGATCTAGATATTGGATATGGTCAAAAGAAATGCATGTGAAGAGGTTATGGGTCATACATCTAATCAATAACCAATTAATGATGAATCAAAATATAGAACCAATGGTCCAATATTCTATAAATGTATAATGTATAAACAATCAAGAACATTGATGTCACAAAACTCACCACTACATAGAAAAACCATGGGAGAACAACAACAATAGAGTATATGACTATTGATAAAGCTCTATAATAAAAAACCTAATCTATAGTTGGAGGAAATAAAATTATATATATAAGGGATTATTTCTATATTTACTTGTATAGAAATTATGGTTGAACCACCACATATAGAGAAATAGTGTAGTAATTAACCCTATAACAATATGAAAATCACACCTGATCACTACCACCAGCTATGAGTCAATGGCTGATTCATCCCACTGATGTAAACAAATTTCATATATATGCTTCCAAATTGAATGATATTGTCACAGTCTACATGGATAATTACATTTGGAAGGATTCTCACAGGCCTAAATATAGGTCTTGGTGATGTAGATGCATAAAAAGATATTTGTAGA
The DNA here is from genome assembly GCA_963277665.1 of Viscum album. Taxonomy (NCBI): domain Eukaryota; kingdom Viridiplantae; phylum Streptophyta; class Magnoliopsida; order Santalales; family Viscaceae; genus Viscum; species Viscum album. The sequence continues at coordinate 357,586,335 of OY728126.1, read as the reverse complement.
AGAATAACATTACGTGTATTTGGGGTCAAAAAAATGTGATTCTTCTAGTGTGAATGGTGTTTTCTATCATATATATGGCTTGGGAATCCAGGTTACACTACATGGAAATCATATTGGGTTTTCCAACCTATATGGTCACTCAGGGGTGTGGGTGTGTACACATGATACACGACTCAGAAATCGTTGTATATGTACAACTAATTTTCCACTGGGGACATAGTATGTTTGTCGATATAAAGTCTTAAAAATTTTCCCATTACACATGACATGGGTTCCTTAATTTAGTGATAGGGTGTATAGGCTTTTAAATATGTTGTATTATATTATTCTTAATCCAAACTGCTAGCCGACATAAGAACCATGATACAACATGTATGTCCTTCTAAATATATGATTTGTAGTAGGTTTGTTCATAGAAAAAAACCACTAATGAAATTAACACTAGATCCACCATATATAGTACCATATTCACCATTTTACAAGACACAAATAGTAAAATATGAGAATTAAATTATATATTTGTTGAATTATTTCCTCCTATGATTGGAAATTATTACTTAGATGGTAACATCCCATGTAAATAAAGGATAATACATTTTAATGTTTATTAATATTTTGATAAATAAATATTAATTTTACTTAAAGTGGATGCTATGTTCGATAGCGTACCCAATACGCAACAGCAGGTTTCTTTGAAATTTTAAAATACACACTAATAATATAATATTATAATTTTAAATAGTAGTTAACACATAGCCATTATTATGGTGGGAATGAATATTGATTACTACAACATGATTATACATGTTTGTAAAATGTTTTTACATTAATCAAATAAATTTTAGAGACTTAAAATGTGAATGAATCTAATTTTAAGCATAATTTTCTTTAAAAGGTCGATTTACCTCTTTTTAATGGTGAACCCTTTTTAAATAAAATTTTGGCAACTCTGATATGTTATATTTGAAAAAATAAAATTATTCTTTAGAATTGGAACATCAAAATTTACTTTCGATAAAATGTTTGTATATTTCTGATAAAGTTATTTTTTTAATGAATAGTCAAAAATACTGTATATTAATTAAAAAGTGCCTTTTAATCTAAATTATTTATAGGGTTATATTATATTATTAATTGGTTTTAAAAATTAATTTGAATATATGTTTACCATTTAATCTAATTTTGGCAATTAGAAGTAATTTAATTTTGAAATTGGACATAAACAAGTGTCAATATTTGGATAGTTATTGTTTCTTAAAAGCACGATATTTGTTTTAACAGCAGGAATTAATTATAAATTAATTTCAGCCACGTATGTGTATTGAATATGTGAAAATGTATTCCATATTTGGAATCAATAGCTCCAAATTGTGTAAATAGGTAAATCTTATTTTTTGATATTTTAAATATTTAATTCAGTAAATATTTTATTTACCATGATTAAAATGTAACAATAATAAATAAGGGTAAAATATAATATTATAATAATATTAAATTACCATAACATGTGTCTCAATCCTATTGGATGATAAATAGGAGACCATGGGCATCCTTGGGTTGATTATGGGACCCCATGGAGCCACATGGGAGTAATAATGACATTTTATATTAATTAATTTAATGTAATGACAAAAATGACCTAAACTAATATCTTTTAGTAAATAAATTTTTACATGGGGTTATATAAGTTATCTTTTCTACTATAAATATTCTTTGAAAAGATAAAACGACTTCCTACATCATGTATTTTTTTATAATTTGTGGACATCAAATAAATTAAATTATTTATGACATAATAATGATGCAATATTTACCTAATTAATAAATGATTTAAATAAATAAGATTATAAATTTTAAAAAAAATATCCAAAACCAGTCCAATTCATATGGGATTATTTTATTTTGACCGCGATTTATCTTAACTTTTATTTTAACGAATATTTGACCTTTTTAAACCAAAAATGACGTTATAAAAAATTAATTGTTTCAAACATTCTTAAAAATCCCCTCCTCTCCCTTATAAAAAACCCTCACTCCTAACTCATTTATCACTCTTCTCAAGCCTTTCGCTCATAAAAACTCTACTCCAATAAGCTCCCAATATCCCTATTTTCATCCTAGAAGCCTTACCATAGGCATAAAACACTTCAATAAACACTTTTGGTTCAAACCAAAGGGAGTTATCCGATTTAAAGGTAACATCTTCTCTTAAGTTCTTTTGATTTATTATACTTATCCAACCCCCTAAACTGTTTTTATTCCATTATTTTATAACAATACTAGTATCCTCAATATACTATGATGTTTTTATGAGATGTATTAGAACTAGACTTACACACACCTCTATGTAATGGGTAATGAACATAATGTTTCTATGGATGGAAAACTAACGCCTCAAGAAACGATGATTGTTCAATTATCTCCTACCACATCTCATGGTTGCCATTATTATGGAAATATATTTATATATGATATATATTATGTTTTTGTTTTCTTTATGCTTCTGTATTTTCTATTTATATCATACCTTTATGGTTTTCATAATGGGTAAACACGATAATTAAATTTTAGGAAGTGCGGACTACCACCCCCTCAAAGTGATATGACTCACTAATGCCTTATATGGGATGAATAAAGGAAGGAGTTAATGATTTTCTTTAAGATATTATACTTGAATTGTAATATATATATGTATCATTATGTTTTCTTTCCATTAAAATACTAAATGGAAATGAAATTAGTGTTCATGCATTCATACAGCTTACCATCCCTATAAACTGTGCATTTCATTTCATACCTCCAAATGTTATGTACTAATATATATAAATGTATATACAATATAAATATGATATATATGATATCTACATCATTGATATCATTCTAAAGATAATGGATATATTACCACATGGACAACTTGTAATTATAAGTTTTTCATTTTTACTCAAGTACCAAATATCGACGAAACAACCTTTAATAACATAAATGATTAAATAATGTTTATAAAATGGTAATAGGTGATATAAAAGGAATAATAAAATTCAAAAAGGTTCATAAGGAAGTTTAAATTAGCTTTACTTTATTATTCAGGAGATTAAAGAATGATTGAGTCAAGTCGGACAGGAGGTATGGGACTTTGTCTAAATCAACATTCATTGAGGAATATTTTGTATTACTCTAAAATTTATTATATATGGCGTATAAATACCTATGAGTGTTCATTTAATTCAAAGAGAATCGTTTTCTATGAAGCGTTTTACTAAACGAAAAAATGGTTATTTCTTATTAATGTATGCGGTGACAACGACCTTTCTGCCGTCGTGAGTATTATTTGATCTTTGGCTTCCTAAACAAGCCATATTGTCTTTTAAAAGGAAACTAATTACCATATACTCAATTTATGTATTTTGGTTTTGAAAATTATTTTGATAGTGCATTTGTTATGTCAATATATTTAAATGATATATTGTGATTAAAATGTTATCTTTCCTTTATGTTTGTTTTATGTGTTATGAATATGTTATGGTTATTGGAAATTATTTACGTATATGGGTGGTTTCGTGATAAACCTAGGGTGAGTGAGCCCGAGATAGATCTCTAATGAATTGGGTAACGTGACGGAGGTAAACGTGAATGTTTCACCTAAGAGATTTAGTAAATATATTGTGATGGGTATTCAAAATGTAACTCCCTATGTAGCTGTGATAGCTACAATGTAAGTATGATATCGATGCCGCTAGTTACATTTATGATTTATGTTTTCTATGTGTCAATCATAAATCTTATGATTTCATGAAGTATGTTAAATAGATTATGTTATGTATGTAATGATGAACTAATGTTTTCATTCTTTGTTGTATAACCCTTACGGAGCTTTTTATACTCATCCCATGTTTTGAAATGTTTTTCATATGACTTAAAGATTCATACGGTCAAGGATGTGATTAAAGGAAAATTCATGTTGTCTAAAACATGGAACTGGACATGACACATTTTCTTTGAAGAGTTTTTATTTTGTGGAAAAAATTGAAACTAACTTGATGTTTCGATTTTGTCATCTTTTGAGATGTAATAATTATGTTCTAATTCAATAGAATTCTAAACCTTGAAATATCATCAATGTGAATTATTCATTTAATTCAAGATTATGTAATGTTTTAATGTTGGGTCCTTATAGTTGGTATGAATGGTCGGTTTAGAAACCTCTAGGAGTTAAAATATTTTAAAATTAATGTCCATAAATAAATTTCTGGTAATAGTGAAATGATATAGCATTTAAATATTACCGTGTTTATTTTCATAAGATATTTATGTGTTCAGAATGGTTTTTCGCAGAGGAAATAGGGAAGCTATGTTGGGAAAACATCAGGAGGAAGACGACCTTCCAAATCAGCAAACTGAGATGGTCAGAATCGGAACTGAAAAGTATGTTTCAGTGATGGCACAGTTGACTTAGGCTATAAATAGTGGTGGTATCCATGCATGAGACCACAAGATCAACCACAAAGGAACATGTCAGTAGTTGAGAATTTCATGAGGCAACATCCACCATCATTAAGAGGATCATTTGACCTTGTGCTAGCAGAAGGGTCGATTAATGCACTGGAGAAAAATTTGATGTTATGGGGTGTTCATTACACCAAAAGGTTAGTCTTTTTGTTTACCATTTTGAAGGTGCACCGGATCAGTGATGGTCGATGGTGAAAAATATAAGGGATAGTGAGGAGATTGATTCATTTGATTGCGATGAATTCAAAGGTATGTTGATTGAGAAGTATTTTACTGAATTGGATCGACTTAGGATGGAAAAATAATTCCTAGAATTGAGGCAGGAGGATGACTCAGTGACTGCTTATGAATTAAAATTCACTTGACTCGCAAGGTATGCTCCGAATTTCATATGAGATCTTGATAGTAAAATCAACCATTTTTACTCAGGATTAAAGTCAAAGTATCTAAGTGATTTAGCTTCTCATGAGTTCCAATGTTATGAAAAACTTTTTCATTGTGCGGAGAAGGTGGAAATGGAGTTCTTCAATGATTAGGTGTTCTTTGAAAAACAACAGAATAAGAGGTCGAGGTGGCAGGCGAAAGGGAAGAACTCTCCGAAAAACTCTGATGGTAAAAAACTTAAATTTACAGTTTGTGAAAATTGTGGTAAAAAGCATGCGGGGGAATGTCATTTAAATTCTGGTAAGTGCTACCAATGTGGTAAAAAGGGATATAAGGCTCGTAATTGAACAAAAAAAGATCATGGTAATGGTAATACAAATAATGATTTACAGTCATTAAAATGTTTTAAGTGCAATGAAATGGGTCATTATGAAAATGAGTGTCCAACGAAGAACTCAGCTGAGGGAATGAAGCCAGAATAAAAGTAGAAAGGGTTGGTGAAATCCTTTGAAACTACTTCAGTAAGTGATGGGCCATAAAATGAAGTAGTATCAGGTATACTGGTTATTTGTTCACATTATGGAAATGTGTTTTTTGATTCAGGGTCTACACACTCTTTTATTTCTGAGATGTTTTCTAGTAAATTGGGAATTCCATCTCATGATATGAATATGGAACTTATGGTAAAAACACCTGGAGTAAATATTGAGAAAAAAAGAATAAAACATAAGAACCTTCTTCTCTTTATGTGTTGAAATAATATACCTATAATCCTTAATTTTTTGCCTCTAGTTGAGATAGACATTTTTTTGGGAAAGGATTGGATTTATGTTTATCATTGTAATATGAAATACATGGATAAAGAGGTTTATTTTCCGAAAGATTTTCAGTTTGTGTAATATAATGAACCCTTAATTTTGATAACATATCAGGAAGATGAGAAACTATTAAAAGATGGAAATGAATGTTACCTTTCTCATATTGTTGAAAATAAAGGATACTATGACAACCCTGCTTTTTATTACAACTTAAACATGCTTTATTACATAAAACTTCACTTGATCCAACAAAGAAGATCGAGAGGTTTAGTGTCTTTGGGGCTTAGGATCATTACATAAAAACTTTAAACTTGAAATACAACATCTTTATTGAAAACTTCCTTTACATGACCACTACATTCCTTCGTACTTAGCATTGCATTGGATAACCTGAGGACATGCATAAGAAAAGGGTGAGCTATAAAGCCCAGTAAGGGAGTAAACAATGAATAACATGAGGAGTGAAATACATGTTAGGCAATAGGCATATCAATAGAGCATAATAGAAACATGAACATAAAGGCATGATAAGGCATGATAATCATAACATGGAAATGTGGCAACAACACTTAACATTGAATTAGCATGAGTCAAGGCTCATTGCACATGGAGCATGAGTAAACCCTCATTGCACTTGAAGCACGAGTAAACCCTCGTTGCACTTGAATTATCATGAGTAACCACTCATTGCACATGACGTATCATGATACTATACTTTACCCAATGCATTGGAGCGCTATAAAGGGAGCACCCTTCTTAAACATTTCATTTCATGCATAAGTGTGCCTCATGGATCATAAAACATGGATTCATAAAACATAATCATTTCTTCCACGATAAAGGAATGTGGAATTAATACATGAAAATTTATAATCAATATGTAAATGTGCATAAAGGTGAATACCCTTGATGGAGAAATGGGCATGGTATTCACTACACAAAGACATTGGCTTAGAAAATCTGTGCGATTTCGGCAGCGTAACGGCGTGACATAAGAATTCATAAAAAAGGTTGATGAGAGAGAAAGGGGTTCCTCGTCATATTTACATGTAATGGACAGTAAGGAGATCATATATATATACATGTCCCAACAATAGAAATGGAATTTAGATTCATGATACAAAAGTATTGCTTGAATGTAAAAGAAGAGAGAGAAGTTCCTTTCGGAATTTCGGCATAGTAACGGGTGTACATGGGAGGCATTTAATGAGAGATAAAGGGTTCTCCCATCATTCAAACAATAAGAGGTCAGTATGGGGGAGGTGCGAAACCATAACCCAACATTCATAATTGAAATTAAAAGGGCAATACAACTTAAAGAAAATTGACAAAAATGAGAAAGGAAGAAAAAACCCTTACTTGGAAGTGTGCTTCCAAAGGCTAGAGAGAGGCTTGTGAGAGGCTTCTTGGGAGCTTGGGGCACCTTGAGAGGATTATAGAGATAGTAGGGCAGAGGTTGGACGAACTTCAAGGGCTTTGAGTGAGGAGGAAGTGGGAGCTTGGGTGGGTTTATATAGGAAAGGTGATAGAATTCTTTATTATTTAGGTTTGGGACCCATTATATTAAAATAATCCAAACCACAAACCATCTCATGGTATTTGCCCATGGTTTCTGGAAAAGGAAAGAGGAAAACAATATTTTACAAGTCCAAGGTCCAAACTTATTAAAAAATTAGGGTTGCTTATGTGGACGTGAGTCACACTCCCATGGAAATTAATTTAAAAAGGCAAAGTGTTGAATAAGTCTTGAGGGCTCCATTAATGCTTTGAAAAGTAAGTCAAACAAACCCAAAACCTCATTATTTTAATGATAAAACACATATTGGCCAAACATAAGGATTATGGTATTTTATTACATCACCATTGGGTCATTATGATGTCATAAAACACATTATATATTTAAATGGTATTTAATTTTTACCCAAAAATTTGACTGTCTCAGAAAATTATGAAAAATTCACCGTTGGATAATTTCGACGTCCTGATTCCAAAATAATATTTATTTTATCTAAATAATTTTCTAAATATGTGAATTTTCAAAAATAAAAACTGACATTTATAAAAAATTCACGGGTTTTGACAGAAATGGCTTTCAAACCTTAATACAAATTTTAATTGCATTCATAAAATTATAAGATCATATATATTTAATAAAAATTAATTTAATATTAATAATAATATTTTTTAAAAATATTATTTAATTCAAAAATCCTTTAATTTAATAAAATATAATTCTTAATTAAATAATAACTAAAAACACCATTTGTACTTTAAAAACTAATTACAATGTATCAAAAAAATTATATTCATTATTATATACAAAAAATAATGTACATGAACATGGTGCTACTTATTTGTTACATAACCCCTTAAAATAGCCACATAAGACCTAAGGGTAAGGTGTGCGATGGTGACAGACTCTTGGGGTTTCTCGGATAACATCGCTCGAGTGGTAATCTCTATCAACTTCCATTTTTCCCGTAGACGATCACGTTCGAGCTTGACTTGATGAAGCTCAGCTTGGGCTTGGTCAAGGGAAAAGCCCAAAGAATCCACCTCTTTTCTGAGCTCCGACAAATGGGCTTCGTAAGGGGAAATTCTACTGGATGAGGCCATCGCTTCCTTTGTCTGAGTAGAAATGGTTTCGTTAAAGCATTATATTTATACTACTCAGATGATCACTGTTCAACGGCTATAAAAGTAACGGTCACAAATCTAAACATAAAACTAATGAAGTTGACATCTTATAAAAACATTTTTTTCATAAAGAAACATTTAACTGGATCAAGAGGGATTTTCCATTAATAAAACTTTGGGTCGTTACAACATTCCACCCTTAAGAAATTTCGCCCTCGAAATTTTCCTTTTCCCACACTAAAAAAAATGTGGGTAACTTATATTCATCATATCCTCCGACTCCCAAGTTGCTTCTTCAAACTTGTGGTTTCTCCACAACACCTTGACGAGGGGCATTGTCTTATTTCGTAGAACTTTTTCTCTACGATCTAAGATCTTCACTGGTTGCTCCTCATAAGAAAGATCATCTTCTAATTGTACCACCTCGGAAGAGAGTACATGTGAAGGGTCCGGTATGTACTTCCTTAAGATGGATACATGAAAGACATCATGCACCTTTGACATAGTCGGTGGAAGTGCTAGTTGATAGGCCACAGCCCCAACACGATCAAGAATCTCGAATGGGCCGATGTACCTTGGACTTAACTTCCCTTTCTTTCCAAACCTCATGACCTTCTTCCACGGAGATATGCGTAAAAACACCATGTCTCTGACTTTAAACTCAAGGTCTCGTCGACGATTATCTGCATTACTCTTCTGTTGACTTTGGGCTGCCTTGATATACTGCTGAATGGTTTTCACCTTCTCCACCATTTCTTCGACCATTTCTGGTCCAAGCAGCTTACGTTCACTGACCTCATCCCAACATGCCGGTGTTCTACACCTTTTCCCATACAGGGCTTCATATGGTGCCATTTGGATTCTCGAGTGGAAACTATTATTATAAGAGAACTCAACCAGAGGAAGATGTTGATACCATCCTCCTTTAAAGTCCATTGAGCGCGCTCTCAACATATCCTCAAGTGTTTGGATAGTCTGCTCAGATTGGCCATCAGTTTGAGGATGATAGGCCGTACTGAAGTTCAGTTCAGTATTCAGAGCATGTTGAAGACTCTTCCAAAACTTAGAGGTAAATCTTGGATCTCGGTCAGACACAATAGATAGTGGTACTCCATGAAACCGTACCACTTCCCTGATATATATCCGTGCCAGTTGATCCAAAGAGAAATCCTCTCGAATAGCAATGAAGTGTGCAGTCTTTGTAAGACGATCCACAACAACCCAGATTGCATTGTTGCCTTTGGATGTCCTTGGAAGTCCGGTGACAAAGTCCATGGTGATGTTCTCCCATTTCCATTTTGGTATAGGCAATGGTTGCATCATCCCCTTAGACTTCTACCTCTCTGCCTTCACTTGCTGACACACCAGGCACTTTGATGTATATTCAGCAATCTCCTTCTTCATATTATCCCACCAAAAGTTTTCTCGGAGACCTTGATACATCTTTGTGCTCCCTGGGTGAATAGAGAAATTTGAACTATGTGCATCATCCAAAAGTTCCTTCTTCAGCTCCAAACTTGATGGAACACATATTCTTTTCCCAAACCGCACAATTCCTTCTTCATTAACATTAAACTCTGAGGGTTTTCCCTTTTTGATAGCTTCCACTTTTTCTTGTATTCCCGCATCATCCTTTTGAGCATCCTTTAACCTTTCCAAAAGAGATGGTTGAGCAATCATTTGTGAAAGGATTGATGATGTTCCCTTCTTTATGATTCCCACGTCTATCTTCATCAAGTCTAAGAAGATTGGATCCTTCTCAATTCTCATCATTGATAGAATTGCTGGATCCTTTCTACTTAGGGCATCCGCCACCTTGTTCGTCTTCCCAGGGTGGTAATGTATTGAACAGTCATAATCCTTGATGAGCTCTATCCATCTTCGCTGGCACATATTAAGCTCTTTCTGTGTGAATATATATTTAAGACTCTTTTGGTCAGTATATATCTCACATTTCTCTCCATAGAGATAATGCCGCCAGATTTTCAAGGAAAAGATCACCGCCGCTAACTCCAGATCATGCGTTGGATAGTTTCGCTCATGGATTTTCAACTGCCTTGAGGCATAGGATATCACTTTATCATTCTGCATCAGCACACATCCTAAGCCCTTCTTCGAAGCATCACTGAATACCACAAAAAGCTCCCCACTTGTGGGTAAAGTGAGCACGGGTGTAGTGATAAGCCTCCTTTTCAACTCCTTGAAGCTTTCTTCGCATTCATCACTCCAAGCAAACTTTACTCCCTTTTGAGTTAGCTTGGTAAGAGGGTTGGACAATCGTGATAAATTTCTCACAAATCGTCGATAATATCCAGCTAACCCCAAGAAGCTAGGGATATCAGTTACCGATGTTGGCCTCGGTCATCCCTCAATTGCATCTGTTTTGGAGGGGTCCACAGATATCTCATTGCTTGTGATGATATGACCCAAGAATGAGACTTCCTTCAACCAAAACTCACACTTGTTGTACTTTGCATAGAGCTTCTCCTTGCGCAAAGTCTCTAGTACAGTTTTTAAATGCTCCTCATGGTCCTCCTTGGTTTTGGAGTATATTAGAATATCATCTATAAAGACTACCACAAATTTGTCTAGGTAATCTCTAAAGACTATATTCATCAAGTCCATGAATATTTATGGAGCATTGGTGAGTCCGAAAGGCATTACTATGAATTCATAGTGCCCGTACCTTGTACGAAAAGCAGTCTTGGGGATATCTTCCTTCTTCACCCTTACTTGATAATATCCCGACCGCAAGTCGACCTTGGAGAAGTATTGTGCTCCACGCAGCTGATCAAACAAGTCATCGATTCTTGGGAGAGGATACTTGTTCTTTATCGTGATTTTGTTAAGTTCACGATAATCGATGCAAAGCCGCATTGACCCATCCTTCTTCTTGACAAAGAGGACTGGTGCACCCCATGGTGATGCACTTGGGCGTATAAACCCTTTATCCAGATTCTCCTGTAGTTGTTTCTTCATCTCTCCAAGCTCAACAACAGCCATTCTATATGGATTCTTGGATATTGTTAGCGCCCCAGGTATAAGTTCAATTGAGAACTCAACATCTCTTCTTGGAGGAAGACCAGGAAGTTCCTCGGGAAATACTTCAGCGAATTCCCTCACAATAGGAATTTCTTCAAGGGTGGTTTCTTCCATGGACTTAATCATCTGAGCCAGATATGCGTGCTCATAAGGCAGTAATATCCATGCTTGAGATGATGGAGCTAAAGGAGATTCATCTTCCTCCTGACACTTGTAAAGAATCGGGGGTCGATTCTCCATATGGAGTGTGATTTCCCTCTCCCGACAATTTATGTTGGCTCTATATAAGGAAAGCCAATCCATGCCAAGAATTGCATCAAATTCCACCAAAGGGAGTATGATGAGGTTCGCTGGGAAATTCAATCCACATATTATAACAGGGGAGGACTTATACTCATGGGATGCAATGATTGCCCCATTTGTCGTACTCACCGACATCTTTACTTCCATGATTTGTGGTGGTGCAAGGATTGTTCTACTAAACTTTTGAGATATAAAAGAATGCGTAGAACCTGAATCAAAAAGTACGTTCGCTATTCTTGAATGAATAACTAGCATACCTATCACCACTTCGTTGTCGGGGTTCACTTTGGCAGAAGTGATGGCAAAAGCTCTTCTTTGCTATCTTGGAGGTTGTTGATTGCCTCCGATAACCCTTGTATTAGGTCACTGATTTGCAAAATGACCCAGTTCTTTGCATTTGAATCATTGAACAACGTGTTGAGGTTCGAACGGAGCGTTCCTCTCCTCTGTCACAGCCGCGGGTCCTTCTTGCTGACAGTTAACAGCAAGGTTCCCTTCTCTTCCACACTTGAAGCATTTTCTTGTCCCCCTAAGGCAATTTCCAGGGTGCTTCTTTCCACACTTTTGGCAAGTGGGGTGCTGGAATTTCTTAGCGTCGTTGGATTTATCCATTGGACCACCAGCATTGAAGTACACCTTACGCTTCTTGTCCCCATGATACCCATGTGATTCTCCGATCTCCATTTCAACCTTGAGGGCACATCGAACAATTTCCTCATAGCTGTCGAAGTCACGGATCGCTAATGCTTTCTGCAAGCTAGGCTTCAGCCCACCAAAGAAGCGGTCAACCTTGCATTCGGGGGTAACGACAAATCCAGAAGCGTATCATGCAAGCCGTGTGAAGTTTGCCTCGTACGCTCCCACAGATTCTTCATCTTTCTGTTTGAGGGAAATGAAGTCCCTTTCCATCTTAAGATGGAGGGTGTGTGGAAAATATTTATCGAAAAACATCTTCCGGAATACCTTCCATTCCAAAGCCTCGAGCTCCTCCTCAGGCTTCGTATTTTTGATCAATGTCCACCATTGATCATCTTCACTCTAAATACGATAATCCTCCAGGAGAACCTTCTCTTTTTCAGAGCATTGGAGGATGGAGAATATCTTTTCAATGGAGTTGATCCATTGTTCAGCAATCGTGGGATCGGATGATCCACTAAAAGTAGGAGGCCTTTGTCTCATGAAGCTTTCAATAGCGACTTGTTCTTTCTTAGGGGGGGTTGAACGTTCCTCTTGACCAATTTTTCTATTCAAAACTTGAGTTAGCTGAGAGAGAATCGTGACAAAGTTCGCGATTCCCGCTCCCATTGGATTGGACATCTCATAAGTACAATCATCACACTGATCTTCACAACGGTTGTTAGCCTGAGTTCTCCTATTACCGGCCATTGGCTGGAATAAAAGGAAAGTTAGGGGTAACACATAAAGGGTAATCCAAAGACAAAAGTTTATGACTTATAAATAAACTTTAATCTCTTTAACTCATGAGTCTATAGGATTCAATCCAGGCTTTTCATGATCTTCCTTCTAACATATATTCTTAGGGGAGTTTTTCCCTTAATAAGGGTTCATACTAAGATTGTGAATTTATCAAAACATATCCCCCGGGAGTGTCATAACCAAGAGTGCAGCAAGGCTCGTTGTCGTGCACCAGTTCCTGTTCGAGTCCAGCTCAAAGCGGTGTTTTCGGGTTTTACCCCTAGGATACATATGTGCCAGAGCCGCCTCTACCTGCTCGTATCCAGACAGGGATGTATTTGTTTGATAAACCACTTACTTAGTATTTACCAAAACTTAGGGATGTTTTTATTATGCTTAGTCCTGTATCTAAGGCTTTACTAGGGTTTCCTAATCCCAAAAATAACTAAACCTATCCTCTGATACCAACTATGACAACCCTGCTTTTTATTACAACTTAAACATGATTTATTACATAAAACTTCACATGATCCAACAAAGAAGATCGAGAGGTTTAGTGTATTTGGGGCTTAGGATCATTACATAAAAACTTTAAACTTGAAATACAACATCTTTATTGAAAACTTCCATTACATGACCACTACATTCCTCCGTACTTAGCATTGCATGGGATAACCTGAGGACATGCATAAGAAAAGGGTGAGCTATAAAGCCCAGTAAGGGAGTAAACAATGAATAACATGAGGAGTGAAATACATGTTAGGCAATAGGCATATCAATAGAGCATAATAGAAACATGAACATAAAGACATGATAAAGCATGATAATCATAACATGGAAATGTGGCAACAACACTTAACATTGAATTAGCATGAGCCAAGGCTCATTGCACATGGAGCATGAGTAAACCCTCATTGCACTTGAAGCATGAGTAAACCCTCGTTGCACTTGAATTAGCATGAGTAAACACTCATGTCACATGACGTATCATGATATTATACTTTACCCAATGCATTGGAGCGCTATAAAGGGCGCACCCTTCTTAAACATTTCATTTCATGCATAAGTGTGCCACATGGATCATAAAACATGGATTCATAAAACATAATCATTTCTTCCACGATAAAGGAATGTGGAATTCATACATGAAAATTTATAATCAATATGTAAATGTGCATAAAGGTGAATACCCTTGATGGAGAAATGGGCATGGTATTCACTACACAAAGACATTGGCTTAGAAAATCGGTGCGATTTCGGCAGCGTAACGGCGTGACATAAGAATTCATAAAAAAAGGTTGATGAGAGATAAAGGGGTTCATCATCATATTTACATGTAATGGACAGTAAGGAGATCATATATATACATGTCCCAACAATAGAAATGGAATTTAGATTCATGATACAAAAGTATTGCTTGAATGTAAAAGAAGAGAGAGAAGTTCCTTTCGGAATTTCGGCATAGTAACGGGTGTACATGGGAGGCATTTAATGAGAGAGAAAGGGTTCTCCCATCATTCAAACAATAAGAGGGAAGTATGGGGGAGGTTAGAAACCATACCCCAACATTCATAATTGAAATTAAAAGGGCAATACAACTTAAAGAAAATTGACAAAAATGAGAAAGGAAGAAAAAACCCTTACTTAAAAGTGTGATTCCAAAGGCTAGAGAGAGGCTTGTGAGAGGCTTCTTGGGAGCTTGGGGCACCTTGAGAGGATTCTAGAGAGAGTAGGGCAGAGGTTGGACGAACTTCAAGGGCTTTGAGTGAGGAGGAAGTGGGAGCTTTGGTGGGTTTATATAGGAAAGGTGAGAGAATTCTTTATTATTTAGGTTTGGGACCCCTTATATTAAAATAATCCAAACCACAAACCATCCCATGGTATTTGCCCATGGTTTCTGGAAAAGGAAAGAGGAAAACAATATTTTACAAGTCCAAGGTCCGAACTTATTAAAAAATTAGGGTTGCTTATGTGGAGGTGAGTCACACTCCCATGGAAATAAATTTAAAAAGGCAAAGTGTTGAATAAGTCTTGAGGGCTCCATTAATGCTTTGAAAAGTAAGTCAAACAAACCCAAAACCTCATTATTTTAATGATAAAACACATATTGGCCGAACATAAGGATTATGGTATTTTATTACATCACCATTGGGTCATTATGATGTCATAAAACACATTATATATTTAAATGGTATTTAATTTTTACCCAAAAATTTGACTGTCTCAGAAAATTATGAAAAATTCACCGTTGGATAATTTCGACATCCTGATTCCAAAATAATATTTATTTTATCTATATAATTTTCTAAATATGTGAATTTTCAAAAATAAAAACCGACATTTATAAAAAATTCACTGGTTTTGACAGAAATGGCTTTCAAACCTTAATAAAAATTTTAATTGCATTCATAAAATTATAAGATCATTTATATTTAATAAAAATTAATTTAATATTAATAATAATGTTTTATTAAAATATTATTTAATTCAAAAATCCTTTAATTTAATAAAATATAATTCTTAATTAAATAATAACTAAAAACACCATTTTTACTTTAAAAACTAATTACAATGTATCAAAAAAATTATATTCATTATTATATACAAAAAATAATGTACATGAACATGGTGCTACTTATTTGTTACATAACCCCTCAAAATATCCGCATAAGACCTAAGGGTAAGGTGTGAGATGGTGAAAGACTCTTGGGGTTGCTCGGATAACATCGCTCGAGTGGTAATCTCTATCAACTTCCATTTTTCCCGTAGACGATCACGTTCGAGCTTGACTTGATGAAGCTCAGCTTGGGCTTGGTCAAGGGCAAAGCCCAAAGACGCCACCTCTTTTCCGAGCTCCGACAAATGGGCTTCGTAAGGGGAAATTCTACTGGATGAGGCCATCGCTTCCTTTTTCTGAGTAGAAATGGTTTCGTTAAAGCCTTATATTTATACTACTCAGATGATCACTGTTCAATGGCTATAAAAGTAACGGTCACAAATCTTAACATAAAACTAAAGAAGTTGACATCTTATAAAAACATTTTTTTCATAAAGAAACATTTAACTGGATCAAGAGGGATTTTCCATTAATGAAACTTTGGGTCGTTATAGATGTGTTGTGATTAATGATGTGCCAGTGGTAAATGAGTACCTTGATGTCATTCTTAATGAGTTGTCTGGTATTATACCTGATCAGGAAGATGAATTTACTGTTGACTTTGTGCTTGATGCTAAACCAATTTCAAAACTCCCTTATTGGGTGGCACAAATTACACTTTTAGAGAAAAAGAAGCAATTGCTGGAGTTATTAGATAAGGGATTCATTCAACCTAGCACATCACCATGGGTTGCTCCTGTCTTATTTGTTAAAAAAATGATGGTTCAATGAGACTTTCCATTTATTATAGAGCATTGAATAGAATCATAGTTAGGAAAAAGTATTCTTTGCCTCATATTAATGATTTTTTTTATTAGCTCTTGGGAGCTCAATATTTTTCAAAGATTGATCTGAGGTCGGGGTACCATCAGTTAATGTAATAGAATAATACATTCCAAAGACCGCGTTTTTTACTAGATATGGGCATTATGAATTTTTACTTCTGGATTTTGTGTTAAGAAATGCACCTACTGTATCATGGAACTTATGAATTGAATTTTCTATGAGTTCTTGGATATGTTTTGGGTTGTGTTCAATGATCATATTTTGGTTTTCTCTAAAAGTAAAAAAACATGAAATTAACTTAATTTTATTTTGAAATATTTAAAAGAAAAGAAATTATATATAAAATTCAGCAAGTGTGAGTTTTGGTTATAACAAATTTCCTTCCTTCGTCAAATTTTTTAAAACAATTTCATGATTGTTGATCCTGCTAAAAAAATTTGTTGAATAATGGCCCATACACAAAAATATAACCAAGATCCGTAGTTTTCTTGGTTTGGCAGGTTATTAGTGAATGTTTGTTATGAATTTTTCATTGTTATTTATTCCAATGAGTAAATAAACTCAAAAATGTGTTATGTTCATTCGGACAAAAGACTGTGATGATTGTTTTCAGGAATTGAAAAGAATATTGGTGAATGATCCAGTATTGGCACTACCTTCCAAAAATGGTGAGTTTGTTATTTACAATGATGAATCCTTGAAAGGACATGGTTGTGTCCTTATGAAGAATAATCTGGTAATTGCTTATGCTTCATGCCAGTTGAAACCCCATGAGTTATGTTACAGTACACATGACTTGGAATTTTCTACTGTTTTTTTTTTGCTTTAAAAATTTGGAGGCATAATTTTTATGGAGTAAAATTTGAAATATATACTGACCAAAATAGTTTATAGTAAATATTCACTCAAGAATAATTGAACAAGAGATAGAGGAGATGGTTGTAATTAATCAAGGAGTATGATTCCACGATCCATTACCATCCGGGAAAAGAAAATAAAGTGTGCAATGCTTGGAGTCGAAAATGTAATGCTTCATTAACGATGATACATTTGAAACGAGATCCTTTTGTTTTTTATCTGATAAACATTTGTATAGAAGTTGTTGGTGCAGGAAATTCTTTTGTTTTGGATTAAGAGTTAGTGGAATCATCTCTGTCAGACCGAATTAAGCGAGCTCAGAATGAAGACAGTGAGTTACAGAAAAAGGTAGAGTTGGTTCAAAAGGGTAAGTTTCCTGAATTTAACATTGATAATGATTGTGTTTTGAGGATTGGAAAGAGATTATGTGTGCCTTGTGATTCACAATGGAAGAATGAGTTGTTATCTGAAACTCATAGTTCTCCATTTTCTGTTCATCCCAGCAGTACTAAGATGTACAAAGATCTTCGGTTGTATTACTGGTGGGATTGAATGAAATGATATATTGTCGAATGTGTTGTGAATTTTGTGATTGACAGCTTGTTAAAGCAGAGCAGTAGTTACCGAAAGAGATGATTTAGTCTTTATCGGTTCCAGAGTGGAAATGGGAAAATATATCCAATGAATTCATTGTGGGATTACTAAAGACATCTAGATGAAACAATGAAATCTGGGTTATTATTGATCAATTGACTAAATCGACTAATTTCTTTCCCATTTTAGATACTTTGTCTCTAGATCTACATTCTCGATTGTATATTAAATAGATAGTCAGGTTTCATGGTTTTCCCCTCTCCATTGTATCTGGTCATGATCCATGGTTTAATTCTAGCTTCTGTAAAGGCCTTATGAAGTCATTGGGTACTGATTTAAATATTAGTACAGCTTTTCATCCTCAATCAGATGGTCAGTCAGAACGAACAATTCAGACCTTGGAGTATATGCTACGAGCTTTTTCTCTGGATTACAAGGGAAGTTTGAACCATCATATTTCTTTGGTTTAATTTTCATATAATAACTGTTTCCATTCTAGTATACAGATGGCTCCATTTGAGGCATTATATGGAAATCATTGTAGAACTCCAGCATTTTGTGATGAAGTAGGTGAAAGAAAGCTTATGGGAATCGAATTGGTAGAAGAAATTGAAGAAAAAGGTTAGTTGATTCAGAAAAACATTAGAATAGCTCAGAGCAGGCAGAAATGTTATGCGGATAACTGGAGGAAGGGTCTATCTTTCAAGGTAGGTGGTTATGTCTTTCTCAAAGTTTCTCCCTAGAAAAGTGTCAATCGTTTTACTGAGAAGGGAATGTTGAGCCTGAGGATCATTGGACTTATGAAATCCTGGAGAAAGTTTGAACAGTTGTGTACAGAGTATATTTACCTCCATGTTTATCTTAAGTACACAATGTTTTTCATGTTTCAATTTTGTGAAAGTATAATCTAGATCAATCTTCTGTTTTGAGCCAAAAGGTAGTTCAATTGAAACAGTATCTCTCTTATGAGGATAACCAGTCCAGATTCTTTGCTGTTGAGAGTAAGTGTTGCGGAATAAGGTAATTTTTCAGGAAAAGGTTTTTGTGGAAAAATCCTATGTTTGAAGAGGCAATGTGGGAATCAGAAAATGTTATGAGGGATAAATACCCCCACTTATTTATAAGTGAATAAAAATTCCAAAGACGCAATTCCCAAAAGTGGGGCAGGATGTAACATCGCAAGTAAATAAAATATAATAAATTTGAATGTTTATTAATTTTTTTTGAATTAAATATTAATTTTACTTAAAGGGGATTCTATGTTCGATAGTGTACCTGATACCCAACAGCGGGTTTCTTTGAAATTTTACGTTGCACACTAATAATATAAAATTATTATTTAAAATGGTTGTTAACACCTAGCCATTGCATTTTCGAGAATGAATATAACTAATACAATATGATAATACATGTTTGTAATTTTTTTTACATTTATCCAATAAATTTTAGAGTCTTAAAATGTGAATGAATCTAATTTCAAGCATAATTTTCATTAAAAGGTTGATTTACCGCCTTTTAATGGAGAAACCATTTTAAATCCAATTAATATCAGTCTTATATGTTCTATTTTTGAAAATAAAATTCTTCTTTAGAATCGGGACATCCAAATTTACTTTGGATGAAATTTTGGTATTTTTCTGATAAAGGTCATTTTTTAATGAATAGTGAATAATACTGTATTTTAATTCTAAAGTGCATTTTAATCTAATTTATTTATATGGTTATATTATCTTTCTAATTGGTTTTAAAGGGTAATTAAATTATATTTTTACCATTTAATGTAATGATGGTCATTGGAAGTAATTTCGTTTTGAAATTGGACATTAACAAGTGTCAATATTTGGATATATATTTTTTCTTAAAAACACGCTATTTGTTTTAACAGCGGGAATTAATTTTAAATTAATTATTTCCACTTATGTGTATTGAATTTGGAAAAATGGATTCCATATTTGTAATCATTAGGTCCAAATTCTGTAAATAGGTAACATTTACATTTATACATTTTAAATATTTACTTGAGTAAATATTTTATTTAACATGATTAAAATGTAAAAATTATAAATAAGGGTAAAATAAAATATTATAATAATATAAAATTACCCTAACTTGTTTCCTAATACAATTTTCTGAAAAATAGACGACAATGGCCATCCTTGGGTTGAATTTCAGACCCCATGGAGCCACGTGGGAGTAATAATGACATTTTATATTAATTAATTTAAAGTAAAGACTTAAATGACATTAAAATATATCTTTTAATAAATAAATTTGTACATGGGGTTATATAAGTTATCATTTATACTATAAATATTTTTTGTAAAGCTAAATAGATTTCATAAATCATGGTATTTTTTTATAATTTTTGGAAATCAAATAAATTAAATTATTTTTGACACAATAATGATGCAATATTTACCTCATTAATAAATGATTTAAATAAATAAGATTTTAATATTAAAAAAATATGCAAAGCCTGTACAATTCTGATGGGATTATTTTATTTTGACCTTGAGTCATCTTAAATTTGATATTAATGAATAGTTGACCTTTTGAAACTGAAGATGAGGTTATAATAAAATAATTGTTTCAAACATTCCTAAAGAGCCCCTCCTCTCCCTTATAATAATCCATCACTCCTAACCCATTTATCACACTTCTCAAGGCCTTGACATGTCCATAATCTGCTCCAATAATCTCGCAAGATCCCTATATTCATCTGAGAAGCCTTACCATAGGTATACAACACTTCAATAAACCCTTTTCTTTCAAATCATAAGGAGTTATTTGAAATAAAGGTAACGTCCTCTCTTATGTTCTTTTGTTTTATTTTACTTCTCCAACCCCATAAACTCTTTTTATTCCTTTATTTTATAACAACACCAGTATCCTCAATATACTAGGATGTTTTTATGAGAATTATTTGAACTAAACTTACACACACCTCCATATAATGGGTAAATAACATAATGTTTCTATGGATGGAAAACTAATGCCTCGCGAAACGATGATTGTTCAATTATCTCCAACCACCTCTCATGGTGGCCATTATCATTGTACTATATTTATATATGATATATATTATGTTTATGTTTTCTTTATGCTTTTGTATTTTTCATTTATAGAATACCTTTATATTTTCCATAATGGGTAAACACGATAATTTCATTTTAGGAAGTGCGGACTACCGCCCCCTCAAAGTGATATGACTTGTTAATGCCTTATGTTGGATGAAAGAAAGATGTAGTTAATGATTTTATTTAATATATTAAACTAGAATTATAATATACATATATATCTTTATGTTTTCATTATATTAAAATATGAAATGGAAATGAATGTAGCGTTCTTGCGTACGTATGGCTTACTGTCACCATGAATGATGCATTTCATTTCTTACCTCCAAATGTTATGTATTAATATAAATCCTTGTATATACTGGATATATATGATATATATGATATATAAATTAATAATATAATTAGGAAGATAATTGATATTTGACCACATGGACAACTTGTAATTATAAGGTGTTCATTTTTACTAAAGAACCAAATTTCGATGAAACAACTGTTAAAAACATAAATGATTACATAATGTTTATAACATGGTAATAAGTGATATAAAAGGAATAATAAAAATGAAAAATTATATGAATATACTATAAATTTATTTTATTTTATTATTCAAAAAATTAAAGAACGATCAAGTCATGTCAGACACGAGGTAAGGAAATTTGTCTCAATCGCTTTTCATTGAGGCATATTTTGTATTATTCTAAACATTTTTTATGTCGTGTATAAATACCTTTTACTTTTCATTTCAGTCAAAGGGAATATTTTCGACGAAGTATTTTACAAAATGTCAAAATATAATATTTCTTTTTAATGTACACGGTGACAACGACCTTTCTGCCACTGCGAGTATTACTTGATCATTGTCCTCTTAAATAAGCAGTAATGTCTTTTAAAAGGAAACTAAATACCATATACTCTATTTATTTATTTTATTATTGAAAATTCACTTGATAATGGAGTTGTTATGTAAATATATTTAAATAATATATTTTGATTAGAATTTTATTGTTACTTTATGTTTATTTTATGTGTTATGAATATGTTACAGTTTTTGGGCATTGTTTACATATAAGGGTGGTTCCATGATTATCCTTGGGTGGGTGAGCCTGAGATAGCTCCCCAAAGAATTGGGTAATGTGACAGAGGTAAATTTAAATGTTTCTCCAAAGATATTTAGGGAATATTATGTGATGTGTATTCCAAATCTAACTCCCTACATAGTTGTGATAGCTACAATGTAAGTATGATATGGATGCCACATGTTACCTTTATGATTTATGTTTTCTATGTGTTAATCATAAATCTTATGATTTCATGAAATATGGTGAAGAGCTTATGTTGTGTATGTAATGATAAACTAATGTTATTATTCATTGTCTTATAACACTTACTGTGCTTTCTATACAAATCCCATGTTTTGACATGTTTCTCAAAGTACGTAAAGATGAATAGGGTCAAGGATGGGATTCAAGGAAAATTCAAGCTGTCAACAACCATTGAACAGGACATGGATTTTTTTCTTTCAAGAGTTTTTATTTTGTGAATAAAATTTAAACTATGTGGAAGGGTCTACTTTGTAATCTTTTTAGATTTAATAGTAATGTCCAAATTCTATAAAACTCTAAACCTAAAAAGACCCTCAATGTGAATTATTCATTTAATTCAAGATTATGTAATGTTTTAAGGCCGGTTCCTTATACAGATTACCCCATTAGTAATCGTTCATGGAATCCTTCATCATTTGGGAGTATAATCAATGAATAAATCACCTGAAACCTAGATTCTAAATCAAGTCATCCAATAAACCTAGATATCATCGTTTTTCATAAATTTTCCATGATTCTAGGGTTTTTATAATGATCCAATTCATTCAAGGTATATTGAATCACTGGTCATGTAGAGCAATGATGAAGAACGGTGGTGGTAAACACACAAGTACATATTAAACATCATCATTAGACTATAATATCCTAACCATTAATCATAAATTATGGACAAGATAGAGGTAATATTTATAAAAATATATATTAACTATGTTAAATTATTCAATTAATATCAATGATCATGTAATTAAATTGATTGAAGGAAATCAATAAAAGATATAAAATTCATGACAGGAAATTTAATATATTGATTGAAATTTGTCAAATAATATTCTCTAAAACATGAAATAATTCATCATTGTTAAAGAATTTTTTCAATAGTGAAAAGGTTATATATTTGGTTTCATTTTTCATTCATCTAATGTTTCTCCATGGCTGTTCACTATTGATCCATGTTGCATAGTCACATTGACAATGAAGTTATCTTCCACCTCATCTATAGTACCCAAATTTTTTGTTAATATAATATATATTTCTATAATATCCTATTTATTTATGGGTTTCATTATTTTTGGATTCATTATATTCATATAATTTATTAATTATATCACATAACACCCCATCTAATGACCACTTTCATTGGAAACCTGATGGTGAAAATCATTATGTCTTGCATATGGTAAACAATATATTGTAGAAACAACCATGATCTCAAATTTTCCATCTGAGGTCCTAGTCAATTGAAAAACCATTTATTTTTGAATGATGCAAAAATATTATATAAAATATAATAAAATTTTCAATTTGTTAAATTCATGGTGTTGTGACACTACTGTTAAGTGCTGAATACATTAGTAAATCATGAGATACATATAGTAATCTTAAATAGATAAAACTACATAAAATGGGGTTCATTGAACATCCAATGACCATACCACAATATTTAATATCCCCAAACATTAATTTTTTAAATCACTAATACAACCCAACACATAGATCAACCAGACACATGGCACAATTCATCTTCCCTTTTCATGTTTACTAATTTTTATACATTATTTTCATTATACAACCACTAAAGATTAGTCCATTTGTTTCATATTTTTTATTTTTAAACTAAATATTTTAATTATTACATTTATTTTACCTATCACACATTTAATATTCCACCAATTTCGTTTAATTTTCATCACAAACACACCAATCCATCACTATCTAATGTTAGAAACTAACATCATGTCTTAATCCATTTACAACTCATTTTAATACACCTAAACACATGTTATCAATCCCTATTAGTTAACCCCATGACCAAAAATATTATTATTTTATGACCACTAAACATCATACTATAAATATAACCAATTCATACCATCCAATTATCTAATACCTAGACACATGACATCCACCAATTTCATTTAATTTTCATCACAAACACACTAATCCATCACTATCTACTGTTAAAAACTAACATAATGTCTTAATCCATATACAACTCATTTTAATACAACTAAACACATGTTATCAATCCCTATTAGTTAACTCCATGACCAAAAATTTTATTATTTTATGACCACTAAACATCATACTCTAAATATTACCAATTCATACCATCCAATTATCTAATACCTAGACACATGACATACTTGATCCAATCAACATCAAAACCACACATTCCCCATCAAGGATAACTATCCCCCAATATATTAATAGTAGGAACATTAGAACATAAAAACAAATTTCATTATTCAGATACTATGCATATATTTTTTCAATGGGGTTTCCAATAAATTTAACAATTTATTACATCATTACTATAATAAAAATCAATATTACTCATGGTAATCAAATTCAATATAAATATATAAGATCTTATACATTCATTCATATTGTTGTCATTAAATGGGTCACAATAATGTTAACCAATAATAATATCCAAACAAAAAAGCCAAAATATAATTATTTTATAAAAAGTTAGTAAAAATTTTTAAGATCATGTGAAACACCATAAAATATTTATATGAAGGTGAATATTATCCCTTGTTAAATCTCAGAATAATACAATAATTTGTCTGATTTTTTTAATCCATACAATCAACCAAAATGAATAAAAAACAATTCAATTTTCATAAAAGAAATATAAATATATTTAGAATGATGACACCCCACAATAATAAAAAGAAAAAAATTCTATATAAATAAGTACATTATAGATAACGAGAAACCAATAAAAGAAGCAAAACATGAACCTAATCATTACCTAGTATTATGATTATTTTATTGAATTTGTACAATAATAGAGTATTTAAAAGAGAAAATTTCCAATGAAAAGAATAAAAAAAGGAAAAATAATTAGGGAGTAGAATGTGTAGTAACTAAATTTATGAAACTATGGCTAGGATGATCCAATATGTTAAAAAAGAGGTATTATGGGGGTGGGGTGATTACATGTCATGGTGTTAACTATGGATCAATGGAAAGAAACACCAAAAAATGGAAATATATATGCAAATGTTTATATAGTACTATTTTTAATCCTTTCAAATATTGTGGGGGTCCAAAACACAGATGGTGAACTTATTTAGTGAATAGATTAGGAATTCAATACCTAGAACCCCATATTCCCACATATTCAAAAAAATATCATAACCACCACCAAGACATAAATAATGACATGTAATAGGGTGTTTTGGCCCCTAAACCATTCAATATGTTGCTTTAAAATCATTGTGACAATTTCGTAGTCATTTTCCCATTAATATGCTTTTCCCTAATGCATATTGGTATTTACACTCCCGAATTATTATATTGAAACCATCAAAGCACCACACACATAAAAAAGTCCCAAATGTTAATTCGTCCACCCAAATTTCTATTACGTTCAAAATCAATATGAATCACTCTATTAAATGGTATTTTTGGCCTTTTTACTCAATGTATAATATCACATCGCCAAACCAAAAAATACATGCCCATCCATGAAATTACCTTGATTGAAATACTATACCCACATACTAAAACCTTCAATAAGGATTCAAATTTTTTTAACCCCACCATATTCAATTGAATCATGACTAATAAAAATAAAAAACATAACTGTATTATCCTAGACACCCTTGACCTCCCAATTTAGAAAATAAATAATGTGAAAAAATGATTTGACGGTTTTAGTAATCCCGACCCTTATATGTATTATTCTAAAACTATATCACTAAAATTATATTACTCTCCAATCATAAAAAATATATTATTTCCATGTAATGATAATAATAATAATAATAGTATTTTAAATATGGGGTAACAATATTATAATAATTAAATATCAATTTTATAAAACCATTTCATTATAATTAAAAAATTAAATGGTTTTTATATTATGTTAGGTTCATGATGCCTTTTATTAATGTATTTTATTTCACTCAACATTATTTAAGGATTATTGAAATTTTAATATTACAATTTAATTTTTTATAAATAAGTATATTATATATCTATGCATATTCAATAATGGAAATAATATCACCTGTTTAAATATAACTAAACATGTTCATCATGGATTGATAAACTACCTAAATTACCAAATCGTATGATGATAACATCTATACATGGTCAATATTATAAACGTCAGGACGTATATGTTTATTTGACACCATATAATCCTATTTATATATAGATAAATAATGACTATTGAAATCTTTTTTTTTTGTTTACATTTGAAAACAATGACAATGATTGTCAACTAACTAATGCATCCTTGGAACAAGAAAACAAAAAGAAAGTGAAGATTGTAAAATGTGACATCATGTATTAATAATTTTTTCATAAAAAACAGAAAATAATATTAATTATTCAATTATATAAGAAACTTATTCAGAATGTGGTTGTTAATAAACAATTTGTTTATTTTGGATACATGATATGCACATCAGTAATTTGAATAAAATAGGTAAGGGTTTCATTGAATCCAATTTCTTTTATTAGTTAATATTATATTCTACCATTAATATTCTAGTAAAATTATTTCTATTAAAAATTTCAATATTTATAATGGTTTTATCTTTATATCTATATAATATACATTTCAACATCATAGTGTACTCCTTTTATGAAATCAAATTATAAAAAATATTTGATATAGTTATAAATAATTCTCATCCTTAATATCAACTGTTTTACCATAATGTCGTTATGTGTCATTTCCTCCAATTCTACCCTTTCATATTTTGAAATTAAAATATTTATTTTCTCTTATGATCTTTTATTTTCATTTTTAATCTTTACAAAAGTAATATTTGTTAACCTTTTAATAATTTTGGATTTGAAAATGATATTTTATAATATAAAAAATGAATTTGAATTTGAACCCAATTTTATAAATAAAGGACTCCAAAATTGATAACATTGATCGAATTTCATATTGAGGGTAAAATAACTGTACATAAATCTGTATTATGGGTTTTAAATATTCACATTAAGTTTATATTTTTATTTATTTATGAAAGGAATTATAAATTGTTAATTAAAATAATGTTCAAAATTATTTAAGAAAATCCATCTTATGCATGTTACTCTATATTTTTTAATACAAAAAATTCAGTCACTTATTATCTAAGGATGATTATGATTTTCACTAAAATTATTTTATTCTATATTTTTTAGGATTGTATAATTATATTCAACTGTGATAATCTTAATATAATGATATGTTATATATCTTGGAAAATATAGGAGACTGATTTTTCATTCCATTGTGTTTAAATGATATTATGAATTATTATATTAACATGGAAAACCAATGTATAGTATGACATTATTTTATGTGTGGGAACTATTTATATCTATAATTAATTGTGTAGTTTTCTAAACATAATGAAATAAATAATGAAATTGAGTTGTCAAGGTCGATCCACAATTGAAAAATGATTGTGATGCCTTATCAACCATGGAAAAAGGTTTTGATTCCTAATCATATATGATAATGTTTTATTAGAACATAACCTATAAATATTTTATGGTTTATATGATTATGATTTTTATAAATTTCAATGTTATACTATATTCTAATTTCATTCTTCCATGATTATATTCTCATGTTACCAATCTTGTTATTTTATTATAAACTTCCATGATGTCCGGCATAGTTTCGTATTCAATAATCTAGGTGGAATATTTTAAAAATATATTTCAAACATGTACATATTATTTCATACACATATTATTTAACTGCTTTTTTTATTTATCAATAACTATTCCCTTACTAATCATTTGAGTTCACCTATTATTTCTATGTGATGTGACTAGATAATATATTCAAGACTATGTTTAAAATAAAATTATATGAGGATATGTTTAGGGGGCATTTTTATGTGATGTGTTTTCAATTGTTTTTTTAACGTGATGTCATGGCCAAAGGCCAAGACACATTTAATTAATTAAAAAGACAATAGATACAAATGTCTGAAATTGGGTATCTTATTACAATCTTTTTCATAGATATGGAGAAGATCGATAGGTAGATCATCAAGACAAGAGAGGCCCTGGTTGATTCTCTTATTTTCCAGACCATCTCTAACCATGTTCGCTTCACGAATGGAATTCGTGACATTGTATCTGATCTCCCGAAGCGAAGCGAGGCTGCTCATCCAATGGGAGATAAGTGTTCACGCAAGCTGTACCATACCATTCCAAATAGCTTGGAAAATTGTTGTAGAGTCACTTTAAATCCATATTTTGTTACAACACTTTTTTTAACAATATAAATAACAAGAATCAGAGACAACATTTCTGATTCCAATTAGGAGGCCAAACCGCAGCTTCCAAAGAAACATCCAAGACAACGACCATGAACATTTTTTAAGATATCACCACAACCTGTAGGTCCCAGATTTTTTATGGAAGCTCCATCAACAATAATTTTGATTCAACATGGGATTAGAGCTGGCAAGAACACCTCAAGGGTCTGCCTCAGATGCCTATAGATAACGTCAATTCTATGTTGGCATAGGATCACATGGTCTCCAACCGTGTTGACATAATGAGTTTTTTGAATTAAGGTATCTTCCCTAATTGCGAAGAGAATCTACATCCGACCAGTATTAAGATTAAATTAGAAATTTTTGTAGATAAAAGAATTTCTATCATACTATATAACATAGGGGAGCTCTGCAACATCATTTAAGAGATTATAATTTATTTTCTATGAGATTTCATGCTCCACAAAATGTTTTATTTGTAAAATAATGGAGTCAAAATGTATCCATCTATAGTCAAACATGTCAGTAATATAATTCTAAAGGTCCAAATCCGTAACCCAAGATATAAATAGGTTGTTGGTATCTTATATTTTTTTTTGACATAATGGGAGCTTAGAAAAAAGATGAATACAAAATGTTTGAAGACAAACCTCATTATGAATGCGGTTGTGGGAAATAATCCAAACACAGTTAAGCCTCGAGGGTTTAATACAAGGCATGTCAAAAGATTATAACCATAAAATTCTAGTGTCAGCATTCCTGATGTTTCTGTTGTAAAGAAATTTAAGCCATAAACCCCATTATAGGAAGGCTCCCTGATAAAGAAATCATCAGTGGGAGAGAAAGGATAATTGGAAACCATATTCATGATTTTGTCAAGAAATACGGAAAGAATAGATTGAGTCACATATGAAATAGAGAAAGTGGTGTTAATAGGAGGAGAGTTTGGAGATAACATGGATATAATGGGGGTAAGAGTTCAGTTATCCAACCCTAAATTCAAGTAATAGTCAACGCTCACCATCCATCTAGAAATGTTCATGATATTTGTGAAGGAACGTCTGATGGATGACCATATCAAATATATCATATAATTCAAATTTACTTTCATTATCATCATAAAGAATTTATTTTTAAAGAAGGAAATAGAGTTTGAGTTTCTAATAATCAATCTCTAGGTCTAACTGTCTTGAAGAGCATCATTAAAATAATTGAGGTTTTTGATGACCCGGCCACCCTTCTCAAGAGGTTTACAATAGTCGGACCAGGGAATTGTGACAATATTCCTTTTGATTATGCTTTCAGGCCAAATAAAATTTTTGTTGTGAACATTAGTTTTTTTAAGGAGACTGGTAGGCCATTTATAGACCATCAGATATTACATCATTTTAGAGACAATTGTATATTTTACAAGATAGATCCTACTAGCCTTGGATAGGGATTTTCCTTTCCAAGAGGAATGTTGATTGATGACCTAGTAAACAATTGAGATAAAATACATAGATTTAGTCCTTCCCCGAAAAACTTGAACCCTTACATAATTGAAATGGAATGAACCTTATTTGATTCATAGGATATTAATGAAACTATTTTTATTAATGGGATAAAAACTTTTTCCAATGAAAAGAATGGATTTTTTCCAACTAATTGATTGACCAGAAATCTCTTCATAATGAGCTAAAAAATTTATAAATTTTGTATGTTTCTTGTTCCACCATGTAAAAACAAGATGATATCATCAGTGTATAAGAGATGTGTTGGAACATATAGATTTTTGGATCCCTGAATGAGTTTTATTTTACTTTGTCCCATAAGTCATGAGAGAAATCTAATGAGATAGTCATCCATAATAACAAAAAGAATGGCAGATAACGGGTCACCTTGTCTAACACCCATGGTGAATTTAAAGTAGACATTAAGTGATCCATTAATTAGTATGGAGATATTGTCCTAAGAAAATAAGGTTTTTATTCTACTAATGAATGTATAACGAAAACCGAAATCATGAATAACATTAAAGATGATTCTCTAAACAATAGTATCAAAATATTTACCAATATCATGTTTGATTGTAATATTGAAAGCTTTATTAACATTATATAAAGAGATGTTTCATTTGGAGGGAAGGGAAATGTAGTTTTGAATAGACCTCACCTTCATAAAACCAAACATATTCCATGAGATGATTTTACTAATTATGTAAGAGAGTCGGTTGGAGAGAATATCAGTAATTATTTTTAGTGTTAGTTAATGAGAGAAATAGGATGGAAGAGAATAATTATAGAAGTGTTGGACAAATTAGGTATCAAGGTACAAAACTGAGAGTTAAGGCAACGGGGGAGGACCCCATTAGAGAAGAAGGATCTAACATGTTTACAATCATCTAAGTTTATGACCTCACAAAACTATAGGAAGAAAGCGTTATTGAAGCCATTGGGAACCAGTGCACTATCATAATTGAGAAAAAAGTCTGTGTCTTTGATCTCATGTTAAGAAGGATTCTCAAAAGGAAGATATTGTCCTCTTCATTCACCAAAACCAGAATGAAATCTAGAAGAAGGACCTTATAATTGTGCAGTTCATTGAAAATATTGTCAATGAAGTAGAATACATTGTTAGAAATGGCCGCCTTAGAGTCCAAGATGATTCCATTGTCCCTGAGTAAGCAGAGAGGTCTAGATACTTTTCTAATTATTTGAAGGGAGTTGTAGAACATAGTGTTTCTATATCCATATTAAATCAATTTATTTTTAAATACAATATTTTCCATATTATCTTCAAGCATAATAAGGGAGATTAAATTCCGAGAGATGTTGATTTCATTTTAGGGATCAATACAGAAATCATAACTAATGGAGATATTTTTTATTTGGTTAATCTCATTATCATGGGTGGAAATGTCCTTGTCCATTTGTTTAGATTTATCCATTATCCAACCTTTGAGACACTATTTGAGATGCTTAAGCTTTGTGATATAGGAAAAAGAATCATAGTGATGCCTCATCGATTCCCAATAGCCCCTTATAATATTTTAGCATTCCACATCATCAGATCATGCATTATTAAATTTTAGGGGAATGATAGATTTTGATCTTCTAGAAAACATAATGTTAATGATGGGATGATGATCAGAGTTTAGTTTGTAAAAGTTAATGCTGGATATGGTATCCCAATTGTCTAGATCCAGGAAGATTGTCAATGACCTATCATGTTTGCTGGCAATGACCATATTGTATTTTCTTTTATACCAAGTGTATTTGGCACCCAAATAGTTTCTTTAGATGATATTGTAGAATTATAGAGATTACTTAAATTCTTTTTAGGAAATAAGAGAGTGCGAAGGACCAATTTTGTCACCGAAAGAGATAATGGCATTAAAATCCCCGATCATCAACCATGTGTCATGCATGTTATTAGCTAAGTCTAATAGATCAAACGAAATAGTACTTCGATCTTGATATCAATTTCTATAATAAATCATAGTACAAATTATATGAAATCCATCAAAGGAAAAATTAAAATTAAACATTTTATCAATGAAATTTTAAGTGTTAAAATTTTGTGAGTCATGGTAAAAGGTCCAAAGAGATTCAACAAAAGCCATATTTTTACAACCAACTAGAACGATATATCCATAAGCACATAAATGCTGATGTTTCAAAGAGAAATTAATTTTTGGTTCATCAATGGAAAAAAATTTGGGTTTGTGTGTTAAAATGAACCTTTTATCAATAGGGTGTGTGTCCTGGTTTTTGATGCCCTAACCATTCCAAATTAATGAAACCGTTAAAACCTAGAGCTGTAGAAAGAGCCCCTCTTTTTATTTTGGTAACAACCCGAACATTTCCTCCTCTTTGATCTTCAATGAATTTGAGAGGAGTCTGGATTGTTCTTCATACCCTGTTTACTCAAAGTAGAAACAGAGGATATGTAAGTAGCACCTGTATCATCAAAAGATTTTTTTTTCAGGTGTGTGATCATTTATGGTGGTAAAGGTGTGATCCTCTTTTGTTTCCCTAGATTCATTCCAAAACTGAGAGGCAATAGATAACACCTAAACAGTCTTCAAGACTACTAAATTTTTAGACCCCATGGGAAATGACTAAACCTAGTGTAAGAGGAGAGAATATATTGCGAAATGTAATAATTAATGTCGATCAATATCAGATCAAGCTACCCAATATTTTATTTTAGAATTTTTATCTGATTACTCGGTGTTTATCAATGTGTTAAGATGATTTTGAGTTATAATAATGATTAAGATAAAATTTATTAAAATTGTTTTAACACATTTTAATGAATTTGAAAGAGACCATGTTGGTCCATTTTGTTCTAAAATAGTGAAAAGGGTGTTTCAGGATGTTAAAAGTGATTTCTAGTGTGGAAATCACATTCAAATGGTGTTTAGTTTAGGATAAACAACTATTTGCCCATAAATATTTAGAATATTCTATTTTTAGGCCCACACATATTGTATTAGGACTACATACCATGTAGTGAGACATTACCATATGGCCATGTAAATTGAAATTCACCACATTTAAGGGGGTATAACAATGTTCTAGTACACAGAGTAACACCATATGTATAGGGGAACGTGCTGATGTACATTGTCATGAGCTGATGTACACATCTATGGGGTAATGTACATGGAATAAGGATAGTGGGGAACTTGTATATCCTAATCTTCCAAGGAACGTCATTTAATCTATATACATGCCTTTTATATTCACATCACCATCACATCCATTTGTATTAGAGGATATTACATAATTTCTAGAAGAGGATACATGCCCTAAAAACAAATATATGTGTTATGTACATTACTTTTAATTATAAAGTAAAAATATGGGGAAATCAAAATATGTTTCCATAAGAATCACACAATGTACTCTTGAAGGATTGCTCTTTTAATCCCCCCCCCCCACCGAATTCTAGAATTTGTATATCCTTCATTACGACTCAAATTTTTGAATGTGAGAAGTGTATTTATAGCATTTTTTCATTGTAGGATGAGATGGTGGACATTTATTTTGAATCAGTTGTATGACAATATTTTTTATGAGCATTATCCTTCTTTAAGTGACACTTTTACACTTTTAGTGGCCATGTATTCAATAGAATGATGTCACTATTTTTAATCCCATGTCTCACTAGAGAACCAGTTCCCTATAGAATTTATATATAGAGTGATGGTAATCCCAACTATCCTAGATATATTGGGACCATTATCTTTATTGTGGTACATCCATTCTTTGACCTTCATCGTGGATTAGGTCATCCACTTGATTTAGTACTCTCTTAGTTCTTAAGAGTAGTTTTGAGGTGCGGGCCCTCGACATGGATTCATGTGACGTAGCGAATGATTTACGGTAATAGATTGTAATATCTCATCTATGGAACTTATTAGAGTGTATTGGGTCCTCAAAAATGATTCATCATAGATCACTCCAGATTCATTAATATGATATTGGTCTCCCTTGGCTATGAAATAGAGATATGAGGTGTGGGATTTAAACTCATTTTCTTAAGAGGTAATATGGGAGAGTTATTTTATCATTGATAGGATCACTGAATGTATATATGTTATCTTATTTCATATATTGTTGTGAGGTATATATTTCCATTATCTCATTATTGGGATTCGTTTATGATTCATTTTTTTGGTTTTTTTGGTAATATTAATTTTTGGGATTATTTGAGTGTAACAATTTTTGATAATAACATTTTGTATTTAGAGGTTATTATTTTTAATATATATATACTCACCCCTAAATTTTCTTTTCCCACATGTGTTGCATCTTATAAAGACATGAGGGATATTGTTAATGAAATTAGAGGACCTAGTTTCAGTAGAGCCTAGTAGGTCTATGCACTGGGATTCTTTAGTGATTGACCATGGAGAATGTGAGTCTTTTTCAAATTAGTCCACCTATTTGTAGTCATTAGATTGTGACCAAATTTCTATTTGTGAAATTATTTTCCCATATTATTATTTTTTATTAGGATTATGTAAT
The DNA here is from genome assembly GCA_963277665.1 of Viscum album. Lineage (NCBI taxonomy): Eukaryota > Viridiplantae > Streptophyta > Magnoliopsida > Santalales > Viscaceae > Viscum > Viscum album. Next base: position 357,551,665 of record OY728126.1, on the reverse strand, counting down.
CTTATTATTTCTCAAACATTGTTGCATACATGGTTTACACTCTTAATGTAATCTATTATTATTATGTCTCTTCACTGTTTATGGAGTTTGATGTGTCTATGAATACACATAGTTCGGATAAGACCTTTCATATTCTATATATCTAATATTGAAATTTTCCCCAGCAACATGCTGAAAAGAGGCGGTCTTAGGGTATTTCACTTGGCTTACCGCCATCCGGGAGGGACTTGGTGTTTTAGGTCATGAATTATTCATTGTAATACTATGGGAATGTGAACTTAAATTTGTTAATAGACATTTTTTGAAGTGATTGAATCATAAACATGGGATTTTTTTCTATTAATTACACTAATATTATCACCAATATAAATATAATGAAATTGAATTTTATGATTCCTTATTAGCTGGATAATGTGATATGAAAATAAAAAAATGTAATGGATTATGTTGTCACGACCTGCCTTCACCAAAAGTAGGGAAGGGTCAGCAGATTTCCAGGCCCTTCCTTCTTTAAGTTGTAGGAGAGATAATGACCCCCGAGTCCCGCCTCCAGTAGGCCCCGGGGTGGCGACTAGCACCAAGGGTATGAGTTTTCACAAATATGGGAGGCATTATCTTTTTTATTATTTAGGATCGGGAAATAGGACAAGTCAACCACCCAAAAGGAAAAGAAACAAGTGTATATAAATAAACCCAAACAAAGCCCCCATGCATTTTTAAACAGTTTACAACAAGGTGAAAGTACAAAAAGGCTCAAAGTACAATAACAAAAGAAAACAAAGGTACGACAACAGCAACAACTCCAACTGTCTGACTAGTAGGGTCCCGCATAGCCCTGGTAGTCCTCCTGGAAACCTGAAAGTAAACGTAGGGTGAGCATACAAGTACTCAGTAGGGAAAACCAAGACTCTCGTGCACAAGTGGGGGAACGTGCTAAAGTCCCGTGAGAAAGGAGCAAACCAACGCCTATTCAAGGTAAACTAACCACCCCAGGCCTCACCAAGGCACGCTCCCCAAATAAAGCAAGTCAAGTAATATATATAATCAGAGCACATCGATGTTTGGGTACCCCGCGCCACTTTCCCACTAGTTATTGAGTCATCCTACGCATCGGACCAATCCCGCCATTCTCATCGCAGTCCCACTGCCAAACCCGCCCGCACACACCTGGGCCACAACCACACACAGTCCCACAGCCGAAATACCGCCCGCACACACCTAGGCCTCAACCGCACGCAGTCCCACTACTGAAATCCCGCCCGCACACACCTGGGCCTCAACTATCTCACATAACCACGCCCGAAGACACCTGGGCTAGAAGATCAACTGTCACGCCCGAAGACACCTGGGCCTCATCCCGAAGACGCTTGGGAAACCACCTGCCGCACACGCCTGGACAACCACAGTACTACCCTGCCCGAAGGTTCTTGGGCTAATAATGGACCTCAGGCCATCATAGCCTGCCCGAAGATACTTGGGCTATCCGGGAAAGGGAGCAGAAAAGGAGCTAATAACCAGCCACTAAGAATAGTGTTGGGAAAAACACCCTTCCCCCATAAATGGGGGTGTTCGGCACTGAGTGTTCAACTTGGTTGGGGCGCGAATAAGAAACATAAAGCTACAAGTATAGATATAGGTAACAAACACTCACCCAAAGCTTAGGTTTTCCTAGCCAACCTACAAAACACAACACCACTGCGTCCGAGTCACAGTTCACGACCCTTTCCCACAAAAACCATTTGTCCCATTCTTGTTTCACGTTCAGTCAAAAAGTTCAATTAATTTTAAGCACTACTGAGAAACTACCATAAGCATAACCAAGGAAAGCATCAAAAGCAAGGATCAACCAAAACACTCACGCCCGGTTCTGTCAACAGAGGATCTCTCCCCAATTTGTGATATAAACGAGTGCCCACCCGGTCTCAAACTCTCAACCACCAAAACCATACCAACAGGGAATCCCATCCCCAAATTCACACAACCACTGGGTAATTTCAGATTTAAAAGACTTAACACACTCCATGATTTCAAACCTGTGTGTTCTAACCTAGAGTTATCATAGTAGGGTTTATCCTGGTGCTTCCAAATTATTCAGCCGGGTATACGTGACTAACCAATTTCACAGTAGGAGTTCACAATTTCAACAACCCATTTAAAACATCACGAGGGGATTCATTAGTGCACATGCAACGACCACCAACGGCCTCAATTTTTAGAAAAACATAAACCAGCACAACTAAAAAGGATAATCACAAGATAAATCATAAACAACGATCACAACCCCTCCCCCTTCTTTCTTTAGAACTTCGTTTATTATCTTCATTAAGGTTCGGTTCAACCAATTCCATAGGAACAAAATAACGCCCACCCCGCATGATACACAAAAGTGAGAGACGAGAGAAATTCCCTACTTGCTGATAGACGATCAACGCTTAGGTCGGGGGGTGTGGGGGGAGGCGGAACTTCACGGATAACGACGCAGCACGCCCGATGCACCAGAAGAGCCACGATCGAGGAAGGGAGAAACCACGGCCTAACCCTTAATTTATAAGAGCCGGGGATGGTTGAGATAAAAACGATGAACCGCATAAGACGTGGAAGTCGTGGGTTGACCACGCGGCTTGACTCATCATTAAAGGTGTTGGGTGGTTTAAACCGACTCAAGAGTTGATTCAGTATTTAATTAAAACTTTTGTGCGCGTTTCGGGTCTTTAAGACATTTTTTTAAATGAGGCAGAATAGGGTTTAAAACCCTATTTGCGAAAAAGGAGCGTTACTGGAACAATTTGGCAAGGTCGGTTGACGTCGGCCGGTTCCGCCGATCGGTCCCACCGATCGGTCTCACCGATCGGTCGCACCGATCGGTCTCACCTATCGGTCGCACCGATCGGTCTCACCGATCGGTCTCACTGATCGGTCGTACCGATCCGTACCCATTAAGGATCCGGATTTTGGCAAAGGAAGGGACCAAGGGGGGTCTGGGTCATCACATCAGATACCTCTTAAACGATCCTCGTCCCCGAGTATCACAACAAACCAGAAGGAAAGAGAGGGTCCGAACAACCATCTTCGAAAGATACCTCTTAGGAGTGAACCCCTGCTAACTAAAAACACTCCCCTGTCAAGAACCAAGCAACATACCACACCAACTGCCCGGTCATGTGGGTTTGGGGAGTTCCCCTCCCCCATGTCAAGATATTATCCGCTTTGGGTGGCACTGACTCGCCCGCATGGGTTTAATCGCATCCACCTTAATGCGTCTTGATTAGGGGTCGGGTTCCCTCTTCCCTATAGCCGGGGCTTTTCACACACAAGAGAGGAAATAAACTAGTACATTTCATAGCCAAAAGTCAAACGTTCTACCACAACAGGTACAAAAGGAACAAAGCTCAAAACAACCCGGGGTATTGGGCACGCATCTGTGCTTCCCTCTCCCACGTACTTTCTTCGAGCCCGCCATGTCTCCACAACACACGAACTAAGGGAATGGCTTGCCCACGAAGCACCTTCTCCTTGTGATCCTCGATCATCACTGGTTTTTTCACAAAGGTTACGTCGTCCTCGATGTCCAGTTCACCCCAATCAAGGACATGTGAATCATCGTGCAGATAACGACGGAGCTGGGATACATGAAAGACATCATGTATTCTTAGCAGTGGCGGAGGTAACGCTAGCTGATAAGCCACTTCGCCGACCCGCCGCAACACTTCGAAGGGTCCGACGAATCTTGGGGAAAGCTTACCCCCCTTGCCGAACCTCCGTTTCCCACGCCGCGGGGAGACCTTCAAGAACACGTGGTCCCCAACCTCAAACTCCAAGGGCCTTCTCCTGGTATCAGCATACGACTTCTTTCGGTCCTGGGCCGCCTTCATCCTTTCTCGTATGAGCTGAATCTTCTCTGTCGTGTTCTGCACCACCTCCGGGCCAAGGATGCCTGCCTCTCCTACTTCGGTCCAACACACAGGTGAACGGCATGGCCTCCCGTACAAAGCCTCAAACGGGGCCATACCGATGGTAGAGTGGTAGCTATTATTGTAGGAAAACTCTACTAGAGGAAAGTATCGCACCCATGACTCTCCTGAGTCCAGAACACATGCCCGTAGCATATCCTCCAAGGTCTAGATGGTGCGCTCCGTTTTTCCATCTGTCTGGGGATGGAAAGCAGTGCTAAGGCGTAACTGGGTGCCAAACGCATGCTGCAATCCTCTCCAGATTCGCGAGGTGAACCGTGCATCCCTATCTGAGACTATAGACCTCGGAACTCCATGCAACCGCACCACCTAATTCACGTACTTTCGTGCCAAAGCATCCACAGTACTTGACTCCCTGATTTCCAGAAAGTGAGCCGATTTCGTCAACCTGTCCACCACCACCCAGATGGCGTCGCACCCTCCTTGGACCTTGGGTAGTCCCGTGACGAAATCCATCGAGATGTCATCCCACTTCCACTCGGGAACAGCTAAAGGCTGCAGTAGGCCGCCTAGAACCCGGTGTTCAGCCTTCACTTGCTGACATACTAAGCATTTAGCCACAAATTCTGGCACCGCTCGCTTAACTCCGGGCCACCAGAACTGCCTTTTCAGCCCCTGGTACATCTTGGTAACTCCTGGGTGCACCACCAGGGGTGAGTTGTGGAACTCACTGAGAACCTTTCCGCGCATCACTCTTGGAACAAACAACCTTTTCTGGAAAAGCATCTGGTGCTGACCATCCTCTGTCCATTCTCTTGGAGCATCGCCCTGGTCAACCCGATCACGCATCACTTCGCACTCGGGGTCTCCCCACTGAGACCCCTCCACTTGTCGAAACAGAGATGACTGCACTATCATCTGATATAGGCAGCCTCTGCCACTATCCATCTTCACATCCAGCTGTAAGGCAGCCAACTCCTCCATTGCCTTCCAGGCACTCGCCGACTCTCGGACCGCATCCTTCTGCGTCCTCCTACTCAAGGCATCGGCCACCACATTGCCCTTGCCCTCAGTATAAGAGATTTCAAAGTCATAGTCCTGGAGGAACTCCACCCATCTCCGCTGTCACAAGTTCAAGTCCCGCTGGGAGAAGATATACTTTAAGATTTTGTGATCTGTGAAGACAACAAAGCATTCCCCGATGAGGTAGTGTCGCCATAACTTTAGTGCAAAAACGACCGCTGCAAGCTCCAGGTCATGGGTGGCGTAGTTACGCTCATGGGGGCGTAGCTGCCTGGACCCGTAAGAGATCACCCCTTGTTGCTGCATCAACACGCATCCCAGGCCCTGTCCTGAAGCATCACAAAACACCTCATAGGCCATCCCTTCTTCTGGTAATCTCAACACTGGGGCACTAACCAGCTTTTCTTTTAGGTAGCTGAAGGATGACTCGCACTGCTCACTCCACATGAAAACCTGGTCTTTCTTGGTCAAAGAAGTCAAAGGGGCTGCTACTCGGGAGAAGTTGGGTATGAATCTCCGGTAGTAACCTGCAAGTCCGAGGAAACTCCGGACTTCCGCCACATTCTTGGGTGTTTCCCAAGAAACAACTGCCACAACCTTTGATGGGTCGACAGCTACCCCCTGCTCAGACACTACGTGCCCGAGGAAGTGCACTTCTGGTGTCCAGAACTTTCACTTTGACAACTTCCCATAGAGCTGGTGCTGTCGGAGGACCTCCAAAACTGTCCTCAGGTGCTCTGCATGGTCCTCTTCTGACCTTGAATAGATCAGGATATCTTCGATGAATACCACCACAAACCGATCCAGGTACTCCTGGAAGATGGAGTTCATAAGCCCCATGAACACGGTCGGGGCGTTCGTAACACCAAAGGGCATGACCACGAACTCGAAGTGCCCATACCTACACCTGAACACCGTCTTCAGGACGTCGCTATCCTTCACCCTCAACTGGTGGTATCCGGACCACAGGTCGATCTTCGAGAACCATCCTGCCCCCTTCAGCTGGTCAAAAAGATCATCTATCCTCGGAAGAGGGTAGCGATTCTTGATCGTTACCTGATTCAGCCTCCTGTAGTCGATGCACAACCTGAGGCCACCATCCGCCTTCCTTCCGAACAAGACTGGAGTGCCCCATGGTGACGCACTCGGACGGACATAACCCCTATTCATCAGATCGTCACTCTGTATCCGCAACTCTCGTAGCTCTGAAGGTGCCATCCGATAAGGAGCCATCGAGATCGGACGAGCGTCGGGTTTTAGGTCTATCCCGAACTCGATATCGCGTCAAGGGGGTAGAGTCGTCACCTCCTCAGGAAAGATGTCCATAAACTCGTGGACGATCTCTGGCACTTCCACCATCTCAGCATCTACTGATTCCACTGTCAGCTCAGTCAACAAGGAGAGGAGAGGTTCCTCCCTCCTGTTTCCCTTCGGACTGCTCCGCTCGCCGGTGAAGGTAACACGCTGGCCGTCCAAACCTGAGAACACCACCCTCCTTCGAAAACAGTCGATGACAGCGCACACAGAAAATAGCCAGTCGATGCCTAGGATGACATCGTACGGCTGAATCTGTAGCAGAAGGAGATCCCTAACCGACTGATGTGGCCCTAACATTAGTCTACATCCCCGAAAAATGAACAGCAAGTCGGCTTGACCTCCAACTGGTGTGCTCAACACCAGGGGCACTGGAAGTCTCTCGGCATCTAGACCCAAGGCACGGGCTAGACTGGGTGCAACAAAGGAGTGCGAAGCTCTGGTATCGAACAAAGCATAAGCAAGAGTACTAAACACATTGATCGTACCTCGAACAACCTCTGGTCCTGCTGGAACTGTTGCCTTTGCGGCATGTAACTGTCCACGCCCAGCTCCCCTGCCCCTCGGATGTCGGCCACCTCCCCAACCACGCCCTGGTCGAGGTCCCTGGGGAGTGCCCTGAGGTCGGCCTCCTCCTCCTATTTCTGCCTGTGGAGGAGCGGGAGCTTGCTGTCCCTGCTGCTGCAGTTGGAAGGGTCTGGCTGGAAACTGCTGCTGCGGCGGATGCTGGGGATGACTGCCACTGCTGTACTGCACCCGATCGGGGCACTGACTCCAGAGATGTCCAGGGCTCCCGCAGATGAAGCACCGTGGTCCCGAGCCCGAAGGAAAAGGACGTGGTCCAGGGGATCGAAACTAAAACTGCTGCGGTCTGCTCCCTGTGGGTCGGAACCTGGAGGGTCCCGATGCTGGAGGCCTGGTTCTGACGGCCTTCCCCTTCGATGGTCCCAGCTGGATCCCTTCTCGTGACACTCCGCCCAGAGCATGCATCCTTTCCACCATTTCGGCCTTCTTCTGGACCTCTAAGTATGTCAGAAGGGTAAAGGGGGTAACAGCATACTGGAGGGAGGGTCGGAGCGCCTCCTCCAAACGTCTTGCCCGAGACTCCTCATCGGGAAAGAGGTCCGGAGCAAAACGTAGGAGGTCCTTGAACTTGATTCCAAGTTCCCTCACGGACATACTCCCCTGCTGGAGGGAGAGTAGCTCCTGCCTCTTCTCCGCCTTCATCGTCGAGGAGAGGAATTACGCCCGGAACTCCTTCTCGAAATCCGCCCAAGCAACCTCAGACTCTTTCCTATTCCCCAGGTGAAGCATCCACCACTGACGTGCCACTCCTCGCATCTGGCTAACGGCCAGAGGAACCCAGTACTCGGTCGGGGCCCGAATCAGGCTGAAGGCGATAACTAGCTCCTCTAGCCAACCTTCCGTCTTCATATCGGAGGTGCTGCCCTCATACTTCTCGAGGGCATGTCGCTGGAAGGCCTGAAGAGTCTTCTGCCACTGGTCGCCCTCTTCCTCTCGATCAGCTCTCTGTCGATCGGCTAAAGTAGTCTCCGGGGCCTCGATCGCCTGTACCACACGTGGTCGCCTCCCAGGTGCCATAGCTACAAGGTAAACAAGGAAAGCCTAAGCCCAAGTAGTGCATAATAAAAAGAAAAAAAAAACTTCTTAAAATTTTAAATTTATTCTTAATTCTCAAAATATCCCAGAAACATAAGAACACAAGTCATTTATGATGCATGTACCTTTCCTAGGGTCTCTACCCTGCAATCAGTGTGGTCTCACTTGGTCGTTCGGTAGGTCCAGAGCCTTGCATTGGATCACGGGGGGGCCTAAAATCCCGTGTCCTAGCCGGTCTTCCCTGGCCTAATTCACGCACCAAGGTCACCCAACGCTGTTGCCTTACCATCCCATGCAATCCTCACTGTGCCTAACTCCAGACTCCATCCTACCTCTCAAATCTCCCTCCGATACCATTCTGTCACGACCCGCCTTCACCAAAAGGAGGGAAGGGTCAGCAGATTGCCAGGCCCTTCCTTCTTTAAGTTATAGGAGAGATAATGACCCCCGAGTCCCACCTCCAGTAGGCCCCGGGGTGGCGACTAGCACTAAGGGTATGAGTTTTCACAAATATGGGAGGCATTACCCTTTTTATTATTTAGGATCAAGAAATAGGACAAGTCAACCACCCAAAAGGAAAAGAAACAAGTGTATATAAATAAACCCAAACAAAGCCCCCATGCATGTTTAAACAGTTTACAACAAGGTGCAAGTACAAAAAGGCTCAAAGTACAATACCAAAAGAAAACAAAGGTACGACAACAGCAATAACTCCAACTGTCTAACTAGTAGGGTCCCGCACAGCCCTGGTAGTCCTCCTGGAAACCTGAAAGTAAACGTAGGGTGAGCATACAAGTACTCAGTAGGGAAAACAAAGACTCTCGTGCACAAGTGGGGGGACGTGCTAAAGTCCCGTGAGAAAGGAGCAAACCAATGCCTATTCAAGGTAAACTAACCACCCCAGGCCTCACCAAGGCACGCTCCCCAAATAACGCAAGTCAAGTAATATATATAATCAAAGCACATCGATGTTTGGGTACCCCGCGCCACTTTCCCACTGGTTATTGAGACATCCTACGCATCAGACCAATCCTGCCATTCTCATCGCAGTCCCACTGCCAAACCCGCCCGCACACACCTGGGCCACAACCACACGCAGTCCCACTGCCGAAATCCCGCCCGCACACACCTGGGCCTCAACCGCACGCAGTCCCACTGCTGAAATCCCGCCCGCACACACCTGGGCCTCAACTGTCTCACGTAACCACGCCCGAAGACACCTGGGCTAGAAGATCAACTATCACGCCCGAAGACACCTGGGCCTCATCCCGAAGACGCTTGGGAAACCACCTGCCGCACACGCCTGGACAACTACAGTACTACCCTACACGAAGGTTCTTGGGCTAATAATGGACCGCAGGCCATCATAGCATGCCCGAAGATACTTGGGCTATCCGGGAAAGGGAGCAGAAAAGGAGCTAATAACCAGCCACTAAGAATAGTGTTGGGAAAAACACCCTTCCCCCATAAATGGGGGTGTTCGGCACTGAGTTCTCAACTTGGGTGGGGCGCGAATAAGAAACATAAAGCTACAAGTATAGATATAGGTAAAAAACACTCACCCAAAGCTTAGGTTTTCCTAGCCAACCTACAGAACACAACACCACTGCGTCCGAGTCACAGTTCACGACCCTTGCCCACAAAAACCATTTTTCCCATTCTTGTTTCACGTTCAGTCAAAAAGTTCAATTAATTTTAAGCACTACTGGGCAACTACCATAAGCATAACCAAGGAAAGCATCAAAAGCAAGGATCAACCAAAACACTCACACCTGGTTCTTTCAACAGAGGATCTCTCCCCAATTTGTGATATAAACGAGTGCCCACCCGGTCTCAAACTTTCAACCACCGAAACCATCCCAACAGGGAATCCCATCCCCAAATTCACACAACCACCGGGTAATTTCAGATTTAAAAGACTAAACACACTCCATGATTTCAAACCTGTGTGTTCTAACCTAGTGTTATCATAGTAGGGTTTATCCTGGTGCTTCCAAATTATTCAGCCGGGTATACGTGATTAACCAATTTCACAGCAGGAGTTCACAATTTCAACAACCCATTTAAAACATCACGAGGGGATTCATCAGTGCACATGCAACGACCACCAACGGCCTCAATTTTTAGAAAAACATAAACCAGCACAACTAAAAAGGATAATTACAAGATAAAGCATAAACAACGATCACAACCCCTCCCCTTTCTTTCTTTAGAACTTCGTTTATTATCTTCATTAAGGTTCGGTTCAACCAATTCCATAGGAACAAAATAACGCCCACCACGCATGATACACAAAAGTGAGAGACGAGAGAAATTCCCTACTTGCTGATAGACGATAAACGCTTAGGTCGGGGGGGGGGGGAACTTCAAGGATAACGACGCGGCGTGATCGATGCACCAGAAGAGCCACGATCGAGGAAGGGAGAAACCACGGCCTAACCCTTAATTTATAAGATCCGGGGATGGTTGAGATAAAAATGTTGAACCGCATAAGACGTGGAATTCGTGGGTTGACCACGCGGCTTGACTCATCATTAAAGGTGCTGGGTGGTTTAAACCGACTCAAGAGTTGATTCAGTATTTAATTAAAACTTTTGTTCGCGTTTCGGGTCTCTAAGACATTTTTTTAAACGAGGCACAATAGGGTTTAAAACCCAATTTGCGAAAAAGGAGCGTTACTGGAACAATTTGGCAAGGCCGGGTGATGTCGGACAGTTCCGCCGATCGGTCACACCGATCGGTCTCACCGATCGGTCGCACCGATCGGTCGCACCGATCCGTCTCACCGATCGGTCTCACCGATCGGTCTCACCGATCAGTCTCACCGATCGGTCGCACCGATCCGTACCCCTTAAGGATCCGGATTTTGGAAAAGGAAGGGACCAAGGGGGTTCTGGGTCATCACATATGTGGTATAAAGAATACATAAACAATAATATTAATCATGGCATAATATATAATTAATTATGAATATTTCTTATGATATTCATATATTATTTAGTGTGATTTAAAATTTATAGGATGAAATTTCTCTAAAAGTGAAATTAAATACATGTTATTCCGTAGAGGTAAATATTTAGTTGATATTAATTATTCAGTAGAAAATAAATGATAGTGATTTCATAAAAAATTTACTTTTGTAGGTTGATTATTACTAAAAACAAAATATAAGAGATGAATGTTTATATATATCTCTACAAATTCATCAAAAATCAGAAAATATATAACCAATATAGGAAAAATGATAATTAATATTTATCATATAATAATATTTTTGAAAAAAATTATATATATAAATATAATTCCAAAATTTGGTGGAAATATTTTATAAGATTTAATTATTATAATTGAGTAATATGATTATTGATAATTATGATCATTAATCATAATAAAATAGACAAATCATAACCATTGAGAACATATTAGTTAAAATGTGATAGTATGGATGATTTTATATTATATATGAGATCAAATAAGTTATTTAATTCAAATAAAAGAAACCATTACATAAATGAGAAGGAAAATCTCATATTTAGAATATTATCCTGATATTAATTTTTGTGAGAAATCAAATGGGTTTTCCAAAAATAAATCTGATGTTAAACATTAACAATTTTGGTTTGGGAGCCATCAAATATGATATTAGGTAATTTTATTATAAATTACAATTATAATAATGAATAAAAAAAATATCCCATGAACATATAACCATACAAAACCAAACCATTTGGGATTATGATGTTGTATTAAGGTGTTATGTTTGAAGGGGTTCTGATTTTATTATTTTTAATATAGTTTTATTAATTGAATATATTTTATCTTGGCTTTCTATTTTTATTAAATATATATATATATATATATATATATATATATTAAATGATAAATAAAATATATCCATTGTTTATTAGATAAATTTGATAAAAAGGAATAAATTAATTTAAATTTTGATATTGAGTTATGTAAGGGAAAATTTGGTAATATTTTTAGAAATAGTATTAGGCATTATAACTTATTGTAAAATATGGTAATTATTACACCACATACAAAGACACAAACACAAAAACACACAAAAAACACACACATATTCATGATATTGGTAGATAATAATTATTCAACATTCCAAATATTTTCATTATGATATAGTTTATAGGAAAAGGGAGATTATATGGTATAATGTTTGTTGTTGATATATCCTAGTAGTGGAATAAGAAAACAATGAATAAACATTAAAATTAGGAACACTTATAATAGTTTTAAATACCTACTACTACATATAAAATTTTCAAACCCTGATTTATCCTTCCTCTTTGTATCTCTCTTAGGGATTGCCTTCCCCAGTTATCCCCTCAATCATTATGATGGATGGTGGTTGGAATAGGATGTTTCAAGATAAATGGTCATGTAATGTAATTGTTTTCATTCCTCACTATGAGATTACACATTGAGACTCAGTTTTTAAAATAATATTTTAATTAATATTTTATGGGAAATTTAATAATAATTTTTTATTTTGTTTTTCCATTTTCATATTATTTATTTGATAATATTAATACACTATCAATATTTACTTTTTAAAAGTTGTTACCTTGATGAAATATTAAATTATGTATGAAATTATTCTACTTAATATTTTATATTTTCCACTAAAATATTATAAAATACATATTCATATGAATATATTATTTTTGTTCAATTGAATTATAATCCCCATAAATATTAATTCATAAATTATCATGAATTAACTCAAGTTATATCATTTTCAAATGCTATACTATGCTATTTATAATGAATCTTGATTGATTTCATGAAATTTTATATTGTGTATATTTCATTATCAGTCATTTTTTAACATTATTTTGTAAGTTTATAACTTCATATATATAGTATATTAGGATTTTTAGATTAATTGTGGATGTTATTTTGTGTATTTATTATGATAATGGCCTTATAATAATCATATTCAATATAAATAGATGTAATTAACAAATTTTATTTACCATGTCCTTATACATCAATAAATGTATGATATTATTTTCTTTCTAGATTAGTCTGTGTAAAATGTTCATTATTGAGTCAAATTAATATCTATTGTACAATGATTATTATAATTATAGAGAATTTGGTAATTTATGAATATTAATAGATTATACACATACTGGAGGTGAGAAAATGTATACAATGATTTTATTTCTAGAGGGAATTTGGTGATAAATATTTCCATCATTATATATAGATAATTTTATAGTGGATATTACATTAGAAAAATAATTATGATGATTAATCCATTATGACAATACAAGCTAGCAATTTTCAATTAGAAAAGTGGAATTTCTGATATTTTAAATATATTGAGTTTAATATTAACGTATTTTAAAATGAAATAATACTAAATCGCCTGATTTTTCAATTTCATGGATTTATCATTTATAAAAAATTATATTAATATTATTAAAATGATTATTTGTTCGAATATTATCTTTGGTTATATTCTTATTTAAAGTAATATGTATTTGTTGTTTTTGAAGTGTAATAAAATAAATATTATTTTGGCTGATAGTATGATAGTATATTATAGAATCAGAGGGCCTTGGAGAATGAGAGAAGTGGTTCTCGGAGAATTAAGTGTCAATGTAATCATGTTGGGTGCGGTGTGAGGGATGAAATTTCCCCTCATTACTTCCTCATCTATTAATGGCTCTTCATAGAAGGGTGAAAATGTTGTTCCATGATCTGTGGTGATATATTTTTATAATAATAAATTATTCTCATACCATATGTGGGATTATAGTATTCCAATGTATAAATCTCCCAGAATAGTTCAATAGAAACAGTTGATGAAAATTCCAAAATAATGGAGAAACAAATTGATGGATATATTTTTTTGATCCTTGTGAATACTATTATTACAGATGAATAAAATACATGGTCTCCAGAAGTTATCAAGGATTGTCTTATCTATATATGAGGATAAATGGTTGGATTATCATCTTGATTGGGAGGAGATTCTTTCACATCTAATCCCCCTCCCATGATCATAAGACCAGAGCCTAGGGACATGGTCACATTAAAATAAAATTGGGATTCATGAAGATAAAATACTTGGATCATCACATAGAAATTCATAAGGTAATGATGTTTATATTCTACTATTGGGCCCATAAAGGTGGCTTGAGCAGCTTATTATGGAAACATTATATATTATGGGATGTTACATTGGTGATTTGTGTACCAATCATATTTGATTGAGAGAGAGAGAGAGAGTTCCCACTACAAGAGGTTCAGTAGGGTAATTTTCAAGGTAGATATTATATTTTCCTAATTATTTCATAATCATAGTTATTTATAGAATCGTATAGAATTTTTTTATGAGTATTATAGATGACCTGATGATTCTGGTACATGAAAACCTTTCACTATTTTTCTGAGATATGTTGAAGGAATATGGTTTATTCCCACTATAGGGGAACTATTAACCTTAGTGGAAACTATAGGTATTTTCATGATTCTATTCATTTTTTTCATTACCATGTAATCATTTATTGGATGAATCTAGCTGCAACGAACTCAGATGTGGATAAGTAAGATAATGTAATTGGTGGTTTTGACAAAATTTCTTATTTAGGTAGTACATTCTATACTAATATAATACATGCCACATATACAATAACAGGTAGTTTTAATAGTGGTATAGGTTTTATTTAAGCAGAGATAGTCTCTCTACGTGAAGGAATGAGAATCAATGTCGATAAAAATATAGTGGATGATACAACTACTGGATTGAATAATATTAAAGGTCAAAATAGTGGATCCCCTTCATTTGAGTTATGTGTTTCATTGGTTAATGAATATTAAGAGGTATATGTTGAAAAAATATGTAAGGAAAATGCTCTAACATTGGAGAAAATGATTTCTTTTGAGGTATCTGACTTTTATGATATTGTCCATAGGGTTGTTGATCATTATTCGAGTCATAATTCACTTACCACTATAAAAATGTATGATAAAGTGAAGGATGATGATGAAGGGAGATTAAAACTAGTTATTCTATAAAAATTATAGGTTTCCACATTATTACCTTATACGACCATATATGTGGACCTATATGTGTTTGAAAATAATATAGTTTCATATAGATGTTCCTAAACATTTAGTTGTAATGATTACTGTGGAATGTGTTGTGAGGGACATTTAATCCACCTTGGATTATTCCCCAAATATTACTAGGAATGAAATAAGATAGATTGATGTGGTTGATGCGAAAAATGTAGTAATGAAATTATTATTTAACCTGACTTAAAATATAGTTACATTGATTGATATATTAAATAGACCACAAAATAATGATGTTTTTTGGGATGAATTTAGATACCTGAATGATTTATCTGTTTTGGTACATAAAAATGTATACACTGGTGACTATGACACACAATCTATATCAAAGGATTAGGAATAATCTGTAATGTATGATCAATATAATTATTTTCATGAACCTATGTAATGTAAAATGTTCTGTTTTTTGAAAATTCATGGTCAATCCTGAGGAAGGGGCGTTCAACTTAAAATAAGATGTTTTTTATGGTTTTTTTTGTTAATTTTTAATTTATTTTTTATGTTATCAAATAATTATATGTTTATTATTTTAAAAAATCTTATAGGACAATGGTTTTACTATTTTTTTATATTCTAGATATTAATATATTATAAATGATGGAAATATTGAAATGGAAATAATGAAATAAGAGATGAAATAATAACGTAAGATCTAAAAACATGGCTGATATAGCTTTCCAAACTAAGAGGAAAATCATTAATATTATCATTATATTTGTCCATTGGAAGGTCAATAGATTAGTGTGAGTGATCTATGTTCAATTTAGAAACATGGTTTTCAAGTGTTCATATTATAAATCTCGGTATAGGGTGGCATTTAGCATGAGTACCTGAATGGGGATGAGAAAATGTTTCTATCTATGTTTCATGGGAGATAGTTATAAGAATATTGTAGGATTATTACCCCATAAAACATCTATGTGGGACCCGGTTTCATATTACAAAGTGACTAACTATCAATGTCAATGCCACTTTATCATGAACTCAATATTATCCCTCAATGATAATCTCTTCATCAATATCATTGCGTAATATACATAAAAACCCTATATATATTTACAATCCACGTAGAACATTTTTTTGTATCTAAGACATGATCAATTTCACCACTCTAATGGATGGAACACTATTGGAGGACAGCTTATCCTCTGGAGGGAAACAATGAACCCACTAATTTAAAATGGATATGATCATGGAGTTTTTTTTCATGTCAAAATATTTCATACCATAATTTATAAATGTTGTAGCGGAATGGAATATTCCTAGTTATTGGTGGAAATATGTGATGGTTAATGGAATCTCAATAAGGATGTTGTAAAAGTTTTCAAATATTGAACACCATTCCAAATTCTAATAATGGGGTTTCCCAATGTATGTATTTTTTAAGGATTCAATGTGATGATTTTAGATACATTTATTGTTGAGGTTTTTCATCCTCAAGTGACTATATAATATCAAAAAATGAATTCATAAGGAAGTGTTGATGCTTTTTGAGGATTAATTTTTCTTGTAGCACATTAAATTTATTCTAGGAAAAGTAATTTCAATCATAAAATTAGTTACATGAACAATAAGGATTTAAAATATTATTTCAAATGCATTTGTATCAATTTATACATGTTGTTGATTATGGTAACTAATAATTGTTTTTGAAAATAACATTATATATTTATTGGAAATCAATTCCTACAAATATAGACTTAAAATTCCTTGAAAATAAAAGGAACATTAACGTCTAGTAGATCGTAGTGTGGTGTGTTGATAATATAAATTATTTTGTAGGTTCTACATATTAGTTATATATATTGAATTTCAAATTTAATTTTATCACCCTCTCATATATAAATTGAGAGATTAATATTTTTTCATATATATAACATGATGGGTGGTTATTGTAGTGTAATTATCTATTTTAAGTCTAAATTTACACTGTTAATTGAAATATGGATTCTCGTATTTTATTTTATTTCTTAATGTTTTCATTTATATATATTTATATTTAAAAAAGGTTTTTCCTATAAAGACATATGTAAAACTAGGAATTATCAATGATTAATTGTTTTTTTAAATCATGAATTACAATATATATTTTTTATATAATTTCAAACACTTTATGATATTATGTTAAATGCTAAACGATGTTTATATTAGATTACATGCAACAATGAGTTTAAATGAATCATTACATATTATTAAAATATTTATATTTAAAATGATTTTTTTCACCAATATAAGAAATTGGAGGGTACTACTAGTAAAATATAAATTATGAAAAGTCTTTTTACCTATTTTTCAGAAATAAAAAATCATTTAATAAAAAAATATTTTCTGAAAACTACTTTTTATTAAAAGAAAACATTTCTTTATGCTTTCCTAAATAATTTAAAATTAATTTTAGAGATATATATATATAATTTATATGAAAAATTATAACTATTTTTAATAAATGGTGATCAATCATATATTTTTGTTTACATTTTGGGTTTTTTAAAAATAATCCTTTTTTGAATAATATTGAGAAATATTAAATTTTAATTAAAATCATATTTTTGATTAAATAACTTATATTGATGAATTATATTGTTTTATATATTTTAATGCATCATTAGATAAATAATATTAAAATTAATCAAATTTTTTATTTTATTAGTTTTTATATTGAATTTTTAATTAAAAATTGTGTTAAAGTTTGTTAATTTTATCTTTTAACAACGTGAATTATTGTCATGTCTGTAGGATTGATTATTGAATAAAATTTTCCACTGATATGAATAGAATAACTAAACTTGGATTTCCAATTTTTATTCATCATAATTTATATTATTTAATTATTTCAACTTATTTTTTTGATAAAAATATATAGTGAAGAAATTAATTGTTTTCCCATAGTTAAGGTAAAAATTGATTTCTTTTCGGTATAAACAAAATGTAAAGTGTCAAAAGTATATAATAACATTCCATATTATTATTTTATACAGATCTATATATATATATCAATTCAATTTTATTGTAGATATTTACATTATGAATAATATTCAATTTGAATGACATTATCATTCTGTATTCATATGTGAAATTTAATTGAAATTTACAAGTGGGTTATTTTCCCCCATATAAATGGTTACACCCCTCCCATCACATATTTAAACCTCAAAACCCTTTTAACTCATTTAAAACCACAAAAAAATTTCTATCAAACATTCTTAGTAACATTATACTGAAACTATCCCTCCCAATATAAAATACAAAGGCTTCTTAAGATGACATCAAAGAAGGTTTCTCTTGGAAAAGGTAAATATCAAAAGAAATAAATTTAATTTTATTTGTTCTTTTTGAATATTAAATTATATCATTAAAAACTATATATAATTATGAAATTTTCTCCCACATTCATAAATTTTATTATGACAATGTTATAATATTTATCCATCATCACTTCTTTCAATTAGGATTTGAAATCAACATTCATGTGTATAGCTCACTCCCTCCTCACGACCTGATCTCATTCATTTTTTCAATACCACATCTCATGGTGGGATGTAATGAATGAATCTATAAATATTAATTATGTTATTACAATTAATAAAATTTAATATGAAATAATACATTTTAGATTACAACCTATTATAAATTAAAAAACATCACTCCTGCGTAGGAAGGACTACCACCTCTTGTTGTAATGTGATTCATTTTCAATTATTAATTATATAGAATGTAATATGGATAAAATTAATGATGTTATGTGATATATATGAGATTTAATTTATTCATTTAAATTTATTTTATCATCCAGTTCATAACTCTTTCATTCATTAATGGAATGATATCGACACTCATGTGTATGTATGACCTACCATATCCACAATGTGATACGATTAATTTTTCTGATATTAATAAAATTAATATAAAATTATAAATTATGGATATATATTTTATGAAAATAAACCAGAATGTTCATAAAAAAAATGTAAAAGATAACAAGGCAATAAATACATGAAATATTCAAAATAACAAAATATTATTAAAAAAGAACTGTAAAATCTAATAATAGTATCTAATATGATTTTATATATTTATATCATTCTTGAATAAATTAATAACATTCTTAAAACCGTTATTAAAGAAGAAAAATAATGATTAGATAAAATTATTTGTAAGGTAAGGGTGTTTTTCACAATTCATATTCCATTGATAATTATTTGTAATTATTCTTTTATTTTATTTTATATTGTGTATGTAATATCATCATGACATGCAATATCAATATCAATTCATTATTAATGGAATTTTTTGTTTCAATTTGAATTATTATGTTCAAAGTGAGTAGAATTGAAAATTACCCAGTTGTTAATGTTATTTTGAAATCTAAAATTTTTCATTGACAACATTATATTGAAAAATTTACATTCTTGTGATAATTATTCAATGAAAATTATATTTTCAAAATATATCTATACTATTTTATTTTTTATATTATTTTTTCTTTAAGCTGATAAATATGTTTCATATAGTTAATACATTGAATGTTATTTGATTATATGAGGAAATATTGATAAATCTATATTTTTTACTGAGAAAAAATTATTTTATTATGAAAAATGTTAATTTAATATTTAATTATATATTTATATATTTATATAATAGAAGGTAAATTTAATAAATAGTTGGTCCAGGATTTTATATAGCCACATGTTTTGTAGATAGTTATCTTGAAACAATTCATTATCCAAATTAAATTTGATTTTACCTATAGTATTAAACCATACTGTGAAAGGTATTTGTTTTAGAGGTTTTCATGTTCTCAAGAAACAAGACTGAAGAATTATGGATTTCCTTAATCATGAATTATTTTATTTTTTCTATGATATTTTAATATTTATACTACCCCTTTATGAATTTCATTAATATTTTAATTATTAAATGATATTTTTTTTAGTTATATATCATTTCATATTGATTATTCTTTATCATACCATGATATTCATGTTAATAAAATTACATTGTGTTATGTTATTTACGATTCCATGTTGATTGTTAATAAGGAGTCGTGATGAATTATTATTTAATTATACCTTATCTAGAGTTTGATATCATCCTTATTTTGGTTCTTGTTACTTTGAAATGAATATTAAAAATATGAATTTTTTTTCATGTATGTAGACTACTTGTTGTTGTTAGGTGTTATGCTTCATTTTATATACATAATGATAAATTAAAATCATGTATGTATATCGGTCTGCAAAACTACTATATCGACATGTTCTTTGGGCTTTGACCCTTTGTATTTATGACAGTGTAATATATCTGACACTGGCTATTATTTACTAAGGGTGGAGTTATCGCACAAAAGAGAATTATTTCATTTATTTATTGAAAACTAAGATGATATTACAAATAAATTATAATAAAAAGTGAATTAACCTTGAAGAAATATTATTGGTACACTATTTTACTTTTCGATTATCATTCCCTCAAATTATAATCAACCAACCCTTCTCTAATTTATCATATTTTACCTTCCATTTTCCATAATAGATTTTTTCATAAAGATTTAATGGAGTATTCATCACAAATCATTTGATTTGGTCAACATATATATTATATGATCCTATAATACATAATTATAAGTCTTATTATCAGTGGTTATTTCACATTATAAATGATAACATTTTTTTAAGAATTTTCACTTTGTAGTTTCTTAATTAATTGATCTTGTTGTGAAGTAACGACTCTTTTGGGAATAAAATCATTCATGTCCCCATCTCATTCATTAAAAAAAATTAAAATTAAACACCATCCCACTAATATTCATGTTCCAATTCCATTGAAATAAAATTATTATAAATAATTATATTAAATTAAAATCTTCACTACTTAAATCAATTCCGAATCAATGTTTTTTAATTAAAAATAATGAAAATTGATTTGAATTTTCATCTTTTGAAATTAAAATGATCCGCCTATACAAAATTAATTTTATTCAAAATATATTTAATATTATTTCCAAATTTGAAATAACTCATATAATGTTATTTTCAATCACCTGATAAGGTAATTGTTTAAATTGTGTTATTATCATACCTATTTTACATTTACATTTCCATATTATTTTATTCCATCTTTGATGTCGGCCTCTTAATATAAAATGTTGAAATTAGTCATGATATCATTTAATTAGCTTCATGTGACAATGAGGACTTTGGTTTTATATAATTTTTGTGACAAATTAATTTAGAGTATAAAAAATGAGGTTAAACATGAGTAAGAAATTATACATAATCAGAAAAATAACAAAGACTATATAATCTTATAACACCGCCAAAACATTAGAATATCAATGTAGCTCAGGAATATGACCAATCAGATTCACTGATGATTCAACCTCTTGGGTTTTTAATTTTTTGTAATTTTAAAATTTATGAAGTTCTCACCTCAACCCAAACCTTGTTGGATATCATTTTTATAATAATTACTCGTTCAGAAAAAGATCAACATTAATCAAGACTCGTTATTGTTTTGTACAAGAAACAAACTATTTTTCAATTTTATATAATTTCAATATGTAAGATAAAAATGAATTAAAATTCATGAATAATCTTGAAAACCCCATTATCAAATCAAAACTCCCTAAAAAATTAAATCAATGTAACAAATATTTTTAAACAATGAAAACATTTTCCCATGATTAAAATAATGAATATTTAGAAAAAATTTAACTATATGTTTGGAAATGATGATAAAATAATTTGTTAATTATTATCAATATAATTATCATTCAGGTATTTAGTATGCATGTTTTGGATAATTTTTATTAATATTTTAAAATGAAATTGTTTTTTTTAATTACTATAACATTTAAATAGTGATTTTATTATTTCCATGTTTCAACAAGAAATAATGAATGTTCTATAAGGTTTTAATGAAATGTATATATCAAAAAAATCACAAAATATATATGATAAAATTATTCTAGAATCCGCTCAATATTTTTATTTTATTAAATTGTTAAATAACTCATGGGATAAAAACTAATGAAAAACCACTTAACTCAAATTTGAAATATTCAAGTCAAATAAAATATAATATTAATTTTAATTATATAATTAGAAACATTAATCTAAATAAATTTTTAAATCAATTCTTATATTCTATCTATACTCATTCATCCTCCATTTCACTCATTACATCATATTTTCATGGTAATCTAATAAATGACTGAAATAGAATCTGAATTAGTTTTTGTCCAATTTATCTAAATATAGATTGTTCTATATGGTGTATAAATAAATAATAATTTATATAACACTATAGAAATTTTTAAAAAAATATATGAGAGTAGAATGTAATTACATGAAGAAATAATTACTCCATATTCAACCATGAATATCAACTTCCTTCCATTTCCTCCCTACTCATCAATAATTAATGTCTATAAACTGAAATCAAATATATAAATGTTCAAAATAAATCTATTAATCATAAAAATGGTAATATTAGCAATGATATAACATCATATAAATAAAAAATAACGATCAAAAAAATTTTGAATGAAAATAATGAAACATAAAAAAATGTAAATTATTGTTCTTCCTCCAGGAACCACAATAGATATGAATGACTAGCATATACATTACCAAAACTAGATAACGTGTGTGAGGAATAATGTAAAAATTTATTCATATATCTATATTTGAAAATGATTATATAACAAGGTTTCTATAATCACATTCCAGATTGAAATTGAATTGAAAATAAATGATTTTAAAAATATATAACTTTTTTGTGTCTGAAGAAGATGTTCACAATCTATCATGATGTGGTAATAATATTAGTTATTGAAATCTTTAATATACTCCATACACTATTCAATGAACATAATTATAATAATAGTTATATCCTTTTCATAATTTTTCTTCTTCTCTGTGATGACCTAGTCTTGACGTAAAATGATATTACATCTTTTTACATGAATATTAATTACATTTTACAAATTCTTATCTGACAGCCATAATAGTTTAGTGCCTTTGGAAACATGGAATAAATTCTTCAAAAATAGTTAAGGATCATCAACATATCTTATAATGATCATCCTATTTAGAACCCCTACATAATGTATTTCTTTATAATATGAGGAAATGATAACCTAAAAAGTGTTTAGATTAGATGCTCAGTAAGGGTATAAAAAGGAAACATATATACATACAATTAGAATAAGTGTATGAGAAAAAGATCATTAAAATATATGATAATACACTATATATCAGAAAAACATGTAATATTTATTTCTTTTTAATAATACATGAGTCACAAGGTAATCAGTGAACATACTCCATGATTTCCTATCATTGAAATAAGACATGATATTATGGAATACACATAAAATTGTAACATTTTTATCATTAATAAATAGAAATAGTTTCACTTATTAAATTAAATTCCTGATATTCGGACCATTCATAAATAGATAGACATGAAAACCTGGTCTACTAATATAATTATGGACATGAAATCCAGGTCAATGCATAGAATTCTGAACAGTAAATCAGTTTCACGCATAAAATGTTTACCTTATGAGTTATCCATCATTAACCTATTCATTATTGGGAAAATGTGCTGTCATAGACCTCTCTGGTCCATTCCTTTCCTGAAATCTAGATTCGGAGGTGTTTTAGGAGGTTAAGTTGACTTATCCCCCACACTATTCAATATTTCTAGTTCTATAATCTATGTTTCCAGTTTCGTGAATAGTGCCATCAATGTGAGTTAGTCATTATTTGAACAGTACCATCAGTATCAATGATTCATTCTGTTAATAGAGCCATCAGTATCCGTGAGTCATTTGTGAACAATTCCATCAGTATCGGTGAGTCATTCTATGAATAGTGCCTTCAGTATAGGTGATTCATTTTGGGACCACTACCATCAGTATTGGTGTTTCATTCTGTGAAAATTTCCATCAGTATAAGTGAATCATTTTGTGAAGAGTATCATCAGTATCGGTGTTTCATTACGTGAACACTACCTTTAGTATCTGTTAGTCATTTTTTGAACAGTACAATAAGTATCATTGATTCATTCTGTAAACAGTTCCATAGGTATCGGGGAGTCATTTTGTAAAAAGTGACATCGGTATAGTCGAAACATTTTTGGTATAGTTTCATTGGTATCTGTGATTAATTTTGTGAATAGTTCCATCTCAATCTGTGATTCATTCTGTGAACAGTTCCATCTGTATTAGTGAGTCCTTTTTTGAACAGTTCTATCAGTATCAGTGAGTCATTTTGTGAATATTCCAATCATTATTCTGGAGTAATTTGGTGAGAATTGTTTCCAATATTGGTAGGTGTACAATGTTTCTAGGATGGGTAGGTGTACATGGTTTCCAACATCAGTGGGTGTATAGTGTTTCTTAGAATGGTAGGTGTACCATGTTTCCAGCTTCCCACAGTTTAACCCTTAAATTTTTACATTGATGTTAAACACATTTAAGGACATATTTTATGGGATAATTTCTGATTCAAATCATGTCACTCCAATATTAATTTTATTCATACCTATGATGTATTAACTTTGTCAAACTGCATGGTTTAATGTGATCCTCTTTTAATAGAAAATGCAGCCTATCTTAAACTTCTTCAACATAAATCTTCTAAAGCGATGATATATCTTCATTACTTTTTCTAACATCTTGTTCCCTGGTGCGAGATGCTCAAACATTTCCTTCTTCCAATAGGAGCGGCTTTATTGAACCGTAATCTTTGGATCGTTTTCCATTGAAGATTCTTCCTACTGCATGTGCACCCGCTGTTTCGGTGCCAACAGCAAGTGTCAATCTATCATCGATATAAGGTATGAACTAACTTAGTTATTTTAATTTTTTCAACAATTTCCTAATGATTCTCCTTTCCATTTTATGGAATGTGATCTCCATTCTTCTAAATTAGTTTTATTATGTTTTAGTTGTTGTGGTCATGCCATGGAATCCTCGGGTGGATGTAGTTGACACGGGAGGAGGTGATCATATCCGTTGTGTGGATCGTTCTAAAATAAATAACATGAAGAACCTTTTGATATAGGTTATTGAATACTTCTCTATTATTTTATGTGCATTCGATGAGTTCCAAGATTTTTACACTAGACAACAATGGAATTTATAAAATGATGATTTCAACCAGATAAATCAATTGGCATCAAATGTATGTTATTGCCTCTTGTTTTTCTAGATAGTGTGGTTTCTATGCATACTTTTTGTTAGAATGTCCTTCTTGATTGAAATTGGTAATTAATGTAAATTGGGATTAATTATAATTATTTTTCATTGAAAAATATACATGTAAATGAATCTAGTTGATTTTTTGTAATTTTATGTTAATCAAATTGATGTAGAAAGCATGTTTAATATATTTGTGATAACTATGATAGATTTCTGTATAGGTTTCCCACTGTTAGAACCTACTATTAATGAAATGGTTATTTAAAGATTAATTAAAGAACTGGTTGTTTGATAAATGATAATTCATGGTAGGTTTCCTGGTTACACATTTTCTTTTAGGCCGAGTGCCTTATGCTTTGGATCCTTGAGAGCTTGTTATGTTTGATGGTTGGATTCCTTGTTTAAGGACAAGAGCCTAGTTGATATGATGTTTGTTTTCCAGTTTTTTGTGCTGTGATGTGAGCATGGATGAAAGTTGTGATATGTGGGGGCAGGGAGGCCCATTGGTTGTGGCAACGGTTGGCACCTAGAATGGAGAGATGCATTGGTTTATGCATGAGGCTGTTAGGGAGAACACATGAGATTATGAAACAAGATAGATGTGAATGTTTGAATGCATTATGTTTATAGTTGGTTGTATATCTAATTTAATTTCCCAGATTCTCAGGGATTCTGGTCTTGCATACCCTCATCTAAAAACGGGTGAATATGTGTGGGGTATGCCACATGATTTCTGTGTTTAGCTTCTCTAAGGAGGTGGGTCATTGCTCTTGCTATAGGTGGAAAGTACTTGACGGGTAGTTCATCTACTCACCGATTTGACCCGCCTTGTGTTTATCATCTTAAAATGTTTTTTTACAATTTCATTGAATATGGAAATGTAATAATTATTTTAATAACTGATTGAATGAATGATGATTAACTCATGGGGATAGAGTATGTTGTGGCGCAATTTTTAGGTTACATTTCAAAGGAACAGTTGAATTTCGGTGTGATGAAAATGAAATATAATGTGTAATTGTTAATGATTTATTAATGATTAAATAATTAATTAATGTAAATTTCAACAGATAATAAAGGATAATGTAAACTAATGATGGTCTTCAAATTTTTGTGTGCGTATATGATACCTATTCTTATATGTGGTAGTCGGGAGTTCTAGAGAACTTATCTAAAGTAGAGTCTAAGGCTAGGTTATCCACATATTTTTGTTGTGAGCTATATTATATTATTTATTTTTTTTATTTCCACATTCTACTACACTTCTCTAGTAAGGGAAACAAGCACCCTGTGGATTTTGAGTCATTAGAGGATGTTTTCCCCAACATTCTAGTGGGAGGATGGTTGGTTTACTACCCCCTTTGGCCCCTCTATTTTTTCATGGTAGTGACATGTCCTAGTAGGCACAATGGTTAGTTTTCCACCATATATGTGTGTATATGGATATAATGTCTTGTGGTTAATCACACACATATATTCTGGATATAGTTTTATATGGTCTACTATAGGTGTATCGTGAATAGGTTTTGATGGCATGTGGATCCATACTCTATGTATGGGTTGTAATGTCTTGAGGTATAATTCCTAAAATATGATACATGTAATTCAAGATGTACTAGATCCTTGAAAATACCTAGTTACATTAGTTTCATCGACGTGGTGGTTGTACTGTACGAGGTCCATGTTGTGGTGCATCTCTTAGGTGTCTGTGGGAAAGCCTTTTTGAGATAGATTCTTAGGATGTGCGATTTTGGGGAAAAGCGAAAAACATGTGGGGAAGTTATAGTAGGGTACCCATGATATTCTTTAATATATTATATACTCTTGTACATGATACATGTTGAGAGTGGCCATGGTGAGGCTAGGAAATTAAGATACCTGTTTATGTGATGAGTAAGTTTCACTTGTTATTCAAGATACTTTAGCATGATTTATTTAATTTTTCATGAGAGGATCTATGGAGTATACAACTAATAATACTTTAATACTCATCCTATATAAATATATAAACTATTTTTAAAGTAACTTTGAGTAAGTTGGAGACCAGTCTGGTAACTACTAGCTTGGGGTTGCTGGAGCTGTTCAGGCTTCGTGGTTGCTGATGTTTTTACTTCCCTTTGGAACTTGAAATTCATCTATTCAGTTGTTGTATTTTTTTCATGACATTACATATGTGTACATGGTATTTCTATTATATTTTATCCAGAGTTAGAGTTGTTTGGTGTTTGTTTTATCTCTCTATTTTTCAAGTGTTCTTTTAGAGGTTAATGCCTCCTATAAGTGTGTTTACAGTACCCTTGGTCCTATTCTCCAACCCTAGGCCTAATTGAGGTGGGACTCGGGGGATCACTATCATCCATCCCACATTACTAGCCCCGAAGGGGTACATATTGTTGGTAGGGGTCATGATAGAGTGGTATCAGAGGTATGGTTGAGGGATAGGATGTAGTTTTGGGTTAGGCATAAGTGAGGCCGCATGGGTTGGTAGGGCAACAGTGTCAGTCATGTTTAGCAAGTAATGTAAAAATCAGATATTGGCTAAGATATAAGAGTTTTGGGCCCCCTATGATTTGATGCATGGTTTGTGATGATTACAATGGCTATTACATGAGGTGAAACTAGTTGCGGGGTAGATACCTAGGAAAGGATCATCTATCATTCTTTTTTCTTCCTATATTTCAATGGGTAGACCATGGGATAGTTTAACCTAAAATGAAGGAAATGAATAATTATTTATTTAATTTCGGGTCTTCCATATTATAGGTTTTAGAGATATAACTTTTTTTTATTTTGCAGGTATCGCACTGGGTTGACATCCTCTTCAGGTTATCCTAGATGATGTCCATCAAGCTGTGCTAGCTAATTGACACATGGTAGATGGTTATAATTACGACATTTGGAGGAGGACACTATGTGAGTTTTAGCTCAATATCCTTTATAAGTACGAGGGATCCATTTCAGATGCAGTCATGAATAATTAGTTGGAGGTGGTTGAGATAGCACTCTATTCAATATGTGTTCCAAAGGAGCACTGGGTTTCATTGGTTGTGATGATATTGTGTGGAATAATGAGGTAGTTGTGGTTTTTTCCCTAGGGATCGATAGTAGATGGAAATCTAACGGGAGGAGTTTCAAGTCATGTTCTGAGTCAAGTTACATTATTCCACCATGAAGGCCTCGAGTATCCAAGAGCTTCTTAACCATTGACAATGGAACTCTAATGTGTTGGAGTTTGGAATCTATATCGAGATACTTTTATGATATGCATTAGACTAGTTTTGAGATGAGGAGGCCTGGGTGAGGAATTTCAGGGAGGCTTTATCTCCATAAGTTCAGCGCCATGTCACCCCATTTTTTCTTAAATACATATATTGCAGTGCTGGCGAGGGAAAAGGTCATCGAGAAGACATTTTCCAGAACAAGATCATCGTGAGAGGGGAGTCATCATGATTCCTCACGAACCAGAGATGTGGTATGGGGTTCCCAATTTTCTAGGTAGAAGATTTATATTCGGACGAGGGTAATTCTCATCCCTTAACATCTCATTTCTCTAGGGGTAGTAGATCTCAGGCCTATTCCAAAGGACTAGGTTCTCATATTTCGTGTGTAGGAAGATTTCATCATCAAAAAGAGTGCATGAACATTCAGAGTTATCATCGTCAACCAAGTGTTTCACTCTATCTTCCAGTGTTGATGTAGTTTGATCCAAGTATGTAGTAGTAAGTTGCAACATCATTGGATTAGCAGTGAGAAGATGGGATATGTAGAGGACAGCCCTATGATGATAACCATCCATAGAGAGGAGAGTGTGGCCATGGTTGTGGTCATCATGAGGATTAGATAGGTTGTTGAAGAGGACTTGGTCAGCTTCAATCTTTATCATTTCCAACTCAAGGCAATCCAAACGTCATTCGATGTACTCTTTTCTTGTTATCTCCATGGGTGTATGGCTTGTTTTATTATGGAGTGATAGACTTCATCATATCATCTACCATTTTTTGTGCCTTGGGACTTGAGGAAGAAAGGATCTAATTCCCTTGGCATTGAAAACTTTACTTTGAGGTCGACCTAACTTCATTGAATTGTGTAGATACTGTGACCCAGTGCTGGGGCAATAACACCCATGGTTTTATTTCCTATGTTTATGGATACAAATATATGATGTCATCCTAGGAATTGATTGGCTGTATTCGGTGTATGATATCATGGATTTTATTAGGAGGAAGATGGTGTTCTTCGATGGTAATTGGGATCAAGTGGTATTTATTAGAGAGCGAGACTCTCGGATGTGTTGGAGGTGTATTCCTACCTTATTATCCTTGATGGATCATCTGATTCTGAATTATTTGGAGGTTCAGTAGTAGGCATTTCACAGAGTCATATAATAGTACCCTGATGTCATTCTAGAAGAGTGTGTAACATTAACCATCCACAAGAGATCTAGTTTTCGATTGAAATACATAAAAAGTGTATCCTATCTCTATGTCTCCAAATAGAATGGCCCCTTCTGAGTAATGATAGCTATGTAGATAGATATTTGGTCTCTTACAATGATTTTTTTAATCCTAGTGTGTAATTTTAGGGTGTAACGGTTATTTGCATGAAGAAGGATGATGAATGTTTGCGGTTGTGTATCGATTATCATCGCTTAAACAAATTGGCAGTGATGAATTCCTATCATATTCCATGGATTGATGATTTATTCGATCAAATGAAGGGTAAACTTTGGTTCTCGATGTTTTACTTGCGGGTCAGGATATCATCAGATGTGTGTGAAGATGATGATATCCCAAGGACTGCTTTCTACTGTCGTCATGGCCATTACGAGTTCGTTGTAATGCCATTAGGTGTGACGAATGCTCTAACTGTGCTCATGGGATTGATGAACGATGTATTCCATGAGTTTATGGATATGTTTGGTGTGTCTTTCATCTATGACATACTTGTCTACTCAACATAGGAGGAGGACCATACATAACATCTACATGCAATTTTGGGAGTTCATGATCAATATCAGTTGTTTGGATGTTGTCAAAGTGTGCATTTTGGGCTCAATAAATTCATTTCATGGGGAAGGTGGTGTCCCAGTAGGGAGTAGCTCTAGATCAATCAATGATTTATGTAGCTGTGTCTTGGGAAGCCCCCAAGACAATGGTTAATGTGTGAATTTTCCTCAGTAACATAGTCTACTACAGAAGTTTCATTGATGATTTCTCTTGGGATGTGACTGCTCAGATAGAATTTCCAAGAAGGATCTGGAATTTTTATGTACTAATTGGTGTCATGAAGATTTCATGTATCTGAATGAGAATTTTGTAACTTCTCTAGTTATTTCTCTTCTAGCAGAGGGATTTCTATTTTATGTCTTCCACAATGCTTCACATCTGGGGTTAGGATGTGTTCTTATGTGTTAGAGATCATTTGATTCTTCAGGTGTTTTCACTTACGTCCCCATTAACATAAATATGCCACCCATGACCTCGAGTTGGAAGTTGTTGAGTTTTATTTGATGTAGTGAAGATATTACCTACTTGTCGAGTACTTTGTAGTTTTCACTGATCATAAGAGACTGAGGTATGTATTCTACCAATGCGACATGAACTTGTGGCAACATCAGTGGGTGGATTTCATAAAATAATATGACTTTAAACTATCGTATACACCTGTAAAGGCAAATTTAATAACTGATTACCTAAGCAGGATGACTTTATGTGATAGAGTTTGTGAATATAGTGATTCTTGGAGAGTTATTGAATAACATTCATAATTACATAGTGATTTGGGATAAGTCGGGGGCAGCAGTTGTCTTATTTAGATGTTTGTACTGTAATCTCGGGTGCAATAGGTGGAAGAGTCTTGGTTGGTAGATCTAGAGGTGGAGGTCTGGAGAGACCATGTTTTTTACAGTGAGTCCCCAGATTTTTGGTATGAGGATGAACAACACTGAGTGGTGTTTCTTCTAAGGCTCAATATAGGAAATCTAACATTTTCTAATGGTTCCAAACCATTGGGAAAGGCCCTGAAACTGTTGATATATATTAACCCAATGGTTTCACAAATTATTGGAACTTGGGCCATTGGGATATCCATATAACAACTATTCACATTGAATCATAGGTATAGGGTAGTTCAAATCTCAATATAAAAAATGTTTATGATGAAATTTTGGGATAAGTTTTTCCAATTGTTCATGTGGAACCATTGGCATAAATCTCTCTGGGAATTATGTTCTCCCAATTGTTTAGCTCGAACCATTGATATAAGGATCTTCAATAACTATATAGAGAAATGTGAAAAGGTTTGAAAACATTGACATAGCCCCACCCCACTCATTTTAAAGGACATGTCCTTTAATCAAATGCATTGATTCAACATTAAACCTGCAATCACGTTGGAAAACAAACCACAAACAACTTTCTTCTTACAAATACAGAAATCACACAACATAATAGTCATCCTTCAACCTGAAATCACAAAAAAAACTTGAAAAACATAAAACACACATAAAACAAGAAATCCCAAAGAAAACGCACCAAAACTCACTACAAACACACATAAAACACAATTGAAACACAAAAAACTCCCAAATACTCATTGAAATTAAATGAAATCACATAGAAAACACACAAAAACTCACTACAATCTGACAAAAAAACACACTGTAATCAGAAATAGACACTCTTAGGATTCATGGATTTATCCTTGATCCTGATGATCGTGGAATTATTAGGATTCATAGATTCACCATTGATCCTGATGACTATGAAATTATTAGGATACTAATATAAAGCCTTTATGCCTAGGGAATTCCTTATGTAATCCACCTAGATCTGATGATGTGTCTAGATATGTGGGAATTTAAAATATGTCTTGGAATTGACTCTATGGACATTGATACTTGATTTCCCTAGGAGCATGGGAATTGGATAATACTAGTTGATGTTACACATCCCTGGACGTCGAGGAATTTACCATTGTTCCTGATTGTATTTTATTTTTTAGGGGGAATTTGTTGTGGGACTGCTGCAAGTAGAATTTTTCGGGCCATTGACCTTGTAAATAGTGCATGAAAATAAGACTCTGATATTGGATTTCCCCAATAATATGTGAAATTTATATAAATTATATACTAGTTGGAACAGTTTCATGACATGATTAGAGACACTTCACGACATGATGAGGTAGGTGTGGTCAATCACAAGTGTCACATTAGAGCATAAGGATCAGTAGTAGTTTATTTATTTATATTAAATAGTTTATAAAAATATTTATCTTATAATATCACATGCATTGTCACAAAATTACTATTTAAGTATAAATCTATATTTATGGTTTCTTAATATGCTTTACTCTCACCATGTTTGGGAGGCCATTACACATTGGTCGCTGAGAAGAATTACTACTTGAATATATGATCAAATTGTGTAAAGGACCATTCTTACATGATAATGATGGAGTAGTTTAGATATTTTGTTGATTGAGATGATGTGATACTCGAATATGGATAGGGGTCTCTTTTTTCCTTTTATATTCAATTTTTTATATATGGGGCAAATATTGTGGGAGGCGAGTGTGTGTTAGTTTTTATTTATTTAATTTTAATTAATTTATTTCTTATTATTTGTACTCTAATGTATATATCATAGATGATGATTGGTTTATTTTCATCTATTGTTGTGCACTATCATATAGGGTATAGATTCCCAGTGGTATGACCCTATATCCTCATTGTTAATCAATATCCTCTAGTGTATCAGAAGGAGTGCTTAATGTCACGGGTTGAGAGTCTCAACACAGTTGTTCGCCTGTGCTACAACCCAGCCCCCCCCAAGTCGAGTAGGGTTCATCCATCCATCTCTTTGTATGATATGAGTTTCAATGGTTTTTTCCTACCACAGACTCTTCCGAAGAGTGGCCCTAAATCCCAACCAGTGGTGCCATGACTGACATGCAGCATATCCCACATTATCAGGGAGACACCCATCTCTTTGATAAGGACAAGCCAGATGAACCACACCTTTGATTTTCATGATGGTGTTGAACAGGACCCCCATGATTGGGTTGTGATATTCTACCACCACCATTCCATGAATTCTCTTGTGCATGCATGATCGTGGCCTTCGGTGTGACCTCGAAATGGTCTGCTTCCAACTAATAGGCAACCAAGAAAGACCAAGTGGACACTCCTTCCTTTTCATTGACATAAATGGTCCACCCACTCACTGGGTTTAAAACCACCGCATTCCACCCTCTATCTCATAGTCCAAAACCAACCCAATGACACCAACACTTAAAATTGGCATCTCTGACTTTGATATCTCTCAAGTGCGACCTTATTTGTCGTGTAACCTCAGTATGAAACCCCAAGAATCCACTCCAACCACGACCGTCTATCCAACAGAATTCTGCAACACCACGAGGAACATTCCCTATGATACAACATGTCATGGGTTGAGAATCTAAGCACAATGGTTTGGCCATGCCACACCCCATCCCCCTCCAAGGCGCGCAGGGTTCAGCCTTTATGCTCTTTGTGTGATGTGTGGTTCACTGGTATCTTCATTTTATTGATTCAACAGTAGAGTAGCCAAAACTCCTACCCAGGGGTGTCAGGAATGACATGAACCATCTTCCACATTGTCGGGGAGTCACCCTCCTCTTCGATAGGAACAAACCAGATGAACCACACATTAAT
This sequence comes from Viscum album, assembly GCA_963277665.1. NCBI lineage: Eukaryota > Viridiplantae > Streptophyta > Magnoliopsida > Santalales > Viscaceae > Viscum > Viscum album. Next base: position 357,517,779 of record OY728126.1, on the reverse strand, counting down.
GTTCTTGCTAGTTTGGGATAGTACCGCCATTATTGGGTTGTGAAACTATGGTCTAGTGGTAACTTCTTGATTCAGAAACTATATAGTGGATATGAACTAGGGGATGGATGTTACAAGGGAGAAGATGCTCAAGAATTATTTAAGTACTCTTAGGTTTACCCCTTCAATCATGTGGATAGGGTATACAAATATTATATCTAGGTATGATATAGTGGTAAGATGAAGGGTGATAAAAAACAGCTTAGTTTATGGTCTCAAAACATTAACCAAAGGGGATAACACTTAAGGCCATATATCCTAGAGTTTCTAGGGGTAATTTTTCAGGACTTGTAGCAATGAACAAGGGGATAGATAGAAAATAAATAAATAGGGAGAAAATGAAATTATATTGTTTTCATTACACAGGGAAAATTAGGAACACCTCTTGTATGAGGCCATAGATTTTAAGATCATGGTGTTTCGACTAGCATATTTCTATAAAGATCATTATAATGTAAATAAGGACAGGAAATGATATGGTGGGAAATAATTACTTATGTTAATTTATAATTTCATTATCGCCCAATAAAAACCAGTTAAACCTATCAAACAGATATAGATCATACTCAAAGGAAGAGGAATCATCTCAGAATTAGGCTTGGAAGGGGCTCAAATTGAGTCTATCACAATCCCTAATATATACGATGGAATGAAAAAAAAATGGTGGGTCCAATACATGACGTCTAGACATCACTATTTTTCATGTATAGTCGGAATCAATCAATTCATTTTCGTAGATGGAAATGTGAGGTAGTCAGCTAAGAAACCTCGACCAGAGTTATCAAGTTCATAGTGCATTTTTGGATATTAATCATAAAATTTATATAGTATTTTTTCATATCCTTCTTAATTATGTTCATTCTTTTAAATTCCCTTAGTGGGAAAAAATTACATATCCAATAAGGATAAACCATCCATCCCATCAGCATGCCATGGGCTTGGACAAGGTCCATGGAGAGTATAAAACGATTGATGTCCAAGAAGTGTTCAACCTGATGTCTGATGTGGGTGAAATATTCCTCATGAATTTTGATCTGACATGACTGTCAAAAATCATAGAATCCTTGGATATGGGTAACTATGCTATGATAGACCTAGTTAGGATGAAGGCATCATTGGGAGATGGTAAACATTTATCAGGATATTGAATATACCATTGGATCTGTATAAATTTTTCTGAACATGTTTTTTATGCTTCCACCCCTTTATGGTGGTGGTGTCCCAAAAATTCTCCTTGAACATATTGTGTCAGTGGATGTGGAATCATCTATGTATCAATGATGCATGGCATAAGAACACATTTGTTCTATCCCTTGGGTCATGGTTGAGGTGAAAGAACTAGCTACTACATTAACTGAAAAAGGTTAATCATCAGCGGTTAACCTTCTTGATATTCATTTAAAAACATTGTTTATGTACATTGATTAAAATGAACTATGTGATTAATTATGGAATTTTTTCATCATGGATCATAGATCCCAGATAGTTTATCCTCAGTATCTCTTACCATATAAGCCATATATACACCATGCTCAACAAGGGATGTGAGTACAAGTCCCTCACTCACCACCTTGTTCGGGAATAGATATATGTTTCTTCAATAGACTTGGGATATGGATCAGAGTACACTACATTTTAATTAAAAAAATTAGTTGAAATGTGATGGGAGATATATAAATAATGATCATAGATTATCCCATTAAAGTTCTCATGGACCAATTGGAGTTTGATGATGGGTATCACATGTTTCGGAAGAAGAATTACTTTCATGGGTAGTAATGGTCTGGTTGTGGTAGTAACATTTTCTCCCAGTTTGTTGGACCTTTCGAGGTGTTGGCTCATGTATGAGTCATGGCGTAACGAGTAGCTCATTCCCCATAGATGATCCAGATGCCCTATGTTTTTCATGATCCACAAATCCATCGTTATCTTCATGGTGACTCTCACTTAATCGATTGGGGATAGATCACTTTTGACGTTGATGAGACGTTTAAGGAAAGGCATGTGGAGATCCATGACCAGAAAGAGAATGTGTTTCATAATCGTCTAACCCCCTTTTTGTGTCTTGTGGTGACATGGTGGTGTGGAGGAGCGTACCTTGGAAAATGAGTTGCAGAAACAATATCAGTACCATGAGTGGGTTTATCTTTAACTATTTTTATGTAACGATGTTGTCATTGTGGTTGTCTACCCTTCCTGTTTATGATATGGATTTCTATTGTTTCTTCGTGTGGCTTTCTCTCTTTTGAGAGATATCTCGATGTGTGGTTGTATAGACCCCATTCTGTTTCCTTTTAGGTTTGTTTTGAATTCTCGAGGATGAGAATGTTTTAAGAGGTATCTGATGTAATGTCCTATACCTCCAGATCCATTCCTTTCTGAAATCAAGTTCTTGAGGTATTCTTTGAGGTCAAGGTGACATATCCCCAATTTTTTTCTAAATTTCTAGTTTTTTGAACAGTATTTCTAGATTTCTGAACAATTCTATTGGTATTAACGATTCATTCTTTGAACAGAGGCATTGGTATCAGTGAGTCATTTTTTGAATAGTGCCATTAGTATCAGTGAGTCATTCTGTTAACAGTGACATTGATATCAGTGAGTTATTATATAAACAGTCACATCATTATCGGTGAGTCATTCTGTGAATAGTACCATCAGTATCGGTGAGTCATTTTTTATACAGTACCACTGTTATTGTTGATTAATTATATGAACATTGTCTTCGATATCGATGTCTCATTTTGTGAACAATTCCATTGGTATGGTGAGACATTCTATGAACAATTCCATTTGTATTGGTGAGTCATTTTGTGAATAGGACCATTGATATCATTGATTCATTCTAAGATAAGTTCCATCTGTATCGGGGAGTGATATTTTCAATAGTGAATTCTGTATTGGAGAGTCATTTTGTGAACAGGACCATATATATCAGTGATTAATTCTCTAATAAATTCCATTCTTATTGGTGAGTCATTTGTTGAATAGTTCCATTAGTATTAGTGAGTCATTTTGTGAAGAGTGCCATCGATATCAGTGAGTCATTATGTGAATGTTGTTTCTAGAATCGGTAGGTGTATAGTATTTTCAAGATCTGTCAGTGTACAATGTTTCTAGTACCGATAGTTGTACAATGTATATAGGTCCTATAGGTGTATAGTGTTGGTAGGATTAGTAGGTTTATATTTCATCCAAGATTGGTAGGTCTACATTGTTTCCAGATTCCTACAGTTTCACCTCATTAACATTTTATTTGACCATAAATTCAATCAAGGCATTATTTTAAGGGATTTAAGGCTGATTCAAATCCCATAAAAAATATATTAATTTTCTTAAGGATCAGAATTCATTTCATTTATCAAATTGGGGGGTTTAATACAATCATCTTTTAATGTAAAATCCATCGTATCTTAAACCTCTTCTCCATAAATATTTTAAAGGGATAGGTTATCCTCCCCCCTTTATCTACTTTCTTGTTCCCTAGTTCTAGATGCTTGTACCATTCCTTCATCCCATAATATTAGTGTGACTGAACTGTAATACGTGGATCGTTTCTCATTTATATTTCGACCTACAGCATGTACACCCTCTATTTTGGTGCAAGCAAAAAGTGTAGATCCATCATCAATATAAGGTAATAATCTACATATATTTTTGTGTTTTCTTTGATCATTTTCTATTCTTTCTCATATCCATATTGTGGAATTTGATATCCATGTTTCTATTAAAGTTTTACTGGGTTTTGGTTGGTGCAGTCGCACCGTGGCATCATCGGTTGGATGCAATTTTCATGGGAGGAGTCGATTGTGATCCCTTTCCTAGATCATTCTCGTATAAAGAACGTCAAGATCCTTTTGAGGTAGGGTATTTGTTTCATCCCTATTGTTTTACATGAATTCATAGAGTTATTAAGATTTATCCATAAGTCTATAATGGAATTGACATAATGAATATTTAGATGGATAAATCAACTGGTATCATACATATATTATTAAATCTTGTTTTTCTAGATAGTATGATAACTATGCAATAATTTTTTAGCATGATGTTCATTTTTTAAATTGGAAAATAACATAAACTGGGATTATTTATAATAATTTTTCAAAGATAAATAGGAATTTAAAATAATCTGGTTGTTGTTGTTGTAATTTTATGTTAATCAAATTGATGTAGTAAGAATGATTAATCAATTTTTTATTAATATGATACATTTATATTTAGCATGACCATAGTTGGAACCTACAACTAAGAACTAGTTAATTTATGATGGTTTGAAGAACTAGATGTTTGATAAAAGATAATTCTTTGTAGGGTTCTGAGATACCCTATTTCTTGTAAGGTGATGGGACTTGTGCTTTGGAGCCTTAAGAGCTCGTTATGTTTGATAGTCGGATGCCTTGTTTAAGGGACAAGAGCCTAGTTGATATGATATTTTTTTCCTATTTCTTGTGTTGCGATGTGAGCCTAGATGTCTAGTGTCATTTGTGGGGGTTGAAAGGCCCATGGGTTGTCACAACGGTTGATGCCTTGAGTCGCGAGATACATTATTTTAAGCATCTAGGTGTCGGGGAGCACACCATAGAAAATGAAATTGGTTGGATGTGAATGTTTTGATGTCTATTGAATCCTGTTGGTTGATTATCAACATTACTCTCCCCAGTGATCAAGGAATCTGATATTGCTTTCCATATATCCAAAATGGGCAAAGACGCGGGGGGTATGCCATGTGCTTTCTGTGTTTAGCATCTCAAGGAAAGATGGGAATATGCTCTTTCTATAGGTGGAAATGACATGATGGGTAGTTCATCTACTCACAGAGTTTATCCCCCTTGTGTTTTGTAGATTTGAATATTTTTCTAGAATTCCTAGGTATATAAAAATGTAAAAAATAATGATAAAAATGATTCAATGAATAATTATTAACCCACGGGGTTGGAGTTTTTTGAGGCGCAATGTGGAGGTTACATTTTAATGGAATGGTGGACTATTTATCTAATGGTAGTGAACTATAATGTTTAATTGTAAATGGATATTTAATTTTTAAAGAATTAATTATCATAATGTTTAATGGATAAAAAGGGATAATGTAATCTAATGAATCTATTTAAATGGTTGTGTGGATATATGATATCAAGACTTAGAATTGGAAGTCAGGGGTGTAATAGATGTTAGCTGTTATTGATTTTAAGACTATGTTACTCACATAGTGTGGATTTGATCTAAAGAATATTTTGTAATTTTTGAGTTTCCATATGATACTCCACCCCGTCAGTTAGGAAACTAATCCCCTTGGGAATCTGAGCCCTAGGGGGTGTTTTCCCCAACATTTGAGAGGACCAGTTTGCGATATACCTAACACTAGGGGGGTGAATCGATGTTGCTATCTTTTTATACCGATTCCAAATTTGTATCCTTATACCTCTAGACATGTTATGATATTGATTCTCTTATTCTATTTTCCCTATCACATGAAATAATAGAAAGAAGTAAAAATATTCACATAGTATGTTTACAAGGATCACCACTCAATAAGAGCAGCTAGGTCCATTCAATCTATGGAATGACTAGTGCATGGATTCTCCACTATAATGTGATAAATGTTATAGTGGAGTGGCTAGGAAAATAATCTTTTAGCCAGTGTGAGTCCCTACACATTGGTGGGGGTGGGAAAAAATCCACTTCCCTGGAATGGTGAAAACATTATACAACATGAAGCCTCTAGTGGTTTCTTTATACTGCCTATGGGGACAGTCTTCTTTCTTCTTCAAAGGTAGGTTCTGCTCTTGGTCTTATTTACTGATCTTCACATTATTACATGCAAAGCAGTATGCAATTAATTCTCTTAATTCGTTCTCTTATTCTCTATTGAAAAATTAACTATATTAGGATTTTTCTTTATTTAGATAGAATCACATACACCAATTTGATTATTAAAGGAATGAAGATCAGAGTATATGGCATCATGCAAATCAATTCTTCTCTCTTGTTAATGAATTCATGTGATCATGCATATGGCCTTTTAGATTGAAAATTTCATTCCATTAATTATTCTTCTTCCTTACACATGTTCACACACTTGATTGATTCTTTTATTTAAGTGTCATTACGTATGCATGTTCATGCATTCATGCATTCACTCACCTTTTATTCTTTATTCTTTTTCAACCCTAATGGGTATAAATATTTAAGTACACAGTTACTAAGCCTCTTATACTCTTCCTCTCTTTTTTATGTCTTCTTCTTGAAATAGGATTGGGTGTTTGTTTAGGTTTAAAGGTTTTTGGTTCTTCAAAAAATAATGGTTGAGATCTTATTCTTCTCACAACCTCACAAATGTCTCAGGATTCTTCAAGAAATGCATATGCATGCATGCATGTATGCACTGTCTCTTCATTGTTAAATGTTTTTCATCACTAAAAAAACACCTACAAATAGTAGGATATGGGAATCCAAACAAGAGGTTGTTCTCACCATTATTCATGAATCCTGGGGGGACACGGGTATAACCCTTCACCCATAGAATGTATCGTTTATCTTTGCACAGAGTGTGCTAGACATCGTGAATCACAGTTGGAGGCTAAGTCTCAACCACATGATCGTGGTTATTAGGCCTTCACAAAGCACATCAAAATTTTGAAGAACCCCTCATGTGTTAATGGGAACTAGTTAGTCGTGAATCTATTTTAGTGAACAAAGTACCTGCCGAAGGCTTTCGGGATCTCTTCTTCACGGAGCCTTGAAGACTCATAGTTCTCTACCTACTATTCGTGATGTTATTCATAAATATTTGCTCTGTTTTTTTTCAAAACAAGAGATCTAGGTAATGTGAGAGCATCAATTCTCTTCACCTTGGGGTCCTCCAATTATAGGTGAGGGAATCATATCATTCACAGTAGAGATATGTGTGAAAATCCATGAAGATCGTAGATTTGAATGATTGAGATATCCAATGTCTTGAAATCATCAAACCCACAAGTAAAGATATGTCGATACATGTGGAGTGTATCCTTTTTATGAATGTGGGGAATTCTCCCTTCAAACAAATCATGTTCATTTAAGATCGGGAGTATCTCTTTTTTTTCTCCAGACTCGAATCCACCTAGCATAAGAAAGTCTGTTTGCGACGGTCGATCCTTCTTCTTTGATATTACACATACATGGAAGACATAGATTGCATGAATGGTCTTGGTATGATCTGACGATCCTCATGGATTCAAAGCATTAAGTAATGGTATTTCGGACGTGATCATCCATTAGCTCCATCGAGATGTAGTGGTGCTGGAGATCACAGTAGGTAGAAGATGATTCCACAGTTTATCAAATACATTATGAGGATCAGACATCTATAACACAAATGCGTAGGGTGAGACATCAGATGAGCTGTGAATATTTAGATAATCATATGTCGTAGGTGATTTAATGGTAGAGAATCACATATGATTGGATGAACCGCAGAGATTACATCCATTTTTTTAAAATGCATCTTACAATAAAATTAGAGATGCAGGTTTCATGTGGTTTAAAAATCAACTCCCCCTCCAACCACTCAGAATTATCCTCTCCCCCATCTGGTACTGCCCGGCACAGGTTCTTTGTAGGTTCTCTCTTAACACCCACTCTTCCTCCTCAGTTGTGTTCACCTAGGGCCAAATATTCACAACCTGGGGTCTTATACCTGACCCACATGCACCTTTTGTAGGCTAGATATGCCTAGTCTTCCCCATTGGAACAGTTAACCCTACTCATCCAGCGTGTGCCTCAGTTTGAAGATGGGGTAACTAGCTCAGAGGATTGCCCCAATTTTAAGTAATCCACATAAAATTACTTGGTATAAAACTGTGTATGCCCAAAACTCCACATCCACCATTAAACACAATCCAACCTCATGCATGAACAACTTAATGTCCAAGCCTCTTATTCAACATACTTTTTCCTCCTTTACTTTTTGGATTATCAAATCCAATGTACTTCAATAATTTTTAAAAGCATTCTACATAATGTTGAAAACATTTCATCACATATGATACATGTTCTTTTAACATTCAAGATCAGTGAATCAATCATCTGATTATTAACAACATGTATAATTTCCAAAGTGTGGTATCCAATGCTATGAATCCATAACAATTCTCTAGGAATCTTCACATAAACCAATCAAACATCACTTTGGAGTTCGTTATTCATTTTGACCATTAATGACTCTTGTTGAAAACAAATAGAACATATACACAATGTTTTCCAAACAATCACCCCCTTTTTTTAATACGTTAATACTTCTCCAGAAATGAACGTGTCAACATAAAAATTAGAATATTCTCTCACCACTTACTTCTTTCATTTCACAGTTCTCCCCATTATTGATAAGAAGTACAAAGATCATGATAGAGAGGGTGTCATTCCATACATACGGAATGTTTGATTATTCATTTCACTCTATGTCTACATGAGCCATTATCAGTGTATAAAACAAGAGGATTTGACTTAAATAAAAATTTTATCCATTATCCCCTGATCATGACTCCAAAAGGGATGAGAACTCATGTACTTGTCTTCATGAGATTTCAACATTCATTCTAGGATTAGGATTATAATTGTGATAATAAATAATCAACCTCACACTCCTGCACTCCTTTCATCAAAAGAATCGAACACATTCAAGTGGAATTCACATGATAAGTGGCCTTATGGAACATTCAATAATCTTATGTCACTGATTATATTTGTTTCTCCCCTTTTGTGGAAGGATATTTTTTTAGGTCTCCAAGGATGATAAAATATGAAATAAAAAATATTTTCCAATGACATGATCTTTGGATAATCTTCAGAAAAAATTAATTTTAATACCAACTGATGTTTATACAGATTGAGATAATGACTCTGGAAGCCGTTTCATGTGTCTCCCCCTCACGGGAAAAATTCTCATCACTGAATCTCAGGTTATCCCCCTAAGAACATTTTTCACCTTCAATTCCATATATGATAAGAACAAATACAATTTACAAATTTTTTGGAATATGGTGTATCCACCTTGCTTCATCATTGTGAACAACAAGGTTGAGATGATCTTCTCAATCCAGATGCTTCATTATTAAAACATTCAATACTGATCTTCAATGATGGCTATGATTGTGTGGATCTCAGTACATCCTACATTTATTTTTGGGTGAGTATTATCTATTTAATACATTTAGAAGAAATATAATATCTTAGTGAAATATTCATCCTCTCGGAGAATTCTAGTTAGGATGGAGTAAATTCATAGCATGTTCTAATAGTTTGACCAGCCTTGTTTTACCTCCCACACAGAGTTTCAGTATCATCATATAGAATCTTCTTTTTGTTTTTATCACAATACATAGCATGTGCATCTTTCATTTTCCTCATTCTTTCCACATATTTGGTCCAAACCACCAATTTGTCATTAAGAACTAAGGCATCTTGAAGGGATCTACTACATGGATTCTTCAAAGTGGAATCCTTCTTAGTAGTTCAATATGATGCACTACGCTTTACCTTCATAGACTTTGAATCCAAGGACATATCAGCTTTTCAATTTTTATCCAACATCAGTGATCTTCTTTTCTTATCAGCTTTGGGCACCTCTTGAAATGAACATGCAAAACTCATGTGACCACTCGTATTACATACATCACATACATTGTCTAACATTCCAAATATGTTTTCAATATACAAATGCTTCTGGATCTATGGATGTTGCTTCTTCTTCTATAGAATTCTCCCACATGATATGGTTTTTTCTGTGCTTTTAAATTTAAGGGACTGTACCAACAATCCAGATAACAATTCCAAAATCTATTAAAACCGTACTATTTACCAACAAACCTTGAATTCTTGACTTTTTGTGCTTCATATGGGGAGAAATCTTCCACACTCATTCCCAAATCCACCCTAGCCATGGTGATATGTTTCTTCTCATTCATCTTCATCCATTCTTATTTAGAATTTTTCTAAGAACTTGTACTTTTGTAGAACAAAATTTAGAATCATTAGTACAATTTGTTATGGATCAAATTTTTACATTCTCAGTTGATTGTGATCGATCAAAGATGGAATCCATGATGTCTTTATCACATTTTATAAGTCTTTTGACAGTATAATCCTCCAGTGAGAATTCAGTACTTGAAACAACTATTTCATTCTTTTCTAGAGACTCAATATGTGTCTTCCCATGATCGGTTTACTCATCTTACAATTCTAGACATCTCATATTGAGGATGACTTCCTGATATTCAATCAAAGTCACAGTCTCTTCACCAGCCATCATTAATCATTCAACTTCGTCATCAAGAATATTTACATTGTTTTTTAATCAAATATTTATGTTATTTAGTATTCTTGGAATCTTCTTCTAAATATAACTTCTTAACTTCATTTCCCTTTTTCATATCATATTCTAGTGCATGGATCTTCTCTTCTGGAGTATTTTTTACTTGTTATTTTTCTTCAACATATTTGAGCTACTTTTAAGACCTTTCTTATAATCCCCTCTTTGTTGATTCAACGGGTCCATCCTATCTATAGATTTTTAAACATTCAATAATTTTTTCATGTAATCCTTAATCCAAAACATCTATTTCATCTTCTAGCTGAGTGATATTTTCCTGCATGAATTGAAATAATCCACAAACCAGGGATGGCCATTATTTTGGAATACCATGTAGAATCATTATAAATCTTTCAACTAATATTTCTTGTGATTTTGTAGATTGATCATCATCAATTGTGTTTTCATTATCATCATGAGAATAATTTCCAAATGTACTAACACATACCTTTTTATCAGTTGAGGTAGGAAGTTTTTCCATCTTTTTATTGGGGACTTATCAACCATATCATTACTTTCCATGTCTGTTGTGTCTTCAATGTCATTATGATATGGAAAAATAGATTCTTCCACTACATTAGATAAGAGGGACTACTTCTTCATAATTATCATATCCTACTTTTTTCTATTAATCATGGTCTTGGTCGATATAGCCTTTTTCTCATAGATGACAAAATATTCACTAAACATGCACATCATTGATAACTCATGAATGAAACTGAGGTATTCAAAAGAGAGTAGCTTAATTGTAGGAATACAATAGATGTGAATCTTCCCTCTGATACCAATTGAGAGGACCACTTTGGGATATACCTAACACTGAGAGGGGTGGGGTTTGAATCAGTGTTAGGAACATTTTCAACCAATTAAAACTTTTTATCCATATCCCTCTTGACCTATTAAGATCATGATTGCCTTATTATCTTCTCCATATCACATGAAATAATAGAAGGGAATAAAAAATTATGCACATGTTATTTTTACAAGGATAGATACTCAATAAGAGATGTTAAGTCCTTTCCATTCTAGTGCATGGATTCTAAACTGTAATGTGAAATCTGTTTTAGTTGAGTGTCTCAGAAAACAATCCTCTAGCCAGTGTGAGTCCCTACACATTGGAGGGGGTGGGGAAACAATACTATTCTCTGAACTGGTGATAGACTAGTCCAATATGCAGCCCCTAGCTGGTTATTTATTCTGCTAATGTAGATAGTTTTCTTCCTTCTTCAATGGTAGGTCCTGCTCTGGGTCTCCATTACTGTTCATCACATGATTACTTGATAATCAGTAGGAAAGCAATTATCTTCTTTTTTTCTCTTCTTATCTTGTGGAAATACAGCTGCAGTAGTCTACTTCTTTATTTAGCTAGAATCATATACAACAATGTGATTATTAGTAAAATGAATATAATCTTACATGGAATCATAAAAATTAATTATTATTTCTGGATCATGAATGAATGTGATCATGCATATGGGCTTTTAGATTGAATATTTATTTCCATTATTTCTTCTTCATCTTTACACACATGCACACACTTGTTGCATTCTTTTATTTGTGTGTCTTTACATATTCTTGTGTAGGCATGCACTCATCCACTCACCTCTTCTTATTTCTTTTCTGTTGACCCTAATGGGTATAGATATTTATGTATACACTCAATCGACAACTTATAATATTCCTCTTCTTTATTTTCCTTATTCATCTTGAAGTGAATTATGTATTTTGTTTAGGTTTACATGTGTGTGTTTCATCAAATCCAAATTGGTGATAACGTCTTCTTCTCACAATCGTAAAAATGCCTAAGTCCTCATCGTAAAATTCACATGCGTGCATTCATTTATACACTTCCACTTATTTTTGAAATCTTCTTATTCACCAAAAGACAAACCCCTGCGAATAGTACAATATAAGAATAAAAACCAGAGGGTGTTCTCAATATTTATCTTGATAATAGGGTGTCCACAAGGCTTCTATTTCATTTAATGGATGTGTGGTTTGTCTTTTCATATAGTTTACCAGACATCCTGAAGCACAGTGGGAAGACAAGGCTCAACCAATGGATCACAATTATTTGTCTCCGCAAAGCACATTGAAATGTTTGAGGAACCAATCGTGTGTTCTCCGAAACAGTTTATTCGCAAAGATATTATAGGTTTCATTGCCCCTGTCGATGTTTTACATGGTCTCTTCTTCATGGTGCATTGAAGACTCATGGTGCTCTTAATGATCTTCTCAATTAAATGCATAGAGAGGTGCTCATTTTTTCAAAAACACAAGCCCTCAGGAATGTGGGAGCAGTACTGATCTTCGTATCAGTGAACTCCTTTTATAATCAAGTGAAACTCCTCTTCCGTATTCAATATCTATATGAAAAGTCATGCTGATCACATCATTGAATGCTCGAGATATTCGGGGTTTTGAAATCTTCTAACATGTGGGTGAAGATATGCCGAGAGTTGCGGCATGTATCTTTTTCCCCAATGCGATACCTTCTCCCATAAAATATATCATGTGCATATTAGATCGATAGTATCTTATTTTATATCCACACTCGAATCCATGTGTCCTCAACAACTCTTTTTTCATTAGTTTATCCTTCTTCTTCGATATATCACATACATGCAAGAAGAAGATTTCGTGCATGGTCTCGGTTCTATTTGAAGATCCTCATGGTGTAAAAATAATAAATAAAGGTGGTTGGGAAGTGATTAACCATTAGATCCAATGAGATATTATAGAGCTGGAGATCGCAGGAGGACGAAAAAGATAGAGTGGTTCATCAAATACTGCAGGAGGATCAGACGACTCTAACTCTAACGTGCATGGGGGCATGATCAAATGAGTGGTGAAGATTTGGATGATCAAATTCCCTGGCTGATTGAACGTTAGAGGAATAAACTAGATTGGATGAACATTATAGATTATATCCACATTTTTAGAATACATCCCACATCGAATTGGATGCATGATATTACAATGGTTTATCAATCAACTCCCACTCTAACAGCTCAGAATTCTTATCTCCCCCCCTCCAGTTCCACCAAGCACATGTTCTCTATGGGAAATCTATTAGAGGCCACTCTAACTGCTAATGTGCAATCATCTAGAGACCATTATTCACACCATGGGTGCTTATACCCAGTCCCCCATGTGCCTCTTGCAGGCTAGAACTACCTTGGCTTCCCTTTGGGTGTGATCTATCTGTGTGGTTCTACATGTGCCTTGAGGATGAGACTTGGGTAGATAGCTCATGGGCTAACTCCATTTTTTATGTAATCCACATTAAATTATATTTTAGAAAACTGATTATGCACTAAAATTAAGGGCCATCATTAAACACAAAAAAACCTCATGCATGAACACCTTAATGCCCAAGCCTCTTATTCAACCTACATTTCCCATTTTCCTTTTTTGATTATCAAATCCAAGGAACATCAATGATCCTTAACATAATGATACATGAATTTTGTAATGGTTTCATCATAGATGATAAATTTTCTTTTACCATTCAAGATTAGGGAATCAATCGTCTGATTTGTAACAACATGAAAAATATCCCGAGTGTGGAATCCAATGCAATGAATCTATGATAATACACCAGGAATGTTCAATTAAACAAATACCCATTAAATTTGGACTTCCTTATTCATTTTTACCATTATTGACACTTATTGACATTAGAGACAACATATACACAACGTGGTCCCAATAACATTCTGTAAGAGGATGGATTTCTGACAACCCCCTTTGGCCCTGCTCTCTTCTCTTCATAGTTACATGTTCCTGTCAGCATAATGGACAGTTATCCCCAATATATGTGTGAAGAGGGAATTAATGGATTTTGGTTATTCACACACATATATTCTAGATATAATTTCTTATGGAATACTATAGGTGTAATATGAATAGGTTGTGATATCTTGAGTACCCTTAAATGGTGTATGGGAAGTAATAGATTTAGGTACAATTCCTGACGTATGATACATGTTATGAGAGAAGTGATGGCTCTTTAAAACTTCCAAGTTACATTGGTTGTGTTGATATGGTGTTTTTACTACATTAGGTTCATGTAGTGGTGCTTCACCCAGGTTTCTGCGAGCAATCCTTTTTTATAGAGGTGCTTGGGACGTGTGACATTGTGGAAAATCATGAAACTAGTGGGGAAGTTATAATAGGGTACCCTTGATATTCATTATTATATTATACAATCTTGTATGTGATTCTTGTTGAGAGTATCCCTGGTGAGTTTGGGAACATAATATACCTGTTTTGGGGATGCGTTCATTTCACTTTTTGTTCACTATGAATTAGTATGATTTCATTACTTTTGAACGAGAGGATCTCGAGAGGATCCTATTCATAATATTGTAAAAATAACCCTATGTATATATAAATTTTTTTCCGGTCACATGGAGTTAGTTGGAGATCAAGCTTGTTTCTACTCGCTTGGGGTTGCAGTAGCTGTTGGGGATTGATTGTTGCGGCTATTTTTACTTCTCTTTGGTAATGGAAGTTTTTCCTTTCAGTTGTAGTAGTTTTTGTAAGACATTACATAGTTGCACGTGGGATTTCATTTATATTATAGTCTTAGATGGAGCTAGTTTGTTTTTTCTTATCTATCTCTTTTTTATTTGTTCTCTTAAAGGTTAATTCCTCCCATCTGTGTGTCTAATATACCCTCAATGATAGTCTCCAAACTGGGGCCTAATTGATGCAGGACTCAAGGGTAACAATCTTCCATCTCACATTGTCGTCCTAAGAGTATAACACCATGTGGAGAGTGGGTCATTAAAGAGATATTGGTCACACCCGACAAATAATGGAATCATCCTTATTTGTTACATAAAAACATAAATCATACATCAAAAAAGATCATAAGGAATAAAATGGTTTTCATAAACATAATTCAATTATATCATAATTCATTAATGACCAATGGATTTCATAAATATAATTCAATCATAAACATGATAAGACCATTGGAATAATATATATTGTATACTTGAAAATATCCTTATTAAATAATGTCATATTAGATGGAAAATAATTTTTATAAATCACCTGAAAATAATTCATGAAGAGGATGTCCTATCTTATTAATAAAGATATTTTTTCGTAAAATTATTCTCAATTATAAAAGAAAATAATTTCTCCAAAAATAAACATCAAATAAAGTAAGGTATGATTCTTTCAAATAAGGCATTAAGAAATAATAAAAATCGAATCTTGTAATATAAGATAAAAAGGATTATTCTCATACTGTAACCAATAATTCAAAAATTACCTCATTTAAAAATGTAATTAATATTCCTTTCAAACCTTTTATAAAATATAAAAAATTTCTAAAAATGAATTTTCACATCCTTAAAATAATAGTAAAACATATTATGAAAAAATATAATAAAAAATGGACATGGATGGTAAATATATAATAATAAATACATATTTATAAACAAGTTCTGATAATTATGAGATTGTGAAATTATATCTTGCCAATTTATAATCAATCAAATATTATTCCACATGAAATAAAAAAATTATATGAATATTTTAAATAAAATAACATTAATAATAAAAATAATACAACATATTTGAGATACTTTTAAGACCATTCTTATAATTTCCTCTTTTTTCTTCAAAGGGTCCAACCTATCTATATATTTTTAAACATTAAATAATTTTTTCATGTAATCCTTAATCCAAAACATCTTTTTCATCTTCTAGCTGAGTGATATATTCCTGCATGAATTTAAATAATCCACAAACCAGGGATAGTCATTATTTTGGAATACCATGTAGAATATTTCTTAATCTATCAACTAATATTTCTTGTGATGCTGTAGATTGATCATTATCACTTGTGTTTTCATTATCATCATGAGGATAATTTCCAAATGCACTAAAACATACCTCTTTATCAGGTGAGATAGGAAGTTTTTCCATCTTTTTATTGGGGACTTATCAGCCATATAATTACTTTCCATGTCTGTTGCGTCTTCAATGTCATTCTGATATGGAGAAATAGATGCTTCCACTACATTAGATAAGATGGACTACGTATTCAAAATTATCATATCCTAATTTTTTCAATTCATCATGGTCTTGTTCAATATAGCCTTTTGCTCAGAGATAACAAAATCTTCACTGAACATGCACATCATTGATAACTCATGAAAGAAACTGAGGTATTCAAAAGAGAGTAACTTCGTTCTAGAGAATACAATTGAGGTGAATCTTCCCTCTGATAACAATTGAAAGGACCAGTTTGGGATATACCTAACACTGGGAGGGTGGAGGTTTGAATCAGTGTTAGGAATTTTTTGAACCAATTACATCTTTTTATCCTTATCCCTCTTGACCTATTAAGATCATGATTCTCTTATTATCTTCTACCTATCACATGAAATAATAGAAATCGATAAAAAATTATGCACATGACATTTTTACAAGGATATCTACTCAATAAGAGATGTTACGTCCTTTCATGATAGTGCATGGATTCTAAACTATATTGTGAAAAATGTTTTAGATTAGTGTCTTAGAAAACATTCCTCTAGCCAGTGTGAGTCCCTACACTTTGTAGGGGGTGGGGAAACAATACTCTTCCCCAAACTGGTGATAGCCTAGTCCAATATACAGCCCCTAGCTGGTTATTTATACTGCTAATGGAGATAGTTTTCTTCCTTCTTCAATGGTAGGTTCTATTCTGGGTCTCCATTAGTGTTCTTCACATGATTACTTGATCATCAGTAGGAAAGAAATTATCTTTTTTTTTCTCTTCTTATCTTGTGGAAATCCAACTGCATTAGTCTACTTCTTTATTTCGCTATAATCACATACACCAATGTGATTATTAATAAAATTAATATAATCTTACATGGAATCATAAAAATTAATTCTTATTTCAGGTTCATGAATGCATCTGATCATGCGTATGGGATTTTAGATTGAATATTTATTTCCATAATTTCTTCTTCATATTTACCCATGTACACACACTTTTTGGATTATTTTATTTGTGTGTCTTTACATAATCTTTTGTAGGCTTGCATACATGCACTCACCTCTTCTTCTTCTTTTGTCGACCCTAATGGGTATATATCTTCATGTATACACTCAATCAACCACTTATAATCTACCTCTTCTTTATTTTCCTTATTTATCTTGAAGTAGATTAGGAATTTTGTTGAGGTTTACATGTGTGTGTTTCATCAAACCTGAATTGGTGATAACAACTTCTTCTCACAACCGAAAAAAGGCCTAAGGCCTCATCATGAAATTCACATGCATGCATGCATGTATAAACTTCCACTTCTTTTTGAAATCTTCTTATTCACCAAAAAACAAACCCCTACGAATAGTAGGATATAAGAATGAAAACTATAGGGTGCTCTCAATATTCATCCTGATAATAGGGTGGCCACAAGGCTTCTATTTCATGTAAAGGATGTGTGGTTTGTCTTTGCATAGAGTGTACTGGAAATCCTGAAGCACAATGGGATGATAAGGCTGAATCAATGGATCACGGTTATTTGTCTCCGAAAAGTACATCGAAATGTTTGAGGAACCAATCATGTGTTCTCCGGAACTATTTATTCGTGAAGATATTATAGGGTTCATTGCCCATGTCGAAGGCTTACGAGGTCTCTTCTTCATGTAGAATTGAAGACTCATGGTTCTCTTCTTGATCTTCTCAAATAAATGCATAGAGAGATGCTTGTTTTTTCAAAAACACAGGCCCTCGGGAATGTGGGAGCAACACTGATCGTCGTATCGGTGAACTCATTTTATAATCGAGGGAAACTCCTCTTCCATATTAGAGATATGTTTGAAAAGCCATGGTGATTACATCATTGAATGCTCGAGATATTTGGGGTTTTGAAATCGACTATCATGTGGGTGAAGATATGCCGAGACTTATGGCGTGTATCTTTTTCCCCAATGCGAGGCCTTCTCCAATAAAATATATCATGTGCATATTAGATCGATGGTATCTTTTTTTGGATCCCCACTCGAATCCATGTGTCCTCGAAAACTCTTTTTTCATTAGTTTATCCTTCTTCTTCGATTTATCACATACATGCAAGACGAAGAATTAATTCATGGTCTTGGTTTGATTCGACGATCCTCATGGTGTCAAAATGATAAAGAAAGGTGGTTCGTAGGTGATGAACCATTAGCTCCAGTGATATATTGTAGAGCCGGAGATCGCAGGAGGACGAAAAAGATAGAGTGGTTCATCAAATACTGTAGGAGGATCGGACGACTCTAACTCAAACATGCAGGGGGCATGATCAAATGAGCGGTGAATATTTGGATGATCAAATTCCATGGATGATCAAACCTTAGAGGAAGACACTGGATTGGATGAACATTAGAGATTATATCCGCATTTTTATAATGCATCCCACATCGAATTGGATGCATGATATTACAATGGTTTATCAATCAACTCCCCATCTAACAGCTCGGAATTCTTATCCCCCCCTCCAGTGCCACCAAGAACCTGTTCTATGTGGGAAAGGTCTTAGGATCCACTCTAACTCCTCATTTGAAATCATCTAGAGCCCATTATGCACACCATGGGGGCTTATACACAGTCCCCCATGTGCCTAATGTTGGCTAGAACTACCTTGGCTTCCCTTTGGGTGTGATCTGTCCTTGTGGTTCTACATGTGCCTTGAGGATGAAACTAGGGTAGCAAGCTCATGGGATAACACCATTTTTTATGTAATCCACATTAAATTATATTTTATAAAACCAATTATGAAACAAAATTAATGGCCATCATTAAACACAAACAAACCTCATGCATGAACACCTTAATGCCCAAGCCTCTTATTCAACCATCTTTTCCCCTTTTCCTTTTTTGATTATCAAATCCAAGGAACATAAATGATCCTTAACATAATGATACATGAATTTTCTAATTTTTTTATCACACATGATAAATTTTCTTTTACCATTCAAGATTAGGGCATCAATCGTCTGATTTGTAACATCATGAAGAATATCCCGAGTGTGGAATCCAATGCAATGAATCCATGATAATTCACCAAGAATGTTCAATTAAACAAATATCCATTAAATTTGGACTTCCTTATTCATTTTGACCATTATTGACAGTTATTGACATTAGAGACAACATATACACAATGTGGTCCCAATAACATTCTGTAAGAGGATGGATTGCTGACAACCCCCTTTGGCCCAACTCTCTTCTCTTCGTAGTCACATGTTCCTGTCAGCACAATGGATAGTTATCCCCCGTATATGTGTGAAGAGGTAATTAATGGATTGTGGTTATTCAAACACATATATTCTAGATATAATTTCGTATGGAATACTACAGTTGTAAAGTGAATATTTTGTGATAGCTTGAGGATCCTTACATGGTGTGTGGGATGTAATAGCTTTAGGTACAATTCCTAACGTATGATACATGTTATGAGAGAAGTGGTGGCTCTTGAAAAATACCAGGTTACATTGGTTGTATTGATATGGTGGTTTTACTACATGAGGTTCATTCAGTGGTGCTTCACCCAGGTGTCTGTGAGCTAGCCTTTTTTTAGAGAGGTTCTTAGGACGTGCGACATTGTGGCAAATCAGCCAACTAGTGGGGAAGTTATAATAGGGTGCCCTTTATATTCATTATTTTATTATACACTCTTGTATATGATTCATGTTTACAGTTTCCCTGGTGAATTTGGGAGCGTAATATACCTGTTTTGGTGATAATTTCACTTCACTTGTTGTTCACTATGATTTAGTATGATTTCATTACTTTTGAATGAGAGGATCTCTAGAGGATCCTACTCATAATATTGTAATAATCACCCTATGTATATATAAATTTTTTTATGGTCACATAGAGTTAGTTGGAGATCAATCTGGTTTCTACTCACTTGGGGTTGCAGTAGCTAATGGGGATTGATTGTTGCGGCTATTTTTTACTTCCCTTTGGTAATGGTAGTTTTTCCATTCAGTTGTACTAGTTTTTGTATGACATTACATATGTGTACATGGGATTTCATTTATATTATAGTCTGATATGGAGTTAGTTTGTTTTTATTATCTATCTCTTTTTAATGTGTTCTCTTAAAGGTTAATGCTTCCCATTTGTGTGTCTATTATACCCTCGATGATAGTCTCCAAACTGGGGCCTACTAGATGTAGGACTCAAGGGTAACAATCTTCCATCTCACATTGTCGGCCTAAGAGTAGAACACCATGTGGAGAGGGGGTCATTATAGAGATATAGGTCACACACAACAAATAATGGAATCATTATTATTTGTTACATAAAAACATAAATCATACATCAAAGAAGATCATAAAGAATATAATGTTTTTCTTAAAAATAATTCAATTATACCATAATTCATTAAAGTCCAATGGATTTCATAAATATAATTTCATCATAAACATGATAAAGCCATTGGAATAATATGGATTGTATACATGAACATATCCTTATTAAATAATGTCATTTTAGATGGAAAATAATTTTTATAAGTCACCTGAAAATAATTCTTGAAGAGGATGTCCTATCTTATTAATAAATTTATTTTTTTGTAAAATTATTCTCAATTATAAAAGAAAATAATTTCTCCAAAAATAAACATCAAATAAAGTAAGGTATGATTCATTCAAATAAGTCATTAAGAAAGAATAAAACTTGAATCTTGTAATATAAGATAAAAAAGATTCTTCTCATACTATAACCAATAAATTCAAAAATTACCTCGTTTAAAAATGTAACTAATATTCCTTTCAATCGTTTTAGAAAATATAAAAAATTTATAAAAATGATTTTTCACATCCTTATAATAATAGTAAAACATATAATGAAATAATATAATAAAAAATGTACATGGATGGTAAATATATAATAATAAATACATATGTATAAAAAAGTTCTGATAATTATGAGATTGTGAAATTAAATCTTGCCAACATATAATCAATCGAATATTATTTCACATAAAATACAAAAATTATATGAATATATTAAATAAAATAACATTAATAATAAAAATAATACAAAATCATGAGAAATATAAACACCACAAAAATGAAATAGCTGGTGTTAATTGTATTTGTCCCATAGAAATAAAATTGATAAAAATTAATAAATTACCTTAGGGGTGATTTCTTTTGAACGTTTCTGAAACTTCTTTATAATGGTTTAAATAATTCCATTAACTATTTACAAACCAATATTTACTTTTATGATACCATATGTGATCATATTTATCCCAGTTTGATAATATTTTATAATAACACTTCTATTGGTGTTAACTGCTTTATTTTCTATTTCGTGTTTTATAATATGATTCACAATTCTTGTAAATATTATAAATTTTTATAATATAAATAATCAAATTATGATAACATATATCATATTTATTCATTATATACAATTATATAATCATTCTTGAATAGTGGAAATCGATATGAATCACTTTGTATTGTGTAGATTTCTATGTCATATCTACGCATGAGTGATGGTATCAATTCTATATTAATAAAAAGTATAGAAGTGGAGTGCTCACTACTGATCTCATATTAAATGGACTAGAGATTAGTTTTTGAGAAGATAAAAACATCTAGAATTTGAATAAGGATGTTTAGAAGTGAAATAGGTAGTGTATGGCCAATCATTAAGGCTCATGTTGAAGTGAATAGGTTAGGGAGGAGGTTCCCTTTTATAATTTAAGTAAAGAGAACTTTTGGGATCTCCAAAAATATTAACTTATAATATATTCAAACCCCATAAGAAAACCAAAAAAATGAATTTTATTATATTTTTATATGAGATAATGTTGTAATATCATCAATAAATAATTTTTATGCTTGTTTTTATGTCTGTTAAAATGTTATTGTTTCAATTAACCCTTACTTTTTTAGTTTTTTTACTATGGAAACAAATTGGTCAATATAAAAATAGTGTTTATTCTACTTATATAATGTAAAATAGACCATAAATGATCAACGTAGAGTATTATAAACTCTTTCATAATTAGTTTAATTTTGAAAATATATTTTTATGATATTTCAATAATTTATAAAAACATTATTTTTAAAAAATATCAACTGTCAATTTTTACACTATTAATTTAATGTATTTTTAAAAATATCATGAGAAGATATTAATATTGAACTAAATATTTTTTTCATCTATAAGTTCTCAAGGACTTCTATAAAATTCTTTTTATATATTAATTTTCCCATATTATATTTATTTTTATATAGTTAATCACATTAATTTCATATTCCTATTAATAAAATAATTTCTCTAATAGTTTTGTGTACTTTTTTTTTAGTCAGAAAGGTTTGGGCTCAAGCCCCTTTATTAAAGAAAAAGAAAGAAGACAGTAATCCCTTTTGAGTTGGGTAAGGTAAAACCCATTACAAGCCCGTAGGCCTAGTGGGACAAAACCCATTTAGAGACACGCACCCAAAGCATCAGATGACATGACAGAAGATCCCAGTGGGAAAACCCATTAAAAGTGAAAAACATCACCAGATCTTGTGCCGTTGTCAACCCCGCTGCAGCCCGAAGCCCCGCCAACGATGACTATAGCACGCTGTGATGACCGCCACTCCAAAATTCCCATTCCCAGCCCTCGGAGCTATCCACATCCATGAGCAATCCACAGCCATCGGCACACAAGAACTGGTTTGAAACCAGATCTGAACACCGATTTACCATCCTCCACAACGGACCAGATCTGACAAGCCATTACACGGTCTGTGCCCAGACCGAGTCCATGACCATCACCAGCAAAATCACTACTACGCACTTGGATGAACTCCCCGCGCCACAGAGACCCTCCGTCCTGACTCTTGCGCCGATGCACTGTCGTCGTCTCCCCCCTCCGCATCACACCGGGGCCAGCGCCAAGCCTCACCTGATCAAGCCTGCCAAGCCGAGGCCATATCCGACGCCCAACCAAGCTCCCGAGCCGAGGACGAATAACCGACGCTGAGCCGCACCGCTTCACCCATGGATCACTGTGGTCTAGATATACTCGACCAATATGATTTGGTCAAGTGTATTTATCGTGAACCTTGTAGGGTTTTTATCCAAATTGGAACCTGATCTGGTCTATGGTAAGTCTTGAAGGGTGTTACCTATCCTCAACAGTTGTAAAAAGCACCAAAGTATCATTAATAAAGAGTGGGTGCGATTTATATGAAATTACATGCATTAAACAACAAACAAGAATCAATAAAAATATACGTGAATTCAATCAAAAAAATCTTATCAAATATTTAGAATTGAATTACAACGGTTATGTTTAAACCTAAAATTAAAACAAAAAAACGAAGAACAATACAAACAAAAATACACCACATTGAAAGGTGAATCACCAAAATACATATCCAAAACACTGCACCAAGAATGATATCAAGCATCTCGAACCACTATCTCCAAAATTGTTACCCTTATCCGTGTCAAACATTGTTTAGTCTACTTACACCCAATGGTGTTAGTAGGGTGTGATCCTAAGCCCAGTATGATGCCACCAAAGAAAACATTACCCCCATAAACATTATAAGATAAATATCATGCTATTTTCCTAAAAAATAAATCATAGTAATTATTTCAAGGAAATAAACATTGAATGAGAAACAATTTCTTAGAATGAAACTTTAATGAAGAATCAAATTTAAATAAATAACACTTACTACTGAAAGTACCAATGCAACATAACATATTATAATTGTATGTTTGACATCACCATTGGGAATTAGTCATGGGAAACGCACCTAGGAACTATTTAACAATGAGATACAATGTACATCATATCTCCGTGAAATGTGGAATTGAAACCATGAACAAAAATGTTATAATGAAAAATACATTAGTAGGGATCACACCCCTATCCTATTGGTCCCCAATAAATAATTATTATTTAGTTATTGTATTAATCATCAAATTGTCTATATGAAACTAGGTCGTAGCCGGTTCTGTATCACTAGAATATTAGTCCTATTCCACCCATCTTAAAACCTGATCTACCTTGTTTATGCTCAATCATGTTCCATATGTCACATAACACCACATGAACATCCCAATTCCATTTACAAATAAAAATCTCACCAATATATGTTTTAAACATGTTTCAAACCTGTCCAATAATATTATGGACCATTAATAAAATTATAAAATAGTTTAAAAAATTTTCACATGGCATTACACATAAAAACCCATTAAAATCCTCTTTTACAACAATAATCACACCAAAATGTAACTCATAGATCTTTCATAATTTAATAAACAAATTGCAAAATTTAAAAAACACTACCACATGACATAATATGGGTTTAAAGCAATATCACACCACATTTCATATAAACATGCTACTTAAAAATCAAAATCATATTAAACTCTTTAAAAACCAATTTCATAAAATACATATTCATTACGGAACATTATAAATTACTTTAGAAAGAAAAATATTTCACCAAGAAATGATTATACATGGAAACACCTACCTTTGGTGTCCAAATTCCTAATAATTATTTTGAATCCCAATCCTCTACTCAACATCACCACAAGAAAGAAAAAAACACACCCTAATTATGAAGATCCATCCTAAAAACCCATGATTAAACCATAGGGAAGAAACCCTACTAGTTGGAAAAATAGAACCGCTCAGTATAGGGAAGGAACCCAAAAAAGAAGGTTAAAATAATGTTGAAATTAACATACTAGGTGATTATTGAAGTTTCATCCTCCAAGACCCCATCAAAACATGTTTTCACAAGATATTGAGGGAACCTGGTGACCTCCTTTTGCTAAAAATTTCAGATGGGGAAGAATAGGCATGGATTAGGTTTAATTCCAAAAAAGAAAATAGAAAATTCCCATTTCTTAATGATCTGGATAGTGCACATTATTATTTTGTATAGATTAATAAACATTGTGGAAACCCGTGTTTCATAAAATATCTACCCACATAGTTCATTCCTGGGGAACATGACCATGTGATGGTCGTGCGGTAGGTTCTATCTCATACCCCACGATTACTACTAACCATGCACCAACCATGTTCCCTGGCATGTCCATCCAAAAATATAAATTTTTCTCAAAAAAAGGATTCTAGATGAAATATATATTACAATGATAAAATGGAATAATATATGAAATTAAAAACACATATGTGACAATTCTCTCCACCATGAAGAATTTTCACACTGGAAAGTCAACTTGAATATTGACCTAAATAAAATAATTGATACTCTTAAACAACCCACAATTTCTACTCCCATGTATCATGCATATCATTACCATGATACCAAATTATTAATACCAAATGAATAGAATTTCCATGAAGCACCTTCTCTTCAAATTCCATTATCCACACAATATGTACAAACACTGAAAAATTGGGCACTATCTCCAACTTCTGTGAATTTAACCGAAGGGACATATCCAAATTATTCTTCATAATTTCTGGGACATGGAATATGTCATGAATTTATGTCAACATAGAATGAAAATCTAAATTATATGGCATATTTCCAATCTCCTCAATGATTTCAAAAGGTCAAACATACCCCGTCATCGGTTTTCCCTAATTCCCCAAATGACGATGGCCCAAGCAAGGAGAAACCTTTAGGAACACTCGACCACCCAAAGAAAACTCAAGATCTTGATTCATCTGATCAACATAAGATTTTTGGGGAATCTGAGCTATCAATAAGTGATTCCTAGTCAACATGACTTTCTCAAATGTCTTATGCACAAGGTTCAGTCCTAAATGTGAGGTCTCACCTACCTCAGTATAATGTAAAAGAGACAAATACAACAAACCATAGAGAACCATTAATGTAGACATTCAAATATAGGATTTTTAACTACTATTATATGAAAAAATAAAACCATCCCAGATGGCTATCCCACAATCATCTAAAATCCAAAACACATGGATGAATCATATCCTCTAGAAATCAATTTTCCTGCTCCATATGACCATCAATTTGAAGATAGAATTTCGTAATCATTGTAATATGTAACCACCAATACATTTGAATGGAATTACTAAATTGAGAGGTAAATATGAGTATCTATTAGAAACAACCACTTGAAACACCTCATTAAGCCTTAAAACCATTGGAATATACAATCAGCCCAACTCATCCACATTAGTTGTATCTATGATTGGAATAAAGTGGAATGATTTTAATCCACTGATCAATCACCACCCAAATGGAATTCAAGCCCCAATATGTAAAAGGCAATCCAAAAATGATGTCAATGGTAATTTTATCCCACGTTCAGGTAGGAATGCATAGCCACTAGTGAAAACCATTTTTCCTTTGATACTATACGTTTACCTGCTGACATGTATATCACCTCGATACTAAGTCAGATATGACATGCCTCCTTCATTATAAACAAAACCTCCAAATAACTACATAATAATTTATTGGTTTCCCCGAGATTAATGGACACCAATGGCTTATTGCTATACATCATCAACACCTTCCTTAGAGGGAAAAAACCACAGAACGACCCTTAAAGAACATGATCCCTAAAGGAGACGAAGACCAATAAAAATAGTCACCCCACCATGAAGAAACTACATAGACCATTAACACAACTCATAAAATATATGATCCCACAAGAATAAAATATAAATGAAAAGGATTGAAACGAACACATTCTTAGAATACACCCCCACGGTGTTTCTTGGTCTCAATGTGCATCTGGGAAAAGAGCCCCATCAGTGTCCACTCATCACTGGTATTCCTCAAAGCCTAAACTTGAAAATTTATTCTCCAGGCATTAGGCACCACATTAACCATTTCTAGTGTATATATGATATCAATGTTTTACCCCTATAAATACTTGAACCTATGATGTTCCCTCTTGTTCCAATCTTTTTGTGAAAAAATATAATCTTGGATTTTTTTGTCAGAATAGACAAAAAGTTTCCCCAAATTTTGATAATTATGCCAAGTATCTAGAAATAAATCACCACCAATAATTCCAATTCATGGTTCAAGTAATTCATTTATTTAGCTCCAAGATAGAGAGAACCATATCCCACCCCATTATTATCTTGTGCATGCACCCACATGAGACCCATTACAGATGCATCGCAATAATCCATGCAGCACTACACGGATTCTAGAAAGATCTTCAGAGCAGAAGTAGTTAACTACAGCTTCCACTCCTCAAAGGATTCCTGAAATTCTAGGATCCATTCAAACATCACCCCTTTCTGAGTGATAATTTCCATGAATTAATAATGGTTATGGAAACCTCGATCAAAATTCATGTAATAAAATGCACGTCCGAGAAAAATCATTATCTCAAACATGTTCTTCCACTGCTCCCATGAAACAAATGCACTAATCATCATGGGATCCCCCAATAACCCCTTCTCGAAATCGACACAGCTCACAAAAAACACAAATATAATCCAAAAAGTACATTTGGAGAACATTGTCTAAAGACAATGTTCACAATGTATTCCCAACACGATCAGCAAGTGGCGCTCATTCTCATCCTAATTTCCTGAGTGTACTAGGATATCATCCATGAATACCAAAACAAAAGAGTTGAGATATTGATGGAACACCCTTTTAATCAGTACCATAAGAATTTTTTGATAATTTTTCATTCTCATAGGCTTTATCAAATAGTCGAAGTTGTAGTACCTACTTTGGAAAGCTATTTTCGGGATATCTTCCTCCCTCACCAGAACTTGGTGGAAACAAAAACGTAAATATATCTTTGAAAACCCATTTTAAACTTTTATATGTTCATTATTTTCATCAATTTTGGAAAAAGGATTATATTTTTAATGGATACATTATTTATCTTCCCGTAGTCAATGAAAAAAAAGTAGGGATTAGTCATCATTCATCTTGAATAGAACTGGAGAGGCCAAATGGGAGATGCTCTGATGAATGAACACTTTGGATACCATATCATCTAGTTGTATCATTAATTCCATTAGCCTAGGGGGGTGATATGACAAAAGATATATCATTTGGATTCCTAGTTCCAAATCATTAGAGAAATCCACATCCCTCTCTAGGGGTAAGCACAAAAAATCATCTTGAAATACCTCTAGGAACTCATATACCACATGAGGTAATCCACCCTCAGGAGAACCTCCATCATCCTCCAGTGAAAGTGATGACAAATAAAACCCCATATTTCCTAACTATTTGATTATAGGTCCCACCAAACTCAACCGAGTGTCCACTTCACCAACATACACCCGATGACTCCAATCAGGTACCATAAAACTAACCCCCTGAATATACAAATAAATTTGTGCTTCAAAGAACACCATCTTGACCAAGCCGAG
This sequence comes from Viscum album, assembly GCA_963277665.1. Classification (NCBI taxonomy): domain Eukaryota; kingdom Viridiplantae; phylum Streptophyta; class Magnoliopsida; order Santalales; family Viscaceae; genus Viscum; species Viscum album. Next base: position 357,489,051 of record OY728126.1, on the reverse strand, counting down.
GATCAAATAGGTAAGGTCCATATATAATACCAATAAATCCCACTCTAACTCATCCCCTAATACGGTGAGTGAAAATGGTGGTAACCTGACATCCTTCTCCTCCCACTTACCCTATGGAGTAATTAAATCCATCAAGAATGACATCATCATAGTTGGAAAATTCAAGAGGTCCACAATACTGGAAGATATAAAACAAATAGATACTCCCATGTCAAATAAAATAGTTTCTATATAAGATGAAATCATAATGGTACCTCGAACAATCTAGGGACCAATATCCAATCTAGCGGGTGCATGATCCACATCACAATGATGCCTGGTCTCTCTAAACGAATGACAGCTCACATACAAATCAGCTATGAACTAGATCTGCCCAGAAGATGAACCAACCATTCCTCCATGACCACCAAACTAATATCCCACCATCTATAATGGTTCCGAATAAAGTAACACCCTTGAGTGCGAAATAACCTTTCCCAAAAATGAATTAGTGTGTCCCGATTCAAAAATTATGCTAGTTCCCCATAAATATTCATTGACGAAGATTCTTAAGAGGAGATTTACCTGCACGTCAGATGATCCGGGCCCTCAACCCATTAATGGAACATGATATACAATACAACAAAATATACATAAGATGACTAGTTAGAAGGAAGGAATGAACATCCACCTCATTTCTTCTCATGCCCCTCCCATATCCTCTTGTTATAAGATGAACATCCACTTCCCAATGCTAACATAGCCTTCAAAGAACCATATGTTCCCTTACGGTGAACTTTGACCATACAAGACATATAAATTACCATAGAAAAAGTCTTGAACTTGAACATGAATACCTATGATTAGTTCCCTAGCCACAATTCTCTTTCGAACCTCTAAGCATTCATTTTCATATAGGAGACTATTTTAGGTTCATATTAGACATGCTCAAAAAATCAATTTCCATACTCCATCATTGACTGGTCCCATGGGCAAGATCCATAAACTCCTAGGATATGGAATAAGATAAGACCACATGATAGTTCTTGTCAGTGAAGATATAATAGAATTACATCCAGATCATTTGCTTGTTCTTCCCACCAAGATGCACTAAGTTCCACCACCATTGAATGGGTACCTATAAAAAGAATTAGTCACATATTACTCCGAATTCATCATGATTGTCACGAAACTCTAACATAGACTCAATATTTCTAGTAACTCCCACAATTCTTGAGGCTCTGTGATTCCTCAGATATAGTGAGTATTGTTCTTGAAAAAATCATGGGCTTTTTCCTTCATGTGACAAGATTCATCTTCTCTTAATAGAGTTGGGGTAGGACCCACTCTTTGTCCTTGAGTCTGTACATCCAAGAACACTACTTCCACAAACCTCTAATCAAGAAATGAGGGATAACACTCCCCTGTCTTCTTACCATGGGTAGAAGGGAGTTCTTCTGGGAGGAATGTTAATTAAAAGGCAACAACCACAAGGGAAAAAATTAGTACAGATGTTCTGAAAAATTTCAACAATAACATCAATTATAAATAAGATAAACTTATGGTGATAATAAAATGACCAACCAATTTAACCTTCACACAATGTCAACATTTATTCTGCATCCTGAACATCCCATCTAGAAGAGAAGTGAAAAAATTATCCAAACATCCCATGGTGACTTGAGGTCTATCTTAAGGGGTTCAAGCTAGACACCCTACTAGAAACCTGAAATCCGTGTCCCAATAGTTTTATCTCCTGTCCAACTAGACTCATCCCCAATAAAAGAAACAAAAAGCTAAACCTGATTTGATACCATTTTTCCATGATCCAGTTAGGGTCGTTATCCAAACTAGTTCTAGACATAGCCAGTGTTAAGTCCTGAAGAGCATTCCATTTAACCATGGGCTGGCACAAGTTCACATGTATCACAAATAAAGAGTTGGATCAATTTACATGAATTTTCAATTATTATATAACCACCAACAATAAATAAAAAACAAATCTGAAAATTCAAAACAATCAAAACATAAGAATATTTTAAAATTTAATTACATGGTTTAAGTCAAAACCAAACACAGCTAAAAACAATAAACCACGATACTAACTAAAAAACAAACAACATGAAATAGGATTAACTCTAAAGCCCCCACCACAACTCTGCACCATCAAAGATAGCAAGCAACACATATTTCTATCTCCAAAAGTGGTACCCTTACCTATGTCAAACAAAACCTAGTATAATTAAAAAAGAAGGTGTAAATATTGTGTGATACTATGCCCAATAGGATTCTACCAGAGATAAGATTCTATTATTGAAACATTTTAATAAAAATATCTTATAGTTTTCATTAAAAAAGTATAGTAACAATTTTATGGAAAGAAACTATGAATGATAACAAAAAATTCAGAAAGAATATTTAAAAAATAATCTAATTTAAAAAACAAATTAATAATTTCTACTAAAATTAACAACCAAACATACTATATGCTGATGGTAAGTGTAGTTTCACAAATGTTCTCAAGTCAAAGGAGACTCCCATATGCAGTAGCTAAAAATGAAATACCATGTACACCATGTCTCAGTGAAATGTGTCATTCAAACTATGACTAGTTGTGTTCTTGTGTATGATCCAATAAAAGGGAACACTCCTATAACCTCGTGGTATCCAATCGGTTATCATTATTTACATAGTTTTTTCATCTTCAACCCCTCTATGTTAATATACTCTATAACTACTTTTGAATCACTAGAATTCTCTTCCTAGTAGGCAATAATAGATACATAAGCTACCTCATTTGTATCAATCAATTTCCACATGTCACAGAACACACCTTGAACATCGAAATTCCATTTAAAAATCATACTGACACTAAAATAGTTCTAAAACATATTTTTAACATTAAATATAATTTTATAAACCATTAAAATTCTATAAAATATATCTAAAAAGTATCACATTTCTATACATTTAATTTCTTTTCAAATTCCTCTTATAAGATAAATAGAAAACCAAAACCACACAAAAACATTATTTTAATCCCATAAATAATTTAATAAGAAAAATTTACAATTTATAAAAAATTAATAAGTAAAACAATATGGGTTTACAAAAAATCACACCCCATTTCATATAAACATGACACATAAAAATCAAATTCATATCAAACTATTTCCAAAAACAATATCTCAACACAAATATTAATTGAAGAATATAATAAATTACATATGCATGAAAAACTAATTCACTATATAATGTTTATACATGTAACCACATACCATTTGTGTAAAAATGGCCAAATATCGCTGTGAATATCCACCCGAACTTCAACCATGCAAAAAACATTATATAATGAGCACTAATCATGAAGATATATCCTAAAAACACATTATTAAACCATAGGGAAAAAATTGTAGCTAATTGGAAATTAGGAACACATGAAATAAGGATGAAACCATAAAATGAAAGAAAAAAAGAAGGGATAAATCCACTTACATGATTATTGTTGATATTTATACTAGAAAAATACATTCAAAAATGGGATCCAATAGAGATTGTGGTATCTTATAGACCTAATTTGGCTAATAATCTTTAGTCTGTTTCATTTAATAAAAAGTGCAGTAAGCAGTGCCACATACTCTGTCCATCCCGACAATTTTGGTTCAGAGAGCATGTTGATGCGTAGTCCATGAAGTATGTTTTTTCACTCACATCATAATTACCTAGGATGGGTTCCCAGTGACTATTAACCATGGGAAAACTGTGTGAATGGGCCTATCCCCCCAAAACCCTCAATTTATATCCAAAAATATAAAGGCAACCTAGGGTAAAAACATAGAACAAAAATTAGAAAGAATAATTATTGAACTTAAAAACATGGATGTGGCAATTTTGTTGTCTTAATGGTTATTTATATTGTAATAACAAATATTTTATTTATTTTTAGATCAATTAATAATTTCTCCATCATTAATGTATAATCCTTTAAAGGTACTTTTTATTTTCCCAAAATTACAAATAAATTACTATGATATTGAAAAAATATATAATTCAAATAATTATTTCTAGTCAAATTTATCATCTACATAAAAAGATTTTTAAAATTATTAAGTTGTTAAAATTTGATAAAGACATATTTAACATTCCTTTTAGAAAAATATATTAAATGTTCTAATCTAAACCAAGTTGCTTACAAATGGTATCAGATCGAACAAAAGATATATTAGACCTAATATAACTCATCAAATAAAATTATGACAAGTGTTATGTTAATTTCATATATTTATTTTTACCCTTAATTACCCGAATATCCTTTAACAGTATTAATAAAAATTACTGAATTATTATTCATGATGCCCAAAAAAGAAAATAATGATATTAAAATAAATTGGAACACCTTATTCTAAATATTTAATACATATTTATAAATTGAAAACAAAAAAAATTATTAATTATTTTACAATTCAACTCATGGTTGGTATGAAAAAATGGGGTTTTAATGTAAAATTATTGAAAAATAATTAAAACAATTACATATAAATTACAGTCAAAATTTATTCCAATTAACAAAATTATATTAACTGATAGATATATACTATATTTATAGTTTAAAAACATTAAATAATATAATTTATGTTTAAAAATTATTTCATTGATAATTGTTTTCTTGGATTAAAATGTAGTATATTTTTACTATTAATCAATGCATAAAACATTTCAAAAATTTATAATAAACTATTCAAAAGTATATTTTAATATCCCACTTCCATAGAAAATGTTGATTTTGTAAAATAGAATATATAAAATTTTCATATACTAGATTTAAAATTGGTGAGACAACAAAATGCAGGAAACTTTTTTTTTTTAAAAATAATTCATAAATTTAAAAAATTGAATATTTTCTAACATCATGAATAGATGAAATATAAGATAAATTATAATCAAAATACTAAATATATTATATTAATAAAATCCATCAATAGTGATTTTATTATCTTATAAACTCACTTATTTTCATTTAAATATTTTTTAGAAGAAATTCAATATTTTTCATACACAACATTATAATGACAAGGTTATAAGGTAACATATTAATATTTACTTTTTGACATAAACTCTGTATTATGAGAAATTAATTCAATAAAAGGAACTCGAAATTCTTTGTAACACATGTGAATCATAGTTTTGTGTGTACCAAAATCATAGATGGTGTTGTGTGTAGTGTAAGATAATCATAGTGTAGCGTACAAAACAATACATCAATGAAATTAAAAATAATATATATTATAAAAATAATTGGGCGTTACATTCTACCTCCCATACAATTAATTTCACCCCAAAAAATAATCACAGTTATTATAATATATAAACCCACATTAGTAAAGCAAGGAATAAAACATTATTCTAAAAATGAATAGTTGTAAAATATTAGTTTCCCAAAGTAAATCATTACTATGTCTCTACTAAGGAGAAAATTGGTGAAAATTGGGAATTGAGGAAAACATAAATAATTATTGAGATTGATAAAGATTATATAACATATGAAATACGGTGATCCATTCAATGTTAATAATCCCAAAACCATAAACTAATGAAACGTGAAAGAGGTTACTGATATCATCATAAACGATGATAATAATAAACCCTTTCATATCATGATCCACATTTCCAAATGTTGACAAATTTTCATGTGAATATATACTTAATTTTTTGGTTACAATTATTCCATTGGTTGTTCCCTAAACAAATTTCCAAATAGTTTTTATTCATTGAAATTATGATGAACTCTTCATTCCTGAACTTTAGCAAATCGTGTGATCCATAAATAAGATTATAACTCATTCCATCAATCTTTAACATAGAGAAAAGTTTAACACAAGTGATGAAATATTCATTACTCCACCTATGGTGAGATAATAAAAAATAAATCTAATGTTCAACATAATAATTTGATAAATTGAATACCTTAAAATATTTCAGAATGATAAAAATACAAAAATATAGAAATAGGTGACTATATTGGATTGACATTTGTCTCCAATATATCATAAGTAAGTTCCCCATTGTCACATTACAAACATTTGAGTACCTTAATTGTGTATTCTATTTACCATACATCCTTATTGAAAACATGCATGTGTCCTTATTCCAAAACATATTGGATATTTTCCTTATGTCCAAAAATATATATACTTTATACATGATAGAAAAACCCTCTTGAAGGACAATCTATATGTAATTCCTATGAAACTGTCAACCTCTAATTTACTTATTCAAATCCAACATATCTTTATCCATATATCATTATCTTAACATAAAGTACATATTAAGTGTCATCTTCCCTTTTTCTTGTGTTCTCCAAGTATATCACCTTACCCTTAAATCAGTTTTTGAGGTCAATATAACTATTCAACATATCCTTTCAAAACCTTAATGAAAAACCTATAATGAAAACACTTATATATCTCAATATTCATATATCATAGTCATTTAATTTCAAATCAAATAAACCTCAGTCATCTATCTTTATTCGTAAACAATTACTCAAGATCCATCGTCATAGTCTTTCCTATAATATGAGTCATGTATTAATGATCCCCAACCATAATTTAACCGTTATTCTAGGGTTTAAAGTAAAAAATAATGCTAGAACGTCCCATAGCATTGAATTTTATTTTAAAATCTCTTTATCCTCAGTAATATAAATAATACTCATACCACCTCATGATTATATTTATCTTATTTTCTCTTATGAAATTAGTTTTTATTATTCCCATACTTTCCAGATTTGAAAAATTCAATGTTAACTATCTTTTATCTAGTATTGGATATTGGCTGAGACCTGAATGAAATGTGTGAGAAATACATATCAGAGATTAAAAACACATAAGTATGGTAAATTACTAGTATTATTTACATCTATGATATCTAAGTTATAATCCTAGTTTATTCATGAATATTAATATAATATAGATTAATAACCTTTAAATAAACTTTTCCTTGGGATATCCTAAGACATATCATTTTAAGTATTTCATGGTTTCTCACAAATGTTTTTTCATCCTAGTTTCCAATGCTAATTAAATTTTTCCTCCCATACAAATGATAACGACCTAATATTTATGTATGTGAATATTAAATGTTTTAGATTAATATTCATTACATTATACAGAAACACGCTTGAGGACTGTAATAGTATTGAGTATTTTGAAACATAGAGTACATTCTTCTAACTTGGCGAAACATCTAAAACATCTCCCATAAAGATATTCCCCTTTAGTACCCCTACTAAAATTCTATCGTTTTAAATTGATGAAAAGATATTATAAAAAGGAGTGAGAAAAGATGATTAGTAAAAGTATAAAAAAGAAATATAAATATATATCATGATAAGAGGTGTATCATAACATTATCATGAAATTAGAAGTTCATACCTTGTATATCAAAAATAATGTAAAATTTTTTGGATGTTCGTAAGACATAAATCATATTGAAATCAAATATCATAATCCATGAGATCATATCATTAACATAATAAATGAAATTCTGGCATACACATAAATGTGTAACTTTGTGAACTTGTATAAATAGTAACATGTTCACTCATTAAATTAAGGAAATCAATTTAGGCCATTACATAAATATATGGGTACGAAAACCCAATGTACTCATAAAATTATGCATATGAAAACCAGTTCCATGCATAAAATTATGAAAATGAAATCAAGATTAAGAATAACATATATATCTCATGTGTTATCCATCATTACCAAATGAATCAGAGGAAAATACAGTCACACCCATCATGACATTTATTAATGTCATTTACCATTCTGGAATGTACATGGGAAGACATAACCATGGATATTGTTGGGGGTCTCATGAGGACACCTCAGATGAATAACACTATTTGGTTTTCTGTTTACATAATGATGAATGTACCACCTTTCATACATTTATAAGATACTTTCATAGTGGATCAACTGGGGGATTTGTATGTTCGAGATATTTTATATCGACATGTTTTACCAATGAGTATAGTTTCATATTGTGACTAATGCTTTATTTTTCACATCTAAAAGGTCTTATAGATGTTTCATGGTACATATGTTTTATTGAGAATGATATTCCACCCATAGAAAAATGGTCTTATAGATCATATTATATAGGTTCTTGTGGATATGATACAAGCATCCTTCCAAGGCATTGGAGGATATCATGAAAAACACCTAGCAATGGTCAAATTTATAGACAGTAGTTTTTCTTGAAAAAATATTAATGGAATCATATGGGGCACATTATGGTGGGAAATATATATCACCTCTCGGTTGGAGGGAGGGAGTTTCCCAATTTCTAGGATTAAGTCACTCGCATGAGACATCGTCTTATGTACAATGTATTCATGAAACATACGACTATGGATCATAGTATAATAAAGTGTCAATATAATAGGCTTCGATGACCCATGGAGTTTATAGAGGTGGATCGTGTATTCCATTTAGAATTGAGCAACAAGAGTAGGTATTGGATTATCCATGTAAATACACTGTTATGTGTGAAATTTTTCATGTTTCAATAATTTGGAAGTATCACCTCGACCATTCCCATGTGATAGAGGTGGATGATATTGATGTTGAGATATGTTCCGCCTTTGAGGAGCATTTTATATGTGTGTTTGAATGCAGTGATAATGTATTTTGGTAAAATAAAACTACAATTGGTCATGTTATTTGGAAACATGGTCATGTGTTATAGAAATCATGGGAAACTGAAGAAGATATGTTTGATTAGTGGCCAAATATTTTTGACTCAAGATTGTTGAGATTCATAAGAGTGTTGCTCGAGGAAGAGCTATTATAAATTGGCAAGATTGTAATATACCAAACTTTTATAGGGATATATTGGTATCCTAAGTTGGTACTGTTTTTCCAGGGGTTGATTACATTTCATTAGGGTTTTACCTTCATGTGATTTTGGATGGAAATTATTTAGAAAAATGGGTGAAATAGTGTATTGAATATTTGGCGTACGGTTTTCTCTAACAGTGCACCCCATCCAAAAAATCCATTATACCATTGAGATAGGGAAATTTAATAGTTTTCACATGGTTTTTCAGATTTTTGTACCATGATTGGATTAAATGATATCCCCTATAAAATAGGCATTGGGATTAGGTGTGTAGTTAGGGGAAATTGTGTTCCCCTATCCTATAAAACCTTTTTAGGAATTAACTTAATCCAAAAATTGGTTTTAAAAAATTCATGAGGCGCTATTTTATTCCAAAATCAATCCCCATTTGATGATAACACCTTTTCTACATTTTAGATCACCCCAAATATATTAGAATCCCTATCAAACTCAGCTCTAAGTGTTTTGAGGCCCATGTCAAGCATCAGAACCCCTCCATTTGGGATGATCTCATCACGGGTTCTTTCTTGTTCCTCCTCCATTCTCCCATATTTATTTATGGGATGTTATTTTATATATTTGGTATATCTATATATATATATTGAAAATATATATGTGAGTTTAGAAAAAGATATATTCTTAGGAGATATTGAATTGACCAAAACTGATTTATGTTATAGATTTGGATAACATTCATTGTCATTACACTATTATATTATATGGATTTACATTGGGTGGTATTTTATTGACGAATCCAGATAGGTGATCTATTATTCGAATACAATAGTGTTGATATCAATTATGTGTATGTGTTTTATAATTTATTGTTTTTTAAGAAATTCAGAACTTTTAAATGAATTAAAAAATGTGGTCAATAATTAACTGAGGAATTTGGGATTTGATTGAACAGTAGAATTGATCAATTGTGGATAATTAACAATAATGAAAATTTTCAGAATGTGTAATTGATAATTAAGAAAAAATTATAGGTAAATTAATTATTGTATGTTGAGATTTTGAAAATATTAATTATTTGATGAATTAATTAATAGAAGGTTTATGATTATTTAATTGGAAAATTAATTAATAGGATATATATAACGAATTAATGGTTAACTTAATTAAATTAAATTGGTTTCAATAATTAATTTTTGAGTTAATTACTTTAACTAGATTAATCAATTCCTCATTTAAATAATGGAATATAGTGATGGTTAATTCTGATATGAGAATTGATGTTCATTAATATTGGTCAATTATATAATTTGAAAATATGTGATATTGAGATGCATGTGGTGATGTGATATATTGAGATACATATGTAATTGTTTTGATAAACATGTAAATGACATGATATATTTATTCCAAATCCCATAGTGATATATTTTTTGACAAAAAGTGTATAGACAATTTTCTACTCCTTCTGAATGGCATAGTTAAAAATTGTTGATTAACATGTGTGGTACATGGTATACTATTTCTGAATCACATAGTGAAAATATGTTTTATAAAATGTGTATGAGACATGGTATTTTTCTTCTTAAGAATGTAGTGATAAATTATGTGATAAATGGTTTGTGGAACATGTCCTCTACTTCTGAGTCCCCTTGTGATAAATTTTTTGATAAACATGTGTGGGACATGGGTTGTTGCTTTCAAATCCCACATTTTTCTATTCATGATGACAATGAATCCCAAAAAATATAAAGTAATCCATGTATGATATGTGAAAAAAATAACATAAGGTATTATTATATTAGAAAACATTATAATATATTTACTATTTATATTGGATTCTATATATTTCTATTCACACAACACCAAGTTAGCATGTGTTACACCCCAAGAGTTTCACTCCTCTTTGGCTTGTGTCACACTCAAGACTAAATTTTATCAAACAATAATATATTATTAAAATATAATTTGATATTAGCTAGCTGACATATTAGTAGTTATGTGTAGTAATAAATAAATTATCTAAAATATGATTTATACAATTATATAATTAATTAATTTGTATAAAATTATTTAGAAATTAATATAAGAATAATTTTAATTAAAATTGTATATTTTTATAGAAAATAATTATTATTCATAATAATTTGACTTACACTAATAAATTTAATTAAGTATAATTATTGAGTGATATTAAATAAATAAATATATATATATATATATATTATATTCAATAAAATATTTTTGATATTCTTCCACTAGTTTTTATATATACAATATAATAACATTCTCCATTTTACGCATAAAACCCAATATTTTCATAACGGTAGTTTTAATTAATTTTAATGTAGAACCCATTTTAAATATGATTTTTAAAACATTAATTTATATAATTTTTCAGAATAAACATCATCATTTAAATGAAACATAAGAACTTGGTTAGGGTGAAATTTGGATATTGTTCAGAAACAAATCATTTTTATGAATAGTTAAAAATACATAATTTTAGTTCAAACAATCTTTTTTATATCATTTATTAACAAGGAGAAAGTATACTTTTAATTTGTTTTATAGTTTATTTAGATAATATTTTTATCAGTTATATCCACTTATTTTACTATAATATATTTAACATTGAAATTGACTATAAAAACATAGCAAACATTTGGACATTTTTACCTTATAACCCGAAATTGATATCACATCGAATGGAATAAATTTAAATTAATCTCTGCCACATATGTGATGGAATTTGAAAAATGGATCCTAAATTATGAATCATTATAATTTATAGTTTATAATATGAACAAATTTGTTTTTTGAAAAATAATATTAGTGAAGTTAATTAAAATTAATTTCAATTATTACAGAAAAATTAATCATAATAAAGGAATAAAACATTAACTTAGTGGTAAAAATTACTTATACCTTGTAATATACTAATTATATGTCCATTATTAGGTCAAAAAAAATTTATTCATGAATTTTATATTTTTATGGCATTTATTAGGTAGAAATGTGGCTACAGACACTTCTTTTCAAAAATACCTAGTGAGTCCTTTTCCTCCCTTTTAAAATGACACTACCTTTCACCATTTTTCATGCATTTAAAAGAAATGATAAGAAAAGATATTTTCAGCTAAATTTTTTACTTATGTGAGATAATGGTCATGTTACTCACTTACTAATTATGTGTGGTGTAACTAATGATAACTTTTATATATTATATCAAGAATTAATTTAATTTCACTGTACTTATAACTTTAATTAAAATTTATTTATTAAGGAGGTTTATGACATTAAATGTTTTTAAAAGTGGTATGTCACACTTTTAAATGATAAATGACTATTTTCATCATTAATAACAGTAATGATCATTTAATGGATTTTTTATTGGAAGACATTAAATGAACATTATTTAATAAAATGATTAATTTTTTCTATTCTGGTTATTCATGTCAATGTTTGAAAATTAATACAAGTTTTCCAATCATTGGTTCAAAAAATGTTTTATAAATATTTTCATCAAAACCTGACATTATTTCTATCATTAGTTCGAGAATCTGTTTTCTTATAAAAACCATATTTTATTAAGATGTTTTCAAAAATATTTTTGAAATGATTTGGTAATGAAATTGTTAACCTTTTATTATTTTATCAATGCTTTTAATTGAATCATCTTGTCTCATTCCAATCATAGATTTTTACTAACCAGTGATTGTGAAAAAGTAATGTTATATTTACCGCATACGGCTTTTATGAATTTACCCACCACCTTTTCATTGATGAAGCTGCTTCATGCCTAAAGGATTATATTTTATATAAAATATATTCAAAAGTTATTTTCATTGAAAATTATTTCAAAATGTTTTAAAAAACTAAATGATATTTTATAGAAGAATGATTTTAAAGGGCATTTTAATATTATTTTAATTCATCATGAACACTTATTTTTACCCCACATGATTTTTATTATTAATACCATCCTTATTCTTCATATGGATGGTTTATTAATGATTTTTCCAAGGATAGTATTTGGATTCACTTAATTGTATAAATTTTTACTCTCCATGAAATATTAAATCATCTAGAGTCTTTGAATATTTAATTCCCCCCCAATTATACATTTCATTTATCATGGATATTACTAATGTGTACTCCATATACATATTTATATATGGTTTCTACATTGATATTTATTGTAATAGTTTATACCTTATTGCCCATCAATGCATCGAGATGTTCTATTGAGACAAATATGTTTGGAAAATTAATAAGGTTTCTATCCATATTTTTTGAACTACCTTGTGAAATTTCATGATGGAATATGTTTTCATATTCCCTAGAAATGACATCCCTTATGAAAATATTTCCCTAATATTAGTTTCAGTTGTTATTCATCCATAAAATTTTACCTCAACATATCTATGGATACATTTTTTTAGTTATTTAGATAGAATGTGTTCATTTTCTTACATTTTTATATTCATTTTTCATTATCTAGATATTTTTAGGGAATATGATTTTATTTATTAGATATCCATAGTATTTACACACCGCTATTCAATTTATTAATTACATGGAATCTCTGATCAGTTATTTACCTTTCCTTATTGACTATTATCATTGTTTCATTATTTCTTCTTCAATAATTTAACCATATTGGGAATTTAAAATATCCTTTGTTGTTATGTTTCATTCCCCATGAATCCAAGAATCATACAATGAAACATAGTAAAAAATTTAATATAAGAAATAATGTTATACTCTGACATATATTTTTATAAATAGGAAAATAATTATATTGTAACATGTTTATTAAATTGTAATACAAGACTCATTTACATATATGTTTTACCAAGACTAATTAAATAATCAATCCATCAGGGAATGATTCCTTATAATCATTCCAATGTAATTAAATTATACACCATCTCCATGCCTTATAGGTTTTGGTCTCTATAGTAGGTATCACAATATGTTTCTTAGTAACCTTGGGAAATAGATTTATAAAAAAATATTTTAAATAACATAGCACTCAGATGTAATTTAAAGATGACGTTATTATAAAATAAATTTATTTAGGTACTGTTGATATTTTGTTTGGTGTTCTGAGAAATACATCAATGTATGGATACTAAAAGTGGACATGGTTGTAAAATAGATGTACTTTGAATAATAACAGTGACAAGGTGTTTCATTCTTGACCAAGGGTAACATGGTACACAACAAAGTGCTTTACAACACAAACGATTTGACACTTCGATGGGATGTGATTATGATAACCTACATATTATTTAAAACCCATTATGAAGGATTTGAATATATGAGGACAATGAATAATCATAGATAAACCTATGGTGTTTTAGAATGAATATATTTTATCAACATTTTTAAATTCTATAAATGATTTTATGGATTAAAACTTGTCCAAGGAAGGGCTCGTGTTGAAATAAGTAGATGAAGCATTTATATGTTTATTTTGAATTGAAAATCATAGTTAAAAGTATAATAATTAAGAAACATTATTTCATAGAAGTCCATCATATTTATTTTGGAAATTTAATTACATTTTATCTAGAAAAAGACAACATGAATGTTGGGCCAAAAACAAAAAATTCAGAAAAAGGTCAAAAGTCATGAACACTTGAACGAAATATGATAAGGGTTTTATATCATCCACCGATCTACAAAATTTTCTCATTAGCTTCTCATTGTTTGTATTTAAAAAATCTGATGAATACATGTTAACAATAAACCAATAATATCACATTTTAGGAATATATATTTTCATATTAACCATATTCATTTTGGATGATAGTTAAAGGAAAATAGTTAGTCTTTTCACTAATTTATATTCCTTATGATAAATTACAAATTTATTTTATTACTCTAGGAAAAGAAAAATTCATTCCATGTAATTAATTTTTGGTAATAAATAAATGAATTAGAATTTGATCAACAAAAAACCTAATTTTAGTATTATATATATAAATTTAAACTTATAAATTAATAATATTTCATTATATTATTTTTTAGTATATAAAATTACCCATCATTATGAAAATTACATTGAAATAACAAATTCTCCCTAATACAATAAATTTTATAGAACTGATGGTATTCTAAATCATCAAATATTAATGGCTTTGAGGCCCACAACATTCAATTTATCATTTTATTTTTTTATTAATGGCCTTATTCAATGCAAATATATATTTACTCTTGCCTTACTAGTACATATCCCTAATTTCCACTGATGTTCTCCTAATTAATGACCAAGTTACTAGGTAGTCCATGTGACAATTATAATTTTATTTCTCTCTTTTATTGAGGATGAATTTTATACCCTCCCATGATGTGGGATTTCTAAAATAGTATGTATCAAAAAATATATCACTATGATCTTGTATAAATTGTGAGGATGATATTTAAATAAACTAGGGTGAATGTGATTCCCTGAATATAAAATTTATAAATAATGTATTTGATAGAGTGTATAACACATGACACCAATTGTGCAAGGTAATATAATATACTGATTTTTTATAATATAAATACTATATAAAATAGATTCTATAAATTTCAAAGCATGAAACATAGAGTTAGATTTTGTTGAATGGAAGAGTGTCCATCATCAATGGTTTTCATTACTCATAAGAATGAGAATTGTTTAACAATAATATATTTTTAAAATATAATGATATATAAAATAGTTGTTAAATTAGTTTGTATGAATATTAGTAACAAACTAATGAAAATTATTTATTATAAAAATATAGAATAACATAATTTCTTGAAAATTATTTTGAAATTATTATAAGAAATAATTGAATATAAAGTGAATATTTGTATAGAAAAATATACTTATGCTCAAGAAGTTGTTATATGATAGTAGATTAAATTAACTGTAATTAGTTAATGATATTAATTTAATATATATATATATTATTAAGGAATATATTTATGATATTCATTCATTATGTTTCATAGACATAATATAATAATAAATTATTTTACACATAAAAAACATTATTAGAAAAGACATTTTACCAGCTTTTAATGGAGAAACCATTTTATAGATAAATTTTGACATTTTAATTGATTTATTATGTCAAAATAACCTTTATATTTTAAATTTAAACATAATAATAAGGTTAGGGTGAATTTTTGATAAATTTTATTGAAATATATCTTTTTTAATGAATTGATAAAAATATTGAATTTCTGTTCAAAACTTTTGTTTCATTTAATTTAATTTCCAGTTAAAAATAAATTATTAATTGGATTTTGAGTTTAATTGCAATTTTTTTCAATTAATACAACTTGTGTTATTTTCATCAATTTCAATTTGAGGTTGAAAATAAAATCATAGAAATATTTTTTACATTGTTTCCTTAAAACCCTACATTATCATCCCCACATTGTCATCACTTCTATAGGATTAAATTTAAATTAATTTATGCCCCTTCTATGAATAGAATTTGAATAAATTGATTGAATAATTGAAATCAGTATAATTTACAATGTCTAAAAAGTCTATATATATTTTTGACAAAAACATATTTGTGAATGAAATTAAAATTAATTAAAATTATTATTGTTATATTATTCATAATGACGAGATAAACAATAAACACATGGGCCCAAATAACTAAGATAAATTCCCATCAATAGTTGGATGAACATTATTCATCCATTCACCTATTATTGTTTATTAATGTTTGTTTTTGAATACTTTTATTAAGTAAAAATTTGGTTACACCTAACTACTTTTTAAAAATACCAAGTGAGTCATTTTCCTCCCTTATAAAAGGCCACAACCTCTCCCAATTCCTTGATCCTCTCAAATCAATTATGATCTGGCATGATCTAAACATACAGATTCCCAAAATCACTCCACTAGACAATGAAAAATCATTTTGAACATAAATTCTTCCGAGGAATCCTTTTGTTATAAACTAAAATTAGTTACCTGATTAAGAGGTATTGTCATCTCTCAAGATTTTTAATTTTGATTCCATTATCCACTCCATTTACTCTTCTTATTTCATGGTTTTATGAAAAAAAAAATATAAGAAATACAATAAGATGTTATTATATTTTGTGTTTAATTGAAATTTACACACACTTCCATCAAATGGGTAATGGACATACTGTTTCTATGTATGTAAAAATCTTGCCTCACGAAATGATAAATATTCTTTTTATCATCACCCCCACTCATGATGTCCATTACAATAGAAACACTATTTATATATGATATATACTATATTTATTATGTATTTATACTTGTTTAGTCATTTTTAACACATGTCACTTTTACTTTCCCTTTATTAATATGATAACATTCGTTTCTGGAAGTGTGGACTATCGTGCGCTTAAAGTGAAGCAATCTGTTCACATGACACTTGTAATGCCTAATAAATTATTATAATTAACAACATAAGACATAAAAAACATCTATATGATATTAATAAAAAATTACTTTTATTGATATATATATATATATAACATTTTTATTACCCTTTTATAGTTCTAAAATGTGATAATGTTATTGGTGGATGTGTGGACAACTTCCCCTTCAACATTATGTGTTTCATTTTTCTTCAAAAAATTTATATATATAAGAATATGTAATTAATTAAAATTATATTTATAATATAGTTATCAATATAAAATTATATGGTGTTACATATGTTTTTCCACAATTATCATTGAAAAATTAGAATGTTTCCCATGCATATGTATGACATATTGTCTCCATGATTGTAACATTGTCTTAGTTTTCATAACCAAATTTAATGAGTGTTTTTAAAATTATAATTGACATACTAAAATTATTATTATTTCATGATTATTATTCTTTAGATTTTATAATATTACCTCTTGGATGATATTTGACCTGCAAATGTTGGTTTGGACCAACAAACCATATTTTTTCTACACAAACGACGTGAAAATTATTGTCTATGTAGTTCTATAAAACTTACTAAAATGTAAAAATATAATGATAAAAATGAAAAAGGTTATCAATAATGTAAACAATTAACATGATTTTATTATAAATGATGTTAATGGATGTTCACCCGAATTAAAAGGAGAGTTAAATGATTTTCATCTATGTTTTTTTACTTCTCTGAGATAAAAGTCATGTTTTAAAATTGTAAATTTTATGTGGTGTATCTAATGATCATTTTTATATATTATATCATTAATTAATTTATCTTCATGGTATTTAAAATAGTCATTTAATATTATTCAATCTTGAGGGTTATGATTGAAAATGTTTCAATGTTGTTTTTGACACTTTGGAATGTTTGAAAATTATTTTCCTCAAAAATAACATTAAGGATAATTCAATTGTATTTTGATACGAGGAAAATATATTAAAAATTTTTAGCACCACATTTTATTTTCTATAATATGGTTATTCATTACCATTTTCATGAATTATTATTATTTTTTCACTCTTTAGGTCTCAAAATTTTTTACAATTGTTTTTTGAAAACCCAACGATATTTCTTAATTTAGTTGGTGATACTATTTTCTAAAAAATCACATATTTTATTAGGTTGTTTCCAAAAAAATTATAAGGGTTTGGTAAATTTATTTTTATCCTTTGTTTATTTACCATT
Organism: Viscum album; assembly: GCA_963277665.1. Classification (NCBI taxonomy): domain Eukaryota; kingdom Viridiplantae; phylum Streptophyta; class Magnoliopsida; order Santalales; family Viscaceae; genus Viscum; species Viscum album. The sequence continues at coordinate 357,470,572 of OY728126.1, read as the reverse complement.
GTCTTCAAAGGAATCTACTTTTAACTTTTTGAGAAAGGAATTTTTCAAACCCTTATATGTAGAAAAGGAATGTTCTTTTTTCCTCATACATATTCTACATATTTACCTGCAATCATTTAATTGATTAATCCATTGCATGTATAAAAGTCTACCTTTTCAAGAAAATGATTTTAAATGTTATTTTCAAAGAAAATGTTTTTAAAAAATAATTACAATACTAAAGGATATTTTTTTCAATAATTATTTTAAAATATATTTTCTTATTATTCATAATAATTATCCACAAAAACCCTTTATTTTTACTGTAATTTGGATTTATTGTATTGATATTTTCCAAATTTTTCTTGTAGATGGTTTTTTATTTATTTTTCCAAGGATAGTACTCACATTCATTTCCATGAATCAATTATTATTTCTAATTAAATATTTTGACTCTTATGATCATTGAACATTATATTTCCCCAAATTGTCAATTTTATTTATCATGTATATTAATATTGCCTAAAAAAATACCACTTTACATATGGTTTTAACTTTTATAGTTAATTGATTGTTTGCTGAAATATTGATAATTCAAAATACATTATTAAATGTTTACATTTTATATTCCAAATTATTTTGATTGTTTGATATAAGGAATGGCTTGGAATAATATTAAGGGGTGGAACCTGGAAATTATATATCTTATTGATCCACTTATAGGTTCTCATGGGACAAATAAGATGTGTAAATTAAAAGAATTCCCACCTATATTTTTAAACCATCCTATTAAATGTCTTGATGATATAATTATTCAAATACCTTAGACCTGAAGTCCATTAATAAATAATTTCCCTCATATATGTTTTATTTTTATTCCTCTATTATATCTTGCATCAACATGTGGACAGATATATTTCATTTTTAGTTAGTTAAATGGAATGTGTTTTTGTTTCTTACAGTTCCATATTTAGTTTTCACTATATATTTATTTTAATTAAATATTTTCAAATATTAAATTGACATATTTTTTACACATATACATTTAGTTTATTGATTACACCACATCTGTGTTCAGTTATTTACCATTCCATATTGACTATTATGATTGATTCATTTTTCTATCCAGTATAATTTACCCTTGTTGGGCCTTTGATCTCACTATTATTATGTTTCCTTTTATCGGAATACATGAAGCGTACAATTAAAGATATGAAAGGATTTATTAAATGGAGTAATGTTTTCCTTGAAGTTATATGTTTATAAAAAAGAAATATTTATGTTGTAAATAGTGTCTTCTTATATAATACAAGTATCATTTATGTAATTTGTTTACCAGTGCTACAAAATTAATCATTACATTGGTAATTGATTCCATGTAATAATGAAAATATAATTAGTAGAAAAAAACAACTCCGAACATTATAAGGTTGGGTCACTACAATGGCTGAGACCCAAATAAATTGCATTGGACATTGGTTTCAAATATATGTATTATAAATTTACGTCAAATAGATATTGAAATGATATTTGTTTGATGAATTGTGAATTGATAATGTGAAATGGGTCAAAAAATTTCATGGGATGAATAATTTGTTGATGTTGGGGTGTCCTCACGAATAAGAGGGTTTGTGTGGTTAAATAAAAAAGTACATGATCAAGAGATAAATCTTTACTAATTAATTTATGAATTTCTATATACAAATCCATTAAAAAAATTTCTCGATATATTTTAAACAATGATATTGTTGGTCTACTGAGTCGTACTCACACCCTACATGGGATACATGATCGTTACCTAGATTGATTTCATGGTTCCATGACAGGTTATGTGAAAATTCCTTATGATAGATGAATGATATAGGATGGAGAAATGATGAGGGAAATAGAAGTAGTTTAGGACCTGATTGGAAGTTTTCATTGTCTTTATTATTTGATTTATTTTTTATATTTTAAATACTTTATCATTGAATATATATTGTTTAGATTCATATTATATTACCAATTTTGGATATCTTGGTGTAAAGGTACTGTTCAATTTATGGTTAGACGTTATTCGGGTATTGTTTTATTATTTTCCACAGATGTATTACTCTAATAAAATATGGTATAGTCTCCCCATGATTGATATAATACCCATGATGAATTTAGTAGCCTCTAGCATATGGGGAGACTAGGTTGAGTTCTTGTGGTGGTTAGGCTTGGGGAATCGGTGTGTGGATCCCAGGTCAAGATATTTCCTAAATCACTACGATGGATTTTATGAAATTATATACATCTTATTTTCTAAAAAAATAGATAATATTTTAGATCCATTAAATCAACATCTTTCTTGGATGGATATATAATTTAAAATTTTAATCGTTATCTAAGATAACCTCGATCATATCAGTGTTAGATATTTATGTTAATCTAATTCAATTTATTAAAACTCTCTCATTATAAATTTCAAACCCTTGGTTTTTTCAATTCATTTCTTACACATAATTTTATATCAGCACATCATCTTCATTTTCAGACATAATCAATATATAGTTAGTTTATTAATAATTATGCTGAGAAAATAAGGGTTTTAAACATTATATGTTGATTCCCATGTCTTTACATGTCCTTCCTAAAATGATTGGATCTTATTTAATACTCATTATCGATGAGGTTTTTTTGATGTTTTTTGTATTTAAGTAATATAACGTCTTCTAATTCATATTATTTGTAATCTAGTGGGTAGTAATATTCTTTTTTAGTTATACCAATCCTATATTAACATGAAACACTAATTTTTTATACCACATATAATTTAAAAACAATTAAAAAATAATTTGTCGATTAATTTATCTATAGTGATACTAACAGAAAATTGTAAATTCATATATTCCATCTACCATTATTCAATCTTATGTCTTTTTATTTTTATCATGAACCATGTAAAACCATCAGTAATTTTTATCACATAGTTATGTTTCATGACTACACTACCCATGAAATTATATAAAGTGATACTATATATAGACAATATTCATGAGAGTAAGATAGTGTGATTATTGGTGTTGTGAAAAGTCTCTAATTAATCTATATGACTCATTCATCATATAAAATTTTCCAAAAAAAAAGATTTATACCACTCTATGATATCGTGATTCTAGGTTGTTTAGTTATGAGAAAATATCCTATAATATACAAATTGTACCCTGAATTGTAAGTCATATGTTCTTTTTAATAACTTCCATTATGTTTCATGTGTCTACATGTTATTGATTGCAGGTTCAATGATATTTATAGAATTTGATATGAAAATTAAATTGACATGTTCCTGTATGTCACAGAGCATGTGTTGCGCCATTGTGGTTGGAATGTAGTTTGGTAGTAGATCCTAGGCCATGGGGGTCTAGAGATCGAAAATTATTATATTTCTATCTCATGAAAGGTACCTTCAATATGAAGTATGTTTGGGGAATAATTTCTAGTGGTGAGGAATTGGTTTCATTTACTCATATGGGGTAGAAATTGTGTGGAGATAGGTTGTGGTTGTAACACCCCAGGTAAATAAAGAATATGACATTTTCATATTTATCCATATTTGTGAATAAAATATTAATATTACTTTAAAGTGGACGCTATGCACGATGGCATACCCAATACGCAACAATGAGTTTCTTGGGAATCTTGCATTGCACTCTAATAATAAAATAATATTATTTTAAATGGTAGTTAACGCCTAGCCGTTGTAATGGCGGGAATGAACAAAACTAACTAAAAAATGATTATATATGTTTTTCAAATATTTTTACTCTTTACAATAAATGTTATAGGATTAAAAATGCGAATGAATCCAATTTTAAGCGTAAACATTCCAATATTCTTTAAAAGGTCGATTAACAGCCTTTTGATGGCGAACCTATTTTAAATCCACTTTCTGCCAATTTTATGTGTTATATTTGACAGAATAAAATTCTTCTTTAGAATCGGGACATCAAAATTTACTTTGTGTAAATTTTTGGTATTTTTCCGAAAAAGTTCAATTTTTAATGAATAGTGAAAACTGTTGTATTTTAATTCAAAACCTCTTTTTAATATAATTTATTTATATGATTATATTATCTTTTGAATTGGTTTTAAAGTGAAATTAGAATATATTTTTACCATTTAATCAAATATTGGTCATTGGAATTAATTTCACTTTGAAATTTGACTTAAACTAGTGTCAATCTTTTGATATATATTGTTTCATAAAAACACGTATTTGTTATGACAGCGGGAATTAATTATTAAATTAATTAATTTAACTTATATGTTATTAATTTTTTAAAATAGACATCATTTTTGAATTCGGAATATCAAATATAGCTTATGGTGAATTTTTGTTAATTTTATGAAAAACTTCAATTTTTGATGAATAGTGAAACCACTAAGTGGTACTTATAAAAACTGATTTTCCGTTTAAATGAAATTTTGCCACCTTTCTGTTTTGAATTTCAAAAATCCGACATACATGGTTGTAATTAAGAAGTAAAATGTGGTTCAATGGGATTAGAATAATGTTTTTGGTGAATAGTAACTTATTAAGTTTTTAATCGTGATTAGAGGTAATTAGTGTAGTTTAAGGTAAGAATAATGTTTTAATAAAATGAAATGACCTAGACACATGTCCTACCATCATTGGATGTGTCATGGCCGACCAAGACAATTCATGGGTCAACTTGGGGATCCCATGGAGCCACTTTGGTTGGAAAATGACATAAATTCCTTTTTATTTAATGTTAAAGTAAAAATGACACAAACATGAGATGTTTTACTAAAACAATTTTTACATGGGGTTATAAAAGTCAGCTTTTAATTTTTATCTCCAAATTCTATGGAATAGTATAAAATGAATATATACTGGATATATATTATATTTAAAACATCAATACTATTCTGGATATGACATACCTATAACTACATGGAAAATTATTTTCCAACAAGTTCAATTTTTGACTCATGTACCAAACATCGACAAAAACGTCTGATATGAACTAATATTATGAACCAATTATTATAACATTAAAATATGTGATATGAATTTAATAATAATCTTTATAGGAGGCCCTTAAGAAATTATAAATTTACCAATGTTTATTATTCATGAATATAAAGAAACGAACAAGACAGGTTGGACTTGAGGTAAGGGACCCTACCCCTCTCTTTCTTTTTAAGTACACTCTTTTATGTCATTCTTTTTAAGCTCATATTTCTTGTGACCGGGATGTTCTTTTATATTACTACTACTGTAATTATTATTTTCATATGATGAGAGACCCTATTCTATCTCATCAATCCATTTTGGAAGTTTTGAGTGGCGCCGTTAGGCTGCCGAATTTTCGTAAGAGATCTAACCTCTCTCTTTCTTTTTAAGTACTCTCCTTTATGTCACTTATTTTAAGCTCCTATTTTCTATGTTGGGGGATGTTCTTTTATATTCCTCTTTCTGTAAACATTATTTTAATATGATGAGAGACCCTATTTTATCTCATCGATCCATTTTTGTATGTTTTAAGTGGCGCCGTTAGGCTGCCGAGTTTTCGTAAGGGATTTTTCATCTCACTTTTTTTCCTGTGAGATTTATGCTACATTTCCCACAATTTCCTTTGAGTGGTTTATGTACTACCCATCATTTTAATCATTGTGTAATATACTTTCATTTATGAGTATTTACATCAATGTTGTATTGTCCTTCTTTCACGGGGTGCATGTCTTGAAAGATACCCATGTCGGTAAGGGAACCTTTCACCCTCCTCTTTTTAAAATACTTCTTTTGTTATGTCTTTTAATTCACATACTATTATGTTGGGATATGTTCTTCTATATCCTTATTGATTTAAATTTTATGTCCATGTGATGAGATACCTTTTTTTATCTCTCATCAACTCATTTTATGAATTTTGTAGTGACGCTGTTAGGCTGTCAAATTTTTTCAAGGGAACTTCTTAACCCAAATTTGATTCTTTGGGATAAACTTGTACTCCTTGAATATGTCGTTCTATGAATATGTGTGAATATCCTCTGATTGTTTTACACTTAATATCCACTTATATTTCGTGTATTCATTTTTCACACATAATTATGTAATTTATTTATCCTTAATCCAAGGATATCGTCTTTGTATGGGACTTCGTCTCAATATCCTTTCATTGAGGCATATTTTGTTTTATACACAACCATCTTTTATACAGTGTATGAACCCATTTGACTTTTACATTTATTCAAAATGATTCTTTTTTTATACGAAGCATTTACTAAACGACAAAAGGGAATGTTTTTGTCGTACGTATGCGGTGACAATGACTTCTCCGCTGTCGTGACCATGATCTGAGTTTCGGCTTCCCCTACAAGCCATACCTTTTTTTTAAAAGAAAAAAAATACCATGTTTTACTTTTCTTTTATTTTAGTATTGAAAATGGTTTTCATAATGTTTTTATATCAATGTATTGTATTGGTATCTTGTTATTGAAAGGTGGAAATGTTATGTTTCCTTTATGAATGTTTTATGTGATACGATTATGTTATGGTTCTTGGGAATTGTTATGAAGACGGGTGGTTCTGTGATAAACTAAGTGCAGGTGAGCCTAATATAGCTCTCCAATGCATTGGGTAACGCGAAGGAGTGAAACATTAAGGTTTCTCCAAATAGATTTAGGGAATATACTGTGGTGGGTATTCCAAACGTAACCAAGAGGGTTACTCCCTACGTAAGAATGTTGTGAATACCTCAAGTTACCTTTTATGTCTTATGATTTCTATGATTAATTCATGATTTGATGAGGTATGTTAAAGTGATTATGTTTTATGGGTAAAGTATGATTTCATTCTTATGTATATATGAACTCATGTTTCTTTTCCATATTTTTATAACCCTTACTGAGCTTTTTATGCTCATCCCAAGTTATTTTTGAAATTTTTTTCACAGGTCAAGGTAAAGGTACAAGATATGATGATAGTGTCAAGGATGTGTCAAGAAAGAATCCATGTTTTACTTTAAATATGTTTCTGTAGATGGTAAAAATGAATACTATCTTTATGTAACCACTTTGTTTAAATGTGGAATATAATGCAAGTTTTATGATCTAATTCTCTAAAACTCTAAACCTGAAAAGATCCTCGATGTGTAATCTTGTAATAACTCAAGATTAAGTAAGGTTTAAGGCTGGGTCCTTATAGTTGGTATCAGAGGTCGGTTTAGATAACTTTAGAGGTTAGGGTATCCTCTAAGCGTAAGTGACATTACCATAATGGTTAGGATTTCAGAAAGAGTCCTAGTTTCAGATAAAGTGAATAAGTAAGTATATCTTAGTGGTTATCTTCCTCATTAGTGCATGATGGTTTTGTTGATATACTCACACTGACATTTCTGTTTTTAGTGAATGGATGGATCTAGCAGGCACCAAAGTGACAATAGGTTTGAAGGAAACTGTGGTGGTTCTCTGATTAAGAGACTGGATGAAATGGGGTATGCAATGAGGAAACTCGTGGTTTTTCTAAACCAACTATCAAGGAGTCATGATCATCCACTTGAACCTTGGTATGTTCTGTAATGCATCATGTACGAGATGACCAATCTATGTGGAAGTTCAGGTAATAATTATAAAGGTAACCATTAGGGTTTATATGATCCTTACTTTTGAGGTAATTATGGGTTATTATATGTTATGATGGAATATGAAAGGAATGAGATAAACTTGAGGTTAAAATATGTTATGATCATTTTTGAAGATTTTATCTCGTCTTGGGGAATGTTTTAATAATTATGTAGTTTTGGAAAAAGGACAACACACAGACCATGTGACAACTCGTTGCGTCGGACAAAGCTGTGGGAATCGAACCCACAACCAATGTGCGACTGGTATTTATCGCCTACCACTGGACTACGTGAAGTCCCTGGTTAGTTTGACTGATTCTTTTTAGTTAGATGATTTTTTGAATTAAGAGTAAGTTGATTTTGGGTTATCTATGGAAATTTATTAACCTATCATGGAGGATATGTGATTAGGTTAATTACTTTTCAATACAAGACTTTAGGAGAAACTGATGTTGTTTGGAGATAAATGTTACGATTTAACTTGGAAGACCATGTGACTAAATCCTTCAAATATTTGGGTTTCAATCTTAGTTTGGTTTACTTTGAAGAATTTTATGGACAAATTGTTTATTGAATGGTGTTTTTTGAACTTTGGGTATTATCTAATCTTGTAATAACCTTTTTGGTTTTGGTTTTGGTTAAGGTATAAAGATATGGGAAGTATATAGTTCTCTTTTGTGGATCAGGTGATCCTCTAGAAGTTTATTATATTACTCTTAATGTGAACAAGTCTTCCTAAATACTCGTCTTTTGGGGAAAGTATGAGTTCGTGTAAGAAATCTAGTAAAAGTTGAAAGTCAACATGACAAGTATGTATGTTTCCTTAAGATCAAAAATAAATTCCTCAATGAAGAGTAACTTAAAACAAAAATGTTTTTTGTTAACTTTTCCTACTGGGGAGTCGAATACCATTTAACCCATCACAAGTTTGTGATTTTCTTATGGTTAACTTTCTTCTAGACATGTTTACTATCACTCTCCATCAGAACATGACCCTTTGTTTTTTCCTCCATGTCCATATTTTCATACTTGGAATCCAAGTATGGGTTAACTCGGGTGACCTTTGTACTTATCTTTCTTTACTTTAAAGTGATTGTTTTACTGACTCTTTTTCCTATGTGGGATTTTCAGTGAAGTTTCCAAGCCCAATTTTAAAAATTGCAAGGACGCAATTCCCAAAAGGGGGGAAGGATGTAACACCCTAGGTAAATAAAGAATATGACATTTTCATATTTATCAATATTTGTGAATAAAATATTAATATTACTTTAAAGGGGACGCAATGCATGATGGCGTACCCAATACGCAACAATGAGTTTCTTGGGAATCTTGCATTGCACTCTAATAATAAAATAATATTATTTTAAATGGTAGTTAACGCTTAGCCGTTGTAATGGCGGGAATGAACATAACTAACTAAAAAATGATTATATATGTTTTTCAAATATTTTTACTCTTTACAATGAATGTTATAGTATTAAAAATGTGAATGAATCCAATTTTAAGCATAAACATTCCAATATTCTTTAAAAGGTTGATTAACCGCCTTTTGATGGAGAACCTCTTTTAAATCCACTTTTTGACAATTTTATGTGTTATACTTGACAAAATAAAATTATTCTTTAGAATCGGGACATCAAAATTTACTTTGTGTAAATTTTTGGTATTTTTCCAAAAAAGTTCAATTTTTAAAGAATAGTGAAAAATGTTGTATTTTAATTCAAAACCTCTTTTTAATATAATTTATTTATATGATTATATTATCTTTTGAATTGGTTTTAAAGTGAAATTAGAATATATTTTTACCATTTAATCAAATGGTGGTCATTGAATTAATTTCACTTTGAAATTTGACTTAAACTAGTGTCAATCTTTTGATATATATTGTTTCATAAAAACACGCTATTTGTTATGACAGCGGGAATTAATTATTAAATTAATTAATGTAAATTATATGTTATGAATTTTGTAAAATAGACATCATTTTTGAATTCAGAATATCAAATATAGCTTAGGGTGAATTTTTGGTAATTTTCTGAAAAACATCAATTTTTGATGAATAGTGAAACCACTAAGTGGTACTTATAAAAACTGATTTTCCGTTTAAATGAAATTTTTCCACCGTTGTGTTTTGAATTTCAAAAATCCAACATAAATGGTTGTCATTAAGAAGTAAAATTTGGTTTAATGGGATTAGAATAATTTTTTTGGTGAATGGTAACTTATTAAGTTTTTAATCACGATTAGAGGTAATTAGTGTAGTTTAAGGTAAAAATAATGTTTTAATAAAATTAAATGAACTAGAAACATGTACTACCCTAATTGGATGTGTCCTGGCCGACCAAGACAATCCATGGGTTAAATTGGGGACCTCATGGAGCCACTTTGGTTGGAAAATGACATAAATACCTTTTTATTTATTGTTAAAGTAAAAAATGACACAAACATGAGATGTTTTACTAAAACAATTTGTACATGGGGTTATACAAGTCATATTTTTTACTATAAATATTCATTGGAAATATAAAATGATTTCCTACATCATAGTGATTTTTTATAATTTTTAGACATTAAATAAATTAAATTATTTATGACATCATGATGATGTAGTGATGACCTCATTATTTAACGATTTAAATAAAATGGAAAGATAATGTAAAATCTAAGACCTAAACATGTCCAAAACCTATTGGATGGGTGTATTTTGAACCCTTATCACCTTATCCTCGAAACACATCAATGTGGGACCATTAAAATCTGAAACTCGTTCTAAAATTAAGTAACATTTCATTACTTTCCAAGGGTGCCCCTCCTCTCCTCTTATAAAAGTCCCCCACCTCTACCTCCTTACCCACACTTCAAAAGCCTTTTCCTCGGCCAAACCCTGCCCATTTTGTCTCTCCAAATCCCTCTCTAACTCCTGGAAGTCTCACTTTGGGCAGAAGTTTTCCCAAGGAATCCTTTGATCTCAAACCAAAGGGAGTTACCCGATTTTAAGGTAATGTCTTCACTTGTGTCCTTCTGTTTTATTTTGCTTCTCCAACCCCCTAAACTCTTTTTATTCATTTATTTTGTAACAAATCCAGTATCTTCAATATACTAGGATGTTTTTATAAGAATTATTCGAGCTAAAACTACACACACCTACATCTAATGGTTAAATAACATATTGTTTCTGTGGATGGTGAATTTCTGCCTCACGAAACGATGATTGTTCAACATTCTTCTAACACCTTCAAAGGTATCAATTAAGATGGCACTATATTTATATATGATATATAATATGTTTATGTTTTACTTAAGCTTTTGTATTTTTCATTTATGGCATACCTTTATGGTTTCCATTATGGGTAAACGCGATATCTTCATTTATGGAAATGCGGACTACCGCCCCCTCAAAGTGATTTGATTCGTTAATACTATATGTGGTAAGTATAAAGGATATATATAATGATATTATATATGATACCATACGGGAATTAAAATACTATTATGTATAATTATGTTTTAATTCCATTAAATATGAAATAGAAATGGAAGTAGCGTTCATGCGTACGTATGGCTTACCGTCTCCATGAACGGTACATTTCATTTCTTATCTCAAAATGTTATGTACTATTATAAGTACATATATATAATGGATATATATGTAATATATTACATCTAAATTATGGATACAATTCTGTAATTATAATATATATATATATATATCTCATTTTGTTTTAATTCCATTAATATGACAAAAAATGAAAGTAGCGTTCATGTGTACGTACGGACTACCGTCTCCATGAACGGTGCTTTTAATTTTTATCCCCAAATGCTAAAGAATAGTATAAAATGAATATATACTGGATATATATTATATTTAAAACATCAATACTATTCTAGATATGATGTACCTATAACTACATGGAAAATTATTTTCCAACAAGTTCAATTTTTGACTCATGTACCAAACATCGACAAAAACGTCTGATATGAACTCATATTATTAACCAATTATTATAACATTAAAATATGTGATATCAACTGAATAATAATATTTATAGGAGTTACTTAAGCAATTATAAATTTACCAATGTTTATTATTCAGGAATATAAAGAAACGAACAAGAAAAGTTGGACTTGAGGTAAGGGACCCTACCCCTCTCTTTCTTTTTAAGTCCACTCTTTTATGTCATTCCTTTTAAGCTCATCTTTCTTGTGATCGGGATGTTCTTTTATATTAATACTACAGTAATTTTTATGTTCATATTATGAGAGACCCTATTATCTCTCATCAATCCATTTTGGATGTTTTGAGTGGCGTCGTTAGGCTGCCGAATTTTCGTAAGAGATCTAACCTCTCTCTTTCTTTTTAAGTACTCTCCTTTATGTCACTTATTTTAATCTCCTCTTTGTTATGTTGGGGGATGTTATTTTATATTCATATTTATGTAAACATTATTTTAATATGATTAGAGACCCTATTTGATCTCATCGATCCATTTTTGTATGTTTTAAGTGGCGTCGTTAGGCTGCCAAGTTTTCGTAAGAGATTTTTCATCTCACTTTTATTCCCGTGAGATTTATGCTACATTTTCCACAATTTCCTTTGAGTGGTGTATTTACATCCCATTATTTTACTCATTTTGTAATATAATTTCATTTATGAGTATTTACATCAATGTTGTATTTTCCTTCTTTCACGGGGTGCATGTCTTGAAAGATACCCATGTCGGTAAGGGAACCTTTCACCCTCCTCTTTTTAAAAGACTTATTTTGTTATGAATTTTAATTCACATACTATTATGTTGGGATATGTTCTTCTATATCCTTATTGATTTAAATTTTATTTCCATGTGATGAGATACCCTTTTTATCTCTCATCAACTCATTTTATGAATTTTGTAGTGACGTCGTTAGGCTGTCAAATTTTTGCAAGGGAACTTCTTAACCCAAATTCGATTCTTTGGGATAAACTTGTACACCTTGAATATGTCGTTATATGAATATGTGTGAATAACCGTTGATTGTTTTACACTTAATATCCACTTATATTTCGTGTATTCATTTGTCACACATAATTATATAATTGATTTATCCTTAATCCAAGGATATCGTCTTTATATGGGACTTCTTCTCAATCTCCTTTCATTGAGGTATATTTTGTTTTATACACAACCTTATTTTATATGGTTTATAAACCCCTTTGACTTTTACGTTTATTCAAAATGAATCTTTTTTATACGAAGCGTTTACTAAACAACAAAAGGGAATGTTTTTTTCGTACGTATGTGGCGACAATGACTTCTCCGCTGTCGGGACCATTATTTGAGTTTCGGCTTCCTCTACAAGGCATACCTTTTTTTAAAAGAAAAATAAATACCATGTTTTACTTTTCTTTTATTTTGGTATTGAAAATGGTTTTCATAATATTTTTATATCAATGTGTTGAATTGATATCTTGTGATTGAAAGGTGGAAATGTTATGTTTCTGTTATGCATGTTTTATGTGATACGATTATGTTAGGGTTCTTGGGAATTGTTATAAAGATGGGTGGTTCCATGATAAACTAAGGGTGGGTGAGCCCGATATAGCTTTCCAATGCATTTGGTAACGCCAAGGAGTGAAACATTAAGGTTTCTCCGAAGAGATTTATGGAATATACTGTGGTGGGTATTCCAAATGTAAGCAAGAGGGTTACTCCCTACGTAAGAATGTTATGAATGCCTCAAGTTACCTTTTATGTCTTATGATTTATATGATTTATTCATTATTTGATGAGGTATGTTAAAGTGATTATGTTTTATGGGTAAATTATGATTTCATTATTATGTATATATGAACTCATGTTTCTTTTCCATATTTTTATAACCCTTACTGAGATTTTTATGCTCATCCCAAGTTATTTTTGAAATTTTTTTCACAGGTCAAGGGAAAGGTACATGATATGATGAGAGTGTCAAGGAAGTGTCAAGAAAGAATCCATGTTTTATTTTAAATATGTTTCCCTTGCTGGGAAAAATGAATATTATCTTTATGTAACCACTTTGTTTAAATGTGGAATATAATGCAAGTTTTATGATCTAATTCTCTAATGCTATAAACCTCAAAAGATCCCCAATGCTTAATCTTGTAATAACTCAATATTAAGTAAGGTTTAAGGTTGGGGCCTTATAGTTAGTATCAGAGGTCGGTTTATATATCTTTAGAGGTTATGGTATTCTCTAAGAATAAGTGACATTACCATAATGGTTAGGATTTCAGAAAGAGTCCTAGTTTTAGATAAAGTGAATAAGTAAGTATATCTTAGTGGTTATCTTCCTCATTAGTACATGATGGTTTTGTTGATATACTCACACTGACATTTCTGTTTTTAGTGAATGGATGGATCTAGAAGGAACCAAAGTGACAATAGGTTTGAAGGAAACTGTGGTGGTTCTCTGATTAAGAGACTAGATGAAATGGGGTATTCAATGAGGAAACATGTGGTTGTTCTAAACCAAATATCAAGGAGTCATGATCATCCACTTGAACCTTGGTATGTTCTGTAATGCATCATGTATGAGATGACCAATCGATGTGGAAGTTTAGGTAATAATTATAAAGGTAACCATTAGGGTTTATATGATCCTTACTTTTGAGGTAATTATGGGTTATTATATGTTATGATGTAAAATGAAAGGAAAGAGATAAACTTGAGGTTAAAATATGTTATGATCATTTTTGAATATTTTATCTCATCTTGGGGAATGTTTTAAGAATTATGTAGTTTTGGAAAAAGGACAACACACAGACCGTGTGACAACACTTCGCGTCGGACAAAGCTGTGGGAATCGAACCCACAACCAAAGTGCGACTGATATTTATCGCCTACCACTGGACTACCTAAAGTCCCTGGTTAGTTTGACTGATTCTTTTTAGTTAGATGATTTTATGAATTAAGAGTAAGCTGATTTTGGGTTATCTATGGAAATTTATTAACCTATCATGGAGGATATGTGATTAGGTTAATTACTTTTCAATACGAGACTTTAGGAGCAACTGATGTTGTTTGGAGATAAATGTTATGATTTAACATGGAAGACTATGTGACTAAATCCTTCAAATATTTGGGCTTCAATCATAGTTTGGTTTACTTTGAAGAATTTTATGGACAAATTGTTTATTGAATGGTGTTTGTTGAACTTTGGGTATTATCTGATCTTGTACTAACCTTTTTGGTTTTGGTTTTGGTTAGGGTCTAAAGATATGGGAAGTATATAGTTCTCTTTTGTGGATTAGGTGATCCTCTAGAAGTTGATTATAGTACTCTTAATGTGAACAAGTATTCCTAAATACTCGTCTTTTGGGGAAAGTATGAGTTCCTGTAAAAAAATCTAGTAAAAGTTGAAAGTCAACATGAAAAGTAAGTATGTTTCCTTAAGATCAAAAATAAATTCCTCAATGAAGAGTAACTTAAAACAAAAATGTTGTCTGTTAACTTTTCCTACTGGGAAATCGAATACCGTTTAACCCATCACAAGTTTGTGATTTTCTTATGGTTAACTTTCTTCTAGACATGTTTACTATCACTCTCCATCAGAACATGACCCTTTGTTTTTTCCTCCATGTCCATATTTTCATACTTGGAATCCTAGTATAAGTTAACTCGGGTGACCTTTGTACTTATCTTTCTTTATTTTAAAGTGATTGTTTTACTGGCTCTTGTTCTGATGTGGGATTTTCAATGAAGTTTCCAAGCCCAATTTTAAAAATTGCGAGGACACAAATCCCAAAATGGGTGAAGGATGTAACACCCCATGTAAATAAAGAATATGAAATTTTCATATTTATCGATATTTGTGAATAAAATATTCATATTACTTTAAAGGGGACGCTATGCACGATGGCGTACCCAATACGCAACAATGAGTTTCTTGGGAATCTTGTGTTGCACTCTAATAATAAAATAATATTATTTTAAATGGTAGTTGACACCTGGCCGTTGTAATGGTGGGAATGAGCAGAACTAACTAAAAAATTATTATATATGTTTGTCAAATATTTTTACTCTTTACAATGAATGTTATAGGATTAAAAATGTGAATGAATCTAATTTTAAGCCTAAACATTCCAATATTCTTTAAAAGGTCGATTAACCGCCTTTTGATAGAGAACATCTTTTAAATCCACTTTTTGACAATATAATGTGTTATATTTGACAAAATAAAATTCTTCTTTAGAATCGGGACAACAAAATTTACTTTGTGTAAATTTTTGGTATTTTTCTGAAAAAGTTCAATTTTTAATGAATAGTGAAAAATGTTGTATTTTAATTCAAAACCTCTTTTTAATATAATTTATTTATATGATTAGATTATCTTTTGAATTGGTTTTAAAGTGAAATTTGAATATATTTTTACCATTTAATCAAATAGTGGTCATTGGAATTAATTTCACTTTGAAATTTGACTTAAACTAGTGTCAATCTTTTGATATATATTGTTTCATAAAAACACGCTATTTGTTATGACAGCGGGAATTAATTATTAAATTAATTAATGTAACTTATATGTTATTAATTTTTTAAAATAGACATCATTTTTGAATTCAGAATATCAAATATATCTTAGGGTGAATTTTTGGTAATTTTCTGAAAAACATCAATTTTTGATGAATAGTGAAACCACTAAGTGGTACTTATAAAAACTGATTTTCCGTTTAAATGAAATTTTGCCACCTTTGTGTTTTGAATTTCAAAAATCCGACATAAATGGTTGTCATTAAGAATTAAAATGTGGTTCAATGGGATTAGAATAATTTTTTTGGTGAATAGTAACTTATTAAGTTTTTAATCGCGATTAGAAGTAATTAGTGTAGTTTAAGGTAAAAATAATGTTTTAATAAAATTAAATGAACTAGAAACATGTACTACCCTAATTGTATGTTTCTTGGCCGACCAAGACAATCCATGGGTCAAATTGGGGATCTCATGGAGCCACTTTGGTTGGAAAATGACATAAATACCTTTTTATTTATTGTTAAAGTAAAAAATGACACAAACATGAGATGTTTTACTAAAATAATTTGTACATGGGGTTATACAAGTCATATTTTTGACTATAAATAGTCATTGGAAATATAAAACTATTTCCTACATCATAGTGTTTTTTTATAATTTATAGACATTATATAAATTAAATTATTTATTACATCATGATGATGCAGCGATGACCTCATTATTTAACGATTTAAATAAAATGGAAAGATAATGTAAAATCTAAGACCTACACATGTCCAAAACCTATTTGATGGGTGGATTTCGAACCCTTATAACATTATCCTCGAAAAAAATTAATGTAGGACCATTAAAATCCAAAACTTGTTCTAAAATAAAGTAACATTTCTTTACTTTCCAAGGGTGCCCCTCCTCTCCTCTTATAAAAGGCCCCCACCTCTACCACCTTACCCACACTTCCAAAGCCTTTGGCTTAGCCAACCCATGCCCATTTTGTCTCTCCACATCCCTCTCTAACTCCTGGAAGCCTAATTTTGGGCAGAAGTCTTCCCAAGGAAGCCTTTGAGCTCAAACCAAAGGGAGTCACCCAATTTTAAGGTAATGTCTTCACTTGTGTCCTTTTGTTTTATTTTGCTTCTCCAACCCCCTAAACTCTTTTTATTCATTTATTATGTAACAAATCCAGTATCTTAAATATACTAGGATGTTGTTATAAGAAGTATTCGAGCTACACTTACACACAACTACATCTAATGGTTAAAGAACATACTGTTTCTGTGGATGGCGAATTTCTGCCTCACGAAACGATGATTGTTCAACATTCTTCTAACACCTTAAAAGGTGGCCATTAAGATGGAACTATACTTATATATGATATATAATATGTTTATGTTTTACTTAAGCTTCTGTATTTTTCATTTATGGCATACCTTTATGGTTTCCATTATGGGTAAACGTGATATCTTCATTTAAGGAAGTGCGGACTACCGCCCCCTCAAAGTGATTTGATTCGTTAATACCATATGTGGTATGTATAAAGGATATATTTAATGATATTATATATGATACCATACTGGAATTAAAATACTATTATGTATCATTATGTTTTAATTCCATTAAATATGAAATAGAAATGGAAGTAGCGTTCATGCGTACGTATGGCTTACCGTCTCCATGAACGGTACATTTCATTTCTTATCTCAAAATGTTATGACCTATTATATGTACATATATATAATGGATATATATGTAATATATTACATCTAAATTATGGATATCATTCTGTAATTATAAAATATATATATCTCTCTCTCATTTTTTTTTAATTCCATTAATATGACAAAAAATTAAAGTAGCGTTCATGCGTACGTACGGCCTACCGTCTCCGTGAACGGTGCTTTTAATTTTTATCTCCAAATGCTATGGAATAGTATAAAATTAATATATACTGGATATATATTATATTTAAAACATCAATACTATTCTAGAAATGATGTACCTATAACTACATGGAATATTATTTTCCAACAAGTTCAATTTTTGACTCATGTACCAAACATCGACAAAAATGTCTGATATGAACTCATATTATTAACCAATTATTATAAAATTAAAATATGTGATATCAAATGAATAATAATATTTATAGGATGTCCTTAAGAAATTATAAATTGAACAAAGTTTATTATTCAGGAATATAAAGAAACAAACAAGACAAGTTGGACTTGAGGTAAGGGACCCTACCCCTCTATTTCTTTTTAAGTACACTCTTTTATGTCATTCCTTTTAAGCTCATATTTCTTGTGATCGGGATGTTCTTTTATATTACTACTACTGTAATTTTTATGTTCATATTATGAGAGACCCTATTCTCTCTCATCAATCCATTTTGGAAGTTTTGAGTGGCGTCGTTAGGCTACCAAATTTTCGTAAGAGATCTAACCTCTCTCTTTCTTTTTAAGTACTCTCCTTTATGTCACTAATTTTAAGCTCCTATTTGTTATGTTGGGGGATGTTATTTTATATTCCTCTTTCTGTAAACATTATTTTAATATGATGAGAGACCCTATTTAATCTCATTGATCCATTTTTGTATGTTTTAAGTGGCGTCGTTAGGCTGCCGAGATTTCGTAAGGGATTTTTCATCTCACTTTTATTCCCGTGATATTTATGATACATTTGCCACAATTTCCTTTGAGTGGTGTATGTACTGCCCATTATTTTACTCATTGTGTAATATAATTTCATTTATGAGTATTTACATCAATGTTGTGTTGTCCTTCTTTCATGGGGTGCATGTCTTGAAAGATACCCATGTCGGTAAGGGAACCTTTCACCCTCCTATTTTTAAAAGACTTCTTTTGTTATGTCTTTTAATTCACATATTATTATGTTGGGATATGTTATTCTATATCCTTATTGATTTAAATTGTATGTCCATGTGATGAGATACCCTTTTTATCTCTCATCAACTAATTTTATGAATTTTGTAGTGACGTCGTTAGGCTGTCAAATTTTTGCAAGGGAACTTCTTAACCCAAATTTGATTCTTTGGGATAAACTTGTACTCCTTGAATATGTCGTTCTATGAATATGTGTGAATAACCTCTGATTGTTTTACACTTAATATCCACCTATATTTCGTGTATTCATTTGTCACACATAATTATGTAATTGATTTATCCTTAATCCAAGGATACCATCTTTGTATGGTACTTCATCTCAATCTCCTTTCATTGAGGCATATTTTGTTTTATACACAACCTTCTTTTATATGGTTTATAAACCCCTATGACTTTTACATTTATTCAAAAGGAATCATTTTTATACGAAGCGTTTACTAAACAACAAAAGGGAATGTTTTTGTCATACGTATGCGGCGACAACGAATTCTCCGCTACCGTGACCATTATTTGAGTTTCGGCTTCCTCTACGAGCCATACCTTTTTTTAAAAGAAAAATAAATACCATGTTTTACTTTTCTTTTATTTTGGTATTGAAAATGGTTTTCATAATGTTTTTATATCAATGTGTTGTATTTATATCTTGTGATTGAAAGGTGGAAATGTTATGTTTCCTTTATGCATGTTTTATATGATACGATTATGTTATGGTTATTGGGAATTGTTATGAAGACGAGTGGTTTCGTGATAAACTAAGGGTGGGTGAGCCAGATATAGCTCTCCAATGCATTGGGTAACGTGAAGGAGTGAATCATTAAGGTTTCTCCAAATAGATTTAGGGAATATACTGTGGTGGGTATTCCAAACGTAACCAAGAGGATTACTCCCTACGTAAGAATGTTATGAATGCCTCAAGTTACCTTTTATGTCTTATGATTTCTATGATTTATTCATGATTTGATGAGGTATGTTAAAGTGATTGTGTTTTATGGGTAAATTATGATTTCATTCTTATGTATATATGAACTCATGTTTCTTTTCCATATTTTTTTAACCCTTACTGAGCTTTTTATGCTCATCCCAAGTTTTTTTTGAAATGTTTTTCACAGGTCAAGGGAAAGGTACATGATATGATGATAGTGTCAAAGAAGTTTCAAAAAAGAATCCATGTTTTATTTTAAATATGTTTCCGTTGATGGGAAAAATGAATACTATCTTTATGTAACCACTTTCTTTAGATGTGGAATATAATGAAAGTTTTATGATCTAATTCTCTAAAACTCTAAACCTGAAAAGATCATCAATGCTTAATATTGTAATAACTCAATATTAAGTAAGGTTTAAGGCTGGGGCCTTATAGTGGTGTTGTATCTTTTGGGATAGTATTTAGTGTATTTACATCCAATGATGTGGGTGGTGTAAAAATGGGATCTGATGTTGAGACTCAGTGTCTCAGTTTCCTTATCTCTATTATTTTCTGATTATCATTGTTGATGAGTGTGGGTTTCTATTTAGTGTTACCCAGTGGTTTTAGGATCAGTTTGACTAATTTTTTTGAAAGGAGATATATACTCCGATTATTTCAATTTTTTAGATGGAATCATTTAGTATTCTGTTTACAATATCTCAATCCATATTTCACCATATAATTTGGGAAAAATATATTATTATGTAACATAAAATGGTATATTATAGAAATATATTTTATCATAGAGTATAAATTATATTGTCATTTCAAATTATTTATAATTTTTCAATTCTCCATGTATCCCAATTTCAACCATGTATATTTTTCAAAATCATTTATTTCCCCATTTCAATGACTTGGAATCTAACTAAAAGAGATATGTTCATGTTTATTTGAGGATATTTTACAAAGAATCCTTTATGTTTACTTAGTTATTATATTAAATTTCATGATGTATATATGACTACTTTTTTAAAAAAATAGTTAGTTTCTCATTTTCCTCCATATATAAAATATCTAAAATTTATAATGGGAAATGTCTCTTATGTATGTTATTAAAATACCCTCACATCAAGTGACCAACCTGTGTCTACTAAGAGGTAATCCTCATTAGTAATTATCTTTTTTACACCATTTTCATCCTAGATGAGGTACCTTTGGAGGGAATCAATTACCACAAAATTTCCTAAGGATACTATATGTGTCAACCATAGATTTGACTCTTTGTTGTTAATTTATCATCGTTTCACAATAAGTATGAATTGATATCTCTTTTAATATGTTAAAATATCAAAAAACATAACATTCATCAAAAAAATATAAATATAACATACACTATAAGAATATTCCCCCTTCATACAATATTGTAAATAATTATTAAATGATTTTTATTATCTAATTTACATTTGGAATCTATAATAATTTAAAACATATGTATATCCAAAAAAAATTCTTGGATATTATATAAATATTATATTCATAAATTATATAATGATATTTGACTCATATTTTTACATTATGGAGTTTCTATGACCTTATTGTGACAATATATTATATTATATATATTCATACAAATATCTAATTCCTGTAATTAAAATTTTAGATGTATTTTTTATTAAATCACATTAATGAATTATTAATCTATAAATATTTTATTTATATTTCAATTAAAATGGTGGTGGATAAATTATATTTTTCATGGACTTGTTAATCTCAAGATAAACAATTTAGATATGTTTTTCCCATAAATAAGTATTTCAAATTGTATGGTATATTCTTATGGAGAATACATTTTGTATATAAAAATAGTATCTTTTTTTGGTTTTTATGAAATTAAAATATATTTGGGAATATATTTGGAGCCAATAGATGAGACAGAACATGATTTAGAGGCTTGGTGTGCTAGGGTATTATTTTAATCAAATATAAAATGTTTTTATCACATAGGTTGGATTTCATAATAAAAATTGGATAAATAATAAAAGGAGTCTCATTTCAAAAATTTGAGACATTTGTTGTATCAAGAACATGAGGTTTACCATAGTCACTACCTTAAATAGGTTGACACATGAAGTTCAGGTAAATGAATCTGTTGGAAGATGCATTTTGAAAAAAAAATATTTAAATCATTTTTTTGAATTAAATGACTTAAAATTAGAATACCAAATTAAATATATAGTTATGAAAGATCTCCACATTTAAAAACATAACCCCGATATTGGGGATAAGTTTTTATTTGAACATATAGTTATAAAATCAATATCTGTTGATGATGAACATCCGGAACCATGATAATCGAGGAACATCAAATCATATGATTTCCCTCTAATAGAGATCTTGTTCTTCATTGACGAATGATCCCGTTTGAGGTAGAACTCATAAATTTTTCGATTATTCCCCAATTTATTAAATATATTAGAATGATAAAATGTATATTCTTATTAACATTAAATCAATATTTTTCATGAGAATATATACTATATTGAAATTTTTTATTCTATTATCTCACCCTTGAGCTTCCCAATTTGAATTCTGCAGAAATGAAAACTTGGAAAACATTTGTACCACCATATATATTGGATACTTTTTAGATTTATTCATTGTGATATTCTTCTATTTTACAACATAGTATGAGTTATAAATTTTTTGGTTAAACCATGCTTGATGTGACTAATAGATTCATGTTATATTCACGTAAGTGGAATGAATTTGGAAATCAGGGATCGATTTAGAAGATTTATGAGTTTGGGATGATTTCTTTGTTGATATAAGACTCTAAGAGGATATATTACCCTATGAGAGATGTATAAGGTGAAAATATAATCAGTTTTCTGACCAATGTATGGCTCTAAATGATAAATAAAGGAATTCATTACAATTTTAGGTGGTCTGGATGAAATATTTGAAGTATAGATAATGGATCTCCAATGCATAGGTGTTTAGATGAGTTTCTTGGGAAAACATACTACACACCACATTGTTCAGGTGGACACATAGAATTTTCCTTGATAATATATATCAATAGGTTTTCATTAGATTATATGTTTCACAAGACATGTAGGACCCCCAAAGTGAATGAGACATGGTGCTAGATACTTCGTGTGTACTCCACGAGTGGACACACAAGTGCATGGCTAGGAACATGATTTGTATTGTAACATGACTATAGTACATGGACATGACCCTAAATTTATGATTTTAATCCTGTGTCGGAGGACACACTTTGTACTTGAGTGCAGAAAAACTGATATTTTACAAAGACATGACTAGGATCATGTGAATGATCGAGGTATTTGAGACTTTCCATGTAGTCCTCTTACACATCATGTATAGGTACGTGGTTAGTAACACATATTGCAGTGGGGAAAGAACCATGCCATGTAATGGGACAACATGTCATTTGCGTCAACTTACAAGTTGTATAATCATTATTTATTTTTTAGCAAAATTATAGCAATCATATCTTCATCATTTAGACACGAAAAATGACACAAATGTTGTAACATCCTAGGTAAATAAAGAATAAAGAATTTTCATATTTATTAACATTTACTAATTAAAAATTATTTTTACTTTAAAGGGGTTTCTATTTTCGATAGCGTACCCGATACGCAACAAAGAGTTTATTTGAAGTCTTAGGTTGCACACTAGTAATAAAATAATATTATTTTAAATGGTAGTTAACACGTAGCTATTGTAATGGAGGGAATGAATAGAAATAACTAAAATATGATTATATATGTTTGTTAAATGTTTTTACATTTATCCAATAATGGATAAAGGCTTAAAATAAGAAAAGAATTCAATTTTAGGCATAGATACTCTAATTTTCACTAAAGGTTCACTTATCGACTTTTGATGGAGAACCATAATTAAATATAGTTTTGGTAACTCTTATACATTCTATTGGACCAAATAAAATTCTTCTTTAGAATCAAAACATCAAAATTTACTTTGTGTATTTTTTTGGTATTTTTCCGATAAAGTTCATTTTTTAATGAATACTGAAAAATGTTGTATTTTAATTCAAAACATCTTTTCAATATAATTTGTTTATATGATTATATTATTTTTTTTAATTGGTTTTAAAGTGAAATTAGAATATATTTTTACCATTTAATCAAATAGTGGTCGTTGGAATTAATTTCACTTTGAAATCGGACTTAAACTAGTGTCAATCTTTTGATACTTATTGTTTCATAAAAACACGCTATTTGCTCTGACAACGGGAATTAATTTTTAAATTAATTAATGAAACTTATATGTTTTTAATTTTTTATAATAGGCTTCATTTTTTAATTTGGTTTATCAAATATAGATTAGGGTAAATTTTTGGTATTTTTCTGAAAAACTTCAATTTTTGATGAATAGTGAAACCACTAAGTGGTACTTAAAATACTGATTTTTTGTATAAATGAAATTTTACCACCTCTGTGTTTTGAATTTCAAAAATCCGACATACATGGTTGTCATTAAGATGTATAATGTGGTTCAATGGGATTAAAATAATTTTTTTGTGAATAGTAACATTTAAGTTTATTAATCGTGATTAGAGGTAATTAGTGTAGTTAAGGTAAAAATAATGTTTTAATAATATGAACTAAACATGACACATGTCCTGCCCTTATTGGATGTGTCATGGACGACCCAGACAATCCATGGGTCAACTTGGGGACCCCATGGAGCCACTTTGGTAGGAAAATGACATTAATAACTTTTTATTTAATGTTAAAATAAAAATGTCACAAACATGACATGTTTTACTAAAAAAAGTTAAATGGGGTTATACAAGTCATAATTTTTACTATAAATATTCATTGGAAAGATAAAAATATTTCCTACATAATTATATTTGTTTTATAATTTTTATAAATTAAATAAATTAAATTATTTATGACATCATGATGATGCAGCGATTACCTCATTATTTAACGATTTAAATAAAATGAAAAGATAATGTAAAATCTAAGACTTACACTTGTCAAAGACCGATTGGATGAGTATATTTATAACCCTTATCACCTTATACTTGAAATATATCCTTTTGGGACCTTTAAAATCCTAAAATCATTATATAATAAAGTAATATTTTATAACATTCCAAGAGTGCCCCTCCTCTCCTCTTATAAAAGCCCCCCACCTCTACCACCTTACCCACACCTATCATGCCTTTGGATCATCCAAAACCTGCCCATTTTGTCTCTAAAAATCCCTATCTAACTCTTAGAAGCCTCACTTTTGGCATATGTCATCCCAAGAAAGCCTTCGAGCTCAAATCAAAAAGAGTTACCCGTTTTAATGGTAGTGTCTTCACTTGTGTTCTTTTGTTTTATTTTGCTTCTCCAACCCCCTAAACTCTTTTTATTAATTTCTTTTGTATCAAATACAGTATCTTCAATATACTATGATGTTTTTATAAGAATAATTAGAGCTACAATTACACACACCTACATCTAATGGTTAAAGAACATACTCTTTCTGTGGATGGCGAATTTATGCCTCACGAAACGATGATTGTTCAATATTATTCTAACACCTTCAAAGGTGGAAATTAAGATGTCACTATGTCTATATATGATATATAATATGTTTAGGTTTTCCTTAAGCTTCTGTATTTTTCTTTTATGGCATAACTTTATGGCTTCCATTATCGGTATACGCGATATCTTCATTTTAGGAAGTGCGGACAACCGCCCCCTCAAAGTGATTTGATTTGTTAATGCCATATGGGGGATGTATAAAGGATGGATTTAAAGTTATTATATATGATGTTATACAGGAATTTTAATATACCTTTATATCATTATTATTTCCTTCCATTAATATATGAGATAGAAATGAAAGTAGCGTTCATGCATACGTACGGTTTACCGTCTCTATGAACTGTGCATTTCATTTCTTATCCCCAAATGTAATGTACTATTATAAGTACATATATATAATGGATATATATGATGTATGTTACATCTAAATGATGAATATAATTCTGGAATTAAAATATACATATCTCTCATTTAGTTTTAATTCCATTAATATAACATAGAAATGAAAGTAGCGTTCATGCGTACGTACGGCTTACCGTCTCCATGAACGGTGCATTTCATTTCTTACCACTAAATGATTATGTAATATTATAAATAAATGTATATGATGGATATATATGATATATATGATATCCAAATCATGAATTTCATTCTGGATATAATGAACCTTTGACCACACGAACAACATGTAATTGTAAGGAGTCCACTTTCGACTTAAGAACCAAATATCGACAAAACAACAATTATTAACTTAAATGATTACATAATATAACATGAAAATAAGTGATATAAAAGAAATAATGAACTTGAAAAAGGTTCTTAAGCAAGTATAAATTAATTCAAGTTTATTATTCAGGACGTTAAAGAACGATCGAGTCAAGTCGGACCCGAGATAAGGGACTTCGTCTCAATCTTTTTTCATTGAGGAATATTTTGTTTTATACACAACTTTCTTTTATACGGTGTATAAACCCCTTTGACTTTTAATTTTATACAAAAGTAATCTTTTTCTACGAATTGTTTTATGATACGACAAAAAGGAATGTTTCTTTTATCGTATGCGGTGACAACGGCCTTTTCCGCCGCCGCGAGTATTATTTGGTCTTTGGCTTCCTCAACAAGACGTAATGTTTCTAAAATGAAATAAATACCATATACTCTTTTAAGTATTTTGGTATTGAAAATGGTTTTTATAATGGATTTTTTATTTCAATATATTTAAGTGATATATTGTGATCAAATTTTGGAAATGTTATCTTTCAATTATATTTGTTTTATGTCTTATGATTTAATAATGGTACTTGGATATTTGACGGGTGGTTACTTGATCAACCATATGACGAGTGGTGTCGTGAATACCAGGATGGGTGGTTACATTATAACCTCCAATGCATTGGGTATGGAAGTCAGCTGTATGGCTATTCCATTAAGTTATATGTATGGAAGTCGGTTGTATGGCTATTCCATTAAGTGATATGTGTGGAAGTCGATCGTATGGTTATTCCATTTAAGTATGTTTATGTCCCAAGTTACCTTTATATGTTATGTGATCATTATATGGGTTTTATGGTAATATTTTGGTTACAAAAGGGTAAGTAATGATTTTTTATTCAGTGAAGAGTTTTTACTACTTCATAAAGGTGAAAAGTATTACTTTGATAAAGTATACATGGTTTACTTATTGTTTTGATAAACTAATAGTTTTCATTCTTTGTGTATCCCTTACTGAGCTTTTTATGCTCACCCCAATTTTTTTGAAATGTTTTTCACAGGACATAATGTGGAATATGGTCAAGTATGGGATAAAGGGAAAGTAATGCTATAAAAAACATAGAACTAAACATGTTTCTCTTTAAGAGTTTTTATTCTATGGAAACTTAGTAGAAGTGTCTACTTTGTAATATTTTGAGATGTAATAGTTATGTCCTAATTCTCTAATACTCTAAACATGAAAAGATTCTCAATGTGAATTATTAATTTAATTCAATATTAACTAAGGTTTAAGGATGGGGCCTTATAGTTGGTATCAAAGGTTGGTTTAGATAACTTTAGGTGTTATAATTCTATTAAATGATTATCCAAAAATATATTTGTTTATGGTCAAATTGAAATGATATATCATTTTAATATTTCCATGTTGCTTCATCTAAGATATGTTTGTTAAGAATGGTTTTTCATAGAGGAAATAGAACAGATTTTTTGGGAAGGCATACAGGGGTAATGACCTATTAAAATAGTATCATGAGATGGTCAGAATCAGAACTAAACAGTTTGTTGTAGTGATGGCTCAGTTGACTTAGGTGAAAAATGTTGGTTGTTTTTATTGATGATATTTTGGTGTTTTCTAAAAGTAAAGAGGACCATGAAATCCATTTAAGGGTTATCTTGAAAACCTTAAAAGAAAAGATACTGTATGGAAAATTAAGCAAGTGTGAGTTTTGGTTATAAAAAATTTCTTTCCTTGGTAACATTGTTTCATAAAATGGCATAACAGTTGATCCTGCTAAAACAAAAGTTGTTGAAGAATGGCCAAGACCCACAAATGTAACTGAGATCCACAGTTTTCTTGGTTTGGCAGGTTACTACCGAAGGATTGTTAAAAAATTTCACGATTATCTAGTCCAATGACCAAGCTAACTCAGAAGGGTGTTATGTTTATCTGGACAAAAGAATGTGATAGTTGTTTTCAGGAGTGGAATAGAATATTGGTGAATGATCTAGTTTTGGCACTTCCTTCCAGGAATGGTGATTTTGTTATCTACAGTGATGCTTCATTGAAAGGACTTGGTTGTTTCCTTATGTAGAATGGTCAGGTAATTGCATATGCTTCATGTCAGTTGAAAACTCATGAGGTAAATTACCCTACACATGACTTGGAATTAGCTGTTGTTGTTTTCGCTCTAAAAATTTGGAGGCATCATTTGTATGGAGTAAAGTGGGAAATATATATTGATCACAAAAGTTTAAAGTATATATTCACTCAGAAAGAATTGAAAATGAGACAGAGGAGATGGCTGGAATTAATCAAGGATTATTATTGTACAATTCATTACCATCTGAGAAAAGAAAATAAAGTGGATGATGCTTTGAGTCGAAAAAATAATGTTTCATTAACCATGCTACGTCTGGAACAAGATCCTTTGGTTTTTGATTTGATGAACTTTGGAATAGAAGTTGTTGGTGCAGGAATTTCTTCTGTTTTGTTTCAGGTATCAGTTAGATCATCCCTTTCAGATAGAATTAAGCAAGCACAGAGGGAAGACAGTGAGCTGCAGAAAAAGGTAGAGCTGGTTCAGAAGGGTAAGTTGCCTGAATTCAACATTGATAATGATGGTGTTTTGAGTTTTGGGAAGATATTATGTGTGGATGGTGATTCACAGTTGAAGAATGAGTTGTTATGTGAGGCTCATAGTTCCCCGTTTTTAGTTCATCCTGGTAGTACTAAGATGTACAGAGATCTGTGGGAGTATTACTGGTGGGATGGAATGAAAAGAGATATTTCTGATTTTACTATGAAGTGTTTGACTTGTCAGCAGGTTAAAGTAGAGCGGAAGTTACCAAAAGGGATGCTTCAACCTTTACCAGTGCCAGAGTGGAAATGGGAAAACATATCCATGGACATTATTGTGGGATTACCGAAGACATCTTGAGGTAATAATGCAATCTGGGTTATTGTTGATCACTTGACTAAATCTGCTCATTTCCTTCCTATTCGAGATACATTCTATCTATATCAACTTTCTCGATTGTATCTTAATGAGATAGTCAGGTTGCATTGAGTTCCCCTCTCCATTGTATCTGATCGTGATCCCATGTTTACTTCTAACTTTTTGAAAGGCCTTCAAAGTCATTGGGTACTGAATTAAATTTTAGTACATCTTTTCATCCGCAATTAGATGGGCAGTCAGAACGAACAATTCAGACCTTGGAGGATATGCTATGAGCTTGTTCTATGGATTATCAGGGAAGTTGGGACCAAAATATTTCTTTGGTTATGTTTTCTTATAATAACAGTTTTCATTCCTGTATACAGATGACTCCATTTTAGGCATTATATGGGAAGCGGTGTTGAACTCCAGCTTTTTGGGATGAAGTGGGTGAAAGGAAGCTGATGGGACCAGAATTGGTAGAAAAGATGGCAGTAAAAGTTTAGTTGATTTAGAAACACATGAGAACAGCTCAGAGCATATAGAAAAGTTATACGGATAACCGGAGGAAGGATATATCTTTCGAGGTAGATGATCATGTTTTTATCAAAGTTTCACCATGGAAAAGTGTGATGCGATTTGGAAAGAATGGAAAGCTGAGTCCAAGTTTCATTGGACCATATGAAATTTTGGAGAAAGTTGGATCAGTTGCATACAGAGTGGGATTACCTCCGAGTTTATCTTAGGTACACAATGTTTTTCATGTTTCGATGTTGAGAAAGTATATGCCAGATCCATCTCATGTTTTGAGCCCAGAGGTAGTTCAGTTGGAAGAGAATCTCTCTTATGAAGAACAACCAGTCCAGATTCTTGACCGAAGAGAGCATGTGTTGCGAAATAAGGTAATTCACCAGGTAATAGTTTTGTGGGAAAACCATATGGTTGATGAGGCAACTTGGGAATCTGAAAATGCTATGAGGGATAAATACCCCCACTTATTTTGATAAGTGAATAAAATTGCGAGGACGCAATTCCCAAAAGGGGGGAAGGATGTAACATCCTAGGTAAATAAAGAATAAATTATTTTCATATTTATTAACATTTACGAATTAAAAATTAATTTTAATTTAAAAGGGTTGCTATGTTCGATAGCGTACCCGATACGCAACAAAGATTTTATTTGAAGTCTTACGTTGCACACTAGTAATAAAATAATATTATTTTAAATGGTAGTTAACACGTAGCTGTTGTAATGGAGGGAATGAATATAAATAACTAAAATATGATTATATATGTTTTTTTAAATGTTTTTAAATTTATCCAATAATGGATAAAGGCTTAAAATAAGAAAAGAATTCAATTTTAGGCATAGATACTCTAATTTTCACTAAAGGTTCACTTATCGCCTTTTGATGGAGAACCGTCATTAAATATAGTTTTGGTTACTCTTATACGTTATATTGGACCAAATAAAATTCTTCTTTAGAATCGGAACATCAAAATTTACTTTGTGTAATTTTTTGGTATTTTTCCGATAATGTTCATTTTTTAATGAATAGTAAAAAAATTTGTATTTTAATTCAAAACCTCTTTTAAATCTAATTTGTTTATATGATTAGATTATCATTTGAATTAGTTTTAAAGTGAAATTAGAATATATTTTTACCATTTAATCCAATAGTGGTTGTTGGAATTAATTTCACATTGAAATCGGACTTAAACTAGTGTCAATCTTTTGATACTTATTGTTTCATAAAAACACGCTATTTGCTCTGACAACGGGAATTAATTATTAAATTAATTAATGCAACTTATATGTTTTGAATTTTGTAAAATAGGATTCATTTTTTAATTCAGAATATCAAATATAGCTTAGGGTGACATTTTGGTATTTTTCTGAAAAACTTCAATTTTTGATGAATAGTGAAACCACTAAGTTGTACTTAAAAAACTGATTTTTCGTATAAATGAAATTTTACCACCTCTGTGTTTTGAATTTCAAAAATCCAACATACATGTTTGTCATTAAGAATTAAAATATATTTCAATGGGATTAAAATAATTTTTTGGTGAATAGTATCTTTTAAGCTTATTAATCGCGATTAGAGGTAATTAGTGTAGTTTAAGGTAAAAATAATGTTTTAATAATATGAAATGAACTTGACACATGTAATACCCTTATTGGATGTATCATGGACGACCATTAAAATCCATGGGTCAACTTGGGGACCCGATGGAGCCACTTTGATAGGAAAATGACATTAATAGCTTTTTATTTAAGGTTAAAATAAAAATGTCACAAACATGAGATGTTTTACTAAAACAATTTTTAAATGGGGTTATACAAGTCATAATTTTTACTATAAATATTAATTGGAAAGATAAAAACATTTCCTACATAATGATAATTTTTTTATAATTTTTAAACATTAAATAAATTTAATTATTTATGACATCATGATGATGCATCGATTACCTCATTATTCAACGATTTAAATAAAATGAAAATATAATGTAAAATCAAAGACTTAAACTTGTCAAAGACCTATTGGATGAGTATATTTCGAACCCTTATCACCTTATCATTGAAATATATCCTTTTGGCACCTTTAAAATCCGAAAATCATTATATAATAAAGTAATATTTTATAACTTTCCAAGAGTGTCCCTCCTCTCCTCTTATAAAAGGCCCCCACCTCTACCACCTTAACCACACCTCTCAAGCCTTTGGATCATCCATAACCTCCCCATTTTGTCTCTCCACATCCCTATCTAACTATTAGAAGCCTCACTTTGGGAATAAGGCTTCCCAAGGAAGCTTTTGGGCTCAAATCAAAAAGAGTTACCCGTTTTAAAGGTAGTGTCTTCACTTGTGTTCTTTTGTTTTATTTTGCTTCTCCAACCCCCTAAACTCTTTTTATTAATATATTTTGTATCAACTACAGTATCTTCAATATACTAGTATGTTGTTATAAGAATCATTCGAGCTACAATTACACACACCTACATCTAATGGTTAAAGAACATAATGTTTCTGTGGATGGTGAATTTCTGCCTCACGAAATGATGATTGTTCAATATTATTCTAACACCTTAAAATGTGGCCATTAAGATGTCACTATGTTTATATATGATATATAATATGTTTATGTTTTACTTATGATTCTGTATTTTTCATTTATGGCATACCTTTATGGCTTCCATTATGGGTATATGTGATATCTTCCTTTTAGGAAGTGCGGACTACCGCCCCCTCAATGTGATTTGTTTCGTTAATGCCATATGTGGGACGTATAAAGGATGGATTTAATGTTATTATATATGAATTTATACTGTAATTATAATATACCTTTATATCATTATTATTTCTTTCCATTAATGTATGAGATAGAAATGAATGTAGCGTTCATGCGTACGTACGGCTTACCGTCTCCATGAACGGTGCATTTCATTTCTTATCCCCAAATGTAATGTACTATTATAACTACATATATATAATGGATGTATATTATGTATGTTACATCTAAATTATGAATATAATTCTGGAATTAAAATATACATATCTCTCATTTAGTTTTAATTCCATTAATATGACATAGAAATGAAAGTAGCGTTCATGCGTACGTACGGCTTACCGTCTCCTTGAACGGTGCATTTCATTTCTTACCTATAAATGAATATGTAATATTATAAATACATGTATATTCTGGATATATATGATATATATGATATCCAAATCATGAATGTAATTCTGGATATAATGAACCTTTGACCACACGAACAACATGTAATTCTAAGGAGTCCACTTTCGACTTAAGAACCAAATATCGACAAAACAAACATTATTAACTTAAATGATTACATAATATATCATGGAAATAAGTGATATAAAAGGAATAATGAACTTCAAAATGGTTATTAATCAAGTTTAAATTAACTCAAGTTTATTATTCAGGACGTTAAAAAATGATCGAGTCAAGTCAGACCTGAGGTAAGGGACTTCGTCTCAATCTCCTTTCATTGAGGCATATTTTGTTTTATACACAACTTTCTTTTATACGGTGTATAAAACCCTTTTACTTTTAATTTTATACAAAAGGAATATTTTTCTACGAATCGTTTTATGAAACAACAAAAAGGAATGTTTCTTTTATCGTATGCAGTGACAATGACCTTTTCCACCACTGCGAGTATTATTTGGTCTTTGGCTTCCTCAACAAGTCGTAATGTTTTTAAAATGAAATAAATACCATATACTCTTTTATGTATTTTGTTATTGAAAATGGTTTTTATAATGGATTTGTTATGTCAATATATTTAAGTGATATATTGTGATCAACGTGTGGAAATGTTTTCTATCCATTATATTTGTTTTATGTCTTATGATTTTATAATGGTACGTGGAAATTTGACGGGTTGTTATGTAATCAACCATTTGACTGGTGGTGATGCGAATACCAGGACGGGTGGTTACGTTATAACCTCCAATGCATTGGGTATGGAAGTCGGCTTTATGGCTATTCCATTAAGTGATATGTATGGAAGTCGGCCGTATGGTTATTCCATTAAGTGATATGTGTGGAAGTCGACCGTATGGTTATTCCATTTATGTATGTTTATATCCCAAGTTAGCTTTATATGTTATGTGATCTTTATATGGGTTTTATGGTAATATTTTGGTTACAAAAGGGTAAGTAATGATCTTTTATTCAGTGAAGAGTTTTTACTACTTCATAAAGGTGAAAAGTATTACTTTGATAAAGTATATATGGTTTACTTGTTGTTTTGATAAACTAATAGTTTTCATTCTTTATGTATCCCTTACTGATTTTTTTATGCTCACCCCATGTTTTTTGAAATGTTTTTCACAGGACTTAATGTGGAATAGGGTTAAGGATGGGATCAAGGGAAAGACATGCTATATAAAACATGGAACTAGAAATGTTTCTTTTTAAGAGTTTTTATTCTATGGAAACTTATTAGAAGTGTCTACTTTGTAATATTTATGTCCTAATTCTATAAAACTCGAAACCTAAAAAGATCCTCAATGTTAATTATTCATTTATTTCAATATTAAGTATGTTTTAATGACGAGCCCTTATAAATGTATCTTATCCTGATTTTATTCACATATAAAATGATGATGGTCTTCATTGTGGATTTTGAGATATGATGTGATGTATTCTGAGTGTGACGCATCATTAGGCAGATATCTATATTGATAGTGATCATTCATGATCATTAGAGTGGTAACCCCCTAATATAGTAGGGTTTGAGTCCTCTATCTATCATGTCATACCCACCAATGGAATTAAGGTGTGGTGATTCTAACTACTAAGTGGTACTCCCTGTGAAATTAGGGTGTGGGTCCTCCTTACACTATGTGGTACCCCTATATAATTAAGGTGCAGGTATTCTATCTACGGAGTGGTAACCCCCCACCCCCACCCCCCCATGACGTCATGCCATATGTCTTATATTTAATGAATGGTATTCCACTATGGATTTAGCATGTGGTACATCATTATTTTGAGTTGTACCCCCTATGGTATTATGGTGTGGGTACTCTATCAGCATGGTTGTTCCCCCAATGAGATATGGTACAGGTCCTCCATACTCTAATTCGACCCCCCGCCCAAACACACTAGGGAGGAGGTCATCTAATTGATGTTTTTCCCTAAATGATTTTGTGGTAGAGTGGAGAGGAATGGGCCCTCTACACAGTTACTACTATGGATATACACGTGAGATTATATGCATCCTTGAATCACCTCTTTGACATAATGGAACTCTTTATCTAGGTTTGGCTATGAGATGGATATCCTTTTTCTCTCTCATTTGGGATTATTTTGATGAGCATATATATATGTGTGTGTGTGTGTGTGTCTAACACATTGTACATTATTCCACTCATGTTTTTTTGTTTACGATATCTATTCTTATCATGTCTTTGGCTTTTCCACATTCATCTTTTTGGGCATCCTACTGAGTATGTATATACTCACTCCGACATTCGATTTTCCCATACATTTCATTCCTTATAAAGAGGACGAATATGTCAGTGGTGATTATAGAAGAGAATAGGGACAGATGGTGCATTTGATAGAATATGTCAGTCTGGTCTTTTTGATCTAGATATGTGATCTATCATCATTTTAATTAATCATGTTTTGATCATAAGACATACTACTGGATAGGTTTGAATTTTGAACATTTTACAAATCTGTTTCCATTTTTTAACTATATAACTCATTATATTTTTTAAATGACTATCTTATTAACATGGTGTTTCATCATTTATTTTTATTCTCCATCTCTTCTTTATGGGGATGGTCAGGTATTTGGGAATGGGTACATTATGAAATGACTACCCATATTTTTTTATTCCTTTTGTCAATAATTTTTTCACCCTGAATTTAGAAGAGGGAATGGGGAACATTCGGCTCAATCCCCTTTGGTTCCATTCCTAAATGATTTACACTTGTGCTGTTCATTCCTTGGGACAGTGTTTAGAGATGTCCCATTAAGAGGATTTTAGTTGGAGTAAGGTAAATAGTGTAAATTTGTCTCGCGTAAGGATTTTATGAAAGGGAACTTACTGTTTTTGTGGTGGCCAACATATCGTTGCACCAAAACCTTGACTACCTGCATATATAATTTAATTTTAGGTAAATTGGTTTCTATAATAAATGGGTCATCCGCCATATAGGATTTAGTTTTCTGATATGCCTTGTCGAGCCATATCTCCATTGCATATATAATATCAATAGAATGTAGTACAAGATGAATAAATTTTATACATTTCTCCTAGATGATATCTATCAATGTTAACGATGACATACATTGACGATTATCTAATGAGTGATTAGGGATCAGTCCAAATTCCATTGTGCAAGTTTCTTATTACATATGGATAGGTAGAAACAGCCCCATCCATAAATCCTCAAATCATACCATTAGATCATAATGGGGATTCCCATAGGTTGAGAGTGCATCACAAGTTCTTGTACTAGATTCCAAAATAGTTCCCTGGAGATCCAGATTAAATAGCATTAGAATATTGACTAGTGTTTGTGATCTATGTTTCTTAGATAATCGAGGCACCGATAGATCTGGTGGTTTCACTAGAATCGATAAATTATTAAATACAATCTGAGCATTGGGTGATTATTAGTCACTTAAATTGGCTAATATTCATTTTTAATATCTTAATATTAATTTTTTTAAAAGTTCATAAATATCAATTTTAGTCCAATTCAGAAATTGAACTTTATTTCCCATCATTGTGCAATTCATGCTTAAAATGTCAATTGGGGCCTACTCAATAATTTTCTTGTGGAAATTACAATATTCATCATTTTAATTTGATAGTTTGGTATATGATTTATCACATTATTTGGAACATTTTTTCTTTTAGTTATTATGGATGAATCACAAGTGAAGATGGAGATTTTTGCACATGAAGGTAGAAACTTGCTGGAAAAAGCATAATGGGCCCAAGGCCAATCAAACAAATGTGGGGCCCACAAACCAATCCCAATGAAACTAAAATTTATACAGTAGAAAGATAAAAATATGAGGATCATTTTATTCAACTGTGGCCGGAGCTAATTCCTATTTTTTCATGATGATAAAGGGATCTGAAGTTGAGATTTAAATGGTGGACCCGACATTAATGCACAGAAATCTGTCCCACGATGTCAACCATAACATCCAAATGGATAAAGTAAATTTCCTGAAATTTTTACAGATCATAGAGGACCGATGGTCGAAGATATTTATCTTCTACAACCCCTCTGGATTCGGCCTTCTTCAATTACAAATTCACACGTCAATATGGTGGACGAATCTAGACAGTTTTTCAGGTCAAATTCGAAACGTCAATTTCCTTTTGATTATTCACCCTCCTTTTGACTCTATTAATTGTTGGGGGGTGAATTAATTGTTGTGGTATGGATCTAAGGCTACTAATATGCCTATATAAGGAGATATTGGTGAAGGGAATAGGGGTGGAAATTTTTCTTATCATCTTTTGTTGCTTGTTTCATTGTAAGGTTATGCTTCCAAATTTCCTTTGTAATGTTTTCCATTTCCATGTAAGTTTCTTTTTTGTATCTTTACATTATTAATCAACTTATTTCTCTTCTATATTTTCCATTTCATTTGTTAAAACTTTATTATCACAAAGCATAGTGATATCTCTGTGTTGTTGTGAATTAGTTCACACATAGGTGTGAATTTCGTTCACACACACGGAGTAGTGCTCGTTATTTCCGCGGTTTTAATTTCTTCAATCCAATTCTTGTTAGCCATCTTCCACCCACCATTGAGAGTATACCATAAATAGAGGGATAACCCTTTAATGGGATGATCTTGGGAGGATGCAAAGGCTGGATTGAATGTTATTTTATGAACGAATTGTTGTTAATTGGATAATTAATTTAAGACATCCATTCTTCAGTTATTTCTACTCTTCATCTTTACTGTGTTTGAGAAAACTAAATTCAATTAATAAATGACCATATACCTCGGATAGATCATGAATTTGGTTCTCTAAGTGTATAGGGGATTATTAATTGTGTTTATTAAGCACCAAACCAGAAAATGATGAATGTAATGTTATTTTTGAAGAATGGATTCATCAAAAATTAATAAAACCAAAATTGTCTAATGAAGTAAAATTCATTCAATCCACCCCGAGCATAATCCTAAGATCAACCCATTTCCATTTAATTTAATTCACATAGGTTTATTAGTGTTCTTTAAAAACCATCCAAAATCAAACCCAAAGTCGGCTACTTCATAGCCCATCCTTCACCAAATCATAGCGTCTCAAGGTTACTTCTTCGGTCCCTGTGGATCCGACCCCTACATGTACTACATAGACCGCTTTTACCAGTAGGGTAAATTTGGGCGCAACCAAATTTTGGCACCATTTCCAGAGACCAAGTAAGTTCCTTAGACCAAAAACCTTCTTTTCTTACCCCCATTCTTTTATTCTCACCCCATTTATCTTCTCCTTTCCCATTTCTATTTTTTTTTGACCCCCAAAAATCATGATTCAAAATTTCCAAATGAATACAATTGAGTATAATAAAAAATATCCCTTCACAAACTCAGGATGGAATCAATTTGAAAATCCACATTGGGAATCACCAACCTTTTTTAATCAACCTTTGAATGAATACCCCACACCTAATAACATGACCGAAATTTGTAATGATGAATGTTTAAAAGATCAATTTCCAAACCTATCAAGAATGATTGAAAAGATGAATAATGAGGAAGTCCATGATGTCAAAACATCTATAAATCCTAATCCTGAAACAATTCTTCAAAAATTGTTTGAACAAATGGAAAAAATGAATTCAGAGGTATCATGTTTTAGACAAGAACTATAAAGCATTAAAACTTGTGTAGACCCCATTCCCACTCAAACCAACCCTTACTCAATATTGACAGAAGAATCTTGTAACACACAAACCCCTTGTGCCTTTATTGAAGAACCAACTGTAGGATTTGGGATAATTGGAGAGGATCGAGGAGTTTTTTAAGGGTCTTTAAATTAGGAGGAAATTTATTTTTTGGATTCAAAAGAGGAAAATTTGACATCATGGATTGAGTTTCCTGAATATAACTCCATAAATGACTTTTCGAAAACACCAATCACTGAACAATTGGGAGAAATACCAAACATTGAGCCCATACACACTCCTGAAATTCAACTAGAAACTTTTGGGGATGAATCATATTTTCAAACGGAACCAATTCTTTCTAAATTCTTTGGAGAGGAAACTGAATTTCATTCAAATTTCCAATATTCATTAGGAAATTGCAATCAACCAGAACTCAAAATCATTATCCTTCATTCCCCACACAATAATTACATCATAGGTGATACCCACTACCATAATTTATTTATTCATTCTTCTAATGAAAGCAATAATGTTAGATTGAACCTTGACGTCTTAGGCAAGACAAAAAATGCAACTTGATCAACCATTACTGACATTCCTTGTATCTTCAGATTTATTTTAGAACATGGATTTATAAAAGGAAAAGATTCTAAAAAAACAATCAATCTCAATCAAGTTGAAGTGGAGAAAGATGGGTTCATTAAAATTTTGAAAGTTTGAATTGGATAAGTTGGGGGGTTCAAGTCGAGCTAACGACGTTAAACAAAATCGCTGCATGGGAGGCAACCCATGGTTTTAAAGTTTCCAATCATTTTTTTTCATATAATAAATTACCATAGACGGTTGAATTGTTCTTCTTTTATGAGTAAGGATGGGTATTAAAGAGGAGCACCGTATTCATCCGTGTCACGCGGTGTGATCCCTGAGTAATACCTTACCTAGAAAATATAAAGAAGACAATGTATCATCAGTTTATTTTATTTTATTTATGTTTTTGTAGGTTAAAAAAATTTTACACTCTTGACCTGTTCTTCTTTTATGAGTATGGATGGGTATGAAAGGGGAGCACCGTATTCATCTGTGTCACGAAGTGTGATCCCTGAGTAATACCTTACCTAGAAATTTAAAAGAAGACAATGTATTATTAGTTTGATTTAAAAAAACATAGAAAACCGTAAAAATGATGATACTTGGAATTAAATAAATTATTGTGTTGTTTGTTTTGTCTGGTTTGTCCTTCTTTTTATGGTTCAGGATCTATTTTGGGTGATACATGTTCAATCAAGGAGGTGCCTACATCCCCCAAGAGATCAAAGGAGTAATTTGGAGCATCATGAACTTCAACTTAAAAAACCAGGTGAATTTGTTCCATGTTTATCATTCTCAATTTCATCTTTGAACTCCTCTCCTACCCCCTTCTAACTTTTCTTTTATTTAAACACTGGGGAAAGTGTCATTCTACGTTGGGGGGAGATAAGAAATTATTTTTTTTATTTTTTGAATAAAAACATGCATGAAAAAAAAATTCCATTAACCATAAACATGATAACACACATTGAAAACTCTAAAATTGGATATCAAATAAATTTTTCATGCCTTGATTCTGATTTTAATGAAAGTTTATGTTCATGAGCATAGTTTTTGGAAAGTGCGGTTGTCCGATGTGATTTTTCAATGTTTAAATTTTCATCCTATTAATAAAAATGCTACAATGCACGTCTACTGGATCGTGGGTGTAAATTTGAGTTCTTGGGTCCCTTTCATTATAGCATAGGGTTCTGGGGTCACTTTTAGTTTAATTTGAGTATCAAAAAAATACAAAAAAAATGACCACATAGAGCAATGTTTTGTCCAAATGTGTGGCATCCGGAACTTGGGGATCGTGACTCCATATTTTTCTTGCCCAGAGTTAGGCTTTATATCTCTATTGTAAAGCATGAAATTGAAAATATGTGTGGCGTCTGACACTTGGGGATCGTGACTCCATAGTTTTTTTTTTCCAGAGTTAGTCTTTTCATATCTATTGTGGTTAAAAAAATAAAATAAAACAAAATAAAACAAAAATTGATACTCATCTTAAGGTTTAATGTGATTCCCACCTAGTGCTTCCATTTTTTCCCCTTGAACAATAAAATGGACCCCATATCTTTTATGATGCACAACACTTTATCATGCTTAATTGGAATTAGATAAATGTGGCGATGAATTTGAACAAATAAATGGGCTTGGGCTTGGGATATGCTTATGGACCTAGCTTGTTTTTAATTATTTTTATGGGTTTTCATAGTTTTATGGGTATTAGATATTTGGGTGAGCAATGTGTATTTAAATGTTTTTGGAAAAGGGGATTTGAATTTCATTTTTGTAATATATTTTTCTCGGGACTAGCAAAACTCAAGTTGGGGGGTGTGATTAGTCTATGAAAGTGGATAAAATTCATTGTTAATATCTTAATATTAATGTGTTTAAAAGTTCATAAACATCAATTTTAGTCTAATTCAGAAATTGAACTTCATTTCCCATCATTGTGCAATTCATGCTTAAAGTGTCAATTTGGGCCCACTCAATAATTTTCTTGTGGAAATTACAATATTCATCATTTTAATTTGATATTTTTGGTATATGATTCATCAATTTATTTGGAACATTTTTTCTTGTAGGTCTTATGGATGAATCACAAGTGAAGATGGAGATTTTTGCACCTGAAGGCAGAAACTTGCTGGAAAAAGCATAATAGGCCCAAGGCCCATCAAACAAATGTGGGGTCCACAAACCAAGCCTAATGAAGCTCAAATTTATACAGTAGAAATATAACAATATGAGGATAATTTTATTCAACTTTGGCCGGAGCTAATTCTGATTTTTTCATGATGATAAAGGGATCTGAAGTTGAGATTTAAATGGTGGACCCGACATTAATGCACAGAAATCCGTCCCACCATTTCGACCATAACATCCAAACGGCTAAGGTAAATTTCTTGAAATGTTTACAGCTCATAGAGGACAGATTTAATAAGATATGTCTCTTATAAAACCCCTCCGTATTCGGCCTTTTTCAATTACAAATTCACACGTCAATATGGTGGATGAATCTGGACAGTTTTCCGAGTCAAATTCGAAACGTCAATTTCCTTTTGATTATTCACCCTCCTTTTGAATCTATTAATTGTTGGGGGGTGAATTAATTGTTGTGGTATAAACCTAAGGCTCCTAATATGCCTATATAAAGAGATAGTGGTGAAGGGAATAGGGGTGGAAATTTTTCTTATCATCTTTTGTTGCTTGTTTCATTGTAAGGTTATGCTTCCAAATTTCCTTTGTAATGTTTTCCATTTCCATGTAAGTTTATTTTTTGTATCTTTATGTTCTTAATAAACTTATTTCTCTTCTATATTTTCCATTTCATTTATTAAAACTTTATTATCACAAATCAGAGTGATATCTCTGTGTTGTTGTGAATTAGTTCACACATAGGTGTGAATTTCGTTCACACACACAGAGGAGTGCTCGTTATTTCCGCGGTTTTAATTTCTGCAATCCAATTCTTGTTAGCCATCTTCCTCCCACCATTGAGAGTATACCATCAATGGAGGGCTAACCCTTTAATGGGATGATCTTAGGAGGATGCAATGTCTGGATTGAATGTTATTTTATGAACGAATTGTTGTTAATTGGATAATTAATTTAAGACATCCATTCTTCAGTTATTTCTACTATTCATCTTTACTGTGTTTGAGAAAAATAAATTCAATTACTAAATGACCATATACCTTGGAGAGATCATGAATTTGGTTCTCTAAGTGTATAGGGGATTAGTAATTGTGTTTTGTAAGCACCAAAACAGAAAATGATGAATGTAATGTTATTTTTGAAGAATGGATTCATCAAAATTTAATAAAACCAAAATTGTCTAATGAAGTAAAATTCATTCAACCCACCCCGAGCATAATCCTAAGATCAACCCATTTCCATTTAATTGAATTCACTTAGGTTTATTAGTATTCTTTAAAACCCATCCAAAATCAAACCCAAAGTCGGCTACTTCATAGCTCGTCCTTCACCAAATCATAGCGTCTCAAGGTTACTTCACCAGTCCCTGTGGATTCGACCCCTACATGTACTACATCGACCGCATTTACCAGTAGGGTAAATTTGGCCGCAACCAAATTTTGGCGCCGTTTCCGGGTACCAAGTAAGTTTCTTAGACCAAAAACCTTCTTTTCTTACCCCCATTCTTCTATTCTCACCCCATTTCTCTTCTCTTTTCCCCTTTCTATTTTTTTGACCCCCGAAAATCACAATTCCAAATTTCCAAATGAATCCAATAGAGTATAATCAACAATATCCCATCACAAACTCAGGATGGAATCAGTTTGAAAATCCACATTGGGAATCACCAACCTTTTTTAATCAACCTTTGAATGAATACCCCACACCTAATAACATGACCGAAATTTTTAATGATGAAGGTTTAAAAGATCAATTTCCATACCTATCAAGAATGATTGAAAAGATAAATAATGAGGAAGTCCATGATGTCGAAACATATATCAATCCTAATACTAAAACAATTCTTCAAAAATTGTGTGAACAAATGGAAAAAATGAATTCAGAGGTATCATGTTTTAGACAAGAACTACAAAGCATTAAAACTTGTGTGGACCCCATTCCCACTAAAACAAACCCTTACTCAATATTGATAGAAGAATCTTGTAACACACAAACCCCTCGTGCCTTTATTGAATAACCAACCATAGGATTTGGGATAATTGGAGAGGATCGAGGAGTTTTTGAAGGGTCTTTAAATCAATAGGAAATTCATTTTTTGGATTCAAAAGAGGAAAATTTGACATCATGGATTGAGTTTCCTGAATATAACTCCATTAATGATTTTTCAAAAACACCAATCACTGAAAAATTAGGAGAAATACCAAACATTGAGCCCATACACACTCCTAAAATTCAACTAGAAACTTTTGGGGATGAATCATATTTTCAAACGGAACCAATTCTTTCTAAATTTTTTGGAGAAGAAACTGACTTTCATTCAATTTGCTAATATTCATTAGGAAATTTCAATCAACCAGAACTCAAAATCATTATCCTTCATTCCCCACACAAGAATTACATCATAGGTGATACCCACGACCATAATTAATTTATTCATTCTTCTCATGAAAGAAATAATGTTAGATTGAACCTTGACGTCTTAGGCAACACAAAAAATGCAACTAGATCAACCATTTCTTACATTGC
The DNA here is from genome assembly GCA_963277665.1 of Viscum album. NCBI lineage: Eukaryota > Viridiplantae > Streptophyta > Magnoliopsida > Santalales > Viscaceae > Viscum > Viscum album. The sequence continues at coordinate 357,426,765 of OY728126.1, read as the reverse complement.
TTGTATCTTCAGATTTATTTTAGAACATGGATTTATACAAGGAAAAGATTCTAAAAAAACAATCAATCTCAATCAAGTTGTAGTGGAGAAATATGGGTTCATTAAAATTTTGAAAGTTGGAATTGGATAAGTTGGGGGGTTCAAGTTGAGCTAACGACATTAAACAAAAGCACTGCATGGGAGGCTACCCATGGTTTTAAAGTTTCCAATCATTTTTTTTCATATAATAAATTACCATAGACGGTTGACCTGTTCTTATTTTATGAGTATGGATGGGTATTAAAGGGGAGAAACGTATTCATCCGTGTCACGCGGTGTGATCCCTGAGTAATACCTTACCCAGAAAATATAAAGAAGACAATGTATCATCAGTTTATTTTATTTTATTTATGTTTTTTTAGGTTAAAAAAAATTAGACTCTTGACTTGTTCTTCTTTTATGAGTATGGATTGGTATGAAAGGGGAGCACCATATTCATCCGTATCATGCAGTGTGATCCCTGAGTAATACCTTACCTAGAAATTTAAAAGAAGACAATGTATAATTAGTTTGATTTAAAAAAACATAGAAAACCATAAAAATGATGATACTTGGAATTAAATAAATTATTGTGTTGTTTGTTTTGTATGGTTTGTCCTTCTTTTTATTGTTCAGGAACTATTTTGGGTGATACATGTTCAATCAAGGAGGTGCCTACATCCCCCAAGAGATCAAAGGAGTAATTTGGAGAATCATGAATTTCAACTTTAAAAACCAGGTGAATTTTTTCCATGTTTATCATTCTCAATTTCATCTTTGAACTCCTCTCCTACCCCCTTCTAAATTTTCTTTTCTTTAAACACTGGGGGCAGTGTCATTCTAAGATGGGGGGAGAAAAAAAATGTTTTTTTTATTTTGTGAATAAAAACATGCATGAAAAGAAAAATTCCATTAACCATAAACATGATAACACACATTGCAAACTCTAAAATTGGATATCAAATAAATTTTGCATGCCTTGATTCTTATTTTAATGCAAGTTTAAGTTCATGAGCATAGTTTTTGGAAAGTGCGGTTGTCCGATGTGATTTTTCAATGTTTACATTTTCATCCTCTTAATAAAAATGCCACAATACACGTCTACTGGATCGTGGGTAAAAATTCGAGTTCTTGGGTCCCTTTCATTATAGCATAGGGTTTTGGGGTCACTTTTAGTTTAATTTGAGTATAAAAAAAACAAAAAAAAACAAAAAAAATGACCACATAGAGTAATGTTTTGTCTAAATGTGTGGCATCCGGAACTTGGGGATCGTGACTCCATAGTTTTCTTGCCCAGAGTTAGGCTTCATATCTCTATTGTAGAGCATGAAATTGACAATATGTGTGGCGTCCGGCACTTGGTGATCGTGACTCCATAGTTGACTTGCTCAGAGTTAGTCTTTTCATATCTATTGTGGTTAAAAAAATAAAATAAAAAAAATAAAAAAAAATGGATACTCATCTTAAGGTTTAATGTGATTCCCACCTAGCGCTTCTATTTTTCCCCTTGAAAAATAAAATGGGCCCCATATCTTTTATGATGCACAACACTTTATCATGCTTAATTGGAATTGGATGAAATGTGGCGATGAATTTGAACAAAGAAATGGGCTTGGGCTTGGGATATGCTTATAGACCTAGCTTGTTTTTAATGATATTGATGGGTTTTCATAATTTTTTTGATATTAGATAATTGGGTGAGCAATGTGTATTTAAATGTTTTTAGAAAAGGGTTTTTGAATTTCATTTTTGTAATATATTTTGCTCGAGACTGGCAATACTCAAGTTGGGGGGTGTGATTAGTCACTTAAAGTGGCTAATATTCATTGTTAAGATCTTAATATTAATGTTTTTATAAGTTCATAAACATCAATTTTAGTCCAATTTAGAAATTGAACTTCATTTCCCATCATTGTGCAATTCATGCTTAAAGTGTCAATTTGGGCCCACTCAATAACTTGCTTGTGGAAATTACAATATTCGTCATTTTAATTTGATATTTTGGTATATTATTCATCACTTTATTTGGAACCTTTTTTCTTTTAGGTCTTATGGATGAATCACAATTGAAGATGGATCTTTTTGCACCTGAAGACAGAAACATGCTGGAAAAAGCATAATGGGCCCAAGGCCCATCAAACAAATGTGGGGCATACAAACCAAGCCCAATTAAGCTCAAATTTATACATTAGAAAGATAAAAATATGAGGAGAATTTTATTCAACTGTGTCCGGAGCTAATTTTGAAGTTTTCATGATGATAAAGGGATCTGAAGTTGAGATTTAAATGGTGGACCCGACATTAATGCACAGAAATCCTTCCCACCATTTCGACCATAACTTCCAAATGTCTAAGTTAAATTTCATGAACTTTTTACAGATAATAGAGGACATATGGAAGCATATATTTCTTTTCTACAACACCTCCGGATTCGGCTTTATTAAATAATAAATGCACACGTAAATATGGTGGACAAATCTAGACAGGATTCCGGGTCAAATTCGAAAGGTCAATTTCCTTTTGATTATTCACCCTCCTTTTGACTCTATTAATTGTTGGGGGTGAATTAATTGTTGTGGTATGGACCTAAGTCTCCTAATATGCCTATATAAGGAGCTAGTGGTGAAAGTAGTAGGGGTGGAAATTTTTCTTATCATCTTTTGTTGCTCGTTTCATTGTAAGGTTATGCTTCAAATTTCCTTTGTAATGTTTTCCATTTCCATGTAAGTTTCTTTTTTGTATCTGTATGTTCTTAATCAACTTATTTATCTTCTATATTTTCCATTTAATTTATTAAAACTTTATTATCACAAAGCACAGTGATATCTCTGTGTTGTTGTGAATTATTTCATAGATAGGTGTGAATTTTGTTCACACACACGGAGGAGTGCTCGTTATTTCCGCGGTTTTAATTTCTTCAATCCAATTCTTGTTAGCCATCTTCCGCCCACCATTGATAGTATACCATCAACGGAGGGCTAACCCTTTAATGGGATGATCTTAGGAGGATGAAAAGTCTGGATTGAATTTTATTTTATTAACAAATTGTTGTTAATTGGATAATTAATTTAAGACATCCATTCTTCAGTTATTTCTACTCTTCATCTTTACTGTGTTTGAGCAAACTAAATTAAATTACTAAATGACCATATACCTCGGAGAGATCATGAATTTGGTTCTCTAAGTGTATAGGGGATTAGTAATTGTGTTTAGTAAGCACCAAACCAGAAAATTATGAATGTAATGTTATTTTTGAAGAATGGATTCATCAAAAATTAATAAAACCAAAATTGTCTAATGAAGTAAAATTCATTCAATCCACCCCAAGCATAATCCTAAGATCAACCCATTTCCATTTAATTGAATTCACTTAGGTTTATTAGTGTTCTTTAAAAACCATCCAAAATCAAACCCAAAGTCGGCTACTTCATATCCCATCCTTCACCAAATCATAGCGTCTCAAGGTTACTTTTTCGGTCCCTGTGGATTCGACCCCTACATGTACTACATCGACCGCTTTTACCAGTAGGGTAAATTTGGGCGCAACCAGGTGAGTAAACTTATTTATATGTATACTCAGTAGAAACTCTCATTGTCTGACTACCATCAACTATTAACTGAGGAGTACTACCCCTCTTTATTGTACTCTATTCAGATTTAGGATCTTTTGAAGGTGAAAAGGGATGTATGAAATTGGATAAGTATGTTATGAGGTAAATAGAACTAATGGAGTCTACCCCCAAGATAATAATGTATAGATTCTTCATGGAACTGATTTTTTAGAATGGTATCCAAATAGAAATTCATTCTAGTGTACAAACCCTTTTCATTACCACCTTTGTTTGGGTATTATAGAGAGAACTAGTGAAAGATTTATTACTATTAGATTAATTATATGCTTCCAGATATGGAATTATTCTTTATATAGTTGAATCATCTATAAGAGCTAGTAGGTTCCATTCAGTAGGATCTCATCAAAGGATACTGTTGGACTCCTCATGTATTACTCGTGTTTTAATGATCACAAATCTCTTTAATTATCACATATCTTATTAATGATCACAAATATCATTCAACCTAGTTCAATCCTATAAATTATATCCAATCATGTGTCTTTTTTTTCAGGTTCTCTCATTCATTGTAATGGTTGAGCTCAATGCATTTCATGCATATTATTGTTAAGTATTAATACAACTATTTGACTAAGTATAAGACACCGTGAAGACCAAACACCATGAAGCCAGACATAGTTAACAAGAAATAGTTAGCCAGACACTGGGAAGCAAGACACAGTAAGCCAGACACCGTGAACAAGACACATTTAGCCAGACACCGTGAAACAAGACACCATGACCGAGACACCATGACCAAGACTCCATGACAGAGGTACTGTGACCGAGACACAGTGACTGAGACCCCGTGACCGAGACACCGTAAGGAAAGACACCGTGATGGAAAGACATCGTGAAGATCAGACACCATGACACTCAGACCGTGACACTCAGACACTGTGAAGGAGACAACATTTTCTCAACTTAATGTGAAACTGTTTCTTAAACTATTTTGTCGTCTTTGAATTTAATGTTTAACGGTCATATTTGATGCCTTTAATGCATTGACATATTTAATGTTTCATTGTAGAAACAGTATGAGGTATGAGGTACGAATCATATAGAACATGTCGGCTAAATATCATACATTTTTTAAGATAATTATTGTATAGTTCCCAACGACAATAGCGCGTGATACTGAACAGAAAACAAGCGTGTGAGCACGACCAAAAAGAACACTTTGCATGATTTTCAAAGAAAACATTTTCACATGAATACGATCTGACTCTGCTGAAGAACATACGAAGTACACTGGAATCCAAAAAACATCTTCACATTGTCAAAGCTCATAGAGCACACAAGCTGAATCACAATGCTCTATTTTTCAATACAAAAACCAGGGAAGGACTCAGAAGCATTTATGCTAAATCGAAGGAGTCCAGAGCTGCAATTCAAATCCCAAGAGAATTTTAAACTCATATATACTCTCTCTTAGAGATTATTTTAATTTCCTTTTGAGAAGTGGGTATACTCTGTATATTTCACACACACACTTATTCTTGTGCTAAATTGAAGGATTTACAAATCCTTACACCAAACTCTATATTTCTGTTTACCCACAACAACTATGGAAGAGGTCCCTGTGTGGCCTGGTTATTATGTTTATCTACCCACGAAAACTGTGGAAGTGGTCCCTGTGTGACCTGGACAGTCTGTGTACTGTTGTTAACCACGATCTAGGGTGTGGATCAAAGTTTATTTATATAAACTTCTTGGTGGCAGGTGATCACCAAGTGGAGTGGATTAGGTCTCGGCTTGAAACTGAAGCACTTGTTTTATATCTGCTGTGCTGTTTAATTTATCCATCTCTGTTTTACTTCTTCACTTCAAAAATTCAGAAAACTCTAATTTCACTATGAGAGTTAGTCTTGGAAAGTAGTTATAAATGATTTTTCTTAGTAGGATAACTTCAAATGTAATATCAATAATATATTTTATAATTATTGAGAATTAATCAATCTTCTATAAAGTTGTTTAACCAGTCAAAATATTATAACAGTATAACCTTTATTTACTAGGCTGTATTTGAATTTGGGGAAAACAATTTTTTTAAAATAACATTTTATCGTAACAAATATTTTTATAGTTACTCAATGCACCCCTCCCCTCATGAGTGAACTTATTCGACCAACATTTGGAATCAGTGGTTGTTTTATTAGGACTCTGTGTAATCTTACTCAACTGTGATTGTATTTATACTTTAATGATCTTTAAATTTCTGTTAATTATAAATGTCTAGCTCTTTTAAAGTAATTTGTTAGTATGGGTAATATATTGGATGGTGCTTCAACCAACAGACCAACATTATTTAATGGAACCAATTATGCTCAATGGAAAATTAAAATGAAAATGCATCTAGAGAGTATGAGCTTTGAAATCTGGTCATCCATTATAGATGAATACAAACTTCCTATGACTGATAGAATTACATGGGATGAACCTAAAAAACATGATTATAATAACAATTGCATAACCATGAATGATTTATACTATTCCTTAGGAGATGAAGAATTTAATAGAATTTCTTCTTGTAAAACTGCCCATGAAATTTGTGATACCTTGTCTTTCTCACATGAAGGAACATCAAGTGTAAAGGAAATGAGACTTAATAATTATACTATAAAATATGACAATTTTATGATGAAACCTGATGAGCCTATTTCTGACATGTCTCTTAGGTTCAATGAAATTGTCAACACAGTGATTTCTATTGGAAGAGAAGTCACTGCCACATAAAAAATAATGAGAATCCTTAGGTGTTTACCTGAAACATGGAGGGGAACCTCTATCTCTATAAGAAAATCATGCGACACCAGTAAGCTACCTGTAAAAGAACTAATTGGGAAATTGATTATGTATGAGAAAGATATGAAAGTCAACAAAGAAGATGAGCATGAACCAAAGAGGAAATCTGTAGAATTCAAGACCACATTCTCAAAGCACAAAGACAAAGTGAAAATGGAAGCTCCTGTAGAAAGCTCTACCACTGAACAATCATCACCTGACAGTGATGAGGAAGATGGCTCAACTTGCCAGAATATTCAAACGATTTTATAAGAAGACTTTTTTTCAAAAAGCCTAACTTCAAGGGAAAGTACGATCAAAAAGGAAACTGGAAAAATGACTATAAAAGGAGTGATAAAACTAATGAAATTGTATGCTATGAATGTAAGTGAGAAAGAAAGATAAAGGATGACTTTCTAAAGATTATGTATAAGAATAAGTATGACAATAAGGAAAAGAAGTACAAAAGGATAATAAAGGTAACCTGGAGTGCCTCTGAGGATAGTTCAAGTGACTTAGAGACATCACATGATGAACAGGATAACAAATCCAGTATGTGTTTTATGACAAACACATTTGAGGTAACACTAAACTCTTATATGGATAATTCAAACTATTCTGAAAAGGAAAGTAACTATGAAAATATGACTAATGAAGAAATGTTTGAATATTGCAACATGATTGATGAGACAATAAATGAATTAAAAGATAAATATAAATCAATGAAGAAACAGAATTCTCTCACATTGAATGTTAAATCTGAACTTACTACTGAAAAGGAGAAAAATGCTCAACTGATCAAAGAAAACAATGAATTAAAAATGTCTTATGAGCATTTAAAAAGTGATTATGAAAACATTAATAATGGAAAAAATACACTTACCAAAATGATAAGAAAACAAATTCCCCCAAATACAATACTGGCATTGGTTATTATCCCGGTAAAAGTAACCTTAGTAGAACGAATTTTGTTTCAAAGTTTAGGACATATAATATTGTTCCCAGTTCTGAACACAACTCATCTAGCTCGAGTCATGATACATACTCTATTGTTTCATGTTTTTTTTGGACCAAATACAGTTTGTTTTTCAAACACTTTACATAATGCTTATAATAAACCTATGAGACAAATATGGGTTCCTAAAGCACTTATTACTAATGTTACTGGACCCAAACAAGTATGGGTACCAAAATCTGTCTTTGCTTGACATTGTTATAGGAAAGCACCTTGAAGAGCCTCCTGGAAGAATCTATGGTACATGGACAGTGGGTGTTCAAGGCACATGACAGGAGACTACTCATTCTTCAAGATTCTGATAAAAGTAAATGGAGGACATGTCACATTTGGTGACAATGCCAAAGGGAAGATAATTGGCTTAGGATAGATTAGTAACTCTGATTCAATATTAATTTCTAAAGTAATGTTTGTTAATGGATTAAAATATAATTTTCATAGTATCTCACAATTATGTGATGATGGGTATCATGTTAAATTTTAAAATGATGACGGTAATGTCTTTATTTCTAAAGATGAATTATTATTCTCTTCATCAAAGAATTATATTGTTTATTGTGTTAATTTAGATTCCTTAACTTCTCAAAATGTTTCATGTTTAAGCGTATTTCATAAAGAATCTTGGCTCTGGCATAGGATACTAGGACAAAATAATGTTCACTCCCTTAGAAAGCTAACTAGAAAAGGCCTAGTTAAAGACATACCCAAAATTGAGTTCCCAAATGACAAAGTGTGTAATCCTTGTCAAAATAGAATTCAAACCAAAATATCTTTCAAATCAAAGAAATAAGTCTCTACATCTCTACATCTCAAGTTGGTTCACATGGATTTTTTTGGACCATCTAGAATTTCTTATTTAAATGGGAAGCACTATGTTTATGTTCTGGTAGATGATTTTTCTAGATATACCTGGTCCTTATTCAGGACTCACAAAATTGAATCCTGCTCTTATTTTACAAAGTATGCCAAGTCTGTAGAAAGTTACAGTGGACTTAAAATTAAATCATTATGAAGTGATCATGGTCGTGAGTTTGAAAATCATGAGTTTTAATCCTTTTTCTCACAAAATGGTTATAGTCACAATTTATCTGCCCCTAGAACACCTCAGCAAAATGGTGTTGTAGAAAGAAGAAATAGAACCCTACACGAAATTTCTAGAACAATGCTTAGTGAATATAACTTACCTATTTACTTTTGGGATGAAGGTGTTAATACAGCATGCTATATAATTAATATAGTCTTGATTAGACCAATTCATAAAAATACCATGTATGAACTCTAGAAGAATAGGAAGCCTAAGGTTAATTACTTTAGAGTTTTTGGCTGAAATGTATTTATTCTCAACACTAAGAATAATCTTGACAAATTTTCATCCAAAAGTGATAAACTAATTTTCCTAGGTTACTCAATATCAGGTAAATCTTATAGAGTACTCAATAAGAGAACAAAATGTGTGGAAGAATCTATTCATATCATGTTTTATGAAACAGATCCACATGAGACTAGAACTATTTTACAAAATAAAGAGGATGATGTATCAAATCTGAAAATCATCTCAAATTCCTCAAAATCCTCTATAAAAGAATATATGAAAACATCTAATTCTGGAAATTCTCTTCAATCGAGTCATAATGAACCAAAATCTGTTGATGAACCTGAAATCATGAGTCCCTCTTTTTCTATAAAGGTTAGAACCCTTAGAAATCATCCCTTAGATGTTTTTGTAGGAGACATAGAGAAAGGAACACAAACTAGAGATTCTCTTAGAAATCAGGTTGAACATCAAACCTTATTGTTACAACATGAAACTAAAAACATTCATGATGCCATTAACGATGAATTTTGGGTAATGGATATGTAAGAAGAACTTAATCAGTTTGAAAGAAACAAAGTTTGAAAACTTGTTGAAAGACCCAAGGACACTTCCATGATAGGCACTAAATGGTTGTTTAGAAATAAAGTAGGTGAAGCTAGAAATATAGTTAGGAATAAGACTAGATTAGTTGCACAATGCTATTGTCAAGAAGAATGAATTGACTATGAGGATACCTTTTCCCCTGTAGCCACACTTGAAGCCATCAGAATCCTACTTGCTTATGTTGCACATCTGAATTTCAAACTATATCAAATGGATGTTAAGTGTGCACTCTTAAATGGGTATATAGTTGAGGATTTCTTTGTTGAACAACTCCCTAGATTTACAAATCCTCATTTTCAAAATCATATTTTCAAACTGTGAAAATCTTTATATGGTTTAAAATAAGCTCCTAGAGCTTGGTATGACATATTAAGTACTTTTCTTATTTATAATGGTTTTACAAAATGAATAGATGATCCTACCCTCCTTATAAAACGAATTTATAATGATGTTTTATATTTTCAAATCGATGTAGATGATATTATTTTTGGATCTTCAAAAAATTCACTATGTATAGATTTTTCTAAAATGATGCAAAACGAATTTGAAATGTGCTTAATGGGTGAAATACAATTCTTTCTGGGATTTCAAATCATTCAAAATAATGATGGAATTGTTTTAAATAAATGTAAATGCACTAGAGATCTTATAAAACGTTTTGGATTGGATAATACTAAAAGTAGTGACACTCCCATGAGTACCACTTGTAAGTTAGATGTTGATAAGGATGGAAAATCTTTTGATCAAAAAACATATAGAGGAATGATTGGATGTTTACATTACATAACTATTAGTCATCCTTATATTATGTTTAGTGTATGTATGTGCGATCGTTTTCAATAAAATCCTAATGAATTTCATTTAAATGATGTATAGAGAATTTTCAAATACCTCAATCATACACACAATCTACTAATATTCTATCCTAAAGGACAATAATTTGTACTATTTAGTTATTCTGATGCTGACTTCGGTGGATATATGATAGATAGAAAGATCACCTCTAGAACATGTCACCTTTTAGGAAAGTCACTGGTATCATGGTGTAGTATGAAACAAAACATTATGGAATTATTTACTCCAGAAGCTGATTACATAGCTCTTGGAAGTTGTTGTGCACAAATTTTGTGGAAGAAACACACATTACTAGACTATGGATATCAATTCAAACATGTACCTATAAATTGTGACAACACAAGTGCTATTAACATCTCAAAAAAAACCTATTTTACATTCTAGGACAAAACATATTGCTATAAGACAACACTTTTTGAGAGATCATTATCAAAAATGTGATATCACCTTGGAATTCATTGGCACTGAATATCAACTTGCTGATATATTTACAAAACCATTAAATGCTGAGAGAATAGACTACAGCATACATGATCTTGGCATGATAAATCTCAAATATATATCTTACTTGCCTTACTATTCAATATTTTACTATGTCTTACTTTACTGTTTCATGATTACAGTTCTAATTTATTATCTCTCACATTTACGGTCTAAACCTTAGCATTTTGCTTTCACGATCTGACATTTACTGTCTCACCGTAACACTCAATCACTGTCTCACCGTAACACACACTGACTGTCTCACCGTAACACGCACTGGCTATATCACCATAATGCGCATTGGCTTTTACTTACTGTCCCACATTGACGTTCGCTCACTATATCACCATGATGACTGCTCACTGTCTAACAGTGAAAATTCCTTATAATTTTCATTAAACCCATATTGCGGTAATTTTTATTTCACCTCCTTTATATTCTCGTGTTTTTGTTTTTGTGACATTTGACATTCCCAAATGATAAAACAAAGAGTTTTCACTCTGTTCTTCTCCTAGACTTTCTCCTACTCACTCGCATCGAACCCTTCCAACCTTGCAACCGTATCTCCCTCGCACGACCTTCAGTGGATGCCAAGAATGATGCGACATTCGTTATCCACACCTAAGAAGCAACGCCCGAAGAAGAATAATATAGCACCCAAGCTGACACCCGAAGGGACTCTAGATCCGAACCTGGTAAATTGCAGTGTCCTACCTGAAAAAGAAATCTTCCCTGAATGGATTTTATCTAGAAAATTTCTAGTCTTGATAGTGTTCAGAGAACAAGGCTGGTTAGAATGGTTCTCAAGGGAGAATAGACCCATTTATCTGAGGTTAGTTTCTCAGTTCTACCAGTACACTCAGTTTTCTTTTGAGTCTGGTGAATGTTTAGTTGTGAGAAGCTGTATTAATGGACAAAGATGACCCTTCTTGTTGAGGAAATGGGTTGCATGCCTTAGGATACCTACGAATGAATCTTTTATGATTATCAATGAGAACCCCCACCTACAACTAATTTCTTTGACCTTGAAGATTCTTTGAAAACCCTAACTTGAAATGGCACCATGAGAAGGGCCATAGCTGCTAAACATGATGGAAAAACAAGGTTGTTGTTTAATTTTGGTCAAAATCTGGTTAGCCTGAGGAAAGGTTACTTTGCTATATTAAAGTATTAGGATGTGTTTCTGATTCATATTATGAAGAAGGGATTCAAAATCAAACTGTTCAAGTACATCATTCACCATAAATGTGAGTTGATTAAGGTCATATCCATATCCATCTCTCTATTATACTCTCGAATGATTTCAACCATGCTTGTTGAGAAAGGAGTAGTTTTACCCAATGAAGAAGTGGTAATGGATTGTGAGAACTGACTCTCTAAACCCATTATCAAAATAATGAAGGTTAACTAGAACCCTTGAAAAAAGGAGTGGGTGGAACATCACAATAGGATTTATGATATGTTTAATCCTGTGGATTATCCATCAAGGCTAAAGGACATTTCTGATCCTAGTTTGGAACTAGATAAACTTGGTGAGAATTCAGAAGAAGTAGAAGAATAGGCTGAAGTACCTCATGGGGATGATGTTGTTGTTGAGGAAGAAAGGACTATTGTTCCTCCTGTTCTTCTTGAAGAAGAAGTTCATATCCCTAGAGATGATGTAAATCTGGGAATCCAACCCGAGGATGAAATAGAATCAATTGTCTCAGAACCTGAGGAGAATGTCGGGGAAGAAACAAATCTGGAACAACTCCCTATCATGGAATAGGTTGTAGTAGAACAACTCCCTATTATTGAAGAAGAAAATTTGGAAGAACCCCCAGAGAAACAACATGTTCCTGAGATAATACCCTACGCTGAAGAGAGGATGGAAATAGCCTTTTAGTTGGCTAGATAGGAGATGATTGATGAACATATAGATAAACCAGTGGTTTTAGAACTAGCTTGTAGGCCTCTATATCTTGAAAAGGATGCATCTGTTGAGGGGGAGGAAACGCAAAATCCTGAGACTAATGAAGCATCACATACGTGTGATTCTACTCCTATGGACACCCATTACAAATTCCCTAGCTTTTATGATGTGAGTGAATCATAGTATGTTATTGCAACTAGGCTTGACCATTCCTCACTGTTTCATTTGATGTCAGTTTCTATCTTTGTCCCTAAGAAGGCACCAGAACCTGAACCTACCCCTGTACCAATTCCTTCTCCTAAACCTTCACCTGAACCTGCACCTAAACCCCAACATGAACAGCTGTCCTTTGTCAGTAAGGATGATTTGAAGGATTTTTGAAACACTGTCTTGTCTGGAGTTGGGAAGCTTTTGAAATCCCAACCTCATGCTATGACAAATTTGAGTGAGAGAGATGCCTCACTACTTTTAAAGAAAATTATCCGGTAGATCTAACCCAAAATGCTCCATGAAATTCAAGAAGTTTGAGTTGAAAATCAGTTACTCCGTGGTGAAGTCTCAACCCTGAGAAGCATGGTGGAAAATATGCAGAAACAGCTGCAGTAAAGATCATAACCTATTGCTGCCTCTCTAGATTCTTCTGTGTCTCAAATTTTTCGAGATGTTGTGTCTCAGATTCACTCGTACATGTTGTCCTTTGATGAAAAGATTGCAGAAAGGAATGAAATGTAGTTTAATGAAATTATAGATCTTGTGGTGAACCTATATAAACTCACTGATGAATACACTGGATGTATTCAAAAGGTACTGAATCATCTCATGTCTCTAACCACAGCAGTCAAAGCTTCTCATACCTCTGGTGACTCTTCTACACCTGCCTTGGACAGTTCATTTCTTAGATCGACAGTCCAAGAAGTTCTATAGAATTATTTAATTGGCATCAATGTTACTTCATTGTCAGAATTTATCAAGAACAATTATGGTGTTCTTTCTCTTGTTCAAATTCATTCAAATATTGCTAATGATTCCTAGCAAGAGATCTCTATTAAAGTGGACTTCTAATTCAACCGGATTTTCTCCAAGACTGATATGACCAACCACTTCAAATTCCCTTTCGATAATCTGAGAATTCCTCCTATAACCCAAGCCTTAAAAAACCAAGTCCAAAAGCTAACCGACATTACCAGATTGTTGGACATGTTCATGGAAAAAAAGATGATTATGAAAATGTCATGAACTATAAAGGATAGATTATTGCAGACTTCATTAAACTTATGAGACTGTATCTTCATGTTCAATGTACCACAATTGTTGCTCCAGCGGCTGCTCCTATGAAACCTGGATTACCTAATTTCACTTCTACCTTAGCTTCAACATCCATGTATGTTGGCCAGTCACTTAGTCAGATCAGGCATGTCGTCCTTGACCAGCAACTGCCTCGATATTATACATCTCCAACATTGGGTGCCTCAATCTTCGAAGGTCTCCCTTTACCCTCTCTCGCCACCCCATCTATGCCTTCTTCCACATCAGCCACTATACCTATGGATTCTTCTTATGTAGCTGATAAAGGCAAAGAGAAGTCCAATCCTTGAGGAAGAACAGTGTGTACTACTGTTTGATGGGGATATCATTGATTTTTGTATTTTTAATTTATGTTTTACTATACCTTAATTACATATAATGCAGTATAAACTGATTACCCTCTCTTATTTTAACCTTTTGATAATCCCAAAAGGGGTAGAAGTTATATTCTATGTAATATTATCTATAGTTGCATCCAATTTACACTCGTACTGTACATGATTTGTGATCATAAAAAGGGGGATATTGTTGGACTCCTCATGTATTACTCTTGTTTTAATGATCACAAATCTCTTTAATTATAACATATCTTATTAATGATAACATATATCATTCAACCTAGTTCAATCCTATAAATTATATCCAATCATGTGTCTTTTTGTTTCATGTTCTCTCATGCTTTGTAATGGTTGAGCTCAATCCATTTCATGCATATTACTGTTAAGTCTAAATATACGTATTTGCCTAAGTATAAGATACTATGAAGACCAGTCACCATGAAGCCAGACATAGTTATCCAAACACCTTGAAGAAATACACTGTTAGCCAGACACCGTGAAGCAAGACACAGTTAGCCAGACACCGTGAAACGAGACACCATGACCAAGCACCTTGACCGAGACACCATGATCGAGACACAGTGACCGAGACACCATGACTGAGACACCGTGACCAAGACACCGTATACCAAGACACAGTGAGGGAAAGACACAGTGATGATCAAACAACCTGACACTCAGTCCATGACACTCAGACACCGTGAAGGAGACACCGTTTTCTCAACTTACTCTGACACTGTTTCTTAAACTATTTTTTTCATCTTTCAATTTAATGGTTAACAGTCATATGCGATGACTTAAATGCATTGAAATAATTATTGTTTCTTTTTGACATAGTACGAGGTACGAGGTACGAAACATATGGAACTTGACCTATAAATCTCATAAATTTTTGAAGTTAAATATTGGAGTGTTCCCAATGACAATAGAGCGTGATACTGAACATAAAACAAGCGTGTGAGCACGACCACGAAGAACACTTTGTAAGATTTTCAAAGAAAGAAATATCACATGCATACAATCTGACTCTGCTGAAGAACATACGATGTTCACTGGAATCCAGTGAACATCTTCAAATTGTCAAAGCTCGTAGATCACAAAAGCTAAAGCGCAACACTCTGTTTTTCAATAAAAAAAACCAAAGTATGACTCAGAAGAATTTCTACTAAATCAAAGGATTCCATAGCTGCACTTCAAATCACTAGATCATTCTAAATCATATCTACTCTCTCTTGGTGATTCTTTTACTTATCTTTTGAGCAGTGTGTTTACATTGTATATTCGACACACACACTGAATCCTGTGTTAAACTGAAGGATTACTAAATCCATACACAAAACTCTCTATTTCTGTTTACCCATGACAACTGTAGAAGAGGTCCCTGTGTGGCCTGATAATTTTTTTATCTACCCACGAAAACAGTGGAAGAGGTCCCTGTGTGACCTGGATAGTCTGTGTACTGTTGTTAACCCCGATCCAGGGTGTGGATCAATGTTTATTTATATAAACTTCTTGGTGGTAGGAGATCACCATGTGGAGTGGATTTGGTCTAGGCTTGAGACTACACCTCTTTTTTTATATCCACCGTTCTATTTAATTTAGTCTTCCTTGTTTTACTGCTTTACATCATAATTCAGACAACTCTAATTTCACTTTGATAGTTAGTCTTGGAAAGAAGTTATAACTGATTTTTCTTTGTAGGATAACTTCAAAAGTAATATTAATAATAGATTTTAAGATTACTGAGAATTAATCAATAATCTAAGAATTTGTTTAAATAATCAAACTCTTATAACAGTATAACCATGATTAACTGAGCTATATTTGAATTTGGGGAAAAACCTTTCTTTTAAAATAACATTTTTTGTAACAGAAATTTTTATAGTCACTCAATTCACCCCTCCCCTATTGAGTGAACTACCCTAACCAACAGATACCTCACAATGGTCATACATAGACACTAAGTAGTGTAGCACAAGGACCACGTAGGGGACTAGGGAAACCTAGATAGGGGAGGTGCAATGCATGTGATAAGGGAGGTCACATGGAATATGATTTCATAAAATAACTTGTTGTTGAAGGTAAGAAGATTATAGATGGCTCTCCACGGTAGAGGTACTTCCCAAATTACGGCTCTATTATGATAGGGAAGGTTGTCCAACCTGGTGGAAAATATAGAAGAATAATTGTTGGATATCAAGGAGGAGGAGTTATGGGTTGTGGAATAATTTTTGATATCCTTCCACTGCCACCACTAGGATTCCCATGATAGGATCAGGGGGTCGGCAGTTGAGGTAGCTGACGGCTACAAGAAAAGAATGTGTAACACACTGTGGCATGCAATATGATTATAGACATGATCAGTGTTGACTCTACTATTTATGCATTTCATTTAGTCTCAATTCCGCGTTGTTACATTATTCTTTTACTCATGGTTTGGGATCAAGATCTCACAATTAAGGCATTATCCAATTAGATTTGGCTTGAGTCTCTTATGTGGAATACTTATTCAATATCATTTACCTATTGAACATGTTTGATATCTCTTGGGGGGGATATAATCTCATCGGAGGATTTTGTGATCATGATGGAACCCTATGATTTCATCATTAGTATATATTAGATTTCCATGGTATTGAGCCATATTTTCTTTCACCATAGAAAATTAAGATTCCTTCACAATGATGTGATAATATTACATATTGTTTGAGGGAGAAGTCTCATGGTTGGAATACATGGTTTTGTGGGCAGGAGGTTGCATCCCATCACCAATTACTTTTCTAGTGTATCCCATGGTGAAACACACTCTTCAATATATGGATTTCTTCAATCATTGATGATTTTATTGAATTATAACCCAATGATGTTCGGGGACTACTTCTGAAGTGGTATATTCAGTATTTTATCTAAATTCACAACATTACCACTCTTTTATATTATGTGGAATATCAAATTGTTCCAGTTGAGCTACATGAGAAGTTTTTTTAGTCAGAGAACCTTTGAGAGAAGTGTTTTTTCTGTTCTAGTGTCTCCCATTAGGCAACTATGGTTTTTTCCATAAAAAATAATGATAATATCTTGGTTATTTTTCAACTTTTATTCACCAATTTTGGGTGATGATAAATAAAAAGAAACCAATTCTAGGGATTCGGGACCTCATTGTCTAGGTTTGATGCTTGAGTTGGTTCATGAAGATTGATATCAGGTTTGAAAACCTCTAATTGAGAGTTCAGAATGATGATATTCTGATAATTCAATTGAAACATATCTATATACATTATGTGTTCCTTCTAATTGTATTTGGTATGATGAATTCCCCTTCTGTGTTTATATATTTTATGAACTAGATCATCTAGTCATACAAGGACTGATTTGTTGTTGTCTTAATCGAATATAAAATCACTAACTCTATATTATTGGATGATAATTTTGAGAACATGTGGATGATCAATGAAAGTATTCCAAGGCACCAGATTTATGGTAATATCTCAATGCACCAGTTCTAGAATTATGAGGTTCACTTCCTATGGTAATTAATATTGACTATGGTTTATTTATGGACCTGAAGAATATCGATGTAGTTATTTCTTGGGATCTACTCAAGGGAGTGTTAAGGATGCCAAATTTCTTTCTCATGGTGGGGCACTACATGATGATAATGTGTGAATTCATTAAGAATACAACTCATTTTACAACCATGAAAAAGAAATGGAATTTTTTAACCAATATTGTTTAATAATAGAGAGTCATTGAGTAGTTGAGTATGAGTCTAGCGTGAACTAATATTTTGAGACTATCAGAGGAAGGTGTAGAGTATGCAGTGTATTATTATTCCTCGTGATACAGGATTAGTAACATATTGATTTCGGTACATGTAGTTATCACATATGGATCAACGAAGTTGATACAACATAGGAAGAACTACAAGACTAATAACCAAGAGCTGGAATCAGTAGTCTATTAACTGAGGATGTGGATGTGATTTCTTCTGGGATAGTTGATTTTTGTTCACTCAGCCCATTATAGTCTTAGGTGTGTTTAAAAATATATTGAGTTTGACTTGAGATACCATTTGTGGTTAAATTTATTTTAGAGAAGGACTTTGAGATAGTCTACACTTAGAGGAAGGGAAATAAGGTAGAAAATTCTATTAGTTTAATTTAATGATCTATCATGATATAGGATGCATCTGATTAGTTATATTTCATACAACATACCCTCATTGAGTAGGAGGGTAAATATTGTTTTCAGTCAACAGTATTGACGCTACCACTCCTCTAGAATTTGAGAGAGTCCCAATTTGGAGGGATATAAAATGAGGGATTACATGTTGAAACTTCCCTATGAGATTCGCCAAATAGATTTCATGAATATGGGAACTAGGTCATAATTTTATAGGGATAGACATTGGTACCTTACATGATGCAGAATAAGTTTCTGAGAGAGTTCACCACAAATCCTCTAGATGTAAATCTTGATTAGTTGAAGCTGTAAAGAGACCATGATTGTATGTTTCTTTGGGATATAATGAGATAGAGTGTGGATGAGTTCGCCTCTTAGTGTATCATATGTCAGCAGGTGAAGTATGATGATTAGGTTCCATCTATTTTTTACAACCCAATGAGATCTCGTAGTGTGAATGGGATTGATTTACAATCATGTTATTGATATGGATTCTAACGAAAATGAGGATCCATGGATCCAACCTATTTATAATATACTAACTCATGATGTCATCACACTTCCTTTCTATTAGGGATCAACTATTAATGGAGAATTTCTGGATGTTGTATATATGGTAGATTGATCACCATCCTGAGGTTCTACAGTCTATTTTCTCTAATCATGATTTCTAGTTCACATTATTGTTTTTGAGTGGTTTCTGGATAAATTCATTAATTATTAGTGGATGAGTTTATCGTTTCACCACCAGAATGATGGTCATATTGAGCATACTATCAAGGCTCTGGAATATATGTAGAAGGCATGCATGTTAGACATTTTCCAAATTTGGGAGGATAACTTCCCATTGGTACAGTTTTCATGAAATAATTGATACCACTATACCATTAGAATGTCACCTTTTTTGGCTCGATATGGGAGACCCTGAAGGTCATCCTTGTGCTAGAGAGAGATGGGCATCACATCTCATGTAGGGATAGAGGTGGTGAAGGCGATGACATAGAAGGTCTAGGTTGACTATGAGTGGATGAGGAGAACCTATATAAAAAAATATGATGTGGATCAACATCGTAGGTCCTTTGAGTTTGATAAGGGATTCTTAATTGTCTTGAGAGACTTCCCATGATGAGGATTGCATAGATTCCACAAAGACAAAATCTATCATTGAGATTATACAGATTGAGATATTTAATATGGTTTCCTTGGATGCATACCACCTCTCCTTACCCCTATAGTTGCAATAGTATCTGGATGTCTTACATGTGTTGTAGCTATGAATATACATACATGACCACATGTAAATTATTTATTTGGTGATGCTATAAATCATGGGTGGATGCATATATTTAGAGTTCCAAATTGTGAACAAGGATTAGAATGATAGTACCCTACATGGATGCACCATTCCCTTGGTTTGGAAGGATTGGCATCACGAGATCATGTATGAGGGCTCCTGGGAGCAGGATATCCATATTCGGTCATTGATCTCGATCTTTTTTTGTTTTTTTATTTCCAGGGATGAATATCATGGTGTTGCGAATGATATTGATACCATGTTTTATTCTATTAATAATTTTAAATATATATATATATATATATATATTTTGGGATCCATGCTCTGATACCAAATGTGATTTTAATTCTATGTGTTCCCGAAATTAATTTAATAAAAATATCGATCATTTTTATATCAGACGCCTTGAATTTATTAATGAAAATGTGAAAACTATCAAAATGAGTATTTCATGGAATATATGAGACCTCACTTTAGTCTTAATTTTTAATCTTCCCCAATTGATGACCTAGTATTGTCGGCATGGGATGTTCTGGTAAAATATTTCATTGATTCATGGGTTTAATTAAATAAATAATTAAATTATTTATGTATTTTAAATTTCCTAAAATTAGAATTTCACTTTATGTATCATATTAAGAAGTATATCTAAGGTTAAACACTAACAAATGTGGTATTTAGAGGGGTTTATTCCAATCAGTTTTGGTAAAATCAAAGTCATTTGTCTATAAACCACTAAAACTAGGTTAATAGAGGAATAATGAATTCAACCACTTCTCCCCTTCTTTGGTGAGCATGTTATTCATCGAACAATGATCCAATTTGAGGATGTACTCATCAATT
Source organism: Viscum album (assembly GCA_963277665.1). Taxonomy (NCBI): domain Eukaryota; kingdom Viridiplantae; phylum Streptophyta; class Magnoliopsida; order Santalales; family Viscaceae; genus Viscum; species Viscum album. The sequence continues at coordinate 357,406,207 of OY728126.1, read as the reverse complement.
TTTTTATTTTCATCTAATTATTTAAAATATATTTAGAATGATTGAACATAAATATTTATTCACATTTAATCAAGTCTTTACATGAGCCCAGGTACTAGATATAATTTGTTCTTTCAGTTTTCTCTCATCTTGAAACCCAGTTTGATTTGTTTGAAAATAATGATTGAAAATTGAATGTCTCGAATTTTTTATTATTTATTTAACCCAATAATTAATCATGTAGTTAAAATATTAAAAAACATGGTATATTTTTAAAATTTTCTTGTTTCAACAAGCCACACTGGCCCCCTAGATTGGCAAAATATTCAGGTTCAATAATTGCTTTTTGAAAATCAGGGGCTTAATTATAAGATTTTTATTTTGCAGATGAATTATTTACGGTTATAGAATATTATAAAAAATGATGTGGTATCATATTTTTACAAAAAGTATATCACTTGAGTGGTTTAATATGATATCCTATTTCCTAGATATTGACAGGTGGAAATAATGAATGAGTGATTCCCCTTCAATTTCAGGTGGGAAATAGGAATGATTAGATGTAGTGGGGGTGGATATTGTACACACAAGAATGGAAATGTGATTTTGGTTAATACATGAATAAACACCATGTATTTGAGAAGGTCTCATGGTCTATTCCTCAAAAAAAATTATTCTTGGGTTTTGTGAAATTATATATATCCCACATTGTGTGGGATCTATACACCATATGTGACCCGGTGATCGACACACAAAGTGTTCATTTGGAGTATACAAAAAAGGGAATAAAAGATAACATCTTGTGACCCACACATGGCTAGATAACATGGTTATGGGAAATAGGAAACATGTGTAACCCCATGCTTTTGGATATGTAATGTACCATAGTACAAGACATGGGTAGTATACATAGACATGACCAGGAGCACATGCAGGACAACAGGTGGCTGTGGAACTTTTTGTACTCCCCTTAATATCCATTTAGGGAAACACGATGCAAGAGATGTGAAATATTAGGGACATTCCCATGCAGTGGAACCCGATCACACACCATGGTGGACCTTTACATGCAATTCTACCCTTATACATTATTGAGAAACTATAAAAATTAGGTACCTCTTTCACATAGACATGTATTTTATCCCATCATTATGCTATCAATTGTGTTTTTAGGTTTAATTTAATATAGGAAATTGTATTGGAATTCCAAATATGTTTTATGGAGTTTTATGTTTTACGGTCTTTTAGGCAGTTATTGATGATATCATTTATTGTTAAGGCTAATCATTGTGGTAACCCTATAACATTATGGTGAGGGTCCTAAATATACTGATTTAACCCCCCCCCCCCATTGTTTTAGTGTTCAGGTCCTATATCTACTGATTGGTACAATCCTGTGGTGTTTGGTATTGGGTCGTCTATCTAAAAAGTGGTACATCTATATAGTTAGGGAGTATGATTTATTTATATTAGGTGGTACGCCCTATAGGGTTTTGAATGAGTCCTCTATCTAATGAGTTTTAACATCCAAGGAAGTTTGGGTGCGAGTCCCCTATCCACCGTGTTGTACCACCAATAAGATTGAGCATAAGTTATATTTAATGTGAGTGGATCAACCGTACATACAAGGCAGTGAGTCGTATACTTGGAGATTTTCCCCCCTAGACTATGTGGAATAGTTTTAAAGCTTAGTACCTCCTCATAGTTACTTCTATAGATAGACATGTGATATATTTGGAAACATTGATGGTCCTCTTATAACAATTAAGACTATTTTCTTACTTGGTGTTATGATATGGAAAACCTCATTCTTCCTCATGGGGATTATTTTTCTAGTATATATATATATCTTTATACATTTTTTGTGTTTTTTACTCTCATTCATTGGTTTGAGATTTCTTTTCTTATTATGTATATTACTTATTCACTTTACCTTTTGAGGAATCCATATTGGTATGTATATACTCACACATGTATGGGAACTTCTGACACATTTTGGGTCTTTTGCATACAACAGACATGTCAGTTGAGAATACCATGTTGAATTTGGATACCACATGTATTTAACTATGTATGATGTTTGGTGATTACATATATATAGCTGTGATCTCTTAGTATTAGACTATTCAATTTTTTAGGTTAGAACATATTTCTCGATGGATGTACCTATTCGAATTTTAACATTTTAGTTTTTCACTATAATACTATGGTACTCCCTAAAGGTTTTACATGCATGGATTATTCTCTATTTGTTTCAACTTTGAATATTACTAAACATAAATATTGAATATATATGGACTAATGTATGCATCTAATTACATTATAAAAAGGACTTGAATTTAAATATTCCATTGGGAAATGTCTTTCCTACCCTGTAAAATGAAGGTAGGATTGGTGTAGTCACGACTCGAGCCCTATTGAGTTGGTTTGTGACCATAGAACCAATCAAAATATTATATTATAGTTACATACATAAAACATTGAATTTCATTTTGGTAATCTTATAGGGAATCAATGATATAAATTGATATGTCTTTAAATGATCTATAATGAACAAAAAATTCATTACAGTGAATGCACTTAAAACTATTTGGGTAATTCCTCAATATATTGAAATATAATAAGTGTTTGATAAATTATGATCTATTAGTTTTAGAGGATTCATTAACATAGCTATTCATCATTATAACGTAACAAAATATATATATTTATAAATTATTTCAAATTTAAATATTTTCTTCCTATATAACATTTATCAATATGTGGTATTGTTTGGGAATATATTTTGGTTTTCCTCTCCCCAAAGATATTAAATTCTATATAAAAGTGAGGCTAGTCCCTTATTAGTATTACATGAAATTATTAAAACTAATATATAAATAAACTATTATGAATGTTGGTGACTTAGAACAAACATTAACATAGAATTTAAATTACCATAACATGTATACAAAGTGTTATAAATTATTTATTGTTTCCATAATACTATAGGTAATTCTACATAAACTATTTACATGGTAATTATATTTTCTATTTTTCATATTACAAGGTTATAATAGTTTCTAGCTATAATTAAAACATAATATAATAATAAAATAATCCCATATATATGTTAATTGTTGATACATGTCATTATAATGGTAAAATTTGATTTATAATTATGTAGAGTTGTTGATCATAATAAATGAGACAAATTATCATGATTTCCAAACACAGTCATCTCGTGAAAAAGTGATCATGATGGATAGCCAACAAATAGGAACTCCATATGATTCTATTTCCAGTGTATGTTCTTATCTAGAATCATTGGTTTTTGTGTCTTAACATGATATCAATAACATTGAATAAAATTTGATTACATTAATTTTTTCAAGAGGAATAACATGATGTTTATGTTTGTGGAAAAATAAAATTCATTTGTTGTTTCAATTAGTGTACAGTGTATGATGAAATTACATGATATAATATTTGAATTCCTAAAGGATGAAAAATAATGGACCACGTATACTACATTAGTAGTACCATTATTAAATCCCATTCCAGATTAAAATAATGTATATATATCCGGAATGGTTTTATAAAATTAAATATTTAGAGGATGATGATAGAATATTCCTTTCTTTCTTTATTGAGTATCATTAGAAAATGATAATATATTTCAATATAAATAATCATTGGTGGTTATCATTATTTTTAAAAACCATTAAAAAATTGGGGCCGAATATGTGTTTCTAGATACAACAATAGGACTATGACGTTGAATCACAACTATAAAGATTAACTAATACTGTTTCACATTCATATAACATTCGAACACAATGAAAAATAAAAATATTATTTTGGAAATAGGAGAAACCACAATGGAGAATGAGATATGTAAGTTTTTTCAATATCATGAAATATATAAAATCATTATTATTTAAGTTAGAATAGTGGGGGTTGAATTTATTGTTTCATAATATACAAATGTTATTAAATAAACAGTGAAGTTATATTTAATGGATGATCATTTTAAATCATGGAAGATGAATGTTTTATGAGAGACATTTTTTGAGTCGATTCCTTGTATTTTTAATAAGTACTTTATTTTTTATTTTGTTAGAGATAAAAAAATTCAACAATTTTGATAAGGCTTTATGTTTCATTGAAAAATATTTATGATTACATAGATTATTAAATGTTTCATACATAAAAATTTCATGTTTTTATAGTTTTTGACGAACTTATTTATCGATAGAAGGCTTGGTATCATGGTACTATTCAAACCAAGGATTTTAGTGCCCCTATTTCCTCCCCTGTTCATACTAAAGAGAGAACTGTTTTTCAATTGAGAACCAAAATTCATGTTCATATAACCAAATCTATATAGGGTAATATTACTAATATTTTTTAGAAGATATTAGTTAATTTTTTATTCTCAACTCTTGATTTCAATGTTCAATGATACAAAAATATTTCAAAACACATTTGTATTATCTACAGTTTTTTTATCTGTAGATCCTTTAGTGAAATATATCATGTTGTGAGTTGAGATGCATTCATTTTAATTCAAAGGATATATATTTTAAAATATTATTATTATTTATTAATCTAATTCTAACAATAATATATAGTTTTTAATTGGGTGAAATTTTCCATAGAATATTATTTTTTGTGATGACCTGGATGTGAAATTTCTACATAAATATGTACTCCATGATTCGGTTGTGGGCCCAGTATATTCAATAATCTACATAATGATACCACCCCCAAATGAAAATCATGGAAAATTAATATTCATGATAATCATGGTTTCAAAAGATTATTTATATGAAAAAAAACCCAAAACCCATGAAATAATGTGGACTTCATATTTTTCTAGAGGAAATTGATGTTATAAATGAATTCACTGAATAATAATAAATATTAATTTTCAAGAATTATCAATCCATTTATAGTTTACTTGTCACTATATAATTTTAATTTTCAAAATAATTTTTGTTATTCATTATGAACTTCCCCTTTCTAATAGATTTATGGATTCTAGTTATTGATTATCCATTTATAAAATTAAATTTGAAAAATACTATTCATATTTTTCATGTTCATTTTTATTGTATCATTGGACCCTAAAGGTGGTTTTAGTGAATCATTCATTTATTATATCATCATTACTTGTTCCTTAATTTTTAATAAAGTCATTTATTAACCTTATTCATACCATTTTTCAAGTTAAAATGTTTATCATTCCATTAAGGTAGCTTATTTGGGTATTATTTATATTCTTTTTTCATGTGGGAAGTTGATTATTAGTATCTTTGTGTGTTTTGTTACTTGATCCAATAGAATTAAACTATATCATTCACTTATTATATTAAATAACATGGGATAATTTATATTACTAATTCCCTATATCAACCCAAATTTAAGATCAAATAGTATATTTATAATTATATGTGTATCACATCGATAAATATTTTTTGATGAAATTGTTTGAAGATAATAATGATATGGGAAAAAATTTATATATTCATTAAAAATTCCAATTTCATACAAAAAAATTAATTAAAATTTTAAAAAATAAGTTGGTTTACCTAATTCTATCAAACTTACGAAATTATATCTAATCTATAATATGAAGAGTGAGAGGAAGCAATTTATATAAAAATATTTTGTCAAATTAAACCCATTTTATTATATTGATGACATTGAATGTATTTTTAAATTTGAATTAGTATATAGAAATAATATATTTCTATATCAAAAAGATATATGGCCAACCAAATTTTATATTTATAAGTTATTTAGAGAATGAATAAAATTTTTTATTTATTAATGCATTTTAGAATGAATAAATAAATAAAATTCCCATTAAAAATTTGATGATGTATATTACACTCAATAATTTTTCGTCCTTCATTGGAGATATATAGAGATTCAGATAGTTCTAGTAATTATTAGGAATATCATTTAAGAAATTGTGCATTTCCCATTACATTGGTTATTGACATTAGATCCCATAACTAAATATATTTATAAAAAAATAAAAATGAATGGGGTAAAAATACTAAAATTTAATATGAATATAGAATAAATAGAATAAAAATATATTGAATTTCTAATATATCATATTAATATCTTAATCTTTTTTTCATACAAGTAAATGAATTTTTTTGTCATGTATTTCAAAATAAAATTTACTATAAAAACATGACCATTAACTAATAAAATTTATATTGCACTATAAACCACACATATTATTACATAATATAGAATGTAAATATCAATAAAAATTAAATGAAAATTTGTTGTTTGGTGTCTATGTCATAGTAAAAATGTTATAAACAATATGAAATATACTATGTGATACTTAATTATCATCATTACTAATCTAATCCAATATATAATAATATCCTAATCAATAAATTGGGTATCCAATTAATATATATAGAAATACTAGTTTTGACCCCAGACTATGTTGAAGAAAATAAATATGGATAAACTTGTTGGGATGATTCATAAATTTCAATATTCATATTAGGGGATCATAAAATAAAATAGGTTATAAACTACCAATTAAAAAATATAACAAGAGATAAAACATTATTTTACTATGTTAGACTAGGTATTCCTAATAATATGTAATAATGATATGGAATTTCATCGATGAAATAACATGCTGCTGATTTTGAAGGCACCATATTATATTTTTAATAAATTATTGCATCATTTACATGAGTAATACTATAGATATAGAATGCTACATCATGCATAAAAATAATGATATATTTATATATATCACATTGACAGATTTATTGGGGTTCTTAAAAATTTTGATCATATATGTGATCATAATATTCTTATCATTAGGTTTCAATATTAAAACAAAAATAAAAATAAAAATTAATTCTACGAAGTAAACAATTCATAAACTAATAGGTAACATAGTAAATCTATAAATATATCACCATCATGATATCATGTAGTGTCGCACAAAAACAATGGATTAAGGTATCATAGATAATAATTTATGATAAATTATCTTTATTTATCAAAATATAATGCTTACTCAATGAAAAAAACATTGGAAAAGATAATTTTGATGATAAAAAGAAAAAATCTTAAAAGGGAATATATATCATTTTCATCCCAAAAATATAATATTCTCTCATAATTGTCATTAACATAGTGATATTTTTAGAAATAAGAAAGGATAAATATTAATAGAGGTGATATTGGAAATGAAATAAGAAATAGAAAATTGGATATTTTACATATAATCAGAATTTATATAAAACATGTAATGATCATAAATTAGAGGAAATATGGGGATGTGGGGTATACAGGGAGAGTGACATAGAAAAAATGACTTCAAAAGAGTCAAATAATACCCTTAAAACGATTTCGAAATTCCTTCATATAATTATATAACCTCCAAATTGGATACATCATATTTATTTAATACTTTACTAATAGAAATTATTAAATTTATACATTATCTTAAATTAAATTTATTATTTTGTATTATTAATTTATTTAATAAAAATTAATTTATCATTTATTATTGATGGTCCCTTTAAACAAATTAAAAATTAAATAAGACACATAATAATTTTAAAATCAGTACCAATGTGTTACTTTTCAATTATTTAATAATTAATACAATAAAATGAATCGTCACCACAAAAAAATTGAAATCTATCATTTACATTGCTGAAATATCCTTAATAATATTATTATGATTATAAATATTATTATTGTAAAATATAATAAATAAATAAAAAAGACTATTAATATTATATAAATAAATGATAATAACTATTAAATATTTAATTATGGGAATAATTTCTAATAAAACATTACCATTTAGATATAATATTTATATCTACCATTAGGGAATGAAATATTCAATAATTTTTACAATTAAGGGGAAAATTAATATTTATGATTACTAAGATATTATAAATCTATTTTCATTACCGGATACATATAAAATATTATCTAGAAAAGGGTAATAGGATAACTAAAATGAAAAAACAATAATTAATCCTATAAATTTTCTTGGAGTCTCATCATATGGAGTGAGCAAAAATCTAATGAAAGATTTTCCATTTATCAAAATACACACCAAATAATATATATAAAAGATATAAATGTTGTATTTGTGAAATTATTTTTAAATATGAAATTATTATCAATTTATGGAAAAGGTTTGGAGGAAAGGTATTCATAAATATAATGGAAAGAGAAATTTTTAAATAAAATATTGATTACTTTTTTATATTAGCTAAAAAAATTGAGTAATGACGATTTATTTGAATAGTATTATTGATTTATTAAATATATATTTCTTTGTCATTAAGATAGTCATAGTAATTAGTGACATGTAAGAAATGTTTTATTCCATATTATGGGACTAAATATTATTCTATTAAAATAATATAAAACAAATGATTTTAGATTTGATTTTTAGGGTTGAAAATTTTGTATATTTTTTTTAAATAAATTTTTTTCTCATTAAATACTTAAGGAATCAAGAAAAGTATAAGTTAAACCAAGGTAATTCACCATCTACACATCTCATCCCATTACAAGAAATGAGGATCAAATTGTAACAAAATCAGAAATATTTTTAATAAAAAATTTCTTTCTATATAAATACTCATTAATTTTATTTTACAATGATATTTTCACTATATGTATATTTTGTTATTTTAACTTCAATAAGGAATAATTTTAATTTGTAAAATATTTAATTACATGTATTATATGGTTATATATATAATGATTTCCTTTTGATTTATCAAATTTTAATCTCACAAGACACATATCATTTTCACATAGATCAGAAAAATTTACCATTGAGTAAATGTATTTGAACTTTTTTAAATTATTTGTCTTTTAAAAGTTTAAAAGTTTAATTCTTATGAAAATTATATATTTTGTTACATATTTAAAAAGTTATTTATATTTTTTATTTGTTTAAAAAGCTCATTGAATTCATATTAAATAAAATCTATTCAATTTTGTTGTAATTAAAATCAATGTTTGTTTGGGAATGAAAACATTATTATAAATAAAAATGATTTTTATTTTAAAAAAATTATCTGATTATGTATTTTTAATTAAAATAAAATTTATTCAATATATAGTAATAATATTAGAGATAATTAAATCCATATTTTAAATCACTTTTTCTTGATTTGTTAATTAGTTCACTTTCAATAATGTCCCTAACTAGGTTCCACATGGTGGTTCCTTAAGTTGGTTAATAGTGGTAACTTAGGCACACCTCCCAATACAATAGAGGTTTCCAAATATAGTTACGGGTATGGTATGGAACAATGAAATACTACACCCTCTTTATCAAAGTATAATGATAATAAAAATTAGTAAATAGTGTCTAAATTATAGTAAACAATAACCAAGATAATATTATAATCAATTATCAACCAACATCAAATAAATATATCCAAAACATAGAAAATGGAAATCATCCAAATTAGTTGATATGCTATTCCAAAGTTGTGTCATGCGTCTAATGAAAACTCAAAATAATGACACAATGAAATATTCTAGTAGTTCCTAACATCATTAATATTTCCCCCATCCATCCTTCACCATGAATCCATACTCAACCATATATCATAGGGATATTTCCCTTATTATATCCTATAAACATGATGGTTATTTAAGTACCAATCAGGAAGTATGAGTAGGGTGTGATTACAACTCATTAGTCCACCACCAACTATTTCTAAATAAATATACATTTTATAATTGTGTATGTAGTTTTATATAGAATAAAGATAAATTTAAAAAAAATGGTTTAGAATATATTATTATTTAATCAACAACATCACAACTAATTCTACAAATGATAGAGTCTGATCCATACAAAAACAATATATAAAAATTAATTTTATAAAGGGATTTAATTATTCATTGACTTAAAATTTCATCATTTATTCCGTGGAGAATCTATTCATATACCAAATCATAATCATGTAGCGGGGTCCTATAGAGACAATCTAGCGCACTATGCGCATTTGGAGCATCAGTCATTGTCCCTTAACTCATTGATAATATTCACACACACACACACATACAAATATATATATATATGTATATGTATATATTGGGTACCTAGAAAATCCTTTTGGAAACTGGTGGGTATTTATAACATTATTCTATATCTCTTTCCTCATTGTTCACATGAATGGATTGGTGGCCTTGTGAATCAATTCGACAAAACATTTGTATTTGGAGCATCAGTCATATACCCACACCATATTTTTCAACAAATCAAAAATATGAAATTGACCCCATACACATTAAGGTGAAACATCATTAACCATATTATAAAACATTCAAATCATGTTGCACCATTTATTTTTTCATTTACAACCATGGTTCATTACTTTAAACACATGACGAAATAAGAAAAATTCATCAATTAATCCATTTATCATTATTTATTTCATATATTACTAACTCATCATAGTTAATCAATACCCATTTAAATAATATTAAAAACAATGAAATAACCATTTACTTTAATTCCATAATCAAATTATTTTCTATTTTACTATCCATAATTTTTATTTCACTAAAACTATAACACCCCTGCGGTTTCCATCAAATTTGGACTCAAAACCATCAACAGGTCAAACCAGATCTTAGAAGGGTCACACAATTTTAGGCAATTAAATTACCCCTTTTAATAAGAAATAAAATTCTCTGACATGGAATCAGAGTGTCACAAGTACATACAATATATCATAAACAAAACTAAGGGAAATATAAATTATAGCTCTACCTCAAGATTGATGACAGATGTTTTAAAAAATGAAAACATCGATTAGATGAAAAAATATAAAATATATAATGAAGGAGGATATCTAGAATCAAAAACATAGGTGAATATTCAAAGAAACTATATGCATAAAAAACTAAATCTAAAATATAGAAAACAGAGGAAAAACCTTCCCTCTCTATAGGGAAAGAAAAAATAGAAGTGGGGTTGATTCCTTATACCAGATCGTTGATTCAAACAAAAATAGGTAAGAGTTTCCTTGTAATTCTTTATAGAGCCTCCATAATAAGATAAATTCATTTTAGGTTTAGAAATGGTTATTAGGGTTAATAAATGGTGGTTCAGGAATTTTTTATAAAAACGTTTGGTTTGTAAATCCATGCATGAACAGTTTCTTATATTGGGACACCCTATTTGAAAACATATACCCTTCTAATGTGACCAAACTATCAGGTTTTTATAGAATATCCTTGGTGGTAACATAGTTAGAAAATCCAATATACGTCTATTAAAACACCTTTTCCTTTGGGTGAACAATTTTATGGGGGTAGGCACACAGTTTGGGAAAACCATGATACAACCATACACTATCTATAAACATTCAAAAAAATCATCAAATATTATGAATTCACCAATGAAAATAAACAACTAATTTAATTATTAAAAGGTCCCATAATACCAAAAAAATATGTTTTATACACCTTTATAATCGTCGGGACCTTATAATTTCCCAACCATATAATAGTATTTCCTCGAGTTGTACACCCCTGAATCATGAAACATCCATGTTAAAAATAAATTTCCATTGGGCCCTAATATATCATTCATTCCCCCATGTTTACTCCTAAACATTGACATTATTCAAAAACACTTGGACCAATGATATGGTATTACCACACAACAGCATCTCACTATGATCCCCAACACAAATCAGGTGCTTCAAAATTGATACATCTGCCTGAAGATCAACATCATTAATATCAATGACATGTGGAGGGTCGGGGTTTTACTTCCAAATCTATAACAGATGAAAAAAATTTATTCTTCGCTCTATGACTTTTTGTATGACAAAATAAGTACTTCTTTGGTCAAATCCTCTCCCAATCAAAAAATTTACATCCAACATAGATAGAAACACTCTACTTATGAATTTTATGGTGACCTAATGTCGTCGAAACCCAAAGTAATACATGTACACTCATTGTAATATCAATTGGTAATTGATATTGATCATTATATGATTTCTATATATTTTTTCTATAAAAATTCTTCTTTACATCAACTAGACGTACTCTGGTTTCTCCTACACGAAATATTCTCCAAGAGGCTCTAACTCACCCACCACCATCCTCTATAGATGTTAATTTAATGGACTAAAATAATTTCCACATATGGTAACATTGGAATACTCACTAGATAACTATTTATATATGATAACTCAACAAGCGCTATGTTATTTTCCTATTTTACACAAAAATCAATGTTGTATGATCACAAAATACACTCTACCCCCCGAATAGTGGTCATTTATTTCTAACCTTTCTTTAGGTGGATGTTCGTACATAGAAACTCTTAGGTACCCAAATCCTTTTTAATACATTCTAGAAGAATGATGTAATCTTAGAATATCAATATGAAACTATACTCCATAGAACATCATTAATATAGACTATGTCTTGGCCATACATATCCCCTAACATATCAACTATGAGATTCTCCTAGATTAAAAATAAATGGGATAAATTTTTCAACCAATCCACAATAACCTAAATCATAACATTATTCTAAGCTCTATACAGATTACCCACTATTTAGTTAATAATTATGTTAACACATATCTATTCAAAAATATTAAATGAACTTAATAAAAAACATTCCATTGATGCTCTACTGTCACCTATTGAAAGGTGTTGAATTGTGTCACTATACATATATTATCACATTACATATCAATCCACCAATAATATTGATGTAATTCATTATACATTTTAATCAACAATGCATGCACCACCAACATCAAGGTATGAAAGATGCATATCATCTCCTCCCACATTCACATTGGCATAATATCATGGTTTCGTACATATATAATACTATCATCTTCCATTTTCTAATAAGAAGTATATTCTATAATTTAAATTATTTCCCACATGGCCAAACACTCCAAATCCACATATTTATTTCCATTGATTCGACTCGAAATTGTAAATTCAACTAATAAGGATATGAGGTTTACTATAAACAATCAATATGGAAACTCAATATTCATCATAGCTAGTTATTCTATCTTCTCCCACTAAGAACTGGAATCATGAACATCCTATGTCCATGTATTTAGCTCAAAGTGTTAGCAATGTTGTTTCCCTTCCCTAGTGTATAGGCTAGCTCAAAATCCAATGACTGCAAATACTCATCCAACCTCTATTGTTGGAGATTCAAATATAACTGTTAATAGATATGTATTATTATTATTTAATAGTTATACACAATAAACTTTTCAACAAATAGTTAATTCATCGATAAAAGTAATCCATAAATTCTTTAGGATAACTAGGAACCATGTGTTGGGTAATATTTTACTTGTAGAATCCACATTCAAGACCCATATGCCACAACTTGATCCCCCTACATCAACACTACTCAATGTAAGACCTTTGTTGCATCACCATACAAGGTATACTACCCAACATGATCGTGTTTTATAAAAATATGTTCAGTTTTCAAACTCTTCTTCATTTAATGGATGGAATTATGACATTCTCCAAAAAATTCAATGATAAAAAAATAATATTTGTCTTCTCTCAATAAATAACTACCTAAAATTTCTATAGGTCCAGTGAAACATATTCTTCAAAGATGTTGTGACCCATGAAATTTACCATTTCAATCAATAAAAAACACTTGGATATCTTATAGAATATCATATACACTTTTAGTGTACTCGTGATGTTGTCAAGATATTGGGAATGATCATCCTGATTCATGGAGTACACCAATATGTCATCAGAAAATAAATCCACAAACTAATCATTTTATGGGTTGAATATTTTGTTCATCAAGTCTTTAAAAATATATAAAGACACCATCAACCTTGTCAGAATCCTAATGAACAAGTATAGACTATACCTACATCATAGAGATATATGTGATGTATTGGAAGGTCTAACCCCCAAAGTTTATGATACTTTGATTTCAATTTAATCATGGAGAATAAAAAATATCCCCTCAACAAGTCAAATATATCATCGATATGTGGAATATGATACAAGTTATTCAATTTTATCAGGTACAATAATCTGTGATCAAAGAATTATCAGAACCAGCTATCATCCATCATAAAAAAAGAGACCCCAATGTCACATACTGGGATAGATTTGTCACTAAATAAAAATTCAACAACCAAAATATAACTTTCATGATTATATATTGCTGCCATTTAGTAAGGGGGAATAGAAACATGTTTGGACCTAGTCATTAGCTCAATTTTAAACTCATAATATCTCTGAGTTGGCATCCTTGAGTAGTCCTCAAGAAACACATCATTATTTTGATCCTATAATTGTGTAAAAAAACAATCATTATATATCCATCATCATGGAAGAGACATACAACCTGGAAAGTGAGCTCACCATGTGACTGATGAACTGGCCCAAAATGGTGTCCCTGAATATCCCATTATCTATGATTAACATAATTATTACCCTCAATAGAGGTAAATTTTACTTTAGAGTGGTAACAATAAGTATGGGACCAATATAATAACAACCATTAAATACCAAAAATCAAGTGAAATCTTGAAATTTCATGTATGTAGTAATCCTAAAGAAAGGATACTCACCGGCCACAGGAGAACAACATTCGAATAAACAAAATTCAATCGACCGCACACCCAACATTTTGTTTATATTCATAACCCTAGTATAAAATCTACCATTAGAATGAAACCATTAAAAAATTAGAAGATATAAATTAATGTGATGCGCCTTTATTAAATAATGAACTAAAATGAATAATAGATATAATAAATGAACCTCTAAATGTTGATGGCCCAACCTCACTATCCACAATTGGAGTACGAACTATATGTAACCCTCATGTACCTCTTCCTTAGGCTCTAGTATGACACCCATGTGCTGAAAATTTATCTTAATATATGACCATATTCTGTAAATTAATATGTCTACTTCCACAACCAGCATGGATAATGGTTAACCGAATTCAAGGCTAGTACAGTGTAGAAGATTCCCTTCCCTCACTCTGGTTTGGTCTAGATCCTTCATCACTACACATCTGACATGGGATACTATAAAACAAATGAATATTACACTTATTTCAATAATATCATAACTATACTAGGTATTTTATACACTTTTAATGATAGTGACATGACCTACCTGATTAATGGAAAATCACTTGAGTATTTATTTGGGTAGTGAATCCTTCCCCTAGAAAATGTCCATTAAATTTCAATATTTAAAATTATCATAGATACATTTCATACCAATGGAAGACATACCTAAATATCTCCCAGTATAAACCACATGTACTCCATTAAAAGAATCATTTAGTTTCACCACAAAAATAAGAGCCATATTATCTACCATATCTGACATCTTAAAATGAAAGATATTTTATTGGGACATAAAAAATAAATTATTTCCATATAGAAAAAGTTTCTTTATAGCTTCCTCATCCCCTACTAATGTAAGGAAAAAGTAATGCATGTCGGAGAGGAAACTAACATTGTCCATCACAAAAATACACCCATGGGTCGACAAGATAAAATCTTCCACCATTTATTAACTTAATGTCTCTGAATAAATGTGTTATAAGAATATATCATAAAAGTCATTACATTCCATTATCTCAAACTAATAATCTAGAGAATTAAAATCCCACCATCACTATAATGTACAACATAACATATAATAATCCAACATGAATATTTTTCACTAGGTGTGTCTAAATGGTCATGGATTTTCTGTTGAGTCTAAATCTGGTACTCAGCTACCAATGGTAGACCCTATCTGGAGATGTTTAGGGGGTTCTTCAACATGATATCTCATATCAGTGTAGACATATTTTGTACGCCCCACCCTTGGTCTATATCAGTAAACCATGTCAGAACAATTCTCATTGAACTTCTCACAATTATCTCCACCAAAAACAATTGAGGAATATTTCCTTACTACTAGAGGACCATTCCCAACAATTTCCCCAATTAATCCTATTAAAAAATTTCATCATCTAAGAATGCATCAAAAATTCAAAACACATGTATTAGGGAAAAATAGTTCATAATTAACACATTTATATTATATTTATTCATATAAAGTCCAAAACATTCATCCCAAATACACTGCACTATGGTCAAAACCAGGCCACTACCACTACCAAAAACCTCCCCTAATATGGGTCATGGATAACACTGGGTAGAAAACGATTATATCATATGTTTCCCAATAAAAACCTAATTTTTTAACTATTTAAAATTATGAAATTTAACATTTTTATCCCATATTGAATAATCCTCAAAAAAATTTAATATTAATAAATTATGTAATATCATTTACATTCCCCAAAACTCACTCATAACATGTTTTTTCATGTGTGCAGAACATGATGGTTGAGAAAAAAATTATTGAGTTCCAATAATGATGAATTCATACAAAACATTCATTCCATACCAAGATAAGAGGGAAATATCACAAATCAATAGCATCACATAAAGAGTGATTTGGCCTATGTGAAATAACATCCAACTACAACATCAACAAACATGAACAACAATCCAACACAAGGTATCTGGATTATTCATAACACATCAGTCAGTTTCTCAAATAAATGAGCTATGGACCAAGTCCTAAATCATATTAATCACATTTATTTCATTCCTCAAACGTAATAAAACAATAATGAAATGAAATATATTTTTCTACCAAATTGTATTATCATGAGTCGGGTTCCACTTTTTTGTGCCTCAATCCAGTTCGTCACATGATATCATGAATTCCTACACACATACATGAAGTTTCTAATTATAATTGATGCTCTAAAATGTAAAATAATACCCTAATCTTGGACTCCAATAGATGGTTTCATACATTCTTACATTAGAATGATTACATGGAATAAAATTAAAAATGACCGATCAAATTAACAATTTTTCAGAAACATATTTCCTAAATGATATTCATTTTACATTTAGTAATAAAAAATTAAATACTATACATAAAAAATGAAAATAAACTATATTCTTTAACATTCATTCAATGTCATTTTCATTATAAACATAAAAAGAAGAAGAAAATTTATGTAGTTATCAATTATAATGTAAGGTAATATACGTAAGAACCATTATTGAATCATTGAGAATAATAAATATTAAAAAATAAGTAACTAAGAAAACATTCCTTGTAATAATTAACTATGAAAGAAGTGAGTAAGAAATATGGAATGGAAAATAATTTAAAACAATTACCATGTAATCAATTAACGGATAATGGATTTCATCCATATATATTTTTTCATTGTGAAAATACTCTAAAATATAATGAATAATATTTTGGAAATGCTTAAAAAGTTGACCTGATGTTTCCCATGAACATGAAACGTTTAAATTTAATACCTTTCCCAAGACAGCTTAAAACATACTTGGTATAACCTAATTTGGTTAGTCCGACCATATGTATCCAGTCATTACATTTCATAAGACATTCTAAAACATATTGCTCAAAAAAATTATGTGTTATTTCAACTGAATTCATCCCATGAGAATATCAATGCATCAAGGGGGTTATATTAAATGTTCCCCCAACCCATTTTATTACAATCCAAAATATTCATTATATATAAATAAGATATTTAATAGATAAAAATTGGGAATTATCATAAAATATCCATATTTAATAAATAATATTGATTTATCAAAAAATTCCCCATTCACTACAATTTACTACAAGGTGTTTTGTTGTTAACAATTTCAAATATCATTGATAGATCGTTAAAATCATTCATGAGGATAATAATCTTTAAACATTTCAATGTGTCCCATACCACATTAAAAAATTTGATTCATAATCCCCATGAAGGAATAAAGTTGAATGAATCATAAAATATCGTGAAATATTGTGATATAGGATATAATATGTAAAGGAGCATTATATACACCATATTAAAGAAACAAGGTATATATCATTAAAATTTTATCAAATTAAATTATATTGAGATTAAATCACATTCCTTGATCTATACTTGTCTTTTGTGTCATTATATTCCTAAATAATAAAAATATATTAATTATTTACTTTCTTGTGAGATTTTTTCTGGTTTACTATTACTTTTTTCACATTTTATAATTTTTTATACAACTACATTAAAATTATTATTTTGTAGGGTGCTTTGATCAAATTTGGATAATTCGTCAAAAATGAATTTGGTAGGTCGACTATGGTCAAAGGGGTCATTATATAAACATATCCATTATAAAAATAATGAAATAATTATTATATTTACTCATAAATAAAACATATAAAACCAATCATTAAATATGGTTATAATAATAACCCAATGATACAATCATGGGGATGGGAGGTCTAATGGAGGCATTAGTAACTTTTTTTAATGATCATTATAGAAAGGACATATGTAACATTTTAACATTAAATAAGTATCATTTTGTTATAAAGAAAATATTAAATAATAATATATTCATATATATATATATATATATATATATATTAATGTAAAATAAATAACATCACGTTGAAGAGGTAGGAGTCCTCACGTCCACCAAAGAAGTTATAATGTTTTTTGTTTTCTGAAAAGGGTAACAATGAAAATTATATATTATATTTATAGTAATTTAATTATATCACTTATATCATATAGATTTCATTTATGTCACATGAATTTTATTAAACCCATCCATATTAAAATCTACAAAATGTTTGAACGTATCACATCACTATGTGGAGGCGGTAATCCACACATCCACAAATGATATTATATTATTTACACCAAATGGATAACATAAATGATTTTTTTATAAAAAAATTAAAAATAATGAAGATAAAATAAATAATATATATATATATAATATAAAAATAGGGTGTCAATCAAAATTCCCAACCATGAGATATGTATGGAAAAAAATGAATGAAATCATTTTCAGTGGTGGTATTTTTATGTACATGAATGACAATTTTATAACCCATTTGAAATAAGTGTCTGTATGTGTAGGTAAAAGGCTTAAAATAAAATCATATCAATATATTGAGTGTAATTATGTTTCAATATAATCTTGGAATTAAAATAATTGTATGGGAGGACAGATAAATAATACATAATTTATAGTTTGTTGAATGTTAAATTATTTTGGGTAACTTCTATAGGTTTCCACCATGGGGATTACTTAGATATATTTATGCCAAAATTTTCGAATCTATGAGGTGTGATGGGTGTTTTAGATCAATGCAGGTTCTTTTTGGATGATCCAATGTGTCTTGAGATGTGTGAGGAAGGGGAAGACTAAATGCCTTTTTATAGTGGAGTAGGAGTTGCATTATAATAAATACAAAAAGGTATACATTATTGGGAGGTATCCCATACCACATGTGATTAAGAAAAGTATTATTAATGGATTAAATATTAATTTTGGTCAATATAAAATCACACATTACAAAAATAATAGCATTTAGTTGGTTTTGTTCTTTAGTATTTATGTTTCATCATTTTTATTATTTTTGTTTCCATTAATGTAACATATTCTCTATTCTATATTGCTTAACAACTACGAATAAATTAAATTGAGAATTATTATAAAAAATATTGTCATGACCCATCCCCCGGGGCTCGTGTCGTAACTACCCCATGCCCGCCTTCAATAGGCCAGGGGCTGGCGACTAGCACCAAAGGCATAAATCCCTATAACTGGGAAGGAATTTCTTTTATAAAATGAAAACTCACACAACAATAGATCATGCTGAAGACAACACTAAGTAAGCATTATAACAAAAAGTTCTGAAAGTACAAAGGGGCCCTAAATACAAGCCCAATAGAAAGGAACAGCTATAACTGAAAGAAAAGTACAACAACTGAAGGTGAATCAGCTCCTGGATCATCCTCCGAGTTCCTACATGAAGGGTAGGTACATATGTCCTTCTCAGCACTCCACGTCCGTCCGTCTCCTCCGGGTACCGACTCGTCGTTAGATCCACCTCCAGGTACCATCCAGCTCTACAAGCCTCAACCACGATCAGTGATGTCCATCGTCTGCAACCAACACAACGAGATGCGGGCATAGCCCGTGCAGGGCTGAGTATAATGATACTCAGTAGGGACCCCGAGACCCTCAAGGTATCACTAAAACCAAAAAGGATAAACCACCATGAATGATCTCAACAGATAACCTTTACTTATGTATATGCCCACACACATACCTATGTTATCAAGTAACCCATCTCAATCATGAGGTAAACACAACGGTCTTTGACTCAGCTCAAACCAGGATTTTTATTCATGATGACGAAAACACGGCTACTGGAGAACTCCTCCACTGTCGAGCGTAGTAGTACTTCCATGACTCCAAGGTGCCACTCACAACCTTAGACTACTGAGGTACTCCTCCTGTCGAGTACCGCGGGTCTGCCACCTCAAAAAGTAGTACTCTTCTGCCATGGGTCTTCCACCTCACACAGTAGTGCTCCCCCTCATAGCCTACAGAGGTACACCTCTTATCGAGTAACGCGGGTCTGCCACCTCACAATGTAGTGATCCTCCGCCATGGTTCTACCACCTCACAAAATAGTTCTCCCCACTGGGCTATACAAGTCACACCGAATCAAATCGGACAAGCAGTCATCAGGTCTCAACCAACTAAAAGGTCACCGTACTCCGTACACTCGTCTCTGGGCGGGTCCGCTCCACGAGCTACTATTTAATACTTCCATGTGTCATGTAATCTCATGTGGAAGTGTCTCGAAGGACCGACTCGTCATAGGGGTCTCAACGCAACAGACGGTGTGTCAATCGGACGCCCGGTCTGTGAGTTATTAGTCATTCCGTTCCGGGGGCCCGGTTGGATTTCGGGTACAATCCAACCCAGCCATACTCCAACTGCGTCCAAACCACATGTAAAATAATCTAAAATAAGCGTCTAATCAAGAGTAATCCAACAAAGACGAAGACACATAAATCGGATGTCTGGAGCTCATGTTATAAGCGTTTCCGCTTCGAGGGCCCGGTTGGTTTCGAGTTCGAACCAACCCTACCATACACAAACTTTGCTAAAACCTTGAGTGAAATATACTGAAACAACCGTCTCGATCCGAGGAATTATACGCAACTGACGGTGCATCGATCGGAGGTCCACAACTCATATTATAGGCGTTTATTTGAAGAATGTCCGAAAATGGGGGGTCTGGGCCCGGTCCGACACGGCCCAACACCCCCTGGGTCGGCCCAAACCGAGTCGACACGACTCGGGTCCGGGTCCGGCCCGGTCGAGCGCGTCACGGCTCCACTGGCACGGTCTGGCCCGACCGGCGCGGCCTGGCCCACGTAGCCAGCCGCGGCTCGGCGAGCTTGGCCGCGCGAGTTGGGCGGAGCGGGGGGCGCGTCCCCCCCCCCCCCCCTCCGCCATTAATTGATACCAGCGGCGCCAGCTGGCACCGCCCCGCCGTCCCGGGATCACGCGCGACCGTAGGATCCATCAAACTACCGCGGTGGCTGTTGCCAAGGGCGGAATTCCTTCAGCGATGCTCTGGGGCGCCACCTCCTCCAGGCAGTCGTACTACTCTGGTCGCCGCCTCTGGTCGTCAATGCCGTCGTACCGGCGTGGCTCGCTGGCAGTGTCTTCCGCGGACCACCAGACGCGCTCTGGTGGTCCGATTCGCCCACCGCATGTGCCCACAGCTCTCCCATGACTTGTTCTTCCCTACGATGACTTCCAAACTCCATTGTGGTCTCGTTTCATCATCACCCATCAATCTGTTCACCAACAAACAATATGTGGAGGGACGTTGGGCCGTGTTTGTTCGGCATGCGCCCTCCGCGTTAGGAGTTAACAATTGGCCAAGGTTAAACATGGTTTTACGAAGAACAAATAAAAATTTTAATTTAATATAATTGAAGCAAACAATCCCACAATTTCCTCGAAAATATTTATTCCCAACCCGCAAAGAAAACATTCGCGGGTCAACTTGATAATTATTTGATCTGAGTTCTTTGTTTTAGAAGGGAAGAATCATGGAAATATAAACATACTCAAATTAAACCCATACCTCATGTTTTTCCATTCGTTAATGATATCGCGAAAGGGTGGACGTCGGATCATTGACGTCAATACAAGGGAGGAGATGAAGGTGACGACGATCGTTGGAATTCGTCGCATCAGCAAAGGCCTTCGATCCCAGCTCGAGCGTCGTTCGTTGGAAATCCATCAAAAGGAGAACCGTTCATCATGGAGAGAGGAAGCTCTTATTATTCACACAAGAGATCCCTCCAATATTTTCCCAACCCAACATGTGCCAAAATAAAATAATAGGCTCATCTATTATTTAATTAACACAAGAAAATTAAAATTCAAAACTCAAATCCCTTTATTAATTAAATGTGTTGGAAATTAATTAATGAAGGGGAGAGGAAAGATCCTCATAAATTTGCGGGTTGTCCCGAATTAATGGAGAGAGGTAGTTGGGGAGATTGGCAATTAATGGGTGGTTTCCAATTTAATGAGGGGGTTTGATGAGTTTAGGGGAAATTAAATGGTTGGGGCTCATGTGAGACCCACCTCTTTAACATCCACACTTGGGTAGTTAGGTGGCTGTGGATCCCACCTTTAACTACCCATGGGTGGAAATAACCTTCTTAAATATAAAATAAATATTGTTCTGACAGTTTTTATTTACTACTAAAGTAAACCCTAATAATTAAATTGTCCTCCCGAGAAAACGCAACTACTGTAAAGGTCCCCTTATGTAATTACTAGCGTTGTGAGTTAATTGGTTCTCTCGGATTTCAATTTCGAGCACCGGTTCAAAATATAGAAAAACCTGCTCATTCTTTCACTGAATATACCCGATCTAAACTTCGGAAATTGATTCCGGATACACTGGGCCTTAGAATCAAGTTCCGTCAGAAGTTACAGACTCGAAATATTTCGAAAAAATTAATAAAAAAAATTTCCATGAAATTTCTGAGCATTAAGATTACTACCATCTCAGGGATTTACGCCCCCGTAAAGCTACAACATAAACTAGGAAAACAAAAGAGGGTACTGAGAACGCATCTGAGCCTCCCACTCCTGTGTACTTCCATGGAGTTTCCTGTTCTCTCAAAAAATGCGCACTAGAGGAATCAATCATTCACGTAGTACCTGCTCTTGTTGATCCTCAATCTCCATTGGATCCTCCGTAAATGTCACCCCATCATCAATGTCTAGCTTCCCATGGTCGATGATGTGTGAAGGGTCGAGCACGTATCTCCTCAGCTGAGATATGTGAAAAACGTCGTGCACCCGGTGCATCTGAGGTGGAAAGGCCAGGTAGTAAGCCACCTTTCCTACTCTGCTAGGGACCTGGAAAGGTCCGTTGAACCTCAGAGATTACTTTCCACCTCGGCCACATCTCCGTAGACCTCATTTAGGTGAGACCCATATGAAAACGTGGTCTCCATCCTCGAACTCCAGTGGTCCTTTATTCTATCAACATATGATTTTTGCTTGCACTGTGTAGTCTTCATCCAATCCTGGATGATCTGTACCTTCTCCTTCGTAGCCAATACCATCTCTGGTCCTACAAGAGCTGCTAAAATTTCTCCAATGCCGAAAAGATAAATCTGGTCTTATCCCCTGGATGAACCACGTTCTTTTCCTAATATAGTCAATATTTACATGAACTGTATAATTTATGTCTTCGATGATGTCGTAAGGCCTCGACGCTACTACCAAGAGATCCAACCGTCACTCTTGCCTCCATGGGTTGAGTCACACTGTCGGCATCAGTGTGTGGTCACTGGATCTCTTATAGTAGGAATATCGAAAGTGAGGGTCAAGTCAACAGTTTTATCTAGAACCTCTAAGTATCGACCATAAAAAAGGACGGGGAAGTAAACGTCACAATATAAGTGTCTTTTATTATAGCATCTCATAGTACAAGACACATAACAACCATTGAAAACAGCAACATGGAAACAAGAATCACCAAGGACAAAGGACTCCATGCCTGGAACTAGTTCTGCTCCTGTCCATATTGGATATCAGAAACGCGGAAAGCTGCTCTGTCGACTCTTCTAGCAGCTGAATTCCAGTCCTCCTGCTGAGCGCATCCGCAACAATGTTCCCCTTTATATGAGTATAGACTATCACGAAGTCATAGTCCTGGTGGAACTGATTAGTCAATATTCTCACTGCCACGAGGGTAGGTCTAGCTAAATCAAGAGTGATCGTCTGCACCCTCCTATTCATGAGTCTATCTTGTGCTTCATGGGTTTCACTTTTCTCCGACCAAAGAAAAACCACATCCCATCATTTTAGATAAAACAAAACCTTTTGCCTAATATAGTCAATCTGAGTATGAACTGTGGATCCAATCCATACCCAGACCAACGTCGTAAGGCCTCGACGCTGCCACCAAGAGGTTCCAACCGAAACTCTCGCCTCAAGGGTCAAATCACACTGTCGATGTAAGTGTGATTTTCAATTATCCTCCCAAAGTTATATCCAGACATGAGGGTCGGGTCAACAGTTTTAACCGGAAACTCTAGGTCTGGGATGATATTTGTGGATGGAAGGAATGATTTGTATCCATGTATGTTGATATGGCAGCTAGTAGTAGGCACAGATCATTCCTCGAATCATTCATAGGGCTTTTCAGTCGCACTTCTTGACCGCATACAGCTACTCTCTTCCCCTGCCCTCCAGCACCCTGAGCCTAGCAGGGACTTCAATGGAGGGTGGTTGTAAGATGTCGAAATGTTAACCACCTCATGCTGCTCCCCTAAATCTACTTCTACATCTACAGCTCTGCAGATTCATCTGTCCTTAACACTTCTTCTTCATGAAACATTTTACACGCCCAAGTCTCCGAGACTGGCGCTCGTTTCCTGTTTCTTACTGCTTACATTCACTAGCTGTATTCGTTCATCCAAAGAACATTCAACCACAAAGGTTTCCTCTAGCACACTAACATAAATAGGAATTCATAGAGGAATAAGTACTAGCTCAGATGTCCTTTAAACACACCTCACTCAGAAGTCTGAGCCCTGAAGCACTGATCATATCGTATTTATCGAGTACCAGGAATGGTTGGTACACCCCAATGATTACTCAGCTACATGTCATCCTGTCGAAACTGTATAAGCTCTGGAAAACTCTAAGCCACTTCCTTAAGCCAGTCCTCAGCCCCCTGTGAATCGGGTTCGCCTCGGAACCTGATGGGTATCTGATGTTGAGACACGTGTAAGGCACTAAGCCTACATGTGTCATCTACATGTACCGCCGGTTGTAACTGCTGACCAAAAGGTAGTGATATAGCTAGAAAACTACCCGAAGGTACTATCTCAGGCATCGGTCCATGTACCGAACCCTCATCACTAAGCGGACCAACCTCATGGTCACTCATTGGGAAACACTAGAAGCTATGATCACCATCTGCTCTACTACTATCTAAACTAGGTGTAGAACTCTAGAAATCACGTCCATCCAGTCCACTACTGCCTGGGAATCTGTCTCACCTCGTAACCTCGGAGGCCTCTGCTACTGAAACTCGTACAACGCGCTTTGTCAGCGTGCACCGTCCGCTAGTATGGCTGGTGGAATCTGCTACCTAACGGGTGGTGGTGCTTCTGGTACACCACCCGAAGGTGCCATCATAGAAAGAGATCCCTACACTGGAGCCTCATCGCTCGTTGGGCCGTCACCGAGTACTATCTCGGAACTCTAACTGACTGTATGCGTGGAGACATCCTGAACAGATGCGACACAGTTAAATGATTTAAAACCCGGTGAGCTGACCTGGTTGAGCTGACTTAATGAAAACTTTTGAAAACACACACACAATCAGTGTTTTCGTGCACTGAGTTGGAAATCATATGTAAGGGTCCTGGTGTATGGATACGTTAGTCGCCCGCACCAACACTGGACTCCCTGAACTGAAGACCACACTTATTTCCCTTAACACCATTGCTTCACATAAAAGGAAAGATCAGAGTCCTGAGTTCTACAGTATAACCGACTCCTCTGATACCAATTTTTCATGACCCGTCCCCCGGGGCCTGTGTCGTAACTACCCCAAGCCCACCTTCCATAGGCCAGGAGCTGGTGACTAGAACCAAAGGCATAAATCCCTATTACTGGGAAGGCATTACCTTTATAGAACAAAAACTCACAAAACCATAGATCAAGCGGAAGCAAACACTAAGTAAGCAATATAACAAAAAGTGATGAAAGTACAAAGGGGCCAGAAATACAAGCCCAAAAGAATGCTACAGCTATAAATGAAAGAGAATTACAACAACTGAAAGGTGAAGTAGCTCCTGGATCATCCTCTGGGTTCCTACCTGAAGGGTAGGTACATATGTCCTCCTCAGCACACCATGTCTCTCCGTCTCCTCCAGGTACCGACTCGTTGCTAGATCCACCTCCGGGTACCGTCCAACTCTACAATCCTCAACCACGATCAACATTGTTTGTCGTCTGCAACAAACATTACGAGATGCGGGCATAGCCCGTGCATGGGTGAGTATAACGATACTCAGTAGGGACCCTGAGACACACTCATGGTCTCACTAAAACCAAAAAGGATAAACCACAAAGAAATATCTCAACAGATAAACTTTTCTTAGGTATATTCCCATACATATACCTAATTTATCAAGTAACCCGTCTCAATCATGAGGTAAACACAATGGTCTTTGACTCATCTCAAACCAGGATTTTTATTCACGATGGCGAAAACACGGCTGGTGGATAACTCCTCCTCTGTCGAGCACAGTAGTCCTACCACGACACCGAGGTTCCACTCACTAACCTTAGACTACGGAGGTACTCCTCATGTCGAGTATCGTATGTCTCCCACCTCACAAAGTAGTGCTCCTCCACCATGGGTCTATCACCTAACACAGTAGTGCTCCCCCTCATAGCCTATAGAGGTACTCCTCATGTCAAGTACCACTGGTCTACCACCTCAAAAATTAGTGCTCCTCCGTCATGGGTCTGCCACCTCACAATGTAGTGCTCCCCACTAGTCTATACAAGTCACTCTGAATCAAATCGGACAAGCAGTCATCAGGTCTCAGCCAGCTATAAGGTCACCGAACTCTGTACGCTCGTCTCTAGGAGGGTCCGCTCCATGAGAAACTGTTCGATACTTCCAAGGGTTATGTAATCTCAAGTGGAAGTGTCTCAAAGGACCACCTCATCATAGGGGCCTCAACACAACAGACAGTGCGTCAAGCGGACGCCCGGTCTGTGAGTTATTAGCCTTTCCGTTCTAGGGGCCTGGTTGGATTTCGGGGAAAATCCAACCCATCCATACACCATCTACGTCCAATTATCATATAAAGTATTCCAAAAGAACCATCTCATCAAGAGGAATCCAACAAAGTCGACAGCACATAAATCGGATGTCCGGAGCTCTAGTTATAAGTGTTTCCACTCCGAGGGCCCGGTTGGTTTCGGGTTCGAACCAAATTGGCCATACCAAAACTTCATAGAAACCTTTAGTGAAATATTCCAAAACAACAGTCTTGATCCGAGAAATCCTACGCAACTGACGGTGCATCGATCGGAGGTCCACAACTAATGTTATGGGTGTTTACTTGAAGAAGGTCCGAAAATAGTGGGTCTGTGCCCGGTCCGACCCGGCCCAACACCCCCTGGGTCGGCCCAAACCGGGTCGACCCAACTAGGGTCCGGCTCCGAACCGTTTGGACGTGGTCCGGCCCGTCTGGCACAGCCAGGCCCCGCCGGCGCGGCCCGGCGTGGTTGGCGCGGTCCAGCCTGACTAGCACGGCGTGGCCGCCGGGGCCCGCCGCAGCTCGCCCAGCTAGGTCGAGCAAGTTGCGCGGAGTGGGGGGAACGACCTCCCCCTCCCCCCCCCCCCCTCGTCGTTAATTGATTCCACCGCCCCACCATCCCGGAAACCCACGCGGCCAAGGGATCGGCCGCACCACCGCCGCAGCTTTTGTAGCGGCGGAATTCCTCCGCCGGCACGCTAGGGCGCCGCCTCATCCAGGTGGCCAGACGGCTCCGTCCGCTGCCTATGGTCACCGACACAGTCGTGCTAGCGCGACACGCTGGCAGTGTCTTCCGCGGACCACCGGACAGGCTCCGGTGGTCCGATTCACCCACCACTTGCGCCTGTGTCTCTCCCGAGACCTGTTCTTCACTGCGACACCTTCCAAATCCTGTTGCGGTCCTGTTTCGTTGTCGCCTGTCAATCCGCGCATCAACAAAGAATCTGCCGAAGGTCGTCGGGCTGTGTTTGTTCGGCCCACACCTTCTGCGTTAGGTGTTATAAATTGGCCAAGGTTAAACATGGTTTTATGAAGAACATATAACAAATTTATTTAAATAAAATTTAAGCAAACAGTCCCACAATTTCCACGCAAATATCTATTCCCAACCCACAAATAAAACATTCATGGATCGACTTGATAATGAGTTGATCAGCGTTCATTGTTTTAGAAGGGAAAAATCATGGAAATATAAACATACTCAAATTAAACCCCTACCTCAAGGTTCGCCATTCGTTAACGATATAACGAAATGGTGGATGTCGGCTCATTGACGTCGACACAAGGGAGGAGATGAAGGTGACGATGATCGTTGGTGTTCGTCGCTTCCTCAATGGCCTTTGATCCCGACTTTATCGTCGTTCGTTGGATATCCGTCGAATGGAGAACTGTTCTTCGTGAAGGGAGGGAGCTCTTCTTCTTCACACAAGAGATCTCCCCAATATTTTCCCAACCCAACGTGTGCCAAAATAAAATAATAGGCTCATCTTCTATTTTATTAACACAAGAAAATTAAAATTCTAAACTGAAATCCCTTCATTAAATAAATTTTTTGGCTATTAATTAAGGAAAGGGAGAGGAAAGATCCTCATAAATTTGTGGGTTGTCAGTAATTAATGGAGAGAGGGAGGTGGAGAGGTTGACAATTAATGGGGGGTTTCCAATTAAATAAGGGGGTTTAAAGAGTTTAGAGTAAATTTAATGTTTGGAGCTCATGTGGGCCCCACCTCTCTAACATCCACACTTTGGTAGTTAGGTGGCTGTGGATCCCACCCTTAACTACCAATGGGAGGAAATAACCTCCTTAGATATAAAATAAAAAAATTCCCAACATTTTTTATTTACTTCTAAAATAAACCCCAATAATTAAATTCTCATCCCGAGCAAACGCAACTACGGTAAAGGTCCCCTTAAGAAATTACCGGCGTTGTGAGTTCATTGGTGCCCTCGGATTTCAATTTCGAGAACCAGTTCAAATGATAGAAAAACATGCTCGTTCGTTCACTCAATGTACCCGATCTAAACTTCTTATAAAGATTTCGGACACACCGGGCCTCGGAATCAAGTGTCGTCAGAATCTACAGACTAGTAAAATACAAAATAAATTAATAAAAAAAATTCACTGAAATTTCTGGGTATTTAAAAATATTCATAATTAATTATAAATATTATATCTAATTTACCATATATAAATCCCATGCTTTTTTCAAATTAATTTTAAAATGAGTGCATCTAACGCCCAAAAACACAACTTTAACCTGAACCATGATAGCAATATTTTTACTATATATGGGTCAATAGTTTAACTATAATACATAAATTAGTAAATTATAGTAAAATATTCAAAAATATTATAATTAAAAAATAAACTGCTATAATATATTATTTTTAGTAATTTTAGCTCTTCAATTGATATATCAGTTATTTCAAAATAACATTAATGAGCATCTTGAAATTATTTAATGAGATTAAATTTAAAAATATAATTACATTAATGTAATTAAAATATAGTAATTTCACATATATTTAACATGATACATTCATCTAAAATAATAATGGCACAAAATATTTCTTTAAATATAATGTAATTTTAATGTTTCTGTAAAAAATTAGTTTGATTAATTATGGATTAAAAGTTCACGTATTAGTGTTTGTTAATTGATTAATGTAATTGAATCAAAATTAATGTTATATTTCCATGAAAAATAAAACTAAAATATCCTTCAAAATTATCCTTAAAACCGAAACTATATAGCTTCCTCCATACTATAAAATTTATAAATTATAAAGGTAATGAATGATTCTTTTTGGGTTTTTCTATTTATGATAAATTGTATTGGTCAAATTCATTGAATTTATCCCAATAAATCAAAAAATTGTAACCATTAATTTATATTGTATATATATAGGTATAAAAATTATTTTGGGCATGTTTCTTGTTTAATTTGTCCCTTAATATTATTGTTTACTCCCTTGTTAAACTTAATTATACGTTAGTCTATATAATAAATTTTAAGTACATACCATAATAAATTTTTAAAAACAAATAAGACAATGAAAATAAAAAAAAATTACATACTAAACCTTCATGTGTCCATTTTTCGAAATTCAATTCATTTAGGTTGAAAAATTAAATTTAATGCCAATCCCATAGACATTCCAAGAAAAATATCTTTAAAAGTGAAAATGATCAAAAGTCAAATAAAATTTTTTATATAAATATAATAAAAAAAGTTATTCAAATGACAAAAGTTTAATTAATATATGTATAAATGATTTATTTTTTACTTAAAAATATAAATTTAAATATATTTTTATTAAAAAATATTTAAAAAAAAGGCAACTTTCTACTAAAATTTAGTATTTTAAACTATTTATAACAAAATAAAACATCCTTGAAAATATGCAAAAACTAACACTAAGCTAATTTTTAATTTATTCATTGAAATATTATGTTTATTATGATATATTTTTTACTAGTTCCAAAATTGGGTCTAAAATATACATTCCATTAAAGGGAATAAAACTCATTATTTAACGTAACACAAACTAAATTTGTGTTGTCTCTAAAGTAATATTAAAATGGTGCTCCATATAAATAAATATAGTATCAAACTAAAATTTACACTAAAATTTATATATTGTAAATTATTGGGGTGTTACATTCTCCCCACCTTAATTTAATTTCTTCCTACGAATTTAATCACTATCATTGTTGTCCAGTTTTTGATATATAAAAATAATATTGTTGGAAAAACCTACATCATAAATAGTTTTAATCAAACATCTTCTTAATAATATGGAAAACAAAATGATAATGTTACCACACAACTAGTATTTCAAATATGTATATATTAGTGAAATCCTGGACATAGAAGAAAAATATAATAGTAATGTTCTGATTGAGAGTGATAGATAACATGATTCTGAGAATGTAGTTGAACACAATTCCAAAAAACTCTAGGTGTGAATACATTTTAAAAATATCATAATTTTTTTTGAAAATAGGACAACATTATATTTTCAATACCATTTTTTATGGATCATAAATTCATTCATAGTCTAAGAATATAAGTAAATGTACAATTAAATAAATATAATTGTTTCCATTGATTATAACTTAAACTATTTTGACTACATCTTGTAGCATAAAATGACTCATATAGTAATACAGTAGTCAATAAAAACTCATTAAAATATAAAATTATACTATATGTGAAATGAGAAACTTTTAAAATAAATTTTGATATAACAATTTAGAAATATATTTTTCTGAATTTAAAAAATGAACTTATTATTTTTCAAATATACTTGACGTAGCTCTCTAATAATCACATAGAAAACATGTGAACACTCTCATCATATATTCTCATAAAAAATGGTTATAACCTTAATTACCATTAAACCATATTGTAATCATTAATTAATCATTATTACTTATGTAAGACAATTCTTATTCGATATATCCCTTAAATCTAAAAGTGTTTTAAACTACATCAATGATGGAAAAAAAACATTTTCAACAAACCATTAATCAGATCCAATGTAGTTGATACAATCCAATTTAAATTATCCAAATCAATCATCTAATTTTAAAATAATAATTATCTCAATTTCAAGAACATATTAGTGGTTATCTATCCCTTAACCATGTGATTTCCAAAAAAATATCCTTTTACTGAATCTGTTTTCTCGGTCCCATTCACCATATTATTTCAAATCCATAATGAAAAATAACCACATTACAATACTTATGTATTCCATAATTCTTATAACAATTATATCATTGATAAAATATAAAAATATCATTATTAGTGAATGCATTGATAATAACAATAATCATTCCTCTTTATGTGGGGAAATAGTATACTTTTTTCCTTTGATTTGTTATCCTCATTTGTTGTATATTACAATTACACATGAGACATTGACATACATATTTTCTTATCACATTGATGTTGAAACAATTTAAATTGGAAAAATTGTAATTATTAAGTCAATAATAATAATAATGACCTTTATTTACACACTTGTGGAGAAATTCCATTACTTTTATGAAAGTTCCAACATGATTATTTCCAAAATTATTGCATTTGGGAAGATACATCCTACTTTTATATCCATTATCCTAATTTCTTCCAGTTTTCAACTTCTTCTTATGATTGGCTTTGATACCATGATACATAGATAATTCCTTCTATGTCTATTTATAACATGGTATAATGGCTACATATGATGATAATTATAAGGGGACTAGTTCCCTTTAAATCATTGGATTTATACCAATAAATAAATGATCACTAAAAATCATTTGATCACATAAATTGGTTAGGAATAGATTGTTTTTTCTCTTTTCCAATTATAGATGATTGCGTACACTACATTATGTCATATCTATCTAACATCAAATTTTTATTCAATAGAATGAAGGAAAAATAGAAAAAAAATGGACTCAGACAAACATGGACACCCCATATTCAGGGGGGCCTACATGTAATGAAAGCTGATGGAGTCACCTATAATCAAATTAACAGTCTTATGATTCAAACTATTTTTGAGGAGAAGACATGTGTTGATAGGACCCCAAACAGCCAGTGAAGCATGGTGATCAACTTCATTTTTACCCTCTCATCTTGTGTCGGTTACATGAATACAGCTATTTAGACAAGATTATGTCATATCATTATGTATAGTAATTTATAATCTCTAATCTAGTGAAATACATAAAATAAATTTTAAAAAATTGTATCTAATCTCATAATAGTTAAAATAGTTTCTTTTAAATTTTCTTATATACTTCTCTGCAATTTATATCCTAGGGTTTTGTTTTATAATCATTTATCCCTAAATATATTTTCCAAGAATTTTAATAAACTTGTTTTTGTAACAACTTTAAAGACCCAACACTATAAGATTTGAAGCGGTTCCATAAATAGGTGCATTGGATTGATTACAAATAAAAATAACCAAAAGGACAGATCATTTTATTTGTTTTGGAAGACTAGATTATATACAAGATACCCATCTTACATTGGGAAATAAAATAATAAACATAATATATTCCAAAATATAATAAACTACATCCCTAAAATATCATTGAAAGATCATATCTTCATAGTCAAGAAAAGTTAAACAAAATAAATGTTGCATTTATTCCACAATAAGGGTATCTATGGAAGAATATATAATGAAACAATGATAAGAATCAATAATAAATGTTAACTAACTTATATTATATTCCATGTAGTAAATATTTTATAAGTAAGTGATTCAACAATATTCCATGATAAATAACCAAAAATACATTCTAGTTAATCAATAATCATGGAATAAAGTGCATCAATTGTATTTTTCAAAGTTAAAATACTCAATATAATAGTTTCTAATATGAAGGAAATGATTAAATATAATATGTCTTGTTTCCCCAGAACAAGAAACCATTACCGTCATTACCTTTCACAGAATGGTTTAAAACATATTACGTATAATGATATTTGGTTTGGCTAAACATAAGTCCAATGTCAATATCTTCCAAAATTTAGGTTAAAAAATACATCTTAATTTCATGAAAGTGTTTTAAAAAAAATTCATCACATTAGACTACTGATCCATCAGGTGTCTTTCTTTAAATTTTCTCCAACCCCTATCAAACCAATCTAAGGCATTCCTTAAATATAAAATATTATATTTCATGAATAAATAATGAATCATATCATCTAATATCCATATTGAATAAATAATATGGATTAATCAATAATTACCCTGTTGTGGAAATATAACATCAAGGTTGGCTGATGTTGATGAATGTAAATGCAATTGAAAGGCTATTAAAAACATTTGTGAGGAAATAAATTTTTTAAAATTTCAATGTGTAACATACGACATTAAACATTTGAATCATAATAACCTATATGAAATAGAATTAAAAGAAACTTATTATATCATTAGATTACTTTTATTCAAGATAAAACATTTCATAGGGAAGTATATACATCAAATAAAATAAACTGGTTGTATAACAATATAATATTCCTCCATAAAATGAAATTGATGTGAAATCCCTTACCTTTAATATGACTACTCATGTGTTCCTTTATCATCCTAAATAATAATATTGTACTAATTATTTACATTATTTAGAACCAGTCTCTATTTTGTTATAACTTTTATTTTTTTATTACAATTTTGTATACAAATATATAAAAAAGTATGATTATGTTAGGTGTTTTGATGAAATTCAATTCATGTGTCAAAAAGACATTGGTAGGTCGATTGTGGTAAGAGGGGTCGCTATATAATCATCTATATAATATTAATCATGGGATTATTATAATGTTTATACATACATTATATTCTTAAAACAAATCATGAATAATGGTTATCAAAAATAACCAACTTCACAATCATGGATAGAGTAGGTTATATATATGTAGGAGTAACGTTCCCATTTTTCAATGATCATTGTGAAAAGAAGCTATATAAAATTTTATCATTGCATACTTATCATTATCTCAGTAATACCTTTTTATTTAATAGTATATACATATATATATATATATTTGTTTATTTATTTATGTAAAAGGAATCAAAATTTGTTGAGGAGGCAGTAATCCACACATCCACAAACGAAGTTATCACTTTTTAGTATGCGAAAAAGGTAATAATGAAAATGATATATTAACTTTAATGATGTTTAATCATGCCATTAATATAATATATATTTAATTTATGTCACATATGTTTAATTATACTCATCTTTCATACATTAAATTTAATGTGTGGCCCCATCACATCACAAGGGGGAGGCGATAG
This sequence comes from Viscum album, assembly GCA_963277665.1. Lineage (NCBI taxonomy): Eukaryota > Viridiplantae > Streptophyta > Magnoliopsida > Santalales > Viscaceae > Viscum > Viscum album. Next base: position 357,371,106 of record OY728126.1, on the reverse strand, counting down.
TCTACACGTCCACAAACTATGTTATCAAATTTACAAATAATGGAACATATAAAGGTATGTGTTATATAAAATTTAATGAAGAATTTAGGAAACATAAATTTCATGTAAAAATATTCTCCCTATCAAAATTCTTATGAATGAGTCGTGTAAATAAAAAAAACAAATGACATTGTTTTATGAGGTTGTAATTCGCCGTACACGAATGATAATTCTCTTACCCATTTGATGGATTCTATTTTAGGATTAGGTAAAAACCTTAACATTTAAAATATCAAAATATTTATGATAGATAAGACATTATATTTTTATATAATAAAAATTATTTAATTTGTGGAGAAAAAAATAAAATATAAATTCATGTTTTAAAAATGTTACCATATTTCAGGTAACTCCTTTTAGTTTGCACGAAGGGGATTCCGTGGTTGTGTATCTAAAAACATTTATTACTCTAGGATGATTAGTGGGATTTTATGGATAAGACATTATATTTTAAAAACCTTAACATTTAAAATATCAAAATATTTATGATAGATAAGACATTATATTTTTATATAATAAAAATTATTTAATTTGTGGAGAAAAAAATAAAATATAAATTCATGTTTTAAAAATGTTACCATATTTCAGGTAACTCCTTTTAGTTTTCACGAAGGGGATTCCATGGTTGTGTATCTAAAATCATTTATGACTCTAGTATGATTAGTGGGATTTTATGGGATTAATTTTTTAGGGTTTGGTCCTGAAAAATTGTTTTTATTGGTATAAGTAAAGTGAGAAGTGATTACTTTTTTATAGTGGAGGAGGAGTGGCATTTGTTAAATACCAAAAGGTACGCACTATTGAGAAATATCCCTTACCACATGATCATATAAAATAAAGTAAGGATGAACTAAATTTTATTTATGGGTAAGATACCTTCACACCACACAATAAAAAATGAATTTTTATCATGTTTTTCATTATTTGTTATATATCATTTTTTTAATAATTTAGTTTTTATTAATGTAATATGTTTTCTACACTAAATAATTTATCCATACAGAACAATTTATTTTTATATTTATTATGAAAGATTGAACCAGTAAATTCTAAATAATATATCTAATTTAAAAAATATAAATCACATAGTTCTTGGAGATTAATTTTAAAACAGGTCCATTTAATGAGAAAAAAACACTACTTTCACATGAACTCTGCTAATAATGGTTTCACTCTATATAGGTCCATATGTTAATTAGAAAATATATATTGTACCCTGATAAGAAAAAATGAATTTTTATTGACATTTAAAAATCAATTGTTGGAATATAAAATTTCATCAAATTTAATTATTTTAATAAAATATCATTTAATATGAAAAACGTTAATTAAAATTTAATTTTTTTTCACATTATTTGAATCAATAAATTTCAAAACAATTATTTGAATTTGAATATTTTAATTTTACATAATTTTAGAATTTTATATTAATATACAAAAATAATATAAGGCAATAGTTCATTAAATATAATCTACTATTAATGTTTTTAGGATCATTTATTTTATTTAATTATCAACTAAATTAAAATATGTTATTATATAAAAAGAGATTAATGTAAAAATATAATAACTAAAAATATAAGTTAATTTACCACAATACAGAAGTCATCTAACTTTAAAATTAATCTTTATAAGCTAAACTATGTAGCTACTTCCATACTATAAATATTTATAAATATTAATGGTAATGAATGTTCCTTTTTTGTATTTTTCATTACCTAAATTATTATATAGATTAAATTCATGTAATATTATGCCACTAACTCATCAAATTAAATAAAATAGGATATTAGGTAAATCTATTAGTATCAAATATATTTTTTTAAAGTTTATAGGACATATTAGACTGTTAGTTTATGGTTTAGTCCCTTATTATGCTTAATTTCTCCTTAATCGATGTAATTAATTTAAATTAAATTGAATAATAGTTTTATGAGAAACATAGTTAATCTTGTAAGACTATAAATATTTAATATAATATAATATTTTATTTTAATTTTTTCAAATTGAATTCGTAGAAGTTAGAAAATTAAATTTATTTCTAATCCTGCATACATGGTGAGAAAGAGAGTTTCTAAATTAAAAATTATTAAAATTTAAACAAGTTGCTTATATCTAAAGTAATAGTAAAAATTAATAAAATGAAATAAATTATGTTAATAGATATTTTTTAATGTTAAAACCCTATTTTAAATATAATTTAAAAGTAATATTTATTTAAATGAAAAGGCTGTTTTTAGTTAAAATTCAGTATGTTTCACTATGCATCATGAAATGAAAGATCATAGATAAATAAAAACAATTTTCCAATGGATATTTTGGAAAATATGAATTAACAAATTAATTTATTTTGATATCTAATATATATTTTGGTTTCATATTTTAGTTTTAAAATAGGTGTTTCAAAAAAAGTTTGTAAAAATAAGTCTTAGTGTAATATAAGATAACATTTTGTTGTGTGTAGAGTAATGTTATCATTGTGTTTCGTATAAATAAATATAGAAAAAAGATAAAAATTATTCAAAATAGAAATTATTTTAAATTCTTGTAGTTTTACATGTAATATAGAGAGATTAAACCCTCTTTATCCATGATGCACAGTAGTGTAAATAAATTAACAATCACAGAATAAAAAAATCCAATATAATATCATATTAAACAATCATAAAATTTCAAATAATGAAATATAAAATAGGGAAAATGGTCATAAAACAAATAAGTTGGTATTTTATATGTTATAAGTTTCATGTTTGTAATGAAATCCCAAAAATAAGGCCCACTGAAATCTCTCAGCGGGTCCTGATATAAGGACCCGGCCTTAAACATGTCATTATATTGAATTAAATTAATAATTCACATTGAGGATCTTTTCAGGTTTAGAGTTTTATAGAATTATGACATAACTGTTACATCTCAAAAGATTACAAGGTAGACACTTCTACACAATTTCTATTTTTTTCATAAAATAAAAACTCTTGAAAAAAAGTGTCATTTCTAGTTCAATGTTTTAGACAACATGACTTTTCCTTGATCCCATCCACGACCCTATTCATATTTAAGTCCTGTGAAAACATTTCAAAACATTGGATGAGCATAAAAAACCCATTAAGGGTTATTAAATAAAGAATGAAAACATTTCTTCATAAATACATACAAAAAATGAAATCTTTTACATACCTCATGAAATCATAAGATTTATGAAAGACACATAGAAATCATAAATCATAAAGGTATATTGTGGCATCCATATCATACTTACATTGTAGCTATCACACCTACATAGGGAGTTATATTTGAATACCTATCACAGTATATTACCTAAATCTCTTAGGGGAAACATTCACGTTTACCTCTGTCATGTTAATCAATGAATTGGAGAACTATCTCGGGCTCACCCGCCCTTGGATTATCATGAAACCACCCGTATACGTAAATAATGCCCACAAACCATAACATGATCATAACACATATCATAAGCATAAAAGAAAGCTAAAATTTCCCCATTGAATTGATAAAATATCATTTATAGATATTGAAATAATTAATCAATTATCAAAATCATTTTCAATTCCAAATACGTAAAAAGAGTATAGGGTATTCATTTTTCCTTTTAAAAACATTCTGGCTTGTTAAGGAAGCCAAAGATCAAATAATACTCACGACGGTGAAAAGGTCGTAGTCACCACTTACGTTAAAAAACTTTCCTTTTTGTTTTTTAGTAAGATTATCCGTATGAAAAAAAATTCACTATGAAATAAATGAAAAGTCAACAGTGTTTATACAACATATAAAAATAAATCGTGTATTAAAACAAAATATGCCTCAATGAAAGGAGATTGTGACGAAGTCCCTTACCTCGTGTCCGACTTGACTCGAGCATTCTTTAATCTCCAGAATAATAAACTAAAGTTAATTTCTACTTGCTTAAGAACCTTTTGAAGTTTATTATTCCTTTTATATCACTTATTACCATGTTATAAACATTATGCAATCATTTATGTTAATAACGTTTGTTTTGTCAATATTTTGTACTTGAGTCAAAAAATTGACTTCTTATAATTACATGTTGTTCATGTGGTCAAAGGTTCATTATATCCAGAATGATATTCATTATTTGGATATCATATATATCATATATATCAAGCATATACATGTTTTTATAATTGAACATAACATTTACATGTTTGAAATGAAATGCATTGTTCATGGAGACGGTAAGTCGTACATACGCAAGGATGCTACATTCATTTTTATTATTTAGATAGAATTAAAACTTAATGATACATTGGTATATTTTAATTCTAGTATAATATCATACATAATATCATCAACTCTACCCTTTATACGTCCCACATAAGGTATTAACAAGTCACATCACTTTGAGGGGGCGGTAGTCTGAACTTTCTCAAATGAGATTATCGTATTTACCAACTATGGAAACCATAAAGGCGTGATATAAGTGGGAATTACAGAAGCATAAGGAAATCATAAACATAATATATATCATATATAAATACAGTTCCATAATATGGGCCACCATGAGAGGCGGTTAGAGATATTTTAACAATCATCATTTCGGGAGGCGTTAGTTTTCGATCCACAGAAACATTATGTTCTTCATCCATTAGATGGAGGTGTGTGTAAGTGTAATTTGAATCCTTATCATAACAAAATACTATTATATTTAAGACACTGGTGTTGTTACAAAAGAATTAATAAAAATATTTTAGGGGTTGTAGAAGTAAAATAAATGAAAATAATTTTAGAGAAACTGTTACCTTTAATTTGGGAAACTCCCTTTGGATGGAACCAAAAAGACTTATTGAAGTGCCTTATGCCTATAGTAATGCTTCTAAGAGTAGTGGAAGGATATAGGGAGCTTAATTGGGTAGAGTTTTGATGAGCCAAATGGCGTGAGAGGTGTTAGGAATTGGATAGAAGTGGTCTTCTTTTATAATGGAGAGGTGGGGCTCTTTAGGAAAATATGAAAATATTATTTTATTATATAATGATATTAAGTTTATAATGGTCCAAAAATCATTATATTAAAATATATGATGACTCATGGTCGAAATAAAATCATCAAATCAGAATTGGACATGTTTTGGATAATATTTTAATCATTATAATCTTATTTATTTAAATTATTTATTAATGAGGTAAATACTGTATCATTACTGTGTCATAAATAATTTAATTTATTTGATGTCTAAAATTTATAAAAAAACAAAATGATGTAGTAAATCTATTTATCTTTCCATATAATATTTATTGTAGAAATAGGACTTATATAACACTATATAAAAATTAATAACTAAACTATTTTTGTTAATGTCAATTTTGTCTTCACATTAAATTAATTAATCTAAATTGTCATTATCACTCCCAAGTGGATCAATGGGATCCCAAAATCGACACAAAGATTCCGATGGTCGTAAATGACTCAACCAATAAGTTTAGTACATGTGTTAAGGTAATTTTGAATTATTATAGTATTCTTTTAACCTTGAATTGCACTATTTTTTCTTTAACTGCGGTAAATAAAAGACAAAAGTTACTATTCAACAAATTTCATGTTCATCATAATGAATCACATTTTACTTCCTGATAACAACCATGTATGTCAGATTTTTGAAATTAAATACACAGAAGTATTAAATTTTCATTTAAATGAAATAGTTAGTTTTTTAACTACCACTAAGTGGTTTCACTATTCATCAAAAATTGAAGTTTATCAGCAAAATACCAAAAAATCATCCTAATATATATTTGTTATTCTGAATTCCAAAATGATGTCTATTTTTCAAAATTCAAAACATAGAAGTGTCATTAAATAATATTAAAATTAATACCCATTATGAAAATAAATAGAGTGTTTTTAAGAAACAATAACTATCAAAAGATTGATACTTGTTTTTGTCCAATTTCAAAGTGAAATTAATTCCAATGACCAACATTGGATTAAATGGTAAAAATATATTATAATTTCACTTTAAAACCAATTAAAAATATAATCTAACAATATAAATTAATTAGATTAAAAGGCACTTTTGAATTAAAATACAATATTTCTAACTATTCGTTAAAAAATGACCATTATTGGAAAAATTCCAAAAAATTGCACAAAGTTAATTTTTATGTCCACATTCTAATGAAGGATTATATATGGTCATATATAATGTATTAAAGTGACTAAAACTAGATTTAAAAACGGTTCTCTATTAAAAATCTATAAATCGGCCTTTTAATGTAAATTATGCTTAAAATTAGATTCTTTCACATTTTAAGCCTCTAAAATTTATTGGATAAATTTAATACATTTACCAAACATGTATAATCATATTGTAGTTAGTTTTTGTTCATTCCCGCCAATACAATGGTTAGGAGTTAACTTCCATTTAAAATAATAATATTATATATTTATTGTGCAATGTAAGATTCCAAAGAAACCCATTGTTGTGTATCGGGTACACTATCGATCATAGAAAACCCTTCAAAGTAAAATTAATATTAAATTAAAAAATTTAATAAATATAAAATATGTATTATTCTTCATTTACATGGGATGTTACATCCTTCCCATATTTTGAGAATTGCGTCCTCGCAATTTTTATTCACTTATCAAAATAAGTGGGGGTATTTATCCCTCATAGCATTTTCAGATTCCCACGTTGCCTCTTCAACCGTATGGGTTTTCCACAAAACCTATAACTGGTGAATTACCATATTTCGTAACACTTGCTCTCTATAGAAAAGAATCCGGACTGTTTCTTCTTCATAAGAGAGATTATCTTCCAACTGAACTACCTCTAGGCTCAAAACATGAGATGGATCCGGCATATACTTTCTCAATATTGAAACATGAAAAACATTGTGTACCTGGGATAAACATGGAGGAAAAGCCACTCTATACAAAATTGATCCAAATTTCTCTAGAATTTCATAATGTTCAATGAACCTCGGACTCAAAATTCCCTTCTTACCAAAACGCTTCACACTTTTCCATAGAGAAACTTTGTGGAGGACATGATCACCTTCCTCAAAGGAAAGATCCATCCTCCGGTTATCTGCATAACTTGTCGGTCTCCTCTGAGCTGTTCTCATGTGCTTCTGAATCAACAGAACATTCTCTGCCATCTCTTCTACCAATTCTAGTCCCATTAGCCTCCTTTCACCTACTTCATCCTAGAATTCTGGAGTTGAACAATGCTTTCCATATAATTTCTCAAATGGAGTCATCTGTATAGCTGAATGAAAACTGTTATTATAAGAAAATTCAACCAAAGAAAGATGTTGGTACCAACTTCCATGGTAATCCATCGAGAAAACACGTAACATATCCTCCAATATCTGAATTGTTCGTTCTGACTGCCCATCTGATTGAGTTTGAAAAGGTATACTAAAATTTAATTCACTACCCATTGACTTCTAGAGGCCTTTCGAAAAGCTAGAAGTGAACTTGGAATCACGATCATATATAATGGAATGGGGAACTCCATGCAACCTGACTATCTATTTTATGTACAACCAAGAAATTTTATCAAGAGACAAAGTATCTCTAATAGGAAAGAAAGAGCAGATTTAGTCAATCGATCAACTATTACCCAGATTGAATTATTACCTTGAGATGTCTTTGATAATCTCACAACAATATAGATGGATATATTATCACATTTCCACTCTAGCACCGGTAGAGGCTGAAGCATCCTTTTTGTTAACTCTCACATTGCTTTAACCTGCTGACAAGTCAAACACTTCATAGTAAAATCAGCAATATCTCTTTTCATTCCATCCCACCAGTAATTCTCCCGAAGATCTATGTACATTTTAGTACTGCCAGGATGAACTGAAAACGGAGAACTATAATATTCACATAACAACTCATTCATCAACTGTGAATCACAAGGCACACATAATCTCTTTCCAAATCTCAAAACACAATCATTATCATTGTTAAAATCAAGAAACATACCCTTCTGAACCAACTCTACCTTTTTCTGTAACTCACTGTCTTCTTTTTGTGCTTGCTTAATTCTGCCTGATAGAGATAATTTCACTGACAACTGAAACAAAAAAGAATAATTTCTTGCAATAATAACTTCTATGAAAAATTTCATCAAATTAAAAACAAAATGATCTCATTCCAAACATAACATGGATAATTAAGTATTACTTTTTTGACTCAAAGCATCAGCCACTTTATTTTTGTTCCCGGATGATAAAGGATCGTGTAGTCATATTCCTTGATTAATTCCAACCATCTCCTATGTATCATGTTCAATTCTTTCTGAGTGAATATATACTTCAAACTTTTTTGATCAGAATATATTTCACACTTCACTCCATACAAATGATGCCTCCAAATTTTTAAATAAAAAAACAGCAGCAAAATCCAAATCATGTGTAGGGTAATTTAACTCATGTGGTTTCAACTGACGTGAAGCATAAGAAATTACCCGATCATTTTTCATTAGGACACAACCCAATACTTTCAACGAAGCATCACTGTAGATAACAAATTCATAATTTCTGGAAGGAAGTTCCAAAACTGGAGCATTATCCAATCTTTTTTTCAATTCCAGAAAAAAAAAAGTCATCACATTCTTTTGTCCAGATGAACTTAACACCTATCTGAGTTAACTTAGTCATTGGACGAGATAACCATGAAAAATATTCAACAAACCTCCGGTAATAACCTTCCAAACCAAGAAAACTTCGAATCTTAGTTATATTTGTGGGACTTGGCCATTTTTCAACAACTTTCATTTTAGCAGGATCAACAGTTATGCCATTTTTTGAAACAATGTGACCAAGGAAAGAAATTTGTTGTAACCAAAACTCATACATGCTGAATTTCTCAAACAATTTATTTTCTTTTAAGGTTCTCAAGACAACCCTTAAATGAATTTCATGTTCCTATTTACTTTTGGAATTAACCAAAATATCATCAATAAAAACAACCATAAACTTATCCAAGAACTCATGGAAAATTCAATTAATAAGATCCATGAATACATCAGGTGTATAGGTTAACCCACAAGGAATAACTAAATATTCATAATGGCCATATCTAGTACAAAACGCGGTGTTCAGAGCATCTTTTTTTTTACTTTCAACTGATGGTACCCCGACCTAAAGTCAATCTTCGAAAAATTCTGAGCTCCCTAGAGCAGATCACAGAAATCATCTATATGAGTAAAAGGATACTTATTCTTAAAATTGATGTTATTCAGTGCTCTATAATCCATGAAAAGTCTCATTGAACCATATTTCTTTTTAACAAACAAGATAGGAGCACCCCATGGTGATGTGCTAGGTCTAATGAAACCTTTATCTAATAACTCCTACAATTGCTTCTTTAACTCTAAAAGTTCAATTTGAGCCATTCGATAAGGAGTTTTTGAAATTGGCGTAGTATCAGGAAATAAGTCAACAGTAAATTCAACTTCCCAATCGGGAATAATACCAGTCAACTCATCAGGAAAAACATCAAGGTACTCATTTACCACTGACACATCATTAATCTAAATAGTTCAATTATTTTCAACAATATGTGAATGGTAAACCTCATTTCCATCTTTTACTAGATTCTCAGCTTCCTGATAAGTTATCAACAACAAGGGTTCATTTTTTTATACAAATTGAAAATCAATCTGAAAAGAAACCACTTTAGCTATGCAGTCAATATTAACCTGATAAAAAGAAATCCAATCCATGCCAAAAATAACAACGAACTCTACTATAGGAAAAACAATAATGTTTTCAGGTAGATTCGTTCCGAACACAAGGTCATGAATGTTCTTATTCTATATATTTGTCTCAAAATTTTCTCCAGGTGTTTTTACCGTATGTTGTTTATTAATATCATGAGATGGAATTCCCAATTTACCTGAAAACATCTCAGAAATGAAATAGTGTGTAGACCCTGAATCAAACAACACATTTTCATAATATGATCAAACAAACAGTTTACCTGACACAACATCATTTGATGGACCGACATCTGCTGAAGTAGTTGCAAATGATTTCACCACCCTTTTCTGCTTGTAGTCTGGATGCTTTCCTTCGGTGAGTTCATTGTTGGACACTAATTTTCATAATAACCATTTTCATTGCACTTAAAACACTTTACTGACTGTAAATAATATTTTTTCCTACCATTACCCTAATATTTTTCAGTGAAATTTCGAGTCTTATGCCTGATTTTACCACATCGGTAGCACTTACCAAAATTCACAAGACATTCCCAAACATGCTTTTTACCACAATTTTCACAAATTGAAAACTTTAGTTTCTTACCATTAGACTTTTTTGAAGAGTTCTTCCCATTTTCCTGCCACCTAGACATCTTATTCTATTTTTGTCAAAGAATACCTGATCATCAGCAAACTCCATTTCCACCTTCTCCACAAAATGAATAAGTTTTTAATAACTTATGAACTCCTGAGAAGCTAAAGCCCTTCGATACTTTGTCATTAATCCTGATTAAAAATGGTTGATTTTACTATCAAGATCTCGTATTAAATTTTGAGCATTCCATTCCAGTCAAGTGTATTTTTCTTCATAAGAAGCCACTGAGTCATCCTCCTGCCTCAATTCTAGGAATTGTTTTTCGATTATAAGATGATCCCTCTTAGGAAAATATTAGTCAAGAAACATACCATTGAATTAATCCCAATCAAGATCATCAATCTCCTCACTATCCCTCATATTTCCACTATCGACCACCACTGATCAGATTCACCTTCAAAATGTTAAACAATAAGACTATGATTTTGATGTTCTGAATAACCCATGACATCGAAAAAAATTCTAGTGCTTTAATCCACCCTTCAGCTAACACAGGGTCAGATGATCCTATGAATGATTGGAGATGTTGCCTCATGAAATGCTTCACTTCTGAAATGTTCCTCTGTGGTTGATATGGCTGATCTCATTCATGTATACCACCGCCATTTATAGCCTGAGTCAACTATGACTTCGCAACAAAAAATTGTTCAGTTCAAATTCCAACCATCCTAGGTTGCCTATTTGGAAGGTTTTCTTCCTCCTGATGTTGTCCTAACACAGCTGCCCTATTTCCTCTGTGGAAAACCATTATGAACAGAAATATATATTAGGCGACCCATCATGGTAATCTGGAAATGCTATATGATGTCAATATTAACATAAATTACTTTATGGATATTTCTGTAACAATACCCCAACACCTAAAGTTATCTAAACCTCCCTTTGATACCAACTATAAGGACCCATCCTTAAACATTACATTATATTGAATTAAATGAATAATTCACATTGAGTATCTTTTAAGGTTTAGAGTTTTATAGAATTAGGACATAACTATTACATCTCAAAAGATTACAAGGTAGACACATCTACACAATTTCCATTTTTTTCATAAAATAAAAACTCTTGAAAAAAGAGTCATGTCTAGTTCCATGTTTTAGACAGCATGACTTTTCCTCAATCCCATCCTTTACCCTATTCATCTTTAAGCCCTATGAAAACATTTCAAAACATGGGGTGAGCATTAAAAGCTTCGTAAGGGTTATAAAACAAAGAATGAAAATATTTGTACATAAATACATAAAAAACATGAAATCTTTAACTTACCTCATGAAATCATAATATTTATGAAAGACACGTAGAAATCATAAATCATAAAGGTAACATGTGGCATCCATATCATACTAACATTATAGCTATCACAGCTACATAGGGAGTTACATTGGAATACCCATCACATTATATTCCCTAAATCTCATAGGAGAAACATTCACGTTTACCTCTATCACATTACCCAATGAATTGGAGATCTCTCTCAGGCTCACCCGCCATAGGATTATCACAGAACCACCTGTATACGTAAATAATTCACAAGAACCATAACATGATCTTAACACATAACATAAGCATAAAGGAAAGATAAAATTTCCACATTTAAATAATAAAATATCATTTCAAGATATATAAATAATAAATCCATTCTCAAAATAATTTTCAATAACAAATACGTAAAAAGAGTATATGATATTTATTTTTCCTTTAAAAACATTATGGCTTGTTAAGGAAGCCAACATTCAAATAATACTCGCGGTGGCAGAAAGGTCATTCTCACCGCTTACGTTAAGAAAAACATTCCTTTTTGTTATTTTGTAAAATTCTTCATATGAAAAATATTCGCTTTGAATTAAATGAAAAGTAAAAGGTGTTTATACAATGTATAAAAAGAAATCGTGTATTAAAACAAAATATTCCTCAATGAAAGGAGATTGAGACGAAGTCCCTTACCTTATGTCCGACTTGACTCGATCGTTCTTTAATCTCCAGAATAATAAACTAATTTTTATTCCTACATGATTAAGAACCTTTTTCAAGTTTATTATTCATTTCATATCACTTATTACCATGTTATAACCATTAGGAAATCATTTATGTTAATAACGTTTGTTTTGTCGATATTTGGTACTTGAGTCCAAAATGGACTTCTTATAATTACATGGTGTTCATGTGGTCAAAGGTTCATTATATCTAGAATGATATTAATGATATAGATATCATATATATCATATATATCCATCATATACATGTTTTTATAATAATACATAACATTTAGATGTAATAAATGAAATGCACCGTTCATGAAGATTGTACGTCGTACGTACGCATGAAGGCTACTTTCATTTTTATTATTTAAATGGAATTAAAAGATAATGATACATAGGTATATTATAATTCCAGTATAATATCATACATAATATCATCAACTCTATCCTTTATACATCCCACATAATTCATTTACATGTCACATCACTTTGAGGGGGTGGTAGTCCGCACTTCCTCAAATGAGTTTATCTTATTTACCCACTATGGAAACCATAAAAGAGTGATATAAATTTGAATTACAGAATCATAAGGAAATCATAAACATAATATATATCATATATAAATACAGTTCCATCATAGGGTCCACCATGAGAGGATATTGGAGATATTTGAACAATCATCGTTTCGTGAGGCGTTATTTTGCCATCCACAGAAACATTATGTCCTTCATCCATTAGATGGAGGTCTGTGTAAGTATAGTTCAAATACTTATCATGAAAACATCCTAGTAAATTTAGGACACTGGTTTTGTTACAAGATAAAGGAATAAAAATATTTTAGGGGTTGGAGAAGTAAAATAAAAGAAAACAATTTAAGAGAAACTATTACCTTTAATTTGGGAAACTCCCTTTGGTTTGTTCCAAAAGGACTTCTTGAAGTGACTTATGCCTAAGGTAAGGATTCTAAGATTAGGGGAGGGATGTAGGGAGCTTAATTTTTCAGAGTTTGGACGAGCCAAATGGCTTGATAGGTGTGATTGATTGTGTAGAATTGGTCCCTTTTTATAAGGGAGTGGAGGGGCTCTTTAGGAAAGTGTGAAAATATTATTTTATTATATAATGATATTTGGATTCTAATGGTCTAATAATAATTATATTCGAAGATAAGATGACTCATGGTCGAAATAAAATCATCCAATGAGAATTGGACCTGTTTTAGATAATATTTTAATCATTATAATCTTATGTATTTAAATCATTTATTAATGAATTAAATACTTCATCATTATTGTGTCATAAATAATTAAATTTATTTGATGTCTAAAAATAATAAAAAAATACCATGATGTAGTAAATATTTTTTTCTTTAAAAAAAATTATAGTAGAAAATAGTACTTATATAACACCATAAAAAAATTAATTACTAAATGGTTTTTTTATGTCAATTTTGTCATCACATTAAATTAATTAATCTAAATTGTCATTATCACTCCCATGTGGCGCAATGGGGTCCCAAAATCGACCAAAAGATTCCCATCATCGTAAATGACTCAACCAATAAGGTTTGGACAAATGGTAAGGTAATTTTGAATTGTTATAATATTTTTTTGAACATGAATTACCCTATTTACCTTTAACTGCAGCAAACAAAAGTCAAAAGTTGCTATTCACCAAAAATTATTTTCATCTTAATGAATCACATTTTACATCATGATAACAACCATTTATGTATTAGTTTTAAAATTCAATACACAGAATTAGTAAAATTTCATTTAAATGAAAAATTAAGTTTTTTTAACAACCACTATGTGGTTTCACTATTCATCAAAAATTGATGTTTTTCAGAAAAATACCAAAACTTCAGCCTAAGCTATATTTGATATTCATAATTCCAAAATTATTTCTATTTTTCCAAATTCAAAAAATATAAGTGAGATTAATTAATTTTGAAATTGATTCCCGTTATCAAAACAAATAGCCTGTGTTTAAGAAACAATGACTATCATAAGATTGATACTTATTTGTGTTCAATTTAAAGGTGTGTCCAACATTGGATTAAATGGTAAAAATATATTTTAATTTCACTTTAAAAATAATTAAAAATATTATCTAACCATAAAAATAAGTTAGATTAAAAATCAAATTTGAATTAAAATAAAATATTTCCCACTATTCGTTAAAAAATGAACTTTATCGGAAAAAATTCCAAAAAATTGTACAAAGTTAATTTTGATATCCCATTTCTAAAGAATGATTTTATTTGGTCATATAGAATGTATTAAAGTCACCAAAAATAGATTTAAAAATGGTTCTCCATTAAAAAGGGATAAATCTTCCTTTTAATGTAAATTATGCATGAAATTAGATTCATTCACATTTTAAGCCTCTAACATTAATTGGATAAATGTGAACAAATTTAACAAACATGTATAGTAATATTGTATTTTGTTTTGTTCATTCCCGCTAATTCAATGTCTAGGAGTTAACTTCTATTTAAAATAATAAAATTATATTATTAGTGTGCAACGTAAGATTATAAAGAAACCCTTTGTTGCGTATCAGGTATGCTATCGAACATTGGAACCCCTTTAAAGTAAAATTAATATTTAATTCGCAAATTAAATAATTATGAAATATGTATTTTTCTTCATTTACATGGGATGTTACACCTAACATCTTGTTCTGTCCCCAAATCCATGCTTTATCCCAAATCCAAACAAATCCATTCATCCCAAGGATAATTCCCTTATATTTTCATACAAAGATGGAGTTTATTCAAGTACGAACCAAAAATTCGGAGTATGGTGTGATTAAAACTCACATTTTCACCCCCAATTTTGTTTATAGATACATCCATAAATAAATACAATATGGTGTTCTATAGCGGATAAATATAAATGAAAAAAAATTAAGTAGTTTTTTAATTATTATTAATTACTCATCCAAATCATACATTCTTAAACCCATAAACTTTTTCGATCCAAATACCATCAGGGAATGAAAATTCATTCGTTCAAGGTCTTTCTTTACTCATTTATTTAAAAATTCATATCTATTTCCATGGATCATTAACCATAATACCTAATAAAAATCCTGAATAGGAAAAATAAAGACGTAGTCTGGAACCCCATGGTTAATTGGAGCGTCAGTCCGTGAACCACACCTCATTGTTCATATTCACACATTGACACATAGACATATATATATATATATATCAGGTTCATAGAGAATCAGTCTTGAACCCCATTAGTATTTGGAGCACCAGACCATGTCCCATGTCTCATTGTTAACATGCATGGATCAGGTACACATATCATTATTCTGGAATACCAAGGGTATTTAGAACCACAATCTTTTACCCACACCTCGTTTTTCGATAAATCAAAAATATCAAATATATCCCACACAATTAATTTTCACCATTATTCACCTTATTATCAAATATTCACTTAAAGATGAACCATTTAAATTATCATTCATAAATATATTTCATTATTTTAATCATTATGTATGAAAATTACAATTCAATAATTATTCCATTAACCTTAATATTTTTCTGAACTAAATAATTCTTAAAATTTAGTTCATTTCAAACATCAAGTACCACTATCAACCATCAATAAGGATATAGATCAATTTTGTAAACAATTTATTTTTAATTTTTCTATCCATATATATTTTTTAAAAATCATAGGTACACCGGATATGTTGCAATCAAATATGGTCTCCTAATCTCTAATGTATCCAATATAATCCATGAAGGGTCCCACAAAATCAAGGAATTAAATTCATCATATTAAATGATTTTTTTTTTCAAAACTATAAAATAAAATGGAGCAATAATATACATAATATCATAATCATGTCTTTTGTAAATAGAAATTAGAGCACCATCCTCAATATAATTGATGATTGTTTCACAATACATAACCCTCAATTAAATTTAGATTTGTGGAATGCAGAAAGGAAAAAAAGATGTAGAACCAAAACCTTGGACCATGATCCAATAAAATAATATCAATAAAAACATAGATCTAAACCATTTACAATATAGGAAATAAATCAATTTGAAAGGTTACAAAATTGGGGATATAGCGAAACCTATACAAGACGATAGTACATTCTAGAAGAGGGGCCACTTCCTTACACCATATAATTTATTCTAACTTAATGAGGTTCTAAGAGAATTGGAATAATATCAGGGGAATAAAAAGGAAATTAATTTAGTTTTAGGTCAAGAGAGTGTGATTATGTATAATAACTGGTAGTTCCATAAATTTTCAAAAAAAATTATGGATTTTAAAATATCACATGAATGGTTTACTTGGTGTCAGTGCATGGTTATGAAAATAATGAACCCCTATTTTCGTGGGTGCACAGATACTCTTAGATTGGTTAATAGTATTACCAAATCATTTTTTGACCATGAAAACCCCCTCTATCACTATTTTCATAATTTTCATGGGGGTGGGAACATGGATTTGGAAAATCATGTGCAACCCATACTCCCCAAACCTCATAAACTCACATGAACACACCCATGAAAAACATAGCTAAAGAAAATAAAAGAATGGAAAAGGAATACTTAAAAATAATTATCACACATATCTATAAAGGTCTTGATAAAACACATTCATTTTGTGTCATTATGAATAGTAACTTTAGTGAAAATGTATATTTACCAAGATAATATTTCAAGTAGATTTGAAGGGTTAATGTTAAAATATTATTTTTAGAAATGACCTAAAAAATTATCTTAATAAAATTTATTGGATATATTTAACTCCAATGTCATATCCTCTTAGAAAATTGTACATTTTTGAGAAATTTTTCATACTTTTGGCATTAATATAGTATAATATTTATAAAAAATGCAACATTGTTCTGTTCCTAACTAATGAAAATAAACCCCCTCTCATAAATTATACACACATAAAAAGATACTTATATCATCCAATAACCATGATAATATCTTTTTAGGATCCCTCTACATTTCATGGAGGTTAACTTTTTATCATATTACTATCATAGAAGTATTTAGGTATAAATATGTTTTTGTCTTGAGAAGATGTATATATCTTAAGCGAGTATTTTCATTTTTCATTTTGTATTACAACCTTAAAAACCATCTAATAATTTGCATATAATTATATATATATCTCGTATATAATCTAATTTTATTATGTTTATTCTATAACACTTCATATATATATGTATATATATATATATATATCAATCTAATTTTTTTTTAAAATAACTCTCGTCTATATATCCGACCTACCACCTCACGAGATGATGAAATGCATTTTCCATTACAATATATTATGGATTGAATAAAAAAATAGATATAATTAAGATAATTATATACACATGAAAAAAACTTATTCTTTAATATTAAATAAATATTCTACTTCTTCCATTATCCTTTTATGAAAAATAAATACATCAATCTTGAGTATGTGGGGAAAAATGCATTGAGAACTAATGTACTATTTTTATTCCACCACATTATATCGTTTTTAAATATACACAGAATTAAATAATAATATTATTTTTATTATATAATTATACTAATTTATTGTTATAAAATTAATTTTATCTTTACCTCATGTTCATTGAAAAATTTATATGTTACTCATGTGTTTTTATTTACTATCATCAATATGCTGCATCACAAATAATATTTCAATAATATATTATATATTTATTTTTAAATGTATAATTAATGTATAAATAATATAATTATAGAATATCTTGGACTTGATAAATTAGATTATCCTCATCTAGTTTATTATAGTCATCTTACAAATTCAATTTTTAACATATAAGATAAATGGTATAAAATGGATTGACTTGAAATAATAAATTTTAAAATTATGGATAACATTAAAATAATTGGTATAATGGGAATGATATACATTTAAAATAATACTAATATATTTTTTAATAAGAATTTTTTTATTATTCTATTATATAATGATATTATGTCACAAATCGAACTCATGGTAAGGTACAATTTTCATTAAAATATTTTTTCGAATGTTTGGAATATATTTTCTCTGAATTTATTCAAATGATATCCATATTCATAAAAATATTTTATAGATATATTTATATTTACTGAAATATGTTAAAAATTGAATTTTAGGTATCATTTGAAATGCCTATGATGGTTTTCCAAAAATAGTATTTCAAATATTTTATATAATTTTTTTTCCTTTTTTAAGTTAAAATGAATGTTTTATTTTAAGGAATATGATTGAAATGAATTATATAGGTGTCGCTATTGTTATTTTATTAATGGATTAATTTAAAATATTCGATGATAATTTCATTTAAAATCCATTATTTCCTCCATTGTATCAATGTTATTTTTTACAACTCAGTTTTGATGAAAAGGGATACATCATTAAATGAATTTATTTTACATATATGATTAAAATTATAGATTTATTATTATCATTAGTTATATTAATATTTTCTATATATATTGTATGTTATGGTCCTTTTACATTAATTATGACTTTGTGTTAGCCTCATATATCTCCTAAATGCCTTGGGTATTTACTGTTTTCTCTAAATAATATTAGTGGAGTAGATTTATTTTTCTTTTCCATTTTTATGAGACCATGTGTGGGTTCATGTATGTTTTTTTGTTTATGATATACCCCATATTCTATATCAATTTTATATAATCAAAAATAGTTTCTCATGGATATCCATTGAATTCAAAATGTAGACTAATGATCATGTGATTAATTTAATGATTATTCCCTTTATGAGGAAATATATGTTTATTAAATGTTGTTTTTATGGGTCCAATTATTTTATATGAAACCCTCATGAGTAAGTGGTTTTTATATTGTGATTTATTGTAATGTGATTTATTAAAATCCTTCAACGTTAATGCCACTGTAATCTGTCAGTTAATTAGTTTTTTAGTTCAATGTTTATTATGATAAGTGGAAACTTTTTATATAATATTACATTTTTGAACTGGAATATCATGTTTCATTATTCCTTTTTTTATGTCCCTAATTGAATATTTTGTGTTTATATCTTCATTTAAAGGTTTTTTTTCATCTTTTTGGAGGGTTTTTCTAGAACAATTCTAATTAGAATTTGAATAAAATAAAATTTTTCATGGAAATAAATCATTTTCATTTTAAAATAATTGTATTATAGAAAAAATAACTAATTAGTTACAATGTATACATTTTAATGAATTTAATTTTTATAGAATATTTAATATTCAATGTTTAAATAATTTGTATTATAAACCAAATAACTTATTTATGAACGATATAAAATAACTTCTTTTTTTAAATCATTTGTATGGGTTAAATAGGGAGTATACCGTATAATATCTATCAGAAAATTGTTTAAATAATTAAATAGGATTGAATAATTTATTTATATATCCTGTAAATATTATAATTAATTGTTATAATGATGTAGGATTTATAAATAACTATGTTGTTTCATTTAAAAATATTCTATTTAAAATGATTTTCTTCCAAAAAAGTTGGGATGTAAAAGTTATAATTCATGAAGGGAAAAATATCATTTTAATAAATAAAACTTTTATATCTCAAATTTAAGCAGAACATTGATTTTTTGATGGATAAATTTACATATTATATTAATATTTATGGAATCCATTCATGAGAGAAGTCAAATTCCCCATAGTTGTAAGTGTCCATTATAGAGAATTTTATTAAAATAATCCCTCCAATATTCAATGGATAATATGAGCCGATGATAGTTGAAGGTTGGATTAAGAAATTAAATAAAATATTTGATGTATTGGGTTTATCAAAACATTTAAATGAGGTTTCTTCTTCATAACATCATGATTGTGATGCCACTCAGTTGTTGTTAACTGTTAATTATATTAGAGGATTAGAAGATATTGAATACTTTGAATCAGATAATGATAATAATAATTTACATTATATATGTAATCAAACATTTATTCATTATATAATGTAAAAATAATAAATGATATTGATTTATAAGTAGGATTATTCATTAGTTTTTTATATGAATAAATCATTTCATTTCAATGTTACACAACAAATTTTATTTATCTTGCTAATAGTAATAATAATTGGTATTACATATTGTTGAAGAATAGTTTTGCAGGTGAAATGAATTGTCATGAATATAATTAATATAATGAGCTTCTATGATGTTTATAGATGGTATAAATATATATTTATACTGATCACTTATTCAATGAAAGTATTCATAAAAGAAGTTATATGTTGTAGATAATGGGGAACCATCTATCAATGAAATACAAAACAATAAAAATCATGATTCCAACATGTGATAAGTTTCATTAAAAGAACCCCAGTTAATTTATTTTAATGAAATTAAATTGTTATTTATGTGGTTTGATTATATATGTAGATCATGAATACAAATAATGGAATGAGAGTAAAAATCAAAACACTAATGAAATGTTTCTAGAAGTATTTTTTTAATTGAAATATGATATTTCATAATTCATGTATTTTCAGAAATATATGAATGATATATGGAACTAATAGGATCTCTAAAAGAAAGTTGTTTCTTAATCCTTTATGTCTATATAAATAGATATTGGACCATCCATCGAAGTGGTTTAAGGTAAATTAAATATCTAACCATATAATATAACTATCTTTTATGATAATAGGGGTTCAATTTTTTTCCAAGAAATTAACTGGTAAATACAAAATTTCTCCTCAAGTAATTAGTCCATAAATTATTTTAATCACTCCTAGAGGTAGTATTAAATAAAAAATGTAATATAAGTGTCTACTTATTTTAATTTGTGAATATTATTTACTAGGAAAAAATATTTCCTTGTCACTTATAGTGTTCAATGTTTATCTCATTATGGATTGTATTGCAGTTTGTTATTGTTAAATTTTTTTATCCCACGAAGTTGTATTTCTCATATTGAGTTTCCATTTGATCAATTTAATAAATTTAAAATATGTATCACATCTCAAGAAACAATGAAATATTTTTTTATTGAAATTAATGTTGTATTTAACATTTTTTATAGAATAAGTAAACTATTAAAATTATTTTTATTCTGTTAGTGAAAGATTATTTTGAGAAATTTCATGTTATTAAATTATATATAAGATATAAATTATGATATAAATAGTTTATAATTTGAAGGAAATTTCCTAAACTCCATATCAAATTTCTTAAGTAGATAATGATGAATTTAAAAATCAGTTAAAAGAGATACATGATAAAGCAATCATTTGTCCAAGAACATCACAATGTGGTGACAAAATTTTTAATCATAAAAATATGTTTGGTTATTTAAGGATATATATTTATTATAAATAATTTTATATCATTTATTTAAGAAAACGTATATTTTGACATTTAATGATTAATTCTATTATCTATAGTGAGATTTATGTTTTATAATTGTTGAACATTATTCTAGTTACCATCGGTTGAAGGTGAGTAATGATTACTTCTTGAATACTTAGTTTCATGCTAATAGTGGGAATTGTATTTTTTAGTCATTCTCTGAGTGCTAAAAAATTATCTAACTTTATTTATAAACCAATTGAATTTTCTTTTTAATGATTTATTTCAAAAATATTTGGTTATTTTCTTGTTTGATATTAATTTATATTCAAAAGCTTATGAAAATCATGAAAAGATATAGATTGTTTGGTAAATCAGGAATTAAAACATGTTTTCAAGAACCATTCTAGATAGCCTGACACTAGAGATAACTAAGACATTGTCTAAATGGATTTCCAAATTACCATGATATGACTAGTATCACTTGGAATCATACAACATACACGAGGTAATGAGATTTTCCATTAAAAGAGATAACAATACAATATACAAATAAGTACGAGGAAAACACAAAAGGGATAATTTAATAGTATATAATGGGAAATAAAGTACCCAAATGATACATTAACAAAGTACAAAACATAATCCAAGTTCAATATCAAAGACCAATACATGAATTAACTGGATAGCATCTCAACCAGTCACCTCTATCACTTATGTTTCTATGGGTCATTATAATAATCCACCTCCAAGTGCGTATTTTCCATTTCTCGAACCATGTATAATAGAATCTACAAATTCTTGATGGCAATGTTAGGTTGTGAGCTATAAATTACTATATAGTCTAAATAAGTAATCAATAATAAATATATATAAATTAAACCAAATATTATTTCAATTGATAATAAACAAGGGATTGAATGAAATTTACTTATATTAAATGAATCATGATTTCATAAACAAAATGGATAGAATATATATCAAAAATGGCCTAAGTGAACATTTTATCTAACGAAATTATATAATATAGTTTTTATGAATAATATATATATATATATATAAATAGATTGAATAAAATAATTAAATAATATATATCATAAAATCATATATAAATAACTAAAATATGATAATTTTAATTAATATGTTCTTCACACAACTCATCGGTGATCTTGTCTAAATATGGGCACACATCCAATAACCCGGGTCATAGGGACTCAACTCACCATTTGGAAAAACATGTTGTCATTGTATTTTTATTTAATTGTTTTCATCATCAATCCAATGAAATGGGGTCAGATATATGATTAATTGTATCAATTACCAACAACCAACCAAGGATCACATATGGTTTTTTTAATTAAGTAGTAAATCATAGAGAAATAAATCATTTAAAATCTAAAAAATTCCCACTTTCTATTTTAAACATTCTTTTCTCATTTCAAAACCAAATAATTGGTTTTTATCAACAAATAAATTTTAAAATAATGTTTAAATTTAATCCATATAAAAAATTTAATAAAATAATTTTTTAGTTAAAGTTGTCAATTTTCTAAAATCGTCGCAACAATTACAATTTGACTCAGATTTGGGGCTTTTCACCATCCACATGTGCTTTTCAATATCAACCATCTGTCATGTGATATCTATGTTTTGAAATATTTTAATATCATTAAATAAATTTATAAATTAATATTTCCATTTTAATTTAATAATCATATGGTACCACCTTTTATTAATTTGATATAAAATCAAATAATACAACAATTTAATACCAATGAAAAACCAAGGAGAATGAGACTAATAATGAAATCTAAAATAAGAAATAGTATGATCAAACTCTAATTAAACTAAAAAAATTGATATCACACCACTTCAAATAGGGATATCATATATAAGGAGAAATAAAATGTGAGGAGACTCACCAAAGATAAAAAAGAATCATTTAGGCACTAGTAAGGGTTGAAATCACCCAAAAATCATCTGAATTCTCTCTAGGGGTTGACAGAATTGGTTTTAGAAAAAATGATATATTTTCCATGATTCACATTACAATAATTATCTAGAATCTAGGAATTCAATATGTGAATACTCATTTGAAATTATGAATCACAATAGTGGTGTATACATAGTAAAATGTGTTTCTTCAGTTAAAAACTATTTATCCCTAATAATTATGGTAATGAATCCAATTCATGGCCTATATTTTTTATACATCATAAAACTATTTCATGGATTAGTATTAAAATGTATTCATATCATGATTTAAAATTAAAATTTCATTCATTCCATAGACCTTAAAAATCATGATAATTTTTAAAAAAACATATAATATCTTCCAACTCAACTTGCACAAAATGTGATCACTATACAACCAATGACACATTTTTTCCCAGAGTCTAGTAATTTAAAAAAACATAAATCTAAAATAATTAATCAATTTGACCAGAAAATTTATTTTGATCCCCAAAAAGGATTGAAACACACACAAAAACATGTATTAAAGATAAATATTAAAGAGGGACTTGTGTAATGGTAATGTGATGTATATCCCCCTCAGATGAACACTTTAATTCCATAGAAATACTATTTTGAGGATTCTAAATATGATTGATGAAGAAACGTAACTTTCATCTATGCCTTATACTCATATGTATATTGTGAATCCGAACTATACTATCATAGTAAAAAATCCAAATATACTATCATCCAACAAGGAATGGTATTCTTGATATCAATAGTATTTAGTGCATATGAGTCATGGATATTGTATTATCATCATTAATATCCTTCGAGGTCAAAACATAAAACATCTTACAATGATGCTTTAGAAGATGGGATAAAGGAATCATTATATCGATCATTATGAGATATGGTGGGACATCAAAATATTATACCAAATTCCCCACATCCTAAACTATATTAAAAGGATCCAAAAATCATGACATGAGATTTCAATATTTCCCAAGACATATGTAATGTTATTGAGGTAAGTTAAAAAAAATCTTGATTCCACGAGAAAACTATAATTGTTGTCTGTGGTGATCATTATAAGATTTATAAAGACTTGGTTATAACTACATCCTATGGTGAATTATCTTTTTCATTAACATCGTCTCTTAGACCGTAGAAATTCCTACCGATGACAATTCCCCAATATCAAGAACACACCACAAATATCTTCTTCAAAAGCCAAATAATGCCTCATGAGGATCAAATTTGACATTATGCTGATAGCTAATTTTGGAAGAAAACTTAGATAATTAAAAAATGGCCATCCCAAGATACAAAAATTCATGAATGAATGCACATAAAATTTCTTATAAATGTAATATTATTTTTTATCTAGAAATCCATATAGGGATTATATTATCTGCTCAATCATACCATGGATTTCATGGCCTCTTAGAGGCATCTGGAGATGATTGATTTGATCAAGGATCTCTATAAGAGACTATATCTGATTGATCTCCATATAATCTAACCATCACATGCATATAATGATGTCTCATTTCAATAATGTAGATTTTTTCACAAAATGGTATAAAGTGATCCATTGGTTAATCACATATATCACAATCAGAATCCCATTCTTCCATAAAGGTCTGAAATTCATCCCAGCCATAATGTCCATAGACATGATTTCTTAATTCTATGATACATGTAAATGTGGATAAAGAAATCTGGATGGTATCTAGTACTTTTCATTGATATATTTTGTTGTATAACAATATTAATTAAAGCATGTAATTCTATATATTAAACTGAAAACCATAATTAATTCCATATATCATAGAACATATTCATTATTATAGGGTGCATGAACCTTAGTGAACTAAGGAACCCAATCATGATCTATTTCATAGGAAGTTGCGTAAAATAAAATTTTAGGAACATAAAAACCCTCTATGTAGAATGAACACTCAGTAGTGGTCTACCCAAAATTAATATTTCCACTAATGCCATAAAATTCACCATTAAAATATTTCTTCTTAATAATCATCTATCGAGAATAGTTATTCATCTTAACACTTTTTAAAAAAACCTCAGACTCAATTAATGAAACTTATAAATGCAATAGAGTAAATAGATCCTTTATATTACACTATTACAATGATTCCTCCATGGTTTTAGATTGATGTTTCTTTCTTAGTGAATCAGAAACAACATTCCCCATTCTGAGGGTATGTGAAATGACCCAAAAATACTATAGTATCTCTTATTAATGCATCTATTAGAGGTTCTAATATTTCTGGGAGAATATATAAATCAATATTTTATTGTCTTAGTAAATGGTAATTCATAGTCTAAAAAGGTAATGTAGCCCACTCATGAGAGAATGAATCATAGCATTGAACTCAACATAATGGTTAATAGTATTCTTCTCTTGTGTCATATGTCATATATAGCCATTGGATAACAAATTATAATCATTCATAAGTACATATTCAAAATTCAAACATGATACTTCTCAAAAGATCATGCATCCCTTATCAACATTATGATGAGTCAATATGAAAACATAAGTGAAAAGAAATATAATAGCAATAAAATAACAATGAAATTTCTCATCTAAAATAGAACATCACTCCACCAAAAGGTAGATAATAACTTGGACAACAAATCATTAATAAATCTCCGAATAATTTTCAGTAATACCCTACCAAAACCAATAATATTTAAATCATAAAAACATTATGAAATTGTTCCAATTTAATGATAGATTTCCACTTATTGGGATCAACTGAAACACCATATTAAGTTACATTATTTTATAATAACATGTCATCGCATATAAAACAATTTCATTTTATAAGATTCACAAATAGTCAATGATTTCTCAAGGTTTATAGAGATGCTCTCAAAAAAAGACACTTTCTTATTCTATCTAAGAGTAAACTATGATTTCATTGAAAATTAACACCACAAACATTTCAAAGGTGCTAATAGATTATCATGTAATGAAATATATAAAAAGTAACTTTGTATTGGATATAAAAAAATCATTAAAGGATACATATAATGATCATACATACTCCTAAATTATGTCTTCTGAATTTCCAATTTTTTTTCTCTAATTGTGATTACTAGTACGATGACAAAACATTGAGAAACACATAGCTCCATTAATCCGGTCAACCATATTTTCAATATATGGTAAAAGATTATTTTTCATTATGGTAAATAGATATAATTTTAGGGTAGTCAACACATAAGTTAATTTTCTCATCATCATTATTCATGCGGAGAACATGTGCCTCCAATGGTGACCCACTCTGGAATATAAAACCATTATCTATAAAACCATAAAACATTAATTATCACTCTTTTTTCTCCACTACATATATAATTTAAGAGATAAAAGATATTGGTTGTGAAACTACTACCAAATCAATATAAAAATCGTCCTCTATTATAGATTTTATTACTGAGAA
This sequence comes from Viscum album, assembly GCA_963277665.1. Taxonomy (NCBI): domain Eukaryota; kingdom Viridiplantae; phylum Streptophyta; class Magnoliopsida; order Santalales; family Viscaceae; genus Viscum; species Viscum album. The sequence continues at coordinate 357,343,982 of OY728126.1, read as the reverse complement.
ACCAAAAAAAATTATTTTGATAAACTCAATTAAAACTGGAGGGAGTTCATTGATCAAATATTACAACTCCATGTTGAATGAAAATATAAATATTACCTTACACAACTAGGGAAAACAATTCCCATCTCTACATGAACTCATGTCTCATTCTCCCATCATTACATAGAACACTCTACCAGGTGGAGTGTAGGAGTCCCCCTAAAGGTAATAGTCAATCCAAACATTAATATACATCATCCAATCAATCCAATAAATTATTCTAATAGGATACATGTTTATAACTAGAAAACATGCGTTAAGAACCACCATTTATAAAGAGAAAATTGAATATAGATAATGAAAAGGCATATATCTCTTTGTTCTAAGTGGGATGTTAATATTCCTCAAATATGCCAAAATATACATTGAAGGATTTATAAAATTCATATAATTTGTTGATATAAATTTGAATGATGAAACATTTTCAAATAGAGTAGTTCTAAAATATTAAGTGATTGTGATGGTGCCTCTCATAGTTTCATTACCTGCATCAACTTCCCATGGATACATATGATGACCCAAGATTCGTATTCATGGAAATTACATTACACTTTGAGAATAATTTATAAATAATATAAATAGACACTGAATGACCATAATAGAGTACTAAATTTGGATACATGGAACACAAAAATCTATTCTAGTTAATGTTATTTAATGTTTCTTACAATGATATTTTCCATTTTTTACTCCTACCTAAAACATTATTTCATTATCTGTGGAATAGAAAACATAAGAATGGGTGATCCTATATGCTCATTTTGAGTAAAAAATAGAGATATGAAAACTTAAACAAAAGTAGGATGTGTATGATAATTTGATCATAACATTAGATGATCATAACAAATATTTCAAAGGTAAACATTAATCATAAGAAAATCAAATAATATAATCCATAAAGACATAAATTTAACATAAGGCTTGAAATTGTGGAATATACATCTAAAATTGTGAACACGTATAAATAGTAATAGGTTCAGTCATTATGGTAATTAAATAAGGCACTTATTTAAATATATGTATATGGAATCTAGGTCAGCACAAAAAATTATGGACATGAAAACTAGGTCCTCATATAGAATTGTGATCATTAAATTTATTTAATGAATAACATATATTCCTCATTAGTTATCCATTTGTAACAATTAAATGGAGGGTGATATATTTCTCACCAAAAATATAATAAAATCATACATGTGTGTGCCACAAAAATAGATATCATTTATCATTGACATACCCCAAGGTATAAAATTGGTTTTTAGACATCATTACATCATAACATAGTCCTGGAAAAAGAAATTATTTTAATAAATAGAATAATCATATTAATACCATAGAAATAAATGTTATAATACAAATGAAATATATCCTTATTAAATAATGTCATCATAGATGGATACTAATTTTGATAAAGCACTTGAAATTTATTATTGAGGAAAATATACTTTGTTTTTCAATATTGTCTTCTTTTCCTATAACATCGTTAATGTTTAAAGGAATTGTAATTCATTGAATTTGACAATGAAAAAATATAAGGTAAGATTCATGTAAATATTTAGTTATGAAATCATAAAAATTTCCTTCATAAAGTATATGTTTAAAAACATTCACCATGAATTTTTGCAGGAAATTTGAGAAAGTACCTCGTATCGAAAACAATACTGATTACTTTCAGAATGTTTAATAATAATTCCACAATATGTAAAATTGAAATTAAATAATTTTATAAGAATATAATGAATATTTTGGAATAGATATTTAGGAAACATGTACATTGATTATAGGTATACCCTATTAATTACTTATGTATAAAAAATCATAGATAATAATGAGATTACAAAATTATCCCTTACCTTAGGTTCAATTTCTGATGTATATGTCTTGAACTCTTGTATAGTAGTTTTAAAAGTTATATAAACATTTACGAGAATCATAATAATATTTATTATATAAAATATTATTCATTTATGACAATATATTACACTTTCATTTAATAATTCATTGTTAATTCAACATTTCGGGTAAAAATCATTATGTTTATCGTATGTGTTTTGACATTTTATTCTTATTTATATTACAATGATCATGATTTACATAATTACATAATGTAAAACAATATAATATATATTTTTTATATTAATAAATATTATATTTATATAAATAAAATAGAATACACAGTCCATGGATATGGTTGGTAGTATATACTGATGAATAATGTCTTCGTTTTCATATCATATTGAATAGAAGCATGTAAATGACCAAAATATATATATATAATTATTTATTTTTTATTTTGAAATGTTATGTTATATATTTAATACTTATTAATTATATAAATTTTTATAATCATTCTTAAATAATTAATTTGGATGATGAATCTCTTCGTGACATGCAGAAGGTAAGTCGTACGTACGCACGAGTGACGATATCGTTTCATTAATGGTAAAGGGATAAGAAAATGGTTTTTCAGATAATTATATATAATGAATATGCTTTCATAATTATTATTTATATCTATTATATTCATAATTATAACTTTTTAAATTATTTATATAAGAAAAACAAGTTACACCATGACGTGGAGATAGTATGTCGTACACAGACACACACATATGGTGATATTATTCTTTCATTGGATGTGTAAATAGAGGAATATGGTTGTCCCATAATAATAAAATCATATCAGAATACAGTTGATTCTATATTTATTACATTATTAGGGAAAAACAAAGTAATTGTATATTGAAGAAGAAAATATCTTTGAAATATTTGGAAAAACAATTACCTCTTCTTCGAGTGTCTCCTTTTGATTTTCACAAAAGGACTCCATAGGTAGTATTTCATCCCTAATTATGGTTATTAGGATTAAGTGAGGGAATTTTTAGGATTAATGTTCAGTGTTTGACTTATATAAAGGATTTTCATTGAGTGACTAAAATATAAGGATATGTGACCTTTTATAAGAGATTGGAGGCACACTGTAGGAAACTCCATAAATATTAATTTATTATAAATAGGTTTTTGATTTAAAATAACTCTAAAGAGAGTTATATTGTGAATAACATGATTATTGGTATAAATTATATCAACCAATTAATTTTATTAATTTCTAGGTCAAAAATATAACATTATCTCTTAGATTTAACCATTTGTTAAAAAATTAAACTCTTACTGTGACAACATGTCCTTTTTACACTAGATGGTTAAAAAAGTTACTATAAAATCCCAAAAAACCAAATTTTATCCTTTATGGAATATTTAACATAATACTAGTAAATATATTGAATTATATATTTTTATGAATTTTATATCATTTAATAAAAAATTATTTATTATAAAAGCTCATTTATCTCAATTTTGACACTATTTATTATTTGACATTTTAAGAGATCATAACAACATGATTATTTAAAAAAAATTAACTCACCTCTAAAATTTAATAGTCTTAAAAAATTTCATGGATGGAATAAAATATTTGAAATTTATTTATTTTAATATTATTAATATAGTTAATTTTCTTCTACCAATAATAAATCAATTACGGAATAATTATTATGTAATACTTAAATTATATTATATTAAGTATAAAAATTATGAATAAATAATGATGATGTTTATAAAAACATTATCTTTCAAAATAATATTTATAGTCTAATTTATTTTATGTATAAACCAATATTAACTTTTTTTTAATAAATTTATGAGTATGATATTTTTAACATGTCATTTAATAAAACATAATAAATGTCATAATCATACCCAAGTGGAATAAAAGGTCATAATTTAGACATAATGTTGATTTTTCTTAAAGACACTCATCTAAATAAATTACAACCAGTGTTAGGGTAATTTGATAATATTGTAATATCATTTGTATCCTTACTTACCAAATTTATCATTAACTGTTGTAAATAAAATACTCATGTTACTATTCAAGAAAAATTATTTTGATTATATTATTCCAAAATTTTAATAATAGTTACATCTATGTATGTACATTTTAAAAAACTCACCTCATAGTGGCGGTCAAATTTTATTAACTGTCAATCCCAATGATGTTTCAAAAAGGAGGGAAAAACACACATTCAAAATAAAAATAAAATTGTTAATCAAATTTAAAAATTAAAATTATCCCAATTACCTATATTTAATTAAAACATGTATTATTGATATATTTTGAAATTGATTTTTTTTAATGTGTATTAATTATTTAAAGGAAAAACAAATTTTTAGGTATAATTGAGTACATTTCCTTATTTATAAATAAATGACAAATTTCTAAAAACTGAAAAAGATTTACCTTAGGTTAATTATTATAATCCAATTTCAAATAAGATATTTATTTTTTAAAAAATAATATAATTAATTTTTAAAAACATGAATTCAAATGGGTGTGCTATCAAAAGGTGACAAAAGTCTAATTTTTTTAAATACTTCTTTTATCATAACAATTGATTATGTTTAATATCATGTTTATAAAAAATATTATATGAATATTAATCTCTATAATGAAAGTATAAAATATATATTTCATTAATAAAATCCATAAAAGGTGATTTTATTACATTAAAAAAACTTATTTATATTTAAATATATTTTTCACAAAACATTACCTTTACTTAAAAATGGTTTTTTTTCGTGTATAATTAATTGATCACCAAAGAATTAATTATATAAACATCTATATAGAATATTTTTATTATTAAGTTAATATTGTTTATAGATACCATTATAGTGGCTAGGTTATAAGAAAACAAAATAATTATTATTTGTTTTAATAAACATGATCTTTTAAGATTTTAAATCTATAAAAATAACTTGAACTTTTATGTAACACAAACCAAGAACAGTGTTGTGTATACCACAAGCAATGTTTATGTTTCATATAGAACAACATAATCATCATGTAGCATACACCACAATATATAATGAATTGAAAAATAATATATCTCGTAAAAATATCATGGTGTCACATTCTACATCCCTTAAAAGGAATTTCACCCTCAAAATTGGTTTGGGTTATAAAATTGTAATTACTTGAATTCATCTTTCATAGAAACCCACATCATAAAAATGAAGTCAAAAACATCATTTTCAAATAGAATATTTAAAAAAATTAGATTCTGAAAGTAAATTATGGCTAGGACCTTATGTATATGAAAATATTTGACGAAATGGTCGTGGGGGAAATCATTAATAATCATAGAGATTGTTAAATATCACTGACCACAAGAAAGTGGGTGATCTAGATAATATTAACAATCACAAAAACATAAACTAAAGACACATGAAACATGATATTTATATCATCCAAAATGATGATAATACCACTCCCTTTTACATCATTATCCATTTTCAGAGTGTTTAATAATTTTTATGAGAATAAATACTTACTTAATTTCCTCACAATATCACCATTAGTCAAGACTTCCCCACTTTCCACTTCATCTACTCTTCAATAAAATAATTTTGAATTTGTAATTCTATAAGTGTTAGAAGATCTTGTAACCCATTAATATAATGATGGGTCCTTCCATCTATATTTTTACTAACAAAATGGTAAGAATATTTTATAAAATATGAATAAGTCCACATATGGTGGTATAATACTTTATTCTAACAAACATCATCTGAATTTTAACATAAAATTTCCATAAATAAATAAACTTACAATCCATCAAAAAATAGAAAATAAAAAACATTAAATAGAGGTGAACAAAATCTAATTAAAATTTATCTCTCTTATCTGATAATTCTAAAATTTGTTGTCACATCCCAAAAAAATGAATACCTTAATCATTTATTACATTGAAATAGGGTAATAACCCAAATTCAGAAAAATAATTTGGAAAAAGAAACATGCATTTTAATTTATAAAGTCACTATATATATTCCATAAATTCAAGATGTTTAAAACATCTTCCATGATTAAATCAACCGTTTTTTCAACTAATTAATAACCAAATTTAGGGTAATTAGAACCATACAATGCAGTTATTTATATCAAACATTTATCATAACCAAAAATAATTTTATTATCATTAGGAACACATTAAGGGTTATAACTCTCCAAATCATTTTTTTCATATGACTATCACCTTTTCATTAAATCACTTTTCTTGTCTATTATAACTATTCAATATATTCATAATAATCTGTAGAAAAAAACATAAAACATGAACTCCTTATATAATTTACAATTCATAATTCATGGATCAAAAAATATATATAATTAAATACTTTTACTGTACTGGTTGTCATGGAATTGGTCCAACCATGGTTTAGAAGTATATTCGTATCTCTATACATTGATTTATGTAATTATTTTTGTTTCACACAGATGAGACATTGAACTCCATAACAATTCGTCACTCTATGACCCTTTATACCACAGCGATAACATATTCCCTTTAATTCGATGTATTCCTCAAGGATCATATTCCCTTCCGATTAAAATATGAGAAGTATATTTTTTTCTCAATGATTCAAAAGATATGAACAATTTTTAAAGAACATATAACTATTATTCAATGTGTTAGGAATTTCACCAATGTTCACATTAATAATAATATATCATGACAGTTGATTCATCTTAATCACAATATCTTTCTTTCAAGTCAATATCCAAATTTTTTCTCATAATTACCATATTTTCCCCCAAACACAATGTTGAACTAATTCCTTCTGGTTTTTTCTATTTATTAAAAATAGAAATCATGGGGTGAGATATGCATATTAATGAGAAAAGATACATAATAAATGAAGAATACATTCAATATCAAACATCTTAGTTTTATTCATTATTTTTCCATTATCCTTACCAAAATTATTGTATGAAATCCTATATTTATAATTATTCTTAATAAATCCCCTCACATATCCTTATAAATATCTATAGTTGTCTAACTAATGTTAATGAACCCATGTTTCCATATGATAACTAAAACATCACTCTGATACTGACTATAATAAACCAAGCATTACATTCATGGAAATTACCTTACATTTTTGGAATACTTAATACAATATAGAAATAGACGCCCAGAGATAGTACTTGGTTAGTAGATTTGGAAGCATGTAAGAAAAAATTTGAATCTAGTTAAATATCATCAATGTTTCAAACTAATATCTTCCCCTTTTTTTACTCTGTCATAAAACATTTCTTTATATCATGGGGAATATAAAAAATAAGAAATAGTGAGATCATATGCTCATTAACAGTAAACAATTGTAATATTTAAAAAACATTAAATTTATTCATGATGAAATTTTCCATTATTCTTCTTAAATGTTTAATGTACCAAAAAAACCGTGTATTTTTAAAATAAAATAATTTCATTGAATATAACAATGATAAAATTTAAAGGATTATTAATGGAAATAAGGTGTTATGGAAGCGTAAAAATACAATCATTCATTCTAAGTAAAAAATATTCTTCTCTTACTTCTGCTAGAAATGTCTTAAAATACCTTTATTGATAACAAAAATGATTCGTTTCACACCATTTAATAAATATTCACCAATCTGTAAAATTGACTTTGAGAATTTTAGAATAATATAATGAATATTTTTTAATACATATTTTGGAATCAAGGACATGGATGTTATGTATATCCTACTAAATACTTACATATAAACAATATCAGATAATAATGTGATTGTGATATTCTCCCTTACCATAGGTATGATTTCATACAAACATGTCTTAAAAACATTTATAGTAGTTTTAAAAATATTATTAAATTCTGAATGAATCATATTGATATTTATAAAAACATATATGATTCATTTATGACATTATATTACCCTTTGATTTAATAATTTCATTTTGAAACAACGTTTTAGTTAATAATCACTTTGATTATTATACATGTTTCCAACATTTTATTTTTAATATTAATATATATATAATGATTAATTAGTTCCATAATGAAATTAATGATTTATATATCATATATATTCACAATATATATATATATATAATAAAGATAAATTAAAAGGAATACACCATTCTTGGGGATGGTAATCTGTTAAAACAAAGAACATTGTTTCTGTTTTCTTATCATAGAGAATGAATGAAAATAATTTACATTTCTATATATATATATAGTATTATTATAATAAAATTATTTTGTCACATAATTCATACTTATTCATTATAAATAAAAGAACATAATCCATAAGATCATAAAATAGAAATAAGGAATGAAATTGGTAAATAAACATCAATATTTTACATTTATGAAATTGTATAAATAGTAACTAATACACTCATTAAGGACATAAAATCATTAACTCCTATGAAAAAATGTATTTGAAACAAGGTCCACTAATAAAATTATGGACATGGAAATATGGTCCTTGTATAGATTGTGAACATGAAATAAGGTTCAAGCATAACATATATATCACATGTGTAATCCTTACATACCCAATTAATTGGAGGGATATAGTGGTCCCACCCATATTGTAATAAATTCATACACATGTGTTCAAAAAAATTATTCAACAGAAGCATAACCCATGGAATAAAATGGGTTTCAAAAACATCATTCCATTATAACATAATCCATGAAAAAATTGTTTTAATAAATAACATTAAAATAATTAAACAACATTAATAATAGAAAATGTATTCTTGAAACATATCCTTATTAAATAATGAAATCATATGTGTAATAAAATGGAGCAATAATATACATAATATCATAATCATGTATTTTGTAAATAGATATTAGAGCACCATCCTCAATATAATTGATGATTGTTTCTCAATACATAACCCTCAATTAAATTTAGATTTGTGGAATGCAGAAAGGAAAAGGAGATGTAGAACCAAAACCTAGGACCATGATCCAATAAAATAAGATCCATAAAAACATAGATCTAAACCATTTACAATATAGGAAATAAATCAATTTGAAAGGTTACGAAATTTGGGATATAGAGAAACCTATACAAGACGATAGTACATTCTAGAAGAGGGGCCAGTTCCTTACACCATATCATTTATTCTAACTTAATGAGGTTCTAAGAGTATTGGAATAATATCAGGGGAATAAAAAGGAAATTGATTTAGTTTTAGGTCAAGATAGGGTGATTATGTATAATAACTGGTAGTTCCGTAAATTTTCAAAAAAAAATTATGGATTTTAAAATATCACACGAATGGTTTACTTGGTGTGAGTGCATGGTTATGAAAATAATGAAACCATGTTTTCGTGGGTGCATAAATACTCCTAGATTGGTTTATAGTATTACCAAATCATTTTCTGACCATGAAAACCCCCTCTATCACTATTTTCATAATTTTCACGGGGGTGGGAACATGGATTGGGAAAATCATGTGCAACCCATACGCCCCAAACCTCATAAACTCACATGAACACACCCAAGAAAAAACATAGCTAAATAAAATAAAAGAATGGAAAAGGAATAATTAAAAATAATTATCACACATATATATAAAGGTCTCGATAAAACACATTCATTTTGTGTCATTATGAATAGTAACTTTAGTAAAAATGTATATTTACCAAGATAATATTTAAAATAGATTTGAGGGGTTAATGTTAAAATATTATGTTTAGAAATGACCTAAAGAATTATCTTAATAAAATTTATTGGATATATTTAACTCCAATGTCATATCCTCTTAGAAAATTGTACATTTTTGAGAAATTTTTCGTACTTTTGGCATTAACGTAGTATAATATTTATGAAAAATGAAACATTGTTCTGTCCCTAACTAATGAAAATAAACCCCCTCTCATAAATTATACACACATAAAAAGATACTTATATCATCCAATAACCATGATAATACCGTTTTAGGATCCCTCTACATTTCTTTGAGGTTAATGTTTTATCATATTACTATCATAGAAGGATTTAGGTATAAATATGTGTTTTTCTTGAGAAGATGTATAGATCTTAAGCGAGTATTTTCATTTTTCATTTTGTATTACAACCTTAAAAACCATCTCATAATTTTCATATAATTATATATATATATATATCTTATATAATCTAATTTTAATATGTTTATTCTATAACCCTTCATATATATATGTATATATATATATATATATCAATCTATTTTTTTAAAAATATCTCTCATCTATATATCCGACCTACCACCTCACGAGATGATGAAATACATTTTCCATTACAATATATTATGGATTGAATAAAAAAATAGATATAATTAAGATAATTGTATACACATGAAAAAAAATATTCTTTAATATTAAATAAATATTCTACTTATTTCATTATCCTTTTATGAAAAATAAATACATCGATCTTGAGTATGTGGGAAAAAATGCATCGAGAACTAATGTACTATTTTTATTCCACCACATCATATCGTTTTTAAATATACACAGAATTAAATAATTATATTATTTTTATTATACAATTATAATAATTTATTGTTATAAAATTAATTTTATCGTTCCCTCATGTTCATTGAAAAATTTATGTGTTACTCATGTGTTTTTATTTACTATCATCAATATGTTGCATAAAAAATAATATTTCATAAATATATTATATATTTATTTTTAACTGTATAATTAATGTATAAATAATATAATTATAGAATATCTTGGACTTGATAAATTATATTATCCTCATCTAGTTTATTATAGTCATCTTACAAATTCAATTTTTAACATATAAGATAAATGCTATAAAATGTATTGACTTGAAATAATAAATTTTAAAATTATGAATAACATTAAAATAATTGGTATAATGAGAATAATATACATTTAAAATTTTACTAATTATAGTTTTTAATAAGATTTTTTTTATTATTCTATTATATAATGATATTATGTCACAAATCAAACTCTTGGTATGGTACAATTTTCATTAAAATATTTTTTCGAATGTTTGGAATATATTTTCTCTGAATTTATTCAAATGATATCCATATTCATAAAAATATTTTATAGATATATTTATATTTACTGAAATATGTTAAAAATTGAATTTTAGGTATCATTTGAAATGCCTATGATGGTTTTCCAAAAATAGTATTTCAAATATTTTATATAAATTTTTTTCCTTTTTTTAAGTTAAAATGAATGTTTTATTTTAAGGAATATGATTGAAATGAATTATATAGGTGTCGCTATTGTTATTTTATTAATGGATTCATTTAAAATATTCGATGATAATTTCATTTAAAATCCATTATTCCCTCCATTGTATCAATGTTATCTTTTACAACTTAGTTTTGATGAAAAGGGATACATCATTAAATGAATGTATTTTACATATATGATTAAAATTATGGATTTATTATTATCATTAGTTATATTATTATTTTCTATATATATTTTATGTTATGGTCCTTTTACATTAATTATGATTTTATGTTAGCCTCATATATCTCCTAAATGCCTTGGGTATTTACTATTTTCTCCAAATAATATTGGTGGAGTAGATTTATTTTTCTTTTCCATTTTTAGGGGACCATGTGTGGGTTCATGTATGTTTTTTTGTTTATGATATACCCCATGTTCTATATCAATTTTATATAATCAAAAATATTTTCTCATGGATATCCATTGAATTCAAAATGTAGAATAATTATCATGTGATTAATTTAATGATTATTCCCTTTATGAGGAAAAATATGTTTATTAAATGTTGTTTTTATGGGTCCAATTATATTATAAGAAACCCTCATGAGTAAGTGGTTTTTATATTTTGATTTATTGTAATGTGATTTATTAAAATCCTTCTATGTTAATGCCACTGTAATCTATAGGTTAATTATTTTTTTAATTCAATGTTTATTATGATAAGTGGAAACTTTTTATATAATATCACATTTTTGAACTGGAATATCATGTTTCGTTATTCCTTTTTTTATGTCCCCAATTGATGATTTTGTGTTTATATCTTAATTTAAAGGTTTTTTTCTTATTTTTGGAGGTTTTTTCTAGAACAATTCTAATTACAATTTGAATAAAATAAAAAATTTCATGGAAATAAATCATTTTCATTTTAAAATAATTTTATTATAGAAAAAATAACTAATTAGTTACGATGTATACATTTTAATTAATTTAATTTTTATAGAATATTTAATATTCAATATTTAAATAATTTCTATTATAAACCAAATAACTTATTTATGAATGATATAAAATAACTTATTTTTTTAAAATCATCTGTATGGGTTAAATAAGGAGTATACCGTATAATATGTATCAAAAAATTGTTTAAATAATTAAAGAGGATTGAATAATTTATTTATATATCCTGTAAATATTATAATTAATTGTTATAATGATATAGGATTTATAAATAACTATGTTGTTTCATTTAAAAATATTCTATTTAAAATGATTTTCTTCCAAAATAGTTGGGATGTAAAAGTTATAATCCCTGAAGGGAAAAATATCATGTTAATGAATAACACTTTTATATCTCAAATTTAAGAAGAACATTGATTTTTTGATGGATAAATTTACATATTCTATTAATAGTTATGGAATCCATTCATGAGAGAATTCAAATTCCCCATAGTTGTATGTGTCCAATATAGAGAATTTTATTAAAATAATCCCTCCAATATTCAATGGATAATATGACCCAATGATAGCTGAAGGTTGGATTAAGAAATTAAATAAAATATTTGATGCATTGGGTTTATCAAAACATTAAAATGAGGTTTATTTTTCATAACATCATGATTGTGATGCCACTCAGTTGTTGTTAACTGTTAATTATATTAGAGGATTAGAAGATATTGAATACTTTGAATCAGATAATGATAATAATAATTTACATTATATATATAATCAAACATTTATTCATTATATAATGTAAAAATAATTAATGATATTGATTTATAGGTAGGATTATTCAGTAGTTTTTTATATGAATAAATCATTTCATTTCAATGTTACACAACAAATTTTATTTATCATGATAATAGTAATAATAATAGTTATTACATATTGTTGAGGAATAGTTTTGCAGGTGAAATGAATTGTCATGAAGAAAATTAATATAATGATCTTCTATGATGTTTATAGATGGTATAAATATATATTTATACTGATCATTTATTCAATGAATGTATTCATAAAAGAAGTTATATGTTGTAGGTAATGGGGAACCATCTATCAATGAAATACAAAACAATTAAAATCATGATTCGAACATGTGATAAGTTTCATTAAAAGAACCCTTGTTAATTTATTTTAATGAAATTAAATTGTTATTTATGTGGTTTGATTAAATATTTAGATCATGACTACGAATAATGGAATGAGAGTAAAAATCAAAACACTAATGAAATGTTTCTAGAAGTAATTTTTTAATTTAAATATTATATTTCATAATTCATGTATTTTCATAAATATATGAATGATATATGGAACTAATAGGATCTCTAAAATAAAGTTGTTACTTAATTTTTTATGTCTATATAAATAGATATTGGACCATCCATCTAAGTGGTTTAAGGTAAATTAAATATTTAATCATATAATATAACTATCTTTTATGATTATGGGGGTTCAATTTTTTTCCAAGAAATTAACTGATAAATAAAAAATTTCTCCTCAAGTAATTAGTCCATAAATTATTTTAATCACTCCTAGAGGTAGTATTAAATAAAAAATGTAATATAGGTGTCTACCTATTTTAATTTGTGAAAGGTATTTACTAGGAAAAAAGATTTTCTTGTCACTTATAGTGTTCAATGTTTATCTCATTATGGATTGTATTACAGTTTGTTATTGTTAAAGTTTTTTTATTTGATGAAGTTGTATTTCTCATATTGAGTTTCCATTTTATCAATTTAATAAATTTAAAATATGTATCACATCTCAAGAAACAATGATGTATTTTTTTTATTGAAATTGATGTTGTATTTAACATTTTTTATAAAATAAGTAAACTATTAAAATTATTTTTATTCCCTTAGTGAAAGATTATATTGAGAAATTTCATGTTATTAAATTGTATATAAGATATAAATTATGATATAAATAGTTTATAATTTGAAGGAAATTTCCTAACCTCCATATCAAATTTATGAAGTAGATAATGATGAATTTAAAAATCTGTTACAAGAGTTACATGATAAAGCAATCATTTTTCCAAGAACATCACAATGTGGTGACAAAATTTTTAATCATAAAAATATGTTTGGTTTTTTAAGGATATATATTTATTATAAATAATTTTATATCATTTATTTAAGAAACCACATATTTTGACATTTAATGATTAATTCTATTATCTATAGTGAGATTTATGTTTTATAATTTTTTAACTTTATTCTAGTTACCATCAGTTGAAGGTGAATAATGATTACTTCTTGAATACTTAGTTGCATGCTAATAGTGGGAATTATATTTTTTAGTCATTCTATGAGTGCTAAAAAATTATCTAACATTATTTATAAACCAATTTAATTTTCTTTTTAATGATTTATTTCAAAAATATTTGGTTATTTTCTTGTTTGATATTAATTAATATTCAAAAGCTTATGAAAATCATGAAAAGATATACATTGTTTTGTAAATCAGGAATTAAAACATGTTTTCAAGAACCATTCTAGATACCCTGACACTGGAGATGACTAAGACATGGTCTCAATGGATTTCCAAATAACCATGATATGACTAGTATCACTTGGAATCATACAACATACACGAGGTAATGAGATTTTCCAATAAAAGAGATAACAATACAATATACAAATAAATACAAGGAAAACACAAAAGGGATAATTTAATTGTATATAATGGGAAATAAAGTACCCAAATGATACATTAACAAAGTACAAAACATAATCCAAGTTCAATATCAAAGACCAATACATGAATTAAGTGGATTGCATCTCAACCAGTCACCTCTATCACTTAAGTTTCTATGGGTCATGATAATAATCCACCTCCAAGTGCGTATTTTCCCTTTCTCGAACCAGGTATAATAGAATCTACAAATTCCTGATGGCAATGTTAGGTTGTGAGCTATAAATTACTATATAGTCTAAAGAAGTATGCAATAATGAATATATATAAATTAAACCAAATATTATTTCAATTGATAATAAAGGGTTGAGGCGCAAAGGCCTCTTTATTGAATGAAAAATGAAACCAGGAGAGGTACTACAAGGAACCACAAAGAATAGAATAAAACAGAACCAGAGTCCTTAACCAATTCTAGAGTGGGTACTCAAACTGTGATGAGGAAGGCATCCACCCCTTCCACGAGGATGCAATCCCCTCCAAGTCTTTACTTGTATCCACGCACCCTCACCATTATCTGAATAAACCACCTCAGCGTTGGTCGTCATGATTTTCGGTCTTCCCAAGCTTAGATGGAGTGCTTTGAATTGGAAACATTCCTTCCCCTATAGAAGATTTTTCAGTCCTCAACAGCGTTTGTGAAACTTCCACCTTACTAAGAACAGCCACATTCTGATTGTAGGAGTCCTGCCTGAGTCCAGGCTTTGTTGTGTCCAACAATCAGAAAGAAACCTCACCAGGAGGCAGGGCAGTATTGTTGTGAACTCTTGAAGAAGTTCCAGCTTTTAGAGAGCCCCCAGTACCCCGGGAGCTGTTCTCCTTCTCAAGCTGGGATGGAGTTCGAATTGATGTCATTTCTTCTCTTGTGTTGGACTTTTCAGCCTTCTCCAGCACCTGTTTATTAGGTTGTACATCGTCCGCCTTGTTTTTGGGGTCATCTGATCTCTGTTTGGGGGAAAACATCCTGAGTCCAGTCTTTTCAGTGGCCTGTATTTGGTTGGAGACATCACCAGTGAGCAGTGCAGACCTGCAGTAAACTCCAGGGGGTGTTTTAGCAGTGAGGTGATAACCACCAGACCTGAGTGTATTGGCTGCCTATTTGATAGAGGGCTGCATTTTCGTATCTTGCACACCTAAAATCTGCAGTGTTGTAGGTGTAGTCCTAGCGTTTTCTAGATTAGTTCTAGAGGGACCTATCCCAACAGAGGACTCTGCTACCATTAAAGGAGATTGTCTTTGCTGGGAATTGGGATCATGTAGTGATTCCAATTCACGAAAAAAAATAGCTTTGAATCCTTTGATGTCCAAACCATAGCCATAAAGTGACATGAACCAGCCGAGAGAAAACTCATGGTAATTTATTTCCAGATTCAACCAGCTCAACAAGATAAGCTTTAGTCATTATGGGAATATGTTTTGAACTCCTTACCTTTAATGCAGTATCCGTGATTTTCCTGGCTTTAGGGGGTCTCCCTAATTTCCTTTTCGAGCATTGAGGACCTTTGTAGCCTTGAAGCAGGTCATCAATGTTAACAACTTCAGGTATCCCACTGTCCATTGAAAATCTTTGTGAGCATCCATGGGAACCAGAATGATGGGCAGCATTTTGAGCATTTTTTTCAGAATCAACATTACTGTTAACAGTAGATAACATAGCTGAAGTATCAGACATGCTCTCCATGGAAGCTAGTAGATGAATCTGCAGGTTCTTCTGAGTATTGATGCTGAAATCCAGTTCTGTAGCTGAATTAGGATCACAGTTCTGCCCATCTTCAACCTCTGTGGAAGTATCCAGGTTTGAAGCATCAATTACATCTTCTTTATCATCCTGTAAAGAGATCAAAAAATCATGGATTTCATTCTGAAAATTAAGAAAAAACTGATACTCATCCTCCTCATTCTGTAAGTCATAAACCATAATAAAAACATCATTGCTAATCTCAGAGAATAGGTGAAGATCCTCCTTTGAAACCCATTCAAAAACCGGCTGAATAGGCACAAGTTTTAAGATCTGCTCTTCCTCCTCAGCCACATCAGCCCATGAAACTCTTTGTGATGAAGAAGAAATAGGATACTTTGGTAAAGAAGCATTTTCAAAAGGAATATGAGTTTTAATAGGAGGGACAACTGACTTTAGAATTCCTTTTTTTTCAATAAAGACAGCCTTGTTCTTTTTATTTCTGTTGACATCATTCCATTCAGAAACCTTAGATGACACCTTGGAATTTCTCTGAATCAACCTACAGTTAGAGATATTATGTCCCACAATTTTACAGACATCACAAAAGTAGGGCACATTCTCATATTCCAATCGAATATCAGATTTAATACCATTAGCATTAAACAGAATCGAAGCAGGTCTTTTCACTTTTAGGTTAATGTCCACAAGTATTCTGGAAAAATACCCATTTTCACCATCCAAGGTGTGTTGATCTATCCTCATAGGAGTACCAATACATTATGCAATGTTGTTGAGGATTCTAGGATGCCAATACACCCAATTTAATCCATGCAATTTTACCCAAATTTGTGCATTAGATTGCTTGAGGTTAAAAGGATTAAAATTAATATTCCATGCTGATAACCTTAGAATTCCAGGTTTGAGTTGAAGGCTACCTATGTTCCAAACCAAATTCAAGGAAGCAGAGGAGGTGAAGATAATGTGAAAATACCCTTTTCCGATTGAAATAAATTTCCAATCTCTTAAACTCCAGCAATGAGAAATTCTTTTTTTGAGATCAGCAAAAGAC
The DNA here is from genome assembly GCA_963277665.1 of Viscum album. Lineage (NCBI taxonomy): Eukaryota > Viridiplantae > Streptophyta > Magnoliopsida > Santalales > Viscaceae > Viscum > Viscum album. The sequence goes on along the minus strand of OY728126.1, from coordinate 357,326,406 downwards.
CAGGGTTTATCTCCCTTCGAGTAAATAACACGACCCAGTAAGGAAAACTTACAAAGGTCCAGCCGTTGCTGTAGTGCATTTGAATCCGCAACCACTGAGAATCCACCATTTTCTAACCTGGTGATATTTGATTTAGATGAATCCACCTTTGTAAGATTTTCTGCTCCAAAAAGAACCTCTGTGAAGGAAAGATTCTTCTTTCGAAGAATCGATGAATCTTTGAAGCCCGAGGGTTTGTAAATTTCCTTCGCTTCTTGACGATTGTCCCTGAAGGAAATTTCCCACTCTGGATTGAAAGAATCCATTGAGAGATTCAGGTAATAAGATTAAGGTTCTCCGAATCTCCATTGATGCGAAGGAAGTTTAGGGTTCTTTCGCCGAATCGCCATACGATTTTGGTATATCTCAATTGATAATAAACAAGGGATTGAATGAAATTTACTTATATTAAATGAATCATGATTTCATAAACAAAATGGGTAGAATATATATCAAAAATGGCATAAGTGAACATTTTATCTAACGAAATTATATAATATAGTTTTTATGAATAATATATATAAATATATAAATTGAATGAAATAATTAAATAATATATATCATAAAATCATATATAAATAACTAAAATATGATAATTTAAATTAATATGTTATTCACACAACTCATCGGTGATATTTTCTAAATATGGCCACACATCCAATAACCCGGGTCATAGGGACTCAACTCACCATTTGGAAAAACATGTTGTCATTGTATTTTTATTTAATTGTTTTCATCATCAATCCAATGAAATGGGGTTAGATATATGATTAATTTTATCAATTACCAACAACCAACCAAGGATCACATATGGTTTTTTTAATTAAGTAGTAAATCATAGAGAAATAAATCATTTAATATCAAAAAAATTACCACTTTCTATTTTAAACATTCTTTTCTCATTTCGAAACCAAATAATTGGTTTTTATCAACAAATAAATTTTAAAATAATGTTTAAATTTAATCCATATAAAAAATTTAATAAAATAATTTTTTAGTTAAAGTCGTCAATTTTCTAAAATCATACCAACAATTACAATTTGACTCAGATTTGGGGCTTTTCACCATCCACATGTGCTTTTCAATATCAACCATCTGTCATGTGATATCTATGTTTTGAAATATTTTAATATCCTTAAATAAATTTATAAATTAATGGTTCCATTTTAATTTAATAATCATATGGTACCACCTTTTATTAATTTGATATAAAATCAAATAATACAATAATTTAATACCAGTCAAAAACCAAGGAGAATGAGACTAATAATGAAATCTAAAATAATAAATAGTATGACCAAACTCTAATTAAACTAGAAAACTTGATATCACACCACTTCAAATAGGGATATCATATATAAGGAGAAATAAAATGTGAGGAGACTCACAAAAGATAAAAAAGAATCATTTAGGCACTAGTAAGGGTTGAAATCACCCAAAAATCATCTGAATTCTCCCTAGGGGTTGAGAGAATTGGTTTTAGAAAAAATGAAATATTTTCCATGATTCACATTAAAATAATTATCTAGAATCTAGGAATTCAATATGTGAATACTCATTTGAAATTATGAATCACAATAGTGGTGTATACATAGTAAAATGTGTTTCCTCAGTTAAAAAATATTTATCCCTAACAATTATGGTAATGAATCCAATTCATGGACTATATTTTTTATACGTCATAAAACTATTTCATGGATTAGTATTAAAATGTATTCACATCATGAATTAAAATTACAATTTCATTCATTCCTATAGACCGTAAAAATCATGATAATTTATAGAAAAACATATAATATCTTCCAACTCAACTTGCACAAAATGTGATCACTATACAACCAATGACACATTTTTTCCCAGAGTCTAGTAATTTAAAAAAAACATAAATCTAAAATAATTAATCAATTTGACCAGAAAATTTATTTTGATCCCCAAAAAGGATCGAAACACACACAAAAACATGGATGAAAGATAAATATTCAAGAGGGACTTGTGTAATGGTAATGTGATGTATATCCCCCTCAGATAAACACTTTAATTCCCTAGAAATACTATTGTGAGGATTTTAAATATGATTGATGAAGAAAATTAACTTTCATCTATGCCTTATACTCATATGTATATTGTTAATCAGAACTATACTGTCATAGAAAAAATTCCAAATATACTATCATCCCACAAGGAATGGTATTCTTGATATCAATAGTATTTAGTGCATGATGAGTCATGGATATTGTATTATCATCATTAATATCCTTCGAGGTCAAAACATAAAACATCTTACAATGATTCTTTTGAAGTTGGGCTGACGGAATCATTATATCGATCGTTATGAGATATGGTGGGACATCAAAATATTATACCAAATTCCCCACATCCTAAACAGTCTTAAAAGGATCCAAAAATCATGACATGAGATTTCAATATTTCCCAAGACATATGTAATGTTATTGAGGAAAGTTAAAAAAAAAACTTGATTCCAAGAGAAAACTATAATTTTTGTCTATGGTGATCATTATAAGATTTATAAAGACTTGGTTCTAACTACATCCTATGGTGAATTATCTTTTTCATTAACATCGTCTCTTGGACTGTAGAAATTCCTACCGTTGACAATTCCCCAATATCAAGAAAAAACCACAAATATCTTCTTCAAAAACCAAATAATGCCTCATGAGGATCAAATTTGAAATTATACTGATAGCTAATTTTGGAAGAAAACTTAGATAATTAAAAAATGGTCATCCCAAGATACAAAAATTCATGAATGAATGCACATAAAATTTCTTATAAACGTAATATTATTTTTTTATCTAGAAATCCATATAGGGATTATATTATCTGCTCAATCATACCATAGATTTCATGGCCTCTTAGAGGAATCTGGAGATGATTGATTTGAATCAAGGATCCCTATCAGAGACTATATCTGATTGATCTCCATATAATCTAACCATCACATGCATATAATGATGTCTCATTTCATTAATGTAGATTTTTTCACAAAATGGTATAAAGTGATCCATTGGTTAATCACATATATCACAATCAGAATCCCATTCTTTCATCAAGGTGTGCAATGCATCCCAGCCATAATGTCCATAGAAATGATTTCTTAAGTCTATGATACATGTAAATGTGGATAAAAAAATCTGCATGGTATCTAGTACTTTTCATTAATATATTTTGTTGTATAACAATATTAATTAAAGCTTCTAATTCTATATATTAAACTGAAAACCATAATTAATTCCATATATCATAGAACATATTCATTATTATAGAGTGCATGACCCTCGGTGAACTAAGGAACCCAATCATGATCTATTTCATAGGAAGTTGTGTAAAATAACATTTTAGGAACATAAAACCCCTCTATGTAGAATGAAGACTCCGTAGTGGTCTACCCAAAATTAATATTGTCACTAATGCCATAAAAATCATCATTATAATCTTTCTTCTTAATAATAATCTATCGAGGATAGTTATTCATCTTAACACTTTTTAAAAAAACCTCAGACTAAATTAATGAAACTTATAAATTCAATAGAGTAAACAGATCCTTTATATTACACTATTACAATGACTAATTCATGGTTTTAGATTGATGTTTCTTTCTTAGTGCATCAGAAACAACATTCCCTATTCTGAGGGTATGTGAAATGACCAAAAAATACTATAGTATCTCTTATTAATGCATCTATTAGAGGTTCTAATATTTATGGGAGAATATATAAATCAATATTTTATTGTCTTAGTAAATGGTAATTCATAGTCTAAAAAGGTAATGTAGCCCACTTATGAGAAAATGAATCATAGCATTGAACTCAACATAATGGTTAATAGTATTCTTCTCTTGTGTCATATGTTATATATAGCCATTGGATAAAAAATGATAATCGTTCATAAGTACATATTCAAAATTCGAACATGATACTTCTCAAAAGATCACGTATCCCTTATCAACATTATGATGAGTCAATATGAAAACATAAGTGAAAAGAAATATAATAGCAATAAAATAACAATGAAATTTCTCATCTAAAATAGAACATCACTCCACCAAAATGGAGAGAATAACTTGGACAACAAATCATTAAGAAATCTCTGAATAATTTTCAGTAATACCCTACCAAAACCAATAATATTTAAATCATAAAAACATTATGAAATAGTTCCAATTTAATGATAGATTTACACTAATTGGGATCAACTGAAACACCATATTATGTTATATTATTTTATAATAACATGTCATCGCATATAAAACAATTTCATTTTATAAGATTCACGAATAGTCAATGATTTCTCAAGGTTTATAGAGATGCTCTCAAAAAAAGACACTTTCTTGTTCTATCTATGATTAAACTATGATTTCATTGAAAATTAACACCACAAACATTTCAAAGGTGCTAATAGATTATCATGTAATGAAATATATAAAAAGTAAATTTTCATTGGATATAAAAAAATCATTAAAGGATACATATAATGATCATACATACTCCTAAATTATGTCTTCTGAATTTCCAATTTTTTTTCTCTAATTGTGTTTACTAGTTTGATGACAAAACATTAAGAAACACATAGCTCCATAAATCCGATCAACCATATTCTCAATCTATGGTAAAAGATTATTTTTCATTATGGTAAATAGATATATTTTTAGGGTAGTCAACATATAAGTTAATTTTCTCATCATCATTATTCATAAGGAGAACACGTGCCTCCAATGGTGACCCACTCTGGAATATAAAACCATTATCTATAAAACCATAAAAATTTAATTATCACTCTTTTTTCTCCACTACATATATAATGTAAGATATTATAGATATTGGTTGTGCAACTACAACCAAATAAATATAAAAATATTCCTCTATTATAGATTTTATTACTGAGAAACCGAAAAAAATTATTTTGATAAACTCAATTAAAAATAGAGGGAGTTCATTGATCAAATATTACAACTCCATGTTGAATTAAAATATAAATATTAACTTACACAACTAGGGAAAACAATTCCCATATCTACATGAACTCATGTCTCATTCTCCCATCATTACATAGAACACTCCACCAGGTGGAGTGTAGGAGTCCCCCTAAAGGTAATAGTCAATACAAACATTAATATACCTCATCCAATCAATCCAATAAATTATTCTAATATGCTACATATTTATGACTAGAAAACACGTGGTAAGAACCACCATTTATAAAAGAGAAAATTGAATTTAGATAATGAAAATACATCTATATCTTTGTTCTAAGTGGGATGTTAATATTCCTCAAATATGCCAAAATATACATTGAAGGATTTATAAAATTCATATCATTTGCTGATATAAATTTAAATTATGAATCATTTTCAAATAGAGTAGTTCCAAAATATTAAGTGATTGTGATGGTACCTCTCATAGTTTCATTACCTGCATCAACTTCCCATGCATACATATGATGAACCAAGATTCGTATTCATGGAAATTACATTACACTTTGAGAATAATTTATAAATAATATAAATAGGCACTGAATGACCATAATAGAGTACTAAATTTGGATACATTGAACATAAAAATCTATTCTAGTTAATGATATTTAATGTTTCTTAAAATGATATTCCCCATTTTGTACTCCTACCTAAAACATTATTTCATTATCTGTGGAATAGAAAACATAAGAATGGGTGATCCTATATGCTCATTTTGAGTAAAAAATGGAGATATTAAAACTTAAACAAAAGTAGGATGTGTATGATAATTTGATCATAACATTAGATGATCATAACAAATATTTCAAAGCTAAAAAGTAATCATAAGAAAATAAAATAATATAATCCATAAAGACATAAATTTAACATAAGGCTTGAAATTGTGGAATATACATCTAAAATTGTAAACATGTATAAATAGTAACAGGTTCAGTCATTATGGTAATTAAATAAGGCACTTATTTAAATATATGTATATGGAATCTAGGTCGGCACAGAAAATTATGGACATGAAAACTAGGTCTTCATATAGAATTATGATCATGAAATTTATTTAATGAATAACATATATTCCTCATTAGTTATCCATTTGTAACAATTCAATGGGGGGAGATATATTTCTCACCAAAAACATAATGAAATCATACATATGTGTGCCATAAAAATAGATATCATTTATCATAGACATATCCCAAGGTATAAAATTGGTTTTTAGAAATCATTACATCATAACATAGTCCTGGAAAAAGAAATTATTTTAATAAATAGAATAAACATATTAATACCATTGAAATAAATGTTATAATACAAATGAAAAATATCCTTATTAAATAATGTCATCATAGATGGATACTAATTTTGATAAAACAATTGAAATTTATTCTTGAGGAAAATATAATTTGTTTTTCAAAATATTGTCTTCTTTTACTATAACACCGTTAATGTTTAAAGGAATTGTAATTCATTGAATTTGACAATGAAAAAATATAAGGTAAGATTCATGTAAATATTTAGTTATGAAATCATAAAAATTTCCTTCATAAAGTATATGTTTAAAAACATTCTCCATAAATTTTTGCAGGAAATTTGAGAAAGTACCTCGTATCAAGAACAATAATGATTACTTTTAGAACGTTTAATAATAATTCCACAATATGTAAAAGTGAAATTAAATAATTTTATAAGAATATAATGAATATTTTGGAATAGATATTTAGGAAACATGTATATTGATTATAAGTATACCCTATTAATTACTTATATATAATAAATCATAGATAATAATGAGATTATGAATTTATCCCTTACCTTAGGTTCAATTTCTGATGTATATGTCTTGAACTCTTGTATAGTAGTTTTAAAAATTATATAAACATTTAAGAGAATCATAATAATATTTATTATATAAAATATTATTCATTTATGACAATATATTACACTTTTATTTAATAATTCAATATTAATTCAACATTTCGGGTAATAATCACTATGTTTATCGTATGTGTTTTGACATATTATTCTTGTTCATATTACTATGATCATGATTTACATAATTAAATAATGTAAAAATATATAATATATATTTAGTATATTAATAAATATTATATTTAGATAAATAAAATAGAATACACAGTTCATGGAGATGGTTGGTAGTACATAGTGATGAATAATGTCTTCGTTTTCATATCATATTGAATAGAATCATGTAAATGGCCAATATATATATATATATATATAATTATTTATTATTTATTTTGAAATTTTATGTTATATATTTCATACTTATTAATTATATAAATTTTTATAATCATTCTTAAATAATTAATGTGGATGATTAATCTCTTCGTGACATGCAGAAGGTAAGTCATAAGTACGCACGAGTGACGATATCGTTTCATTAATGGTAAAGGGATAAGAAAATGGTTTTTAGGATAATTATATATAATTAATATGCTTTCATAATTATTATTTATATCTATTATATTCATCATTATAATTTTTTAAATTATTTATATAAGAAAAACAAGTTATACCATGACGTGGAGATAGTATGCCGTACACAGACACACACATATGGTGATATTATTCTTTCATTGGATGTGTAAATAGAAGAATATGGTTGTCCCATAATAATAAAATCATATCAGAATATAGTTGAATCTATATTTATTACATTATTAGGGAAAAAACAAAGTAATTGTATGTTGAAGAAGAAAAGATCTTTGAAAGATTTGGAAAAACAATTACCTCTTCTTCGAGTGTCTCCTTTTGATTTTCACAAAAGGAATCCATAGGTAGTATTTCTTCCCTAATTCTGGTTATTAGGATTATGTGAGGGAATTTTTAGGATTAATGTTCAGTGTTTGACTTATATAAAGGATTTTCATTGAGTGACTAAAATATAAGGATATGTGACCTTTTATAAGAGATTGGAGGCACACTATAGGAAACTCCATAACTATTAATTTATTATAAATAGGTTTTTGATTTAAAATAACTTTAAATAGAGTTATATTGTGAATAACATGATTATTGGTATAAATTATATCAACCAATTAATTTTATTAATTTCTAGGTCAAAAATATAACATTATCTCTTAGATTTAACCATTTGATAAAAAATTAAACTCTTACTATGATAACATGTCCTTTTTACACTAGATGGTTAAAAAAGTTACTATAAAATCCCAAAAAAAACCAAATTTTATCCTTTATGAAATATTTAACATAATACTAGTAAATATATTGAATTATATATTTTTATGAATTTTATATCATTTAATAAAAAAATTATTTATTATAAAAGCTCGTTTATCTCAATTTTGACACTATTTATTATTTGGGATTTTAAGAGATCATAAAAATATGATTATTCAAAAAAAAATATCTTACCTATAAAATTTAATAGTCTTAAAAAAAATCATGTATGGAATAAAATATTTAAAATTTATTTATTTTAATATTATTAATATAGTTAATTTTATTCTTCCAATAATAAATCAATTATGGAATAATTATTATGTAATAATTAAATTATATTATATTAAGTGTAAAAATTATGAATAAATAATGATGATGTTTATAAAAATAGTATCTTTTAAAATAATATTTATAGAGTAATTTATTTTATGTATAAACCAATATTAAATTTTTTTTAATAAATTTATGATTATGATATTTTTAACATGTCATTTAATAAAACATATTAAATGTCCTAATCATACCCAAGTGTAATAAAAGGTCATAATTTAGGCATAATGTTGATTTTGCTTAAAGACACTCATCTAAATAAATTATGACCAGTGTTAGGGTAATTTTATTATATTGTAATATCATTTGTATCCTTACTTACCAAATTTATCATTAACTGTTGTAAATAAAATACTCATGCTACTATTCAAGAAAAATTATTTTGATTATATTATTCCACAATTTTAATAATAGTTACATCTATGTATGTCTATTTTAAAAAACTCACCACATAGTGGTGGTAAAATTTTATTAACTACCAATCCCAATGATGTTTCAAAAAGGAGGGCAACACACACATTCAAAAAAAATTGTTAATCAAATTTAAAAATTAAAATTATCCCAATGACCTATATTGAATTAACACATGTATTATTGATATATTTTGAAATTGATTTTTTTAATGTGTATTAATTATTTAAAGGAAAAACAAATTTTTAGGTATAATTGAGTACATTTCCTTATTTATAAATAAATGACAATTTTCTAAAAACTGAAAAATATTTACCTTAGGTTAATTATTATAATACAATTTCAAATAAGATATTTATTTTTTCAAAAATAATATAATTAGTTTTTAAAAACATGAATTCAAATGGGTGTGCTATCAAAAGGTGACACAAGTCCAATTTTTTTAAATACTTCTTTTATCATAACAATTGATTATGTTTAATATCATTTTTATAAAAAATATCATATGAATATTAATCTCTATAATGAAAACATAAAATATATATTTCATTAATAAAATCCATAAAAGGTGATTTTATTACATTAAAGAACTTATTTATATTTAAATATATTTTTCACAAAACATTACCTTTACTTAAAAATGGTTTTTTTCATGTATAATTAATTGATCACCAAAGAATTAATTATATAAACATCTTTATAGAATATTTTTATTATTAAGTTAATATTGTTTATAGATACCATTATAATGGCTAGGTTATAAGAAAACATAATAATTATTATTTGTTTTAATAAACATGATCTTTTAAGATTTTAAATCTATAAAAATAACTTGAATTTTTGTGTAACACAAACCAAGAATAGTGTTGTGTATACCACAAGCAAAGTTTATGTTTCATATAGAACAACATAATCATCATGTAGCATACACCACAATATATAATGAATTGAAAAATACTATATCTTGTAAAAATATCATGGTGTCACATTCTACATCCCGTAAAAAGAATTTCACCCTCAAAATTGGTTTGGGTTATTAAATTATAATTACTTGAATTCATCTTTCATAGAAACCCACATCATAAAAATGAAGTCAAAAACATCATTTACAAATAGAATATTTAAAAAAATCAGATTCTGAAAGTAAAATATGGCTAGGACCTTATGTATATGAAAATATTAGACAATTTGGTCGTGGGGGAAATCATTAATAATCATAGAGATTTTTAAATATCACTGACCACAAGAAAGTGTGTGGTCTAGATAATGTTAACAATCACAAAAACATAAACTAAAGACACATGAAACATGATATTTATATCATCCAAAATGATGATAATACCACTCCCTTTTACATAATTATCCATTTTCAGAGTGTTTAATAATTTTTATGAGAATAAATAATTATTTAATTTCCTCACAATATCACCATTAGTCAAGACTTCACCACTTTCCACTTCATCTACTCTTCAATGAAATCATTTTGAATTTGTAATTCTATAAGTGTTAGTAGATCTTGTAACCCATTAATATAATGATGGGTCCTTCAATATATATTTTTACCAACAAAATGGTAAGAATATTTTATCAAATATGAATAAGTCCACATATGGTGGTATAATACTTTATTCTAACAAACATCATCTGAATTTTAACATAAAATTTTGATAAATGAATAAACTTAAAATCCATCAAAAACTAGAAAATACAAAACATTAAAGATAGGTGAACAAAATCTAATTAAAATTTATCTCTCTTATCTCATAATTCTAATATTTGTTGTCACATTCCAAAAAAAATGAATACCTTAATCATTTATTACATTGAAACCGGGTAATAACCCAAATTTTGAAAAATAATTTGGAAAAAGATACATGCATTTTTAATTATAAAGTCACTATATATATTCCATAAATTCAAGATGTTTAAAACATCTTCCATGATTAAATCAACCATTTTTTCAACTAATTAATAACCAAATTTAGGGTAATTTGAACCATACAATGCAGTTATTTATATCAAACATTTATCATAACCAAAAATAATTTTATTATCATTAGGAACACATTAAGGGTTATAACTCCCCAAATCATTTTTTTCATATAACTATCACCATTTCATTAAATCACTTTTCTTGTCCATTATAACTATTAAACATATTCATAATAATATGTAGAAAAAAACATAAAACATGAACTCCTTATATAATTTACAATTCATAATTCATGGATCAAAAAACATATATAATTAAATACTTTTACTTTACTGGTTGTCATGGAATTGGTCCAACCATGGTTTAGAAGTATATTCTTATCTATGTACATTGAGTTATGTAATTATTTTGTTTTAAACAGATGAGACATTGAACTCCATAACAATTCGTCACTCTATGACCCTTTATCCCACAGCGATAACATATTCCCTTCAATTCGATGTATTCCTCAGGGATCATATTCCCTTCCTATTAAAATATAAGAAGTATATTTTTTTCTCAATGATTCATAAAATATGAACAATTTTAAAAGAACATATAACTATTATTCAATGTGTTAGGAATTTCACCAATGTTCACATTAATAATAATATATCATGACAGCTGATTCATCTTAATCACAATATCTTTCTTTCAAGTCAATATCCAAAAATTTTCTCATAATTACCATATCTTCACCCAAACACAATGTTGAACTAATTCCTTCTGGTTTTTTCCATTTATTAAAAATAGAAATCATGGGGTGAGATATGGATCTAAATGAGGAATGATACATAATCAAGGAAGAATACATTCAATATCAAACATCGTAGTTTTATTCATTGTTTTTCCATGATCCTTACCAAAATTATTGTATGAAATCCTATATTTATAATTATTCTTAATATATCCCCTCACACATCCTTATAAATATCTATATTTGTCTAACTAATGTTAATGAACCCATGTTTCCATATGACAACTAAAACATCACTCTGATACTGACTATAATAAACCAAGCATTACATTCATGGACATTAAATTACATTTTTGGAATACTTAATACAATACAGAAATAGACGCCCAGAGATAGTACTTGGTTAGTAGATTTGGAAACATGTAAGAAAAAATGTGAATCTAGTGAAATAACATCAATGTTTCAAACAAATATCTTCCCCTTTTTTTACTCCAGCATAAAACATTTCTTTATATCATGGGGAATATAAAAAATAAGAAATAGTGAGATCATATGCTCATTTACAGTAAACAAGTGTAATATGTAAAATACATTAAATTTATTCATGATGAAATTTTCCATTATTCTTCAAAAATGTTTAATGTACCAAAAAAACCATGTATTTTTAAAATAAAATAATTTCATTGAATATAACAATGATAAAATTTAAAGGAATATTAATGGAAATAAGGTGTTATGGAAGCATAAAAATATAATCATTCTATCTAAGTAAAAAATATTCTTCTCTTGCTTCTGCTAGAAATGTATTAAAATACCTTTATTGATAACAAAAATGATTCATTACACACTATTTAATAAATATTCACCAATATGTAAAATTAACTTTGAGATTTTAGAAGAATATAATGAATATTTTTTAATACATATTTTGGAATCAAGGACAGGGATGTTATGTATATCCTACTAAATACTTACATATACACAATCTCATATAATAATGTGATTGTGATATTCTCCTTTACCGTAGGTCTGATTTCATAAAAATATGTCTTAAAAAAATTTATAGTAGTTTTAAACATATTATTAAATTCTAAATGAATCATATTGATATTCATGACAACATATATGATTCATTTATGACATTATATTACCCTTTGATTTAATAATTTCATTTTAAAACAACGTTTTAGTTAATAATCACTTTGATTATTATACATGTTTCCAACATTTTATTTTTATTATTAATATATATATAATGATTAATTAGTTTCATAATTAAATTAATGATTTATATATCATATATATTCACAATATATATATATATATAATGATAAATTAAAAGGAATACACCATTCTTGGGGATGGTAATCTGTTCAAACAAAGAACATTGTATCTGTTTTCTTATCATAGAGAATTAATGAAAATAATTTACATTTCTATATATATATAGTATTATTATAATAAAATTATTTTGTCACATTATTCATACTTATTCATTATAAATATTTTTTTAATCAATCTTGAATGGTTTACATGGAAGATGAATATCATCATGTCGTGGATACGGTAACCATACACACGCACCAGCAATAATATCATTTAAATAATGGTAATTGGTTAAGGAAATGGATGGTATGTTAATTATAAATAATCTATATCAGTTTATATTGATTATTTGTATCAATTATATTCATAATTATAGAAATTGAAAAAAAATTATAAATGAAAAACAGTCTACACCACAACATAGAGAGGGTAAGTCGTACGTACACACAAATTGTATTGTTTTTTTAGGATGGTTAAAAGGATGATTATGGTTGTCCCATAATCATAAAATAATATTATAATATATTATATTCTTGAGTTATTAATTCATTGTGTAAATAACATAGTTAAAATAAGTCGAAGATTAAAAGAACTTTCAAAGAGTTGGAAAAAAAATTACCTCTTCTTCGAGTGTCTCCATTACATTTACACAAAAAGGCTTCATATAATAGATTTAATCCAAACTTAAAGCATCTAGTATTATATTAGGGATGTTGGGAGGAGAAATGGGTAGGTTTGGAATGAAATAAATTTCAAATAGGTTTAAATAAAGGATACAGAGAGGTTCACTTTTTTAATAGAGTGGAGTGGCCCTTTAAGAAACTCTCAAACTATTCATTGAATATAAATTTATTTTCTTTTTCAAATATATCTAAATAGAGTTATATCGAGTATAATATGAGTATGGGTCTAAATCTTATTAAAAATTAAATTTTAGACATATTTACGCCAAAAAAATAATCTTATTTTTTTTTATTTGACCCTAAGTTAAACAACTTCACTCATACCTCAACCACTACTCTTTTAACAATATTTGGTTTATATAGTTACAATAAAATATAAAAAATCCAATTTTATCATTTTGGACATATCTATCAGTATCGTAGTCATTTTGTATAATTACTTATCTTTATGAACTTTATATCATTTAATGAAATATTATTTATTTTAAAATCTCATTTATCTCAATTTTGAAGCTATTTATTATTTCACTTTTTTAAAAATCATAAATAATTTATTAATTTGAAAAAACTACATTAAATATAATTTGACATATCATAGTGATTCAAAACCTTTGTGGATGACCTAAAATATTTTATATCATATTTCATTTAAAATTAATAATACCGATAATATTATTATTCCAATAATAAGTCAATTACTGCATAATTATTCCATCACAATTAAATTTAATTATTTAATGACTAGAAATAATAAAAAATAATGATGATTTATAAAAAATTATAAATTTTATTAAACTATTTATATGTGAACATATATTAAAAATTATTTAGTAATTAAAATTATGATAATGACATTTTTAACATATCATTAATTAAAAAATAATATATGAAATAATATTACCGATGTTGGATAAAAAGAATTTAATTTTATTTGGTTTAATTTTTTTGAAAACCACTCCTCCAATTAAATTAGGAAATCTTTTATCGTAATTTTATTATTTTATAATATATTTTTTACCCTTATTTATCTGATTTAACATTTAACTGTGGTAAATAAAATACTAAATTTATTATTCCTCATAAAATACATTTATCCAATTATACTACAATTTTAATTCTAATTATAATTTCGTTTTTCAATTTTTTGAAATTCAATTCAAATAAGTTGTAAAATTATGTTTAGTGTTAATCTCATAGATGTGACAAAAAGTTATGTTAATGAGATGTCCAAATGATTAACATATTTTTTAATCTAATTTCAATATAAAAATTATCCTAATTAATTAAATTGGATTAATAAATTTATTATTGATCTATTTTAAAATTAATAAAAAATTTATAGAATAATATTTAATTAAATGAAATATTTATTTTATCCTATATTGTCATATTTTTCACTATTCATTAAAAAAATTATACTTTTCATAAAAATAAAATCAATTCACCCTAGGATAATTTTGATAATACCCTTCCAAATAATAACTTTATATTATCCTTTGGAATATAAAAATGAGTTAATAAAATTGACTTAAATTGGGCATTCCATCAAAAGGTGGAAAAAGATTATTTTTTTTAAAAAATACTTCTTTAACTAAATTTTTTTATTTTTTTTATTTCATGTTTAGTAAACATATAAGATGAGTTTTAATCATTATAAAATATATAATACATATATTTCATTAAGAAAATCTATCAAAAGTAATTTATTTTTACATTTTAATCTCACTTTTGAGGATTTAAATATTTTTTCAGAAAAAACATTTACTGTTATTTAAAAAAGGATATAAATTCATTTATAATTAATTGATCATAGAAGAATTGATTATATAAATGTTTCAATACAAAATTTACATAATTCAGTTAATAAGATTCATACCCACCATTATAATGGACTGTTTATTAGGGAACAAAATAATATTTAGTTTCTTTCTTAAACTCGGACTTTTGTGTAATGAAATATATAAAAATAACTTCAAATTTTCTGAAAAAGAAGACAGCAATAGTTTTGTGTATACTTAATTCTACATCTATTTTTCCTATAGTGCAAGATAATCTTGGTGTAGCATACAACACAAAAAATTAAATAAATTAAAAAATATATTTCGCATTGAATTTGGGAGGTGTTACAATACTCTTGTATTGTATGAAGATTTTTTCGTCCACATTCAAGTCGAAGGTATGTAATTATGCAACCCACCACGGCCTAGATGATATGTGGATGTTTGGTTATACAAGAACACAATCCTAGCTATAATAGGCCATGGGATGGTGAAAAGTATCGATAATCTAAATTATAAATCATTTGCCTTCTCTTATTGTGCCTATACCTAGACACCAAACTATCTCCATTAAATTGAAAAAAATAATAAGAATGATTTAGTAACATCTAGTGTAATCCACCTAAGAAAAAACCTCTATGTAATTAATTATTGTATGATAGAAAAAACAGTGTAACAGTAATACATAATTTCCCAACCAGAAACAAATTTCCAATATGAACACAAATAGAATAAATTAATTTTTACATAGAAAAGGTCTAATTCTCCCATATCGAACAACATAAATTGTATATGAACCTGAGTATCCTTTTACTCCACAAAAATCAACATTATGAAGACATTATCCATTAACACATATTAATCCATGATTTTATTCACAGTAATCAATTAAATACAATCCCATTATTGAAATATATTGTGTGTTTGGAAGACTATGTAAATATTTAGAAAAAATGAAAATAGAATAAAAAAATATTTCTTTTAATCATTATAATGAAATCCTATGACCATTTTATAAGCTACACCATTATAAGATAACCTAGGAAATACATAGAAAAATAGATGAGACAAAATTCCCAATACGGTTATAATAACGAAATAAAATCATATCACATGATTAAATGGAATAACATAAAAAAATATTAATTAAACATGAATAAACACATAGATTCATATCATAAATATAATAGATTCATATGATCATGCATATATTGGAATTTGGAATAAACATATAACATGACATAAATATTAGTCAATTCTAACATCAAAAGATGGTGTCACATAGGTGACAAAGTGAAATATTGGATTAGGATTACTATATAATCCCCTATGTATCATCTCATGGGGAAAATAACATCCAATTTAATTGATGCAATATCTGGAAACATCCATAATAACATGTTCACATATATGTGTTCCACATAAATACAAAAAATAATTAATACACATTATGGTTACCAATAGAAATAAATGGTTATCGTAATCAAGTAATAAGGATAAACCAAATTGAGTATAATAACTAATGAAGGTATTTAAATCATACATGGAAATTAAAAAATGTAACATATCAGTTGATCATGAATAATTACATAAAACAAAATTTAATAATATAAAAATTTTATTGGATAACATTAGAAATGTTCCATTTTAGTAATGTTTAACGGAATGTAAAAAAGAGTCTTAAAATATGATAAAGGCTGAATATATTTCTTAATATTAGAAATGAACTAGTATATATTTTCCTGATAAAATGAATAATGTTACAAATATGTTGTTTTCTTAAAACAAATTGGAGGGTACATGATAATTGAAATAAATGAGAAGTTCCCCTTATATGTGATTTCATATTGAGAGGAATTGATAGGGATACATTTTAAAATATAAATTTACCCATAACATATGGATGAAATTATCAATATACAATATTTTGGAACATATAAATTGAATTTTGTATAATTATACAATAATAATGATTTAATACATTGAGGTAAATAGTGAGAAAGTGTAACCCAAATGTAAAATAGATCATCAGATATATCACTTAACTTATGTCAATATTTGTTCAAAAATTTCACTTACTGTCCTAGATAATAAAATTAGATTCATTGATAATTTAAATTATCAAATATTCCACATATTTTTTATTTATTATAATTTTACACAATTCATTTATTGATATTTTGGTGGATTATAATGTACAATTTCATTATTCCAGGAGTGTTTGATTCATTGTTTTATAGTCGGTTCCCTTTAGTATAATTATGGGAGTTCTTGTCTTATGGAAGGAAAAACCAAAAGTAGAGAGATGTAATATTAATATACATCAATAATATTAAATGATCCCATATATCATTTTTATTTCTAATATGAGGATGATTAATTTGATAAATTGATAATGAAAATGATGTTTACATTATCTTGGAGATTTTTATGACCATTAGTAAGTAGAATCATTTTCATTTATAAAATTTAAATATATTGGTTCTAGAAAAAAATACCATATATTATAAATATTAATATTAAACCATAATAATGAATTTATAACTTACCTAGACGTTTTTAATTGAAAACAAAAAAATAATCGTCCACGATAGATGGGATCCAAAAAAAATATGGATGATGTTTTTATTTTTACAACAATATGTTAGAGATAATGAAGATGATTATGGATATTATATTATAATAATATAATTCTAGTACATATTAGATACTTGATTTATCATTTAACAATGGAAAGTGTGGCGAGGACAATATTAAAGAATTAATGAATTTAAAGGAGAGTGACAGGGGATTTTACCACTTTAATGTCATTTCCTTGAGAAACTCATTATGAATATTGAAATTGGTATTTTTCTATGATTTGTAATACCAGGATTTTGGGAAGAATTTTTGGGAGGGAATTGTTTTGAAAACTATCATCATATAAATCATATAAGTGTGAGTAGAAGGTTTGGTGATAGGTAGTAATTATAATGACATTACAGATCTATTTTTATTAATATATTCCATGATTATAATTTTGGATCAAACATATCAATAATAATGATTCATGTGACCATATACAGTAAATAAGGAATTTTATTTGTATGTAATTGTTGATTTCATCATTCATAACTAAAAAAATATGACTTATAATATAAAATAATATAAATTATTGTATTTAATTATTCATTAAAAAAATAAACAATTTTAGAAATATCCCAAGAATTCACCAAAACCAATCTTTAATATTTATATTTAGAAAATAGAATCTATGTAAAAAAAATTCCAGATATGAGAAATTGAATATGTAAATAAAACCATCATTTATTCGGAAAAAAATGATTTTAATATTATAAATGATTGTTAACCCATTGAATCTTAATTCAGGTCACATGAAATATGATAAAACATTATATTAATTTTTGAATATATTGTAGAAAATAAAATTTCATATAAATCATTATATTAATTATAAAATATTAAATTTTCATTTACATTTTACATGAAATACCATAAATTAATTTATGATGTTAAGAAATTTACATATACTATGATATAAATATATAATATTATCATTTATAAGTTATCAAATTGTAATTTTAATTTCATAGCTGATGTTACTATTCTAGTAGCCATATTACGATTCATAACAGTTTTATTACTATTTCAATTATCAGATTTATAAATTTCATATTGTTTTTTCACTTTCAAAAAACATTACTTATTTCATTCAATATTAATTTACTTCTAAATTATCTTAAGGTTATATATTTACATTCATCTTCAAAATGATTTTTTATTATTATTGACATTAATTTTTATTTCTACAGCTTTTTTCGCGAGTGCATTCATTTTAGCATTCTTCCCAAAGTTTCATAGACCAATGTCCCGATCCATTGGGCCATAAGACCTCAAGTGAATCTACCAAAATTCCAGAGGATTTTGGAAAGTTGAGAGGGACTTTAGAGTTATTATTTGAAGTCTATTCCATTATTTTTCAGTGAATTCAATGTCGTAAATGACAGAGAAAATGGCATAATCATATATAGGAAATATAAAATGAACCAAAACCGCAATGAACTACATACAAGAGAAATATATAACTAGATGAAGCATAATATCAATAATATGTTGAAAATTATATTTACGGGATTCAATATGTCAATACAAAATTGTAATATGGGGAGCTTGGGATAAAATCATATATTTCATGCTAGAAGATAAAGAAAAAAGAAAATACTACTAATAAAATAATTTAGCGTAGTATCTTCCCTCATCCTCATGCTTCATCATGAGGCTGTAACTCAATCCAAAATAGTAATCCACACTCTTCCCATTATCCATAACTACAATCATAAAAACTTTCTATTTTTCAATGGAATGCTCAGATGGGTGTGGGATACAATCTCACTAAGCTGACACCCATAATGTATTTTTTGATCCATTTCATGTAACAAATATATTATTTTGTGTCATAATAATAAATGAAGGGAAATAATATAAATAAACAATAAACACCTTGGTTTGGGTTCCTAAATGGACAACCGTCCCATGCCACATGCTTCGGCCTAAGATGGTTTTATATAAATATTTTTCTTTTTTATTCACAATATGTATAAAAGTTCCCTGGTAAACAAATTATATAAGTAAGGCATACCACCAGGATTGTACTAGGGATTGAGGTCCCATTTTCATGTCAACATACAAGTGAACTCATAATAATACTAATATTATAGGAACCATCTTATATTAAAAACTAATCAATAAATCCATCAATTCTTAAGTTTGAGTCATGAGATCATCCCATGAAATCTAAACTGAAGCATGAGGGTCAAAAAGAAAATATCCGATATAACAAATGGACTCGAGTTCCTCCCTGGAAACCCATATGACCCCTTATATCACTCAAAACATTGTGAACAATGATTACATACCTAGTTTTATACATAGGGGACCGGGTATCTCTCGAGGCATGGCGTAAAAATAATGCAGTTAAGTTTGTACTCATTTTCTCCCCTAGGTAACCGGTATCACTCACAACAATGCCAAGTACTTACAAGAGAGACCCTACATGGAATGGAAATATATTTCTCCCAGCATGTCAAGTGAATGAATAACAAACATGGTGAGTCCCACCATGGAATCATTAAATTGGGATCCATGTTCCCTAATGTCCGATGGAATGTATTCCAATGTAATCAATTCAAATCACCATGAAATAAAAACATTTTTAATTAGCTTCCATAAATAACTTTTATATATCACATGATAATAGTCTTGACCAATTATAGATTTCAGTTGAAGAAACCAACTAAGGGATTATGTAATATAGGCAAGACGTTATACAACGAGCTCAATGTATAAGTCATATAGCATGAAATAAATATAATGTAATTTCATAATAAAATATCTACATACATCTAAAAAATATTAATTAACAAATATGTTGTACTAATGTGAAATATAAATCATATTAAATTCAATTATATGGTGTGGCATTAATCTTAAGGCTAACCATTTATTCCAATTCAAATTAAAAGATTTAACCATTTAACTAAAGAGAAACTCACACATTGTTTTCCTATTTACTGAATATAAAATTGGGCATTGAGGATGGACACAGACAAAGGGGTGGAAAATGTCAGGGATAATGACCCCCTGATCGGATTTTCTATAAGGGAGTTTCACATATGACTTGTGGAAGACAAAAAATTTATTTATTAAACAGATTTGAAGCCTCAAGGGAATTTTTTTCTAACGATAACAATGGATAGTTATTTACTAAGTTATGTATCCATTTGGAAAGAAAATGGACACAAATAGTTATGTAATGGTGTTCCACTCATCCGATATCGAGGATTGAATCAACCAATAACGGGTGAAATAAAATGATTTTAAAACTCCCCCAAAATATTTAAAAAAATGTTACACCAAAATAATGCATTCGATAGAATATGAAATTTTAAATGGAAGGGTGTGGATGTAAAATCATAATAAGGAACTTTTAATTCTTCATATAGTGATAGATTTTGACAACATATGACAGATCTAGTATAACCCTATGGAGAGGAGAGGGATGAGGAGCTCCATGTATGATGGGGTGGATGAAAAATCCGCTGGAATGGAAGATGAATGAAATAAAAAGGGTATGATCCCAATTCCAATGTCTTAGTATTAATTATAAAATTGAAAAAAAATAATTTAAATGAAAATGAAAAACATATGATGCAAACTTGTAGCATCTTACCCTGAGTGAAACTGATCTGTGCCCCAAGACGGTGGTTCACAAGACATCCAACTGTTCTCTTCAAATGCAAGAGGTTGTTAACCTGTTGTGAGGGACATCAGTGTGTCAGTGTGGAGACTATGTGCTCACCATTAAGAGTACACAATGTGGTAAATGAAATAAATAAATCGTGGAAAATATACAAGAAACAATATATGCATAATAACCATAACCAAAAAACAATCAATAGGAATATATAACATGAAGAAATGAAATATAAATATTATTTCCAATTGATAGTCATGGTATGTCATTTGACTATAATGAATTCATTACATGTATCTGGGGATACAAGAATATACTATATTCTCAAAAATATGAAAATAAGAAAACACTATCATAATAGAAATATCATGGATAGGTTTTTTCCCCTTCCATGTAATCCATCACAATGATTTAACACAATCCTGCATTAGAATCCACACACATCTGTTTATCCATTCCTGTGATCATAAAATATTATATAGTGATAAGTGTGGCCTATGTAGGGTGTGAGATTCAATCTCAGTATGCCAGAACCTAATGTTTCCAGTAAAATATAATTCATTTTTAAAATAAACAAATGTCAACCATAATAATATATTTTTGAAAATAATATAAATAAACAATAAAGACCTCGATCTGGGTTCTTAAATGGACATATATTCCACGCCACCACCTTTATTCTAAGTCATATAGCTGAAAATAAGTACCTATGGGAGTCATAATATGTACATAAGAGTCATCATAAACAATGAAGCCTATAAATTCATACCCTCAAACATGCTCCTGGGATTGGGGTCTCATTTTAATGTCATTATACAATTGATCTCATAATAATACTAATAGTGATGGATGCATCTCATATGAAACGATAATAAAAAATTCCATCAAATTAGATGGTGGGGTCATGATCTCATCATAGGTTATCTATATAGGATCTTGAGGGTTACTAAAGGAAAATATGATATAACCAATGTCATCAATTTTGTCTTAGGAAAATCAAACTACATCCCATTTATCACTCAAAAGACCATGAACTCTTTTTACATACCAAGTATCACACATAGGGGACTGGGAATCACCTAAGGTATGCCATAATCATCATGACATTAGTTTCATCCCTGGTTTCTCCCATTGGGAATCTATTTCACTCATGATAATATAAAGAACCACTTGGAGAGCCCATTCATGTAAAGGCAATGTATTTTTCCCAGATCCTCATGGGAATCAAATACAAACACAATAAGCCAATCCATGGTATCCTTAAATTAGGACCCATGTTCTCTCATGTCCCGTAACAAGGGATCCATATTAATCAAGGAACATCAAAAAGTGTTACATCCATATATATTTTCATTCCATCAATAATCATCTCAATATCACATGCTAATATCACATTCTAACAATCTTGGTGAAGAATAACTTTCAATTCAAGCCACCCCTATTATGGACCAATTAATATGTGAATGTGATATTAAGATAAACTCATTGTATATGTCATAGGTTAGGGCATAAATGGAATGTAATTTTTTGAGGATATAACCATATTAATATAACCAAAATTCATTATCACATAAGAATTCCCAAAGTGAAGCATCCAGACTAATAAATTAAATTATAAGATGTGGAATGAATCTCAAGGCCAACCATATATTCCAATTCAAATTAAATAATGTAATCATTTACTAAAGAATAAAATGACACTTTGTTATTTACCATTTATAGAATATGTAGTAGGAAATTAATGATGGGAACACACAAAGTGGTGGATAACATCAAAAATAATGAACCACATAAGTGTTTCACCATATGTGAGGCTCATATACGACCTGGGGATCCCATGAAATTAATTTATTAATCAAATTAAAGTTTTTCCTGTAAAATTGTGGAGAGAGATAAAATGGTACGTCATTTAAATCATGATTAAATTAGTGGGACATACCTAGAACATATACCTTTATGTATTATATATCCAATAGTCCATTATTGAGTCTTGATTTGACATATAACGGATGAAATGAATGGATTTTTGAAACACCCATAATATAGGGAAAAACAATTCACTCCAAAATAGCTCAAAAGATGGAAGGTGAAACTTAAAATAGATGGTTTCATTAGGAATATCATATCGAAATATTTCCATTTCATCCACTGATGAGATATTTAAACCTTGGATGATAGAGCTAGCATAACCCTATGATGAGGGGAGGATAAACTCCATGCCAAAGGGGGAGAGGGAAAATACCACCAGAAAGGAAGAGGAAATAAATAAATAGACAATAAAATAATTAAATTTGTTTATTTTATAGATTTTATCCAATTACAAATTTTGCATCATTTTTCTTCCTAGTTGGAAATTTTTTATTCCAATCGTTCACCATATTCTAGATAAATTTTGTGTACCATATAGGTAGGAGTGTTGTTTGACTATCTGTGCACAAATAACTCAGAACATCTATATACATAACCTGTAGTTGGATTCATAGGTAGGTGATTACATTCTCATGGTTTTGAGAAAATGTGTGAATCCCATTCTACCCAACTATCCGGAATAGCATGGTTCATGGAAATTATGTGCAATGGGCTGCACAGTTTAATGTTACTATGCGGCTCAATATTCTTCTTCCCATTTCAAGCTTTCAGTCCTTTAAGGAGCCATGCATTCACCCAATAAATATTTTAATCATGTATTCATCACTAATAGGAACATTTATTTAAATTAGAACAAAAAATATAATGGTCCTAACCATTAGGGAAGTCAGGAAGATACAATCATTCTAGTAGATTGAGAAAATCAAAAAATTTACATTCTTCATATCTTATTTTATATATATTTTCCAAATATAATAATCCTCATTCTTAATTGATTATTTAATTATTAATGTATCATTATAAATGTATAAAAATAATATTTTTATTAGGTTCTCAGTGTCATGTAAGTGTTTTATAATAATAAAAAGGGAAATTTAATTGATAATAATATGGGTTATTACAATCTTACCCTTTTGGATATTTCTCTCACAAAATTTACTTTTAAATACTTTTGTGAAAACATGAGAGTGTACTTCTCCTTCTTCTTTTACTCATTTTCCAATGTTTCCTATTCTTATTTATGGTTCTTCTATACTACATTGAACATCGAAGTATACATGTTGTGAAGATCATTATATCTACATTACAACATCGTCACCGACTGGACTTCCTATGAGAAATAATATTTCAATTGTACCACATACAAATTCAGTATATTTTAGGGATATGGTAAGTACTTACTCAAGAGTGATACCTGGAATAAATCATGTATTTGAGATATTTATGTTTAAAGTGCAACTCGATATGCCACACCTCTAATGAGATTGTGAATCTCAAAAGGAATCAATATATATTCAAAAATGTTTTATCTTATTCCCAAATATCGTGAATCTATTCTAGTGAGATGCGTAGAAGAATAAAATTTTCCCTTATGTATTCTAAATGTCCCATTGATGATTATATTCCTAAATGTTATATAAAATTGGTGCTCTTATAATTTGATACTGATTGGTTTTCAATTTTCTACCATTTCATGTGCCAATAGCTAACATTCTCTAACTTCAACATAGAATATAGGTGTTCTACATCTATTCCCACAAATGGCTTCACATGGATCCATTTGGACGTGCGAGTGGAAACTATTATTGTATGTGAAATCAATATTTTTTGGATATTGGCAACAATATCATTTGAGGTCTATAGAAAATATTCTCCACATGTCTTCCAATATCAAAATAGTCTTCCCTAACTAGCCATCAGTTTAAGGATGATAATACATAATCAAGTTTAGAGTACGGTTTAGAGTATCTTTTGTACTTTTCTAGAACATAGAGTTTAATACACAATCATGATTAAATATAATAAATCATGATACTCAATGAAACATAATAACATCTCCATTGTATACTAATGACTTTTGCTCTTCTGAGAAGTCATCTCCAATCACAATAAAGTGATAAATCATTATAAGACATTCCACAATAACCATTATTCCATTATTTAGTCTGGATTTCTTCATAAGTACATTGTAAAATTACATAGTGAGGTATTCATGTTTCTATTTAGATATGGGTAAGGTATGCATCATCCACATAAATTTTTTCCTTTTATCATTCACTAGCTTCTATAATAGACACATTGTTGTGTATTTAATTATATCCTTCATCATGTTGTCCCCCAATGGTTTTTTCTACAATCTTGATAAATATGTTTTCTCTATCGCTGGATAGAGAATGTTTTGCTATGTAAATCATTACAAATATATCACTTTATTTTAGGATCTGATGCTACACATTTTTTTGATTCAAATTATAACATTCCTCACTCATAAATTTATAACTCAGATGATTTCTGATTTCATATTGCTTCCACATTATTGTTAATTTCTTCATTATTTCATTGAGTGTCCTTTTAATTCAGTTCTAGGGATTATTGAGTTATAATTTGTTAAAGGAATGATAAAATTACCTCCCATATAGTTCACATTTCCATCCATTTTATGTCTCTAATGATTAGATCGCTCTCAATTCACATCATTGATAAAATTTTGGGATCCATTCAATATAGAAAAACTGCCACATTATTTTCTGTACCATGATGATAATTGATAGAGAAGTTATAATTCATGATTATTTTAAACATTATTTGTTGGATAATATTATTATCCACCAACAAGAATATATATTTCATTCTTTTGGGATCAGTATATATTTCACACATCTCTAAATAAGGATAATCATGCTATATTTTAATGCAAATATAATCTCTTCGTAATTTATATTATGCATGCGATAGTTTTCCTCTTGAAATTTTTGATTAGTTTTCGAATATTCTAATTATTTTCTATTTTTCAATAGTATAATGCATAATACCTTCAGTGAAGAATCAATATATACCAAAAATAGTTCCTCACTTGTTAGTATTATAAGTACTTGTACAATGAAAATCCTTTTTAACACATTAAAGTAGTCTTCACATTTATTGGTCTCGAAAAACATTACGCTCCATCCAATCCATATTTTTAGTGTTTTTAGAAAATTCCATAGGGTCCTAAATATCATCAATAAAACCTAGATAGTCCAAGGAATCAAAATATCACTATTACATATGTTTTTTAGGAAAACTCCACTATTGCCTTTGTTTTTGAAGGGTCCAAATATATTCCTTTTCCTATGATAGAATTCCCCATGAATGATTATTACACATCTGTAACACACATTTATTTTACATTTAATATTTTTTTCTCCCACTACAAAATCCTTAGCACAGTATTCAAATGCTCCCCATGTTTTTCCTATCACATGGACTATATCATGAAATCATATACAATGACTAACACAAACTGGACTTGGTCATCTCTAATTAATCTCTTTATTAATTCAATGAATCATTATAGAGAATTTGTGAGCCATAATGGAATCACTATGAACACAGAGTGTCTAAAAGTCATTTGAATGGAATTATTGGGAATATCGTCCTTTCTCAACATTAATAGGTGAAATACCTACTGAATGACTATATGGAATCCTACCTTATTATTATATAACTTTTCATACATTTTACCATGAGATAATTATTTGATGTATAGATTCTGGGAAACATGGTACATAAAACCAAAAAAATAAACAGTAATCTAACCCACTAAAAATCATTTTTCAAATATTCATCCAATGTACATTTGTTACATCACATAACCTACCAACAAACATTAAAGGAAATGGTTTGTGCATGAGGCCCAATAATGGAAAAAAGGGGAAAATTTTGTATATGATATTCCAGAATATTAATAAAATCATGAGTTATTAAAATATAGATTAATGAATAGATCAAGAGTAACACCATATTAATAATAATAACCTAAATATTAACATAAAAATTTGGATATAAAATTTAACATAGAAATTTATAAGAATAGAACCAAGGATATACATCATGGTTTCATAACAAAATATTACTAATGTTAATCAATGAGGTTTCAAAAAACATGGAATATGTCAAGATTAAGTTATATAACATATGCATTATAGTGATATTAGGGAACACCGTACATATTTATTAATAAATGTATTCCACATATAATATAATCAATAATTTCATAAATAACCTATAAATCAAAAAACAGTTTTCATATCACAATCATGGCATTTCAAATGTGCAAAAAAAATGTGATCATTATATCTATTTCAACTAATAAAGAGGGAATTATGGTTTCATTTATGCTAATCCCAGACTAAAAAAACAATTTTAACATTATTTTAGTAGCTTTGGAAATGAAATATGATTTGTTTTCAATATTATAAAAGTTTATTTCTTGAGGAGAAGAGAGAAAATTTTACAGGTAAATTTATCTCCACACCAGGTTTAAAATGTGGTATTAGAAAAAGTTAATGATGGTAGAAAAGAGGAATCCATTGATAACCTATAATTTTTTAATGGTATGAATAAATAGGAATTAAAAGAAATTAATAATAGAAATTTGAATATGTACACAAAAATAGGTTCTTGAATTGAAGATAAAAGAAGTCAAATTAACTTAACATGAAGAGTTACCCATTATACATGAGGATTGGTGTCACGACCCGTCCTCGGGGCCCGTGTTGTGACTACCTGAAGCCCGCCTTCGATATGCCAGGGGATGGCAACTATAACCAAGTCATAATTATCGATAAAAAGGGAAGTCATTGCCTTTATAATGTAAACAACACCACAAATCAAGAAAGCAGAAATAAACACTAAGTAAAAACTGGGTACGATAGTATGTGTGGAAAAGTAAGTGGGCCAGAATACAAACCCAACTAAAAGTAAAGTACAACTGAAAAAGGGAGTACAACAACTAAAAAGTAAAGCTGCAATGTTGAGTCATCCACTGAAAGTCCCACCTGAAGGGTGGGTACAGATAGCCTCTACAGCTCCTCGGGCCCAGCCGTTCGCTCAGAGTATGTCCCACCCAGTGGTCCACCTCCAGGTACCGACTTGCTCCTCGTGCCTCAACCACGATCAGAGTTGTCCATCGTTTGTAACCAACACAACGTAGTGCGGGCATAGCCCGTGTAGGGGTGAGTATAAGCTACTCAGTAGGGATCCCGAGACCCCGAAGGTCTCCTAGAATCCACAAAGGATAATCCAAAAAGGAAAGATACAATCACGAACTAACATCCGACACTACTTAGGTATATGCCCATACATATACCTAAGTCATCAATTCTCGTTCGGCTCCAACTTCCAAGCTCAAGTACAACCCAGTCCACACAGGAAATCACAACCCGATCCACACAGGAAAGCATAACGTAATCCACACAGGATATGAAGTCAATCTTATCAAAGATAAGGATTCAAAGTCAAGATTCAGCTCACACATGTTTACTTATTCGTAAGACGATAGAGATGATCAGATGTAGCCACTGATTCATTTATGCTGTCAGACCCACACATGATCGATAGGTACTAACCCCCTCAATGACCCACAAAGGATCGATAGGTAACAAACCCCCGCAATGACCCATATAGGATCGGACCCACAAAGGATCTGTAGGCGTTGGCCCACACAGGACCACTGAGTGCTGACCCACATAGGATCTGACCCACACAGGATCGGTAGCAATGATCCACGTAGGATCGCTGAGTGTTGTAGTCGTTGTCGTCGAATCCACGGAGGATTTCTGTACAGTCGTCATCGTCGTCGCAGTCACAGCCAGCTCTAGGGTTCCCGCACACAGCAAACTTGTTTGGGAGGGTCCTCTCCATGAGCCGAGGGTCTGATACACCAACTGACACATAGTCTGAAGTTGATGTATCCAAAAGTTCTGTATCATCATCAGGAACTCAACATCACAGACGACGTGTCAATCGGACGCACAGTCTGAGAGTTATTGGCTTTCTCGTCCTAGGGGCCCGGTTGGGTTTTAAGTCAAAACCAACCCAACCGTACTCCATCTACGTCCAAACCTCGAGAGGATTAAGCCAAAAGGTCCATCCCACTAAGAGGAATCCATCAAAGTCGACGGCACATCAATCAGACGTCCGAATCTCAAGTTATAAGTGTTTCCGCTCCGAGGGCCCGATTGGTTTCGTGTACGAACCAACCCGGTCGAACCCAAAGTTCTTCGAAACCTTGAGTGCATTATACCGAAACGACAGTCTCGATCCAAGGATCACATCACAGCTGACGGTGCATCGATCGGAGGTCTGCAGCCCATGTTATGGGCAAAAGACCGAAAGAGGTGCGGTATTAGGGGGTTCGGGCCCGGTCTGACCCGACCCGATATCCCCTGGGTCGGCCCGAACTGGGGAGACCCGACCCGGGTCTGGGTCCGGCCCGCTTGGGCGCGGCCCCCCCGGCGGCCACGACCCGGCCCACCCTGCGCGGCCCGGCCCGGCCTGGGGGCGGTCGGCCTGGCCCGGTGGCCAGGCGGCCAGGTGGCTCGGCCGTAATGGCTGAGCGTAGGGGGTGCGGGGGGGTGCGCTGCCCCCCGCCAGTTCGAAACTGCAGCCCCCATGATGGGGGCCACTCCTGCTGGCCAGCCGAGGGTTACGACCCCCGGCGCTTCTCAAAATCCGGTCGTGCTGCTGCCGCGGGACCCCACGGTCCCGCCCTCCTACTCTGGCGCCGGCGGCCAGAAACCGGCCGGCGCTCCCTACTCCGCCACGGCATATGGTCGCGGCCTTGGTCCGTCCGGTGCGGCGTGATGGCGCCATGCCCATTTTCCACGGCCCCGCTCTGGCAGCGGTGCCTTTTTGGTTCTCTGGCGCGGCGCGACGGCGCCGCGCTTCTCTGCCCTTCCTTTAATATTTTACATGCGGTGCTTCGGCACCGCGTTGCCTTGCTCGTGCCCCAAACAGTATCAAACAACCAAAGGGGAGAGGAGGGTCGGGTGTGTTCGTGCAGTCCGAACTCCTCCCGTTATTGCGATAATAGGCGGCCCAAATAAGACGATAAGTCAACAATGAAAGTAATCAGGAACAAAGGAAATAAAAATCCCCCTACCTCGAGCTTAATCGTCGAACGAGGTTGTCGCGGAAAGGGACATTGCGGAATTGATCGTCGCGGAATAAGGTGGATCGTCACGTCGCGAAGGAACGGTGTCTCCCTTCCTTTGACGCAGAAAGAAGGAACGAGGTGATGTGCGATGGTTCGTCGATCTCTGAGGAAGGCATCTCCCACCGTCGTTCGTCGTCAGAGGTCGGCGTTCTTCGCGTTCTTTGTCGAGGAGGAAGAACTTCAAGAACTTGACCAAATTCTCCCAAGCCTCTCACAACCCAACAACTCTAATAAAATAAGAGTTTGTCTTATTTTATTTCTCAAGTCATGCGTTTTGAAATTCAAAAACAAAACAATCAATTAAAATGAATTAATTGCAACGTTTAAACCGCCCAATTTAAAAGAGGCGTTTCATAAACAGAAAAACGCAAGGGTTGACTTCCACTTATTAGGGGTGTGGGTGCGTTACCTTAATAAAGGAGGTGGGGTGAAGAAAAGAAACGGTGGGGCTCGTGTGGGCCCCACCTCACAAATATCCTACCTTGTGGGTAGGATATTGTGGGTCCCACTCCAATCACTTAGCGTAGGTTATAGAACTTTAAGTAAAATAAAAATTGGTCGCACCATTATTATTTTATTCCTTTACTTATCCCAAAAATTTAAAAACCACACCAGAGAAAATGAAACTCCGAAAAATGTGTTTCTAAGAAATTATCGGTGATGCGATTCCATCGGTGCCCTCAGAATTCGATTCTGAGCACCGGTTC
The DNA here is from genome assembly GCA_963277665.1 of Viscum album. Lineage (NCBI taxonomy): Eukaryota > Viridiplantae > Streptophyta > Magnoliopsida > Santalales > Viscaceae > Viscum > Viscum album. The sequence goes on along the minus strand of OY728126.1, from coordinate 357,294,952 downwards.
AAAAGTTAGAAAAACCTGCTCGTTCATTCACTGAACGTACCCGAGCTAAACTTCAGAAAATGATTCCAGGCACACCGGGCCTCGGAATTAGGTTCCGTCAGATACTGTGTTCTTTTAAAATCCCAAAGAAAATTAAGAAAAAGTTTCCCATGAATTTTTCGGGTCTTTGAATTACTCCCACCTCAAGGCTTTACGTCCCCGTAAAGATACATAAAAAACTAGGGAAATAAATTTGGGTTCTGAGCACGCATCTGAGCCTCCCGCTCCCAAGTTATCTCCTGGAGGTTTCCGTTCTGACATCGGATGCGCACTAGAGGAATCAACCGTCCATGTAGGAATTGCTCCTTTCGATCCTCAATCTCCACCGGGACCTCTGTAAATGTTTCCCCATCATCAATGTCCAGCTCCCCATGGTCAATGATATTCGTCGGGTCATGCACGTATCTCCTCAGCTGAGATACGTGGAAGACGTCGTGCAACCGGTGCAACTGAGGTGGTAGAGCCAGACGATAAGCCACCCCGCCAATCCTGCTGAGGACCTGGAATGGTCCGATGAAGCGCGGAGACAACTTCCTGCCTCGGACAAATCTCTGTAATCCACGTCGATGTGAGACCCGCAAGAAGACGTGGTCACCATCCTCGAACTCCAGTGGCCTCTGCCTCCTGTCAGCATAAGACTTCTATCATCTCTGAGTTGTCCTCATCCGCTCCTAGATGACCTGAACCTTCTCTATCGTGGCCTAGACCATCTCCAGTCCTACAAGTGCAGACTCCCTAGGGTTTGTCCAGCACAGCAGTGATCTGCAAGGTCGGCCGTACAACACCTCGTATGGTTCCATCTCGATGGTGGAGTGGTAGCTGTTGTTGTACGCGAACTCCACCAAGGGTATGTGGTCCTCCTAGCTGTGACCAAAGTCGAGGACACATGCGCGGAGCATATCCTAGAAAGTATGAATTGTCCTCTCCGTCTGACCATCTGTCTGAGGGTGAAAGGTGGTGCTCAGACGTAGCTGCGTCCCGAACGCCTCCTGCAAAACCTTCCAAAGCCGGTAAGTAAAGAGAGCATCTCGATCGGAGACGATAGATGATGGAAAACCATGAAGCCGTATAATCTCCTGAATGTAGAGACGTCCCAAGATCCCCACTGAGACCTACTTTCTGATGGGTAAGAAGTGAGCTGACATGGTGAGTCGGTCGAAAATCACCCAAATGGAGTCGTGACCTCTGGAAGTGCATGGAAGTCCAGTCACCAAGTCAATAGATATGTCGTCCCAATTCCACTCCAAGACCTCCAAGGGTTGTACCAAGCCTGCTGGTACCTGGTGCTCTGCCTTCACCTGCTAGAAGGTGAGGCATCGAGAAACGAACTCAGCCACATCCTTCTTCATACCCGGCCACCAGTGTTGTCGTCTGAGGTCCTGGTACATCTTCGCCACTCAAGGATGTACCGACAAAGGGGATGTGTGGAACTATCTCAACACCTCATCCTGTACTGCAGATGGTACCATGGTACGTCCTCTGAAAATGATGAAGTGCTCTTCTCCCACAGAGAATCCATCAGGTGCATGTCCTGAGGATATCTGTGCACGTTGTGTCTCACAGTCGGCGTCCCCTCTGTAACACCCATAGATTTTATGAAAAATATTCTTTTTAATTTAATTAATGTCTTGTGTTGTACGCTACACCAAAAGAATCTTGCACAACACGCATCCTTGACTTGCCTTGCATTACATGCAATCGCGACCTTCCTCGATAGCGTGTGTAGTATGCAATACTGAGTTTCACAAAACAACGATATGCTATTAAAATATTATTAAAACTAGCCGTTATGAATAGTAATAACCACTTTTTTGAAATTTTGTAAATTTTATCTCTCAAAATGGACTTCATTTTTGGATTCGGAGTATCGAATTTAGCCTAAGGTGAAATTTTGGTACTTTTCGGATAACTTTCATATTCTGATGAATAGTGAAAATTACTAAATTTTAATTAAAAACAACTTTTTTAATTGAAATAATTAATAGTGATAAATTATTAATTTGAGTGGTTTTAAAGTATATTTAGAATATATTTTTACAATTTAATACAATGTTGGTCATTGGATGTAATTTCACATTTAAACCAGACATAAACAAGTGTCAAACTTTTGATAGTTATTATCTCTTAAGAACATGCTATTTGTTTTGACGACGGGAATTAATTTTTAAATTAATTAATGCAACTGATATGTTTTGAATTTGGTAAAATAGACATCATTTTTGAATTCATAATATCAAATATAGCTTAGGCCTAATTTTTGGTATTTTTCTGGAAACTTTTATTTTTTGATAAATAGTGAAACCACTAAGTGGTAGTTAAAAAACTGAATTTTTCATAAAACTTAATTTTACCACTTCTGTGAGTGGAATTTCAAAAATCCGAGAGACACGGTTAATATCAAGGACTAAAATGTGGTTCAATGAGATGAAAATAATTTTTGGTGAATAGTAACTTTTTACTTTTTTTTACCACAGTTAAAAGTAAATAGGGTAATTAAGGGTAAAAATGATATTATTATTACCCTAACACATGTCCTAATACTATTGGATAAGTGTAATTCGACCGAAAACAACCTTAGGAATAAAATATGACCATTCAGGCCCACTTGGATTAGATTAGGACATTTAATATTAATTTATTTAAAGAAGGGTTAAAATAGTTAAAATCAAAGTTTAATAAGTAAATCATTTTTAATATAGGGTTATACATAAGATAAATTAGACTATAAATATTCATTAGAAAGCTACAAAGATTTCCTACATAATTGTTTTTTATTTTTAATTTTTAGACTTTAAATAATTTAATTTATTTATGATACAATGATGATGCAGTAATTATCTTATTAATGAAATATTGACATAATTGATGGTATAAATACCCAAATAAATGTAATTTGAGAATTTTTATGAATTACAATAATTTTATATGTTAATATGACAAGTTATTATTGATTTAATTAATTTAGTTCGAACTAAGCATTCTGTTATGACTTACACAAAAATCAGTTATCAAATAGTGTCAAAATTGACATAAAATAGTTTTTAATACAAATATTATATTATTAATTGTTATTATATTCATAAAAATCTAAGGTTAAGAAAAATTACTTAGATAAGGTTATATATATTAATAATAAACAACTTGGGGTCCGTTTGTCTTGTTATAGTATGTTTATTAGCCTTATAGTGTAAGAACACAAAAAGACACGGTAAAAGTAAAATTATCTAACTTAAAGTTAAATCTAAATGATAAGGTTAAAATAGTAAACTAAACTTGTCCAAATTATATTTGATGAGAGTATTTCGACCCATCCCCACCTTAGCTTCGAAATAAATCAATTTTGAGCTATTTAAAACCTAATATGGCTTTATAATAAAATAATATTTTTAGTTTTTCCAAAGGTGCCCCTCTCCTCCCTTATAAAAGGGCACCACCTCCCTCTCTTCCTCACACCACTTTGAGCCTTCAAGCTCAGCCAACCCCTACCAAATTCCCTTCTCCACTTCCCTAGAAACATCCTAGAGGTCCTGGTTTTTTTCAAAGACCAATTTTAGTACCCTAAGAAAATGTCTCAAAGAGGCGCTTCAAAGAAGAGGTAATGTCTGTTACCGATTCTTTCAACTTTATTTCTTCTTCCACTTATTCTTATTTAGTTGTTTCATTATGAAGTAATAACATAAGTATCACTCATATAATGATATGTTATTATTAGTATGAAACAACCATATTTCACCATCTATCCATCCTACGGAAAATGAAATCATCGCGCGTGCGTACGTACGGAATACCATCTCCACGCCGTGGTGTAATCTATTTTTCCACCACCACCTTACTTGGATGGGTATAATGGTGAAAGTAATGAATATATATGATTATTGTAAAGTGATATTGATTATGTAATATTATACATACACTTTCATACAATTCCATGATCATGGGAATGATATCATCACTCGTGCGTATGTACGGACTACCATCTCCACGACGCGATGAGATTCATTCTCCATGTTAACCATTCATGAATGATTATAAAGTATATATAATGAATAATAATGAAATATATGACATAATAATGATACTGGATTTATGTATATATATATATATATTTATTTCATTTACTTAATTCCATTCAATTCAAAAGGGAAACGAAAACAGCGTTCATGCGTATGTACGGTCTACCGTCTCCATGAACGGTGTATTTCATTCCTTTTATCGATCTATAATATATATGTATATGATGAATATATATTATATATAAATCATGTTTTACATTCTAGAATTATGTAAATCAGGATATAAGTAATAATATCAAGAACGACAAGTTGAAACACATACGATAAATGAAATGATTTTACCCAAAACGCTCTTTAACATGGAATTTACAAAAGAATGGGTAATATAAAGTCATAATTGAACCATATATGATATCATAACAATTAATATGATTCTGTAATAAGTCAATAACATTATTTAAATCATTATACAGGAGGTTCGGAAACTTACGAAGTAAATCGGACCTAAGGTAAGGGATAATTTTTCAAATCTCATTTTTATCTGAGATTGCTTATTCGTAAGTATTTACTAGGGTTATTGTTATCATCCATGTCCTTGTTTCATAAAGATGGTTTCATGTATATTTAAATTCCTTTTTACCCATTTTTACTTTTACCCAAATGTATGTAAGGAATCTTTCTTTTATTTACCCTACAAGGTACTTTTTGACTTTTCCGACAAAAGTACGACGAGAAAGTTATTTTTAACTTATACGGCATGAATGGATTTTTAAGGTTTCATAACGCCTCATTTTCAAGAAGCTTACTCTACAAGATTGCATGATTATTTTAAACAAAACGCTTATCTTTTAAAATTTCATGGAATTTTGTGAAAAGAAAATGATTTTAAAGAAGAAAGGATATTTTACTCAATAATTCATTTCAAGTGTTTTATCAAAACCATTTTCCATCTAAAATGAAATTATTTCATATGTGTATGTTTTAAGTATAATGTCTCTATTATTTACATGGTTTCACTTTTCTTATTATGAAATGATATCCATTTCTTTTATATGGATTATGTGATGATGGGATGATGTTTATGAAATCCATTTTATTCGTTGGGTTATTATGAATGATGTATGTTTATTTTGTGGCACAAGTAAGAATGATTTCATTATGAGATGGGTGCGACCTATATCTCCCTCCAATGCATTGGGTAAAGATTTATATCTCATGAGATAGACATGGCTGGAATGGTAAGTTAATCCGGTTCAGTGTTACAGGACTGAAACGAGGAGTGAACTCGATTCAGAATGTGACTTTGTCCACTAAGATGGTCTTGGCAGCAATGCCTTGGATACTATGGAAATCATTACATGTGATTAATGGATGCCACAATTACATGTTTTATTCCCATGCTATTTTATCATGGTTTATGTTCCATTATGATCTATGCCTTATTTACTTCCATGTTTTATGTCGTTGCTCAAGATTTTGATGTTTAAACATTATGTTTATGTTTTTAAGTTCAAATGTATATGGTATATTTTATTTTATCCGTGCTTACCCTTACTGAGCATTTGAGCTCACCCTTTTTATGTTTTATTTTCCCCCATGATAAAATGAAAGGTTTTAGGTAAGGAAATAAAAAGTGGAAGATCTTTATGGGAGATGTTGAAGATCTTTCACCATGATTAGAAGATTATGTTCCAAGTTTCCAAAGACACTAAACTATTACGGTCCTTATGTTTCTGTTTTTGTTATATATTAAGTATTCCGCAAAAGTAATGTAATGTCCATGTACGTCAAGCTTCGGGTCTCTACAGTTTGTATCAGAGGAAAGGTTTAGTCAACCTTTGGAAACTAGGATGCGAGAACTTTATTGAGATCCCTAGAGATATTTCTAAGGTATGTCTAGGGATGTCCCTAAGGTTAAGTGTACGTATAGGATATAGTCCTAGAACTATGGTAAAGATCTTGGAATTTAACCTAAGATGTTAGATATTGAGGGTGATCCCCCTTTACTATGTTGTTTTCCCTAGCATGATTTTTGCCTCTCAAACTATTCTTTTTGGGTTTTAGAAAATGGATGGAAACAGGAAGATTCATGATAATTGAGGATATGACGGACAATGGAATGATATTCTTCATGAGAAACCAAATGAAACGGGATTTGGAAGTCCAAACATCATAATATGCCTAATCAGAAATCTCATAATATGATCAATAATCTTAACTTTGGTAAGTTTCCCGAATCAGATAATAAGAGAAAGATGGAGTTTCATGATGATCATAGAGGAAAGAAAGTTCAATTTCCCTCATATAAATCATGTGGGAAGAGGCATCGGGGAGATTGTTTCAAGGGAACTGGAAGATGCTTTGGGTGTGGAATAGAAGGACACAAAGCCTGTAAGTGCAAAGTAAAAGGTTCAGTTAACACCATGGATGAGGATAATGGTATTGCTACGACATCGACAATGGTTAAATTTTTTAAATGTGGAATGTACGGGCATTATGCAAACCAATGCCCTAAGGGAAAGTCTCATGAAGAGAATCAGTATGGTTGTATGGGTAGTATTTATGTTGATGATGATAAAGAGACTACAAATGATATGTGAGATGAAAGAATTGTTGAAACTCAGTCAATGGTTTAAGAAGGTAGTGGAATGATTACATGTTTATCAAGTGTAATGTTGTATAAGTTATCTCAGGTACTATGGAATAAAGATACATCTAAGGATTGTTACACTATTGTCTTTCCTTGAGTTTTGAAAGTGTATGATTAATGGTACCAGTATCCATGAAAGGTTATTCAAATATTTTTGTAATGTAGATGATATGCGCATAACGAAGGGATAAGGAGAAAATTAAATATTTGATAGTATTCATGAGCTCATGACTAATATAAGGAGAAGGTTATATCATGGTTTGAGTATATAGAATTTTTGGATTTTGGTATGTGGAAGGAGTTAACTTTTGACAGCATTCATGTTTTCACTAAGGCTTAATGGGTATTCATTTTTCAAGAGAATACATGATTAAGGTATTCACATGATTGGAATGTGACCAACAAGATATATGGGGGATAAATGATGGTATTCACATGCTTGGTTGATGACATTTCAATTAATTGTTTTCCTTATACTATGAGCTTGGACCGAAGTATTTTAGATAAGCCTAAAGATTAGAATGGATTCATTGGACATAAGTTAGTATTGTTTAAGGATAGAACTTTTTTTTGATATTATTGATGGGATGTTATAGTAATGTAGTTTTAGAAAAAGGACAACCTGTAGGACGGGCGACAGCCCATCGCGTCGGACAAGGCTATGGGAATCGAACCCACAACCGAAGTGCGACTGGCCTTTATCACCTACCACTGGCCTACAGGAAGTCCCTGTTTAGTAGAAACTAGTTTTATTATATTATGCAGTATGATATATTAATTATAAGTCCATTTTAGGAACCATATATGATTTATCTCACTATAGATGGACTTACGTATTTTTTGATAACCTTTCTAACCTTTTTTTTGAGATAGATGGAATAACCCATCATTATATCACATGATCTGCTAACACATCACGAATGACAAATTCAACTTCATTTCTTTTTGAGATGAAGTGGAAATTGTCCAAAGAACGACCAACGATGAGACTATACCAAAATCACAAAAGTATTTCTTCTAATTCCAATTTCATCAACTTTAGGGAAACGATCTTGAAAACCAAAAATGTTGTCCTAGTGCTCTTATATCTGATGAATCAGATGGTACCTTAGATCGTCACAAATTTATGGCTTTGTGATTGCTGGATTTTCCATAGCCATGTTCACTACCACTCTCCATCAGAACATGATGGTTAGATTTTTCTTCCATATCCATATTTTCACCTATGTGGAAACCCAGTGATTAGTTTATTTGGGTAACCGTTACGTCTCATACTTTTGTTTTTAAAGATTGCTTTTGGTATTCCTTTTTACGATGTGGGTTTCTATCAAAGAAACTTTTGAATAGTAAACCATTTATAACCCCGACGAATTTCGAGGGCGAAATTCATTTTAAGGGGGGTAGAATGTAACACACAGAGATTTTATGAAAAATATTCTTTTTAATTTCATTAATGTCTTGTATTGTACGCTACACCAAACGAAACTTGCACAACACGCATCCTTGACTTGCCTTGCATTACATGCAATCGCGACCTTCCTCGATAGCGTGTGTAGTATGCAATACTGAGTTTCACAAAACAACGATATGCTATTAAAATATTATTAAAACTAGCCGTTATGAATAGTAATAACCACTTTTTTGAAATTTTGTAAATTTTATCTCTCAAAATGGACTTCATTTTTGGATTCGGAGTATCGAATTTAGCCTAAGGTGAAATTTTGGTACTTTTTGGATAACTTTCATATTATGATGAATAGTGAAAATTACTAAATTTTAATTAAAAACAACTTTTTTAATCGAAATAATTAATAGTGATAAATTATTAATTTGAGTGGTTTTAAAGTATATTTAGAATATATTTTTACAATTTAATACAATGTTGGTCATTGGATGTAATTTCACATTTAAACCAGACATAAACAAGTGTCAATCTTTTGATAGTTATTATCTCTTAAGAACACGCTATTTGTTTTGACGATGGGAATTAATTTTTAAATTAATTAATGCAACTGATATGTTTTGAATTTGGTAAAATAGACATCATTTTTGAATTCATAATATCAAATATAGCTTAGGCCTAATTTTTGGTATTTTTCTGGAAACTTTTTTTTTTTGATAAATAGTGAAACCACTAAGTGGTAGTTAAAAAACTGAATTTTTCATAAAACTTAATTTTACCGCTTCTGTGAGTGGAATTTCGAAAATCCGAGAGACACGGTTAATATCAAGGACTAAAATGTGGTTCAATGAGATGAAAATAATTTTTGGTGAATAGTAACTTTTTACTTTTTTTTACCACGGTTAAAAGTAAATAGGGTAATTAAGGGTAAAAATGATATTATTATTACCCTAACACATGTCCTAATTCTATTGGATAAGTGTAATTCGACCGAAAACAACCTTAGGAATAAAATATGACCATTTAGGCCCCCTTGAATTAGATTAGGATATAATATTAATTTATTTAAAGAAGGGTTAAAATAGTTAAAATCAAAGTTTAATAAGTAAATCATTTTTAATATAGGGTTATACATAATATAAATTAGACTATAAATATTCATTAGAAAGCTAAAAAGATTTCCTAAATAATTATATTTTATTTTTAATTTTTAGACATTAAATAATTTAATTTATTTATGATACAATGATGATGCGGTAATTATCTTATTAATGAAATATTGACATAATTGATGGAATAAATACCCAAATAAATGTAATTTGAGACTTTTTATGAATTAAAATAATTTTCTATGTTAATATGACATGTTATTATTTATTTAATTAATTTATTTAGAACTAATCATTCTGTTATTATTTACACAAAAATCAGTTACCAAATAGTGTCAAAATTGACATAAAATAGTTTTTAAAACAAATATTATATTATTAATTGTTATTATATTCATAAAAATCTATGGTTAAGACAAATTACTTATATAAGGTTATATATATTAATAATAAACAACTTGGGGTCCGTTTGTCTTGTTATAGTATGTTTATTAACCTTATAGTGTAAGAACACAAAAAGACACGGTAAAAGTAAAATTATCTAACTTAAAGTTAAATCTAAATGATAAGGTTAAAATAGTAAACTAAATTTGTCCAAATTCTATTGGATGAGATTATTTCGACCCATCCCCACATTAGCTTAGAAATAAATCAATTTGGAGCTATTTAAAACCTAATATGGCTTTATAATAAAATAATATTTTTAGTTTTTCCAAAGGTGCCCCTCTCCTCCCTTATAAAAGGGAACCTCCTCCCTCTCTTCCTCACACCACTTTGAGCCTTCAAGCTCGGCCAACCCCTACCAAATTCCCTTATCCACTTCCCTAGAAACATCCTAGAGGTCCTGGTTTTCTTCAAAGACCAATTTTAGTACCCTAATAGGAGGTCTCAAAGAGGCGCTTCAAAGAAGAGGTAATGTCCGTTACCGATTATTTCAACTTTATTTCTTCTTCCACTTATTCTTATTTAGTTGTTTCATTATGAAGTAATAACATAAGTATCACTCATATACTGATATGTTATTATAAGTATGAAACAACCATATTTCACCATCTATCCATCCTACGGAAAATGAAATCACCGCGCGTGCGTACGTACGGAATACCGTCTCCACGCCGTGGTGTAATCTATTTTTCCACCACCACCTTACTTGGATGGGTATAATGGTGAAAGTAATTAATATATATGATTATTGTAAAGTGATACTGATTCTGTAATATTATACATACACTTTCTTACAATTCCACGATCATGGGAATGATATCATCACTCGTGCGTACGTACGGACTACCGTCTCCACGACGCGATGAGATTCATTCTTCATGTTAACCATTCATGAATGATTATAAAGTATATATAATGAATAATAATGAAATATATGACATAATAATGATACCGGATTTATGTATATATATATATATGTATTTCATTTACTTAATTCCATTCAATTCAAAAGGGAAATGAAAACAGCGTTCATGCGTACGTACGGCCTACCGTCTCCATGAACGATGTATTTCATTCCTTTTATCGATCTATAATATATATGTATATGATGAATATATATTATATATAAATCATGTTTTACATTCTGGAATTATGTAAATCAGGATATAAGTAATAATATCAAGAACGACAAGTTGAAACACATACGATAAATGAAATGATTTTACCCAAAACGCTCTTTAACATGGAATTTACAAAAGAACGGGTAATATAAAGTCCTAATTGAACCATATATGATATCATAACAATTAATATGATTCTGTAATAAGTAAATAACATTATTTAAATCATTATACAGGAGGTTTGGACACTTACGAAGCAAATCGGACCTAAGGTAAGGGATAATTTTGCAAATCTCATTTTTATCTGAGATTGCTTATTCATAAGTATTTACTGGGGTTATTGTTATCATCCATGTCCTTGTTTCCTAAAAATGGTTTCATGTATTTTTAAAGTCCTTTTTACCCATTTTTACTTTTACTCAATGGTATGGAAGGAAACTTTCTTTTATTTACCCTACAAGGTACTTTTTGACTTTTTTGACAAAAGTACGACGAGAAAGTTATTTTTAACTTATACGGCATGAACGGATTTTTAAGGCTTCATAACACCTCATTTTCAAGATGCTTCCTCTACAAGATTTCATGATTATTTTAAACAAAACCCTTATCTTTTAAAATTTCATGGAATTTTGTGAAAAGAAAATGATTTTAAAGAAGAAAGGATATTTTACTCAATAATTCATTTCAAGTGTTTTATCAAAACCATTTTCCATCTAAAATGAAATTATTTCATATGTGTATGTTTTAAGTATAATGTCTCTATGATTTACATGGTTTCACTTTTCTTATTATGAAATGATATCCATTTCTTTTATATGGATTATGTGATGATGGGATGATGTTTATGAAATCCATTTTATTCGTTGGGTTATTATGAAAGATGTATGTTTATTTTGTGGCAAAAGTAAGAATGATTTCATTATGAGATGGGTGGAACCTATATCTCCCTCCAATGCATTGGGTAAAGATTTATATCTCATGAGATAGACATGGCTGGAATGGTAAGTTAATTCGATTCAGTGTTACAGGACTGAAACGAGGAGTGAACTCGATTCAGAATGGGACTTTGTCCACTAAGATGGTCTTGGCAGCAATGCCTTGGCTACTATGGAAATCATTACATGTGATTAATGGATGCCACAATTACATGTTTTATTCCAATGCTATTTTATCATGGTTTATGTTCTATTATGATCTATGCCTTATTTACTTCCATGTTTTATGTCGTTGCTCAAGATTTTGATGTTTAAACATTATGTTCATGTTTTTAAGTTCAAATGTATATGGTATATTTTATTTTATCTGTGCTTACCCTTACTGAGCATTTGAGCTCACCCTTTTTATGTTTTATTTTCCCCCAGGATCAAAAGAAAGGTTTTAGGTAAGGAAACAAAAAGTGGAAGATCTTTATGGGAGATGTTGAAGATATTTCACCACAATTAGAAGATTACGTTCCAAGTTTCCAAAGACACTAAACTATTACGGTCCTTGTGTGTCTGTTTTTGTTATGTATTAAGTATTCCGCAAAAGTAATGTAATTTCCATGTACGTCAAGCTTCGGGTCTCTACACCCACACTGTGCCTCTCTGACCCGCTGCAGTAGTGGAGGAGTGACTGTGAGTGACTGAAGAAAGGCTTCTCCATCTCTATCCACTAAGGATATCTGAAAAGCGGCTAGCTACTCTGTCGCCTCCCCAAGTAGTTGAATGCTCGTACTCCTGCTGAGAGCATCGGCTACTACGTTTCCCTTTCCAGTAGTATAGACTATCTCAAAGTCATAGTCCTGTAGGAACTCGAGCCATCGCCGCTGTCTCAGGTTCAGATCTTTCTGCGAGAAGATGTACCTAGACTCTGATGGTCAGAATAGACTGTAAAGCGCTCTCCCATCAGATAGTGTCGCCACATCTTCAGAGCGAAGACCGCTACTGCTAAATCCAGGTCATGGGTAGCGTAGTTCTTCTCATGCTGCCTCAACTGATGTGATCCATAGGCAATCACGGCCCACTCCTGCATCAGGTCACATCCGAGTCTGGTCCCTGATGCGTCGCAGTAAACTACGTACCCAACTCCCGCCTCTTGTAGCCTCAAGATATGCGCGCTGGTCAATCTCTGTCTCAGCTCCTGGAAGCTCTACTGAAATCTGTCTGACCACACAAAGAGTTTACCCTTCTTTGTCAAAGCTGAGAGTGGTTCTGCAACTATGGAGAAGTCTTGTACAATTATCCAGTAGTACCCCACTAGTCCCAAGAAACTCTGCACCTCCGTCACGCTCCTAGGTGGATCCCAAGCTAGCACTACTTCGGTCTTCGCAGGATCCACCGCAACTCTTGCCTCAGAGATGATGTGTCCCAAGAAGTGGACCTCATGTATCCAGAACTGACACTTCGAGAGCATTCCATAAAGCTGGTGCTCTCGGAGTGTGTCTAGTACAACCCGCAAGTGGTAGGCGTTCTCCTCCTCAGTCGTCGAGTATATCAAAATGTCATCGATGAAGACCACGACAAATCAATCAAGGTAAGGATGAAATATCCTATTCATGAGGCCTATGTACACTACTGGAGAATTGGTTACGCCGAATGACATAACCAAGAACTCATAGTGGCCATACCGACATCGGAAGCACGTCTTCTGCACGTCCTTATCCTGAACTCTGAGCTGATGATAGCCTGACCTGAGGTCTATCTTCGAGAACCACTATGCTCCCTTGAGAAGATCGAAGAGGTCATCAATCCTCGGTAGCGGATACTTGATCCTCACTGTCACCTGGTTCAGGCGACGATAGTCGACACAAAGTCGCAAGCTCCCAACCGCCATCATGGCGAACAATATCGGGGAAGCCCAGGGTAAATCACTGGGTCGAATGAATCCCTTGCCCTACAAGTCCTCCAACTATACCCGTAGCTCTCAAAGCTCGGCAGGAGCCATCCGATATGCTGGGGTGGATATTGGGGCTATCCCGGGGTACAGATCTATATAAAATTCTACATCTCTGCTAGGAGGTAGTCCCGGAACGTCGTCGGGGAAAACGTCTGCATACTGATCAACCACTGCAGGAAAACTAGGACTCCGCACGTCAACTGCTCCTAGGATGAGGCTAGTCAACTGATGTGTGATGGGCTGTCCTCTCCTCTGTGAGAGTCTATCCTATGCTGCGAAGGCTCCCTTCTCACTGGTGAAGGTGAACCTGCTCCCGTCGGTGCATACACACCGCACCTTGCGCCTAATACTGTCAATCTGAGCATGTACTGTAGATAACCAATCCATGCCCAAGATGACGTCATAAGGCCTCGATGCCTCAACAAGAATATCCAAGCCAAATATCTTGCCTCCTAGAGTAAGCTCACACTGCCGGCACCAATGCGTAATCATCAAGTCTGCTCCCGTAGGAGTCTCTAGCCATAAGGATCGAGCCAATGGCTCTGTCGGAATCTCCGAGCTCCGAACAAGGGCAGCGACAATGAAATAATGATGTGCTACTGTGTCTATAAGAACTGAAGCCAGGGTGGAATAGACACAGATAGTACCTCGAATCATCTCTGGAGCGTCGTGGTTGTAGGCCTCCGCTACCTGGAGTTGTGCCTGTCTCTGCCCGCCAGCTCCCTGTGGTCGGGGTGGACCTCTTGGTGGTGGTGGTGGTAGAGCCTGAAAGCGTCGCCCACCACCTACTGCTCGGCCAGCTCCTCTGCCTCATCCTCCTGCTCCCTGCGGACCGCCATGGTCAACCATTTGCCTCTTCCTGGGTGGTCCCTCAACCGTCTGCTGCTCCTCGGCACGACGAGTCAGGCAGTCATGAGCCATGTGGCCCTGCCCGCCGCATGCGTAGCACTGTCTGCCTCTCGGAAGACTGGCTCTGCGCTGAGTCTCCCACACCTCTGAGCTAGTGTCCTAAGGTTGTCTGTCCGAGGGTCTGGTCTGCCTGGACCCATGTGTCATCTGTCGACTACTAGCTACAGAAGACTCTGTTACGTGCCGCCCTACGGTAGGTCTCGTCGTAGGTGTAGACTCAGCAAGAAAACTCTCGATGAGAAGGGCTCACTCCAGTACCCCTGCCTGTGTCGGAATGCTGAGGGAGATCAGCGATGCCCTGATCTCCTTGCTCAATCTCTGCGCAAAGGTCCGGGTCCGGAAGAATGGGTCACGTACCATGTCCGTCGAATAGTGCGAGAGATCATTAAATCTCGCCGAGTACTGGGCAACCGTCAAGCTGCCCTGGCGCAGTTGTAGTAGCTCCCAGATGCGAACCGCACGGAGGGTGGCTGGGACGAACTCCGAGCGGAATAGTCTCTCAAAGTCTATCCAGAGGAGAGATGCATCGTCGTGCACCTGGAGCATCATGCTCATCATCTGCCTGCTGCCACGTGCAGGAGACTCGCTGCAAAGATCACCATGAGGTCTGCTGGTGTCCCTACCAAACAGAAAATGAGTACAACTGCCTCCAGCCAATCCTCGGCTGCCTGAGGGTCCATCTCCCTGTGGAACCTAGGCGGTCGCTGACGCTGAAACTCGTGCAGTGCACTAAGGTGACGTGAACCATCAGCGGTTGGGGCTGGTAGCATCGGTGGATCGGCAGGTAGCGGTACCGCTGGTGCCTCTGCTGTCAAAGGGCCCTGTACCGAGGCCTCGTCACTCGGTGGGCTATCGTCACGTACGACGCTCGGAACCCTAGCTGGCTGCCGTTGTGGGGCCATCCTGAAAAGAAATAGGTGCGCCATGGTCAAACAGTATACCTGGTGAGCTGACATAAAGTAATCACAAATAAAACTTGAAACACACATGCAATCAATGATTCTGTGCATTAAGTCAGAAATCAAAAGTCAGGGTCCTAATGTACGGATACATTGGTGGCCGCACCAACACTGGACTTCCTGTACTGATAACTACACCCAATACTCTTAAAATTATTTCTTCACATAGATGAAAGATCAGAGTCCAATGTTCTGTGGTATAACTGAACCTCCATATAATAGTAATTTGTCACGACCTGTCCTCGGGGCCCGTGCCGTGACTACCCCAAGTCCGCCTTCCATAGGCCAGGGGCTGGCGACTAGCACCAAGGCGTAATTCTCGATAAAAAGGGAATGCATTTCCTTTGTAAAGTAAACAACACCATAGAGAAAGCAAGATGAAGTAAACACTAAGTAAAATTTGGGTATAATAGTAAGTGCGGAAAAGTAAGTGGGCCAGAATACAAACCCACCTGAAATTAATGTACAACTGAAAAAGGGAGTACAACAACTAAAAAGTAAAGCCGCAACGTTGAGCCGTCCACTGAAAGTCCCACCTGAAGGGTGGGTACATATAGCCTCCACAGCTCCTCAGGTCCAGCCTTCCGCTCCAAGTACGTCTCGCCCAGTGGTCCACCTCCAGGTACCGACCTGCTCCTCGTGCCTCATCCACGATCAGCGATGTCCGTCGTCTGCAACCAACACAACGTAGTGCAGGCATAGCCCGTGCAGGGGTGAGTATAAGCTACTCAGTAGGGACCCCGAGACCCCGAAGGTCTCCCAGAATCCACAAAGGATAATCCACAAAGGAAAGAAACAATCACGAAGTAACATCCGACACTACTTAGGTATATGCCCATACATATACTTAAGTCATCAATTCTCGTTCGGCTCCAACTTCCAAGCTCAAGTAAAACCCAGTCCACGTAGGAAATCACAATCCGATCCACACAGGAAAGAATAACGTAATCCACACAGGATATCAAGTCCATATTATCGATGATAAGGATTGAAAGTCAAGATTCATCTCACATAGGTATACTTCTTAGTAAGACGATAGAGATGATCAGATGTAGCCACTAATTCATCTAAGCTGTCGGACCCACACAGGATCGATAGGTACTAACCCCCGCAATGACCCACAAAGGATTGATAGGTAACTAACCGCCACAATGACCCACACAGGATCAGACCCACACAAGATCTGTAGGGGTTGGCCCACACAGAACCGCTGAGCGCTGAACCACACGGGATCTGATCCACACAGGATCGGTAGCACTGATCCACGTAGGATCTCTGAGCGTTGTAGTCATCACCGTCAAATCCACGGAGGATTTCTGTACAGTCGTCATCGTCGTCGCAGTCGCAGCCAGCTCTAGGGTTCCCGCACACAGAAAACTTGTTCAGGAGGGTCCGCTCCATGAGCCGAGGGGCTGATACATCAGCTGAAACGTAGTCTGAAGTTGATGTATCCAAAAGTTCCATATCGTCAACAGAAACTCAACGTCATAGATGGCGCGTCAATCGGACGCCCGGTCTGAGAGTTATTGGATTTTTCGTCCCAGGGGCCCGGTTGGTTTTTAATTCAAAACCAACCCGACCGTACTCCAACTGCGTCCAAACCTCAAGCGGAGTAAGACAAAAGGTCTGTCTCACTAAGAGGAATCAATCAAAGTTGACGACACATCAATCGGACGTCCGGAGCTCAAGTTATAAGCGTTTCCGCTCTGAGGGCCTTGTTGGTATCGTGTACGAACCAACCTGGACAAATCCAAAGTTCTCCAAAACCTTGAGTGTATTATACTGAAACGACCGTCTTGATCCAAGGATCGCATCGCAGCTGACGGTACATCGATCGGAGGTCCTCGCCCCAAGTTATGGGAAAAAGACCGAAAGAGGACCAGTATTAGGTGGTTCGGGCCCGGTCTGACCCGGCCCGCTTGGGCGCGGCCCGGCCTGCGCGGCCCGGCCCGGCCTGGGTGTGGCCCACCTGGGCGCGCTCAGCCTGTTCTGGTGGCCAGGTGGCTCGGCCGTAACGGCTGAGCATAGGGGGTGCGGGGGGGGGGGGGGGGCTGCCCCCCGCCAGTTCGAAACTGCGGCCCCCATGAGGGGGGGCCGCTCCTGCTGGACAGCCAGGGGTTACAACCCCCAGCGCTTCTCGGAAGCCAGACGGCCCGGCTGGCCGGCCGTGCTGCTGCCACGGGACCCCACGGTCCTGCCCTCCTGCTCCGGCGCCGGCGGCCAGAAACCGGACGTCGCTCCCTGCTCCGCCGCGTCCTATGGTCACGGGCTTGGTCCATCCGGTGCGGCGCGATGGCACTGTGCCCCTTCGTCGCGGCCCCGCTCCGGTCACGGTGCCTTTATGGTTCTCTGGCACGGCGCGACGATGCCACAATTTAGTTCATCTTCAATGGCGCGGCGCGACGGCGCCGCGCTTCTCTGCCCTTCCTTTAATATTTTCCATGTGGTGCTTCGGCACCGCGTTGCCTTGCTCGTGCCGCAAACAGTATCAAACAACCAAAGGGGAGAGGAGGGTTGGCCATGTTCTTGCGGTCTGACCTCCTCCCGTTATTGCGATAACAGGCGGCCCAAATAAGACGATAAGTCAACGATGAAAGTAATCAAGAACAAATGAAATAACAATCCCCCTACCTCGAGCGTAATCGTCGAACGAGGTTGTCATGGAAAGGGACGTCGTAGAATTGATCGTCGCGGAAGAAGGCGGATCGTCGTGTCGCGGAGGAACGGTGTCTCCCTTCCTTTGACGCGGAAAGAAGGAACGAGGTGATGTGTGTCGGGTCATCGATCTCTGAGGAAGGCGTCTCCCACCGTCGTCCATCGTCGGAGGTCGGCGTTCTTCGCGTTCTTCATCGAGGGGGAAGAACTTCAAGAACATGAGAAAATTCTCCCAAGCCTCTCACAACCCAACAACTCTACTAAAATAAGAGTTTGTCTTATTTTATTTCTGAAGCCATGCGTTTTGAAATTCAAAAATGAATCAATCAATTAAAATGAATTAATTGAAATGTTTAAACTGCCCAATTTAATAGAGGCATTTCATAAAGAGAAAAACGCAAGGGTTGACTTCCACTTATTTGGGGTGTGTGTGCGTTACCTTAATAAAGGAGGGGGGTGAAGAAAAGAAACGGTGGGGCTTGTGTGAGACCCACCTCACAAATATCCTACCTTGTGGGTAGGATATTGTGGGTCCCACTCCAATCAATTAGCTTAGGTTAAACAACTTTAAGTAAAATAAAAATTGGTCGCACCATTTTTATTTTATTCCTCTACTTAACCCAAAAATTTAAAAACCACACCCGAGCAAACGCAACTCCGGAAAAGGTGTTTCTAAGCAATTATCGGCGTTGCGATTCCATCGGTGCCCTCGGAATTCGATTCCGAGCACCGGTTCAAAAGTTAAAAAACCTGCTAGTTCGTTCACTGAACGTACAAGCTAAACTTCAGAAAATGATTCCAGGCACACCAGGCCTCGGAATCAGGTGCCGTCCAAAACTGCGTTCTTGTAAAATCCCAAAGAAAATTAAGAAAAAATTTCTCTTGAATTTTACGGGTCTTTACAATTGGGACCATAGGTTCTTGATGATTCCTTGGGGGATCACTGGGAGGATAAAAAATGAATAAATCATATAGGATGGATTGGGACAGAATGTAAAAGGATAAATTGGTGTTTATATATGAAAAAACTGGAGGGTTTGTTTAATAATTTCTGAATATAGGCCTTCGAAATCAAGGTTGCGAAAAATGAAAATCAATGGGATTGAAAATGGAAATTGCTCAGGGTTTAGGTCCCTTGGGATATATTTTCTTTTATTTTAACCCACAAGAACCTATCATCAAATAATATTACTTACTTTGGAATTGAAAATTAATGATTACTTATAATTTTTTCATGTAAAAGTTTTCATTTTTAACTTTGGAAAGTAAATTGCAGTTTTTTTAATTTATTACTATATAATAAAATAAAATAAATTTATAAAATAAAATACTTTATATCATGGATCCTAGTTAATTAAATATTTTATCATTATGAAAAAATTAAAAAGTCATTAAACTTTCCGGAAACCTCATTCTATATATTTATTATTCTATGTAAAAAAAATTAGAAAAATATCATAAATCCACCCTAACCTAATTTTGATGTGCTAGATTAAAACATTATATTTATATTATCAATACAATACTATATATATGAGAATAATTACTTTTAAATAAGAAAATATTTATATATTAAATAATTAGTGGGTTAAAAATGAATAGTAAAATATCTTACACTTAAAAATTTTCAATGACATAATGAACTATTTTATCATTAATATTTAATAAGTTTATTTTTATCATACTATTTAATGAAAATAATTACTTTTCATAAAACCATAGTTTATTATAAAAAATATACATCCTTTTTGAAAAGTACAATTTGTGGAAGAAAATTCAATTTACCAAATTCCTTCTCAATTAAACCATTTCTTTATTAACAAAAAATATATTTATAATTGAATATATGGAATAAAAAATTGTTTATTCAAAGTAATTAGACATTAATTATATAATTCTTTCACACATAACCTGTAATTTCACCTACATACACCTTTATAGTAAGTTGTATGATGTAGTTAGATTTGGGGGGTGTGTCATCTACCATCTACCACGTGTTATTCTCTACTAACAAGAAAATCTCCCATAGGTTATTTTATTCTATCTTCCCTTTCTAGAGGGTTTATTGTGCTTGTTCAATGGAAAAACCCAATGATGATTCCTCTCTGCCATGTTCTCACAAATGGGCTTCAAATGGCACAACTCTACTGTTTATGGAAAATCCATTTTTCATTATGTATCAATTATCCATTGATATTATTAATTATAAAAAATAATTAGAATAGTGAAATTATTACCTTGACTATGGTTTCCAGGGGTCATACTGAACAACCATAATATTTGACCAATAATAATATAACAGTTGAATCTTGATGGTCACATTTTCCTTTAGACTATTTAAAAACTAATTAATTATTAAAGGGATATTTTTATGTTGTGTATAATATAATTTAAATCAATGTTTTTGGAGACAAATGTTAGTAAAATAATATAGGTAATTACATTCATCTCCCATACTAAATTTCATCCCAAAAAATTCAAGTCATTCCTTATGTTGAGAAATATTTGGTGTACTTCTGTCTCATTGTATCTTTTAGTTCCAATGTAACTTCTCATATTTATGGTTCATCTGTAAAACATTGAAAAGGTGGTTAGTCTTATTGAGTAGAACCTTGTCTCTGGGATAAAATACCTCCATCAAAATCTCTTTATAAAAGTGGACATGTTCCAGCAATACCACCTCCAGATTTCATAAATGTGAGGGGTTAATTATGTACTTACTCAAGAGAGATACATGGAATATAATTAGAACTTAACAATTTTTTTTGTGGTTCTATAAGTAGATTGGAATCTTCTCCTATGTGGTAAAGAATGTCCTAGGGGACAATGTACTTTGATATACACTTTAAATTCTTCTCAAACCTCACAACTCTCTTCCATGGTGATATTTGAAGGAAACATTTATCACCAAAATCATAGTCCAAGCCCATTTGATGGTTTTGAACATATATATTCTTCCAACACTGATCTACTTTATTATGTGTTTCTAGTTATCATGATCATTTTATGTCTTCTCTTATCCATGATGAGGCCCAATAATATTTTTTCTGACAAAAATCATCCCAACATGTTGGTTGTATATATAGCTTCCCTTGTAGAGCATCATATTGTTCCATTTGAATACTCTAGTGAAATATGTTTTTTTATGTGAACTCAACTAACATGAGTTTTTGATCCCATACCATTTAAATTCCATTGATCAACTACTTCGATTTTCCAAATCTATATGAATAGTTCTTTCATATTGGCCATTAGTTTGAGGGGTGATAGGTTGAACAAAAATACAATTTAGAATTTATATTATATTGTATAACTATCATATATTTTGATGTGAAACGTGGATCATGATCAGAAATAATAGATAATAGAACCACATAAACCCTCATCAGATCCTATATATAAATAAAGGAAAGATGGTCAAGTGGGAAATCATACTATATAGTGATGAATTGGGATGTATTTCCATGTCAAACATTTGTAACCCATATCACATTGTTTCAATTGGATTTTCTGGGGAGTGAAATTAAATTTTCCATAGTGACATTATCCCACATCCATGTTGGTATGAGTAATGGTTGTAATACCCCTTATTAAAGTTATCACATTTCCTTCACCCACTGATTACCATTCACCTTGAAATGTAGTCATCAATCTCCCTTTTAATGATATCCCACCATTATGGATAACGAAGTCCCAAAATATTTTAATGCTTCTATAGTGTGTTGAGAATATAGAACAATGATATTCTTCTATTAGTTCATTTATTTATATAATAGATGTGACACATATCCTTGTAAAAAGTTTTATTACATGATCTTAATCAATAATGAATTCTAAAAAAGATTAATTATTTAGAGCTTCTATATTATTTTGTAAGAGATGATCTTTTGTTCATGTTTTCTTGATCATCCCTGGTAATGATTGTTGTTAAATGATATGGATTGGGATTGATGATGTACCTTTACCATGATTACTATGTCCTACCTAACTATGTACTTGATCAATGTATATCATTGAACCCTCATCATTTCCATCACAATAGGTTCTTTCCTACATAATGAATTAGTGACATTTTTTCTCTTCTCAGATGAAAAGAAATGGAATATCATAGTCTTTAAGAAGTTACAACATTCTCCTATGTCTCATGTTAAATTCCTATTTCATGAAAATATTCTCCATCTCATGTGGTCTATTTATATAACACATTTATATCTATAAATATATTCCCTCCATATATTAAGTGAAAATAATAATGGAATCTAGATCACGGTCATGTGTATGATAATTCGGCTAATACGGCATTAACTGCAAAAATTCATAAGCAAAAAAAAACCCCTTTTCATAATTATACACCCCATCCATTTTATAGATTCATATAAAAATATAGTGAATCCTTCTCCAATAGTGGTTTGAGTTAACAGAAATACAATGACCAATCTATTCATATTCTCTTGGAAAATATTTCCACACTCATTCATTTGGATGAACATATCCATTTTTAGTTAACATGGTTTGTGGGTTAGAATGTCTTGTATCTTTTCTCGCAATTATATAAGAATATTCTAATAAAATATGGAAACTAGAAATATAATTCACTTTTTTAGGTTGAGGCCACTATTTTAGCACCTTTTCCTTGGAAGGTTCAACAAAAGTTCATCTCTTACTATGTTCCGTAAGAAAGAATAATTTTTTGAAAAAAAATCACTTTGCTGAATTTTTTAAATTGACTATCATTCCATAAGGATTTAAATATAACCCTTATATGATTCTCATTATCAACATGATTTTATTAATATATCATAATATCCTGAATAAAAGCTACCCTAAATATAAAAAGGTATTCCCATAAGACTACATTCATAAATTTATTAAATATAACAGGAGAAAGAGTCATGATGAAGTGGATAAAAACATAATCTCAATGACTACATATTGTTCAGAAGGTGGTCTTTGAAATATCTTTTTTTTCTCCCCCAATTATGACAGCAAGACCAATGATCAACATTGGATAAGAATTGATCCCCATGAATCTAGTCAAATAAATCCTCAATCTTTGGGAGGTGTATTTTATTTTTCATTGTGATCCTGTTATTCTCTCTATAATCAACACATAGCCATATGGATCCATACATCTACATCATAATGAGAATTGGTTCACATCAATGAGACATAGTTGGTAGGGAAATCCCCTTCTCCAAAATAACATGAATTTGATTATATAATTCCTCCAGCTCTCAATTTTCAAATATATATGTGATGTTTGATATCAGCATGGATTGAGGTATGAGTTCAAGGAAGAAATCTAATTATCTTTCTGTGGGAGGTCTTGGTAACTTCTCATGGAATACATCGGTTTATTACTCAAGGAGGGTGAATTTAATTATACTTTTATTTCCTTCCTCGTCCTTAATGATCACATACATAAAGAAGTCTACGAGAGGAGATTCCAAACAAATCAATTGTTGGGATAGCTCTCCATTGAAATTAATTCTAGGTTTTCCATTGAATTATACACATATTTATTTCATATTTTATTGATCATAAGAATAAATTTTGAAATCTCGTTTATCCCTAAAATAATGTATAATTACATTATAGGAATGAAAACTATATTTGCGATGATATTATTTCCAAATCCCATACTAGTGTTTTTATATATTGTTTTTTCTTGTATAATCCATCTTGGAGACCTGATTGATAACTATATTTCATGGAGTTCATGGATTTATTCTATACAAAATTGGAGGTAATAATAGAATGTTTATAACTAAAATCAAAAAAATTAATTGATTGATTTGAGAGAAGAACCATAGTACATGCCACCATGAATCATTATACTTCACGCTAGGCCGACACTGTCTTCCCATTATAATTAGTGTAGAGATATTGAGGCTTCACCTCACCGTGATAGTTACATGATATATGGACATCTCTTCCACACATGTTAACATCTTCCCCTACCAGGAAATATGTTCACCAAATTATTCATTCCACATATGTTTCATATATGAAGTTTCGCAAACCTTCCTATTGTTTCATGATCATAGTTTCTCTCAATGTTTAGTTCTAAATATCTAATGTTTTATAGAAATTTTTGTGACTACTACAACTCTCCAAACACCATCTCATCATTCATAGAACTTTGTACTATATCCTAAAAGATATAATTGTCTCTATTGGCATGATTCTTCCATATAAGGGGTTTTATTCGACCAAATAATATATCATCCTTTCGATTAAGATCCATAATTTACTTAGAGGATTAATGATATTATCTTTTAAAGTCCAACTAATAGCTTCTCCCATATTTATATTCCTTTTAAAATAGATCTAGTAATTTTGTCTCAATTTTGATTCACATCAAGGGTGAAAATATTTATCGAATGTGGATACCCTAAAGTCATCAAAATCCATTCACTACAAAAAATGTCTTATACCAACAAGAATTTATTGATAGATAATATATCTGTTGGTAGAAATGAGTAATTCCAACAGATATTAAGTTTTATTAGTATTGATTTTATGTACCATCACTTGTTTTTTTTCCAATAGATATATTTGTTGGTATTGATCTTTTAACACCAACAAATATTTTACCAACAGTTAAATCTATTACTTTTTTATGCTAATACCAACATTTTATTACTAACAATTGAATCTATTATTAATAATAACTATTACCAACAAATATTTTTTCCTTCAACAAAATCTTTCACAATACACCATTCAATGATAATAAAAATTAGGAGAAACTAATTTTTTATATATATTATTATTTTTATGAACAAATTCAATATTTAATTTTAGAGGGTTTATTAAAAAAAATTATTAATTGATTTTGATTTTCAGTTTTCTCTAATTATCAATAGTTGTGATATTTTCTAATGTTTTTCATTTAATAATCATTTCAACACTTTTCATAAAAAAACTTAATCATTACGATATTTAAATTTAATAAACATAATAAATATAAACATGACAATCAATACAAAAATAAATAAAAATAATAAAAATATAAGTAATTGATAAATAATATTCACATATTGAGTTTTTTATAATATTAATTCAATATTCACATATTGAATTTAATATTTATTATATTTATTTATAAGAAACTAGTAAGGAGTATTTAAAGTTTGAAATTTTATTTATTTGTTATATTTTTTTATATAGTAATATTTTATATATATTACATATATTATATATTGTAATTATTTAATTTTATAAAGTTAATAAATTTTCTATTTTCATATAAACTTATTATAGTTTTAATATAAAATATTAAGTGTAATTTGATATTTTATTTATGTAAATTATAATATGTGGCTGAAATGATATATTTTAATAAAAGGAAAATCTGCTACCCCTTCCTCGTCTCCGCCCGTGCCCCCGCCTCACCGTCTCTACCTCCAAGCCTCTAGCTCCCCGGTTTCCCAGATTACCGCATCCATCTCCATCCTAGGGTTTTCTTCATAGTCCTTCCCATTTTCGGCCCTCAGCTCCATCCCACTACACACTTTTTATTTCCCCGATATACATCTTAGGGATTCTGCATTTCTCCTCGATGTTGCCTCCGACACGTATTAGCAGAACACACATTCAATCTGGGTTGCAAATCAGAGATCATGGATTCCCATGCCACGGATTTAATGATCATGGGTAGTGGGATTCTGAAGAATTTCTCCGATCTGAGCTCGAATGTATACATATGAATTCAACTTGGGACAGTTATTCTCGACGACTGCGCATCTTCTCCCCTCGGCGCACAAAATTGCTCTTGATATGGTTCGATTTAGTTCTTTCCAGGAGGTTTCTTCTATTGGCATGAGCGGTTATCTCCTACTGAAGAGATACAAGTTTTTGAGACCCCTAGAAACGTTCCCTCTGGTGGGAGAACAACCCACGCTCTTCCAAAAGCGGGCGGTATTTCGTAAGCATTTGGCTGATAAATATGGAGCCAATTTTGGGGTTCTAGGTTCGGAGAAAAATAAGGGAGACGAATAAGAGAAGGTTACCATGAGAAGGAAAAACTACAACATCGATAGTATGGACGAACCAAGCATTGGGGGATTGGGGAAGAATTATGCTTCCGATGACATGATCGATAGCTATTGGATGGATGATGGAAGGATGAAATGTGGAACCAGATCGAATGAGAACTATACGGTTAGGGAAGGAGATGAGAAGGGGAAGAATAAGGTTCTTCTGGCCAAGAATATGTTGGCGGAGAGGCAGCATCATGAGAAGCGTAATGATATGCTTTACATTCTACGATCTATTGTCCCAAAGAACAACAAGATGTATCGTGCTTCAATCATTTAAGATGCCATTGAGTACTTAAATATACTCCTCCAGAAGATCAATGATCTACGCAATGAATTGGAGTCGGATCCTACATGACCTAGAGTGACTCCTACAACAAGATTCCACCCATTAACTGTAACGCCCCAGATTTTATAAACTGGTTCAAGTAAACAATGTTGTGCTTGTTAATGATGTCTCTTGTTTATTCCTTTTTATGGTTTGTGTGGTGATAAAGAATTCGAGTAGAAATCAAACATGAAGAATACGATAAACTGTTATATATTTAAAAGATACATTACAACAAGACCCATCTAATTGAAAGTACCCTGCACAAGACCTAACACGGTCACAGCAAGACTACAAAGAACCACAACACGGGCAATCGGATAGTCGTCATCTTCAGGATCCATCAGGGTGAAAAGTATAACCACCAGAATCACCGCGCACGCACTCAGCACCAGAGGTATGAGAAGAGCCATCCGCCAAGGGTCCGGTGTTTTGAAAAATACAAGACATCCTACCCCCTTGCTTTTATAATGGACCTCTAAAATGAATATGACCGTTTTTTTGACCATTGGGTTCCAAGGGACAAAGAGCATCTTTTTATAAAATTTGGTCTTTATTACGCTTTTACAATATTATGGTATTTCGATATTTTAATAAGTACAAAATATTAGAGTTATATCTTCAATTATTAAAATAAAATATTATTCTTGCAAATGAATCTATTTTGATCATGATGATATTTATATGATGGAAAACTTGGCATTCTTTTAAAATGTGTCGAACATCAAGTCTACAGCGGTATCAGCAATAAATGAAAAAAAATGTATCTTTTCGGATCTCTAAAACTATGTGTTTTAAATTAGAGAAAAACTACGGGTCTTTTAAACAAAATTTTATCAATAAACAAGTAAAGCAAGTTATAAATTGGATTTTTAATGGTTATAAGATCATAGTAGTTATAAAAGTGTTGTATTAAAAATATATATATATATATTTTTAAAAAAGAAAATAATAGATATATCAAATAGTATCATTTGTTTACATAAACTAAAATGGGATTTTAGTTTTATGAGTTAAAAAGTACTTATTAAATATTATACAAATTCCAAATTTACCGGTTATATATATATATTGCGAAGTAGAATAATTTTAGCATTTATTAAACTGGTTTTTTTTATACAACACGCAACCCAGGCCATCTCGCGCCCCCAACCGCAGCCGTCCGATCTCGCGATGTCGGATCCTGACCGTCGTTTTTTTCCTTTCTCAGCCTTCACGTTGTCTTCAACCTCGCGTCGAGGTCCCACGAACCGGTACCTGGATTGCCCGAGACGCCTCCTTCACCACTGCTAGGTTGACCCTCGCACACCCCACCTACCTAGGACGCCATAGGATCGGCCTAACCCCTGGATCATCTTCCTTTAAGAACTGAGAAACCCCGGTGAAAACAGGACCTCCGGAGCCAACCCGCGCCACCGCGACACCAGAGCTTCTCCTAGTTCACCGGCCACCCAGCAAACCTCCGGCGAGCTCCTCTCTTGAGCTGTAAGGGTGCCACTTTTGTGTGTTTTCCCCTCACCCATGCTTCTCGTTTGTATATACATGAGTATATATATACGCCTTATAGTAAAAGGAATATATATATATATATATATATATATATATATACTCCACGATAACCGTTCTTCTATCCAGAGGACACCAAGGGTGTTTACCCTCATGGGGTACACCCGTTTCTTTTCCTTCTTGTATGAGTATATATAGTAGAAAACCTAGAATAAACCCCTAGGTGTAATCGGTTCCATGCAACGTATATATATAAACGTATAAATTTTATATAATTGTAACACCCCTTGTTTCAAAAAGAAACAGGGTGTGTGTGGTTTTGGATTGGTGTTTCCCTAATATGATTTTGTTTAATTTGAGTTTTATTTTGTAACCGGGGTGATGCAATAGGTGTATTAATATAATTACATATATATATATATATATATATATATATATACATATGTATATACATAACTCCAACCCGATTATCTTTAGGGTATCGAAGATTATTCAGTATCTTTTCACTAAGAATTATTCTTTTGAAAGGGTATTTCTAAACTCAATTCCTAGCATGTATGATTTTATGTAAGCTGCATATATATATAACAATATATTTATATAAGGTTATGTGTTGGAATGGAAATCGGTTTTGATTTTTAAGAAATGGATACTTATGTTTCAAAAATATTTTGAATGCGAACTTGAACTTTGGTTTAAGTACAAATATGTTATAGTTAAAAACAAAGTTTTTTTTATAGTTTCATGAAACATTTAGACCCCCATAAGGTTCTGATTTTTAAACTGAATAGGTGATAAGCAGTTGGAGGTTTTCAGATTTTAAGTGAACCATGTTTATTTTATGAGAAAACATATATATATATATACATATATATATATATATATTGTGTATATATCCCTATGTATGTATGTTTTTTTTAAGAATAATATCTGAAAACCCTAGTTTCAAGAAATGGTTATTAATATTTCTATGCATGTAGAATTTTAGTACTTGTCTATGCTGTTTTATATTTCTGTGACTAAGGGTACTCCAATGAACTTGATTAAAGTCACCCTTGAAATGATTTGTGTTTTTTTTCAAAAGGATATGCCCTTGACTGTTTTAAACTTGCATTAAAAGGATATGGATTTAAGGGTTATGTTAATGTGTAGAAATCCTCTATTATTTTTATACCAAACTCGTTGCAATGATTTTTAGTGGGCAGAGTGTAACATCAAATTCTATGACCAGAGAAGAATAATAAATAATGAAAGATAATATTTAAAAGTGGTTTATTTTCAAGTGTCAGAATTTTGAAGATTGCAAGTGTTTAATATTTTTATACCAAGCATGCCGCAGTAATTCTTAGCGGATGGAGATTTGTTGCAAGTACTATGACCTGTGAAGTACAATATTTAATGCCAAATAGTTCTTTTCCATGCACTGGAATTTTAGAAACTCATCATTTAATAACCCTTGGGAGCAAGTCTCTCACATTCATCATTTTATGTGCTTAAATAATTGTTCTACACACATAGTATGCTTGCTTAACCATGCCTTCTTTTATTCCATATTTTCATGTTTATCTGTCATATCATGTATTTGTAAACCAGTTATGTAATTGTTACCTTATTAATATTATTCATGCATATGACTCAACATGAAGAGGAACTAAGAACTAATTACCCAAAGTGGTATGAGACACCTTGGGTAATGAGAAATGAAAATGGTATTACCCAAAGTGGTATGGGACACCTTGGGTAATATGAAATGAAAATTAAATATTCAAATTGGTATGAGACACCTTGAATATCTGACCCTATCAACATGTGAGAAATGTATGGGACTACCCGGAATGGGGTCCGGTAAGAAGAAAACCCTCCAGGTTGGGGACTGGTTAAAGTAAGCCCTCCGGGTTGGAGACCGGTAAAAGTAAGCTCCTCGATGCATCGATAGTTCTCGAGACAGTCAGATTGGGTTTTTACCCTTAGGTCATGGCACAAGGCCTTGACACAGAGATCATGAGTCCTTCAGCATACATTTCTTTGTTTATGACCAACCTAGTGTTTATTCCGATTAGAGGAATAACCTTGGTTATAGAACCTTACCTATGAGTATCAGATAAAAAGAGAAACACAAGACATATGATATGGCAATGTTGATGCATGACCAATTTCTTTTCCAGAACTTCATTTCAAATGTTGTATTTAAATTATCATGTCATAATGTGCATTCTTGATGTTCATACACACTTTCCTTGTTTATGGACACTTTACTTCATGCAACCCATGCCTTTTTATTATTATGCTTATCTTGTTTACTAAGTGGGTTGACGCTAAGTGTTTTAGTGCATACGTATGAAGTACTTTAACTCTGATATATCAACCTTGGTTTAGTCTTGAAGTTTTTCTTTTAAAACTTTCTAAGTATGGAAAAGTATTTTTTTTTTCAACGTAGTTTTCAAAAGCTGTATTTAAGTATTTTAAAAAACCCCTTACTGAGTTTTTCAATACTCACCCTATGTTTTATGTTAAATTTTTTTACAGGTTGATAGAGCCTTTCCTAGACTTAGATGTTTGTTCCTAGCTCAGAAAGTAAAGAAGCAAAGCTGTTGTCTCTGATTCTCCAGGATCTAAACCAGAAAGTTCCTCCTGATGGGTTATGATGTGTGACTTATTTGTTTCATTTGTGCGAAATAAATTGCACACCATAACCGAAACACCGACACCGGGCTACCGGGGTCGGGGCATCATAGTTGGTATCAGAGGAATGGTTTAGGCAACCTTGGAAAATTATGACAACACAAAAACATTAATAATGTTTTACTAAGTAGGGTTTGTTCTTAAACTTTTCAGATGGCAAGACAGCAAACCACGCCTAGACTCTTGACTCTCCCTACAGAAATCATAGAGGCTATTGTAGCAAAATCCTGCTCAACAAGTTATCAACCTTTTGTTAACTTACGACTCACGTGCAAAACCCTCTATGAAATATCGAAAAGCTCGAATGTCCTTCGAATCTTCCGAGGGTCAGAAGTTGTGTATAACCTAATGGCTAGTGCGCTGTTTGAGAATTATAAAAAGAAAGGGAAGTACTATGAGGGACTTTTCCTGTGTTTCACCATGAACAATAAATGGTTGGCCTTCCCGGCATTTGGAGAAGCTGCAAAGCAGTTGGACTTCCGCACAGTATTTATGTACCAAATCCTGTGCTTCAGCATGCTTGGGGAGCTCTGTGATTTTGGATCTTTCCTAGAATACTTCAATTATGAAATGGTTCGAGAGATCTTTAGGAACCAAATCCAAGAAGATGTCTCGAAGCTTGATGTCACTCGTTCCCATCTCTGGAAAACCACCTGTATCAAGCGGGAGCTTGGCTTCAACCACGATCCACTTTGCCAAAAATGTATTTGGGAAGAGGAGACCCACAAGCTCTGTTCAGCCCTGGGGATTGAGTTGAATAGTAACTTCCTCCATGGGCCTTGGAGGTAAAGGGACACCACCAAGGGTGACAGAGAAGCTGGGTGAGTAATTCAGTGTTTGTACGCCGATCGAATTGCGGGGACGCAATTCTTTTAAGAGGGGGATAATGTAACGCCCCAGGTTTTATAAACTGGTTCAAGTAAACAATGTTGTGCTTGTTAATGATGCCTCTTGTTTATTCCTTTTTATGGTTTGTGTGCTGATAAAGAATTCGAGTAGAAATCAAACATGAAGAATACGATAAACTGTTATATATTTAAAAGATACATTACAACAAGACCCATCTAATTGAAAGTACCCTGCACAAGACCTAACACGGCCACAACAAGACTACAAAGAACCACAACACGGGAAATCAGATAGTCGTCATCTTCAGGATCCATCAGTGTGAAAAGTATAACCGCCAGAATCACCGCACACGCACTCAGCACCAGAGGTATGAGAAGAGCCATCCGCCAAGGGTCCGGTGTTTTGAAAAATATAAGACATCCTACCCCCTTGCTTTTATAATGGACCTCTAAAAGGAATATGACCGTTTTTTTTGACCGTTGGGTTCCAAGGGACAAAGAGCATCTTTTTATAAAATTTGGTCTTTATTACGCTTTTATAATATTATGGTATTTCGATATTTTAATAAGTACAAAATATTAGAGTTATATCTTCAATTATTAAAATAAAATATTATTCTTGCAAATGAATCTATTTTGATCATGATGATATTTATATGATGGAAAACTTGGCATTCTTTTAAAATGTGTCGAACATCAAGTCTACAGCGGTATCAGCAATAAATGAAAAAAAATGTATCTTTTCGGATCTCTAAAACTATGTGTTTTAAATTATAGAAAAACTACGGGTCTTTTAAACACAATTTTATCAATAAACAAGTAAAGCAAGTTATAAATTGGATTTTTAATGGTTATAAGATCATAGTAGTTATAAAAGTGTTGTATTAAAAATATATATATATTTTTTTAAAAAAAGAAAATAATAGATATATCAAATAGTATCATTTGTTTACATAAACTAAAATGGGATTTTAGTTTTATGAGTTAAAAAGTACTTATTAAATATTATACAAATTCCAAATTTACCGGTTATATATATATATATTGCGAAGTAGAATAATTTTAGCATTTATTAAACTGGTTTTTTTTATACAACACGCAACCCAGGCCATCTCGCGCCCCCAACCGCAGCCGTCCGATCTCCCAATGTCGGATCCCGACCGTCGTTTTTTTCCTTTCTCAGCCTTCACGTTGTCTTCAACCTCGCGTCGAGGTCCCACGAATCGGTACCTGGATTGCCCGAGACGCCTCCTTCACCACTGCTAGGTTGACCCTCGCACACCCCACCTACCTAGGACGCCATAGGATCGGCCTAACCCCTGGATCATCTTCCTTTAAGAACTGAGAAACCCCGGTGAAAACAGGACCTCCGGAGCCAACCCGCGCCACCGCGACACCAGAGCTTCTCCTGGTTCACCGGCCACCCAGCAAACCTCCGGCGAGCTCCTCTCTTGAGCTGTAAGGGTGCCACTTTTGTGTGTTTTTCCCCTCACCCATGCTTCTCGTTTGTATATACATGAGTATATATATACGCCTTATAGTAAAAGGAATATATATATATATATATATATATATACTCCACGATAACCGTTCTTCTATCCAGGGGACACCAAGGGTGTTTATCCTCATGGGGTACACCCGTTTATTTTCCTTCTTGTATGAGTATATATAGTAGAAAACCTAGAATAAACCTCTAGGTGTAATCGGTTCCATGCAATGTATATATATAAACGTATAAATTTTATATAATTGTAACACCCCTTGTTTCAAAAAGAAACAGGGTGTGTGTGGTTTTGGATTGGTGTTTCCCTAATATGATTTTGTTTAATTTGAGTTTTATTTTGTAACTGGGGTGATGCAATAGGTGTATTAATATAATTACATATATATATATATATATAAATATATACATATGTATATACATAACTCCAACCCGATTATCTTTAGGGTATCGAAGATTATTCAGTATCTTTTCACTAAGAATTATACTTTTGAAAGGGTATTTCTAAACTCAATTCCTAGCATGTATGATTTTATGTAAGCTGCATATATATATAACAATATATTTATATAAGGTTATGTGTTGGAATGGAAATCGGTTTTGATTTTTAAGAAATGGATAGTTATGTTTCAAAAATATTTTGAATGCGAACTTGAACTTTGGTTTAAGTACAAATATGTTATAGTTAAAAACAAAGTTTTTTTTATAGTTTCATGAAACATTTAGACCCCCATAAGGTTCTGATTTTTAAACTGAATAGGTGATAAGCAGTTGGAGGTTTTCAGATTTTAAATGAACCATGTTTATTTTATGAGAAAACATATATATATATATATACATATATATATATATACATATATATATATATATATATTGTGTATATATCCCTATGTATGTATGTTTTTTTAAAGAATAATATCTGAAAACCCTAGTTTCAAGAAATGGTTATTAATATTTCTATGCATGTAGAATTTTAGTACTTGTCTATGCTGTTTTATATTTCTGTGACTAAGGGTACTCCAATGAACTTGATTAAAGTCGCCCTTGAAATGATTTGTGTTTTTTTTCAAAAGGATATGCCCTTGACTGTTTTAAACTTGCATTAAAAGGATATGGATTTAAGGGTTATGTTAATGTGTAGAAATCCTCTATTATTTTTATACCAAACTCGTTGTAATGATTTTTAGTGGGCAAAGTGTAACATCAAATTCTATGACCAGAGAAGAATAATAAATAATGAAAGATAATATTTTTAAAGTGGTTTATTTTCAAGTGTCAGAATTTTAAAGATTGCAAGTGTTTAATATTTTTATACCAAGCATGCCGTAGTAATTCTTAGCGGATGGAGATTTGTTGCAAGTACTATGACCTGTGAAGTACAATATTTAATTCCAAATAGTTCTTTTCCATGCACTGGAATTTTAGAAACTCATCATTTAATAACCCTTGGGAGAAAGTCTCTCACATTCATCATTTTATGTGCTTAAATAATTGTTCTACACACATAGTATGCTTGCTTAACCATGCCTTCTTTTATTCCATATTTTCATGTTTATCTGTCATATCATGTATTTGTAAACCAGTTATGTAATTGTTACCTTATTAATATTATTCATGCATATGACTCAACATGAAGAGGAACTAAGAACTAATTACACAAAGTGGTATGGGACACCTTGGGTAATGAGAAATGAAAATGGTATTACCCAAAGTGGTATGGGACACCTTGGGTAATATGAAATGAAAATTAAATATTCAAAGTGGTATGGGACACCTTGAATATCTGACCCTATCAACATGTGAGAAATGTATGGGACTACCCGGAATGGGGTCCGGTAAGAAGAAAAACCTCCAGGTTGGGGACTGGTTAAAGTAAGCCCTCCGGGTTGGAGACCGGTAAAAGTAAGCTCCTCGATGCATCGATAGTTCTCGAGACAGTCAGATTGGGTTTTTACCCTTAGGTCATGGCACAAGGACTTGACACAGAGATCATGAGTCCTTCAGCATACATTTCTTTGTTTATGACCAACCTAGTGTTTATTCCGATTAGAGGAATAACCTTGGTTATAGAACCTTACCTATGAGTATCAGATAAAAAGAGAAACACAAGACATGTGATATGGCAATGTTGATGCATGACCAATTTATTTTCCAGAACTTCATTTCAAATGTTGTATTTAAATTATCATGTCATAATGTGCATTCTTGATGTTCATACACACTTTCCTTGTTTATGGACACTTTACTTCGTGCAACCCATGCCTTTTTATTATTATGCTTATCTTGTTTACTAAGTGAGTTGACGCTAAGTGTTTTAGTGAAAACGTATGAAGTACTTTAACTCTGATATATCAACCTTTGTTTAGTCTTGAAGTTTTTCTTTTAAAACTTTCTATGTATGGAAAAGTATTTTTTTTTCAACGTAGTTTTCAAAAGCTGTATTTAAGTATTTTCAAAAACCCCTTACTGAGTATTTCAATGCTCACCCTATGTTTTATGTTAAATTTTTTTACAGGTTGATAGAGCCTTTCCTAGACTTGGATGTTTGTTCCTAGCTCAGAAAGTAAAGAAGCAAAGCTGTTGTCTCTGATTCTCCAGGGTCTAAACTAGAAAGTTCATCCTGATGGGTTATGATGTGTGACTTATTTGTTTCATTTGTGCGAAATAAATTGCACACCATAACCGAAGCACCGACACCGGGCTACCGGGGTCGGGGCGTCATATTAACCCTGAAACTTCCGTCCCACCCATGCTATATCAAGGAAGAACATTTCTCCAGTTCAATGCCTAGACCGAATGGCTAGCAACCTGAAAGGGTTGAAGTAAGGGTCAGGGAAGGATGAGCTGTGTACATACACATGTTTTGTGGTCACAAGCCTGGTCTGATACTGTCCACCATGAGGGCTTTGGATGAGCTTGGGCTTGACATTCAGCAAGTTGTTATTAGCTACTTCAATGGTTTTGCACTGGACATCTTCCAGAATGATCAATGCAAAGAAGGGCTGGATTTTCATCCAGATCTAAACAAGGCTGTCCTCCTAGACTCGGCTGGCTTTCATAGCATACTGTGAATCACCTATGATTTATTAATTGATAGGATTTTTCAACTTCATGTTCTTACTCATGCTCACAATGGATCTTCATGATTCTTGATTAATGGGTTTTCTTTCTTTTTTTAGTGTTTGAGGATCAATTTCAGGACCCACCTTGATCTTCATTTGATCCTTGGATGTTGAGAGGGGTGTTTATTTTGTATGTATTTTGATGAGCCTTGGTAGGGTCATTAATTGATTTATGGAACCTTGTCATATCCAAATCATCTTGGGGGAGGGGTTTTTATGCTTGGACTAATCAGGTTAGTTTATCATCAATTTTTCGACTATCCCTAATTTCAGTGCATCATTAAAATTCCTTGCCTACATTCTCAAATTTCATTTCTTTGCATCTAACAAATTTCCCATTTCATATTTTTCATTGCCTCCTTTCCCAAATTACAGTCTATTATTAACTGTGATATTATATTCTTACTTATATTACATAATTCACTATATATGTTCTTGTTCCATGATTTTTTAAGGGACTGGTGATCCAAACTGTGTATTCATTTCAATTAAGAATGCTTTGATGGATGAAAAGAAGGATCTTGTATAATAATGAGTACCTTAACAGCTTGATGATATTCATCAAGTGTGTAGCGTCCCTTTAATCTATTACTGTATTTTATACATCCATGTGTGTTCCAATTTTTTTAGTTGATATAGATGGACTGTGAAAGGGGTATTCTCCATAGTCTCTTTTAGAAAACTATGAGTGGGTAGCTTAATAGAATTACTAGTTTGGTTTATATTTTGTAGGATGATATAAATTCATGAATGTTTGTATGTTAATAAATTTTACCCGGCTATATTGTTTCCCTTAATCGTTATTGCTAGACAAGGAAAATCTAGGGTGTTGAGATTCCCTATTGAGGTGACCAACTAACACATGAAGGCCTTTATCTCATAATTTCTCTGAAATTTTCGATTTAAACATAATTTAATTTTTTTTAATGACCACCAACATGCTTCCTTTTCTATTAAGATATTAATGTTTCTAAACCATTCATAACAACAAGTTAACCTATACTATTTTTGAATGCCACAATTATATCATTATAAGGAGCATTGATATATGTTTTATGTGGACATAACCATTCCACATGTCTTCAAAATTTTTCATTAATACAACTATTGTATTTCTGCTACTAGTTTCTATTTGTTCATTTCCACTACCTGGAACAAGCATTAAAAAATACATATCTAAAAAATCACAAGAAGATCACCATTTGTATGTTATTATACTAAAGAATTCATCATTATAAAATGTAATATATTTCACATAGCAAGTGAAAATTACTCATTTCCACTCCTGTAAAAGATCTCACAAATCCCAGATTATAACTAAACTAGAAAACAAATGGTGCACTTTTTCCCCTAATTTTCTAGTATTGCATGATGTTTCATTTAGATTAGATATTTTATGTTATTATGGATCATCTTTGATTTTCTATTGGTACTGAATCCAATATTTTTGGAAGGAATATCAAATGTATTTTTTTATTGGTTTTTGGTTTCTTTCACACCTATATGACTATTACATGTATTTTTTTCTGGATTTTTTATTTCTTTAGAAAGAATTTCCATGTTTTTATATCTTATTTTCACATGTTAATGTTTTATGCTTGAAATTTTCAGCTGATGATCATGACCAAACTCATGTATTTTGATGAGAATGACACATTTTTTAGTAATTTAATGGGATCAAGGCTTCTACTATTCATTCAACATGTTTTATTTTGTATTATATATTTTTTTATATAAACAAATTAGTGGATACATTTATTTTGTTATAAGAAGTTCTCAGAAAAGTGATTTAACTTTATTCAATATTATTATTCACTAATTGATATAATTTGGTTGTTTTATAGGGGTTGGGACAGGTGCTGCTTCATAGGGATAATGGCGAAGTTTGGAAAGGTGCTGGGACAATCAGATATGGGATAATGGTGGTGCAATGGAATCAACCATAAAAGATGTGAAAAAAACTATTGGTATTGAGGACATACTTGAAATGGAAATGATGATATGGGAAGCTATCAACTATTTCTTGCTTTTATTTCACCAATACCATCCATTATTACAATTTCTTCATGATTCAGGGGTGAATTATACAATTATGATTCAAACAATTTGGAGAATTTTCAATGATACCTACAGGATAGACCATGGCTTCGTACATCCTCCTCAATTGATTGCACTGACCTGAATTTACATTGCAGGCATTATGAAAGATAGGGACACCACTTTATGGTTTGAAGAGATTTGAATTGACATGACTGTGGTAAAAACATATCGATGAAGATATTGGATTTATATGGCAGCCTCAAGTTGATCACCGATGATTGGATTAATGTCGCCTTCAACAAGATTATGCCAAAGCCCAAAAAATGTTTGATTCGGGATGAGTGGGTGAACTACATGCATGTACCTTAGCAATAACATTCATAGGGGATTTTGGTTGAATATTTTATGGTTTCCAAAGACCCTATTTTTATCCTTTAATCTAAGTTAGTGTAAGTTGATTTTCCAGATCTTTGATGCACTTCTTTATAG
This sequence comes from Viscum album, assembly GCA_963277665.1. Classification (NCBI taxonomy): domain Eukaryota; kingdom Viridiplantae; phylum Streptophyta; class Magnoliopsida; order Santalales; family Viscaceae; genus Viscum; species Viscum album. The sequence continues at coordinate 357,256,216 of OY728126.1, read as the reverse complement.
TTTTCATGGTTTATCATTGGTTGGAAGCTTCATCAGCTTCTTCTTACACTATTCGTCCCTTTAGGGTTGACCATACCTTAGAGATTTGACTTGCTCGATTACATATACATGTTATTTTCTGTTATGATTTGATGCTCTAGTCTTTTCCAACTGGTTACTATCTTGCGGCTAGTTGCAATACTTCTTTAGAAGCTCCAGTTTCACCTATTCTTCAATTTACAACACTGGATGAGGTAGTCTCATGAGGCCTCCTTGAGTGATGGTGATACATGTTTGAGGTTTCTTATCTGTGTATTCATTTCTTTTTATAAGGTTTTATTTTTCACCTACTGTAAGTGCATTGCACCTCATTATTTTTTTAAAACTTTAGGTTTTCATTAATTTCTTCGGACATGAATTGGGTGACCAATTCATGTCACTGTTAAAAAAAATTATTCCTGTCAGATATCTATGTCCCTCCCTCAATTACATATGACATATTTTCTCACCTATTTTCTCATCTGTTTGTGCATTGTTTGGAGCCGGTATGGATGGGGCTAGAGATGTCATGGATGGGATGGAGCTGGAGTTGGCCTGGATTCCTGGAGCTGCTAGGGCTGGAGCTGACATGAATGGGCTGGATCTTCTGGTGCTAGAGTGGCTGGCGATGATGGGCATGAGTTTCTAGTATTGGAGTCACTGATGATGATGGGCTAGAGCTGTTGGGGTGGTTGATCCAACTTGGTGGTGGGGATCCAGCATGGTGGGGGGGGGGGGGAGTTGTCCACCAACTAAAATTGGGGGGGGGGGGGTGCAAGGTTGATTAGCGAATGAATTGGGGAACAATCTTATGTGGGGATCCAACAGGTTCCATTTATAATGAATTTAATTATTAATATATTTAATTATCTCTTTTTTAACATGTGTTAAATTAATCATCGGTTTAATAATTAAAACATATGTATAATATATGATAAATTAATAAATATAATTTGATATTTTACTGATAATAAAAAAAATCTTTATTTATTTAACTGTAATTTATTAAAAAATAGTATATATTTGTAATATTATTATCAATAGATAAATTTCTCACCATAACCTGTTGCTAAACACTTTTGCCAACATATATATTATCTGTTGGTATTATTATAATTGCAACAGAACTATTTTATCTTTCGCAAAAACATTTAGCGACATAGTTTTTACCAATAGTTTAGTGAAAAGGACATTTATGTTGGTAAAACGTTTTACCAATAGAAAGTGCAATTTTACCAACAGATATTCCCTTGTTGAAAAAACTGAAATATTTTGTAGTGATATAATTAATATCCCTTCACAACATCGTGTTTTGAATCAGTTTCCACCACTACTCAGCTTCTCCCTCTATGTCGTATTCAACTAGGGTCCCATACTCTTATTCTGAAAAAAAATTATTTACAAATGAAAAATTTTATTGATGTTATCCATTGCTCAACAATCAATGGAATGTATATGCAGATTAATAATGTGTTTTTTGATCCATAAAAAACATAGTAAAACATTGTTCCCTATTATTTCAATTCATTCTATTATCATGATTCAAGAAATAATTTATAAATTCAGTTATTTGATTCAAAATTCTCATGATTTTTTCCATTCCAAAATCCATAAAATTGTTCACCAACACATGGTTTTTTCACTCAACATTTACAGAGTTCCTCATTTTTCATAAATTTTTCCAAAACAACAAAAACATATTGTGAATTGTTTTTCTTTTAATACTTTTATAATACAAAAATAATTTAATGTCTTAAAATATCATGCATAAATATTTTATTCATTAAAATCAATTACATTTTCTATATATCCTTTATAATGGTCCATAAAATGCTAGTGATGAACCAAACATATCAACGAGGAGGGACAAAACAACTATTAATAAAGGACTGTTGTCTTGGAACAGTTCTTAATCATTTCTTGGTCACAAATATGTTCTCAGGTGGTACCCGTTGATATATTTGTTCCACAGACACATCCACTTAATCGTAACTTCATGGGGATTTATTTTCTCAAAAACATCCTACTTAATAATTCACCAAAATACCAGGACATTTAACAATATTTAAACATTTTTATAGGGTTCTTCTGGGAGGTATCAAATCATAATTTCAAAAAAAAAGTAAAACATCCTTTATACCATCTATGGCATCTCATGTATTTATTTCATAAAATTTAATTAAATTGTACAAATAAATTATATTTTAATGTTTTGTTTCCTGGAAAGAAGTTATATAATACATGAAAAATAAGGGAATTATTGTAATACACTTGAGAAATAATTTACATTTTATCTTAAGTAATATCAATAAAAAAAGGTGATAACAATATATATTTGAGAAGATGTCGTGAGGAATACCAAGTTAATAATAAGAACATGAATAATGACATGTAAATTAGGTTAAAACATTTTACATAGACATTAATAACTATATCACTACGTTTATTTACCATGTTGTCGTAAATAAAAATTGCAAAGGATATTAACCAATGTATTATAAAACATGTCATCTATAGAGGTTAAATTTTTTACATAATTAATTTGATCAGTATAAGGGAACACACATCATATTTTGTAATTGATTAAATACACAATGATCATAATAAAACCTTTGAAAAACAAAATCTGTAGAATAAAAAAATAGTTTCGTATCAAAATCAAGGAGTTTCAAAAGTGTTTATAAACAAGAACATTATGAAATTTTCAATCAATAGAAATAAAATGTCGGTTTTATTTATGTTATTAACAAAATAAAATGAATTATTATTTTTATTTATTTAAATACCCTTGAAATATTAAGAGGTTTTGGTATTCATAACAATAAAATATAATTTCTTGAGGAGAAGATAGAAATGTTTAGAGGTAAATTCAGCAGAATAACGAGTATAAAACATGGTTTATAAAAAGGGTAATCAGATGGTACATGTGAATTCAGTTGTTAAAAAATAATTTTTCAATAACTATATGAATTAACAGTTAACAAATATGATTAATAACAACTTTTATAAGATATAAAAAATTGGATATTGAATTTATGAGAAAAAAGTACAATTTTCAAACCTCAAAGAGTTACTTCTAAAATGTATGGATTGGGGCTTAAAGGAATGAGGGAACCCTTAGAGGGGGGGGGGGAGAATCCTTTGGATGTAGAAATACTAAATTTTATAAATTATTTATTGATAGTCTATGTAAATGGATAAATGGGTCGGTATTTATAGATAATGTTTATGGTTTGTTTAATAATTTCCATATATAAGCCTTCGAAATATAGTTTGTGGAAAATTATAACCCCTAAGATTTAATAAGAATTTATCCCACAGTTTTTGAAATTTTGTAAATATTTTCAGTTATTTTAATCCAAAAAAACTAAAAACCAAATTATATTACTTTTTTAGAATGAAAGTGTATGGTTTAAAAAAAGTTTTTTATGATAACATTTACATATTGACATTGGAAAGTAAATTATAGGTTTGGGAATTGATTATATTTAATAAATTACTTGATATTTAAAAAATAATTTTTTTTCAATATTTTAGAGTGGTTAATTAATTTTCACAACATTATGAAATAATTATGAATTCATTAAAATCACAAAAAAACTCAAATTGTATTTTTACTACTCACAGAATAAAATTGATTTTCTAAAATTCTCTAAAATTCACCATAACCTAATTTCAAAATGATAATTTCAAAAATTATGTTCATTTAAATATAATAATCATCCTTGTTTTAGATTATCAAATTTTAAATATAAAAATCAGTCATCACTAAAAAATAACTTGTTGAAAATTCATTTTAAAATTTCATACTCATATAAATATTAAATGAAATAATAAATTTATTTTCTAATTTATATTTAAATAAGACTGTATTCATCACACTATATCATTAAAATGAATATTTTTTATAATAAATTTGTTTATTATTATTATTTTTCATCCTTCCTAAAATGTACAATTTGTGTCTGAATTTTTTTTATCATCTTTATTCTCAATTAAACCTATATTTTATTAAGTGAAAGTTTTCTTAAATTGTAATTTATAGGATAAACTTTTTATTTATACAAAGTATTACAGATTAAGTTATAAATACATGAAACATAAAAACTTATTACACATTCATACACCCTTAGTGTAAAGTGTTTGATGGATGTAGTTAGTTGGGGTGCCTTAGCTAACATTGACCAAGTCGTAATCTCTAATAATGTAATCCTCTCTCGTAGCTGATTTCAATCAAGCGTCACTTGAAAAGGCACAAATTGAGATTAGTCAAGGGTGAACGGTGGTGATGAAACCTCCCTCCCATGTTCTAATAGATGGTATTCAAATTGATTGACTCTAACAGTTGAGGCCATTGATTCTTCATTTTGTATTAATTTTGCTTGGTAATTATTACGAATAATACAAAATTATAATGCTAAATTTATCCCAAATAGTATATTTTCCAATATTCATATTGTAAAATAGTCACATTTGATTAGTTTCTATAGAAAAATTCAATCCAAATTGTCATATTTCACCTTATACTCTATAAATACCATATCATTATTAAAAAGATATGGGTTTTATGTGTAACAAGGATTTTCAATAATTAAACATCATTTTAATATTATGGGTTATTACAGTACACCGTATAGAAGAAATTAACCCATGTAGTTGATTAAAATAGTCATCTACCTTTTGAATCAGCAACATTTTTATCGTTATATTTTTGAGATGATGATAATTAATTAAGGGGAGTATTGATTCATTCCCCTTTTCAATAAATAAGATCGTCACACAACATGGTGAACCACTATGAAGTATAAAACACTTTTCTTAAATATTTTCATATAAAAAATTCTTCTATTCCTCCATCTAAATGGTGACCATAATGTAATGAGTATTTGATATTGTACAATATCTAGGTATAAGAACAATTGATAATTTATCCTCCCACTAATGAGGAAAACAAATAACATTCTTTAGAGAACACATTGGTGCAATCCCTCAAATTTGAATGTCTTCGAGCATAATCCTCTTCATTATATAAGTCATTTAACCTAGAAAATATTGGTCATAAGATAAAAATATCTTTAATTGGGGTGAGGATTCTAATGGATATTCACCATCCTCATTACACTAGTACATAATTGGAGGGTGCCTTGGGATGTGAATAGTGATATCTCATTCCTGAAAGTTGATGTTTAATTTATATAATGATATTCAATCCATGCACAATATGACTTCAAAATCTTCACTAGGATGTATGAAGGAATTTTATGGGAGGTTCAGTCCAAAAATAATCATCAGGGTTGTGTTATATACATGGTATTTAATAATTACACCTATTAATATTCACATAGATAACTCAACATCTATATTTTTATTTTGTTTTTGAGCAGTTCCACTAAACATTGAATATCTAAAAGAATACATTGAATCATAATAAAATAGTATTTTTTCAATTAGTTAATTAATAACTATGATACCTATCATTATGTCATTGTTAGGATCCACGTATATAGTAGTGATAGAATATTCACTTCGTTGCTTCTATGGAGGTTATTTTCATTGATTATTGCCAAAAAACCACGATTAGGTAATTGTCTTGCATAATTACTATGTTCCTTGTAGTTTCAAAACTATTATATATGATGAGTTTTTATCTGAACCTTCATTTCATTGACCAAATTAGTATGATTATTATAATATATACAACAATTATTATTTGGATGCCCCACTTTTCCATACATTAAGTATCTATCATTCTCTTTTAGACAATTCCCTGAATGCATAATCCCAAACTTTTGATACGTGGGATGATGAATTTTATCACTATAAGATTAGTTTTGATATGAATATTCAATTTTCATGCCACATTACTGTGATTCTTTAAATCCATTAATCAGTTATTATCTGGATGCCTAGTTTTTTTTATATTTTTGGCATCTCCTGGTTCCCATTAAAACATTCCCTAGATGCACCAACTGACACCTCTGAGATGTGGTATGTTGAATTTTATATCAATAATGTGTTTTATATATTGATACACCCATAATAAAGTCCAATTTACACCATTTTACTATATTATAATGACACTACTGAGAGTTTCAAATATTTATCTCAACCATTAGGGAATATTAAGAAATATCTTCCTAGCATTCAAATTATCAAATCTCTTATTTTATTTCTAGAATCGTCATTAAACCACTAAATTAAAATTCAAACATGATTTTAGTCAAAATTAAAAAGAAAGTGGAATATCATGTAATACTTGTAATGTTTTCTTCTTACTCCAATATAGAATCATATTTCTTTTTCTATATTCCAAAGAACTCCCCCACCATCAAAATAAATATTGTTTGGGAAAATATTTATTGAAAAAAAATCTTGAATACCTCCCAATCAATGGAAAAAAATTCTCTCTGTAGACTTTGGGTTTTTATCAATTACGACCACAAATCCAACTCCCCGTCAATACGATTGACCACCAACTCAAACCCAAAAATATTTTATTAATTTTATAAAAGCCACATTGTGGTTTAGTGGGAACCACAAACATCATAATGAAAATACTAACATAAAACTCTAAATAAAATTCATTAGCTTACATAAAACCACCATGACCATATCCAAGAAACCCCAACCAAATTTTATAAACCACCACTATCTTCATTGGCTCATTAGAATCAACCACATCCAAATCACCATTTGTAATTATAACATAATAATACAGGAAATTAGAAATGAGAAATTCCAAAAACCACCATCACTAGTCTCTCAATCACTGCATCACATCAAACAATGCTCCTTTTGAAAATCAGACATGTTTCCTCACTAGAAGATCACCAAATATCTCCCACTAGAATCCCTTATTGATGCACATATCAACACCATCATCTCCATCCAAACACGCATCATTGATCAGTGGTGTTTATCATTGAATATCCAAATGTCTAAAATAACGACCCGAAATAATCGTGATGAACACCATAAGTTTCCATAAAAACCAAATAAAACCAAACCATGAATGAAATCCAGAACCACCGCCACTAATGAATGAAATCATAAAAAACCAAAAAAATACCACGATATTTCCGAAATCACCACTGAGAAAACCTTTATATCGTAAAACCATATCCATCCACATTGAAGATATTAAAATGGCCACCACTGTATTTCAAATTAATGCCTACACAATCATCATTGAACACCATGATTGAATGAATGCCCATTCTGAAGCCTCCATGAAACCACTATGGAAAACTGATATGGAGATGATTGTAGGAGCATGATGTTAGAGAAGCTATTGAATGGGGCATGGAATCAATTGTGGAGAATCCACACCCGAACTACCGACCCAAATTATAGAAGCCACCACCAGCCGAATTGTCAATCATAGGTTTCCTTCATGTGTAAAAAACTCCAAACATTGGGTTTACAACATATGGTTGTTAAAAATGTGTGGTGATGATCATTAGATTTATTCCATAAATTCATGGTATCTTAAAAAACATAGTGTTTTGGAACACTTATTTTCCAATTGCATTTTGTTTGTGTTCAATTCATTTTATTAAAAATTTAGGGACTCCAAACCACATGTTATGATAAAAAATTTCTGTTATAGAACATATTTGTAGATTTTTTTTTAAAAAAATGTTCAAAAAAAAAAAATCAAATATTCTTCCATAGTTCAAAAAATTTTATAAATTTTTAGAACAAATATTCAAACTAATATTAGTTTCTAGAAATTTTATTAAATATTAGTTTATTAGTAACATAATTTTTTGTGTCTGTGGCCATTAAAAAAATTAACAATATTTTTGAATAAATATATTCTCAAAAAACTCCACATTTTTTGTGACCAAAAAACCATTTACAATAATTAATTTATTCAATATTAAAATTATAACTTGTTATTAAAACAATAAATTTACACATATATATATAAATAAATTATAATCACATTTAATCCATTTCATATTTATAAAAAAAAACATATGCAAAACTATTATATAAAACTCTAATAAAGAATATTCTTCATAATTTTAAATTTCTCACATATAAACATATCCCAAAGGAAGTAAACATTTAAAATTCTACCCCATTTTGTGTTTTCAAAAAGATGGCAGTTAGATGTTGAAATATAAACTCCTCCGAAACTCATTCATCAGTTACAATAATATATAATGATTTAAACGATGAGCATATATGAAAAAAATTATATTGTACTAAATAATTTTTATCTACATATTTAAAATTTTACCCCCTATGATATATCCAATTTTTAAAAATATATTCAAAGAATAAAAATGTTTTAAACTAATTTCTTCAAAAGTAAAATTTGTATCATTTTTTTGTCATAGTATTTGACAAATATATCAGCTGTATGTAGATAAATATTTAAATATTAAATACATAATTACATAAGATATCAAATATCATAATATTTATAGGATATTATAATTACAAATAAATTTAAAAACAATTTATTAAAAATTATAATTAATCCAGAAATTTAAGAACAATAATAAAATATTGAAAGTATACTGAAATAATTAAAATGATTTAGAGTGTTAGTAAGGATTTCATCAACAACACGATCACTTCAAAGATCATTATTTTTCAATAAAATATTCTAAATCCTTTTATAGTTATTATATTTCTCTTTGAACATATGTATATATATTTGATAATGAGAAGTTGTCAAAAATGGTTTGACCAAGAACACATTCAGTTTTTCACGGTTTATATTCTGAAGATGATCAAATCAGTGTTTATTGTATTGGTTGAATAACTACAAATTAAACCTAATCTAGTAATACCACTTATTAAATCACGAATATTTTAATTCAAAATAATTCAACATACTAATAACTTCCCATATAAATAGGAATGATTTAATCTATTGAGAAAAATTCATTGAATCTATCAAATAAAAACATTGATATAATGTTTACTTTTAATGAGACCATTTCATAAATAACAAATAATATCATTATATTAAAACACCTTTTTTGAAAAGTCAAATCCAGGGTTATATTATTTGATGAATGAACTAAAAACACTAGTTTAATAGTGCACAATGTTTAAAAAATATAGTGATGATAAAAATTATGTTTATTCCAAAAAATAGTGGTTATATTAAATTTTGGGTTGTTTAAAAATACATTTAAGACATGGATGGTGTATGATCCATATGTTTTATTCTAAACATACTGTTTCCAAACAATTCATTACACATAAAATCATATTATGTGTCCAGTTTTTCTTAAATACTTTTAAAATTTATTTTGAATAAGTAATGAAATACAATTTTTTTATCAAAGACATGAATATGTTTCCAAAATAAATAATCCAATAAGTAATGTATTCCTGAAAAAAATTCACATGAAAATTTATTAGTAAAATAAATGTGGGAATCTATGAGAATTTAAACATAAATAGAAGTAATGAAATTTTTGAATCAATACTTTCTCAACACAGGACCCACTATAATCTTCCCCAAAACATGATCAAATCACATCTCACCTGATGAAACATGGGAAACAACCTCCAACACAATCATATCAAAACTCTCATTAAAACCCGTTAGTCAACTCCTAGTGGACTAACTAGTGTTGACATATAGTGATCATAATGGGTGGGGTGTGTATTGAAATCACATGGAATTTATATGTCTATAAATATAGAAAAACAAAATCCAAACCAATGGGTTTACAAAAGAAAACTTACTAACTCCCAACATCCAATCTTTGGATTCCACCACTTTATATATAGCAACACTAAAGTAGTTCGCCCAATCTCATACCACAATCCAATTATATTATCTAATCAATTCATATCATCTGCTAATTTTTTTAAAAAAAAATGACATATCTCAAATTTATTTTTTCATTAGTCTTTTCCATCGCATTTACAAAACACTACACTCTCTGTTACGATCATTCTTAAATAATTATTCTATAACAACCCAACCATCGAGAACAATGTTACCACACATCAAAAATTTACAATAATCTCAATCCCGCCATCACCTCACCATATAAAATTCACAGCCAAATATAATTCACCTTCCAGAGATAAGAGATCCTATAAGGCCCCAGCCTTAAACCTTACTTAATCTTGAGTTATTACAAGATTACACATTGAGGATCTTTTTAGGTTTAGAGTTTTAGAGAATTAGATCATGAAACTTGCATTACATTCCACATTTAAACAAAGTGGTTACATAAAAGACAATATTCATTCTTCCTATCAATGGAAACATATTTAAAATAAAACACAGATTCTTTCTTGACACATCCTTGACACTATCATCACATCATGTACCTTTCCCTTAACCTGTGAAAACATTTCAAAAACCTGGGATGAGCATAAAAAGCTCAATAAGGGTTATAAAAATATGGAAAGGAAACATGAGTACATATATACATAAGAATGAAATCATACTTTACCCATAAAACATAGGCACTTTAACATACCTCATCAAACCATGAATAAATCATAGAAATCATAATACGTAAAGGTAACTTGAGGCATTCATAACATTCTTACGTAGGGAGTAACCCTCTTGGTTACGTTTGGAATACCCATCACAGTATATTCCCTAAATCTCTTTGGAGAAACCTTAACGTTACACTCCTTCACGTTACCCAATGCATTAGAGAGCTATATCGGGCTCACCCGCCATTAGTTTATCACGGAACCACCCGTTTCCATAACAATTCCCAAGAACCATAACATAATCGTATCACATAAAACATGCATAAAGAAAACATAACATTTCCACATTTCAATCACAAGATATCAATACAACATATTGATATAATAAAAACATTATGAAAACCATTTTCAATACCAAAATAAAAGAAAAGTAAAATATGGTATTTATTTTTCTTTTAAAAAGAAGGTATGGCTTGTAGAGGAAGCTGAAACTCAAATAATGGTCACGGCGGCGGAGAAGTCATTGTCACCGCATACGTACGACAAAAACATTCCATTTTTGTCATTTAGTAAAACATTTCGTATAAGAAAGATTCCTTTTAGATAAACGTAAAATTCAAAGGAGTTTATACACCGTATAAAAGAAGGTTGTGTATAAAACAAAATATGCCTCAATGAAAGGAGATTGAGACAAAGTCCCATACAAAGATGGTATCCTCGGTTTAAGGATAAATCAATTACATAATTATGTGTGACAAAGGAATACACCAAATATAAGTGGATATTAAGTGTAAAATAATCAAAGGTCATTCACACATATTCAAAGGATGACATATTAAATAACTACATGTTGAACCCAAAGAAATCGAAATTGGGTTAAGAAGTTCCCTTGACAGCCTAACGACATCACTTCAAAATTCAGAAAATGAGTTGATGAGAGATAAAAAGGGCATCTCATCACTTGGACATAAAATTTACATCAATAAGGATATAAAATAACATATCCCAACATAATATTATGTGAACTAAAAGACATAACAAAAGAAGTCTTTTGAAAAGAGGAGGGTGAAAGGTCCCCTTACCGACTTAGGTAACTTTCGAAAAGTACACCCCATTGAAGAAGTGTCATATAATGAATATGTAAATACCCATAAATGGAATTATATTACAATAGGAGTGTAATAATGGGTAGTACATAAACCACTCAAAGGAAATTGTGGCAAATGTAGCATAAATCCCACGGGAATAAAAGTGAGATGAAAAATCTCTTATGAAAACTCGGCAGCCTAACGGCGCCACATAAAACTTCCAAAATGGATTGATGAGAGGAAATAGGGTCTCTAATCATATCAACATAAATTTTACAGAAATAGGAATAAAAAAGAACATCCCCCAACATAACAAAAATGAGCTTAAAAGAAGTGACATAAAGGAGAGTACTTAAAAATAAAGAGAGAAGTTAGATCTCTTACGAAAACTCGACAGCCTAACGGCGCCACTCAAAACTTCCAAAATGGATTGATGAGAGGAAATAGGGTCTCTAATCATATGAAAATAATAAGTACAGTGGGAGTAATATAAAATAACATCCCAATCATAAGAAAGATGAGCTTAAAAGGAATGACATAAAAGAGTGTACTTAAAAAGAAAGAGAGGTGTAGGATCCCTTACCTCGAGTCCGACTTGACTCGATCGTTCTTTAACTTCCTGAATAATAAACTTGAGTTAATTTACACTTTATTAAGAACCTTTTTCTAGTTCATTATTACTTTTATATCACTTATTTCCATGTTATAAACATTATGTAATCATTTAAGTTAATAATGTTTGTTTTGTCGATATTTGGTTCTTAAGTTGAAAGTGGACTTCTTACAATTACATGTTGTTCGTGTGGTCAAATGTTAATTATATCCAGAATTATATTCATGATTTGGATATCATATATATCATATATATCCAGAATATACATGTATTTATAATATTACATAATCATTTAGAGGTAAGAAATGAAATGCACCGTTCATGGAGACGGTAAGCTGTACGTACGCATGAATGATACTTTCATTTCTATTTCATATTTTTATGGAATGGAATAATAATGATATAGAGGTATATTATAATTCCAGTATAAAATAATATATAATAACTTTAAATCCATCCTTTATACGTCCCACATATGGCATTAACGAATCACATCACTTTGAGGGGGCGGTAGTCCGCACTTCCTTAAATGAAGATATCGTGTTTACCCATAATGGAAACCATAAAGGTATTCCCAAAATGAAAAATACAGAAGCTTAAGGAAAACATAAACATATTATATATCATATATAAATATAGTGTCATCTTAATGGCCACCTTTGAAGGTGTTATATGAGTGTTGAACAATCATCATTTCGTGAGGCAGAAATTCACCATCCACGGAAACAGTATGTTCTTTAACCATTAGAAGTAGGTGTGTGTAAGTGTAGATCGAATAATTATTATAACAACATCCTATTATATTGAAGATACTGTAGTTGTTAAAAAAGAAATGAATAAAAAGAGTTTAGGGGGTTGGTGAGGCAAAATAAAACAAAAGGACTCAAGTGAACACATTACCTTAAAATCAGGTAACTCCCTTTGGTTTGATCTCAAAAGCTTCCTTGGTAAGACTTCTGCCCAAAGTGAGGCTTCAAGGAGTAATATAGGGAAGTGGAAAGACAAAATGGGAAGGGTTTGTCCAAGCCAAAGGCTTTGGGAGTGTGGGTAAGGAGGTAGAGGTGCTGGCCTTTTATAAGAGGAGAGGAGGGGCACTCTTGTAAAGTTACAAAGTGTTACTTTATTTTAAAAAGAGTTTCTGATTTTGAAGGTCCCACATTGATTTATTTCTAGGTTAAGGTGATAAGGGTTATAAATAAACTCATCCAATAGGTTTTGGACATGTGTAGGTCTTAGATATTACATTATCCTTCCATGTTATTTAAATCGTTAAATAATGAGGTCATCGCTGTCTCATCATGATGTCATTAATATTTTAATTTATTTAATGTATAAAAATTATAAAAAAAATACTATGATGTAGGAAATCGTTTTAGCTTTCGAATGACTATTTATAGTAAAAAATCTGACTTGTATAACCCCATTTAAAAATTGTTCTAGTAAAACATCTCATGTGTGTGTCATTTTTACTTTAACATTAAATAAAAAGTTATTTATGTCATTTCCAAACCAAAGTGGCTCCATGGGATCCCCAAGTTTACCCATGGCTTGTCTTGGTCGGACATGACACATCCAATGAGGTTAGGATATGTTTCAAGTTCATTTCATATTATTAAAACATTATTTTTACCTTAAACTACACTAATTACCTCTAATCGCGATTAAAAACTTAATAAGTTACTATTCACCAAAAAATTATTTTAATCCCATTGAACCACATTTTACTTCTTAATGACAACCATTTATGTCGGATTTTTGAAATTCAAAACACAAAGGTGGAAAAATTTCATTTAAATGGAAAATCAGTTTTTATAAGTACCACTTAGTGGTTTCGCTATTCATCAAAAATTGAAGTTTTTCAGAAAATTACAAAAAATTCACCCTAAGCTATATTTGATATTATGAATTCAAAAATGAAGTCTATTTTACAAAATTCAAAACATATAAGTCACATTAATTAATTTAATAATTAATTCCCGCTGTCATGACAAATAGCGTGTTTTTATGAAACAATAAGTATAAAAAATTTGACACTAGTTTAAGTCCGATTTCAAGGTGAAATTAATTCCAACGACCACTATTGGATTTAATGGTAAAAATATATTCTAATTTCACTTTAAAACCAATTAAAAGATAATCTAATCATATAAATAAATTAGATTAAAAAGAGGCTTTGAATTAAAATACAACATTTTACACTATTCATTAAAAAAGAACTTTATCGGAAAGATACCAAAAATTTACACAAAGTAAATTTTGATGTCCCGATTCTAAAGAAGAGTTTTATTTGGTCCAAATAGAATGTATAAGAGTGAAAAAAACTATATTTAATTATGGTTCGCCATCAAAAGGCGATAAGTGAACCTTTAGTGAAAACTAGGGCATATACGCTTAAAATTGAATTCTTTCCGTATTTTAAGCCTTTATCCTTTATTGGATAAATGTAAAAACATTTAAAAACATATATAATCATATTTTAGTTATTTCTATCCATTCCCACCAATACAACGACTACATGTTAATTGCCATTTAAAATAATATTATTTTATTATTAGAGTGCAACGTAAGATTCCCAAAAAACTCGTTGTTGCGTGTTGGGTACGCCATCGAGAATAGCATCCCCTTTGAAGTCATATTAATATTTTATTCACAAATATGGATAAATATGAAAATGTCATATTCTTTATTTACCTGGGGTGTTACAGATCCACTCCATCGATCTCTACTGTGGTTGTTATGAGGTGATCTAGTCTCTATCATTCTAAAGAGTGATGAGTCCCAATTTCTCATCCCCCATCCGTGACAGTGGGAGTTATGAAGAATAATAAATCCAAGGATATGGGTTCCACTATACAAGCCTCGAGCATTTTCTATGAATATTTACAACAAGAAGCTATTCAAACATGGAAACTTTTCTATTATGATGTGAAAACCATATGGATAGATTTGCGTGAATGGATTCATATTTCTATAATAGGGGATCTACGAGCCTATTCTAACATCTTATTTAAAGAAAATCTCAATGATGTGAGGACATAAATTCATGATCTGGAAATGAACATATATGAAACTGATGAATAAATTCCCACCACGAAGCGAGTGATGGAAATTATAGATCATGGTACCACTGAAGGGATTTTTCCTTTATTAGATGTAGAATGTCATGATTTTGTGGATCCTAAATATATAAGTTTCCTTTTTCTCATATTATATTATTCTTTACAATTTAATTCTGTCACTACATTGTTAATTATGGAAAATATCATTTTTAACATGAAGTTGGTTAAAAGAAAATCAACAGAAAATTCCTCTCCACGGTATATCCCTAGAGGTACTGCTCTTGGATCTATCGGATCACCCGTTGTATCACGTGAAATATCTATAGGACAACAGGCCATGGAGGATGAGATGGAAAGGGTATTTCGAACTCTAATACCTGTATTTAGATATGATGATGAAATTCCTCTTATGAATTTAATGAAACAAAATCATCAATGAAATAAACCCATAGTTAAACGCATTCTTAGTAGTGGTAGGCATTCCTAATAATGATGAATTTTAGACTTTATTCATGAAAAATTGTTTAAAATTATTAGAATTACAGGGGCTTCTTCTATTTCTTCATTGAAAGAATATAGTGATAAGATTAATGGAAAAATTATGGGTGATGCATAATAGGAACAAATTCCTACTAATCTTGTGGTTCCTGATGATTCATTGTGGCCAAAATAACCAATGTCTATTCCCATCATTGCTCCCATTACAACTATCGGTGGGGATGAGGCTTATGGTAAATCAACAACGCATTATAGGAAATCAAATGTAACAACAATTTTCTTCCATCCTGTAATACTTTTAGGTTCATCTCATTCACCAAATCATCTAGAAACTACTGACGATGATCCAAACACAATTCCAAAGGATGATATTAGTGATCAATGATTTTCATAGGATGGTTTTAAAGAAAACATTTTGTGTGATCCCATAGGTGAGACTAACCTGGGATTTGGGATATCATTGGATTATTTGATGAACCTTGGAATGTCTTTTAAAGAATAATTAGAACATGTTAATGTATAAAATTCTTTTTAAGATTTTAGAGTTCCATGTATTGAATAAAATGAATGTGAGTTTTCATTATTCATCCTATTAATCTTCTAATGATTCAATTTCTAACCATGTTTGGTTGTAAAACATAGTTACATCTAATAGTGCTTCTGTTTCAATGGTTTGTGAAGTAATTATTGATATTAATGTCAATCCCATCATTGTAGAGACATTTTCTCAGGTGAATCTTGAGACAAAAAATCTTCGTGAGATTCATTCTGAGGATCTTGAGCCAATTAAATATAGTACTCCCCACCAAGAGACATCCAACAAAAATTATGTAACTAAGAATATTGGTGAGGAGTATTCTCAATCCGCTGACCTACTTTTAAGAGATACTTATATTTTGATTGTATTCACTTCTATTATCCTTTAAAGCTAACTGTGACGACAATATTTAATTTACCATATTGGGTTACCAATATTAATGGCTAGGTTCAGAGGTGACGCCACAGAATCATCCCAATAATGACTAGAATTTTAAGTATTCATAGCTTAGAAAGGAGTATAACATGGAACCTATTTATGTGCCTCAATACCAAAATACATCACTCCTTAAGATAGTGATTCAGAATCAGACCTAGAACTTCAAAATTATCTTCATCTTTCACATCGTAAAACATGGAAGAATATATGTAAGATAATATAAGTGATTCCCCTTAAGAAAATGATTTCATGAATTACATGACTGTCATCTCTATTTATCAAGCAAGGATTTAGTAGTTTGGAATAACATGAAATTCATATAGTGGTGAAAGAGATTATTCGATGGAGCGGGTAAGAGAAAAATCTTTTATATGAATTGATAATAGCTAAAATATTAATAAAAGGTGAATAATTACAAGGAGAAATATAACGAGATGAGGCAACTAATATTGTGATGTTGAAATAACAGAAGAAATATTTCTAGGAAATGACTATTAAAATTCTGCATCTTTAACATGAATTAGATATCATCACATGGGAGATTGACTAACTTCATAGATCATTAGGAGAATTCAAGAAGGATGGTGAAAAATTAATTTTAAATTATAATGACTCACTTCATCATGCTGAAGAGAGCGGAGATAGTCAACTACATGAGCATCAACATGCAACTTATGGCGATCAATAGGCTATTAAACAAATGAAGAGTTATGTAGAAATTAATTTGTGGGTTCTGATAAGAGAGTCACTCCAATATTAGGATTCTCCCCTGGGTTATTGTTTTTATAAATGAAAAGAATTTTTTCTTCAATCACTTGTGTTTTCATTCTCACTGGATACATTTTTTTACCTACGCCATTGGGCCTAATAAGCATAGTTTTATATTTTCTAGGGTTATATGGAAAACACCAAAAACTTGGTATATTTTATCTTTTTATGGATTCATATTACCTAAATCATACAAAATGTACATTTATTGAGCTGCGAATCAAATTTTGTTCAGATTTCCCTTTTGCGGGTTCTCAATCGGGTGAGTACCACCTCTCTTATTGTTGGCATTTTGGAGTCATGCAAGTTGGACTATAAAGGGATAATGTTTATGATTTTATAGTAATGACCGTAAATTTTGAAATTAGATCCCAAACAATATGGAGTGGATGTGAATTGATTTATTATTGTTTAGATACTTCTAAGGGGAATCTTGAGCCAAGATATTTATGGTCACAAAATTTAAAATTTGTATTATCATAAGGGGAGTCTCTTCCAAGAACGAGGTTACCATTTTTTGAAAAACTCATTACAAGAGTTCTATTATGCAGGGCCAACTAGGGTATATGGTGAATAGCCCAATAGTGACATATTTGATTGATATTCTCGTTATGTAGTAAAATTTTATACAATGCCACCTAAGGGAACATAATTCTTATTCAAGAAAAAGATATCTTAGGAATTTAGCAGTTTTACTATTGAGAGACAATGGAAAATATGATGTGGATAACTCAATACCACAGTGGGTGGTTTTTTCCCGGAAAGGAATTTTAATAATAAAAGGGATATTTTATGCCAACATATTTAATGAATAGGAAACCATTTCTATACAAACATGGTGTATGAGGAATGGTTAAAATTTATTATAATGGTGAATTTCTGATATCATATTGTGCACATTTATGTCATGAATTGAAGACATTGTACTATGCAGTTTTATGTAATGTATCGAGGACATTATAATATGTAGTTATAATTCATGTGGTGAGGAAATAGTACTCTGTACTTTTATGTGATGTTGTGAGGACATTGTATTGGGCAGTTTTATATCATGTAGTGGGGTAATTGTGTGGCATTAATTTAAGGTCATTAAATCAAGCCAAAGATATGCAACTCTCCCAAATTATTATTAATTTGTTTGGAAACATATTACCATTTTCAGGTATGGATGGAAAAATTTTAAATTATGTTTTGGGAATTTCAGGATCTGATGAATGATATGGAAAAAGGGATAAAGTATTAGATGAAGTATTTTCCATGAACGAAGATACCATTTTTGAAAAACCCGTAATGGGTGCTGTATTATACAGAACCAATTGTGGAATATGATGCATAACCAAATAATGGGATCTTTTAACTGATATGGATATTATATAGTAAAATTTTATGCAAGGCCACCAATGGGAAGGAACTGCATAGTCATGAAAAAGATCTCATAGTAATA
Source organism: Viscum album (assembly GCA_963277665.1). Classification (NCBI taxonomy): domain Eukaryota; kingdom Viridiplantae; phylum Streptophyta; class Magnoliopsida; order Santalales; family Viscaceae; genus Viscum; species Viscum album. The sequence continues at coordinate 357,237,324 of OY728126.1, read as the reverse complement.
TAGCATTTTATTGCTATAAGTTGAGGAAAGATTATGGAGATTCAGATTTTGTGAAGCACAATGGTTGGTTTATAGAGAAAGGTACCTGAATAGAGAGAGGGTATTTTCAATCCTGATTTCCAAAGAATCAGAGGAATTTGGTTTCTATGATATTCTAACGCAAGTGTAGGGAGTATGGTGTTTGTAGTTTTCATTATACAACTCAGACTAGAAATGGAAACAATATGTGATATGTGGTCATGTGATCCAAGGTTATTTCATATTACATTTAAAACATGGATAGAGATATGGGTAATAAATGGACTTACATTAATTTAGATCGAGGGAAATATAATGAGACAATTATACATGAATGCCCATTTTAATATAAAAATTCTTGTATATTGTCAAAAAAGTTTGAAGGGGATAAAGTCACTATAACCACAAATGAAATTATCATCATTTAACAAACCTATTATTGGTGATGTATTATTTAGGAATTACTGGTGCTTATGCTGCATATAAAAATAGTGTAACTTTTGACTAACATGCCCATTATGAAGGCATCTTATGCAAGGTCACCTAAAAAACGTTCTGCATAGTAAGGAAAATGTTTTCTCAGATATTAGAAACTCTTTCACCAAAAATTGTAAGAATGATTGTGATGATCTGGAAATATACAAGATTTAGAGTGTGAAATTTGGAAAGTGGTTATGCTCAATGGACATGAGAAATATTTGTATCAACATTGGTCATGAGTTTCAAGTCATTTACACAAATCTGACTCATATGTCAAAATGGAGACTTTCTATTTTTTCCTTTGAATTAATATTATGTTTTTACTTTTAATGTCATGAAGCGAGGGCATTGTATTGTTAATTTTTAAGTCATGAAATGAAGAAATTGTGTTTTGAAGTTCTACGTTATGCACTGAGGACATTGATAACCCCAAGATAAATTAATACACATTATTTATATGGAGAATCCTTTTCCCCAATTATTAATCCATATTGAGATATGCTCGGTCTGAGAAATAAAGAGTAGTAAATACTTCTTCTATAACACAAATATGACACAAGTGAATAATTTGAGTATTATATTTCCATTCATTTTAACTTCATGCTGTAAGGATGAAGATAAAACAATTTGAAAAAAAAAATATTTTAACTAGACTAAGGGATAAACCCCTTTTTCCACTACGTGTCTTGTTGGGGGAAAGAATCATGCCATAGGTTGTTCTTTATAGATTACCTATCCTGGTTTGATTATTATTTGGGGAATAAAAAGTGGTTTTTTTATCATTGATAGGCCCATGATTGGAAATCTGGCCATCTCTAGGTATCTTATATGGATTCAAATCAAGCCGTACGTAGTTATTGAAACATTCATTTTCCACACCAATCGAGTTTTACATGGGAGACGAGGGCTTTTTTTGACATGTTCTAGAAGAACGGTTAATCTTAAGACACAAAATTGTATAATGATCAGACCATTTATCTTAAGGGAGACATAGTATATATATAATTAATATACTGGATGAGAAAAATAAATTAAGGAATTTTTGTTGAGGCTAGTCCCAAGATTGGAGATCCAGGTATCTCTATGTATCTCATATAGACGAGTATCATGAAACATGTTGTTATTAAAATGAGTCCACTTTGAAGATATTAATTAGACATAGGAAAGATAGGGAATCATGTGCAAAAATGGATTAATAATTATTTTTATGATTATAACATATGGAAGCTCATAACATCAAGTCACGTTAGCCATATAGATTTATGTCGTATAACAAGGGAAAATGATTTCACGGAGTTTAACTTTATGCCACATGGATATTGATGATAATCGTTTTATCTTAATGAAATATGGATTCTTATGGGTGTTATGCAGTTTAACGTCATGAAACTAGGACCTTGTATAGTTCAGTTTGGAGTATTTGGAGTGAGGAAATGTGGGTTGTGAAGTTTTCTGTCTAGCAGTGATGACGATTTGTGAAATTATACATAGTATTTATTCAATAATATCACATTGGTTGGAGTTGAAATAAGATCTACATCCGTTGAGATTATGTCATAAGCTTCATTTTAGTAGACCTTATATATGGAAATACAGTTCTTACCACTTTGGCTCATGCTTTGGAGGATTATTTCCTTGTATCATTGGAGTCGTGATGAAAAATACCAATTATCCTTTAATGAATGAGGGGAGGAGAACATTAATATTAAAACCTCATGCTATTCTATTCTGATATACTTCTAAATGATGCAAAGTATTAAGTTTTTTTGGTCTAATTTTACTATCTCATCAAACCATCTATGAGACCTCTCATCTATAGATAACTGATCACATATTGCAACTCTGAGTGGATTCAACTGAATTTCGATTGGAAAAACTACTTTTAATTCGTACACTATTAAATAAGGGGTTTCCTAGCTGGCAGTACAGGTATTAGTCTGATAAGACCCTAAAACATGCTAAACTTTATTAGGACATTATTTTTATCTTTATCCACCAACAAATGGAGTATATTTGATTAATTATTATAGAAATCCCCAATTTTTTCATTAGCCACCACATGATAGTGAGATGAATGTTTGGATTTGATATTGTTCTACCGATATACCTTCTTTACCTCAGTAAAAAAAAATGGTTCCACTATTCATAAATATTGTATTAGGGACTCAAAATCTGGTGTTGATGATGGTTTTGACAAATCTAAACATTATTTTGGCTCCGACTCCTTTGAGAGGTATTAACTCATCTCATTTGAAGATGATGGGAGTATCAGTAAAGATATACGTGATCTTCTTAGTCGTGGTTCTTGGATAAGGCCTTACTACATTTATTCTCCATGTGGAAAATGACTAGGAGTATTTAGATGTTTGTAGAAAATCTGGGGTTGATGAATAAAGTTGTAATTCACTTGGAAGGGATGAAATTTTATAGTGAAATCTGTTCCATCCTGCGTCATTGAATACCATAAGTATCCAAGCCTTCGGTATTGATCAGAAAGCCTATGCCCAGACTGACGAGGACACAAATCTCCTAAATATACTTCTTTCATGAAAACTGCAGTTTCTTTTCCTTCATTACATCTGAAGCGGATTCCATCAAATCCATATTTGTAGAGGATCTCCGGGTGATCAGAAATGTCATAAAGCGTAACATTGGCCTCTCTTCGTTGGATTTATTCCCTTTCAGACATATCTACTGGATGTACTCTATTTTGAATGTATTCTATGATTGGTGTTCTCCATCACATTGTATGACCATATTTCTCAGAAATAGGTCTAATTTCATTAATTTCTTCTATTCTAGTTTGAACAAAAGGTGATATAACATGATGATGAGTTAAACTTATGATTGTCTCATCCTGGTTTGGATCTGCCAAGGGTGTAGCTGCATTATCCAGTGCATTATCTTGGGCATTTTGTGATCGTGGGACACAAGAAAATGTTGGCTCTAAGGGTATTTTATCCATTAACCATGTGAAATAACCACACAAAGGGATTAACTCCTCTTTTTTAATAGAATATTCCCCCATTGATTTTTTTGATAACCAATTCTGGATCAGATTTCACTTTCATGTGATTCAATTGCACCTGAAATGCATATTCCAAGCCTACGATGAGAGATTGATATTTTACTTAATTTTTGGTACCACCTTTTGACAAAAGGAAGGAATAAGGAAACACTACCTTTTCTATGTAGACCTTTACAATTAATAACCTAACGTTGTTGAGTTTATGGATTTCTACCCACATCCCAATAAGTCATCTAGAGGCACCATCAATGTACATTTATTATGTTTGGGAATTATCATGAACAAAGAAGACATCTTCATTGGGAAATTTTGTATTCAATGATGTATAATTCCCATGTGGGTGTTTAGAAAGGAAGTTTACCAGAGCATGGTCTTTTATATCATTATGAAGCAAAAATTGGATATCAAACTATTGTCAAATAACTTCCCACAATGATAGATGCCCTGCAATCATAGGACGACTATGAATAAATTTGTGAGGGTTATTGTGAGATACCAATTGGTTCTCATGATGATGCAGGTAGAGGTACAATTTTTTTAACCACAATGATTAATTCCAAGCAGCATTTTTCAGTAATTGATTACTGAGTTTCTTCATTAAGAATAGTTCAACTGTGATATTAAACGATTTTGTCAATCCCATCATAGTTCTTCTGGGAAATGAAGAAAGCCAGTGATCACTCTAAATATGTCACATAGAGAATAAGTGGTCTTCCATCAATATGTGGCATTAATACTGGTGGGATCAAGAGATATTTTTATGGTTATCAAATCCTTCTTTTCGTTCTTCTGTCTATTGATTAGTGGATCCCTTCTTCATTAATCCGATGAAGGGAAAACACTTTCCTGTCAATTTAGATATAAATCGCTGAATATAGGCCATGTTTCCTTGGATTGTGCTAAATTATTTCAAATTTATAGGAGGTTACATTACATGTATTGATTTTTTTTCTCTGGATCAACATCAATACCATAATGGTGTAAAATGAAGATGAGTGAATTTCCTATGGATACCCCAAAAGAAAATATAAAGGGTTCAATGTTAAACTGTGTAGTCAATGTTTATTGAATATAGTCTCTATATTCACCAATTGATTAGAACGTTGTATTTATTTGACCTCCAAATCATCCACATAAAATTAAAAAAATTTCCCTAAGAATTGTTTGAAGATATGTTGCGTGGAACGTTGATACATTTTAAATTCATTCTTTAAGCCAAAGGGCATTACCCAATTTAAAATAACTCCATGAGGGGATCTAATGTATACAGATTCCTAATCATTTAGGACCATATTTATTTTATTATAACCAGAGTAACTATCAATGAAGGAATGGGCTTCATAGGTAGTTGTTTCATGGATTAAATGCTATGTGATCGGTACTGGAAGGTTGTCATTAGGAAAATGCCAGTTAAGATCTCTGAAAACAATGAATACCCTGATTTTCCCATTTTTAGTTTCCACTGGGAAAATTTTATCCAGCAATTTGGGATATTTAATCTCCTAGACAATGTTATACTTTACAAGCTAATCAATTTCTACATCAATTTTAGAGACATGATTTGGATGTGTTCTATATGCTGCCTTCTTGATTCCACGATGTTCTTCTGAAAAAACAAAATTATGAGTGGCTACATCAAAATTATTTCATGGAGCTTTTATATTATTCCATGAATTTATATCTCATTGTTTCTTTAGAATGAATTATACACCATTTTCTCTTCAATAGCCATGGATGCACTAATTAGAGTGGGGCATGGATCTTCTTCAGAACCCATATTTATTTCTCTGAGTTCATCCACAATAGATGAGACAACTTCTTCAAATGTTGGAGGAGCATCCCTGAAATATTCCTCTTCTTCTTCGTTATATGTAACTTCTTCAATTTTTTTAGTGGAATATGACGAAAAAAACATCCAGAGTTAGGGGGAAGTCAGTATTTTAACACCCATAAAGAATAGGAAACAACTTCTTCTAATATAATTGATGAAATAGATACATGCTATAGTTTAGTGGATGAAATGAAGTCATATCCATTTAATCATTCACCATTGGTTGGTGAATCACCAATCTCTCCCATTTTATCATGCTTGATTTCTACAATTGACATTATGGAAGTTACGAGATGAATGCATGGATTCGATTTTACCTTTTCAATTTGATTGATAGGTAAAAAATAATCTGTACTCAAATGTACGAATGGGATTACTAGGATTTTTCCAATCCATTTGGATCATTAATTATGGTTACCTCCTTTTTCATGGACTTCATTCCCATTGTGTGATAAAATTATGCCTCAATTTTGTGAGATTCACATCTATAAAATAGAGACTTATCACCATATAATGTCCCGATTTGACCATTGAAAGAGTATTTAAGACATATATGGTATGATGAAGGTTTGGCTAAATATTGATGTAGCCATTGGCATCGAATCAAAATGCTAAGGGTTGTGTCCTTATTTACAACCATGAAATCTGAATTATAAACAAGATCCCCAAATAGAGTTCTGAGTGTAATCACTACCAGAGGTTCTTTCAAATTACATCACATCCTTGTAACATTAATGTAGAAGGATAAAAGTCAGATTTAGGGAGGCATAATCAACTAAGTTTACAAATGGGAATGATGTTTAATCCTGAGATATTATCAAGGAAATCTCGTCAGATATCTATGTCGTTGACCTTGCCAGATTGATACAAGGGCCTGATATGTCCATGTACAATATCATCTTCATCTTCATCTGTAAATGATATAACTTCTTGACATTCTTCATGGTAATTCAATATACAGTAATCCTTAACAGCAACAACATTGGTTTAAATCTCTTGAGGACTAAACATAGCCTCAATAAGTGCTTCTTGATGATATTTTGATAGATTCAAGGCATCCAGAATTAAAACCTTGGCTGGTACATGGGATAAAGATTTCAAAAAAAAAATACATTTGGTCCATATCTCTATTTTTCCCTCATGGAGATGTGGTTTTGCAGGTTCCTGTGATATAGATGCTTTTGAAGTAGATGTACCCTGTGTCATTAAAGAAACTAGAAATACCCCAGTATTTGGTATATTATAGTGACTAGGTCTATCAACATGCCGAGAGGAAGATTGTGTGACATATAATTAGTCAAACAAATAATCATGTGATGACAAGGCATGTCATTCATCGAAGAAACTCATTTTTCTTTTTGATCCCACTGAAGGGAACTTCCACGAGTTTTTTCCACACATATGGTTCGAGCAGGGGTAGAGTTAAAATAGTGTCTTATATAATTCCAACATCTTCCCATGTATCTTTGACCATGGACTCTTCCTCTAGTTCCCCAATTTGGTACATGGAACTCTATCTCATTATAATTAGAATCATCATTGGCATAAGGATCTGTTATGTGGATAATGTTAACAGAACCAAAGATCAATTCTTCATCAGATGATTATTCTCTTCGACATGTCAGTTCTGGTTGTGCCATTTGGTGGGGTGGTTCCCATGATTTTGTAGATGATGGCAAAAAATCAACCAGAGTCAACAATAAATTTGGCCTTGACATGATCTCATCTTCATCTAACTACTCTTTATCCTTCTGTTCACATCGCTCTTTTTAGGATTGATCATTTGATGAAGGTGGTTTTAATGTGGATGGTGTTTCAATAGACATAATAGGTTGTCTCAAATAGGTTTCTATAATCGAATGAGTTTGGTTGATCATTTCCCATATCATCTAATCCTAATATTTCTGCACATTTTTACTTTTTACTTTCTACCATTATCTTTCCTTATTTTGATCAATAGTAGTAACAAATGCTACTTGAGATGAAAAACTTTTTAGTTTCACTTGTCACAATATACCATTTTTTCAGGAGCTTCATGAAAACAAAACATTACCAAAAGGGATTCCCCAACATATGGTGAAAGGAACAATTATTTAAAAGATCTATATCTCCTTCATTATTTGGTTCTTTCAGCCTTTTCAACTGAACCAAATGGGTTTACAAAGTTTAGATGAAGTAATTTGGAAACATATCATTTCAAAAAGAATAAACATTTTAATTTAACTCCTCAAACTATTTCATCCTTTGATTTATTTGATCAACTTGATGAGGCAGTCATTGATGGTGACAATTTGAAAGTGGATCCCTTCGAAATGTTGAATTATTTGAAGTGGAAGCTATTACAGGTTCTTTCTTGAGTGTGACTATATAAAACACTTCGTTCCCTATTCTCCATCCTAGAGAAAATTGAATTACATGAATTTTTTCTTTAGTTTCCATTATTGAATCTTCAATCTGTTGAGATATTTATGCTATGTATTGAAACCCTCTTGTGTATTTCATAATGATTAGTGGTTTTCATAACTCATCATGTAGATTTGACACACAAATTTGTAGCAACTTATCATGAGGGAGTTCCATATTTAAGGAATACATTAATCCTTTCCATCGAGAAATGAAATATTAAAATCTTTATTTTTTCCTATTTTTACAATTAGTGAGATCAAAAATAGTTGTCCTCAGTAGCATGGAGATGATTTTAAGAAGAAATTTCTTAAGTAGATAATCCAATACAATAATTTATTGAGATTACAGGCATGTACAACAAAGATTATATGGTCCCAATATTGACTACATAAAACACATAAGCTTTGCTACATCTTGTAGTTGAGGATTCCCTATCATGGGATGATAATGAGAAATTATATGCAATAAGTGTTGTTCCGGATATCCAAAACCATTAAATATTGGGAATTTAGTATAAAAAAAATTTGGTGGGGGAGTAATCAGATCCCCCCATTCAAATTAAGCATTCTTTTCAAGATAAACTGGCACGCGTCGTTCCTCTATAGATTCTAATCGAGTTTTTAATGCCTCAATTATGTTTCGAAGAACTTGGGGAATATCTAGATGAGATTAGACATGTATAGGTACAATAGCTAGAGCTTGAACGAGTGTGACAACATGAAAAACAACTGGTGGTCGTGCTGGTACTTGCCTTAGATAACCCATAGGAATAAGACTATAAATTTTTTTGATTCTGACCTGGTTATTTACCCAATTAAGGGAATTCATTATGCACATATGAAATTACCACAAATACCCTTTGTTGAGGATCTTCTATAGGATTTCCATGTTGTGGATATTCCTAGGGATTATGTATAAAAGAAATGATGCTTCTATATAACTCTGTATTGAGTGTTTTCAACTCTTTCATTTCCACTTCTTTCTGTGAAAATCTTTATTCCTTTGAATGAGATTGACCACATCCTATGGAAAAGTAAGACACAATATGACTTTCACCTTTCCCCTTGTTAGATTCTTTTAGGAGGGTTGAGATTTAGTTATTTGAAGGCATACCTAGATTCTGGGTAATCCTCTAATTTTAGGTACTTATACCTTTTCATTTTCTTCAATGTGTACCATATTATGTATAATAACATCATCATTTGATTCCCCTAAACATGATTCATTTTCATTAGGGTAAATTGCAATGGAGATAATGAAATTTAATGATGCATAATGCATTGATGTCATTCTATCAGTGTCATTGTAAGATCATCTCACATTGTATCTTTTATAAGACTCTTCTCTCCTATATGATAGATTCTCAAGAGTTGTTTGACAGATAGATAACCAGACAGAATCCTCAGATAGTTTAGTTATGTGCTATATATTTGGATTCATCCCTAATCAGATGAAAATTACTTCCGTTGAGTAGATGATAATAGATGTGGAAAATCCCCCAAGCTTTTAGGCTAAAGATATTATTGTTCTTCTTCTTCAAACTTTTGAACATTGTTTATAGGATTTTTTGGACTAATTAAATGAGCCCCCAGCTCGGCAAGCTGGGATGGATCTTGAACATCTATGGTTGAGATTCATGCAACTACTCTTTTGATTTAACAAATTTTGTTTCAGACATTAGGTAGGGGAATTATACGACAACCACTCAAATCAACTTATTTAGAAGATCTATGATATATTTCATACATTTTCATTATTTGAGTGCTGAAATCCTCTAAGCGGGAGGCCTACTGAAGATTATCATATTCTTGAAGAAAAAGTAACTCCATAACTTTTTTTTATTTTTGTCTGATTCAGATTAGTGGTAGTTGAGGCATGTTCTTTAGTAGACATTTGATTATATACAAAATTTGTAGATTGTAGACGACCATGGGAAATAACATTGAATGAGAACACTTTTAGCAAGTTTTGCTAATTCTTGAGTGGATTGAAATGAAATTCTCTATGTGCATCCCATCTTATGACACAAACACCAAATGAGGAAACACAAATTATTTAGTGCAACCTCTTTAAATAATTAATGAATTCACAGTTAAGGGACCTCTTCTTATTTTCAATTTTCAGATTTTTTTAAACAAAGAGAGATGCCATGTCAATTTGATGTTCCAACCATTCTATTAAGTTTAAAAGATTATTATATTCATCATATGGTATTACATTGGTTTACAAATGACGAAGAGTCTTCCATAAGTTGAGGTGAATATTATGAATGCAATAATCTGCCAACAATTCTGGAATATTGTATTGAGAATTTTCCAAATTCCAAAACAAGACTGGTATTACTACATTTGCCATTTTTTTATAATATTTAACATATCTTCATCATAATTCACTTGAGGTTTCTAGAAATGGTCGGACCAATGTGTAAAATCTGTATTGGACGAAAAATTTCCCCAAGGTAGGTTCAGAGAATGACTATTCGCTTAAGATTTATTCTGGTTGAGAATGTCTTTAACATGTAAATGACAAGGAATCAAATATGACTGGCCTTTTTTTGGCATGTACATCGAGATAAGAGGTATTTCTCATCAATACATTATCAATTATAAAATAATCCTGTCAATGTAAAGTAATACTACTGTGAGGACATTTGTAGCGAATACCATCATGAGGAGGACTACAATGGTGGAATACACCAAGGGATAAATCATCTTGCTCCTTAGTCTTCTTTCCATACAGAGGGTTATTATGGATCTTATCTGCAGATAGGCTCTCGTGGTTGATCAAATTTCATTATGAAAGCCTTCATGATGATGATTTTAATGGGGAACATTATAATTACTACCACTACACCCATAATTTGGTAATGAAATGGTAGAATCTTGAGCTGTAATAGACAAATGTCTATGGGATTCCTGAAATCCATCATTAAGAGGAGTCATATAGCATCTTGACTCGTGATTTTCTAATCGTTTTTGGAGAGACATCATTATTGATATTCACTTAAACATTGTCGGTGCCAATTTCTGGGATAAGTGGATATCATTGTTAGGTGTATGTGCCTTCCTTGGAGTGGTTTTTAGAACTGGCTGATTGCCTTCAATTGAAGGGGTGTATGTTCCCGATTAGGTTTTTTGTAATATATGGGGTAATATGCACCATGACCCACCAATATTGGAACAGATGTATGTATCTTCTCTAAGATGGAATTCTGATGTGTCATCCCATGTGTGGGTACAAATTTATGTATATATTCCCCTTGTTCTACAGAATTTATTGTTATGATTTCCTAGAATGATTCCAGAATATGGGCATGAATTTGTTTCTTCCCTTTCACTTTTTATAAGATGTGTTTGGGGACTTTAGTGGTTAGAATGGGAATATATGTCCATTATGTATCGATATTTGGTTTATGTTCCTTCTCATATACTCCTTTTCTAGTCAATGGTTACTGAATATACTCATGTATGGGGGATGAGAGTTGGGGTTCCGCATGATTTTTCATCAGAGCTTTCAGACTAACTTCTTCGGGTGCTGCCAATTGAGACTGTTGGAAGGCTTGATGAACACTGGCAAGTGTATGTGCCTAATGGATATTTCCTGTCATTTATGGTTGCAGACATCCTTCAATACAGGTAGAAGAGACTACTGGTAGAATTTGTGATTGAAATCAGGTGTATGTTTTTTTAAAGTTTCTGAAACATTAGATTGGCAGGCTTCTCAAAATAAAGTCAGATGATACTGATGACTAAATTATAATTTGTAAATAGGTATATGTTCCTATTCCTAGTACACCACTGGGTTTTTTCTAGATGGATTGATGGGTTTTTTCCAGACAATACTGTTAGGCATCCAAATTAGGAAGGGCGGGTATATTTTTTCGCTCATTGTTCTCCACCAAGTTAGTTTGATAGAATTATTTAGATGGAGAAGAGGTAAGATCCTACTTCCTATTGACCGGACGTTTTCATCAGTAGTTCATATTTCATTCCTTGGTCTAAGAGTCCTTGGAAAAATTTCCAAATTCAACACCCACATCATGTTTGTGGTTCACTACCACATGATTATCCTGGTGGTGATTTTTGGTGGGAGTCCTCATAAAGGACCCCTCCATCCTTGAACTCAGTCCCTGAGCGACCTCTTAATCAACCTCCCTAGAGTACGAGAGGGACTGGTTGATGTGTTCCGAGGATAAGGACCTAAAATGGCTAAAAATGAAGGTTGGAACTGTCTGTTTCATGATCATCTGTTGTCGTTGGCCAGATAATCGAGGGATGTTATTGAATTGGAGGGAATGTAAGGCAGCCTCCAAGGTTGTGATTTCACCATGATGATGGTACTCCTTTACTACCACGTTGGAGACCATGTGTTGAAAACACATGGTGGGCAACGACATCCTTCTTGTTGATGAGGATCCAACATGAGCATCATTCAGTATGTTCACAAATGTCGTCTTGAAAAAATTTATTTTGGACTGAATAGAGATTAGAGAAAAAACATGAAAAAAAATTGACATCATTAAAGAGATATCTTTTAGATTAATACATGGGTGTTTCTTCTATTATTTATCCTTCCTGTATCAATTGATTGATCCGGACAGGTGGGTATCATTATTAACATGGTTAATGATTTATATCGAGTTCACCATTTCTATTTCATTGTTCCTTGAAACATGTGTTCTAGTTTTAGGAATTAATTCTTCTAGGATGTTTCCAGTGGATTTATTCATGGAATCAGAAACATCCAACAGTTCATTATCCAAAAGGTACCTACTTTCCAGAGGGAGTCATTCATTATGTATGAACATTATGATAATTATGAATGATCATTGTTTGGAAATGTGGGACGTAGAACTCATCACACCCTTTTGGAGGTGATTATTGACTACACTAGGAATATCATTTTAAATTTAAGATATTTTCAGGAATCCTTATTAATTAACAAAGTTTAACATAAGTTTCCATTGGAATTTTCAATCTCATATTAACATGTGTAAAATTTAGAATCATCATTACGTATTTAACTTTCTTGATTAATTGAGATATTTGTATGTATTCGATGTTCTCCATCAATGGTATCCTCTCTTATACTATTTATGTATAATTTTTAATAATCGTTACGATGATACTTGTCTATAAACCACTCAGTGGGATCTATAGAATTAATTTTCATCCCAGGAGGCTAAGTTTTTTTTATATTGGGATTATACCCCAGAAATGCACAAACTAGGAATCCCTCTAAAAATAATCCTAACCCTCATAGTTTAGTGTCTCTTGATAGGACACACATACCTTTTAAGGACATGTGATAAGGCCCTAGAAAAACAGTTTGAAGTCATGTGGAGTGGGAATCTAATCAAAAGGTGATTAATCATTGTTTGGTATGGGACTTATTCTTATGCAACCCAAGGAACATGAATTGAATATGGGTTTCTATATAGGATTAGTCTTTGTTGGGAATATAGACCATTGAGAACATGGTAGATTTAAAGTGTTCTCTTTGTACCTCAAGGATGCTTCCTACATTTCCCATGTGGATGAGAATCAAATCCCATATAGTTTTATAATTCTCATTGGAGAGTATAGTTCATTGAGAGAAATGAGTTTTAGATTACATCGTAAAAAGGGTTGCTTGATGATTTGGGGGGTTTAATTTCGGGCTTATTCTTATGGAGGATGCTCTAATTAAAGGAATTAGGGTTGGATTCTTGAAGAGGATATCCAGTGAGCTCGAGCCCGGATGAAATCTTCCTATGTATCATGGTTTGAATAGTAATCAGAGTTCTCATAGTTATTTAGTTGTGAAAATGTTGTGACCATGACAAATATTTAAGCCTACGTGACTCATGGTTGGTGTGAGAAAAAGGATGATGTCAATGATTAAATAAATGCACCCACACTTTTCTTCCTCCATTGGTGGAAGAGGGAACACATACATCGGTGATGGTGGATGAGGGCGAGGAAACGAGCCTTCTCTCCATTCAATTTACATTGGACAAGGTTCCATTGAAAGGAAGAATGGATGATGGTTAGGGGATTACACTAAATTTATGACCTAAAAATATTCCTAGTAGGGGAGGGAGACTTTTAATTCACTTGAATGGAAAATAAATTGTGAACACTTCATTCCCAATCGAAAATATGAGGTTCCAGATCTTTCAGAAGGGAAAGGCCCAGACTCAAACACTTATCTTAAAAACCATGAACATGCTAGCACTAATACTGGGAGAAAGATCCATGTTACTTTGTATATAAATACCCACATACACTCCAAGAATCCTAACACCATTGTGAACCCAATGTGGGAAACGCCTGAATACGGATATACAACCCCAAATAAGAGACACACTGATGTGACTTTACCAAATGATTGATAAGTCAGGATTTTTTTATGGAGGCCTCAACATAATCTCTTTCAGACAAGGAAGCCAAAAAAGAATATTCTTTTCCATGATTGTCTTTGAGGAGTGATTTATGGCTTCTAGACATGATATAGTATGTGAATCTAATTGGGGCGCCCATGTAAATAAGTACATGCATGTATGGGCACACAAGTCTTCTTCAGTGACCTGATATTCACTTAAGTGACAAAAAACCAGTATAGGAATACATGGGAATTACCTGGCTCAACCTTCAAGAGTATTCGTAGGTGATCCCAGAAGTGGAGCTCTCAAGTAACTATGAAAGGAATAAGTGGCATGAATGTGTTTCTGATTTTAGTAAGGATGAGTGATTTAGGAGCCCAAGTGATTTGGATTTCAAACACTAAATGGAATTACATTTTATGATTCTCCCTCAACACCCCCTCATTAGGTGTTAAATAAGTACCCTAAAAGTTTCCGAGAATGTGGGAGAAGCACTAGTGTGACCCGAGCAGAAATTAGGCTTCATGGAAATTTCTTCTGTACTAATGAAGGCCACGAGGGTCAATTTATAGGAAAAAAGAAGATCCTAGGTGAGAATGAAATTGTGTGCTCAAGTGGGCTTCACACTAGATTGGGGCACACAATTAAGATGCAAGCCAGATATCGGCGCACATGAAGGCCACACGCCGACGACCCCTAGATATGGATTCAGTGATCCAATGTTCATTCCATTGCAAATCATTAAATTCTTCGTGTTTTTTCTTCTCTTTTTTCTAATGTAATTACCTTTTTCATTCTTTAGACTCTTTGAAGGAAAGGTGTGTCAACAGATGGTTATGAAAAATTTACCAACATTACAATCATGAATACAGTAGGTCGTACGTTCGCATGAGTAACGTTCCAACTTTTCAATGACAATTATGAAAAGAAGGTGAAGAAAAATTACCTTCTAAAAATGAAAATTATCTCTTAAATACAGAACTATTTAATAATATATAAATACACATAGAATTTTTGTGGTGTAAAATAATGCACAGTGCGCCGAGTAGGTGGTAGTCCACACATCCACGAATGACATTGTCTCTTTTTCTATGTTTGAATAGGAGTTAAAGAAAATGATATATTATATTTATAGAAACGTAATTATTTCACTAATATAATATAAATTTTATGTATAACATTCAATTTTAGTTAATGTCATCCAAAATATAATACATGTAGTCTGTGAATGTATCACTTCTATTTGAGCAGGCAGTATTCCACACTTCTTCATACCATGTTTTAGTATTCATAAAAAATAGTTTGAATTTAAGTATGTGTTATATAAGAATAAAATAAAATTATATATATAATAAATTATATATATCATTTATAAACATTGTGTCCATCATAATTCTGAACCATAAGTAGTGGTAAAGGAAAAACAACTGACATCGTTTTTCAAGGCGATAGTTATCCGTACTCATAAATGGTAAGTTAGTTACCCATTACAGGGAAGTGTGTGTAAGTGTAGGTTGAATACCTAAAATAAAAACATCTATATATATTATGTATAGATATTTCATTATTTAATAATGGAATTAGAATAATTTATCTGGTGGATAATGAAAATAAAACAATGATGCTTGAGGAAGGATGTTACCTCTTCTTTGGCTAACTCTTTATGGTTTGTAACAATGTGATTATATGGAATTATTTTTTACCAAATAAATTGTTTTAAGAATAATTTAGGATTTTTGGGAGATTATTTTATAATTTATTGGGATATCTATAGTGGTTGATAGTTTTTATGAATTTGGAATAGAGATTTTCTTTTATAGTGGACGTGGAGTGGGATTGATGTAAATTTTTCCAAAGGTAATTCCACTATTATTTCTCCTCAGACATGTTCCTCCAATAATGATCCATATTCTAAAAAATAGAATATAGTTTCCAAACATGAAAATAAAATAGTGTTTTGAAATATTATATCATTATTTTTACTCTTCTTCTAAAGCTCTAATGCCTTTTTAAGAAAAATTTCCAATTAAACGATGTAATTATTTTTAGTCAGTTTCAGTAATATTTTCTGTAATAAGGTTAGTTGTACTAATTCGATATTATAAGTTATAATTATTTAAAATAAAGAATATTGTTTCCCAAATTAATATCAAAATTTGGAATAAATTAATTTAAATTTAATCCAGTAGATGGGATGACCAAGCAGGGTTTTAAAGTAAAAATGGTCAAATATTTTCTAACATTTATATATCTAAACTCATTGTGAAATTGTTTCAAATGAATGAAATTATATTAAATGATAAATAATTTTCTATTTATATATTAAAACAATACAAGGACATAATTTAATTATATAAATATTAATGAAGAAAAAGTAGTTTTGAAATAAATGTCAATATTATTTAATAGTCATAAAAATGTGAATGTTCATATAAAAATACCACAAATTCACACTAAGTAAATTTATATTTCCATATTTCAATAATTATGATCATTTTTTCATATAAAACTTGTAAATTTTTATGAAATAATTTTTTAAATGGGTTCACCATTAAAACAAAGTAAAATAACCCTTAAAAAATTTATGGATTTGTATTAATGAAATTAGATTTTTTTATCTTAATCCTATCAAACATATTGGATGATATTTAAAATATTTTATAAGAATGTGTAAACATAATATAGTTTTCTCTATTAATTCCAACAAATAGATCATTAAGGTGATAATAAACACATAAAATAATAATATTAACAATATATTTTTTTCTACTATTACTCAAAGATGCATGAAATAGAAGTGGGGATATTGTATCATCACAATTTTTTTTGATTCCCATTGTTCTTATTAATCCATATGTATTTTTCATAAAATCTTAACCTAATGAGTAACATTATTCATCCACAATTTCTCATTGTGTTGATGAACCAGAACGAGTTGTTCCTCAAAATAAAGATTATCTTTGAGATGAAATACTTTTCGAATAAAAAAATTATACGAATCTGAAAGATAATTCCAAAATCTTAAATCATGAAATACATTTTCTACCTAGGACAAAATCGAAGTTAAATTCAATTTTTAATAAAATCATCCCACTTTCTCAAGTTTTTCAATTGGTCTAATGAACAGCCGAAACAACATTCCCTTTATTCCAAAACATAAAAAAATAACTTATAGAAGATATTTAAAAGATATGATCACCTACCGCAAAATAATTATCTTTCATCCATTTATCCATATAACATTTATATACACTATATGAAGATCATATGTGTCACTAGATCAACTACAAATTCAATTTTGTTTCCTCTACAAAATATGATCTCATAAACTTATGTCCTCCTATATCATCCTAGACATACTTATTTTACAATGTTATCATTCTAAATTTACAAGGTAATGAAAAATTTTATTACAAGAAAACTCAAAAAAATAACGACTCTAATCCTAACTTCCTTGATTATCTATTGAGAATGAACAACAAATATCCTCCAACATCAAAATCATATTATCAGACTATCCATTAGACAATAAATGAAAAGTAGTACTGAAATTTAATACAATTACCAATGAATTATGAAGTCCCTTAAAAATAGATGTGAACCATAGAAATAGTCTGATATAATACGGACATGCACTCCATGTAAATTGATTATTTCATTTATATACAGTCTTTAAATATGATATAAAGGAATGTATATCGAATTGGAATGAAATGTGCATATTTAGTTAATCGATCAATAATAATCCAAATCACATTATTTTATTGTCAAGTATTTCAAAAAAAATATCATTATATCCATTGATAAATTCATCCATTTACAATCTAACACTAGAAATGGTTAATTAAATCCTGTCAGAAAATTTAACTTTACATTTACCTATTGAAAAGTCAATGACTTCATGGTAAATACATCTATATTTATTTTCATTGCACCCCACTAGTAATTCTACTAAAGGTCACAAAAAATATTATAGCATCGTGGATGAATAGAAAATTGATAACAATGATATTCAATTAGAAATTATTTACTCAATTTTAAATCAAAAGGAACACATTTTATTCTTAAAAAGCATAAAAAACCATATTTCTCCTCAAAAAAATCAGGCAACATACCATTCACATCAAATTATTCATTTTCTTCCAAATACATTTCCACATTTTCATCTATCATAATTTTATTGAAAATGATAGCTTCACTAAAACCTAAAAAAACAATAGACGGTGTCCCCGCATCCAGAACATTCAGGCCAAAAGTCATCAATTCATTAACCAAACATTCATGTTCTAAATGTATAATAGTTAATGTAGAACTTATTTTTTGAATCAATGAACTGGGAATATTTTTTAATTCTAGTATTTGATAATGAATCGAGAAATCATAATCCTTGTATAGTTTAATCTATAATATCTATATCATGTTTAATTATATCAAAGTGAATATATAAATAAACTGATTTTTATTAGTACATATGTAACACATTGATTTATAAAAATCATGCCTCCAATTTTTTAATGCAAAATCATCATCATTTAATTCCAAATAATCTTTATGGTATTTTGGATAGAGAGGTTTCAACTAGCATGAATCATAATAAATTACAAGGTCATTATTAATTAAGAATAAACCAAATCCTTTCATAAAAGCATCACAATAGATTAAAAACTAACAATTTATGGAATGCAATCTCCAAATATGAGTTTTAACCAATATTTTTTTTAGTTTCTATAAACAGTCATCCAAATATTTTTCCCTAAGGAAAAAAACACTATTTATAGTTTTCATAGTCAGTGGGCTAGACAACTGAACAAATTCTTCAACAAACAGGTGGTAGTAAACATGTAATCTAAGGAAACTATGAATCTCAGTGATATTTTTGGGTCTTGTCTATTCTTCATCAACATTCATTTTTTTGATAAACAGTTATTACATCATTACAAATAAAATGACCAACGAATTAAAATTTTTGTAATCAAAATTCAACGTTTATAAAATTATCATACAATTTATTTTCGTTTATATTTTGGAAAACAATATGTAGATTCTATTATTGTACCTATTAATTTTTTTGAAATTAGTAATATTTTTATGAAAAAACACAACCAAAATCATATCCAACAACACACAAAAAATTATATTCATATGTTCCACGTGTATATCATCTTCATTTTTTTAATCCAAATTTCATAACTACAAATTCATAGTGGCCATTATTAGTTCGAAAAGTATTCTTGAATGTTATAGCTTCTCCACATTCAAATGATGGTACCCCAAACTTATTTCAGCTTTAAAAAATTTATTTTGATCACTGGTGATGACCAAATAAATCACCTATATGAGCTAAAAGATACATGTTTTTAATAGTGATGTTCTTCAAGGCTCTATAATGAGTTACACATTTCATTTATCTATCTTTCTTTTTATAAAAAATATTTTAGAACACCATTTTGACATTCTCGGTCACACAAAACTATAATCTAATAATTCATGCAATTTATTATTCAATTAAAAAACTTCTACTTCATCCATTCCATAAGAGTGTTTAAGAATAGATTTATCATGGGGTACTAAGTCAATACAAAAACAAACATCTCGATCATCAATAACACTATAAATATAACCCATTAAATCATCCATGTTTTATTTTACTACATGAACATCAATAATTTTAATGATTTATTTATTTTAAAATATATGATGTATGTAATTTTTATGTTCTTGTTTAATGAATTTCTCATTTTTTTGGAGTGTTGTCAATTTCAGGAATTTATTTAACATAAATATATTAACACTGTAATTTATTTTAACATGAGAAACTGAAATCCAATCCATACACAGAATGATATTAAACACTATTATAACCAGTTTCTCATGATTATATAGAATGAAAATCCAAATAACAACAACATGAAAATACCTGTAAATATTGTTTAATTTGATACTTCCACCAAGTTTCTTTAGCAAAATTTATATCTTACAATCATGAGGTTATATTCCCAATTTTGTAGAGAATTTATCAGAAATGAAATATTAGGAATATCAATAATCAAATAGGGAATTGAAATAAATCCACTAAACAAGTATCATACCAATCAACACATAATTTGAAATCCCAACCGCAACTGTAGTAATAGAAACTAACCACAATATGCTTCTCTGTTTCCCATCGTGAAAATTTCTATAATGTGAAAATATCTTTAGAAATGTTTTAACATATCCACCCTTCTAATTTCAACTAAAACCTCATACCATCAATTAAATACTAGTTAGAACATTCATTGATTTCTCTAGATTCATTTCCCAGGGATTTTTTGTCCATCTAGACACATTTTCCACATCAGTAACACTTCTATAGTATCATCATACATTCTCATTGGTTATTTTTACCACCATCACTTAAAAATAATAACTTAATTTTCTTACCTCCATATTTCACTGTTTCATGTTTCCCAACAATATAACATCATGGACACTTATTAAATTTATCCTAACGAGGAATTTAATTAAGCATACAAATCTCCATCTCACACTTTTCATCAAAATAAAAACCATTCTCAAAGATTTTAATTTTTCACATGGATAATAATCATTATTGATGTGGTTATATTATTAACAAAAATTGATTAATTTTTGAATCAATTTACTAAATAAAATTTTACACATACTTGGAAAATATTGTGATGTTCCCTTCATATGAATATTTGGAAACATCATCTTTTTTCCTTAATTATAAGAATATATTTTCAATTTGGATTCAAACATCCTTTGGGAAATATTTCTCATGGAAAAGTTCCTTAAATGTTTTTCATCCAATGTATTCATGATCATCATTGTCTCTAGTATTCGTAACCAAATACCACAATTGATCAGTTTTACTTTTAGAATGATAAGCGTAATAGGTTACCATTGGACGTTCTAAGCATCACATGACATAATATATCACTACCAAAGCATTGATACATAACTTAGTTACCACTAGGTATATTAAGCAATAACTAATGGGGGGTTTCCTCATTAAATTATCCAAAAATTCATGTTATTTGGGTGTACATATGAATACACTCTAGAATAGATACCAACACCATTTATCACTCAATTAAACTTGGACATCACTGTAGAAAACTACTAAATTCATATTTCGAAAATCTCACCATGCAGTTATTGAAGGATATCATTCTCTCAGTTATATAAAATTACAGATTCCCTAATTTCATGGGGGAAACCCCTTCTATGAAATTTTTTTAAATGAATAATCATTGTAATATTTTTATGCTATAACATTTTAACATGAAGATAAGATAAATTATTTTTAGTTAATGTTATTAAATTTTCCGTATCCTATAAAGTTAAGTAAATCGACCTAAGATACCAATAATAAGGCTTGTAAATAAACATTATAAAATTTTAGTAAAGTCAATAACATTAAATTCTTTCACAATGAGAATCTTTTCCAGTTTACAGTTTTAGAGAATTGGGCCATATCTTATAAATAACAAATACAAAAAAAATACATTGTGGAAACATCTGAATAGTATCCATTTTTCCATTATCTAAATAAATTAAAATAAATCAAGGTAATTCTCAGGAAAACATCTCATGACATTCAACATTAATTATTTCAATCCATTAATATAACATAATTCCTATTAAATACATTAAAAAACAAGGTATCATCATAAGTAGATCATTATGTTATATAAAATAATGGAAACTATTAGTACATTGATAATCATTAAAACTCATGGAACACTTACCTAACAATATATCATTTTACCCAAAGATGGAAGTATAATGTTTAATAATATAATGTTCTCTAACTTTTGAATAAAAATGGTTTCCAAGAAAAATAAATAGAAAACATTGATACCTAATGTAAGTACGTTGGGACATCATTATATTGAACCCTGACAGAACCCTTATAGAACCCTTATTGATTGGAATAACCATACTACCAACTTCTAATAAAATTATCCAAATAATATAATAATTACCCAATAAATTAGTGTGATGCATGGGTGAACCCATTGTTTATAATATTCAATAAAAGCATTAAATAAAACATTTATTCATATTAAAAAACATTATGACACACATATGACAATAAATTTTATAAATTAAAATACATTTTTCTCTAAAATGATCCCAATTGTAATAAAAATACATCATCCTTTAAAAACCAATTTCAATACCAAAATATCAAAAAATATAAAAAGAAAATTTCAAATATAATAAATTATTAATTATTTCAATATAATCCAAAACTAAATTAATTGGACACTATAGTGGAAAATTCATTGTAATCTTGTACGTTATGAATAGAACATTGATGAAGTCATCTTTCAAAATATTCAGTATAAAACATATAAAACATTAATTTGTTTAAATAATTTGAATTAAATTCAAAAAATTATTAATATTATCATTATAATCATTTTATATCCATACAAATTAATATGTAAAATAATTTCATGATTATTAAATGGGAAGGATTAAATTTTTAACCTTTCAAATAGTCCTAGTCCTAATTGAACATTTAATTCATAATCCCCGTGAATGTATAAAATTTTATAAAAAATAAAATAAAAAGATAATTGATAAAATATGGATATAGAATTTTAAATGTTTTGTTTATACACTTCATAAGATAAGAATGGTTTATATCAAAAAAAAATGTCTTAATGAACTGATAATTAAATTAAATACATTACATTGAGCCCGACTTGTCATGTGGGTCTTTATATTCTAAAATGATAATCGTATATTAATTATATACATTATAGATAAACATTTTTTAAGATTATAATTAAATTTATTCCATATATTAAAATGTTTTAATCAACTACTGAAACATTTATGTTTATATAGGGTGTTTTTACCATATTAGGATTTCGTACAAAAACATTCTTTTATAGGTACAATATGGTCCAATGTGTCATTATAAAAACATATCAAGGAAAATAAACATTACATAATTATCATATCTACAAATAAATAATATTTTTTTAACCATTCATGAAATATGGCAATGAAAAATTATCCAACAATAGAATCATGGAAATGGTAGCACATATGTACACATGAGAAATATTCACAATTTCAATGAAAATTAGGGATTGAAGGAAAGTGATACATATATATAATGAATTTCCATTATTTAATAAATGAATTATTTTTTAAAAATATATACTTACATATATAACTATTGTGATGTATATGGATTCACATTCCGTCAAGGAGGCAGTAGTTCACACGTCCACGGATGATGTTATCCCTTTTTTAGTGTGTGAAACAATTTTAATGAAAATGATATGTAATATTTTCCAAAATATAATTATGGAATTTATATAATTTTTTATTTATTTATTTCAAATATTTTTTTCAAATCCATCACAAATACATTCCATATATTGTGTGAACATATTACATCACTCCGAGGATGTCGTTTTCCACACATCCAAAAATGATGTTATTGTATTCCCATAAAAAGGAAAACATAGAGGTATGTGTTATATAATAATTAAAGAATCATAAAAAATAAATGAATATCAGATATGTGACATAAAAATAGTGTTCAAATTATATTTCCCAATCATTATAAGAGGTAATGGAATAAAAAAAAATCATTTTGTTATGTGGTAGTTCATCGTACACATAAATGGTATGTTCTTTAACCATTAAATTGACATGTATGTAAGTGTATTTATGCCCCATAACATAAAAAATTATCTCTATAACTAGGATACTTATGTTATTATTTAGAAAAATAATAATAATAATTTATTTGTTGGAGAATGATATTAAAAAAATATATTCAATATGGATATTACCTCTTCACTGGGTAACTCCTTTGGGTTTGCACCAAATGACATTTTTGGACAGATATATGCACTAAGGGAGGCTTCTAGAATGAATGGAGGAATTTTTTGTTCATATTTAAGAAGATTTTGAGAGGGATAAAATAATTTAGAGGTGGGAATAAATTGGAAGGTTAAGTGCCTTTTTATAGTGGTGGATGCATGGCATTCTTGTAATTTTTTCAAAAGGGGATTCCACCCACATTTTACCTATAAAAATTGTCTCCAATAATTTTCCATTATTTTGAAAAAAAATATGGGATCTAAATATTAAAATCCATTGGATTTTGGAAATGATTATATCTCTTTCGGTAACTTCATTTTATGGTTTAGTCCATGATTAAGCTAATTTTCCTCTTAATCGTTGTAATTAATTTTAATTTGTTTCAATGATATTTTTTCTAAAAATATATGCTGACATCATATGAAATTATAAATTATTATTATTCCAAATGGGGAATAAATTTAACAAAATTCAAATCCCATAAGTGAAAAAATACAGTTAAAATTTAATATTCTTAATGGGATGACCTATTGGTTTTTTTGAGTATAAATGTTCAAACATTTTCTATGTTTTTTTATCAAAATTCGATGTGAATTTATTTCCAATGACATAATTTTTTTAATTGTTAAAAAATTTATATTATTATAATTTAAAACCAAAATACATAATTTAAATATATAATTAATTTATAAAAAATGTTTTGAACTAAAATTCAGTATTATTCATTATTAATCAAAATGTGAAAGTTCTCATAAAAATTAAAAAAAACTCCCAATGTAAATTTTGATATACCAATTTGGATAATTAAGTTTAATATTAATATTAAAATTATAAAAATAAAAATAATTATATATGGAAATGGTTCTACATTAACATCCAGTAGAACTACGATTTAAATTTATATGGATTTTTTATCATAAAATTTATTATATTCTTATTTTAAGCCAATAAATCAGATTTTAAGAATGTAAAATCAATTAATGGGAAATTATAAATATTATATATTTACTCTTACTAATTCCATCATAAAAAAATATAAGTGTTAACTACTACTTAAATTAATAATATTAATAATATAAAAATTTTCATCGATGTTCAGTGTTTTGTGCAATGTCATAGAAACTAATTGTTTCACGTTGGTTATGTTATCTTGGATAGTGTCACATTTAAGTTAAAAATAATATTTAATTCCTAAATATTAATAAATATGAAAAATACTTATTCTTTCTTAACATGGGATGTCACATTTTACGCATGAATGAATTTTGAGGGAGAAATTTAGTAATAGGGGAAGGATCTAAAAAACACATGTTTTTTATGATTCTTTTATTTTAAAAAATATTGTAATTAAATAATATATTTATTTTAAAGACATGAATGACAAACATTTTATTAATAAATTGTATATAATACATCATTAATATATATGTGGTAATTCAACAAACTCTATATTAGTTGTAGTAACACAACTGTAGAACCTCTAAATAGTAAAATAAGATTGAAATTATAACCATTATATCTCAGATCCACCATGGATAAAAAATATAATGCGATGCAATTTGAAAAAAATGAAAAGAGTGAGAGGAAAATAGAAATCCATGTTGGTTAAAGGAAAGTAAAATCCTTGATTTATCTTGGCCAATTATATTTCACTTATGTAATGGGTATTTATATATACTTATTTTTGACCATTATTAAATATAACCATTAAAATATTGATTGAAATTTTATAGTGACATTGTTAGGTGAATTTTTTAAAATAATACCCTAAAGTAAATTTTAAATATATATATGTTAAAATACAATTTTACTAAAGAAGTCTTCGTGATTTTTCAATATTAATTTTCAATAAAAAATTTGTAATATGAAAATGTAATATGCTATGTAATAAAATTTAATTTGAAATAAAAATATTGAAAAGGTTATGAGAAGTAATACTTTCACAATAATTTAATTAATATATTAATTAAAATTTTATATTTATAAATATAAATTATATTACATAATAATTATTCTATATTATATTTTTATGTTTATTTATTTATTGGAAAAAATTGAAAAATATAACAAAGGGATAACATTGGAAAAGTTTGACAATTGTTTGGAGGAACAATGATGAAAAACCTGATTTTTCAGGAATGTTCTCAATCCATCTGAAGTCATATTGAAATATTTTTATTGGATCATTGGTAACTATGGTCATTTTTGGTCCCATTAATATGTAATGGGAGCTCATATATAGATTGGTTTATAAGACCAGAGACACTCTGTGTAGAGTTCATGAGGATTGTTATGTGATGTGAATAGGAATTAATCACAACATGGGTGATAATTTTTCATCAAACCAAATTAAAATTTCATGTGGGATATGTTTCATAACACTATAAAAAATCTCAGTCGTCTGCTTGACGTCATGATTATCTGACCCATTCAACCATTTTTTGTTCATCTTCTACATTGTTGATTATCTTCATATCCAGAAACTAGTACTCCTCAATGTGAACCTACTTATATTCATAAATGTATATCATCAATGTCATCAAACAATGGACCAGCTATATAATTTCCATGTCTAAAACAAATCGCGATCTTCTTGCGGGATATAAAAAAAATATTCGTAGTTGATTCATTGATGATTTGCTGTTTTTTTTATTATCCACAAAGTGGAAATTTTTTGGGATATATAAATATATATTTTTTATCATATATGTCTTAAAAGGATCTTTATTAATACATGTATCTTAAAAAAATATTTTTCTTTTATTTTTGCGGATCCTATTTTTCCAACATTATATAGCAACAAGGGAAGATATGCCATGTATGACAATAATCCACCAACATATATTGATACTCCAAATTTTAATATAAAAATAAATTAAACCATTATATTATACAATGAAAATGCTCGATTCATAGCCCCTTTCTTGTTTGGTGAAACCAATGATCAATAGACTATTTTTCTCCAAGTGAAGAATTAAGGAATGGTTTAAGGATTTTTAAAATTTATATTTACGTATTTATAAAAAATTTATGATGGAATTGATATGTTATCAAATATTTTGATACGTAAGCGTTATTATTTTCCTAGATCATGTTATAATTTTAAAATGTTTTTGTTAAAATTTCTATTTTTGATCTGTCATTCAAATCAATAAAATAGATTATCTAGTTATTTTGATTATTTTAATACTAAACAGTAAGTGATTTATTCAAAACCACTTTTATTATATTTTATATGCTTAGAATATATGAAAGGTATCATTTTATTTTTATTTTATATCCAAAATATTTTTTTAATTAATAATGGCTATAATTTTTTGTGAAAATAGTTCTTGAACATTCATGGACATTATAGTTTATATATGATATAGAAATTTTCTTTTACACCATGAAAACTGATACACTCAATAGTTTAATTTTATGAGTTTATGATTTATAATTATATGATTGGAATTTACATAATTAATATAATTTCTTATATATAATTTTATTTAAATAATAATTTATTAAAAAATATTGTAGTAGTGTAATGATTTCATTGGAAATATTTATTTCAACAACGAACTTATGTAATTTTATGAATAAATATAATTTTTAATAGTATAATTATTTTATCCTTTAAAAATAATTCAAATAGTTTTCAATGGGTTTTGATGCATTGTGATTTAGAACAGAGGGTCATCAAAATGTTTTTGTAAAAGTTAAATTCAGAACATGTGTATCAAATGAGTTTATGGGGATTCCATAGTGAACCCATGGCATCAAGAGGCACTAATATATAATTTATATTTATTATGGACTATTGGTATTTATAAGATCTAATATGTATCAAAATAATCCATAAGGAAGGTATTAATTTATAAAATAATTCAAAAGAAATATCCCTGTGTTTTCAAAAATTTATTTACGAAATTATTTTTTCTAAATGACAAGTAGTTTTGAATTGTTTTTAAAGGAATATTCTATATGATGTTTTAATATTTGATATAATGTGTTTTAAAATAATTTTTTATTGGGATTTTATAATATCATTTATATTTATTTTAAAACCCCTTACTATTAAATAATATACTCAACCTTTTTTTTTCTCAAAAACCGTCATAGTTATTTTATAAATCCTATGATAGATGGATTTTCTTAATGGGTTAGAACATAAAAAGCTTAATAGTTGGTTAATTTTATTATTTCATGATTTGATAAAATTTTAAGGCATTATTTAATTCACTAGAACATATAATATAAATGGTTATGGAATGTGATATATATGGAATAATTATTTTATCCAACATCTATAATATAAATATTCATAGTGTATTGAGAAATGATTCTGGAAGCTTGGTTGCTGGGTCTTTACACATCTAATAACAATTATGATGAAGACAGAAGGATACAGTCACTTATAAGATGGTGGTTGAATCAATTATTGGAATTTTTAACATTTTTTAAAATATATTTCCTTTAGATATTTTCCCTATAAGGATAATGGATTTCCCACTATCTATTCCATACTGTATACATGTATATGAAAGCATGTAACATATGTAACATTATATTTTTTTTCAAGGTTCACTAATCAATATATGTTTCTAGTCCATTCTTCATATGATACTGTCACATACTTATATTCTCTACAATAATATGAAAAAAAATATAGATATTTGGATTTAATACTCTTTATAAATAGTTTTATTCCCTACCCATTAAATGGAGGGATGAAAAAATACTTCTTCCCTGGACTGGTGATGACTTGTTCCACCTTGCATATCAAAGATGGTTCTTTATACTGACACGGATGATAGTTTCCATGTTTTTTCTTAAGGTTAATTGAAACTCTGTGAAGATAATGAAAATATTAATGTTTCTAAAATATTTTTAGTGATTATTTATTATGTACATTTGTATTCTTCAGTTTCTTACATTCATAAAATCATATAAGAAACTGTCTATTTAATTCCATTATCCAAGACCTATCAATTCAATCCTACACGCCTTTTGATCGGTTTTTTTCATCAATAAATTATAAAACTTGTTAAATTTAATAATATTAATATTCAAGTCCCAATTTTTATCAGACCAAATGATTATAAAGTCTGTGTTTTGTATATGAGGGAACATATATTCTTATAAATTATTTCCTTGTTACTTATCTCATGTTATTACTATATTTATTTAATTTTTTTGTGTAGTAATTATAATTCCATGAAATATTCCTCATTATAATCTAATCACCACTTAATAAAAAATAAATTTTTGGTATATGGTTGATCCTGTCTTTTTCCATTGGTCGATGAACTATTTTACCATTTAGGGGTTTTCCTCTATATATTACACCCTAATTCTCTAAATACCAGTACATAATAATTATCATCTCATATAATAATTTGTCAAAAACCTAATACATTAAACAATATTATTATTGAAATTCTTCCAAAAATATTTTCAAATGATATATCACAAATTTATGACCATTTTCAATAGTGAAACAACGGTCAAGGTTTCATAGTTTAATCTTTAGATGAAGTCTTCTGCTAATATAATGTGAGAATTTAGTGGAAAAATAATCATCAATATGTAACGATAATATAATTATTCTCAATATCTAATTATCCTCACTAATAATTCCCCATATTCCAATTAATCCATCATGGATGTAGGATACATAGTATGACCGAATAAACTTTGTAGACCATTTATCACAGTATTTTAATTATCAGTATAATTTTATTCACTTATAAGTATTAATTATCTAATATTTTACATTTTGTTTATTTATTCTATTTTTA
The DNA here is from genome assembly GCA_963277665.1 of Viscum album. Lineage (NCBI taxonomy): Eukaryota > Viridiplantae > Streptophyta > Magnoliopsida > Santalales > Viscaceae > Viscum > Viscum album. The sequence continues at coordinate 357,207,556 of OY728126.1, read as the reverse complement.
TTCATTCAAAACAGTATATTATATCAGTTCAATAATATTTAAGAGTTTAATTTCAGGCACCTTATTTACTAATCAAGTTGAATCTTCCATCACGCAGTAGTATATGTTGTGTCATTAAACCTTCAGTATATTTATTCACTCCAAATCACAAAAATTCAAATAGATTTTTAGTAAAATATCATATTTCTCTTCATAAAATTATCACCCTGAAAATAATGATAGTTTCACTAAGAATGGAATTCATGAAATTATGGCGTTTGACAAACGCAAGTCAAGATGTTGTGAGATGTTCCTTTTCATGAATGAAATTATTACATCATGAGAGATTATTCCCTTTATATAGTAGATGCATATAGAATACCTATCTCATTATTTATATGGTATCTCCCTCAATGACTAACGTAATTGAAAATGTAGTACTCATCCAACCATTGTTATTTATATTTGAGGATCATTACCTCTAAATCGTTACTTTAGCGAAATGTTTCTCAGATAATACATCATATAAATTGATAATTTAAATTTTTTATGACATATATTTTCAAACATTATCATATGGGTTTTATTAATATCAATTGATTTTTAGAATGGTTGAAAATATTCCTCATAAAGAAATAGAATATACCTATATGAATGGTTACCCTCATGTGGGTTCCCTCACATTGTTTCATTACCTTTTTGTCATATGTGTATTAGTGTTATTCTTTACTTTTATCACTTTCATCAAATTGAATCATGATTTTAATATTATGATTTCATGTATAGAGGGTCATCCCATAATCTCCTCAAAACCCCATCATTATAATGGCTATTATTACCACATGTTCAATAATTAGAGTTTTAACTATGAACTCCATCAATTGTGAAACCCTTAGGATATCTACATGTAGAAGACAACATATGTCCTAGTTAGACATCATAGACTAGCCTGATCATGTATCCCATGTTTTATCAAAATTATTTTAATATGTATTAATAGTTACTATTCTACATGTGTCCTACATCATACATTCACTATATTTTTCTATTCTATATAATATTACAAACGTATTAAGTGGATATAAACATATATTTTTCCTACTCCAACAACACTATATACCTAGTCTTCATGGGCCACACATACCTACATATTGTATAAAATCCCTTTTATACTCAGTCGAAGAATATATATATGTTCTATGATCCTACCAGTATACCCATAAGTTATCATGGATGTAGAAATATTTCGTTCATAGGTTGGATCTCCATTTTATTATATATAGCTCCCACAATATAGTTGATTGAGATTTATATTTTTTATTTCATGGTTTTGATGTTATTTTATAATGGACCTACATCATTGATGGTGACAATTTGGAAGTGGATCCCTTTGATATGTTGAATGATTTGAAGTGGAAGCTGTTACAGGTTCTTTCTTGAGCGTGACTATATAAAACACTTCGTTCCCTATTCTCCATCCTAGAGAAAATTGAATTACATGAATTTTTGCTTTAGTTTCCATTATTGAATCTTCAATCTGTTGATATATTTATGCTATGTATCGAAACCCTCTTGTGTATTTCATAATGATTAGTGGTTTTCATAACTCATCATGTAGATTTGACACACAAATTTGTAGCAACTCTTCATGAGGGAGTTCCATATTTAAGGAATACATTAATCCTTTCCATCGAGAAATGAAATATTAAAATCTTTATTTTTCCCTATTTTTACAATTAGTGAGATAAAAAATAGTTGTTCTCAGTAGCGTTGAGATGATTTTAGGAAGAAATTTCTTAAGTAGATCATCCAATACAATAATTGATTGAGATTACAAGCATTTACACCAAAGATTATAGGTCCCAATATTGACTACATAAAACACATAAGCTTTGCTGCATCTTGTAGTTGAGGATTCCCTATCATGGGATGATAATGAGAAATTATATGCAATAAGTGTTGTTCCGGATATCCAAAACCATTAAATATTGGGAATTTAGTATAAAAAAAATTTGGTGGGGGAGTAATCAGATCCCCCCATTCAAATTAAGCATTCTTTTCAAGCTAAACTGGCACGCGTCGTTCCTCTATAGATTCTAATTGAGTTTTTAATGCCTCAACTATGTTTCAAAGAACTTGGGGAATATCTAGATGAGATTAGACATGTATAGGTACAGTAGCTAGAGCTTGAACGGGTGTGACAACATGAAAAACAATTGGTGGTCGTGCTGGTACTTACCTTGGATAACCCATAGGAATAAGACTATAAATTTTTTTGATTCTGACCTGGTTATTTACCAATTAAGGGAATTCATTATGCACATATGAAATTACCACAAATACCCTTTGTTGAGGATATTCTATAGGATTTCCATGTTGTGGATCTTCTTGGATATTATGTATAAAAGAAATGATGCTTCTATGTAACTCTGTATTGAGTGTTTTCAACTCTTTCATTTCCAATTCTTTCTGTGAAAATCTTTATTCCTTTGAATGAGATTGACCACATCCTATGGAAAAGTAAGACACAATATGAATTTCACTTTTCCCCTTGTTAGATTCCTTTAGGAGGGTTGAGAGTTAGTTATTTGAAGGCATACCTAGATTCTGGGTAATCCTCTAATTTTAGGTACTTATACCTTTTCATTTTCTTCAATGTGTACCATATTATGTATAATAACATCATCATTTGATTCCCCTAAACATGATTCATTTTCATTAGGGTAACTTGAAATGGAGATAATGAAATTTAATGATGCATAATGCATTGATGTCATTCTATCAGTGTCATTGTAAGATCATCTCACATTGTATCTTTTATAAGACTCTTCTCTCCTATATGATAGATTCTCAAGAGTTGTTTGACAGATAGATAACCAGAAGGAATCCTCAGATAGTTTAGTTATGTGCTATATATTTGGATTAATCCCTAATAAGATGAAAAATGACTTCCGTTGAGTAGACGATTATAGATGTGGAAAATCCCCCAAGATTTTAGGCTAAAGATATTATTGTTCATCTTCTTCAAAATTTTGAACATTGTTTATAGGATTTTTTGGACTAATTAAATGAGCCCCCAGCTCGGCAAGCTGGGATAGATCTTGAACTTATATGGTTGAGATTCGTGCAACTACTCTTTTTATTTAACAATTTTTTTTTTCAGACATTATGTAGGGGAATTATACGACAACCACTCAAATAAACTTATTTAGAAGATCTATGATCTATTTCATACATTTTCATTATTTGAGGGCTGAAATCCTCTATGCGGGAGGCCTATTTAAGATTATCAAATTTTTGATGAAAAAGTAACTCCATAACTTTTTTTTATTTTTGTCTGATTCAGATTAGTGGTAGTTGAGGCATGTTCTTTAATAGACATTTAATTTTATACAAAATTTGTAGATTGTAGATGACAATGGGAAATAACATTGAATGGGAACACTTTTAGCAAGTTTTGCTAATTCTTGAGTGCATTGAAGTGAAATGCTCTATGTGCATCACATCTTATGATAGAAACACCAAATGAGGAAACGAAAATTATTTAGTGCAACCTCTTTAAATAATTAAGGAATTCACAGTTAAGGGACCTCTTCTTATTTTCAATTTTTGGATTTTTTTAAACAAAGAGAGATGCCATTTCAATTTGGTGTTGCAACCATTCTATTAAGTTTACAAGATTATTATATTCATCATATGGTATTACATTGGTTTACAAATGACGAAGAGTCTTCCATAAGTTGAGGTGAATATTATGAATGCAATAATATGCCAACAATTCTGGAATATTGTATTGAGAATTTTCCAAATCCCAAAACAAGACTGGTATTTCTCCATTGCCATTTTTTAGAATATTTAACATATCTTCATCATAATTCACTTGAGGTTTCTAGAAATGGTCGGACCAATGTGTAAAATCTGTATTGGACGAAAAATTTCCCCAAGGTAGGTTCAGAGAATGACTATTCGCTTAAGATTTATTCTGGTTGAGAATGTCTTTAACATGTAAATGACAAGGCATCAAATATGACTGGCCTTTTTTTGGCATGTACCTCGAGATAAGAGGTATTTCTCATCAATACATTATCAATTATAGAATAATCCTGTCAATGTAAAGTAATACTATTGTGAGGACATTTTTATCGAATAACATTATGAGGAGGACTACAATGGTGGAATACACCAAGGGATAAATCATCTTGCTCCTTGGTCTTCTTGCCACACAGAGGGTTATCATGGATCTTATCTGGAGATAGGCTCTCATGGTTGATCAAATTTAATTATGAAAGCCTTCATGATGATGATTTTAATGGGGAACATTATAATTACTACCACTACACCCATAATTTGGTAATGAAATGGTAGAATCTTGAGCTGTAATAGACAAATGTCTATGGGATTCATGAAATCCATCATTAAGAGGAGTCATATAGCATCTTGACTTGCAATTTTATAATCGTTTTTGGAGAGAAATCTTTATTGATATTCACTTAAGCATTGTCGGTGCCAATTTCTGGGATAAGTGGATATCATTGTTAGGTGTATGTTCCTGCCTTGGAGTGGTTTTTAGAACTGGCTGATTGCCTTCAATTGAAGGGGTGTATGTTCCCGATTAGGTTTTTTGTAATATATGGGGGAGTATGCACTATGACCCACCAGGATTGGAATAGATGTATGTATCTGCTCTAAGATGGCATTCTGATGTGTCATCCCATGTGTGGGTACTGATTTATGTATATATTCCCCTTGTTCTACAGAATTTGTTGTTATGATTTCCTAGAATGATTCCAGAATATGGGCTTGAATTTGTTTCTTCCCTTTCACTTCTGATAAGATGTGTTTGGGGACTTTAGTGGTCAGAATGAGAATATATGTCCATTATGTATCGATATTAGGTTTATGTTCCTTATCATATACTCCTTTTCCAGTCAATGCTTATTGAATGTACTCATGTATGGGGGATGAGAGTTGGGGTTCCCCATGATTTTTCATGAGAGCTTTCAGACTAACTTCTTCGGGTACTGCCAATTGAGACTGTTGGCAGGCTTGATGAACAATGGAAAGTGTATGTGCCTAATGGATATTTCCTGTCATTTATGGTTTCATACATCCTTCAATACAGGCAGAAGAGACTACTGGTAGAATTTGTGATTGAAATCAGGTGTATGTTTTTTTAAAGTTTCTGAAACATTAGATTGGCAGGCTTCTCAAAATAAAGTCAGATGATACTGATGACTAAATTATAATTTGTAAATAGGTATATGTTCCTATTCCTGGTACACCACTGGTTTTTTTCTAGATGGATTGATGGGTTTTTTCCAGACAATACTGTTAGGTATCCAAATTAGGAAGGGCGGGTATATTTTTTCGATCGTTGTTCTCCACCAAGTTAGTTTGATAGAATTATTTAGATGGAGAAGTGGTAAGATCCTACTTCCTATTGACCAGACGTTTTCATCAGTAGTTCATATTTCATTCCTTGGTCTAAGAGTCCTTGGAAAAATTTCCAAATGCAACACCCCCATTATGTTGGTGGTTCACTACCACAGGATTATCCTGGTGGTGATTTTTGGTGGGAGTCCTCATAAAGGACCCCTCCATCCTTGAACTGAGTCCCTAAGTGACCTCTTAATCAACCTCCCTAGAGTACGAGAGGGACTGGTTGATGTGTTCTGAGGATGAGGACCTAAAATGGCTAAAAATGAAGGTTGGAACTGTTTGTTTCATGATCATCTGTTGTCGTTGGCCAGACAATCGAGGGATGTTATTGAATTGGAGGGCATGTAAGGCAGCCTCCAAGGTTGTGATTTCACCATGATGATGGTACTCCTTTACTACCACGTTGGAGACCATGTGTTGAAAACACATGGTGGGAAACGACATCCTTCTTGTTGATGAGGATCCAACATGAGCAACATTCAGTATGTTCACAAATTTCGTCTTGAAAAAATTCATTTTGGACTGAATGGAGATTAGAGAAAAAACATGAAAAAAAATTAACATCATTAAAGAGATATCTTTTAGATTAATACATGGGTGTTTCTTCTATTATTTATCCTTCCTGTATCAATTGATTGATCCAGACAGCTAGGTATCATTATTAACATGGTTAATGATTTATATCGGGTTCACCATTTCTATTTTGTTGTTCCTTGAAACATGTGTTCTAGTTTTAGGAATTAATTCTTCTAGGATGTTTCCAATGGATTTATTCATCGAATCAGAAACATCCAACAGTTCATTATCCAAAAGGTACCTACTTTCCAGAGGGAGTCATTCATTATGTATGAACATTATGATAATTATGAATGATCATTGTTTGGAAATGTGGGACGTCGAACTCATCACACCCTTTTGGAGGTGATTATTGACTACACTAGGAAAATCATTATAAATTTAAGATATTTTAAAAAATCCTTATTAATTAACAAAGTTTAACATAAGTTTCCATTGGAATTTTCAATCTCATATTAACATGTGTAAAATTTAGAATCATCATTATGTATTCAATGTTCTTGATTAATTGAGATATTTGTATGTATTCGATGTTCTCCATCAATGGTATCCTCTCTTATACTATTTATGTATAATTTTTAATAATCGTTACGATGATACTTGTCTATAAACCACTCAGTGGGATCTATAGAATTAATTTTCATCACAGGAGGCTAAGGTTTGTTTTTATATTGGGATTATACCCCAGAAATGCGCAACCTAGGAATCCCTCTAAAAATAATCATAACCCTCATAGTTTAGTGTCTCTTGATAGGACACACATACCTTTTAAGGTCATGTGATAAGGCCCTAGAAAAACAGTTTGAAGTCATGTGGAGTGGGAATCTAATCGAAAGGTGATTAATCAATGTTTGGTATGGGACTTATGCTTATGAAACCCAAGGAACATGAAATGAATATGGGTTTCTATATAAGATTAGTCATTGTGGGGAATATAGACCAATGAGAACATGATAGATTTAAAGTGTTCTGTTTGTACCTCAAGGATGCTTCCTACATTTCCCATGTGGATGAGAATCAAATCCCATATAGTTTTATAATTCTCATTAGAGAGTATAGTTCGTTGAGCGAAATGAGTTTTAGATTACATCGTAAAAATGGTTTCTTGATGATTTGGGGGGTTTAATTTCGGGCTTATTCTTATGGAGGATGCTCTAATTAAAGGAATTAGGGTTGGATTCTTGAAGAGGATATCCAGTGAGCTCGACCCCGGATGAAATCTTCCTATGTATCATGGTTTGAATAGTAATCAGAGTTCTCATAGTTATTTAGTTGTGAAAATGTTGTGACCATGACAAATATTTAAGCCTACGTGACTCATGGTCAGTGTGAGAAAAAAGATGATGTCAATGATTATATAAAGGCACCCACACTTTTCTTCCTCCATTGGTGGAAGAGGGAACACATACATCGGTGACGGTGGGTGAGTGCGAGGAAACGAGCCTTCTCTCCATTCAATTTACATTGGACAAGGTTCCATTGAAAGGAAGAATGGATGATGGTTAGGGGATTACACTAAATGTATGACCTAAAAATATTCCTGGTTGGGGAGGGAGACTTTTAATTCACTTGAATGGAAAATAAATTGCGAACACTTCATTCCCAATCGAAAATATGAGGTTCCGAATCTTTCAGAAGGGAGAGGCCCAGACTCAAACACTTATCTTAAAAACCACGAACATCCCAACACTAATACTGGGAGAAAGTTCCATGTTACTTTGTATATAAATACCCACATACACTCCAAGAATCCTAACACCATTGTGAACCCAATGTGGGAAACGCCTGAATACGGATATACAACCCCAAATAAGAGACACACTGATGTGCCTTTACCAAATGATTGAAAAGTCAGAATTTTTTGATGGAGGCCTCAACATAATCTCTTTCAGACAAGGAAGCCAAAAAAGAATATTCTTTTCCATGATTTTCTTTGAGGAGTTATTTATGGCTTGTAGACATGATATAGTATGTGAATCTAATTGGGGCGCCCATATAAATAAGTACATGCATGTATGGGCACACAAGTCTTCTTCAGTGACCTGATATTCACTTAAGTGACAAAAAACCAGTATAGGAATACATGGGAATGACCTGGATCAACCTTCAAGAGTAGTCATAGGTGATCCCAGAAGTGGAGCTCTCAAGTAACTATGAAAGGAATAGGTGGCATGAATGTGTTTCTGATTTTAGCAAGGATGAGTGATTTAGGAGCCCAAGTGATTTGGATTTCAAACACTAAATGGAATTACATTTTATGATTCTCCCTCAACACCCCCTCATTAGGTGTTAAAAAAGTACCCTGAAAGTTTCCGAGAATGAGGGCGAAGCACTAGTGTGACCCGAGCAGAAATTAGGCTTCATGGAAATTTCTTCTGTACTAATGAAGGCCACGAGGGTCAATTTATAGGAAAAAACAAGATCCTAGGTGAGAATGAAATTTTGTGCTCAAGTGGGCTTAACACTAGATTGGGGCACACAATTAAGATGAAAGCCAGATATCAGCGTACATGAAGGCCGCACGCTGCGACCCCTAGATATGGATTCGGTGATCTAAAGTTCATTCCATTGCAAATCATTAAATTCGTCGTGTTTTTTCTTCTCTTTTTTCTAATGTAATTAACTTTTTCATTATTTAGACTCTTTGAAGGAAAGGAGTATCAACAGATGGTTATGAAAAATTTACCAACATTACAATCACGTATACAGTAGGTCGTACATTCGCATGAGTAACGTTCCAACTTTTCAATGACAATTATGAAAAGTAGGTGAAGAGAAATTACATTATCAAAATGAAAATTATCTCTTAAATACACAACTATTTAATAATATATAAATACATATAGAATTTTTGTGGTGTAAAAGAATGCACAGTGCGCTGAGTAGGTGGTAGTCCACACACCCACGAATGACATTGTCTCTTTTTCTATGTTTGAATAGGAGTTAAAGAAAATGATATATTATATTTATAGAAATGTAATTATTTCACTAATATAATATAAATTTTATGTATAACATTCAATTTTAGTTAATGTCATCCAAAATATAATACATGTAGTCTGTGAATGTATCACTTCTATTTTAGCAGGCGGTATTCCACACTTCTTCATACCATGTTTTAGTATTCATAAAAAATAGTTTGAATTTAAGTATGTGTTATATAAGAATTAAATAAAATTATATATATAATAAATTATATATATCATTTATAAAAATTGTGTCCATCATAATTCAGAACCATAAGTAGTGGTAAAGGAAAAAAAACTGACATCGTTTTTCAAGGCGGTAGTTATCCGTACTCATAAATGGTAAGTTAGTTACCCATTAGAGGGAAGTATGTGTAAGTTTAAGTTGAATACCTAATATAAAAACATCTATATATATTATGTATAGATATGTTATTATTTAATAATGGAATTAGAATAATTTATGTGGTGGATAATGAAAATAAAACAAGGATGCTTGAGGAAGGATGTTACCTCTTCTTTGGCTAACTCTTTATGGTTTGTAACAATGTGATTATATGGAATTATTTTTTACCAAATAGAGGATTTTAAGAATAATTTAGGATTTTGGGAGATTATTTTATAATTTATTGGGATATCTATAGTGGTTGATAGTTTTTATGAATTTGGAATAGAGATTTTCTTTTATAGTGGACGTGGAGTGGGATTGATGTAAATTTTTCCAAAGGTAATTCCACTATTATTTCTCATCATACATGTTCCTCCAATAATGATACATATTCTAAAAAATAGAATATAGTTTCCAAAAATGAAAATAAAAAAGTGTTTTGAAATATTATATCGTTATTTTTACTCTTCTACTAAAGCTCTAATGCCTTTTTAAAAAAAATTTCCAATTAAATGATGTAATTATTTTTAGTCAGTTTCAGTAAGATTTTCTGTAATAAGGTTAGTTGTACTTATTAGATATTATAAGTTATAATTATTTAAAATAAATAATATTATTTCCCAAATTAATATCAAAATTTGGAATAAATTAATTTAAATTTAATCCAGTAGATGGGATGACCAAGCGGGGTTTTAAAGTAAAAATGGTCAAATATTTTCTAACATTTATATATCTAAACTCATTGTGAAATTATTTAAAATGAATGCAATTATATTAAATGATAAATAATTTTCTATTTATATATTAAAACAATACAAGGACATAATTTAATTATATAAATATTAATGAAGAAAAAGTAGTTTTGAAATAAATGTCAATATTATTTAATAGTCATAAAAATGTGAATGTTCATATAAAAATACCACAAATACACACTAAGTAAATTTATATTTCCATATTTCAATAATTATGATCATTTTTTCATATTAAACTTGTAAATTTTTATGAAATAATTTTTAAAATGGGTTCACCATTAAAACAAAGTAAAACAACCCTTTAAAAATTTATGGATTTGTATTAATGAAATTAGATTTTTTATCTTAATCCTATCAAACATATTGGATGATATTTAAAATATTTTATAAGAATGTGTAAACATAATATAGTTTTCTCTATTCATTCCAACAAATAGATCATTAAGGTGATAATAAACACATAAAATAATAATATTAACAATATATTTTTTTCTACTATTACTCAAACATGCATGAAATAGAAGTGGGGATATTGTATCATCACAATTTTTTTGATTCCCATTGTTCTTATTAATCCATATGTATTTTTCATAAAACCTTAACCTAATGAGTAACATTATTCATCAACAATTTCTCATTGTGTTGATGAACCTGAATGAGTTGTTCCTCAAAATAAAGATTATCTTTGAGATGAAATACTTTTCGAATAAATAAAATTATACGAATCTGAAAGATAATTCCAAAATATTAAATCATGAAATACATTTTCTACCTCAGACAAACTTGGAGTTAAATTCAATTTGTAATAAAATCATCCTACTTTCTCAAGTTTTTCAATTGGTCTAATGAACAATCGAATCAACATTCCCTTTATTCCAAAACATAAAAAAATAACTTATAGAAGATATTGAAAAGACATGATCACCTACCTCAAAAGAATTATATTTCATCCATTTATCCATATAACATTTATATATACTATATGAAGATCATATGTGTCACTAGATCAACTAAAAATTCAATTTTGTTTCCTCTACAAAATATGATCTCATAAACTTTTGTCCTCCTATATCATCCTAGACATACTTCTTTTACACTGTTATCATTCTAAATTTACAAGGTAATGAAAAATTTTATTACAAGAAAACTCAACAAAATAAGGACTCTAATCCTAACTTCCTTGATTATCTATTGAGAATGAACAACATATATCCTCCGACATCAAAATCATATTCTCAGACTGTCCATTAGACAATAAATGAAAAGTAGTACTGAAATTTAATACAATTCCCAATGAATTATGAAGTCCCTTAAAAATAGATGTGAAACGTAGAAATAGTCTGATATAATAGGGACATGCACTCCATGTAAATTGATTATTTCATTTATATACAGTCTTAAATGATGATATAAAGGAATGTATATTGAATTGGAATGAAATGTGCATATTTAGTTAATCGATCAATAATAATCCAAATCACATTATTTTATTGTCAAGTATTTCAATAAAATATCATTATATCCATTGATAAATTCATCCATTTACAATCTAACACTAGAAATGGTTAATGAAATCCTGTCAGAAAATTTAACATTACGTCTACCTATTGAAAAGTCAATGACTACATGGTAAATACATCTATATTTATTTTCATTGCACGCCACTAGTAATTCTACTAAAGGTCACAAAAAATATTATAGCATCCTGGATGAATAGAAAATTGATAACACTGATATTCAATTAGAAATTATTTACTCAATTTTAAATCAAAAGGAACACATTTTATTCTTAAAAATCATAAAAACCCATATTTCTCCTCATAAAAATCAGTCAACATACCATTCACATCAAATTATTCATTTTCTTCCAAATACATTTCCAAATTTTCATCTATCATAATTTTATTGAAAATGATAGCTTCACTAAAACCTAAAAAAACAATAGACGGTGTCCCCGCATCCAGAACATTCAGGCCAAAAGTCATCAATTCATTAACCAAACATTCATGTTCTAAATGTATAATAGTTAATGTAGAACTTATTTTTTGAATCAATGAACTGGGAATATTTTTTAATTTTAGTATTTGATAATGAATCGAGAAATCATAATCCTTGAATAGTTTAATCTATAATATCTATATCATGTTTAATTATATCAAAGTGAATATATAAATAAACTGATTTTTATTAGTACATATGTAACACATTGATTTATAAAAATCATGCCTCCAATTTTTTAATGCAAAATCATCATCATTTAATTCCAAATAATCTTTATGGTATTTTGGATAGAGAGGTTTCAACTAGCATGAATCATAATAAATTACAAGGTCATTATTAATTAAGAATAAACCAAATCCTTTCATAAAAGAATCACAATAGATTAAAAACTAACAATTTATGGAATGAAATCTCCAAATATGAGTGTTAACCTATCTTTTTTTAGTTTCTATAAACAGTCATCCAAATATTTTTCCCTAAGGAAAAAAACACTATTTATAGTTTTCATAGTCAGTGGGCTAGACAACTGAACAAATTCTTCAACAAACAGGTTGTAGTAAACATGTAATCTAAGGAAACTATGAATCTCAGTGATATTTTTGGGTCTTGTCTATTCTTCATCAACATTCATTTTTTTGATAAATAGTTATTCCATCATTACAAATAAAATGACCAAGGAATTAAAAATTTTGTAATCAAAATTCAACGTTTATAAAATTATCATACAGTTTTATTTCATTTATATTTTGGAAAACAATATGTAGATTCTATTATTGTACCTTTTAAATTTTTTGAAATTAGTAATATTTTTATGAAAAAACACAACCAAAATCATATCCAACAACACACAAAAAATTATATTCATATGTTCCACGTGTATATCATCTTCATTTTTTAATCCAAATTTCATAACTACAAATTCATAGTGGCCATTATTAGTTCGAAAAGTATTCTTGAATGTTATATCTTTTCCACATTCAAATGATGGTACCCAAAACTTATTTCAGCTTTAAAAAATGTATTTTGATCACTGGTGATGACCAAATAAATCATCTATATGAGCTAAAGGATACATGTTTTTAATAGTGATGTTCTTCAAGACTCTATAATGAGTTACACATTTCATTTATCTATCTTTCTTTTTATAAAAAATATTATAGAACACCATTTTGACATTCTCGGTCACACGAAACTATAATCTAATAATTCATGCAATTTATTATTCAATTACAAAACTTCTACTTCATCCATTCCATAAGAGTGTTTAAGAATAGATTTATCATGGGGTACTAAGTCAATACAAAAACAAACATCTTGATCATCAATAAAACTATAAATATAACCCATTAAATCATCCATGTATTATTTTACTACATGAACATCAATAATTTTAATGATTTATTTATTTTAAAATATATGATGTATGTAATTTTTATTTTCTTGTTTAATGAATTTCTCATTTTTTTGGAGTGTTGTCAATTTCAGGAATTCATTGAACACAAATATATTAACACTGTAATTTATTTTAACATGAGAAACTGAATTCCAATCCATACACAAGATGATATTAAACACTATTATAACCAGTTTCTCATGATTTTATAGAATGAAAATCCAAATAACAACAACATGAAAATACCTGTAAATATTGTTTAATTTGATACTTCCACCAAGTTTCATTAACAAAATTTATATCTTACAATCATGAGGTTATATTCCCAATTTTTTAGAGAATTTATCAGAAATGAAATATTAGGAATATCAATAATCAAATAGGGCATTGAAATAAATCCACTAAACAAGTATCATACTAATCAACACATAATTTGAAATCCCAACTGCAACTGTAGTAATAGAAACTAACCACAATACGCTTCTCTGTTTCCCATCGTGAAAATTTACATAATGTGAACATATCTTTAGAAATGTTTTAACATATCCACCCCTCTAATTTCAACTAAAACCTCATACCATCAATTGGATACTAGTTAGAACATTCATTGATTTCTCTAGATTCATTTCCCAGGGATCTTTTGTCCATGTAGACACATTTTCCACATCAGTAACACTTCTATAGTATCATCATACATTCTCATTGGTTATTTTTACCACCATCACTTAAAAATAATAACTTCATTTTCTTACCTCCATATTCCACTGTTTCATGTTTCCCAATAATATAACATTATGGACACTTATTAAATTTATCCTAATGAGGAATTTAACACTACATGAAAACCGCCGTTTAGCGGCGGTTTTTTCGTGGCGGTTTTTTCGTGGCGGTTTTTAAGACCGCCGCGAAACGCGTTTTCGGGCCGCCATTTCGCGGCGGTTTTAGGAACCGCCGCGAAAAAACCGCCGCTAAACGGCAAAAAAAAATTTTATTCTTTTTAATTTTTTTATTTATTTATTTTCTATTTTATTTGAGGATTAGTGGCGGTTTTTTAAAAAACCACCGCGAAATAGCGGCGGTTTCGGTAAAACCGCCGCTAAATAAAATGAAAAAAATAAAAAAACGTGAGAAACCCCGAAATCACGAAAACGACCATAACTTTTGATCTAGGAGTCCGTTCAAGCGCCACGACCAGTCAAATCAAAGATCATGAAGAGATCTAGAGGCACATATAATCAAAATAGTGAGATGGTCTAAGGTGTGGAAGATATTAGAGTTATAAAAAAGTTGAAAAAAGTTCTCCAACTTCAAACGGCCATAACATTCGCTCCGGGTGTCCGTTTGGGCTCTACCACATATCAAATCGAAACCAGCGAAGAGAGCTACGCACCAAATCAATAGAAGTAAACTTTTGTAATGTTTTTCAACCCGAAAAACCCCTCCAAAGACATCCAAAACCCCATTTCTGTCACCGGTGTCCCGTCAAACTTGTCTTCAAATAGACCTAACTTTCGATCCGCGTGTCAGTTTGGCCTCCTCCACCTGCCAGATCATAGCTGGTTCCATGAGCTTCAGTTTGACTGGTCGCGGTGCCCACATGCACTTCTAGATCATATGTTACTTCCTTTTTAGTGGGTATCGGGTTTGTTATGTTTTTCAATGTCTCGTTTCTACCACCCATTCTCCGTTAGCTTTTTTTAAATGGTCATAACTTCTGATCCGTCTGTCCATTCAGAATCTTTCACCTTTCAGGTTGAAGAGCGTTTCAGGATCTTTGATTTGACAGGTCGCGGATCTAAAACGGACTCTCGGATCATAAGTTATCTCCGTTAATGTGAGTCCAATGTTTTTGTCTCTTTATGACCGTTTTGACGGGTTTTAACGGTAGCTCCATTTATTACTGTTTATTTGGGTTTCCATGACTTTTTATCTTTATCAATGGGTTTTTATGGGTTATTATGATGATTATTTTGAATTATTAAGGAGTTTTCTAGAGTTGTCACTAGTTTTCATGCGTTCTCATTTTTTCTAATGCCTCATTCTTCATATACTTCTCCATCCATTTTCATGCGTTTTCATGATTCTTCATCCCTTATCACGTATTTTCATACTTTTTCATGTGTTTCCTTTATTATTTATTATTTATTATTTATAATATACATTAATTTATTTATTATCTATTATTTGTAACTGGTTATTTATTATTTATTATTTATTATTTATATTTATTTATTAGTTATTATTTATTAGTTATTATTTATTATTTATATTTATTTATATTTATTTTTATTTATTATTTATATTTATTTATTATTCATTATTTATTATTTATATTTATATTTATTTATTATTATTTATTATATATATTTATTTATTATTTATTATTTATTATTTATATTTATTTATTATTGATATTTATTTATTATTGATATTTATTTATTATTGATATTTATTTATATTTAATTATTATTTATTATTTATATTTATTTATTATTTATAATTATTTATTATTTATTATTTATATTTATTTATTATTTATTATTTATTATTTAGATTTATTTATTATTCATTATTAATATTTATTTCTTATTTATTTTTATTATTTATTATTTATATTTATTATTTATATTTATTTATTATTTATTATTTATTATTTATATTTATTTATTATTGATATTTATTTATTATTGATATTTATTTATATTTATTTATTATTTATTATTTATCTTTATTTATTATTTATATTTATTTATTATTTATTATTTATATTTATCTATTATTTATTATTTATCATTTATTATTTATTATTTATTTATTATTTATTATTTATATTTATTTTTTATTTATTATTTATATTTATTTAATATTTATTTTTATTATTTATTATTTATATTTATTTATTATTTATTATTTATATTTATTTATTATTTATTATTTATTATTTATATTTATTTATTATTTATTATTTTCTATTTATTATTTATTATTTATATTTATTATTTATTATTTATATTTATTTATTAGTTATTAGTTATTATTTATTATTTATTATATATATATATTTATTATTTATATTTATATTTATTTATTATTTATTATTTATTATTTATATTTATTTATTATTTATATTTATTTATTATGTATTTTTATTTATTATTTATATTTATTTATTATTTATTATTTATTATTTATATTTATTTATTATTTATATTTATTTATTATTTATTATTTATATTTATTTATTATTTATATTTATTATTTATTATTTATATTTATTTATTATTTATTATTTATTATATATATTTATTAATTATTAATTATTTATATTTATTTATTATTTATATTTATTATTTATTATTTATATTTATTTATTATTTATTATTTATTATTTATATTTATTTATTATTTATTATTTTCTATTTATTATTTATTATTTATGTTTATTTATTATTTATAATTTATTATTTATAATTTATTATTTATATTTATTTATTAGTTATTATTTATTAGTTATTAGTTATTATTAATTATTAATTATTAATTATTTATTATTTATATTTATTTATTATTTATTATTTATTATTTATTATTTATATTTATTATTTATTATTTATATTTATTATTTATATTTATTTATTAATTATTATTTATATTTATTTATTATTTATATTTTTTTATTATTTATATTTATTTATTATTTATATTTATTTATTATTTATATTTATTTAATATTTATTATTTATTATTTATATTTATTTATTATTTATATTTATTTATTATTTATATTTATTTATATTTATTTATTATTTATTATTTATATTTATTTGTTATTTATATTTATTTATTATTTATTATTTATATTTATTTATTATTTATTATTTATTATTTATTATTTATATTTATTTATTATTTATTATTTATTTTTATTTATTATTTATTATTTATATTTATTTATTATTTATTATTTATATTTATTTATTATTTATTATTTATATTTATTTATTATTTATATTTATTATTTATTATTTATATTTATTTATTATTTATTATTTATTATTTATATTTATTTATTATTTATTATTTATTATTTATATTTATATTTATTTATTATTTATTATTTATATTTATTTATTATTTATTATTTATTATTTATATTTATTTATTATTTATTATTTATATTTATTTATTATTTATATTTATTATTTATTATTTATATTTATTTATTATTTATTATTTATATTTATTTATTATTTATTATTTTCTATTTATTATTTATTATTTATTATTTATTATTTATTATTTATTATTTATTATTTATATTTATTTATTAGTTACTATTTATTAGTTTTTATTTATTATTTATTATTTATTATTTATTATTTATTATTCATATTTATTTATTATTTATATTTATTTATTATTTATATTTATATTTATTTATTAATTATTATTTATTATTTATTATTTATTATTTTGTATTTATATTTATTTATTATTTATTATTTATATTTATTATTCCTTATTCCTTATTTATTATTTATTATTTATTATTTATTATTATTGAGTTTATATTTATTATTTATGTATTATTTGTTTTTTCAATTAATATATATAAGTATATAAAATTCTGTTTATTAAACACATGGCGAGCTTGCTGGAGTGGTAAAGTCTTTGGAAAATATGCAAGAGGTTAGGGGTTCAAATCTCACCAAACACAGAATTTATTTATATAAAATAAATACGAAATAAATAAAATAAATACGAAAAAAATAAATACAGAAATAAATAAATAAATAATTAAATAAAATAAATATATAAAATAAAAAAACCGCCGCTAAAAAACCGTCGCGAAATGGTTTCCCGACGCACGATTTAGCGGCGGTTTAAACCGCCGCTAAATGAAAAAAAAAACCACCGTCAAATGCCTTTTTTGCCGTAGTGTAAGCATACAAATCTTCATCACACACTTTTCATCAAAATAAAAACCATTCTCAAAGATTTTAATTTTTCACATGGCTAATAATCATTATTGATGTGGTTATATTATTAACAAAAATTGATTAATTTTTCAATCAATTTACTAAATAAAATTTTACACATACTTGGAAAATATTGTGATGTTCCCTTCATATGAATATTTGGAAACATCATCTTTTTTCCTTAATTATAAGAATATATTTTCAATTTGGATTCAAACATCCTTTAGGAAATATTTCTCATGGAAAAGTTCCTTAAATTTTTTTCATCCAATGTATTCATGATCATCATTATCTCTAGTATTCGTAACCAAATACCACAATTGATCAGTTTTACTTTTAGAATGATAAGCGTAATAGGTTACTATTGGACGTTCTAAGCATCACATGACATAATATATCACTACCAAAGCATTGATACATAACTTAGTTACCACTAGTTATATTAAACAATAACTAATGGGGGGGTTTCCTCATTAAATTATCCAAAAATTCATGTTATTTGGGTGTACATATGAATACACTCTAGAATGGATACCAACACCATTTATCACTCAATTAAACTGGGACATCACTGTAGAAAACTACTAAATTCATATTTCGACAATCTCACCATGCAATTATTGAAGGATATCATTCTCTCAGTTATATAAAATTACAGATTCCCCAATTTCATGGGGGAAACCCCTTCTATGAAAATTTTTTAGATGAATAATCATTGTAATATTCTTATGCTATAACATTTTAACATGAAAATAAGATAAATTATTTTAAGTTAATGTTATTAAATTTGTCGAATCCTATAAAGTTAAGTAAATCGACCTAAGATACCAATAATAAGGCTTGTAAATAAACATTATAAAATTATAGTAAAGTCAATAACATTAAATTATTTCACAATGAGAATCTTTTCCAGTTTAAAGTTTTAGAGAATTGGGCCATATCTTATAAATAACAAATACAAAAAAAATACATTGTGGAAACATCTGAATAGTATCCATTTTTCCATTATCTAAATAAATTAAAATAAATCAAGGTAATTCTCAGGAAAACATCTCATGACATTCAACATTAATTATTTCAATCCATTAATATAACATAATTCCTATTAAATACATTAAAAAACAAGGTATCAACATAAATAGATCATTATGTTATATAAAATAATGGAAACTATTAGTACATTGATAATCATTAAAACTCATGGAACACTTACCTAAAAATATATCATTTTACCCAAAGATGGAAATATAATGTTTAATAATATAATGTTCTCTAACTTTTGAATAAAAATGGTTTCCAAGAAAAATAAATAGAAAACATTGATACCTAATGTAAGTACCTTGGAATATCATTACATTGAACCCTGACAGAACCCTTATAGAACCCTTATTGATTGGAATAACCATACTACCAACTTCTAATAAAATTCTCCAAATAATATAATAATTCCCCAATAAATTAGTGTGATGCATGGGTGAACCCATTATTAATAATATTCAATAAAAGCATTAAATAAAACATTTATTCATATTAAAAAACATTATGACACTCATATGACAATAAATTTTATAAATTAAATTTTTTTTTCTCTAAAATGATCCCAATTGTAATAAAAATACATCATCCTTTAAAAACCAATTTCAATACCAAAATATCAAAAAATATAAAAAGAAAATTTCAAATATAATAAATTATTAATTATTTCAATATAATCCAAAACTAAATTAATTGGCCACTATAGTGGAAAATTCATTGTAATCTTGTACGTTATGAATAGAACATTGATGAAGTCATCTTTCAAAATATTCAGTATAAAACACATAAAACATTCATTTGTTTAAATAATTTGAATTAAATTCAAAAAATTATTAATATTATCATTATAATCATTTTATATCCATATAAATTAATATGTAAAATAATTTCATGATTATTAAAGGGGAAAGATTAAATTTTTAAACTTTCAAATAGTCCTAGTCTTAATTGAACATTTAATTCATAATCCCCGTGAATGTATAAAATTTTATAAAAAATAAAATAAAAATATAATTGATAAAATATGGATATAGAATTTCAAATGTTTTTTTTATACACTTCATAAGATAAGAATGGTTTATATCAACAAAAAATGTCTTAATGAACTGATAATTAGATGAAATACATTACATTGAGCCCGACTTGTCATGTGGGTCTTTATATTCTAAAATGATAATCGTATATTAATTATATACATTATAGATAATTTTTTTTAAAGATTATAATTAAAATTATTTCATATATTAAAACGTTTTAATCAACTAATGAGACATTTATGTTTACATAGGGTGTTTTGACCATATTAGGATTTCGTACAAAAACATTCTTTTATAGGTACAATATGGTCCAATGTGTCATTATAAAAACAAATCAAGGAAAATAAACATTACATAATTATCATATCTACAAATAAATAATATTTTTTTAACCATTCATGAAATATGGCAATGAAAAATGATCCAACAATAAAATCATGGAAATGGTAGCACATATGTACACATGAGTAATATTTTCATTTTCAATGAAAATTAGGGATTGAAGGAAAGTGATACATATATATAATTAATTTCCATTATTTAATAAATGAATTATTTTTTAAAAATATATACTTACATATATAACTATTGTGATGTATATGGATTCACATTCCGTCAAGGAGGCAGTAGTTCACACGTCCACGGATGATGTTATCCCTTTTTTAGTGTGTGAAACAATTTTAATGAAAATGATATGTAATATTTTCCAAAATATAATTATGGAATTTATATAATTTATTATTTATTTATTTCAAATATTTTTTTTCAAATACATCACAAATACATTCCATATATTGTGTGAACATATCACATCACTCCGAGGAGGTCGTTTTCCACACATCCAAAAATGATGTTATTGTATTACCATAAAAAGGAAAACATAGAGGTATGTGTTATATAAAAATTAAAGATTCATAAAAAATAAATGAATATCAGATATGTGACATAAAAATAGTGTTTAAATTATATTTCCCGATCATTATAAGAGGTAATGGAATAAAAAAAATCATTTTGTTATGTGGTAGTTCATCGTACACATAAATGGTATGTTCTTTAACCAGTAAATTGACATGTATGTAAGTGTATTTATGCCCCATAACATAAAACTTTATCTCTATAATTAGGATACTTATGTTATTATTTAGAAACATAATAATAATAATTGATTTGTTGGAGAATGATATTAAAATATATATATTCAATATGGATATTACCTCTTTACTGGGTAACTCCTTTGGGTTTGCACCAAATGACATTTTTGGACAGATATATGCACTAAGGGAGGATTCTAGAATGAATGTAGGAATTTTTTGTTCATATTTAAGAATATTTTTAGAGGGATAAAAGAATTTATAGGTGGGAATAAATTGGAAGGTTATGTGCCTTTTTATAGTGGTGGATGAGTGGCATTCTTGTAATTTTTTCAAAAGGGGATTCCACCCACATTTTACCTATAAAAATTGTCTCCAATAATTTTCCATGATTTTGAAAAAAATTATGGGATCTAAATATTAAAATCCATTGTATTTTGGAAATGATTATATCTCTTTCGGTAACTTCATTTTATGGTTTAGTCCATGATTAAGCTCATTTTCCTCTTAATTGTTGTAATTAATTTTAATTTGTTTCAATGATATTTTTTCTAAAAATATATGCTGACATCATATGAAATTATAAATTATTATTATTCCAAATGGGGAATAAATTTAACAAAATTCAAATCCCATAAGTGAAAAAATACAGTTTAAATTTAATATTCTTAATGGGGTGACCTATTGGTTTTTTTGAGTATAAATGTTCAAACATTTGCTATGTTTTTTTATCAAAATTCGATGTGAATTTATTTCCAATGAAATAATTATTTTAATTGTTAAAAAATTTATATGATTATAATTTAAAACCAAAATACATAATTTAAATATATAATTAATTTATAAAAACTGTTTTGAACTAAAATTCAGTATTATTCATTATTAATCAAAATGTGAAAGTTCTCATAAAAATTAAAAATAACTCCCAATGTAAATTTTGATATACCAATTTGGATAATTAAGTTTAATATTAATATTAAAATTATAAAAATAAAAATAATTATATATGGAAATGGTTCTACATTAAAATCCAGTAGAACTATGATTTAAATTTATATGGATTTTTTATCATAAAATTTATTATATTCTTATTTTAAGCCAATAAATCAGATTTTAAGAATGTAAAATCAATTAATGGGAAATTATAAATATAATATATTTACTCTTACTAATTCCATCATAAAAAAATATGAGTGTTAACTACTTCTTAAATTAATAATATTAATAATATACAATTTTTCATCGATGTTCAGTGTTTTGTGCAATGTCATAGAAACTAATTGTTTCATGTTGGTTATGTTATCTTGGATAGTGTCACATTTAAATTAAAAATAATATTTAATTCCTAAATATTAATAAATATGAAAAGTACTTATTCTTTCTTAACATGGGATGTCACATTTTATGCATGAATGAATTTTGAGGGAGAAATTTAGTTATAGGGGAAGGATCTAAAAACACATGTTTTTTATGATTCTTTTATTTTAAAAAATATTTTAATTAAATAATATATTTATTTTAAAGACATGAATGACAAACATTTTATTAATAAATTTTATATAATACATCATTAATATATATGTGGTAATTCAACAAACTCTCTATTAGTTGTAGTAACACAACTGTAGAACCTCTAAATAGTAAAATAAGATCGAAATTATAACCATTATATCTCAGATCCACCATGGATAAAAAATATCATGCGATGGAATTTGAAAAAAATGAAAAGAGTGAGAGGAAAATAGAAATCCATGTTGTTTAAAGGAAAGTAAAATCCCTGATTTATCTCGGCCAATTATATTTCACTTATGTAATGGGTATTTATATATACTTATTTTTGACCATTATTAAATATAACCATTAAAATATTGATTGAAATTTTATAGGGACATTGTTAGGTGAATTTTTTACAATAATACCTTAAATGAAATTTTAAATATATATATGTTAAAATACAATTTTACTAAATAAGTCTTCATGATTTTTCAATATTAATTTTCAATTAAAAATTTGTAATATCAAAATGTAATATGCTATGTAATAAAATTTAATTTGAAACAAAAATATTGAATAGGTTATGCGAAGTAATACTTTCACAATAACTTAATTAATATATTAATTAAAATTTTATATTTATAAATATAAATTATATTACTTAATAATTATTCTATATTATATTTTTGTTTATTTATTTATTGGAAAAAATTGAAAAATCTAACAAAGGGATAACATTGGAAAAGTTTAACAATTGTTTGGAGGAACAATGATGAAAAACCTGATTTTTCATGAATGTTCTCAATCCATCTGAAGTCATATTGAAATATTGTTATTGGATCATAGGTAAGTATGGTCATTTTTGGTCCCATTAATATGTAATGGGAGCTCATATATAGATTGGTTTATAAGACCGGAGACACTATGTGTAGAGTTCTTGAGGATTGTTATGTGATGTGAATAGGCATTACTCACAACATGGGTGATAATTTTTCATCAAACCAAATTAAAATTTCATGTGGGATATGTTTCATAACACTATAAAAAATCTCAGTCGTCTGCTTGACGTCATGATTATCTGACCCATTCAACTATTTTTTGTTCATCTTCTACATTTTTGATTATCTTCATATCCAGAAACTAGTACTCCTCAATGTAAACCTACTTATATTCATAAATGTATATCATCAATCTCATCAAACAATAGACCAACTATATAATTTCCATGTCTAAAACAAATCGTGATCTTCTTGCGGGATATAAAAAAATATTTGTAGTTGATTAATTGATGATTTGCGGTTGTTTGTTTATTATCCACAAAGTGGAAATTTTTTGGGATATATAAATATATATTTTTTATCATATATGTCTTACAAGGATCTTTATTAATACATGTATCTTAAAAAAAATATTTTTATTGTATTTTTACGGATCCTATTTTTCCAACATTATATAGCAACAAGAGAAGATATGCCATGTATGAAAATAATCCACCAACATATATTGATACTCAAAATTTTAATATAAAAATAAATTAAACCATCCTATTATACAACGAAAATGCTCGATTCATACCCCCTTTCTTGTTTGGTGAAACCAATGATCAATAGACTATTTTTCTCCAAGTTAAGAATTAAGGTATGGTTTAAGGATTTTTAAAATTTATATTTACGTATTTATAAAAAATTTATGATGGAATTGATATGTTATCAAATATTTTGATACGTAAGCGTTATTATTTTTCTAGAGCATTTAATAATTTTATAATGTTTATGTTAAAATTTCTATTTTTGATCTGTCATTCAAATCAATAAAATAGATTATCTAGTTATTTTCATTATTTTAATACTAAACAGTAAGTGATTTATTCAAAACCACTTTTATTATATTTTATATGCTTAGAATATATGAAAGGTATCATTTTATTTTTATTTTATATCCAAAATATGTTTTTAATTAATAATGGCTATAATTTTTTGTGAAAATAGTTCTTGAACATTCATGGACATTATAGTTTATATATGATATAGAAATTTTCTTTTACACCCTGACAACTGATACACTCAATAGTTTAATTTTATGAGTTTATGATTTATAATTATATGATTAGAATTTACATAATTAATATAATTTCTTATATATAATTTTATTTAAATAATGGTTTATTAAAAAATATTTTAGTAGTGTAATGATTTCATTGGAAATATTTATTTCTACAATGAACTTATGTAATTTTATGAATAAATATAATTTTTAACAGTGTAATTATTTTATCCTTTAAAAACAATTCAAATAGTTTTCAATGGGTTTTGATGCATTGTGATTTATAACAGAGGGTCATCAAAATGTTTTCGTAAAAGTTAAATTCAGAACATGTGTATCAAATGAGTTTATGGGGATTCCATAGTGAACCCATGGCATCAAGATGCACTAATATATAATTTATATTTATTATGGACTATTGGTATTTATAAGATCTACTATGTATCAAAATAATCCATAAGGAAGGTATTAATTTATAAAATAATTCAAAAGAAATATCCCTGTGTTTTCAAAAATTTATTTATGAAATTATTTTTTCTAAATGACAAGTAGTTTTGAATTGTTTTTAAAGGAATATTTTATATGATGTTTTAATATTTGATATAATTTATTTCAAAATAATTTTTTATTGTGATTTTATAATATCATTTATATTTATTTTAAAACCCCTTACTATTAAATAATATACTCAACCATTTTTTTTTCTAAAAAACCTTCATAGTTATTTTATAAATCCTATGATAGATGGATTTTCTTAATGGGTTAGAACATAAAAAGTTTAATAGTTGGTTAATTTTATTATTTCATGATTTGATAACATTTTAAGGTATTATTTAATTCACTAGAACATATAATATAAATGGTTATGGAATGTGATATATATGGAATAATTATTTTATCCAACATCTATAATATAAATATTCATAGTGTGTTGAGAAATGATTCTGGAAGCTTGGTTGCTGGGTCTTTACACATATAATAACAATTATGATGAAGACAGAAGGATACATTCACTTATAATATGGTGTTTGAATCAATTATTGGAATTTTTAACATTTTTTAAAATATATTTCCTTTAGATATTTTCCCTATAAGGATAATGAATTTCCCAATATCTATTCCATATTGTATACATGTATATGAAAGCATGTAACATATGTAACATTATATTTTTTTCAAGGTTCACTAATCAATATTTGTTTCTAGTCTATTCTTCATATGATAATGTCACATACTTATATTCTCCACAGTAATATGAAAAAAATATAGTTATTTGGATTGAATACTCTTTATAAATAGTTTTATTCCCTAACCATTAAATGGAGGGATTAAAAAATACTTCTTCCCTGGACTGGTAATGACTTGTTCCACCTTGCATATCAAAGATGGTTCTTTATACTAACACGGATGATAGTTTCCATGTTTTTTCTTAAGGTTAATTGAAACTCTGTGAAGATAATCAAAATATTAATGTTTCTAAAATATTTTTAGTGATTATTTATTATGTACATTTGTATTCTTCAGTTTCTTACATTCATAAAATCATATAAGAAACTGTCTATTTAATTCCATTATCCAAAACCTATCAATTCAATCTTACACGCCTTTTGATTAGTTTTTTTCATCAATAAATTATAAAACTTGTTAAATTTAATAATATTAATATTCAGGTCCCAATTTGTATCAGACCAAATGATTATAAAGTCTGTGTTTTGTAAATGAGGGAACATATATTCTTATAAACTACTTCCTTGTTACTTATCTCATGTTATTACTATATTTCTTTAATTTTTTTATGTAGTAATTATAATTCCATGAAATATTCCTCATTATAATTTAATCACCACTTAATAAAAAATAAATTTTTGGTATATGGTTGATCCTGTTTTTTTCCATTGGTCGATGAACTATTTTACCATTTAGTGGTTTTCCTCTATATAGTACACCTTAATTCTCTAAATACCATTTCATAATAATTATCATCTCATATAATAATTTTTCAAAAACCTAATACATTAAACAATATTATTATTGAAATTCTTCCAAAAATATTTTCAAATGATATATCACAAATTTATGATCACTTTCAATAGTGAAACAACGGTCAAGGTTTCATAGTTTCATCTTTAGATGAAGTCTTCTGCTAACATAATGTGAGAATTTAGTGGAAAAATAATCATCAATATGTAACGATAATATAATTATTCTCAATATCTAATTATCCTCACCAATAATTCCCCATATTCCAATTAATCCATCATGGATGTAGGATACATAGTATGACCGAATAAACTTTGTAGACCATTTATCACAGTATTTTAATTATCAGTATAATTTTATTCACTTATAAGTATTAATTATCTAATATTTTACATTTTTTTTATTTATTCTATTTTTATTCATTCAAAACAGTATATTATATCAGTTCAATAATATTTAAGAGTTTAATTTCAGGCACCTTATTTACTAATCAAGTTGAATCTTCCATCACGCAGTAGTATATGTTGTGTCATTAAACCTTCAGTATATTTATTCACTCCGAATCACAAAAATTCAAATATTTTTTTTGTAAAATATCATATTTCTCTTCATAAAATTATCACCCTGAAAAAAATGATAGTTTCACTAAGAATGGAATTCATGAAATTATGGCGTTTGACAAACGCATGTCAAGATGTTGTGAGATGTTCCTTTTCATGAATGAAATTATTACATCATGAGAGATTGTTCCCTTTATATAGTACATTCATATAGAATACCTATCTCATTATTTATATGGTATCTCCCTCAATGAATAACGTAATTGGAAATATAGTACTCATCCAACCATTGTTATTTATATTTGAGGATCATTACCTTTAAATCGTTACTTTAGCGAAATGTTTCTCAGATAATACATCATATAAATTGATAATTTAAAATTTTAATGACATATATTTTCAAACATTATCATATGGGTTTTATTAATATCAATTGATTTTGAGAATGGTTGAAAATATTCCTCATAAAGAAATAGAATATACCTATATGAATGGTTAACCTCATGTGGGTTCCCTCACATAGTTTCATTACCTTTTTGTCATATGTGTATTAGTGTTGTTCTTTACTTGTATCACTTTCATCAAATTGAATCATGATTTTAATATTATGATTTCATGTATAGAGGGTCATCCCATAATCTCCTCAAAACCCCATCATTATAATGGCCATTATTACCTCATGTTCAATAATTAGAGTTTTAACTATGAACTCCATCAATTGTGAAACCCTTAGGATATCTACATGTAGAAGACAACATATGTCCTAGTTAGACATCATGGACTAGCCTGATCATGTATCCCATGTTTTATCAAAATGATTTTAATATGTATTAATAGTTACTATTCTACATGTGTCCTGCATCATACATTCACTATATTTTTCTATTCTATATAATATTACAAACGTATTAAGTGGATATAAACATATATTTTTCCTACTCCAACAACACTATAGACCTAGTCTTCATGGGCCACACATACCTACATATTGTATAAAATCCCTTTTATACTCAGTCGGAGAATATATATGTGTTCTATGATCCTACCAGTATACCCATAAGTTATCATGGATGTAGAAATATTTCATTCATAGGTTGGATCTCCATTTTATTATATATATCTCCCACAATATAGTTTATTGAGATTTATATTTTTTATTTCATGGTTTTGATGTTATTTTATAATGGACCTGCATCAAATGATAAATATAAAAAATCAATTTATGGAATATAACATAATTCCATCCATAAATTCATCTTCAATAATTGCCATGAAATAAATATATATTTCATGGACTTATTTTGAATTGGATTCTTATTCTTTATATTATTGTAAATACTATGTCATTTTTTGTATAATTGACACATTATGTTTCTTAAAAATGATTTGTTAACCAATCATCACAATATAAACTCAAATTATTTAAATAACATTATTAAGAGAATTATTATTGAATACATCATTTATTCAATTCTCTTCTATCAAATCTATATAATCATTGTTTAAATACATGGAAACATGAACAAATAACTCTAGAAGATAGTTCTTTATAATTTCTCTAACATTTATTCATTAATTGAATGTTTAAATTTAAATTAAAAAGTTAATATACAATAGAAAACATCAACAACAAATAATACCCACATGTTACATTGGATGAATAATATTTACTTAGAGTATTTAGGTAATAAATTGTGTGAATTCAAATTTCAAAAATGAGCATAAAAAAATTAAAAATAGGAAACTGAGATATATGAAGAATAGTTGAAGAATTAATTTTTTTTTAAATTTTTATAGTTATTAATATTAATGAAAAAAATAAGGTTAGATTAATTAAGATAAATATTAAAAACCCATATATGAAATACGAAAAGTAAATCAAAAACATGCACACACACACTTAATTTACATAAAAAGAACATATTTATAATTCCCAAAAAATTCTACTCATGAAAGAGGTGAAATTTAAAATTGAGTGTAATAAGTTATAATTACAAGTAGTGAATCCTATAACACATTAGTTTTATCAGTTAAAACATTCACTCTATCAATGAGAAAATTTGAATCTCCACCCCCTTTCATTTATAGAGTAATATTTACATCATGGGTAGAATGAATTTGATTTATTAACAGAATTATATTTTGAAAAATTGTCAATGGGGTAATGAGTAACATAAACTCTATGTCTCGGTAAAATGATATCATGGTTGAAAGTATGAATATTCTCCATAAAAAATTTCAATCCATGACATGGTTTTCATAAATTTATTATTTGTCTTCAAAATACATTACTATTATTCATTTAATAAATTCATGAAATTTCTCCGAGAGTAGAATTCATGGTACTCATGACATGAATAATATATTATTGAATTAATAATGTCATCTTTCTTTTTATTCCCCTAATTTAATCCAGAAACCTCATCTTTATCTAGTTGAATAATACCCTGAATATCTCACAATGTAAATTCACATTTCAAGAATAATTTTTCTCAACATTAAATATCAACTGTAACCTCTCCAATGAGATTGAAAAAATATAAAAATAAGAAATATTAATCAAATACAATTTAAAAAAATTTAAATGTATTTTATCTTTTGTGAATTAATTATAGTCATCTATCCCCCCAAACACACATAACCTATTTATTTTCACCATCTATAAAATCTCAACGAATTATACATAATTAACAGTTAACTATTATTTAAATTAAAATGCTAAAAAAATATGTTGTTTAATGAATAATTAAATATCCAAGCATCAAATTAGTAAAATATCATAGACTCGCCATTTTTAAATGAAATCAAGTCTTTGATGAATTTTTAATTTTTAATATCCAACAAAAAATATATCTTCATTAATAAATTATTATTTTAAAATTTATTATTAATTTTCATGAATATTTTAATTTCCACTATTCTAATTATTTAATCATCACAGAGGGAACAAATGTGGACAGTATTATTCCCTTGTATAGAATAATGTTATTTTCTATTAGCATTCAATTCGTATACATTAACTATCTTGTATTAGACAAAAACTAATTAAGCCGGGGGATTCACCATATGTTTTAAATGACTATAAGGATTTAGGGTGGGTGGGTAATTTATTTAAAAATTAATTATCGATAAAAAAATATTAAAAAATAAATTACATTTCATGATAATCAATAAGGTTAATGAAAATTTGTTGCATCCATATGACCTCTCTCTATTTCAAAAAATCTCTATTATGTTTCTTGATACAATAAAGTATATTTTATTATGGTCCATCATTGAATATTTAATTAAAATTTTTATTGCACATGTATCACATCCACAACCAAAAGAAAGTGATGAAAATTAATGTTCATATTAATGGGATTTGTGAAACTCAAAGGAAAAAAATGATTTTTTATATTTTTATATATTTTGTATTCAATTTTCATTCAAACAAGTAAAACCAATGTTAAATCATGAATTGTTTTCCCAAAAACCAATGGAAATACCCCCAAAAAAATCTATTTCAAAATGACCATTCGTTTCACAAAGTAATAATACCTCCACATTTTTTTGAATGTCATTAAAAATATTTTGTGTGTTGAAGTGATAGATAAGTTAGGTTTGTAATAGGATTTATCCTTAAAATGTTTATTAATGGCTTCTACAGGACTATAATTGAATATTATAAGAGACCGTTCTTATGATAAGGGATCAAAAATTACACCTCAATCATATTATGTGTTATTGTGTAAAATAAAAAAATTATCTTTCTATTTAGTTATAACAAAATCTTGAATAAAGATTATAAATTCCATTTTTTTGTCTCCTCAATTAGTAAACATTAAAGATGATAAGTTTTGGGCATGATTTTTCAGTTTAATGTTTCTTAAGTTGGAATTAATGATTGTATATGAAAATAATAAAGCTGAAACACATTCATCACTTCAAAATTGTTGCCATTTGTCTTATGTCATCAATATATTTTTATTTTATTGATTTTTTATTTCTTTATATCTCTATTCTTATGATAGGAAAAGCTTATTTCAAATGTAAAATTTCATGACAATATGTAATTTTATTTGAAAATATTTGGTCTTATAAATATAAAAACACCAAAATTATATTTCCCATAAAACATGATATTCCTCATGGAAATTTTTTTTTATATCATCATTTTCTCACCCATACCCTTTCTCATATTAGGTGACAATGGGGCTTTAATTGAGAGGCATTTTCATGATTATTTGACAATCATAGTTGTGACATGTATTTTATGTCAGCCCCATCTCATTATATGATTACTGGAATACTCTTCCCATAGTCGACCCCACCAATGAATGAATCATACTAATCCATCTATTTTTGATTTTACAAATAAACAAGTGTAATTATTTTAAAACTGAAAAAAGGTTGAATATATTCAATAACATATTTTCTAGTATTTCATCCATCTTTAGTAATCTTTTCTCATAGTTTTTTGTATTTCATCAAATTTTTTACTTATTTCTTATTATTTGTAGTTATATATAAATATTCTATACTAAGCTTGATTTCTGCTTCAAATTAACCACCAATAATGTGATATTTTTTTTCCTTTTAAATGTTGAAGCTAACTTGGTAAATTATGATTAAAAAAATACCCGAGATATGTGAAAATCAATAAATACCCATCTAGTCACCAAGAATGGCCTCCCATTAAAAACTGGTTTGATTTAATTTTCCATGTACAATATAATATATATCATATTAAAATAAATCATTTAAACCATAATTGGAATGTATTCAATGAGACCTTGTGGGGTATTTTCAATGGGTGTAATATTATTTCCTGAACACCATTGTCTTAATGTCTTCATGTGCTGGGATTTGAATTTTTTTAATTGATATTATGTACACAATAGAACAATGATCACCCATATCCATACCATGCTCATTATACCCAATATTACTTGGAATCATAATTATATATATTTCTTGTCAATTCTTTTGGAGATCCACTAACATTTTAACTAAAGTCACTTTTTTGAGTTGAATAAATCTTAGTTATTGAAGATTTTAATTATTTGATACAAGTTCCTTTATAAACTTGTCATATATTTAACTTTTGTAAAATGATTATATAAATTCTATGTTAATTTTCAGTTTTTAAATTTTAACATTAAATATAAATTTTGGTGAATCATAATTTCCACATGTCATAATATATGGAAATTGTAGCATCGAGTTAAATATGGGACTTCATATCGTACTTACAACAAAAAATATTCCATTTCATTGTTTTTTTCAATTTATTATATTTATAACATTCATTATTTAGGGTTTTATTCTATTGAATTCCACTCCATAGGGTGGTCACTCATATATATCAATACAGAATGACATGTGGGTGTACTAGAAATACTTCCAATGGTCTAACTCAATGATATTATACAATTTTTGAGAATTCAAATTCTAGGTTCTAAATAGAGCAATTTTTTTCATGATCCATCCATTATATCATTAATTATCTCTCATTGATCTATTTTTTAATTTCTCATTTACTGGATAGAAGCATTTAATGTCATCCTAAATATGGAAAATTATCTATGAGTGTGATATTTGGATATGTATATATTTTCCTTACTAACATTGACAACCTATTGTCCTATTATGATAACATTAGATAGGATTTGGTGGCTAACAACCCTGGAATTTATTATAATGATAGAAATTTTAAATGTTATATTCCTCAACAAACATACCCTAGTGTTGTTTTTATATCATCAATGTGTCCATTATTTGGTCAACCAATCAATATATGCGAATATCTATATTGTATTATTTACTATGTGGAATCTTTTTTTGTGATCAAATTATTTTCAAATTGAGTTATATTACTTTCAATTCCATTTAATAAGTCTTTTAATTTCTCTTGTGTATTTTTACTAAGGATACACATATTGTATCAACTAATATATAATTGTTTATTATGATAATAACATATAAATGTTTGAATTTGTGACCATATTTTGATTCATGATGTGAGAATTTTCGATTTTTTTCCGTAAAATCATTCCACACTCTATCTTTTCATTAAATGTAAAATTGATTAAAATTTATAATACATACATGAATTCTTATTGATTTTTATTCAGGAATGAATATATTGAGAACATTATTTACTAAATCACCGCATGTGGTGATTTAATGGCAATGAATGATCTGAACCCTATCTCATTCTTGAAAAATTAATGAAAATAAAAATTATCATGTCCTACAACATTATTTTAAATATATTTAAATTTAATAATTCTTCACTGTTCTAGAATAAATCACAAGTTTTAGTTTCTATCATCATGTGAGAGACCAAAGAATGGAACTTTTTTTGAGATCATTTGGTTGACCGCAGTTTTGAATTCAATGTTGTTTTATATGATTAATGATCATAAGATGTTTGGTTAAAATAATTTTTTTGGTTTTCCTATCTTAATATGTGCATATTCAAAACCCATTATATCATGGTGGTGGTATTTCAAATTGTTAGTTTTATTTTCACATTTCATAGTCAAAACAACTTCATTTTTTTCATCTAAATACTTCATTCATGTTCGGGGACATAATGGAATAATTCATTTCTTTTTTATTTCATTTAGTGGTTGTACATATAGAATTCAATTTAAAATTATATAAAAATGATAGTACAAATAAAATGTAAATATAAAATAATTAAATTTATTAAATAAATGAAGTTAAATTATATATTATTCAATTTTCATAAGTAATGGAATCAATAAAATTATCTCATATAGAGAATCATTAATTCATTATGGTTTTCTAATATTATTAACATTATAAAAGCTCAAACCTACTTTTACTAAATAAATTTATGTAATAAAATAGTAATTTTAGGTCAAACCCATATTATTATGAACGTATATAATTATAATTTTTAATTTATTAAAATAAAACTAATATGGATGATATTAATTATGAATGAGATCAAAGAAAAAGAATTGTTTCAATAAAATTATAGGAATCCTTGACTATTTTTAAAATTCATCATTATTTTGTTATTGAATTTTATAAATTATATTTATTTTTCATGTTTTCAATTAACATCAAAAAATAGAATCATAACTAGAAATTTATTCCCCTTATTTATAGATTATATTAAATTCATGTGATGAATTTAATATAATTACTGACTATTAATTATCTCAATACCATTTTGAAATATGATCACACAACATTGAAAATTGGTCATGAAAAAATTCGAATATACAATTGATTGACTAAATTTTCCTTTTTTATATATATTATAAATGTACATGAAATTAAAATTAGTCAACATTAGAGAAATTATGAAAATGATTTAGATCATAGACCAAAAACAAAGAAAATAAAAGAAAATAAAACAACCTCTTAACTACTTATGCATTTATATGACCTAATAAAAATTAGAAATCAGACCTCATGTTATTCAATAAATTGTTAGAAAATAAATTATAAATTGATAATTTCTATAGAATAGAATAATATTGTTCATTGGAACACTTTTTCAAGAAAGATATATATATTGTATGTGAAATGATTCTGAGCTCCATCTATATGTATTTAAAGGTAAAATTGGACATATTGTATTGCCTAAAGGCCCTAAAACACCCAGAAAACTCATCAAATTTATTCCATAGGGAAAATATATACAAATTACCATGCATGATAAATGATATTAAAGGATATAATTGTAGTATTCTCATTCTATAAATCACCATATGTTAATGTCATCACACCATAATTTTTTATGGATTAATACATTTTATTTATTATAAATTATTTCTTAACAGCTTCTCTTTAGGATAAAAAGTCATGATATTAATTTTGTGATTTATTATCCTTGTCTTGAATGATTATAGCCATTTTTTTATCTCTTTTACATCTAACACCATATTCAAATCGTTGAATCAACCCCTAAAGATCCCACACACAAAACCCATATTTTGTTACTCAATTTTGTCAACATAATAATCCTTTTACAACTAACCATTATTGGATTAAATAAAAAAAATAATAGTGAAAATAATCAATTATATATAATTTTTTTGTTTATTTTCAATTTTTATAGAATGAAAAGAATATATTAAATTCCCACGTACTAAAACTCATGTTTTTTCCTAAATAATAAAATCTCAACATATTACAATGGATTCTTCTTCTACCATGATTTTAATTTCAATGTCATGATAATCAAGGCACTTAATGTTGTATTAAATATTAAAGCATTACATGAGAAAAATTCCCTCAACTAATACTTTTTGAATGAAATCAATTTGATAATATTTTGTAGAATTTCTCTTTCGAAATGACCATGAGTCTCCATTATTCCATTTATATATTTCAATATAATATTATTTTTAATAACACTTTTATTTTATCATGATTTAATTTTTACTCACCACCCAATGTAAAAATGTAAAAAATGATACGATCACACATAGAATGATGTACCCTACTATATTATTTCAATGCATCAATATTCTGTAACAAATAGATGAAAAGAAAAGAATTAATAATGGGGTATAAAACGTTATGTTCAAATGAAATTGAATCCATATCTAAGTGGGTAAAATATGTAATAAAATGTTAAATTCAAAAAGGAAGTTGACCTTTAATGTACTGTTCATGATAGTCAATGATCGTAATGAGAATATCTCCATTAAAAGAGACATCATGCATTTTTACACAAACTCAATGAAAAATCAGGGAAATATAATATATAATTAATGAAAATCCCTCTTCAATTTTATTATTATTCATTTTTAGTTGATTTTTAAAAGCCTCATTCCCACAAACAACCCCCAAATCAAATAAATCATCGTTCATCTAAATGTTGTTATTTAGCCAACAAACACAAAACCCAATTTGTTTATTTATTAATTTATTATAGAATTGGTTGTGTATTAAAATATTACAAATAATAAATCATAAAGAAATCCCAAAATATACAATGAAAATACACCCCCTCCACACCACGACCAATTATATTTTTCTATAAATTAACCACATCCACTATGGAACCATCTCCCCCAAAGTCGTTATTTAAATTTCATGAAAAATATTTATATTATCATAGGTAATAATAATATAGGCCATGAATATGGTTCATTAAAATTGTATTTTCATGGACTCTATAGGATTAAGAAGTAAGATTTTAAATGATTGTATACGGTTATGGGAGAATATATTACTCTATCATATTAACTGTTATTCTTAACACGTATATATTTAAAAATATTATAATCATGTTATAGGGAAATACAATCTCATGAATTAGAATTTTATTATCATAAATAGACCATGAAAATTTATTCTTAGAAAAATATCAAGAATGAGATCATGTGATTGGTAAAATTACTAGCGGAATTTTACATAAAAAATATAACCAATTAATATCAATTTCATAATATCAAGTATTGTAAAATATTGTAACTAATTTATTTATAGAAACTAGAAAATATTATATATCATGAATTATGAAATCAAATTACTGTGATTGTATTTATATATTTATTCACAAAATTTTATACTCAATAAATATAAAAAAATATTATAAATTTGCATGATTGTTATTTATATAAATATTTTCCTCCCATATTAATAAACATATATAATGTTAAGCATGTAAAATTATTCCCATTTATTGTATTACAAAATTAAATGAAGGAGTGTAGAAAAAATTATAAAAATAAAACAGAAACTCTCCTTTTTGAATTGATATAATTCATCCTGTGACTTCTGTATTTATTTATTTTGAGGTCATTTTTTACGCATTATTGTTCTATAAAACAGACATAAAAATAATAATAAATTTTTTTACTACATTTTTGTTCTAATGAAATTTTACACGATTGGGTGATATTAAAAAAACATAAAATATAAAAAATAAATCACTAAAAACATGGGTTTCCACTTGTATTTTATTTTTATTATCATCATTTGGATGACAATACATACTATTTTTTTTGGTGGTGGTGGTGTATTTAAGGGAGTTTCTGTTTTATATCCTTGATAGGTTGTAGCTAGGTCATACCTATATAAATGGGATCCTTCAGTTATACGACATCATCATTACTCATTCCATAAAAAAAATTACATCAATCATGTTGATCAACTAGTTCATTTTTAGACCCCAAATATATGTATTAATATTGTGAACTATCTAAAATGATGACCATCTTCTATCATATACTCTCAGGCTATTCCTTCGTCATTGAAAATATTATCTCTTATATTCCTCTTTTTCTTTTATGATATAAAATAACTCGTATGATCATTTAGGATATAATTATCATCAATAATAGTCTTGATTACCTCTTCTGTGATTTAATCTTTCAAATCATATTTTATATCGTCTCATAACATTTTTGGCATACAGAATATTCTATTATTCGAAAAAACATCTCACATCTATAGACATCAATAAATTCTCCACTCTCAAATAATGGCATCCCTTGTGTGATGGATGTAAGATCCTTATCTATTTCATGTATGGGAAATGTCAAAAAATATAGATCTTTTATTCCTTAAAAAAATTCACCATGGATCCATCATGGTTACTTTACTATTTATTCTTCTTATTGAAACACAACCATCAAGGCCTTCATTTCATCATGCTATATTCTGTAATGAACTGGATTTTCTATTACATTTTTTTAGTTATATAGAAATTATTATGATTCTAGAAAAATGGAAGGCGCGTGATTCTGAGGCTCGGAATTCCCATAATTAATTTTTAAAAATTTTTAAGGTACATTATATTAATGCGCGGGGCGGAATTTCCTATATTTTGACCTAGTGCCCGGATTAAAAATCTGAGGGCATTGTTGATTCCGTAGTGACAATATTTAATTAAGGGAGGCTTCACATCGAACACAGTAGATCGGAGGAAAAGGTTAATTTTGCAGACTTTTTAAATATTAATAAAATAAAATATTATTTTATTTTATTTATTTTCATTTTCTCCAGTAGATAAGAGGAGGTGGTGGGACCAATGACATGTCATGCCATTAATTGGCTTAACCCTCCTTGCTTGTAATGGAACCATTGTGAATTTGGGTGGTCCATTAATTAAATGAACCTCTTTAATTCCTCAGTGTGTTACTAACCATTTCCCCCACTTATTTATATGGAGCTCGTGGAGGGGTGTTGGCACGAATTCAGTAAGAAACGATGCTCTGGCAATGTACTTTGATGCCATACACATAGAAAACGAGACCAGATTTAGCGAGCGGTGAAGAGAGCCACCGAATCATGATCTGACAGAAATGAGGAAGTAGGTTATGTCGATTATCATCAGCGGACATCTAATCCTTGTAGGTGTATTGTTGTGAAGTTATTATTTAAAGATAAAATTTTGACTGCTTAATGTAGTCCTAACGCGGATGGCGCATGCTAAACGAACAAGGCCAAGACCATACTCTTCTACCGTATTTGTCTCATTATTCTAGAAGAGTTTTCAAAACAGTGTGGTAGGATGAAACCAGAGAACACAAAGTAGAAACAGTGACCCAAGAACCTTGGGGGATTTGACGATATAAAAAATAGACCACTAAAGCGTGTCTGGTGGCTAGTGGAAGAAACCGTCAGTGTGCCATGTCAGTGGTGGTCGGCGGTGGCTGGAGGAGACCCACGATGACTAGCCATGGGCAGTGGAAAGCAGAGCGATGTCATGTGCGGTGGAGACCAAGGGAGGTCGGCCCATGACTACCGTGAAAGAGAAGGTAGATCCCATAGGCAACGACAGCGACAACAGTCGGGGCTAGCAGGCCGCGGTAGGAGGAGGGCGGCGTGACCCTGTGGCATGTCGTGTTGGTGGAAGACAGTCGTCCAAACAACCAATTGTTGAACCCGGTGGGGCACCGCCCCACCGGCATGACAAAACAGCCCCACAACAGTGTGGCCAGTACGAGAAAACAATCCGTCTTAGGGGGGACTGGGCTGGATGAGGGTTGACCGAGTGGGATGAACCTACCCAGCGGGCCAGAACTGCCCAGTGCATCAGACTCGCTAACGGGCCAGGCCGGACCTACGACCTAACATGCCAGTGCGGGTGGGCTGGGCGAAACGGGGCTCGGGCCAGCCAATCAATGGGCTGACTCAACAGGCCAGACCCAGTGAACTAGGTCGACGGTTAATGGGCTGAACCCAGGCGAGGACTGGTAGACCCTGGGACCCGTTGCATCGGGTGGGTCAGACCAAGTCGGCCAGGGCCCAAACCCAACCATCCCCCAAATAAATAAACGATCGTAACTAACGAACCAAGAGTTGGATTGACATGTCAACAGTGGTGTTGGGACCCCCTTTGGGAAGCGGTCACATTGGAATATTGTGGCAGGCCTGACCGGGTCTGGCCAGAATGAGGTGTGATCACCACTGTTTCACAAAAAGGGATGTAACTAACAGACCGGGTGTCTGATCGTCATGTCATCTGTGGAATAAGCAATATTTTGACAAGGCTGTCTATTGGAGATAGTATATTTGACTTTTTATGGACTTTTATGTTCAACATGGGTTGGATCAGATGTGAATATAACCAGACCCTTTTTTACAAATGTGCATACATCTCACAGACTGGAAGTCTAATCGACGTGTCGTCTATCACGTTAGAAACCCTATGAAGGGGCGGTCCCTTGGGTATTATATTTGGGGGTCTTTGTACCGATTGAAATATTACTGATGGCTTGAGATGTTATTATCTTAAAATCAAGCATTCTATGAGCTGGAATCATGTTGTTGGCTGTCATTAAAGTAAAAATCATGTGTGGATCATCATCATAGAGAACATGTGTGAATAAACATCATAACTACTGGATGAGGACCAGTTTTAGAGTGGTCCGTCGAGGATCATCTACTTGAGACCCTTAGTGGATCAACATCGATCGACCCTGTGTGAATCATCATTTCCGCGGCACTATGTGGATCACCATTCAGTGACCCTGTGTGGATCCACATTTCAACAAACCAATGTGGATCAGCATTCTTGCAACCCTGTGTGGATCAACATTTGCATGACCCTATGAGGAACCACCTTACAGTGGCCCATTGTGGAACAGGGACATACGTCCAATAGTGGATCAATAATAATACAACATCTTTGTAGATTAGTTGTGGAAATTATAAATCGAATAATATGATATAGCTTAAGACAAATCTGCTATATTCCTGATCTTTGAGTTGATTATCTGGTGTGATATGTCTCTTTTTCATTGTGCTTCATGATTTAGATCATTCTCGTCATATTATCTTTGAGGTATATCTTGTGATGCGTTCTTTTGGGGATCACTGAGAGACATTTGGGGGGTCTCGTGGTCCCCTACTTGGTATTTTTATACTCACCCCTACATGGGATTTGCCCGCACCTTGTTGTGATTTGTGCAGACGTCGAGCTGCTGGGCTGAGGCTTGAGGGACCCAGTACTAGGCATTACATGGAGGAGACAGGCTGATGGGGAGTATTGTGGAGACAATCTATACCTACCCTTTAGGTAGGATCCTTGGTGGATGATCCAGGAGTTTTTTTCTCTTATCATTTGTACTTTTACTTTTCAGTTTGGTTGTATTCCGACCCCTTTACTTTTACTACACTTTTTTCTACAACATTTTACATTGTGGATTCTTCCTGTTCTATTCTTGGATGGTGTATTTGTACATGTTTAAAATAATTACCTTCCCGTTATAGGGAAACTCATTTTAGGTGCAAGTCACCAACCCCTAGCCTATGGAAGGTGGGTTTGCGGTTGTCACAGTATGGGCCCTGGGAGAAGTGTCAGGACAAAGTGGTATCATAGAAGTCATTTCTCTCAATGAACTAGGACTCTGATATTTTAGTTAGAAAATAGTGTTTATTGTTTTAGGTGTAGTTTTCTATTAATGGAGTCTATTTTTGGTGTAGCGGTCGACGTATCCATACACCAATAACTAGAATTCTGATTTCTGACATTCTACATGAAAAAAACTGATTGCATGTGTTTTTGAATTGTTTTTACTTTAACTATTTTGAGTAATCTCATCAGGTATAACATAATGACCATATCACACCTGTTTATTTTCTGGATGCCACCAAAAAGACATAAATATAGGACTCCTGAGAGAGTACATGATGATGGCCCACCGAAAGAGGAGGATTTGGTGTAGGGCCCGCTTACGGAATTAGAACCTATGGGTGGTGTACCAACAACACCACTAACCATTAGACATCCGTCGCCACCAGCCCCACTAGTTGAAGGTGCACACCGAATAAGAGAGTTACATGAGTTTCAACTATAGACACCTCCATGATTCCGAGGAGAGATGGAACTACAGGTGGCAGAGGACTTGCTAGAGGCTTTGGATATAGTTTTTCACTAAGTTGGAACACCATCTGACCAAATAGTAATTATAGCTACTAGTCAATTATAGGGAGCAACAAGGATATGGGGGATCTTTATGCTCTAGATACATGATGAGGCGCCCCTCACATAAGAATATTTTGAGGTACTCTTTAGGGCAGAGTTCATTCCAGTAACTCTTCACTTTGTGTGTATACCGGAGATGCTTCACTTACAGTAGGGAAAACTGAATGTGGCCTAGTACTTCGTGAGGTTCACTGAACACCGACACTACTCTACCGACATGTTTTAGGACCCTTTATTCATGGCCCAGACCATTGAGAATGGAATCCAATAGGTGATCAATGATTCCATTGTATCTTTATGGATCCTGATGCATGCCAAAGTTTTGGAGAGAGCACTATTGTTAAAGAGATTCCTTGACTAGAAGGCACCGACTGTGAGAATCACCACTTGGAGGCATATAGTAGAGTCATCTGTGGCTGGTTGATGGTACATGAAAACTATGTCCAAGAGGACTAGAAATTTTTTTGGATGACACTGAGATGTGGGGTCAGAGGTGTGAAGCTCACGAGGTAGAGCAGGCCAGCGAAGTAGAAGACTCTGCATTACGTGCGGTGGGTAGGGTCACATGGCTCGTGACTACCTAACCAGACCCATTGATGACCAGCAGATAGTTGAGGGACCACCATGGTAGAGGCAGAGATTTGAGAGAGGAGGTTCACAAGGCAGCATGCATGGTAGAGGATCTGGTCGTGCAGTAGGTGGTGGATGACAATTTGAGGTTATACTGCCACCACCTATAGGTGGTCCACCACAACCACATGGAGCTTGTGGACATGGATAAGCATAGCTCCAGGATGTTGAGGCCTATGTACATGGTGCGCTATATATGATTCGAGGTGCAATATTTGTCATCTCCACCTTAGCTGCATTACTTATAGACATAGGTGATCATCAATCTTTCATTTCCACGACTCTCGTTCGGAACATGGAGATTCCGGTGGAGCCATTGGATCGATCATTGAATTTATTGTCTCCTATGGGAGATGATTCGACTATTACACACCGGTGCCGGTAGTGTGAGATTACCATAGGAGGTGAGAGATTCGCCTGGTATCTTCTAGTATCAATGTCATGGAATTATGACAAAATCATGGGTTTGGACTTGTCATCCACATTCCATACACTGATTGAATATATTAGGCACTATATGTTGTGTTTCTTTGAGGATGGGACCAGGGTTTCCTTCACCGAGGATAAGGGGAAGTTTTCAGCACAGTATGGACTTACCAAGAAAAGGCTGCAGCTGATCACACATAATTTCGCTAGCCTTACCCTCAGAGTAGTTGATGTTGAGAGTCCGAGCTATCCTATAGTGGTGGAATAGTATGTAAGTGTCTTCCTTGTTGATTTTTCGAGACTACCTCCTCACAAATAGGGAAACATATAAAAGAACATGTACCCCTGGGACAACACCGAAATCTAGACTAGCAAATTTGGTGGCTCTTGAGGAGATTCCTGAGTTATGGGCAGACTAGAGGACTTATAGGGGAAGAGATTCATAAGGCCCAGTGTTTCTCTATGGGTAGCCCAGATTTTGTTCGCCAAAAAGGCAGATTGGAGTTTGAGGCTCTTTGGGGATTGTGGAAACCTAAACTAGGTGACCGTAAAGAACAAGTTTCCACTTCTGAGGATTGATGATATCTTTTATATATTGAAGGTAGATTGTTGGTTTTTGAAGATAGACCTCAGATCAGGCTATCATCAGCTTAGTGTACGAGGTGAGGATGTGTAGAATACGAAATTCAAATGTCCTTATGACCAATATGAGTTATTGGTTATGCCATTCGTCATGTCCAACACCCCTGAAGTGTCCATGGTACTCATGAATATGATCATTCAGCCATACCTCAATTGTTTTGTGGTGGTATTCATCAACGATATCTTTATATACTTGGTGTCGGATGATGATCATTCCTATCCCTTGTAGATAGTTATAGATACACTCCGAGAGCACCAGTTTTATGTTAATAACTTGAAATTCTAGTTCTAGATACGTGAGCTCCACATTCTGGAAAACCTTATCTCTGAGGGTGGGTTGCATTGGATTAGTATAAGATAGAGGTTGTGCTTTCATTGGTTCCACCTAGGAGTGTAACCGAGGTGCGGAGTTTACAGGGGTTGGATGGGTACTACCAGATATTCATACCTAACTTTTTCAGAGTTGTGCTGCCCTTTTCTGCATTGAGGATTAAGTGACAACCCTCCGTGTGGATGGATAGATACCAATAGAGTTTCCAAGAGCTGAGGCAGAGACTGACTAGTG
The DNA here is from genome assembly GCA_963277665.1 of Viscum album. Taxonomy (NCBI): domain Eukaryota; kingdom Viridiplantae; phylum Streptophyta; class Magnoliopsida; order Santalales; family Viscaceae; genus Viscum; species Viscum album. The sequence continues at coordinate 357,163,167 of OY728126.1, read as the reverse complement.
CCTCCATCATGTGGCTACCAAAAAAGGGATTTGGGTATGTTATCTTCTATAATGAATCAAGAACCGTAAATGGATGTGTCCTAAAGTAGGAGTGAGTAGTGATCAATTATTGATCATGGCATATAAGAAAAAATGAGTAGAACTATGCTATCTTTGACCAAATGTAAGTAGTAGTGGTATTTACCTGGACAATGTGGCGACATTACGTGATGGGTGAACAATGTACTATTTAATCTGATAACAAGATTCTTAGGTATATATACTCACAGAAATACCAGAACCTGAGACTACAACATTGGCTAGAGTTACTCCTAGACTCTGACTTTGAGACAGTGTACAATCCTAGGAAGGGAAACATAGTAGCATACGCACTCTACAGTAGGTCTTCTCAATAGTTATTGAATGAGGGGACCGAGCAACTAGCCGCGTTGCAGATATCCTTTGTGGATAGATCTATAGAAGCTGAACTCCATTCTATGACCTTCACTCCCCCACATCTTCAGTGATTTCCGGAGGCACATCTTGGGGACATTTATTTTCAAGACATGACGTTCTCAGATATCCTCAAGACATTCACCTGATGATGTTTTCGATGGTAGGGAGTACTTAATCATCTTTATAGGACACATAATGGTACCATTAGCGCTACTGAAGGAGTTGTTGATAGAGTTCCATGCGTCTCATCTGGCGGTACATCATGGGGTGGCGAAGATACACCCTGACCTCTGGCGTCCACACTGGTGGACATTAATAAAGAAACTAGCAGTAGAGTTTGTTTCAAGATGCCTCACTTGATATAAATTGAAGGCCTAGAATCAGGTTCCAGCAAGTTTAATGCAACCGTTAGGGGTTCCGGAGTGGAAGTGGGATGGTATTTCCATTGATTTCATGATAGGTATTCCACATTCGTCTAGGGGCCACAATTCCATTAGGAAGATCGTTTACCGACTCACCTAGTTGGCCAACTTCCTACTCATCTGAGAGTATGGACCTAAAGGGGGACTGATACTCCTACACATACATGAGATAGTATGAATTCATGGGGTACCATCAACGATCATCTCTAACTGTGACACACTTTTTACATCCCGGATTTTGAAGGGATTACAACAGGATTTCGGGACTCAGCTTTGTCTGAGCACCGCCTTTCATCCTCAGATGGATGGACAGAGAGAGAAAACCATTCAGACATAGGTGGACACGCTTCATTCTAGTGTCCTATATTTTGGCCATAGTATTGAGGATAAATTTCCCTTGGTGGAGTGTGAATTCAACACCAGCTATCACTCCACCATCGGTATTGCACCGTTTGAGGCCTTGTACGGTGGACCATGCAGACCACCTCTATACTTGAATGACCAAGGGTAGACATCACTTATGTGTCCAGAGTTGGTATAGGCTACCACCTAGAAGGTGAATGTCATCCAGAAGTGGATGGAGACTGTACAGAGCATGTAGAAGTATTATGATGATATAAGGAAGAAAATTTGGAGTTCGAGGAGGGAGACCATGACTTCCTACTGTTCTCACCTAGAAGGGGTTTACATAGATTTTTCTAGGATGAAAAGCTATCTTCGAGGTTCATCGGACCATTTCAGGTCCTCATAAGAGTTGGCGAGGTGGCATATCATCTAGCTCGTCCATCTCAGATGCATCTGGTGCAATATGTTTTCCACGTGTCACAATTGAGAATGTATGTTCATGATCCATCACATGTTATTGAATAGGGAAAGCTAGACATTGATGATGGGGTGACATTTACATAGGTTTCAGAGGATATTGAAGATCAAAAAAAGTGGGTCCTTCGTGGACGATCGAAACCTCTGGGGCGCAATTGCTGGCAGCATGGGAACCTCCAGAAGAGCACATAGGAGCGGTAGACACAAATTACTTCTCAGTACCCCCACTTGTTCCTTTAGTGTATGTTGTGGTTTTCGAGGACAAAAATCCCTAAGGTGAGGATAATATAAATACATGGATTTTTGATTTAATTATTTTAGTTATATAGAATTATTAAGAGTCTGAGAAAATTGACGGCGCGTGATTTTGCGGCCCCGTGTTCTTGGAAAAAAATTATGAACTTTTTTATGGTACATTTATTAAACGCATGGGAGGAATTTTAAATCGTTTGAACCGGTGCTCGGATTAAAAATCAAATATCATATTTGATTCTATAGAACAAATATTCGCTTTTGAGAGGCTTCACTTCGACCGAAGTAGGTCGGGTGAAGAAGTTAATTTTGTGGACTTTAAAAAGACTAGTAAAATATCATGTTATGTTATTTTTTTTATTTTTATCCAGTGGATAAAGGGTGGTGTAGGGATTAAAGATATGTCAAGCCTTTAATTGTATAGAATCCTCTTTGCTTATAACCGCACCATTGGAAATTTGGGAGGTCCATTAATTAAATGAACCTCATAAATTCCTTGGAGAGTTACCCACCTCTTCCCCATCCTATTTATATGATGCTGATGGAGGGGTCTTGGAATGGTATCACCATGCGATGGAGCTCTGTCAAAGTGACGTGATGCCAACCACTTCCGGGATGAGACATGTTTTAGTGATTGTTGACATGAACTAATGTATCATGAACTGACGTGATTGAAGAAGGAGGTTCCATTGATCGTCATCTTCAGACATCTAATCCTGGTAAATGTATTTTTTTAATATTCATCTTTAAGTTATAAATTGTTGTCTGGTTATTATAATCCTAACACAGAGGTCGTGTTCCAAAAAAACAATGCCTGGATATTCCACTTCTATGGTATTTGTCCCATTATTATAGAACGGTTTCCCAAACGGAGTGGCAGGATGAAACATGATAACACATGACATCGAAGATGACCCGAGAGCCTCAAAGTCATTTACATCAAAAACAGATCACTGGAGCACATCTGGTGTCCTGCAGAAGAAACCGCCAACACACCATGTCAGCGACGACTGGTGGTGGCTAGAGGAGAATTGTAGTGACCAGTCGTGGGTGGTGGAATGAGGAACGCAGTCGCAGGCTACGAAGGCCAATAAAGGGTGGAGTAAGCCGGCGGTGCAGGACATGTGTGGTGCCGGAAGGCACTACTGGTAGCATCTGTGGCATTCAGCAGGACACGATAGAAGTAGGGGGTGATGCCTCGCGCCACACAGCATTGGCGGTAGCCGGTCAACGAAACCACTGACCATTGAACCAGATAAGGAGGCGCCCCACCAGATGGAGAAAACAGCCCTGCAACTTCGGGGATCGAATGAATAAAATGGAACTCCTTCTAGAAAATCGTGTTGGACAAGGGCCAGTCGATCCGACCAAACCCGTGGCCCAGAGGGCCAGGCCAGACCTGCGGCCCAGCGGGCTGGTGCAGATGGGTCGAGCCCCACCCAACGGGCCGGGCCAACCATGGCCTAGGATTTCAAACCATTGAGCCGATCCCAACAAGCCGGACCCAGTGAACCAGGCCAACCCTTATCGGGCCGAACTCGGGCGGGTTCTGGTAGACCCCCGGGACCCATTGTGTTAGGCATGTCCAACTGAGTCGAACCGGGCCCAGACATAACCGGCCACGAATAAATAAATTCCCGTAACTGACAAACCAGGTGTCTGTTTGACATTCAGTCAATGGTGTTGGGACTCCTTTTGGGTATTGGAACCTATGGCACATTTCGGTGGTCCCGAACAAGACGGGCCAGACCGAGGTACGATCACCCCCATTTCTCGGAAAGGGAGGTCACTAACATTCCATGTATCAGATTGATGTGTCGTCTTTTTCATAAGGAACCTTCTGACATCTTCATCCGTAGAAGATACTCAACGTGATTTTTTTCATAGATTGACATGTGAAATGGGTTGGATGAAAAATTAATTCAATCATGCACTTTTTAACAAAGTTCCATTATCTCACTTGTTGGGTGTCTGATCGACGCGTCATATGTCACGTTGGGACCCCTATGATGGGGTGGTCACTTGGATATGATTTTTTTCGGACTTCGTATTGGTAGAATTATGATTGATCTATTGAGGAGTGTTTCTCCCAGAATCATGCGTCATATGAGAGCGAATCATGTGGTTTGATGTCTTTGAAGTAGCGATCCTGTGTGGAACAACATCATAGAGACACTATGTGGATCAACATTGTATCTACCCAACGAGGACCAATTTTAGAGAGGCCTATAAAGGATATACAACTAGAGACCCTATGTGGATCAACATCATGCAACCCTATGTGGATCATAATTTTAGTGACCCTGTGTTGATCATCATTCTAGTGGCCCTTTGTGAATCAACAGTAGCATGGCCCAATGAGGACCCGCCTTACAGTGGCATGTTGTGGAATAGTAACATACGTCTAATAGTGGATCGATAATAGAACAACTTCTTTTTGGATCCATTGTAGAACTTCGAAGTGGAATGAGGTGATATATATTAAGTCTAACCATTTATATTCATGGTCTCTGAGTTCTTTTCCTAGTGCAAGCGGTATCATATTCTTTGTGAATTATGATCTTGATCATGTTTGTGATATTACCTTTGTTGTCTATACAATGATTTTTTCCATCGAGGATCACTGAGTGACCTTCAAGGATCTCAGGGCCCCCTACTATGTATTTTTATACTCACCCATGATCGGGTTTCTCCCGCACATTTTTCTTTCTTGTACAGATGACGTGAACATTGATAATCCTAAACAATCCAATTAAACTATGAGATTGTAACATCAAAGCCATACCACATTGAAAAAATTTCAATCAAAATAACAATGATATAAATAGATTTATTTGAAGATTAATATCATGAGAATAAATTTTTTCATTATATCAAATCTAAATGTGGATTTTTATGAACCCAATAAACGAGGATAACATAATAATATGATATATGTCCTAAGGAACTTCTTGTTGAATCCAATGTTAACATGCCTAATGGATATCTGAGGGTTTCTATATTCCATTTTTATATTGTTCCACATTGTGTTTCAAATAGTGTTAATGAATAGATGGGTTCCCTTATTCAGGAAAAAGATATTTCTTATGATATGATAAAGAACAATCTAGATAGTGTGGCTAGGACTGATTTCATTATTGTAACTTTTTACTGATCCCCATAAAAGATTATTAAGGATTACCTTATTGTTGAAATTCATGATATTTTCAAGGGTGGTTAGCTATGTTGAGCTACTTTTGCCACCACAGTAGTTCTTATTTTCAATAAAAGAAATCATAATTCTATCCTCTATTATTCCCCTATAAGAATATATAATTTTAATTATAAGATTTTTGGTATTATCATTAATGAGAGGTTATCTATCCTTCTACACAATTTTTTATCTCTTGAGAAACATGGTCTTCTGAAAGGTCTAACTATTCAAGGATCCATATCATTGGCTAAGGAAATGGTAAGGGAAATCAACATTAAAACCCATGTTTCTAATGTTTCCATTAAACTCGATATGAATAAATCATATGATCATGTATAATTCAGATTCAGCAATAATGATTTGTTAGGTATGGGTTTTTTTCATGGAACATTGATATTATTTTTTTTCTATTATATTTTTTCTTGGTTGGATATATCTTTTATGGGAAATACCTGTTGTTTCATTGAATATACATGTTTTAATCATTAGGGGGATCTAATTTCTCTACGTATTAGTATTTTAGTTCAGGATGTTCAATACAAATTAATTCATAAGTGCCTAAATAATGGTGTAATTTTTTCTTATTGGTGTGGGATTAGATCCCATTCGGTGTCTCATATCATGATTGTTGACGATACTATTATTTTCATTAATTTATTAAGTAGTTCACTGAGTGGTTTGAATATGATCGTGGGTGAATATTGTATTTAGATTGGTCAAATCATTAAAAATATCATGATATATTTTTATATATCCATAACCCATACCTCAAGACGTGTGTCTAATATGGGTCATTTTATAGACATGAATAAGGGTGATTTCCTTATAGAATATATAGTTTATCCTCTATCTTTTTGGAGGATTCAAATTTGTGTATTTGACTCTCAGATTAGAAGAATTATGAAATGTATTGTTAATGAGGAAAACATTATTGTATCATATGAGGGTAGAATTACTTTGATGAATGGTGTTATTCTTGCATCTCATACTTATGTACTATTATCTATTAAGGTTCATAAAGGTTTGATAAAGAATCTTGAATAATTCATACGAATGGTTTATGGGACCCTTAGTCCAATAGTAAGAGAAAATTTGCTTAATTTTATAGAATTGTTCATCATGTGAAAGAATGGGGATTAATGTTCGATGTCTTACTGATACTCTTAGGTTCATGCATGCTACGATAGAATGGGATATTCGGGAATTTATAACACTATGGGGTAATACTATGCATGGAAACTCAGTGAGAGATTGTATTATTCAGGATAGCCATGGTTATCAATTCTGGAAGGATATAGGTCACTGTGTTAATGTCGTTAAGCCTTACTATCGAGGGCTAGTTGGGAATGGTGGAATTTCATTTTGGAAGCCCTACTAGAGTGGTGAATTCAGTGGATATCTAGGTTTTCCTCTATCAAACATATCCTTCAAGGAACCATATCAACACTATACTTTTTATAATATTGTTTTTTACTTCAATCAATAGTCCCTTTCCATCCTCATTATGTTTTCCTCAAAATCTGATAAGTGTGTTTTCACTTCTTCTTCCTCTGGAAGTTTCTCACTAAGAGAATACCATAGGATCCCCAATTTTCTTAATCCAGTGAATCCATGGAATGATATCCTTATTGTGAAGGCCTTTCCCTTGAAATATAATTTCCATTAATAGAGAAATAGGAATGGTTTTGTCTCTATTGATGAAAATGTTAAAAGATGTGGAATATACATTATTTCAAGATGTGTTTGTTGTAAGAGGAAGAAAAATAATGTTCTAAAAACCATTTCTTTGATAGTGATTGGTGTCATGATGTTTGTATTTTTTTGGTTACATAACTAATTTTTCATCTTCATCTATGAAAAATCTATTATTCCTTGATCGTTGGATTCATTTATCGGGTGTGGGGAGTATTGAAATATCTTCTCTTGTTGTCATTCTACTAGCTAGTTGTTGGTTATTTTGACAGGCCATGAACATATATATTTATTAATATATTGGTTCAAATATCTATATCATTAATTGAAGAATTAGAAATCATATTTTTTGTTTCATTAGGGATCTAGGTAATTTGGGGGAAGATGCTTCATTGAAGAAAATTTCTGATACTCCGATGGTAGGACCTGCTTCTCTTCATTAGGAAAAATCGGTATGTTTTCGACCTCGTTCAAATGGATTAAAACATAACCAGGATTTCTCTTCTATTTTAGGTCGGTGTCGTGTTGGATGTATTGCCCAAGACATCTATGGCTAGCCTTTTTGGGCCTTTTCAATCTGGATGAAGCATGGTAATTCATTATAGGTTGAGGCAACAACCATGTTGTTTGGGATATCCATATGCATGCAAAAGACTTTTGGTATTTCTGTTTTTGAAACAGATTCCTTAAACTTATATAAATATTTGAATGATTATGGTACGATTCCTTGGTATATTTCATACACTGTTAGAAAGTAGAAAATATTTTTGTTTGTTGATATAAGAGTTTAACACATCTGGTGGGCGGGCAACAAAGCTGCAGATTAGCTTGCGTCGATTGATATTCTTAGAAAGAAAAATTTGTTTTTTCATGACTTGTATAGCTAGAGACAAGTAGGTGTTAACATCATTTGAGCATATGCCCTTGGTATTCAATATTTTAGACACCCATAATTTTTCCCTTATTTTGGTCATCATGTACATGCATATTCTTCTTGTACTATTTGTTTTCCATCGAATTAATTAAAAAAATCGTGTGTGATACATGTTATAATGAAGAACATTTGAGACAAAAACCCCTTATGCTATGTCTAGAATTCATTATAAACATTGGAAGTTTTTATGTAATAAATATATTTCAATTATACGTATATTAAATAACATATTCATTTGTATAATACCATATGTTATTTTCATATGATCTTCTATTAAATTTTTATTAACAATTCATAATTAATATCATGTTTCAAGTCATAAATTCTTTATTTTTCGTGTATGTTTTTGGTTCGTATATTTGGTTGTTTCATTTTTTTCAGGGTTACATCATATCCAGAAATATTTCTATAAAATTAATATCAAATATATTCATTATATAATAATTTAATGTTATCAATTAATGTTATGATTGAAAATGGATTACAATATTCGTCGAGATGGTGGGTCATATGTTTGTGTGAACTCTATTTCAAATTTATAAATATATGAAAATTAATCAAAATACATAATATATTATTTTTGAAAATTAATATTTATTTCATTTATATTATATATATTAAATGAATTTAACTTTATTTTTTTTGAAATGCATATCTGAAGAATGAACCACATCGCTTTGTGAGGCAGTAGTCTGTCTTACACATTGGAAACATTATCGTATTAACATATAATGGAAGTGAGGAATTTTTATGTGAAAATATATTTTTAGAACTGTTATATTATCTTATATGTAATCTATAGACATTAAATCAATTATTATATGAATCCATGAAATGTGTTGATGGAAAATGACTAACATCGGTTCACGAGGAAGTTGTGCACATTAAACATAGCTGATGGATTAATTTCTCATTTGATTGGAGAACTTATAGATATTAGTCCTGAAATTAACAAAATAACATATCATTATATGTTATATATTATAATTATTATATTAGTTTAATTTAATTATATTTTATGATTTTTTTGAATAAATAAAACATAAAAAAATGTTTAATAATATTTCAACTTCTTTAGAGACGAAATTTAATTTATCGCCTAAATGCTTCATATGAGATTTGACTAACAAAAATAATAACTCTGTGATATGAGGAGGTATTTAGAGAATTTATTTGGTCATTTCTTGTCCAAAACAAAACATTTGATGGTTTTAAAGGGATATGAGAGGTGGTGGAGGATTTTTATATGTGGGCAATGGAACACAAATGGAATTTTTGAAAATAACAAATTGTAACCATGTATTTCACTGGAAACAAATAATCCAAAATGGTTCATTCTCAGACCATATAGGATTTAAGGAAAAAATAATCCAAAAAAAATTTAGATAATTTTTTAGATCATGTATCACCTTTTGTATTTAGTTCAACACCCACTAATAATATTTTCTCCTTAAATACATTAATTAATTTTTATTTTGTTACAATTAATTTAGAAAAATATAAATAATATTAAATTAAATAGGGAATTTCATTTCAAAATATATAATTTATTTTATAAAATATATATTCATAGAAGTAGAAAATTTTAATTTAAAAGTAAACTAGGAGACACAATTAAAAATTGACTTCATAAAGAGAATGATTTCAAATTTTAAAAAGACATTATATCATATTAAAAAATCAAATTGGTTTTAATAAAATATATTGTATTAATTGAAATAATAATGGTCTAATTTTAATTTTGAAACGATTTTTAATCATAATAGGAAAAAAATTCTTTCCATGAAAATTATTTTCACAATAAAAATAGTATTTATACTCTTAATTAGAAAAAAATTGTTTATAAAATCACAATAATAAAACATAAAATATTAGTTATTAAAAAAATATCTATTATTTAAAATATTTTTTATAAACATTTAAAAAATTACATTAATTGTTTTTTCTAAATAATCACCACAAATCCATTTTTAGGAGAAAAAATGTTTTTTTGAGGAATATAATGTCCTTATTAAAAATTTATTACATTTCATCAATAACATTTATTTATATTCAACCATTATACATGATTTTTTATAAATAAATTATTTCTATACATTTCCCCAGGTTTAATAGTTAGATGATAATGGTCATGTGTAAATAACTATATTAATTATTTTTCATGGTTTCTTAAAACCAATTATAGTGTGTAAGACAAGCTATCAATGAGATTAAATTTATCAAAAAAATCATTAATTTATCAGCTTGTTATATTGTACCCCATATAAATAGAATTTATTCGATGAAATTCATCACTCTAATAAAAAAATTGAAAAATATTCCTTATCTAATTCCATGTTTCAACATTAACTCATCAAATTTGTGGTTACACTGAAAATCAGTAACCATGTGAGTTGTCTTTCTTTAAAGAAATTTCATTAAATGATACAGAATATAAACAGTTGTTTATTAAAGAATGATCTTTCTAATGGATTGTATTATAGGTCCAATACATGTGATAGATCATGTATGTATCTTCTCAGGGGTGGTATATGGAAGACATCATGAATCTGAGAGATATTTTGTGGAAGATCCAAGAGAAATGCTATGGTTGTAATATAATAAATAATATCAAAGGTACTGATATACATAAGGCTCAGTTTTCCCTTCATTCCAAATCACATAACCTTATTCCATGAAACATTCATAGATATTAATTTTCACCTAAATCAAATTCCATATAACACATGTGATTGTTAGTATAATGGTTCGACTAACATTATTCTTCTCTTATTTGTTGTTGATTTTCAAAAACATTATCTTCTATTTCATTACCAAAATCAAATCACATTAGCATGCATTATCTATCTTTTTCCATATATATCGATGATATGTAATTGCTTCTAAATATTTATTTAAAGGAATCCATATAAATTTTTGAGTGAAATCTAGTATTGTAAGAAAAATCATATAGAGGAGGATTTCAATCCCAACAACCTTTGAATTTCATAGAATAAGATTTCCAAATATCATACAGTGTTTGAATTATTATCTGAGAATAACAACAATTTTTTAGATGATATATAGTAATTAAACTCAACTATGTATCGAGATCTTTCTGAACACCTTGTTATAACAATGAGGTAAACATCACATCCTGATCAAATAAAATAGATCCTGGTAATCATGAAAATATTTCTAATTCCTTGTTGTATATCCCAATATTCGGATCTAGATGGAAATATTATGCAATATTAAATATTTTTGATGAAATGATAAGGATATCGACTACAATCCACATGACATTGTTCACTTTAGTCAATTTTTAGATTCCAATTAAAATTTCTATAATATCTCGGCCTGATTGATTAGTAATATGGTAGCCATACCATTGGGACACATAGACTCATGCATGAATCCCCGTATTCCAGATGGAATCAATTATTAGAATGAGTCTAAGGAGATGTCAGTGGGTAGAAAAAAACCTCATTATCAAAGAACGAAAATGGAAAATCAAAAAGTAAATAGTAGAAAATAAGGAATGTTATCATTAATGAAATAAAAATAGTGGAAGTATAATATAATATCTTAATAGAAGTTATCAAATCCTTTTTATATTAATACATTTATAACATATGATGTTATGTTTACAAGAAGAATTAATTTCAAATAGTAATACAATGTAACAAAAGAATAAATTCCCAATAACTATCTCCATGAGAATCATGAGAACTATCTCATTACTATGCTACAAAATCATAGGTACAACTACTAATACTCATGTAATAGTCTATGGTCATTCAAACATAAATTCATCATGGGTTTTACAATGCAATGGAGGCCCAAGCAAGGAAACTAATATCAATCTCCGTTGGCCAACGCCCACACTACCTAGTCCAATCCATTTAGTGAATAAAAATTAAGTTGTGACCTGGTATCATAAACAATATATAGTACTGAAATAATAACAATGGTTGGTTCATGTTCTTATTGGATGCCTGGACGAGTATTCCTACTTCAGCACACAACCAAAAAGAATGTCTGATTAGTAAATATATTTATAGTAATAATTATATATATATGTATAATATTGTTATATATTTCATCCACCTATATTAAAAAAGTGATAATTAATTATTAATGGCCATATACCTGTAATACTATTTGCTGGATGGACTGGAGCGTAACTCATTGATCCAAACCTGGCTAAGTGAACATATCAGATCATGCATTTGGGTGCATTCCACATACCTTTATAGAGGGAGAGCTATTATGAAACAATAATATAGATGTAGAGTTAACCACCTGTGAAACACTCATTCAATATACATGGATCTTTAGTCCAACTCCAATATATTATCCCTACTACGAGACATCATGTTCAACAACCGATGTAAGGGAGTATAATGTGGCAAACTAAACTGAACCCTTACCATAATTCCAAAACCTATGTATAAGGCTTACTCATTTATAATTAACAGATGAGAGGAAAAAACTCTCATGGCATATAGTTATGAAGTCTTTATAAACACATAATAATATTTATAATACAAGAAATGAGGCAATACGTCTCATGCAATGAATTTAAATTTCCCATTAAAATATTGGGATTTCAATATATAACAATTAAAATCCATAATGAAAAAATATCATAGACTTGAAACCCCATTATATTTCTTATCATTTACCATATTCAATTCCATTAATTCATGGAACCCATCATGATTTTTATGTTCAATAAAATAAAGACATGAAATTTAAAATAACTAACGAAAACAATCCATCATAAATAAGCTCTTCCACATGAATCTTACAAATTTGTTAAGCCAATCATGGAAATTTAAATAGAAATATTAAAGTGGAACATAGAAGGTACCAAGGATATCTGGGAAATTAACTATGTGGTTAAGCCCAATTACAAATAATTTCATAACCTTTCGAGGTTCTCTGTCTTGTTATAAAACTTATATAGGGAGGGAAATTCCACTTTATAATAACAAAGGAGTCAATGTACTAAACATGACTCATAAACAAAATTGATATCATGAGTAGGGATAGAAAAATACAACAGTCCCAGAATGATTTATTTCATAAAACAATACATTTTGGTTCAGAATAAAGATCACCTCCATCGAGGGGATTCATTGCTAAATCGTGAATGTATTCATAAATAATTATTTTCTCATAATAATGCATTTATTCAAGATTCATAATTCGACTTATGAAGGAAATATATTAGTAAAATCACCCAATAATTACATTAATACTATAAATGTTCAAATAGAATTTATAGGGTTTTATTATCATTAATATAGATACGGAAAAAGAAAATTCAAATTATAATCAATGTCGATCACTTAGAATAAATACAGAGAAGTTAATAATTTTATTTAAAATGGAAATCATGTTGGCATACCCATGGGGTGTTGGTAACCTAGTATGACCACCTAAAACTTCTAAAAATCATAGGGTGTTTATCTATCTGTGGGATAACTTACCTATGCATTCATGTATCAAGTAGTCCATACAATGCATTTAGTGTAGATTCATATTTCTCTTTTCAAACACTATCCAGGACGATGATATACTATGTGGTACCTCACAAAAGAAGATAAAGGGTCACATGACCTAGGAATCCCATGACCTTGATTGAGGAATTTATAACATGCTAAAACCATGTGTTACTCAGTGGTAAAAATTGTATAATGTATCCGAGATACCATGACCACACTTCTGAACAAGGATGTCAATTGGAAGGTAAATGGATCATTCAAGAGATTATGGAACTTGACCTACAAAAATAATTGAATAAAAAAATCATATCATTTTCAATGGAATTGAACTCCAAGGGTGATACCAATAATGTTCTAGCATGTTAAAAGGAGAAAGCATCAATCCCATTCACTAGGTCACAACTGACGTAAGTCACACGGTCAAGAGCCTACCATATAATCAATTGGTGAAACGAAGAAGGCCATCTAGAAAATTCACACACTTATGTTCAAAGTATTTAAAAGGGAAATTTAACCACCCTTATATTAGTGTTTAAACAAGGGAAAACACTTGATGTTATATTTTCATGCATTTTACACTGATTAACAATTAAAAAGTAAATATTTAAATGATTTGATACTGAACCTTAACCAACACATAAATTTCATATACAACATCCTTTTAAAATCATTAATCATTTAATCACATAAGGTCATATATTATGCAATTTATCATCAAATTTATTTTTAAATAAAATGGTGACCAACAAGGGCCCTATAAATAAAACATGGGTCCTCTAGAAATCCACACAATTGTAGTTACATTGTTATAAGGATTACTAAAACAAAACATTTAACATTGAAATAAACATGCACAACTGACTTATAATTGTCCAGTTTAATATTTTTATAGGTAAAATTAATCAATTGATATTGAAATATATGAAGGCTACATTTCGAGTGGTTCGATTACATTAGTTTATACCAACCCAATATATAAATATCCCCTACACTTTATAACCTTAATTATATATCCCATTTAATAGAAATCAATACGTTTTCAATTTATAACATGCTCATATATATATAAATATATAATGTTCTACTCTTATTGGTGGCCATTTAAAAATCCATGAAGCATCCATATACATTACATTTTGTATTTTGGCTCCCATTAGTCAATAAAAATTAACTCTATCATATGATATTAATCATTCTTTATATTTTCAAAACTATTTATAAAAATTTATAATGCTAAAATAAGGTTTTATTATACAGGTCTCTCTTTCCATGGCATATAGCACTTATACAACATAACACTAATAACTGGTTTCCATTTGATCGAAGTCAATAAATTATCCACTTTAACTAAATTCTTATCATATATATCATTTAATCATATGTAGAAAATGCTAAAATAAATTCTGTAATCATAGAAACATAGAATATAAATAAGGCATGCTATATAAATTAGGCAGCATGGAATATAATCAAAGAGGTAATGCTATGAAGTTCCTAAAAGTGGATCAAAACTAATCATGGAACTAAATAAATATCATGGAATGAAACATGAATTCTAATAACCAATTCATAGTATGAATCCCATCATACACAATCAACATCGTCCTATGGTTCTTCAAATGAAACATCATGGTATGAAAAAAGTGCATGGCATCTGAATTTCTTTGTGCCTATAATGAAAAATTTAATGGTTAAAACTTTCTGTACCAGTATAATGGTATAATAAAATAAATTCATAAATCCATATCTTGTGGAATTAACACCATATAATCATGGTGAAATCATATCAACTGTAATAAAAACAACACGAACATCAACAACATCCCTGGCTATATGGTCACTTCCCCATGGTCAGGTGATTATTCCCAGACATTACTATTTACCAAGATGCTACACATTAATACTATCTTATAGGAAACCCCAACATAGTAATACAAAGGAAAAAAATAAGGGCTTAGATATCACATTGTAACATTGAATCCCAACTGACCACTAATATAGAAGCAAGACCGGTTGGTCACATATCATCATGCACACCTCCTTGTACGGCAGAGCCTACTAATAAGAATTGTGGGTATAAGAAGGTGATAGGGAGACTATAAAAACATCACCATAGTATCATTGTGGTCAATTATTATGTAAATAGATGACAACAATGGATGAAATAATAAACGAGAAACCACAATAGGAAGATTAATATAATAGCATAATAAGAGGTTAATTCCAATTCAAATAAATGAATGTATGACAGACGAGTCCACATGTACAATTAGAAAAAATTTAAATATTAATAAAATGTAATGAAATAATATCATACAAAATACAAGATGCATGAGAATCTCAATAACTGGCTCGGTCTAATACTCCAAACCCCCGGGTATAATAAAACTAACTTAAGCAATATTCCATGGTCTTGAAATCATAATGTCTACTTGGGTACACCAATGCAAAGGAGGACCTAGAGAGGTTTGAGATAAAAATATCTATAGTATGTCACCCAGAATGTATGACCTAATGCATTTTTTGAAACATAAATAAACTAGTTTGTTGGTAATAAGATACATCAGACGTTACTGAAATAATAACAGACGCTAGCACATGTTCCAATCGAACACCTTATCAACTCTACCTCCTTAGGCTCAATTCCAGAAAGAATCTATGATCAGTGATATATATATATATATAAAGAGTAAAAATTATATTTACATATAGTTTAAAAATATATTTCATCCACCTCTTTGAATCATGTGTGTGTGGACACCTAATTGTTGTATGCCAAGAATATTAGTTTCTCACTGGACCGAGGAGTAACATAGACATCCATAACTAGTTGAAACAAGCCTTTAAGTTCACTCAATAGGATACATTCCCTACTTCCCTACAGATTGGGTGATGTAATGAAACAACACTCTGGATAGATAGTGACAAACCATGGAAATCCTCTTTCATGGTTAGTGGTGCCTCAACACAACACCTACATAATATTACTTGTGTGAGACGTCATGTTCATCACCCGAGATAAGGGAGACTGGTGCACCATACTCATCTAATTCCTTACTAACATTGCAAAAAAAATGTATAATGCATAATCATTTAAAATAAATTTCCAGGGAAAAAATGTCTCATGCATTAAATTTAACAATCCTATAAAAATTCATAATCAGATTTATAATACAATCCATGAGTTAATACATTACATTATTTTCATTTAAATATCCCATTGTAATAAATGGAAATCAATTTATAACAATTCAAATTTTTCATGAAATAATTGGATTATCATTTCCACCACATTATATTTCATTTCATTTACCAAATTAAAATATTTTAAAGCATGGAACCCATAATGATGAATGTTGTTTAATATAATCAAGAAGGAACTTTTAAAACAACCAAGGAAAAAAGTCCATCATAAATATTTTATTAATCCTATAACATTTCAATTAGGTGAAAAACCATGAAAATTAAATTACAATTCATAAACAGGCGCATAAGAGTTTCTCTAGATAGGTGGGAAATAACAAAAATGTTTAATCCAATTTACAATGAAATACAAGAACATAAAAAGTATTATGGTTCCATTTAACATTTATAAATTGTGGGAAATTCCATTTTTGAATAACATGAGAGGCCATTTACAAAACATGGCTCATAACAAACATTGATATCAAGTGTAGAGATAAACCAAAGCATCAATACATGGATGATTAATATCATTATTCTATGTTCTTTGGTTTAAACAGATAGTGAACCTCCATTATAGTGTTTTATAATGAAAACAAGGCATTGTTCATAAAAAATTATTTTTCATAATTTATCATTTCATTCTCAATTCACAATTCATTTATTCAAAGAAAAATTTTAGTAATGCTACCCAACAAGAAAATTAAATATATAATGGTTCAAATGGCATTTAGAAGGTTCCATTATCATATAGACTATTAATAACAAGGTAAATTTGTATAATAATCTATGTAAAATGAAAAGATAAAGACCATGGTAATTGAAATATGTTTTATAAAGTCTAAAATCATGCTTTAACACCAATGAGGTGTCTAGAATACAACTTTTCTCCCTAAAACAAATAAAAATTTATCATATGGATTGCATATCGATTAATTGATCAGTTTTAATTGATGAAAAAAATAATAAAAATACACTACGAAATGTTAAGTGTGAGTCAGAATGAAATCATTCATATTTTAGTGGAAATTTGGAAGATATGGTTTATACCACCTACCTCATACTTAATATGCATCACTTATAAAATATGAATATCTGATTTGGCTTGGTTTGGAAGAAATCAATGAAATAGACCATCTAAATAAAAATAAAAAAAATTATCTCATACAATTTTTCTCAACCTATAGACTAAAGAACATTAAATATATTATAGAGGTTTAGATATAATACCAATACGGTTCATATATAAATGGAACATGAATGACATGAGAGACGAGAGATTTATATCCATGCCTGGATAGAGAGTAGTAGGAGCCCACTGTATAGCGACAAGATGGTCACACAACAACCATGTGAGGAAGAATAAGGGAAGATAAAAATAATGGAATTAAGATAACTATGGTACTTTTACCCCAAAAAACATGTCACGTGTATTGGGTTCATGTCTTGGGAAAATCGTTTTCTATCCTTGGGATACCCATTTCTTAAGAAACCATCTCACATTGTTTGACCCATACAGTTATCCTAACCGTGCACTAACCCTGTGGTAAATAGCGCATATGTAACTACCATTATGTCATGAACCATGTGGGCTGGTCACATTACTTGGGTAAAACGTGTGGGGCCTGTGACTTCACATATTCAACTCTCCAATGTATGCATAGTTTCCTATTAGGGATACATGTTTTCAGACAAACCTTTCACCCCTATAGAACCACCAAACATTTAATTTTCTCCTTTGGTTCTATCAAACATAAAAGATTCATCCAACCTACCTTTTGGTCCTCCAATAAATTCATAAATATTCACATTTAGATGTTCCAACTCTTCTAATTTGATTTTGTTGCTCCGTTATAAAAAACAACCCTTCTAGTAAACAAAATATTTCAATTTCGATTGAAATTTATCATATCTCAAAATAGGGGTCATTAAAATTTCTATGGTGATGATTTCCCATTTCATTATTCTTTGGTTAATGTTTATAGCATTACCATATTTTTTTTAATAAAATAAACATGATGAAAATGTAATGAATTAGATATAATATCTGTTATATCTCTCTTCATTCCTTCACACCAGAATAAATATTTCAATTATAATATATCTATAAACTCATTGTAAGAATAATGAATGAATAAATTTTTTTCACTTATAATATATCACATATTGAAATTGGAAATGCATGGAACAAATATATTGTTCATGAATAATATCATTTTAACATAATCATGGTTAAAATCTTCAAATCATCCTCCCTTCATCTGCAGCTCCACATCATTACATCATTGCCTCTATAATATTCACTTCAAATTTTTTTTAATAAATATATTAGAAAGATAATATTTATCAACTTCTATTAATATTTTATGATCCATCATTTGAAAACACATAATCATTTAACCTTTGGTTATTTTCATCAAGGATAATCTAGAAGGATGATTTAGTCTCAAAGCATGGATGGCCTGGATCACTATCCAAAGGTGGTAATGTCTTGAGTAGTTAAAAGAAATAATTATACCTAATAAAATTATTTGTTGAACTTTCAACTTCATATATGTGAATATATACTCTAAAATATTCCTTTAGTATATATATTACACTTTTCTCCCTATATCTATTTCCCCAATATTTTTAATTAATAAAATACAATTGTTAACACCAAATCCAGAGTTGGATAATTTTTCTCAAGAAACACCAATTGATATGAGGTACATTCAATAATAATTTCATTTTTCATGAGCACTTATCCCCATACCATAATGGACAAAACACTGTAGAATATGTACCATTATCCATTTTAGGTTAATGTAAGAACGGTTTCAATGATTATTCTTGTATTTGGTTCCTTAAAAATTTATTCACATTATTATATGTAAAGGAATATTGATCCTTTGTTAGTAAACATTATTATATGATTATATAGTCATGGGAAATTATCCCAAAAATAGTTTCTAATATCCATCCAAACCATGAAATATATGGATTTCAGCCACAATGGTTAGTTTGAGCCATCATTATGTATCATTCTTCTTTGATATATCCACTAATATACAATCTATAGAGATTATTTTACCCAACAATGAAACGATTTTTATCCAAAATACTCATATTGAAATTTTTTTATAGAGTTTCTCTATCATTATTGTCATTTTTACAATTCTCAAGTGATATTCATTTTATTCCTTCACATTGAATATAAAAAATTATAATCTATAAATTCATGGTGAAACTTATCATGATATTCTCTATAGGTTATATCCATTAATTCCATAAAGATAGTTTTAGAATTAGTAAGACCAAATGCAATAATTATATACTGATAGTGAGAATACCTTGTACATAATTTTCTATTGCATATATCCTCCTTAAAAAAATTCACCTAAACAAGTACAAAAGTAAAATATTGTATTTCCCAAAATGTATCACTAAATATCTTTATTCATGATTAAATTCCATCATATTATAACTCATAGTGTGGTTCTAGGAATTTTATATTATGATGAACCTTAAACATATAAATATAATATGTCATCTATTACACTTAAGTAAAAATTACATAGATATATATAGTCTAACAAAATAAACTCAATACTTTGATATTTAATTACTCATTAAACCTAATTAACAATGTTAAAAGTACATGAATAAAATAATTATTCTATTTAAATATATAAATATTTAAATCCTAACTATTTATTGATTGATATGGAATATGTCCTTCCTTGGATTAGAAGATAAATCTTGTAATAGGGATTTATCTTTCAAAATTACCATGTTTCACCCACATATGACAATGAAGTCCTCAAAAATTAGTCATTATTTAATTTTCTTCTAATATAAAAAATTTTACTATTCATTTTTATATTATTCAATCTTATTCTTCCAAAATAATCGAAATTTAGGAAGGGAACTTTTCATTAATTTATTTTTATTACCACATGAACATTTGTAATAGTCCAACTTCCTCTTAGTATATTATATAGTAATATCAGAAAAATTCATGTTTTTTAATTATATATCATTATTTCTAGTTAGGATTAATGAAAATATATTTCATTCAAGTCACAATCCAATTTTTAATCTCTGTATAACATTGTCTATCACATTCATGGTTTACCAAGTTTCTTCTTATCCAATACATTTCCTTAAACACAACATTGTAGTTAAAGAATCACTAATCATAGTGTAAATGACATAGTCATGAAAAAACATTTATGATGTCTAAATAAGGCCAACATATCTCTATTATATGAAAATATAGATTTATCCTATTCAATCCATGTTCATCATCTATTTCAATCCCTTATTATGATTTTTAATGAGTTTGGGAAATTCCATACTATATCCCTTATGAGTGTCAAACTAGGAACATAGTACAGCCCATTTTCATGTTATAGGGAATGGTCGAGTGTAGGATGATGTTCCTTTTTAGAGTAAATATCTCTAGGGGTCTATTTGATAGAACATTATCCACATAAATTATAGATACATGGATGAAATTTAATAGAAACTAATCCCTATATATATTACCAGTATAACATGATATTTTAATATAGATGGAACGATATTTATACTTGTCCTTATATATATCCCTTTGGATGTTACTATTTTTCCTCATCATAGATTACAGAGGAGAGTTGAAGGATTAGCTAATTCCAATTTGAATGAAATTAACATATCATTCATAAATAGTTAATATTAAAATATGGTTATGGTGTAAATAAAATACCAATCCATAATTGAATCTATTATGATATAGTTCCTTTAGAAACATGAAGACCCAAAAAGCTCTTATATAAGTAATATATGTCATCTATCACTTAGTAAATCATAAATTCAACCCTTCTAATGCATATCAAACATTACACCATTCTACTATCATGGGATAGAAAACATAATAATGTATGACCTCATATCCTCAATAATTTTAAATAATGAAGGTACCATGATAACATGATCATATGGGAATCATTACATGGGTGTAATATTTGAAAAAATATTCCATGCATATCACAGAGCATTAACATGATTTATATAATATAGTTTTTTAGTTCAATAGACATGAATCATAAATGAATTAATGAAAATAATCCATGTGATCATAGCATTTAAATAATATATAAATTTATGGAATTTACAAAATAATATAATATCATACGTCAATTCAATCAAATAATACATTCTTATCATGATAGGATTGGAATTACCTTCCATGTAACCTATTTTATGAGTGGGATATCCTCTCATGGACCCTCTATTAAATCATGGAATAACATCCACTACAACCTTTTAGACCATAAAACACCAATCACTATTGAATGTATTTGGTGGAGATATATATCCCACTAGTCAAATACAGAAAATCATATATATATGTTCCACACAATAATAAAAAATTATTCATATTAGAACACATTAATAATAATGAATATCCTAAAACATACACATTAAAATAACCTACTAAAATAAAAATTGTTTTACAATTATTCAACCATTTACTTATAGTATGACAATTGAAAAGGGAGTGAGTTTCAATTGAATTTGATCATGGTATAGATGGTGGAAGTGAAACCAGATTCATAAAAAACTTGTCATTGTAAAAATCCATTTATAGAAGGATTAAAACATGTACACAATGATCATATGCTTATTAATTTATATGTAATATAATATAATTTCTTCTTTGAAGATAAATGATTTTGAAACCATTCTTATAATATTTCACTAGGAAAACAATTTCCATTTTGAATAATAACACTATAAAAATACAAAAAAAGTTTTAAAAAACATTTTCAATGAAAATAAACATTAAAAATTATCAATAATTATTTAAAATGATTATTTTTCATAATGATGATAAATTCCATACAAATAGTACATGTTGAAATAAATATTCCATTCATATTTATGCCGAATACACAAGAGCCTTTTTTGGAAATTATTAGAAAGATTCATTTGAATTTTTTTAGAAAAGTTTTTCTAGGGTAAAATGGAATTTACACAACAATATATAAACATTAAAAAATCAGTATATTATTAGAAAAAGAAATATGGATGAAAAAGTGGATTCGACCGAAGAGAGAAATAAATTAAGTTTTCTTCATAAATTATTTTTTGGAAAAATGAGTACATAAAGAGAAGAAATTTGAAGTAATTTTTTTATTGAAATGAAAAAAATTTAGGAGAATGGAATTTATCATTTTTTTCTAAATAGGTTATAATATTTCATTATTGAATGAATAATCAAAAATAATATCTATAATCAATGATATTATAACACCAATCGATTAAAACATAAGAAACATTTAAACCATAAACCCTATAATAGAATAACATTAAATGAAACATTAATATCAGGAAAATATATAATTTAATGATATAAAATATCAATTTGGATGTTTATACACCTAATAAAATAATATAGGTTCCTAACATAACATAGGATTGGATGAATTGAAACTAAGACATAAATGTCATACCATAAGTCTCAACATCAATCATACATGTTCTAACACCTATAAAATATAAATTGGATCGTTATGTTTCTAATTAATAACAATAATAAAATTTATAATACCAACTATTATTTACATTATGAAATTTTATTACCCCTTTATTGACTATTTTGTGATGAATTGACAATTTTTGTAATAAAATATTCATCTTTCATGTTTTTTTTGGTTTTTTATATTCTATCATTTTATTTTGACCACGTCTTTATAATATCATGAATGCTAACCATGATATTAATATAATATATATTCATTATATAACTATTTCTAGTAATCCAATAAAGTTATGTATAAAAATTCAATTACACCATTCATGGAGATGGTATTATATATGTTTATATGAACATTGTTTCAATCTTTTTGAGAGGTAAATATAATGAAATTTAAAAAACAATATATTAATTACATATTATTTTTAATGAAATAATAAACCTACATACGAATTAAATTCAACAAAATTATATTTTTATGAAATGTGTGGCTATAAAATTAATCAAATCTCCCCATCTGGCAGTACTCTAACATACACATGAGGGACATTATGATATAACAAAGAAAGGGAATAAAAATATAAATAGTGATATTATAATTATGTAAGTTAAATAATATATTAAATATAATATATAAATATTAAATCCATCATTATATCTATCAATGATAGGTGGTGATTTAAAATGAATAACATTGGTTCACAAGGCTGTAGTCTTCCATACATATGATCCACAGTTCCATTTTCCATTTGATGGTGGATGAGGTAGATGTAGGTAATTACATTGACATAGTAACGACTTTATATATTTGATATATTTGTGATATTATATTACTATAGTTTAAAAATATTTTATGTAGGTGGAAGTTGAAATATAAAAAATCAACAACTTAAATGATTTTACCACTTATTCCGAGATCCTTTTTGGTTTAAAAATAAAACCATCATGAAATGGTATCATAATGAAATTACATACTGTAGAGTTTGATGAGGGAATTAAGAAATATATTTGGAAGGTATTGTAAAAAATATATAATTTTGGATGTGTGAATTGGAGATGATAATGGGTGGACTTTTATAACTCTGGGAGAGGATACAAATGGAATCATATAAAACATAATGTGTTCCACAGTTCTCAACAAAAAAAAAGATCTATAAATGGTAATTATCAATCAATATTTTATATATAGTTTATTGTATCTATGTAATGGGGTGGTTACATGTTATAATTCCATTTTACATCTTATCCTTTTAGTTTATCCCCTCATTAATGTTTTTAATACTATAACAGTGATAATTAATTTCTTCTGTTTTTTTCGAATAATTATATCCATATATTACTTTTATCTAATTATATGATAATAATTATAATGATTTAAAATATGAATTCAAATTTTTCATGTTCCATTCACAAATGTAAGAAATTTTAATTTATTATTAGAACCATAGACATGATGAAGAATACATTTTCCATAGAGGAAATATTCAAAATTTGAAAATGTTTTTATACCAATAGTGAATATGAAATTTATTAAAGTGAAAAATTTTGGAATAATTATAATATAAGTTATCTAATATTATAATTTAAAACACATTAAAAAATATTGAACAATATAAAATCATTTAACAGAATTTATTTTTCTATAAAATCTTGAATTTATTACTATGAATTGAAATATTAATATTTTAAAAAATGACAAAAAAATAACCCTAATAAAATGGTGAATAAAAAATGATATTAATTTTCAAGAATAAATTTTTTTAAAAAATTTTTTTATAATTTTTTTCACTAAAATAAATACAAATAATTTTTGGATCAGAATAATATTATTCAATTAATATAAATACATTACTAAAAAGTTTGTACCTTTTTTATCAATGTGATATATATATAATAATTATAATTATTTTCTAAAATTTATTTATTATTATTAACATCTCTATGATCAATGGATATTTAATAACAGTCTTGTTTACATAATATTAATATTTAATTGATATGACTCATTAAAACACATTGATGTGGGTGAAAGAATCTATCATAGGAATTACATTTATTCAAAATATAATTCATAAAATTATTGGTATGTTATAGTTAGTACTAAATAAATTGTTACAACAAATAGTAATAAAATACCCATCAGATGAGCCCAAATTATTTCATCCATAGGTTACAAGGACTCACTCACATAATACTAAATTAGTATGTGCCTAAAAAATATAATACCGCCTATTCCTCTTAGAAACACCCAAAATTACCCCAATCTATCATAATTAATATAGCTAGATCTATTCCCACATTTGTACCTTCCTTCTAATAATATCATATGACTTAACTAAAAACATAATCCTTGAAATAATTTTATCTCCCATTAATAAAAATCAATAATCGAATCCAATACATGAAACCATTCTTCCATTTTAATAAAAATTATTATATAAAATATCAAATGTAAACATTTTTCTTGGGGATATATTTCAAATCAATAATACAACAAAATAATTTTAATTTTTTTAAAAAAAATTAAAAACACGTCATTGGAAATATATTTAATAACTCACTTCAAAACTGATTATTTAATTTTAAAAAAACTTCTTATCATTATACACATATCCATATATATATATATATAACGTAATTAACATATTCAAATACTCTCATGTGAATTTTTTCATGATGGTAAGACATATACAACAATTTAATTTTTTTTTCAAAACATGGAAAGAGGCATCCATAACATAATAAATAAATAAATAAAATGAGTAGAAATAAATAAATTTATTCAAACTCCTAAAAAAGGAAGCCACAAATATTGATGTTGATAACTCTTGTGTCACCAAAAAAAATTCATAATTATTCTAAAATAATTTTTAAACATAAAATTCAATGATCATAAAATTATACATAATCTATATATGATAAATAAAATTTTTCATTGAATGTAGATAAAACATTCTATCAAATCCATTATAATCTATTTTTAAATCATCTAAATCCACAGGAAAACATTGAGAAACATGTTTTTAAAACCTCAATCGAAGATATATAATCATTATAATCATAATGGAATCTAATTTAATATATCAATGTTATTTGTGATAATATTTTAAATATAAATTCAGGAAACACCTACCATTAGCATGAATAAATGATGAGATTCTTTTAGTAATATGAGATGATTGTTCGAGAGACAAATCAAAAACCATATAAGAATGATCCATATGAATTTAATACCTTAAATCGATAAAATAGTTTTTTCTGGTGAACATGTAGAATGGTGGGAATGGAAATCATATAAAATATAGAAGAAGATTATATTGAAGGATGATGAACCTCAAAAAGATGAATTTCAATCTGAGATCTCAATATAAATTATTAATAATCAAATTTTCAGAGTAAGAGGATTTCATATACAGTAAAGACATGGTTTTGGTTCTTGTGAGATAGAATATAGGATATGAGGGGGCATGAAAAAGTAGTATATTGATGTGTGGGTTTTTATGTAATTTTAAAATCATTATGTTGATGTAATTATCACAATATAGTTTAATAGTTTACCTATACATAATGTTAGCCATGAACCCACAGTTTCAAACACAAATAACCAAAATTATTTTTTATCACAATTCAGATAAATCAGTTTCAATTAAGATAAATTATTTGATCCTATTAAATAATCCCTTCAAATTATCAAGACATAGTTACCACTAACCATACTCTTACAATGTGGTAGGGAAAATTTCAAAATAACATGAAAAAATATTTTTTCCCAAAAATCAAGGGAGAAAATAAAAATACAATTAAATGATGAAATATTTACTGATATAAAATAAAACTATTTCCAAATAAACCATCACATGTTGAAATTTGAGCCTTTATTGACATCAGAATCTATGATGAGATTACCTATAAAAAATC
Organism: Viscum album; assembly: GCA_963277665.1. NCBI lineage: Eukaryota > Viridiplantae > Streptophyta > Magnoliopsida > Santalales > Viscaceae > Viscum > Viscum album. Next base: position 357,136,322 of record OY728126.1, on the reverse strand, counting down.
AAATAGAGTAAACAGGATAATCCACTATACAATCAATGAGGTACTAGAATAAAATTTTCCAAAAATAGTATAAATCACATTCAAATGATCCCACATTCAAAAAATAATTAATTAATATCCCTATATAAATTTACAATCCCAAAATAAAAATATATAAACCCATTGTGTTCCTAAAAAAAATTAGTCATTTTTGTTTCAAGATGTTTCTATGAAAAACAATACAATTTATTTATTTTACTCTGAAAAAATAAGAATCAACAACTAAATATCTCAACAAAAATAATCTCTCAATGATAATCAAAAATATCACAATGGTAACAATTTAACCTCCCATGGGGAAGACATATAATTACCCAAAATAGTCAACCCAAAATTGTGTAGTTGGTCTTCTATAAGCAAATAAAAGGATCATGAGAAACATCATAATCCCCACAATATATTTTAACAAAGTAGATCGTAGTCATAAGAAAATTCCAATAATTTGAAAATATATACTAAAAATCAACTAATCACCATCCTATAATCAATAATAAAAGGGTAATTATTGTAACTACGTAAGATTTTAATACTTTTCCCCTTAACTAAGTATAATCTGTTCGATATCATTCACCACAATAAACAATGAACTAAAAAATATAAATATATTTTTAGAAAATGAAATCTATGTTATCTAATAGCTATCTATGATTATATGTGATTTAAATAAAAAATATATGAATTTATATATTTATATTTATAAAGGGGTTTTTATTAAAAAAAAAATTTATTAATATTAATAGGAATCTGTATTTTTTTTCATGATCTTTTTATTAAATAAGAATACGAATATTTTTGTTCAATTAATAGTTTAATATATAAAAATATTGATCTATTAATATGTGATTCATTCAGGATATATAAATATGATAAATATTAACAAACAGTTTTTTATAAGTTAATTTAAAAAAACGAATTTCACAATGTATTTAATGATTTTAATTAAATGTTTATAAAATAATATAAATAATTTTTATTTGAAAGATATATTTCATTTGGGGATTTTTAATTTCATTATTAATTTATGAGTAAATATTGAATTTTTATAAAGTTTCTTACTTTTAGTTGAAGTGTTAAAGAAGCATTTTTATTAAAAAAATGTTACTATTTTCACATTATTAGTACTTACAAAACAAGTAAATGTTTGTAAAATATTTTAATTGAATAATTAAATATTATATAAGTATTATTTTATAATATCAAATATTATTTTGAATATATACTTTTTTGTTTTAATAATTTTAGAAAAATAATATTATATTAGAAATAACAAATATTTTTAATTGTTTCTTTTTATTATATATTTCTATAGTGATATTCAGTTTTGTGTGGTTTTAATGGAAAGTAAATTTTATTTCTTATTAATGAATTAATTATAGTAATAAAATTCATAAACCATAAAAAATGTATCTTATACATAAAAGTAATATAAATAACTGTAACACCATGAGATTTTTTGAGAAATATTATTTTTAATTTCATTGATGTCTTGTGTTGTACGCTACACCCTGATTGAATTGCGCTATACGGAACACCATATTAGCTTGTAGTATACACAAACACTTTATTTTCTTGTGCTGCACGCAAAAGCGACCTTCCTCGATAGTGTGTGTTGTACGCAATACCGAGTTTCACTAAACATTGATATATTATTATAATATTATGAACCAGATGTTCTGAATAGTATAAACTGAATTTATAATTTTATAACATTATAATTCATCTTACACATTTTCGAGAATGAGATATGAAAACAAAATCAATTTTTCGATAAAAGAAGTAATTTCCAAAAAATGAATTTTACCGCCTTTTGATGGCACACCCATTTTAAATATAAATTTTGACAAGTTTATAAGTTAAATTTACAAAATAAACTTCTTCTTTTTAATCAGGATTTAAAAATTTACATTGGAATTTTTTTTATACTTATCTGATAACCTTCGTATTTTGATGAATAGTAAAAATACGGTATATTTTAATTAAAAACAACTTTTTTCATCGAGATAAATTATATGGATAAATAATAATATTGAATTTTTTTTAATTATAAATAGAATATATTTTACCCATTTAATATAATGTAATTCATTAGCATTAATTTTACACTGAATTCATAGGTACAAACATTTCAATGTTTTGGAACGTTTTAACTTTTAAAACCTGTTATCTTACCAACATGATTAATTTTAAATTAATAACTGAAAATTCATAGTTTTGAATTTTTAAAAATGGATTCCATATTTGGAATTAGTAGGTCCAAATAATGTTAATATTATACTTTTTATTTTTAGACATTTTGAATAGTAACTACAGAAAATTTTATTTACTACTGTTAAAGGTAAATCAGGTAATTAAGGATAAAAATAAGATTATAAAATTACTCTAACACCTACCAAAATTATATTGGATGTATAAAAGACGACTCATATCACCTAAGGGTAGTAATAGATTCATTTCATGGACTTTTGACCATGAAAATGATGTAATCATTATTAAAACCAAAGCAAGTGACAACATGTCACTCTCTTATATCATATAAGTGTAATAATTTTAATTTAGTGATAAAATTCATAAAGCCTAGAATATAAATAGTCTCTAGAAATTTAATAAAATTATATACACCATGGGAATTTATTTAAAATTTTTAGGGATTAAATAATTATCATTAATGTTGACACAATAGTGATGCGGAAAATGTTTATTTAGAAAAAAATCAATAATACAGTTTTTATTAAAATAATAGTGACCATAAATGGCACAAAAACCTTAACCAAAACTTATTATTCATGTAAATGTAAACCATAAGCATAAAATAGTCTAATAGTTTTCTATTTGGAGCCTTATAAAAGCGATTATGACATTTATATTATTTTATTTTAAATGATGTCAAAGTTGTCACCTTCATGATTTAATAAATATAACAATTTAAATATTGTGATTTTAAGATGATAAATTCGAGTAAAGGTATTATTATGAAATATATTATATTTTTATGCATCAAAGTATTTTATTATTAATTTCTATGCAAAAAATAAGTATTTTAAATAATTAAAAAAAATGTTGTAGTAATTATTTTATTAAGGTAAATATCAAATAAATGGTTTTAAAAATATTAAAATAAATGTTATATGAACAAATTAATGTGCTCCATGATTTTTTAGAATCATATGAAATTTTCGAAATATATAAAATATTTTTATAATATATCCTTTGTGTGGATTTTATTTAAATTCAAATAAATGAATAGTGTCAAAGTTGACACTATTGTCATTTTATAAAAATCACATATTTTTAAATTCTTAAAAAATCACACAAATATTTAAAAATTATAAATTGAAAGTTATATGGTCTAAAATGTCATAACGTATCCAATTATGGACAAATCACAACACATAAATAGTAATTTGTAACAATTTAAAATTTACAATATTATCACCACAAATTAAAATTAAATAAATTAAATAAGGATAAATCAAGTTGATAAGGTTTAAAATAATTTCCCAACAATTCTAATTTTTATTGTATAATGATATTACAACCCTATCTCATCTTATATTCATATTGGAGTCATTTTTGGAGGTTTTTTAGTGTATTTTGAGTTTATTATAAATTAATATTTTAGAGGTTTCCAATAGTGCCCCTCTATTCCATTATAAAAGAGAACCTCCTCCCTCCCCTATTCACAACACTGTGAGAGTTCAAGGTCGGAAAAAACCTACCCATTTATCTTCTCCACTTACCTAAAAGCATACTAGATTTCATGGTTCTCTTCAAATACCACCTTTAATGCCCTAAGAAAAGGTTTAGATGAGGCGCCTCGAAGAAGAGGTAATATCCTTTACCGATTCTTTAAAATTAATTTTTCTTCTACTTCCACTTATTTTGATGTTTCATAATAAATTAATAACATAACTATCACTCATATACTGATATTTTATTATAAATATGAACCAATCCTATTTCTCCTTCTATCCATCCTACGGAAAAGGAAATCACCACGCATGCATATGTACGGAACACTGTCTCCCCGTCGTGGTGTAATCTGTTTTTCCACCACCACCTTACATGGATGCGTATAATGGTGTAAATAATAACTATATTTTGTTATGATAACATGATACTAATTCTGAGATATTATACCATCCACTCTAATGCCATTCAATAATTATGGGAACGGTATCATCGCTCGTGCATACGTACAAATTACCGTCTCCACGACGTGATGAGATTCATTCTCCAAGTTAACCATTAAAGAATGATTATAAAGTATATATAATAAATAATCATGAAATATATGAAATATTAATTATACTGGATTTATGTATATTTTATTTACATACTTCCATTCAATTTAAAAAGGAAATGAAGATAGCGTTCATGCCTACGTACAACCTACCGTATCCATGAACGGTGTATTTCATTACATTTATTGATCTATTATATATATTTATTTTATGAATATATATGATATATAAATAATTTTTTAAATTCTAGAGGTAATTAATCAGGACATACTTAATCATATGAATAATTACCAGTGAAAACACAGATGATAAATGAAACGATTTTACCCAAAACGCTGCTTTAACATGGAATTGACAAATGAACGTGTAATATAAATTCGTAAGTGAATCATATATGATGTCATAAATATTATTATAATTTTTTTACAAGTTAATAATATGTTTAAAAACACTATACAAGATTCTCAGAAACATGGAGAAGAAATTGGACATAAGGTAAGGGATAATTTTGCAATCTCATTTTTATCCAAGTTTGCTTATACGTAAGTATTTACTAGGGTTATATTATTCATTCAAATCCATAAAAATATTTTTCATACAGAGTTTAATATTCTTCAATTTATTTTTAAAGTCATGTTTACCCCTATTTTACTTTTAATTTGTGTTATGGATGAAATCTTTCTTTCATTTAAAATATGTGGTACTTTTTGACTTTTATGTTAAAAGTATGAGGAGAATGTTTTTTTAACTTATACGGAATGAATGAGTTTTTACGGTTTCGTAACACTGTATTTTCATGAATCTTAATATACAATATTACATGAATATTTTAAACAAAATCCTTTTCTATTAAAACTTCATGGCATTTTGTGAAAATAAAATTATTTTGAAGAAGAAAGGATATTTTCCTCAAGAATTCATTTCATGTGTTTTATCAGAAACATTTTCCATATAAGATGGAATTATTTAATATTTTTATGTTTCAAGTATAATGTCACTATGATTTAAATGGTTTCACTTTTCATATGATGAAATGATATCCATTTGTTTTATAAGGATTATGTTATGATGGGATGATGTTTATGAAACCCATTTTATTCATTGGGTTATGATGAATGGTTTATGTTTATGTTGTGGAACACGTAAGAATGATTTAATTATGAGATTGGTGGTACCTATATCTCCCTAAAATGCATTGGGTAATGATTTATATCTCATGAGATAGACATGGCTGGAACGTCAAGTAAAATCCAGTTCAATAATATAGGGCTAGAACATCAAGTAAACCCAGTTCAGTAATGGAATTTGTCCACTATGATGGTCTTGGCAGTAATTCCTTGTCTACTATGGAAGTCATATCATGTGCTTAATGGTTTTACTATGTTACATGTTTTATTTTATAATGATTAATATTCTGTTATGATCTATGCCTTACGTACAACCAAGATTTATGTTATTTCTGAAGAATTTGATGTTTTATGTTTCTGTTTTTACGTTCAAATGTTTATGGATTTTTTTATGTTCTCAATGTTTACCCGTACTAAGAATTTGAGCTCTCCATTTTTATGTTTTCTTTTCCACAGGATATAAAGAATGGTTTTATTTAATAAGACCAAATGGGGAGATCTTTGTGTATGATTTTTTAGATCTTTCACCATGATTAGAAGATTATGTTCCGAGTTTCCAAAGATAGTAAACTAATACAGTCTTTGGTCATCTATTTTTATCATGTATTAAGTATTCCGCAAAAGTAATGTAATGTCCATGTAAGTCAAGATTTGGGTCTCTACAGTTTCTATAATATTGAAGGATTAGTTAACATTAGGAAACTAGGATTCGAAATATTTGGTGAAATCCCTAGAGATATTTCTAATGTATATCTATGGATGTATCTAAGGTTATGTATTTGTATAGGTTATAGTCCTAAAATTATGGTAACGATTATATATTTAATCCAAAGATGTTATATACTGAAGGAACTCACCATTTATTATGTTGTATTCCTAGCATGATTTTTTCCTCTCACACTATTCATTTTGGGTTTCAGAAAAATGGCTGGAAACATGAAGATTCATGATAATGGAGAATATGATGGGAAATGGAATGATATTCATCGTGAGAAACCAAATGAAATTGGATATAGAAGTCCACATATAGTTATTATACCTAATCATAAATCTCATAATATGATGAATAATATCGACTTTGGTAAGTTTCCAGACTCAGCTAATAAGAGAAAGATAGAGTTTCATGATGATAATAAAGGAAATAAAGTTCAATTTACCTCATGTAAATCATGTGGGAAGAAGAATCATGGAGAATGTTTCAAAGGAACTGGATGATGCTTTTGGTGTGGAAAAGAAGGACCGAAAGACAATAAATGTAAAGGAAAAAATTTCAGTTAATACATTTTACAAGGATAATGGTATTTCTAAGACACCAATAATGGTAAAATGTTTCAAATTTGGAACATATGGGCATTATTCAAACCAATTCCCTAAGGGAAAATCTCACGAAGAGAATCACCATGGTCATATGGGTAGTATTTAAGTTGATGATGATGAAGAGACTACAAACGATATATGAGATGAAAGAAGTGTTGATGAATAAAATAACGAAGATAGTTCAATGGTTTAAGAAAGTAGTCGAATGATTGCATGTTTATCAAGAGTAATGTCGTATATGTAAATTCATGGTACTATGGAATAATGTAACATCTAAGGATTGTTACAATATTTATTTTACATAAGTTATTTTGAAAGTATATATTGAATGGTACTGGTAACCCTAAAAGGTTAATCAGATATTTTTAGAAAGAAGATGATATTCGCATAATGAATGTATAAATAGATAATGAAATGATTGATTGTATTAATGAGCTCAAATAAGGAAAAAGTGATATCATGGTTTGAGTGTATAGAAATTTTGGGATTTTGGTATGTGGAAAGAGATGACTTTTGACTGCATTCATGTATTCACAATGATTTTATGGTAATTCATGTTTCAAGAGAATAAATTAATAAGGTATTGTCATTTTTGGAATGTGACCAAAAATATATATCATATGATATATAGGGGATAAATGATGGTATTCACATGAATGTTTGATGACATTTTTAGTAATCATTTTCTTTGTACTATTAGTTTGTTAAGTCTAATGATTTGAAAATGATTATGTTGGACATAAGATAATATTGTTTAAGGATAGAACCATTTTTCGATAATATTTCTATAATGTTCTAATAGTGTAGTGTTAGAAAAAGGACAACCTACAGGATGGGCGACAACCCATCCCGTCGGACAGGGTTGCGGGAATCGAACCCACAACTGAAATGTGACAAGCCTTTATTGCCTACCATTGGTCTTCAAGAAGTCCCTGGTAATTAGAAACTAGTATAATTTTTTAAATAGTATTATAGATGAAGTATAAGTCCATTTTTGGAACCATATATGATAAATCTAACCGTAATATGGACTTATGTATATAATGTTATCTAAAATTATGTTTGAGATAGATGGAATGACCCATCATTCTATCGCATGATCTTCAAACACTTAATGGAAGAAAAACTCAACTTTATTTCTTTAAGAAATGAATTGGAAATTGTTCAAGGTATAAACAACAGTGAGATTGTTCCAAAATCAAGTAAGTATTTCTTTTAATTAAAAAATTCTTCAACATTAGGGAAGTGATCTTGAAAACCGAAAATGTTTTCCTAGTGCCTTCATATCTGATGAATCAGATGATACCTTAGATCATCACAAATTAATGGCTTAGTTATTGTTGGCTTTTTCATAGCCATGTCCTCTACCACTCTTCATCGGAAGTTTATGGTTAAATTTCTCTTCAATATCCATATTTTCACCTATATTCTTCTATGTGGAAACCTAGTGATGAGTTACTTTTGGTATCTGTTATGTTTATAATGTTCCTTTTTAAAATGATTTTTTAAAATTCTTTTTTAGGATGTGGGTTTCTATGAATGAAACTATGAAGTAGAAAACCATTTATAACCTCGACGAATTTCAAGGAAGAAATTCAATTTAAGTGGGGTAGAATGTAACACCCTGAGATTTTATGAGAAATAATATTTTTAATTTCTTTGATTACATGTTTTGTATGCTACACCAATATTATCTTGTGCTATATGCAACGCCGTATTAGCTTTTAGTATACGCAAACACTATTCTTGACTTTTGTTGCACATAAGAGCGACCTTCCTCGATAGTGTGTGTTGTACGCAATACCGAGTTTCACTAAACATTGATATATTATTATAATATTATGAACTATCCGTTATGAATAGTATTAACTGAATTTTGAGTTTTATAAAATTATAATTCATCTTACACATTTTCTCGAATGAGATATGAAAACAAAATCAATATTTCGATAATATAAGTATTTTTTAAATAATGCAGTTTTACCGCCTTTTCATGGCTCACGCATTTTAAATATAATGTTTGATAATTTATAAGTTCAATATTACAAAATAAAATTCTTCTTTTTAATCAGGATATAAAACTTTACATTGGATAAATTTTTGATACTTTTCTGATAACATTCATATTTTGATGATTAATAAAAATACACTAAATTTTAATTAAGAACAACTATTTTCATCAAGATAAATTATATGGTTAAATTATAATATTGAATGTATTTAAAGTATAAATATAATATATTTTTTCCATTTAATATAATGAAATTCATTATCATTAATTTTACACTGAATTCAAAGGTAAAAACATTTCAATCTTTTGGAACGTTTTAACTTTTAAAACCCGTTTTCTTAAAAATGGGATTAATTTTAAATTAATTTTTGAAACATATGTGTTTTGAATTTTAAAAAATTGATTCCATATTTAAAATCAGTAGGTCCAAATTATGTTAATAGGATACTTAATATTTTTAGACATTATGAATAGTAACTACTGTAAATTTTATTTACAATAGTTAAAGGTATATCGAGTAATTTAGGATAAAAATAATATTATAAAATTACCCTAACACCTACCATAATTATATTGGATATATAAAATTAGACTCATATCACCTAAGGGTCGAAATAGAATCATTTTATGGACTTTTGACCTTGAAAATGATGTACTCATTATTAAAACCAATGAAAGTGACAACATGTCACTCTCTTATATGTTAAAAGTGTAATAATTTTAATTTCATGATAAACATCATAAAACCTAGAATATAAATAGTCTACAGAAATATATTGAAATTATCTACATCATGAGAATTTATTTAGTATTTTTAGGGATTAAATAATTATCATTAATAGTGATACAATAGTGATGTAGAAATTGTTTATTTTGTAAAAAATAAATAATACAGTTTTTATTTAATTAATAATGACCATAAAAGGCACAAAAACATGACCCAAACTTATTTTTCATGTAAATGTAAAACATAATCATCCAAATGTCTAATATTTTACAATTTGGAGCCTTATATATTGCGTTTATGACACTTATATTATTTTATATTAAATGATGTCAAAGTTGTCACGTTCATGATTTAATAAATATAACAATTTAAATGTTGTGATTTTAGATGATAAATTAGTGTAAAAGTATTATTATGAATTATATTATATTTATCTAAATAAAAGTATTTTATTTTTAATTTTTATGCATCATATAAGTATATTAAATAAATATACCAAAATATTGTAGTCATTATTTTATTAAGGGAAATATCAAATAAATGGTTTTAAAAATATTAAAATAAATGTGATATGAACAAATTACTATGGTACATGATATTTTTAGAAGAAAATGACATGTCATAAATCTATTAAATATTTTATTTCAAATATATCCTCTGTGTGGATTTTATTTAAATTCAAATAAATGAATAGTGTCAAAATTGACACAATTTTTATTTTATAAAAATAACATATTATCAAATTGTTTAAAAATCACAAAAATATTAAAAAATTATAAATTGAAATTTATATGGTATAAAATTTCATAAAGTATCCAATTATGGAAAAATCACAACACATTAGTAATTTTTTATAACTATTTAAAATTTAGAATATTATCCTCACAAACAAAATTAAATACATTAAATTAGGATAAATCAAGTTGATAAGGTTTAAAATAAATCTCCAACATGTATAAATTTTATTGTCTGATGATATTAATACCCTATCTCATCTCATATTCTGATTTGAGTCATTTTTTGAGGTTTTTAAGTGGGGTTAGGGTTTATTTTAAATTAATATTTTAGAGGTTTCCAAAAGTGCCCCTCTCTTCCCTTAGAAAAGGGAACCTCCTCCCTCTCCTCTTCAAAACACATTGAGCCTTAAAGCTCAGACAAAACCTGACCATTTCTCTTCTAAACTTATAAAGAAGCATACTAGAGGTTATGGATTTCTTCAAACACCATCTTTGGTTCCCTAATAAGAGGTTTAGAAGAGGCGCGTCGAATAAGAGGTAATATCCTTTGCCGGTTATTTCAACTTAATTTCTTCTTCTACTTTCTGTTATTTTTTTGTTTCATAATAATCTAAAAACATAATTATCACACACATACTTATATATTATTATAAATATAACCCAACCCCGTTTCACCTTCTATTCATCCTACGGAAAATGAAATCACCGTGTCTGCGTACGTACTGGATATCGTCTCCACGACGCGACACAATCTATTTTTCCACCACCAACTTAATTGGATGGGTATAATGGTGTAAAGAATATATATATATATCGTTATTATAACATGATACTAATTCTTTGATATTATATCATCCACTCTAATTCCATTCAATAATTATGGGAATGATATCATCGCTCGCGCGTACGTACGGATTACCGTCTCCAGGACGCGATGAGATTCATTCTCCAAGTTAACCATTCAAGAATGATTATAAAGAATATATATTAAATAATAATTAAATATATGACATATTTATTATACTTTATTTATGTATATATTATTTACTTACTTCCATTCAATTTAATAAGGAAACGAAAATAGCATTCATGATTACATACGACCTACCGTCTCCATGAACGATGTATTTCATTCCATTTATCAATCTATTAAATATATTTATATTCTGAATATATATTATATATAAATAAAGTTTTAAAAGATATAAGTAATTAATACTTACCCAAGTAATCATTTTAATAATTATAAGTCAAAACACAGACTATAAGGGAATTTATTTTACCCAAAACGATGCTTTAACATGGAATTGACAAACGAATGGGTAATATAATGTCGTAAGTGATTCATATATGTTATCATAAAGACTATTGTGGTTCTGTTAAAAGCTAATAATACCTTTAAACCCACTATACAGGAGTCTCAGAAACATATGGAAGAAATTGGACACAAGGTAAGGGATAATTTTTCAATATCAATTTTATCTTAGAGTGCATATACGTAAGGATTTACCGGGGTTATATTTTTCATCCATGTACATAAAAATGTTTTTCATAAAGTGTTTAATATTCATAAATGTATTTTTAAAGAAAATTTTACCCCTCAATGACTTTTACTTTGTGTTATTGATGTAATATTTCTTTTTTTTTCATACGTGGTAATTTTGATCTTTTTTGGTTAAAAATATGAGGAGAATGTTTTTTAACTTATACAGCATGAACCGATTTTTATGGTTTCATAACACCTTATTTTCATGAAGATTACTCAACAATATTTCATGAATATTTTCAACAAAATCATTTTCTTTTAACATTGCATGGCATTTTGTAAAAAAGATATTATTTTGAAGAAGAAAGGATATTTTCCTCAAGAATTCATTTCAAATGTTTTATATAAACCATTTTCCATCTAAGATGAATTTATTTCATATTTGTATGTTTCAAGTATAAATACTCTATGATTTACATGGAATCACTTTTCTTATTATTAAATGATATCCATTTGTTTTATATGGATTATGTTATGATGGTATAATGTTTAAGAAACCCATTTTATTCTTTGGGATAGGATGAATGATTTATGTTCATGTAGTGGCACACGTAATAATGATTTCATTATGAGATGGATGGTACATATATCTCCTTCCAATGAATTGGGTAAAGATTTATATCTCATTACATAGACATGGATGGAATGACAAGTAAAATCTGGTCCAGTAATACACGGATGGAACGACAAGTAAACTTGGTTCAGTAATGGACTTTGTCCACTATGATGGTGTTGGAAATAATGCCTTGGAAACTATGGAAATCATATCATTTTCTTAATAGTTTTTTAATAGTTACAAGTTTTATTTTATCATGATTAATGTTCATTTAAGATCTATTACTTACGTATTGCTTAGATTTATGTTATTGCTCATGATTTTTATGTTTTATGTTCGTGTTTTTACGTTCAAATGTTTATGGATTGTTTTTAAGTTATCCATGTTTATCCTTACTGAGCTTTTGAGATCACCTTTTTTATGTTTTCTTTTCCCCAGGATATAAATAATGATTTTAGGTAAGAAAACCAAATGGGAAGATCTTTTTCGGAGATTCTGAAGATCTTTCCCCATGATTAGAAGATTATGTTCCGAGTTTCCAAAGACACTAAACTAATACGGTCTTTGGGAATATTTTACATTTATTAAGTATTCTGAAAAATTAATGTAATGTCTATGTACGTCAATATTTGGGTCTCTACAATAACACTTGTGATTTAGAATAACATATTTGTGTGCTGAAAGTTTATTTCAAAGTCATATTTTCTAACATTTATAAAAATTATTATGTTGTATAGTGCCCCAATTTAGAATCACCATGTTAATATTTTTTAATATGTTTCAATATATTTATTTAGTAATAATATAATATACATGATTCATATTTTATTATGATTAATAATAGTTTAAATGACTATCCTATTTGGTCTGAATTTTCAAAAAGTAACTTGAAATAGATTCCTTTAATAAATTTTTTTATTTTATAATGTCATAACAACATATCTTATCAACATTCCATCACATAAATAATATAAATTCCATTCCATTCCATTCATACCTATTAACATTATTTTTTGTGGCAAATTCCATCTTCACCAATTAATAATGGGGGATATCTCATACGATTTCAATATAATAATTATATTTCACAATTACATAGTATATATTCCTAAAATATCATCCCCAAGATTTTATATTCATCTCTAATTGTCATAGATATAACATTCTGGTCGATTACATTCAATTTGAAAGAGATATAAAAAGAAATATCATGTCTCTAACAATTGTATTATTTATTTATTTATTTATTTAAAAGTTCACTTAAAATTACATTTTCCCTTTAATAATATGATGGATTCATTATAGTTGGTATAATTATATATTGTGAAATTAATGTTAAAAAAATATTTATTTCCATACACCTAGAACAAAAAATATGTGTCAATCATGTTAGTTAATGAACAGCCACATCCGAGAATTATTATATTTGTCTTTATTTTTGGATATTCATTCACTTTTCAAAAAATGTCAAAATCCATTATAATAAAATGAAACAATAAAGATAATATAATTATTTTTATTTTATAATGATATTAAATCAAAATAAATACTTCATGGACTATATTATTAAATAAATATTATGTTCTGTCATGTTTGGTTCTAATTTTTTATCGACGCAAAAAAATTATTACAATGTTTTCCTCAAAGACTCTGTGAAACTAAATACTATTCTCATTAACACTAAATTATAAAATAATTATAATTTTATGTTTTGGGAAAAGTCATATAACATATATAAAATTTTATTAACAAATCACCTTTGACCACTAAAATTTCTAACTTTTGTCTTTAACAATTCATATTTCATACAACCTAATAATAAACATATGGAATAAAAAAGAAAATTTTAGATAAATATAATTTTTATATCAATTCATCTTATGTTATTTATCAATAATATATTATTATTATATGATTTATTATAAAATAAATATTATTTAACATGTGAACAAATAGTTATAGTAATTTACATCTACTGGTCGTTATATGCTATAACTAATAAACATAATCAATATAAAAAATAATAATATATATAAAAGGGTAATATTTATGATTAAGGATCTATAATAGGATAAAATTTGGGATATGTTTTATTTGAAATTATAATATAGTGTCAATCAAGGAAATAAGTTAATTTAATCCACACAGTTCCACTTCACCGAGACAGCCTTAATGTTTTGCACTAATTTCTTAATTATATTTTATAAATTATTCACATGAGTTTATTTTTTCATTATATATTATTCACTGAATGGGATTTATATAATCACGTGATTTGGTATATTTCATTTACGCTTGATTCAAAAATTATTAATGTCATATGGGTCTTTTGCAACTCAATATTATTTCACAAATTATACATTTTTCATTGAATTTCATCTACTATATAGTATTCCATAGTAATAAAATTCCAGTTAAAATATTTATTAAATTATTCCATAACATTATATAAAATTAGTTTTTAAAATGAATTTATGTTAATAAAAAAATTCTTGTAGTGAAACATCATATCCTTTCAAGGCTATTAATTTCACATCCCTCTAGTTTTTTTATTTTTAATTTGAAATATCATTAACTCTGATCCCATGTGAGAATCATGTTATCCTCCAAATATTTTATATAAAAATATTCTATTATTTTATTATATAAATTTTTAATTAAAGTATTTTTAATCCAAAAAAGGGTTCATTCATACATATTTATTGGATTTCTGGTTACACATTCAATTTCAATTTCTCTCCTTGTATCCCTTATTGTTGTTCGGAAACAATTAATTTTTTTATATATTTACCTTAAATTTATACCTAGGTAGATACTATATATATTTTTAATTATAAATTATTTTTAATTCCTTTTATGGTCCGCACTCTTAATATATATAATTAGGATCTAGGGGTACATTTACATTAAACACACACACACACACATCACACAGACATGCCAAAAAGGATGGCCATAGCACCCCTTGGGATCGCCCACCCATCTAGCCTTATTTATATACAAATGGACTAAAGGAATATTTATCATGAATCCCATTACATGGCCCAAGGTCCTTCTATTGCATCATGACATCATCATGCATGTGTCATCCTCTACATGAATCATGTCTGGATCACAACCTCCCTATGCCAGTGCATGCCTGAAAAAAATTAACTCCTACATGGATTTAGACATGGGTCTGATGAAGGATTATGGGGAACCATTACCTTTAGGAAATACCTCACTCTTATGTTATCCTAATTGTTAATAGAAAACACTTTTTGGGTACAATCATGTCTATTATCACCTCCATAAAATGTTTTTCCATTAATGATTCACAAAAAAATCAGATTTGGATCTGTTTCCGACGCTTTCGACGGGGCAAGCACATCCGTCTGTGAGGACGTGTAGCTATTACCCCGCATTCCCGCTTTCCAAAGGCGTGTGGAATTTGCTCCTTGTTCAGGGACATCTACTCCTTGATTGAAATGGGATGATGGTATTTTGGTTCTTCCTTCTGCGGATTGATCTTCAGAACACGTCACTTTGTCCAGGTCTCCATTATAGATTTGAGTCATGGTTCGTGAATCTCGTTCTCGGTGCCATATCTTCATGGACACCGATTAATTACACTACATCCATCTGTACGTTCCATGGGGTCTTGACAGGGTAGAAACCTTCGTTCAGAGTAGACGGCAAATGTCAGGCATGTCGAGGCGTCTCTAGGTGCGTGGACATTAGGGAACCTTTATACTTCCCCGTAAGAGGGCATCTCAAGGGTGTAGAACCCAATGCATCCAATGTCGAATGTGGGGAATCATATGCCATAGGCATGCATCTAAGGTTTTCCTCAGCTTCCCATGTTTAACATAGGGTATACAGCATGTTTAATGTCTTGCGAATATGGTTACGAAAAAGGCGTGTCTTCTGAGGTTTTCCTCAGGCAACTCGTGTTTATCACGAGGTAGACCGCGAGTTTAACGTCTTGCAGAGATGGAATGAGGGTGATCAGAACATCCCATATAAATGGATCAGATTGTTATATCCTAAGGGGGGAATACCTGGAAGATGGACAGATCAGGACACCCAATGAGGACTGATCTGAGGTGGTGCGCTCCAAGGAGGGGGGATGTCACACCGTATTGGATGATCTGAACACCACTGAGGGCGGATCAGGGGAAGTGAACCCCAGGATGGGGGACACCATGGATTACCATTGGTTGGGATTGAACCTCTTAGAGGTTTCCAACGCACCCTGTGTGGAGGACAAGGATCCAAACCCACGTAGTTCATTGGGGTGATGAATCGGGGTGTACACAGAGGACAACGTCCCGGAGACATGCCATGGATTACGCGTGGAAAGCGGCCCATGCGATGCTAGGAGAAACGAGGAGGTGGAGGGCATGATCCCACAGGGATGTGACGGCCCAAGTGATAATCAGGATGGGTGATGGATGGGTGAATGAAGTGGAGGGGGAATTAAATGGGATCTTCTCAAATTTGACAATGAAGTTGGTATTGAGACTCAAAGAGACCTCCTACGTATCCCCGTGGCAGGGAATCATAGTCCGCATAGTTCATGATGGTGTCGGTGAACCGATATGAAGGTGGACCTTGGTCCAATGGTGTTGTCAGTGAACAGAGGTCAAAGTGTACCTTGGTCCAATGGGTATCTTCATCGAACTGACCTGAAGGTGGACCTTGGACCTATGGGTATCATCAGCGAACCGACGTGAAGGTGGACCTTGGTCCGATGGGTATCATCAGCGAACCGACTTGAAGGTGGACCTTCTTCCAATGGGTATCGTCAGCGAACCGACATGAAGGTGGACCTTGGTACGATGGGTATCGTAAGTGAACCGATGTGAAGGTGGACCCGTGAGTCCACTGGTGGTGGGCTTGAACCTCATTTGGATTCCTACATACCATTCCTTGACATGGATCAAAGTCCTCGTAGTTCGGGTGTACAGTTTAACATCATGCTGGATGGTGACATGCTGTTTAACATCATATTGGACGAGGGTAGAACCTTATGTGAATAAATGACTAGGCGGTGGACTTGAACCTCATAGAGGATTCCTATATACCATGCCTTGACATGGATCAAAGATCCCATAGTTCATAAAAGGGCGTTTTGGAGAACCGACATGAATAAGGTCCTTGGACTAGGGGGATGGTGGGCTTGAACCACAGGTAGGCTTCCTACGTACCATGCCTTGGCATGGATCAAGGACCTCGTAGTTCTGGAAGGGTTTGTTCAGTGAACCAACTGAAGGTGGAGCTTGGCCCAATGGGTGTTGGGATTGAACCTTGTGAGGCTTCCTACGTACCATGCCTTGACATGGATCAAAGTCCTCGTAGTTCAGGGAGATGTCAAATACAGTTTAACATCATTCGGGAGGAGGGTGAACCGACATGAATGTGGTCGGAACGACCAGGTGAAGGGGATGAACCTCAGGGCGGCCTCCTATGTACCATGCCTTGACATGGATCAAAGAACTCGTAGTTCGGGAGAAAAAGGTGGGTGTCGGAGAACCGACAAGAAGAAAGGATCTTGGTCCGATGGGTAATGGGCTTGAACCTCAGGGGGGCTTCCTACATACCATTCCTTGACATGGATCAAAGTCCTCATAGTTCGGGTTAGTCACAACGGCTTGCCGTCGGACTAGAATGCAGTTTAACATCATGCTGGACGAGGGTGGAACCTGACGTGCAGAAATGACGGGCGGTGGGCTTGAACCTCGTTGAGCCTTCCTACGTACCATTCCTTGACATGGATCAAATACCTTATAGTTCAAAATGGTGTGGGGCTTACACACTACGCTACCCATGGTGTGTCATGGATGGTGCTCACTCTAATCCCACGGGAGTCGTGCTCGGTGTGAGAAACAAGAGGTTGCAGGGACCTGACGATCACGTCGCGAATGGTGTGTCTGTGAGAAGAGAAGAGGGGATTACGCGTTAGGCGACCCATGGTGCTGGGACTTTCTCCAGGATGGAGGCCCATGAAAAAGGATGATGGTGGTTTCGAGCTTGAGCCTTGAAGTGGCTTCCTACGTATCCCCATGACAGGGAATCAAAGTCCACTTAGTTCTTCAGATGATAGCTTACCACCAAATGGGGGTTCCAATGGCTTACCGCTGGATTGGGTCATAACAGCTTACCGCTGAATGAGGTTGTGAACGGATTTACGCTGAATGGGGTCGCAACGAATTACCACTGGATGAGGATGTGAACTACTTGCTGCTAAATGGTGTTGCAACGGCTTACCGATGGATTAGGTCACAACGGCTTACCTCTTGATAGAATCACAACGGCTTACCACTGGATAAGGATGTCAACATCTTACCACTGCATAGGATCAAACAGGCTTACCACTGATTGGGATCACAATAGTGGATGGGGCTTACGTGAGGAAGCTACCCGGGTGCCGCTACAGAGAGACACTAGTGAGTGGGGTTTAAGTTAATAAGTTGCTCGAGTGTCGCTATGGAGAGGCACTGGTGAATGGGGCTTACTCAAGGATGCAGCCCTAGTGCAGCTATGGAGCCACAATGGTGAATGGGGCTTATGATAGGAAGCTTCCCTGGTGCCACTATGGAGAGGCAGTAGTGAATGGGGCTTACGTAAGGAAGCTGCCCGGGTGCCGTTATGGAGCGGAAGTAGTGAAGGGGGCTTACTCTAGGAAGCTGCCCAGGTGCCGCTATGGAGCGAAACTGGTGAATGGGGCTTACGCAAGGATTATTCTCAGGTGCCACTATGGAGCGACAATGTTGAATGGGGATTATGCTAGAAAGATGCCCGGGTGCCGCTAAAGAGTGGCCTTCGTGGATGGGTCTTACACAAAGATGCTGCCCGGGCGCCGCTATGAAGCAGCACTAGTGGATGGGGCTTCCGCTAGGAAGCTGCCCGGGTGCCGATATGGTGCGGAAATGGTGAATGGGGCTTATTCTAGGAAGTTGCCTGGGTGCCACTAAGGAGCGGCCTTCGTTGATTGGGCTTACACAGAGATGATTCCTGGGCGCCGCTATGGAGCGTCACTGGTGGATCGGGCTTATGCTAGGAAGATGCCCGGGTGCCGCTATGGAGCGGCAATGGTGAATGGGGCTTACGCTAGGAAGCTGCCTGTAACATCTTCCTCATGTCTGGCCATGAGGGAATCCCAACTCACTGGTGGGTTGAGGTTTATGATTCTACACCTATGTGCTAGTGCACAAGCGGGATAACACCACGGGGTGTTGGAATTATTCCACTGTAATCATGGCATTAGGCGTCTTATGCTTGGAGCATAAGGCATCTCTTTTTTAGTTCAAGAGGCAACCTATGATTGGCATATAGGGGGTACTACAGTTTATAGTCTTGTAGATAGGACTATTGGCATCTCATACTTGGAGCATAAGGCATCTCTTATTTGGAGTAAGAGGCATCCTATCATTTGTTAGATAGGGAGTACTACAGTTTATAGTCATGTAGATAGGACTGTTAGGCATCTCATGCTTGGGGTATTAGGCATCTCATGATTGGAGCAAGAGGCATTCTATTATTGGAACATAGGGATAACTATAGTTTAGATTCATGTTGTGAGGACTGTTGGAATAAGGTTCCTAGAAATGGTTGGTGGTGGGACTTACACAAGGGAGGCCCTTTCTGGTTCAACCTGGCATAAGAGCCATGTGATTGGGGTTTGGAGGAGTTGTCTGGGGAATGGTTCGACTTAAGGTACTTGGGGAATTGATGATGATAATCTCAACTCACGACATGGGAATGAAACCAAGAGGAATAAGTCGACTCGAGGTGTTTCATGGTGTGTGGAGGAGTATCTCAATTCATGGTATTCCATAGGTGGAAGATGGGAGCACATAAGAGAGCAATGGAAAATCCTGACGTCCCGGCCCGAAAAGATTGCGGTTCGACTCTCCATTTGTCATGGGGGTATGTAACGGTTGTAAAGGGACCTGCCCGGAGGGCCTGGACTACAGGCCGGCACTGACACCGAGTAGGGGTGCAGCCCCCACGGTATGGACCGGTGGGTGTAATGGTAGGAGCCTCACGAAGGATAAGTCTTCGTGAAGTAGCATCGTGGAGCAAAGGTCTCGAGAACTGGCTTCGCAGAGCAATGTTCTCACAGAGTAGAGGGATCTCCCGGAGCATGGGCCTCTTGCGGAGCAAGGGCGGCTCGCGGAGAAATGTATCGCGGCGCAACAATGTGAATGAAGCTTCTCGCGGAGCAGGGACTCACAGAGCAGCATCGCAGAGCATGGGCCTCATGCGGAGCAAGGGAAACTTGCAGAGTACTCACGGAGCAGCATCGCGAAGCATTGGATCACGGAGTAGGGACTCGTAGAGCATCGGCTCGCGGAGCAGCCACACGAAGGAAGATTCTTGTGGAGCATGGCCTCGCCGAACCACAATGCAGAGCTCTGTGGACCGCGAGATCGGCCGCCCAAGGGGTGAAGTGACCGTGGTCTTCCTTTTAGAGAAGGGGGGCGAGTTGGGTATTTATAGGCAAGGGGCGCCACGAAGCAGAGCTCACGCGGCACGAAGATGGAGCTTGCTCCGCGGCGGATCGCCAACGTCAAAGGGTTCGCGGGGCATCCCACCTCCTTTACATCATGACGGGTTCGCGAACGTCAATTTCCATCGCGGAGAATCCCGCCTCCTGTGATTCGCGGCAGGTCTTCACGGTGCGTCGCGAACGTCAGACAGGTTCGCGGAGCTTCCCACCTTATTGCTTCATGGAGGGGGGCTTCGCAAATGGGCTTTGCGAACCAGTTTTCCTACCCAACTTCAAATGCCCATAACTCCTAATCTGTAACTCCGTTCGGGCCCTGAGACCTACCAAATCAAAGCTTGCGAAAAGTTCTACGATCATGGATCGTGTATGGAAGAATTTGGAAAATTTTGAGGACGCATTTTCCTGGGTCTACAATATCCTAAAATATTTTTTTTGATTTATATTGGTATTATGGAATATGATATATAATTTCATTGATTATGAAGTTGTTTTTTATCATTCTAGTTTCACCCACGTGGATCAATTTAGTTCATTCTTCACAATATTTTACATATGGAATTTCTGAAATATAACTCCATGTTCAAGAAGTATGTTCATTTAGGAATAATGAACATCTAAAATGAATTACTTGTTTGTTCACATGGGAGTCTATGAGAAATTTAATTCCCCTATGGATTATTATATTTATTTGAAACCCACATCCATATTATTCTTTATGCCATTATTATGATTTATGTGTTAATTTTTTTATTTTAGGGAATAGATTTGATGGTAAATATTATTATGATTTCTAAAATATTAAATATAATGTAATTCCACAAATTTATGGGGTTAATGACAATATCACATTAGATTTTATGAGTGGGGATGTTTTTTTAACCCATGTATATTATTTAATGGTTTATTGCAACTTTTATGCGCACAACATTTGTGGTTTACTAGAGATTAGCCTAAGGAAAATATTTAGGGGCATGTCTAATAAAATAGTCTTATAATTACTATTATCTAGTGAGTAATATAATTATGATTTTTGATAATCTATATTATGATCACCTAGAAGTTATATTTATCTAATACGTATGATGTCAATCATTATGATGTTTCCACATGATTATTATAACATGATCATATGATTTCATTTCATGTTTTTATGTTTTCAAACTTTTTATTTTCCACCATATGAAATAATTTTATGCCTCTTCAATACCATGTTATGCATCATTATAATATTTATTTCCCTTTTCTAGTATTTCAAGCTCATATTTTTAATTATATATTTTCTATAGATATCATTGGGTGTTATCGAATATATAAGGGTGTTAGGAGAAATATGTGGAGTTTAAAATAATTATATTGTTTTTATTATAAAGATGTTTTACATATATAAACACTCGTAACATAAAAATATAAATATAGATCATTGTAATATATTTTTCAGTTTATCATGTTAAGAATAATTTATTAATGCATGTTTAATGATAGTGTATATATTTTTTGTATCATATAAATTTCTAGTAGTTTTTAGATGTTTGGATTAAAGAGGAATTGGTAAAAACCCTATAGAAAATATCAATAGAAGAGTGTAATAATAAGATAAAATCATGATGTTTTATTAATGATGATATTATCTAGATTCACTAGAAATAAAATACCAATATTGATACTTCATGTTTATACATAATAAGGAGTAGATTTATCAATGTGTAATAAACCTAAAAATGGAATATTCAATATCAACAAAATAATCACATGGTAGATGAAAATGATGGTCAACTAAAATAATATTTTGAAAATATGAAGGGATATAAGATTCTAAATAATATTATCAATTCAATCCATTTTGGATGATTGATTTCCTAGATTCATTGAGGTAAGTAATAGATATGTATGAAATAAACTAAAAAAATTAGCCTACGATAAACTATGATTGATAATGATTGAAAAAAAAAATAACAACTATGGGGATGCAATTGTGTATAAGAATTTATTATTCAATAAATTTTCCTTAATTTTTATTATAATACCTTTATTATGAATAATGTGTGTTAGTAATGTTAACTATATAGTCCTGACCTATGTGACAGACAGCAGTAGCCTGAGCCAATTGATTACGTGACCTCAACTATGCCTCCCTATACATCATATGTAGTAGACTTCTATTGAGGTTCCAATATCGATCCTGGGGAGACTATACCCTCTTATCAATGTATCACAATAGCCGAAATAAATAATAATAACCAATCTATATAACCATAATATGAAAAGTACCAATATCACATGATGGGAAAAAAGAAAAGAAAATTTACCAAACTAAGATGTACAAATGTCAACACAATACATGACACGTTAGAATATATAAAAAATAATAAATAAATAAAAAACACTAAAAAACCCTATTTGGATGTAACATATGGTCCAGATTGACTCAAATATTATTCAACTAGATTCTGCCATCTAGCATATGACCCTTAACATGTCCTACGACAATGAAATCTATTCTGGTACAGATCATGCATCTTGACTAGAGTGTAAGTAAACATAGTAGGTCACCAACAAAAATTTATAAAACAATATCAAATTTATAACATTATATTTATTTTTAGAATTAATAAATTTCATGTATTGTAATACCCCGAGCTTCCATGATACACTTCTCTTTGAATAATACAGCAGCGTGTGTTGTACGCAACTTCGAGTTCTAACACACACCACAACCAATCAAAGTAGCCGTTATGATTTGTAATACCTACTTTTTGAAATTTTATAAATTTTATCTTTCCAAATGGACTTCGTTTTTGTATTCGGAATATCAAAATTATCCTAAGTTGAAATTTTTGTAATTTTCTGAGAACTTCCATTTTTTTATGAATAGTGAAAAATACTTAAAACAACTTTTTTAATCAAAATAATTTATAGTGATAAATTATACTATTGAGTGGTTTTAAAGTATAATTAGAATATATTTATTTACCATTTTATCCAATGGTGGTCATTAGAATTAATTTAACATTGAAATTGGACATAATCAACTGCCAATCTTTTGATATATATAATTTCTGAAAAACATGCTATTTGTTGTGATAGCGGGAATCAATTATAAAATTAATTAATTAAACTTATATTTTTGGAATTTTGTAAAATAGACATCATTTTTGAATTTGTAATATCAATTATAGCTTAGGGTGAAATTTTGGCATTGTTCTGAAAAACTTTAATTTTTGATGAATAGTGAAACCACTAAGTGGTAGTTAAAAAACTGATTTTTCATTTAAATGAAACATTAACAATTCTATGATTAGATTTTCAAAAATATGACATACATGGTTGTCATTAGGAAGTAAAATGTTTTTCAATGGGATTAATATAATTCTTTGGTGAATAGTAACTTATAAGTTTAATTAATCACGATTAATGGTATTTAGTGAAATTTAAGGTAAAGATAATGTTATAATAATATGAAATGACCGTGACACATGTTCTACCCTTATTTGATGAGTCATGGCCGACCAAGACAATCCATGGGTCAACTTGGGGACCCCATGGAGCCACTTTGGTAGGAAAATGACATTAAAAACTTTTTATTTAATGTTAAAATAAAAATGTCACAAACATGAGTTGTTTTACTAAAACAATTTTTAAATGGGGATATACAAGTCATATTTTTTAATATAAATATTCATTATAAAGATAAAAATATTTCCCACATCATTCTGTTTTTTTTATAATTTTTAGACATTATATAAATTAAAATTTTTATGACACAATGATGATGCAGCGATTACCTCATTAATTAACGATTTAAATAAAATGCAAAGATAATGTAAAA
Source organism: Viscum album (assembly GCA_963277665.1). Taxonomy (NCBI): domain Eukaryota; kingdom Viridiplantae; phylum Streptophyta; class Magnoliopsida; order Santalales; family Viscaceae; genus Viscum; species Viscum album. The sequence continues at coordinate 357,111,701 of OY728126.1, read as the reverse complement.
TATAAGGCATTAACTTGTCTAAAACCTATTGGATGAGTATATTTCGTTCCCTTATCACCTTAGCGTTGAAATATATCATTGTAGGACCTTTATAATCCTAAAAGCATTTCATAATAAAGTAACATTTCAATCTTTCAAAGAGTGCCCCTCCTCTCCTCTTATAAACGGCCCCCACCTCTACAAACTTATTCACACCTTAAAGCCATTTGGCTTGGAAAAACTCTGCCCAAATACTCTCTCAACTTCCCTCTATTACTCCTAGAAGCCTCACTCTAGTCATAACGCTTCCCAAGGAAGCCTTTGGCTCAAATCAAAACGAGTTACCTGATTTTAAGGTAATGTCTTCTCTCATGTTATTTTAATTTATTTTGCTTCTCCAACCCCAAAAAATATTTTTATTAATTTAATTTGTAACAACACCAGTATCCTCAATATACTAGGATGTTTTTATAAGAAGGATTCGAGCTACAATTACACACACATACATCTAATGGTTAACGAACATACTGTTTCTGTGGATGGAGAATTTCTGCCTCACGAAACGATGATTGTTCAACACTCATATTACACCTCTCATGGTGGCCATTATGATGAAAATATTTTTATATATGATATATATTATGTTTTTGTTTTCCTTATGATTCTGTATTTTTCATTTATGTCATACCTGTACGATTTCAATTATGGGTAAACGCGATAATTTCATTTTAGGAAGTGCGGACTACCGCCCCCTCAAAGTGATTTGAATCGTTAATGCCATATGTGGGATGTATAAATGATTGAGTAAATGGTATTATACATTATATTATATTGGAATTATATTATAACTTTATATAATTATAAATTCATTCCATTAAATACGAAATAGAAATGAAAGTAGCGTTCATGCATACGTACGACTTACCGTCTCCATGAACATTGCATTTCATTTCTTACCTCTAAATGTTATGTTATATTATAAATTCATGTATATACTGGATATATATGATATATATGATATCTACATCATGAATGTAATTCTGTATATAATGTATATTTCACCACATGAACAACTTGTAATTATAAGAAGTTTATTTTTGACTCAAGTACCAAAGATCGACCAAATGACCGTTATTAACTTAAATAATTACATAATGTTCATAACTTTGTAATAAGTGAAATAAAAGGAATAATTAACATGAAAAAGGTTCTTAAGAAAATTGAAATTAACTCTAGTATATTATTCAAGAGTTTAATGAGCGGTCGAGTCAAGTAGGACACGAGGTAAGGGAACTTCTTAACCCAATTTCTATTCTTCGGGTTAATCTCCTATTTTGAAATTATGTCATGATATTATTATGTCCTATATTGTATTTATACTTTATTTATGTGTACATATAGTTAATACACATAATAGATCTATTTTATTTAAAAATGTTTTTTGTAAGGGACTTCCTCTCAATCTCCCTTCATTGAGGCATATTTTGTTTTATACACAAATTTCTTTTATACGGTGTATAAACCCCTTTGAATTTTATGTTTATTCAAAAAGAATCTTTTTATATGAAGTGTTTTAATAAAAGACAAAAAAGAATGCTTTTCTTGTCATACGTATGCGGCGACAATGAATTCTTTACCGCCGTGACCATTATTTGAGTTTCAGCTTCCTCTGCAAGCCATAACTTTTTTAAAATTAAAAGTAAATACAAAGTTTTAATTTTCTTTCATTTTGGTAGTGAAACTAGTATTGAAAGTGTTTTTATTATATCAATTTTTTGTATTGATATCTCGTGATTGAAATGTGTAAATGTTATGTTTCCTTTATGCATGTTTTATGTGATACGTTTATGTTATGGTTTATGATATGTTTAAACCTGTTCATATGAGGAATGCATTGGACTTAATAAGTGACGGGTGGAGCCCGCTATAGTTCCTCGATGCATCGGCAGGTCTCATGAGACAAAATAGTGTCTTGGCACGAGGCCTTGACAAAATCTTATTTGTAGTCTTAGCACGAGGCCTTGGCTACGTGGTTATGATAGTCTGGCATTATGCATTCTATCATTATGAAAGTGGTTATTGATATTGCATGTGGTTATTCGACCAGTAGAATATCCATGTGAATAAGTAAATGACATTATCTTATTTTACATTTGCTATATTATGTTTAATTTCAAGTTTAAAAGGCTTTTGTTTTAGTTATACATTATCTTAAATGTTTATGTTTATTTATGAAAGCTTCCACTATATTGTTATCCTTACTGAGCATCTAAGCTCACCCCTTTCAGTGTTTTAATTTTTTTCAGGATGTGAAGAAGTATATTATGAATGACCTGCATGGATAGTATGAGGGGATATGAAGACAATATGTTGTTGTAGTTTTGTTTTACTTTTTGATGTAATGTAAGACTTATGAATGTATCTAGTGTTTCCAAGACTAATAAACTAATCGGTCTTTCGAGACTTGATCTTTTGTGATCATTCCAATGTTACACAATAATGTACCGACTCTGGGTAACTGGGGTCGGGGAATTACAGTTGGTATCAGAGGCAGTTTAGTACTAACCTTGGAAGCTATATTTAGATAAACTCTGATTAGAGTGCATATCCATAAGATTGACATTGAGGATTAGTATAGAAGAACTTCCTAGAATTTTGTTGTTGTAGAGATTTTATGTGTTGTTCGAGTAATACATACCTGTCTGGATACGAGCAGGTAGAGGAGGCTCTAGCACATATGTACCTAGGGGTAAAACCTGAAAACACCGCTTTGAGCTAGACTCGAACGGGAACTGGTGCACGACAACGGGCCTTGCTGCACTCTTGGTTACGACACTCCCAAGGGATATTCTTAGGATAATTCTCATTTTCTTTACAAACCATTATGAAGGGTTTATGAGTATATACTTCCTCAAAGAAAACATTTCTTTTTACGATTATGGATTATATCCATAAAATTTTCAATTTATGTTAAGTGTTTTACAAGTATGGAATTATGTATTTCGATTCATAAACAAATCCAGTTTATGCCATTGTTTAGAAATGGCGCATAGTGGAAGGAATGGAAACCATATCAATTCACGCACTCCATGTAGGGATTTCCCTCCTACTCAAGATAATTATTGTGGAGTTGGAGATACAACTGGTGATAATGAACTTATTACCATACTGGGACAACTCACTCAGGTTATGAATAATAACCTTAATTGTATAGAGTACCCCAATCCTCAACGTGGAGGATCAATGTTAGACCGCTTCATGAGGCAACAACTGCCAACATTTAATGGGGGTAAAAATCCATTAGTAGCTGAGCAATGGATAAATTCCTTAGAGAAAATATTCCATGCCATGGGGAGTAGCGAAAGGGATAAGGTTGTCATGGCAGTCTACCGCCTCACGGAAGATGCCGATCAATGTTGGTTGCTAATTCAAAACACAAAAGAAGATGAAGAAGTATCAAGTATGGAATGGAGGGAGTTTGAAGAAATTTTCTTAGAAAAATACTTTCCACATGACCATCGAGCAGATATGGAAAGGCAATTTCTGAGTTTGAGGTAGAATGAGGATGAGAATGTCACAAAGTATGAGGCTAACTTTACAAGATTAGCGAGGCATGCTGCAGATTATATACGTATCCCAAGAAGTAATATTGATCGTTTTTATGGGTTAAAACCATTTCTCTGTAGAGATTTAGTATCAAAATATTTCTCAACATATGAAGATATAGTCTCGTGTGCTATCAAGATAGAAAAAAAATTCTCTAAATCTTATGACAATAAAGTAAAGCAAGAGAAGAAGAGAACGGTGGAATAAGGGACAGATAAAGGGAAAAAGGGAAAGAAGGATTTTCCATTAGGTGATAATTGTGGGAAGAATCACCCTGGTACTTGCCTAAAAGGAATGAGATTTTGTTATAAATGTAGAGAAAAAGGTCACCAGGCGCGTGATTGCAAGGGAAAGAGAAGGGCTATCAATGTTGAATACTACAATTGTAGGGAAATGGGGAATTATGCAAATGAATGTCCTAAGCGTCAGGGAAACTTACCTCAGAAAAGGCCAAGGGATCAAGGACAATATTATGCTGTTACTACAGTTGAAGTGGAATAATTAATGTATTGGTGCTTTTGGACTCAAGGATTATATTTTGGTTATAAGGATAATGTGATATATATAAGGATTGTACTGCAGTACTTGTTGTTTCATTAATGTTTTAATATGATTAAGGTAATCATATTTTTAGTATGTGACAATAAGAGAAACTTTGTTTTTTTGGGGAATCTACTATTACAATTGATTTTGGAATTTAAGGACCTTTTAGAGAAAGTCTGGACGGAGGTATTTTGGATAACTATAAAGGTTGGAATGGATTAAGGTGAACTTTTGATAGTATTTTTTAATGTTAAAACATTTATGAAGATTATTTTTGGAATATTATAATACTATAGTTTTAGGAAAAGGACAACCCGTAGGTTGTTGGATAACCAGTCGCGTCAGACAAAGCTGTAGGAATCGAACCCACAACCATTGTGCGACATGCCTTTATTACCTACCACTAGCCTACAAGAAGTACCTGGTTATTAAAAAATTGTTTTCATAATATAAATGGTATGTTTTAATACTTTTAACGTTGTAAGATTAGGATAAATATTATATTTTTGAGTTCTATTATCTTTTTTTAGTGAAAGATGAGTTTGTGGTAGAAATTAGTTGAAGGTTGAAACTCTACTTGTCAAGAATAAATAAATATATAAATATCTCTTATTCTATGAATAAATTAATTCTTAAACTTTAATAAATGGATATTAATACAAAAAAATGTGTTATACTAATACCTTATGTCTTGTTGAACTGATAATATTTTAAATCAACATAGATTGAAGGCTTTGAGGCCCTCAATTTTACACTTGTTTGTGATTGATGACCTCAATCACTCCCTACAAATATTTATGTTTTTCCTCCAATTATATGTCTCTAATTTCCACAAATTTTCTCCTTATCGAGATCATAATGTGGTGGAAACTTTTACATTTCCATTTCCCTCTTATTAAGGTTAAATTCTATTAACCTTATTTCCGATGTGGGTTTTCCACAAAGGTATTTTCTATTTTCAACCTTTTATTTTCAAAGAAAATTTTCAAATTGCGAGGACGCAATTTATTGAAAGAGGGGAAAATGTAACACCCCGAGCTTCCACAATACACTTCTCTTTGAATAATACAGTAGTGTGTGTTGTATGCATCTTCGAGTTCTAACACACACTACAACCAATCAAAGTAGCCGTTATGAATAGTAATACCTACTTTTTGAAATTTTATAAATTTTATCTTTTCAAATGGACTTCGTTTTTGTATTCGGAATATCAAAATTATTCTAAGTTGAAATTTTGTAATTTTCTGAGAACTTCCAATTTTTTAGGAATTGGGAAAAATACGTAAACCAACTTTTTTAATCAAAATAATTTATATTGATAAATTATACTATTTAGTGGTTTTAAAGTATAATTAGAATATATTTTTAGCATTTTATCCAATGGTGGTCATTAGAATTAATTTAACATTGAAATTGGACCTAAACAATTGCCAATCTTTTGATATATATTGTTTCTGAAAAACACACTATTTGTTGTGACAGCGGAAATTAATTATAAAATTAATTAATGCAACTTATATTTTTGGGATTTTTTTAAATAGACATTATTTTTGAATTCGGAATATCCATTATATCTTAGGGTGAAATTTTGGCATTGTTATGAAAAACTTCAATTTTTGATGAATAGTGAAACCACTAAGTGGTAGTTAAAAAACTGATATTTCGTTTAAATGAAACATTACCACTTCTATGATTTTATTTTCAAAAATACGACATACATGGTTGTCACTATGAAGTAAAATGTGGTTCAATGGGATTAAAATAATTTTTTGGTGAATAATAACTTTTAAGTTTAATTAATCGCGATTAATGGTAATGAGTGAAATTTAAGGTAAAGATAATGTTATAATAATATAAAATGACCTTGACACATGTCCTACCCCTATTGGATGAGTCATGGAAGTCCCAGACAATCCCTGAGTCAACTTGGGGACCCCATGGAGCCACTTTGGTAGGAAAATGACATTAAAAACTTTTTATTTAATGTTAAAATAAAAATGTCACAAACATGAGTTGTTTTACTAAAACATTATTTAAATGGGGTAATACAAGTAAAATTTTTGACTATAAATATTCATTAGAAATACAAAAAGATTTCCTACATCATGATATTTTTTTATAATTTTTAGACATTAAATAAATTAAAATTGTTATGACACAATGATGATGCAATGATTACCTCATTAATTAACAATTTAAATAAAATAAAAAGATAATGTACAATCTAAGGCTTATACTTGGATAAAACCTATTGTATGAGGATATTTCGAACCCTTATCAACTTAGCCTTGAAATATATCATTGTGGGACCTTTATAATCTGAAAATAATTTCATAATAAAGTAACATTTCAATCTTTTCAAGAGTTCCCCTCCTCTCCTCTTATAAAAGGCCCCCACCTCTACCACCTTATTCACACCATAAAGACATTTGGCTTGGCCAAACTCTGCCCAAATACTCTCCCAACTTCCCTATATTACTCCTAGAAGTCTCACTTTGGGAAAAACTCTTCCCAAGGAATCCTTTGGCTCAAATCAAAAAGAGTTACCCGATTTTAAGGTAATGTCTTCACTTATGTTATTTTGGTTTATTTTGCTTCTCCAACCCACTAAACTCATTTTATTAATATCTTTTGTAACAACAACAGTATCCTCAATATACTAGGATATTGTTATAATACATATTAGATCTACACTTACACACACCTACATCTAATGGTTAAAGAACATACTGTTTCTGTGGATGGCGAATTTCTGCCTCACGAAACGATGATTGTTCAACACTCATATTACACCTCTCATGGTGGCCATTATGATGAAACTATTTTTATATATCATATATATTAAGTTTTTGTTTTCCATATGATTCTGTATTTTTCATTTATGGCATACCTTTACGATTTCCATTATGGGTAAACGCGATAATTTCATTTTAGGAAGTGCGGACTACCGCCCCCTCAAAGTGATTTAATCGTTAATGCCATATGTGGGGTGTATAAAGGATGGAGTAAATTGTATTATACATTATATTATATTGGAATTATATTATAACTTTATATAATTATAAATTCATTCCATTAAATACGAAATAGAAATGAAAGTAGCGTTCATGCGTACGTATGGCTTACCGTCTCCATGAACGGTGCATTTCATTTCTTACCTCTAAATGTTATGTAATATTATAAATGCATGTATATACTGGATATATATGATATATATGATATCTAAATCCTGAATATAATTTTGTATATAATGGATATTTCACCACATGAACAACTTGTAATTATAAGAAGTTTATTTTTGACTCAAGTACCATGGATCGACAAAATGACCGTTATTAACTTAAATAAATACATAATGTTCATAACATGGTAATAAGTGATATAAAAGGAATAATTAAAATAAAAAATGTTCTTAAGAAAATTTAAATTAACTCTAGTTTATTATTCAGGAGTTTGAAGAGCGGTCGATTCAAGTCGGATACGAGGTAATGGAACTTCTTAACCCAATTTCTATTCTTTGGGTTAATCTCCTAATGTGAAATTATGTCATGATATTATTATGTCCTATCTTGTATTTATACTTTCTCTATGTGTACATATAGTGAATAAACATAATAGATCTATTTTATTTAAAAATTTTCTTTGTAAGGGACTTCGTCTCAATATCCCTTCATTAAGGCATATTTTGTTTTATACACAAATTTCTTTTATACGATGTATAAACCCCTTTGAATTTTACATTTATTCAAAAGGAATCTTTTTATACGAAGTGTTTTACTAAATGAAAAGAATGAATGTTTTTCTTGTCGTACGTTTGCGGCGACAATGACTTCTCCGCCGCTGTGACCATTATTTGAGTTTCAACTTCCTCTACAAGCCATAACTTTTTTAAAATGAAAAGTAAATACAATGTTTTAATTTTCATTCACTTTGGTCTTGAAACTAGTTTCGAAAGTGTTTTTTATATCAATATGTTGTATTGATTTCTCGTGATTGAAATGTGGAAATGTTATGTTTCCATTATGCATGTTTTATGTGATACGTTGATGTTATGGTTTATGATATGTTTAAACCTATTCATATGAGGAATGCATTGGACATAATAAGTGACGGGTGGAGCCCGCTATATCTCCTCGATGCATCAGCAGGTCTCATGAGATAAACAAGTTTCTTGGCCGAGGCCTTGACCAAATCTTATTTGTAGTCTTGGAATGAGGCATTGGCTACGTGGTAATGATGGTCTGGAATTATGCATTCCATCATTATTAAAGTGGTTATTGATATTGCATGTGGTTATTCGAGCAGTAGAATATCCATGTGAATAAGTAAATGGAATTATCTCATTTTATATTTTCCATATTATGTTGAAGTTCAAGTTTAAAAGGATTTTGTTTTAGTTATACATTATCTTAAATGTTTATGTTTATTTATGAAAGCTTCCGCTATATTGTTATCCTTACTGAGCATCTGAGATCACCCCTTTCAGTGTTTTAATTTTTTCAGGATGTGAAGAAGTATATTATGAATGATCTGCAGGGATATTATGAGGGGATATGAAGACAATATGTTGTTGTGGTTTTGTTTTACTTTTTGATGTAATGTAAGACTTATGAACGTATCTAGTGTTTCCAAGACTACTAAACTAATCGGTCTTTTGAGACTTGATCTTTTGTGATCATGCCAATGTTATACAATAATGCACCGACTCTGGGTAACTGGGGTCGGGGAATTACATGTATTATTATTTAATTACTCTTTATTTAAACACATAACATATGGGTTCCCAATTACACCCGAACTCTCAATAACATCCTCGACGTATTTGATATTATGAACTATTTCTATGTGATATTATATATACATCAGAATTACATTATTACAATTCATAAACTCAATTCATATGATGACCAATTGGAACAATGTTTCAGTTCCAACTCAAGGTCATAAAATGTCATTTCTAACACCCTAGGAGTATTTTTGCCTTACTCCACATCCCACACCTCAATATTCAATTAATCACTTGGGTATTTTGATATAGTCGACCATGTAAGTCTCATTATTATATATATTTATCCATATGGGTTTCTAGTGTAGAAGACTGAGTAACACATAGAAATATAAAACAATCATTTATATCTCAATATAAATATTTTCCACTGTGGGATTTTGATGCAACAAACCACGTCCAATGCATGATTGTCCAATGTGTCACAATATCACATTTCTACATGTAATAAAATATCACATGTACCACAAAAACCAATTAAATTAATTACACAATTAATTAATTAAATTCAAAATTTCCATTTTCACCAAACCCCATTAATAAATTATATAATTAGTTAATCACATCAATTCAATTTATTAGTTTCTAATTAATTAATCACATCATTCGCTTAAATTATTTCAAAAATAAAACAATCCCATAAATTCCATTAATTAATTAAACAATTAATCAGTCACCTCAATTCCATTAATTAATTATAAATATATTAATCACATTAATTCAATTAATTAATTCAAAAATAAATTAATCATCTAAATCCATTTTATTTAATTCAACAATTGTTAGATAATATAAATTTAATTTTTTAAATAAAAAAATTTTATTCTAATTTATCAATCTCAAAATCCACATTGTATATTCAATAATTAATGTCCCTTATTCAATAAATTTATTAATCACAACAACATCCCGTAATTAACTTAACAATTAATCTATATAATTAAACATTCTAAGTATCCCCAATTTCATAATCCCAATATTAATTAATTTAACAAATTAATTAATTTGGTTTCAAATACAAAATTTTATGAATCCAAAATAATTTCTATAGTTTTATACAATTAATTGAAATAATGCCTTTGGGATTAGATTAATATACAACCTTCCCCAATATCGATGAAAAATGCTCTCCATCGGAAATCCCCATCTGAAACAGAACATCACTAAAGAACAATATCTCAATCTGAAACCTGTTTAAAAGACCAGCGATATTAAATATTATAATCCAAGATCTATATTTATCAAAAATATAGAATAGTATACGTACAATAAATAATAGATACATGGGATAGTACAAGGATTCCATAAGAGATTAGGATATCTTATGAGGTGGGTGTATATCTTTAATACCAGATTAGAATCACTATGAATTAATGTTGGGAGCCATAGTAATTAATCTAGGACTGTCAAATTAATGATATTAAACAATTCATCCCATTTTGGGTCGAAATTAAGTGATGTATGGTGGGTTTTGGATTTTCAAATATAATATTTTGGGTAACTAAAAACCCAGTTATGGTTTTCTGGGAATATGAGCACCATTTTAGAAACCATATACCATAAAAATGATCATATTCTAGCAGGTTGTCCAGTTTCTCTTAATAAGGTGAATTGTTTGACAAACCATACACTAGTCATGTGAATCCTCTCTATTTGGGATTGAATAGTTTTCTGTCTCAGGGTGCATGGTTATTGAAAACTATGAACCAACCATGAAATTCCTCGCCTCCTTCCAGGTTTCCCAAAATTTCAAACCAAAACAACCCAACCAACAAAACAATCAAAAAGTACTCAAAACAAGGAAAATAATTACCTATAAATGATATTGAGACATGTCCAAAAAAAGGATGGGATATTAAAATCTATCCACATTATAAAATAGTATGTTCTTGTACTACCCCATGCTTCCCTAGAATTATGAGTCATATAGATCATGAAATTGAGCGTTCATATCTGATTCCCATTCCCATATTCACTCTAGGACCTATCTAGGTTACCACAATACACAAAATATCGGTGTGATGTTTCCTTACAACACAGTTCCAATTTTATCCAACAAACATATTTGGCTTTACTCAAAGGACACATCTATCTCATTGCCAATATCATCCACATCGATCACATGAGAAGTGTCCAATGATCAATCATATGTAGCGACATAAATAAATTAATGAAAATAAATGTACCTCTAATGATGATCCAAATGGTGGATAACCAACCAAAGTTTCTCCACACCTTCAAATATACAAATGAACATGGGTTACAACTTTCTATGTCATTGTATCCTCTGATAACCCAATCTATGAGGCACCCAAAGGAATTCAAGATCATAGTATGAAAACTCTACATGTTATTGACTTTTATCACCTTTTGACTTCTAACTAATATACACCATATCAATCAATCTATGAATCAATTGAACCTCATCAGACGTCTCCTTCATAAGACTTGGTCAAAATAACTTTGATCCACCTTCCACCATCCAGCATAGAAGTTATCATGATAGACTACCATAAATAGCCTCCTATAGTTCCATCAAAATAGTTCCCTAATAATTATTATTATAGGATAACCTCACCAAATCTAGGTGCCTCTCCCAAGATCAAATATTGTATAGGAAACATGCTCTTAGCATTCCCTCAAGAACCTATACTATATGATATGGATTCCCAACTTTCTGTGGATTTAATGTCATACATAGTAAAACATTTCTACGAAGTGAGTTCTATAACCCCTTCTAAAAGTTTTCAATAAAGCGCTATTCATAGTATGAAACAGACGGTTGTGGTACCTTGTACAAAAGACTATCTCACGAACATAATTGTATCCTAACATTCCATTTGGAAATTAATCTACACTAGTATGAAATGTATTTAATTTTCCTAATGGTCAATAATATACCATATATCTTCATTATTCTATGGTGTCCTCATGATACCATGAATTAAATCCCTAGAAACATCGTCCCACTTCCATTCCATATATGGAAGTAGATATAGTAAACCACGTGGTCATATATTCTTTGACTTTACCTATTGATAGTTATTGTATCGTTTCAGAAACCCTTATATCTACCTTTTATTGACATTCCAATTAAACTACTGACATATTTTATTGTACATTTTGGTCATATTGGGATTAACTACCTAGTTCAAGCTTTAAAATTCAAACATCATCTTCACAAGAACATTGTTTCCCATAAAACCATGATTCCTAAAAAAGTTGATCTCATCCTTATCTATGGTCCAATTTGAAGGTGACTGCCCACCTTTGAGGATTTCCCTCCACAATAAACAATTTAGGACCTCATATTTTCTATCTCAAATATAGCTTATTGTTTAGACTATACTGATATAGATATGAATGTCTTCTTCTGCTGACTCTCCAAAAACAAAACAAGAATATAATCAATCAAATCCTACATAATTCATTCATCACTAGACTCTTAAACTACATGATTTTGAGTTTTCCTTCTCAGAGCATCATAAATACAATTCCACTCCCCATGTGTTTATGATAGATAAATATCAAAATAATTCAAATACACAACCCATATTTTCAACAATAGATTCATGGATAACTGTTAGAATATCTATATTAAACATTTTTATTTGTATATATAGAAAATATCTCTCCCAAAATATTTTTCCACTAGCATTTGAAATAATAAACTACAATAAATATCTTTAGGTTAGGTGTAGGGTAGTTATATTCATAAAGCATCAATTTTTTGGACCCAAATTCCACAACTCGATCTCCCCACATCAACACTACTACTTGTCCTATCCTAGAAGGACCCCCAAAAATATATATAATCCTCAATGTGATAATTTTATATTGATAAATGATCTGAAAACAATAAATTATTTGAAACTATGAATGAATTATCAAACTCTTTATATGATTCATACATTATTCCCTTTTTGGTCAAAACCAAATATGGTTATTCCAAATGCGTAAAATCATTGATGAACCTCTATTAATATCTAGATGACACAAGAAATCAACATATATCGGAAACATTCATCGGATTCTCCTACAATGAATTTTTTTGCAGCTTATGCAGTTCCACGTATAAACCTTCCACTAAGATGATTTGACCTATGAATTGTACCAGATCAAAAACAAATTGAAACAAATATAGAATGGCGTATAGTTGATTTTATCTCAGTGTACTCAAGATGATGTAATTATTTTCAGCATAATATTCAAACTTTATGCAAAACACCATGAATTCAACCGCAAAACAACTAGATTCTGATCCAGGTATGCATGAAATATTATATTCAACAAGTCCATTAAAACTTCTTTCACATTCAACAGTCCAACCCAAGTTTTGAATAACTTGTATAGGACATACCTTCTTCTGAAAGAAGTACTAGGAATATATGAAGGAATAACCATCATTTGATGATTTCCTAGTCTAAATTCTATCATGGTTTAAATAATATCCTCTTAAATAGTCAAAAATATCAATGATATGTGTATGAGGATACACTTTATTCACAATCATTTTGTGCAACATCTGGTAAAAAACACATAAACAATGTGTCATGAAATCTTTCTCTGTAAATAATACTAATGAAACCCAAGGCTACATACTCTGATTGATTAAACTGTTATACATCAACTCTTGTAGAAATATATTAAAATCATGAATCTATGTAGATTCCCTTTTGTATGGTTGAAAATAAACATTATTAGCCATGTCTTGAACCAAATTTTAAACTCCACATCTCTCCCAGGTGCATCCCTGAGATGTCGTCAAGAAACATATGATGAAACATGTCTACTAAGCATATAAAGACAACATGTATTCCACCGCCTTCAATCATAAAATTACTAGAAACATGGGTGGTTAGCTCCCCATGATGAATGTTAATTGTAATTCCACAGCCTTTTATGACATCCCATTCTACAAGGTGAATATATTTTATACCATCAGGAGGTGTAAAAGTAACTCTCAAGAGGTATCAGTGAATGTGGACTTAGTATGCTACCAAGAAGTCCATAACAATAATTATTTGAAAACCTAAAATTTCTTGATTGAAAACATCCAATAGAAAATAATACTCACCAACCATGAGAGAGCACCCCTTCTATAAATAGATATCCCATGAACGTACTCTCAATGGTGAATCTATAGTCAAAACTCAACTCAAGAACTCCACCACTAGGGTTATACCATTCACATGTTTTGTAGAAATATAAGAATGGGGTGAACCAGTGTAAAAAACAAGATAGAATAGATTCTATAAGAATAATACCTCTAACTTTTGATACTGCATCCTCATTATTGACCATTATTGGTTGAACGACATGATACTATCTTGGACCTATTTAATGTGACGTGGTCTGAGTACTTAGAAATGCACCAGTTTATAGATATTTATGCTCTTTACCATTATTTCCATGTCCATGGTCTCTACCTCTACCTAATTTATATGTCAAGAAAACATTCTGATATGTATTAGAAGATCATCTTCCCTCGCAATAATTTTTCCTAGATTCCCCTACATTACCTGTTTATCACGATTTCTAAAAGAACATATGTGGATGATTCATCCTTCCAAATTATTAACATTGTACTAGTATTAGGGGAACTACCTCAAGACAATTCTTTACCTACCTCACTTTAGATAGATCACATGAGAATGGTCATGTGTATCTGATCCATTCCCTTGGCTAGTCATCTTTCTATCACCCGAGATAAAACTCTCATAGTGATGTTTCCTATACTATGAAATTTTACCTCCTAATAGTCTAGAACAAAACACTTTTACTCTAATAGATTCCTTCTTTTTAATCCCCATATTTATGAGACCTGGATCCACCATCTCCTATAATTATTTAGTTGAAAATATTAACCTTTGTCTTAATCTCACCCATAAGAATGTCATGGTAACACCTCCCCATTGTAGTTTCAACCTCATGAAATCTTCTAATTTCTCGAGTCACAGCATATCTTGCTAAATTTATTCCAAGAACATCTCAAAAATTCATTCCATAACATACAATACTCCTTCCATTTCTAAACCCAAACATTTCACAAGTATTTCATGGTTACATATAACATGTAGGAAGCCATCTTGACCCTCTTCTCAATATCAGTCTCTAAATGGTTATGTATTTTCTAAATATAATCATTCCATTAGTTGTATTCCATAGTTTCCCCCTCTTATATGAATTTTGTAGTGTTCCACAACAGAAACTCCAACGTCATATAAAAAATTCTTTTCATACACACACTGGGTCTCTTTCCATAAACTTAATTAAGAAAGAAAAGTTATCACAAAACTACTCTCCTGATTCCTCAACTCAAAATATAGGTTCCCTTGGGTCCATCACTAGGGAATCATTTTCATCCATGTCCATATATCACCCTCTCAACAATAATCATCATGGAGGAATATCTCAACAATTTCAAACACATGACTTATGACACATAAAACCACTTTATCATACATAATATATGGTGTTTCACTATAATCCATAACACGTCCTTCCCCCAAACCCTACCACATGGTAAAAAACTGAGGCACTATAACTACCCTTAACCATCAAACAACTATTTTATAGTTAATAATTGGTAAAACATTCTCAAATTCAAGTTTCAAATTAGACACCCATTTTGTCCCATTTTTTCATCATTTTAATATTTTTAGTTTTGTATCAAGAACTATTTTCTATATAATATCACAAGAAAATAATGATAGTTTAATTAATACAAAATAACCAATACTCGATTACCCATGTGTGCATAAAATAATGCATGTAAAAAATAACCTTGAGTTACTAGAACTATTTATGCATACACAACTATCATGTCTTACTGTTCTGCAAACCAAATTTCTAAAAAAAACTGAAATACAATAATCACATAACACTACGAGTGCATCACTCAAGGAGAAATAACATCAACATTAACAACACACTTCAATAACAATAAAATATCCTTGGGTACTTGGATTTTATCCCCGTACATTGGCCATCTACTCCCATTCGCAAGATATTAACTAACAATCGACTCATCCTATCCTCTTATCTAACATTTCCAAATAGTAAAAAATATACCCAAAAATAAAACATCTCTAATGAAACTCTCTAACATTCTAACTTGAGTGCCACACCCTGGTTCCCCATACTAGTTGATTACATTAACTCAAACACACTTCATTGTTTGCTAGAGGCTGCTGACTAGTAGAGATGTTCCTTTATAAATCATGGGGAGACTATACCCTCATTATAAAAGTATAAAACATTATTAAGAATTGGTAATAACCGAATTATATATTAATAAATATAATATTACCAATATCACATGATAGTAAAAATGGAAAATAAAATGTCCAAATTTAAGTAGTACATATGTCAGGTCAATATGTACCATGTCTCAATATGAAAAAATTAAAATAAATAAATAAAAAACACTTACAATCCCAAGAAGGATGTAATCCCAGGCCAGGATAACTTATCCAATCTACACCATGAATCATCCATCTAACATATGGATCTTACCCTTTACATAATGTTTGGTGGATTGAAACCCAAATTTGATACAACATTTTAAAATCCTGACTCGAGTGCCACACACATATGTCATGTCCCGTTTGGTTATGTGACTTCAAGTGCACCACCCTATATGCTATATGCTATCGACAAGTAATTATGTTCCAATATCAGTCATGGGGAGACTATAACCTATTGATAATATTAGAACAAAAATTGAAATAAATAACAGTAAAAAAATTATAAAAGAATCACTATATTAGTAACAATATCACATGATGATGACAATAGTAAAAATAATACCCATAACTAAGCAATAGATATATCATGCCAATATGTGCCAATTTTCAAAATACAAAACCTGAAATAAATAAATAAAAAAATTAAAACAAAAACCAAGACCTTAAAATAGGTCTGGTTCCATCTTCGATGATCCATCCCAACACATCCATCTAATATATGGCTCATGACCTTAACGTTTCAGGCAACCAAAAAATCAATTCGGTTACTGATAAACAATCATAGTAGGGTGTCATTACAACTTAGTTGGTCACCACCAATGTATTATAAAATAATATCTAGTAAATAATAGTATATGTTTTTTCATAATGAATAAATTAATAGAAATAATTTAAACAGTTTAGAATTATTCAATTACACTTTATCGGAATTCATAATTTCTCAGTTCCTCAGGTCACTCTAACTATCAACACCCACTTCATCCCTTTCCGAAGTCTATAATATTCCCTAGGTATATCATATATATATATATATGGATTCCAGTTTTACCATCTTTCATCTCAATTTATATCCCTTCAAATTTGAACCCTAGTAAAATGCCAATTCATGGGTATAGAACATTGTGTCTAACAACTCAAGGGTGTTTGGAGCGACTGTCCTTATCCCACACCACAATATTCGATTTATCACTATGGTATTTTCATTCAAAATACAATGTCCCATACATGATTATCAATATTTATAAATATGGAATTTAGGTGAAGAAAACCATTCCCCACACAAAAAAAAATAAAACAATCATATGTATCACAATATAAATATTTACCACTAGGGGATTTGGATGCAACAGACCATGTCCCAAACATGATTATCACATATATTGCAATATTTCAATTCTACAATTATCACAAAATCTTATGTACAAAAAACCAATTAAATAATTAATTAATTAGTAAATCCGTTTAGAAAGGTTTATGATCACCACACCCCATAAATTAATTCAACAATTAATCAATCACATTTATTCCATTATTAAATTCAAAAATTAATTATGCACCTCAATCACTTTAATTAGTTCAACTATTAATTAATCACATTTATCCCATTAATAAATTCAATATTTAATTAATCAACTCAACAACTTTAATTAATTGAACTATTAATTAATCACATCAATTCCATTAATTAATTCAAAAGATAATTAATCACCTCAATCCCACTAATTAATTCAAAAATTAATAACCAATATCAATTCTATTATTTTATTCAACAATTAAATTAACCAATTCCAAAAAACACAATATACTGATGATTAATTCAGAAATTAAATAATCTCATTCAATAAATTTCACAAGGACAACAATATACATCAATTAACTCAATAATTAATTTATCTAATTCAATAATCTCAATATCCCCCATTTTAGAGTCTCATAATTATTTAAATTTCCGTATTAATTAATTAATTTTATTAAACACAATTTATAACCATCCAATATAAATTATACAATTAGTTACATTTCAATAAAATCAATAATTTGGGATTTGATTTATATACTACCTACCTTAGGATCAATAACTAGCACTCAGAAATAGAAATCCTCAATAAGAATGCAATAACGCTGAAATGTGAAATCATGACATGAAACCCAAATCCAATAACAATCAGATCAGTTCTATTTAACCATTATATATATTTATCAAAAATAAAAAATAAAATCCCTCTAAATATTTACTGAAAAACGAGATAGAGGAAGGATACCAGAAAAGCTTACGATCTCTTACTAGGAGGGTTTTATATTTTAAATATTGTCTTCGAATCGTCAATGACGGAAGTCATGAGCCTTATGAATTTTTATGGGATGCCACAAAAATGAGTGAAAATGTTGGGGCTATGTTTGGTCAAAATTTAGTGATTTATGGGGGGATTGTTATTTTAAAATCTAATTTATTGGAGAATTTACAAAGAACACATAGTTACCTATGACGGGGCATGTAGTTTTCAAAATTGTTCCCTATAATCATCTAGGTCTTCCAGAGGGTCTTGGTTTCTCTTAAGAGGTAACATAGTTTTCCAAACCATGTTCGCGCCATGTGAATCGCCTCTTTTGTGTTGGACATGATTATTTGGGATGGGAATCATGGTTTTTGAAAATGAATATCCAACCATGCATTGCCGCTCCTCATTACATGATTATAAAATTTCACCTAAAAACTTCATAAAAACAACATAAAATAAATTACTCAAAATAATGAAAAATAATAATTTTAAATGATCAGGATACATCTAAAAAAATATTTCTGACAATACATTAATATATTTTTTAGTAATGGATTTAACATGAATAATCTATTTTATAAATGATTATAATGGAAAATGGGATGATTATATGAATGATCTACCTATAATAATTGGATATGGACTAAGAAATATGGTGATAATTCCAAACCAAATATCATGAAAAATGATTTATAATATTATCATAAATGAAATACCATGTTAACCAAATAGGAAAAGGATATAGAGTAAAGGTAATTTAGCAAATGAATAAACAAATGATGCATTATTCCTCAACCTATATAACAAAAATTTTGGAATTATCCTTAAGACAATTCCTGAAGACTGATAGAGAAAAGATTTAAATGTTGGAAATATTCTCATCAATCTTACAAATTAAAAATGAATGAAAAATAAAATAAAGAGTATAATACCTCCATAAATTATCCACCCACTATCTAATTCTTCATTTTCATGGAGTTTAGTCATTAGGAAAATAAATTCCATAAACACATATTATAGAATAAAATACTAATCAATGAGGTCTACATGAAGGTGAACTAATTTTCTACTAATAGTCTAGAAAATAATGACATGGGTAAAAGGTAAATAAACATCCTATTATTATTTGTGGAAATTGGAATCCATAATAGTTGTAATTGTACGCTAATTATGTTTTCTAAAAATATTAAATCATCACACTAGAATTTTTATAATTAAATAATAAATCAATTTTTACAAATATTAAACACCATGTAACTTTTTAATTGGTTATTTAAAACAATTATTGTCATATTTTTAAATAATTTTAGTACTATTTTTCATATGGATTTATTCCCAAAACACATAAGAAGAATTATTTGGAATAATATGATTATATTTCATATCAAACAATGGTATTAAATGAGATGATAATAATAAAAACCATCTTAGAAATATTATACCTTGAGATTCATGATACAAAATAATAACAGACTATTGGATCAAATGGATCGATAAAAACTAATATAATGGATAACATTATTTCAAAAATAAAGATGTGTTTTTTATTTTGTGTGGTTAATATCTCTCTTTAAATTATAACATATGTCATTATAATGCGAAACATACCAATACCTAGAATTATTAGTAAGAAATAAATAAAATAGATAGTGAAAAATTTTATAAATGGAATAGAATGTAACAACATCATATTTTAAAATACTGTTTAATCTAATTAAATAAAATATGTTTCACATTTTCTCTACATTAAACAATTAAACAAAACAATATGGTGCTGTTTTTATCCCTTCAAAACCTATATATTAAATTTATAGGTATGTATATGTGTAATTGAATTACATAATATATTGAGATATAATTTTACACATAATTACTCTTAATTATAAATTTTCTCATTACATTATATAATTAATAATATATATTTGTATAAAATATTAAATTTATTATTGAAGAATTAGCATATTATATTTAAATAAATATTTTATCAAAATATTATAATTATTTTTTAATGAATGATTTAATAGTTTTATATATAAAGTTATATAATGAATACATATTTTATTTCAAATAATCTTTGTTCTTATTAATATATTTTCACAATATATTTTATTATATTAATTAAAATGTAATATATAACACTCTGGAAACAAAATATGAATTAACTTATTTCATTTTTTGATTTATAATTACAATATAATTTGAAAATATATTTTTTGGGATTTTCTAAAAAATAGATAAAACATTTTTAGAAAACAATGACTCTTACCACATTATCACTATTTGTGTAAGAAGTTAAATATTATAATATATTTTAATTTTTCAATTATATCCTTTATGGGTGTAATTATGAAATCAGAAATTTTATTTTTAATGTACAAATTCTATTATTAATATTTTTTTACTTTACAAAAAATGAATTAGAATTTAAAAACGGTTATCAATTTTTTTGTTTGTATAAAATATTTACATTGTGAAATTTGGATATTCATTGGTTCTAAATCCATATATATGTTATTTTTTATTATAAATCAATTAATATAATAAAATTCAGTAACTATTAGAAATATATCTAATAAAAACGTTTAAATTTTAAAATCTCTACTTAATTTATAACCATTTTTATATGTTACGAGTATTCAAAATGAAATTATATTTTTCATATTGATGAAATGCAATAGGTAAAATTTGGACAAAATTCATAATCATGATTTCAATATTTTGTAATAATGTTCTACATATAATTTTTTTAACAATATTATATCCATAACTAATATTTAATCAACAGTAATATGTTTTTAGAAAAATAATCTAAGGGGGATCGAATTATCAAATATGAACCTGAATAGAAAACCTTATATAAATCATCTGTTTTGTGGAAAATTAACACCTACATTTAATACCATGATTACCTCCCCAAAATCACCAAACCATAATTCAAATATGTTCATAACCCTTATGTACTATTCTTTTCCATGGAAATGTCCTCCTTCTCATAAAAAAGAGTGGTCACTTCCTCACATTAAATAATCCACTCCTATTTCAAAATATCAATGAATAACTTTATAAATTTCTTACCCATGTATTCATTAATACTGTATTATTAACCTGGTCACTATAAATAATCATAATAAATTCAATTTCAAGTATAATTCCATGGAAATATATAGTTTCCAACGTAAATATTATCCCCTTAAATAGTTTTTCTTCTTAATATTACTCATCCAAATAAAATATAATCATTAAAATATTATTACATAAATATAATTATGCTATTTAAATACATTCATATTAATTTCAAATAATATATTTATTCATTTCCAACAATATATGTAAAAAAGGAATTTCATTCTTATGTGTATAGGGACTCATTCTTTGATAATTAATGATTTTTTCATTTTTATGTGGTGTATCATTATTTTTAAAAATAAACAGATTTCTATTTTAATATCATAAAATAATGGAAGAAATTATAATTATTTTATATTTTCGATGTATGTTATGTTAAATGAAAAAACCCCAATAAACAGAATTTCCAATCTTGTTAAATGTGCTCAATATTTATCCAGTTTAACCAACTACATGAATAATTATTTTGAATAAAATAGTTAATGACTATGAGAATCAAAATGAAAATATATTTAATTTTTATTAACAAAATTGTGCTCCTTTTATAAATTTTTATCATTTTATAATATATTAAATTTATGGTTAATAAATCATCTTATGTATCGATTTTTTCTAAAAATAATAATTATTAATTATGTTTTTACATAATGAAACGAAAATAAATATGGGATGAAATATTAAAATTATATATAAATATGATTTATATATTATATAAAGATATTTGATATATTAACAAGGACATATCTATCATATTATAGCTAATGATTCCATTACTTAGGAAAAAAATATTCCATGTTTTTAACACCTGATGTTCATTATGCACTATAAATAATTAATATAACAATGATAAAAAATTATAAATTTTTTAATAATATAGAAATATTTAAATGTAAAATTATTCTATTTTAAAATATTTCAGGTATTTATTATAGTTTATTAAAGTGTGATCAACCAAACAATGAATCAAAGTAAGGGTTTCATCTCATTTCCTCTACATTGAGTAATGTTTTCATTTTTTAAAAATATCATATTGAAAAGATGTATATACTGAATAAGAATTTTAATTATAATATTAAATTATTTATTTCTTTTGGTATTTTAAAACAAATATTCTTCAATATCGTAATGAATTTAGATTCAATAATTATTAAACATGTAATTATATTTAAATACGAAATCTGATTTCTTATGTTTGGATTTTCCCATGGATTTCGTCATTCCTACTATATAACCTACATCTATATTATGTGACATATTTTTGTTTCAATTAAAACATAATGAAATGTGTTTATTTTTTTCCAAATTATAACTATGTTAAGAAAAACTCCAATCCAGTTAAAAAAAATTTATCCCTCATTATATATAATCCCCCCGTCATGTTCTCATATTTAATTCGGATTCTCATTATGTGTTTTACAATGTGAAAATAATTCTTACCTTATAATTTTTTTTAAATATTATTATATTATTTTTTACATTTTATTTTAACAAAGATACATTTAATAGAGAAAGGGATCTTTTGTATATTTATCCTTAATTTCCTATAACACATTATATTTCATTTTCAAGCAATTTGTGCCATATTATTCCCATGAAATTATTCAGTTGTTCTATATATGACCAAAAAATATATTCCATATTTATGTAAAAAAATTATGTGTTCAGAAGTTACTATTTCCAATTAATTGTTTCAAGAAATAATAAATTATATGTTTATAAGTTAATATTTCCCATTTAAAATATCGAATAAATGTACCCTAAGAGATCTGCAGCATGAATTATTTGGAGAGTTTGTTATGTATAATATAATAATGTAGAATTATTTCATCAATAATTATACTAAATATGCCCATGAATAATCATATAAGAACACCCTCATTCTAATGGTATTCCCTATGACATAAATGAAAGGAGAGGGATGAGGATGTCAAAATAATTTATCCAACAGTCTATGGGTAAGATAATGAAACCTTGTAGATATTATACAAAAAAATGTTAGGTATTATCCTATAAAATAGTATTTCTAATGATGGATTATTTCAGAATACCAAATATATTTTTCTCATAACAAAAATAAATGATCGCAATAAATACTAAAAATTTTAATGAAAACTCAACAACAAGAAAAATAAAAAATTATAGCATCAATATAAATCCTTAGAAGTGTCATCGAGGATAAATTACCTCTTGAAAAACTCTTCAAGACAGTAATGTTAAACATTATCTGAAACCAGCATTAGAGGACCTGAAAAAAAATATTGATATGTGTGACCATAAAAGGTATACTCATTGGGTCCCTCTATGAAATATATCATGAAAATGATAAAGATGTTACTAAATCCAAATAAAAATTAAATTAAAAAAACTAATAACCTAACCTATATAAAATTTTGAAATCCCCATCATGGATATATGACCATGTATTATACACTTGTAATTATTTAATAAAACACCAAAATTTAAGTGTTAAGTTACCTAGTGACAACTTCCCTACATAATTTTATCTCTAAAAAAACCTATAAAGATATGTCTCTCCAATAACCAACACGAAAAAGATGAAGATGTATAATAAAATACACCACATTAATTACATTATCTCATCATTAAAATCTCTATTTCCATATATTAAATATGCAGTTTTAATAGAGCATATATGTCCTAGAAACAAAGCATGTCGACTTCATAAGAAAATGAGATCACTCCACACAATGATATTATTATTAGAAAATATTAATTTTCTTAACGCAAATAATTAGTTTTTTCTTTAAAAAAATGTTTCAAACTTATTTTACCTATGTAATTATTTATCAAAAATAATAAATATTATAAATATTATTTATGAATAACATCAATTTTCATTGATTCCATGGAAGAACAATGATAGTTTCTCATGATTTATTATTATATTCGACAATAATTTTATATTTCAAAATTCATTGCCCTATTTCCATGATTTATAATAATGATAACCCAATAAATAAACAAATTATTTAGGCATAATATTTTCAAAACATGAGGGTAACCATAACATGGAGTAAAAAGTTTATTTTATATCAAAAACTGCAATTTCAGTCATCAGTAGTTATGTAATTTTCATTACATTTTGATGTAACAATACCTATTTAGACAATTAATTTTAAATCATGATTCCACAAAAAAATATGATGATAAATGAATTCCATTCCTTAACAAATCCAATTCAAGTCATTCAAGAATGGATGAAAAAATGAAGATATCAGATCAACTCTCTCAAAAGGACTCAATAGTACTTTTAGAAGCTACAACATATACACAATATCAAACATTTTAGTAACTCTAATATAAGTGAAGGAGATAAAATGTAATAGAATAGAAAGAATTATAGGGAGGGAAAGTTTTTATGGATAAAAACCCATAATATAAATAATGAAAACACACTTTGGAACACCACATATCAATCGCGGGATCCCTAGAGTAAATCAAGATTAGATGGTATTTAGAAAACCATTAATAATTACTATTGATCATATAGTTATTGGAGTATGATAGTGGATTTTGATAGAGTATTAGGGTGTAATAAAAACCATAAGAATTATTCTATTTGAACACGAATTATGTGAGTTGGTTATTTATATTGTAAACAGATCATGTCTATGGCATTCCAAAAAATAACTCGACTACATCCTAAAATCATGTGATAAATTAACATTATGAGCTAAATGTTCACTCTGTTAATTTTTCATAGATGTATTCATTGAATCAGAGCCATTATATATTCAATACTGTAACTGGGCTTAAAAATTAGTAATCACTCTCCATGAACAATCCACTCCTAGGACATAAATTTTTAGTTGGGTTGTTGTCACCAAATCTATACATTTAATAACTCATCACGATGTGTATCCATCCTAAAATATATATTTCATCTCAGAAAGACAACACAAAATATCAATCATTCCCTAATAAACATACATTATTTTGTGTAGGTTTCATGGGATAATATTAATTTTATAAATAACTATTTTATAAATCTAGATGTTTTATTCAATTTATCAAGGGTAATTAAAATTGATTAGGAAATATGTTTTCCAATATATCAACTAAACTAATAGGAAATTATTGATTCATAAGTGGAATGATACAACATTTGAACACAAAACCATGTATTTGACACTATAGATTATTTATCACCATGGATTGATAATGTCCTTTAAATGTTCATAGATTTATTATGGATAGTGGGTAGAAACAAATATCTAAATAATTAAATTCCCTAGTTCATTATCAATTATTAGGATCATCACTATTGAAAAAAATTATATAATGAATAAGATCACTATGAAATTATAATGAGTTTCAAAAAAATTAAATATTAACAATGGATTTTGAACTAATATTAGAAAAACAAAATGATTTATTATTCATTATAGGAATGACATATAGTTGATTAAAATATCCCAATTATGAATATGGTCATTCTAAATGTTTTTATACATTTTATATTCATTTTCCTTATATATAAATTGTATAATGAAATATTTTATTTTTAGGTACTAAATT
The DNA here is from genome assembly GCA_963277665.1 of Viscum album. Lineage (NCBI taxonomy): Eukaryota > Viridiplantae > Streptophyta > Magnoliopsida > Santalales > Viscaceae > Viscum > Viscum album. The sequence continues at coordinate 357,085,593 of OY728126.1, read as the reverse complement.
TCACATAATAAAACACAAAATGAAATTAAAATATAATAATAAAATAATAAAATTTAATTTATAATTTGTAAGAAAAAAATAGATATTAGAAATTTTATTACAATATTATATAATATATATTTAAATTTAAACTAAATATTGTAATGTAAATGAATTATTTAAATTTTATTTCTTTTTTTAAATAATTAATTCTAATATTATCTGTATTTAGTATAATGGTAATTTTTTTCAATGAACTATTTTGTTATGTATTATATATTTTATAATAATTCATTAAATTCAACGTTGTTAAATTATTAATATATATGGACTTATATTGACCCATATATCATGTACATTAATATTAAAACATAATTCATATATATAAAATCAATAAATTTATGATCCATACATGAATCCTATAGGATTATTATTTTGGGAAACATGGATGGGTAAAAAACATGTACATAAGAGATCTAAGTCATATAAAAAATATTAATCAAAACCAGTATCCATCATAAACATTACATACATAAATTTTATTATAACACGGGGAATGAAATCATAAGAAAGGTGAGATTATATTATAAGTAAAGATAAATGAAAAGATATAAATGATCACAAAAAATACTATGATTATAAAGGTTTGATGACATATGCTAAAAAATATAAAATCACACCCAACATATAATATATCATAATTTTGGATAATGTAATAAATATTTTTAGTTTATAAGATAAGAATCATAATGGAATTTGTGAATAGGTTCTAAGAGTAATTATCATATTGAATAATACATATGTCTCTGGCATACACATAAAGTTTGAAAATAAATCATTAATTGTGTAACAATGTAAAGACTATAATTGTTATTTTAGATCACTTCCAATTCCATCATATCCATTGTCAATGTTCACTCCCAATGCTATCATAGTGGATAATGTCTCTTTCAATATTTGGTAATATAAATATTCATTCCTCTATTATATCTTAATATATCCATGTTTATCAATTAAATTTGAAGGATATGAAATATTATGCCAACCAATCACATTATGAGAACCATCGATATATACAATGAATTATGTCATAGATCGTGATTTGAATATATGATATGTCAATAATGATTTTGAACCATAAATATGTGTTACATAATATCATAAAACATTAATCATTTAGTCACAACCCATTTAGTGGACATGAGCTTCAAAAAATTCATTACTTATTTATACAATAACCCATCTAAATCAATTGAGTTTTATAAGAATAAGTTGATCATAAAATTAACCATAAGTAGAATGAATAAGGATGGTATAATTAGATCAAATCCATAGAATATATTAAATTACATCAATGTATGTCATATTAAATATAACTTCTGTTGAAATATCACTTAAAGAATTTCTTGATGAAAATTTCATTTTCCTTATAAAACCAAATCATTAATAAATAAAAATGTTTATAAAATTATTTGAAAAATATCAATGAAAATAACGTTGGAAACATGTTATAGAAGATTAAATGCATTGATTTATCATAAAGGTGGTAAATTATGATCACCGTGTGTACATGAAAATAAATATTATAATCAAATTTTTAGTAACAGGTCATGTATAACTTGTTTGGAAAATGAATAAGAGATTACTTATAATTATTTTTAATAAATAAAAAATTTTAACAATGAATTGATAAGATTACAGGACAGTAATAAAATCATTTTTCAAACCATTTTAGAAAAAATAAGCATTAATGAAAAATAAAATTCGACTAAAACTAGAGAAATAAAGTAATTATTCCAGTAATCCTCAGTTTAGACTCAGAGGTATTTTATGTGGGGAAATTTTATTTAAAAATATCAAAAACTAATTAAACAAATGATGAAAAAATGGGATTGTAACATAAATCCTTCCATTATTTTGTATATATTGAATCATAAGCCCCATGAAAAAATAAAATAAAACATAACATTAAATATAATGAACATAATGATATTCCTTATATAAATTTTCGAAGGGTGTGTATATAAACCTTGTAAAAGAAGATAAGTTTATAATATAACATATTTCCAAAATAAAAAAAATTGATGTGATAAATTATTACATAGGTTCAGAATTATTTGAATGTGATAAAAACTAATGAATAATAAATTTTAAGTTTTTATATTTAACTTATTGAGTAATATTCCTAATTTTAATGTCTTATATGTTCCAATTGTAAATTTTTAACATCCATGTATTAATAATCCATCATAAAAAAAGTTTATTTTTGGGAGTAACTTATTTTATGTTACAATAAAATATTGGTTCAGTTTTAATGGTACATATAAACTGATCATGATTACACATTCAATATAAATTTATAAATATATAAATATTTTATATATAAAAAAACCACATTTTTTTATTCTTATATAAATATTGAAGTAGAAAAATGAATTACACTATATTATGAGATGATAGGCCGTTCACACACATGAACAATATTTTAAATATTTGATTGATCCAATGAAATAATGGTATAAAATAATTAAACATCATTCAATTATTATAATATAATATTTATAATATATATAATAATTCTATCCTTATTACGATCCATGTAAATATGAAACAAAAAATTTATCACATCACTTCGCAGTGGTGGTAGTCGACACCATGGTAGAAGTGGCGTTATCATTTTCCAAGAGATTGAACAGTAACTAGGTAGATATTATATAATAATTACATAAACATAATTATGTCATAAATATAATTTATAAACATTTAACCATTCATTATAGCCATCCATAAACCTTGGAAATTAAAAATTATTTTCATCCCTTTTGGGGAGAAACTAAAAATTATGTACGTATAAGAGATACATTCACATTCCATTTTAAAACATATATGGAAAATAATGGAGGTTTCAAATATATAAAAACAATATTGTATATTAATTATAGTTAATATATAATATTTTTAACAATATAATTTGTTTATCGGAGTTATAAGAAGAATCAATTTGAAAGAGGTTAGGTAAGATGATAAAATTTTATTTAGTGGGACTCCTTTATATAACTTTTAAGGACCATTGGAATGTGATTTGAAGAGTATAAGAATCAAACATTCAATGATCAATGTTTCAAGAATATATTTTCTAGGTTTATTATATATATATCATATTGTGGTGAAATGAAGATAACAGAGGGGTTATCATTTATAAGTGAGGGTAGGGTAACTCTTGGAATTTATTATTGGATTAAAAACTACTAAAATAAGTTTTTATAAAAAAATATTCTTGATTAACAAAAAATTTATTCCAATGTAATAATTGTTTTAATACCTATTAAAAATTAAAAATATTCTTGTTTTAAAGGGGTTTTAGACATTATAATTTGACTTCACTAATTTGTTAAAAAAATTACCCTAAGTGCATTAACCACTTTTTTACTCAAAAGGGTTTTAATTTTTAAAAAAAAAATATAACAAAATTTTCATATATGCACAATAGACTAAATATGTAACTATTTATTTTCAACTTTTCCTCTTAGAGAACTTTCCTGATTTTTAATTACATAATAAAATATTTTTTGACATAAAATATCATTATTTACATTTGTTGTAATATTCATTTCAGTTGGAATTAAAGACACAATGAAAAACAGGGAATATGAATCTATTCATTTCACACAACAATAATATTTCATATTTGTATAAAAAAATCTTCATAAAAATAATTCATCCAACTTTTATGACATATAATATTTTTAATATAATTTATTATATTATTATATATATTGAATAAATACTGTGTCGGTATTACAGAATAATATAAGGTATTATATTTTAATAATAAATAATAATTAACATAAAATGGTGATAAATTTAATTCAAAATCTAAATAAATATTTATAAATGAGAAATCTTATTTCTGTTTCTATGTTTATTTTTTTGATATATAAATAAGATAGGCATGGTTTTGTATTTCCTATACTTAAAATAATGTAAATTTCAATATCAAGGGAAAATGGAACCAACAGTATATATATTATACTATGGGATGAGTATGGTCTAATTAGTCACATAAAATTTATTTTATCAAATTTATAGAATACATTAAATGCCATATATCATTTATATAACTTGGTTTTACCAATTTTTTCTTTACAATGTTGTCAAATATGTACCAGGTTTAAATTACAAAATGATAAAAATAAAATGTACATATTTATCCTATTTTAAACTCCATATTTTAAATATGGTATCCATTTATAAATATTCAATTTCTAAAATTGGAAAAATAAATTTTAATATAAAATTATAAACACATTCAAAATAGGTTTTATGAAAATTATGATTTTAATAGTTACACCTATCATATATCAAAGTCATGAATATTCTAGATTCATAAGAAAAATTGTTGGATTATTCATAATTAAATGGATCTTTTGTTAAAGTATGAACAATTATAAAATAGCATTGTATTTCTAAATTACATTCTTTAATGAAGATAAATTACTGTATTTAAAATATCAGTATTATTAACTATTCACAACGAACTAAATTTTTTCCAAATATTAAAAAATAATCCATATGTAAATTTTCATATACTAATTTCAAATAGTTGTTTCGTTTATAAAATTTCATTTTTTAAAATAGACATAAATTAACTAAAATTTCTACGACAAAAATTAAATAATAACCTTCTCCAAAGAAATTACTTTTTTGAAGCATTAATTGTTTTCAATAAAAACTGGGTTCTTATTTCCATTTCATTTTTTAAAACATTTTCATTGATTAGAACCGTTATAATTATATTTTAAATTTAAGTTTACTCATTTCTATATTCACAAATTAAATATCTATGTTATTGCTGTAACATATTAATAATAATATTTTTATAATATATCTCAAATAACATAAATCTCATTGTTGATTGTTAAGAATGCTATTATGATTAAAATTTTTAGAACATAATTGTTGAGGCGTTACATTCTACAAATGTAGATAATTTTTTCATTCAACACATTTTAATTGAAAATAAATTTAAGGAATACCCTAACCATATAGACAGATTATAAAAATTATTCAACAATAGGAAATTTTGAAACATTATGTACCAAAAAATAGCACATAATCTTGTTCCCATATAATTTTAACATTAATTGTTAGTTAATTCATATACATAGATAAGGAATATAGAATCAAAGGATGGATTTAATGTTAAAAAAATATGTTCATAAGGAACAATCCACCCAAAAATATGTAAATTATTGTTTCCTAAAAGGCATTGATTCATTAAAAATGAAATTAACTATGTGAAATTTTAATTCAAAATCATTTTTCAATATGTGGATGATTATTTTACTATCTAGATTGTGACAATGACAATGTATAATTATTTTATTAATTCCAAATTATAAGAATGGTATCATCATTTTGTTGTGCCTTATTAAATTTCAACTTCTTACCGTCCTACATGAAATGAATATTCACGATGAATTCCCCATTTCTAATGCACCAAAGTTAACATTTATTTAATTATATGATTTATTAGTCATTCTTTATATATCTAAATACTTTTCAAAATCAAATAAATTCAATATAAATTCAATATAGTTAAATATAATTCATTAATGACTAAAAGCTCAACAAAAACAACCAAGGGTTATCATAATCCATTCAATAAATTGTTAACTAAATTACTCTTATAGAATATATTTTTATCAAATTATAAAAAAATATAAATTATTTGATAAAAATAATTTTAGAGATCAATTTCATCAAAAATCCATAGAAAACAAGAACATACTCATAATGTCCCATACCAGAATCGTGAATTCCTTAATTCTCTTAAAATATAATAATGTTAAAATTTCTATAAAACCTGAATGAATACATCTATTTTATATTAAATTAATATTATCCTCATTCCTTAATTATTGTCATCGACTATTGAATATACTAATAAAATCAATAAATCCAATTGAATTAAATGAATCTTTTTCAAAAACTATTTTATTTATAAGTCCATCATTTTTATCCAATTTATGTTATCATTATTAATAAATTTTATACACATGTAAACAATATTAACATAGTGTAATGTACTCATTAAGGGTTCTCATTCCCTTAATCAAATTAACTCCAATAATATCACCTTAATAATAAATCACATTTCTTATTTATTAGAACAATTATAAAAAATGTGTTGGTGTGAAAAATATGTGTAGAGAAAATGAAATTGAGTGAAAGATGAAGCCAATGGTGATTCTTCGTGAAGGCCGATCACAGAGCCTCGTAGTCCTACTACTGGCGTAAAGTGGCACCCCATTTGCATGAGTCACGAAGCAAAGGGGTGGGTGGCTCTGTGATGCACTTGATGATTTCGAAGCAGACACGAAGAAAAGAGGCGGGAGGCACTATGGTTATGTAAAAGTGCCCCATATATTTTCATAGAGAGATCCATGCTTTATGGTGCCTCATGCCTATAAATACCAGGCTTCTATTGAGCACAAGGGATGAATCACCAAACCACTCTCCTTACCCACTCTCAAATATCCATACAATTTGTGCTAGGTGAAAAATGAGCACTTCAGGGTACTTGAGCATTGAGAAGTGCCATTCCCTTGGATTAAATTCCACCCATCTTCAAAGTGGTATGCCCTTCGTGATGCCTAGGGGCCTTCGCCAAGGAATGGGTTCCCCAAGGGGACTATGGTATTCACAGATCACTCTTTCTTTGCGAAGTAACCTCTATGCACATGTACACCATATGGTCATAAATGGTCATTGTACTTCATGAAGCACATTGATTCACAGTGTTACACTTCTCAGGGCACCCTAGCATCCAAATGCCCTACTACCCTAATGCCTTTCCAATTTGAGAAAAACATTCCATATGAACCTTGGCTCTATGCCTAGGCTAGGCCACATCACATTGTGAAGCATACCCCTACGTGAAGCCCCTCCACTACATGGAGCACCAGATAATCACAATGCCTCTTCCTGTGAACCCCTTTTCAACACAAACCCTTTTCCCATATGATCCTCTGGGTTCATACGAAGTGATTTCAAGGTCCCATGGGTGGTTATTCACATTGTGTTTCTTAGCCTTATGCCTCTTCTCATAGTCACATTAACATCTATTGCTTCTTCACATAGTCATTCTAATGTGGTCTCATTAGTGGATCACTCCACCACACCCCCTCACCATGACATTTCTAATGCCTTCCCTTCACCTAGGGCGGACAAGTATCAGTCATGTAAGTCTTCAGGGTGCAGAGTGAACCCCATCATCTGAGATGTAATATATTAAACTGCCAAGCACCATCTTCCTTAGCACCTGGAAATAAACTGTGTCCTCACCCTAGGCATTTTATGTGGGGTGCCCTACCTTGTACATTCTCTATGTCCACTTGTCTCGACATGAGTGATATCTTCATCACATGAAATGAGATCCTCTTTGCTAGAGAGGAGTCTATCCGCGGGTAAGGGAAACCACATTGGTGTAATCCCATATCATTTCATGCAGGAGGTAGAATCCTTAATCCCCCTCCTCTCTTATGTTCCAAAGACTAAGAGGAATGATGGGAATAGAGACAATCTTTATCCATTCCCTCTCCCTTAGTGCTTTGTCACCATTTGGGCCTCATTCTTGGACTAAGTCCCAATCTGCATCTCCCTTGGCCTCTAACCATTCGTAAGTCGTTGTTTCCTTTTTTGGAAGAATAACACATGTAATACCCACTCCACTTCCCATAGAATCACCTTTCATGGTGTGATCACTAGGTCTTTGATGCCTCTTGTTTCTTATACAGATCATGACTCACGTAGGCTTAGAGTTAGCACCGACCATGAAATCCTCTTCGGGTCACCCTAAAGTGTAAGCCCCAATCATTTCCGAACTATGTGGACATTGATCCTTTCCAAATCAACGTATTCATGAAGGCTCCCTAAGGTTAATTCCCAACACCTACTGGTCCCAACTTCTTCACCTCGGTTCACAAACCATTCTAAACTACATGTAATTTGATCCTAGGTAGGGCAAGGTACGTATGAATCTTTCCCGAGGTTCAAGCCCAACACCTACTAGTCTTGACCTCATCACGTCGGTTCACCAAACATCTTGAACTATCGAAAACTGGATCATTTCCAAGGAAAGGTATGTAGGAAGCCTCCCTGAGGTTCAATACCAACACCGAGAGGTCCCAAACTCTTCACGTCGGTTCACCAAACACTCCCAAACTACGTGGACATTGATCTTTCCAAGGAAAGGTACGTAGGAAGCCTCCCTGAGGTTCATTGCCATCACCCAGTTGTTCTGTCCCCCATCACGTTGGTTCACCTTTGAAACACATTATGTTAAATTGTACTCCCCATTCTTCCCTCAAGACGTTAAATTCTACACATTCGAACTATGTTGTCTTTGATACTTGTCTCTTATGTAGGGTATATATTATGCCTTTCTAAGGTACAACACCATATAACATGAATCCATTGTGACCCATCCAGAGGAAAGCCATTGTGACCCCATCCAGCGACAATGCATTGTGACTCCATCTAGTGGTAATCCATTGTGACCTCATCCAGTGGTAAGCAATTGTACCCCAACCACTGGTAAGCCATTTATTTCCCTAATCGTTGGTAAGCTGTTGTTTTCCCCAATCGATGGTAAGCTGTTGTCTCGACCCTAGAAGTGGTAAGCCATTTTATTTCCCAATCAATTATAAGCTGTCATATTCTGATTTTTGGGACCCACATCTCTGGTCCTCCCCATGGCAATAGAAAAACATTTTGTTTTTTAAACACGCATAAGCCGCAACATGACATCGGGTCGTTTTCCTATGTGTATACCCTGATTTTATGCCCCCCATCTTGATCTACATGGACTTTGATTCCCTGCCATAGGGATGCATAAGAAATATCATCGAGGCTTAAGCCCAACATCATTGTCTCTCTCATGTCAGCTCCATCTCATTCCCCCACCACTTCATTCAACTATCCATCATCCATCCTAATTCTTACCCGGGCTCCCACATCCAGGTGAGATCATGTCACCCACTGTCTTGCTGTTCCAATTAGTAATTGGGTAATTAACCATTTGTTAGTCCCAACATTAGTGTAACCTCCAAGGGTTGCACTCACCTGATCTACTCCTATCATTGTTTTGATCATTCTGATCCATATCCACTACATGTTAAACATGTGGCATACCCTGTGATAAAAATGGGAAGGAGAGGACCAGTCATAAACATGCCTATGGCATATTATTCCCCACATTCGACGTGGGATGCCTCGGGATTCTCCACCCTTGATAAACCTTATCATTAGGTGACGAAACCCATACACACTAGTGTTCCAGTGTCCAGACATGCCAGTGATGTCCAACGTGGCTAATCCCCCTACCAAAGGATGCTACCCTAGTCGGACCCCTTGGAATGTCCTGATAGACGGAGTGTAATTAATCGGCATTCATGAAGACATGTCATGAGAATAATTTCACGAACAACTTCTTAATATATGAGGGAGACTCAGACTAGGTAAATAATTCAAAGTAGTAATCCTAGGAAGGAGGATCCAACATCCCATAACCCCATGTTGATCAATGAGAATACATTCTTAAATGAGCGATGGATGCCGCACGCATTGGGAAAGATGGAATATGGGGCAACAACAACGCGTCCTCTGATACAGATGGATGTACGCCCCTGTGAAAGTTTCAGAAATAGAAATTGTGAACCCGACATGAAATTATTCTCTTAAATATACTGATTAATAGTGTTTGAGACCTCAGAGTACTAGTGTGTCAACAAATCCAATTATCCGGTGCTAGGTCACACTATGAAAATTTTTGGCCTAGCAATGAACTCTCCAGATGTTTGGGAAGTTGAACGTTTGACATCCTGGTCTACGAATTTGTCAGCGTGGATCCTTCTTACCATCCATGGAAGAAGGAATGGTGCTCGGCCACGGGGCATCGATTTTTCTTCTTGAATAAATAATGGAATAATATCCTTGACTTCTTGGACACACAATTTCATAACAAGAAACTGATCAATACACACCTACTGATGTAGAGGAAGGGGGAACGTCACTGCCGAAATCCTATATGCCTTCTTTTCCCCCATGTAAGCATCCACGTTAAAAACTCATGGGCGCCCATGCCTCATCTCCCCATCTGAGTTTGTTCCACAAAGGGTGATAATTGTCCTCGTTCACCGATATGAGGAGGAGGGGATTGTCCCAACCAGGGACATGGTCCGACTGGTACTAGAGGCATCTGTGCCTTGTCTCCACCACCCCGCCATGGTTCACGCATGGAGCCATTGTTCCCCACTCCGAAACACAATCGTTTTGGGAGCCTCTTCCTGGAACGATTCGATGAATCCCTCCCATATGTCGATGAGGTGTGGTATATCTAAGAAATCACAGATGGGATCTCGTTCTCAGGGCTACCATTGAGGGCCACCACTAGGCTGTGCCAGTGCCTCTTCCGGGCTACACGGGATGTGGAATAGGTAAGCTTTGCGTTTATACTACCAACCCCATTAGGGCTGACCCGATGCCAGCGTCATGCACTGGTAGAGGAGGATTCCCACAGAGGGGTGTCAACGTCAGCAAATACCATGGACCATGCCACCACATAATCATACCACTAGTCCCATGTCTAGGTTGAGCAGGGTCACTCATATGCCCAACCGAGATGGAACTCGGTGTGGAGGTCCTCCCAGTACCACCCCCATTGAGATGGCAGGTCCTACCCGCCTCAAAGCACGACATGGAGGCTGCTGCAAGTAACCATCAATCTGAATGAGGGTCCTCCCAATGATAGTGACAATCATTTTGGAAACCCCTTCCACACTCATGACATTTTGTATGGTGTAGTTCCTCCTGCTTCATGATGCTGGCGTGGAGATGTTGCACATTCGGTAAATCCATACCGTGGGGCCTTCCACATGTCCTTACAAAAGACCGTGAAGGTCCTCATCGCCCCAGGAATCAGAGGAGTGATGGCCATCCTTGTTTCATCATCACCCAGCATGGAGGTCCTACCCATGTTCTTCTTGACCAGTATGAGGACCCTCCTCGCACTGAAACTGCCCGAGGAAATAAGCATTGAGGCCCTACCCATGCTCCTACCTATTCCAGCACTTCCCGTGGAGATTCCCTATTGACATCGGACAGTGGACACAATGGTCCCCCCTTTGTTCCCTTTGACATATTTCCAGATGCTCCTCTCACCCAATCTCACTCAGGTGGATATCTTCTCCATCCCTGCACCAGTTCGGCTGAATGACCTCCCCGGGCCAGAAATCTACCCTGTCCCAAAGAGCCATACCAGGGCAGGAAGGTAGGTCATAGCCAGCATAAAACAAATGCCAGTAAGATTCATATCATGATTAATCCTATTTGATTCTCATATTCTGAGGTGGATTATTATTTTACAATGTAACCCTCACCATGATCCTTTGTGTCGAGGGACAGGGTATTAACAAGGTGCATCATCCTCTTACTTCTGGAATGGGAGGACCACCAGATCACTACCTATCTATACAAATACATCTAGGAGGATGAGGATTTTTCATCCCCCAGGGTAGGGTCATTCAATCTCCCCCATAATAACATGGAGCAATCGTTACCTCAACTAGAGATTGTAGAGAGTTATTTTGGGGACCGATGGTGGACTAGCAACTACAAGGTCCACCACCAGCCACTGTATTCGTTGTTCCAGAAATTGTGGCCATCAACTTGTCCTATCACAAGGTAGTGTCTAAGTCACTAAAATCATCAGAGGATTTCCTGAGATGTGGCGTATTATTAGAATGAGCGTCATATTATTCATAGGACCGAATATCATTTCAACAGTATTCTTCACTACTACTACTGGTTCCCCAGCTACCCTGTGTTGACGAGTGGGGAAACCAAGGTCCAGACCCTGAATATAGGCTGAGGGGCTTCTGGGTCATTTTTTCAGTATTCCATTTCCATGATATGTATTGGACAATCATGGAACCAAACATCAGTTCACCAGAATCACACACCCAGGAAGATGTTGGATGCCTTCGCCAGACCCTCTAGGTGACACACTTATATCATTTTAATCGGCGAGTGGCTTACCCAAAAATCCATGATTATTTCGAATACATTGGCCAACAATGACTTCATTTAGAATTTCCCGCACTCCCCATGGACCAACGCCCTTAGTCTCCAAGCCTATATTTGATCCTCCAACAACTATGTGTTCAAATCTTTAAAGTGCTCTGTGGGATTATCAAGGAGGCTTCCACCCACATGAGGATCTGTTGTTGGGGGAATTATGTGGACCTCCATTTTATTTATACTCGGTGAAAAACCAAATTTACAGATGATATTGAGTATATTTTAAAATAATAGCTGCAATTAACATGGTGGATCTCTCAGAGGAAGAGACAGAGGTAGAAACCCTTGGAGAAAACATTCCCCCCGGGGGAGTGCCACACCATTTTGACCTGCCAGGAAGGGTTAAATGCTATCATAGAAATATATTGGGTCTTATCTTGGACACTGACGCATTGGTCCGCAGCTGAAATCCCACTAAGGGTAAGCTGCATCTTGGATCCGTCAAACCCTCTGACCCATATGGCTCAGTACAAAAGATGGAGGATGATCCCATAAAAATATATTTTTCATCAACAGCTTGGGGAGCATAAGAATATGGTCGATGAAATCCTTGATGAGATTGTCCTGGAGCGATGGCCAGAATAAGGTGATCCTCGTCTGGGGTAGGAGATACAGGAACAACTCCCTCAGAGAGATTACTTCTAATGACCCTGACCATCCTGCCCACACAGGTAGGGTAGAGTTCAGAACATATGAAAAAATGATGATGTATGTATAGTCAAATATGACTGAGTGACATAATAATCCTCAAGACACAAATCATGTTCCCCCAGATGCTCTGCAGTCCATCAAACCATCTGTTCCATTAGCATATGGGCCTACTTATCATGTTAAGGAACCCACAAAAACACTGGTTGTCAAGGATCCCTTTCAAGACTGGAACCCCTTCCTGAATGATCCAATGGTGGAGCTCATTTCTCACCTCAAGGATTTGGAAACACGATAGGTGGAAATCTTATCTGATGGAAAAGTCGTATCTGTTATGGTTGTATGATATTCCATCACCACCAGGTTTTGGAAGTATTACCTTCTCCCCCATCAATGGGATGGGTGAATTGCTGTAGCATTTGGCCCACTTCATTTCAAGGTGCGGACCCATATTGGGAACTTTAGTGCATAAGAGTCCTCCATTCTCTAATTCTTCATATAGAAATTTGAAGGACACACATTTTTCTGGTACATCGAGCTACCCATTGGGGCAGCAGCCAGTTGGGAAGATCTTCGTAGAAAATATCATTACAAGTTCAGTTACACCACTCAGAAGACAAGTATTTCATACCTCTTCAAATGCAAACAGAGGCTGAATGGGCGTGTTATGGACTTTTTCACTCGATGGAAGGGTCTTACCTACTCCATTGACATGCCATTGACTCAGGAGAAACTGCGGACAATGTGTGTGGGAAATGTCATGACTGCACTTGTCCCCTCTCTGATTACCAATAATTTCCTTGGGGGATTCTAGGACAAATCAGAGAAGGCCCAGTCCTTAGATGAAGTCTAACAATAGGCTATGCATGCATGACTGCTGCATCCTATAATTTCCTCAAGAAAGGTCGCTAAGGTCAGACCCTCCATGGTGGCCCAAATATATGCCCCCATGCAACTAGAATTATTACCGTTGGAGCCACCTCTGTATCCCCGCTGAGTCCCTCCATAGTAGGTGTATCCTTCAACCCAGCAGCACCCACAACAGAATCAGAAGGATCACTATAGTAACGAGTCACCACCGTCTAGGGGAGATAAACTAGTCTCGCCTCATCGACATGCTCCTCCATCCCCTGTTAGGGTCAGGCTCCCAAAGCCCCTTTCTCAGATAAAGTAAAACAAACCTACTCATTCTATAAGGCTCGAGTTCTTGGTTATTTCTGTAGTGCCTTGGTACAAGGTTTTTTACATTGCCCTGAATGAAAGTGGCCAGAAGAGGTGGATCTAACTGATCGCCCCAACTAATGCCCTATCATCGGATCCTTGGGCACACATTTAAACAATGATATGTATTTAAGGACTAGCTTCAAAACCAGGTTGATACAAAATTAGTCATGCTGGGCCCAGCTCTGGCACAAGTGGCATGTGTATTTGTGAAGCCTGATAGTGGTAGTTATAATGAAGGTGAATGGCATCAGGTTTTTAACCTCGGATCCCAGAAGTACGACGACTGGATTGATCGTGAAACAGTCTCTCGTCCCCATGGTATTATCCAGGCATTCTTGAATTGACATAAACCTTCATAAGATTCAATTTCACTTGCATCCAGTACCTCTGCATCAACGGCCCCGTCGTCCTCTTCCTAGAAGACCAAGCATCAGTAACACAATGGAAAAAAAGTTCCCCTCCGTTGCCATCATCATATAGTAATCTCGGTGACATATTTCCCCCAGAGATGGTGATTACGCACTAGGGTATATCCAGTAGTTTATGATTCATCAAGTGACAACGTAGAGTATGCCTCAATTAACACTGTAGAGCAGTTAACCCCAACAAGATTTCTGATAGCGAGAAGCGCTATACAGATCCTCCGAATGTTCCCCGCCGTTTCCAGCGTCGACGGAGCCGCATAAATATTGGTTTTCATATTTACTTGGAAATTACTTCTAGCAAGGATGTGCATGGTACCGAATCTAGGATGCAGGATGAGCACAGAGATCAGCATGCGTAGCCTTCTCGTCTGATGTCATCAAGTCCACCTTCGCCGTCATTTGTGTTTCTTAATCAGGTAGAGACACCTCGACCGCACCGTTATCATCCATGCTCTGCTACAGTCCGGTCTAAGTCATCCAACTCCCATCCGGTAGTCACACCACACGCTTCACCTAGTGAGCAGTGCGACATTCCCAGCACCAGTTAGCCACCGGTCCAGCCGACATGGACTGCCATACCTCCTGTCATAGATAAACCTCTTTTCAGAATAATCTTATGAATGGGCTAGAATTATGATGTCCTCATGATTATTTATAGTAATTCAGAAAGTCTCTCCATAAGGATTTAATAAGCCCCATCGAGTTCGATACGGAGGTAGCAACCGGAGAAGACTTCCATGCTATGGAAGTCGAGCATTTTGAATGCAAGACCATCATTTCATTCTCTAGAGATGTTTAGGTCCCTCCAATACAAGGGGATATCCTCCCACTTTACATCACCATCCATTTTAATGGTGTGGAGGTTTGTCACTATCTTGTCAATACATGATCTGCTATCAACCTAATCCCGAATAGGACACTGTGAAAATTGGTGTTGTATGAGGAAGATCTGAGTCCCTCTGACAAAAAAATACAGGGTTATGATAGGATGGAACATACACCGGTCAGAAATGTTCACATAAATTCCCAGTTCGGAGGTTTAGTCACCCACAATGAGTTCATGGTGGTCTCCTAGGACAGTGCCTACAATGCGTTGAAGGGATGGACATGGATCCACCTGCATGTGGTGGTCTCTTCATCAGATCACATGCACCTCTAGTATTCCCTTAATAGTCGTTTGGGTGTACATCAAGTTGTGGAGTCTCCCATTTCCTTTTGTTAATCCCACTATATGGATGCCAACTATTACCAGAGCAACAACTAGCAGATTCAGGCTAACAATGTTGAGAATGCTATGGCGTCGACCCACATGTGGATAGATCTAGATGATTCCTAATTCGTTCCAATCCACTTATTGGAGGCTACAAAACCATACATGGGATGATGCTTCATTATATCTGGAATGAGGGGGATTGTATTCTCAAGTCTATTCAATGAATGAAGATAACCTCATACACCTACATGAATCAGGCTCGGGTGATCTTGGAGCCCCCTACTTCCAAAAGTTATCAGGATTTCCTCCCCATGGAAACAAAAATACGCCATATGTGCTTGGTTTACCAGGTTGGGATAAACTGGCTCAAACTAATGCATCACTTTTTCTTCGATATCATCATGTTTTATCCCTTGGGCCAAAGACAATATGGGATCAGATTGATAGCTTTCATTGCTATGGTTTCAGTAGCACTGGAGTCCCCTGATGTAATGTCGACCACCGCTCAAGTAGGTAATAGTATCCCATAAGAATATATTGACTCAGAGGGAAATCCTCATATCTGGGATCACTCCTTCATAAGTGAAGATGATGATTTAGAGGATGCTCCCCCGCCATTGAATAAGGAATCTCCACCACAGTAGATGAATTGGTACATGTGATCCAAGATAGCGAGGTGGATCCGATTACCATATTGATCAGTGCCTCCATGACTATTAATGAGAACCAATAGTATGTGGACTTCTTGATGCAACATTTTAATGTATTCACCTTGAGTTACGATGAGATGATGTGACTAGGTCCCATGGTTTCCATCCACAACCATGGTCTCCCAGCTAATCACCGCATGTTGAAGAATCCTTTAAAAACAATGGAACCCTCTCACAATTCTATGGTCAAGGGCGAGGTTGATAAGATCATCATAGACAAGTTTGTTACGGAGGTCTAGTACCGCCAATGGCTAGCCAAAATTGTGTCAGTCAGAAAGAAGAACAAACAGATCGATATCTTTATCGACTTCTGGGACCTCAACTGTCATTGTCTGAAGGATGATTTTCCCCTTCTTGTGAATGAATTTATGATTGATGATACATGTGGGTTCCATGCCCTCTCCTTCATGGCTAGGTACTCTAGGTATAACCTGGTCATAATGGATCTTGAGAATTTGGAGTCTACGACCGTCAGAGAACCACGAGTTACTTTCTTTTACCAAGTAATGCCCTTTAGTTTACAAAATGTAGGTTCTAACTATCAGTGTGCCATGCATTGCATATTTAATCTGATCCTTGTGAAATTTGTGGATTGCTACGTGGATGATCTGTTGGTCAAATCTCTCTCGCCTAAGGACTATCTCAAAGACCTTGATAAATTTTTCGGCTTCCTCCGTTCTCGCCACCTAAAGATAAACCCATTGAATTGTGCCTTTGATATCACTTCTGGAATGTTTCATGGCATATTTAGAATTTATAGTGGCATTGAAATCGACCCGGAGAAGATCAAGGCCATTATCTAGATTCCTCCCCCAAGAATCATATGGGAGCTTTGAGGTTGGCAAGGCCCCATGGCCTATAGAAGCCAATTCGCTAGAAATTCTTCCAGAAATTTAATCCATTTTCGCAGATCATGACAAATGGCACTGTTTATCAATGGGATAAGGAATGTTAGACTACTTTTGAGGAAATAAAGCAGTATTTACTCCAGCCACAAGTCATAATGAAGCTTGTTTTTTAGAAATCCATTGGTCCTTTATGTGACCACTCTGGAATGATCTCATCACGCTCTTCTTTCCTAGAATAAAAATGAGGGAACCATGAAAAGTCTCCACTGTCTATGTTGCATTCTCCTCGACATGGATATTAGATACTCCCCTATCCAGAAAAGAGGCCTTGAATTGATATTCATATTTCATAAATTGTGACATTACATGTAGCACTGCGAGGTACACCTGGTGTCCAATGTAGAACCACTGAAGTAAATCCCGAACCGCCTCTTATTGATAGGCCATCTAGCTCGGTGGGCAGCGATTCTCTTGTACTTCGACATCATGTTTGTCCCTTAGAAGGTGATCATGTGGAAATCATTGGTAAATTTTCTCACTACTCATCCATCTCCCATCCTCCATTATCAATACCTTGATTTTTTTGACGAGGTAATCATCTAATTAGACAAATCCATCTTGTGTTGGAAAATAAACTTTGATGGCGCTTCCCAGACTCCTACTACTAAAAGTCTCAATGACCCCAGACTCAAAAAAGAAGGCCTAAGTATCATATTCATCACTCCAGTAAAAGGTATCAGGATGTCTGCCCCATCCAATAAAAAATACTCCAGACGTTCTTGATTTGTCGAGTTTGGATAAACCGACTCAAACCGACGCATCACTATTTCTTGGATATCATCACGGGGTGCCCCATGAGTAGAAGACTATATGGGATTAGATTGATACCTTCCATGGCTATGGATTCAGTAGTACAAGAGTCCCCTGATACAATGTCTACGACCGCTCATCCTGGTGCCAGTCTCCCATCAGAATCTATTGACTCCGAGGGAACTCCTCCCACCGAAGATCCCTCCTTCAGAAGAGAATAAAATGATTTATTGAATTCTTATCCCACCGTGAAGAGTGAATATCCACCATATATGAATTAGTACAGGTGAACCTCAATATGGAATTGGATCTGAGACCCACGAGGATTAGTGCCTCCAGGATTGTTAAGGAGAAACAACAGTTTGTGGACATCTTGAAGGAATAATGTTATGTATTCAAATGGAGTTATGATGAGTTACTGGGACTGGATATCAAGGTAGCCATCAACCACATTGGCCTCCCAGCAAATCACTGAGAGATGAATAATCCTTCCAGAAATATGGACCCCTATCACAGTTCCATGGTCGTGGTATAGGATGATAAGTTCATCAAAGAAATTTTTTTTAAGGAGGTTCAGTACCCGAAATGACTAGACAACATTATGACTATCAGAAAGAAGAACAAATAGATCAGAGTCTGCATCGACTTCTGAGACCTCCACTGTCATTTCCTGAAGGATGATTTTCTCTTTCCTGTGATGCAATTGATGATCGATGATACATGTGGGTTTATGGCCCTCTCCTTCATGGATAGGTACTCAAGGTATAACCTGATCTAAAAGGATCTTGATGATTAGGAGTATACGACCTTTATTGAACCACAATATAATTTATATTACCAGGTAATTCCATTCAGTTTAAAAAATATAGTATCAACCTATCAGCGTTCCATGCATCATAGATTTATTATGATCCTTGGGAAATTAGTGGATTTCTACGTGGATAATCCAGTGGTCAAATCTTGCCAGTGTAAGGACCATCTCAAATACCTGGAGAAACTGTTCGGCTTCCTATGTTCTCAGCACCTAAAGATGAAATGAGTGAATTGTGCCTAAGGGGTCATGTCTGGAAAGTTTCTCAGCATCATTTTCAGATACATGGGAATAAAATTTGACCTAGAGAAGATCAAGGCCCTCATCTAGATTCCTCCCCAGTGAAACATCTGGGAGCATTGAGGTTTTCCTGGCCAGTTGGCCTACATACACCGATTCACTGCAAATTTGGACAGAAATTGTAATCCCATTTCGTGGCTCATGAAGAAAGGAATTGTTTATAAATGGGATGAATAATGTCAGACCACCTTCAAGGAAATAAAAGAGAATATACTCCAGCCTTCGGTCTCATTTCCGCCAATATTTTAGAAAGAAAAAGGTCCTTTATGTTACCACTCTAGAATGATCTCTCAGTGCCCTTCTGGACCTGAAGAACAATGAGGGAACAAATAAAAGTCTCTAATATCTCATTTGCATGCTCCTCGACATGGAGGCTAGACTCTCCCATATCGAGAAAAGAGGCGTTTCACTGAAATTCACAATACAGAAATTGTGACATTACATGTTGCACCATGAGGTACAGCTGGTGTCATGAGTAGAACCATATAAGTATATACTGAACTGCCTCTTATTGATAGGCCTTATAGCTCGCTGGCCGGTGATTCTACAACATTTCGACATCATGTTTGTTCCGCAGAAGGCTATATAAGGGAATGCATTTCCAAATTTCCTCATTGCATATCTAGCTTTCACCCACAAGTCTCTATACCTTGATTTTTCTGATGGGATAATCCTCTCAGTTTACCAAGCAATATCAGGTTGGAAAATACACATTGATGTTTCTTCCAGATTTCTTACTGGTAAAAGGATTAATGACCCCAAATTCAATAGTTTAGGCCTAAGTATCATCTTCATCACTCTAGTACAGGATGTCTTGTCATATTCATTCATGTTATTGTAGGGTTGTACAGACAATGAGGTGGTTTATTAGGCTCTCATCACTTTCCTTGAGATGGATTTTGAGATTGACGTTCCCCATATTCATGTGAAAGGGGACTCCAAGCTAGTTATCAAGAAAATCATTGTTTACTATGTCATTAGAAAGCCGGAACATGTACCACAATTATAATGCACCCTCCAACTAATGGCTTCGTAACCATATCTACAAGAAGTTACTCATGTCCCTTGATCCTAGAATTGTAGAGTTGACATGTTGGCCAAACTAGCTACATTACTTATAGAGCCTAATAAGAACAATTTTATTTTCCACATATCACAATGGAATGTCATCTCCCTTGTCACTCCGGATGATAATTATAGCCCATAGAAAATTCACCATATGGCCAGCGCATCCTGGCCAGTGCCCCCAGGTCCCCTCGATGTAGTGATTGAAATTATTCCTGATTGAAGAACCTCCTTTGTTATGTACCTCCAAAATGGTTATATTCTGATAGATCGAGTCGAGATAGAGTGAATACGACATCACACTCTTCATTTTACCCTTCATAGTGGTCCATGTTTCGAGCATAATATATATAAGAGTGGGAATGATGGGATTATCCTCTATTGCATACAATGTGTTGAGATTTCTCATGTGTTTCATGAGGTTCATTCATGTTATTATGGGTGTCATCAAACTAGGTCGAAACTCTCTCAACAAATCCGATGACTATGGTATTTTTTCCATCCATTATCCTTGACAACATCGAGGTTTCCATGAGATACCTTATGTTCCAAATTCATTCCAACTTTTTGCATCATCTCCCAGAGCCTCTCTACACTACCAAGTACTCAAGGACCTTTGTGGTCTGGGTATTCTATTTTGTGGGACTATATCCCCCAGCAATAGCTCACCAGTTTTGGTTCATCTTGACCTCTATGGATTTTTTTTCCAAGAGGGAAGAGGCAGTTCATCTCATGGAGGTCACGACCCATTCTATCATTGACTTTGTGAGCTCTAATATCATCTACATATTTGGAGTTCTTCACGTTGTCCTCAATGATAACGGCATGATCATCCAGGTAGCTAAGCTGAATAAATTGTATGCCATGTTCAACATACGTTCAAACCATTCCACCATCTATCACGTGAAAGTGAATGGGAAGATGTAGTATTTCAATAAAACCCCACTTTAACATCATGCAGAAAATGGTTGGTCAGAACTAGAAGAGTTGGCAAGATAATCTCCCAATGCCCTATATTATTATTAGATAGCACCTCATAATTCCACACAGGTGACCCCATACTCCCTACTGTACGGAATAGAGGTTTTCCTGCCCATTGAGATCCAGTTTCCTTCATTGCGCATAGGTTTCTATGATTAGAAAGAAACATATAAAGTAGTTGAAATCAATCAGGATGAATAGGAAGCACTTGAAAAGAACATGCTTCTTTCGCTGCACAATCTGGAAAGGTATCAGAACAAGATAGCTAGAGCATTAAATAAGAATTTTCTCCTCCGTTCTTTCTTGCAGGGTGACTTGGTGTTGTCCTTAAAAAAACCAATGATACTTGGTATGAAAACAACCATGTTGGGGCCTAAATGGAATGGTCCTTACATCATTCATAATGATTAACTCTATGGAGAATACTCCTTGTTTACCATGGATAGAGAGCATATAACTCATCCTACCAATGACAGGTTCCCCAAGAAATACATTGTGAAAGCATTTCAATGTCCTACCTGACCTTAAACTATCATGACCCACATGACATTAAACTGAATGTCATCCCACATGACATTAGCCTATATCTGATCCTAAACGACCTTTAATTGTTATTTCTCATATGACCTTAAAATATATGTCATCCCAAAAGACATTAATCGACATCTCATGAACTATGTAGGGATTGATTCCTATCCATAGGGGATACATAGGAACTCTTGGACTCCTCGTCTTGAGTACATCCCCAACATTCCACTTTGACAACCCCCCAGTAATTGTACCCTTGGAGGATCTAATATGGTGTCGTGTAGGCTTCTTTGTCCCAACACATGTCAATATTACAACGACCACACCATGTACCCCCTCATCGTTCATCTATTATCACACTCCCTCTTCCATGACACTAAACTACATGGCCTTGAAGAACATTGTGTGGTTTCATTCCCATCCGTATGGGATACGTAAGAACACCCAGACATTTTGCCTCCTGGCCCAGACCCAATCTTTAGGATCTCCCCACGGGTCGGAAAACATGATGTGGTGCTAGCCTTGGCCCTCTTTTACATCAGCTTCATCATGACCACAACATATATCCCCTTACCTAGAGATCTCCACCACTTTCACCACCCTTCATGACAATAAATTGCACAAGCACATTTATACTTCACACACTCCCTATATGTGGGACACCATCACCTTTCACATCCAAAAGGTCCCCTAAACGGTATGGATACTTAGAATAAGGAATATCCTATCATTTTCAACCAACACCCCTGTGGACCTCAAATGACAAACTAATACAAGTCCCATGCTGTGAATCTAGTCAGTGGTCGATACTCATTTGTTGTTACCATTTCAGTTCATGATATGGATGTTCTGTTTTGAACAATATCAACCGTTATCCTTCATTGTTGTCACAACCCCCTATGTTTCTTGATTATTGGAATTAGTGGTTCTTTATGTCCTGCTATCCCCTCGAATGTCAGTCTACTTCAGGAAGAAGTGTGAGCCCAGCTGTCGTACCATAATATGATGGGGAGAGCTGGGTCCTATTCAATGTTTCCCACACCGAGCATTTCTCAAGCATGCATAGTTATCATGGAAGGCAATACCTGCATGAAAGTTCATGTGTATATGGTCTGAGATCTATGACCATAAAATAAGATCCCAATCTTCCTCATTGCAGGACTATTGGGCAAAAATTCCTCAAGTCACAATTGAAACATTTTTGAGGTGATTGTGTTTGTTGACAAAGTAGGCCTCCTTGTTGTGTTTGTTGACAATGCAAACCATGATATATGTTTGTGTCGACATAGGGGGTTTACATGGTGATTTTTCGAGTTCAAGGGATGCTTTTAACAATCCATGATTGATTGAAGAACCTTGACCAAGGAATGTATGATCTGGAGGTGGTACAAAAAGAGAAGATACAAGGTGGCACCGTTTTCAATTGTTTTCCAAATTTTTTGGCCTGAAAATCGAAAAATAGAGAGATTTTTTTTGGCAAATAGAGGTGCGCGCAAAATTGGAGTGGTGCACGAAGAATTATGTGTGGAACGAAAAATCAGTGGGATGCTCGAGAAAATTCCGCGGTGTGCGAATTATGTGCGGGTTGCGCGAAATAGAGGGATGAAGTTTTTCGCGCAAGAGGTGTTTCGAGGTCCAAAGATCGAAAAATAGAAAAGGCATAAGGTGCACGAAATATTAGAGCAGTGCGAGAAAAATGGCGTAACATGGAGGCTTTGTTTTTCGAGCTCAAAGATAATTACGCGCTCAAGGAGGTTTTTTCGGTTGGGGTCAATTTTGCCTATAAATATGAAGTGACCCCCTCCATTCAGAAGAGTTCAAGTAATAGATAATATCCAAGAACTGGTGTGTGAAATTGAAGTTTGCAAGGGAGTTGCACATAAAATTTATGTTCGGGCGTAAAGTCTGGTGCTACGCAAAAAGATAAGGCTGCGCGCAAAAGAAGTTAGTTGCATGTAAAAGGGGTGTTACGTGAAAAGAGGATTTTGTGCAACTACGGAAAATTACGCACAAGTCAGTTTTGAGGATATGGGTAAAATTTGGAGGTTGCGCGTAAAAGGGGTGTTGTGCGAAAATTAAATTTCTTGCAAGGCAAAGGAATTACGCGCAAGTCCCAGTAAAGGTTGCACGTAAAATTTGAGGTTGCTCGGTACACCCAGTGTAATGTGAGATTCATCTGCGAGTGAAAGTTGTACCTCAACAGGGCATCTACATACAGAGGAAGATTAATTCCTTCATGAAAATGAAGAGACCTACAGGTCTATAAACTGTGAGTGGATTCCCACCAGAGTAGTGAGCAAAGGAAGAGGAAGAAGGTGATCCTCTCCACCGACAATGATCCAGTGAGAGAGAAACAGGGAGTGACCCTTGGGAAAGAAGTGAGCAGACCCTAATACTTATAAAGGTAGTGAGCCTGAGATAGAGTGACTGTGCCTGAACCTTGTTATCCACAGCTAGTGAAGTATAGTCGAATTTGGTATGACCGGAAACCTATCGGCGTATACTCCTTGGATGTAGCCCTTAGCGGTGAACCAAGTAAAATTTTTGTGTCATGTGCTTGCTTTACTTTCTGTTTATATTGTGCAATAGTAAAGAGAGAGAAGATTGTTTTTCTTAATAGCGAAACAAGATCAGAACGGGCTTTAATTTCAAATTAGTCGTACCCTTATTAACCCCCCCCCCCCTCTCAGGGTATTCAGCCTTGTGGACCTAACAAGGAAATTAAACTCCAAACTGGCTAGGACGTCTTCTCTTAGGTCCCTCGCCCTCTTTCATCCCCCTACCTCAAGTTATCATCTATGATTGTGAGTTGTGTTATGGAATTATGTCCTCATCGGACAATTATTGCCACACCACTCATATCCCATTGAGACATCCCTCCTTAATCTATCTTTCATTACGCAAGGAAATGTCCCGTCATGCTTCGTGTGTCCCATCCTTTGGGTTTCCCCTCCTATTTCACATCCAGAACGACCCCCGAATGGCATGGATGCTCAGCCCAAAGGCTCTCCTACAATTTCAGGACAATGTCCATGATTAATTCAAGTTAAAAAATTGATTCAAGTGTTATGTTGAATATGTTGTAAACGGTCGACGCTCAATTGTTTTCCCCAAAACCCTAGACACAAAAATATGGATATGGTGTTGTGGACATGGTCAATAGTTATCCTCATTCATTGTTCCCATTTTTAGAATTTCCACAGGAATGATTATTCTCACTCTCCACTAACATGTCCCATGTATATGACATTAATCTAGGCACCAATGGTCCTATCCCTATGACCATAAACAAAGAGTTCCATTTTACTCATCACAAAACGTTAAATTAGGAATTGGTTGTTACCTCTCATCTTAGATCCTCAATATTAAGTCCCTAAGGCCCAAGTTCAAATTTGGGATTTTACAGTGTGGTATGATCTTGTGTCCTCATTCACATCGGGTTAGCCTCCATGTCATGCGCATCTCTCATTGAGATAAATTTCCCCTATCTACGTCATTGAGGCATGACATGAAACTACATAGAATCATATAAAACTATGTAGGTCTTGATTACCATACATATGGGATACGCTGGATCTCTCGAACATTTAGTCTCTGGGTCTAGTCCAAATTCTATGAAACCTTATAATCATCATGGCCCCTTGGCCTGAGTCATCCAGAAGGGAGGGTATGTGGTGTGGTATGGGCTTATTTCATCATTCACGTCAAGTTTGTATCAACCCCGCCATGTACCTATTTCTCATGATCCCACCTATTTCCTCTTTTATACACTCATCTCTCTGAGTATGCTTCTCCTGAACTGGGTCCCGCGACCCTTATTGGCGGTTCACCAATTTGCCCAAGAGCACTTTGGCTAAGAACCTAGATTGTCAGATTCTATATAAACATGCTCTCGACCATTTTTCAGGCTTTGTGTTCCACTTCATTTTGGATTTCATCATCTATCACATCAAAAGGTCCCCCAAATGGAATGGATGCTTGGCCCAAGGGACCTTCTAACATTTTAGGCCAACAACCTTGATGATTTCGAACGACGAACTGATACAAGTCCAGCATTGAAAATATTGTGATTGGTAAATGCTCATTTTTCATTCCAAATTCTGGTCACACGATATGGAAGTGCTCTTTTGAACATGGAAAAAAGTAATCCTTCATCGTCAAACCATCTCCATCAAGCCCTAAAATCCAAGTGCATGATTCACATCTATTTAAACTCGCTCATGTCTAAGTGGAATTATGACACTCTTTGTAATGTCCTATAGTAAAAATTGGCATGTTAAGAGGACCAATCCATGGGCAGGAATAATTCGAGGCACTGCACTAACTTCCCCATGGTGCGTATTCCATGTGTTGTAAGAACATCTTCTGCCCTTATTTCCCACACCGAGTTTGACTCACATGAGATTAGGGATCATTTTGAGGTCTTTTCTTCCTTGTATGAATTTATATTCTCCATGGTCTGAGCTTTAAGACCATAAACTAAGATATCTTTTTTACTTACTCTCCTTAAAACTATTTATAACTTGATTCCCATGCTCATGGGATACGTAGGAACACCCATACATCCCGTCTATGGATCCAGCTCATGTTCCAAAAATTATCTCATCTATTAATCCTTTTCGGACCTGACTCTTATAGGATTTTATTGTATGGAATGTGTGGGCTTATGTTCTCATTCACATCAGGTCTTCAATAGCCATACCCTGTACACCTCTTCTAGGAGCTAGTCTCTCCTACTCTTGTCCTGCAAGACATTAAATTACACTCTCGGAACTACACATGTCTTGATTTTCATATTCATGGGATACATTGGAACACCTAGATGCATCGTCCATAGGTCCATCCCCATATTCTATGACCATTTCTGGCCCCTCGGGCTGAGGTTTCTTTCTTGGGATTACATGTGGTGTGGTGTGGACCCCATCCTCATTCATGTTGCGTATGCTTTATAACGCCATGCATGTTGTCTTATAAAACTGTGTTCCTTCAATATATGTCCAAGACATATGATGTTAAAATATTCTACTTGAACCAACATGACTTTAAACTATCGATTCTTTCTTGCACAACTTTAAAATTCATGTTTTATCCTATCATACCACCATAAACTATTATATTATCGTCCAAGACGCATGATGAAAAACTGCACTCCATTGTGATGCCCTCACTCAAGGGGACATCATGTTGGGTATTGGTTGTCTACCATACCATTTTTAAATGCCAATAGGTGGCTTGATTCATGTGATGACACCAGGATTCAATTTCCCCATTTTGTCGCTTCACAAAAATAATATACACACACCATCCTAAAGGAAAAAAAGATCAATCAAATGCCTCTCCTTTTGGTGTGTGGACCAGACCATCACAACCTTATCTTACATGGAACTTGTACAATACCATTCCACATATATATCTACATATGGATAGATTCCCATTGGAATTGGGTATGTAGGAATGCCCAAACACCTTTCCTTGGGCCTAACCTAACATTCATTTTTAGTTCCTTGACATAGACCTTCCCAAGGAACACATGGTGATATGGAATCCAGATCCTCATTCACATCAGGTGTAATAGTTACCTCACCATGTGTCTCCCTCATTACATACCATCTATGGTCCATTATCTAATACCATATTTTAATATCTCTCTATTTACTTTCTAAAAGGCATAATGATGGAATTCCCAAATCTATGTATGACTTGATTCCTATCCATATAGGATACGTTAGATTTCACAGATATTCCATCTTTGCATTCAGCCCCTGGAATCCCAAAACCCCGCCACCACCTTTCCATTGGCCCCATGGCACAAAATATTTCATGAAAATGTGTGTGGTGAGTTCCTCATGGGGGTATCATTCCTGTTGGGATATTTACCATGTTGTACATTCCCTTTTTAGGTAATAATGTAACTACATTTTTAGAGCAACAAAATTCAGGATTCCCTGTAATAATTAGGGGATGTTCCAATTTCCTCTCTAGAGATGGTTCCCTCTACCAGCATGGGTCTCCGACTATGTTGTGCTTAAGAACTACATTTGGCATGACTATTATCTTTATGGGATACGTAGCGATGCCTAGACAATTCACATTGGGCCCAGCCCCAGGTTCATTAACAATTATGGACCCTCAGACCTGATCTTGGTCTAGGTAGTATGACCTTTAAACTATCTGAATTGTCATCACCCTATGGTGTTTAAAATATGAGTCTATCATCGTTATTTTTATGAATTAAAACTATATAGCATTCCAGGTCCTTACCAGAGAGGTCCTGTTCATACGTAAGTATATCCCTGATCAGACCGATGCACACAACTAATGTTATTCCACCACGATGGTGTAATTTCAAGAGTGTTGGATGCATTCAAAAAATCCATCACTCTAACACCCACTCTTTTTGGAGCCGATTATTAGGACCCTCATTCTATTTCACGTCTAAAAGAACACCGTAATAGTACATATTCATAGCCTATGGCTCTCCTACAGTTCTAGGACAATGTTCTAGAAGACTAATGGATGAAATATCTAGTTAGGCCCTCCATTTCAACCATGTTCAGTAGTCAGCCCTAATTTTTTATCCATATTTCATGATAACACAATAGGGATACTATGATTCAAACACAATCAACAATTATACTTAATGGTAATTACATCCTTACTTTGTTTCGAATTTTGGGTATCGTGATTCACACATTCCACTCCCCTATGTTCAGATTATTTCTAACTACCCTGTCATTACCCCACACATGCAATAGAGAACATTGGAAAAATAGAAATTCTACTATTCTGAGACCTTAATTATATATTACGGCCTCCCTCTTTTATCCTGTAAATATAGAATGGTTGTTCAATCTCAGGATGCTCGATGGTCGGCCATCACTCTCATATTTGGGTGGAATAACAAGGTGGTCATCACTTGTTTATCAAATCGGGCTCGACCCATTTGAACATAGGGATTGATTTAGGAATGTTTCAAAAATGTGATAGACATATAGCAGGACAAAAAAATAATGGACCTCATGCAAGCTTCCAGCATAAATAATAAAACCATGAATGTACAAACAAATGTTACATAAATTACAACACCCAAGGATGAAGCCCTACCATGGATGGGTTGACCCCGTCAAAAGAACAATGAAGCTCTACCACTCTCTATATTGTGGAATAAATGATTTATAGTCTCCAGTTTAGTTCCCTCTCTACTTCAGTGGAAATAGTGCGTAGTTATTCAGCCGAAATCCGAGCCCACTCCACCTCGCTCCGGATGACTGTCATCTTTTCATAGACTGGCTTCTTCTATCCTTCAGCCTCTACCAGCTCGTCCTTCATCCATGATATAAGTATTGATTTCTTTTTGGGAATGCAGAATGCTCATCATTCTGAACCTATAGCTGTTGAATCCCAATTTCTACCTCTTGGAGACTCTGGACATTCACTGATTTTCTCTGCTGCCAACCGACACCAAGGACTTGATCATATTCCCAAATATTCCCTGCCATGAGATCTTGGACAGGCTTTTAAGGACACTGGGCATCCACTCCCCCAGTGCACATTTCATGTATCCATGACCGAAGCCTCCCCATCTAGTCTATCCATTGTTCTTGATCAGTTTCATCGATGAAGCGCTTGATCAACTTCTATGACTGACGATGGGAAGTTTTGCTATCCTTATCATCAGAGGTCGTATCATCCTAAACTGAAGGGTCATCCATTTCATATTTAGGAAACAGCCCTAAAAATTCATGTGCAGGTTTTTCATTAGGTGTCTGATTGGGTATCTTAGGACGCATGTTGTCTAATCGATCCTCATCGTCAGATCCCACCTAAATGATATCATGCTCTGTCCTGGTGAAGGTCCCACTTTTGATCGTGGTCATCGTAGCTTGGTCAGTCTGGGTATCCGACTCCACAACCGCCAGCATCCCCATGGTAATGGTGCCACCAGGATCGCCAATCAAAATCTCCAATATAGTCCATACCATTTGAAGAAATATTCCAGAAAGAACCACAACAAATTCGGTTAACCTGATCGATGGGTGAAATTTTAGTATTCTGTGAATGATACTTATAGAGATCAAACATTTGGTCTATTTCTAGGGTTGTTTCAGTCGGAACCCCGAGGCATTGACCTCCATATATTTTGTGGAAGTATGAAGGCTCCGGGATGACAACACTAGGTGTCTGGGAATCGCCCGACATGATGATTGATGTAGCCACAGGCATTGAGCTACAAGTCCATGCAACTGCATCTACTATTGGATGAGAGTGGATTTTTTCATGTAAGGCCCTCCTGCAATGTTTATATATTAGTTGTTAAGTCCTAGATAAACTAGTTGAAGACTTTTATGAAGTTATTTAGGGTTTTACTGAAAGGGAATCTTAAAAATCATCCAACATTGTGTCTTAATCACCCACCTCAACCTCCTCCAGAGGGCTCCCCCTTACGACCTCCTACCATAGGAGGACACATCTAATTCTTCTGAAAAATGGAATAGGTCCCTCAATTCAGCATATAGAAAATAGAGAGGGACCATTTAATCTAGAAAACCATTACCTGGTCTGGGATTTGATGTAGAGAACCCCGGGAGTGCACAAAGTCCTTCAAATCGGCCAGGTATTGCTCTGCCTCCACTTGGGATACTGTAAAGCCAACACTGACAGATCCGACCCCATTAAAATTCCTCCTGATATGGCTCAAGTGTTGCAACATCTCGGATGGGTTGAGTAATTTTTTATTGACATCCTAGATAACCCATGACTTCAGGAAAACAACATTATCTAGAATTTCTATATGGAAAAGCCTCTTCCCTAGAGCTCGGGTGGATATCCTGCGGAACCCCCTAGGTGGCCTCCCCTCCTAATGACTCAAATCCACTATGACCACAGGGTCCACCACTATCGCCTCCCTTTAGACCAGCGTGGGCCTCGCCGCAACTAAAGCTCCACTACAACGAAATGTTCTTACAGACTTCTAACCCTATCCTTGAGGTTGGGTAGATACCTCGACACTGACCCAGATGGTCTACTACTTCATCATCTCCCTCAGGTATGCCACCTCCCTACTCTTTTTTATTCATTTACACCATGTTCTAGTTCCAAAATCACTTATATAAATAATTAATATTGATGGATTAAAATTTATTGTTGGAACATTTTTCTGTTGAAATTATGTCTTTTCCGATTGGTTTTGGAATGGGATGTAAAAATATATATTTTAGGAAGAAATTTTGTTTCAATTAATATCATAAATATAATGTTTTCATTTATTATTTTGACTTGATTTTGATTCTATTGATATTTGTAATTCCATTGTGTTTTAAGGCTACATATCCCACAACAACATGAGTAACATAAATTTTACCACCAATATAACCCATTACAGATCATTTAATAAAATTATCATGAATTTCCACTCATGACAGATCAATTTTGTATGAATGAAATAATTTTTTTTATAAAACAATTTATTGTTTCGTAATGATTTTGATTAATGGAAACTATTTATGGATGTTGTATGAATTCACACTTACATAGAAGATTATATGTAGTCCTTCTATTTTATAGGATAGTTATATTAATGTTTTTGGGTCTTCTTATCCATTTATTCTCATTCATGGGTAATAATTGTATTCTCGTGTTTGATTGAACACAATATGAAATCTAAAATTCATTTATTTCTCATGTTCTCATTTCTCTACAATTTAATACCTTCTCATGATTTCACTGGTCATTGATCTATAACAGTGCAAATTTTCAATGAAGGCATATTTACAGATTGGTTGATGTACAATTGAACAAGAAGAATCCTTAAGAAGGCACCATGTTGCACTTATCATTTTGGCCTAAAAAAGAGGATTAGAAAATTTTCTTAAGATTATACTCTCTATATGTAATGAATCTTTTTCATGTTTATGTTTTTTTCATTAAATTACAATATTAAATTCCCTTTGACCATATGGAGAATCTTTTGAAAATGGTTTTAGGTATTTTCAATATTTTTTTAATTTATTTTAAACTGGGGAAATAATATTGTAACATGTCATTGAAAATTAATTATTTTAATATATAATAATTTTTTGGGGTGAGGTAATTTATTTTTTCCTACATCACATATATCATATCATTTTTTAAAGACAATGCGAAAAAATAATGATATTAGAATATAAATAACCCCTTATTTAAACATTTGATTCTTAAGACACATAAAATAATAAAATCTTGTGAAAAAATAATAATCATCAACATAAAGATAAAAATTCTATATCATGTATAAGGGTTCTATATACACCTGATAAAATAATAAAGTGTCATAACATAACAAATATCTTAATGATGATTTTGTGATGATAATTAAATACCTCATGTTTGAATTTATTATAAATAACTACACACTATTTTATATTAAATTTTAATATATTAAAATTCATTAAAAAATAGTTTTTATATATATAATACAACATAAGATTATCTTGATATGATTTTATCACCTATTAATCAATAATTTCTTAATAAAAACCTTATTTATGGTTGTTGACTATTACTTTTTCATAGAGATTTTTGTTTTGTAGTTCTAGTCCTTTTACACTGATCATGGAACCATAAAATCTGGATTTTTAATTCTAATATAAATGTATTATATATTCAGTTTATACGTATTTATGGACATCGATAATAATTATTGATAAAAATTGAATAACATTGTTCATCGAGATAGTAGGTCGTACATATGCATGAACCCAATTTTCTCAATTCATCAAATGGAATGAAAAACTTTTGATAATAATAAAATTTTAATGAACCATTACTATATTATAAAAATAAAATATATTAAATAAATCGACACTTAATATCATCCATGTAAAGAGAAAATGAAAAATGAATCACAATGATTCATAGAGGTGGTAGTCCACCCTTACACACAAGAGAGATGCTCATTTTTCAATGGATATTAAGTTAAGAAAGTACACATGATATTATAATTAAATAATAATAATAATTTCCCAAATATACTAAATAAACCACGCAACCATTATAATAATCCCGTATTAAATATGGTGATGGATATTTAATTTTATCATTATGTGGTCATAACTATTGATATATATGCATTAGTGATAATTTCATTTCTTATTTGATTGAAAATAGGGTGGGTAAATTTGGTTTCCTAATCATAATAATATTTAATAATAATAAATATAAATAATTAATTATTTTATAAATAATATAAATGATTTACATTAGGTAAAAGAATAAAAAAATTGAATGTGTTCTGGTATGATAAAGACATCTTCATTGGTTGGCCTTATTTAGATCTTCTCAAAAGGACCCTTGTAATTGTCTAATAATTTTAAAAGAGCTATTAAATCATGGATTGGATTTTTGGTTATATAATTAGAAATGATTTGGTTAATATAAATGGAATAGTGTGGTGTCATAATGAGAATGGAGGGATGACCCTTTATAATTCAGTGGATAATCACTCATGGAGTTTTTTATAAGATAAAAAGAAAATAAATTATATCCTAAGAAACACTTATCCATGTTACTAAAGATTCAAATAATATGACTAATTTTATAGAAATATCACCATCCAATATAATTTTGACATGTTTATGTGGTGTTTTAATCCATATCTTTTTGTTCACCCCTGATATATAAAATTATAACCTTAACGTTGGGAATAACCTTTTCAACCATAAAAGGTTATAATATTTATTATAAGGAAAAAATTGCAACCTAAATGGATACCTTCTATAATTGTATTCCATTATTCTTTTTTAAATGTCCTCCATCATGATTTTTATTATTTTTAAAAATTCTATAGGACCAATAAATATCATTATTTTCATCTCAAACAAAATTAAAATAATTTTTAACCATAAAAAATGGAATTAAAATATAATCCATTCACAAATTCATTATTTTTTATATGTATCTAAAAAATTCATGAATGTTAATTATAGAAAAAATATAATTATATTAATTTTTTAAAGACATTTATCATAATTTTATATTACTTAAAACAAATTTGATGGTGTCTTGTTATAATATAATGTAATTATATTATAATTGAAATTAAAAAAATACATAATAATAAAAATTAATTCATCATTAAAATAACTATTTATAATCCTACTCATCGAGTTCTAATTTTGATGAAAAAAAATTATAGATATTAATATCCTGAAAATGAATTTATTTTGAATATCATTTAATTATAATAATCATAATTCAATATTCATTGAAAAAGGCACTAAAATTTCATATATTTAATTTTTTGAAATCTAGGGTCTAATAAATCATATATAATAAATTTAATAAGTCTTTTGGTCTAGTTTTTATTGAGGGAAAAACTTTTTTAGCGATTTTTATCTAGTTAACCACTACCAATATGATAAATATTATCCACTATTATTATTAGTAATGACCAAAAATATAAAGGGGTTTTAGAAATATAAACATATAAAATTCATATATGGTATCATTTTCTCATGATTATATTACTAGATGTGTAGAAATCAAATTTTAACATATAAACCCACATTAAAAAAATGTTTTAATAAAAATGTGTTTTCAAGTATAAAATTATTCATCTATCAATATCCCAATTATTACAGATTAAATTAAGAAGAATTTAGATTATTATAAATAAAATTAATCACAAGTCACTTTAATAAAAAAAATCAAAAATATCATTGGTTTTTTAAAACGCTTTATTTTAAAAAAGCTATTATATTATTAGAAAGATCAATATTTTTCACTAATCAATGAAAAATAAATAATTTCAGAATAATTAAAAAAAATTACATTATGTGAATTTTGATAGGATAATTCATGAAAATTAGTATTTGATAAAAAATAATATATTAATGAAAATTAAATTAGTTTCAATTTCCATGCCCAAAATGCAACAAATATCATTTTTGAAGAAAATTCATTTTTGAATCCAAAATGACTTCATTAAAATTTGAGTTCCAATTTCATATAAACTATTCATTAATTTTTAATTTATTATAATGTTATTTAATATATATTCATAATGTGGGAACTCGAATTCATGTATTTAAATTCAGTGGAAATGTAGTAATGGTCACATTAACATAATTATATTTTTATTATATATATCAATTATTTTATTGTACAATGTTTAATGGAATGAAACCTATTGAATTGTGATTATTTTTAAGAAAAAATTATATTTTGTCATAGTAATAAAATGTTAAAATTTATTCAATAAATTTATAAGATAGAACATTAAGAATAATTAAAAATTAAAAATTTCATTTTATCAATAAAAGTAGTTTACATGGAATATTTTATTTTCAATTTTTTTAAATTTATTGAATCTAAATTTTAAAAAGTAAATATCGTTATTGAATTTATTTTTTCATTATCATCTTAACATGACATTATTATATATTTCTGATAATTTTATTTTTTTGTTTTACAGTGGAAAATATCATTTTTGCACATTCCATGTCTTTTTTAATATTTTTTCTATATAAGTATGAAATAAAAATTCATAAAAGCATTTTGTGAGCCCTAGTATGTATTCTATAATTGAATATAGAAATTTAAAAATATTCATTTAAATTTATACACATATATTTGACATTTTATAACATATGTATTATTTTTTCTAAACCATTTTTTTAAATAAAATTCATTAATTATAAAATCAAATTATATCTCGTTTAGATATGCATAAAAAAATTATATAAAATATTGTAACATTGCAATTAAATTTTATAGTAATTACCGATTTTTTACGATAAATGAAATATTACCAAGGAAAAAACAAGTTACCGTAGTGAAATCCCAAATAGTAAAAATTAGGAAATGAAGATAAAGGGAAAATATGTTAAATTATTATTTTAAAATTACTTGTCAATGTGTTTATTTAACACATCTGTTTTCCAAAACATGATGTATTAAATGTTTATCCTCTTTCATTGAGAATGATTTCCAATTTTTGAAATGATGTAAATTTTTACAATATTTGAATCCCTTTAAACTAATAAATGTGGCTGTCTTCTCCATGTGTCCCCTATCTCTAAAACCACCTATAATTCCACCAACTTCTAGAGACATATCTAATTATAAATCTAACATCTTGAATATTTTTATTGTATTTTAAATATACCATCAATCAATTGTGTATCAACCATTGCAATGTTTATAATACATGAAGTGTGATATAATTTCATATCCCCTATCTTACATTTCCATATTTTGACACAATTTTTTCAATAATATTTTAAAAAATAATGAATTTATAATATTATGATCCTTACTATTTTTATATATTAATAGATTAAATATACAACAATTAACCAGATTATCTAGTTTTTATTAAGAAAAATTAAAAGTTAATTCATCGATATGTGTGGATGACAAACATTATGATTATAATTTTTCCATTTTTCATTTATATATTTGGATTATATTTATATGGATGGATTTAGAGGATAAATATGATTAAAAATATAAGATTATATTTATGGTAATTATGATCTAATAACAACCTAATGACATTATTTGTAAACAATTGTTATATAATTATCCCTCTTAAACAAGAAATCTGTGTCGAAAAATATTAATTCATAGTTGGAATTTTTTTTGTAGTTATCAAATATTGTGTAAATAATTTAAAAATTATTATACATATAACTAATAAAAACATAATTATGTCGTTATTCAACATTTATAAACATATATTCAGTTAATAAAATCATAATTCAACATTATACATGCTGTGATTTTGTTTTGGGCATTTTCACTATCTATTTAAACAACGAAATGAAATTATATATGTATGATTATGAATACATAATTTTAGTCCTAAAAACAAACAAATATATAAATATTTATATTTTTTATGTAATTTATAAATCATTATATGTATAAATAATTAATAAAAAACTCTTCTTAGTTTATAAAAAACTAAATAATGATCATAATTGATTTCATCTTCTAACATAATGACTAATTTTCTCATAAGATAACATTTAAACATCATAAAGGATTATAAATCATCTCTTTTAATAAAATTAATGATTTTTGAATCATAAAATTATTTTTTAGAACAAATACTGACAATCCTCACATGAATTTTGTATAGTCAATTAATATAATAAACCATTAAAATTGAATAAATGGTGAAATATGATTATATTGATGTGTGTGTGTTTTTGTAGGGAGTGATTATAAATTGAGTGAATAGATTTAATTCATATCATTAAATTTATTAGGTATGTAGTTAAGATACAATTTAATTATCAAATAAATTTTGTGTATGCCTGAAATGAATCATAACTAAGGTAAGGGTTTTTATCTCAAACCCCTCTTGTTGAGACATGTTTTCCATAAAATTAAAAATTTCATTCACATAGTTCATATTATTCATAAATTATCTTGTATATAATGAAATAAATTTTATTCATATTATTTTAGGCCCAATTTAATTACCACTCTTCCAAAGTGTTTATAATTCAATGTTTTACAGCAGGTACGTCTTTGTTAACTATATTTTAATAAATTTAACTACAACTGTTCTTATTATACATATATAAAATAATTTTGGTATATCCTTCCATATTATTTCATTGAGATTTAATTTATATTTAATGATGGGGATTTATATTTGTATGAAAAAAAATATGGATATATATTTAACATCATGAAATATAATGTTTCTAAGGTGATTTTGTATCTCGAATAATGTTCTTTGAATTAAATGGTTTCATTGAACATATAAAATTTATATTATAATTAAATATTAATTTAAAATATAATAAGTTGTTATCTTTTACATTTTTTGGTTAAAATAATTTTTTAGTTAGTGATTTTACACAATTTTTGTATAACTTTAAATTATCTCATTTCCAAGAATGGATTACCATCACTTAATTGGATCTTTTTACTATGGCAATTTTTTCCTCCCGAAAAATGATCTCCTATTTTTTTGGGATAGTTATAAGGATTTATTAAATATTAATCAAAAAATTATATTCATAATTTTCAAAATTAAATTAATATTCACATTTTTTTGATGTGGTATCTCAACAAATGTTATTTGATTTTTTTTCTAAAATGATAATCAATTTAGTAAAAATGAAATATATTCTCATCTAGTTAATATTATTTTATAACAATTCGTATTTTAAAGGATCTATTAATGGATATAATTTTCAATGTAATGAATAATCAAAAAATTCAAATCTCCTTTTAGATATTAAATTTTTTTGGTGACCTAGAATATATTTTTTATACTATTATGCTTTTACAAAGACTATTTAAATGCATTCCTTCAATATAAAAAAATTATTTTCACATACTATAAAATTATATAAAATATAATTTCCTATATGGTTTGATAATATGAAAAAGGGATTTGAATTTTAAAAATTCATTAAATTATTTTTAAAATTCCATAAATTCAATATCATTTTTATAAAACTCATAAATATTCATTTCATTTAATTCATTGTCAATCGATTCATTTAATTCTTTGTTAGAATTTTTTCTGAAATTATACTATAGAACATACTTCTATTTGATTATTATGAATGATAATTACTATAATGGAAAATACCCATCACTTCCTATTACCTTCTTAATAATTTAATGTTTATAAACCAAATTTTTATTATATGTTCATCCCTCAATAATTACACAATTTGTTCATAATTTTATTGTTGAGTGCTCAATAGGTTTTCATAAAACAATTTATCAAGGATTGTATTTACTTAACCATATAACCATTATCTATGTAGATTAAATAACATAATATTTCATATTTGATTGATTGTTATTTCCTGAAAAAGAATCATGATATTATTGGGTACCAATTTATAATGCATGGTTTTATCATATTATAAACATTGAATGCATTGAGAATTTTTTTATTATAGAATTACTTTTTAAGGAGTATATGAAAACCATTATGTTTCATATGGTATGATATGAAATTAATTATAATTGTATATGGAAGACATATGTAATGATGATAATGGGTGGTGTTCTATATCACCAACCAATATTGTAATTTATAGTTACACCTAATCAAATACTCATGGAATGACATAATGAGTATATTAGTACATGAGTGGGAAGAATTGGTTTCCTTATATAAGAATTCATGCACATGATGAGTTTGTTCATATAAGTGTAATCATAATCAGTTTTCTCATAATTTATTTCACTATACTTATTCATGTATTATATATCAATGTTATTTTCCATTACATTCCCTAATTTTGTGATTATTTTTATTCAAATGTAATTTTTTCATGGATCGTGTTTGTTCACAAATGCTTCCTTAATTTTTTTATTCTTGTATTTTTTATACAAATCCATAATCTTGTACTGTTAAGTTATAATCAATTCATAATTGTGAATATTTTATTAATTGACTTGATTATTGTCATCTTCTCACCATATTATTACTTATGATCTTTGATTTCATTAAAATAAATTTAACCTTATAAAGGACATGATAACACCACTTTAGCATAGTTACTCCCCATGTAATGAGTATATGAATTGTTTGTAACATATAAAAGTGGTTCTTATGTTAATAATTTATGGGAGGAATTGAATAATTATTTTGGATTAACCATTTTCTCTAATAGTGGTATGAAATTACCATTAATTAAAGGGAAACAACGGTTTTTAGTAAGTGTTTTATGCTTATTCACAAAATGTCTATACATAAAATGTCTTGAGAATGTATTAAATTGAAATATTCACATTAATTAATGTTATTAAGTTGGCTATGTCAATATTCTACTATATATGGGGTCATAATAGGGATTAGATATCATTGGAAAATAAATTGATATTAGTTGATGAGAAAATGGGTGATATAAATATAATAAATGGTTTTTATGTTTTGATTTATTAAAATTACCATGGTATATATAGAAAATTATAAGAGTTGTGGAAATATTATGGAGATTATGATAAAATAAATATAATGAAAAACCTTGGGATAAATCTATGGAATATTTCAATGTTTAGG
Organism: Viscum album; assembly: GCA_963277665.1. Classification (NCBI taxonomy): domain Eukaryota; kingdom Viridiplantae; phylum Streptophyta; class Magnoliopsida; order Santalales; family Viscaceae; genus Viscum; species Viscum album. Next base: position 357,045,888 of record OY728126.1, on the reverse strand, counting down.
ATAACATATTAAGAATTTAGAAAAGTAGTGTCTCTGGGATTTTACTGGCATAAAAATTCCATTCTAGACACTACAAGTAGATTAAGGCTCAAAGATACTAGGTTATGGGGGTAATAACCCTAAACATGGAATATTGGGTATTAACCAAATCATCAAATAGTGAATAAAATCCTATATGAAAAGTTTATATTTAAACTCTAAGAAGATATTTGTGGGTAATAATTATCATTATAAAATTCTATGAAGGATTTATTTTGTAATTAAAATAATGGAATAGGTTTCTATGTATGATATAATGTCATAATATATCCTATGTAGAAAAAACTAAATTTCAGGGTTAATTGTGTTTGAAATAGTTCAAAAGAATTTACCATTGTTTTAATTGAATGCGTCATTAGAGAAATCATATTAGAATTTTCAATTCGTACTCATATACTTTGATTCGTGTAAATATCTCTATAATGATATCATTTTTATTATTTAGTTGAAACATGATCACATTGAAGACGCTAAAAAATATATATCCAAAAATAACTATGTATTATAATTGAATAATGGAGGATGCATAAATGGTTTGGAATCTTATTATATTCCAATTATGAATGATAATGAGGGGTTTATTTTCTTATCCAACAAAGTGAGGTTTATACCATAATAGAAATTAATTATTTCTAATTATATATATTTTTATTTGTGATTGAAATTTAATCATGATATTCAGCTATATTCAAATAATTATGACTGATATATGAAGGGTAAATGCAATTATCTTAAATAGTAAAAATTTAATTGTTTTGAAACATATATAAAATTGAATCAGTACTATTTTTATTTTATTGTAATAAAATGTAATTATTTGGGATAACTATATAAAACACAGTACTGACCTATAGATAACTCTTAGAAATATTATAATATTGGTGATAGGGAAATAAAAAATTAATTTAATTTGAAAAATACTTAGTAGTAAAGGACAAAAACTGATCATTGTTTTAATGGAAATGTAATACATATAATGGTTTGATAATGTTTTCTCCTTTTTTTTGAAAATGTTATTTAAAGACTAAATTTTTAGACTATGAACTAGTGATATATAAATTTCAGGGTTATATATATATATATATATATGTTTTTGTTAAATATATAATATCATTTTGGTTTAATGTATTGTTGACTCAAATAGTTAGATATAGGTGTGCAATAGAGAATATAAAAATAAGTTACAATCATGCTATGGTAAATGTTTTTTTAAATGGTCAGTATTGACTAAGGAATGATTAGAGAATTTTCATTGCCTATGAATTAACGATAGATATAATATTACATGATATATTACAAATAATACTCATAGTAATAATAATGTCCCAAAATTAATTACTTGTGATTAATTGATATATGGATGGTAATGTTTATTTAAGGGGGAAGGGAGGTGATTCCCTAAAGTTATAGGATGCATATTTTCATTCTCAAACTTTACATATGTATGTTTAAATTATTATAAGTGTATTTTAATGGAATTGAAATTTATTATCAAATAAGGTATAACATATAATAATTTAACTACAAACACCTTATTCATTCATATGTCTAACTCTGTAAAATAGTCACAAAACAATATTTTATCAACCTGTCAATTATTACACAATATTGATAAAATACATCGAAAAAAATTTCATAAAAAAATATGGGAAATAGTTAGATAAAAATAAATTTAGCATGTCTTTGAAATCCAATGGATCATATTTAACCTATTGGATCCCCAATGGGAACAAAACCAAGAACAAAAGTGATATCCATGATAATAGAAATCCTTCTTCAATGACTATAATATGAAGGAATAACTATTCGTTAAAATGTTATGGTGGAATGAACAACTGATTATAGTCTATATATGAACAAAATATTATTATTAAAATATGGATAGTTCAAATATATTAAATAATAATATGATTTTGGAAAAACAATAGTTTTTTCAAATAACTGATTTGTACACTAATGTTAACTATTTTTAACTAGTAAATTTAAAATATTATTATTAAAATTGAAATAAAATATGTTGTTAAAATATTATAAATTTATAAATATAAGTACTATGAAAAAAATTATTTTAATTTTTAAAATAAGATGTAATTATTATATAAAATTTAACATAAAATTTTAACAATAATTTATTAGTAAAATTATATTTTGGAGTCTAAAATAATAATATAAATTTTAAATTATTAAATTTTAATTTATTTAATATAAATATACTCTTTTAAGGAAATATTATTTCTTATATAATGTATAAGTTATTGTAAAATATTAAATTAAGTATAACTAAAATATTCTTATATATGGACTAATATCATATGATCATTTATATTTGAAATGTATATAAACCACTATTAAGTACACACAAGGTTTAAAAACATCACATATTCAATAAAAGTTGTTTTTGGTTATATTTTATATTTTAGTCTTAAAACAATTATATATATCAAAATTAATATTAGTTAAAACTAACCAAATATTTTTATTATTATGTCAAAATTACAATAGAAATAATATTTTTATTTTTTAATGATAAAAAATTTTAGGTAAACAGTGAAAAATACCATTTTTACAAATAATATGATTTTCGTGAAACTATTAGTGCATAATTATCTATTATAAATTCACATAACTTTTTATATGACCAAATATTTATTTTATAATATATTTTATAATTATTCAAAATTAATATTTTAAATAATTTTGTATGGACCCAAGTAATAATAAACAAGAGTAAGTGTCTATATTATTACATTGGATGAACATAAAAGTCACCAAATCAGAAGGATTTACTAGTTTTGTAATATTGAAAAACTAGATTCAAAAACTAGTACTATATTACACTATAAATATAAAATACATAAAAACAGACATGATTCTCGCATTATTAACATTTATAATAACATCATTATTCATATCACTTTGAATGAAAAAAAATAATTAGTGAGAACAGATGACCAATAACATTAATGTACAGTGGATTTCATCCATAGTAAATATGAAATAATTAATATTTCATTGTAAATAAATTAATACACATTTCATTTAGTAAATAACTTGAGCATGGAATATAGTCATGGATTAAATAAATGTAGTAATTTCATGGATACAAATAATTCAATTCTCAAATAAGTAATGAATTTATGTATGAATTCATAATCTAAAAAATTATAATATCATTACCTATACGGCCTTTTTCCATGAAAATATAATTTATGGATAATTATAAACTACATAAAATTTTAATAATGAAAGCCAATTTGGATGTATTATGAAATATGTTGATGCATCGAGGGTATATCTATAACTTGCCCCCCCCCCAATAATTGCATGTCCAATGTATTAATCATTAATTTATTAAATAATATAATTTGTAATAAAATTACCTAATTTTTTTTCAGTAAGTCATATTGAATATAACTATTTCCTCATTCATTCAAATAACCTTCAATGAAAAATAATGTATGTTGAAATTGTGTACAATTTTAGAAATAAAGTTACCCATGATAAAAATAATATTGATATTTCAGCATGATTTAATTTATCATGAATGATGATAAAATTAATTTTAATATATCAATTGCATGTTAAAGACCACAAAATTGTTATAAGATAAATGATGACCATCAAATCATCATAAATTAATTTTTCTTAAAAAAATTTATCAATTGTAGAAAGAATCAAAATGGAATAAATAAATTTATAAATTCATTCATTAAATAGTTTTCATTATAAAACCATTGAAATACTTTTGAAGATGATACAGATTATAAAATGGTAAACATAGTATGAATTTTTTTTAACATTGTTAATGATAAAAAGAAGCAATCATTTAAGCATTATGTAATGAAATTTGAAAAGAACTATTAAAAACATTAGAAGGATTCCTTTTAAACAATAAAAATAGTAATTTAAAATATATATTTTCTATTATATATTATTTTTCTAATTATAAATTCAACTATTAAAATAATTTTGAAAAATATGGACATAGAATAAAAATATATATGATTAAAAGAGAAATAAAATCAACTCTTATGTTAAGCATTTAATTTATTGATTCATGTTCTTAATAAAGGAAATTTAGAATGAAATTATTCTAAATTCAATATATATTTTGAGGATGAAATAATATATATTTCATTTCAAGGATATTTTTTAACATTACTTAATTAAAATATATAATTAATCCTATATAATTAATATTTTAAAATAAATTATTATATATTTGGAAAATTTTAAATTGTATTCCATTCAGATAATATACATGAATTGGAACATTAATCATAATTAATCAATATGTATTCATTTTTAATAAATAAACTTTTAATCGCACACTCTAAAAAATAGGTATATAATAAAATTAAGTAAATTTGGAGTGGATATTGATATAAAATATCTAATAAAGATCATAATATAAGAATTAATAAATAATATGAATATATATAAAAATTTATGGTCCAAAATAAAGTTGAAAAAAATATAATATAATAAGATTTTATTCAATGAATAATTATTTCATAAAATAGTCAATAAATAAGTTATATTGTACAATAAAAAATTTGGATTAATGAAACCATTTTCCTGAAGTTCGACATTCACTGAAAGCTATTTTATACCTCATGTGTAATAAATTTCTATATATTAAACATTCACAATAGATACATATTAATATATAGTATAATATTTGTTTCATTTATAACACCATAACACCAACAATGAACAATATTTTATTACTATCATTTTTTCAGGAATTAGCTACTTCATTTTTCATATTAAGTTTGTTGTACAATTTTTCTCATTGTACATTGATTATTTTTATATCATATATATAATTTAAATCTTCATATATATATATATAATATTCATTTTATGAATATTTTTATTTAATATTAAAAAATTTATTATTGAAAATTTTATTAACATATCCATGGAGATGATAGGTTGTACACACATGTGAATGTTATTTTATCCTTTTAATGTGAGTAAAATCTATTTAATGATTATTCACACTTTTAGAATATCTCTTATATATAATATATAATATTTATTAGTAAAATCTATCCTTATTACCATCCATGTATACCTGAAATGGAAAACAGTCACATCACTTTATGGATGTCATATTGGACATGTAATCACAATTGATGTTATCCTTTCAAAAAATATTTTAATATAAGATGTTTTAAATGATGTTATAATTTTAAAAATATAATTTTTTGTTAAATATAATATATATTCGTTAGTTCTATTTTAATAACCATCAATGTAAAGATGTGATGATAATTGAAAGTCAAAATTTTAAGGAGTCGATATGTCATACATACACACCATCGATGTTTTCAAATTCTATTGAATGGAAAAGTCATGAAAATTTATAACATATTTTTACATTCTATTAATAATATAATCAAAAAAATTCTATTTATTTTGGAATGTTTCAATATTTATAATGATATAAAAGAAATTTCGATAAAATTACATTATATTTTGAAATGAATGGTAGTTTGAATCAAGGGATTCCTGGTATTAATTTTTTAAATTTTTTAAAGGGTCAGGTTTTTTTTTGAATAATATTCAATTATAAGGGAGATGCAATTTGGTGTTGCAGATGCACTTTGGAGAGTCTCTAATAAACAATGGACTATTAGGGTAAAAAAATTGCAGAGCTTGAGGTCATATGTTTCTACGAAATGTAATTTCATGTATGTCGTGTCTCCTTAAAGGCCATATTTTTAGAGCAACTTCAAATTTCATAATTTTTGTTCCATGGAGGTGTAGATGCATCAAATATCCCTGGTTTCTGAATTTTGTTTCTTCTGAAAAAAACTAATAGTTATAGCCTGATTCTATGGCCGTGACATATCCTGAACCCTAGTGAACCGATTATGGGGGACATATGTGGTGTGTTTCCAATAGGTTGGGATACCCGGAGGTGTTGTATATTGGTCTAGTTTAGCTGAATCATGGACCGGTTGTTCTCTACAAATATACACCATGGATTTGGGAAATGTGTCATGGTTTATGTTTTAATTCACAAAAATTCCTTTATTCTCCTTTATATATCATTTCTCACACTAATCATTCATATTATTTTTTCCCTTAATGTCTCCTTATAGGTGTTTTTTGTTCATTAAACTCAATTATTCTACGAGAAAAAATCTAGTGGAATCATTTTACTACTCTATAGTATGCTATCTCTCCACATATTGAGGTCCTCTAATTTTATTTATCACTCTCTATGAGAGAGATGATTCCAATGATAATGAATTATTTGATAAAAAAATTGCATTCTGTTTTTAGGGATTCTTCTATGGATATTATTCTCTATAATTCAACATTTTAGATCTTGTTATTATTGTTGCATCATTAGATTTTGTGATTAAACATACGTAGTTACATATAAATTCTTACTCAATTTAGAAATATAAACTATTTTTTTTATTGAAAATGTGTTTTTAAATGAATTTAAATCCTCATATTTTTTTCCATTTATGGGTGACTTTTAAATGGGAATGAAAATTATGAAATCCACCACCTTTAATGGAATTGAAATTGATGAATGGGTTTTAGAAAAATTATTGTTGTAATTTTAATTTCAATTGATTAAATTATTTTAGGATGATATTTCTGATAAATGGATCGAGAAAATATGATTCAAAATAGAGTGAATTGATGAAAATCTATAATGCTATTTTAAAATAATAAATATAGGTAATATATAAATTATGATTTTTTTGGAAATTATCAGTTATGACATATTTTTCCATCTTTGAATCAGTCACCTACTAATGCCCATGTGTTCATAGGTAGTTAGTATGTAATTCCAAAAATTGTGCTAGAATAAAACTACATATATATGGATTGAAGATGAATGATATGACATTAACATACTGCATCATTTTTTATGATATTGGAGTTATGTCCCCACAGGGTATGTTTATGGTATGTGTGCACATATTCATCCAAGATCAATGGTGAGTGGAGTGAATATATTATTACCGAAAACCAGGATTTCACTTATCAAATAACATGCTTTTTTGATATTTTTTATTCTTTTATTACATTCCATTGTTTATTTAATAGTTTAATTCATTCTAAAAAAATTATATAAATGTTTTATAGGAAATGATACTATGATCATCTTCTGATATATCTTCAATATTTTAATTGTAAAAACATGTTTTCCATGAAATATTTAAATAAAATTAATTGGATTCATTATTAATATAAATAATGTATGGTGTTTAAAATTTTAATATGGATTATAGAACTGTTGGAGATACCATACTGGGTTTATTAGCTCAAAATCTACATTTTTTTCAACCATTTGTAGAAAATTTAATGGGTCACTTTGAGGTGGTGGATGTTCTTTAACATTGGGACCATGAGTGATGGTGGTGGACCCCAGATATTCGATCCACCGATTTCTTTAGATTTATGATGTTTTATCTTGGAATATTTATATATCTTGATAATGTACTACTTTTGGATTTTTTTACAAACTATTAATTGCACCTTATATCTATGGATTGTTGTGAATACAGACTTATATCATTTATATTCATTTTTTTCTGTTTAAAAATTATTCCCCCATGATTGTTAATGATTATTGGTACATATCATAATTTTTGGTGAAACTGAATTCAATTCGGGCCATGATAGGACTGGTATGGAAGTGAACATACTATGGTATTTATATCATTATCATTTATCTATATCTATTTTTTGTGTGTTGAAACCCCAATCATGAATTCTAGTAAACAGAATTGATATTGATTTATCTCTTATTTTATTTTCTATTCATATTGCCTTTACATATATAATTTTTTTTCTACTGATGTTGGGTAACATCACCCCTCTGATAATAAATTTTAGCGGGTCACATGAGGAAGATACTTGTGAACATTATATAGATAATCCCTAACTAGATTAAAATATTTTCTATGTTGTGGTTAGTAAAATCCTTCCATTAGTATATGTGTAGGAACATGTCCCAATTTATTCTCTCATAGATAACCTAAAATGGATCAATCTATATATTTCTCTCAATAGTTATTTTATAATTCAATAGTATTCCAATGATAAATTTATCTTTAATAGGATGAAAATTTGATCAATAATATTATTATGCGTTTTGATTCTATGGAAACACTAGCAATTAAAATGACTAATTCTTCAACCTTTAATATTGAGCAGCCTAGCAGGAGATGGTTAAATTCTAGGGTAATAGAGAAAAAACATGAGGTATTATAGTGAAATAAATTTAGAGTTATATTAAATGATCATTTATATCCATATTCAATTGTGTTTGTCAAATCCATGAGCTTATCAACCCTCAATAGGATAAATAAGAATATGGCCAAGAATTTGAATCATTTTCCCAATATTAATCAATTTTTTCTTAAGGTGTCATCCAACATTGTGATAAAGTCATAGTGGTTCAACATGGGTCTATGACCTTTTATCTGGTAATAGTATTTCATGTGGTATATCACTCTATATGTGTATATACTAATAATATAATTGGTTCGTGAGCTTAAATTTATTGGTATGTAATGGTTGATGTTAGTTCATCATTCTACCAAGGGTTATTTAGTGAGATACGTCAATGGATACATGAAGCGTGATGAGTCTTGGGGGGTTCTAGATAGCATGTACTATCCAAACCTCATATAGTTCCTAGATAATTCCCTCTGATTTTTTTTTGTTTTCAAATGGTATGAATTATAAGTGTGTTTTTATTGAGGAACCAAATATCATGGTTTGTTCTAGTCTCTAAAAAATCCTAAAATACGTATTCTAATTTGTTCCTTCCATATGCAGTTGAATATGATCACTATCTTCCAAAAATAGTATGTAGTGTGAAATATTTTCATGAAATTTGGCATTCCAGTTATAGGAAACCAAAACGTAGCTTCTTCACACATAGGATGAATCTCTATTGGATGATGACGTTTCTTGAGTGACATTGAAAGGAACCATCAATATATAATATTCTATAATGGAATATTTTTTTAAATATTGGTCTATATCAATCATTTATATCTAACTATGCCATGATTTTAATTAAACATTTATTAAAGATATTTTCTTATGTATTGGATATTAACACACCCATCTGAACCCCAGGAGAGAAGGGTTGTTTGTATCCTGATTGTTTTTATCTTAATAATTGATTGATTTTACTTGTAATTTACTTGTTCTCATCATGAACACTCTTGGAATCATTTTCATGATGGATTGGATGATTGATTAGAAGTCTCAAATCATTTGATATATGTAGTGCATTTCATTTACATAGATTTTTGGGGTATGATGTGTATTTTATTTAGATTTGGACCTAAGAACTATTTGTGAAAAAACCATGTATTTCATAATTTTCAATGGTTATATAGTTGTTATCATTTAACTAAGAGTTATAATATTTTAGTGATCACGTTCCTCCATTTTTTATTTAGTATCTATATTTTTTCCTTCTAAATTCCCATGTTTTCCATCGATAATAGAATTCGGGTATTCTATTGACTTATCACCCACTTGTAATATTATTTTAATTACATATTACCATATATAAGTAGAAAAGTTGATTTCATTGAAGACATATTTGGATTATTTTATATCGAATGTTTCATATTGATAAGTGTATCACTATTGGAGTAACACATTTACTTTGTGATGAATTATGGTTTAATACATAACCTATTTGTAGATTATTTGGAAATCACATGATATATGGTTATGAATTTATATTTCTTACCAATTAATGATGCTCTACTTTAAATACATAATGGGTAAATGTTTTACCAGATGATTAATTATAATTTTTTTTATTAGAAGATGAGAATAAAGGAGTCTAATATTCAAAAATATACCATCTAGGAATAGCAATGACCATTACTTTAACCTTTATATACAATTATATCATACAAATTTCCTTTTAGACATTATTCATTTGATGAATTTAGTTTTTAAGGAGTATATTGGCTAATTCATTTTTTTATTTTTGGATAATATACTAGATTACTCATAGACAAAGGGGAATAATGTGAATCCTTTGGGAATGGTTCTATTCATCTTGAAAGACCATAGACATTATTTGATGAATTCGAAATGTAATTTCCATATTTAGGAGGTTATTTTAATGGGACTTGTGTTCCCAAAATATTATATTTTTATTCTTCCTTATAATATGAGATATATTATGGAATGAGAGTAAATGAATAATGTTTTTTGGATTCAATTTGTCTTCGGTTTAGTGGGATATTGCTGTAGTATCATTATAGATTTCTCAATGATGGATTCTGTGATGACTGGTACTATTTTGAAATTACTAATGTTCATTTTTTAAGTTAAATTTCATATATCATTTGATTAATTGAAATATTTTTTAAATTGTTCACCAGTGTAATATTTTCCTGAGGTTATGAAGAGATATATATTTTTCTATGAGGTATCATGTTTGGTATTGGACAATGTCTTTATATAGGGTGATCAGGTGGTAACCTGTGGATCCTGAAATAATAGTCCACATGAAATTAATTATTGGTCCAATGGTCTTGAACTCACAATTGTGATTCATTTTATTATTAGTTGGTGAAAATACTATTTTGGGGATTGGTTTTATGTTAATTCTAACCACAAAATATTGAGTTATAACCTCTCTTAATAATATGTTCACCTATGATAGAGGATTTGGGAGGATTACTAGCAATATATCAATTTCAACATTTTATAAAAACATGTTAAGTTGAAATTAAATGTTGATTCCATGAATAAGAAACTCTCATCCATATAATTTAAATAAATATCATAAGAGTGTAAAATTAAAGATGAATTTACCATATAAAATTTAGGAGTTAATTATATTAAATACGAGGTTGTTTTGGTGACTATGTACTTGACCTCCTTTGGTTTTATAAATATTTTTTTGGAGAAGCATATTGATGGTGGGTTTGACTGAATTATGAACTCTCATTAATGCGGGGAGGCTATTATTGACAATATCTTTAATTAGAGAGTATCATACTTTACTATAATGTGTATGTTTTTCATTTTCATATGAGAAATGCTTCTTGGGATATTTCCATAATCCATAATTGGAGGTTCAAACTGTAAAAAAAATGTAATATGATATGTGGTGAAAATATTGGTTTCTATGTATGATATGAGACATCTTTGACATTGTATCCCATTATTATACCTTCTGATGTGTCAACGATGGGCACCATAGACCTTCCTGTTTTCTTTACCCAATTCCATTACCAACATGGAAGTTTGAAGATATTCATTGGGAAATTTTTGTTGGTTTAATGCATACCACAAGAGGGTATAATGTGACATCGATGGTGATTTGAAAAGCTATCCAAAATAGATAAATTTAAACCCATTAAATATATAACAAGTGTTGAGGACCTCAAACATATCAACATGAAATAGATTGAAGGATTTAACACATTTAAATATGTTATGATCAATGATAAGGATCCATATTTTAGTTATAATATAGATAGAGGCCTCTACGAGTTAATTTCATCCCATTTATAATAGATTATGATATATCATCTATATATTTACAATATAATATGGGGATCTATATATGTTCTCCAGGGAAATAAATTTTATTGTGTTCTTTGCATTTTATGATGTTAGGTTGAAAATTTTGGACATTTTGATAATTGAAATAACAACTTATACCTGTACACTATCAGAATATAAAATTTTAAGGACTTGTATGGTTATATTTGTAGATATATATTCTTTGGTTCAGATATTAGAGAAATTTCATTTACTAGACCTAGTTTGTTCTTATTTGAGGTAGTGAATATTATGTTTATTAATAGATAATGGTGATGAAACAGAACCAGTATAAATCCTATGATAATCTCCATCAGCCATCTTTGGGGTTTTAAATTATTTCCCAGAATATTTAGAGAGTTCGACATATGTTTGGTCACATATGTCATAGAGAAAAATGAAAAAATAACGAAACTTTTTTGGGTCTTTATCAAATTGTTTAGCGACCAGATAAATTTTAAAATTTTTAGTAACTTCCAAAATATTTTTATTCAATAAATAGTGTGTTTCATTCATGAAAGTAGAAAATATACATATATTAACATTCCTATGTTCTAATATAATATTTCCTTGATGTTGTTTATAATTTTTCCATCACTAAGAATCTAGGAAGGATTGTTGAAATTGACAAAAATAGTCTTTATGGGATGATAATACCTTTTATCATTATTTTATGGAAACAGAATTCTAATTGTCATATGATGTTGTGTCATGATTCATTAATTAGATATAATTAGTTGCATCTCTTTGATATGGAATATTTTTTAATGGATTTCTAGAGATAGATTTTTTTGGTGCTATGCTTGTAACATCCCTTCACATTCATCCAGTATTTAGTATATATATTTTACTCCAATTTTTTTGTGTCCCATTAATAATTTTCAAGGATGGTGATAATTTATATATGAAAAATACTAAATATTTTGGGATGTATTTTTATTTTAAATATTGGATTCCAGGTATAAATGTGTTAATTTTTTTAAAGGTAATGTTTATCTTTGGGTTTTTTATTTTCGCATTGAGTTACACCATGGTATAAAGGATGTTCCATAGAGAGTCCCTACTACACTATAAAACTCTAGTATATGATGAAGGTGATCATAAGGTCAACTCGGGATATTTAATAGGTGGTTTTCTACACCATGGATCCCTGTAGGATTGTTTGGATAACTACTTCTGATTTCGTCATTGTTTCACAATGGTCATCTCGATACACCATAGGGCCCAGGATTGTTCTTTTCGGGGATTCCTCCAAATCATGTAACACTATGACATGAGGATATAATTAATCTAGGTATATACCCTAGTTTTATAATAGAAATAGAGGTATATGAATTCTTTAGGAGGCTAGTAGACTAGGTGGTTTTGAGGCGTGATATAGGTTGGTAGTGTTCCAGTTTGGTTGTTGTCATCACTTAGTTGTTGTTTCCCTATGAGTTATGGAATGTTTTATATTTTTATTGAAATAAATTACATGATCCCTATTTTATATTTAATTTATCTATAATTTCATTCAATATTTGTTCCCTTGTAAAGGCCCCTGATATTATTTTTTACACCTATGAACTATATTTTTTTAGGATAAAGGCTCTGATGGAATCTTCTAATTCATATTCTATATGTGATATAACATTTTTTGGAATACACTATTTTATATTCTCCTCATATCAATTTTCATTTAATCCTTATGATAATGATTGGTTGTTTGAATGTTCTTATTGATGGCGTTTCTTGAGATTCCTTCGTGAAACTCATTCATCTTCATCCATCAATGATGATCATATTATGAGTGTTGTGTCATTTTATTATATAGTTAATGGTACGTGGTTCTGAATTAATTATACCTAAAATTTATATATGATATTTATTAATTTAATTTAAATTATTTTTTAATTTTTAAAATTTGATTTTTGAAATGATTGTTAAATGATCTTTGAAACGTAACAGAAATAATGTATGACCACAAAATTAAATGTAATTAAAATATTTGAGAGGAATTGAGAAAATTGGGGGCTTTATTTGGAAATTTATATGATGAAATGATTTGAGGATAAACCTTTTGAAAAATAGATTAAATTGAAATATATTATGATGAATAATGAATTGATTAAAAATGATTTTGTTTTGAAACTAGAATGGAATATTGAAATATAATATTGGGAATTTGTATTTTTATCCGATTTGAAATTATTAATTTTCCAATGGTTGATAAAAGGATTTCTTGTCGAACTTGTGAGACAAGTTATTTAGTAGGTAATTTGGATAATCACACTACATTATTACCTCCTAGAAATGTATGAACTATAATTCCTTGACCCCAATTACCAAGAGTCGGTTCATTATTACATCACATTGGCACGATACAAGGAATAATGTCCTGGTAGATCGATCAGTTTAGTATTAATTGGAAGTACCAGATACATTCTTAAGTTTTGCATTACATCATGAAATAATAACCTCAACAAAATTTTTCCCCTTTTAAACACACTTATACCCTATGCCTATCCCTACAGGTCAACCATAAAATACTTCTTCACATCCTGGGAAAAATAAAACATAGAAATGGGTAAGCTCAGATGATTTGTAAGGATTAAAATATAGAAGAAGATTTCATAAATAAGCATAAACATTTAAGGAAATGTATAAGACTAAAACAGATGCCTTTTAAACATTAACTTCAGCATAACATGGCGATGATAAAACAAATAATACCATTTACTTATTTATATGGATATTCTACTAGTCTAATAACTACATGAAATATCAATAGCATCTTTCATAATGATGGAATGCATAATGGCAGACTTCGTTACCATAATGTCAAGGACTTGTGCCAATACTAAAAATAATAATTTATAAAGTCCTTGTGATAATACACTAGTTTGTCTCATGAGGAATCTTGATGCATCATGGAGCTATAGATGGCTCCACCCGTAACTTACTAAGTCCATTGCATTCATCATATGAAATGGTTTAAACATAACTTAAACATTCGTATTAAAATTAGGATACAAAATCTCAAAACTTTATCCATAAACAATTAATGGTATAAAAAATAACACATCCACAATCAAACATATCACATAATCTTTAATACAATATAGAATATTTGTATCATAATAAATAAACTTCAAAAAAGTTTAAAATCCATCAAACAATGTTGACATTTATGAAAATGATTTGTAAAAATCTTTGAGAAAAATATCCCTATATCATGAAAACGTTTAAAAGTTAAAAAATTTATAATGGAAGACATTTAAAGTCATTTTTGAATCCATCTATCCCATACCACATTGAAACTTTTGAAAGGAATTAACATTTTAAAAACATTCATGTCCTTATAAATAAATCCATAAAAACCATATTGAAAACATGGACATTAATGAAAATGATTTATAAGAATAAATATTTAAAACATTTAAAATGATTTTTAGTAAAAAAATCCCTAAAAAATAAACCATTCTAAAACACTTTTGTGAAAGATGGACATGGATAATAAATATGTCCTACTAGATACACACATAAAAACAACCTCGGATAACAAAGAGATTGTAAAATTAACCACTAACTTGTAATTTCCATTGGTGGAGGGTACATTAAACCTCCTGTATAATGAACATAGTATATTATTAAATTATAAAAGAACCATATTAATATTATTTATTTAATACCCGATTTATTTGTGACTGTATACAACCCATTTAATAATGATTTCCATGTTAAATTAACATTTTGGGTAATATTCTCTTTCTTTATCTTACATGTTTTAACAATTTATTCTAGAACATATCATGTAGATCATTATTTAAATACATCCATAATATATACATAAATTTATATATAATATATATTTTTAAAATTAATATTTATAATAGATAGATATATAAAATGGAAGCCACAGTTTATAGAGATTGTAGGCCATACGTACACATAAATGATTTTTCTGTTTTCATATCGTATTGAACAGAAGTAAGTGAATAATATATATATATATAATTAAACACATATATCTATATTAAGTATCATTATTAGGTGATATATTTTATACTTATAAATATTATATATTTTTCTAATAAATATTGAATGGTGAACGTGGGAATGAATCTCATCCGGTCGTGGAGAAGGTAATCAGTACATGCGCATGAGCGAAAATATAATTATATTGATGGTGAAATAATATGTAATTAGATGTTATATCATATATACAGAATCCTTAACATGTTATATTTATTATTTACAACATTTATTCTCATTATTATACCCATCCAAGTAATGATGTGTTTGAATATCAAGCAACACCACGACGTAGAGACTATAAGCCGTACATACGCACCTATGGGGGCATTGTCATTTATAGGATGGATAGAATAATGAATATTGTTTGAAAATACTTATAATAACATCACTGTATGTTTGATGTACTGGAGTTATTATTTTGGTAGGTAAACAATAGGGAATGAGGCATTTGAAGAAGAAAAGAACTTGAAAGAGAGTGGTGAAATTATTACCTCTTATTCGGGTGTTTTCTTTTGAGTAGATCAAAAGTGATCCATAAGATGGATTTATGATAAAATTAAGGACTCTAGGTAGATATGAGGGAATTTTAAAGGTTATTTGGGTAGGTTTTGGCTGATCCCAATGGGTTTGGAGGTGATATTTTGAGATAAGGGGAAGTTCTCTTTTAAAAGAGGGGTGAGGGTATCTTTTGGAAAAGATTAAAATATTAATTTATTAAACAATAATAATCGGTTTATAATGGCTCAAAATGAATTCATTTCGTGTATTAGGTGGTTATGGGTTGAATTACTTGCAACCAATATGTTTTAGACAAGTTTAGGTTACCATTTTATCCTTATCTTTGAGATTAAACTCTTAGTTAAATAGTTTAACATTTACTGTGTCTTCTTGTATTCTTACACAATATTTGTTAATAAACTTACTATAAAACCCAAGAGTAACTCAAGTGGTTCATTAATGTCATATATAATATTATTTAAGCCCTTTGGACGAACCTTAAATTTTTAGGAATATTATATCACCCAGTAATATAGAATTTTGTTTAAAAATTAATTGATGTCAATTTTGACACTATTTGGGTTTATATTTTTGTAAAAGTCAGAACAACCTTATCACTTATAAAAAATTTATATAATAAACCATAACATGTCATATTAGCCTATAAAATTTTTTTATGTCCTAAAAACTTTGAAATTATATTTATTTTAATATTTATAATACCATTTATTTGACCTTTTCATTAATAAGGTAATTACTACATCATCATTATGTCATAAATAAATTGAATTATTTAATGTCTAAAAATTATAAATAAATTACAATTATGTAGGAAATATTTTTATCTTTCTAATTAATATTTTTAGTCGAATTTAACTTATGTATAACCCTATATTAAAAATGGTATACTTAATAAACATTGAATTTACACATTTAACTCTTTTTCAAATAAAATAATAAAAAATGTCCTAATATAATCAAAGTGGACCTAAAAGATCATATATTATTCATAAGGTTAGTTACGGTCGAAATACGTATAGTCAATAGAATTAGGACATGTTTTAGGGTAATTATAATATAATTGTTATCTTTAATTACCCTATTTACTTTTAACCATGGTAAATAAAAGTCAAAAGTTACTATTCAACAAAAATTATTTTATTCTTATTAAACAACATTTTACTTAATAATATATCTACAACATTTCAATCAAGAAATCATATATTGTTGAAAACATATATATTTAATCCCATTAATTTTTTTATTCAAATTGAAATGAAATTTTTTAATTATTATGCAGTAATTTATGGAACATATGGTTATACCCTACTTTTAGTTATAACTCAAACCCCATCTTTTCTATCGATCGTTTGTAGATATATTTACACACTGTCGAATAAAAATTAAAGAACCACTTGGTGGTAGTTTATGTTCTTTATCACAATGATCCTAAGTAATATAGGTGATCAGTGGATATTTGATCCACCTATTTCACTATATTTATTAACTTTAATCATTTAGAATATATTTCCATTAATATTGTACTGTGTGTGAAGTTTTTACCTATTAATATGGTTCCTTATCCATTTATAGGATTGATAATCCTAAAAAGTATATTTTACAATCTACAATTTTTTTAAAATCTTCCCCTCATTATTCTTCTTCGATGTTATTTTCCAGTCTCATCTTCATGGGGATTATGAACTCCCTTATGTCCATTATAGGACTTTCTTAGGAATGAGAATACGAGGGTATCATATATGGTTCATGGAAAAATGGTTTCCCCATAATCATAATAATAATTTAGTATAGTAATGACACTAAATAGCTTATTTTAGAATGGATACCCTACATTTAATAGAGGTGGAAGGTAAAATAAAATTTAAAGTACATAGTTATGAGTTATACATCATTATTGAGAGACAACTTTTATATTAACACTTTACACTTGAATGTATGTTCTTTTTGTCATGAATGGAAATATATGACTTCGAAAAGAATGATATAATTGTTTTATGATATGGCCTAGTTGAGATATAAGGGTTTTGAAGAGTGAATATGATTTGAGTGTTTGTATCTGTATATATGGTAAGGAATAGGAAAACCTTGAATATCATAAATTAATAAATAATATAAAATTTTTAATCATGTCATATGGCACCAATGCACCCCAAATTCGATTCTATGATGTGATAAGGTAAAAATATACTCAATAAAAACATCTAGATATGTATTGAATAAATTTAGAAGTTGAACCACTGTAAACCCATTTAAACATTAACATTTATACAATATATTTTTAAAACGAAAACATAAATATATAACATGATTTAAATTAGAACATATTATTTTTTCGTATAGTTTTTATAAAAAAAAATTATTTTCATTTTATCAAATAGAATGTTACACCCATGGATTCTAATATAATATTATTATTTTACCTATCATCATGGACACAGAAAACCAATATTATACTAAATTACAAAACCATAGAGATTATAATTTTTTTTATAGTTTAATCTCTTTGATATCTTAAGTAACACGCAACCACTACTTTAAAAGAAAGGTAATTTATTATGACATTATAAAATAGTCATTAAATAATATGGAATGAATATGGCCAAAACTTTTATGAAGTTTTTGGAAAATAATTGATTGCAATTACAATAAGTTTCATTCAATAGAAAACAATATATCTTCAACAAAAATAATATATTCCTGAAATAAATATTATTCTAACTAGATACAAAAATTTTAATAATTATTTTTACCACTTTATGAAATTATTTTTGATAAAACTATATTAATTTTTCAAATAAAAACATTAATATTTTCTAATGATGTTTTTTAAATTTTTTTGTGAATTTTGTTTGATGAATTTTTAAAAATACAGGATTCTGACAAAAAATAGCACTAATTTTAAATAATTTGTTTTGTAAAATTAAAATTTTAAAAATATTTACATTAAAATTAGTTCAATTTTATATCAATTAATCTAATTTTTGTCATCATAATAATTTTCAAATTGAATTCTTATATAAAAAGTGTGTAAAATTTTGATCATAAACTCTTTAAAATCCAACATTCTCATCATGTTTGGGGGATTAATTTTAAATTAATGATTTTTTTATTATGAATGTAATTTTTTAAAATTGGATTCCATATTTGGAATAAAAATATAATATATAATAAATTTGGTTGAATATAATTTTTTACCATCATAAATAATAAAAAAACATAAAAATTAATTACCACGGTTACTGTAAAAATGGGTTATGATGTGGTTAAACTAAAATGATAAGGGTTATAATGACATACCAACAAGAAAAAACATCATTTATAAACATATTTCATATTATACCTATTATTTTATAATATATATAAATTTAAATTCCTTTTTAATTTTAATAAATTTAGAAATTTTTATTCAATTGGGAAATTTCATTATACTTTCCAGGTGGAATCTCTTTCCCCACTTATAATAGGGTCACTCCCTCCACTCAATTATTTACAGATAAAAATATATTTTCCTATTCCAAACCTTGGAATATTCTCTCCCCCATATCCTTATTCACATTAATGATCAAATAGTCCTCCCAAAACCACATCATGGGGTTCCTTAAGGGGAGATATAAGGGAGGGTTATCTTATAAATGGTAATTATGATAAAAAATAATGTTTGGTTTATTTATTATTTTGTCATGTTAATTTACATCATATTATCTACCCAAGGTGACGTTGGTATGAGTTTGGGGAAAAATGAATAAAGGTTTATTTGGTGAAAAGAATTTTTCTGTTATTGTAGAGACCTTCATGATACCATCATTATTTCGACCTAATATGTGTCATTGTCCATTAGGGGGAATTGGATTAACCCCACAAGGACTAGAAAATTTGTCCCATCTGCATTAAAAATGATGTTCCACAGTCAAATTGTCTTAGTTTCTGCTTTCACGGGGTTATGTATTTTTGTAAATGTTCTTACTAGTATTTAACTTCCTCATATGGTCTCCAACAAGTTTGATCATAGATCCAGAAACACCTAGTGTCCCTGGTATCTAAAATTCATGGACATACATTCCAATGTCAGGTACTCATTGGATGAAGATTTGGCCAACAAATATTAATGTCTCCATTTGTCGATAGGATGGGATTTCAGGCTCACCACACATTTTTGGAAAGAATAATTCCATATCCTAGGACACCATTATAGATTTATGTAATGTTAATATGTTCATGAATACTCAGTTCATTTTTAAAGAATGTATCCACGGGATAACCCTAGGTTGTAGGATCATCATGGATATACATTGAATCGGTTCTATGGAGGCAATGCTAACTAATGAAATACAATAAATAACCTTTTAGTTTATCGAGTTCAATGAGGGACATAAGGTGGTTTGATATTGGGGTCGGATCCATTAGATGAGGATCCTACATATCATTTTGAGAGGAATCAGAGCCCAGAAAGTTTGGATAGCAATGTAATTGGTCCTAATAGGAGGTCCATTTTTTGGGGGCATGATGGGGTGGACCCATTTGGAAAAGAACCTCTTGGAGCAAGGGCCTTTCAGAAGTATTCCTACATGGCATGGCTTAAATAGGAATCAGAGTTCTCATTGTTCAAGATGGGTGAGGCTTACACATGGATGTTCATTGATTGAGGAGAGTTGAATTTGTAAATACTTTTGGGATGGGAAACCCTTTGAGTTCAGGCCTTCATGATGGAATCCTATGTATGATGGTTTGAATTTGAATGAATGTTGTCGTAGTTCACTATAGGTGGGTCTAACTCATGGAAGGTGTGCATTTTAGGGGACATGATTGGGTGTACCCTTTTGGAGGGGCACCCCTTTAAACCTAGGAATTCAAGAAGGTTTCCAATGTATCTTGGTTTGAATAGGAATAAACGTTATCATAGTTCATTATTGGGGGGTCTTACGTAAAAAAGATTACCATTTGAGGGGACATGATTGGGTGGAACCTTATTGGAAGGCCACCCATTTGAGCTTGGGCTTTCTAGTAGTTACGCTACATTTCCCATATTAAACATGAATCAGATTTCTCATAGTTCATTGTGGGTGGTATGTTGGATGTTTTAATTATCACAAATCTATAATCCCACATGATTCATACTCAGTGTGACAAATTAGAGGATGCGAGAGAATCCACAAACCACACATCATATATCCCACCGATGGAAGAGGTTGGGCCTATGACAGAAGAAGCTGAGGAGATGGTGGTCAAGGGTGCAGAGCGATGAACCCTTCAATGCTGGATGACATTGGTGGTCATGTGGCTCAGATCGAGCATGTTTAGGGAAATACCACACTAGGATATCCCAAGAATGTGCTCAGGGAAAGAAGAGGAGTGTCACTTCTCGTCAAGAGGAGAACATAGAATGACTACTTCGACTAATAAATGTTCCTCATTGAATGGAAATGAATGTGATCATCCATAATCCCTAGAACTTGTAGATTTATCTCAGAATCCCAAAGTTGGTCCCTAGGTAACCATTAGAATACATAATTACTGATATCACGGGAGTCCAAAACACAATAGGGATAGCCTTCATGACTCAGCTTACCATGGTATTGTAGACTAAGAGGGGTGCACTGATGAATCTGATGATCTGATCATATCGGCCCTGTAGCTTTAGATGAGGCTTTGGTCTGATGTCGACAGACTGGTTCACAAAAAGCTATGGAAAACTTGTTGGTAATTGAGGGTTGAAATTGCAGTTGAAGGTAAATACCCCAAAAAATGACATATTTCATGTAATATTTTCTCACACATGATGTGGGAGGCCATACATACCAAAGTTCTATAAGGATATGGGTAGTCCATGTCCCGAAGCAGTACATGGACTTATGCGTGGACCAAAAGGAACTAATGTTGTATGCAGTACTGGATGCGGTCTACTACACCTCTTTGGGTTACATCCACGTACTGATGTAGTACACTGTGTGGGGTTAGATCTGCATAGCGATGAACTATGCAGTGTGCCATACCGAAGGAGGGTCATGGAACATGTGGTTTGCGGGGAGCTCATCCATGAGAAATTATATGGTTTGCGGTGACACTAATTAGATTCCATTTTCACTGATTGTTATTAAGATCTTTATTTTTATGGTTCATGGCTACTTATACCTATGGAAGCATGAATCTTTGTTTGAACTTCATCGATGATTCAAAACCAAAGTTGGAATCCCCACCAAATTTTTTCATCTATCCTCTAGGGTCTCCATTGTGATATCATCGACCATCCTCTAATTCTTCTTCTTATTCATCATTTATAGAGAATTGGGAAAATCATATTTGTGTTCATACGATGCCATTTGAGGAATCACATTAAGGTATTTCAGAACCCAGGGAAAGACTAATGAACTCGGGTATTCAGAGTCTATGTTTCTCTATTCCTAGTTCGTGGAACCCTACCATCATTCTTCTTCCAAAAACTACTGAGTTCATGGGATGGTATGCATATGGAATCCTCGTGATTGATTTTACCCATGATGTGGTTCGTAGTCTCCTAGGATTCTCAGAAACTTCCACATATTGCATATCATCATAGCTACTTCCATGTTAATATGGTCTATAGTTCATGCATTCTGAGAACCTTTCTCGGTGATGGAACACTGATCACAATGAACTCTTCAAAATTTCAATTTTATCAATTTTCATCAGATGTTTTCAATTCAATTATCATCCATCTACCATGATGGAAAAATATGTATGTTATATTCCTTATTCAAATTGATTGGAGTAGTGTTTAATTCCATATGTGAAGTTTTCTAGACCCTAAAAATGCAACCATTGGAATGGTTTTTGTTCAGAACGAAGGGTAAGCTATTCTAATGTAGAAGTGTTCATGAACTGAAGTGGTTTGCAGTAGAACAGATAGGTCTAGTAGGAGGGGACCAAAACTATTTATATGGGCCTAGTTAATTTGTCGTTTATCATTTCTCATCGATAAAAGTTCTATCGATCTCCCCTTGGTTTCCTCTACATCAACATATCATCTCCTTTACGAAATTAGCATTCACGAACCACCTAGTACGTGTCATGTACCAAAACCATCATAATAGTTTTTTCACGCGAACAAAATTTAGGGTTTCAAAAAATGCTCTGTGGGATTTAAATCTAATGTACAAACATCCATGTAGGATAAAGCTACATGATTTACATGATCCTAACACCAATCATAAACCAGAAATATAAACATTAAGCTTTATTAAATCGAACGTAAAATCTTAATCATCATTTTTTGAATATTATCGTGGAGAGGACATAGTTCGTGGTTTCTTCCTTCCATGATCCCCACAATTTTCTGGCCAATGATCCTTAGTCCAAAGCCTAACACGAATTTCTCATAAAGTAGTTATACGTGGTATATAGCTTATGCGTAGCATTGTAGTATATGGTAAATGGATTCTACATACTCTTTAGTATAACTAAAATGGTTTCAACATACCATTTCCAAGAGAAGTACAAGGATCCCCATGTGAACTCTCTTTTATTCCCCTTGGCCATTTATTTTTCCCTAAACAAACAATTTTCACATTGGACAGACTTTTTGTGGGATTTTAGATATTTATATGCAGTTTATAACAGATGTTCCAAAAACCACGATAGAAATGACCAAGATGACATAAGCCATGGTAGAGTACACTAAGGACCATCATCGATCATCCATTGTTCCTTGAGGTATCTTCTTACGATATCTACTTACACCAAAGCGTAACGATTAACCATTTATCATTCAGTTTCTTCTTTACGTCTTTTGTCTTCTTGATAATGTTCCTTTTCCATAAGTTGACAATAATAATCCCTTAATTATCATAGAATCACTCATGGGTGAAATCGAGAAAATATTTCCACAAAAGGAGAAATCATATCTACTCTTATTCATGAGAATTTATTCATACTATAATTCGAGTCATGGAACCAGATAAACATTAGTTATCGTAGAACTTATTTTAGACTAATCACCCAGGAGTACCCCTCCATTGTCAACATTTCCAAAGAAAACCCTAATGGAGGGTAGAGAAATAAATTGGACCTTTGAGATAGAGGATTCTTTTTCTAATGAATGGGATTGTCCATTATGGGTAAATCATATCTTTTTGGAGTCTCTAAATCAGTTGGAAGTGGGGAACTTATGTCACACAGCTTTGGTCTCCAATCTTGTAGTTTTCTCTCCATGAAAAATCCAACATGAACTGGTGATCCACTACTGTTCATGTTCTAGTACATCCCATTTATTGAATTGAATATTGGGGATCAACTTATTGGACATACACCAGATCAGAGGACTCCACATTCTTGGAAACATTTATTGTGAATTTCTTCCGGCAGACAGTACTTAGACAATACCAACCATGAGTCCTAGTTCATGAGGAGACTGGTGGTCATAGAAGAGGAACTACATGATCACTCCCTCCAAGATTACTCTTTTATCCTATTAGAGGATTAGATAGAGTCATTTCTCTAGGTTAGTTTCCCTAGGATGAGAAACTTATGTAGTTATAATCATCCAATCAGTCAGTCTTGAGAAATTCAAGGGTTATATTGCACCACCCTCGAAGCGGGACTATATTCATCTTGGGGATATGAAGTTCAACTGGACTTGTCACCTAAGATTAAATAAAAGGATTTTTTTTCATGTTTCTAAGTGTCTGGATATTTTTAACCCATGACATATTTACCAGGTTCTGAGTTTGTACTCTGATGATGGTGGCTATACTTGGAAAGGGTCAACCAAATAATCTGGCCATTCCAACTCTTGCATGAATTTATGAGTTGATGGTGTAGATACAACAAGGTAAATCTCAACATCATCCTAGAAGGCCGTTTAAATTTTTATATTGGTAGATAGTAGAACATTTTTTCAGCTATGAATATCAACACACTACAATATGTCCTCATTCAGACATTCACCCTACCCTTCTCAATATCGTTGTTGTTCTTCCTTTGACATTAAGCATTAGTGATGTAACTGAACTGCTGAATGATGGTTTCAGATTTTTTATAATGCCATACCCTACACCTAATTGGATAATAATTGGTGATAGAAGTGGTTATTTAGAGGATCACTCATCTGTCATTACGCTTTGTGATGGGATGCTAACTGCTCACATAGATCGAGTTGTTATTTGTGAGACATACCTTCCCTACAAGTTTTCCATACAGTTTGGGTTCCATCAATAGCCATCACATCTTCCTTCCATTCAATTGAGGGGAGAATCCCATTAAACAATTATTCACTAGTTATGGATCATAGTGATGCAAGAAGGTCCACCACAAAGAAGATTATGGATAACATGATAGGATAAACTTTTATATCACTAAAATATGCCCAATTGTGGGTGGACTATTACCTTGACATGGTGCTGGGGAGGCAAATTCGACAGGTCAAAAATTCATTAATCATCCTCCAACCCACCTTGACCCCAACTCCCATGCCCTCTATATCTATTATTATGGTTACTGTGATGGCTACAACATATACTGTATTTCATTTGGTTAGAATATTCTCATTCCATCATTATATTTCTCTAGAAGGGGATAAATCATTGTGGCCTATCTAGGAAGGGAGTGATTCAGACTACTCGCCTCCTATAAAAACCATTCATAGCCCTAATGAGTCTGACCCTAGTATGGTGTTATCTGATATCCCAAAACTCATTATCAATCCCACATGTCAAGATCCAAGGGTAGAACAATTAGTGGGGAGGGAGAGACCTCTTTCCGGGGTAACCTATCTTAAGCCTCTTTCCACTGTCATAATGATTCTTCCATCTTATATTCCCATTGTGGTGCGAGAGGACCAAGGCCCTAGTGCTGTAGGGAGGCACTAGGCAGTGTGAAAACTGGAATGGCATCAGTTACGCACCTTCATCATGGGGAGACCTCTAGATATCTTTACTGATGAAATGGACAACTTCTAGTCAATCTTTCTTGAATTTGGATTGAGTGGATTTGATTAGAAGCATAAAAACATTCTTATCTAGGAGATTGTCATAGTCCATGAACACCTTGATTAATGTGAGGAAAAACTCACCAGATTCAATTATATCTATCATTATGTAATAACATTCATAGATGTTTCCATGTAACTCAATCACCTGACCACTAAGGACGTGAATCCTAATGATTTGTTGATTTCTAAAATAGAAAAGATACAAGAATTAGAGGATCATGTGGCGAGGTTGAAGGGTCAACTAGCCTCCTCGAGTCCAATTATGAAGCTGTCTAGGAAAAAGGGTCGCACATTAATATCATCATGGAATGCATGTGTCATATATTAAAATTTGAGGTTGAATAGGGAGAAACATTACAGATAACTCTAGACATCCCAAGGCAGTATCTTGCCATTTTTTTTTGTAAAGGGCTATCCGATCATCATTAAAAATTTCCCAAACTCTGATTTACTCATTTTGTTTTTATACTATAGAGAGTCTCTAACTGGGGATGTTCCTCCATTGTTTTTTGATCATAATAGAACAACTTTATTATTTCAATGCTTCATCCTTCCCTTTTCACGATAATATCTATTAATCACAATTAACAATATAAATATTGTTTTTATCAGGTAGTAATCATAAATTGTGATTTGGAAATGGTAAATTGAAATTATCGAATCATGATCTAATTTTTTCCTAAGACATGGGACACAACGAGCGCAGTTCAACTATTGCTGGTGTTTTATGGAAAACATGATGAAATTTTTCATCTATTCCATTATTACCATATTTTTTCCCATCCCAGTTTGTTAAGGGACTAGCACATATAACATGTATTTTTCTTCGGCATCCCTTTTCAGTTTTTCAACCAATCATGATTTATTTCTCTTTTGAGTTTTGGTTTTCTTGAAATTTATTTCAGAACAAAACAGTATATTGGATTAACTAGTTGGTACTCAACATTGATCTATGGGTTCTCTTTGAGGTTTTTTAATCTTGAAAGTACTTCATATTTTTCACTAGTGGTTTATAGTTCTACCAAACCAATTTATTACTGATGTTTTGGGTCTAAAAGATTTGACCACTCTTGATGGGGATGGAGCCCAAATTTTTAATTCATCATCTAGAAATGTACTAATAATCTCAAACATGAATGAGGAATTTTTCATTCTTCTAAAAATGTGGTTTTTGGATGTTTATGAGGCTTGGGATCCATTTTTGGCACACATAGGTATGAGGGAACTCTCATAGGGATGAAATTTTCTTTTTTTAGCCGTCATGTAGGACACATATATAGAGACACCAGGGAATGATGTGAATTACTAAACAAATGTGTCTATGGGACACATGACTTCTATTTCTGATCATCTGGGAGATTTATAACACTTTCGAATAGATTTGAGATTGGGAGCCATAGGGGGAGGCCTATCTGAGGGGTGATGTCTATAATTATTAGGGTTATTTGTATCAGCATTGAATGATAAATTTCACCCACATGACTTTATATTTTGTAAGGGGGAGATGGTAAATAGTAAAGTTTAATGTCATACTACAAGGAATCATCAAACCTAATGTGGGAGATCATTATTATTTAACCAAGTAAGAGTAAATGATTTATTATTTCAAATATAAATGATTTTCTTTTGTTTTTGAAATTTTTAAAAGGGAATAATATGTAATTTGTAATACATGGGGTTTCTGAATCTGGGGAGTGATACAGAACATAAATGTCATGCTGGAGTATGGAAACTAGAAAAGACTCTCCCGAGGACAAACATGCCTTTGATTGATGGTAATTTTGTGGGTGACATATGAAGAGCAATTGAGGCATGACGTGCACAGTAAAGAAAAGGTGTTTGTAGGACACGGGATATAAATCTTTTAGGGCTATGAATTATTATGGATATTTGGACCTTTCTAGAAACATGATATGTAAAATGGAATGGTGTTCACCTAAACACCAAAGGTGGAATTTATTTGGCTGAACATTACTAAGAATACTGGAAATATATGGTGGAATTTTATTATTCAGACACAGATCATCATCACGCATACTGATAAGGTATCATTATTTTACATAATCCTTGGTAGACTTGATTTGAATCAAGCAATGATATTCTGATAAATTAAGGATTTTAGTAGTAAATAGAATGTAAACAATGACCATAAGGGTTTATGCATCATGAGGAATGCCACAAGGCTTGCGAGTCTTTAGGCTTACTGAGGTAGGAGATGACTCTCTGGAGGAAATATTTACCATTGTTTGATGGCCATTTTGTAGGAACCATATGTAGATCCATCATGGAATGATGTGAATAGTCAAACAAAGGTGTCTGCAGCACATTGGCCTTAAATCTCCGAGGTCTATGGAGGATTATGGAGATTCAATATTACTCAATTCATGAAGATTTATTTATTGAATGAGGGTATCTGGATACATTAGAGATGTTTGTGTCGTGAATCAATCTTGTGATTAGGTAATACCCTACACAGATCTGACACATACACATGGTGAGGTATTTATTCCATCTTTGTAGTACCCTATAGGTTTACATCATATGACAAGAAACCAGGGTTCTTTATGGTGAAGGGAACCATAAAATGCATTTTTGGGTCGTTCTTCTAGGACCAAACTTTTGGACTGATTTTTCCTAATACAGTGGTGTATATCCTACTGAGGACCCTAAGATCTTGTTAGCTATTCTTGTGTGATAAATAAGGGATTACCAAGTTTTTTAGTCACCACATAAAATGGAATAACCATTTCCATGGGGCATTTTATACATTGTCCAATGCTATATAATTTAACTTCATACATGAAGGATGAATTGCACATAATTTATCTTCATGTGGGGTGGTTGTAGGGTAATCACGACGTGAAAGTTGATAAATAATATTTCTATTATGTATCCCAGTAAATAATACTTGTCTGAGGATTCTCTGATTTGATTCAAATTGTTTGCAGAGAGGGGAACATTTAACCACCTTCTCTGGATGAGTCTAGGTCATAGAATTTAGTTGCAACACACATCATTTTAGGGTGAATCCATGTTACATAGGATTCCCATTGAACATTCCTTGCAGAGGTCTATCCCATAAGTGAGAAGAGAAAGAATTTAGTTTGAAGAGGCCGAGCTAAGATAAGAATCAAAGAAATTCAATTTTGTTTTGTAGTTTAATGATGTGCAATAGGAACCCTTCTAGCCATGCAGTTTAGCATTATGTATTGAGGAGGTTGCAGTGCAGTTCATCTCCATGTTGTAGAGACAACATTCTAAAAAGAAAATAAATAGATTTGGGTTAATCGTGGTTGGAATATTCTTGTATTCCTTAGACATGAGTGAGGAAGGAAGGTCTAAACCATAGTCCCGACGGGCCTAGATCAGGAGGAATGACATGGGGCATGTGAGCCATTGGGGATAAAGATGTAGGAGAGGACTCTCCTTGGGATGAATATTCCTTTGGTTGAAGCTAGCTTTGTTGCTGACATATACAGAGCCGTCGGGGCATGATGTTCATATTCAAACAAAGGTTTTATAGGACACTGTCCTTCCATCTCAAATAGGTGTGAATTTTAATGGGAACTTAAGGATTCTTACAGTGTGGAGATTTAAAAACATGAATGATGCATCTGGGAATGTAAGAAATATCCAGGATATGACTAGTCATGAACTACTGATGATTTTACATAGATTTTACTTCTATATGGAGAAGAATGATGTTTTGACTCCATATGTTGTCAGAATTCAGACTTGTGATTTCTATCATCTCATTGAATTTGTTATGTAGGAAATTGTAGGCATGTTCGGGATCTCATAACCATGAGAATAGGGCTTCACATGACTCTTGAGGAAACTACCTATTTAATGTAATGCGTTTTGGACCGTTAATGGTTTCCCACATGCAATTTCAACTTATAAACATCAGAAGGGGAATTTCTTGGGGAGGCTGGACTAGGATAGAGGATCTGAGCATCACTATATATCATTCATGGAAAGGAATCAAGCCATACATTTTCTAAATATTCCCTATAGAGGTTCATCACACATGTAAGGAGATGAGAGGGCATTTTTATATAAATTCTTGTTGAGTCTAGATGTTAAATCAGGGCATCACTATTTATCTTGAAAGCGATGAAATCATGTAATTTTCAGTTCTAAATTTTCACTTTTTTATGTTGGTCTAAACGTGCAGTATAACATCATACGGTAAGGATGATTATATCATGTAGTTTAACGTCATTTTATTATGATGTTCTTATCATGCATTTTATTGTCGTGCAATTAGGATGAAGATGCTTTGTGTTTTACCATCTAGTTTCTAGGATTCTTATGTCTTTATTAAATGAATTATTTCAATAGAAATCATGAATAGGTGGTAGTTTTGTTGACATGTCCATCAATTGTTATCAATGAGTATGCTCCATTGACGTAGACCATATGAATGACATAGGGCCACTCCCTTTTTCTCAAACTTTTGGTGTTTCTTCCCTTGTATCATTGGGATTTTGCAAACCAACACAATTGCCCATTCGAGAATCGACTGAAGGAGAACCATTTTGTTGAAGGCTTTTGCGATTATATTTTGGTAGACTTCCTAATGGTAAAATGTTTGAAACGTTTCCTCATCCAATCACCCTAACATAGAAACCTGTTTCTGGGATATCTCTTCTAAAGAATGTTGATCACAAATGTGGATGTAGAGTGATTCCACTTGAACATCGATGAGAAGAACTGCTTCTGTATCAAATACTAATGAGCATGGGGTTTCTTGTGAGGTAGTGCGATTTGTGGTCTCATATGCCCATATTGCATGGAGAAGCTTTTCTGGACGTTATTTCTTATCCTTGTATACTATCTTCTATAGTATGTTTGAAATAATCTTTTATAAGGCCTCTATATTCTTATTGGACGATTCATGGTAGCAAGATGAATGGTTGTCTTTGATTCCATAGTCATGGTATAACTTGTCCAACATAGTTGTTTAGAATTAGGGGTCATTTTCCATCAATATTGTATGAGGGACACAAAATCTGGTCATGATAATGGTTTTCATAATGCTGAAGATGTGTTTTTCCCTGACCTCTTTATGGTG
The DNA here is from genome assembly GCA_963277665.1 of Viscum album. Lineage (NCBI taxonomy): Eukaryota > Viridiplantae > Streptophyta > Magnoliopsida > Santalales > Viscaceae > Viscum > Viscum album. The sequence goes on along the minus strand of OY728126.1, from coordinate 357,014,704 downwards.
TATTGATTCATCCCATATGGAGAAGAAGTCAGTTTCTATGATAATGAACATGAATTTTGTAGGTGTGGAAGGAGGATATAGTACCAAAAAATCCTTCCACCATGTGGTAAATGGCAAGGATTACTTGGTTTTGTGAGGTTACTTTAGGGGTTGGGGAATAAAATTTGCATTAATATTGCAGGAATAGAACATCATGGTGAATGTGGTGAAATCATGTATCATTGTGGGACAATACTATCCAAGACTCGGAATTTTATGGGAGAGTGTGGATTCATATTGGTTTGATACACATGCATCAGTGTGTAACTGTTTCATGGCAATAGTTATCTATTCTCTATTAATTCACCTACGAATGACCCCGTCAAAACATCATTTATAGAGAACCTTTTCGGGGTTTATACCGTTGTATAACACAAAATTGACGTTCCACCTCTAGATATGTTCTTTTCCAGCCATATCTAGTGTGATTTCCCCCCTCCTTAGGTAATTTTCAATTAGATTCATCATGAAAGTGGTGTGACCATAAGGCTTAGAAATGGTGCTAATCTTGGCGATTTAATCTATATTGTTCGGAATGAATGAGAATACCATCATATGGTGGGAAATTCTAATGACTATTTCATCGTAATATGGATCATCTAGGGTTATGGATAGATTTTCCCATACATCCCTTTGAGAATTTTATGATTGGGGGACATTATTCAGTTTTGGATCTAATGGATATTCTTCCATTATCTCTCAGACATGGTTCATAAATTTGACAATAATACGTTCTTAATTTTGTTGTAACTATTTAACTACTTGAAAAAATGCTATGAATAACCTTTTATCTTATGGCATTCAGCTCATGCCTGAAGTGCCAGCTCCATGCGGGCAATGAGGTCATGTATTCTACTACATTATTTGTGCACCACTTTGAATTATTAAAGGAGTAAGGAAAGATGACATCTTATAATGATATAAGTATAACACTAATCCATAATTTATTGATCTTGGGATTCTCCATCCTTTTCCACTTCAGGATTCTGGAAGCTCTGTATAAGTACATCTCCCATTCCTGGGGGACTTATTTTAAAGATAATTCTTCTTCATCCTGAAAATCATTATCCAATGGGGTCATTTCTTCTGCGGGGTGATCCCTGAGGAAGTATTCTAATGCTTGTCCTTTAATGGATTTCTAGGGAACATTACATATTTCAAACTTTTGTATGATGACATCCCACCATGATATAATTATAGTTATCATATGTTAGTTGAGGATATTATTTAGAATGTTGAATTACGAGACCAAATGGAACTCTTGGTTCTATTGGTAATTCTTATGTTTTTGAGCTACAAATATTGGGTTTTGGTAGTTCTCATCGATCCTTGAATATTGATTCTCAGCAACAATTACTGTTCTGATGTGGTAATTGAGATCATTCTTGCTACTCACATCATTCTACTATGCAAGGACAGTGTCGAATGACCATTCCAAGGAGGTTACATAAAAAATGAGTGGTCCTCTCTCAACCAGAAGTATCCAGACCAATAGGATTAGGAGATATCATTTGAGATTATCTTATGCTTCATGAAAAACATTATCCCAATCATATGACAACTATTTTCTTCATTAACCTGGATAATTGAAAACACATACCTGCAAGGTTGGCTATGAAGCACCGAATGTAGGTTTGGTTCCCCTAGAGACCCCTCAAATTGAATAGGTTTCATGGTGGTGACATGGAATGGATGGATTTTTTGTTCTCAGGTTTGACATCGATGTCGTGATGGAATATGATGAAGCCGAGGAATTTTCCTAAGTTGATGCCTAAAACAAACATGGGACTTACTAAACTATGATGTCTCATTTTATTGAAAATAGTTTTAAGATATATCTTGTGATTTGAGTGATATCATGATTTAACAACATGTTTGTCAACTTAGCACTCAAAAATCCTTCCTAGGATGGGCTTGATGTGATGCATGCAATGCTGGTATGTAGCTACGACATTTTTCAGACCAATGGGCATCACCTTATAGAAGAAAACTCCATTGGGGCCCTATACATATTGGATTATTCATATTTTTGGGACATTTGGATCTGGTTGTGTCCAGAATTCCCATATATGAAAGAGAGGGAATCATATCTAACAGCCACATAAATCACAAAATCTATGATTGGGATAGGGAAATCATCTTTTTGGTAGTGCCGATTGAGATTACTAAAGACAATGTAGACTTTGATCTGTATGTTCTTCTTTCGGACAAGGAAAAAGTTTGCTAGATAGACTAGATATTGGATTTACCGAATGATGATAGATTTGATACATTATTCAATATAAACCTCAATTTTGGCACCATGTTTTTGGTGTGTATATTTGGCTATGTTTTTATATCCATGATTGTCATCCGATAGACCCAGGTGATTAATGGAAACCTCATGATTGAGGCCTGACATTTCTATGTAGTTCTAGGAATACACATCTCGATTCTTTTTTTAGGAAGCAGTTATATTATTATTTCTCCTCCAAAGGCATATCAAAACTAATCAAAGTGGGCCACATGTCATCTTCAGTGCCTATGTTTATCTTTATAGGTTCATCGATCATGGTGGAGACACCTTTTCAGAATGTGGGAGTGGAATCTTTGAGGTGTTATTTTTCTTATTATTGTTCGTCATCCTCCTCCTACTCATCTTCTTCTTCTAATGGAGAAGGGATTTTTGAGATGAACTCTCGGGATTTAGAAGAAAAACTGGAACATTGATTTATGGAAACTAAAATATATTCATTAGCCCCAGCTAGCTTTGGGGAATTCACTTAATAGGATGGAATTTCCTTACATTCTTTTAGTGATAGGAAATCTTCATGTGCCTTTGAGAGTAAGGATGGAATTGTATGGGTCCTGAGGACAGGCCAAGAGAATATTTTTTTCAACCTTCCTTATCACCATATGGAATCACATTCTTTGTTTACATATTGGGACTTGGCATCCATAACCGAAATCATGTAGAAAACATAGTCTTTATCCAAGCATTAACTTATCCACTCAACCTAGTTGATGGGTAATACATATTATTCCCGAACATGTTTGATGGGATCAATGGGACCCATTTCCAAATCATTTTGGGTGGTGACCTAATCAACATCCTCGACCAATGTATTCTTCTCCTTTAGATCATATAACCCAACCTCGATGTAATGTGACTAAAAGGATTTGATTGGGGATTTATCGATGTGAAATGTCTCGTTTCTTCCATCAACACAATAGTTTACGCATTGATGGTATGAGGAGGGAATCGTTACATGCATATTCACCAAGGTCCTTCCCAATTGGATGTTTAAGGATGTACTGTGTCGCACTACCAAAAACATAGAATCAGAAATGTGGTCACCAAGATAAGTATTAATCTTGATTCATGACAACAGATTATCCTCACATTTTTCGAATCCCAACGTAGTTTTGGTAAAGGGTGTTAGAATATCATAATGGTAGCCCATTCGATGAAGTGTTCCTAGAGGGAGGAGGTTGACCCAAGTGATATTGTAAATGAAAATTCTCTGAAAAATCATTTTATTTATCTTTCTAGACACATATAAGTGTTTAGATATTCCCTTGCATAGTGGCATCTTCATCATTATCTATGTAGGTGATGACAGTGTGAAATTTTATTATATTGGTCTCAATCCGTTATACTTATGCAATAGCTAATTTTTCCTTGAATTCATGGGGACATAGTATGGCGTCGATGAGTGCCCCCAATGTATGTGGGCATACTCAAGGGATCTATGAATGATAGCTTTTCCGGTACTGAGGCTAGAATATTTAGAATATCAAATTTGTGTTCTAAATTTCGGTGCTTCCTAATATAGGGATTCTCTTTCAAGGGCTCACTATGGGTGTGAACTTTGGATGTATATTGTCTAAACAATGAGACATGACCTAATGGGGCTGTTTTGTTTTCTAATATTGTCTTAGTTGGTCTACCTAGATTCTTTGGGTGATGGGATATCTGTTCTTACTCCATTGAATACTCCAAGAAGATTGGGCATAGATTTTTTTCAGTGGAGGCAGAAAAATACTCCAGTTCCCATTTTGTCAATTGGAGGGTTCTTCTTCAAGTTTCTACAACATTAACAGTTTGAGTTAAAGCATGGACTGAAATTTTACTCCATACACTTTCATGTATTCCTCGAAACCCTCACCCTTTGTGGCTTCATCTGATGGCTCTCTAGTTGGACGTGGGTAACTTGGGTTCATGGTCATAGTCTTCATCAGAGAAGGGGTCCCTCAAGTGAAAGAAATTAATGGAGCCGGATATCATTCCTTGTTCCAAAAATGCTTCCTTCTAACTGTTTTCTTCTAATAGTTCGATTTGGAGAGGTGGTTCTCATTGTCTTGTTTGGCAGGGTAGTTCCTATCATTCTATTTGGTGGGGCGGTGCCTGTTGTTCTATTTGGTGGGGTCGTGACCCTTGTCCAATTTGGCAGGGCAATTCCCATTTTGTCATTGTGGGGGAGGGGGGAATTTCTATTTGTTCCATTTTGGTGGGGTGATTCTTGTTGTCCTATTTGGATGGGTGGTGCCCACTGTGTTGTTTGGTGGGGTGGTGAATGTTGTCCCATTTGGAAGGTCGGTGCCTGTTGAGTCAACTCTGTAGGCATAATGTCCAAAAGTGTCAATACTGGCTTTGACTTTGGTGTCATATTGTCTTCTTTCCCATACATTATTCCCTTCTAGACCGTAGAGAACTGTGGGGATGAGGATGATGGTTGTGTTGCATCAAGTGATATTGGGGGAATGATTGGTTGCATCAACTATTCCTGGAGGACTTCATGGGCTTAATTGAATGTTTTCTGATTCCTCCAAATGTAAACATTTTGCTTCTTTTTAATGGTGATTGTTTTGTATTTATTTTCTCTAATGGGTATAAAATAAATACATAAACAACTTTTGATGGTGGCAGACCCAACATTATTTTTCTAGAATCCACCATTTTTAGCATTAGATCATTCAATATGAAGCTCTACTTTATGGTGTGCTTCAGTATCCAGTGATATGGAAAATAACATGTGATGTCTTCAAGACCCACTTCATCAGATTGATTTTTCTCGGGTAGCCGATGCCTGTTGTAATTCATGGAAGTTATGAAGTAGCTCAGGACTTCATTATTTCATAACATGTAGAATTTATTTATTCATTCCTCTAACTATTTTCTTTTAGAACACCTTCGCTCATCTTGTCAATTTGGGGGTGGTTGTTGGCGTCTAGGGAGTCTTGCATGGTTTGTTGGAGGCCTAAAAACAATATCTATGTTTGGAGGTGGCATAAGAGTGTTGGAAGCCACACCAAACTTTCTTTTCTTGTTCCCTATGGATGATGGGGCCCCACGAGAATTTAGATTGGTCTGCTTCAAAGAGTCTTCAATCCTTCGTTCATTTTCGGAGAAATATCAGACCATACAAGTGTACTTCACTAGGATGAGTGGTGTCTGTAAATCATCATGGAGATTATCAATGTAGATAATGAGAAGTTCATTCGGGGGAGGAGCCAGTTCTCTGAGTAAGTAAGGCCTTTCCATCTTGAAATGTAGTAAGGATCACTTTCATTCTCTATATGTTTTAAGATCATGAGATCATTGCCTATTGTTTTTTGTAATTTGGAACTGAACCGAAGGAAAATAATTTCTGTTTGTCCTCCCAGCTTGTGATTGAATCATATGGCAAGCTAGTTTACCACACGATGGAAAAACCTTGAAGGTTTTGCATGATGCACCTCAGTTTTACTTCTTTTTTCTACTATTAGGTTTCCATTATAGGGTCCTAGAATGATTTTTATTGAATTAGGAAATGTTCTAGGTCTCACAAACCATTGAACACTAGAAATATGATGTTCCCAATGTTTGCAGGCTGCAGAAGGTTGCTAACCCAATAAGGGTAAGGTTTAGGTTTTGGTTATATCATAGCATTCAATCATTCCACAGGTTCTAGATTAGTTTTTATTTTATCGATGGTTTTCAAGATCCCTTGATGCATAACCTACCTTGTTTTAGCATGGGAGGGTATAGCAGGAGAAAAAGATGGATGTTCATACACTATTGGAATTTATAGACAATACCCATCAAGGTGTATTCTTTTGTTAATTCTCTTAAATATTCTTTGTAAGCCTTCCTAGTGGAGGGGAGTCTTGATGTCATTAGAGGGATGGAGTTGAGAATGTGGATGGTCCTCGTGATTGATTGGATGGTACTATAAGGTTATTTTCATTTAATGGTTGGAGAACATATGGTAGGGGAACCTCTTCCAGGACTACATGTTGACGTTCCACTTGAGGAACGCATCTTGAAAGATATCTCCCATGACACATCTCAACATTTATTCCCTTGATATCGTTTATTGCATTCACATTATTGGTGAATATTTACCTAAGCAAGAGGGATAGATTAATAGGGGAAATTAATGGGCCAATGATTATCTGGGAATTATTCTTCACCTTGTTGGTAATTTGTGAGGGATTTAGTAATGGGTTTGCTACTGGTGCTCTCAAATTTAGAAAAAATATATAGTTTCAGATATGCACACCATTAATCTCGGCGTGGGATGCCTCCGGGAAGGAACCATCTTCTATTGAATCCACTCAATTTTTATCATTACCTGTGAGATCCACGAGGATGACATTCACCATGTTAATTTATGCATACCTTATTAAGGGTGATGTTCCTGGTAGTGAGTGGACGGATAAATTTTTTCATGCTTTGTTGGACTTTCTCCTACAACTCTGTGGTTTTATTAGGAATTCATGACAAAGATCAACTCAGAGGGAGTCCTGATCTGACCTAATGTCATGCATTCGTCTATATGGGTATGAATCAAGAGACACGGTGGAACATGTGACCTCTATATCTATAGTTCATCCTAGAATTGAGAAGACATATTTCTGTAGTGTGGGAATTTGTGGTATAAATTCCCCAAACCCATTGGGATGGGGTTTCTGCCATTCTCTAATTGATGTACAATGTACAAGGTTTGTTGTTTTTATGGGGAAAGTTTAACTTAAAAATGACCCCATCCTTGTGTATTGGTGCAGTTTCTTTATTACGGCGGTAGCTGCTGCTATTACCACCTCTTTTATTTCATGCACTACTGTGTGGGTGTAAACCGGATATGGTGATGTATTTTCATGGTATTTATTTGATTTTAAATTCAAGATCATTGTTTGGAGGTTGGTATCCCATAGTTAGGAAGCCTGGTGGATGATCTAGGTTGCCTAGATCAGGAGCTTCTTGATGGTTTGATCTCATAAGGTCTGAAACATTTGAAACATACTCAGGTTCGGTTCATATAGATCATTCCACCTCTCTGATGCATGGATTTCATTTGATTTCTCCCTTAGGGTAATGAAACTCAATGATTTCATTTCAAATGAAGTGTGGTGTATGGTACATTGGGTGAAGTGTCAAGTTAAATGTTCTCCTTATCACTGAATATGAACCCCAAATGAGATGTCATCGATGAGGAAACACAACTTGTGAAGTGTGTGGATGATGGAATGTTCAAATTTTTTCTTTTTCCAATCTAATTGTGGTCATTGGGTAGACGGTAGGGATTCAAGGTTGATTATATGGATTATCTCTCCTAGTATGTTGACATGACCTACATACCCTTCATGGGGTAATAAAATATCTATTATCTTGTAAAGAATCATCGAAATGTTGAGGCGAATGTTACAAATGCATTCCGCAGATATCTTCCATTGGTGTGTAGAAGTGATAAGTGTTTTGGGATAATAAATCCATGGATTATTATCCTTATCAAGTTATCTTGTCTCAAGAAACATATCATGTAACTGTTTTTCTAGGGACTTCTCTACATTATATGCCTAACAAGACTTTTTTTAATGAATTCTTTCCATGATACAGGGATGGTAGGGGACTCCTAGATATATGAATGGAACATGGGTGGATTGGAAGATGCGCATGGACTAAGACAATCCTCTGGTTGAAAATGGATATCACTGGTCATGGAATGATTGTATGAATTGTAAGAATCCATATTTCTGAGTGAGTCAAAAAAGGGGTGGATGTTTAAAACTAGTATGAGAATGGGGATGCCCCTCTTGAAAGCTTGAATCTTTGTAGTGGAGAGGACTTTCACAGTCAGTGATAAAATGATGAGGTATTCCATTGTAAGATGATGGCCGACCATGGGGAATGGCCCTATGGTGTATAACTAGGGGATGACCACCGGGGTGGGCTGCAGCGAGGGAATTACCTTCTTGCTGCACGGTTTCTCTTATAGGAGGACCTTCTCGATGGCTGTTATGATGGACAGGACTACTATAATAGTAAAATATCTGGATGTAGGGAGAATTCATGTAATTTCTAACATGGGGAGGGCATTTAGGATTTACTGAAATGAGTGGAGGACCTTCTCAGTGCATGATGTTGATATGGGGAGGACCATTGCAACACCCACCATTGTTTGGAGGTCCTTCACAATTTTTGTCATCATAACATGGACTACTATTATCACTTGATCCTTGATAGCACAGAGAAGCATATCTGCAGCATATACCCTGGGGAGGACCATCAGGGCAGATGACTGTGAGGGGAGGACCTTCCTGATGTCAGGGGTTCCAGTCATTGGGAGGGATACATTGAAACTCTTAAAGAGATAGTTTATCATGATTTATCAATCATGTACCATGTAGTAATCCCCCATGGGTTCTCTGGGGAGGACCATCAAAGATGTAGGTAGAAACTTTGTGGAATTGGATTTCACCACTACTACTTACACATACATAAGTTGGTAATGGACTGATAGGATCTTGGACCTCTTTTGATATATGGTCAAGGGTGTCAAGAAATCTAGATTCCTATAGGGTGGGATCATTTATGTGCTCTTCATTTTCATATTGGCTCTTCAATATTTCATTTTTAGGAACACTATTGTGGGTAACTAGGGTATTCTTTTCTTCGTAACGACGTTCATATATGGGTCATTTTTTTGTTGGTTCCCATGATGTCGATGGGATATGCAGCTAGACCTCTAGTGTTCTAGAAAGGATGTACCTTCCCTTAAGTAGCCACAACTTTTGACTAGTGTCCCCTAGTTGGAACAAGTATTTGTTCCCAATCCGATTGTCTGTGTATTACGGGATATTTATGTCGATCCTCCTGGAATGGAGCAGGGATTCATAAATGATCTATAGAAAATAACCCATTTTGTAGATATTTTATTATTTTTGAGGAAATTGGGTCGTGGGACAGGTTTCTTTCCTTTTCACCGAATCAATGATATCTTATCATTTTTGGAGGATATGGTCTACAATTGGTGTCTTATCTTCTATCATTTCCAGGATGTGATGAGATACGCCTTTGGTTTTAAATTTTATGAAGGCACGTTGTAATGGTGTTCAAGAGTTTGTGCATGCTTGGGTCCTCTGGAGGTTTCCAGTAGGTACTTTAAATCTTCTCTTCCTGGATAGAGTAATAATTATGTCGCTCACTTCCTTATCTGATTTTCATCATATTTGATTACTGAGCTTCATATTTACATGCGAAAATTTTCATCTACCCTCTTTCCGCTTTATTTGTCTTACAATATTTGTATGCATCCATACGAATATAAATTTTCTTATATATTATTTCCTTATAATTTTGTGATAGGAATGAAATGCATTAACTTGTATTTTTCCTTACTATAGCTGGTTCCCATCCTATTGGGATGATGGTATTATTGTGCATTAGAAGATATCATCATCTATGTGATGTTTTCTGCACTGTCTGCAACGCTGCACAAGAAAGAACATGCATAAATGTCCATGTGATCATATTGTGCCACACAATTTTTGATATGTGATGGAATGGGGGGGGGGGGATAGTGGTATGTCTACCCATTGAATGCTGCCACATTTTTCTAATGGAGTTCCTCCTCGAGAATTAGGGTTATGTCATGTTCTTGGTTGAATGTTTTCTTCCCTCATAAGGTGGCCCAAGGGGTCCATGTCATCTGGTCTGTAGAAGCTTCCCTCAGCATAGGATCCTATTCAGGGTGAGATACTTGGTCACCAGATGTTGGCAGTGACACTCTCTAGTAGAGATCTATGAGAAAGAACCCTATGTTGATAGGATGAAGTAATCACCATTTACTTCAACATCCTCCTTAAGATAATGTATGTACTTATTTTCACTCATTGGAGACATTCTCTTGAAACGGATCGAGATGAACACCAGGGTGGCCTTTTGCTGGGGTGAGAGCCATGGCTAAGGAGGTATATGGATAGATTTTTTAGATTGGAGTTCTTATATGGCATCCTCCACTATGGAGAGAGAACCATTATTGTGGTAATATTTAATTAGAATATTTGATCCCCAACGTTGAAGAGTCTGGGTTGGTGAGGTGGTCGAGCTCTTCATCTGGGCCCTGACCACCTACTAGATCAATGGGGTTCATTTATGCATTGGTTATCTGGGATTCATTTGGATCCATGATTTTTTTGTGGGAACCTAATTTATATTTATATGTGGCATATACAGACAAAAAACCCCCCCATAAAAGTATAATCTCTTGATTATTTTCAAATTTTATGATTCAACTTAACACCCCTTCCACTATCCCTCTTTTTTTAGTGAATGGGCTTGATTGGGGTAAACCACCACCTTGGTTGGGGATTCACGTGGGGTATGCCATTTCTATTTCGACATGATGTGAAATGTGTATGCATTTGGGGAAAATGAAAAATTGACCGATATATGAAAATAATTTTTCAATAATTATAGTGAATTTCATTTTTCCATCTTCATTTTGACATTATCTGCATCATTACACTTTAATGGGACTTGGATTTTCCCAAAATGGATTGGGAAATTTTTTATATCTATGTTACGAAGGAGGTTCCATAGTCAAATGGTTTCTATGGGTGCTTTTATGGGATTAAGTATTTGTGCAATTTTCCCTCTTAGGAAATTACTTCTTCATATGGTCACCAAAATTTTGGTTTTTGGATCAAGACACACTCAACGACACTAGTATACACGAGTCATGGACCTGCTTTCCAAAGGTGGGTGGTCGTTGGATGGTGATTTGGCCAACGACACTTATAGACTCCATCTGTCAAGAGGATGGGAGGTCACGCTCATCACACAGTTTTGGGGGGAATTATTGACTATTCTAGGACTCTATTATAGATATAAGTCATGTTCATATGATCATGAATCCTCAGTTCATTCCTAAATAGTGTATCCATGGGATATCCTTCAGTTGCAGTATCATCATGGATATTCATAGATTTGGTGCTATGGAGGAAATGCTGTCTTAAGCCACACAATATGGCACTCTGGAGTTTATCATAATCCAGGAGGGATGGAAAGTGGTTTGATGTTGGGTTCAATCCCATCATATGGGCTTCCTATATATACTCGTGATGGGAATCAGATCCCACAGAGTTTAGTTATCATGGGACTTGGACATGGGAGGAGGCCGATTTGATGGGGGTATAATTGGGTGGAATCATTTGGAAGGGAACCCCATTGTGCTCGGGTCATCATGAAGGCAACCTACATATCCAGGTTTGAATAGGTATCATATTTCTTGTTGTTCAATATGGATAGGGAGTACACATGGAAGTTGTCCGTTTGAAGTGTCATGATTCGGTAAACCCTTTTTAGAACGGAATCCCTTTGAGATCAGGCTTTCAAGAAGGCATCCTACATATCCCGATTTTGAAAATGAATTAGAGTTCTCTTAGTACATGATGCAAGGTCATTACAAATGGAATCATCCCATATGAGGGGACATGATTTAGTTCACCCTTTTTTGATGGGCACCCATTTGAGTCCGGGACTTCGTGAAGCCTCCTACATTTCATGGTTTGAACATGTATCAGAGTTCTCGTAGTTTATTATTGGTGGGTCATATACATTGAAGCTTCCTTTTTGAGGGGACATGGTTTGGGGAAACCTTTATGGAGGCTCTCCCATTTATGATCAGGCCTTCAAGTAGGTGTCCTATATATCTGGGTTTGAACCAGAATAAAATTTCTCATATTTTACTATGGATGGGTTTTGTGTATTTTGTTAATCATCTGAAATATATAATCCCATATAAGTCCTAATTAGTGTAACAACCAAGAAGATGTTAGAGATTTAACAAACCACACATCTTCTCTCCCACTAATGGAAGAGGCCCAGACTACAATGGATGATGTTCAGGTGGATGTGGTCAAGGTTGAATAGCAAGGAACCCTTAATGTAAGATTACATTAGAGGTCATACAACTCACCCCTCTAAAGGTTCCACACTTAACTCAGTAGGAGTTCCCAAGATTGTGCTTTGGGAGCGGGGAGGAATGTTAATTCTCACCAAGAGGAGATGGTAGAATGATTCCTTTGACTGATCAATGTTCCTCATTGAAGGGAAAACATGTGATATCTCTTAATGACTAGAATAGGGAGGTTTAAAACAGTATACCAAGGTCGGGTTTCATGTTTCCATGTGAATGAATACTTACATACATCATGGGAGTTCGAACCATTGAGTAGAAAACCTTCGTGATGATACTTAACATGGGTATACAGACTAAGACAGGTGGTCTGATTCACCTGATGATATGATCTTACGGTTTGGGTGGATTTGGATGAGGATTTGGCCTAATGTTGGTGGACTATTTTTTCAAGGACCTATGGAGGAATGGATGGTAATGGAGGGGTCAAATTGAATCTAGAGGTAAATACAACCAAAAACCTTAATTTCACATAACGTATTCTCACATGGGATGGGGGAGCCCCATATACCATAGTGATATGTGGTTAGGGGGTCTTCTGTGAACCAAAGTAGTATAAGGATATAAGTGTGGACCACAACGTACCAAAGAGGTATGAGATTCTGTATGCATTCCTCCATGCTGCTTCAAGATTCATTTACGTACTAATGTATGGTGTTGGGAGGGTTTCAATCCTCATAGCGATGCACTATACAGAGTTCCATACTAAATGAGGGTCCTGGAACTAGTGGTTCACAGGGAGTTCATCCGTGAGGAATTTTGTGGTCCATTATGTCACAAATTTTGTTTTCCATTCACAAATTATTATTAAGTTCCATATTTTTATGTTTCTTTTCAGGTCATACCTACAGAAACATAATTTTCAGTTTTCACTTCATTGATTATTTGAAACCGATGTTGAAAAACCCTATGAATAATTTATTCTAACCACTAGGGTCTCATCCATGATTTCACTATATTTCCTGTCCTTATTCATCTTGTTCTAATTTTATAGAAAATTTGGGGAATCATATCTATGCCCATACAACACCATTTTGTGGAAACCCATGAAGATATATCTCAACCCGCAGAATACTCTGTCAACTGGAGTTTGATGAGGGTGTGGTTTATAGTTCCTGGTTCGCAAAATACTACCATATTGCTTCATCTAAAAACTGTTGAGTTCAAGGGATGGTATGCTGATGGAATCTTCATGCTCGATTTCTCCCATGACATGGTTCACGACATCTTAAGTTTACTGGCCATTAGCTCATGGGCTAGCACATCACAGGTCATCCACCTACCAATGGTTCGCAGTTCATGCGTTCTGAAAACCGTACCCAGTGATGGTATACAAGTCACATAAAACTTTTGAAAAATTTTATTTTTTCGTGTTTATATCCATGTTTTAAAATCAATTTTCATCCATTTTCCATACTGGACCAATACGTAAGTTTGAATCCTTCTATAATTTTTTTTGGGAGTATTTACTTTCGTTTCAGATGTTTTCAGAACACTTAAATAATATAGCATCCATTATAATAAACATTTTATCTGAAATATAATTATATATCAATATTTTTTTGGAATAATAATTATCCATTTCTAATTTTCTCATATCAGTTTTAAAATCATCATTCTTGTGTACGGTGGGCTACCACCTCCTGAACTGATGTCATTTATTTTTTCATTACCACCTCTAATGGGTGGATATAATAATATCTTTACCAAATATATATTATATTTATCAAATTACTTAACTAATTTAATTATAATATTACATATAAATTTTCATGTTTCATTCCTTTTAAAAATTGATAATGTCGCTCTTGTGTATGGTGGAATGACTCTTCACGAAGTGATGTGATACCTTTTTCTATTAGAATTTTCATTTAGTGTAATAATGATTCAACATATTGAATATTTCATATATAATATATTATATTTATTCCCAAATGTTAATATTCTACCCAATCTATTTTCTTTTAAATCATTAAGGAATGTTATCATCACTCGTATGTACGTACGAACTAACACATCCATGAAGCAATACGATTCATTTACCATGTACAATATTCATGAATGTTTGTGATATTGTTTATACTATTAAAATATTATACATATAAAATTATTATAATTAACGAATTTAAGAAAAGATATTATGTTCAAATGAGTCAAAACATTCATGTCAAAACAGGCATGGGAAAACGATGTAATTAACACTTGAAATAATGATAGTAATGAAATATTATTAAGAAATTGTTGATAAAATGTTATAAAAATATCATATATAATAATATAAAATTTAGTTTTGTTATGGTAATAATTTTTACCATTTTTATAATAACTTTAGAATAGATTAAAACACATTCACCCAAATGGAATCAAGTGGTAAAATACTTGGTCTCATTTTCATTTCATTAAGTCATATTGTAATGTTATTTACCTAGTTTATTTCATAATATACATATACAAAATCATTGGGATATAATTAAAATAATTATTTATTCATCATGTTTTTTCATGTTTCAATTTGAATTATTTTTAAAAAATTTCATAACAAAATTTTATGATTATGTTATATTACTCCACCATTTTTGTTGATATTATAAGATTATGTGTTTAATAAATTTTAAATATATAATATTGTATTTATACATTTATATGTGTATTGAAATATGACAAACATAATTTTATCATTTACTAATTATCACATTAATATTATAAAAATTTAAGTGGTTTGTTTCAAAATCTCATTCAAATATATATTTTTTTTATGATTTTTTGGAAGAATTTTATATGATTATTATATAAAAATCTATTTAACATTATTATACAATTTTTTTCCAGATATTTTAAACTAATATTTACATTATTCTACAATTTTGAAATAAAAATAATTTATAATATGTTTTTTAGGAAATACTACATCATTTAACACTTTAGTTAGAAATCCATTTTCTTACTAAACCATGATTTCTAGAAAATTTCAATAAAGTATTTATCTATTTCGAAAATAGTTATTAATGGTAAATGTTACTATTTTAACTTTTTTGAAAATATTTTAAAAGGAATCTTGTTGTAGTTTTCCAGTAAAGGGTATTTCCTTACATTTCACCCATAAAAAATTAATGCCATTTTTAACTTGTACGACATTTATTGATTACCCCCCAATATAACAGTCATTTTTTAATTCATAATTTTAAATTTTACATGGAATATTTTAAAAATAATTTTTTACCCTAATACTCTTAATAATCACATTTTTTGAATATTTTTTGATGAAAAGTTTTTTAAAATTGTCTTATGTTTTAAAATTAATTTTAAAATTGTAAATTGAAATTTCTCTCAAGAATGTATTTAAAAATCATTTTTTGGTATTTATTTTCATGAATTAAAAAAATATACTTATTCTATTTTTTATATATTATATTGTTACACTCATTATTATTCTTATGGATGGTTTTGGAATAATGTTACCAAAGTGATTGTTTAAATTCACTTGTTTTATTCATTTTGGTAGTCATTAACATTCCCTTCAGTTGTTCAGTATCCTAGGTAAATTTAATTTCCATAAAAATATCATCATAATAAATATTGGATATTTTAATTTTCATAAATAGTATATCATTTTTACATATATTTATCTACATTGATAATTATTTATTTCTCATGGAAAATATTGATAAATTTTTATTATTTATTGAATATATATATGTAATGATAAAGCACAGTGTTTATGAAATAAATATAACATTACATATATGATGAATTATTTGTGATAAAAAGAAATAGGTGGGGACTGATTATAGATATTTCCTCAAAGAATTGGAAGTATCATGGGAGGAAGAAGATATCTTGACTTTGATAAATGTTTTTTTACCCATCTGTCTTAAACAATATTGTGTAAGGTCTTATCTGTAACCACCCAATATTGAGAAAAAAAATTAATATTGAATGAATGAAACAATGAGTCTCTACATGTCAACACTTTGTTATAACCGAGCTAGTATGTTTTTTTTACATCCCCTATTATTTGAGTATCGAAAATCTGATATACACTGTTGTGATATATATGTTAATTATAGTCTAATATGACAAATGAAATTTTTGTTGAATAGTAACATTCACTTATGAATAGAAATTTTAACATTATAAATAGTTACATACCCTTATGATTAGTATCCTCATCTTGGATAATATATATATCTAATTTAACAGAACGTATGGTGTACATATGTTTTGGAATAAGTAAATAAATGTATTAGAAACTGTATTTTTAATGTAAATTATGATATTAATTAAAAATTAAATTATTATTATATAAGTTATTATTTTGAAAAAATGGAATTCAAATTTTTATTTTACACATTAAAAAAAGGTTAGAGTGAGTTTTTTTTGGATTTTAAAATACTATAATTTACAATAAATGCTAGATAATTGATTTATTGTGACATTGATGATGCTCTGCTAATGTGAGCACAAATGGTTCGAACTCACACGAAAATATTATTATTTTTGTACATGGATTCATCAATATTTTTTTTATTATTGAAAAATAATAAACTAATGATTAAAATTTTAAGAAAACCCTCCTCCCCTCCACAATAAATACCTCCTCTTACACCCTTTTCACTTCACTACTCTCAAGCTTTATCCGATCACCAAATTCTTCCCAAATATCCTCCCAAGCTCCTCCACCACGATATGTATCCCTAGAAATAATAAAAATACCAAATCATATCCCCATTATAGGTTCTCAAGGAAGGTTAATCCATGAGGTAAAATTCCTCTTTTATTTTCATTCAATTTAATGTTACTTTGTTCTCATTTCATTCAATGCTCTCCTCATCGAAATGGAAGAAACAAATAGTACACTACATATACTAGAAGTTTTTTATGGTAATGGGATAATTAATCTTCATCTCTCCCTTCCTCCCCTCATTAATGTTAAAATTAAACATCGTCCGAGATGTGTTGATTTGTCACATTAGACGACGATGATTTCAATATGATTTACCCTCTAAAAATATATTCATGAAAACATTTTTTTTGTTGAACCAGACTATTATATATTTATATTATCTTATGTAATGTTATGTAATCCTTACACCCTCATGATTTAAAATATTAATACATAACAAGGTAATGTTGAGAAAAATATCCAAATTAATCCAAGCATATATCATTAATGTTTTATATAATTAATCACATTCACACCAAATATCCAAAATAATTATATAACCATGTAATCTTCAACATTTTAATTAATAACATATAAAATAAATTCTATAATACAACTCTCACCTTTCATGAACTACCATATTCTATTATAATTTAGCTGATCATGAATATTATTAAAAAGAGTAGCCACGAACAATGAAATTGAATTCCATAACCCATTTAAATGTCAATTAATAAATATAATAAATTAATAATAAACTAAAAAATTTCTAAAGGGTTTTTATAAATTTAAATTAATGATCCTTATTTAGATATTCAGATCATTAAGATCAAGCGAAGTGCACCCTCAGATTTAAGGTAAGGGATCCTCTCTCACACATTTATTCATGAATCACCACTATGTTGTTTCCTTTCATTTTTAATTTATAATTATTTTATGTGTTTTATAACCTTCACCATACCACCCTTATGATATATAAATGATTTTATAACCCTTTACATCTCATTATGCTATCGCAATAACACATGTTCCCATGCCAAATTGTTTTTATGGGTTTTCCACCCGAATCTCCAATTCTATTCAGGTTGCTGTTATTCCCTAAATACCTCAATAAAATTCCAAATTTTTATTATTTACTCATCAAAAATTATTTTTGAGTGTTCTATATAATTTTATCAACCATAATCCTTCCTTAGTTAATGGGGAGTTAAATGTTTTATAATAATCATTCAATAAAATAGTTCTGAAATGATGCGCAGTTCAAGAAACATCTCAAATTCATATATTTTTTTAATTTCACTCTATTATATGTTTTATCCATATTTGTTTTTATAAAATTAAAAATTTTAACATGAAGAATATGACTTGGTTTATTTTTGTTTTCTGAAAGAAAAAAATTCCTTTTTACTTCAAAATCACATTATATTTTCCATTAACACCACTAAAATGTTTTATTTATAATGCTTTATTAATAACTCTTTTTAAATGATTTATCCTCAATAATGCACTATTTAAGACTCAAATATAATTTCAATGATCTTCCGTATTATTTTATGGGATATAAATTTTTACAATATGATTTCATGACAAATACAAATGATTTTCCAAAAGAACTATTTATTGCAAATTAAAAAGTATGATTCTCATCTAACTTGAACATAATGAGATATATGCCTTGTAGAACAATTATTTCTCTGTTTTGGTGTATGTAATTACCTCTGGTATATTATATAAATACTAACCTTATTCTTAGGATATTCCAATGGAATATTATATGAATGTCTCAAGATGGTATGATACACTTTGGGCTGTTTTCAGATTATTTCCTCTTAAATTTTTCAATTGTCTACATTAAATATATCTTTATTTACGTCATCATCCTGTGATAAATATATTATTTCATAGAGATTTATCTCATATTATATCATCTATAAAATATTATGTTGTTGGGATTCTGATTAGTTTGAATGTGGATGTTCAATCATGATACCATACACCATATTACTCTGAATGGATGGTGTTTATTTTTAAGGGCCATGAAATGTTTTTTAGATATCATATGTTAAATTAAATATAAATTTATTTGTTGGTTATGTATATACCCAGTCATACGAAGAATTCATTGGACTTGTTATGTGATAAATGGGGCCTGCTATTACCCCTTGATACATCGGTAGGGCTCTGGAGAAAATCTATAGTCTCAGAACGAGGCCTTGAAAAAATGGATATTTATGGTCTTTGCATGAGGCCTTAATGGTATGGGTATGATATATGGAATATTAATTTATATCATTGTTAATATAGTAATAAAATGTTACATTGTTATTCAACTAGTAGAATAATCTAGATTTTTCTTTATTATGGAATTATTTATTCATCTATTATTCCTACTATAATGTGTTCATGTTTAATTTTAAAGGCATGTCTTTTAGATATTCACTATGAATAAATTTTATGTTTATGATATCATATGATATGTTTCTTACACTTACTGGGAATTGGAGCTCTCCCATTTCATTTGTTTTCCCTCCCTAGGTTATGAAGGAGATATCATTTATTTCGATTTCAAGGATGTTTTATATTATATTTTGTTATGTATCTTCCATTTATTCCATTCCCCATGAAAAGTGGGTTCTATATATGTGTCAATATTTTTCAGGAATACAAAAAAATAGGTCCTTCAGGATTTGATTCCTTGTAATCATGCTAATGAAATAATATAAGGCACTAGCTCAGGGATTCTGGGGTCAGGGCGTTACAGTTGGTATCAGATGAATTTTTTTATAAAACATGGAGACAAGATATAGAAATAGTAGATTAGTGAAAAAAATAATATAGACTTTGAGAATAATAATACAAGGACATTATAGAATTTTTAAAGATTATATTATTTGTTTTATCATGAAATTACACCCCTCTTGTGATACGAATAAGTAGAGGTGGCTTTAACACAGATGCATCTAGGGGGATACTGGAAAACAATGATTTGAGATAGACTTTAATGGGAACTAGTTCATGAAAACGGGCCTTGCTACACTCTTGTTTTATCACTCCCGAGGTATATTCATTGGTAAATTCACATGCTTACTAAAAACTATTATGAAGGATTTATTCACCCATAGTCACAAAAGTATATGGTTCTACGAATTACGATGCATAAATTTATTTTATGTGTTATACCATATCTATAAATATAGTGACTTCATAAATTAATGTGGTAATATATTATTTCGAATTTATTAAAATGGAACCTAGAATAAATAATGATAACATCACAAATTCACATGATGAAAAGTGTAAGAAGGATAATATCTATAAAGGTCATAAGCCATTGATTCAAAGTAATATACTCTCCTAACTAACCTCATCATGTGAAGTAACAATATCATTTGTTAACATGGTATATAAGGAATTCTATGTGTCATATGGAATTGAAGGGAATAAAATGACGAAGTGTATGGTTAAAAAAACATGGATAATGGGATGTAGGGAAATAAGGGTTTTCCCACATGTGATTATACCCGATAAAATCAAATAAGTAAAGTTTTAATGGGATTTTATTTTTAGTGTAGAAAAAATGAACACCAAGATCATGATTGAAAGTGTAAGAAAATGGTTTTCAATGTAAAATGTTATAACTGCATAAAGATGGGACACAATTTGAATCAATTTCCAAAGCCTCAAGGGAATATAATGAAAATTATTTTATTGGATAAAGATCATGTTATGATACCACCACAGATGAAGTGGAAAGATTTATATACCTAGTCAAGAAAGATGAATTTTGAATATTTTATCATCAATGCACTGGCCATAAAAATTATCGAATATATAAGGATTATACTACAATACTTTTTTATAAGGATTTGATATCATAACATTAATGGTGCTATTAAAAAATGACTCAATAGCACAAAAACATTTGAAAAATATAATGTTTAGTGTTATAACACTCTTAATATGTTCATAATACTGAGATTTAAATTTAAGAATAGACAGATGATGTATATGGATAAAGTAATTTTAATAGTACTAACTACCATGGGAATTATTCTAATGTATTGGATCATTATCCTACGGAATGTTAAACCATTTATGAAATGGTTTAAATTGATCATTGTTTGAGGGTTTAGAGGTTAATGACATCACATGAAACAAATTATGATAAAAAATGATGTAAAGGTAGTTCAAGAAACAATCAAAGGATTATATCATGTTTATAAAACATAAACATATATTTATACGGTTATATTGTTGAATAATCCCTCAACACTTCAAAAAGTGTCTTAAATGTTGTTCTGTTATCATAATATTTGATAATGTTAATGAATTTTTTTCACAATTTTAGTTTATAGTTTGGTGGAAATATACTTTCATCTAAAGCTATTTTCCATTACTATAAATTCATAATTTGTTTTTTCTTATATTCCCATGTATTCAATTCAAATCAATTCCACTACATTCGCAAGGATGATTTATTTACTTATTATCATTATAATTATTATTAAGACCACCACTTTTCACTTAACCTTTTCACAGAGTATATTCTATTATCCCTATTTCTAGTATGGGTTTTTTATAAGGAAAGTTTCACATAATAACCAATATCTTACAGAGTGAAATATCAAAATATGAGGAAAAATTTTTTGTAAGGAGGTGATAATATAACACCCAAATATTTCACAAACCAATTTAATATTGAATTAATGAAACATAGAGTCTCTAAACGACACCACATTGTTATAACCTATCCAGTAAACATAATATTACCACCTTTATTATTCTAATTTGGAAAATATAATATACATGGTTGCAATTAGTATGTTATTTTGATTCTGATATGACCAACGTAATTTTTGATGTAGAGTCACATACCCTTATGAATAGAAATGTTTCCCTTATGAATAGTGGAATACCATTATGAGTAGTTCTCTCATATATGATCGTATATATATAAGAGTTATGTGAATGTATGTTGTACCTATGATTTGGAAGAAGTAAATAAATGTTTAAAAAATTTATTTTTCAGGTAAATTATTATGTTAATTAAATACTAAATTATTTATATAGAGACAATATTTCTGAAAAATGGACTTCATTTTTTGATTCTACATGTCAAAAAATTGTTAGAGGGAATTTTTGAGAATTTTTTGAAAAACGTGAATTTTTAGTGAATAGTAAAACGTGATAATTGACAATAAGTGAAAAATAATTGATTTATTGAGTCATTGATGATGTTCTGATGATGTAAGCACATATAGTTTGAACTCACATGAACATATTACTATTTTTGATAATGGAATCATTGATATTTCCTATATAATATAATAATAATAATTTAGTGATTATAATATAAAGAAAATCCTATATCCCTCCACTATAAATACCACCTCGTCCACCCTCTTCTTTTTAGTACTCTCAATCCTTGAGGCTTCAACAGATTATTCCCAAATCATCTCTAAAGCGCCTCCCCAAAGACTGGCAGCCCATGGTACCATAAAATGACCCAATCTGCTTCCCTTTTGTGGCTCTAAATGAAGGTTAACTCAAGAGGATAAATTCTACTTTCCTTTTCTTTTATGTTTAGGTTCATTTGTTCTTTTTTCGTTCCTACCTTCTCCTCATCCAAATGTTTTGAAAAATACAGTACCATAAATATAATGAAATTTTTTTATGATCATGGGATAATTCATCTTCATCTCTCCTTTCACACCCACATTTATGCTAAAAATTAATCATCATCCAAGATGAGTGATTTACCACATTCAAGGACGATAATGCTTTAAATTTGATTTACCTTAATCAAATCTTGTCATGAAACCATTTTTATGGTTGAACCTGAAAATTATATATTTATTTTATAAAATTTAATGTTTTGGAATCTTTATCCACTCATGATGTAATATAATAATACAAAACTAGGTAATTGTGACAAAAAACACCAGATTATATATGTACATCAACTCCCATCTTACCTGAACTACCATACTATTTTATAAGTGATCTGTTCATGAATATTATAAAAACGGAATTGTGAACAATGAATTTGAATTCTGTAAACCATATAGAAAGCCATGAATGAACTTTATGAATTCATTATAAACCAAATAAATGTATAAATAGTTCTGGAATGGTTAATTAATGACCCTCATTTTCTTATTCATAAAATTAAGATCAAGAGAAAACACCGCCAGATTTAAGGTAAAGTATCCTCTCTCTAATTTTTATTCAATAACCCCCTTTGTTGTGTCCATTTAATTTTATTTTTTGTAATTATGGTGTATGTTTTTTCACCACCTCAATACAACCATTATGATATATAAACTAGAGGATAACCCTTTAAATCTCATTAATCCCTCACAAGAAAACCTGTTGCAATGCTAAAAAGTTTGTAAGGGTTTTCTACCCAAATCTACATTTCCTTTCAGGTTACTCTTATTCCAAAAATACCCGAGTAAAAAAATTATTATTTACACATAATAAATTCATTATGAATTTTCTTTATAATTTTACCAACATGAATACTTCCTTAATTTTTGGGGACATAAATGTTGTAAAAGAATCATTAAAAAAATAGTTCCTAAATGAAAAATTGATTCAAAGAACTTCTCGAATTCCTATCTATTTTGATTTTCACTCAATAATATGTTTTAAGACATAATTATCTTTCTAAAATAACACATTTTTACATTACAAATGCTATTTGGGGTCATTCCTGGTTTTATTAAAGCAAACATGTCTTCTCACTTTAATATCCTTTAATATTTTCCTTCAACCGCAATGAAATGTGTTATTTATAATGTTTCATTAAAAACTCTTCTTAAAATACAAAACCTAAATAATACTTTTTTAAGACTAAAATATTATTTAAATGTCCTTACATTTTGTTTTTTGGATATACACCTTCATAATCTGACTTCATGAAAAATAGAAATGACTTTCCTAAATAAAACTTAATTCCAATGTGAAAATGGATTTTCTCATCCCACTTTAACTTATATGCAATATATGACTTATTCACCACATATTTCATTCTTTTTGTTTATGTAATTCCATTTATTATATAATATAAAGAGTCTAATTATTCTCATGATATTCTATTGTATTATAATTTGAATGTTTCAATGTGGTATTAGACACTTTGGAATGTTTAAGGGTTATTTCCTCAAGAATTTTTCAGTCATCTCATTTAAATGTATCTTTATTTATATCATTATCCTTTGATAGATATTTTATTTCATAGGGATTTTCCCCTATGATATAATCTACAAAATATTATGATGAAGGCTTTCTAATTGTATTTAATGTGGCTGTTCTATCTTGATACCATTCACCCACTTACTTAAAATGTTTATTGTTTATCTTTAACAAAAGGGGAAAGTTATTAACATTTAATTTGTTTTATTCAATATGCAAGTATATTTTATTTATGTATACCCAAATTTATAAGTGGAAATAATTGGATGTATTATGTGATGGGTGGGTCCCTCTATATCTCGTTGATGGATCAGTAGGTCTCATGGTAAAAACAACAGTCTTGGCACGAGGCCTTGACAAAATGGATATTTATGGTTATGGAACGTGGCCTTGACGAAATGGTTGTGATGTCTAGGATATGAATTTCACTCATTATGAAATTAGTAATTGAATTTTTAGTGGTTATTTTACTAGTATAATGACCATGATTATGGTATGTTATGGCATTATTTATTCAGCTCTTATTTCTACCATAATGTGTTAATGTTTATTTTTAAAGGAAGGTGTGTTAATTATTCTCCATGTGTAATGTTTATGATTATGATATAATCCACTGTGTTACTTACCCTTACTAAGCATTTGAGCTCACCAATTTTATTTTTTTCCATCCATAGGTTATAATGATGATTTAATTTTCTGAGTTTTCAGTGATATAATTTATAAAAATTTGTTATGTATCATAATTTTTTTATTTTCCTAAAAGTAATATGGGTTCCATGTGTGTATCTAGTTTATTAAACACTACTAAACTGATTAGTCCTTAGGTATTTGATTCCCTATAATCATTCCAATGTGTTAATATAATTCACAAATTTTGGGATTTTGGGGTTGGGGCGTTACATTGACGGTAGAGGTATCATGTTCTTGAGACGTGACACCAAATAATTTTGAATGTCCATCATTAAGAATATTTTTTTATTTTCAACAATATTTCCACAATGATATTATCTATAGATGATTTTCATTATAGGTTTTTTGATTAAATGGAATTCATTTTAGTTATTTACTTTTCTATATTGACTACTCATAATTGAGTTGTTCAAATGCGATGTGTAGGTACTTATTTACCTTGACATGATTATCGTTCCTTGTCTAGTTATATAAATTCCATGTTTGTTTTGTTATTTACCACTATATATTGATTATTAGGATTAATTTTGTATAACATTCACTTCACCTAACCCTTACTGTGAATTTGAAATAACCTTTATTTTTTCCGTTCTCTTGAATCCATGAAGTGTAAAATGTTTTATATTCCAAGATATTCTATATGAAATAATTTTATTCAAAAAAAAATATTATATCCAGATTTGTGTTTTAAAATGTAAAGAATTACTGATGTAATATATATATTAATAATACAAGTAAATTATTCTATCCATTATGATGTGATTAATTTTATCTTATGGCAATTTAATAATGCATAACGAATATCCATCCTACTAGGGATATGGTATATATTGTTATAATCATATTTATTTTAGTATAATCATAACTAACTAGATTTAGAAGAATATAGATTAGGGATCATAAACCTATGATCGACATTGAAGATCGGTACTGAAGAGCATCCTAAAGTTTTATCAAAAAAGATATTTTGTGTGTTTTCATTGAAATTTATCCATTTAAATATACTAGAAGTGAAAATGGTTGTGGAATAAGGGTATATAGGGTTAACAACGTCATAATGGACATAGTGGTTTTGAACCCATCATCACCTGGTTTTCAATAATTAGCCTTATTTCTCACATGGTTTGACACTCTAGAGGGATATGAATACGAAAATTCATATTTTATTTACCATCCATTATGAAGGATTTGAATATATAATTAAATTGAATGAACTTTATTACACATATGTTGTCATAGTTCAAATATAATGTGTCTCATTGTATTTAGAAAAAAAATTTATATGTTGAAATGTACTGTAAAACGAATATTATTACAAAGGAAAAATGAAGTTAATTATAATCAAGAATATGTATTTTCATTGGGTTACATTAATTGTTCATTGTCTTAAATGTCTAGAATCAGTTCTTTATCTAAGTTAATTTTAACTTATAAATGAAAATCCATTTACCAAGGAAGGAACCATGTGGAAATAAAATTGATAATGTATTTATGCATTTGGGATGTATAGAAAACAATAGTAAAAAGGATTTATTATGAATACTTTTATTTAATGGATATATATAATATTTTTTATGGAATATTATTGAAATTATATTAATACAGTTTAAAAAAAGTGAACACCAAATCTTTTTTAAAAACTCATCACATCCGGAAAGGAAAAACAATCAATGAATGAAGGGAGACATGGGGTTTTCCCTTACCACTATCCTATATGATATCATTATTAATATATCATTATTTTAAAATAAAATATTGGGAAAGTGACAATAAATTGTGAAATGGGGTTCTTACATTGAGGTTTAATGATTAATATATTACATTGGATAATGTGTGAAAATCATATTTTCTTTTGATAAAATATACATATAGAAAGAGAGTAATGTCACTATATTATGGATCATATGATCCGAGGAATATGAATTTGTAGTTATTTAGTCATAAAAAATTTATATTTTGGAAATTCATTTAAGGGAGTAAGGGAAAAATTTGAAATTGATTGAAGCATGTTATAGTGATTAATGTTTTTATGATATATAAATTTATCTAGTAAGTATATTTCCATATATTCAAGAGATTATATAAAGTCTTCACATTAGGGAAAGTATGTTGAAAAAAATATCCATCCAATTACATACATATCAAATGATTTATATAGACTTTTAAATAATCATATAATTACGATTTTGAGTTTCTTAACATTCAATTTAGATTCAATTTCTTGTTATCATTGACCTTATTAATCATCTATAATTAATTATTAGTTTTCTCCATGTGTTTATCTTTACATGACACTAAAATTATTCTATATAAAATCATAGTTACATGTTCTTCCAAAAAAAATTACTTTATTTTATCTCTTATTAATAGGATCTTTTATTAACCCTTATTAGGTAATGGGTTTTTCCAAAATGGTATTTTAATATTTCAAACCCATGATTAAAAATTGATTCATTAAATTTCAACAACATTATTTATTTATTATTCAAAGAATGTAACACATTGATATTTTAAATGAATAAAAAAAATTAAATCACATTCAGGAATTTAACGCCATTATAACAATAAATTATAACACCTAGGACTTCACAAAAAAAATTTCTCAAATTAATTTATTGTTATTGATATCTTGTGGAACACACAACATCAAGTAGAAATGAACCAAAATATACTATACTATTAAAACATTACCATTGAAATTAGTTTTCCTCATATTTATATATAAATTGTTAAAATTATGTTTATATATTGCTTATAAATTAAATAATAATCTTTAAAAAAAATCCATAAAATATAATTTTTCTAAAATAAGAATTTTTCGCACTATACAATCATTATTTATATGTAGTTTTTACGAATTTTATTAATTTTATCAGATAAAATGAATCAATTTGTATTTATTTATAATATAAATATTATCATATTGAGAATTTATATAGATTTTCTTTTGAAAAGTATAATTTTTGATTGAATTATGGAAAATATTGATTTTTAATTGAAAAAATACATTTCATTTACATTATTAATAATGATAAAATATATTTTTAATATGTTTTAAATTAATATTAGATCATTGTATATCATCTAATAAAATTTATTTCATTCGATGAATTTTTATTTTGATTTTCTTTATAATAACTATGTAAAATTTTATACATTTCTTTATTAAAAAACACTTTTTGATTGCATCTATTAAATTTATTTGAAATTCAATGTATCAATATAATTAATGGAATTTATATATTTGGATTCTATATTTTTAATCAAAATAATTTATGTTATCTAATATGGACACCTTAATTTTTTAATAAAATGAATAGTTAAATTAATGTAGATTAATTATTGTGGTTAAGGTAAAATTGAGTGTATTGTGGGGTTAAAAAAAATGATAAGTGATAAAGTGGAATGAAAACAAGTAATAATTTTACTAGGTGGGAATATATGCATATAATCCTTTCCCAGTTATAATATATGTCCATTATTAATTATAAGGATGACAATGACTTTAACATTTTGGATTATTTTGTGGAATTTCCATGTAATTTACATGATAATTAACTTTCTGCATTTATAAAATAGAACTCCTTCCCCTCAATTATTCACACCTAAAATCTGATTTTGATTTACGAAACCCCTCCCATGTATCTCCCTAAAAAAATTAGTTTTTCTGAAGTGATTCATTTCCTCCCAAAGGACCATCCCTAGTGTCTTTAAGAGGTTATGTAAAGAAGGTTCCTCATAGAGAATGTAATTATCGCAACACATATATTTCATTTATTCCTTATTTTTATCAAAACAATTATTTCATAACAATTATTATATAAAAACTTTATTATTTACCATATACATGGATGTAATTTTTTTGATATCATAATAATTATCCATATCCACTTCCCTCATATGTGTTATGAAATCACAATTCATGTGTACATCACACAACCAGATCAAGATCTATAGGCTTTTGTTATTCCATTACCACATCTCAAGATTAAATATAATGATGTATTTAACAAATTTATAATATATATATTTTATTAATATTCTTATTTTATATATATATTACTTATACATTTTTCGTTACATTTCATTTAAAATACACATTGTTGCTTTTGTGTATGGATGAATACCTCTAAACAACGAAATTTGACTCATTTTCAATTTATATTTAAATGTAATATAATAACGATAAATTTAGTGAATATATAATAAATATATGATATTATATTAATTTTTCAAAATTTAATATATGACCCTCTTCCTTAAACATTCACACGTTACGAGAATGATATCATAGCTTCTACGTACATACTATCTACTGGTTCCACCAAGTGATGTGAATCATTTATAATTTTAAAAATTCATAAATAGATTTGATAATGTATGTAATGATTAAATATTATATTAATAATATTAATATTAATTTAAAAATTATATATATATATATATATTATTTTTAAATAATCCAAAACCATCATGACAAAATATGCATCAGAAAACAAGGTAATTAATACAAAAAACAATTAAAACAATTAAAATAATGAAATATTATTCAAAAATCAAGAGGTAAAATGAAATAAAAGTGTCATATATGATATTATGAATAATAATATGGTTCTGGAATGAGTAAAAAAAATTATAAAATCACTATATATGAGTTCAAATCACATTAAATGAAATAGAATTATGAGGTAAGAGATTTCTCTACAATTTTATTTAATTTAGACATATTTTAGTGTTATGAAAATAATTTATAATATATGTACTATATAATTCTATATTAAAACATAATATCCTGAATTTTTAAATATTAAATGCGTTTTATGATTATTTTGAAATATTTCATATATGTCGATTTGAAATAATTGTTTCCAGTTGGTCAATGCTTTCATAAAAAAATTTATTTTATAGGTTATTTTCACCTTCGTCATCTTTTATGTAATAAGAATATGCATGAAATGAATTTTTAATATCATTTTTTAAAATTTACACTATTTTATGTCTAATTATATTTGATACCCAAAATTTACTTATTTAATAATTCCCAATTCAATGTTCTTATCATTAATTTTTTTACATTTCCATTCTAATAGAGATTTTTTTATTAAAATTTAATTTGAAATAAATTATTAATAATATTATAATAATCCATTTTTTCTATCATCTATTTATTCGTTATCATTTCATGAATTAATAAATTTTTTTTACTATTTGGTACCTTAAATAATTGAGAGAATTTTTTTAATAAAATCTAGCAGCATTTCTCTCTTTAGTTGAAAATATATTTTCTTCCAAGACCATGTTATATAAATTGTTTTCGAAAAAGTTTTTAAATATTTAAAAATTATTTACAGAAAAATATTTATCTGTTTTAACTATTTTAAAAATACTTTGACGGTAATATTATATTATTATTTTTATCAATTCACTTTGTTATCCTTTTTATATTTAAAATTGATTTATATTTTTAAATTATATGACTTGCATTGATTACCCACTATCATAACAATCATTATTTTGAAGAAACCATTTCACATTAACAGTGATAATTTTTAAGAAATTTTTTACTAATAATCTCTATTTACGTAGTTGTTCAAATTCATTTTAATTTAAATATATTTTCAAAAATTTGAGTTCTTTAAAAAACTAATCGTTAAAATGAAAATTATATTTTTAACAATAATGTTTTTAACATTATTTTTATTGTAAATTTAATTCATCAATGAAAACAACCATTTATCATTACTATAAAGGGTATATATTTTATTCTTACCATCTTTATTATTCTCATAGATAGTTTATGATCAGTTTGACGAATGAATGTATTGTAATTCACTTTATTCATTCATTTTTCTAGTCATTAACACTTCATAAAATAAATATTTTATTATGGATATTATATTTCACCTAAATATCTATATTATATATTGAATATTTATTTATTACTTATTTTCTACATATTGTGTTTTACATTGTGGGTAATTTTATATCTTAGGTAATATTGATAATTTTGTATTCATTACCCAATAATGATGATTTCTGATAAGGTACATTGTTTACAAAATATATCGATTAAATAAAAATATAAATTTCAGTCAGTCTAACTATTTTGGACATGTCATGAATGGGTGGAGCCTAGTTATAGAAAGCCCCTCGATACGTTAGAAGAAACATGAGATGAAACAGTTGTTATCTATAGTTTAATTTATTTCTACAGTGTAATTTGAAACTACCTTATGAGAGGTATCAACTGTAGTGGTATCATGTTCTAGACAGACGACAACCAACAATTTGGCATTTTAGTTATTATGAAACCTGTTATTATTATCTATTACATTTTTCACAATGTTATTATCTCTGGATGAATTTAATTCTCAATGTATTGATTAAACATAATTTTTTTTTACATTTCCATATTTACTATGTATGATCCATATATTTAAATGGAATTTGTGTTTAGTTATTTACCTTTCTATATTGATTATTCTTTATTATGTTATTTAAATGAATTGTGCGATCATTTATTTAGATTTCAATGTTTTTTATGATTATTGATTCATAATAGATAAATATATAATTAATACTTATTAATTATTTGATCGCATCCTTATTTTTCCCCTTTATAAATAATTTAATAAGGGTTATATAGTTGATGTTAAAGTATAGGTTATATGGAATAATGTTTTTGACAAAAAAAATAATGTTTTAATATTTCATTCCAAATATAATGAATAACTCAAGTATCTTTCTAATATTCCATAAGGACTAAACTATTAATCCCTTTGAGATTCAATTCAATGTATCTTGTTCAAATGAAATAAAACATACACTGGCTCTAGGATACTTGGTTTAGTGTTTCCACATATAATTTATATAGGTTGTATAAATTACATTTAATATATGAAAACAAAATCATTGAGAAATAGTTTTTTGGAAGGTATCTTACATAATATTAACAGTAATCATTCATTGAAATAAAGTTATAAATTGGTTTCAATAAATTATATTCTGTTAAATTATATACACTTGAGTATTTTTTTTAAATATATAATCAAATAAAAACCAATTTTCATCTACTTTTCTTGATATTACATGTAAAAACCAAAAAATAATACTAAGAAAATATAAATTACATTCAAAAAATTGAATAATGGATTCCAAATATCAGAATAAACTCTAAAATTAAATTATATAACTACTTCTTAATACCTTTACATGAGGACCACTCCTTGATTATGATATACACATTTGATTAAATTATTATAATGTTTATACCCATAATCGAAACCCAATATTACCTCTTTTAAAGAGGTGAAATATATTTAATATGATTTATATTCAAAATGGAAAAAACTATTTCCAACTTATTAAATGACAATAATTATTCTAATTACAACCATGGGATGCATTTTTCAAATTTATTTCATTGTTTTTATATAAATTAATTTAAAATTTCACCATACAAGTGATAAAATACGTTTTTTAAACTTATATTATGATTAAAACTATATTAATTCTTATTACATTCCTAAAATATATTATGCATCATAATGAACCTCCTCATTGGATTGATTCAAATGAAAAGTTTCTACTTCGACATATGTAACATTCCCATGATACTAATGGCTATCAATAAATTCGAAGGGTTCAACAAAATTGGTGTAATAATTACCTATTTTTAGTAAATCAACCAAACGAAGCATACCATAACCAAAACAACATCATGATGCAAGATGAAAATGATATAAAAATTAAGGAAACAAATAAAAATAAACTATAATATAGTACTATATGGAAACCAATATCAATATCAACATCATAATGGAACAAATGAATAACAATTCTCAAAGATTCCAAATACAACAACTCTAAAACACCCATCAAAGTCAAAACTCCAGCTGAAATTTCATGCCCAAGTATCACAATGCACCACTATATAAATTTGATACATTCCCTTTTCAATTGTTCTCTTATATGATATCTACACAGACACCAACGTACCGATGTAGGGGGTGACTAATGAATATACTATGTTTTCCCAAAATGACATCTCAATTCATGGAACTAGGATAAAATGTGATAACATATTTATATAAAACCATTTATCATAGTTTAAATCAAAAAATGAAAAAAAAAATTCCATACCAAAATAGTTATCCCAAACCTGATATTTTTTCATGTAATGCAACCAAACACAATTTTAAAACCATTTCCCAACAACCATTTGGGGATATTCCATCGAATTCCACATTTCCACACAATCACAAATCCAACTATGAATATAACCTTGGGAATAAAAATATTCATGAATTGAAACACTCCCTTTCACTTAGCCATCAAATATTGAACCATTTTGAT
Source organism: Viscum album (assembly GCA_963277665.1). Classification (NCBI taxonomy): domain Eukaryota; kingdom Viridiplantae; phylum Streptophyta; class Magnoliopsida; order Santalales; family Viscaceae; genus Viscum; species Viscum album. Next base: position 356,981,536 of record OY728126.1, on the reverse strand, counting down.
AGGTAAATGTTCATACCCATATTTATCCCACTGATGATGGGAGAAACATCATTCTATTAATCAATATAATGCACACGAACACACAACATCCATTATAACTAAAAAAATTCCAAACCATTTATCCCACAAAATTTTAATGAAATAATATTGTTATTGAAATCATTTCATGAAATATATTTTCCATTATTAAAAGAAAATAACTATTTGAAAACTTCATTTTACCATCATTGATGAATGATCTTTCCACAACAGTTACAGAATTTTGAAAAAAATCACTAATGACGGTTCCAAAAAATCATTGAACATTAATTTCATTATCAGTTTTAATAAATACAGACAATTTGATATCTAGAAATCTATTTCTAATAATAGGAGTCTAGGGTGAATCCACCTACCTGAGATATTATGTTTTAATTGAAGAACAACAAAATTTACTCTAAAAGTCCAAGTTGTAACTAGAATATCCTACCGTAGATATTATTCACTAATACTGACAAAACAGAATGTCATCATGTTTTTCATACATTATCATAGATCTTCCTTAAAAAAGTAAAAGTAGAAATATAATATAGGGAATAAGAGATGAAATAATATAAACCACCACAAATAGAGACTAACAACGAAATCCAACCATTAATGGACTATTACTTTCTAGTGGAATGCTCCTAGATCAAATGGGAAACTATCTACAACCTTTGGGAGGATAAAAATTGAGTTAGGGTCAAAATGGGGGGGGGGGAAAGTGTTATAGGGGAAATACCGAGTGATATTCAGATTTTGTGATCTAAAAGATAACAATGAATATTTATATAACATTATTAGAAAAACCATGAACCAACCATGTTCCATACACTACCTCCAAAACATCCTTTATGATGTTCGTCCACATTGTTAGAACAACAATATGAAACCATTTTTTTCATCTGTTCCACTTTTCACTATCTCTCATAGGCATCCATATGATTATGAGAAAATGTGTGCCTACCCAGAGCCTATTGATTTTCCTTCAAAGATTTCCAATAATTGTTAAACAGTTTCTTCTAACAATTCTCAAACCATAAACCTCCGTAAATGCACCAAAACCATTACAAATATCATTATAAACCACTAGAAATACTCGCAAACACTTTACATAATAAAATCCATTGTAAAACGGTTCACTTACTATAAACTAGAGGGGATATATTCTCCCCACCATTATCATTTATATCATCATAAATTATTAAACCATCATTTCAATGAAAGAGTTCATCCCATTTCTCAACCATTTCTTTTTATCATTCACATGTTTTCTCCTAAATTTGAAAATGATTCGACAAAACTCATATTGGTCCAAATAATTTACCATGAAAAACTTTCCCTTTTACATCCACAATATATGCTAGAATATGGAGCAATAATGAATTCATATATATGTCAAAATGATACCATCATATCACATGGTCATAATTTAGATGATACTTTTTCAACATAGATACTTGAAATACATTATACATTGTACAAAACTTTGGTGGAAAATATAACAAATATACCACCTGTTCAACCCATTCATGTATCACTAAAAGTCATATGTATCAAGGAGAAAACATTTAATTATTACAAAAATGTAAATTCTAAACCAATATAGAGAATCTCAAGAAAACATGATCACTATACATGAATAGAAACGATTGTCAAATGTTCTCTCCCTATGATTTATTACTAATATAAATTATCTCCAACCATTTGCTGATCAATGTAATCCTTTTCATTTTCTCATGGAAATGGCTCAACCAAACTAGTGAAGTCTCACATATTTCCACCAAATAGTGTGGATAAATACAAATACTCCCACATAATTCTTCAGAAGGATCTATATGTTTCATGTGTTGATAAATTTTTTTATACGAGAACTTCATTAATGGTACGTTCTTCTCCCATCAGCAATCAAATTCTAATTTTCAATCCTATAACATGTCTTCCATTATTTGTATTTTCCTTTTATATTTTTTTTCCATCTTCGGATAATAAATAATTCTTATAGTCATATATGATTGAAGGTATTTCTTAATGTATTTCAAAAAATGAGACTAAAATCTCATATCCCAATATGACCTAATCGAAATAGGTACACAAATACTATTTAACAATTCTTTGATATTTATTTTTGATATATTCTACACTATATGTGCTTCAGGCGTAAGATTGAAATGGGGTTAATATTTTATTTGGTCAAATATCAACCATAGGAAATTGTGTTTCCAAACATTCCATTATATATCTGTAAAAATCCATGGTAATTTTATCCCATTTACAAACAAGAATTTGAAAGAGCATAACTTACCTCTTGATCACTGGTTCTCTACCTTAACCGACTAACAAGTTATGAATTTCACATAAAACATCCACCTTTAGTTTAAAACGGACCAAAAAAATATCATTAAACCCATTTTACATTTTTAAATTATAGGATGAATATCCCATCTTGAATGGTGGTATTTATGAAAAAAAATTCAAAAAATACTTTGGAACAACTATCCTACATCAAAACCACAAAACTGATCTCACATTCATCTTGGACCCATCAATGGTCTACTATCCCTTGATTTTTGACCTCATCAAAAAAAAATTCTGAATCAGATGTTTTTAAATATTTAATTTTATCAACAAAATGAAGAATAAATGTAAATAGAATGACACATGAAAAATTTCCTTGTTCTTCACAATAAAAGTGTTGGTCATCTATCAGAAACATAAACTCCCACTGATCGGAAGATATATTTTACAATTGAGATTATGAAATTCTTCATAATGTAGCTTCTCCACAATTTCTCTTACTCATTGTACACAACATGTCAAACTAAATAATTTAGAGATAATCCATGAATCTTATTTATGTTAACTTCAAATACATTTGTGATAATATAGGATTCATGGTCTAATGATCCACAAAAATCATATGTTTTTCATGATAGAGATAATGATTCCATGTATTAAATGGAACATACTACAAAAGCTAAATTGAAATCATTTTTTGGGTAGATAAAATCATAAAACTGTATGTATCGTGATACCTAAGAAACAACAAGATATACTTTCACTATAATGAATCTCAACCCATATCCCAATGAATCAAAATAAAACAAATACTCTTTTATCGATTCTTGAAATATCATTATTTTTGCTGATGTATGGTGAATACTTATCTTTTTAAAATAATTCATTCATTCATCATTATTTTGGAAGGGAACAATTTTCCTCTTCAAAGATGTCATCGGTGATGCTAGTCATGGAAAATATTGTACAAAATAACACTAATAACCAACTAATCCTAGGGAAATATGTATCTCAATGAAAATATTTTGAGGGTTCCAAAAGGTAACATCCTCTATCATTTATGAATCCAAAAAAACAACTATTATAGAAATAACATGACCATGAAAATGTACCACCCGAATTAAAAATCACAATTTTATAATTTAGAGTATAGATGATGATCCAAATTTTGTTTCAACATTGTAGCCACACATTGCAAAACCTTAGCCATTTTCCTACAACACGACAATATGTCATGCATTAAAATGACCATAAATGAATTTAGATATCTAAAACATATCTGATTCATCAATTATATTAATACTACAGATGAATTTGAAAGAATAAAAGGAATAAAAAATAATCATATTGGCTATACCAACTCTTGAAATATTCCTTTGAAATATCATCATTATAAACCCACAATTGGTGATATCTTGATCACTTTTAAATATTGGACAAACATTGAGATCCCATAATTTGATAGATTAGTTCATCATTTTTTGGAAGTGGATACTTATTTATAAATGTTATGTGGATATTATTGGGATAATTCACACCCAACTAATGATTTCCACTGACCATTTTGATAAACAAGATGGGTGTTATGCATAGAGACATTATAGGATGAATATTCCAATTCATTTTTAGATCTTCCAAAATCAATTGATGTTAGCATAATTTTTTTCGTGACATTTGGTATGATAGAAGGGAAATATGACTGGTCCCTCGGATGATATCAATCATAAAATCCACTTCTCTTGTGGGTATAAACCTAGAGAAATTTTCTATTAATGATATTCTAAAACTGATTGAAAACTACTAGAAAACATCTATTCTCGATCACTTCTAATTATGGGATTTTCAATGTTTCTAACTAGTAAGAGTTAATTCCAACTAATGGTACCATCAATAAGGTTTTTATTCATTTTCATTTTTATGTTCTTTAATGAGACCCTCAATTACATCATCTATCAAAAAATATACTTTTCACGTATAATAGTTGATGTGAACATTGAAAATTTTCACAAAATACATACCTAGGATTATGTCAGAGTCATCCATCACATGTATGGATAAGTCTCATATTAGTTAAGCTTTATCAAAATTTATGGAAAATTATTTAAAAAAAGGCTCAAAATTCACGTTTAACAAGAAATTTTTAACATTTTATAACAAAGGGCCTCATATCAGTATATAAATACATAAAATCAATCCCTCTAGAAGAAGTAAATGAATGCGATTTAATATTCTCAAAAAAACATGTATAAGGTTGGAATTCAAATGAATCATACCACATATCATTGATGGTCTATATTGATCATACATAATCAATTTCTCAAAACCATATAATTGATTTCTCATTGCAATTTGTTTTTTATTTACCTTATCAGATTTCCATTGATGATTCATGATATTCATTGAATCCCCATGGCTATACTAGTTTTATTGAATAGAGGTATTATACTTCCAATATCCTATCAAAGCATACATCATCTTTGAAATGTGATAAGTTTAAAAAAAACCCTTCCTTTGATCACTGAAATAATAGTCCTGAAGACGCCTCATATTGTTTCAACTATTGCATGATCAAGGTGGTTTAAAAAAATCACACCTAATATAGTCAAACAAACCCCAATGAAAACATCTAGGCTTGACAATTGTTTTTAGAATAATAGTGATAGATCCAACTATCTGATTTTGAGCCATTGCACTACTTTTGAAATAGTTGTCCCTCTTCCTCTCATTAAAATAATTAGAGTTCCCACCATTTCATGTAGTTATAAAATTAGTTCATCCACCCATTTTCCTATTAATTATCAATATTTAATAGTATCCCTATTGACCATATCAGTATAATAAATTATAAAGAGTGTGTAAATATTCTTGTGAATCTCCTACCACATCCTCGATTCAACAATATGTTCCTTAAAGGAAATACTAGTAGGAAAATCTGGTGAAATGAAGAATAAGTTCATCAATTTATCTATATATTGTCACAATATGTGATTCTCCTAATTCAAGATGAAACGGTCTATCATTATAATAATCTTGAATGTGTGAGGATATAATGGTTTGATGAACTATTTTTCAAAATCCAACCATTTAATTCCTTAGTGTAATTTAGTCTGAACTACTAAATCCCACCACTTGCATGCACGATTCTCCAACATATTCATTTCCAAGAGGAATTGCAACCCTACTAGTGTTTCTAGAAATTCGATGATATGATTGATCCAATTTAGCCACACCTCCACCTTATCTAGATCCAAATAACCCTAAATGGTGGGTGTATTATTCTTCAGGAAGTTAATGTAATGATCCACCTACCTTATTTATTCCTTCAGTTTTCTATATCTGTTGCATAAAAAGCGCGTGCAACACTAGGAATGAGTTATTGGTTAATTTAAATCTCATGGGGAACCAAAAAATTAGTAGCCTATTCTAATAACGTTTTTCAATGCCTATAATGTTATATTTTTCTAACTAATAAAACATTACATATATCTCACTCTCTAGAAACTGAAGGATTATAAATGTCAAATTTTGTAACATCATGTATCCAAACATTTCTTTCTTAGAACAATTAATTTATATTTTCATCCCACTTTTGAAAATCCCATCTTTTTTTCGAAAATAAAACCCACATCAAAATTACACTATCATACCTTTTACATAATATCCATCTTGAAAAATAATCAATAATTTTCAAAAATAAATTTTATTTCGAAAAAATCATAAATCATTACATAAAATGTAATATGCACTCCTAGTGAGAATATATTTATATTAACAAGTTTCATGATCTTCTGCGTTCATAATATCATGAAAATATGATTTTAAATAATATATCTATCTCAAATATAATATTTTACCCATATCCCTCATAAAATGAAGTTCAATATAAATATGTTAGATACATATTTTAATTATATAAATTTTAGGATCAAAAAATCATACTCTTTTTTATTATCCCAACTCAAGGAATAAAGACAAAAGAATTCAAACTATAACCCAGAAAACCAATACAATTTTTCCAAAAATGAAAGACAAGTCGGTAAAAGACAATAGCACATTCAATTCAGGAAGAGAACAAGATGATGCCATTTGTTACATCCAACCCCTTTTCATTGGTTTGTGTTGATAATGAATTTCTACTTGGACATAGGATACCTATCCCAGATGAGAAAAGATGGTAATAAATTCTCATGGAATCAATACAATTTGTGGATGATATTCGATTTGAATGTAAAACAACCAAAATAATCATTCTACTTCCAAAACCACTATATGATTCATGATTGCAATGTAATACAACTCAAATTAAAAAAATATTTAAATCTGAACAATATATGAGTACTATGTAGAACCAATATCAACATCTACTATGATGTATAATAAAAAACAAACAAATTTTATAGACATTAATTACACTAACCTTTCTACTCCAAACAAACTTTGAACTCCTACTCCAAATTCATTCCCAATTATCAAAGTGCACCAATAAAGAAATTTTATATTTTCTAATTTAATGTTTCCTGATAAATGATACATGAAAATGTACCAAAGTTCCCATGCAGGAGGTGTGTAATGAAATATAGTAGGATTATCCATAAATACTACATTAATCATGCCACTATAATAGAACATGTTGAACATTTGTATAAAAAATTATATAAAACTATTTAATCCATTATAAATAACAATATAGAATACATTCAATTCCAAAGTATTTTTCTCAGCTGAAATTTATTTCACTGAAAATTATCCAAATTCCATATTTAAACCATTTCAAAACATTCATTTTGGAATAATCCATTGCATTATCGATATCAACACACCCACACATATAACCATGCATGAATCTACAGATCCCCCTATAATCTGGAGTGGTGAGTCATCTTTTCACTTAGTTTTCACATGGAGAACCATTTTGATAGGGGAAGGATTATACACTTTTTCAACCCAATAATGTTGGGGGGGATTATACCCATATCTATCCCAATACACATGAACACGCACCATACAATATAAAAAACAAATTTCAAACAATTTATTCCAAAATAAATCAATAATATAATATTCATATTCAAATCCTTTAGAAAAAATATTTTTCCATGATTTGGACCAAAGAACAATTTAAAATCATCATTTTAAAATCATTCAACAAATCCCTTTTAATAGTAATTTCAAAATTCCAAAATTCAACCATAAGGAATGATCTAACCATTATTTTAAAAAATATCTCTCAATTATTTTAAAATTATATACTTTACATGAATTATATTATTCAAGTTATATTAATAGAAGTCGTGATTGAGGCCAACATCCTATGAAATTATGGATGAAGTGATGAATGATAAAAATTATTCAAAATTTTTTGTTGAATGTCCAAAAACTCACAATATGTGTAAATCCCAGATGTTAATATTTTAAAATATCATCATGGTTGGAATCTACTATGATTTATATATATATATATATATATATCCCACTTAAACAATATTTTAAAATCTGATAGAGGGTTGAAAATAATATATATGAAAACCCACAAATAACGGAGACTTACTGTGTAATTTTTCATTCAACGCACCAGTATTTTCAAAATGGATAACTGATAGGTCAAATGTGAAAGTCTTCATAACTGTTGGGAGGTGGAATAAATAATCTCAATTCGAAATTGATCAAAAAAAGTGGTTTAGGGGAAAAAAGAGTGAGAACCACATTTTATGATCTTAAAACTAACCATGCAGTGTTGGATCACACTGTTAGGAAAATTGTGTGAAAAGCATGCGCCAAACACTACATCAAAAAGATACTTATCAAGGTTGGTATGTGCGGTTAGTAAAATTGTGGACCAATAATTTTTCCCAATATTGTACATTTCATGGTTATTTCTAAGTGGTCGCACAGTTTAACTAAACCATCCACCAAACCTTACACATACCCAAATACAACGACATTAACTTACATGATTTCTTATAGAAGTTCAATGGATTGTTATAACTTTTCTCAATCCATTCACCTCTATAAAATTCTTAAAAACTTTCAAAAATTCTTATTATACCCCCAAGCATCACCCCAATAAATTACATACTTAAAAAGTGTAAATACCGTGTTACTTAATTTATAACTAGTGGTGATGAAAATTTTATGAATGCTAAAAAATTAATTAATAATTAAAACATAATTTTCACTTATATTAACCACCAACTTTGATTAATTTAATATATTACTAAAAAACAATGTACACCAAAAACATTATTGAGGGAAAATGTTTTTTCAAGCCCAAACATGGTATTACACTAAAATCATGTTCTTAGATAATTAATTTTTGACTAATAATATTATATTAAATTATTTTAGATCTTTTTTACGTTATTTTAAAATTACAATAATATTGGGACCTGTCAATGAATTTAAATGAGGATTATAAAAAATTGATATATTTATCACCTTAAAAAAACTTTTAGAATGTTACCAAATTTTATGACCATTTTAACATTGACATTATTATAAATTGAAAAATGATGATCATTTAAAAAATTTATATTACTAATAATAACATAAATTAATTATACATTTCATCCAAATAATGAAATAAATTTTTTTTCAATAAAATATATTCTTTATGAATAAAATGAATTTACTAAAAATTGAGTTCTGTTTTCAAAACAATTAATCAATAAATATGTATTATTTGGGAATTTTTTATGTATATCTTAATTCAGTTAATTATATTTAATCTTTACATTTCAATGTCATGGTATTCATTATAACTTTTCAAGACTAAATTTTAATGGTGTATTTAGTCTTGTTGTTGGGTGGTGTATAAACTCTAAAACATAGTTTTCTTTTAAAATATATGAGTGTCACATTATATAATCATAAATAAATTATTCCCTTATAGTTTTATATCAATCATCAAATGATTAAAATTTGAAAATAACTTAATTGGATATAGATTTCAAAGAAAGGTATTATGAAAATTATTTTTGAAAAGGAAATATTTGAAACATAATGGATACATGATGTAACACAAATTATGGTTCCCAGATTAGGACATCATTTGAGATAAATATAAAAATTTGAAATAGATTAGAATACTAGAATCAAATTACTAATACTATGTGATAGATAACATTTTCATGATAATGATAAGTAGAAAAATACATAAATTAATTATGGGTGAAGAGTTCACCAATTCTATATAAATAAAGGCAAGAGGGAAAAAATTTTATTTCATGATAATTTTTTATGATAGGGGAATAATTTACCATAGAGACTTTGAAAATTTATAATCATACATACATTACCTATATATTTTTATGCTTTAATAATTTTTCATAATAAGTCCAATTTCTTTCACTAAATCATGGTTACTGATGTTCACTTTTTTATTTCAAATGAACTAAACTAAAATTATATTGTATCATAATATAGGTGGAATGATATTATTTTTTTATTACATTTTCTTAAAATTAACCATAATATAATGGTTAGTTAAAGGATTGATTACATGAATAATTATTTTTATTATTCACTCCAAAATTTATCTCTATAGATTCAATCGTAATACCAAGTGTTCCACTTAAATTAATGGAAATATTAGCTATAAATAAAATTCATCAATATTTTCATGAATAATGTTGAAATTGAATTATAAGAAATATTTTCTTATATATTCTATCAAAATAAAATTTACAATTATTGTAGAGACTCAAATCTTTATGTACATAAACAATACATTACTTTTCCGGGATACTTAATAAATAACAAAAACCAACACTCTAGGATCATAATTGTTTAGCGTCTTTGGAAACATGGAACATAATCTTCTTATCATGGTGAAAGATCTTCAACATCTCCCATAACGATCTACCACTTTTTTCATACCTAAAACCTTTCTTCATATAATGGGGAAAAGAAAACATATAAAGGGTGAGCTCAAATGCTCAGTAAGGGTATGCATGGAGAAAATTAAACAAACCATATACATTTGTACTTAAAAACATTAACATAATGGTTAAACATCAAAATCTTGAGCAATGACATATAACATGGCATTACATAAGGAATATATCATAATAGAACATCAATAATGACAAAATAGCATGGGAATAAAACATGTAATTGTGTAAAACCATTAAGAAAATGATATGATTTCCATATTAGCCAATGCATTGCTTCCAAGACCATCTTAATAGAGAACACCCCTTTATGAATCGAGTTCACTCCTCGTTCCAGTCTTGTATCACTGCACTAGATTATATTGTAATTCTAGTCATGTATAACTCATGAGATATAAATTTTTACCCAATGCATTGGAGGTATATATAGGTCCCGCCCATCTCATAATGAAATCATTCTTACGTGTTCCACAACATAAACATAAATCATTTATCATAATTGAAAAAATAAAATTGGTTTCATAAAAATCATCCCATCATAACATAATCCATATATAAAAAATGGATATCATTTCATCATAAGAGAATTTAAACCATTCAAATCATAGAGACATTATACTTGAAACATACACATATGAAAAAATGTCATCTTAGATGGAAAAATGGGTTTTTATAAAACACTTGAATAATTTCTTGAGGAAAATATCATTTCTTATTAAAAATAATTTTTTTTTCACAAAATCCAATGAAATTATAAAAATTAATTGATTTTGTTGAAAATAGTCATGTAAATAAGGTGTTATGAAACGGTAAAAATCTGTTCAGGCAGTATAATTTAAAAAAACATTATCCTCGTACTTTTGTCGGAAAAGTCAAAAAGATCCTCATTTTGTAAAAAATAGAAATAATCCTTTCATAACATGATGTAAAATTCATAAATGGGTAAAAAGGACTTTAATAATACATAAAAACTCTTTTAGAATCATGGACTTGGATGAGAACAATTACCCGAGTAAATACTTACGAATAAACAATCTCGTATAAGAACGAGATTGGAATAAGTATCCCTTATCTTATGTCTGATATGCTTCATATGTATCCAAAAATCTTATATAATGATTTAAATAATTTCATTGACTTATTAATGAATCATATTCATTGTTATGATATCATATATGGTTCAATTATGACATTATATTACTCGTTCTTTTGTAAATTCCATGTTAAAGCAGCGTTTTGGGTAAAATCGTTTCATTTATCATATGTGTTTCGATTTGTTGATCTTGATATTATTACTTATATAATTATTTTATTAATTCCAGAATGTAAAACATGATTTATATATATTATATAGTCAGAATATAAATATATGTGATAGATCGATAAATGGAATGAAATACACCGTTCATGGAGATGGTAGGTCGTACGTATGCATGAACGTTGTTTTCATTTCCTTATTGAATTGAATGGAATTAATTAAATGAAACATATATGTACATAAATATGGTGTCATTATTATTTAATATCTTCCATGATTATTTATTATATATAATTTATAATTATACATGAATGGTTAATCATGGAAAATGAATCTCATCACGTTCGTGGAGACGGTAGTCCGTACGTACGCAAGAGCGATGATATCATTCCCATTGTTATTGAAAAGAATTGTAGTGGATGAAATAATATCTTAGAATCAGTATGATGTAATATTAACCATATATAGGTATTCTTTACACCATTATACCAATCCAAATAAGGTGGTGGTGGAAAAACATGATACACCACGGTGTAGAGACGGTATTCCGTACGTACGCATGCGCGGTGATTTTGTTTTCCGTAGGATGGATAGAAGGTGAAATGGGGTTGTTTCATATATATAATAACATATAATTTTATTATTGATACTGAGTTTATTACATTATAATGATACAACTAAATAATATGATGTTGAAGAAGAAAGAAACTTGAAAGAATTGGTAGAAGAGATTACCTCTTCTTTGACGCACCTCCATTAAGCTTCCTCTTAAGGTACTAGAGTTGTTCTTTTGAGAAGAAAAAAACCTCCATAATGTTTCTAGGGAAGTGGAGAAGTGAAATGGGAAGGGTTTTGACGACATTGAATGCTCAATGTGTTGTGAAGTTGAGAGGGATGAGGTGCCCTTTTACAAGGGAGGAGAGGGGCACCTTTGGAAACATAAGAAATATTAATTTATAATAAATTCCAACCCCACATAAAAACCTCAAAAAAGACTAAATTATTATATTAAATGAGATAAGGTTGTAATATCATCATCCAATAAAATTTAGATATGTTGGGAATTTATTTTATTCTTTATCAATTTGATTTATCCTTATTTAATCTTATTTGTGGTAATAATATTCTAGATTTTAAATTGTTATAAATAATTACTTATGTGTTGTGAATAATCCATAATGGGGCACTATATGAAATTATAGACCATATAAATTTCAATTTATAATTTTTAAATATTTATGTTATTTTTAATCAATTTAATAAAATGGTATTATTATAAAATAACAACAGTGTTCATTTTGAAACTATCCATTTATTTGAATTTCAATAAAATCCACATAGAGGATATATTCAATATAAAATGTTTAATATATTAATAAAATGATATATTCATCTATAAAATTTGTGTAAAACATTAATTAGTTCTTATAATGTTTATTTTAATATTTATAAAACCAATTATTTGATATTTCTCTTAATAAAACAATAACTACATCATTTTTGTAAAATCATTCAATATAATTATTACATGCATAAAAATTAAAAATAAAATCCTATGATTAATATAAATATCATATATTTAGTGGTAATATTTTTAAATGAATTTATCATCTTAATATGATAACATTTAAGTTGTTATATTTATTAAATTATGAAGGTGACATCTTTGACATCATTTAATATAAAATAATATAAATTTCCTAATATGTTTTATAAGGCTCCAAATGGTCCAAAAATTGACCCTTGGATTCTCAATGTATATATATACTCTAAAAATAATGCTTGGTCAAGTTTCTAGTCTTTTTGATAGGTATTATAATTTTAATAAAAACAATATTATTGATTTTTTACTAAATAAATAATTTCTACCTCATTAATCTGTAAGCTATTAATAATAATTAAATATTTATTAAAAATTACAAATAAATTACCACGATTAATAAAAAAATTTTATCTTTCAAAGGAGTATTTATAATCTAAATTATATTTTAAATAACCTTATATTAAAAATAATCTAATTATTAATGTTTGAGTGATACATATTTCACATTCTTTAAAATAAAATAAATTAAAGGTCTTAATCACATCCATGTTTGTTCAAATGGATTCTATTTTGACCCAAATATTCCTTAGGACTAAATATAATCTTTAAATTATATTAAGACAAGTGTTAGTGTAATTTTATAATATTATATTTACCCTAAATTACCTGATTTACCTTTAACTATGGTAAATAAAATATACCGTAGTTTCTATTCATAGTGACCAAAAATAAAAAGTAACTTATTAAAATTATTCTGACCATCTGATTCCAAATATGGAATCCATTTTTCCAAATTAAAACCACGGAAGTTGAAGAAATCAATTTACATTTAATCCCGATGTTAAGAAAATGAGTTTTAAAATTTAAAACATTAAAAACGATTGAAATTATTTTACCTATGCATTCAATGTAAAATCAATGATAATGACATAAATTATATTTAATGGTAAAAATATATTCTATTATCACTTTAAAACAATTTACAATTATAACTTAATCATATAAATTCTCTCTATGAGAAAGAGTTGTTTTTAAGTACAATTTAGCGTGTTTTTACTATTCATCAAAATAAGAACGTTGTAAGAAAAATATCAAAACTTTATCCAATTTAAATTATTATATCTTGATTCAAAATAAGATGTTTATTTTGTAATATTGAACATATAAAATTTTCAAAAGTTATATTTAAAATGGGTGCGTAATGAAAAGGTGGAAAAACTGCATTTTTTTAAAAAAATACTTATTTTACCCGAAAAATTTATTTTGTTATCATACCATGTTCTAGAAAATGTGTAAGATGAATAATAATGTTATAAAATTCAAAATTTAGTTAATAATATTCATAATGTCTAGTTCATAATAATATTATAACTATATATCATTGTTTAGTGAAATCTCGTATTGCGTACAATACACGCTATCGAGGAAGGTCGTGATTGCGTGTAATGCAAGCCATGTCAGGTTTGCATGTCGTGAAAAACTTCTTTATTTGTGCATATAACAGAATCCATCCATATTTCATTTATACAAAGATTATATATATATATACACACACTCACTGTTTCATAGAATAACTACTATTAAACGAACTTGAAATTGTCTGTAACACAATCCAAGAATAGTGTTGCTTATACTGCAAGCTAATACAGTGTTGCATATAGCGAAAGATAATATTTGTGTAGCATACAATAGATGATATGAAAAAAAATTAAAAAGAATATATCTCATAAAATATCAGGGTGTAACATTATACCCCCCTTAAAGTGAATTTCCCCATCGAAATTCATCGGGGTTATAAATGGTTTATTAGATGAGAGTTTCTTTCATAGAAACCCACATCGTAAAAAAAATACCAAAACATATCTTTAATAACTAATTTATGAAACTTAATTGTTACCGAAATTAACTAATTACAGGGTTTCCACATGGGATAATATAGGTGAAAATATGGATATGGAAGAGAAATATAACCATCATGTTCTGATGGAGAGTGGTAGAGGACCTGGCTATGATAAAGACAACAGTCACAAAGCCATAAATTTGTGTTGATATAAGGAACCATCTGATTCACCAAATATTAGATCACTATGAATTTTTTTTGGATTTCAAGATCATTTCCCTAATGTTGAAGAATTTTTGAATTAAATGAAATACTTACTTGATTTTGGTACATTCTCACTTTTGTTCAGGACTTGAAAATTTCCACATCATCTCTTAAAGAAATGAAGTTGAATTTGTCTTTCATGAAGTGTTAACAGATCATGCGATATAATGATAGGTCATTCCCTTTGTCCCAAAAAAAGGTTAGAAAAAGTTATTAAATTTATATAAGTATATCTATAGTGAGATTAATCGTATATGGTTCCTAAAATGGTATTATACTTCATATATCATACCACTTAATATTTTAAAACTAATTTATACTAACCAGGGACTTCATGTAGGCCAGTGGTAGGCGATAAAGGCATGTCACACATCAGTTGTGGGTTCGGTTCCCACAGCCTTGTCTGACGCGATGGGTTGTCTCTCGTCCTGAAGGTTGTCCTTTTTCTAAAGATACACTATTATAACATTACAGAAATTATATCAAAAAAAATTTATACCCTTAAACAATACTATCTTATGTCTATCTTAATTCATTCCAATCTTTAGGCATATCCAAAATACTTCAGTCCAAGCTCATAGTATAATGAAAATGATTACTGGATAGGTCACATAATAAGCAAGTGAATACAATCATTTATCCCACATATATTATAAGATATATCTTGCTGATCACATTCTGAACATGTGAATACCTTAATCATGTATTCTATTGAAACATAAATTATCGTCGAACCATTGTGAAAACATGAATGATGTAAAATGGTAACTATTTCCACATAACAAAATCAAAAAAATTCTATATACTCAAAAAATGATATCACTCTATCCTTATATCAGCCATGAGCTCATTAATACTATCAAACATTTCATTATCTCCTTATCCCTTCTTTATGCGCATATTAAGAGATTTCCAAAAGTATCTGAATAACCATTCATGGTTACAGGTACCATTCAACATATAATTTCAAAAACATAAGGAAAAACACTAGTGTAACAATCCTTAGATGTCTCTTTATTCCATATTACCATGAGATTACTTATAAAACATTACTCTTGATAAACATGTAATCATTCCACAATCTTCTTTAACAATTGACCGATCTTGAACAATTCATTCATCTCACATATCATTTGTAGTATCTTCATCATCATCAACATAAATACTACCCATCTGACCATGTTGATTCTCTTCATGAGACATTCCCCTAGGGAATTGGTTTGAATAATCCTCGTACATTCCACATTTAAAACATTTAACAGTTGTTGATGTCTTAGCAATACCATTATCCATGTCCATGGTGTTAACTAAAAATTTTCCTTTACAATTACTGGATTTGTGACCTTCTTTTCCACACCCAAAACATCTTCCAGTTCCATTGAAACATTTTCCCAGATTCCTCTTCCCACATGATTTACATGAGATAAATTGAACATTCTTTCCTCTATGATTATCCTGAAACTCAATCTCTCTCTTATTAGCTGATTCGGGAAACCTACCAATGTTGAGATTATTGATCATATTATGAGATTTCTGATTAGGAATAATAACGATATGTGGTCCTCCATATCCAATTTCATTTGGTTGATCATGAAGAATATCATTCCATTTTCCATCATATCCTCCATTATCGTGAATATTCATGTTTCAAGCCATTTTCTAAAACCAAAAAAACAATAGTCTGATAGGGAAAATTCATAATCAATGGGGAGTACCTTCAACATCTAACATATTAGGTTTAATTATAATATCATTACTGTAATTATAGAACTATAACCTATACTTATAATTAACCTTAGAGACATCCCTAGACATACGTAAGAAATATCTCTGGGGATTTCACTAATGTTTTCGCATCCTAGTTTTCAAAGGTTGACAAAACATTTCCTTTGATACCAACTGTAGAGACTCAAAGCTTGACGTACATGGACATTAGATTACTTTTAAGGGATACATAATTCATAAAAAAACCCAACACTCAAGGATTAAAATAATATGGTTTATTTGGAAACTCGGAACATAATCTTCTAGCCATGGTGAATGATCTTCAACATCTCCCATAAAGATCTTCCCCTTTTGTTTTCTTACCTAAAACCTTTATTTATATCCTGGGGAAAAGAAAACATATAAATGGTGAGCACAAATTCTCAGTAATGGTAAGCATAGAGAAAATAAAACAAACCATATACATTTGAAATTCAATACATGGACATAATTATTAAACATCAAAATCGTGAGCAATGACTTAAAGCATGGCAGTACATAAGGCATAGATCATAATGAAACATCAATCATGATAATATAGCATGGGAATAAAAAATTTAATTGTGGAAAACCATTATGCACATTATATGATTTCTATAGTATACAAGGCATTGCTTCCAATACCATCTTAGTGGACAAAGTCCCTTTCTTAATTAAATCATTCTTACATGTGCCATAACATTAACATAAATCATTCATCCTAACCTAAAGAATAAAATGGGTTTCATAAACATCACCCAATCGTAAAATAATCCATATAAAACAAATGGATATCATTTCATCATAAGAGAATTTATACCATCTATGTCATAGATACATTATACATGAAACATACACATAAGAAATAATATCATCTTAGATAGAAAAATGGTTTTGATAAAACACCTAAAATAAAATTTTCAGAAAATTATCCTTTCTTATTCAAAATAATTTTCATTTCAAAAAATTCCATGAAAATTTAAAATAAAAGGATTTTTTTAATATAGTCATGCAAATAAGGTTTTAGGAAACCGTGAAAATCCGTTCATGCTGTATATGTTAAAAAAAACATTCTCTTCTTACTTTTGTCAGAAAAGTCAAAAAGTTCCTCGTATGGTAAACAAAAGAAATATTTCGTTCATAACATTTGGTAAATGTAAAAAATGGTTAAAAAGGACTTTAAACATATATAAAAACACTTTTAGGAAACATGGACATGGATGATAACAATAACCCCAGTAAATAATTACGTATAAACAATCTCAGATAAAAACGAGATTGGAATAATTATCCCTTAACTTATATCTGATATGCTTCGTATGTATCTGAACCTACTATATAATGATTTAAATAATATCTTTGAATTATTAAAGAATCATATTCATTATTATGATATCATATATAGTTCACTTATGACTTTATATTACCCATTATTTTGTAAATTCCATGTTAAAGCAGCGTTTTGGGAAATATCGTTTCAGTTATCCTAAGTGTTTCAATTTTTTGTTCTTGATATTATTAATTATATCCTGATTTTCTTAATTTAAGAATGTATAACATGATTTATATAAAATATATATTCATAATATAAATATATATGATAGATCAATAAATGGAATGAAATACACCGTTCATGGAAACGGTAGGCCGTACGTACCGCATGAACATTGTTTTCGTTTCCTTATGGAATTGAATGGAATTAAGTAAATGAAACATATATGTACATAAATGCAGTATCATTATTATGTAACATCTTTCATAATTATTTATTATATATACTTTATAATCATATTTTAATGGTTAATCATGGAAAATGAATCTCATCGCGTTCGTGGAGAGGGTAGTCCGTACGTACGCACGAGCGATGATAGCGTTCCCATAATTATTGAATATAATTAGAAAGGATGATATAATTTCTCAGAATCAGTATTATGTAATAATAACCATATATTGTTATTCTTTACACCATTATACCCATCCATGTAAGGTGGTGGTGGAAAAAAAGATTACACCACGGCGTGGAGATGGTATTCCATACGTACGCACACACGCAGATTTTGTTTTCCGTAGGATGGATAGAAGGTGAAATGGGGTTGTTTCATATTTATAATAACATATAATTATATTAGTGATACTGATGTTGTATCTTTTTAATTAAACAACAAAATAATAATATGTTTAAGTAGAAAGAAACATGAAATAATCGGTAGAAGAGATTACCTCTTCTTTGAAGCACATCCTTTAAGATTCCTCTTAAGGGGCTAGAGTTGGTCTTTTCAGAAGACCATAACCTCCAGAATGTTTTTAGGGAAGTTTAGAAGAGAAATGATGAGGTTTGGCCTAGATTTAAGGATCAATGTGTTGTGAAGAGGAGAGGGATGAGGTTCCCTTTTATAAGGGATGAGAGGGGCACCTTCAGAAACATAAGAAATATTAATTTATAATAAATTCCAACCCCACATTAAAACCTCCAAAAATGACTCAATTAGAAGAATAAATGAGATAATGTTTCAATATCATCATACAATAAAATTTAGACATGTTGGGAATTTATTTTACACCTTATCAATTTGATTTATCCTTATTTAATTTATTTAATCTTATTAGTGGTAATAATATTCAAGATTTTAAATTGTTATAAATAATTACTTATATGTTGTGAATTAACCATAATTGGGTAAATGATGAAATTTTAGACCACATAAGTTTCATTTTATAATATTTATATATTTATGTAATTTTTAATCAATTTAATAATATGTTATTTTTATTAAATAACAATAGTGTTCATTTTGACACTATACATTTATTTGAAATTAAATAAAATCCACACAGAGGATATATTCAAACCAAAATTTATAATATATTTCTATGGTGTCACATTAATCTATAATTTTTTTTATAACATTAATTAGTTCACATAATGTTTATTATAATATTTATAAATCCATTTATTTGATATTTCTCTTCAGAAAATAATTACTACATCATTTTTTTATAATCATTAAATAAACTAATTATTTTCTTAAAAATTAAAAATAAAATCCTATATTGAAAATAAATATAATACCATTCGTAAGAATATTTTTAATCGAAGTTATCATCTTAAAATTAAAACATGTAAATTTTTATATTTATAAAATTATGGAGGTGACCTCTTTGACA
Source organism: Viscum album (assembly GCA_963277665.1). NCBI lineage: Eukaryota > Viridiplantae > Streptophyta > Magnoliopsida > Santalales > Viscaceae > Viscum > Viscum album. Next base: position 356,961,518 of record OY728126.1, on the reverse strand, counting down.
TCATTTAAAATAATATAATATATATGTCCTAATTTGTTTTATAAGGCTCAAAATGGTCCAAAATTCTACCCTTGGATGATTAGATTATATATATACTCGACCAATAATGTATGGTAAAGTTTCTGGTCCTTTGGTCGGTATTATTATTTCAATAAAACTGATATTATGGATTTTTCAATAAATAAATAATTTCTACCTCATTAATGTATAAGATATTAAGGTAAATAAATATATCTTAAAAATTAAAAATAAATTACCATGATAAAGAAAAAACATTTTATAATAAAAATGAGTATTTATAATCGAAATTATATTCTATATATCCTTATATTAAAAATAATCTAATTTTTAAAGATTGAGGTAGACATATTTCACTTTCTTTAAAATAAAATAAATTAATGATCTTAATAACATCCAAGTGGGTTCCAATGGATTCTATTTCGACCCAAATATTACTTAGGACTAAATATAATCATTCAATTATATTAAAATAAGTGTTAGGTTAATTTTATAATATTATATTTACCCTTAATTACCTGATTTACCTTTAACAATGGTAAATAAAATTTACCATTGTTACAATTTATAGTGAAAAAAAATAAAAAGTAACCTATTAAACAAATGTGGACCTAATTATTAAAAATATGGAGTAAAATTTTACAAATTCTTATCACATAAGTTTCAGAAATTAATTTAAAATTAATCTCGTTGTTAAGAAAACGAGTTTTAAAAGTAAAAACATTACAAAAGATTGAAATTATTTTACATGTGAATTCAATGTAAAATAAATTATAACGACACAAATTATATTAAATGCTAAAAATATATTCTATTTATACTTTAAAACAATTTAATTTTATAATTTAACCATATAAATTATCACGATGAAAACAATTTGTTTTTAAGTAAAATTTATCGTGTTTTTACTATTCATCAAAATAAGAACGTTGTCAGAAAAATATCAAAAAATTATCCAATGTAAATTTTTATATCCTTATGAAAAAGAAGAAGTTTATTTTGTAATATTGATCATATAAACTTGTAATAAATTATATTTAAAATGGGTGCTCCATCAAAAGGCGGAAAAACTGCATTTTTGAAAAATACTTATTTTACCCAAAAACTTTATTTTGTTCTCATACCATGTTCTAGAAAATGTGTAAGATGAATAATAATTTTATAAAATTAAAATGTAGATAATACTATTAATTATGGCTATTTCATAATAAAATTATAATCATATATCATTGTTCAGTGAAACCCGGTATTGCGTACAACACACGCTATCGAGGAAGGTCGTGATTACGTGTAATGAATGCCAAGTCAGGTTTGCATGTAGTGAAAGACTCCTTTATTGTTGAATATAACAGAATCCAACCATATTTAATTTATACATAGAATATATATATATATATATACAATCAATTTTTCATAGAATAACTACTATCAAACAAACTTGAAATTGTGTGTAACACAATCCAAGAATTATGTTGCGTATACTGCAAGCTAATATGGTGTTGCATATAGTGCAAGATAATATTGGTGTAGCCTACAATAGAAGATATGAAAGAAATTAAAAATAATATATATAATAATATCTCGGGGTGTTACAGTTATCTCCAAATAACATTATTCCCTCATAATGTCTCTCACCAAAATCTATTGTCCATAGTAATATTTTCAGAAAAATATACAAATTATTTCATAATAGTTTTTCACACTAAAATATTATATTCTTCCAATATATTTAAAACCAATAGTCCTCAAATAAAAACCTATTTTATCCAATGATATATCTATTTTACTTAATCTTATAATGTCCTAAAAAGTGACATTTTTCTTAAATAACATAATACATATAGTCACAAAATTAATTTTCAATTCCATTGTTATCTGTATGAAAAAATATTTGATTTAAACTAGAATTGTGTGTGTTTATTTGTTTGTGTTGGCTACCACATCAACAAATAAATGGGTTCATTTTTCATAACATCTATTAGTGTATCATTCTATAAACATGTTTCCGGTACAAATAAGTTTCTTATGAAATTTATATGGGCTAGTTAAAAATAATTTCAAACCCATATAATGAAATTAATGGAAGAAAATCATTATTAAATTAATAGTATTAAAAAAATAAAGGAAAAATAAAATTATTCATGATATAATATTGATTCGTATACATCAAATCATCTAATATTAATTATTATTAGATAATATCACATTAATTGAAATTAATGATATCATTTTAATTTGTAATTTAATGATACTATGACATAATCACATCATAATCATCCATTTATTATGGTATGTTCATGTTTGGGTCGGTTTGATAACCCACCTCATCAATTAAATTAAATTATACCATAGGTGAGAATGAAAGACTAATTAAACGTATAATATTATTTAAAATTTTAATTAATTAGTTTAATGTGAATATATAGGTAAATATTGAAATCATTAATTATAAAAACAGTGCTCTTATATTTAATATAACATTAAACATATCCTTGGAAATTTTAAATTCTATGATAAAATCTAATGTAATCAAGAGATATAATTAAATATTTGAAATAATTTTAAATATTTCAAAAAAATCATATTATTTTTTTTTATTTTAAATATATGTAATCGAAGTAATATAATTTCTGTTACTATGAAAATAATATTAACCATTTAAATCACAATCCCCCAAGTGTAAAAATATGTTAAATCTATGTTATATATATATATATAATTATTATCAATATGGATTAAAAATTTATATTGTAAAGAACAAGGTAATTGGGTATATAATTAATAATCCAAATTTAATTATTCCGGAATTTTTCATAATATTCTTAACAAATTAGGTAAATATAAATGGTCTTATCTCAAATTCCCCTATTTAAGTCACGTTTTCTATAATATACCTAATTTTGTTTCTATGGTAGATATTCATGAAATCTATGATATTATGTCTTGATATACTTACTATGACTAGTAATATTGGTTCAATGTAATTCAATCTCATTAATGTGTTTTTATTTAAATCTTCGTCATGTTGAAGTGTTTTTATAACTTAATTATCCTTGATTGACATACAATAGTTCATTGGGAACTTATTTCAAAATATATTGTCATATTCTACCCAATGATTATATTATTTTTTATTACCTCTTCAATTTAAGGAATTTAAAATTTTACCCTATAAAACCCATTTCAAATACTTCTTATGTCTGGGTCTCGGATGTCTGTAAGTGACATTAGTAATAAAAATATCATCCAATGAGTTATATGGTTTCTTTATAATTCAACCATCATTATTCTCAACGATAATGACATCCCATTTTATATGATTATATGTTTGACCATTCTAGATAAAATGACTATTTTGATTAAATGATTCCTACTTTTTTATTTAATTACCTAAATTATTAATGTAATCTTGAATGTAATACCATCTCTTAACTTGAACTTTTTTTTATGTTCATATTATCATTTATTCCAACATATATATGTATTTTTTGAATGTAACATTGGTTATTTACAACCATTCTCTTTATTTTAATAACAAAATTTTTAAATGGAAAATTTTCTACATCGTTTATTATGTTCGTTATCCATCAATTACATTATAGTATATTTTAAAATATAGTTTTCCATTATTTCAATGTTTAATGTTTTTTATTATTATCCATGTTGATTTTATGACATGATAGTTTTTTCTATGATATATTATTGATTTTTTCCATATAAAATGAGGGTTGTTTATTTATTTCAATTAATATTTTTAAAAATAAAATTTGAATGCGACATATAAATTATTCTTATCTATATGTTATTTTATAAGAATTATCACTAATCCAATTTAATGGATAATAAATGAAATCATTATTTTTAAATTATTTAAAATGATCAATGACATGAATCTCTTTAATAAATATTGCGGTAAAAGCATCATTTTTATTACTAATGAAAAGGAAAGACCCCAATTTTTTTGGTAGTGGGAGACCCAGAAAATATCATGAAGGCCCATTGTTATGAAATACTATTTTTGTTTATACCAAATAGCCCTCTAGTGAATAGTAATGCTACAATTCCCAGGATACTATATCACCTGCTATAGTATGGTCACAACTACAGTTCCCATTATAGTACCTCCATTGCTAGAGTGTCATCACTACTATAGTTTTGAAACTTCTAAAGTACATCAACAATGCAATGTTACATTACTGCTACAGTACTCGAGACTTTTTACCCTGACCAGAATCAATCTTGGGATCTTCTGGATGCCAAGAATGATCCTTTAACACTTGCGAAGTGGCTCATTGGCATGATCAATGACATTATTAAAATTGAACTTGTTTGTTCAAAAACCCCTAATTTTTTTCTATGTTTTCTTCCATTATTTCATGTCATACACACTCAATAATATTTTCATGGAATATGATAATATTTGAATTCTATTATCTAATTTTCTTTCTTTTTTTCTTTTAGTTATCTTACATATTTACTTATTTCAAATAGACATATTTTTTCCAAATTTCATCCCAATAAAGATAATATATTATTTATTACTGTGAATAAATTTAGTTCAAAAATATAATATACATCGATTGGTTATAATCAGCATTTCCTTTACCAGAAACATTTTTTCTATATTTTTAAAATATTATAAAATTTTATTTTTCCATTTAATGGCATTCACCAATAGAGAAACATTATTCCATTGGATAACAATTAGATTTCAATGGGATTATCCTGATTCTATCATTAATTGAAATTTGAATTAATTCTTTATGTGATTCTATTTTCCCAGTATATAAAACGTACTTTTCTATTGATCCTTTAGAAATGATGACTTTTTTTATAGCCCACATATGTATGGATTATTATTGGTGGGGTCCAATATCAATATAAAATATTTTTTTAAAATCTTATAAGTTAGTACGGTGTCGAAATAATGAGTTTTTTACAAAGGTATTGGTATAGTTAGTTCACTCATTTTACATCAAAATTAATAATACTCTGACATAATCACATCATTGTCATCCACTTATCTGGGTATGTTTATTACTCGGTCAGTTTTACAACCTACCATATCAATTAAATGAAATTATATCATGTATGATAATGAAATACTAATTATTTGTATGATATTATATATATATATATTAAATTAATTTGTTTTTTTGAATGTATAGATAAATATTTATCTATTTAATTATGAAAACATCATTCATAGATTAAATATAACAGAAACATCATCATTGACTATTTGAACATCGATGATAATATCTAATGTAATCATGATAGAAAATATAAACTTTTAAATAATTATAAATATTCCCAAAAAAATAAATTACTTATTTTGTACTATAAAAATTAGAATAAGATGAGATATAATTTTTGATACTATGAAAAATATTTTAAACTTTTTAAATCATAAACTCACAATGTGGGATAATATGTAAAATCTATGTTATATATATGTATAATTTTTATCTATAAAGATTAGTAATTTCTTTGGATACGAATAAGGTAATTAGATACATAATTAATACTCATATTTTAATAATTCAATATGTTTTGTAAATGTTATTAATAAATAAGGTAAGGAATTTTTTTCTGAAATTCCTCTAATCGAGTTCCATTTTCTTTAATGAACCTAATTTTATTTCCCTGGTGGGTGTTCGTAAATATTACGATATTATGTATTGTGATACCATCTATCCCTAGTAATATAGTTTAAATGTAATTTTATCCCATAAATTTTTTTATTTAAATTATTATCATGATGAAAGGATTTCATAAGTCAGTTATAATTAATTGAATTATAATTTGACATCATGGAAATATTTAAAATTATATTGTTATATTCTATCCTATGATAATGGATTTTCGGTGTGTGCGGGAGCTCTGTAGTGAAGGTGTTTATGTTGTCTAGTGTTTTCATTTTCGGTTCCCCATTATCATGGCTCTGTGCTTATGGCTGGCGATGTCAAACTCGTTCAAAATGAATGTCTGCGGCAGTTTGGGGGTTATGAATATTGGGTGAGTCTGCGGATTCCTTGTTCTATAGATGTTCATAATGTTGATGTCTGGTATATCACCTAGAATAATATAACGTCGAGTCCTGGAGAGTGAACACACTCGGTGGATGGAGCTTCATCGGACAGCATTGTCCACGGTCGGCTGGTTGAATGTCACTTGTAGGATCGTGATGCAGCCCAAGAGAATGTCGACACAGAAATTAGACTGAATCCCATGGATGCTATGCGTGGGTTTTTGGGAAATGCATGTGTGCAAGGTCAGGTTTCTAAGGATCATTTAAAGCATCTCATGAAGAATGCCTTTCCTCTGGATAATTGTGATGGTTCTAGAAAATTTTTTGCTACAATGTTTCCTTGTGATTATGTTTTTCCTACTTCATGGAGGAAAAATATGAATGATTTGTTGAATCCTACATTTGGGTATAACAATGACTCGTGCTCTGGAAGAATTATTAGAAATGGGTCTTCAGCTCATGTTGAGTCCAATTATGATGTCTTTGTTGAATGTATTTCCATCAGGAAAACCACCCTAAATGAACATCTTGTTTTACCCAGGGGTCAGAAATCCTGGAGGTTTTATGAATTGGTCCAAAGGATCTAATTGTTGTCGTTTTTCTCTGTTTGGAGATGTGTATCTCTAGGACGTGGTTTTATTCATTGCATTCTTCATTCAAAAGCTTCTAAAATTCGTTCATGGAGCACTGGATAACTTTTCTTGAATCCTGGATGGCTACTTATTCATGGATAGTATGTGGAAATCAATGCTTTGCATGCATGGAATGATTTTTCCCAGCTATGGGTTTGGCCTAATGGTCTTAAATGGGCCCTTTGGCACCTAATGATTTTGCGTGATATTGGCATGGAAATTGGGAATCCAGTATGACTTTACATAGAGACTGAGAATGTTCGGTTTCGAAACATGACAAGGATTCTAGTTGAGAATATTGTTAGATCCATCATGATTGACAAGGTAACACATTCTTCTCAGAAGGTTGAAATTCATATTGATTTTGAGTATGAAAAAAAAAACAATTTTTTGAAATGAATGTATATTTGTTGTTCATTCGTTTGAACTATGTTGGAGACGGATTTCTGGTAAGAAATATGGGATGAGAGGTCATCCATCCTACATCTGTAGAATTAAATCAAAGAGGAATAATGTGATTTTTCCACAAACCCTGAACATAACATGATGTTGTATTCAAATAAGTTTGATGTGTTGTGTTCAAAGGAATAAAATCAGCTACCTTTGAAAGGGAATGGTCTAATGGTTGATTCGTCGTTGTTGAGGGCCAAGAGTGGTCCTGAAAATATATAAGAACACTCTACATCCCCGATTAGTGGTCCCTCCACTACTCGTGTTGATTTTTTCCAAGGTGGTTACTCCGAAGGATGGTCATGAATTTACTCCCACTATATTATTTGTGACTAGAAAAAATTATTCTCTCTTTGTTTTAGGATATCCTTCTTGCAATGACCCCTTAAATTTATCCATGAATGATTGTACTGGTTCAGGATTCCTACGTGATGAGACTATTGAGACAACTTTTAACATTTGGGCTTCTCCACAGGTTAATTTTCATTTAGAGATCAAGAATCTCTTGAACTCATCTAGGATATCTGGGATGTTGGGTGACATCTCAGAGGCGGACAGTTTTGCAGTGGGAAGTACTTATCCTACTTCTTTCAATGATGCACTTATTTCAAGAAAAAGGGATTTTGACTACACTGCTACTCCCTCGAAGCAACAAATGAGGAACGAATACACTTATACACCTCACAATGTGTGTACATGATCTACTAATCTATCATGAATGTTTAATCCTAATATTCTTTAGATCCTTAATTTGTGTAAGTCCCACTCTAAATTGGAAACTGGGGATGACTCAGAATATGGGAATGTTATATCTTATTATGATCTTTAGCATTGTGTTTTGAGGGATGAGGGAAAGTCCTCTTTTTTGACCTCGCCCATCTCCTATGTAATTTTTCCATTATATAATGAATTGTCATAAGCATAGATTCTGGAAATACATTCTTATAAGATTAGATTTTTTTTTATCTATTAATTTTTTTGAATTTTCAATTATACCATATAAAACCCATTAAAAATATTTATTATTTCTTGATCCATGGTTTCTGTAAGTGAAAAAGAAAATAAAAATATTTTGATTGAGTTATATGGTTTCATTGAAATTTAACAATAAATATTCTAAAAGGTAATGATTTCCAATTTTATATGATGATATCATTGACTATTTTATAAAAATTACTATTTTTATTAAATGATTCCAACTTAATTATTTGATCACCAAAATTAATAATGAAATCTATAATGGAATACTATATATTAACTATATCTTTGTTTGATCATCATTTTTTCTTTTCATGCTAATATACATATGTATTTTTTAATATTTAAAATGGGTTTTTCATAGTGATTCTGATTATTTTGATCACAAAATTATTAAATGGAAACATTATTACATTTTTATTATTTGGATTATGAACCAATTATATTTTAGTATAATTTAAAAATAGTGTTTTGTATTATTTATATGTAAAATGTTTTATATGTATATTCACTTTGTTCTGATGACATGATAGTCTTTTTATGATATATTATTGATGTTTTCCTTATAAACGGATAGTTGTTTATATTTCTTCCCATCATTGTTCCAAAAATAACATTTGAATGTGACATATAAATTATTATTATCCTATATGTGATTTTATATGAATAGTCATGAATACATATTAATAGAATATAAACAAAATCATTATTTTTAAATGATTTTAAATATTCAATGAAATTACATTTTTTTAAAAAATTATTTGTCGAAGCTTCATTTTATTATTAAATAAAAGAAAATAACTCTGTTTTCTAGGTAGAGGGAGACCCATTACATAGTCGGAATTCTCATGGGAATGAAAGCCCATTTTTTCTTAATGCTCTTCTGTTGAATTGTACCGTTACAATACGTGATCTGCTATATTACCTACTACGTTACCACTATCACTACAGTTCCTTCAATAGTACATCTGGCACTGTAGTTTCACTGCTATTATAGTTCTGCCACTACTATAGTACTAATACATTGTCCAATTACAATGCTACTATAGTACTTGAGATTTTTTTCCTTGCTTGAAATCAATCATGGGATTTTTAGATTCCACGTAGGAGAAATTACCAGTTGGGTACAGGATCTTTGCCATGATCAATAACATTCCGAATATTAAATTTGTTTTTTCAAAAATCATAATTTTTTTCTAACTCATTTTCCTTTCATTTAGGTAATACGCACTCAAAAAATTATAAAGAAATATGATAATTTCAACATTTTATTATCTCATTTTTCTACTTTTTTTACTTTATTATCTTTAATATTTAATAATTTTAAAAGGAATATTTTTTATTTGAATTCTAACCCTATAAGAATAATCAATTATTGATTTCTATGAATGAATTTTTATTACAAATATCTTATATATTGATTTATTGGGAACATCATTTTCCTTACAATATACGCATTATTTACATGATTAAAATAACCTAGAATTAAATATTTTCATTCAATGTATTTCAACAATAGAGAAACATGATTCCAATGGATAAAAATTTATTTCAATGGGTTTATCATGTTTCTATTGTTAATTTAATTATGAATTCATTCTCTATTTGATTCCATTTGAGAATTATATAAAACCCACTTTTCTTGTGTTCTTTAAGAAATGATGATGTTTTTTAAAGCCCATAAACATATGGATTATGATTGGTGGGGTACTATATCAACCTAAAATGTTGTTAATTTTTTGGCATCTCATATGTTAGTCTTCTATGGATATAATGACAATTTTTACATAGACGTTGGTATAGTGGGTTCAATCATGAAATCAATCTCAGACCTAGAGAAATTGTCCATATAGGGATGGGAATAATGGTATTTTAATAACAGTTTTCCTATTTTCATGGTTTTTCTATATTTCCAAATTATATTCCATTATATTACTTACATTAATGTTTATTTTTATGCGTATTTTATGCTCTCATGCCTAATGTTTATTGATAAAAGCATCAAAATTATTTTGATTCATGTATTTTGAAAAAAATACTTATTACATGAGTCATGACTTGGGAACAATGACTTGGGGGTTTATATTGTTATTTAAATAATTTTTCCCATATCATCACTTAATTAAAAAATATGATATTTTATTTCTAATTTTTTTGTTCTCCAATATATAGAACAAGATATCATCCGTTAATATTGTTATAAACAACATAATAATGAATAACTGAAATTTATGAAATATCTAGAACACATTCTTATATTGAGATTTATTTTTAGATATTTAACACTCTTTTTGTATTAAGATGATTATATCAGAATTGAATTAATGTCCATTATATAAAATGAAATTATTTTTTAACATAAAATTATTTCATAATTATCTAAAATTATAAAGATGAAAATCTTTGGTAGTGTATTATTATGTCATATTTTATGTAGAAATTTAATATATTATTTTCACATATGTTAGATTCAATATTAATTGGAAAATATATGAAAATTAATGGGTTAGAAGTTATTACGACCTTAAAACTCGTACATCATATAAAATCATCCCCCTCTTAAATTAAAACAATTCCTCAAGAGATGGAAATAAATGGTCCAAATAAAAGAAATATAGTTTTGAAACCCCTCACCTCAAGTTCAACATGCATCATTAATTACATAAACATTATATATATAATATATCATCATTTAACATACATAATAAAACATATACATATGAATAATGTCATATATTATTAATTAATGACATATTATCACCCATTTTTAAGACATAAATAAATTTTTTTCATTTTTTTGTGGGTTAACTTCTTAGTGTTTCCAAAAAAATTTGGTATGGTAATTTTGATCATTATATGATGATTATCAATCCATGAGATCCACGATTCTAGTCATTAATTAAATTTCATGTATATTATATTATAATATATATATATATATATATATATATATATATATTAATTAATAAAATATAATGATATAAAAATGATTAAATCCACTATAAAATGCATTATGTCATACGTACGCATGAACCCTATTTTCATATTTTAGTTGATTGAATGAAATAAATGTAAATTAACAATTCTCCATTTTTAAATCATTATTATATTTTATAAATAATATATATATAAATTAAATATATCATTATTTACATTTTATAAATAAAAAATAAAAATGGCTTACATCAGTTCATTGTGGTGGTAGTCTACATATATGCAGAGGGGATTATTTTCAACACCCAATAGATTTGATGATTAAAAGAGAGATATGATATTATAATTTCATAAGAAAAATTATTTTAAAAAATCATATCTCATTTGTACTTCTATATTTATATACATACAATTAAATCTCAAATCAAAAATTAATTACAATATTATGTAGAGATGATATGCCTTATGTATGTATGAGCGATGTTTTCAAATTCAGTGTGATGGAAATTATGTTTAAAAAATATACCCACTACTTATAATAAAAATTATTTATATTTGTGATATTATAATATGTATTATATTAAGGAAGTGTTAAATATATATAATTTTGATGAAAACAAATTGAAAGTATTTAGTTAAAATTTATACATCAATGTTGAGAAACAACTTTTGTATTCTAACTTTATTATTTAAGAGATGTTTTTTTGGAATTAAAGGTTTCTCTATGATACAGAAAAATAATTTCGGAATTATGTATGGAAGGTAATTTTCAAGCTATAATCTTCATGACTTGTGGATAATACAGGATAGTTTCTATCATTTTATAAGGGTGGGAATGAATGAGATGGAATGTATTAAATAATAAATAATATTAAAATAATAATCATGTTATGTGGAACCAATGTACCAAATTTATTTATACAAAATGTTATAAGGTCAAAAAGAATAAAAAACTCATTTGTACATGTTTTTTATATATTTAACAATGTATCTCAAATATAAACAACAGTATATCCAATTTAAAAATAACATTTAAAACATAGAATCTAACAATGATATCATCAATACATGATCATAAATAAAGGGGATTTTAAAAAATGGGTAGGATGGTTCTAATTTAATAATTTGTTTATATAAATTCTATTATAAATTTTGTAGAAATTAATTTTAATATATTATCATTAAATCCATGAATTTTTTTTGGGTAAATACCCAATTTAATTATAAAAATTATATCACAGTAAAATATATAAATTAAGTAGTCTCTGTTTTCAAAAATAAGGAAAATAATATTTTAAAAAATTTAGAGAAATTAAAATTTTATTTTCATATTCCAATATTTTCAATTAATGAAATGGAAAAAAAATAGTTTATATTAATAGTAAAATATAAATTACCATTACCAAATTAAATATTGGGTTCTTAATAAGAAATTGATATTGAATAAATTATTTTTCACCTAATAAATAATTTATTTCAAAAAACACTCATCCAATTTGATATTGATAGAATTAGAAGGATTTTCATGTTTAACATAATGGTTTTATCCCAATATTTTCTCTTTTACAATTGTGAAATATGTATACTATGGTTACTATTCATTATTACCAAAGATTATGTTTTACCATTTATATAATTCTAATTATTATAACTTCATTTAAACAATCCATTTTATCATGTAATATTCACATAAGTGTATGAGTTAAATTTAAAATCAATCCAACCAAATGTTAATAAAACCCTTTTAAGATAATTGAGTTTATAAGCATTAAATTACATTTATTCTTACTAATTTCAAAAAATATAATTTGGTCAATTTATAAAAAGTTAATTTATTAGGCTATATATACATTTAATTAAAAGAAATCCCAAATATATGTTTAATTTATTTGTTACAATAATGAAACATTGCACACATAAATACCATTATTAGAAATATGGTTTTTATCAAAATAATGAACTTATAAAAAAGAAATTGTAATAGTGTTTTTATTAAAGTAATAAGATTATATAAAATTATAGTAAACTTATGTAAACATAAATAAAAATAAAATATTAATAGGTCATATTAATAGAAATAAATGTCATTCATACAAAAATTAGTATTCATCACTACTCACTAAAAAATGATCATTTTAAGTAAAATCCAAAATTCTCACCGTAAGATAATTTGTTATTTTTGAATAATTTTTTTTATTAATTATTAATAATATAATCTATAATAGATATAAAAAAGATCAAAAATTATCTCAAAATTGAAATAAAAATCGTTTTTAATAAAATATATTTTAGGAAGAAAAAAATGGTTTTATTAAAAACTGAGTGCTTATTTCAAACTCATTTATCAATATAAATGTATCGATTAAAAACATTTTTTATTTAATAATATGGATAATTTTATTCATTCCCATTAATTAGATGTCTTTTTTGACTATAAAATTAAAATTATAATATTATATTGTTCTTTTAGTCATGGTATTTTGAGTTCTATATAATATAAAACAGAGAGATATTATAAAATATATGGGTGTTAGAGAATAAGAAAATTTTTTTAGGATATTATATTATATATTATTATACTTTTTTAATACCTTATAAATTTATATTATATTAATTAATAATTATCTATTTTAAATTTTGAGAAAACAAAAACAATTTTAAATGGTTATGTCCAAATTAGATAATATAGAAAATTTTGATTTTATTTATATATGAAAAAGCGTATCAGAAAAAAATAGTGAATCTTCCATAAAATCAAAATTGAAAAAATTAGTTAATTAAAAGGTAATGGGGAAAACAATTTTAATAGTTTTTTATAATATAGTACTTTATATGTGGCACAAAGACATATATTCTTATGTATACTATTTTATAATTTTGCATCCACCATCCTTGAGAATATTGTTATTATTTCGGTATTTTCAAAAATTCATTCAAATTTTAAATATAAATGGGGTTTTGTTTTCTACAGATCCCATCACATAAAAATCCCATATTATAATCCAAAACACTATCTCAACTTATCTAAAATAGTAAATTTCACCTTAAAATGATTTGTATCTAATCATAAATTCACCCCACAAAGTCTAAACCCTAATTACAGTGGTCATAATCCAAGAAGTGAGGTATAAGGTTATAAAAAAGCTTCTTTATATTTTATTTTATTCACTATCTATTATTTCAAATTTTTATATTACAGAATTAAATTACAAATATAAATAGAATAGTTTAATGTTATATTAATAGTGGTATATAAATTAACCACCTTTTACTTTTCCCATTCTAAAAAACCAGAATTGTGTGTGTGTGTGTGTGTTGGCTGCCACCTCAACAAATAAGTGAGGTCATTTTTCATTACATCCTTCAGCAGATCATTATATTCACATGTTTCAAGTAAAGTTATATTTTTTTTAAAATTTAAATGGTTTAGGAAAAAAAATTAATACCTAACTAATGAAATAAATGGAACACAATAATTATTAAATTAATTGTCTTATACAAGAAAATAAAGTTAAAATAAATTTATTCTTGATATAATATTTATTCGTATTCATCACTTCATAAAAAAATTTTAATTATATTATATCACATTAATAAAAATATGTGATATACTTTTATTTATAATTTAATGATACTATGACTTTGTCACCTCATAATCATATATATATTAGGGTATGTTCATGTTTGTATCAATTGGATATCATAACTCATCAATTAAATAATATTATATCATGGATGAGAATAACAGACTAATTACATGAATAGTGTTATATATTTTTTTAATCATATAGTTTTTTTGTTAATGTATAAATAACTATTTAACTAAGTAATTATGAAAAAAGTGTTTGTATATTCAATATAACCTAAAAATTATCCTTTAAATTTTAAAAATCGATGACATAATCAAAAGTAATAATGTGTTAAAATTTAAAATATGAAATAATTTTAAATATTCCGAACAAATCATACTAATTATTTTTTATATTAAACATTAGTAGAAGAAGAAATACCATTTTTGATCTTATGAAAATATATTTAACCAATTCAATAATAAACCCCGAAGTAGGGAAAATATGAAAATTCTATATTGTATGTATGTAGAATTATTATCTAAAAGGATTAAGAATTTAAAATGTTAAGAATAAGGTAATTGAGTATATAATGAATAATCCTAATATAATTGTTCTGGATGTTTTTTAAATGTTCATAACAAATCTGGTATATATAAAAGAATTTTATCTCAAATTACCCCATTTGAGTCACATTTTCTATTATGTGAAAAAATTTATTTCAATAGAGGATATTTATAAAATATAAGATATTACGGATTGAGATACCTACTATCCCTAGTAATATGGGTTCAATGTAATTTTTTCTAGTAAATGTGTTTTTATTTTAATTATTGTCATGTGAAGGGTTTAGAAAACTCAATTCTCATTTATTGACAAATAATTGTTCATCGTGAACATATTTAAAAATATATAGTTATATTCTTCCCTTTGATTATATAATTATTTATTATCTATTCAATTTTAGGAATTTACAATTATAAAATATAAAACCCATTTCAAATATTTCTTATATCTTGAGATAGTATTTACATAATTTGCATTAGAAATAAAAATAACATTCATTGAGATATATGGTTTCTTTATAATCAAAACATCAATATTCTCAATGTTAATGATTTCCCATTTAATATGGTGATATTGTTGACCATTATAGAAAAAATGTTTATTTTTATTAAGTGATTCCTACTTAATTATTTTATCTCTTAAATGAATTATGTAATCTATAATGGACTACCATACCTTAACTATAACATTTTGAATGTTCATATTTTCCTTCATGAGAACATATATCTATATTTTTTTATACTAAAATTTGTTATTTATACTTATTCATATTATTTTAATCAAAAAATGTTTAAATTAATATTTTTTAATATATTATAATGTTGGGTATCCATCAATTATATTTCTATATATTTTAAAAATAGAGTTTTTCATTATTTTAAAGTCAGATGTTTTATATTATTATCCACATTGTTCTGGATGACATGATAGTTTGTTCAATGATATATTATTGATTTTTTCCTTTTAAAAGTTTAGTTATTTATATTTATTTTACGTTTCATTTTGAAAAAAACATTTAAACGTGAAATATAAATTATTCATACCATATACTTCATTTTATATGAATCATCATGATTAAAATTTAATGGATAATAAATGAAAACATTTTTTTAAATGATTTCAAATGACCAAGGACATTAATTTTTTTTAAAAAGGTTGGGGTCAAAGAATCATTTTTATTATTTATGAAAATGAAAGACCCCATTTTTCATGGTTGAGGGAAACCCAGTACATATCTCGATGTCCTAGGTGCATGAAAACCCCTTTTTTGCCAAAATGTCCCATCGGTGAATAATACTACTATAATACCCAGGCTTCTTTAGCACCAACTACAGTACCGTCACAACTACAATACCTGCTATAGTACCTCTTCCACTAAAATGTCACTTCTTTTTTATTTATGCCACTACTACAATACTGCTACAGTGCCGTGCTACATTGCTTCCACAGTTCTAAAGACTTTTTTCCCTGATCGGAATCAATATAGGGTCTTCTTGATTCTATGTTGGAGCCTTTAACATAAGGGTAGAGGCACTTTGGCATGATCAATGACATTACTAATATTCAATTTGTTTGTTCCAAAACACTAATACTTTTCTATGTCATTTTCCATTAATTCATGACATACACTCTCAATAATATTATCATGGAATATGATAATGTCTACATTATCAAATCTTATATTCTTTATTTTTTTCCTTTATTTTTCATTTATATTTAATGATTTTTAACAGATGTATTTTTTATTCCAATTCCATCCCTATATGAATACCCAATTATTGATTAATGTGAATGAATTTAGTTCCAAAATATCATATACATCGATTGTTTGTAATTATCATTGTCTTTACCATAAACCCAATATCTATATGGTTAAAATAACATAATTTTTTTTCATTCAATGTTATTCACCAATATATAAAAAAGATTCCATTGGATACTAATATGTTTTCTATGGGGTTATCATGTTTCTAACATTAAATAAATTATGAAATCATTATTTTGGTTATTCCTTTGGATAAGTATATGAAACCTATTTTTATAGGGTTCTTCTAGAAATGATGACTATTTTTTATAGCCCGCATATGTATGGATAATTATTTTGGGGGTCCTATATCAACCTAAAATATCATGATTTTTTTACATCTTATATGAATGTTTTGTGTAGAAATAATTAGTTCTTTTACATAGGTGTTGGTATAGTGGGTTCACTCATTTTACTTAAAAATTAATTATACTATTACTTAATCACCCTTTAATCATCCATTTATCAGGGTAGGTTCATTTTTGGGTCAGTTTGACAACCTACCTCATAAATTAAATGAAATAATATCACATATTAGAATGACATATTAATTAATTGTATAGTTATATATATATATAATCAATTAATTTTTTTATTGAATATATAGAAAAATATTTAACTTTTTAGTCATAAAAATATTGTTCATTTGTTTAATATAACAGGAAAATTATCATTTTATATTTGTACATAGATGATAAAATCTAATGTAATTATTATAGAAAATTTAAATGTTGAAATAAATATCTATATTCCCAAACAAATAAATTAGTTATTTTGTATTATAAAATTTAGTATAAGATGGTATACCTTTTATAATACTATGAAAATATTTTAGACAATTTAAATCATAAACCCCCGATGTAGAAAAATTTGTAAAATCTATGTTCTATATATGTATATATATTGAATTTTATCTATAAGGATTAAAAAGTTTAATGGTTAAGAATAATGTAATTGGGTACATAATTAATACTCTAAATTTACTTAGTCAAGATATTTTTTAAATGTTCTAAACAAATCTGGTAACAGTTTTTATCTCAAATTAAACTAATTGAGTCAAATTTTCTTATTATGTACCTAATACTATTTCTCTTGAGTATATTCATAAAATTTAAGATATTATTTCTTGAGAAACCATCCATCCCTTGTAATATAGGTTCATTGTTATTCTATCCAATTAATATTTTATTATTTTAATTATCATCATGTTGAAATGATTTGATAGGTTAATTCTCATTCATTTATATATTATTGTTAATAATGAACATATTTCAAATTATATTTTGATATAATACCCTATGATTATTTTAATATTAATATCTATTTAATAATTTGAATTTACAATTATACCATGTAAAACCTATTTCAAATAGTTCTTATTTCATAATCTGGGTTTTCTTTATGTTTCATTGGTTATTAAAACATATTTCATTTTGTTGTATGGTTTCATTAAATTCAACCATTAATAATCTATATATTAATGATTACCCATTTTATATGATGATATCTTTAAGTATTTTAGAAAAAATTAAAATTTTAATTAAATGATTCATAATTAATTATTTAATCACCTAAATTAATAACGACATCTAGAATAGACTTCCTTCTATTAATTACATCTTTGTTTGATGCTCATATTTTCCTTCATGCCAATATATATATATTTTTTGGAATTTAAAATGTGTTATTTACCGTGACTATAATTATTTTAATCCCAAAATTTTTAAATAGATAATTTATTACTTTTTTTATCATGTGGGTTATCCCTCAATTATATTTTAGTATATTTTGAAAATACTGTTTTTTATTGTTTCTAATTAAAAATTATTATATCCATATCCACATTGTTCTGATTACATAATAGTCTTTTCTATGATATTTTATTGATGTTTTATTATAAAAGGTTATTTATTTATATTTATTCAATTTAACATTTCAAAATTAACATTTTAATGTGACATATAAATTATTTATATCGATTATGTGATTTTATATGAATCATCGCAAATAAAGTTTCATTGATTATAAAAGAAATCATTATTTTTAAATGATTTCAAATGTTCATGTACATTCCATTCTCAAAAAAGGCCTGTGCCGAAGCCACAATTTTTTATTAATAAAAATAAAATGCAACTTTTTTTGGGTAGAGGGATACCTAGTACATAGTTAGAAGGCACATGGGAATGAAAGCCAATTTTTGGTTCCATATGGTCCTCTTGTGAATATTACTATTACAATACCTGATCTGCTATAATACATTCTATAGTACCACAACCACGAAAGATATCCCTTTAATACATCCACCACTACATTTTCCCTACTGCTATTGTTATTCCAATACTATAGTACTACTACAGTGCCCTGCTACATTACTAATAAAGTAATCCTGACTTTTTCCCCTACTTGGAATTAATCCTGGGTTTTTAGATGCCCAGAAATAGACATTACCACATGGGTACATGCTCTTTGGCATGATCAATGACATTCCAAACATTCAACTTGTCTTCTATAAAACCCCTAATTCTTTCATAATCATTTTTAATTCATTCAGGACATAGACACTCTATAATGTTATCATATAATATAATAATATCTACATTCTCTTTTCTCATTTTTTCTTGTTTTCATTTACTTGTCTTTCATATTTAATTATATTTATAGGCCTTGTTTTATTCGAATTCAATCCCTATAAGAATAAGAATTTATTCATTAACGTGAATGAATTTAGTTTGCAAATATCTTATATATTTATTGATTGGGGAAATCATTTTATTTACTATATACCCATTATCTATATGGTTTAAATAATATAGATTTAAATTTTTTCATTCGATGTTATTCACCAATAGAGAAACATGATTACATTGGATAAAAATTTATTTTCAATGTGTTTATCTTATTTATATCATTAATTGAATTATGAAATCATGATTTATGTGATTCAATTTGAGAAGTATATTTTACCATTTATTTTCTAGTTTTCTTTATGAAATGATGACAATTTTTTATAGACCACATATGTTTGGATTATGATTGGTGGGGTCCAATATCAACCTAAAATGAAGTTATTTATTTTTTAATCTCATAAGTTTTTCTGGTGTGGAAATAATGATTTTTTACATAGGCATCGGTATAGTGGGTATAATCATGAAAACAGTCATGGACCTATATGGATGGGAATAATGGGTATTCTAATAACGTTCCTCCAATTATCATGGTTGTTATATATTCCCATATTTTATTCCATGATATTTATAACATTTATATTTATTTATATGAAAATTTTATGCTCTCACAGATCATGTTTGTTGGTACAAGAATCAACAGAATTTTGATTCATGTTTTTTCTCATAAGAAGATTTATTCCTTGAGTCATGACATTTGAATAATAATTTTATGGGTATATTTTGTTATGCATAATCATTTTTCCAATATCATCACCAAATTCATAATAATGATATTTTATTTCTAATGCATATGTTTACCAATATATTGAAAAAGATCTCACCCCTTTATATTGTTCTCAATAACATGGTTATGATTAACTGAAATTTATGAAATATCTAAAACACATTCCTTTAATAAAATTGTTTTTAGATTTTTAAAACTCATTTTGAATTAATATGATTCTCTCATAGTGGAATGAATTTACATTATTTAAAATGAAATGAGTATTTTACATAAATTTATATCATAATTATCTAAAATTATAAAGATGAAATGCCTTTGTAGTGTATTATTATGTCATATTTTATGTGTTTCATTTAAAAATTATATTTACATATGTTGGAGTCTATATTAAATTTAAAATACAAGAAAATTAAGAGGCCAAAGGGGTTCACATACTTACTTCTTTCACATATCATAAAATCAACCACCTCAAGAATTAAAACTGATACTTGAGAGAAGGAAAGAAACAGTCCAACCTAAATACCACCCTATAAGAAACAAATAAATAAACATGGAATCAATTGAACAAAAACAGATCAGTGTGAGGGACATGGTGAAAATAAACAATAATATCAAACTTCTTGAAGACACTATCAAATGGATAAAAGTTTCAAATTGTGTAACATGGAAAAACTTGGAATCACTGAAGAGAGACCTAACAAATATCCAAGAAAAAGATAAACATCAAAAAATATTTTTAATATTGGATAAATATGAATACAAAATAGGGATACAGATCAAACATATGTGTCTATGGTTCCTACTTGCTCTCCTATATTTTTTTGTGTTTCCGATTAAAAATAAATAAGGGAATAGAAATTTCCCACAACAGTATATCCTACTGGTCTTAGATTTCCATGGGTAGCTTCTTGATGGTATCATCTTTATTAACAAAAATCACATACTAATTGATTATTATAGGGATTTGGTAATGATATATATAAATATGCTAATCCTAAAATAAATCATGCATCCAAAACATCCAAAATGGTAATGGTTACCAGTACACAATGAATCCAATTTCTTTAACACCCCAAAAGAAAAAAAGTATAGAGTTCTTAATAACATTACCAAACCTTCACTACCTTTGATAAAGTGTCACATTTATGAATATATATTATCTAACATTGAAAAACAGTTTCCTTTTATTATTATAAGAGTAATAATTATCAATTTCTTATGTATCATCCATACACTCTTGAATCATTAGAATCATTTCTATTATTCCGAACCTTATATCCAATATGATTATTTCTAACACTCCACCACTAGTCCAATACAACTGATAATTGAATTCCTAGTCATTCAATGCATCGAAAAGTTTAAATATGAATGTGAGTGAAATATAATTATGTAGTAAAACATTTACACAGGAAGGTGTCTCACCCATTAACATCCAAAATCTAGGACACAGGTATTGAATATGTCTTCATAGGTTTGTATATTTTATATATCTAACTATCCATCTACATATCAATGGATGTAATGAAGTAAAAATGATATAAAAAATACAAAAGACCCCAATACACCCTCGATAAGAATCATAGATCTTGACTAATGATGATCATCCTTGAGCTGTCATGATGCCCAACCATATAATCTAGATGCATCTTCAACAAAAAAATTCATTTGATCTGAATTGATTAATTTCGATATATTGATAAGATTTCATCACAAAATAAAATATTACACCAATAACATCACATCCTCTCAATTATAAAGGTAGACTGATGATGATGTTGATCAAAATTTCTATCTAATTTCATATATGATGGTTTATAAGGGTGATGGATATATTAGTAAAATTGAAATCACCCATTATTAACTTGAATAATAATCATCAGGAAATGAAATCTACAATTAAATTCATCATATGAGGAATCAAAAAATAACCTCAAGTTGCATGCAATAAATAATTTTTATAAAATGGTGAAGAGTTATGTGAGTGATGAGTAACATTTAGAGAACTACCAGAATAATCACAATGAAAATGGAAAGGAACCCAGAAATCAACTAGTTTTAATCAACCTCTTACCATCAATTAGGTAAACAACAAGAAAACAAGGTCTATTAATACATTCATCTCAAAATACCCTATCCATGGCACCTCAACAAAAAAAAGGATTTCACTGATATTTGAAAAAGTTTTCCTCCTTCACAAACATCTTCCTTATAAAGAATCATCTCAGAGAGCCCTTACACCCCATAAAAAAATATAAAAACTCATACACACCAACCATGTGTTTCTAATTACATAGAATATTAATAATAAAATTACACATTCATGTTTTATAATAAATATTGATTTCAAAATCTTCTATGAATTTAATACCCCTCAATTGTAACAAGGTATAGTTATTCTAGGAAAACACTTACAATTGAATTTTGTGATTGATAAAAACAATGAACAACTTTATGAAAAGGAATACAAAATTATGAAATGAATTTAAAATAATTGTATTCATTATAACATAAAAGATAACATACCAATTATTAACTCGAGATCTCGAGTGGAATTTTTATTAAAAATGGATGCTAATATCAATGACCCTTAAGTACATACCACCCATTGATTAATGAGGAAATTATCCAAACCATGAAAAGAAGCATTGAAATAAATCAAAAATATACACCAACTTTTAAAGAATGATTTAATGGGGGAGTTGGCCAACTCACATTTATAATCTCAAAAATTCCTATTAATTCTCAATCTATTATGATGGAAAATAAAATTTATGTTATATAATCAATGGAGTTTAAATCAAACATTAGTCAGGTCTGAACCTCATATAGTATCATCCACGACTATAAGAAATCTATACCATTTTGAAACTCATGGGGGATTTTTAATAAATTAATGGATTAATATTCATGATATCCTTGACTACTCCATACTAGATCATTATTTTCCCCTAGAAATAACATTATGATTCCATAACTCATGCAATCACTGCTTCTGGAATATTTACTTATGATAAAGAACTACTAATATAGGCCACAAATGATCTCTATACTCTTTCTCAGGCATAAATTACGTAATTATTTCATCCATAAACAAATCCATGAATAATTCTAGACAATATTGGAATAATTCATTTAGTAATGACATCATGAAAAATAAATGATCTCTTATACATAATAACATAAAAACATAATAATAATTGACATGTAAAATGGTAATTTAGTCTTTAGAGAATCATAATCCCTTTACTAAATCATGTTAAATCTCCATAATATATATATCTATATCAAAAACCCAGATCCCTTCAGATAATTGAGTAAATCATCAGACAATGGATGTGTGTAGTCATTCATCACTATCAGCCGATTTATGTGGTAATAGTAGATAAATTGATTCAAAAATAAACCAATTTTATTTTAAAACAGAACCAAAAAACTAAATGTCAATATGAACTATCGAATAAACCAACACTTCAAGAGATCATATATCTATGTCCATTTTCTCAGAACACGGAATGCTTCATCCAATATAGAGATATTCCAGTAAGTGAACCTCATGACTTTAAATCTATTATAAAATTGATATCAAATAAAGTGGAAGAACCAAAACTTGTTTAGGAAATACAATATGTTATTCTCCCATAACATTAGGTGTCATTGTTGACTAATACTCTAATTGACTCTACATCAAATCATCCATTGACGATGTCATGGACTGGGCGCACCTACAACCCATCTAGTATTATCACTATCTAATAAATAATAAATACTATATATTATCGTCATATAACACAATCTAATTACTATTAGAGTCCATAATATATTTAACTATTTACAAAATGATTATTCTAATGATTATTTGATATTTCATTTTTTCCCTATTGGAAATTTCTCCAAGAAGAGATCATATCTAATAGTATCTCAAAGTAACTACACACATTAAAATATTTTAATAGAAATCATACTTGAATTGTAAATGAAAAAGGATCTAGAATATCATCTACCTATATTTAAATAGTATATCTATATAATTGTGAAAATAGATATTTCATGGCCACTAAATTAAAAAATTCATGTACCCATGTAGAAAATAAGTTAATGGTTCCATGAATTAAATTTGAATCTCTAGGTACTGAAAAATATATATCATGAATCTTGAAAAAAACTGACCCAAATACTCTGAAATTTATGTCAAACACCTATACATGGCATGAATACATTAATAGAACAATGAGATTCATCGGGTTTTATTATCCCCCTATCACCTATGTTTTTTTTATCTATAGTAACCTTATTGTGATTGCTATGATGATAGAGGATTAATGGTAAATCCAATTCCACTCAAACAACCATAAGCTTCATTCAAAAAATGGTAGGGAACTCTTACTACTGGTTACAATGGCCTCAATTATAATAAAATGATTCTTCATAGGATCATATGAACAACTAACCAAATCTAAATGAGATGATGAGGGTTGTTATATGACCCTAGATACCAAAAAACATCATTCTAGGAGTCTAAAAACCCGACCCATATCTCTGGTAAGGGGAGACTCTTGATAACCCCCACCCTACACCCAATCATGATCTGTTGCTGGCCAATGTTCAATCTAAAAAACATTTTCTCACTAGCACCATTATATATGCTAGTAACATAAATAGAGTAACTTTTTATAGATCCTTTAATATATATAATCCACCAAATAACACTCCCAAGCCTCCATATCTAGTAGAATGTGTATATCATATCATTGATAGTTCGTGAAATAGTTCATAAAGTATTTCATGCTAGAAAATCCATGTATAAGGTCAAAGAGTTCCTAATGACTACTCATTATCATGGTTGAAGAATTTTAATCTACTAAAAATTAATTTTGGGAATTTTTAGATGAATAAGAAGACTCCTCACAATCTAGGTCAAATTTCATACACCATTTTCTAGATTCCCCACTTGGAATCATCAAAACCATATAAACCCAATGATTACTTCATTCATTCATGGATTTGACTTATGTAAAAATATTCATAATAAAAAATATTCTCTATTACATAATATAAAATGGTGAACTCATACTTCATTAAAATCAATCAATATGACTCAAAGAGTTTCAACCTCCATTATTTAGCATCCTCAACCTCTACTATTTGGTGATTTGTGGTTACATAAATTAGAACATATTCATCATGGAAATTTCATGGAAATATAACCTATTCAATCCTAGAAATTGAATAATTTTTTAAGACTCAAATAAAATTTAAAATTTAATATTAACTATTTATGGTTTGGAAGGTCAAAAATTTATACACATTTCAAAACATGTAGAAAAAAAGAATGAATCATGATTGTTTTGTAAGGACTCTACAATATATATATTTTCATTTTTATGCTCCAAAATATTGTGGGATATGTTTTAGATATCATGGGGATTGATATACTAATGTCCTTGTTGGTACCACTTGTTTATATCACATAATAGTATTATATAAAATCATTGAACGAAAAAATGTATGATTTTATATTTCATACCTATAAAATTCATCATATCCCTCATCCTAGACTATGATATCATAGATTCATGACCCCCTTAATTCTCAAGTTAATACAATTATGTTGGCCGTGATAGAAGTGGTATGATGATGCCCGAATCCATCCTCCAATTGGTTATGGTTTGGTGACTAGCATCATGGGGATATCGTACACACAAATGGAATGAAATAACCTCTTAAATAATATTAAAAATGAAAAAAGTATTTATACCAAAAAAATATTAATAATCAAGAAGATAAATAAAGGCTCAAATTCAGGAATGTAATTTCAAAATAAATCAATCAAATACAAATCGAATATTTCATGTACCAATAAATATATTCTTTGGAAAAATGAAACACCCAAAAATCCTAAATAAATCCATGATCTAGTCATGTTCATCCCAATCATAACCCATTTATTATAGATGTAAAATATTTTTCATAAATACATGGATCATTATAACTGGTAATCTTAATAGTATCCTCTCAAAAACCACACATTCAAGTGCGAAAAAATAATTCTAAATCCCAATGAATAATAATTAAAAATAACTAATCACATATTACATATGCTATGTTCGCATCCTCAACACTTGTCTCTCAATAAGTATTCTATTGTTTTGATAACATAATATCCAATATAATTATTAATATTAATGTACCTCATGAATCCAGCTATAATTGTTTGATTTCATTTCCAACTTCATATATTAGCCAAATAATTTTTAAGAAATTCAAAAAAACTGTAACAGTTATATCTAAATATGAAAAATTAAATTACCTTATATATTATAAATACAACAATACTTTGGATACTATATTTGTAGATACATGTGTGTCAGATATCAAAAATACCTTAAAACCTCTATACAATAACATAAGAAGGTTCACACCATGTATACTAGTATAAAATTAAACACCCATAAAAGGGATCATGGGAGAGGGATTTTTCAGCCATCCGCCCTAACAAATTCGAATATTGGGGAAAAACGCATAGATCACTCATTTTAGTACGCATTTATACATTTTTGTAGCTATATAAGAAATCAGTGATATATATATATATATATATATATATATATATATATATATCTGATAATAAACTTTGGAAAACATTCTAAAAATTTATAAGAAAATATTTATTATCTCTCGAATAGAAGGAAACAAATTCTGTGTTATATATATCTTATAGGAAGAAAAAAAGTGAAAAAAAATCATTCAATTAAAAAATTTATATTAAAAAATTTCATAAATATTATCACAGTTCATTAATTTGAAACCCAATCCAATGGTTTGGATTATAAAACATTCACTACTATAAAATATTATTAGATAATCTTTGACTCATCATTTAATTTAATAAAATATTAATAGACCATGAAAAATAATCTATGTTAAACTATAGGAAATGTAATGATGAAATCATGAAACACATTTTACAATTAATT
Source organism: Viscum album (assembly GCA_963277665.1). Taxonomy (NCBI): domain Eukaryota; kingdom Viridiplantae; phylum Streptophyta; class Magnoliopsida; order Santalales; family Viscaceae; genus Viscum; species Viscum album. The sequence continues at coordinate 356,934,147 of OY728126.1, read as the reverse complement.
AATCTAATAAAAAATAATGTAAATAATAATATAGATTTTAATTCATCATAAATCAATAAAACACATCATCAAACAGCTCTATTAGTCCCAATTCTATCTTCAATAGTCCCATGCATTTCACCATTTGTCCCCCCTCACCGATGTCGACTGCGACTATAGCTATTATTTCCAATACTGTTTATGTCTACTCCACCAAACATCATATTAATAAATTATTTCATATATCACTGATCATCATCCAAGTAAATCACACGATGAATTATAAAAACAAACAAATTTAATATGGAATATATGATATATAACAAATGCATTCATTTCAATTATGAAAATAGGATGGAGTAACACTAAAAAATTTATCTCCCAGAAACAATGAATTAATTATCATATTGATTTAACTTATTATTTAAATAATTTCGAAAACCATGATAATTATATGCCACAATATAGTAATAAATATAAATTATTCAACCATTCATACAACAAGAATTCAATGTCCATAAATTACAATTACAGTTACAATCATAGAAAAAATGATTCCCCTACATTAAGACATTCAATGATCTTCATATAAGAATATAACACCATGTAAATATTATCAATCTAATCTCCTTATAAGAATCAAGGGTCCCTATGGGGTCCACACCATGAACATCAAGGGAATATAGTGTGGAATGATTGAGTGGGAATAGAAATACATAATTATAATTTTATATTCTATAAAGAGGGAAATATCAACATCGAAAAAAAATTATCATTATCATAAATCAAGGAATTATTATTTAATAAAATAGTTTCGAAATATGTAGATGATGACCTTTTTCTAACTAGAATTTGGTAGAAATGATGTATTTTGAGAAATTATGATGTTTTAATAAAATTCATAGGAACTATTCCAAATTCAATTTCATAGTGTCAAATATAAAATCATTTAATAAGTGTAACTATTGAATGGCTCAATGAAAAAATAACCAACTAAATCATAGAGTCCATGGATCAATTTTATCCAAGAATTACATGTTCATACAGTGAATTATTATAAGATATAGCACTAAATCACAACCTTTGTCAATATTCAACATGAATAAGTTGTTGATGTTATGAATATAGACCCAAAAACTACCCAAACATTGTATACGAATAACTATTTGTGTTATGAGAACCTAATATACCCCAGGAATGACAATATAAAACATGAATTTATCCATTAAAAATATTTCATCCCACAAACACAAACTAACCTACTATAAGATTTCCCTGTGAATAACAATCAATGAAAATATGTAATGGAAGGGGTTAAAAAAATTATTATTATATAAAAGATATTCAAGAAATATATTTCCTAAAAAAATTTGCGTATAATAAAATTTTAATGATGGATATAATATACAGAACAAGAATTGTGTAGATCCCATTAATCCCAATAAATACCTATCATTTTATAATCCCAAATGGTTTACATTAATCTTAGTTTCACATTTAACACACCCATAGTATCTCTAATATTAAAAAATTCAATTCCAATTATATCCTAGAATAATAATACTCAAAACTCTAATTGTACCATCCAATCCAATGAGACATATGAATCCCAAAAATCACCAAAATTTAAAAGAAACAAATATTGTGAAACCTATGTAAACACATGAGAAAATATATATTACCTTATAAACTCAATAAAATATTCAATAATACGACAACATCACCAAAACCAGAAAATTCATGAGACCATCCTTGGATACATATATTCAATAATTGTGAGAAATACAATATCTAATAAAATCAATTCAAAAAATTAATTTCTTACATTTGAAATCATATCCAAATTTAAAATTAAAATCGTATGGCAATTATACATGGACAAGACTGAAGATAATTAAAAAACTAAAAAAATTAATTTATTATTTTTAACCCTTACAGAAATTATAATTTTAATGTTTTATATAAAAAATCTATGTTTATAAAAACATATTTTAAATGAAAAATTATAATTTCCAAAAATATTTCAAAATTCATGTTAAACTATAATTAATTTATTTTTTTAAGAAAATAAATACCCAATTTATTAAAAAACACAACCTTTTAATTGTAATGAAATATAACATAATGATCTAATATAAAAAATCTACTAAATATTAATTAATTATCCCCCCTATTATTTAAATTCAAAAATGTATCTTACATTTTGAAATAAAATTAAATTTTCAATAACCTATAATTTTTTTTAAATTTATATATGAATTTTATATCAATAAAACATCACTTGAAAAAAATTTACATTACATAAATATCGTCTATACATTATTGAAAATCAAATTAATCAATATTTTTCAACATTAGGAGAGAAAAATTGGAATACTGAACATGATTAAATTTTCCATGTGGATTTTTCATCAATGTGTTAATCAAGAAAGGAACACTATGATTATCATAGAATAATTTTTTTTAGTATTCAAATTAGTAATCCATTCATATGAACCCATCATGTACAAATTTTTCAGTGACACCGCATGGATGTCACAGTCCCATAAAAACATGGTTAAATATAAATATATAAATACAATATATTCCCTTATTAGTTTATGTTAAAGGATTGGGGGTGTTATTTAAAATATCATATCCAAGAAACACCTATCTAATAATAATAAAGGTGTTATTTTTAATATATATGTAAATATTTAATCTATAAAAATTATTCATTATCTCCCAATAATAATCAATTTATGAGAAATTTTTACACCCATCATATATACTTCATTTCATTATTTTCATGTGAAAAAAAATCATAAGAACTGGGTGCCTTAAATTTATAATTAGGGGTCAACATAAGTGATATAAGTTAATGATCATAATTGAGTATAACATTGGAATACATGTATAATTATGATATATATAGAATTATTATCCCATATAACCATATATCATAAATCACAGATTATGTAATGTCAAAAAATAAAACGGTGTAAACTCATAGAAGAGGAATAAACCTGGAAGGTGAAATTACATTAAAATAAAGAATATATATAATATATGTAAATTCATATTCAAAGGAAAACATGTGAGTAACTAATTCTTCCATTTCTTTAGTGAATAATATCATTATTTCCAGGTTTTAAAATTTTAGCAAGCTCATTATACCACATCACTTGTGTAAAGACTTCATATGTCCATGACATACAATTAAATGATATATAACAGAAAACATATTCATTAAATGGTGATTTATAACACAAGAAATAATTATATATCTATATGGTTTCTATATGAAATCAATCATTATTCATTTCTTAACGAATCTGTGGATTGAAAATTTTATTCTTATACATTTGAAATTATATCAAAGTAAAATGTATCATAATTTCATAAATATACATAAGATGATATGAATATTTTAATTAAATTTTTCTCAAAATATATTCATTAACATTTTATCTATATTCCCACCAAATGTTATTATATAGAATATGATATTTACCTCATGTAGAAACGTTTGTTATAGTTAACAAATTTTTTAACAAAAATTAATTGATGTATGAAATATATAAGTGAACACGCTTCAATAAAAAGTTATAAATACTATGTATATATAGTGGATACTCATTTAAAGAAAACTATGTTCATAAACATTTAATGATTTGGAGAAAAATAATTCAGAAATGGATCATTTTCATGATAGAAAATAAAATTCAATAATTCATATTTATGAAAAAGATTTATTATATAATATGAAAATATCCTTGATCAAGAATACATTATTTGTGTGGACATTGAGGTAGATATAAAACATATATTAAAAAAATACGAATAATATACTTGAAAATAGAAAACATTTATATCCACTTTGAAAACATGTACAAAAAAAGAAATATTTTTTAAATCCATAAGTAAATTAATATAATTTAGAAAACATGAATACAATGAAATATTTCTAAAAACACAAAAAGAAAATAAATATTTTTTCACACATAATATATAAAAAAGTTGTGATTACCACATAGTAAAGACAAAAACCTATATAAAAAAATGCTAAAATTCATTAATGTTTTTAAAGAATATAAATGTATAATAATGTAAATATAAAAATTTATTCATGAAAAGATATTAACATTTTCTAATCATTCAATGAATACAGTCATGGAATTAGAGGATTCTGAAACAAAAAAGAGAGGCATGATTGGTTTGGATAAAAAGATAAATAAAGAGGAAAGGGGAAATAAAATATTTACAAGATATATAAAACAAAAAAATATATGATGAGTGGAAAATGATAGGTATTTTTGATATAAAAATAATATAATTTCATGAAATTAATTATTCTTCAAAAACAACCCTTGTCTGTAATTTCGAATGAAAAAAAACTATTATGATAATGATAATGTATGATTAAATGAAAAAAATAGTGCTACACATAAATGGAAATTAAAATATATTAAAATAAATGATATATATTCACTATGACCAAAATAAAGATGTGAAAATAACTTATAAAAGAAATTATGGATTGATATATACCACAATCCTTGAGTAATTATAATCATTAATAAATAAATAATAAATCACCTGTAAAATTTCAATTTAAATCTATTTGACTACATAACATGATATGGCCTATAAAACCCCTCAAATTACTTATATATAATAAAATATATTAATTTGGAGTACTTCAAACCATATTAAATATATCACGGTTGGCAATTTAAATTTTATCTTAAGAAATTAAATTTTTGAAAAGTTATCCCTTTCAATGTTACTCTGACTACTCGAATTAAATCTTATTTCATATTAAAAATATATAAATATTCAACTCAAACACACTATTCAAATACAGTAATATTTATGAAATTAATTTTTTATAATTTTTTCGAAATAGAATATTCAGTTATAGATTATTTTTTCAATCTTTTTTAGTAACAATATTTTTTCATTTGTGTTTTTTGATGAATATTTTGTTAAAAAATCATTCATAACAAGTTCATCATTCAGTAGTAGGTTACATATAATTATTTTAAACAACTTATTTCATTTGATCTGGTCTTAATTGATTTTTCATGGAAATGTAATTAGAGTCATTTTATTTTTATATGATTTCTAGTCAAATATTCAATCCTAATAATAGTTTTAAAAATAATCCATATATTAAATATCACAATATATATAATTTTTTTTCTATAAAAATACTATAATATAACCATTTATCTTTAAATATTCATCAGTGATTTTATATCATAGAATAATTAATTTTGGTGTTTAAACAATCTAACAGAAGAACCCACAATATAATGAAGGGTGAGTGCAATTAAAGAAGTTTTAATATATATATTAAATATTATTAGTTATATTACATAATTTTTATTTATTTAAAAATTATATTTTAAGGATTTATTATAGTTAATAAATATCTAAATTAAAAATTTAGAACATTAATTCATGGAGGTGGTATACAATAGATACTTATAGTTAGAATCATCATTTATCATATAATGAGAGAGCCGAGGATATATAAAAAATTATTTTTTGATCATAAAAAATCAATATATATATAGATAATATTTTTCAACTAATACCATTATTAAAAAAATCCATGATAGATGGTGATGAATAGTAGAATATTCCATTTAATGGGGGTGGTAGTCTTCATGTACATCTGATCAATGATCATTTGTATTATTCTATGTGGATTTTAAGTAATAAATAATGATTGATTCATTAATAAAAAAAATTAATTAGTATAATATTGATGATTTTTAAATTATATTAATATTGTTTTTATAATCATAAAATTGAATTATTATGATTAAAATGATAAAGATAAAATAATACTGAAGTTTTGATGATGAAATTAATCTTCAATGAAAAATTCCAAAATAATGGAATAGGATAAATTTGATTTATTGAGGTTTTTTTCATGATAATTGTATTTGTAGAAGGGGAAATTTAAGTAGTTGTTAATTTAAATTTCTAATGAAAAGGGGATAATTTAATCGTGTTTGTGACCCCCTTTATATGTCATGAAAAATTCACTTTTGTGGATAACCAATGTTTCGCAAAAATTTTGTGATAATATTAAAGGGTCAATGAATCCAAAAAGAAAATAATATAATGTGTGTAGATCATGGATCATGAATACCAAGACGAAAAATTTTCCAAAATGTTTTAAGCATCTCTGTAATAATTTTTATAGATATTTAAATTTTGTTTTCTTTTTATAATAGTAACTAGTTTAAAAAATTTTAATTGTATTTTTTCAAAAAGTATAAAATAATGTAACATCCAAATGCTATAAGTTATATTGAAATATTTCACAATTATACAAACAATTGGTGAATATCCCAATTCAACAATGGCTATAAATAAATTTGATGATCTTACATATACATTATGGGATTATTTTCCCATTTTAAACAATACAACTTCCCATAAAAAAATAGAATGAAACTATTATATAATGCATTCATAATGAATCATATAACACAATTATAAATTATATTTCATTTTAATAGTGTAATATTATAAATAATAATAAGATAACTCCAAAGTAGTTATTAACTCTGGAACTAAGCTAGTGCCACTGAAGACCATGACAATGAACGAATCCAATCTATAACTCCTTAAACTAAAAAAGGTCAATGATCTCCTATAGAGATGTAACATTTTATCCAATTTCATGTGAAAATAGATAATAACATTTGTTATTCAAAAAATTTCATATGGGGGGAGGTATCATTGAAGGACATCAGGAAAGAAGAGGTCTGGTTTCACTCCTTTTATAACCTCGAATATCTTCCTCGTTTTCCGGACGTTATGTTGAGACCTAATGTTCTAGAGATCATTGATGGTTTCGCAAACCTTCAGATTTTGACGTCGGAGTTTACAGAAATATCTGTGCAATTGAGGCTCACCTTGGTAGCATGGTTTAGAGAGAAAAGGCCTTTGGTGGGCTCCTTCGACAGATTCGTCTTCAATTCTTGGGACCTCCATGAATGGGTGATAGTAGGATTACTCAAAAACTACCACATCATGATCTGATTTTCATCGAAGGAGGACCTCATCAGTGCATGGTCAAGGTCTCCAAAATACTTTAATTATTTTAGGTTCTTTTTGTTTCAGTGGTATTTTTATTTTCACATGAAACATGATCTTCCTTTTGCAGCAACATGGGTCATTTTTTTCCAATCTTCGGATACCATTCCAAAATACTTATGTTTTAAAAAAGCTCGGAAACCTATTCAGAAAGTGTCTATTCTCAGATAGCTGCACATAGTCTATTTTCTATCAAGTTAATCAACAAGCATGTGTTGAGGTGGATGTGTCTAGAACCCCCATTGAGTATGATTGGAAAAAAATTGTCTACGATTATAAGTGTAAAAAGATTGTGATCAATGAGACATGTATGTATTTTTTTCTCTTCTTATATTCAGCTGGGACACTCCTTCGTGGTATTTCGATGTGGGTCTACAATGTTGGTGTACATGGGTGTTGGTCACTGAGGTGCCAAGGTGTTAATTAAGATGGTGGTCAGAGGCAGTGGTATGGCTTCAGAGACAAGAATGAAAGATGGCCCATATCATTTTGAATTGAATAAAGATGATAGAAGTGGAGATCCTCAGTTGGTCCGGCTGGTAGAGGATCAATACGGCAATGCCTCAAAGGTTTTTAATGTAGAGGAAAATATTTTTTTGGGTTTTGAGGGAGAGATGAAGGCCATGGGACATCATATGAACCAAGAGAGTATCCGAGGTGTTTAGAAGGCTTATGGAAGACCACACAGGTCCTTCCTACCGTGGTGTGTGGAGATACAAGGGTGTGCATCATCATGAAGCTTTTTGAGTGTAATTTCATAGGAATGAGAGGGATGAGGTCTTGGAAAAGATGATGGGTAATAAGAAGGTTTTGTCGACTATCATGGGAGATGAGGAGTCAAACCTGGGTAGTGTAGATAGGTGGAAGTGTAATCATGGATCAGTTATGGTCACAAGTTTTTTTAGGAGAGGCAAGGATGCAGGGGGGTTATGAATTGTCACCTGAACCGCAATCCACTTGAGCAGCATGTTTGAATGTCTCTCAGATGTGGATGGACGATCTGATTCTGATATTGCTAATGCGTGGGATGGGAGCCGCTTGAAGAAACCCAATGCCAGTGGTCTCGGCCAATCGACAGATAGAACATTAAGACCGAAGAATATATGGAGTGTTATGAGAAGGATGTAGAGGGGGGATTACTCATCAGTAACCCCCCTGTAGACATGGTCATAAAAAACGTTTTATAACAATATGATATCTAGGTAGACTCAAAATCCATAAGGAATGGGTCAGGGGAAATCAATCCTTCGATTGGATTTTATGATCTAATGGGGATGTAACTAAGAATGTCTATGTTGTTAATGCATTTGAAGAAAATGCATCAAATAAATGGGGTGGTCCCTAATAGTGACTCTCAATGAGGAGCAATAATATAGGATTGAAAACAAAGACATCAACTTAGTAGGGCTTCAATAAAAATAAGATCAATATATAGAAGTACATCCAGTCCTAGGACCATCTAGTATCTATGTTTAAAAACCTAGAGATATATGTACCAGACACTTAGGTTTCCTCTTTATCATTAAAATTGTTTAGGGAGGTTGATTCTAGTAATTTTAAGTTACTCTTTTATGATTCTGTCTATGTTGGCTTGTTAGAATTGGTTGTTTTTTGTACATGTACATGACATGCTTGTGTTTGGGTCAGTTTTATGGATTGTCTTGTTGAATGTATAGTGCTTTCTCTCATCACATCACGTGGATTAGCTCCAGATGTGAACCAAAGCATGAAGCTGTCACCAGAGCTTGCCTTCAGATTTGGTCCATGAGAGAGTGTGTCTTTGCCATCAGTTCCATGCCCATGATCTTTTTCATGGGGCAGTTTTCTGAAGGGTCCTGATTTTTTGAAGGCTTCAATATGGTGAAACTGCTAAGGAGGATCCGATCATATGTTAGTTTTGAGTTTTTAATTTTTTAAGTATGGTGTTGGATTTCATGGTTTCTCACTTTTCCTCAAAATTGTTTTGATAAAAAATAATTAGTTTTCAGTCAATACCAATCCATAAAATAAATAAACTAATTTTCAAAAATAAATATATCCAATAATGAGTTTTTCATTACCAACTCGTAGATGAAATTAAAAAAAATCCAATTTGAAACAAATTTCAAGATTTTACTCAAACAAAATTAAACTGATTTGTGTCATGTGTCAATGATATACTCACTAATAATGATAAAACCTCTATAATGTATTTGTTTCATGAAAATAATCCATGTATCTTTGTATTCGGAAGAAATAACCATATTTATTTCATCAATTCACTATTAAATGAAAATAAATAACACACAACAACCATGAACCTCACAAATATGAAACAACATCCCAACTAAACAATGGCCACATGTAAATACTTTGTTTCATTTAAGAAATTCTTTTTTCAATTTATTTATCATTATGGGAGAAACGCTATAAAAAATAGTTCCAAAATAAAACTAGTATGACATAAATATTGTTCAATTTTAGATGGGTGATATATTGAATTAGGAAAATGGATCAATGAAATATGGTATGAGGGTTCACATTTTAATAAATTTATAATGTTGGAAACCTACCAACCTCAGGTTCATTTGACCCAACCAAAATCCTTTGAACCTACATTTCATGGTTTGTTCTTTTGGTCCACTAACAGATGATAAGAACCATTTACACCATTTATACACCGAATGATTCATCAATATCTACCTTGGTCTAAGGTATTTCTAAAAATAAAATATGATGATATATTATAAAAGTGAATATTAAACATCAAACAATTTATTCTAAATTAAACCACTTTAAGGATTGTCTAAATCAATGTATGGAGAGTCATGATTTCAAATATTTTCACAATGTACGTATTTTAACTATGAGCCTACATTGGTAGATAAATACTTATGTATTATAATCATGTTTGGGGGTTATTAATGAAATATTTTTACAATATAAATATTTTCATATGGTTTGGATACATATTTTGATAATAAATGCACAAACCAATCGATTCATCACTATCCAGAACAACACCATGTCGCATGGTAATTCACGTAGTAATTCCAAAATTCATTTGAACAATTCCCTTCCTAGTGAGCCCAAATACGTTCAAATAGTTTCCTGGGTACATAGACATGGTTTATACTTACAATTATGCAATTTCTATCAACATAAAGGATTCAATAATCTTTTAAAACCATCTAAAAATATACCATGTCCTAACATGAACATATATAAACATTTAATAAGCAATAAAATAGAGAAATAGATCAAAAATTTATTGTTGTGTTATCCCACCCATAATATTTTCATCCTCAAAAAAGCTAGAATAGTTTATTCTAATAACCTTATAAGAACATCTCTTGTTTTTATGCTTCATACAGAACGATACCATACTTCCATAATAATATAATTAATGAAATAGGTGTCACATGTTTTGTATTCTAATTTATATTAAAAATATGCATTTTATCATTGAAAAACATTGTATTTAATATATGAGTTACATGGTCTAAAAACTATCACATTTCTAGTATTCCAACATTACATTTCCAAATGCGATATTTTTAATACACTATGATCTAAAAAAACACTCAACTATAAGGCCATCACATATAAAACTACAGTAATCCATTCTAAAATCTAAAATGGCCAACATAACATATATAATATTTCCCTTTTTTATAGCATCGATTTCCATGTCTTTGTGAAAAATTCATGATGGTGAGGTCACTTTAATTTAATGATAATAGTAAATGATGATTGTTAATATAAAATTTCTAACAGATCTCATGCATGGCCATTCAAATCCGAATCATCTAAATGTTCTTTGTAGTCTCATGAACAATATTACTTCTCATCAGTGGTGATTAATGTAATCAACATACTAGACAGTGAAAAATAAATATATATAATATCTAAAATGGGGTAGTTTGTAATTTCTCCTATTAGATTTTATTATTGATTTAATCCACCCAAGGTATATCATATTTCAATGAGCCACTAAATTCTATGATACATGTTATGAACATATATTATAATTTATACATTGTGAGTTATGATTTACTATATGTGGATGGTATTTCATACCCTAAGTTAATTATTTTTACAAATATATGGTTTCAATGATAATAAGACTTTTTATGGAGGATCACTAGCAGATTTATTTGGTACTAGATCACCACAAAACTAGACCAATTGTTTATTATATATCATTTTAAATTCCTATAATGTGTTTGAATATATAATTTTGAAGGATTCTACCATCATTTTGAGTTTATCCCTATTCATACTAGTTTAACCATTCATATAAATCCTTATCACAACACCAATGAATACTTTCTTGAAAATATTTTTTCACTTCAGTATAGATATACATATTAAATTAATTATTAAAATATTTTAATGATGTTTTTAATTTATGTTATGAGAAGATTGACATTTCATAACATAATCTAAAACCTTTGAGTCCATACATGACCAACATAAAAGATAATTCATCACCATTTAAATTTTCTAAATAATTATAATAATTGAACCATTTTAATGGTGATTCACTGAATGATATCATTTCTAGAAGGATTGATGGACTACAATTTGGTACTAGATAATAAAAAAGATTTTTCACCAATTTTTTAATGAATATAAGTCTTCCCACAATTTTGGTTTGAAAAAAGTATGTGCAATCATTATCTACAATCTTACCCACATTTACAAAATCCATCATTTTAGGAATGATATTAACTCAAATGAATATTTAATTCTAATTCTTATTTTCAGTCAGTTTCATGTCAGCATTCATGCTCCTCAACTTCCATTGTTAATGAATGTCCCTCAAAACATCCTTATTTTAATTCCCAATAAATTAGTCTATATCATAATTCCATTTTTTAGGAATATAAATCATGTTTATATTAGACATCCTGAGATAATCCATTAAAAATATATTTCAAATGATCATTTCCTATTGAGTGACTATAAATCATAGACTATTATTATATTTTCAGATAATTTAATTCACTCCAAAGTAATGATGGTACCATGATTTTTGATCAAAAACAATTACTTCTAATTACAAGTCATTCATTGGATATTTCTCCACATTTGTTTTTAAATTTATCGATTCATTGAACATAACATTGTGTCCTTGCATGGGACCGCATTCATAAAATGATCTAGAAAGATCACATTATAACACATATCCTTAACCTAGTTCATGAATATTTAAAATGGGTTCTAATGTGAGATCATGTTAATCAATATAAATCATTTATTGTTTTCATTATTCTAGGTGTATGTGATACCTTTTCTCATCATAGTATTCATAATAGATGAAATAATTTTAAATTCATGGGAAAAGGGTTTATAATTTTTTACTAATGCATGGACACTACTTATCTATAGAATATTATTCTGTCATATCCATGATATGATTCCTTAAATTATCTATTTGATAAAAGATATTCCATCTTATTAAATGAAGTGACTGAGAAAAAAAGTTCTAATAATAATTAATACATAGAATACATGTTATATGAGAACTTTTTATGCATTATTTTTATTAAATATCCATGTTATCTTTGTGTTTATTCCATCATTGAGAATAAACAAAAACACTGTCAATAAATATTCTATAAAATAATCACTATTCTAATAAAAGATATTGTTCATATAATACATGAATACTGTGGGTGTATCCATATGTCCAAAGGGAATCACATTTATTCATAGTGTCCATAATTATTGTGGAATGGTGTATTTAGAATAATAATTTTTTTAACACTTAGCTGATGATATGAAGGTCATATATTAATCATTTTGAACAACTATGTTCCATTTTAATGATAAAAGTGATCACTAATTCATGTAAGATGAAACAATTACTTTAATTTAATATTATTTTTTAATATTCCTCACATAATCAAAGAAAATAATAATCCTTATTTATGAATAAAAATTATGTATCCCTGGGATATTTATTGGGTTTGATGAAGCATTTACTCTCTAAATTCTCTAGATATTGAATTCAATATTGAGACTCTTTCACAAAAATTTTATAATATTATTTATAAATCATTTTATTGGAATAAGATCAATAAAAATTTTGGTTTCCCATTTAGGTGGTCACATAGATATATTATTGGAAATTCATTCATGTATTGATCCACTATTGAAGGAAAATTCCCACTTCACGTTTCATTTAATGATACTAGATTCAATCCAACTTACTCAAAATATATTGTTAAATACATATATAATAAATGTACAACTATATATTAGTTTGTATCCAACCCCCATGAATACATGAGGATCTCTATATATTGATTCAAATGTCACTTTTGGGGAAGAAATTAAATATGGTATTTGAATTATAGTTTCCAGGGCATTAAAAATATCATATATAAATTATCTATATATGTTAAAATAAACACTGGTAGAAACTACACCATAAAAATTGTAGTATTACATGTTCTGGACAAGAAAACCCTTCTCCCTCACTGTCTGAAGGGTATCTTGATGATCAGGGTGTGTGTTATCATTTCTACATGTGATCTTAATTTTAAAACCATGGAATACTGAAGATAATAATATGATGCACTAATATAAAAAATAATTCATTATGTTTATACTTTATAAAGGCAATATATGACATAGTGGAGGGTTCTAGTTACTCAGTAAATAAAGGATTATTTTCTCTATATAAGTTTTATTCAATTACCATTAAAAAGATATTTCGTCCATCTTGAGAGGCATATTGGAAAAAGGAAGTGTTTTGTGAGGTATTCTAGTTATGTTGGGTCTATAGATATGAAATTGTCAAATGGGATCATTTCATTTGATAATAAAAATCATAAAACTGTGTTGGTCGTGTCTCACCATTGAATTTACGATGTTCTTTCAATATATCTAGATATTTAATATCATTATAAAATGGCATTAATCTATCAATGATATAATTAAATCATTATTTCTATGTGTAAGAATTACATAGTAGAAATGTTTTAAATAATTTCAATGACTAGGTGGATAAGAGATTGATCTGATTGATCATTTTTTTTAAATATGGTGAGGTGTAACCCTCCATATTTCATTAATATCTTCTGATTAAGATTCCTCCAACACATTAATAGATAGAGTGTCCCCTCCACATTTATTTCTAAAAATATATAATTCTAGAAAACAAAATTTTTATTAACCAATTCTATGTAGACATTAATAAAATTCAGTATAAATTTTTAAGAAGCCTCAGGTTAGTAACACACACCAAATATCCATGCATTAAATATATCTCTAGCAGTAAAATCATGTACAAATAAAACAAGGTGAGATAATTTTGAAACAACATTTTATCACTGACATATTTCCTTTCTCATGTTTTTAGATGTATATTGTCTAATAAATTTCAATGGCTGGAATAAAAATTTTATTTATTGAATCGTTTGAAAAATATATTCATCATGAGGTATCGATCCTGAATTACATAAATAACTATGTCCTACCTTGCTACAAAAAATTTCCCAGTTATACACATTTATATCATGAAACCATATTCTTATGGTGTCTATAACAGGTAAAAGATACCAATTTTCCTGGTTATCATACCCATTTTATAATGTGGTAAAAAATAACCACAATACCAAAGTGGGTTCTACTTTAAAAATATAGATGAGTGATTCACCGGATGTGGTTTATTATTCATACATATTTAGTCTATTTTCTAAACGTTATATATGATACTATAAGAAATATCCTAGTTCACCAATGGTTTGAGTCATACCTCTTTCTCAACCACTCCCTCCCAATAGTTTCTGGATCACCTTATTAGTGATTTTTTATATAGACCATTTTAGAAGTCAAATTGATATCACTTTTGATGCACTACATTTCATTGTTATATATTATATATTAATAATCCAATTTCTATATCACAATCCTAAAATAAAATAACTATGATAAAAAATGTGACAATGTAGTTTTAGTGTAATTTATCCTTACTAAGGCATGTTAACTTTTTCATGTCAGATAATCCAAGTAAAATGAAATGATTTTACACCTATATGTTCTTAACAACACTTGTTGGGCCCAAAAATTCACCATAACATGATATTAGGCATAATATTGTTAGTTATGTATCTTAATGAAATGAATTTCTAGATATGATATTCCTATATCTTTTTTACCATCCCAACAGAAGGACTGACCTAACTAATACTATTATAAAAATATCTACCATATCCCTTTATTCGGTGTGAGAGAATATTTTAATAACATCATGTTATATATCTATATAACAAAAGGGGAAATAAATTCCAAACAGAATCCTATCATTGAGGTTTGTATTATCTCTATAAAAATAGTTAACAATAATTAACTATATAATTAACAATAAATAATCCAAACAACTAAATAAAATATCTAAAATAGAATAATATTTTTGTAAGAATGGAGTAGTCTAAATAACAATAATAAAATTACAATGCATTAAATTACATATGGAATAAGTTAGTGCCACTCCAATAAAAATAAAAAATGAATCCAATATTTAAATATATCACCAATGATTAGAGCATCAGGTATACCCTATTGAAATGTAAAAAAATATTTCTTTTTCATTACAAAGGAAAACAACATCTCCATACACACAATTGTTAATATTTAGGGGTGAGTAGTCACAACTTATATGAGTCCACCATGAGGCATTTCTGAGATGAAACTAATACTACAATCCTTATATCCCATATGATTATACAAAGTATGTGATGAATATCCATGTAAAACAAACGGTTTTTAAAATATTCAAGGAAATTGATAATCATATTTCCTGAAATCAATATAAACAAAGATGAAATTTTCATTTTTCCAGTCATAGAATATTTTTTTTAAATCCCTATATGAAACAATATCTATGTTTTCAATCACAAAAAATCAATAATAATTAGTGGAATAATATGTTAAAAATTTTAATAACTCATCCATAAAACATATGATTGGTGTAAATCCCCTATGTTTCTTTCGTGTAAGCACAAAAGAGAATATTTATTTGAGGAAGGCCTCATAAAATGAAAATCATGACATCAGCCCACCCATGGGGATTTCAATTCAACACCATTATACCATTTATTCCTTAAAAATTATAAAAACCCAGTATTATTTTATGAAAATACATTTTGTCATCTAATTAAACATATTTTTGTTGGCAACTAGATGATTGTTTAAAAATCCAACCAGAATAAGAGATATCATTTAAAAATTACTAGGTTAACACAATGAAAGAAGAAAATATTCATTTTATGGATTCATAACATTATTTATGTTCAGATGAATTTATAAATAGGGAAAAGACACCTTCGTCTTGTTTGTTTGGAAAAATCCATCTACCAAGAAAAAGTAGATTAAGGATTGATCTCGTATTCCTCTCATGGATCATATGATTATCATATTAAATTATTTGTACACATGTAGATCCATACATTTGATATCTGGGTTATGGTTGTACAATAAATACAATATAGTTCAATAAAATATGGGTAGAATAGGCATATTTCATAAGATTCCCAATATTAACCTCTAAATGTATTATCAAAATTGATATTTGGAGGTCAACGATTTCCAAAAATCATGTCAGTGAATCATAAAAAATGTGATTTTAGGTAAATGGATGAATAATTATTCCCCTTGGGAATGATTTATTTAGAAAACTAAATTTCTATACAATCTACTTCTTAAAACTCATTTAGGTATCCTTGTTTGAAAAACCATTTAACATCTACGCACTTCAATATAGAAATAAAAAACACCATATTATATAGCTACCCACATGGTTTTTACAAACCATTCTCCAAATAAGTACTAACTATGTCGTCCTCAAAAACATCATATGGTTAACAAATGGATTAATCATTTCTTAAACTATCCTTTATCAAACCTCACACCTCAAAAAGGCTACCAAAATGTTTTGACTACTTCGAGAACTACCCAATTCCTAACCCAATTATTTACTTACATTTAATAGTCCAAAAAATAATGAAATACCTAAATCCATTGGTGTTATAGTTATCCTATCATCTGAATTTTTTTAAGATCGTAAATTCAAGATCCATGTAATCTAATTTAATATCAAACTATGTGAAAATTTTATTTGTAAATAAATAATTTATGTGATAAAAGAAAATTTTAGAAGGATGTTGTTTCTACATTATATATTCATATTCTTACATGTAACTTATTCAAAATTAAATTTATATTATTATTTTTATTTACAGTTTATATCATTATATTGGAATAATTACATAAAAATTTATTTGTCTACCAAATTTAAAACTACCTAACATTAACAAATTAAAAATTAAAAAATAAACCATTACACTACAATCATGGTTACTATATTTAATATTAATAAAAATATGTTTTGCTACTAAAAATTTAACTTTTATTATTAAAAAATATTATCATAGTGATCTAAAATAGGATAATTGTTTTTCCAAAAAAAATTCAATGATTTTGAAAAGTGAATTTCAAAACAAACACACATGATGAGTAAAAATAATATAGAGAAAAAATGTATTTTATGATTATAATTTCACTGTAAAAAATATTACCAAGGGTATTCATATTAAAAAATTATATATTTTAAAAAAATAAATATAATATAAATTAATTTTAGAGAAATGGGAAACCAAATGATCTAAGAAAATATAAAACTAATAGAAAACAACCAAACACATTTTTGAAAAATAAATAGATTTTTTTATGATTGAAACATTAATCAAAGTTTTCTAATGTTCATAATAATGTTTAAAATTAATAAAATTACTTTATAAATTTAAATTTTAATAATTAAAATTTTTGATACAATTATAATTCATTGACATATAAATAAAAAATTCAAAAAAAATTCAAATCATAGAGAAGATAATTTTTTATGATACACCAAAAAAATAAATTATTTTAGATATATGTAAAATAACCCATCTGTAATTTATATTCTTAATTAAATAATATATTTATTTTATGTCAATCTATTTTTTTATATTTTCCATTTCCATACTCATATATAAAGAGACACATCATGTGTTGAAAAATTCAATTTTGAAGAATTATGTGTTCTTGGTTATGAATTTTTTAGTACATTTAATTTTTTAATATATTAAAAACTAGTAGATATTTCTCAATATTAGTATTCTTGAAATTTGATATAAACCATTTTTAAAAGGTATTCATCTAGCTTGGTGCTTTCATTGAGACAATCATTCATTGATGCTATTAATTTAAATGATCCAAACTCTCAAGACATTAAATTTTCGTATTTTTTCATCCAAAAGTATGATAATTCCATTTAGAAATCCATAAAATACCAACATTATTCTAAATAAAATAAATTTAATTCAATAATTAGAAAAATACACAATCCATGAATCGATACCCGAATACACATGGTATAAAACTATTAATCATAAGTGGTGGATATCTAGAAATCTCCCTTGTTATACAAACTGATAATATGTAAATCTTACATAAGTCTAACAAACATCAAAAACAAAAAGGAAACTAGAAAACCAAAGAACCACATACTAACTAAAGATATGAAACCTTTAATAATGAAATATTTGGGGGTTTATCCTGAATATACACTCGGTTTGTATTTCAACTAACTATATCAGAATTAATGATCCCCATGGGATAGAAATATAATCCATGCAAACTTTATATACCCCAATGTATATACACAACCTAAATTAATAATAATTAATTAGAGTATAATTTATTAAAATTCATACAAGACCCAAATATCTTTCAGACATCCAATACAAAAAAATTAGCAATTCATATAGAAATAAATAGGTAAAATTATTGTATAAAAATTAATGACAAATAAATACCACTGATCATCCACCTAAATTTAAAAAAATCACCTCTAATACTATTACATTATCAATATATATTTATAGTGTTCTAATGGTTAATTAAATGTAAAACTCTACAAATTTATTTGGAAGAAACGACTAATGTGAAAAAATATAGAAAAACATATCTTACCAATAACCAAATATTACTAGAGGTTATGTTCTTTCAACACCTCTGATCTTATTATGAGAATCAATTCTGAAACCTACAAAAGGCCACTCGGCCTATAATCTCTATGTGGTGTTAGTATGGTTTGAGAATAAATGTCTTATTAGGTAAACACCATAGAGTATATGTTAATCCCTTTTAATAATATAACAAACATACTGGTTTAAAATAATAAATTTTAAATGGAAATTTTGAGGATAAAAGAATTTTTTTATCTTAAAATATTTTCAATGAAAAAATTCTTTTTATAATAAAATCATATTTTCAAAATAAAATAAAATTTACCTTCTATAATTTACATTATAAAATTATTCCTTTATTTCTAATGTTCAATAATTTTTAGTGATTGTGTTAAAAAAATATATTTTTATTAGTTTACATATAAGTAATAATCTATATATATTTATATGTTAACATCTATCAATATACATATTCACATGTTGTCATGTAACTATATAAATGTTTATGACATATATAAAATGATTCAGATTTATATAGGAACAAAACATGAAAAGAATAATCTAAAAGATCCTATGTAAATAAATAACACTAGAAAACATTATTAAATATAATTACACATAAAAAACTACTAAAAAATTTATATCCCATTAATATATCCCATCAACTAAAAAACATCAAAAATAAATTTCATAAAAACCCTAAAGTATATTTTTTAATCAATATTTATTTATAAAATCCATTATAAATTGTTTTCCAAAATAAATAGTATTGATTTTTGTAATGAAAACATAATGAATGTCCAAATATAAAATATAAAATTTTAAAATTAATTATTATCACTTCCTGTCTATGGGAATTATTAGTTTTAACGATATATTATACATATGTTGAATTAATTACATTAATTGAATATAATTGAAATACCAAAAAATATGTATTTTATTATGGAAAAGATAAATACTAGAAACACCACCGTAGTTAATACATTGATGATTAAGTTCATTGATCCACACATAACATTAGACATGAAGAATTTGTCACAAACACAATATCATGAGCCACTAGAAATGAAAAGAAAAAAATTCACATGGATCAAGCAAGGGCATGTTCAACAATTGGGGAATGAATAATATTTAAAATCAATGGGGAAAAATTTTGGTTTGAAAGAAACCATACTGTGACTAGATTCAATAAAAATTTGCAATAGGATTAAACTAAATATCAGAGGAGGAGATGATTGGTGGTGTGAGTGGAGGGTTTTCTTTTGTCATGGGTAAGGAGAGAGTGGGTGAGGTAGATTTCGGGACAACCCATTGGGAATGTTATAAATGAGGAGTGTTAGTAATTATCTAATTTTATGAGCCTAGATGTTGAACATGGTTTCGTCATAGTTTACCAGAATTGTGTGCCAACAATTAAACATTCCATAGGTACAAATGGTACTCATATGGTTATCTTGTATGGTTAATAATATTGGATGATGACAGTGAAAATGGAATCTATGACATTATAAGCCCCCATAATGTTCATTCTCATTGTAATCCCTAATCATTCTCTAACATTTCAGAAGCTATAACTTCTTAAAAATTTCAGTTACATAAGATTTCCAATCCTCATGATCAATAGAAAAAATAAATACTAATAAAAAAACATAAACAAAAAATATTATTTTATTCATATATATGAAATATATATATTTTTTGTATCATATTAAAATAATCTTTTCTCAAAAAAATATATCAATATTTTACATATTATAATTTAGAAAATATATTTTTAAATATAGTGGTTTTATATCACAAAAATATTCAAAATTTTTGTTTTATAAAATTTATGATATAAAATAAAAATTAATATTCTAGTATTTAAGATAAAATATAACTTATTAAAATATATTATTATTGAGGTATTACGTAACATAATTTGAGAATAAATTTTATAAATTGTTAATATATATATATATATATTATTTTAATAACTATTAATATTATTAATTATTAATTTTAAAACAATCAAATATTATTTTTCATTTCCATTTGTAGTTATGATTCTAATGACCAATTTCAATTGCAAAAAACAAAAATTTATTATATTTCCTAAAATTACAACTTACTTTACAGATTATCCATAACCTATTTTTTAGAAATGTTTTTTTCATTTCATTTACATGATTTTGATCTTGATTATAATAGTTTATATTATTTTTTCTATTGTTTTCTTCGAATTTATATTTCAATGAGACCTTAACCTTTGAGATTTAAAATTGAATATTGTTTAATTATATATATATTTTTTATATGTAAATAATTATTCATTACATTATAAGTATTTTTTTATTAAAAAAATATAATTATAAATATTAGATAATAAAAATTCGTATGGTTTTAATTATATGATTAAGGTAATTTATACAAAATTTTTTAATAAACATATATAATTAGGTAAAATGCTCTATTTTTTAATGGTTTTTGTCATAACATTTTCAAAATGTCACGAATCGAACCGAAATGGCCTAAGAAACAACTACCCCAAACTCACCTTTAATTGGAAATGGGCCAGTGACTATCTCCAAGAAGGAACATAACAAACATGGGAGAGATTACCCTAATATATATGCACACACACATATACAAACACATAGAATGGTTAAATTTAAAACATTTGGAAAAAAATCATGCATACATCTTTACTCTCAAAATCAGAGTATGACATAATGTATTGGAAAACATAAAAAGAGGCCAAATACAAGCCCACCCAAACTAGATGTAATGTTTGAAACTATCACAAATAGGGCACTATTTTCAAATTCCACACCAGTGTACACCTCGATTTATCTAGCCCAACTAAACTCCACCTACTTCTCATCCTCCAAGGACTCCAAAAACTGATCATTCATCTACATAATAAATTCTATGAGTTTAAATGTTCCATGAATGGGTGATTATAAAAATAAACAATTTAAAAATCCAAATTAACTAATCATAATGCAGCAATAGTTGTCAGATCATCACAAGATATTACAATAATAATATGAGTCATACAATAAATAATCTAAATATTCATATATTAGACACAATGTATCATTGTATAGTCATAAACACATTTCGGGACTCGCATTTTTTCACGAAACATCCACATAAAAAATTATATAGGGTAAAAAACTTTATGATATATACTTATACGATTGAAAATCATCCCATATGTTACACTCATCTTAGATGAATTGATACCTTAGCTATACTGCAACTGATGAAACTCATCCTATTGGTAATACTCATATGTTCTACATAATTAGAAGCACGATTGAAATATATATGATTCTTAAAATAAACACACTCGATCAGACTGAACCTCATTGGAAAGATCATATCTTAATACACATATTGTGGGAACATCTCCCATGTATCACTAGAGGGACACCAAGCCCTACTAGAAATATCTTCTAAGATAGGGGATAGATACCAATTTTATATTTGTCCCTCTAATTCCAACAATCCATTCCTAGAAAAAATGAAGGAAATCGTGATATATCAAGTACCCTTAGAGGGATACATGATCTAACATACTGAGAGGTATAGTCAGATAAGAGTTATCCAACTTACTGCAAAACAAGGGAACTAAACCAAACTACACAGATCAATGGAAAGCTATAGATAGGTCACCCTCTATGATAATAATGGGGTTCTACACTGAATCCTCATATAAATAGACCATGTGAACACCCTCATCTGGTAAATGTTATGTGTACTTTAATTAATATTCTCATATAAATCACCTTGGGTTGTATATCCAATTACAAAATAATGGTATTCAACACATTCTATATCAAACATATCTCATAGAGGACTACTCAAGAGCATGAATATACGTTTATAAAAATCCCGATGAGCATGTGGGGATCATATTCAGTCTAATGAGATAAAAAATAAATTAACTGATATGAAATTGAAAGTGTTCATGAATTTCCAAACAGAACACACCATTGCGATTCTCATGAATTAACACTCAAGATGGACTATTCACATGACCAAATAATACACATGTTAAAAAAACATTTTATCATAACACATTCTTACATAACAACATTGTTCCAAGCCAAGAGTATAAATTTAATGTACGATATTAGATGAGAAAATACTAATTCAAATTCTGAATTGTAATACTGCAGACATCACATCATTCTGAAACTATATGAAGATGTTACATATGATACTATATTTAATAACAAT
Organism: Viscum album; assembly: GCA_963277665.1. Lineage (NCBI taxonomy): Eukaryota > Viridiplantae > Streptophyta > Magnoliopsida > Santalales > Viscaceae > Viscum > Viscum album. Next base: position 356,910,838 of record OY728126.1, on the reverse strand, counting down.
AATAATAATAATAATATTATTATTATTATTATTATGGGTTAATTTGTAGACCCAATCCATGAGTCCAAATTATGTACCCAATAATATATTTCAAATGATTGTGTCAATATTTGAAACACAATGCCACTAATGGATTTTTTATTTGACATCTGATTATAAATTGATAACTAAATCAGGGATAGTAAATAATAATAATAATAATAATAATAATAATAATAATTTCGTTATTATTTTATTATTATGTAATAATTTATTATATATAAAACTAGAATGGCTTTAATGCAGGAATATATATGGATTTTTCATCAGTCCTAGTACATTCCTTAATATTGTTATTTAATTTTATTAAATATATTATATTTTAGGGAAATGATAAGCATCTATTTCCATGATTCCCCCACTAGCACGTCCCACCGGGATGAGTTATTTATTTTGATAATTTGATAATTTTTCCTCATTTCACCATCTTCATTGCTAATTTATGCATATTGAATAGTCTCCCATATAACCCTTACTGTGTGAAATCATGACCTTCTTGAACCAAACACCTACGAATGATGCTTCTCATCTCACTCATTCTGTTTAGTATCTCATCTCGCCACCACCAGTATACAAACCACATCTAGGATCTCTAATACCATCAGTCTCAATAGGGATCCCTATCATGCATGACCTCTGAATTATGATATGCGTAACCATGACTCCTTCAATCCAGTTGAACATAGATCTATTGGATCAAACTATTTCAACAAAAATTTATATCATAACAATTTATTATTAGGTTCTTATTGAACCATCTTCCAAAATAAAAACCGATAATGGATGGGGAATAATGGTGTGATAAATGAATGATTGTAAAATTATGTAACAATCCTCTAAAATTGTTTCGGTTGGTATAAATTATAATATACTTTTGTTAAAAATTATCATAAATAAATGAACTAAAACAATTTAAATTCCAATTCTATACAAAGATAATTCAGTTACACAAATAAGACATACAATCTGTGAATTAATTTGATACATTTTAAAATGTCATTTTTCATGGGTACATTTAAATAGGATAAATACACTAAAAATACTTCATCAATTTGGATCAATGGGTGGTGAAGAAACACCACATGTCAATGTCATTAAAATGATCCCCAAACTGTGTTTTCGTTTTTGTTTGTTATGATACTCTAATCTTTGATCAACGATCTCAATGCCCACTAAAATTCATCCACACTTTCTTATACATTATCAAGGTTATGAGGAAAATACATTATGATGTATTAGAAAATTTTTTTTAGAGGAAAATATATTTTTTGCATCAATTCAATAAAAATAAATTCATTTATCAATTAAATTTTTCCTTACACCCATTGTGACATTTCACAAAATTCAAACAATGAAAATGATATGTAACACATAAGGTAAAAATGATTTATCACATTAGTGGGTTTACGAAATATTCGATCTACACCCACATTTGGGGGTTATTAATTCTCTTCTGAAAAAATCATTTTTATAATTACAATATATTGAATATTTTTATAAATATATTTTTGGGATGACCATGCCCCAAAAAAATGCATAGTTTTAGCGTCCATTTTTGAGACTATATCTATAAATATTCCAATGACATACAAAACATAATAGATACACCAAATTATACAAATTTAAAGTCTTTTCGTCCCTAAAAATAAAAACAATTAAAAAGTGCTGGGGTAATGATCACTCAACTAGGCCTTCTAATCCATTGAGATCCCCCAATTATTTCATGTGGTGTCAAAAAAACATAGCACATTAAAAACTCAACAATGATGGTTATTTTTCTAATAATTTCTCAATGCATTTGGATCCTTGAAAAGGATAATCCATTATCATAGCCTATCATACCTAGGGTTATATCATACAATGATTCAACACATACCACCTTATCTATGACATGTGGAGAACATAATGAGACCAAAAATATTATTTTTAGGAGGTTAATTAGTTCACTATTATCATACATCAGTCAAAAAATATAAAATTAAAGGGCCTAAAAACTTAGGTGAGGTATTATTTTCCTTGAAAAAACTACAAATCTCTTTAACTCCCAAGGCTAAAGTTGGTGATCAATAAAAATAATTCCTAACATTGTTTACGCATTGAACAACTGAACCTAGATGAACTGTACCCCTTTCAAAACCATCACTAGAACCATCCTCATATGTTTAGTGTTCTCCATATATGATGATGATAATATGAGGGTACCATCACAAAATAATACCATGATCTATCCCATGCATGGTAAAGGATCAAACTTGTAAGAATTGTGAACTTTATTGGGGTGTTCCACATGAAAACATTTGCCACCAAGTACAAAAAAATAATAGGGGATATTGGACGGTATGCTTGGTACATCCACCTCTTGAAGCTATAGCTAGTGATAATTAATCCCATTGTTAAAATCTATGAACCTCTTTACCCCAAACTAGTGGTTAGAGAATACAATGATTGTTGGGATTGTATAATATTCCCCATGTAACAATGTTTATGTGAAACTAATCCTCTCCCAACCTCAATCTCCCATCCTTCACTTTGAAAAAAATAGGACCAGATAGAAAAATATATAGGGTCTTATGATTCCACCATTCAGTAGAATCATATAACCACACCCCTAGAACTGACATCTATAGTAGTTTATATAATATTCAATTGTAGATATCAGTTTTTCTGTGGTTTATGCCCATAATGGAAACAAATTATGGGGTGGTAATCCAAAAACATTGTTATTTCGGATTCACTCATTATTCTCCACCACTATAGGAAGCTTATATCTCATTGAATCTATTTCCCAACGGTTATTACTAGAAAATATAATGAAAAATTACATAACTATCTGTGAATGAGATTATTCTACCCTTTATTAGGGTTACCCCTTTTAAAAGGTGGAAAACATCGTCCCAACAATTTTGAAGCACTAATACACTTACTAGTATAAATCCTATTAAAATGGATAGAATATGATCAATCCATACGAATGATGATATCATAATTACCCACTACTGCTATGAAAATAATTAATCTGAGCATCCCTCTCTTTATGTAGAGTCATGTAAACTTGTTTCTAGAAACATGTGATTACTAGTCCACTAAGTAGTATAATCAATCAAAATGGTTAAAAAGGGCTCCACTGGTATCACATGGTCTCAATCATGGATAATCATACGGATAAGTTCCCCATGGATCCTTATGACACTTGTAAAGGGTAATTGATGACACACAACTTACCTCAAACCACACTAAAAGATTTATTATGCATAAATTTAATGTAACACACTCCTTCCCATTCATACCCATTTACTTAAACTATGACATTTATAACACCTTATAAAAACAATGAACCTAAATAACACTATTAAGAATAATGCATCCCAAAAACACCAACACTATCCTATTTGATCAGAAACATCTCACCAACAAAATATTGGATCACCTATTGATAACCCATCATAGTGGATTAATTTTCCATCATCATAGCATGTGTAATGTTTTTTCAAACTTCACAAACTCTAGATATATCACACCACTATTACCACTACAAGTATGGGTCCCATACAATCAGTATATTTACACCACAAGATAATTCTTGTCCTCGACCAAATGAAAAGGTTTTATAGACCACCATGTAACCCTGGACATCTCTAACTCTGGAACTCATGATGAACAGTCAACACAGTTTTTTCATTAAATGGTACCACAAGATCCATTATCTTTTCCATAATGGATATGGGTGGAATCAACACCAACCCAATCAATTGAGGGTACACAGATGTCAGAAAACCTATAATGTGAACTCATGTCAATCCTATACTATAGGATGTGTTGTCTCACAATAAAACATAAAAATTATTTATCGTAAAAAATCACAAAAGGATCATAGGATACATATATAATCCTTATGTACTACTATATCCATCAACTTATCATCATATTTATGATAATATTCCTAGTCCAGGAAAGGATCCATGTTCCTCTCAATTGGGGGTAGAACTTTTTGATACTCGCCTAGAGAAAACGCCTCAAAGGATGATCCGTAAACTGATACATCATTACTCAACTGGTCTACATTATGAAAATATCTCAAAATACTAGAAGTGTTTCATAAAAGAGAAAATTTATGATTATCACAATGTATCGAAATCAATTATTATATCTGGATAGCGAACCCATGAATGAAATGGAATCAAAAATAGATTCTTATATGTCCTATGTTCTAATGGATTCCCAGAAAAGGATTCCTACATGAACTGAGTTAAAAAGTTGATTATTATGATCCAGATGAATGGAAAAATTATCATCTATACTAGCAATGTACCCACTAACCTATGATCTAAACCTGAAACAATTTAATTCTTTTCACTAGTTCCCTAATAAAAACACAATGATATAAAAATGAGACACTAAACTCTAATCTTATCCCTAGGAACTTTCATTACACTTTCACATGATTGTCTACTCTGATACCATTCTATCATGACCTAACCTGATTAGGATTGAGTCACAACTACCCCATTACCACCTCCAATAGTCCAAGGTCTAGTGACTAGTTCTAAGAAGGAATACCACACACATGGGATTCATTATACTAAAGACCTTGTATACACACATAGATCTCTATTTACAAACAATGATAAAATTTTTAAAAACATGATATTAATGAATTAATACATCTAAAATCCCAAAATAAGAGTTCAAAATAATGCACACGAAATCAAAAAAACGGTTCAAATACATACCCGACCAAAACATAAAGTAAAAAATGACTTTCTCAAAAATAGGTAACTAATATCAATTGAAACAACGGTATACAGATCGTTCTATCATAGTAAAATACATTTCACTTTTTTTGTGTACTCAATATGATCTATTAGTAAATATATTATTGATATAAGATATGATATGTATAAGAACATCCCTTGAAAGGTTGGTTTATTAAATATCTATCATGACAACCAAAAATTAAAAAACATAATGCATCATGATTTTTCATCTCATCACAAGATAAATAACAAATAATGTGATAGTAGATTAAAACATCCAGATATAATCATAGTAGGGACATATTATTTTTGTAATCTAAAAACCAAATTTCCATCTTAGGATTATTTTTCTTGGTGGGTCCATACATCAGTCTTTCGGAAGAACACACTACACAAGATAAACTTCCACTTTCAATAGTCATCCTTGTGGTCACACAAGTATAAGAAGAAATTATACCTGTGTTATTACACTACATATGAAACTCATCCCATAGGTCATTATCATTAGGTATATCCAAGAAGAATCATGATGGAAACTGATAGAGTTCATCCAAGAAACACACTCAATCAGACTACTCCACATAAAATCATCATATCTCGATACAATGTTAGAAGTAAATCCCTATGGATCACTAGGGGTTCCCCAGATAATTATTGGAATCATATTCTCATATCAGGGATTGATTCCCATAATATTTTATTAATTCCAAATATAACAATAAATTTTTATTAAATCATGAAGAAAATAATGATTGCAATGATCCTCTCAGAAGGGTACATGGTCTATTCCACTAATGGCCATAGTCAGAGAAGATTAACAAAAATACCTCAAGGTAATGGGGACTCACAAAAACTATACTTATAAATAGTATAATTTTGAGGGGTCACACTCTATGAATAGAATATTGTTCTACACTAAACCATCATAATAATGGGCTAAAAGAACACAATGAACCGATACTGGTTAACTGTCACATAATGGATTTTCACACTTATATCACCTAGTGTAGTATCTCCAATTCTAAAATGATGGTCATCACCATGTTATATTTGAAAAACTGGTCATAGTGGACTACTCACGTTCCCACACCTATGTCGAGCAATATACTGATGAATGTGTTGGGATCATTATCTATCCAATGTGATAATACATAATTAAACTAATATGACATGGAAAATGTCCATATATGTATAAATATATCATAAATTTTCATTCTTTATGAAAAAAAATCCGTATAAGATATTCACATTCCCAAATTAGACACCTAGTGAAAAAAATATTTTCTATAACACATATGAACATCACTTCATGGTTCCATGAAACAATTCAAAATTTGATATCTGCAATTGTTCTCTTATCATCTACCTAAATTTCCAGATTTCAATGACACATACATTTTTCCATTAAGCCAATGAATTTAGAAGATATGTCAGATACTAGATTCCATAATAATAATAATAATAATAATAATAATAATAATAATAATAATAATATTATTATTATTATTATTTGGAGCTCCAGGGACCTAGTCCGCTAGTCTGATTTATATACCATTCATTTTAATAGAAATTGTTTTCTCAATGTGGGGATCATAATTCCATTAATGGATCATTAAGATGACATATCGATGTAAATATATTGATGATTCATGGATTATAAACAATAATATTAGTTATATTAAAAAATATATTATTATAACTTATATATTATTAATATTTTTACATAATAGGGTAAGGGATTTTTTGGATGTGTATGAAGGTATGATTATCCAATCCTAACATATTCCATGTTATTATTATTTATTTTTATTATTTTGATAATCATAATAAAATTAATATGATAATGTAATGAGAAGGATCCATTTTTACACCTTCCCCTTGTGAGTCCCACCATGATTGGTTTCTTTTATTTTTCCCATTTAATATAATTATTTATTCCTTCATCTTGGAATATATATTGGAATATATTATCCACATGGGTATATAGCAGTATACCAAAAAACATGTGATCTTGGATAAAAGATGCTCTGATATCACCCATGGAATCAAAATAGTTTTTATGGAACACACAAAAACTCACATATGTTCACAATCAAGCACGATAAGTAAAAATTTCATAAAAATAAACATCATTGAAATAGATGTAAACACATGCCCAAGAAGGTAAGGAACTTCATACCTCGAAATTAAAGAAGTCCTCTTCAAGAGATAGATGGACTAAATTATCACATTCGATGATAATTTTTCATTTCCATATGATTTTGAAATTATTAACTAAATAATCACATGTGAAGATAATTTATCATTTATGGATAATTTTAAGATTATTATCTAAATTTTGTAATTTTATGATAATTTATATTTTATGAAAAACAAAATTAAGATATCACATTTTACGATTATTATATTTCAGGCATAAATCTAATTTATCAGTTCAAATAAATTCATGTGGTTAATTTTATCTTTCATAAATTAAAATTTTTTAATTTCAAAAAAATTATTGAATCATAATTTATTATATATTTCTCAAAATAAATCTATATTTTATCACATTATTAATTTCTGATAAAATTTTGATCAATAAAATAGAAATTATTATTTAACAAATTTTTTTTCAAAAATATCCTTTGATAATTATGTACAACATAATTTAATAAATAAATTTGATTATCTTTTTCAATTATATTATTGCATAATTCATCATATTTATCATTTGATAGATAATTCAAAATTATTATTTTCTATAAAAAAATTAGTACTACTCTGTGGTAACCTATATAAGAAAAAATCATTTTATAAATTTTTCTATATATTAATTCAATTTAAAAAAATATCTAAAAATTGATGGAATTATCTATTGATATTTGCAGGTTGAAATTTTTTTCCAAAATAATTTTTTTTTCAATTTTAGAAATAATGGAATACAAGAAGTAATAAATTAAATAATATATAAAAAAATTGGTTCTATGCATGAATACTTCTACGAGTTTCACCGACATGAATAAGATTATATAAAAAGGGAGAATGAAGGTGACTCAACAATCACAAATAATTGAATTTCGAGAATGGATGATTTCAATCAGGCCAACCAAGGGTAAACCTTGATATATTTGGTTTTTCCAATACCCTCACAACAATATTCCCAAATTATATAACTCTGAATAATAATATTTTTACTACCCGATATTGTGTTTTAGAACACCCAATTGATGTGTTGGTAATTGAAATGGTAGAAAATGAGCTAAAATTGAAGTATTTGAAACACCTGATACATGAAAATATAGATCAACATGGAATGTTGGGAGTGATTAATAGTAAAATATATATTTTTTAACAATTAAATAAAATTAATATAAATAATTACTTAAAATAATTAATAAGTACATCAATTAATTTGAAACCTGACCAAAAAATCATTGCGTGTAAAATGTATTCCCTGCATTGTGTAAACACCCCATTTTAGACCCAATAATGGTACCATATTTTTTATATAACCCAAAATTTTATATTTATTAATTATTTATTAATTAAAAATGTAATGGATAATTAATTAAAAATTAAAAATGTTTTTATTGTGAGCAAGCCTTGCAAACATCTAACACATACAAATGTTGTACCCCGTCATGGGTAAGCATCACGTTCCAGACCTAACATCGGTTTATGATATCTCATTCAGCACACCATTTTGGAGTTATTCTATTATTTTGAATAAATTTCCCATATATAATATAATATAATAAACATTTTTACTCAATATTCACTGAGGCTTTAAAAGCCTCAAAAACTCACAGTAACATAGTGCCTAACTACGAAAATATTTCATTGAATATTTCAATTTGTTGATGGTAATTTTTATCTCATGCACAACCTATAATATATTAGGGAAATAAAGGATTAAAATAAATAATAAATCAAAAAATAAAAAGAAACCATACATTTGCCTCACCTGTAGGCCCAATTCATAGAGAGTTCTCTGTTGTTTAACCCTCAAGATGAATATCCCATAGTAGGGAGAGAAACGATGATTCAATGGTCATTCTGAATTAAATTCGGAGAATGAAAAATTTCAATTATGTTATCCAAGGTTATAGGTCAAAACATTTGAGTATTTGAAAACCCACACTGTAAAAATTCACCAACAAAATATCATGACATAAAATCCTTTCTAATACTTGATGGATTTTTTAAAAACAACACAATAAAGTGTTGGTAATTGAAATGGTTGAAAACAAGATAAAATAGAAACTTTTGAAACCCTAATGTGTGGAAATGGAGTTTGGGAGTAATGCTACAGATGATTAAAAGATTGGATCCATTTATAAATATTTAAATTATTTTTATATAATTAATTATTTGGTATAATTTTTAATAACATAAATTAATTAGAATCCTAACCCAATGCTAATTTTATATATAATTTATACCCTACTTATGGTAAATGCCTGATTATGGACATGTCTATATTCTCAGTTTTTTCATAGGACATTCCATTTGATAGATATTAATTATTTGTTAATTAAAAAATGGAATAAATTATTAATTAAAACTAGAAATGGTTATTATCATGAGGGATCGATCCAAACATCCAATACATACAAATTTTATATCACATGTAGGGTAAAAACGTGTTATAGGCTTAACAGTGCTCTTATATTTCTTATATGACCCCCTATATTAGATTTATTAAATAATTTTGAATAAATATTTCAGAATTTGTATTATATATTTAATATTATTACTCTATCTTCAATGAGGCTATAAAAGACTCAAAATATCTCATTAACTAAGTGGGTAACTCTGAAAATAATTCATGGAATATTTGAATGTGTAAAAATCTATTTATATCGTGAACAACCATTAACACGTTATTAAGTTATTTGACTAATAAATCATTTTTCCACTCAATATATTTCTAATTTGAAAGAAAAAGGTATTTATTATCAAGGTAAAAATTAATCATATAACAAGAACCCTTGTATAGGTTAATATGAGTACTTAAGATGATGTAACTATTTCATCATAAAAAAATATATGGATGTGGATTGTCCCATGATTTTATAAAATCTATCGATAAATAAAAAATACTATCCAAGCTAGTTTTAATATAAAATTACAATTGAGTATCATTATGTGGATAATATGTTTTATGTATTTTTAAGTATGTGGTTGATTCCTCTTGGAGGCTCCTTCAACAGAGTAATTATTGGTATATATTTTAATCGGAAACAATATGTAGTCATGTTCCAAACATCCATGCTAATATATATATATATATATATGCGTATATTTATATATATATTCATGTTGGTTTCTTCTGAATCCCACTTGAATATAAATCAAATTAGTAGAGTTTAAAACATTATCCATTATAAACTATATGTAATTATTTTCATTTTATACACTTCAATGAAATTTAATAATGTCCATTGCTGTTTTATCAACATTTAATATTGGTATGGGGAATGGTTTCATCATACCCCTAACCTTCTATGATTCATCTCTATTTGACAATCACACCATGAACTATGATATATATTCTATAATCTCATTATTTATAATATTACACTATATATCAAAACAGATATATATTGAATATTTTATATATTAGGTTTTAAAAATAATGATATACTATGATCATCCTCTAATTTATAATCTATTATATTAGAATTCTATGGTTCACAAAATAATGTTGAAAGTCATAAAATTCCATCTTTATTAATATTGAACATTGATAATATATTTATTTTCATTTGACTCTTACTTATTTTAGATATCAAAATATGTAACATTTTAAATAATTAAATTACCTATAAACACTATCTTCATGATCATTATAATTTTTTGTGATAATGTAAATGTTTTATTGTAATGAATTTCCTTAATATTTTAACCGTTCTTTAATTTGAGTAAAATAATGTTTTACTATGGAATCATAATGGCAAAAAGGGATTCTCACATTGTTTTTGAAGGGAAACTATCCCAATTCTTGTGATGTATAAGGTTACAGTTGAGTTTCTATATTTTTTATAATGGTTATACACCACTGCATAAGGGTAAAGGAATTTTTCCCTGGTTAAGTAACTCTAGGAAACTATATTAATGGGTGATGTTAGAGTATAGGGGTGATGCATAAGGGAACAAAGTGCAATACTTATAATTAAAGCCTTACATATGTAGTAATATTGAAACATTACATATAATTATGTAATTCAAATTAGGGTGGTGTAAGGCTGTACATATGGATTAAAATGATACAAAAGGTTATGTCAATTGTTATGTAAGGGTACATGGAGTTGCATAAGGGTATCCTCCTAATTTCATAAGGCTACATAAGGGTACCTAGACACTATCTATGATTAAATTCTTACATGTGTAGTTGTACCTTCACATTTCTAATTCACATGTAATTGTAATGTATGTGATATTTAAGGTTACATCAGGGGTTCGGAAGAACATGGAAGGGTAACTGGAACTACATAATTTTCGAAGATGATTCAGTTATAGCGTAAGGGTAGAACTTTTTACCAGTACCCAATAATTATGGTTTATGTAATGATAAACCAAGTTACACATATTCAATTCCCATTTCCTAAAAAATGTTTCTATTCAATTATCATTTCATCCTGCCCAAATCGACCATGTATGGAATTCATTAATATATTTAAATCATTTAATTTTGGAATTAACTCGATAATCCATTAGAGGTTCAGAACTGTGGTTTTAAAAATAATGTAGACACCCCTTTCATGATCCTCGTGATGACTGAATTTAATATTTTTTTGGGGTTTCAAATATTGGACACCATAATTCCGGAATATTTCTTGAAATATTTTAACCCTTATAAGGATCTTTTTTTTTGTGTTTCACTAATCAAATGCATTATTTTTTTAAATTTCATATGTCTGGTGGATCCTTTGTCATCCAAAATGTGTATATTATTCAGTTTCAAATGTATAATAGAATATAACCCTCTCTCTACTTTTTTTATTTGAAACATTAATTATAGGATTATAAATAGTAAATAGTTATATAAAATCATTTCATAAATATTTGTTTGAATTACACACTTTAGAACATTCTAATATACTGATGAAAATTCATTAAATTCTATCATACATGAGTCATGGGATATAAAAATAAAAAATAATCTAGTTTAAAATGAATAAACTATGATATAAAACCATGTCTTACATTTTAACTTATTTTTTTAAAAAATAGATGTCCCATGAATCCCTCTCGATCATGTTAAAATTATTAATACATTTGAGTGTTTCAGAGACCATTTCCTGGAAAAATCCTTTCATTAATTTGGACAACCATGATGTGTTATTCTCTATATACAAAACCATGTGTTATTATGTGTTTTTTTGGAAACAGATATTATGTTCAAAACATGATGGAAATGGTCATTAATTAATATTTTTTATGAGTAATATATAATTCAAATCAATTTTTAATCTATATATAATAATAAATTATGGCAACAAGAAATCTGATATTTGAAAAAGTGACAAGGTCAACATTGGACCCAATTCACATGCTTAATACCATATATTAATGATCATGTCTTGATCACATATGAGTTTCTTATATGACATAGACAACATGGGGTGTGTTTCAGAGATGCATAAGACATAGATCCCATGAAACTCTTTACCTAATATGATCACATGAGTATCCACTATAGAATTAGATGATATGTCAAGATTTATTTTTTTCATTTATTCTTTATATGTGATATCTATTTTGTCTGACTTGTTTAGAAAATTGCATTTAGGATAATGTGATTCCCTTGAGAAACGTCATGTTGGTTGATTTCAGTATATATTCTTGTGTATCATGTTAAAATATGTTGATTAGGATAAAATTTTATATTATGATTCTACTATACTCTTGATGATATAATATGCTAAGTTATATCAACCATGTATTATCTATCATTAAAAGTGTTACCAAAACATTAATTTATCTTTCATGGTTCTCATAATAGTTAAACACTACTGACATGGATATCCCTTATATGGGGGTTCACATGACTTATAATCATGGAAATCATTGACCTCAATATTGGGTGTATATATCGTGATGCCATGGGGATCATGTTGAAGTTGTAGTCGAAAAAATCTAGTAGTTTCCATGTACCGTGTTTCTAAAGTAAATTTAGTGGAAGATGACTAGCAGTATTACCCATGACAATTAAAATCATTCTAGTTTGAAAAACATTATCACTATTATATTTTCAATATAAAATATGCACAATTATGTGATGATTTTGATATATTAGATTTATAAAACTATGTCTATTTTGTCATCATCTAATATCTTTGTTTTGTTAATCAATCGACGAACAATGCATGTTATAGTGGGTACATGGTGTCTGGGTATAACTATAACCATACTTCACATGTTTAATTTTTCTTATGTGTTTATGGGGATTATGTTTTTCATGTGTAGTTATTTTTTTTATTTCTTATATATTGAAAAATTATCAAGTTCATGTACATATTATATTACTATTTGGGAATTATATCATTTATTTGTTATCCTATTGAGTTTTACATTCCCACTACATTGGTTGCTCTGAAGCATAGGTACCAAAGAATCCCTCAATAGATGTAGGTACATCTCTGGATGAGCATTGGGTTGAGTATCTACAGGGATAGATCTCAATGTCAGTAGAGACTAATAAGAGATATGACATTGAGTAAGAGAAAAGTATATCTTACACTTCAATTTTATATTTTTTTACAAGTGATCATAAGTTTGGGAAATTATATCCATGAATTCAGGTTTGTTTGTCTTTTACCACTACAAATTCATTCAGTTGGAATATTATTTTTATTTATTATTCTATTTATATATCATTTTACATTTTGTAGCTTACAAATAATTCTTCACCCTAATTTGTGGTACAGTCTAAAAATTCTTTCACTCAATACACCCATTTCAATTTATTATCCTTTAATGTATATTTAGGAACTCCTATGGTCTTGAGGAATTCCATCAATGGATAGATGATATAGTTCAACCTATTAAAAAGATGAGTTTTGAAAAATCAATCTTATAATTGTATTATATATATATATAGAAGAAATTGTAATTTTTTGTCTCATGTGATGGAACTAAGGCTCCAACATCACAAAAAACATTTCCTTCAGATGTACATGTAATATTGTCCTAGGATTGTTGTTCTTGGTTTTCAATGTTATCATATTATTTCACCTTGTTTGATTAACATGTATATTGATGGATTTATTTTATATTATTTTTATCTTTACCACCTCCGGAAGAAGGAGCTCGTGAATCATATTTGAATCATAGGATTATCCTGAAATGATTTACCCATTATGATGGGCATATTAATAATTGATGAATTATCTTCTTAGTGTTAACAAAATTGACTGTGTTTACACAGATGAGTTCATGAGGAATTAATTTCATTTTACCCATATTAAAATAAACTTTTTATAGATTTTCTTCTATTACATCACTATGGAGGACCTCAGTGATGATATTTACGATAGTGTGATTGTGGAAATGATAGTGACAATGCCATTGGTGATGATGAAGTCCCCCTCTATGCGTGGGTTGTGAAATGTACCTAGATGATCACTTTAGGGTTTTAATTTCAATAGTTTTATAATTTTATGAATATCTACTTGACTTGGAATTTTTTTTGAGGTTATAGATATATTTTTTAGGGATTTATTAATAGGGAACATAGTGTAATGATTTTTATCCAAAATTAGTATCAATAGACTCCTTATGTGGCAGTACTATGAGAGAATCCATAAGGGACTATGTTTTGATATGTTTTAGATAACAATCCATGAGTTAAACTACTATTTAATCCATATTGTGTTATTATGAATTACATGTGGAAATATACATTATAAATTGGTTATGATATGGATGGGGTCTCATACCACTTGGTGGATCCTGAGTAAGGATATACCTCGTTAAAGTATAGTCATGCTTAAATCCGTAGGGATAATTTGATTGATTGAAATTTCATATGAATATGAGAAACCTAGGAGTAGATTATATGATGAAATATAATGTTCTAACACTGTTGTAATTTAAATTAACAATATTTTTGATAGCATATATTTTACACCACACGAATCATAAATGCAACATAAAATTTTATAATTTACATATGACTCGTATTACCAACTCGTTGTATTAGTGGGTGTGAATGGGAATAACTATATTATGATATATATATATATATATATTAATAATTTTTTTGTTATTTTATTATAAATAAGAATTAATTTTTTAGAAAATTTATATTATTCTTCACAAATAAATTTTCATCAAAATTGGATTTTAGCAATTTTTTAGAGAAAAAAAAATTATATTAATTATAGATTTTTTAGATATTTATTAGATAAAATTTACTCCAATTTTTAAAATCATCATATAAAATGTATATTTTCATAAAAAAAATTACAGAAATGTTTGATTTTTTAGTGATTAGTGAATAATCATATTTTTTAATAAATATTTTTTTTTTCAAGAAATTAATATTTTTCATTATATTTTCAAATGGATTAAAATAAAAATTCAATATATAAAAATATTAATAACCAAATTATATTCACTGGAAACAATATTATGAATTAATTTACTATAAAATATTTTTTAAAATTAATATGCATTTTTTCTGGAAAAATGTTTTTCATTGTGTTTTCTATTTTAATATTAAACTAAATAAATACATTTATTAAAATTGAATCCTTAAATATAAATCCCATATTTTGATTAATATTTTTCAAATTCAATTAAGATATTTTTTATATTTTTATTCATTATGAATAGTAACCATAGTAAATAATTGTAACCATGATATGGGAAAATTTTGTAATTAATGTTTTAAATATTGTGATAAGGCATTACAAACAACCGAAATAAATTAATTAATATCATTGGAAGATAGTATTTTATTTATTATCATCATTAATTTTAAATTATGACATTTTTTAAATTTAGTTTTTAATTTAACCTACATAATATTATGTGAAAGATAAAGACAGAAATGTAAATTTTCATCTTATAATATCATTAATATATTTTAATATGTATATAAATAAATTTATTTCCACTTTTTATATTTTTTTGAAAGATCGTTTTTTATTAGTGTAATTAATTTTTAATTTCTTGTGATGAATTGTTTACCATAAATTTATGTGCAATAATGAAACATCAATTATATCATTAATAGAAAAAGAAAATAAATTATATTAAAATTTATTAATAGTAATATAATCCAGCTTAATTATGTTGTTAAAAATTTTATTTGATAAATATAGCATTTTAGTAATGTGGGATGTGATTATATTTGAGTTCCTTCTTTGTATTCATATATTAAATGTCAAATTAAATGAATAATGTGGAAAATTCCATTAATGGTATTTTAATGAAATAATATTTCACTAAAAATATTTTAAAATTGAAAAATCAGAAAAGGAGGATATGATATAGTCCTAAAAATAAATGTTTGTTCATTTATTTTCCCATTCCCCTTTCATGGTAATATTATTGATCATTAAATGGTAGAAATAATTAATATATCCGAAATTATTTAAAGGGGTTATGAGGGAGTGGTAAAAAACTAATGTTAAGGGAAAATAATATCAAACAGAACATCAAATTACGTAGGTTGAGATAATTTAAAATTATCTACATCTTATATTTAAATTATATAAATTTTGAAAAAACACATGATAAATAATTAATATTAATATAATACCTTATTAAATTCCTAAAAAAATATCTCCCCTTAATTGTAAAAGTTCATTGATTCTATTATTCCATTAAACAACATTGAAAAAACTATATTGACCAATCATATCAAGATTAAATTATAAAATTAATTATATGAATTCAAGAGTTTCTTTTCAAACCATTGTGAAAAACCATGTCTATTAATCAGTGATTCAGTGGAATCCTACTAAAGTAGAGGTAACCATCATTACTGACTACTTAAAATGTATTTTTTCATCGATTAATGATTTATATGTTGTACCAATCCAAAAATATTAACTAGAAGATTTTAAAAATTCTATGAATTTATTTTTATTATTGTAAAAACAAAATAAATAATTTTTCAATTATTTGATAAGTGATTTCATTGCCCATGTTTACATACAACTTTTGAACTCTTAATAGCATTATTTTATGTTTTCCATTTCTATTTTTGGATGTTCTATATATTTATCAACTGAATATATATGATATTTGTTCTATTATAATCAATTTTGAGATTATTTAAACATAATCAAATGTATATAGACCAAATATAATGATCCAAATTAAATAATATAACGATGTAGTTATAACCTTAAACAATGATTTTCATTAATATTTTTTAGTAAATAGTTGATAAATTGTTAAAATAAAATTATATATTGTATTTTATAGTTATTGGATAAATTAATAGTGATCCCATAATAATTATATCATGGCGTAAAAAAATATGAATAAATTTATTTCCAAAGAAAATGGTTCCACGTCTAAAATTTTCTCATTTATAAATATTCTATATTATTCACCTATTTATGATTATGAGAGGTATATAATAGTAATCATACATGATATATAATTATAATACATGTGTTTATGATATTCAATTTTTAATTTGATGTTATTTATATCATGGGAGTATGATTCTAATTATACCATGGGTTGAGGAATTTCACATCAATTTTTACTCAATTGAGACATATTTTTTAATATAAAACTATTTATATTAATTTTCTGAATATACAACACCTATATGTTATTTAATATAAATAAAAATGCATTCATGATGATTAGAGATCCATTTCATGTTAAACATTAATGTGTTATTTTAAAATGAAATTGTTATTTTTTTCATTTTCTTAAATATGTGTATTTTTCAATAATAACATTTTTCAAAATTGTTTAAAAAAACACTTTAAATTTTTAGAATTTATTTTTATTTTTATTTTAAATTTTCATTGACATTTTACATTGTATGAAAGAAATTTTTATAATGTTTTCCTAATGTATTCGTTTTCTTCATTCAATACAAAAAGTAAAATGGAATTTTTTTATCTTATATGGATTTGACGGACCTTCGCACAACCATATAATTTTTACAATCTTTAATTTATTCTAATATATTTTAAAAAAAATTAAATGAAGAAACTTCTGAGAAATTTTTTATCCTCATTTCATTTTTTCTCCAAAATAAAATTAGGTTATTCAAAACAATTTATTCTAAATAATTATATATCATCTTATATCTATTATTAATTTCCCAGATATTAAAATTTTCATGAAAAATTAAATTTTATGTAATCATTGATCATTAAATTTCCCTAATTTATATATCATGGATTTTATTATTTCAAAAATAATATACCATATATATATATATTAATTGAATTTTATTTTATTGACTAGGAATATATATATATTCTATATTCATTATTATATATGAATATTTTTTATGTGGAATTGATTTCATGAATTAAAATAAATCATCAGATATAAGAGTATCATATTGTACATTCCATTGTGGGAAATTCTTAAATTCTATATCCCATCAATACATCAACATGTGTCATGAAAAAAATCAACTAGATAATTTAAATGCTTATTTACACATACTTTTAATGTATCTTGGTAATATTTATTAATGGTAGATATATCATAATGGATAATTTAAACTAACCCAATAATAAGTATTTCAATCACAATGAATTAAATTATTATTATCTCTCAGATTACTTGATTGATATAATATGAGGATTCATTTTGGACTATATTTAATATTTAAATTTAATATTATTCCACCTATTTTCCATTTATATATTTATTATTTCCTATTTAACCATGATTTATGAAGGAGTTCAATGATCTAGAACATTATATATAGTTTTGTAAAAATATTATTGACCATTTTAATGGATATCATGTGAATTTATAGTTCTCTAAGATTGATCAACTCATTAATCGTATTTTTAGATACCTCGTATCAATTTCATTATATTAGTGTATACATTCACAATAGGTTACATGAGTTGGGTTTCTTAATTTTTTGTCAGATAAATTTTTGTAGTAACACTGGGCACTAGATTTTGGAAAATATAGATGAGGGAACTTAACTGTGTGTCCAACTCTATGGATAAGTATTTGTATAGGATACTATCCTAAAACATTTATAAAGATTGGATTTTATAGTTTCCCACTATGATTATTTTTAAAATATTCTTATTTTATTTTTGATTAATGATTAGAAGCATGATGAATGATGTGAACACCAAAGGTTGTTTAAAATTTTGTGATAATGAGAAACAAAATTGGATGATGACTAGAATGAATGTTATTGTTATAAATCATAATTAAATATCAAAATATATGAATATTATCATACACAATAACCAGCACATAGACATTTTATAGTGTAAAAGGATTTATTTTACTGAGATCTGACATGGTGGAGACCATAGTGGATGGAAGGGACAATTTAATTCTTGTTATAATTATCAAAAGATAAACCCCTGAGATTTTTTTGCTACTAGAAAATTATTTATTTGTGTAAATAAGGCTATATATAAACAACAATACAATAAAAAATGATGATATTGATTTAGGGATTTTAATTTCATTATATGGTAAAATTTATCACCTACTATCTCCAATGAGGATCACATGGGAATTATCTATTTCAATGTTCCTTTACAAAGGTTGACTCCTAGATAAAAGATTGAACTATGATATGCCAATCATTAATGTAAAATTACTGATTTCAATTCACATTGTAAATTGAAAATTATAATTTTAAATTATTAAATCATCGATATGTATTTTTAATAATCATGAAACTTATATAGACTGTTATGAAATAGTTTTTGAATGATTATTAACCATATAATTAATTGTATTGATAACAAAAAACATTGATATTGTAATAAGGTGATATTTTTTATAGAAAAATATCATGACCACCCTCCCCCCTCCACGCCACTAGAAACAAACAATGATACAAAAATGATGATAATGAGGTTTTGAAGGACCATGTCCCACCATCAGTATGAACTATGTTTTTTACATAAACCATAGGTACAAAAAACATGCATATGGGAGGCGGTAGCCTCAAAGACAATCTTGAAAAGGAGAAAAAGATAAGTCAATAAAAACTCAAAAAAACCCGATCAAATAGATATATAAAAAAGAAATCCCATGTAAAAAAATTTAATTCCATATAGTACTATAACAACTTAATGAAAACCAATCATACCAAAAATGTGAAACACTATAGCGACCATGATTCCCTAACAAATTCTGAAAAACCGTGATCTAGTAATATCTAAACAATTTCCATCCTTCTCCTGTGGACACCAAAAACATTTTATATTAATATAAGGTGATCATAATAGTATACTAAATATGACCCCCCATAGATCCTCTTGTGAAAATTATATTGAAAAAATGAAAAATCCTAATGAATAATAGTGAAAGTATCTCATCATATAAATATAAATTATATGTTCCTAACCACAAAATTGATAGCGATCAATATTTATCACAAAAAATGGATATTATAATATAATAATGAAACATCATGATTACCCTACTCCGTTTTCCCATTGTCTTTCCACTCTACCCCAACGTCTCACATCTCACACCATCTCCCTCAAAAATGGGTCAACATAATGAATCTTGGGGAATGCATCACATACTGAAAATCATACATCACATCATCTCATCTACATATCTATATAAAGTAACAATGTATTTTACAAGATCCACCGCAACACATATGAGATAAATCATACATCCAGTATTGTACATCCAACCCCTATATCCAATACCCTAAGAAAGTACCTTTCTCCTCCAAAGCCTATACACGTCAAACCTATTATAATATTTCGGATACTATATCTAGGAATTCATGTGTGTAAATATTCACAATCAATCACATATCTCTAAATACATATATGGGGAAACTAACTATTGTTATTAGAAATAGAACTAAAAAATAAGAGAAGAGATAATGTCCATAGTGGGCTATTTTCTTTATATCCTTTCACTAGAATATTGAGTGGAAAAATATCCTAGCATCAACTAAGGGTCAGTTTCCCTAACTAACATGGGTCGTGTATTGTATGAAATCATATAATATTCAGGGTATATCTTAGGTCACCACAAAACTATGGGGGTAACCTAGTTATAAACATAACTACATTTAATGTATCTCCTACACACAACTATCACTTCTAAGAGGAGATATCCTATAATAAAATAAACATTTAAATTATCAAATTATGTTCATGAATTTATTTAATCATTTACCTATATTAATTAAATAACCATCCACTAACAAACCATTACAATTATATCAAGAATCATTACATTAATCAGTATAGTTTATTCTATTCATTCAAAGAATAATAAAAATTGATTCATTGACTAATCAAGATTAATATATTTCCAAAACATTCATTCCTTCAACACTATCCCAATGTGATAAGTATATATTTTTCATTATTAACATCATTCAATGGTCTATGTAACATATGAACCTGACCTTATAACATTACATAATTGTGATATATATAAATAATTTTAATTTATTTCACATTGATTATCTTATCAAGGTAATATTTATAGAATTATGACATAATTTTTACTTAAAAAATCCATATCAATACATTGTGGAAACATACAAGAAGTAACCATTTCTTCCATAATCTAAATCATTTAATATAATGAATGATCACTTTCATGAAAACTATTCACAACATTACACATTATAAATACAAATACTTACTCATCCTAAATTGTTATTAACAACATTAAAAAATATGGGATGGGAACAAAAATCTTAGGAAGGGATATACAAATAAAAAATTATTTATTCATTAATAAATATTTAAAACCATAAAAACATTATCATGGTGTAATAATTTTTAGCCGAAAAATTTAGTTAATACATTCCTTAGAAAATAACCTTATTTCATACATTTCTTTATCTAAATATTACTGTAAAATCCATATAAAGATTATAAAATAAAAAAATATACCCTAGGACATAATTATATTGGTCACTCTTATAAATGGAATAACCATACAGTCAAATTCAATACATGTCACACTTATAAATAGATTATCCATATGGATGAATTTCTTACCCATTTCATTAATAATTATAATGAATCTACCCATCCATGGTATATTAAAAAATCACCCTTCATGGGATTATCATGTAACCATATATCAAATGTTCAAGTACAATTATAAAATCATACACCCAAAATTATTTCATTTTTCATCATTTTACACATAAAATTTTAATTTCATTCACAATAAATCATTTCACGATTTTGAAACAATCAATTAATTTTTAAATTAATTTTCAAATGAAAATTACCAAAAAATGGAATAATTTATTTACTATCATTTTAAAAACATTAATTATTGTATAGAAAGCCTTATGGAAAATATTTTTAATAGTTGTAGAGAATTTGTTTTCAATAAAAATAGTAAAAAGAACATTCATTTTGTCTCTTTTCAAAAAATTTGGTATAATGCTTTTAAAAAAATTCCTTTTGAAAACCATTGAATGAAATAAAAAATATAGAAATTTTTTTTTTCAAATAATTTTTTTCTATTTAATAAATATGTACCATAATATCATGAATATTGACTTGGAGAAAACGATTTGACAAATAAATCATTAAACATTTTATGTTTCCCATATCACATTGAACATTTAAATCACAAGAAAAAAGAATGATAAAAAGTTAATAAAACATAATTTAACGTGATTATATATAAAATATGGATATTAAAGGTCAAAGGTTATGTATATACACCTTATTAAATAATAATGTTTAATATCATCAAGAAATGCCTCCAGGAATAGAGATTGAGACGAAATCCCTTACATTGAGTCCAATTCATCACATATGTTCTTTGTCTTCATGAATAATAAAGAACAGTAGATTATTTAAAAAATTGAGAACATTTTTCAGGATTAATATTCCTTTCATAATACATATTATATTGTAATAAAAACTATTTAATTACTTAAGATCATGTTGGCTGTTTTGATGATTTTCGGTACATGAGTCCAAATTGCTTCTGTATGATGTATATAGAAAAAAGAGATCATTATCCCATCATCTCCATAATAATATTCATACATAATAATCACTTTTTAATGTTTTTATAATTTTAAATTCAAGCATTAAATATGTATATGAAAAATGAACTACATTACAATAATAGATACTGTAAGTTGAACGAACACATGAGCAACATTACTATTTTCAATGGTCATTATTGAAAGAAAGAGAATACTAATTTATCCTCTAAAAATGATAATAATTTAATTAATATAATATTAATAATATAAATATACTAATATATATTATCCATGTGATTTGGTGATGATAAAGGATTCACATCACTTTGTGGAGGTGATAGTTCACCCATATGCACAAACAAATTTATCATTTTCATGTGATTGAAAAAGTAAGAAATAAATGATATATTATTCTTAAATAATGATATATATGTCTTAAAAATAATATATAATCATTAATTCCATAATTTTAAAAATTCTGGATTGATGTTTAGGGAAAATTATTTATATCACTTTGTGGAGGTGATAGTTTACATGTATGCACGAATGATTATTTCGTTTCCCCTTTCATAGAAGTGTAAATGGATTTAAGAAGTTATATTAACATAATAACATCTAATTATATTTATTAAATTTGAAATATTATTACGTCATGGTTGAAGAATATTTTAATGATCTAGAATAAGAAATAAATTAGAAGAAATCAATTAAAAATGATACCACTTCCTTGGGTGATTTCCATTGATGTTCACCTTAACACCTATAAGAAGGGTGTTATTTCTAAAATAATTCCTCTAGAATGTTTTTTGGTACCTTTTAAGGTAAATTATTATATTGTTTCTAAAAAAATATTTTTATTTTTATATAAATAATATTAATGGGTTCCCTTTTATAGGAGGTTGGAGGGACGCTGCTGGAAATCTACAAAATATTAAATTAATATAAATTAATTTTCTATTCTAAATGGATATTCAAATAGTTATATAAAATATATAATGATAATATATCTAAATACATATATAAAATATAATTTACCATAATTTTATTAGTTTTTTAATCCCTATCATTTTTTGTACCCCTTATTTTACCCTTTTAACTGTAATAATGTTAAAAGGTACATTAAACTGTGAGGGTTAATATAATTACTATAACATACCAATCAGACAATAAATGAGTTATTTTTAAAATTTTAGTACATATTTCAATTATTTAGATAAATAATATATTTTAAGAAATATTATATCATTTAATAATAAAAATATATTTTAAAATACAATTAATGACAATTTCGACACTATTCATTTTGTGACTTTTTATAAATATCATATAAAATTCATATCTTAGAGTAAATAAATTAAATAATCTATAAAAATTTAAATTTATACAAAAAATAATTCATGACATTAATTATACGAAATTATATTTATTTTAATATTTTCAAGATCAATTATTTGATTCTTCCATTAATTATGCAATTATTGCATCATCATTGTGTCACTATTAAATATAATTATTTCATTCAATATATTTATAAAAAAATTAACATGTTTAAGGTAAATATTTTAGATCAAAAACTTATATTTATTGTAAAATTTATCATCTTTGTATCCTTGTATTAATAATATGTTTCCTGTTAAAAATAAAAGTATGACAAATTTTACATTTATTTTAATAAAATAATAAAATGTCTAAAAGTCAACCAAGATTCTCCATGAACATAAAAAATAGGCCCACTGATTATTTTAGTCAAAAAATAACTAATAATATGAAAATTTAACAAGTGTTACTATAATATTGTATTATTTTATAATAGCATTTTTACCCTTAATTACATGATTTACCTCTAACCGTGGTAGTTAAATTAATTAATAAGGATACTATTTATGTTTCTATAAATTAAAGGGAATGATTTAAAAAAAATTAACTTCTAATTATGAATATGGAATCCATTTTTGTAAATTAATAACACAAAATTGAAAAATAAACTATTAAATTGTATATAATCCCATTGACGAATCTAGAAAATGGGGTTTTAATGTAAAAACATTAAACAGTTACAATGTTTTCGTATCCAATATCAATGTGAAATTTATTAAAATGAAAAAAATGTTGTTAAATGATAAAAATATTTAATTATAAATTAATAAAATTCAAAATTTTAATTTAACACTATAAATAATTTTTAAAAAAATGTAGTTTTCAATTTAAATGTAGTATGTTTTTGCTATTTATAAAAAAAATGAGTCTTATCTAAAAAAATATAATAATTAAACCGAAGTAAATTTTGATAATCCATTATAAAGGAAAATTTTAATTTTTAACAATTATATTTAATAGAAGGTTCAAAAATTATTTTTGAAACAATTATGCCATCAAAAGGGGTGAATTAGGACTATTTGGAAAAATACTTCCTTTGGCATTAAACTGGATT
Source organism: Viscum album (assembly GCA_963277665.1). NCBI lineage: Eukaryota > Viridiplantae > Streptophyta > Magnoliopsida > Santalales > Viscaceae > Viscum > Viscum album. Next base: position 356,885,490 of record OY728126.1, on the reverse strand, counting down.
TGTTATTATATCATGTCTTAAAAACACATAATATGAATGTTAAATATTATATTTAATATAAAATATTGATATATTTATGTAATTAAATCTAAAGGTATTGATTTAATTATTTTATAAACACACTTGTTTTGACATAAAAATTTTTTTATTTAAAAATTTCCTTTTATATTAAAATTGTTTTATTTTTTTTTATTAATTTATCACAAAATAATATATTTTATAGAAATTTTTAAACCATATTTTCCAAATTTAGTTAATATATTTTATTCCATCCATTCTAATGTAAATGGGATAACTGCCATATTTAAATAATAATAGTTAGTTGTTCATTTAACTTTGATGTGGAATATCATGTACACTATCAAACATTTTGTAATATTTTAAAAACATGGGATGTGATAATATCAACAAATTTATAAATTTTAACCTCTAATATTTATCTTAGGATAAAAAATTTGGGGTTAGAATTTTAAAAAATAAATTTATTGATATCCCACATAAAAAATTATTAACAGAACAACAAATTTAAAATAAAAAAGGGAAATATGATCGTCACCTAAGATAACAAAAACTAGGCGTCCATATATAAAAACTATTATTGTGAATCAAAAAAGTCATCAAGGTCTCGTAAAGAGTTATATAAAAATATTAGGAGAAAATTGAAAAATAAAATACCAAAAATCTGTGATGGGTAAAAATGTCATCGATTTATTTGTAAGAAATGTAAAAAACATAAAATTTTACATTCTTATTTATTTTCCTAGTGTTGAAGAATTATTTTACTATCTATCAATATAATTAAATATAAGTACATTATATATTTATATTTTATAATCACCATTTCATCCTCATATGATTAACATCTCTAAAGAAATTCAATCATAGAATATTGTATAAACCGTAATTTTTATTTGTACCATAAAACTCATGTAAAAAAGTTAAGGAATACATATCATTAAACTAATTTCATACATAAATGTAAAATTAATTAATAATATCAAAAAATTCATTAATCACATAATGATCAAATCACTTAAAACATTAGATGGGGTGTCGAAAATCTTGATCATATGGAAAACCATTAAAAACAATTCATTTAACCCTACAGCTTCCATAACATGACCAAACGGATTAACATCAACATTATAAGAATAAATATATTTTCCACAACTTTTTACTATTGATCATTAATATTTTCATGTAGTGTAGGTTGCTTTGGACATAAGTTATCATAATTTTCTAAATCATTGCAACAAAAACATTGAACCATTGGATTCTTTTTACATTTATGTTCATCTGAATTTTTGTCAATAGCCATATGACTATATTTACAACATCGTAATCACTTAACCAAATTTAAATTAATCCTATAAGATTCATTTTACCACACTTTTCATAATATGAGAATTTTGATTTCTTATGTTAAATTATTTGATGAATCCTTCACATTTTATTCTAATTTGACCACTTAGTTTTCTTTTTTTGGGAAACATGATCCTCAATGAACCCCTCTTATAACTTCATAGATCTTCTAACAAATTTCCCATATCTTTTGAACTCACAAGATTCTAATTTCCATTGTTATCTCATAATATATCCAGTGTAAAATATATTCCTCATTCTATCAATATCCTAATAAAAAATTAGATGTACCTTCCCAAACAGGTGAAGGTTTCTTCATATATATCAACCCAATAATTATCAATTTTTATTATTTAAAAGTTTTTTCCATCCTAAATCATATTATATTATGAAAATAATTATCAATAAATAAGTTAAAAAATTCATCTTACTACAATCCAACAATATATTCACTTTATCTAAAATTCTTAATCATTTTACACCATTGTTTGGTTTCACCAATAAATACTAAAATGAAATTATTACCTTTTGGTGATCTAAACAACCCATTAAATAAAATATATTTTCTTGGGAATTAATATATACTTTAGATGCTAGGGTTTAATGTTATTCATTGTATGATAGGTAATTTTTCCACTTTAATTGTTATATTATTGACATGTTCATTTATGGTACATCTGGTATCTATATATCACGGACACCAAAAAAATATTTAGAAAGTGTCAACTGGACCATAATGGCAAAAACTTGTTCAGTTTCAATCCTAACCATCAAATAATTATGATTTAGAAGGATATATTCTTCTTGATTCCTTCCCACAATATCTTCTTTACTTCTTCTATAAAAAAATTCTGAACAGACATATCTTAGATAAATTAACAATGTAATCCTAAATTGCTACAACATTTCAACTTAACCGCAATGTAAAATATTCAAATTGAATTACATTAACGTTATCCAACCCTCTATAGTTTACTAATCATTTCCTTTTATGCCAATTACATGGCCACATACTTAAAAAATACGTAATCTTGAATTATGTTGTGAATTTTAGGTTCTATAACAATGGGGATATTTTATGTTGTAGAGATTTAGATATTTATTCCATAACACATACATAACAAAACCATATCAATAATATGTGATAACTTCTCTAGATTACCTTTTCCCCATAATCTAAAACATTTAAATTAATGCATGATCACTTTCAAAAATACTCTTCAATACATCGAACATGAAATATACAACTCATTACTCATTCTTAATCCATGTGAACAAAATTTTTTTTTGATGATAAATAAAACCCCGAAAAGGGATATAAAAAGATGTTAACATTTAGTCCATTGAAAGAAAACTATGAAAAGTTTATCCTAATGTAATAATTTTATCCATTAATAAGTTGTATATAATTTCCTTTGAAAACAAGATCTTTTCATTATTTTTTATCACAATATTACAATAAAACCTATTTAAATAAAAGAAAATACATAAAGGTACATTGGCACATAATTATACTTGTCACTATTATAAATTTAATATCAAAAAGTTTTACTTCCATACTTGCCACTCTTATAAATGGAATAGCTATATGGTAATCTTCCATACCTAATGCATTAAAGGTTATAGAATAACCACCCATAACATGTTTTTCATAGAACAAAATGACTATGTATTATCAGATAGAAACCTACCTAATTTCTAAGTACCATTACATAATCATAACATATAAAATATTAAAATTTTCATAATTTTAGTCATAAAATATCTTTCGTAATCACAACAAATCATTTCAACCTATTGATCTAATCAATCGATTTTATAAACCATTTTCATTACCCAAATACACATAAAAGGAAATAAGGTATTCTATTTCATTTAAAAACATTAAGGCTTGTAGGGGAATCCAAATATCAAACAATGGTTCGAGTTCTAGAGAAATTATTGTCACAATAAACTTTAAAAACAACTTTGATTTTTCTTTTATCAAAACATTCTTTATAAAACAAATTAAAAGATTCATTTTGAATAACTTTTAATAAAATTAAAAATATAAACTTTTTTTTAAAAAAATTACTTTATATCCATATATTAAATATTTAAAATATTATCAATAATATTTATATGGAGTAAAATATTTGACAATTAAATCGTTTAACATTCAATGCATGTCTTACCAAATTGGACATTTAGTTCAAAAACCACATGAAAGAAGAACATTTAACAAAAAATTAAATAAAATTAGGATTGATAAAATATTGGTATTAAATGTAAAATGGGCTGTATATATGCCTTTTACAATAATGAAGATGAATATCATCACAAATTGGCTCAATGAAAGGAGACTGAGATGAAATACTTTAAATTGAGTCAGATTCGTCATGTATGTTTTTATCTTCATAAATAATAGACATAGGATAATTTTTTACTTTATTGAGAACATTTTTCAGGTTTATTATTCATTTTATATAACTTTTTATAATGATAGAATAATTACATTATTATTTGAGGTCATGCCTGACGTTTTGATGATATTTGGAACATAAGAACAAAAATTTCATTGTTATGATATCTATAGACAAAAGAGGACATTCATACCTCTTCTCCATAATAATATTCATTAGAAATAATCACTTTTATAGATTAATTATATGATTAAATTCATCAATTTCATAAGGATATGATAATTTAACAATAACACAATCATGGAAACCATAAGTTGTATGTACGCTTGAGTAACATTTCTATTTTGCAATTAATGTTATGGAATGAATGTAAGAATTATTTTAACATCAAAAAATTATAATAAAATCATTAATATTATATTAATAATTTAAATATAATTATATATATCATCTATATGATGTGGTGATGAAAAACGTGTCACATCACTTCTTGGAGGAGATATTACACATATACGCATGATCGATGTTATCATTTTCATGGGCATTAAAAATTAAGAATTTAAATGATATATTATTATTTAATAATGATAAATACTTCATTAATATTCTATAGAAGGATTATTTACAACATTATAACTATTCCTGGTAGATGGTAATAGAGAATAAGTTATATCGGTTCATGTGGGTGATGTTCACACGTACACACAAACGATTAATTATTTTCTCATTTAATAGAAGTAGATATGTGTTTAGGTTATTATATTAACATAATAACATATAAGAAATTTAGGATAATTTAATTATTATTTCATCATCATTGAATATGATTTTAAGGAGGTGAAGAATAAATAAAATAAAAACACATAATTAAAAATGATACCTCTTATTCAATCCATTTCTTTTGATTATCACTTTTACAGAAATAAGGGTTTCTTTTACCTAATATAAGACCTATAAAATGTTAATTGTAATTATAGTGTTGTATTTTTTCTATATGCTTTCCTAAAAATATGGTTCTCTGTGTATTGGGATGAGAATAATGGGTACCATGTTATTAAAGGTGGGAGGGTCACTCTTGGATATCATTAAAATATGAAATTATTATAAAGTAATTTTCTCTTCAAAATTGCTCCAAGTTGAGTTATTTATAATTAAGGATTTGTTTGTTTATAAAATTAATCTAATGAAAAGTATACGGTTTTTCGTTATTTTTTTAAAACTTATATTTTTGTTTTAACTCTTATTTTTTCTCTTTTAACACCTACCATGTTATAATGTAATTTACACATTTATGGTTAAAATAATTACTATAACATGAAAATTACAAATAAATGAGTCATTTTTTACGTATTGTAACTTATCCCAGTTATTTATCTGAATGTAATATTTTTTAAAAAAAAAATCATTTATTAAAATATTTTATATGTTAACATATTGTTACTATCAATTTTCAATCTATTAGATTCTTGAATTTCTATAAATATTATTAACGACATGATATATTAAAAAAACAATATTAACTCATCCCTAAAATATAAAATCACTCCATAAAATTTTTGTATAAAATTTAATATATCAAATTATATTTCTTTTTAAATTTTTAAAATCATTTATTTTATTATTACACTAATTAATTAATTATTGGGTCATCATTATTCCACCATTTAATTAAAATATATCTTTGATAAAATTTATATAAATAATTTACCTATATAAAAAAAATATTTTATATATAAAATGACTCTTTATAGTAAAATTTATCATCTGTATGACCACATATTTATAATAATTCTGTTGTCAAGAACAAGAGTATAAAAAATGTGACTTTTTTGTGAATAAAATACTATAAATTACATAAAGTCATGAAAGTTGATCCATAACATTAGAAAATAATATTAATGATGAATTTAGACTAAAATAACTCATCCCATGAAATATGGACAAGTTTAATTGTATTTCTCTAATATTTTATTATATTATATTTACTCTGAATTAACTGACATACCCATAACTTGGTAAGTAAAATAAATACAACGATTTGAAATCATATTTCACAAAATGAATGGTAAATATTTAATAATTTTGATAGTTTGATTTATAATATTAAATACATTTTTTATAAATTTAAATCAAATAAGTGGCTAATATTAATTTAAAATTACAATCATTACTAGATCAAGAAATGTGTTTTTAAAATAAAAAAAATCAAATGTTCAAAAAGATTTAATATCTAATTTTAATTTTTAATTGAATCCACTAACCTATATTGGATTAATTGATAAAAAATAATTTAACTATACTTTAAAACCAACATGACATATAATTTAACTGTATATATAATTTTAACGAAAAATGATTTTTCAATTAAAATATTATAGTATTTTAACTATTCATCAAAAAATAAATCATATTAGAAAAATATTTAAAAATACAAAAAATTAACTTTTTATATGATTAATTAATATAATATGATTATTATTTGAAATATAATTTAAAAAATATATAAAAATGAGATTTAAAACTAATGTTCCATCAAAAGTCAGGAAATATGTCTTCTATAAAAATTAAATTTTTTATTCATAAAACTGCATGTATTATTATATCATACCATGAAAAAACATAATATAGATTTTAAATATTAAAATTTATATTATAGATATTTAATTAATATAATCCAAATATAGTAATTTTATTATTTTATAATCACACATGTTCACAGTTAAAGAGTTTCAGAAAAAAAAAATTATATTTATTTTAAAATGGGTGTTATTTTCTTTTATAAAATTTTTTTCACTAAAGAAATAACAATATTTATATGCGTAAAACATATTTTCATAATTCAATTAATCATATTCATTCCCTCTATTATAACATTGATGTGATAACCACCATATTTGAAAAGTAATTTTTAGTTGTTCGTTTATGTTAGATGTGGTATATCATGTATGCTATCAAACAAAATGTGTCCATTTAAAAACATGGTATGTTAAATTCTATGATACTAATTAATAAAAAAATTTATTTAAATGAATGAATGGGATGCATGAAGGTCACCTGAGATGACCCATATTAGGGTTATAAATTGGAAAACATGGTTATGAAAGAGACAAATAGCCATAAAACACCAACAAAGAGTGATATATAACATTGTTAGGAGAAAGATAACAATGAAAAAAACATAAATCATTAATGGGTTAAATGGTCACCGATTTATTATTAAAAAAAGTAAATTTATGAACTTTTTTGTTCAAATGAATTTTCACGGAGTATGAAAATTCCATTACTACATAAAAATATAAACAAATATAACTACATTATATATTTCCATTTCATTAGAACCATTTCATACTCATATGATTAACATCGGTAAATAAAATTAATCACCAAAGGTTATATATTCTCTAATGATTATTAATAACTTAAAACATATGTCTCTAATTAACAGAAAGTTTCTCAATATAATAAACCCCTAAATAAACATAAAATCAACTCAATCTTTCCCAAAATTCCTTAATCACATTCGGATCACATCAAATAAAAAATTAGAAGGAGAGTCAAATTCCATGAAGAAATGGATAAACTATAAAAAATACTGAGCACTGAGGAGCTTCTATCGCATGACCATTTGTCTAATATCAACTAAAATAGTGCAAAAATATATTCCCCCACATTTTTGATTCTGATCATGATGATTTACACCATAAGTAACATTAGTTAGTGGATATCATTATGTTCAAACACTTTAAAACGAAAACAACAAACCATTTACCTCTAATTGCATTCTTGATTATCTTTCTTGAAATCATGATCCATATGACGAAACATTCCAAATAGGAAGAACGTACACATCATTATAAGAATCTCTACAATATTCTCATTCACACAATTCTCACATGTTTTTATTTTTTTCTAACCTTAAATATTATTTGATGAATCTTTTCAAATTGTCTTCCAACTAGACCTCTTATATTGTTGGTTTAAGGGGATAGATGATCATCAAAAAATTCCATTCATAACTTATCTGCTCATAGAACAAGATTCTCATATATTATTGACTCACAAAAAGCTAATTATCATTAACATATCGACATTAATCCAGTGGAAAACTAATTTATCTTACTATCCAGATGCTAGATAAAATTTTGTATGTACACTTCTAAATGAGTGAAGTTTTATTCATATATAGCCACTAAAACTTTCATATTTTGTCCCAATTCCAAGAATCATTTTTAATTCTATGCCAAACATACTTATTAATATGTTTATCATGAAATAAAATTTAAATCCATCCCATTCCAAACACATCAATATCTTCAATTTCTCTGATATTCTAAATCATTTTCCACCACTAGTCATCTTCACCATCAATACAATAAAATAAAATAATTACCTTTTAATAATATCAACAACATATGACCTTACATAACATTTATGTAGCTTCAATACATTAATCTACTAACATGGGTACATATAATCCCCTTAATGTTGAGGTATGTTTCCTCATGAAATGTTCCACTATAGACATGTTCCTTCATTATAAATCAGTTTCCACTCTAACATGGAAACAACCTAAATTTATTACATTTTTCATTGGATCCATCACTATAACAAAATATTCTATTCCGATTCCATATTTTTTACGATGCAGATTTTGAAGGATGTTTTCATCACAATAACTTCCAAAAATTTCTACCTTGTTTCAGCTGTGGAAAAACATTATGAACATACTTATCTTAGAAAAATTAATAAGGTAATCTTAAATTGATACATAATTTAGTAGTAAAAATTATGTAAAATATTCTGGTTTTATTATCATAATACAATCACAACAACTAATGTTTTATAACCTTTTATTTGGATAAAAAATATAATTCCATAGTCTTAGAACATTAAATAATGTCGTGTTAATTCAATGATTATATTATTTTCACATATAACTTCTTCTCATCATTAATGCTCTTGATAATTATGCAATAAAACGTACATTAAAAATATATAAATATACCATGTGGACACTTTGGAACAATACCTATTTTTCAAATAATCTAAAACATTTAATATAATGTATGGTCAGTTTTATAAATACTCTTTATGATATTAAACATGACATATATAAATCCTTAATCATATTTAGTCTTTTGAAAACCCTTAAAAACATGGGGTGATCATAAAAAGTTCAGTAATGGATATAAAAATAAGGAAACTTTATCCCCTTGATAAATTTAAAAACCCATGAAAACATGATCATGATGTAATACTCTTTCCCCTTAATAATTAATAAATACATTACTTTTAAAATAAACTCATTTCATAAATATTTATCTCAATATTTCCATAAATTCCATAAAAATAGTAGGAAATATATAAATATATCATGTAAATATTTATACTTCTCACTCATATAAATGTAATAAATATATGGTAGAATTCCATACATGTCACTCTTATAAAATGGAATAGTCGTACAACAAATTTCAAAACAAAATGAAATTAGAGTTTTAATGTAACCACCCATCTTGATTAATCATAGAATCACCCATTCATGTTTTTTCATGTATCCATTAGTAAAATTTCCATGCACCCTTAAATAATCATAACATAGAAAAGATTGTAATTTTCATCATTTCTCTTATAATATTTCATATTCAATCTCATTAAATACTTTTAATATACGGAAATAATAAATATATTTTTAAAAACATTTTAAATATAAATATACATTGAATATATAATAAGGGATTTTTTTCTTTTAAATTCATTATGTATTGTATAGGAATCCAAATATCAAATAAAGGTCATGGTGGTGGAAGATTTCTTGTCACAATAATTGATGAAAGTAACATTAATTTTATCTTTTTCCCAAATATTCTTTATAAACATATTAAAATATTCAATTTGAAACATTTGGTTTCAATTTAGAATATACAGAAAATTTACATTAAAATGATTTTAGATCCATATAATAAATTTGTAAAATAATTTCATGAATATTGACTTCATGAAAAATATGTTATAATTATATCTTAAAAAAATTATTGACCAATAAAAATTTAAAAATATAAATCATAAACTGATTACAAATGAACATTTAAAAAACATTAAATAAAATGAGGATAAATAAAGTAATCATATTAAATGCAAGAGGGGTTTTATATACACCATATAAAATAATAAATGTGCATATCATCATGAAATTCCTCCATGAATAGAGATTGAGTTGAAATAGCTTACCATGAGTCTGATTCATCATGCTTATTATTTATTATACCAAATAATAAATATAGGTTATTTATTTACATGTTAGAGAACCATTTTAATGTTTATTATTTTGTTTATATCACTTGATATCATATTTAAACAATTACTAAATTATTTATGTTCACATTAGATGTTTTTAGAATATTTAGTAAATGAGTCCCAAATTCCTATTGAATGATTTATATAGAAAAAATTGGTCATTAATACGTCATCTACATAATAATATTAATTAAATATTATTAACTATTATAAATTAATTACTCTTTTAATTCCATTCATTACATATGGGTATTTAAAATGAACTTTGTTACATTCATTGAGATGGTACGTTTTACATACACATGAGTAACATTTACATAATTCAATTATTAATTTTTATTGAAGGTAAATGTTATTTCATATCTCTATGATTATAATAATATATTAATATCATAGTAATTATTCAAATAGACTTTTATATGTCATCCAAGTGATGTGGTGATGAAAAATGAATCACATAACTTCATGAAGGTGATAATTTACATGTAAGCATGAACGATGTTATCATATTAATGTTTATGTAAAATTATGAATGTAAATAGTATATTGTTATTTAAAAATTATAAATATTTCAATAATATAATATATAAACATTAATTCTATCATTATAACCGGTATTGACATATTATAATGGAGATCAAATTATATCGTTTCGTGGATGTGGCCGTTTACACATATGCACAATCGATTAATTATTTTTCAATGTAATAGAAGTGGAATTGGATTTAAGATAATATATTAACATGATGAAATTTCATAATTATTAAAATATTATATTTATTATTTCATAATAGTGAAGGTGATAGTTCACATGTATGCACGAATGATTATTTCGTTTCCCCTTTCATAGAATTGTAAATGGATTTAAGAAGTTATATTAACATAATAACATTTAATTATATTTATTAAATTCAAAATATTATTACGTCATGGTTGAATAATATTTTAATGATCTAGAATAAGTAATAAATTAGAAAAAATCAATTAAAAATGATACCACTTTTTTGGGTGATTTCCATTGATGTTCATCTTAACACCTGTAAGATGGGTGTTATTTCTAAAATAATTCCTCTAGAATGTTTTTTTTGGTATCTTGTAAGGTAAATGATTATATTGTTTCTAAAAAAATATTTTTATTTTTATTTAAATAATAATAATGGGTTCCCTTTTATAGGAGGTTTGAGGGACGCTGTTGGAAATCTACAAAATATTAAATTAATATAAATTAATTTTCTATTCTAAATGGATATTTAAATAGTTATATAAAATATATAATGATAATATATCTAAATAAATGTATAAAATATAATTTACAAGTATTTTATTAGTTTTTTAATCCCTATCATTTTTTGTAACCCTTATTTTACCCTTTTAACTCTAATAATGTTAAAATGTACATTAAACTTTGAGGGTTAATATAATTACTACAACATACCAATTAGACAATAAATGAGTTATTTTTAAAATTTTAGTACATATTTCAATTATTTAGATAAATAATATATTTTAAGAAATATTATATCATTTAATAATAAAAATATATTTTAAAATACAATTAATGTCAATTTCGACACTATTCATTTTGTGACTTTTTATAAATATCATAAAAAATTCATATCTTCGAGTAAATAAATTAAATAATCTATAAAAATTGAAATTTATCAAAAAAATAATTCATGACATTAATTATACGAAATTATATTTATTTTAATATTTTCAATATCAATTATTTGATTCTTCCATTAATTAATCAATTATTACATAATCATTGTGTCACTATTAAATATAATTATTTCATTCAATATATTTATAAAAAAATTAACATTTTTAAGGTAAATATTTTAGATCAATAACTTATATTTATTGTAAAATTTATCATCTTTGTATCCTTGTATTAAAAATATGTTTCCTGTTAAAAATAAAAGTATGACAAATTTGACATTTATTTTAATAAAATAATAAAAATGTCTAAAAGTCAACCAAGATTCTCCATGAACACAAAAAATAGGCCCATCGATTATTTTGATCAAAAAATAACTAATAATATGAAATTTTAACAAGTGTTACTATAATTTTGTAATATTTTATAATAATATTCTTACCCTTAATTACATGATTTACCTCTAACCATGGTAGTTAAATTAATTAATAAGGATACAATTCATGTTTCCATAAATTAAAGGGAATGATTTAAAAAAAATTAACTTCTATTTATAAATATGGAATCTATTTTTATAAATTAATAACACAAAATTGAAAAATAAACTATTAAATTGTATATAATCCCATTGACGAATCTAGAAAATTGGGTTTTAATGTAAAAACATTAAACGTTTATAATGTTTTCGTATCCAATATCAATGTGAAATTTATTAAAATGAAAAAAATGTTGTTAAATGATAAAAATATTTAATTATAAATTAATACAATTTAAAATTTTAATTTAACACTATAAATAAATTTTTAAAAAATGTAGTTTTCAATTTAAATGTAGTATGTTTTTTCTATTTATAAAAAAATGAGTGTTATCTAAAAAAATATAAAAATTAAACCGAAGTAAATTTTGATAATCCATTTTAAAGGAAAATTTTAATTTTTAACATTTGTATTTAAAATAAGGTTCAAAAATTATTTTTGAAACAATTGTGCCATCAAAAGGGGGGAACTAGGATTTTTTGCAAAAATACTTCCTTTGGCATTAAACTGGATTTGTTATTATATCATGTCTTAAAAACACATAATATGAATGTTAAATATTATATTTAATATAATATATTGATATATTTATGTAATTAAATCTAATGGTATTGATTTTATTATTTTATAAACACACTTGTTTTGACATAAAAATTTTTTTAATTAAAAATATCCTTTTATATTAAAATTGTTTTATTTTTATTTTTTATTAATTTATCACAAAAGAATTAATTTTATTGAAATTTTAAAACCATATTTTCCAAATTTAGTTAATATATTTTATTCCATCCATTCTAATGTAAATGGGATAACTACCATATTTAAATAATAATAGTTAGTTGTTCATTTAACTTTGATGTGGAATATCATGTACACTATCAAACATTTTGTAATATTTTAAAAACATGGGATGTGATAATATCAACAACTTTATAAATTTTGACCTCTAATATTTATCTTAGGATAAAAAATTTGGGGTTTGAATTTTAGAAAATAAATTTATTGATATCCCACATAAAAAATGATTAACAGAACATCAAATTTAAAATAATAAAAGGGAAATATGATCGTCACCTAAGATAACACAAACTAGGTGTCCATATATAAAAACTATTATAGTGAATAAAAAAAGTCATCAAGGTCTCGTAAAGAGTTATATTTAAAAATTAGGAGAAATTTGAAAAATAAAATACCAAAAATCTGTGATGGGTAAAAATGTCATCGATTTCGTTGTAAGAAATGTAAAAAACATAAAATTTTACATTATTATTTATTTTCCTAGTGTTGAAGAATTATTTTACTATCTATAAATATAATGAAATATAAGTACATTATATATTTCTATTTTATAATCACCATTTCATCCTCATATGATTAACATCTCTAAAGAAATTCAATCATAGAATATTGTATAAACCGTAATTTTTATTTCTACCTTAAAACTCATGTAAAAAAGTTAAGGAATACATATCATTAAACTAATTTCATACGTAAATATAAAACGAATTAATAATATCTAAAAATTCATTAAACACATAATGATCAAATCACTTAAAACATTAGATGGGGTGTCGAAAATCTTGATCATAAGGAAAACCATTAAAAAACAATTCATTTAACCCTAAAGCTTCCATAATATGACCAAATGGATTAAAATCAACATTAGAAGAATAAATATATTTTCCACAACTTTTTTCTATTGATCATTAATATTTTCATGTAGTGAAGGTTGCTTTGGACAGAAGTTATCATAATTTTCTAAATCATTACAACAAAAACATTAAACCATTGGATTCTTTTTACATTTATGTTCATCTAACTTTTTTCTCAATAGCTGTATGACTATATTTACCACATCGTAATCACTTAAGCACCTTTAAATAAATCCTCCAAGATTCATTTTACCACACTTTTCATAATATGAGAATTTTGATTTCTTATGTTAAATTATTTGATGAATCCTTCACATTTTATTCTAAATTGACCACTTAGTTTTCTTTTTTTGGGAAACATGATCCTCAATGAACCCCTCTTATAACTTCATAGATCTTCTAACAAATTTCCCATATCTTTTGAACTCACGAGATTCTAATTTCCATTGTTATCTCATAATATGTCCAGTGTAAAATATATTTATCATTCTACCAATATCCTGATAAAAAATTAGATGTACCTTCCCAAACAAGTGAAGGTTTCTTCATATATATCAACACAATCATTATCAATTTTTATTAATTAAAAGTTTTTTCCATCCTAAATCATATTATATTATGAAAATAATTATCAATAAATAAATTAAAAAATTCATCTTGCTACAATCCAACAATATATTCAATTTATCTAAAATTCTTAATCATTTTACACCATTGTTTGGTTTCACCAATAAATACTAAAATGAAATTATTACCTTTTGGTGATCTAAATAACCCATGACATCAAATATATTTTCTTGGGAATTAATATATACTTTAGATGCCAGGGTTTAATGTTATTAATTGTATGATAGGGAATGTTTCCACTTTAATTGTTATATTATTGACATGTTCATTTATGGTATATCTGGTATCTATATATAACGGACACCAAAAAAATATTTAGAAAGTGTCAACTATACCAAAATGGCAAAAACTTGTTCAGTTTCAATCCCAACCATCACATAATTATGACTTAGAAGGATATATTCTTATTGATTCCTTCCCACAAGATCTTCTTTACTTCTTCTACAAAAAAAATTATGAACATGCATATCTTAGATAAATTTACAATGTAATCCTAAATTTCTACAACATTTTAACATAACCGTAATGTAAAATATTCAAATTGAATTACATTGACGTTATCCAACCCTCTATAGTTTACTAATCATTTCCTTTTATGCCAATTACAAGGCCACATACTTAAAAAATACCTAATCTTGAATTATGTTGTGAATTTTAGGTTCTATAACAATGGGGATATTTTATGTTGTAGAGATTTAGATATTTATTCCATAACTCATACATAACATAACCATATCAATAATAGGCGATAACTTCTCTAGATTACATTTTCCCCATAATCTAAAACATTTAAATTAATGCATGATCACTTTCAAAAATACTCTTCAAGACATTGAACATGAAATATACAAATCATTACTCATTCTTAATCCATGTGAACAAAAAATAAATTTTTTTGATGATAAATAAAACCCCTAAAGGGATGTAAAAATATGTTAACCTTAAGTCCATTGAAAGAAAACTGTGAAAAGTTTATCCTGATGTAATAATTTTATCCATTAATAAGTTGTATATAATTTCCTTTGAAGACAAGATCTTTTCATTATTTTTTTCAGAATATTACAATAAAACCTATTTAAATAAAAGAAAATACATAAAGGTACATTGGCACATAATTATACTTGTCACTATTATAAATTTAATATAAAAAAGTTTGACTTCCATACTTGTCACTCTTACAAATGGAATAGCTATATGGTAATCTTCCATACCTAATGCATTAAAGGTTATAGAATAACCACCCATAACATGTTTTTCATAGAACAAAATGACTATGTATTATCAGGTAGAAACATACCTAATTTCTTAAGTACCGTTATATAATCATAACATATAAAATATTAAAATTTTCATAATTTCATTCATAAAATATCTTTCGTAATCACAACAAATCATTTCAACATATTGATCTAATCAATCCATTTTATAAACCATTTTCATTACCCAAATAGAAATAAAAGGAAATAAGGTATTCTATTTCATTTAAAAACATTAAGGCTTGTAGGGAAATCCAAATTCCAAACAATTGTTCGAGTTCTAGAGAAATTATTGTCATTGTAAACTTTAAAAACAACTTCGATTTTTCTTTTATCAAAACATTCTTTATAAAACAAATTAAAAGATTAATTTTGAATGCCTTTTAATAAAATAAAAAATATAAACTTTTTTTAAAAAAAATTACTTTATATCCATATATTAAATATTTAAAATATTATCAATAATATTTATATAGAGTAAAATATTTGACAATTAAATCGTTTAACATTCAATGCATGTCTTACCAAATTGGACATTTAGTTCAACAACCGCATGAAAGAAGAACATTTAACAAAAAATTAAATGAAATTAGGATTTATAAAATATTGGTATTAAATGTAAAATGGGTTTTATATATGCCTTTTACAATAATAAAGATGAATATAATCACAAATTGGCTCAATGAAAGGAGACTGAGACGAAATCCTTTAACTTGAGTCAGATTCGTCATGTATGTTTTTATCTTCATGAATAATAGACATAGGATAATTTTTTACTTTATTGAGAACATTTTTCAGGTTTATTATTCATTTTATATAACTTTTTATAATGATAGAATAATTACATTATTATTTGAGGTCATTCCTGACGTTTTGATGATATTTGGTACATAAGACAAAAGTTTCATTGGTATGATATCTATAGACAAAAGAGGACATTCATACCTCTTCTCTATAATAATATTCATGATAAATAATAACTTTTATAGATTAATTATATGATTAAATTCATCAATTTCATAAGGATATGGTAATTTAACAATAACACAATCATGGAAACCATAAGTTGTATGTACGCTTGAGTAACATTTCTATTTTGCAATGAATGTTATGGAATGAATGTAAGAATTATTTTAACATAAAAAAATGATAATAAAATCATTAATATTATATTAATAATTTATATATAATTATATATATCATCTATATGATGTGGTGATGAAAAACGTGTCACGTCACTTCTTGGAGGAGATATTACACATCTACGCATGAACGATGTTATCATTTTCATGGGCATTAAAAATTAAGAATTTAAATGATATGTTATTATTTAATAATGATAAATATTTCATTAATATTCTATAGAAGCGTTATTTACAACATTATAACTATTCTTGGTAGATGGTAACAGAGAACAAGTTATATTGGTTCATGTGGGTGATGTTCACACGTACACACAAACGATTAATTATTTTCTCATTTAATAGAAGTAGAGATGTGTTTAGGTTATTATATTAACATAATAACATATAATTAATTTAGGATAATTTAATTATTATTTCATCATCGTTGAATATGATTTTAAGGAGGTGATGAATAAATAAAACAAAAACACTTAATTAAAAATGATACCTCTTATTCAAGCCATTTCTTTTGATTATCACTTTTACAGAAATAAGGGTTTCTTCTACCTAATATAAGACCTATAAAATGTTAATTGTAATTATAGTGTTGTATTTTTTGTATATGCTTTCCTAAAAATATGGTTCTCTGTGTATTGGGATGAGAATAATGGGTACCATGTTATTAAAGGTGGGAGGGTCACTCTTGGATATCATTAAAATATGAAATTATTATAAAGTAATTTTCTCTTCAAAATTGCTCCAAGTTGAGTTATTTATAAGATATGATTTGTTTGTTTATAAAATTAATCTAATGAAAAGTATATGGTTTTTCGTTATTTTTTTAAAACTTATATTTTTGTTTTAACTCTTATTTTTTCTCTTTTAACACCTACCATGTTATAATGTAATTTACACATTGATGGTTAACATAATTACTATAACATGAAAATTACAAATAAATGAGTCATTTTTTACGTATTGTAACTTATCCTAGTTATTTATCTGAATGTAATATTTTTTTTAAAAAAATTTCATTTATTAAAATATTTTATATGTTAACATATTGTTACTGTCAATTTTTAATCTATTAGATTCTTGAATGTTTATAAATATTATTAACGACGTGATATATTAAAAAAAACAATATTAACTCATCCCTAAAATATAAAATCACTCCATAAAATTTTTGTATAAAATTTAATAGATCAAATTATATTTCTTTTTAAAATTTTAAAATCATTTATTTTATTATTACACTAATTAATTAATTATTGGGTCATCATTATTGCACCATTTAATTAAAATATATCATTCATAAAATTTATATAAATAATTTACCAATATAAAAACAAATAGTTTATATATAAAATGACTCTTTTTAGTCAAATTTATCATCTGTATGACCACATATTTATTATAATTCTGTTGTCAAGAACAAGAGTATGAAAATGTGACTTTTTTGTGAATAAAATACTATAAATTACATAAAGTCATGAAAGTTGATCCATGAGATTAGAAAATAATATTAATGATGAATTTAGACTAAAATAACTCATCCCATGAAATATGGACAAGTTTAATTGTATTCCTCTAATATTTTATTATATTATATTTACTCTGAATTAACTAACTTACCCATAACTATGGTAAATAAAATAAATACAACGATTTGAAATCATATTTCACAAAATGAATGGTAAATATTTAATAATTTTGATAGTTTGATTTATAATATTAAATACATTTTTTATAAATTTAAATCAAATAAGTGGCTAATATTAATTTCAAATTACTATCATTACTAGATAAAGAAATGTGTTTTTAAAATAAAAAAAATCAACGGTTCAAAAAGATTTAATATCTAATTTTAATTTTTAATTAATTCCACTAACATATATTGGATTAATTGATAAAAAATAATTTAACTATACTTTAAAACCAACATGACATATAATTTAACTGTATATATAATTTTAATGAAAAATTAGTTTTCAATTAAACTATTATAGTATTTTAACTATTCATCAAAAAATAAATCATATCAGAAAAATATTTAAAAATCCACCAAATTAATTTTTTATATGATTAATTATTATAATATGATTATTATTTGAAATATTATTTAAAAAATATATAAAAATGAGATTTAAAACTAATGTTCCATCAAAAGTCAGGAAATATGTCTTTTATAAAAATTAATTTTTTTATTCATAAAACTGTATGTATTATTATATCATATCATGAAAAAACATAATATAGATTCTAAATATTAAAATTTATATTATAGATATTTAATTAATATAACCCAAATATTGTAATTTTATTATTTTACAATCACACATGTTCACAGTTAACGAGTTTCTGAAAAAAAAATTATATTTATTTTAAAATGGGTGTTATTTTCTTTTATAAAAATTTTTTCACTAAAGAAATAACTATATTTATGGGCGAAAAAAATATTTTCATAATTCAATTAATCATATTCATTCCCTCTGTTCTAACATTGATGTGATAACCACCATATTTGAAAAGTAATTTTTAGTTGTTTGTTTATGTTAGATGTGGTATATCATGTACGCTATCAAACAAAATGTGTCCATTTAAAAACATGGTATGTTACATTCTATGATACTAATTAATAATTTTTTTTATTTAAATGAATGAAAGGGATGCATGAAGGTCACCTGAGATAACCCATATTAGGGTTATAAATTGGAAAACATGGTTATGAAAGAGACAAATAGCCATAAAACACCAACAAAGAGTGATATATAACATTGTTATGAGAAAGATAACAATGAAAAAAACATAAATCATTAATGGGTTAAATGGTCACTGATTTATTATTAAAAAATGTAAATTTATGAACTTTTTTGTTCGAATTAATTTTCATGGAGTATGAAAATTCCATTACTACATAAAAATATAAACAAATATAACTACATTATATATTTCCATTTCATTAGAACCATTTCATACTCATATGATTAACATCGGTAAATAAAATTAATCACCAAAGGTTATATATTCTCTAATGATTATTAATAACTTAAAACATATGTCTCTAATTAACAGAAAGTTTCTCAATATAATAAACCCCTAAATAAACATAAAATCAACTCAATCTTTCCCAAAATTCCTTAACCACATTCGGATCACATCAAATAAAAAATTAGAAGGAGAGTCAAATTCCATGAACAAAGGGATAAACTATAAAAAATACTGAGCACTGAGGAGCTTCTATCGCGTGGCCATTTGTCTCAATATCAACTAAAATAGGGCAAAAATATATTCCGCCACATTTTTGATTCTGATCATGATGATTTACACCATAAGTAAGTAACTTTAGTTAGTGGATATCATCATGTTCAAACACTTTAAAATGAAAACAACAAACCGTTTCCCTCTAATTGCATTCTTGATTATATTTCTTGATATCATGATCCATATGACCAAACATTCCAAATAGAAAGAACATACACATCATTATATGAATCTCTACAATATTCTCATTCCCACAAATCTCACATGTTTTTATTTTTTTCTATCCTTAAATATTATTTGATGAATCTTTTCACATTGTCTTTCAACTGGACCTCTTATATTGTTGGTTTAAGGGGATACATGATCATCAAAAAATTCCATTCATACCCTATATGCTCATAGAACAAGATTCTCATATATTATTGACTCACAAAAAGCTAATTATCATTGACATATCGACATTAATCAAGAAAAAAACTGATTTATCTTACTATCCAGATGCTAGATAAAATTTTTTATGTACACTGATAAATGAGTGAAGTTTTATTCATTTATAGTCACTAAATGTTTCATATTTTGTCTCAATTCCAAGAATCATTTTCAATTCTATGTCAAACATACTTATTAATATGTTTATCATGAAATAAATTTTAAATCCATCCCATTCCAAATGCATCAATATCTTCAATTTCTCTGATATTCTAAATCATTGTCCACCACTAGTCATCTTCACCATCAATACAATAAAATAAAATAATTACCTTTTAATAATATCAACAACATATGACCTTACATAAAATTTATGTAGCTCCAATACATTATTATACTATCATGGGCACATATAATCCTCTTAATGTTGGGGTATGTTTCCTCATAAAATGTTCCACTATAGACATGTTCCTTCATTATAAATCACTTTACACTCTAACATGGAAACAACCTAAATTTATTACATTTTTCATTGGATCCATCACTATAACAAAATATTCTATTCTGATTCCATATTTTTTAGGATGCAGATTTTGAAGGATGTTTTCATCACAATAACTTCCAAAAATTTCTACCTTGTTTCAGCTGTGGAAGAAAATTATGAACATACAAATCTTAGAATAATTAATAAGGTAATCTTAAATTGATACATAATTTAATAGTAAAAATTATGTAAAATATTCTGGTTTAATTATCATAATACAATCACAACAACTAATGTTTTATAACCCTTTATTTGGATACCAAATATAATTCCATAGTCTTAGGACATTAAATAATGTCATGTTAATTCAATGATTATATTCTTTTCACATATAACTTCTTCTCATCATTAATGCTCTTGATAATTATGCAATAAAACGTACATTAAAAATATATAAATATACCATGTGGACACTTTGGAACAATACCTATTTTTCAAATAATCTAAAACATTTAATATAAATTATGGTTAGTTTTATAAATACTCTTCATGATATTAAACATGACATATATAAATCCTTACTCATATTTAATCTTTTGCAAACCCATAAAAACATGGGGTGATCATAAAAAGTTCAGTAATGGATATAAAAATAAGGAAACTTTATCCCCTTGATAAATTTAAAAACCCATGAAAACATGATCATGATGTAATACTCTTCCCCATTAATAATTAATAAATACATTACTTTTAAAATAAACTCATTTCATAAATATTTATCACAATATTTCCATAAATTCCATAAAAAGAGTAGGAAATATATAAATATATCATGTAAATATTTATACTTCTCACTCATATAAATGTAATAAATATACGGTAGACTTCTATACATGTCACTCTTATAAAATGGAATAGTCGTACAACAAATTTCAAAACAAAATGAAATTAGAGTTTTAATGTAACCACCCATCCTGATTAATCATAGAATCACCCATTCATGTTTTTTCATGTATCCATTAGTAAAATTTCCATGAACCCATAAATAATCATAACATAGAAAAGATTTTAATTTTCATTATTTCTCTTATAATATTTCATATTCAATCTCATGAAATCCTTTCAATATAAAGAAATAATAAATATATTTTTAAAATATTTTAAATATAAATATACATTGAATATATAATAAGGGATTTTTTTGTTTTAAATTCATTATGTATTGTATAGGAATCCAAATATTAAATAAAGGTCATGGTGCTGGAAAATTTCTTGTCACAATAATTGATGAAAGTAACCTTACTTTTATCTTTTTCCCAAATAATCTTTATAAACTTATTAAAATATTCAATTTGAAACATTTGGTTTCAATTCAGAATATATAGAAAATTTACATTAAAATGATTTTAGATCCATATAATAAATTTGTAAAATAATTTCATGAATATTGACTTCATGAAAAATATGTTATAATTATATCTTAAAGAAACTATTGACCAATAAAAATTTAAAAATATAAATCATAAACTGATTACAAATGAACATTTAAAAAACATTAAATAAAATGAGGATAAATAAAATAATCACATTAAATGCAAAAGGGGTTTTATATACACCATATAAAATAATAAATGTGCATATCATCATGAAATTCCTCCTTGAATGGAGATTGAGTTGAAATATCTTACTATGAGTCTGATTCATCATGCTTGTTCTTTATTATACCAAATAATAAATATAGGTTATTTCTTTACATGCTAGAGAACCATTTTAATGTTTATTATTTTGTTTATATCACTTGATATCATATTAAAACAATTACTAAATTATTTATGTTCACATTAGATTTTTTTAGAATATTTAGTAAATGAGTCCAAAATTCCTATTGAAGGATTTCTATAGTGAAAATTGGTCATTACTACATCATCTACATAATAATATTAATTAAATATTATTAACTATTATAAATTAATTACTCTTTTAATTCCATTCATTACATATGGGTATTCAAAATGAACTTTGTTACATTCATTGAGATTGTAAGTTGTACATATGCATGAGTAACATTTATATAATTCAATGATTAATTTTTATTGAAGTTAAATGTTATTTAATATCTCCATGATTATAATAATATATTAATATCATAGTAATTATTTAAATTGGCTTTTATATGTCATCCAAGTGATGTGGTGATGAAAAATGAATCACATAACTTCATGAAGGTGATAGTTTACATATAAGCATGAACGATGTTATCATATTAATGTTCATGTAAAATTATGAATGTAAATAGTATATTGTAATTTAAAAATTATAAATATTTCAATAATATAATATATAAACATTAATTCTATCATTATAACCGGTATTGACAGATTATAATGGAAATCAAATTATATTGTTTCGTGGATGTGACCGTTTACACATATGCACGATCGATTAATTATTTTTCAATGTAATAGAAGTGGAATTGGATTTAAGAGATTATATTAACATGATGACATTTCATAATTATTAAAATATTATATTTATTATTTCATAATAGTGAAAAAATATTTTATGTAAGTTGAACAAGAAATAAAATAGAAACACTTAACTAAATCATTATAAATTAATTTTCATTTCCATTGGGATCTGAATTGAGTTATGTCAAATATTGTATGTGCACTAGTTGAAATAAATTTCTCCCATTAAAATTTATTGGGATAGGTTTTAGTTTTAAAATAGATGTCATTTTGTTTTAACCATTATTTTAACCATTTAAATCTTATCGTGTTATCAATTAGTTTAAACATCGAGGCTTAATAAAGTTTTTATGACCTAGAAATAAACAATAAACGAGTAATTTATGAACTTTTTTGTCTTTTCCTAGTTTTTCCCTAATATTATATTTTTAGAAATTTTATACCATTTATTAAAATATTTTATAATTTAAAATACCATTACAACCATTTTTCACACTATTAATTTCATTTATTATTTTAAATATCATAAAAACATGATATCTTTGAAAGAAAATTATTTACTCAACCCAATGTTTTCAAAGTCATCCATAATGTTACTATATAATATTAATTATATAAAATTATATATGTATTTTAAAATTTTAGAATCATTTATATGATTCTACTATTAATTAAGAAATTGTTGCATCATTATTGTGTTACATTTAATTTAATAATTTATTTCCTAAAAATGTATAAAAAAATTATTGTGTTAAATATTAATATTTTATTATTCATGTAAATATTTATAATGGGATTTATATTTTTTCTAAAGTAGTATTAACAATTTTCCACATGTTGAAAAGGTATATATATTGACTTTTCATTGAATAAAATATTATAAATGGAATAAGGTCATCCATGTGCTCCAAGGGCTATAATAATTGGCCCATATATGTGTTTTTCCAAAAACTAATCAAGAAATGAAATTTGGACAAATTTATTGATAATTTTATATCATTTTGGAAAAATATTTTTAATCATAATTACCTAATTTACTCTTAACCGGGGTAATGATAATTATTACTAATGTTAGTATTCGTATTTTAAAAAAATTAAAGGGAAATATTTACTAAATTTTGATCATATGATTCAAAATTGGGATTCAATTTTTCAAAATTAAAATCACAGAAGTGGCTAAAATCAATTTAATATTAATCCCATTATTGGATTGAAAATATTTGTTTTCTATGTAAAAATGGTCAACAATTCACAATGATTTTATATCCAATTTTAATGAGAAATTGTTTCCAATGACATACACTATATTAAATAATGAAAAATTTTATTTATACATTAAAAACATTAAAATAAATTATTAATCCCTATAAATATATTTTATGAAAAATAAATTTTCAATTAAATTGTAGTAATTTTCATTATTCATTAAAAACAAAATTTTATAACTAAAGTATAAAAAATTCAAGAATATTAAATATTGATACTCATTTTCCCAATAATTAGTTTAATTTAATAAATATAATTAATAAAACTGTCAAAATTACAAATAAAACAAGAGTTCCATTCAATGGTGGAAAATATACGTTTTTAGAAAAATACTTCTTTTATGTATAAAACTGGATTTGTTCTTATATCAAATCATTAAATCACATAAGATGATTGTTAAATATTATATAATATATATATATATATATATATATATATATAATAAATTTAATTAAATTATTTTGATTTTATCATTTTATAATCACAGTTGTTTGAACTCGTATGGTTTTTCAAAAAAAAATTTCCTTTTATTTTGAAAAGGGTTTTATTTTCATTTATAATTAATTTGTCACAAATTAATTATTTATATATACATTTGTAAACCATATTTTCATAATTCAGTTAATTATTTTCATTTTCTCTACTCTAACAGAAATGAAGTGACTAACTTATATAAATATTAATATTTTGTTGTTCGTTTATGCTCGATGTGGTGTATTATGTATGCTTTCGAACATCGTTTTTTTTTCTTAAATCTAATTATATTACATGTAAATCTTGGAAAAATATCTTATTCATAAATCAAGAGAAAAACATGTGAAAAATAAATATTAACTCCCTCATGTAGTGAATAAAATAATTCAAATAAATCAAGAATCATGGGCATCAAATATTAAATATATTCATAAATAGGTGTACCGAATATCATTATCACATCAACGGGTAATCCCAACATTCTGCACTATCATATAAAATTCCTTCCCAAATTCCCTGAAATATAAACCAATTAATTTTCATATCATAGGCATATACTACTTCCACATCATTAATGTGTCCCTCTCTATATAAAATCAGCTATCCCAGGTTCAACTATCCTAGGCATACAATACATCTGATCCTCCCAACCCTATATCACATCAGTATTTCTATACTAACCCGTCATATGATCAAGTAAAATGAGTATTAGGAAAATAAATATATATATAATATGGAAATATAGGCCCTAAAAAATGGATCCATCATTCACACAAGTATGAGCTCTCACAGCTCTAAACATGAGTCACTCTTCACTCCCAATAAAATGGGTAAATCAGGACCTAAAAATTATCATTATAAAACCAAAAATATTATTCCATCTTGAACTAAATAATTCATTAGTCGCATATTGATAATATATGAAGCCTAACCCACACAACTATAATATGATATCCAATGAAAAATATTTTATTACAATTTATTCATATTTCAACAATCCTAGAGAAGGATCATTCTCAATTAAGAATTATTTTATTATAATCATCTAGAATTATCTTGTCTCATGTAAAATAACCAATTTCATCATCTAATGGAATAAATAAATAAATTTAACATGCATATATTAATTTATATAATCAATATAAAAATATAATTAACAAAATATAACATGAATTCCACTTATTTTATTACTCATTATAGAATTAATTACCAAATAATTAATAATTTAGATTATTTACCAATTCCAACATGTTACTCTAAGAATAATATCATGCTAACAAATAATAGAACAACAACCATACTATTTTTTACACATTCATACAAGATTTATTATATAATATTACAAATTATACTACCTAAAAAATCAATAAGTCTAATTTCTTTGGGAATTAGGAACATTACATAACAAATTACAATATAAAATTATTCATCATTATTGAAAACATCCCTAAGAAGATCATATTATTTTGTGGTACTAAAAACTACTTAGGTAACATGGGGACATACATAAGAAAGATTTGAGATATAAATCCTTGTTAAGGAATAAATGTGGAATAACATGAATAAACTAATACATGTTATAAAATATTTATATAAGAAAGATATAAAAAGGGAGTGACAATTATAAACATGAACAATAAGTCATGTTAAATCATGCTAACAGAATGTCAACATGATAAATGACGAAAAAACATAAACAAAATTCATCATATACAAAGTTCAATGATATATTCAATGAAATTTTTATGGAAAAAATCTCATGATAGAATGCGTTTGATTGTTAATCCCATGAATGACGGATCAGTAGACTCAAATATTAATAAAATCGTTGGATCTTTATATAATTCTAGGAATTCCCTTCACCTTCATTTCACTTTCATTCTTAATATTTTCCAAAAGATCATAAAAAATGGATTCATTCATTATAACAATTTATTCCATGATAATGTATTATTGAATAAATAAATTTAAATCTACAATAAAATAATTACTAGTTACTAATGGTTAAAACCCTTTATATATTTGGGGTATGGGTATTCACTGCACAATTGCTTTGTATGGAAAATCACAATGAAGGTTTGGCAGCCGAAGGGGGTGTATAAATGATTATGGATGGTATTATTGATATTGGTAGGGGTATATCATCATTTAAGATTCATAGAATACATAAGGTATGTATGTAAGAACATATCCCAAAATTAGTATTTGGAGACAATGTTCATTAGATAATGTAGATACATTGACAAATATGGGATAGAAAAGAACCCATACCATGAGAGTGTAATTATAAATGCTTGGGTGGAATATATTGAGACCATGGGGGAACCATGGGATAAATCTTTAGAAGTGAGGGTATATTAAGGACATTATTTCCAACAGTTTTGAGTGAGTAGAAATGGGAGCTATGGTGTGTTGATATTGGAAAAGAGAGGAGAGTTCATTATTATTTTCAAAACATGGAATTTGACTCTATATAATAAAATTAACAAAAGAAAAACACATACCACAGTTTTTCCAATGGTTTTAAAAAACATGGGTGGTTTTAACTGTTTTATAAGGCCATGTTCCTATATTTTTAAAATATTACCCTTCGTTAGTGTAGGTGAGTCATACTCTGAAAAAAATTAATCTTAGACCATAAAATATAATATAGTATGTTGATGAATCAAAATAGTTTTATAAAATTTTTAAAATAATATTAAAATAAAATTATATTAAATCGAAAACATATATTTTGTATTATATACCATTAATAATATTTATTAGATCAATTTTGGGTCATTATTATGTCATTATGAACATTATATATTTTTATTGTATTTTTTTACCCAAAAATTCCACTATATTGGAAAAGATTGAAAAAATCTCCATTGGATAATTTTGTTATTATGATTCGAAAAAAAAAATTAATTTTATCAAAATAATTTTATGAATATGTTAATTTTCCCTTTCAAAATAATAATCTACATTTTTTTTGTAATTGTTTGGTTTTTTGACAATAATATTTTTCAAACCATTTTAAAAATTACATTAAAATATAATAAAATTATATGATTATTTGAATTTAATTATTATTATTTCATAATAATATTTCAATAAAATAATATTTAATTAAAAAAATCAATTAATCCATCATAATAAGTACTTTAATTCAATTTTAATACAACCCCAAAATATAATTTTTTTATTGTCTAAAAAAATGAAAATCATTTATAAAGATAGAATCAAATGTAAATATAACCATTAATCTATATATAATGAAATATTAATATTCATATTCTTAGGTTATATAAACATATACATTTTATACAACATCAAACGCCCTGAGAGTATGGTGGGAAATTGTCAGACATTCAGGGGTGGATTGATGTACATGATTTGGGTAATGAGCTCAATGAGCTTAAACGTCTTCCATAAACGGATTCAATCATGATTAATTTTCTTGATCATAGCATAGTATTGTTCAAGGGTACATCCAAAATATGTAATCCCAATTAGAAGGTCCAATAAATGGAAATCATATGGTATGATCCAACTCATTGAGGTCATCACATCCTTTATCTTTGTCAATTGGGTTTTGTTAATACCCCATATCTACACTAATCAATGTATAATTGTTCGATAGGTATGTTATCAACTATTATTATTCGTATTGTATTTTTAAAGATGATAGGACATAAAAACAAATTATTTTATGTTTTTTTATAACAATGTCACATTATTTGAAATTTAATTAAAACTCACGGGGAATTGTATTTATAATGGTTGAGTCGTTATAGATATCCTATATATCACACTATCTATAATATGAAACCCTATATCATAGTAAATGAATCAACATGTGATATTTATAACCCATTTAATTATTTATATGGTTAAACCATTATTATATTAAATTAAATTCCATCCAAAGGGATAAACCATGATCAATCTACCATTTCATGTACCTAAAATAAGAAAATTGATGAATCTCCTACATTAAATGAGTTTCTGTTACTTCCACGAACATAGAAATTTTTTTTTATCCCAATCATCTCCACAATGAGGAAACAATGAAATAATAAAGATGGCGTACCAAAAATGCAGTAATAGAAGAAAAAAGATCCCACATTAGTATGGTGGAGAAAAAGCACCACAACATGGTTAGAAGAAATTGGAGGAAACAAGAACAATAATGGAAAACATATTATAAAATCATATATGAATTAAAATTGGAACACCAAATATTGATGATGAAGAAAAGTATAAATCCCCATATATTTTATTCCAAAACATTGTAAGGGTTGTCTATATATCACCTTTAATATTAAGTGACTATAGCATTTTTAACAACATGAGAACTACATCCTTTTATAAATTCACTTCATATGGGATTTAAAGGATATTAAATGTTTACATGTCTTGTAAATGTATAGGTTCATGTTTCTCTAAAAAAATAAGTCCCCTAAAACCACATAACAAAAAATATGTGCATGTTTAGAGGTAACCTATTAACCACCCATCACAATATTTGATCTCATAATACATGGGTTAGAACATTTAAACATGATGAATTATTCTTACATACAACATTTTAGTAATATAACCCCTCTAGATATCTTCCAAATCTCCTCTAAACCTCATATACACTAAAAATACATAATAATTCAGTCTACATGGATTTGGGATGTAACACCCTGAGTTTTTTCTGAAATATTCATTTTTTTATTTGGATGAATTAATTTTCTTTTATTTATTTCATTTCACTAAGTCGAATATTTCTTTTACATTTAATTGAATGTAATTATTCTACAGACACCAATAACATGGCATGTGTTATACGCAGTATTGAGTTTTTAAGAAACATCATTTTGAGGTAATAATTATTTAAATGAGATATTTATTAATAAGATTTTAAAAATAGTAATATGAATAGTAATAACTACTTTTCAGATTTTATTTATAATGATTTCACATAAATAAATAAAATTTATAATGAAATTTATAATTTTATGTAAAGTATTAATATGTTTTAAATAAATTTTTTATTATAGAAACATCTTTTTATGTATTTATTTTTACAATAGTTAAATTACATATACACACTACTGGACATAGAATTTGAAAAAATAAAAATAATTTTTGAATGGATAATCTTGAAAATATTTTAGGGTGAATGTGTTTGGATTTTTCTGCCGAAAATCAATTTTAGATGAATAGTATAAATTTCTTTAATTTAGTTACAAAGATCCTTTTGATTTTAAATATTTATTAATGTTAAATTATATTTTATACTATTTTTTAAAAGAAAAATAGATAAATTATGAATATATTAATCCATATTAGTTTATTATAGGAATTTTTTTATATTTAAATGAGATATAAAAACTTATTCAACTTGTGGATATTTTTACTTTAACAACTCAATTTTTCCATGTCTACATGAATGGGGTAAAAAATAAATTTTCCACTTATGTGATTTTAATTTTGAAAAATTTACATAAATAGTTATAATCAGTACAATATTTTTAGTCCAATAATGCCAAAATAAATGTTTTCTATAAATATTTTTGAAAGTGATTAAAAATAATCACTTCTGTTATGGTTGGCATAAACATTATTAAAGACTAAACCATAATATTAATTAACATAATTACCTGGAAACTTGTCCAAAAGCCAATTGCATCCAATAATTAAACCATATACCCACTCTTTTTGAATTTTAATGGTCATTGGGATATCATTAAAGGTAATTATTTATATTAATGGTTATTTAAGGAAAAAATTAAAAAGGAAACATTCATTACCATTAACATTTATAAAACATTTAGATATATAAAAAACATCATAATTTCTGTTTTATATACCATATTAAAATATAAATGTGTTAATTTTATCATAATAATTTATCTATAACATTATGGATGATTTAGTTACATAAAATGGTTATGAAATGCAACATAGTGATTATTTATTTAATTATTGAGTAAAATAAATGATATTACAAATGTTAAATGTGATGTGAATTGATTAATTTAATTTATTTATTTGTATTTCAAAATTAATATATATTTATAATCATATATAAAAAAATTCTTTTAATTCAAAATTATTTTGATAATTTAATGTAAAAATAATAAAATAATATCATAATTGACAATATTCATATTTTATAGTAAATGATATTTTACTAAATGATTTGAAATTAATATAGATTACTATATTTTTAAATTTTATTTTTAAGGGTTAAGAAATTAAATATGGTCTTTTGATGGACCAGTTTATCTATTATAATTAACATATTGGGCCATATATTGTTAAAACGATGTTTCCACTACCCTATGTTAAGAAGTGTTTTGCTAATGATGAGTTCTTATGATAAAAAATCATTTATAAACCACATGATATTTTTACTTTTTAATTTTGAAATTATATTTTTAATTAATTATATATTATTATATATTAAATATCACTTTCGTTTAGTATTAATGGTAAAATTTCTTATGGTAGAAAATAAGATTATTTAATAAAAACCAACATTATGAATTTAGAGAATCATAGAAGTTATGGAACCAAATTAGTATAATTAACATATTTTTATGTGGAATAAATTATATTTGACCATTAATTCAACCAAATACATTATATTTTCATCTTTTAGGAACAATAGGTAAAGGAGACCTTCCACCATTGAATAGATTTTGGAATTCACAAGAGTGCCACTCACCCTTCACTCTAAAAATGTAAGCACTCTACCTATTACTAACATATCTCAAGACACATTTTTTCATCCAACAATAATCCAAACATTCACATGACCTCCATCCCTTCAACCTATAAATCTCCCGTTTTCGATAAAGCCAACCATGGAAGCCCTTTGGTGGAAACAAAAATTATTTACCTGATTGTTATGTAACAACACCCTCAAACACCAATCTTTTTTTCGTTCACCACTCCATAAAATATTATTATTTAATTCTAATATATCAATTCATGTATAATAAATATAAAATTTTGTTTTAATATTATTGTTTTGACCTAAAATTAAACACACAACTATCTAATGGGTAATGGACATGCTATTTATGTGTTGGATAAACTGTTTCACCATGAAGTGATGATTTTCATTTATACTTTACGGACTCTCAAGGTCTAAATGATGATGAAAACTCTATTATATATGATATATATTATATTTTTTATTTAATTGATAGTCTTTAATCCTTTTAGAAGACTTTTGTTTTATAATTTCCAATATTTATAAATATGATAATTTCTTTTGATGAAGTGTGGATTACTGACCCCTTAATGTTATGTGATACGTTCACACACTAAATCAGAAGTATTAAGGATTCAATTAGTTTAATTATATAAAATAAATGACATAATAATTTTACTAGAATAATTATATATATATATATATATATATATTACTATCTTTATTTCAATACGATTATAAAACAGAAATAGTGTTCATGCGTACGTATGACATACCGTCTCAATAAACAGTGTATTTAATTTCTTAATTATGTATTCCATATATAATTATAATATAAATATAATGAATATAAATGATATTAATATCATGATTCACATTCTAGAAATAATGATATATTTATAAGGACCAAAGATATATCAATTATGACATAACCAAAAAATAGAGCAAATATTATATGTAGTGAAACCATAAAATCAAATGGATAACATGAGGGTAATATAAAAAATATATAGTATTATATATAAGAATACTATTTTGTGAAATATGAATAATAAAATTATATTTTTAATTCTACAATATTTTCTAAGTACAAATAGAGTCAAACCATTGGGTTACGATATTTCATCTCAATTTTTATTTTTGTGAGATACATTCCATATTCACTTCTCATTCCTTTTGTGTGGTGTATATACATACTATTAATATATTATATTTATATTATTTTCAAATTTAGGGGTTTTAAATATCTATTTTATTATCTTTATTTCATGGGGTTTATGTTTCATGTGTCACTAAATTATTAAAATAGTTTTTCACAACTGGCCTTCTTTGAGAATCATGTTTTATTGTCCAACAAAATAATTTTTTGATGTGTATATACTTATATATTACATGTTGTATCAGGAATATAATTATTTTGATGATATTTTATTTTTCATATAATTTCATATTCTTTAATGTAGATTATGATCCCAATTTTTCATGTGATAACAGTATATTGAAACAATATCATCGCTTTTTGAGATTGTAAATGATTATAATTCATTGTTGAAATATTATGATCCATCTATAAATAACACTAATAATTACCTCTATTAAAATTTATTATATATATTTATATTTATATTTATATATATATATATAGACATTTATTATTAACATTTTCCACTATTTCTTATTTAATATATTTATGAAAATAGTTTTAATAAAATCCGATTGTATTTCTCGCTCTGGAAAGAAATCTATTTTATTACAAAATAATTGTTTTAAATATGGTATTTAAAAATGTTTTCAAATGATCATTGAATATTAAATATCATGGAAAAATGATTTTTAAAATGTATAATTATATATAAGGATTATATCACAAGTTTTAAAATCTATTTCCCAAGAAAATGACTTTTAAAATGTTTCCAACCCTGTTTTATATGTTTTCGAGGTAAATGGATTTAAAATTTATTTAGTATTATTTTATATGTTTTCAAGGAAAATGTTTTTAAAAAATAATTCAATCATTATTTAT
Source organism: Viscum album (assembly GCA_963277665.1). Lineage (NCBI taxonomy): Eukaryota > Viridiplantae > Streptophyta > Magnoliopsida > Santalales > Viscaceae > Viscum > Viscum album. Next base: position 356,851,469 of record OY728126.1, on the reverse strand, counting down.
ATTTTTTCAATGTATTTTAAATCTAAATGGTTTTGAAAAGTTATTTTTTGTTTTATAGATAATTTTTCAATAATGTTAGGATATTTTCCTCAGGAAATGTTTTTAAAATATCATTCGATGTTATTTTTCAACAATGCCGAAATCCATGGATGGTACACATTTCCTTCTATGAAATAATCCAAAGGTTGCATTCAATGAATTTCTTGATTTTTTAGGTAATGATTCTTATAAATAAACATCTATCTTTCATTGGTTATGTGATTTTGAAATGATATTATTCTCACAGTTTATGCTTATGATAAAATTATTATGAAACCTTTACCTTTTTCCACAGTTTATGAAATGACTACATGATTACGATGCCAATTTAATTTCATGGGTTATGATAGGATTTTTTCCTAGTTTTTGGCATAAGTATATATACTTTCATTAAAAAGTGGGTGGGTATTATATCTCCCTCTAATGACTTGGGTAATGATTTATATCTCATGATATAGACATGGATGGAATGGGAAATAAACTCAGTTTAGAATTATAGGGTTGAAATAAGAAATGATCTCTGCTTAGTAACATAGGGCTTCAATAAGGAGTGAAATCAGTTCAGTAATATATGGCTGGAATTGTGTGTGAACCCAGTTCAATAAAGGAATTTTTCCAATATGATAACGTCATCATCAATGCCTTGACTACTATGGAAATAATTGTACATACTTATGTTTCTTCTATAATTCTATTTTTTCATCCTATATTATTATTTCATTGATTATCTTCATTATTTACTTATTATTAATGCATTATGAACTCCCATTATTTATTACATGATTTGTGTATAATATCATTTTCATGCATGGTATGATCTTCTAGAATCCTGATCATGTTTCTATACCCTAATGCTCATGATTATGATTACATGCCTCTATTGTTGTATATTAATGAGCCTCTTAGCTCAAAATTTTTTATATTCCCTTTCCCCAGATTATGAATATAAGATTCTTGTATATTATTACCAAGAAGATTCGGCCATGGGTTCTAAACCCAGGCCCCAAATTTATTTGAAAGAAAGATAGTAAAGATAAAACATATGAAGGGGGGTGGTTACATGCATAGAACTACACCATAAACCAACACAAATGCACACCACATGGTAACCTCTTCCTAGGCCAGCCACGGCCCCTGCATCCTCCCCTGTTATGACGCCCTCTTCCCCTTTGCATGCCTTCATTCTCCATCCTATTCGAATCAGAATCCTCATGAGAGGGATCCCTATCTTGTCCAGGATCATTCGGATTTACAGAGGGGTGGTCATGCTGGTCATCCCCTTTCACTAAATTAGTAGCCTGCACTGCAATGGGTGCCTGCTCTTACAATACATCCACATGAGGCACCTCTGTGATCTGCGCTATTTAAACATCCAACTGAGCAGTAAACTCCTTCTCCTTAGATCCCTCCACATCTTCTTCAGCAGTAGGAATGAATCATTTGTTACAACCTGCATTCCTCAGACCTCCAAGATTTAGCAAATCAAACTCAGTGGTGTTAATAGTTTCTAACATAGAAAAAAAATTTGCAGCGGGTTTTATTGGAAGCTCCTCTTTATTTTCTGCCAGCCTTTCCTCATCAGCATCTCTACTCTCCATTTGATCCAAGGGAGAGTATACCGGGGAATTTTTAATGCCCTGCCTCACGAGGGCCGTTTCAGCTTCCAGATTTCCTGCCTTGTGACCAGGAGATCAAGGTGGACAAGCCACCCCTGGATCACCTTGAGAATTTCCAGATTGATGGACCAAAGGCAGATTTTCTACCTCATCATCAATCTGCACTTTTTCCTGGGAATGTTTTCCAGCCGTCACCTTTTTGTGCATCACCAACTGAAAGCCCTCATTATCAACAATCATCTTCTTGCCCTTACCAGAGATAGAGGCCATTGCAGCACAGTCAAGTTCATGATTAACATGATCTTGAACCGCAGCCTCATGCTCTGATATATTGTCTTCCTCCTCTGCAATATCAGCCCATGCCTTTTTCTCAGTTCCAACCTTAATTCCAGATGAGTCCAGACTTAAAGAATTATCAGTCTTCATAGAGGCATAAATAGTGGCATGCTGGAAATCATCAGACTTGGGAAACCCATGTTGAACAGCCTCATCAAAAGATGGGGTTGCCTTTGGAGGGTCCTTTATTTTGGAGTCATCCTTATTAAGCTTCTTCTTGCACTGATCATAGGTGTGACCCAGTGATTTACAGAGGGAGCATTTAAAACTCCTACGACATTGTGAATGGATGTAACCAATGCATAAACAGGATTTACAAAAGTTATGTAGCCATTCATATTGAATGGAGAGCTCTAGCTTAATTTCACCTGCAATAAGAAAAACAGTATCAATGAGAACATTAGCCAAATCAATCTCAACAAGGACTCGGGTAAAATGGCCATACCTAGGATGCTCGGTCTCCTTGTCAACCTTAATGGGACATCCAACAATAGATGCAATTTCCCATAGAACACATGGATGCTAGAAAAACCAGTTTAGCCCCTGATTCGAATCCTAGTCTGGGTACAGGAGTTCTTGATAGCAAGAGTGCTCATTAAAGGATCCCACTACTGGACCATGATGTAACCAGGCTTCATCGGTATAGGTCCAAAACTCCAGTCCACATTTTGAAATTCCTTATAGGGAAAGACAATGTGAAACATACCTCTTCCAATTGAGATCAAATTCCATTCAGTGAAACCCCAGCTCTGGGATAGGTGAGCTCTCACTTCATCAATCCTGACTGGAACATCTCTCCGAGTTCCCGACAATCTGTCCAGAAGGGAGAATCGACATTCCTGCAGCCGTTCTTCCAAAATCTTCAGGCTCGCTTCAATGAACGCAATCGAACCATTTTTGGTGATTCGTTTGCTGAGAGAGGCTGATTCATGGAAAGAATCTGAGAAAAACTTATTCTGAGAGGCCAATTCATCTGATTCCTTCTTAGGGTTCATCACCGGCTTCGTTCCATCATTCTTCAATGCATCCACAGGAAAACCAATCCCACCAAGAGCATCCACCAGCTTTGAAGAAGGGATGAAGACATCCCTCGGATCGAAGTAACAATCCAAAGACTTGGCCATCATCAAACCACAAATCGCCAAAAAATCACCTCACAAGATGTCTCCCACATCCCCTCCCCCCGATTCTTGTATATTATTTCTAAGAGGGTTTCTAGTCTTGGAGAACATGGTGGGAGATTATGTATCCCAATCATGTACCATTGTTACCTCTTTGGTGTTTCCAATGGCACTAAACTAATACATTCATTGGTCTTTTGTTTGTATAATGGATTACAAATTTTGAAAATGTTATGTAATTTTAATGTATGAAAAGTGAGGGTCACTTGAGTTTGTATCATAGTAATGGTTTCACAAACCATTTGAATCTAGTATGAGAAAATATTAGTTAGATCCCAAGGAATATTCATTAGGATATGTCTAGGGATGTATCTAAAGATATGAATAAGGCCGATAAAACATTTATTAAAATGTCCTATAATTTTGGTGAAGGATAGATGTAATGGTATCCTATTTATACATCCATTTTTGGATACTTCTCATGGATGTGGCTCTAGAATATATTTACCTAGGGGTAAAAAATCTTAAAAGATGTCTAGGGCCTGACTGAGGGTAATCTGGTATAGTAAAATGGGCATTCCTACACAACTGGTTTGACACTCTAAAGGTATATACCTTTGTGAATTAAAAAACATTATGAAACATCATGAATGACTAAAATAGAGGCTGACTATGAATAAAATATTGTGAAAATAATTTTCCATAGATTAAATGTGTAAGATCCATTATTTATCCACCCTATACGTAATTTTCCATGACTATATCGTATTAAAATATGATAAATGATTCGCACACTATTAATTATAGTTTAATTAAATAGAGATAAGTAGAACAGATATGGTTATCATTTAATGATTTAAATAATAGGTTTATGGGGATTATGATATTTGATATCCCTACTATAAATCTCATAAACAATACGAAGATGTTGGTACTAGTATGGGTAATACTTATGAAGATAATGATATAGAAAACGACTTGTTGACAGTATGTGATTCTCTTCTAGTATTGTATACATTAAAAAAACAAGAATGATTACATTGATGAAGAAGAAGATTAATACATGATTAAATTTTTATATTCATGGAAGTAGGAATTAAGGAATATATTTATTAAGCATACATATGGATTTAGAATATGGTTGAATGAATGTAGTATTTATATTTTGGAGGTCAGTGATTATGTTATATGAATCATCAAATATTTAAGTATTTATAATATATGTTTTGATAAGGATTGAAAATGAAATTTTGAATAATGATGATGAAATAGAAAATAAATTTCATTGTACAATGATATTTTAATTAAGAGAAGATAACACTTAATTAATGCATGACCTTGAGATAATGATATTTGGATAATGATATATTAGATATGAATATGTAAATTGGATGGCACTGATTAACATGGAACTAAATATTGACTATGTGTCCTATTCCATCAAGGATGATTCTTAAAACTACATAGATTTAATGAATATATCAATTAATCATTGTAATGAAGAAGAATGTATGTTTTCTAAAAGGATTTTTGGTAATTAAAGAAATATATGATTAGGGTACTGGCATGTTTAAATTTTACAAACAATTAGTACTTTGTGATATATGAGGATCAATGTTAAGAAGATTTCATGATATTATTTCTTAAGATTGGAATATTCAGCTTTTGGATGGGTGAAATGGTTAACCATATATTGAAATATTATGTTAAACATTTGATGAGTTCAGTAAGATTAATGTTTTATCTCCTTCTATAAGGTTTTATTAATATTATATAACTTGTTTAAGAAAAATTTGTGTTACTGATGGGATGGAATATCAGTGGTCTAACTTTATGTTAGAAAATCGAGAATGAAAAATTCACATTCCCTTTTAGAGAAAGTGTTTTTGTTGATTAAGGAAGCACAAAGGGGGACATTGACTTAAAATCATCCATGTATATCATTTCATGAAAATTATTGTACTCTATAAAAAATTATGTTCAACCCAATAACTTTTTCAAAGTACCTTGATTTCTAATGAATCAAATTTTTTATTAGGTCATTGAAAATTTATAGAATTTTGATTGTAAACTTTCCCATGTCCTTATTCTAAATCACTCTCCATCAGAACATGATGTTTTGATTTCTCTTCCATTTCCAGGTTTTCATTTCCCATCTATGTTCTACTAAGTAGGAATCTAATTATGATATTATTTGGGATACCATTCCGGTTCCAAATTTCCCTTTTAGGTATTTTTTAGTAATCATTTTTACGATGTGGGTTTCTATGAAAAAAATATTCATGTATTAAATATTTGATAACCTAGACAAATTTTAGGTGGAAATTCATTTTAAGGGGGTAGAACGTAACACCATGATATTTGTTAAAATATATATATTTCCTAATTTTAATGAATTAATATATACTTATGTATTTCATTACAATATTTCAAATATTCCTTTCTCATTGAACCCCCTTGGCTTACACAAGACGCAACACTGACATGGCATGTGTTATACCCAACACTATGTTTCTACAAAACAACATTTTATTATTATATTTATTTAAAGTAAATAATTTTTATTTATAAATTAAACATATTAATATTAATAGAAATAAAATCTAATAATATATTATTTATAATGGTTTCAAAAAATATTACTTATTGAAACTGAAATATTAAATTTTCTTAAAATTATATATGCTTTAAAAAAATATTTTCGAAAATATACAGATTTTTATGTCCTTATGTGAATGAAAGTGATATTATTTTCAGATTAAAATTGAAATTTAATTTGATAAAATGAAATCATTATATTGAAATTGACTTACTAGGATTGTTGGGATTTTTCTGAAAAACATCATTTTTTTGGTGAATTGTAAAAATTATAACAATTTAGTGAAAAGTACCTTTTGATTAAAATAAGGATTTATATTTAATTATATATTAAATTTGGGTTTAACATCACTATAGATAAATTATTAGTATTATAATCAATTTTTTTTCATTTGAGTTATTTTTTATATTAAATTATATATAAAAAATTATTAATCTATTGAATGTTTTTACATTAAAAATACTCTTTCTTTCCACATCTATGAGAATAGATTTAAACATCATTTTCCCACATATGAGATTTGGATTTTGAAAAATGGATATACACGATTGTAAAATGTGGGATATTTTTTGATTAAATATATCAATTTAAATTTTAACAAAAAATCATTTGTGAAATCGATTACAATTAAACAATGAAATTAAGGTAAATTAAGCTTAATTAAGTACTCTACCTTAATCTTAAAGATGAAAATGACCCTAAACTAGAAAAAATCCATTAGATACCAATAATTAGACCATATACCCACTTGGATTTAATTTTATGTGTTATTGGGATATTATTAAATGTATGTTCCATATTTAAAATGTTATTTAATGAATAGAACGAAAATGTAACGTTCCTCCCCTTTAACATTTATAAAATATTGATAAATGTACAGAATATCATATTTTCGTTTATAGATACCATTTTGATATAAATATGGTTAATATTTGTTATAATAAATTATCATTAATATTTACATTTAATTTAGTTACCTAAAATGCTTACTAAATGCCAACGTAATGATTATTTACTTAATAATTAAAAAAATAAATGATACTATAAATGTTAAATGTGATTTGAATTGATTGAATTATTATATTTAATTATTTTTGAAGATTAATATATCATATTAAAAATCTGTGATCTTAAATTTTTTGAAATCAAACATTAGTTTGATATTTTAAAATTAAAAGTAAATAAATAATGATAAAATTTAAATTATTGTTATTTTACAATAAATGATAATCGAATAAAATATTAGAAAATAAAAAATTTATTATATTATACCAAGTAATTTATAAAGGATAAAATATTATAAATATGTTCTATTAATTTATCAATTTATCTTTTATAATTATCATATTGACCCAATTACTGTAAAAACATTATTAGCATTGTTCAGGTTTAAGTAGTGTTTTTCACGTCACATGCGCTTGTTTTAAAATTTTATTTTCCAAATCACATTAGAAATTTTTATTTAAATTATGTTTCATATTTAAAATTCAGTTTCTATAAATTATATAGTAAATCTATTTGTATTTAGGTCATAATATTTAAATTTATTAGGTTAGAAAACTAGATTCTTTAATACAAACGACAATAATTTTGTTTTGGTAGTCATAGATGTTAAGGAACCAAATTTATAAAATCAAGATATTTTTTCATGGTGTACATTTTATTATACCATAATTTCACATTACTTTTTTATTTTTCCATTTTTTTGGAACATTAGGTAAAAGTGGCCTCCCATTATGGAATACCTTTTGATATTTACAAGAGTGCAACTCCCCTCCACTATAAAAAGGAAAATAAATATACCCCTTCCTCACACCACTCAAGCCACTTTTGATCATAGAAAATCTACCCATGTTGTGTCCATCCTATCCAAAAAGCTTCATTGAATCCTAAACTTGGTTTTATGTCTTTTCATAGAATCCCTTTGTTCCATACAAGTGGATTTTCCTGATTAATATGTAACACCCTCCCTCAAACGCCTTTCTTTTATTTCATTATTAACATACTAAAATATTCTAATTCCAATATTGAATAAAAACAGTGCAATAAATATTCTATGATGTTTTATGAATATATATCTACTGAAATATATAGAAACGTCCATCTAATGGGTAACAAACATACGGCTTAACTGTACGGCGAACTACCGCCTCACGAAACGATGATTGTTCATTATTTCTATTAGGACTTCTCATGGTATAAATTATGATAGAAAATATATTTATATTTATTATATATTATATTTATTATGTCTTTTTTCTTATGTGAACCTTTTATAATACATAACATTTTATTTCCAATTGGGGTAAAATACATTAATTTCATTTTAGGAAGTGTGGACTATTGCCCCCTCGAGAAGATGTGATCGGTTCACACACTACATGTATATAGTTAAGGAAGGTATTAGTGAAGAAAATGAAAGATATTATATTACAATTCTACTAGACTAATTATATATATATATATATATATATATATATATTTCATTTATTCTCTTCCATTAAAAATTACAATAAAATTAAAACATCATTCATATGTACGTACGACCTTCTATCTCCATGAATGTTCTTTTCCATTTCATACTTATTTATTAAATATATTATTATAATACCCATATACTAAATATAAATGATATTTATATCATGTTTTTTTTCTGAAAATCATTATATATTTATAAGGATAAAATATATAACAAATTATGATAAAATGGAAAAAAGTTAATATTACCCGAAGTGAAATGTTAATATAAAATTGTTAACATGAAGGTAATATAAAACATATATTTTATTATATATAAACATTTTATTCTGTAAATTTTTTATTATAATCTTATATTTATTATATCGGAATATTTTTTTGTACAAAGTGATTTAATACACAAAGTATGGGGATTTCATCTAACTATTTAATTTCTCTGTGATACATATCATGTTCACCACACTTTCCATTTGTGTGGTGTATATAATACACATTAATTTATTATATTAATCATATTATTATATTTATATATATTTATAAATACATTTAATTATTTTCATTCATGTGATTTATGTTTTAGATGTTAAAAATCAATAAAATTGTTTTGTCTCAATTTTCTTTCTTTGAGACTCAACTGTTGTTATGCACCTAAATTATTTTATGTGGTGTATATACTTCTATTTTTCATTTTATATCATTTTTATAATTCAACTAAATTATATTTTAATCTTCATTTAATTTAAATTTCTTACATAGATAATATGTCCCCATGTAACCAAATGATATTAGTATATTGAAATATTCTCATCACTTTTTGACATTGATAATGATTATGATTCGTTGATGAAATATTATGATCCAACCCTTATAAACAATCATCGGTTTCTTTATCCTTTATAAATTCATGATATATCATTGTATTAGAACCATTTTTTCACACTTTTTTACTTAAGATAATTCATATAATGTTTTTTATGAAAACCTTACGATATTTCTCTCTTCTTTCTGAAATTTGTTTTATTACAAAAAACATGTTTTCAAACATGTTTCAAAAAAGTTTTTAAAAATAACGTCTAAGATCATTTCCATGTAAAATTAATTTAAATTTTTTTTATTTATTTCAAATCTTCCATTTTAGTTTCTCCAATGAATTTTCAATGAAATTTTTTTAACAGTGTTATGAATATTATTTTATATGTTTTCAATGATAATGGTTTTAAAAATCTATTCAATATTATAGTATAAGATTTTAGGGAAACGTTTTTCATGATTATATTATATGTGATCATTGAAAAATGATTTCAAACTATTTTCAAGACTTTTTTTTATGTGTTGAAATTATTTTCAAGTGAAATGGTTTTCAAAGTGGTTAATGTTGGATAGAGATTTTTTCAGTGATGATATTTTATTTTCATCAAAATGATGTTTTCATAATTTACTTCCATGGAATTTTCAATCTAACAATACATCGGTTGTTAATACTCGTTATAATTGAGGAGATAAAATAAAGGATCCATTCGAATTATTTAATGAATGGTTTATGTTTTTCTGGAAGGTTGATTATGGAACTCTTTTCTATTTCATGAGTTATATACTTTCTAAACACAATTATTTCAAAAGGTTGTGATTATGATAAAATGATTATGTAAGCTTTATCTATTTCAAATGGTTATGATATTATTAAATGGTTATGATACCCCTTTCATTTAATAGGTTATGATATAATTCTTTCTGATAAAATGGAACATTTATCTATGATTTCATTATAAGATGGGTGGGGCCTATATCTCCCTCCAATGCATTGGTTAATGATTTATATCTCATGCGATAAACATGGATGGAATCAGAAATGATCTCAGATTAGTATTATAGGAATGGAATGGGAAATAAACTAGGTTTATTAATACAGGGATGGAATTAGGAGTGAACTCAGTTCAGTAATACCAGGCTAGAATGGGTTGGGAACCTGGTTCAGTAAAGGACTATGTCCACTAAGATGGTATCAGAAGAAATTCCTTCACAAATATTGATATAATTAAATATAATTATGTGTCTACCAAAATTCCTTGTTTTATTCCTATGTTATCATTTCATGGATTATGATCATTGGTTCCTTATGATTCATGTGTTAATAACTTCCACGATTTATGCTATGATTCATGTTTAGGGTATTTGATATATATTGTATGATCATCAATTCTGATGACCATGTTAGGATACCCTCTTTCTCATGATTATGATTACATGTATCCCTTGTTTACCATTATTGAACATATTATATAACCCATTTTTTCCATACCTATGTTATGAGGATATATTTATTGTATGATATTTATTAGATTATTTCTACACATGGAGAACCTAGTGGGAGAAGATGTATCTCTCACTTCCAACACATTGTCCTAGTTATCGTGGATCCCCATAAGATGATCTTAAAGGGTCATAAATTTTTTAATTTATATCTCACCGCAATAAATATCATGAGTGTCATCATGAAGACAATGACATAATTTCAAAATGTTTAACCATCCTGAAATCATCTCATATTTGGGGCGGTGTGATTTCGGATAAGTCATGAATCCTCTAAAATCCAATACCTAGAAAGGCCCAACAAACATGGTATAAATCGTACTCCCATGACTAGCCATTCACTAACCAAGATGGTCAGTCACCTTCATGAATATATTATCATCGATGTGGAAATTATAAGGTCTCTACCTATGATATGTTGAGGATTTCCCAATATCCTGAGACGTCTTCATCTTTCTTTGAATTACCCATACCCAATCCATCATATACTATTATAGTTAATCTATAATAATTACAACCTCTATGAACATAGTCAAATATAATATTGAATTTAATGGTTAGTCATACAATGTTTCAATTATCCATATATTTATAGTGTTGTTGGAACTATTTTTGTATGAAATCACAACCACATGAAAGATCATAACCACATAACCACCAAAATCAAGGACATGAGAGGTTAACATGTATTCAAGGGTCTGGATAGTCTCCTCTATCTATTAATCCTTCTAGGGATGACAAGAACCACTATGTAATTACTAAGAACAAAAATCATACCGAAAACATCTCCTCCAATAGTGATAAAACAAGTATCCCAGTCAGATATGATTATCCACAAGACTTCGTGGAGTCACACCACCGCCTCAAGACTCTTCCTTGATGAAAAATTCACAAAATCAAATCATTTATCACAATAAATTAGAATGATTTCCTAGAAATATTTTTATCAGAAATAGATAATCATCTCATCTATAACCTCTATGTAAATTGATAAATCCATGCCTTGATATTTTAACTCACTTCCATTAGGGAACGTCTTACCACTAGAGAAAACCATTTGAAACTGGGTGATTGACCTTAACCATCTGGAATAAAAAATCAAAAAAAAGACTCTAAAACAACACACTTCATCCCAGAACAGAAAAAACTACCTCTCAATGATCGGTACACCATTTACACAGTAGGAGGTACAACAAATAGCGAGTTATTGATCTCAGATAGAAAAACATTATTCATTTATAATGGAACTAAAATACATCCCTAGAACAAAATAATTTTTTTACCATTATCTAAACAACCATAAGGTCAATAACTAAAAATAATATAGTACCGACATATTTCCTCCTTATATATATTAAAATGGACTCCTCCCCAAAACCCACAAAATAAAACTGGACTGTCACCTAGAAAAGGTAATCTCTTTCACCCACATCACCCATATATAGAATCATCACTGATAGTAATTCCATAAATCTATATGAATCATTATATTCATGTACGACATCACTTGGTGACTTCATATTTAGTACATCACATACCAAACTTCCCTTGCTTGTAATATATGAAATTTTAATATATTAATCATTCATTAATTTCATCCACTTACAATGACAAATGTTCACGTCACACTACGAGATGTCATACCTTGGGCTCTTATTATCAGTAAAAATAGTAGAATGGTCATCGATGAGGTAATATCACACCATTATAAAATTAAATAAATTTCTCATAAACTCGACACCATTTTTCGCATAGTTGTAATCTTTATGAAATATCTGCAAAAACACATTTGATAAAGCTGATATCAATTACAATAAAACATATCCCCTTAAAATAAAGAAATCAACATATAAAACATAAAACTAAACTCCTTATACTTAAAATAAAGAACTAGAGCACTGAACATCATCTCTATTATTTATTAACAGTGTAATTGATATGGTTTTTCCAAAAGAACACTATATTCATTAAATTAAATGATTCTATGGGGGTCAAAACGTCTTATAAAGAAGATAAGATCCTCCTATAATAGCTCTGAAGACCATGAAAACTCTACAACTCTTCCACTATAATGTGGGCAACCCAAAATAAAATATCCTCCTTCTTCAAAGCATCCATATTTACTCTATTCTAGGAAAAATAAATACCCATGAAAAAAGAATCATGAGCCCATAAATAACACATAAAAACAACTTATAAAATTTTTTCATGATGATTAATTCCCATAATGGAACAGAGATACTCTGTTTTCTCCCCCTCGAACAAGGAGTACACAAGAGTATCATCAATGAAAATAGCTCTGAACTTATTCAGGAACTCTTTTAACACTTCATTTATAAACCAAATGAGTATCAGGATAATTAATCACAATAAAATAAAATATAATAAAATATTAATTCCAATGGTAATAATTGAAACCATTTATTTTAATATCTTCATCATCCACCCACATGGTATGATATATTGACCCCAAACCAAAATTCTAGAACCAAAATGATCCCTTCATTAAATCGATTAAATCATCATTACTTGGAAGAGGATAGCGGTTCTCCATTATCACTTGGTTAATGTAACAAAAATCGATACAATTCCCAAAACTAAATCAACCTTATTTATGAACAAAATGGGTTCACACTATGGTTACATAGACAACCAAAAAAATATTAATATTATAGATATTCATTTTGTATCTATAGGGATTGTAACTGGTAGGGTGACATATTATTTGGAGGGATTAGGAATGGAGACATTTTTATCCATAGATCCATCCAAAAATCGATCTCCCATCGATGTGGTAATACTACAACCACAAATATAAAGTCATATGGGTACTCTTCCACAACCCTGGGAATCAATGCTTTGTAATATTTTGATGAACTCAGAATCAACTATGCAATTAATGATGATAAGGGGACATGCCTTCAACCAATCTAAGGGACTCTATTTTGAAAAAAACATATCCCTCTCTATCGCCTTCATAGGAGAGAACTACATCCTAATTTAATATATTAAAATTCAAAAAATAAATCCAATCCCTCAAAAGGATGATTTTGTATGGTTGTATCCTCAAACCTAAAAAGTCTCCCCAAGATCTATTCTTTTCCAACAATATATTATAGTCTCTATATACAACATAAAATTTATCAATAACATTAATAAGAATAGTCAATTCCAAGGAAATTATGATCCACTCTACCATAACTACTAAAACATATAAAGAGGCCATTGATATAAATAATTTTGTAACTCTTGAATCAAACAAATAATTTAGACATTTATAGAAAAATAAATGGGTACCTCAAAAAATGACTAGAAGACCTTATCTTGGAAAATCTAATGCATGAAGTTGACCATGACGAACTCATAGAAATAACTATCCCTACTAGGGACAACCTCTATTATCACACATTAGTTTATGAGTATGAGGAGTGTCAATGTAAAATACTCTACATTCCCCATCTTCTCTTTCTTAATCCCAAATCAGAACAGCAAACTGTTTTTTAATATGGAATTTCCATAATAGTGGAACATGAAGTGGAACACATGGAGCATGGTAACATATCAGAATGTTAAAGAAATATCTTTAATGAATACCCCATCCTCCATAATTAATAAACACATGTAATCTATTTTCATAGGTCAATGAGCATCCATCCCCCTAGAAATGATATGATGTGGCTTTAAACCTATGCTTGGCGAACCAGAAAACTCTCTTATCCTAAAGACTAGGAACCTCATACCCAAATATAATTTTAAAAGAATCCTAACGACTCCCCTCTCATGAAAATCCAATTTTTCCAGCATCTTCCCATTAAGTTATACTATCTTCAACACCTCTAGATATGTATTTGGTATAAATGGAGTGACCTGGTGTGATATTTTTAAACCAAAATCCCCAAAAAAATGCATCACCCTGCCCTCTTCATATGGAAACATGTCTAATGCATATCATAAAAGGGAAAAATATGATTGCTATACTTTCATACTCTAGAACTCCCCAATCTAAGGGTTGGAATTTCATAGAGACTAGGAACCTTTAATATTGAATATAAAACGGTTCTAGGTACTATCATCAAAACATCTACCATGAGACTTTAGACACCACATGATCCCTTAATAACAATAATGACCACTTCCTCACTACTCCACATAGTGTCTGAAAAGCTATTGAAAATCAATGTTCCATTTGAGAACATAAAAAAATTATTGCTATACTAACATAATCCAACAAGAATTAATTTAATAAATCTGAAATAGAACCCTCACACATAAACATTATACGACACTAAATATGTATGAATTTCCTCCTTAAAGTGTCATTTTTCTTGACATGAACTCTATAGTAATATGATGTCACATCATGTAGAACTTAGTCAATGAAAACAAGACAAGGATGACGACCAATAGTCTGACATAAAAAAAATCCCCAATGAAAACCAATAATAGCGAATATTGAAAAATAATTAATTATTATATTATATTTTTTAGGTTTTTAACCAATACCAAGGTCAACCCAATTAATAAATAGGAGTAAAAAATATTGTCTCTTGATCAGTTCTTATGTCTCTACCATGAAACCAGTATCACATCTTTTATTAGTCTTAATAAACATAATGGTCCATGTTTCATATCATAGGGGGGCCTAAACACAATTTTATCACACCATATCCCATGTTTACATCGCTTAATAAATATATCCAATATTGTATACTTACATGAACATGAAACATAACATGTTTCAAACTTCATGGTCCATCTTATATTGAGACCTAAATTATTGATACCACAATCTCAAGATCCCCACCAATAATTCAATGAGGGGAAGGAGATGCTGACTACCTGAGTCCCACCTCAAACAGTGTTGTAACCCCATTTTCATCTATGTAACCCTTAATTGAGGATTTTTATGGTTATAAATTTAAAAAGTGAATAATGTGAGAGCATGGTAAACATTAATTATATTTGTAGGTCAAATGGAGAATTGCACTAGTTGCTCATGGTTTGGATAAACTGTGGGAAATTTTAGTAGAAATCGTGCAACCTATTCTAGGTTGGGAACTATTGAGTTTGTTGAATCCGCACGGTATCCACATAGTTAAGGAGGCCATTCAGGAAGGACCTGAAATATTTTCCTTACGATAGTAGATAATTCACGATTCACGCTAGTTTTTTCTAACTGGGCGGTCTAACCATACAGAGAGTAAAATATTTAACCTATATTTTATGATCTCTGTCCTTTTTGTATTAATCACTATAATTTCACCTATATGCCTATAATTTTATATTTTTTTCTTTGGAAGGTTGTGGAACCTCTTTTGAATGTTTTGGAACTGATATGGATCCGTCCTAGGAATTTGTACGCCTGAATCATGCGGTATGTGACATTCTTCACCATTATTGCCTTATTTCGTAGAGATACATAGATCCACTTCTCCTATTCTATTACTTTTTCAGAAATATTCTAGTTATGAGTAGATATATATTGGGGGATTAAACATATGATAATATTGGAGTTCTTTGATTATGTGGGAAGACATATAAGGCTGTTTTTTGGGAGTTTCAACCCTGTTAGTAGGGCATTCTTCATCTGTTGTTCTGTTTCATCCAAACCATTAAGGTAAGGGTCTTCACACTCATATAATCTATCTATAATTTCTCAGATGAATTTTAAATAGATTAAACTGAATGAAATTTATTTCTAAATATTTTCTCAATTCATGGAATAAATCTTATTTACTAATGATTTATAATTTTTTGAAATTGTGAAATCTTGATGACTTTTTGTGCAAATTTCTTTTTCTTCTTCAAATTAAAATTATGGAAATAATATGAATTTTTAAATTTTTTGATTGAAATTTTATTTTCATTAAAGTTTTCATTTTAATTAGATGGTTTGGCTTTGGGGGGGCTTTGATAGAAAACATTCATCATTAAAAATGAGATTATGTTGGAAAAGGATTTTTGGAATGATCCTTGGGAATAATGATGTATGAATTAAAATTACATATATTCGGAATGGTTGAAATATGACCTTGTCCTAGGTTCTTAATGGATAGTTGAACATGGGATATAATTACATTGAGTTGACTTGGTTGATCGGCAAGAATCCTCTCATATGTATGGAACAGTCATCGTAATGTACGTGCGGTTGGTTGTGTGGATTTTTGGATCGATTGTGTATGAAAAAGGAATTTTGAGAAATGATTTTAATTTTTTTAGTATTTTTATGAAAAAATTACTTTATTTAAAATTGGTTTCCATTGAACCTATTTACATTTGGTTACAAATGGTTTTGGATCCCAATTATATATAGTTACAAACAGTTTTGGGAAATTATTTTCTATAAAAAGTTTTATATAAATGATGATAAATATTATATCATAGTGGTGTGAGTAGGGATGTCATTGGGGAAACCCTACTGAGATATATACTCACCCAGATTCGGAAATTTTTTTATTTTTCAGATTGTATCATCTTGGACATTGGGAGAGGTAATATATCTCATGTTTTTAGAAAAACGTCATGATACTCGGGTTGATCGATTATTGTGGAACATAGATCTTATAGAGAATAAAGTATTATAGAAATTTGTGATTCTTTTTTTATATCCATTTTTTACTTTGATACATGTTTGGCCTTCTTATGTTTCAGACTATGATGTGGTTTTGAGATATATTAAGTTATTCAGATTCCATGTATTTGTTCATGCATAAAATAGCGAGTTGTTTGTTTAATGGTCTTATCCATAAAGTGTAAATCACCCCAAAATATATTTGAAACCCTTATGTATTTATTTACATCCATTGGAATCTTGGAGATGTGGCCTATGGACGTGTAATGACTAATTTTACCCTCAATCTAATAAGAAGTAGTTGGAAATTACAAATGGTATCATCTTGTTCTGGCCCTTCCAAAATGTAGTTGTCACTTTATAGGTATTTTTTGGATTAATCCTTGTCTATTCCTTGGGATGTTCTCTAATAAAGTAGTATTATTGTTAGAACATGAAATGTATAGAATAAAAGGACCTATCGAACCCATTTATGATGAACTCCAAGTTACCAGTGAGTTAGGTACATTACTATTTTGGACAGAACTATAGGATACTAGAATCTCATTGTTATGGGTTTAGCCAATGAGACAAGAATGCCTTGAATTGTAGAGGAATTAATTCCCAATAGGATTTAATGTTTCATCTGGAGTAATGATTTTTTATTTGTGACAACGTTTAAATTTCAAAACCATGTAGATATTTTTTAAGAATTTTGTGAGTTATAAAAGAATATATTTGGTGTATTTTGAAAATAGTATGATTTTCAAAAGAAATGTTGGATTTTTAAAAAAATTGTTGAATGTGGAAAAGGTTGTTTTTGGAAATATTTATAGTGTTAGTTGATGTGATTGAATTTAAATTGCTAAGCCATCAGTGTTTAGGGAGTGAGACTTACCGAGTCATTGTTGGTTTAAAAAATGACATTATGTAGGGGTCATAGAAGCCAACCAGAAGAAGCTATGGAGAAGGTGTTTTCACCATGACCAGAGGTGACCAAAGAGATAGTTCAATGTATCAACCAACTATTTCAAGCTGTTGATATGGAATCCAATGGTATGATTCAATGCACATGAATTATTCCATCCAGTTCATGAATAAAAATTCAACATCATCCTTGGTGATTCTAAACTAATAAAGGAGGAGATGTGGATGAGTAGGATCAATTCCATCTTTGAGTCCATCGACACACCGTCAGATCTCTTGGTCAAGATTAAATCGTTTTATTCCTGGATCTTGCATGCCAGTTGTGGGAACTATATTTACATGCTAAATAGGATCAATGCCTTACTTGGGAGGATTTGGAGGAATTGATTAATAAAAAATTATATCCTCAAACATTTATTATCAACAGGACTAAGTACTTCTTTAGCAAGAAGCATGTGAATTTCTCTATCACAGAATAATCAACTCAATTCAATAAGTTAGCTTACTTTTCACCTGATGTTATGGTGATTATGTCCCTAATGGAATGCATTATCAAACTAGGGATAAGGTAGGAAATTCAATCAAATATTGCAGTTCTCTGATTTAATTACTATACATATATGGTGAATAGAGAATATGTGGATAAACATAATTTCTCAATTTCTGTGGCAGGAGGAAGTGGGATGATCCCTACATGATATAGTGGAAACTAAAATGTTGTGGGAATGTGTAAGAGATACAACTATTTACAAGATGGGAGCTAGAATCAGAATCTGGAAGTTGGATCTAAAAACCATCCTCCATGACTAATGAGAAAAATGAGAGACTACCAATTTGGATATTTTTATCAGAAAAATTGTAAATGTGCAGCGCCACCCAGAGCATGCCATAACTACAACAAGATTGGACATATTAAGTGCTTTTTTCACAGTTCACTAGGGTCAGGCACTCGAGACACCTCTCTGGTTCAGAATCATCATATTCTTCGACAGGGTGAGGATAGCAGACATAATCTTGTTAGCAGTGCAGAGCTATCCCTGACAATTCTCTGAACACAAAGACTTAATTTCAAGGGATATCTCTGTAATCCAAAAAACAGAAGAGTGAAAAAACAATGAACTTGTGTGGATATGGTTATATTATTATGGAAGATCCATATGTACAATCTATAGTGATAGGTACTATTATTTTGAATTCTTCCATTGTGCTCGTACTATTTGATACCGGTGCATCAAATTCCTTCATTTATTCTCTTTTTTAACCTGCTATGTTTAAAACATGAAATGATTCACTCTTAATCAAAAACCATACTCCACTTGGTGAATGGAATGTCAATACATTCTCTGTAGAGGATGTGTTATAACTATGGATAGAGATGAGCTGAAATGGGACTTCTCTTTGTTGGATATTGATTTCTATGATGTAATCCAAAGAATGGATTTGTTGACTTTTTTTAATGTTGACATTGACTATTATAGAAGAATAGTGTGTTTTGTGTTAGAGGACAATGTCGAGAATATCTTTAGAGAAGAGAGGGATGTAAAAATGTTGTGACATGATTGTTGGCAACGAGTTTGGGGATGATATTTTACTAGTTATCATAGATAAATTTGGCATCTAATGAAGAGATTGAGGATAACGGTTTTCTAGGAGTTGTGAATCAATTTCCAGATTCATTTCCCATGAACATCTTATGGTTACAAGATATAATGGAAGTGGAGATAATGATTGATCTCCACCAGGGGCCATTCCTATTCCCCTTATGTATTATCGGATGTAACCAATATAGGTAAAGGAATTGAATGTGCAGTTGGAGGAGCTGGAAAGTAAAGGTTTCATTCCACCAAGTACATCTTGGTGGGCAGCACTGATCTTTTTCATGAAGAGATCATATGTAACTCTTTATCTGTGCATCAATTAAAACATTCTTAAAAAAGTTACGAAAATGAACTAGTATCATGTTCCACACATTGATCATTTTTTTTGTTAAATTGAGGGGATCATAGCAGTTCTATGTAATTCACTTGTAATCAAGATATCATAGATTGCGAGTTCGGAAAGAAGATATTTTGAATTCAACATTTAGAAGAATATAAGGCCAATATGAATATATATCAATACCTTTTTTCATAAAAATGCACCATTGGTGTTTATATATTTGAATTATTGTATATTTTGTAGCTATCTGGTTTCATTTGTTGTGGTAATTATTTATGATATATTGGTGTACTCAAGGACATGGGCTCTGTATGAGAAAACATTGGAGATAATGTTCTAAATATTGAGTGAAAATAGTTTGTATGTTAAATTTTCTGTATGTGTATTTTGGATACAATAATTATTATTGCATAACCATGTAATTTTTGAAATGGTGTTTCAGTGGACCTAGAGAAGATAGAAACTGTTATCTTTAGGAAATCGCTGAATAATGTCTCTGAGATTCCATGTTTTCATGGTCTTGTTGGTTATTACAAATGATTTCTACATGACTTCTCACCACTAGACTAGATCCTGATAGCATCGAAATCAAATAATGTTTCATTCCACTGGAATATAGAATTATAGAATTCTTTTCAAGATCTGAATGTGTGTCTGTCATTAGCACCTATCTTGATTTGTCCAGAATTTGGATGGGGATATGTGGTATACAATGTTCCTTAAAGATTATTGTAGGGTTTTGTTCTTATGAAATGACACCATGTTGTGGCTTACGGTTAAATGAATTTGAGATTGAAAGAGAATAATTACACAACACATGATTCAGATGTTGTTTTAGTCAACCATGGTTAGAAGATATGACATAATTATATATTGGGTTATAATTTCACTATGTTCATAGATCATAAAATCATGAAACAAATTTTCTCATAGTGATATATAAATATGAGGCAAAGGATATGGATAAAGTATCTACAGATTTATGATTCTAACTTGACGAATACATCATGAAAAAGGAATTTGATGGAGGATGCATTTAGCCAAAAGTCATATTCCTAGTTAGTAAAAGATGCTTCAAATGAGTGGTAGTTGAGGTTAGTACTAGCTGAAATTCATGTGGAATGTGATGACCAAGGTGATGGCTTGATTTTTTATTCTATTCTTGTTCCTAATTTGGTAAATATTGTCAATGAGGAACAAACATCGGCTATAGAATTCCTTGTTATGAGTAAAAAACTCAACGGTGGAGACCATTGGGGGATGGAAACATGACTGGAGTGTGGTTTTTTGGTACATATAATAGATAGTTATACCTATATATTGTTAGGAAAAACATCATCACTGTTTCCACCATTCAATATGGGTTTAAAATCTGGGTACATAGATGATTTACAATACGTTAAAGGTGCAGGTTTAGTGTAGTGGCATGAAAAGAAAGTTGTCCGATTTTGGATCATAGTGCTTAACTTCTCAACAAGTTAATGGATAGCATCAAAGACCAACTGTTTTTTATAACTTCACCTATCCCAATGTGGAAAGGGGAGAATATAGAAATGTATTTTGTTAAATTTCTCCTACGAATGGTTTGAAAACATTATTCTATTTTGGTAAAAGTTTGTGGTATTACCAAGTCAATCCATTTCATCCTAATTCATAAAACCCATACGAAGGAGGACCTATCAAAAATCTATATCCATGAAGTGGTAAACATGAATGGCATACCAGTGTCAATAGTGAAAGATAGAGATCCAAGGTTTTCATCTATTTTTAGGAAATCCTTACAGAAATCCCTAGGAACTGAATTGACTATTAATATTGTGTATCATCCACAGAAGGATGTGTTATCCTAAAAGACGATTAAAATATTGGAATAAATGTTGTGGGATTGTATAATCGACTTTAATGGGTCATGTGAGTAGAATCTACCCTTAGTGGAGTTCTCCTATAATAACAGCTATCATGACTCAATATATATGGCTCTGTTTGAAGCATTATATGGGCATCCTTGTCGTTCTCCCCTTTGCTGGGCGGAAATTGCTGAAACTTCACTAGTTGGGCCAATCCTGGTCCAATAAAAAATGGAGAAGATTTTGTTAGTCAGAAAAAAGATGGGGACAACTCGATGTAGACAAAAATATAATGTGGTTCATCCTTGATGGTCATTTTCATTTTCGGTGAGTGATCTTGTGTTCTTGAGGATATCTCCAAGACATGAAAATAAACATTTTGAGATGGAGATTACGTAATCTCCTTGATACATTGGACCATTAGACATAGTAGAAAGGTTTGGAGAGGTGAAATATCTGTTGGAATTTATACCATAGTTTAGTTTAGTGCATAATGTGTTCCCCATATCTCAGTTCAACCTGATCGTTACCATGTGATTAGATGGGATCACATTGACATAGAGTCGGATGCTATATTAGTACATATCCCAATGCGGATTTTGGATTGGAATGAGAGAGTCTTACATGGAAAATTCATTTTGTTATTGTGGGTTTTTTGGAAACATTGTCCGATCTAGGATCAAACATTGGAACCTGAGATTGCAATGAAAGTGAAATGTCCAGAACTCTTTCATAGAAGCAATGGTTTTCTACTGTTTGAGAATGGAATGACCAATGGAGGGGACAATGTAGTACCCCTGTTTCTTGTATATAACTCTTACATGATGATTTTTATGTTTATAATTGTTAAGAATGAAGAAAGGGTTATATTGTAAAACAGTTATTACATTTTGGTGGAAAATTGAGAGGCCCATAGGTTGGCCATAATTTTCCTTAACTGTGTGGAAATCATAGATGAAATCATGCGGAATGTTCTGGGTTCTATTGTTTTGAGTAGTAGTTTCATTATAATCTATACATGGTTAGAGAATCTGTGAAGGAAGGAGATGAATGAGTTTCTTAATTCCAGTTTCTAACACATGGTTAGCACACGGTTTGTCTAACCATACGTTTTAATGTGTACATATTAAATTATGGATCATATTTTTTAGTATCTCACTATTTTTTGGAATAACTCAATCTTGATTCCCCGTACATGCCCCAAATTTGATATTTCTCACCATTAATGGTCACAGAACCTCTCCCAAGTGTTTTGGAACCGATCCAGAGCCCTCCCATGGTGTTTCAATCCCTATTCTCTCGGCATTCGACTTTCTTCAATGTCTTTGTCTCATTTCATAGAAATACACAGTACTATATATACTATCCATTTAATTTCAAGATCAATACCTATAATGGTTAGATATATGTTGAGGGATGCCAAATATTATGAGATTTTTTTTTGATTTTATGGGAATATATCTAAGGCCATTTTTTGGGAGTTTCAACCCGGTTGCTAGATCCTTCTTCGTCAACTGTCGTGTTTCATCAAAACCATTGAAGTAGGTGGATTCAATCCCATATCCTATTGATATAATTGGTTTTATAAGTTCAAAATGATTAAATTGAATGAAATTTACTTGTAAATCTTTTTTCAATGATGGGAATAAAAATTATTTATTGATGATTTATTATTTTTTTTAAATAGTTAAATCTTGATGATTTGTTTTGAAAATTTCTTTAGCTTATTGAATTTAAAATGGTGGTTTTAAATTTAATATTTTATAGAAATTTATAAATGTTTATTTGGAAATGGTGTTTTTTATAAAAATTTGTTTTTATTGAGATGCTTTGGATTTGGGATGATTTTGATGGAAAACATTTTTCAATAGAATGGTGATTTTATTAAAAGGGAAGTTTTTGAATGATCCTTGGGAATATTTGTGCGTTTATTCATAGTTAATATATGGGGATTGGTTGAAATATAAAATTTTCCATGGTTCCATATGGTTTATGGACCATTAGAAATATTTACCTTTTTATGAAATGGTAGATTGATGAGAAACAAATCATTAGTATGGAACAATTATCGTGTAGCATAAATGGTTGGATGTGTGGATTTATAGAATGGATTAGGTATTCAAAATGAATTTTGTGAAAATGTTTTTGAATCTTTTATTAGTTATTATTCTTAAAAATCATGTGATCCATAATTGGTTTAAATGGAACCCATTTACTTTTCGTTACAAGTGGTTTTAGAACCCGTTAATATTTAGTTACAAACTATTTTGGGGAAATTGTATTATATAAAGAGTTTTATATAAAGATTTCTAACTCCTATATCCTAGTGGAATTAGTAGGGAATCCATTTGGAAAACCCAACTGTGTTTCATACTCAACCCAATATGGAAACATTCTTTCTTTTGTAGATTATATCTTTTGGGACATCGGAAAAGGTAAAGTATTACACCTTTTTCGAACCACATTGTTATAGATGGTTTGTTCGGGGATTATGGAACATGAAGCCTATGGAGAATGGATAAATTTTGTCTTTTCAGAGTCTTTATTTATTTATCCATTTTTTAATTTGATACTTATTTGAATTTCCTATATTACACATTGTTATTTAGTATAGGGATATATTAACTTCTTGAGTTTCCATTCACTTGTTAATGCATCAAATAGAAAACGGTATGGTTAAAGGTTTTATTTATAAAATTTAAATCACCCCCCACTTATATTTAAAACCCTTCGGAATTTATTTTCATCTGTTTCCATCATGGGGATGTCCCTTAAGGACATGTCATTACTCATTTTCCTGTCACTAAATGAGAATTAGCAGGACAATACGAATGGTATCATCTTGTTTAGTCCTTTCTTAATAAGTGTTTTTCACCTTATTGGTATTGAATTTGATTTATCCTTGTCTACTTCATGGTTTGTGAATGTAGAAAGGAATAGGATTTTCAGAACATGAAATTTATAACATAAAAGGACATAGCTACCCCACATATGCGATAATAAGTATTACTGGGGTATTGGGTACATAATTTTCTTATAGTCACTTATTGGATATCGAAATCTCATTGTCATGGTTTTATCCAATCAGTCGAGCATTTTCATTAATTTTCAAGGAAGAATATCGTAATAGGTTTTTATATTTAATTTGGTACTAACGATTTATTATTTGTGATAATGCGTAATTTTTTTACAAAAGCTGATTTTTTTTTTCAAAATAAATGGTTTTTTAAATATAATATTATGTTTATATTGAAAATGGTTTGATTTTCAAAATCATGAATGGATTTTTCAAAATTGGATGAATGTGGGAAAAGTTTTTTTTTTAAAAAAAAATGTTGTGATAGTCTAGGTGATAGAATTTGAAATTATAATCCTTCAGTTCCTAGGTAGTGAGACATACTGAGTAATTGTTTTCTTAGAAAATGGAACCAGATAGGCATCATTGAAACCAACCAGAAAAAGCTATGGAGAATGTGGTTTCACTTGGGCAAAATGTGAATAATGAGATGATTCAAATTATCATTCAAGAATTTCAATCTGTGGTTATAAGAAACTAGAGGGATGATCCATGGAACATGGATCATTCCATCCATAAAATGAATCAAAATAGACCCATCTACAGGGGTGATTCTGAACACCAAAAGGTGGAGGTGTGGCTGATTTTGATGAATCACATATTCAAGTTCATCATCATAGTTGAGCATCTCAAGTTAATAATGATGACATTTATGCACTATGATCTTGGATTCCAGTTGTGGGAAATATTTTTTAATGGTCAATTAGATCAAGGCCTTACTTTGGGGGAATTTGTAGAATTGTTTTATAAAAAAAATCTGTCCTCGAATATTCATGATCTAGTGGAAGACAATCTTATTTAGCATGAAGTAGGAGAATCTCTCTGTCACATAATTTGCGTCTAAATTCTGGAATATATTATTCTTTTCACCTGAAGTTTTCAAGTATTTCCTTGATGGCGCAAATAATCAAATCAAGGATAAGGCAGCAAATTCAATCAAATATTGTGGCATTCTATATTAATTACTATATAGTCAAGGTAAAAAGATCAGCAGGGGCGGACCGTGATATCTCAAGATCTATGGAAAGATGATGTCTGATTATCCCTACTGGAAATGGTGAAAACTCCATGTGCTTGGATAAAGTGAAATAGAGACACATATTTCAATGGATAGAGCAGGAATCAAAAGCACATATCTTGATCAATATATCATCCTCTACAGTGAAAGAGACAAGTGGGATACTACAAAAGTGGGTCCTTTGACCTCATAAAGTGGTAATGTATAACAGCAGCAAGATAATTCCATATCTGCAACAATATGGGACATCATAATATCTTTTTTCGTAGTACTCTGAGGTCAACTGCTCGAGAAACATCATATGTGTCGCAAGTAATGTATGCATCGATAAGGCAAGGACATTAGACCTAGTCTCGTCAGTAGATTAGATCAATCCGTGTAGATTATTGTAATATCCAGACTACTTAGAGAGGGATATCTCATCAAGGCAACAAAGATCAGAGCGCAGAAACAAAGAAACTGTATGAAGCTAAGCAGAGGATTTTGGATGATCAAGTTATACCATCTGCAATGAAAAGTGTGATTCTACAAAATTCTACATTGGTGCATGTACTATTTGATACAGGTGCATTATATTCCTTAATTTCTTCTCGTGTTATTGGCCTTATATTTTTTAAAAATCAAATGATTCCCTTTGTTATAAAACATCAATCTCTTCTCAGTGAATAAGAATGTAAAGATATTTTCTGTAGATCATGTGTTATAAATATTAATGCAGATTAGCTGAAATCATAATTCATGATTTTGGAGATGTATTTCTATGATTTCATTCTGGGAATGGATTGGTTGACAATATTTATGGTTTACTTCTACTATTATATAAAAACAGTTAGTTTTGCAATATATAATTTAATCGAGAATCTCTTCAGATGATATAGGGTTGTAAAGAAAGGTGGCACATTCAAGTTTTCACCTATTGTGGGGAACATCTCTTACAAGCAAGTAAAGATATCATTGGCATCGATGGAAGAGATCCAGGATACCAATTTTTCAGCAGTAGTGGATCAATTTACTGATGTCTTTCCCAATAACATCTCATGGTTAACCCCTCTATGAGATGTGAAGTTTATGATTGATATCATCCTGAGGACCAGCCATATTTCTAATATATCTTATAGGATGGAAAAAATACAGTTATGGGAATTGAATGTGTTATTGGAAGAGCTGTAAATAAAGGGTTTCATTTGGCCAAGTACGTCTATGTGGGAAGCACCATTCTTGTTCATAATGAAAGGAGATGGACCTCTTCAGTTAAGTATCAATTATCATATGCTTA
This sequence comes from Viscum album, assembly GCA_963277665.1. Taxonomy (NCBI): domain Eukaryota; kingdom Viridiplantae; phylum Streptophyta; class Magnoliopsida; order Santalales; family Viscaceae; genus Viscum; species Viscum album. The sequence continues at coordinate 356,824,338 of OY728126.1, read as the reverse complement.
ACCATGTTATGTTAAAGAATATGTATCCACTTCGAGACATTGAATATTTTTTTTTCAATTTAGGGGATCTCATTGGTTCTCTAAAATTCACATTCAATCAAGATATCATCAATTTCTGGTTTGGAAAAAAGATATTCTGTTGACATCTTTTAGAATCCGATATGGCCATTGTGATTATGAAGTCATGCCTTTTGGTCTTACAAATTAAAAAAATAGTCTTTAAATATTTGATGATCCACATATTTCAATGATATGTTGATTATTTTATTGTGGGTTTTTCAATGATATATTTATGTATTCAAGGACAAGGTTTGATCATGAGAAACACATGGCCACCGTTTTGGGAATCTCGAGAGACCATCATTTATATGCCAAATTGTCTAATAGTGACTTTTCGATAAAATATGTATACTTTCACAGCCATGAAATCATTGAAAAATGTGTTTTAGTGGACACATAAAAGATAAAAGCTATTATCTTGTGGAAACCGCTGAAGAATGTCTTTGAGATATGAAGTTTTCATGGTCCAGATGGTTATTACTGACGCTGGGTACAAGAATTATCATGATTATCCTATACCATGATAGATTTTACATAGATGAATGTTCATTTATATTGGAATGTAGAATGCCAAAAATATTTTCATGAGTTGAAAGTACACTAGACAACGTCACCTATCTAGATTTTTCTAAAATCAGTACGGAGATATATGGTGTACTATGACGCTTTGAGATTAGGGTTGGGTTTTGTTCTTATGAATGGAGACCATGGTGTGTATTACGGTTCAGGGTAGTTTAGAATGAATGAGTATAATTACCCAACACATGATTTGGAGCTACATACAGTCACCCATGCTTTTAATAAATGGAACCATTACCTCTTTGGTGAGAAATTCAATGTGATCACATATAATAAAATATTGAAACCCAACTTCTCACAATAAGATTGAAATATGTGTCAAAGGACGTGGATATAGTATCTATATATATATTTGACATTAACATGATGAATGCATGGAGGTAAAGGGAAATCCATGGTATATGCATTGAAATGAAATTAAAATTCTCTATTAGAAAATGATTCTTTAGATGAATGGTAGTTGATGTTGGTCCTAGTCAACATGCATATAGAATGTGAAGACCAATGTGATGTTACAGTTTTGTTTCCAACTACTCTAGTTCCTAATTTTGTAAATATTTTTAAAGAGGCGAAAATATAAGATCAAGGATGCATGGTTATGAGTTCCAAACTCAATGGTGGGGAGACCATTAAGTGCTGAAAACATGATGGGAGTGTGGTTTTGGAGTTCAATGATCAGATTGTTTTATGGATGGCATGTTATGAAAAATTTCTTCACACTTACCACCATTCAAGATGGGATGTACATATAAGAACACAGAAGATTTACAATTTGTAAATGGTAGAGTTTTGTTGAATATGCATGAAACGTATGGTGGCTGAGTTGATCACACATTGATTAACTTTCCATCATGTTAAGTAATATAATCAGAGACTAGTGGGTGTGTATAAATATTTATATAACGCATTATGGAAAATGGAGAAGATAGTGATGGATTTTGTTACAGGTCTCCGAAGAACATTTCGGAAACATGATTCCATATGGTTGATAGTCGAACGTCATACCACATCGCGCCATTTCATATGTATTAATGAAACTCTTATGGTGGAGGATTTTTAAAAAATCAATATGCAATAAGTAGTTAAGAGGCATTCAATACGAGTTTCAATAGTGTTTGAAAGCGATCTGAGGTACACATCTCATTTCTGGAAATCATGACAGAAATTCTTGGGAACTGAATTGACTATGAGTACTACATATATTTTTTCAAATTGATGGCTAATCTGAATGGACGATATAGACATTGGAAGAAATGTTTCAAGAATCTGTAATGGATTTTGGTGGGTCATTGTAGGATCATCTACCCTTAGTGAAGTTCCTGAATAATAATAGATATCATGTCTTGATACATATGACTTTGTTTGAAGTATTATATGTGTGTCCATGTCGTTCTCCACTGTGATGGGTGGAAACATGTCAAACATCACTTGTATGGTTGAGCCTTGTCTAAGAAATAATAATTATGTTTAAGTTAATTAGTAATAGTATCGATATGGCTCAAAGACGTCATATATCTTATGTGTATCATCATCAGCTATCATTTTCATTTTCTGTGAGTGATCATCTGTTCATGAGGATATCTACAAACCCTTGGCCATCATTATTTTGGGTAGTTGTGAAAGTAATCTCCATGATAAATTTTCCCTTTAAAGATAGTGGAATGGGATAGAGTGGTGGAATATCAGTTGGAATTGACCCCATGGTTCAGTTTGTTGCATAAATCCTTCCACATATTTTAATGGAAGAAGTTTAAACTTGATCCTGACCATGTGATTAGATGGGATCACATCGACCTAGAGACAGATCCTTAATTCGTATATATCTCGGTATATAATGTAGATAGTCAAGGGAAATTATATGTGGTAAAATCATTATTCTTGTTCATTTTTTATGGAAACATGGTCAGATTCAAGAACAAATTTTGGAATGTGAGATGTAAATGAAAGTGAAATGGATAGAACACATTTAGGGTAGAAATTGTTTTCTACATTCTAAGGATGGAAATACCAATGGTATGGAAAATGTAGTACCCCCAATTTTTGTTATCTAACACTTAAATGATTATTTTTATGGTTATACCATTTAAGGGTGATGAATGGGAGAGCTTGGTGAACTTCTATTATGTTTTGGGGGAAAATGGAGAATAACATGAGTTGTGCACGATTTCTATAAACCGTAAGAAATCTTATTAGAAACTCTGCGGCATGTTCTGGGCTGGGAAATTATGAGGTAGTAGTTTCAGTATAATGTTTCCATAGTTAGGGAGTGCGTGTGAAAATGTTGTGAAATAATTTCCTTAAGATTGTAGCTAATGTAGGGTTAGCGCACATTTTGTTTAACCGTGTTGTTTAACAATGCACAGAATCAAATGTGGATTCTATTTTTTTAAATCTCACATGTTTTTTGAATAACTCACCCATTATTTCCCAAATGGACCCCTAATTCTATATTTCTCACCATAAAATGTTGGGTAACCTCTCCCAAGTGTTTTAAAACAGATCTGGAGCCCTCCATTGGTGTTTCCATGCCTGATTCTGGTGGAAGGTGGCATTTTCACCATTCTTGTCTCGTTTTATGCATATATTTATATCTCCAACTCCTATACACATTTTTAGATATACACATTTTATGGGTAGATACATGTTCGTGGATTCCAATTATGAAGCAATTTGGGTTCTTTGATTGTAGGATAAGAGATCTAAGTCCATTTTTTGGCGTTTCTATCTGTTTTCTAGAGCCTTCTTTGTCTTTTGTCATGTTTCATCAAAACCATCAACATAGGTAGCATCAAATTGAATTAATCTTGTTATAATTGGTCATATGAGTTTAAAATTGATTAAATTGATTGTAATTTATTGGTAAATCTTGGATAAATTCAGGGAATAAATCTTATTTTACCATGATTTTTATTTTTTAAAAATTGTAAAAATCAAGATGAACTATTGTGAAAATTTCGTTAACTTCATGATTTTAAAATATTGGTATTAAATTAAGGATTTTCAGGAAATTTATAAATTGTTTTTTTTGGAAAGGGTGTTTTTTGATAAAATTGGTGTTTTATTGAGATCGTTTGGCTATGGGATGATTTTTGATGGAAAACAGTTTTAAATAAAAAGGTGATTTTCTAAAGGGAATTTTTCGTATGTTCCTTGGGCATAATGATGTTTGAATTCCTTCTGCACAAATCAGGATTGGTTTAAATATGAAATATTTATCTATTACTAATGGTTAATGTCACATGGGATATAGTTACCATTTGAAAACATAGAAGATCTATGAGAAACCACTCATGAGTATGAAACATTCATCATGTAACATGCGTGGTTGGTTGTGTGGATTTATGTAATGGATTGGGTATTCCAAATGAATATTGGAAAATGGTATTGAATATTTGATTAGTTATATTTCAATAAAATAACTTCATTGAATATTGGATTCAATTGAACATGTTTACATTTGGTTACAAATGGTTTTGGAACCTGTTTATATTTAGTTACAATCTATTTTGGGAAATTGATTTATATAAATTTTTTAACACATATATCCTTGTAGTGTGTGTAACATCCCAGGTAAATAAAGAATAAAGAATTTTCATATTTATTAATATTTACGAATTAAATATTAATTTTATTTTAAAGGGATTGCTATGTTCGATAGCGTACCCGATACGCAACGATGAGTTTCTTTGAAACTTACATAGCACACTAGTAATAAAATAATATTATTTTAAATGTTAGTTAACAAGTAGCCGTTATACTGGCGGGAATGGATAGAAATAACTAAAATATGATTAGATATGTTTTTAAATGTTTATACATTTACCCAATAAAAGATAAAGGCTTAAAATACGAAAAGAGTTCAACTTTAGGCATTTATACTCTAATTTTCACTAAAGGTTCACTTATCACCTTTTAATGGTGAACCGTCATTAAATATAGTTTTGATCGATCTTATAAATTCTATTGGACCAAATATAACTCTTCTTTAGAATCGGGTCATCAAAATTTACTTTCTGTAAATTTTTGGTACCTTTCTGATAAAGTTCATTTTTTTATGAATAGTGTAAAATGTTGTATTTTAATTCAAAACCTCTTTTTTAATCTAAATTATTTATATGATTAGATTATCTTTTGATTTGGTTTTTAAGTGAAATTAGAAAATATTTTTACCAGTTAATCCAATGGTGGTCATTGGAATCAATTTCACTTTGAAATTAGACTTAAACTGGTGTCAATCTTTTGATACTTATTGTTTCACAAAAACACGCTATTTGCTCTGACTGCGGGAATTAATTATTAAATTAATTAATGTGACTTATATGTTTTTAATTTTGTAAAATAGACTTCATTTTTGAATTCGGAATATCAAATATAGCTTAGGGTGAATTTTTGGTAATTTTCTGAAAAACTTCAATTTTTGATGAATAGTGAAACCACTAAGTGGTAATCAAGCAAACTGATTTTTCAGTTAAATGAAAGTTTACCACTAATGTGTATTGAATTTTGAAAATCCGACATACATGGTTGTCATTAAGAAGTAAAATGTGGTTCAATGAGATTATAATAATTTTTTGGTGAATAGTAACTTTTTTTCATTAATCGCGATTAGAGGTAATTAGTGTAGTTTAAGGTAAAAATGATATTATAAGAATGTGAAAACACCATGACACTTGTCCTACACCTATTGGGTGAGTCATGGCCGACCAAGAAAAGCCATGGGCCAACTTTGGGACCCCATGGAGCCACTTTAGTTTGAAAATGACAATAATATATTTTTATTTAATGTTAAAATTAAATTGACACAAACATGAGTTGTTTTACTAAAACAATTTTTAAGTAGGGTTACACAAGTAAAAATTTTGATTATAAAGAGTCATTGGAAAGATAAAAATATTTCCTACATCATAGTAATTTTTTTATAATTTTTAGACATTAAATAAAATAAATTATTTATGACATAATAATGATGCAGCGATGACATCATTATTTGACGATTTAAATAAAATAGAAAGATAATGAAAAATCTATAAACTACACATGTCCAAAACTTATTGGATGAGTGGATTTCGAAGCCTTATCACCTTATCCACGAATTATATCAATGTAGGACCTTTTAAAACCGAAACAAATTTTCAAATAAAGTAATAATTCTTTACTTTCCAAAAGTGCCCCTCCTATCCTCTTATAAAAGGCCCCCACCTCTACCCCATTTCACACACTTCTCAAGCCTTTGGCTCGGCCAACCCCTGCCCAATTACTCTCTCCACATCCCTCTCCTAATCCTAGAGGATTCCCTTTGGTAAGAATCCTTTCAAAGGAAGCCTTTAGGCTCAAATCAAAAGGAGTTACACTTTTAAAGGTAATTCATTCTCTCTTGTTCATTTGTTTTATTTTGCTTCTCCAACCCTCTAAACTCTTTTTATTTAATTCTTTTGTAACAAAACCAGTATCTTCAATATACTAGGATGTTGTTATAATATTTATTTGAGCTACACTCTCACACAACTACATCAAATGGTTAAAGAACATACGGTTTCTGTGGATGGTGAAATTCTGCCTCCCGAAACGATGATTGTTCAATACTCATTTAACACCTTCAAGGGTGGCCATTATGATGTCACTATTTTTATATATGATATATAATACGTTTATGTTTTCTTTAAGCTTCTGTATTTTTCATTTTTGGCATACCTTTATGGTTTCCATTATGGGTAAACACGATATCTTCATTTAAGGAAGTGCGGACTACCGCCCCCTCAAAGTGATGTGATTCGTTAATGCCATATGTGGGACGTGTAAAGGATGGATTTAAAGTTATTATATATGATGTTATACTGGAATTATAATATACCTCTATATAATTATTATTTCTTTCCATTAAAGTATGAGATAGAAATGAAAGAAGCGTTCATGCGTACGTACGACTTACCGTCTCCATGAACGGTGCATTTCATTTCTTATCCCCAAAAGTAATGTACTATTAAAATTACATGTATATAATGTATATATATAATTAATGATATATCTAAGTGATGAATATAATTCTGGAATTAAAATATACATACCTCTCATTTAGTTTAAATTCCAATAATATGACAAAGAAATGAAAGTAGCGTTCATGCGTACGTACAGCTTACCGTCTCCATGAACGGTGCATTTCATTTCTTACCTCTAAATGATTATGTAATCTTATAAATGCATGTATGTACTGGATATATATTACATATATGATATCTACATCATGAATACCATTCTGGATATAATTAACCTTTGACCAAATTAACAACATGTAAGTGTAAGAAGTCTATTTTTGACTTAAGAACCAAATATTGACAAAACAAACATTATTAACTTAAATAGTTACATAATGTTTATAACAAGGAAATAAGTGATATAAAAAGAATAATGAACTTTAAAAAGGTTCTAAATCAAGTATAAATTAACTCAAGTTTATTATTCAGGATGTTAAATAACGATCAAGTCAAGTCGAACCCAAGGTAAGGGACTTCGTCTCAATCTCCTTTCATTGAGGCATATTTCGTTTTATACACAACTTTATTTTATACGGTGTATAAACTCCTTTGAATTTTACTTTTATATGAAAGGAATCTTTTTCTACGAATCGTTTTACTAAATTACAAAAAGGAATGTTTTTTTAACGTACGTGGTGACAACGACCTTTTCCGCCGCCGCGAGTATTATTTGGTCTTTGGCTTCCTCAACAAGTCGTAATGTTTTTAAAATAAAATAAATACCATATACTCTTTTATGTATTTTGGTATTGAAAATTGTTTTGATAAAGGATTCTATTATGTCAATATATTTATGATATATTGTGATTGAAATGTGGAAATGTTTTCATTCCTTTATATTGGTTTTATGTTTTATGATTTTATATTGGTACTTGGACATTTTAACGGGTGGTTACGTTATAAACCATATGACGGGTGGTGCCGTGAATACCAGGACGGGTGGTTACGTTATAACTCCAATGCATTGGGTATGGAAGTCGGCCGTATGGCTATTCCATTAAGTATGTATGGAAATTGGCCGTATGGCTATTCCATTAAGTGATATGTGTGGAAGTCAACCGTATGGTTATTCCACTTAAGTATGTTTTTGTCCCAAGTTACCTTTATATATTCTATGTGTTCTTTATATGGGTTTTATGGTAATCCTTTGGTTACAAAAAGGTAAGTAATGATACTTTATTCAGTGAAGAGTTTTTATTACTTCATAAAGGTTAAAAGTATTACTTTGATAAAGTATACATGGTTTACTTGTTGTTTTGATAAACTAACAATTTTCATTCTTTGTGTATCCCTTACTGAGCTTTTTGTGCTCACCCCAAGTTTTTTTGAAATGTTTTTCACAGGGCTTAATGTGGAATAGGGTCAAGGATGGGATCAAGGGAAAGTCATGATTTATAACACATGGAATTAGACAATTTCTTTTTAAGAGTTTTTTTATTTATTCTATGGAAACTTGGTAGAAGTGTCTACTTTGTAATCTTTTGAGATGTAATAGTTATGTTCTAATTCTCTAAAACACTAAACCTGAAAAGATCCTCAACGTGAATTATTCATTTAATTCAATATTAAGTAAGGTTTAAGGCACGGGGCCTTATAGTTGGTATCAAAGGTCGGTTTAGACAACTTTAGGAGTTAGAAAAGTGTTAAATTATAATATGATTGAAATGATATAGCATTTACGGATTACCATGTTGCTTCGCCTAAGATATTTCTGTGTTCAGAATGGTTTTCCGCAGAGGAAACAAAGCAGCTATGTTGGGACGACATCAGGAGGAAGATAACCTTCCAAATCAGCAACCTGAGATGGTCGGAATCGGAACTGAACAGTTTGTTGCAGTGATGGCACAGTTGACTCAGGCTATAAATGGTGGTGGTATCCATGCACGAGATCAGCCAGATCAACCGTAGAGTAACATGTCAGTGGTGGAACATTTCATGAGGCAACATTCCCCATCATTCAGAGGATCATCTGACCCTATGCAAGCTGAAGGGTGGATTAAAGCACTGGAGAAAATTTTTGATGTCATGGGGTGTTCAGAACATTAAAAGGTTAGTCTTGCTGTTTACCGTTTTGAAGGTGAAGGTGATCAGTGGTGGTCGATGGTGAAAAATATAAGGGATAGTGATGATATTGCGGATCTTCACTGGGAAGAATTCAAAGGTATGTTTCTTGAGAAATATTTTCCTAAGGTGGTTCCTCTTAGGATGGAAAAACAGTTCCTAGAATTGAGGCAGGAGGATGATTCAGTGGCTGCTAATGAAGAAAAGTTCACTCGATTGGCAAGGTATGCTCCAAACTTCATACGAGATCTTGATAGTAAAATAAACCGTTTTTACTCAGGGTTAAAGCCAAAGTATCGAAGGGAATTAGCTTCTCGTGAGTTTAAAAGTTATGAAAAGCTTGTTTGATGTGCGGAGAAGGTAGAAATGGAGTTTTCCGATGATCAGGTGTTCTATGACAAACAACAAAATAAGAGGTCTAGTTGGCATGAAAAGGGGAAGAATTCATCAAAGAAGCAAGGAGGTAAGAAAACCAAATATCCATCCTATGAGAAGTGTGGTAAAATGGATCCTGGAGAATGTTTATCCAAGTCTGGTAAGTGCTTTCGGTGTGGTAAGTCTGGTCATATTGCTCGGAAGATGATCAAGCAGGAAATGAAAATCCAACAGTAAGATGTTATAAGTGCAATGAGATGGGTCACTATGCAAATGAGTGTCCGACAAAGAGCTTGAGTGATGGGAAGCAGTTAGACTACAAGCAGAAAGGGGTGGTGAAATCCTTTGCAACAACTTCAGCAGATGTTGGGCCATCAAATGAAGTGGTATCTGCTCCAGGGAGCTCAGTATTTTTCGAAGATTGACTTGAGGTCGGGGTACCATCAGTTGAAAGTAAAATAAGCAGACGTTCTGAAGACTGTGTTCCGTACTAGATATGGCCATTATGAATTTGTAGTTATTCCTTTTGGGTTAACCAATGCACCTGCTGTATTCATGGACCTTATGAATAAAATTTTCCATGAGTTCTTGGATAAGTTTGTGTTTGTGTTTTGAGGTTTGGGAAGAGGTTATGTGTGCTTTGTGATTCACAGTTGAAGAATGAGTTGTTATGTGAGGCTCATAGTTCCCCGTTTTTAGTTCATCCTGGCAGTACTAAGATGTACAGAGATCTGCGGGAGTATTACTGGTGGGATAGAATGAAAAGAGACATTGCTGATTTTACTGTGAAGTGTTTGACATGTCAACAGGTTAAAGCAGAGCAGCAGTTACCGAAAGGGATGCTTCAGCCTTTACCAGTGCCAGAGTGGAAATGGGAAAACATATCCATGGACTTTGTTGTGGGATTACCGAGGACATCTCGAGGTAATAATGCAATCTGGGTTATTGTTGATCGCTTGACCAAATCTGCTCATTTCCTTTCTATACGAGATACTTTCTCTCTAGATCAACTTTCCCGTTTGTATCTTAAAGAGATAGTCAGGTTACATGGAGTTCCTCTCTCCATTGTATCTGATCGTGATCCCAGGTTTACTTCTAACTTTTGGAAAGGCCTTCAAAAGTCGTTGGGTACTGAATTAAATTTTAGTACATATTTTCATCCTCAATCAGATGGGCAGTCAGAACGAACAATCCAGACATTGGAGGATATGCTACGAGCTTGTTCTATGGATTATCAGGGAAGTTGGGACCAACATCTTTCTTTGGTTGAGTTTTCTTATAATAACAGTTTTCATTACAGTATACAGATGGCACCATTTGAGGCATTATATGGGAAGCGGTGTCGAACTCCAGCATTTTGGAATGAAGTGGGTGAAAGGAAGCTGATGGGACCAAAATTCGTAGAAGAGATGGCAGAAAAAGATCAGTTGATTCAGAAGCACATAAGAACAGCTCAGAGCAGGCAGAAGAGTTATGCAGATAACCGGAGGAAGGATCTATCTTTCAAGGTAGGTGATCATGTTTTTCTCAAGGTTTCTCCTTGGAAAAGTGTGATGAGATTTGGTAAGAAAGGAAAGCTGAGTCCAAGGTTTATTGGACCATATGAATTCTGGAGAAAGTTGGATCAGTTGCATACCGGGTGGCTTTACCTCCGAGTTTATCTCAGGTACACAATGTTTTTCATGTTTCAATGTTGAGAAAGTATATTCCAGATCCATCTCATGTTTTGAGTCCAGAGGTAGTTTAGTTGAAAGAGAACCTATATTATGAAGAACAAACAGTCCAGATTCTTGACCACAGGGAGCAGGTGTTACGGAATAAGGAGATTCATCAGGTAAAGGTTTTGTGGAAAAACCATGTGATTGAAGAGGCAACGTGGGAATCTGAAAATGCTATGAGGGATAAATACCCCCACTTATTTTGATAAGTGAATAAAATTGCGAGGACGCAATTCCCAGAAGGGGGAAGGATGTAACATCCCAGGTAAATAAAGAATAAAGAATTTTCATATTTATTAATATTTACGAATTAAATATTAATTTTATTTTAAAGGGGTTGCTATGTTCGATAGCGTACCCGATACGCAACGATGAGTTTCTTTGAAACTTACGTAGCACACTAGTAATAAAATAATATTATTTTAAATGTTAGTTAACAAGTAGCCGTTATACTGGCGGGAATGGATAGAAATAACTAAAATATGATTAGATATGTTTTTAAATTTTTATACATTTACCCAATAAAAGATAAAGGCTTAAAATACTAAAAGTGTTCAACTTTAGGCATTTATACTCTAATTTTCACTAAAGGTTCACTTATCACCTTTTAATGGTGAACCGTCATTAAATATAGTTTTGATCGATCTTATAAATTCTATTGGACCAAATATAACTCTTCTTTAGAATCGGGTCATCAAAATTTACTTTCTGTAAATTTTTGGTACCTTTCTGATAAAGTTCATTTTTTTATGAATAGTGTAAAATGTTGTATTTTAATTCAAAAAATCTTTTTTAACCTAACTTATTTATATGATTAGATTATCTTTTGATTTGGTTTTTAAGTGAAATTAGAAAATATTTTTACCAGTTAATCCAATGGTGGTCATTGGAATCAATTTCACTTTGAAATTGGACTTAAACTGGTGTCAATCTTTTGATACTTATTGTTTCACAAAAACACGCTATTTGCTATGACAGCGGAAATTAATTATTAAATTAATTAATTTGACTTATATGTTTTGAATTTTGTAAAATATACTTCATTTTTGAATTCGGAATATCAAATATACCTTAGGGTGAATTTTTGGTAATTTTCTGAAAAACTTCAATTTTGATGAATAGTGAAACCACTAAGTGGTAATCAAGCAAACTGATTTTTCAGTTAAATGAAAGTTTACCACTAATGTGTATTGAATTTGAAAATCCGACATACATGGTTTTCCTTAAGAAGTAAAATGTGGTTCAATGAGATTATAATAATTTTTTGGTGAATAGTAACTTTTTTTCATTAATCGCGATTAGAGGTAATTAGTGTAGTTTAAGGTAAAAATGATATTATAAGAATGTGAAAACACCATGACACTTGTCCTACACCTATTGGGTGAGTCATGGACGACCAAGACAAGCCATGGGCCAACTTTGGGACCCCATGGAGCCACTTTAGTTGGAAAATGACAATAATATATTTTTATTTAATGTTAAAATTAAATTGACACAAACATGAGTTGTTTTACTAAAACAATTTGTAAGTAGGGTTACACAAGTCAAAAGTTTGATTATAAATAGTAATTGGAAAGATAAAAAGATTTCCTACATCATAGTAATTTTTTTATAATTTTTAGACATTAAATAAAATAAATTATTTATGACATAATAATGATGCAGCGATGACATCATTATTTGACGATTTAAATAAAATAGAAAGATAATGCAAAATCTATAAACTACACATGTCCAAAACTTATTGGATTAGTGGATTTCGAAGCCTTATCACCGTATCCACGATGTATATCAATGTGGGACCTTTTAAAACCGAAACACATTTTCAAATAAAGTAATAATTCTTTAATTTCCAAAAGTTCCCATCCTCTCCTCTTATAAAAGGCCCCCACCTCTACCCCATTTCACACACTTCTCAAGCCTTTGTCTCGGCCAAACCCTGACCAATTACTCTCTCCACATCCCTCTCCTCATCCTAGAGGATTCCCTTTGGGCAGAATCCTTTCAAAGGAAGCCTTTAGGCTCAAATCAAAAGGAGTTACACTTTTAAAGGTAATTCATTCTCTCTTGTTCATTTGTTTTATTTTGCTTCTCCAACCCTCTAAAATCTTTTTATTTACTTTTTTTGTAACAACACAAGTATCTTCAATATACTAGGATGTTGTTATAATATTTATTTGAGCTACACTCTCACACAACTACATCAAATGGTTAAAGAACATACGGTTTCCGTGGATGGCGAAATTCTTCCTCCCGAAACGATGATTGTTCAATACTCATTTAACACCTTCAAGGGTGGCCATTATGATGTCACTATTTTTATATATGATATATAATACATTTACGTTTTCTTTAAGCTTCTGTATTTTTCATTTTTGGCATACCTTTATGGTTTCCATTATGGGTAAACACGATATCTTCATTTAAGGAAGTGCGGACTACCGCCCCCTAAAAGTGATGTGATTCGTTAATGCCATATGTGGGACGTGTAAAGGATGTATTTAAAGTTATTATATAAGATGTTATACTGGAATTATAATATACCTCTATATCATTATTATTTCTTTCCATTAAAGTATGAGATAGAAATGAAAGAAGCGTTCATGCGTACGTACGGCTTACCGTCTCCATGAACGGTGCATTTCATTTCTTATCCCCAAAAGTAATGTACTATTAAAATTACATGTATATAATGTATATATATAATTAATGATATATCTAAGTGATGAATATAATTATGGAATTAAAATATACATACCTCTCATTTAGTTTAAATTCCATTAATATGACAAAGAAATGAAAGTAGCGTTCATGCGTACGTACGGCTTACCGTCTCCATGAACGGTGCATTTCATTTCTTACCTCTAAATGATTATGTAATCTTATAAATGCATGTATGTACTGGATATATATTACATATATGATATCTACATCATGAATACCATTCTGGATATAATTAACCTTTGACCAAATTAACAACATGTAAGTGTAAGAAGTCTATTTTTGACTTAAGAACCAAATATTGACAAAACTAACATTATTAACTTAAATAGTTACATAATGTTTATAACATGGCAATAAGTGATATAAAAAGAATAATGAAATTTAAAAAGGTTCTTAATCAAGTATAAATTAACTCAAGTTTATTATTCAGGACGTTAAAGAACGATCGAGTCAAGTCGGACCCAAGGTAAGGGACTTCGTCTTAATCTCCTTTCATTGAGGCATATTTCGTTTTATACACAACTTTATTTTATACGGTGTATAAACTCCTTTGACTTTTACTTTTATACGAAAGGAATATTTTTCTATGAAGCGTTTTACTAAATGACAAAAATGAATGTTTTTTTTAATGTACACGTTGACAACGACCTTTTCCGCCGCCGCGAGTATTATTTGGTCTTTGGCTTCCTCAACAAGCCGTAATGTTTTTAAAATAAAATAAATACCATATACTCTTTTATGTATTTTGGTATTGAAAATGGTTTTGATAAAGGATTCTATTATGTCAATATATTTATGATATATTGTGATTGAAATGTGGAAATGTTTTCATTCCTTTATATTGGTTTTATGTTTTATGATTTTATATTGGCACTTGGACATTTTAACGGGTGGTTACGTTATAAACCATATGACGGGTGGTGCCATGAATACCAGGACGGGTGGTTACATTATAACCTCCAATGCATTGGGTATGGAAGTCGGCCGTATGGCTATTCCATTAAGTATGTATGGAAATTGGCCGTATGGCTATTCCATTAAGTGATATGTGTGGAAGTCAACCGTATGGTTATTCCACTTAAGTATGTTTATGTCCCAAGTTACCATTATATATTCTATGTGTTCTTTATATGGGTTTTATGGTAATACTTTGGTTACAAAAAGGTAAGTAATGATACTTTATTCAGTGAAGAGTTTTTATTACTTCATAAAGGTGAAAAGTATTACTTTGATAAAGTATACATGGTTTACTTGTTGTTTTGATAAAATAACAATTTTCATTCTTTGTGTATCCCTTACTGAGCTTTTTGTGCTCACCCCAAGTTTTTTTGAAATTTTTTTCACAGGGCTTAATGTGGAATAGGGTCAAGGATGGGATCAAGGGAAAGTCATGCTTTATAAAACATGGAATTAGACAAGTTTCTTTTTAAGAGTTTTTTTATTTATTCTATGGAAACTTGGTAGAAGTGTCTACTTTGTAATCTTTTGAGATGTAATAGTTATGTTCTAATTCTCTAAAACTCTAAACCTGAAAAGATCCTCAACGTGAATTATTCATTTAATTCAATATTAATTAAGGTTTAAGGCACGGGGCCTTATATTTTGAGTAGGGAAGTCAATGGGGAAACCCAATTGAGTTTTATACTAACCCCTTCTTGGTAATATTGGTGATTTTTCATATTCGATCTTCAGGGACATCAGAAAACTAATGTATCACGTTTTTTAGCACCACTTTGTGATACGTAGCATGTTTGGTGATTGAAGAGATTAATTATTTTAAAGAATAGAGACATGGATCCTTGTGAGAGTCATTTATTGTTTATCCTATTTTTACATTGATTATTGTTTTGTCTTCCTATATTAAAATCTTTGATGTGTTTTTAAGGAATATTAATTTTTTGAGTTTCCTTTCAATTTTTATGCATCATATAAAGAGAATTTTGATTAATTTTTTTATTCAAAAATATTAAATCATCTCCCACTTATTTCGAAACACTTTAGAATTTAATTATAGCCTTTGGAATCTGGGGGCTGTATCCTATGTCCATTTAATGACTCATTGAACTATCAAGCCAATGATAATTAGCATGTCATTAAAAATAGAACATCGATTAGTGACTAACATCGAGGGAATAATAAACTCACATGTGAGAGGAATAACACTATTAGAGTAACATGCAGAAGAGATAGAAAATATATATAGACAATAAACCAATTATCAAACACACACATATATATATATATATATATATCATGGGGGTTAAATTACATCCAAACACACAGACACCAAAAAAAAGATCAGACATATATTTGTAAATAAATCCCAAGTGAAAATATGAATCCCCATCATGTAATATAACAATATATAAGGAAACTAGTGATCCCAATAAGGTAATTTTGATAGAGACCATGAATCCCTAATAGATATTGTAGAACAACAAGATATTAATATCTAGGTTGATCTCTAACCAACTCTGGCTAACCAAAATATATTATATATAAATATTGGGTGATAATTACCATGCACTTGGTAGGATACTCCATAGAACATCCCATGAAAAAGATAATGAATGAATGATAAACCATAGTGAGTAAAAGTTAAAAAAACTCATCACCAACATAGGAAAGATATTTTACTAGTATCTTCATTGTTGACTCTGTCCATGTATCATACAAAATATAGCATTTAATATACTAACAAATCATAAATGGTGCTTCTCTCCCACTTCCCCACTTGTATGTTGTTCTACCCAAATGTCACAGGTCTTGATATGTCATTATCAAAAATTGGCCAGCATAAAGACACATAAGCATGGATTCACAACATGAACCTCATTCATCACAAAATCACAACATCCCATCATTCACATATATATTAAGCATTAGTTTCTTGGGATCCACCACAACCCATACGACATGTATCACACATCATGTATTATACCTCATTACATTTAATCTCATAGACCATGCAACTACCTCAATACATGGTAGTCTATACATGTGATACATATAATAATAATTTAGACAATATATCTCTAAATACAATAGTGTGAAAAACAAAAATAAATAACATCAAGATACACACATATATATCGAAACTACCCTCAATGCATACTCTTGATTATAACTACCATGTGATGAGATAGGGGCCAGAGGGGGTAGTCGGCTATCGATCCTCCCACCAGATTTTTATGGAAAACCTCTTCCAAGTGTCTAATGTGTATTACTTTTTATAACCAACATGTGTGTTGTATCATATGAAATCATTAAATATAGATGATTTAGCATATCAAAAACCAAAACTATTTGTCTTACCTACTAATAGACTCAACTATATCTAATGTAGCTCAAACTCAAAAATTTCACTACTAAGACAAATTAACATATATGAAAACAATAATTTATTGAGATATATTATATTAATTATTTTATTTTTAAAATTTATATCCTTTAATAATTATTTTTCAATTAATTAACCATAAACATAATTTTAGTATTCATTATATTATTAATATGAGTGCACCACATTAAATCTAGAAATAATCCAAACTAAGCCCATGTTTTGTCGGTATTAACATCTTTTCACCCTTTTAATTTACTAAAAACAAACCATATGGGTTAGTAATTATTAATTCCTAATTATAACCATTATATTAACTAGTTACTCTAGAAAATACATCCTATTATTTAACAAATAGGACACAAAAAACCATCCACATCCAACTACCTCATGAAGTATGAAACATAATGTAGATAAAACAATCAACTCATCCATTGACCATTGGAAAAATTCATAAGAGGTAATAACATATCTTAGCATCTCATAGACATTTAATGCAAGATTCATCCTAATTTTTCATCTCTAGTTATATCCATGACACCAAAATTCATATCCAAATACATTTCACCATCACATGTGCCAAGTGCTACCACATCAATTAGGACTCCTCTCCCACATCACTCTAGTCATCCTTGGCTCAGTCATTACATGATAACAGCACATTAAGGGCTCCCATACCATATCACATCAACCATCCCAATAGAAAACATTAAAATATCACATCACAAAATCTTCATAAAAATATACAAGAATGGAAAAATATAATATATATAGGCCCAAAATAAGGAATTCATTCTTCACACAAAAGTGATATCTCACGGATCTAAACACAAGGAACTAGACCTTCTAAAGAATATGGAAAACTCATGGACTGATAATTATAATGATAAAACAACCAGTTTTTATTCAATCTTAAATTATCTGATTCATTAGTTGTATTTTCCATTTATGGAAGGAAAAGTTGACAATCTATATCAATCTATGAAATAATATAATTATCAAATAATTTATTATGATTTCAAAAAAAACCAATAGAAGAAGAATTCTAAATTTTCATTTATTTCATATCTATTATAAATCATGATAATTATTTAGGTAAATAAAACAATTACAATATCTCGTTTAATAACCAATTCAATTAAACATGCATTCCAACATCAATATGATCAACACCAAGTTACATGAAACACTGGATGACAAACATGACGCTTCACTAATAATTTATACTCCAATTAGTTGTCATTAAATTCCAAGTTTATTCACTTTAACAATTTTGACATTCTATTAATAGAATAAGAACATGGTGACAAATACTTTCCTAGATATAAACCTATCATTAAAATCATAAGGCTACCCGCTATGAAGCAACAAAAAAAACACTATATGGTATCAAAAATCCTTGTATTTTTATATCTAGTAAAACCATTAATTATTTAATTTCATTTTTATAAAAATGGAAAAACCATGGTAAAAGTTTTATTGCATATAAATAAAAAAAATAAAATAAATGAACCACCTACCACAATGGACTCAACATTCATTGTACAACAATGGTCTAACATTTCAGATCCTGATCAACTATCTCGTGAGGAAATAGTTATCTCCTAAAGTCACCATGCCAAAAACACATTTACAACAATGAAGTACCCTAATTGGAATAGTAGAGATCAAGATCCGTAGCATCATGAGATGAAAAAGGTGAAAATTGAATGATCCTTGAAAACCTATAGAAAATCCGTGAATAATGAACCTTGGATCATCATGAATCGAAAACAGAAGATAAAGATCAATCTCCATTTACGGGATTCCAAAAACCATGAAGAGGGTTATCTTGATTTCATGAAATTATAGAGGGATGTAGTGTTTGAACAAAAACATGATCACTATAGCTTTTATTAAATTTATTTCATAGGTAATTTACATGACAATGAAATATTATACATCAATTAAATGAACGGATTAATGTTATTCACAAAAAGAATCAAAAACATTATTTTGAATTTGAATAAACACAAACAGTGAAGAATTCTATGAAACAATATTAAAAACGTGTGACCTATGAATAAATAGGAAGAAACCATTGGATTCCATGAATTCCACATGTAGCCAACTATTTTTCTTTCAAATCCCTTCAAAATTAAACTACGCCTGCCGCAAATTCTAAAAGCATTGGGAACATGAAATGTGTCTATCTATATGGCTTTTGGACTATAAAATTTCCATGGTAAATAGAACCCTAATGATATAATTGATATAACTAAATAAAATTTATTAGTATTTTAAACATTGAAATTGTTCAGTGATTTGATGATAATGTGATTTAAGTCATCATCGATGAAATTTAATAAATCATATAATTTTTTTCATAGATTCAAAATTCTATGAGTTTATTTGATGAAAATAAAATCTGTTAATTTTTTGAATAATATATGGTTTCATGTGGGGTTAATATAATAGTTATAGATATCACCATTGGTATATACGTTTTAGGTTTCCATATGTTCAAAGGCATAATTACCCATTTTAATGTATTACATGATTATATTTTGAGATTATTTGAATGATTATTTATATTTTAGGATGAAAATATTTTAATGTTTAAATAACACATGGGTTATTATATAATCTATTATGTTATTTTAGATGATTGGATATGTTTCATCAAGATGGTTAAAAGGTGATTTATTGAAATTTTATTTTTATCCAAAAAAATTATAGTCAACCTAAGGATTACCTTTGATGTTAGTATCTAGATTTGATTCAAGACATTGTGGTGATTTCTTCTATAGTATAAGATTAACATTATGGTTATTGATATTTTTGGGGATGATTTATTATGTTTAGGAGTATGTAACCCATTGGTGTAATTTTTGGAAGAATGAAATTTTATTTAATGTATGAATTCACCATTAATGTTAAAATATTATTTAATATTGAGGATATTTAGGTAATTAGGGAAGTAGTGTTATTTATTTTTTGAATAATATTTGTTCAACATTTGGTGTTATTTTCAAAACATATAACTAAACTCTATTATTTCACTATATGAAATATTAAAAATAATTTATATTATATTATGTTATGCTAACCATTTTAGTTTTGGATATAATATAAACACAATAGGAATATAATTTTATCCTTTATTGGATTTTGTGATCTATTTTGAGTTTATTTTTGTGCTTCATTAAAGGAAAATACATCATTAATAGTCATCGTACAGAGAGATTGTAAGGTTCTGGTTATAATTTATTAAAGGATCAAATTAAAATTTTCAGATAAGTATAATTCTAGTTTTTCTTATCATTGAAGGTATTATAATCCCTACACAATAATTAATGGATATTGGACTAAAAATATTATCTTATTACCTTCATTTTTTGAAGAATTAATTGTCTTTTTACCGACCAAATATTAATGGATATGTCCAAGTTAACATTCTCTTGATTATGTTATCTATAACTATATATTAATCCTTTGTAGTTAGTTTTAGATCCCATTTTATTAATTTAAATTTTCTCCATAGGTATCTTATTTATAATCCTAGTTTTCTGTAATTACTAATGAACTTTAGATTTCCCATTTCATTATTAAGAAGATTTTTATGAACACTTTTTACAATGTCAGTTTTCTAAAATTCAATTTAAAATTTCTAAAATATAATTATCTATCACAAGTTCTTAATTAAGGGATGAAATATATTTAATTTGGGATAATTAAATGCCTCAATATTTTTAAATATCACTATAACTGATTGTTTAAATCAAACACAATGTTGATCTCAATCCAACCAAGAAATGTTACGATTTAAATATGATCCTAATAACACAATCATTGATTAGGAGGGTATGAAAAGGAATAACCATATTATGATATATATATATATATATATATATATTACAAACATACTCAATAAATATTTATTGATTAATCCTTTATAAATAAGCACACAATATTTTGTAATGCCATTTTATTATTCAAAAATACATGTTCTTCATAAATGGATATTTTTTATTTATGAGAATATATTAAAATCAAATTTATGATCATTTTGAAATATATTTGATAAAAAAAATTAAAATTTTAATCGTAATATTCAATTTATTTTATAGTTAATGTTTGAAATTTTTTATGAAAATGTTTGTTTTTCCAGCGAACAATGACAAATGCATATTTTATTAAAAATATTTTTTTTTTCAAGAGATTATAATGTATAAATTTTTTATAATGTGAAATAAATGTAAAAATAATAACTTAATATGATTATTTAACCCATTAAGTTAATTTAAATCAATTTCAATGTCTCATTATTTTTCAAAAAAATCTTAAAATTCATTTTTCTAAAAAATTGGTTTTATTTTTTTTTTGTTTTAATTTGAAATAAATTTCATAAAATTATTTAAATTGAATCATGAAAAATGGTTTAAATTTTTGGAATCAATTAGTAATATTATGGTAAATATATTCAATTCATTTATTATCATAATAAATAGTAATCATAGTAATTATATGTCACCACTATTAGTGAAAATTGTGTAATTATGGTAAAACTAATTTTCTAAAGAACTAAAAATCAACCAAACCAGATAATTAATCTAATTGGATTACAATAAACAATTTTCAATAGAATAAACATTGAACATATTACCTTTTTTCTATTATTCCTTTATTTTATCCTTCTAAATTATAAAGTCAATGAAAATGAAAAAAACTCCACATTTCCAATATTATTATCTAATTATAATATTAATGGTATAAATAAGTATTTTGTTTTGTTATAGATATAATATGTTTATTTATATTAATTATTTTAGAAGGGAACTTTTATATCTAATTTTGAATGATCAAATAATTACATTAAATTTTTGTGGAATGTTGAGAAATTATTCATTAAATTAATATAAAAACTAAATAAATATATTTAAAAAAATTAATATATTTTAATAGTTAATTTATATCAAGTTAAAATTAAATTATAGATAAAGATATAATTTTAGGAATTTGTTAAAGGATTGTTTCAATTTTTTTCTTTTTCTTTGTAAATATAACATCAAATTAATTAAAGAGTGTTCAAAATGACATTAATGGTTTTTTAAGAAAATAAGATCTTATTAAAGTATTTAAAAATCAAAAAAAATTAACTAGGATATACCAACAATGGTAAGTTATTGATTTCATTGATAAAAATGTTATGCATTTAGGAAGGAGATAATATAATTCCCTTGAACAAAATCCAATGTTGTCAATACATTGAATGCCTATTCGGGAAATCACCAAATATAATATGGTCCCTCAAAGACTCTTCCTCATAATCCCACAGTTAAGAAACCTTCACTAACTTTACAAAATACCATTACACAGTAATTTAGTAAAGGGAACATCTTCCTCCATACTATCCCATATCTAGATTCATTACTTACATTCCATTCATAACTCTCCATGAATCTCTAGAATCATACATGGAATCCCAGTTGAATTCTTATTTAATGCATCAGATATAACATTTCCATTGTATGTCATATATTAAATTGAAATATCATTATCATGAATGAATTTTATCCACTGAAACTAACACATGTTCATGTCATAATGGGAGAAGGCTTACAATGTGCTCTTTTTATGAGTAAAAACTATAAAACTCGAATCGATGTGGTAATTTCACAAAAATATCATACAAAAAACTATTTACACCAACTCCACACCATAGTTTTATTATTTTTTCTCATGAGGAAGTATCTATTTTACACCATAAGAAAAAACTGATATCTACTACATTAAAGCATAGCCAAATAAAATACATGAAGCATCATAGAAAACCTTAAACAACATCATTCTTCTTGGAAACAAATAACTAGAGCATAGACCATCATCTCCTTTAGTGACTAAAAAGAAACTCTATATTGGAAATTCTATAGCAACACATTATTATTTTGGGTTGATGATTCTAGAGAAGTCTCATCCCAAGATGAATCAGATATCAATCACATGTAATAGTCCTAAGAATCTTGGAAACAACACACATCTTACAATGTCTTATGTGTTTCACAAGACACAAACGCCTCTATCTTCAAATGATTGATATCTAATACCAACTATTTCGAAATGTTACCCATTAAGAAAACTTCATGACCCTATAAATCAAACATCAAAAACTTCCAATGATCTTCTCATATTGAAGATCTCCCAAAATGGAACGCAAATACTATGCATGGTCATCCTCTGATATAGAGTAAACAAAGATTTTGTTGATTAAAATAACCATGAACCAAACCAAGAACACTTATAACACATTTTTTATCAATTAAATGAAATGATATAGAAATAGTCACACCAAAAAAATTAAAATGAACACAAAATTCCCATGATGATAATAGAAAGTATTAATATGAATATCCTCATAATCCACCTGCATTTGATGATATCCCGACCCCAAATTGATCATTTAAACCCAACATGGTTCTTATAGCAGATCAAATAAACCATAATTATGTGGAAGATGCTATTGGTTATATATTTTCACTTGGTTCATATGATGATAATCTATAAAAATCCTTAAACTTTCATCAACCTTCTTTATAAACAAAACTAGTGCATCATAATGTGACAAAGATGTACAAACTAAACATCACTAAAATAGATCTTCAAGGGTTGTCTGAAACAGTTTTAATTCATATGTTTCTAATATATATAGATAAATCAATAATTAATATTTCATGACTTGACCCTTTCCTGGTATTGAGCTGTAACTACCCAAATCATTCCTCAATAGGTCAGGGGTAGATTTAATCGTTGAAGGAAAAACTAACTAGGTGAGGCATTTGCATATGAAATTATAAAAATGTAAACAAAAAAATCAATATAAAAGTTCATAGGTAAAGATAAAATGATTAAATACTATTATAAGGAAAATAAAATATTAATGGACTTCTATATGTTATAAATTTATAGTAGTATAATTTCCTAAGAAATGTGAAAAAATACACACCCATCTAGAAATGAGTCCCAACATTATAGAACACTAGAAAAAAATAGTTGAGAAATACTATATTTCAAATCCCATGATATGACCATAGTATGTAGTAAAAAAACCCATTATCCCATAGTTCATATGTAGTCATGGTCAACATATATGTCACACACATAAGAAAAAAATTTCCTGCAAAAACCATGGATGTGTGATTATAAACATTTCCAATATTATACCATGTAAATTGAGGGGGTTCATTAACAGATACAACAGAAGAAAAAGATATCATAGGAAAAAAAGGTTTATTGAAATAATGCAATAAATCATGTATGATTGAATGTAAGAACATCCAAAAAAATGGGACTTACATGGTGAGTAGTCTACTACTCATCAAGCCTTCACCTAGAATATATTTATAGTAGACTCATCCATCCATGATAATCTAGAAATAGAAAGCACATGTCCTACCATATGAATACTCACCTTTCTCCGAATGATAGTAACTAAATCCATGGAGGGACACATTAAAAGGATATATATATATATACGCATTCAAATAATCCCTAATAAGATATTAAAGGTATCTTCATCTCAAATCGCAACACAAGAAGAATAATAGATATGTGTTCCAAAATACTATAAAAATTCCCATCATCCCAAATGTGTTCCATTAAAAAAATTATAAGGGAACCATTTAGCACAAATTGATACTATTTGTCTTTGGTGGAACTGAATCACCTGAATGGTTATAGTTATGTCAAAAAAACACTTCTTAGTGGTCAAATAATCTCTAAAACATATTAGGCCATCACTACATCAAACCATATCTCTTCAGTGTGACCCATAATCGTGGGGCCACAAAATCAACCTTGATCACCCAAGCATTCTTATAATAGGAGGATACAACTCCAAATATTGATGGGAGACTCATTCCCCACCCCATAGTAGGGTTCCACATTGATAGTATTGGACACATGCATGGACCATCTATAGGGATCCACTCTATATGCCCATAGGTGGCCTATACCATGTGATGATAGAAGGGTTCCACTCATGGAGTCTCTATAGGACCCATGACCTATAGTGATGGAAGTGTTCCACTCTTAGGGTCGATAGATGATCCATGCCCAGCCCAACTAGAGGGGTCTAATCTGAATGACATCGAGGACCCATAACCAACCTAACATGAGGTTCCACCATGGATGTCATCATGGATCCATGCCCATCCTAGCTAGAGGGTTCCACTCAGGAGTCTACCTCTAGTGATCCTACCTCATAACTTCAAACATCAAGGTTTCCATAAAATTTTCTTTGCTAGGAACATTCTACATCATATCTTTAAAGTCACAACATGTATAACACTCTTGTACTAAATAAAAATACATATATAATAGTCTACTCACTAGGAAAAATCCATGTCCAAATGAATGAGATGCAAATCATATAAGTTATATCAATTGATCCAAGGGAGTACGTGTAGTGTGAGGGGACAAACAAATAGTGTGGGAACACTTTAGAGCATGTCTATATCCTTGACCAATACACGACTTCTTTTTTATCAGTAGTACATTCTGTGTTTTTTTACTACAAGGCGTGTCCTTGGTAACCCAGAATGGGGTCGTGTGATGCTCCTCATGTCACTATTCCAAAACTCGTATCCATGTAATTCAACACTGAATCCCGCATGGGTTGTCGCAAACCCAAATTATCCAACTAAGATAATGTACATGGCATTTTATTTTGATTTAAACACCATGTAACCCATATGTTTTCCCAAACTACCGCCACTACCACTGATTTAGGGGGGGCTCCACAACGTGTGTTCCTCCTACTACGCAACATGTAGTCTAAAATATTGCAGTAATTTGGATTTGAGCATTCCCACCTATATATTTTCATTCAGCTATAGATATCACCTATAATTGGATAGAAATATTCACATCTAGACTGGGATTTCCCTTATCATCCATTGTGCACTGAAAATTGACCACTAGAGGCCACAAGGGTTTTGTCATTTGTGTCTCCCACCATTGAACCATTTTATTTAAAAATCATGAATATTAAATAGTGGATCAGTCATCATATCCATGAAAAGAACCTAAATCTATTCTGTTTTCACAAATATATTCTCATTTATAAATTCTCCATGTATCTGGGGGTCCGATAGATCTTAATACATCCCAGCTGAGTAGAGTCAAGACCTTGAGGATTGAACCTGTGAGTAACATGAATTGTTGAGGGACAAAATAACCATGAATAAATTTGTAATCATATTTAGACACGTTTTCTGATCCAATTACCAATATCATATATTTCATATTAGAAAACAACAAATTAGAATTAAGGATTCCATACTTGATTGTAGTAGAGGCTACCATTGAGCCGCAGATCGAATAATAAATAATTTCCTCATTAATAATTTTTCCATGGGAATAAAAACACCAATTTATGATTATTTACTCTTTTTCTAATAGATCTTATATGAAGAACATTTTTTTCAGTGATTTCTATGGAGCTTATATGTTATCTGCATCCATATCTGATTAATTCTGAATATTTATTAGCATTCGTCTAAGGGGGGAGGAAGGTTCTCTCGATGGTGAATTGTAGAAATTATGATCCAACTCATGAATGGTTTTATAGGGTGATATGTTTAAAATTTATTCCATTTCAGTAAAAATATACAAATAAATTAAATTTTTAATTAATTAATTCTTCAAATAAACCTCCAACTAGAGAGTTCTCTATACATCACGTGGTGACTCATTTTAGGACACTCCTACGGTTAACGATACACTCTATAACAAAAAGTGTCATCATAATTGTGAAATGATCAACCATTTAAAAGTTATATTATCTTCTTTATGAATTTTCATGTGAACAATGAATGATATATTTAATATTTTTATAAGATTAATTTTGGGGGAACAGATCCTTAAAATCACACGCCATCCCAATAGCTAGCTCTGGAAATACATATAGGAATATTTAAAAGTATTACATTGAAAATGGGCCCCAAAATTATTACTCATTAAATATTATCATCTTGGAAAAAATACTAGGAAAAAACTATGTATATTTATCCTGCACTAGAATCTCCCACACCTAGGAAGTCCGCATCACGTTCCATTGGTTTTAATAAATGCAAACCAAATGTGTTGTTTGTCTATATTGTGACCTATCTTGGCGGTACTCAGTCACCACTAGTTTCTCCCCAATAGTGGATCCTTCATCAATGTCCAAACCTCCCCACACAATGATGTGTGTGGGGTCATGTAGGTATCCCCTCCACTATGACATGTAGTATACGTCATGCACCTGGTCCAACATTTGAGCTTGGTTGAGGTGGTAGGAAACCATTCCAACCCTATATATTCTCTCGAGTGGTTCTATGAACCTCAAGGATATCTTTCCTCCCTAAACAAAGTCCAATGCGCATATCAACAAGATATCCTCTAGAACCTGCATAGTGTGATCGGTCTTCCCAAATGTCTGGGGGTAAAAGGATGTACTCATCCTCGATTGGGTCTTGAATTCCTCATGAAAATCCTCAGCATTACCAGGATGCAAACTATGAATATTGATTTGAGATAATCATTGAGGGAACCACATGATGTAAAATGATCTCCCATACATATAACTACCACCAACTCTCCATTGAACTCTTCTCCTTGATAGAAAGAAAACATGTTGACATAATTAGTGGTTCATCAATCAACCAAATTTCATTATGGCTCTTCATTGTGCGCGGTAACCATATGAAAATTTCAATGGATATTATATCCCATTCCCACTATATGATGTCTTGGTAATGAAAAATATTTTCTGGAACCCATTGCTCATTTTTGAATTGTTGACAGGTCTAGAAGTAAGTGATGAACTCAGTTATACATCATCTTTTTCCAGACCACCAAAACAATTGCTGAATTTATTTTTATATCTTCCCCACACCACATTGTATTTCTAATGGAGATGTTTTGAATTCCCACATCACATCATACCTCATCATTATTGGAACCACCATTCTCCCCTAGAACAAAATGGAGTGATTCCCTCTTTTAGAATATCCATATGGTAAATTCCCTGTCGATATATTATCACGTAAGACCTCACAGTCGATGTCTCTAAGATAGAACGCACTCAAACACTAAAGGAGTATAGGATTAATCACTATATAATACATAAATTTTGTACCCCCTTCTTCGCGAGAGTCATATGTAGGAATCTAATTACTCTGAATCATCGTCCAGTAAGAGAGCCTGGGACGTTCTACTAATGGAATCTGCAAAATTGATTCACTTACATAGAGTATAGACTATATATAAGTTTTATTTATTAAGAAACTCGAATTAAATTCTTTACCTTGTGTTTAGATATCTCTGAGTGAAGATGTACCTAAGACTCAGGTGTTCTGAGAAAACCACAAAACACTCCCCCAGAATGTATTCAATCCACATCATTTTGGTGAAGACTAATGCTTCTAGCTCTATGTAGTGAGTCGTGTTGTTCTACTCATAGGGTCTCATCTGCCTTGACCCATAAATGATCACTATCTATTGTGGAATCCACACACAATTGATCCCAACTGCTGAGGCATTACAATATACTAAAAACTCCACACATTCCTATGGTAGTCTCAATGCTAGATCACTCATCAGCCTCTATATTAAATCCACAATGTAACTCTCACACTGCCCATTCTAGGATAAAAAATTCCCTTTCCATGCTAGGGAAGTCAAAGGGGTTCATATTCTTAGAGACTGTTATCTCAAATATCACGTAGTATGATTCCAATCCAAATAATATTTGCACCATTGACACATTATCTAGTGGATCCCATGCATGCACTCCTTCGATCTTCTCTTGATCCATGGATAAACCGTGTTCATAAATGACATTCCCGTGAAATTGAACCTCATGAATATAGAAATACCACTACTATAGATTTTCATAAAACTGGTGCTCTCAAACCAATTCAAGAACCGTTCTCAAGTTCTTTTCATGCTCCTCCCTGGATGGAGAGTATATGATTATGTTTTCGATGAAGACACTGATGAACTGGTCCATGTATGGAAGGAGTATTGAGTTCATCAAAGCCATAAACATGGAAGGGGTTTTTTTAAATCTGATTAGAATCTCTAGTAAATCATATTTTTCATATAGGCATCAAAAATACAACACTAGTTTATCATCTTTGTGATCCCACATTGGTTTGTAGCTGGACCTCAGAACGTTCTTCAAGAACCATATTATGCATTGAAACTATTCAAAGAGTACATTACTACATTGAAAGTGGTACTTATGCTTTAACATGGGCTAGTTCATGAGATGATAAACCACACAAATCTGTAATATCACATCCACCTATTCTAATGAATAGGACTGGACCTACCTAGGGGGACACACTTGGTATGATGAAACCATTTTCACAAAGGTCCTCCAACAAAAATTATTCTCCCATTGATATTTAGGTTACATATGATATTCCCTAGAAGATATCAAGGTCTTCCTAGGATTCAAGTCATTGAAAAACACCTTCTCTAACCTAAGAGGTAGTCCTGTAACATCATTAAGGAAGATATCAATAAAATATTCTATATCTAAAGGAACCCTGATTCATAAAGATCCCACTACTCAAAGGGATACACATTCTAAAAGTTAGGTCATAATATTCATCCTCGTAGTCAAAACATCAACATACCCATTCATGAGATCTCTCTCTCCAGAAAAGGAAAAACTCATCCCAACATAGAGTATGCATCTAACATCACTAAAATGACAATAAATCAAGGCTTAGACCATGGAAGGCCAATCCATACCCAATATGACATCATAGGGTTCTATCTAGAGGACTAAAAGGTGTCATATTAACATATCTCCTAAAAGTTATAGATCTCACAACCTACACATTAATGGTATAGAATAATCCTTCCTTATTCAAACCTAAAGACAAATTAATTGTGCTTGCACTACCACTGGGATATCAAGATCTTGAAATATATGTACAGAGAAAATGGAATGACTATAACATATGTATAATAATTTTTAAGAAATACTATAATAAACAATAATTGTACCATGAATCATCTCTTTCGCAATAGGATGAAAAACATCCAATACATGTACCTTTCCATATCCCAAATAGGCAGCTCTTTAAGGCAATCGTCGGCCCCGTAGTTGTGGTTGTGCAAGGTCCCCAAAACCTCATCCACCACCCATAGGTCCTCCTACTCCAATGATTACTCCTCATATAAAGGGACCACCCAATATGTGCCTGGTATATCATTGATCATTATGATTCTTCTTATATTGTGGTCTATCACCTATCGGCCTATGTGGTTCTACATATCAGGTTGGGTAGTCTCATGCAACATGACCACACCCGTCAAAAGCAGTGAACCTCCCCTATATGGGCTTCCCTAGTGCTCCATGCTTCAATTGACTAGAAGACAATGTCTAATTATGGAAGGACCTCATATGCCCAGATGCAAGTTCCTACTGTCCGGTAGCTATTGTAGATGACTCAATTCTCTGGTGAGCATTGCCAGCTCGAGCTATCAGGTATCCCTCTGACAGAAACCTCTCTATCACTAGTCCATGTTCCAACAATAACAACCCCAAAAAATATAAATTCAATTACACCATTCATATAATTATTTCATATATTCTAAATCACATTAAATCTCTTATAAATCACAATAAAGACATTATAAATTAATAATTAATGCAATAAGATGTATTTATAGAATTCAAGGGTCCAACACTATTGAAATAGTAACTTGAACTAAGGAACAGTATTAGGACCCTTATGATTAGTAAACCGGACAATTGAATAGTAGCCCCACCAATGAAATTATAAGTAAATGTTAGGCATCTAATAAATGAATTAATGGTATAATTATATCATAGTCTATTTAAATAAATGTTTTATAAATTATTAATTAATTGTTGGTATTTGTGTTATTCAAAAATAATTAATTATAATTTAATGATTAATTTACTAATTTAAAAGTTTATTTATTTTCATAAAATGTATTCATAAATTAATATTTCGATGTCTTATTATTTTAAGATAATTTTATGATACCTTGAGTAATTTTCTGAAGTGTTATAAATTCATTTATAAAATTAAAATATGTATTTTCCATGTCAATTTTGATTATAGTTTAGAATTAAAATAATCATATTTAAAAAAAATCATAAAATAGAGTTTATTTCTTATGTATACAGATAGAAAATTTTTCATGGTTAATTATGTGGATTTTTTAGGAATACATGATTTTTTTTTGAATATATAAATACAATAATTTATGGTATAAATACATTATAGGTTAAATACAATATTCAATGAGTCATGCATGATGTCATAACCATTGGTTCAAACCAAAATGATATAATTATTGTATTTTTACTCATAAATCAACTTCATTTCTTGTCTTAAAGAAAATAATAAACTAACTAAATAAATATTTAAAAAACACCCATATCCACCACTATAAATACCACCCTCACCCCCTATTCTCCTCACACCTCTCAAGCATTGATCCTTTTCCAAATTATACCCAATATACTCCCCAATACCCTCTTCCATGTCAAGGATCTCTTAGTATCATAAAAAATCTAAAACATATTATCTATGAAGGTTCTCAAGGAGGATAAATCCAAGAGGTATAATCCACTTCCTTTTAATGTTAATTACTTTTCAATTTCATCCCCTTTCTTATATTCTCCTAATCATACCTAACACAACTGGAATGATAAATATGTTATTTTTAATATAATTGAATTATAGATTTTTATTGGTATATCAATCATTAAACTCATCCCTCCCTCTCTTTTTATTTTAAAAATGAATTCATCTCTCGTGATATATCAATTTACCAACATCATGGACAATGCAATTTCATTTTCATTTAACTTTTTTATGGATGTAAAAAACCCATTAAATGGTTGAAAAAATATTATTTTTTTGTTAAAACATTTTTTATGATCTAGAACTATGTCTTATATATAATACTAAATGATAAGGAAAAATGAGTTATTTGTGATAAAAAAACACGCCAAAATTATCCTAAAAAATCATTATTAACTTTTATCTAATTATTCATCATAATTCTAGGTAAAATGATTTATTATAAGATATTTTAAAATTTTGGGAGTTTATTAATTACATATAATAATAATTCTATATATTTATCTTAATTTTACATTGATTTCCATTCATCAATACAAGTGAACCAGTCATGAAAAATCTGGAAACGAATGCCCTCGAACAAATAAATTAAACTATATAACTCATGAAAATCACATAAATGAACATAATAAAAAAAATAATGAGTAAAAATAATTAACATAATGTTTTGTATTTGTTAATTATTGAATCTAATGTGATTATATATGATATTAAACTGAATAAATCATTCAGAAACAAGGTATTGGGAATTTTCAAACCCAAGTCTCTTTGGGTTTTCCCTCTATCGCCCCATTTTTCATATGTATATTACATTAATATGTTTAAACATCACTCTTGTAACTTTTCTGGTATATAAATGCTTTATATTTGAGTTTTTACAAACAAACTAATTTTCAATATAACTCTTCTTAAAAAAACACATCGTTTACGTATCAAGATTTTTTTGTCTTCAATCAAGATTGATGATTATTATATAAAGTGTGTTATTAAATATTTCATTTGGGAACCCATTTTTTAGAAATATATTCTTATAAAATGGATCCCACTCCTTTAAATGGATTATTTTATGATGAATATTAATATATTTTCATTATGGAATACATGATAATTTAAGTATTGTGATGTGACGAGTGTGAACTAAATGATTAAGCACAATTTAAATGTTATAATGTGCTGGGTGAGCCTAGAATTATATATCACTCCAAATAATTGGGTAATTTTTTTAATATACTGATAAGAGTGAGATATTCATGAACGTTATGATATATTTGTCCACAAGTATGTGCGGTAGTTGGCCACTAAGTCATTATGTTTCATTTTTATGCTTTGTCACATTACATGCTTTCTAATAATGCATCATCACATGATTTTGATTCAATGTCTATGTTATGATGATAATGATTATGCTTACCCTATTTTATTTAGTTTTATGTTATTATCTATCCTCTTACTAGGATTGTATATTACTCTTTCTTTTAATTATATCCTCTTAATATTATTTGTAATACAGAGAATTTGTAGACCTCAAATAAGGTGGAGAATAAGGAATTAAATAAATGTTTTATGTATTGTTTGGTAACTGTCATGTATGGTCATAATTTTCCAAATACACTAAAACATTGGATCCAGGGTTTTAAAATATTTTATTTTGTTCATTTGAAAAATGATGTAATAATAATGTATGAAATGAAGGGTTGTTATAGTTGGTATAAGGGCACGATTTAGTTAATTTGGTAAATAGGATGATCTAACCATTGTGAAAAGATATAGTATGAGACTAAGTATAAGTAATCACCCATGAATATTTGTTTACAAAAATTCCAATCATAGGGATCCCATAAGATATTCATACATATTTAGTTTCCAAACGTGTTACGTTATTGATGACTTATTGACCTCTGTTTTGTGTTAACAATTTATATTTTCAAAAATGGTGGAAACTAGTAGGAACCAATACAATAATCTGTGCTAGGGACAATACTAAAATTGCCTAAATGACATCCTTAATTATTAGATAGGTAGGTTTAAAAATTTATTTGTTAAACATACCCAACTATTATTTGTTTATGAACAATATCAGGATAATTGTGGACCATTTTCCTTCACATAAGAGATATAAAATGGCTACCGAGTGTTTTATATAGAAATGACCACCAAAGTTTTGTGGATATTATAATCCACTTGTCATAAAATAATGGGTAATCAAAATGAAGAATATCTTTTATGTGATTCACTATTATGAGATAGAGAAGGTGACTATTTCTGTCTACCATTTTGATGGGTTGGCCAATCAATGGTGGTCATTGACAAAGAACACAAAGTTGAAGATTGAAATTTAAGGGATGGAGTTGGAAGACATTAATATAATGTTTCATAAACTATATTTTGATTAAAATCATCAAAAAAAGATGTATTGTGAATTTATAGATCTAATGAAAAAGGAATGTGAATATTTCATGGTCTAGGAATCGGATTTCATAGGTCCTTAATGGAATGCTTTAGGTTTTTGTATCAATAATTATAGAGAAATTGATAGATTATATACTATTTTAAAAACAAAAAAATTGAAATTATATTGGAATTCAAGAAATTGAGAGTTATGAATAAGTTGATCTATATTATTTCAATGAAGATATGGAGTTTGTAGAATGGTGTCATGGTTACAGTGATAAGAAATGAAATTTGTAGTTTCATGCCAAAGGACCTAATTATTAATGTGGAAGGAAAACCCAACCACCATAATTTCAATAATGATAGAATTATAATCATGGGGACTTCATTAATGGGAGAACGAAATTCTTCAAATGTGATAGAGAAAGCCACCATCCTCATGAATACCAAAAATACAAGAGTAAGTAGGAATATTTGGTGGTGTAATGTAGAGCACCACCCATGGTCTAATACTAATACTGTAGGGAGCAAAGTCCCTGTGAAAATAGTTCACTAAACATCGAATCCTTGAGGGTAATCAATGTCCATATCCACCAAACCCAAGGATCAAGAAAAGGATTATGCCATCACTAATAATTTATTTCATAAAGAAAACAATGTTTTAAAGTGTACACATCCTATTCACTAAGTAATGGAAAAGGTCTTATTGGATTCCTCTTCTACACATTCCATTATATTTTTCAATATTTTTATAAATATTTAATCAAATCCCAAATACCATGAAGTAGAGATATCATTAAAAAAAGGGATGAAATCGTTGTATTATAAGTATTGGACTATTATCTATTTAGAATATGACATAATATTCTTCTAGTTCATTTCATGATACTTCTGTTGGTGGAATTCAATGTTATAATGGGGATTTATTGCATCCCTTTATATTTAACTCAAATAAAATATCGTCAAAAGGAAATATTGTTCAATATACGGAACCACCCCATGCTCCACTATAAATGCAAGGATGATCAGAAATCTATGTTGGATAATCCTTCAATGGTGTGGTTATTTTTTTACTATAACGAAGTATACCTCACTAAAATGGTTGAGTCAAAGGAATGTCACAAACTTGGAGAAATTTCCATTGTGAGGGAATACTGTGTTATATTTTCTGAGGAGTTACTGAGAATTCCCATAGATAGTTAGATAGAGTTCTCAGTATAAATCATATACGAAGCTACGTGTATCTCAAAGTGTCCCTATATGATGGCTCCAATTGAACATGAGGAGTTGACGAATCAGTGAAAATAGAATTTGGAAAAGGTTATAAATGCCATAGTGCATCACCTTGCGGTGTTCCTGTACTCTTTTTTAGGAAGAAGGATGGATCAATGTAGATTTGTATCGATTATCTGGAAGACAACAATATCACCCTAAGGAACAAATGTCCTCTTCCAAGGATTTATGAATTTTTTGATCAGTTTTGAGGAGATTGGTACTTCTTATAGGTGGATCTTCATTCTATATGTCAACAACTAAATGTAATCATAGATGATATTTAGAAGACTCCTCTCTATAAAAGGAATGTGACCTACGTGTTTCTATTGATTCCATTCAAATTTATTAATGCCACTATAATCATATTCGATTTGATGGATATAGTCTTTATATATTACCTTTGATAAAAAATTATAACATTTATCAATTATATTCTCATATACTCCAATAAAAGGAATAACGTGAGAAATATATATGAATTGTGTTGGTGTCATTAAGGAAGGATACGTTGAATGTCATGTTTAGAAAGTATGACTTTTGGATGTATCATGTATCATTCTCAGGACATATGATTAATGTGACCGAATTTTTATAGACCCTTTAAAAAAAATTTGATTGAGGAATTCCCTTGACCATCTACTGTCAACGACACTAACAGATTTCGTGGCGTAGAATGGTACTATCAATTTTTTTGGAGAAATTTCTCATGATTTGAAATCCCACTTACCATGGTATCAAGAAAAGTGGTAAGGTATGTCCAGAAAAAAGAATGCGAGGAAAGATTCAAGGAGTTAATGAAAAATATGACCATTGCACATGTACTCACAGAACTATAACTAAGAAAGTTTTTAAAATATTCTATGATGTTCTAAAAAAATGATTGGGCTGTTTTCTCATAAAAACTGATTATTTGATAATCTATGCCCCCACGACAGTTGAAGATCCCTGAGCAAAACCACCTGAAACATTATATAGAGCTAGTAGCTATGAACATTCCCTGAAAATCTGGGAGCACTATCTCTATGATGAGAAGTGTGAAATATATACTGTGTATTATATCATAAAGTATATATTCCCAAAAAAAGAGTTCAACGTCCATCAAAAGATATTGTTAGAGCTAATCAAATACTAAAATTTCTCTATTCATTATTATCCTAGTAAGGGGAATAAGATAGTTGATGCTATTAGTAGAAAAGAACATGTTACTATATCCATGTTCCGAATTGAGAAATACCCTATCGTTAAGGATATGAAAATGACGGATTTGGAAATCAAAATGAAATGGAATACATCCTACCTTTCCCAAGTTATTTCCCACCAATCTATCCAAGAGAATGTCAAGGAGGCACAGGTGAATGATCTCGAGCTTCAATGTAATGTGAATGATGTAAATGAAGGGAAACTACAAAAGTTCCATATCAATTATGATGGTGTGATTCATTTTGGAATAAGGTTTGCGTGAATTCATCACCTCGGACAAATAAGGAGTTATGAGACAAGAAATATATCTCAACATTATATATTCATCCCTATAGTACCAAGATATACAATTATATTTGAGAATAATTTACATGTGACAAAATGAAGAAGGATATTTCATAGTATATCTCAAGGTACTTGATATGGGAACATGTTAAAATAATGTTACCGAAGTCAGAATTTATGAAATTATCATTTTATATACCCTTATCAAAATGGGATAATGTTACTATGGACTTTGTCATGGGTGTCCCAATTACATCCTAGGTAAATAATATGAAATCGGTTGGAGTGGGAAGACTCAGAAAGACACCCCACATAATCCTTATTCGAGAAGATCTCTTACTAGTACAAAATTAAAATATATATATAATGGAAGCGGTGAGACTACATGGGGTTCCAATATTGATTTTATATAAACGTGATGTCATGTTAATATCTAAATTTCGGGTTGTCTTCTACCTGCATTGATTACTGAATTAAATCTTAGCACTTCCTATCACTACAAAACTGACTGCCAATATGAATAAACTATTCAGATTCATGATGATATGCTAAGAGCCAGCACTTTAAAATTCTATGGTGTATGGGATTAGAATCTCCCATTGGTTTAGTTCTCATGCAAAAATAACATTCAGTCATGAAATAAGATGATTCTATATGGAGATGTGTATTTAATGTGATGTAGAACTTCAACATATTGGGATGAAGTTGGACAAAGAAAGCTACTTGGAAGATATCATGTAGAAGGGTAGATAATGATGGATCAATCCATCCAGAAAAATACCAATTATACTTAAATTAGAAAAATATATATTCTTAATACCTTTGAATGGATATAGTTTAAAATGATATAGATAATGTCTTCCATTGAATATCACCCTATAAGAGAGTCTTGTAGTTCAGAATTAAATGGAAGCTGAGCCTACAGTACATGGGCCGCATTGAGATCCTTGATCGTATTAGAGATATAGACAATCTTCATGAACTTCCACTGAATATTGATTATGTTCATGATGTGTTCTATGTATAATTCTTTAGTAACTACATACATGATCGATCAGTTTTACTGAATTTAGAGATGGTGCAGCTGGATGATGACCTCCCGTATTAGGAGTAACCAGAAATGATTTTGGACTGGGGAGATAGGGATATACTAAACAAGACAATCCACACTGTCTTCGTTTTTCAGGAACCATAATAATGAAAAAGAATAATGGGAACCATATAAGGTGGTGAAGGATAACACTTACCAGATTATATAAAACAAAATTTTGATGGAAAAATTTAAAATGGGCGATAAAATGTAATGACCCAAACAGTTATCCAAATCATTTATCCCCTCATGTAATTAATTAATATAGTATATATCACATAAAATAAATTATAGACCATAATGAAGCCTTTTTAAACAAATAATTAATGAAATAATAAATATTTCTAGATGTTAAGGATCCAATACCTATGAAATAGAATCATCACATTATGAATAATAATATGACCATTATAAATATTAAACTGGAAAAATAAATATTATCCTCACCCATGAATGTATAAGTAAAATTTAGTCATCTTATATATGAAATAATGATATAAATATATCATAGTGTAAGTATAGATATTTTTCAAATTTATTGGTGACGTGTCGTAATTATTGTAAGTTATAAATATATAATTACAATATTATGAATGAAAATTTAATGTAAAGGATAATTTATTTTCATAAAATATATTCATAAATAATTATTTTTATGTTTTATTCATTTAATGTAATTGTATGAGACTTTATGTAATTTTTAAATGTGTTATAAAATTAGTTATAATTTTTAAATCTGTATTTTAAAGTAAATGATGATTTTAATTAAAAAATAAATTACAGAGATTTATAAAATAATTTTCAAAAAATGGAGTTGTTTTTTTACTTTTACACATTTATGAATGGTTAGGTTGATGTATTTTTATTTTTATGAAATACATGAATTTTTTTAATATTAAAATACATTAATTTATGGTATAAAAACATTATAGGTAGAATACCCTATTCATTAAATCATGGATGATTTAAGAACCGTTTTGTGGAATTCACATGATATTATTACAATATTTAGTTTCAATAATAGACAATTATCCTTTACTTAAGAAAAATAATAATGTAATGAATTAAATAATGATAAAACACACCTATCTGACGCTCTAAATACCACAACTCACCCCCTCTTCTCCTCACACCTGTAAATCATTAATCCTTATAATAATTTCTACCAAACATCTCCCAACGTCCATATTCCATGTTTAATAGATAGTGGTCTCATAAAAAGTCCAAAACCATTTCCCCATTGAGCTTCTCAATTAGGATAAATCCAATATATAAAATCCTCTTTCTATTTGATTTAATTTATTATTAATTACTTTTCATTTATTCTATTATCCAAATTTATCATATTCAAATTGAATGATAACTCCAAAATGTATGATATAATACTATTCTATCATGTTAATGGAATATCCTTCATTAAACTCATCCCTCCCTTTATTTTATTTTAAAAATGAAATCATTGCATGTGATATGTAAATTTACTGACATCATGGATGATGAAAATTTATTTTACTTTAATACTTTATAAGATGTTAAGAAATAAATTAAATTGTAAAAATTATATTTTATTGTTTATTCTATAACCCTTTTTATTCTCTCAAACTACGTTATAAACATAATAATAAATAAAAATACAAAACAATTTATTTTTGATGAAACATCATCCAAAATATATATAAATTGATCATCATAAAATTTTATCTAATAATTCGTCCTCATTACATATAAAACAATTATTTTTAAGATAATTTATACTTTTTGTATCAATAGAAAAATATAATAAATATTAAATATATTTTTTCTCTTTTTACCAAAACATACATTCCTTTAAACAAGTAACCCAGTCATGAAAACCACGAAAATGAATTCTCCCAAACAAAGAAATTAAACTCTATAACTCATTCAGAAGACTAAAAATTATCTTAATAACCCAATAATGATTAAAAATAATGTATAGAAGAAGAATAGCCCCAACATGAGTCTTGTGAAATTCCTAGCTGTTGGGACTTGATCTGCACTACCCAAACTCGCCTCCATTGGACAAGGGTGGAAAAAAAAGATCCAATGGAAAAATAAAATGGTGATTCCTTCCACTAAACACTTTCACACACTCACACAATTAAATTAATGAAAAAATGTAGTGGGAAAGAATAAAATAAAAAAACGATATATATTAAACATAGCTTATATGAACCAGTAGGTAGTAATTAATTATTGTAGTTAAACTGAAAAATAATGTAAAAAAATGCATGCCCAACTAGAAATAATTCCCAATATGACACAAAAAGAGAAAAAAAAGTAAACGTATATGAGATCCAATCTCCTATATACCAAGATATGACCATTGTATGCGGTCCAAGAACCCACTATCTATAAGAACCAATGTTGTCACAGTCAACATGTGTATCGTATTCATAGGACATGACACAAGTGGGAAAATATGATGTAGGAGTGAGTATAAACATAGCATATAGGATTCCACAAAATATTTGGTAGAGCATTATGTGATATAATAAAAGATAATGATAACATATGACAAAGGTATAGTGAAGGATTAGAGTAAACTCAATAAGAGTGAATGCAAGATCATTCAAAAAATGGTCTAAATATTGTGAGAAGATGAACATCCTATGGAGACTTCACCACATATAGTAGGATATTACACTGATCAAACCACAATAATCTAGTCACTGATAGTCTATGGCATGCCCCACATGTATTTATCTCTCCCGAGTGGAGGGTAACTAAATAAAATTAGTGGATATGTTATATATATATATATATGTGTGTGTGTGTGTGTGTGTGTGTGTGTGTGTGTGTTCTTAGACAATGAATCCCAAGCAAGTGAGTAAGTGGATATCCATCTGATATCTTCAGACAAGAAGAATAATAGGCAATAGATCCAAAATCCAATCAATAATGCACAACATCCCACATGTCGTCCCTGAACAAACAGGTATAGTGACCTCATTCACAACACATTGATACTATCTGATTTAGGCCGCACTAACTCACCCGCATAGTTTTGGTCAAATCACAAAAATGTACCTTAGTGGGGAAATAATCTTTCTCATTATGAGACAAAAGATACATCAAAACTAGTCTCATAATTATGTCACATAGTTTTGGGGAGAAAATTTCTTTATAGAGGACCAATTCCAAAGTACAACATGAGTGTTCCACTCTAATTATAGATCGATGACCAATGCCCATCCCAGATGGACAGATCCACTCCAAAAGTAGAGGACTAAAGGTTTCCACTCAAGAATTATTCATAGGTCTCATTCCCTTTACCTATTGCAGAGTTCCACTAAAGGAGTTTGTAGAGGAACCATGCCATGTGCTGACATGAATGTTACACTATTGGTGTAGGTAGAGGACCCATGCCCAGCCGAACTAGTGTTTTCCATTATAAAATTCATCTAGGAACCATACACATCCCAACTGGAGGGTTCAAAATTGAAATATGTAGAGGACCCATGCCCAGTCCAGTTAGAGGGATCCACTCTGGAAGTCATAGAGGATGCATTTATAGATAGAATAATGGATCCCACAACCGCGTCTATCTCTGGTAATCCTACCTGAACACTACTCTCATTGGTGTCACCACATATGGTGATAATCTAGTAACATTCCACAATAAGTCTAGAAATCCAAAACTATGGGAACCATCAAATTTCAAATAAAAAAATACATAGGATAGGCTAAAAGATGGTCAAAATATGAGTCCAAATGAAGAAGATATGTAGCTTATATGTTTCCTCAATGGAACCAAGAGGGTAAATAGAATTTTAGGGGAATCATTTAGTGTATATCCCATCTTTACATCATGTTTATGTCCCTGTTAGGCACAAGGGTATCTATCCATAAAGTAGTGAAAGCCATGTAGGTGGACTACATGACATGTCCTTCGTAAATGGGACCAATTTTTTGTTATGCTCATCGTTTCTATGTACCAGAGCCCATTTTTTTGTACATTAACACTGAATCATGTTCATGTGTTATGAAAAATTGTTTTTCCAACCTAGATTGGGTACAAAACATTTTAGGGGGAGTTAATAACCATGTAACAATTAAATGTTCCCAAACCCTAGCTGCAACCATAGGTTGGGACGAAACCCCATGTGTTCTACCTAATACACATCGTGCAGTAAGGAATTTAACATAACTATTGATCTGCTTTTTCACATCTAGATCTGGTCAATCTGTAGTAGATATCACTGTGAATTGTTCCTAAATTGTCAGATCTTCCTGTGGATTGGGCTTGGCATCTATCATTATCTAGAAATCGGACACCAAAGGCCAGGAGGGTTTCGCTGTTCATTTCCCTCACTATTGCACCTCCGTCTATAAGGATACTTATTATATAACACCTAATTTTTCTTCCACACCGTGTAACAATCCATGTTATATGATAGGTTCATCAAACCAATTTCATTTCAACAAATCACTACAAATCAAGGGGTCTAATTGAGCTCGATTCCTCCCGTCAATGTTGATCTAGGACTGTGGGGTTTTGACCGTCGATGAACATGAAGAAAAAAGGGATAAAATAATTATAAAATAATGTTTAACCATCAGTGGCTTCCAATTATTGTCCATTGAATAATATTAGGTATTTTAGATTAAAAAAATTGTTTTTTAGTACTTGGGAACATGCATAGGCTAAAATAGAGTTGTAGATCAAATAATAACAAATGATATAATCAATCCTGAAATAAATATTATAAGAACAACAATTGATGATTCTAAACTCTATTTTGGATTGATCTCTGATGAAAAATGTGTTCATCAATGATTTGGAATGATTAGTTGTGTTCCTTGCATCCAAATCTTATCGATTCTAATGTTTTTCCATCGTAAGTCGAACGGTGGAGGAATGATCAATCGCCAGAGAATTCCAAAAATATGAGACAACATTGAAATGTTTTCCACATAAATATAATTATCATATTATCTAGTGCGTAGATGATAAAAAATAAAAAAATTAATGATTCATTAATTCATTAATCAGAGTACCAAATATCAAGGGGTGCGAATGTCCTGTGACAACTCATGTAATCTCACACCATGGGTAAACACCATGTTATGGACCCAACCATGGCCTCAGATTCCCAATACTATTAACTCATTAATAGTTATTCTATTTTCAATAAGTTGTTACATGTGTCGAATATAAAATATTTATAATATTTTTATAAGATTAATTCTGAGCACATGAGGCCTTACAATCACATGTCATCTCAACACCTAGTTCAATATATATATATATATATATATATATATATAATTTTCAAATTGTTATAAGACTAATGTGGGTCTCTATATGATATATTATTGGATATAGATCCATCCCAAAAATGATCTCCCATCAAGGGGGAATACTACAACCTCCTATGGAATGACAACAATTACTATTCCACAACCCTTTGAATCAACCACTACTGATCTTATGAAAAACTCAGATGAAACTCGTCCATCAAAGATGACAAGGGGTAACATGCCTCTGATCAATCTAAGTGTCTCTCCTGTGAACAAGAACATTTTTATCTCTATCATCTTAATAAAATCAATGATATTATATACTCAATACAACCAATAAATCTTAATGATGATGTTATATTGTCTTCTCCAAAAACATATGAAGTCTCCCCAAGGGATATTCATCCGTAAAACAATCCCATAGAACCTATATTCCATAAAATTCATCTCAAACATCAATTGGTGTAGTCAATTCCAAGGGTACAAGAATCCTCTATACCTCAAGTCACAAGTCATGGAAATGGTATGGTGATATAAATGAGTGAATTGGTATTCAACCAAAAAAATATAATCATATAGAAAATAAAAAATGGGCACCTATGACAATGTGTAACTCACCTTGTTCTGGAAACACTAATGCAAGAAGATATCCATAACCAGCTCCTTGAATTCTATGACATAACAGATGGTCACCTCCACGATTGTTCTTTGCTTTTCAAGGATAAGGATCATCATGATGATTTACCAATATTTCATTATCTCTTATTTCATAATCCCAAACTAGAAGACCCTAATGTCTCTTATTTAGAAAGATTTTCCTTAACAGTGGAACCTAAAGAAGAAGACATGGTTCTTGGGGATAGATCATAATGGTCAAGAGTCCTCCCCAATAGAAACCTCGTCCTCCTCATAAAGAAAGTCATTTAATCCCTTCTCAGAGGTTTGAGAGCCTCCATCACCAATGAAATTAGATGATGAGTGTTAGGACCTATGCTTGATTATCCAATACCTCTTCCATGCTATAAATTAGGAACCTCAGAATAGAACTCTACTTCACAATGAATCCTAACGACCCCCATCTTCTAAAAATAAATTTTTTTCCAACATCCTTCAATTGACCTCTTCACTATACCTCACATCTATATACATATTAATCTTTAATGGGTTGTCCTAGTTCTAGATATTTATATGAAAAGATTCCTCAAAATGACCCACCCTTGACACCTAATTTATAATCATGTCTAAATCATATCGCAGAAGGGTCCAAAAATCGATCATATACACTCACAAACTAAAAATCCATTGTGGATGAGTTAGTATATCATGGAAATCTGATTCCTTCACGATTGAAGATATAAAATATTCTAGGAACGCACATCGGATATTTTACCATGACACTGTTGACTTCTCATGATCCCTGAAGAACAT
The DNA here is from genome assembly GCA_963277665.1 of Viscum album. Classification (NCBI taxonomy): domain Eukaryota; kingdom Viridiplantae; phylum Streptophyta; class Magnoliopsida; order Santalales; family Viscaceae; genus Viscum; species Viscum album. Next base: position 356,779,861 of record OY728126.1, on the reverse strand, counting down.
CAATGATAAATTCCTTGCTAATCTACATACTGTAATCACATCTAATGAATCCCAGTTTTCATTCTGAGTATGTATCAAACTAAAAAATTTTTCAACATATTCTAACTATAATTCATTAATTTAATCATTAATGGAGCCTTCATACATCTAGATACATTATCTCTAAAACAATATAATATTTCTCCTCCATGTGTCATCATTTCAAATCTCAACATTACCAAAATATGCTTGCCACATCTAGATGAATATCTTCGATATGAAAATGAAAAGGACATCGAAATAAAGACAATCCTTTAAAAATAATAGAACAATAGAGAACCTTAACCAAGAATACATAATATTTAAAATTATTTAATTCTATTATTATCTTTTTTATGTTTTTAAACTATCATATCGTATACTGGTTTGAAACATAGGCATAAAAAAGAATGATGCATGATACTTTCCAAAGACTCTACCATGCAACTATTATCACCTAATTTAGTAGGTCCAATTAAAATAAATGATCGTTCATCATATCATAGGGGTCCTCAAACACCCATGTCTCAACTTGTCTCCCATGGTTTCATTGATTACTAAACTTTTCTAACACTATTGCATTAACATCCCATGCCACCTCACATCTTCTTAACACCAAAAATTATATTGTCCATAAACCTGAATTATTGATACCACTATCTCATGAACCCCAAATTATAATGAAATGAGGGGAGAAAGATGGTGGTTACTATATTCTCAACTCTAGAAGGACCCAAGTTGGAGATTAGAAACGAGGGTATAATAAACATACTTATTGAAGGCATCATCCACAATGAGAAACATATTGAATAGAGTGATAATATAGTTAAACCAACAACAAATCAATATATATTTATATATTAGGTTCTTGGGGGTTCATTTACATTCAAACACACACAAACACCATAGAAATTATCCGACATATATATATATAATCATATGAGAAAACATTAATGCCATTTGATACTATAAAAATTGAAAATAAAACTAGATGTTCTATAAAGGTAAATATGAGAGTGACCACGAAGCCAAAATAGATATTGTAAAAATAAAATCTATTAATATGTAACTTGATATCCAAACGTCATTGGCTGACATGAAATTTTTTTATATACACATTTGTTGATAATTATAATATACTTTGTATGATCCTCTATAGATCCTCATTTGCGAGAGATAACTAAATCATTACAATGAATATTGAACAAAAGTTGAAGTAAATAATAAATAAAAGAGGTATAATATTTCCCCAGAATTACCATGGAAAACTATCAACAGGTATTTTGTATAATATAAAATGTAACATAATAATGAAATATCAGGGGTACCTTGATCCCACATCCCAACATGGTTTATACACTCCACCAATGTCGCATGTCCTAATCCACCTTTATATGAATTTGTCTTGTATAAAGACACATGCGCAAGGAATCACAACATGCACCTCATTTATTACATCATCATATCATCCTATCATATATATACAAAGTAACCATACATTTTTAGAGATCCAAAAAAATCCTATATGACATCTATCATATATCAGGTGTTATACATTAATAAATTTTAACCCGAACACCACATATGTACCTCAACCCAACATCGTCTATATATTTCATAAATATTATAATCCATGGGATAATATTTCCTAGAATACATGTGTGTTAATAACCCCAATACACCATTTCCCGCTACACACATATATTTGGAAACTATCATCTATACATAACAATACATGTAATTAGATTATGTAGAGAGAAGGCCATATAGGGTAGTCAGCCACCCATCCTTCCACCAAACTATTGGTGATGAAAACCTCCTAGAGTCCACTAGGTATCAGTTTCCCAAACCGACATGCATAGCATTGTATATAAAAGCGTATAATATACTAGATTTAACACATCCCACAACTGAAAAATTGGAATTTACAAGTCATAAACTCAACTATATCTAATGTCACACTTACTCCCATATTCCACTAATACGACCACTTATCTTATATCCAAACAATCATTTAACGACCAATATATTGTTAATTAATTTCTTTTTTACATTTCCATCCATTAATTAATTATTTTTCCACTATTTATCCACTAACATCATTTTAGTAGTCAAAATTTTGTTATTAGAGTGTAGTCCATGCCACACAAATATAACGCAAACCTATTCGATGGTTTATGACGGTTATCATATTTTCAATATTCTCATTCCAACACAACCAACCATGTGGGTTAATAATAATTTATTCATTCTTAACATTATTCTATCAGATATTTACTATAGAAAAAAAATCCCACACTTTCAACAAAGGAAAACATGAAACCATACACATCCCACATCCTCAATTAGTGGGGAATGGATTTTAGAAAACACAATCACCTCATAAATTGACCATTAAAAAAATTCAAAAGCGAGCGTTAATATCATAGAATAAAATAATAATTTACTCCTAGATTCATCATTATCTATCATATCTGGAAACATCTCTAACACCAAAATGCATATCCCAATACATTTCACCATCATAGGATTCAATTTAGTCAATATCAAATAGGCATCCCCTCCCATATATAAACAACCATCCCTGGACTAGCCATTGCAATGTAACTTCATATTTGGGCCTCCCTTCCCCAAATCACACCATCCATCTTATGAACAAACATCAAAAGATCAAATCAATGAAGCATAAAAAAAGAAACAAGAATAACAAAAGTGAAGTTTAGTCCCTAAAACCGTGCATCCATCCTTCATACAGAATATATCTCTCACGACTCTAAAATCAATGCAATGTACCTTCTCAAGCTAAACGAAAACATAGTCCCTAAAAAATATCATTATCAAACAACTAATTTTTAGTTAATATTAAATTACATGATTCATTAGTCATAAGTTCCAACATTGGGAACCCATATGCATCAATATATTACAAAAAAGCAATGCAAAATTATGGTCTTAGAATTTATTCCAACCTCAAAAAACACAGAGAAGTACCATTATCCATTAAAATAACATTTATTATTAACATCATGAATTATCATACTTTAGTTTCATCTACTAATTTTATTATCTCTTAAAAGTACCAATTCAATTTAACATGCATACATTCATTATTTTTATCATCATCAATTTATTTCAAACAAATGATTACAAACATGCATCTAGTTTAATTATTTATATTCCAATTACATATCATTTAATTCCCAATTTATGTTCTTTAACAATTTCTCTATTATATTCTAAGAATAGAAACATGATAAAAAACACATACTATAGATATCACACTATCTAGAAAATCTTGTGGAAATCCATTATCATGGTAAAAATAGTCACCATTTGATATCTACATTTACTTTATTTTTTAATCATTTTAAATCACAATTATCTAATTTTAGATAAAAATAATTGATAAACAATACAAAATTTATGAATTCACATAACTATAAAATTAATACATTAATCCCTTAAATCAATGGCATCAATGTTCTTTTACAAGAACAATCCATCATTATGGATCCCAATCATATCTACCATAATGAAACTATGATCACCTAAATATTTTGAGGAAAAAATTAACTGACAACAATAAATAACACTAATTATAATGGTGCATATCATGTTCTATAGTTTGGTGAGAATAAAAATACGGAAAAGAGAACGATCCTGGTGAACCCTCTAGAATATGAAGGAAAAATTCACCATAGTTCACCATCAATTAAAAGATTGAAACCAATGATCAATTACTATTTAAGGGATTCTAAATTTTTTGATAAGATTTTGCTTCATCACCTATCATTATAGAGGGATGTGTGCTTTGAGAAAAATTGGATCCCTTCAAACCATTATAAAAATTATCTATATGGAATTAAAACGACATATAATGATAACACATTGTGTATATGGAGGGATTCATGTCTTAAAAAAAGCTTCCCCTCAGTACCCTTAACCTCGAATAAACCAACATCCTGAAGCATTTTCTGTGACAATAGTAAAAAAATTTGAACTAAGAGTACACATCGTGAAATATTTACACCCCTTGATTTATCCTTATATCTATATTTGTATCTTTAAAACCCTATAATACTTAATCGTAGCCTCCCATAAACACCCCAATATTTGGAAACTATAAAAGCCTCTATATATTCATATCAGGGTCCATAAAACAAATAATTTTTGTAAATTAAATGCTTAAAAGTGGATTTAAATCATTTAAGAATATTAATTTTTATTATTTTAACCTTGAAAGTGGTCATTGATTTGATTATTAGGTGATTTAGGTAGTCATTGATTAAATTAAATGAATTTTAGGTTTTATGGATTATATTAAACTGCATTTGATTTAATTTGGGGAATATAAATAATGTTATTTTTTAAATGTTTATACCTTTTCATGTTGGTTTTAATATGAGTTTTGGATATCACCATGGGTATATATGAATCAGGTTCTAATAAGTTCAAAGGATTATAAAACACATTTATGGTATTAAGGGATTAGATTTTGAGGTGATTTGATACATTTACTATATATTTTTTATGAATAAAATTAAAGGATTAAATTACATTTTGAGTTATTATATGACCTATTATGTTCTATTTGATAATGATATATATATATATATGATATTTTGTTGACATGAGAATCATTATAGAGGTGTTATTATCCATGATATTTATGTTCATGCTTAGGATTACCTTTTAGGTTGGCATCTACATTTTATTGACTATTTTATAGTTAATTCCACCCCATTAGAAGATTATCTTTTAGGTTAATGATATTTTTTGGGTTTATTCATTGGATTGGGGTATGCGTAACCCATTAGTGTAATATATGGAATAATGAAATTTAATTATAGTTATGTCACCAGATTTTGTGTAAAAATATTCTTTTATTTTATGGTTATTTTTGTAATTTTTTATGTAGAGTTATTTTTTTAATAATCTGTGTTTAATATTTGGTTTTATTATCGAATCATTGATCTAAACTTTATTATTTCACTATTTTATAGATTATAGATTTTTGATATTGTCTTCACTTATGTTAACCATCTTAGTTTGGAGTATAATATAAACCTAGGAGGTATATCTTTTTATACCTTTATAGATTATGTGATATGTTTTATGTTTATTTTTTCACTTTGGGCATGGAAAATACATCATTACCAATCATCATTTATAGAAATTATGAGATTATGGTGAAAATTGATTAAAGAATGAAATTATATTTTTAATATAATTTTCTTTCTTTATTTACGTATCGTACATGGTAATGAAATTTCTCCACTATGTTATAATAATATTTAAATTAAATATTTATCCCATTACCTTAATTTTTGGACAATCAATGGTGTTTTTACCTATGACATATATATTGTTATGTTATCGTTAAAATTATCTTTATTATGTTTTCTATCACCCAATATTAATCTTCATGTGTAATTTTTCTCTCACATGTCATTAATTTCACTTCCCACCAATGGTATCCAATATGAAATCCTAGAATTTTGTTATTTATAATGACTTATATATTTCACAATTATCTTTTTTTAAGAGGATATTTTCTGAAAAAAAAATTAAAATGTTGGTTTTCCAAAATCGAATTTAAAATTAATGACCCATGACTTTTTACAATAATATAAAAATTTAGGATGAAATTTATTTATGGTTTATGATTAAATTTCCCAATATTGTAAAATAATACTATGAATGATAGAGTATACAAAACACAATATTGATCTCAAATGAACCAAGAAATATTATTGTTTAAATATAATCGTTATAACCCATTCATTGATTTGGAGGGTATGACTAGAAATAAACATATTACGATATATATATATATATATATGATATAGTAAATAAATACTTACTGTTAAATCCTTGTTAAATAAGCACTTAATTTTTTGAAAATTCATTTTATTATTCAAAAATACATTCTCTTCAAAAATAGAATTTTTTTTGTGTTTGTGAAAATATATTAATATTTAATTTACAATTTTTTTAAAATATATTTGATAATGTTAACATTATTTTTTAAATCATAATTTACAAATTATTTTATATTTAATTGATCAGTTTTTTTAGAGATATAATTTTCACAAAACGAATAATGAAAAGAACATTATTTTATTGAAAATTTTATTTTTGTTTCATAAAATTACAATTTTCTTTTTTTATAATGAATAAAAAGAATAAAATTTATATTATATATATAATAAACCCATTATAATAATTTCAATCAAATTTATTGTAAAATATATTTGCAAAAAAATTACACAATAATTCTTATTTTGGAAAACTGTTTTTTTCGTTTTTTATTTTAATTTAGAAATAATTTGATCAAATTTGGGTAATTAAATCATGAAAAATTATTTCAATATTATTAATAATTACATTTAAATATGTTAAATATTTTCCATTTATTTATTTTTTGATTAAGAATAGTGACCATGGAATATTATTATTCCCACAATAAGGGTAAATTATTTAATTATGGTATAAAATAATGTGATAATGAATTAAAAATATAAGAAACACGTTATTGAATTTATTTGGATTTCTCTAAATAGTCAACATTATTTCAATATTAAAATATATTAACTTCTGTTTCAATTATATATAGAATTTAATGATTATAATTATAATTATATGGAAAAGGAAAAAAATCAAACTTTCTTCTTTTAATATCAATATTATATTATGATAAGGATAAATAAATGTAGTGTTTTTATAGATTTTAAATTGATTTATAAATTCTTATATTTGTCGTGGAAACTTATTTCAAATTTTTAGTGCCTAAATAATGACATTTAATATGTTTTCAAGGTCGAGAAATTATTTAATTACGTAAGAGAAAACTGAAATAAATGATTTAAAAAAAATATATAATATAATAGTTAATCAATATCAAGTTAAAATTATTTTTTCAGATAAATATAATATATTATTTCTATTTGAATTAATTAAATTAAAATTTTTTCCTTCTTTATATATTTATCATCAGAATAATTTTAGAGTGCTCAAAATGAAATAAATGGGTTTTTAATAATGTAATAGTATATAATAGAATTTAAAAAAATTTACTATTATATAGTGGGATTATATATGGTCCCTAATTTAATTCATTTCCCATTTATTCTAATTTTATTTTTTTATGGTAAAAGTATTGACGCATATATTTTTGAGATCAATAATACTATGATAATTTCTAAAGGGGTTTACAAATGTTAAAACATATTGATATGTGTGAAAACATTTCCAAACATGTAAAAATTTTATTGGGTTATTGAATTTAAAATTATCATAATATATGAATATAATTTTAATAATTTAGATTCATATTATCCTGAAAAATAATTTATATTTATTTAATACATTATGAAATTACATGAATACCCCTCCTCTCAGTTATAAAGAGACTCCCCTTCTTCCTTTCAATTACACCACATTGAGAAACCTAAGCAGACCAAACCCCGATGAATATCCTTTTATACTTCCATATATGTATTTTAGATGTTATTTTCCTCCCAAAATACCAACCCGATGTCCATTTATATGATATCTAATGGAAATATTCATAACAATAGGTGGTTATCATTGACAAGTCTTTCAAATTTATTTCAATTTCTATATCCTATAAATCGTTTCTACAAATCATAAAATAAAAAATAAAGAATAATAAATATATTTCAATGTTATTAGTATTATTCTATAACCAAATTACATATCTTTTCAATCCTATTAAAATAGAAAACATCGCTTCTGCATACGTGCCACTTACTCTCACCACGTAGTGGTGTAATTTTTTCATCAACATTTTTTAGATGATTAATTATTGAACTAGGGAATATAAATTATACTTATGTCATTATTAAAATTTAAATATTATGGATAAACAATCAATGTACCCTGAAAATAATAACTAAATTAAAACAAATAAGAAAATTAAGGCGTTATCACCGAGAATGTGATTTTAATAAATTATGGTTGATAAATGGGTGATAAATGGTTGCAAGTAAATAAATAATTTTATGATATGTTTATGGAATAAATTAATAATAAACCTATCTTCATTATATTGTTGATAAGAATATGTACAATGAAAATTTAGATATTAGGTAAAGGTTCTTTGTATCATTTTTTTCATTGATTCATATTTGATGTTATTCACTTATTTTTATTTATTAGGTGTATATATTGATTGTATGAAATGATATATCATGATTATACATTTTTTCCTGATATTAAATTTTTTAATATATGTTATTTATTTCCATGGTGTATGATACAGATGTTACATTAGGGGTAATGTATTTAGTCTAATTTTAATTCTTTTTCGAAATATTTTATAATATGCATTAAATTACATTTGGTGTTGTATAGACTACCAAACATAGTTAAAAAATGAATATATATTAAGTAATTATTAATTGTGATTCAATTAAATACACTCTTTAAATAGGAGTATTTAAATATAATTCACATTATTTGCCTTATAAATAAGTTATAATTTTTTTGTATCTATATAATTCAAAATTATTTTATGAAAATAATTTTTATATAGTAAATTGATCTATAAAATTTAGTTTTACTAATAATTGAACATTTAAATTGTTTGGAATAAATTTTTAATATTTTTTCCAAAAGGATTCAATTTCAACATTATTTTAAAATTCAAAAACAAAATTAATATAGACTATAACTTGTTAAAGGACCTTCCCATCACCGTAACCCTTTTACACTGATTAACATCATCAATCAAATTTTAATAGTTTTAAAATAAAAATTCATTAGGGATTTTAATTTTTTTGATTTTATATTCATTTAAAAAAATCCTAATATTTTATGAAAACGTGTATTTCTCGAGAATTGAATGTCATATTTAAGGTCGTATTAAATTTTTTATTATTAACATTATCTATAAAAATTTAATTTTTAAAGATCATTGAATTTTAGATTCAACATTAATGTAAATCAATGATATTATTATTTAAAAATATATATATATTATGCTTTATATATATTATTATCTGATATACTAGGTAAATATTGATATTCCATATTCTTTACTCCAATCAAATATTTGTTGATAATGAATATTTTTCAGGAATTCAATTGATTATTTTACATATGAGGAATGCATTAAACATGATGTCACACCCATGAATTAATTTAATGTAATTTTTAATTTAATTACAATTCTTGCATGGTTTTGAAGTTTTCCCTTTCATTTTTGTGGAAATGGTGGGTTTTCAAAATCTGGGCCCAACTGTGAGCTCATTTTCAAATTTAGAAATAAATTTTGTTTTATTTATTACTCCAGTTTTCAACATTATAAACATGTTACACTTCCCAATTTAAATTACCTATTATATTAAAACCACCGTATAAATTTGGATCCCACATGAATCCATAATAATGATGGATTTGTGTTTTGTATTAAGGTTTTGGGCGAGCCCATAAGTTCATTTTCTACTTTAAATTATTTTTTTATTGTTTCACTATCTCATTCATTTTTTACCATTTTCAGGTAATCCACCTCCCACACAAATAAAAAACGCTATGCTCACTCTCATGATCCATTTCACCACTTTAGAGCTCATTTGAATCACTGATTAGGTAGAACCTTTTCAGGGATTCTCAAATCATCTATATTTGAGAAGGTGATTTATGCTTTCATAAGGCTTTCAATTTTGACACAATATCCCACAATTTAATCCACACATAACCTACTAAGCATCATTCTAGCCTACCAATCTGTTTTGGTTTCTTGGAGATTCAACAATTGGTTTATTTGGGGTGATTTCTTCATGATTGTTCAATGTATGTGATTTAATCTTGGTTTCTTCCATTTTCCTTAGGGATTAATCCCTCTTTCATGTTGTTATAAAATTTCCTTATGATACTGTCTAAACCTAGGGTTTTATTTGTTTTATTATAGGTCAATTATTGTGTTCTATGGTTTTTTTTCACCCACTTGTGGTGCGGATGTGGTCCGGTTGATGTTTCACACCACGTTTTGAGGGTTTCGACTCAAAAAGGTATGTGATTCTCAGTTTATCCCTTTTATTATTAGTTAACATGATGTATTTACTCATTTTGTTTCTTCTTAATATGTTACGTGTGGTTCAAAAACTATTTATGATGGATTTCGAAAAGCGTTTAATTTTATAGTTGCATTTTAGTTTGAAATTGGGTGTTCTTCATTTGTAAATCTTTGGGTTTTATTTCGGTTTATTTTAAAACATATGAAATTTGTTTACAAAATCATATTTGGGCTAAAACTTCTTCTTTAGTAGGGTCTCAGTGTGCCATTGGAAATTAAAGAGGGTTTCTGAATGGGTGTTATCTGTAAAACCATTCCTCTTGAAAGTGTTTTATGAAAATAAGTGTGTTTCCATGTGCATCATTTGCGGTATTATTCGAGGTGATTTTATAATACTAGAGAGTGGTTTATTAAATCGTTATAAGTCTGCCAATTCTGTTATGGATTTAAATTGGTGTGAATTTTTCCTTTAAATATGATTTCGAAATGGGTTTCATGTTTAATGCTCAGGTATACTCCATATAAGTGTTTTATGAATGATTTGAATGATTTATGATTTATGTAAGAGGTCAAACCCTATAGGAAAACTATTTTGGATTTTGTATCTTTTTAAATCTCCCATTATAAATTTGAAAGGGGATTTCATGTTATGTTTATCTTTAGAGAAATGTTTTATTAAAATGTTTAATAGAATTCCTAAAATGTGATGGTGATGTTAATGTGGTGTTGGATTTTTTGTGTGATTGTGATGTGGAAAAATGATTTGGTTTATGAAAAGGGTATTATGTAATAGGTTAGTGGGATGTTATGTGTTTATTATCATCTTTGGAATGATTTTATAAAACTGTTAAAGGATGTGTTGAATTGTCAATGATATGAAAAATGTGTTGTTGGCTATTTTGTAGTGAGATGGATTTCAAAATAAATTTGAATAAAATACGGGATGTTGTTATTGTGTGATGTACATGTGGGATTTTTACTTAATGTGGGATGGGTAAGTGGTATATGAATGTGAATATTTTATATTATTACTTATTGAACTTTATTGAGAACAAGTGTGAAACCCAAGTATCTAGGTGGGTGGACGTGCACTTGTATGCTAGTGATCTCGTGGGGTTTGCCTCAGTTTCACACAACAATATTGAATAGTACAACAGTAACTAAACTATGATGTTGATTTCTATTAGATACCACTAGGTTATTGGTATGTTCCCTACTAGTGGATCATGCATGAGACATGATACTGTGATGGTTACTCTCTCCGAGATACAAGGTACCTCTGACCCACAACAAGCTAGTACCTAGGGGTTATTTCCAATTTTTTGTTCTCATTAAATGCTTTAGTCTTTCCGGCGGCATATGGTATGTTTTGGTGGAAATTTTAGTAGCATTGTAATTTTATTTATAGGTGATTATTCTTTAATATTTTTTATTTGAAAAATGTTTTAATTTCTAACGTTGCATCTTTTAGAAGTTATAACTAGCATTTCATATTTTTGAAAACTTCCCTGATTTTCATCATTGAATGTTTTTCACAAGGAATATCGTTTTGGTGTTATCCTATTGGGATTTACCTAACAACCTACTTACACATTTAGGTTTAAGTAGGATAGATGATTTTTTTTTGGTTTGGGTACCACTTCTGTGCCTCTAATTCAGGTTTTAGTGTTCCAACGTGATATGACATTGTGGAGACGGATTCAAGCCAGTGCCTCTTTCCATGTGGAGGATCATGGGATGTCAGTTATTTTTTTACATCTGTAATGTTATTTCATCATTGTTTTATGTTGTGTAATTATATTCTAAAATTTAATAAAATATGATATTGTTTGAAAAATCCATATATGTTTTATTGGATTCATTTGGTGATTTATGTTTATAAACACGGTTAAATCATTCCCAATTTTATGTTTATGATACCCGAGGACTTTTGAAAGCCTATGGGAATTGGGAACACCCTTTGGTCCTTGTTGTGGTCTGGTTTTGGTGCCAGTTTAGATGTTCATCATATTTAGTTCATGAAAAAATGTTTTCAAAGGAGGTTCAAACTCTTGGGTCATGTTATATGGGGAAGAGTCAGGATAATCTGGAGTTAGGACTGTTGGGAATTGAAATTCTGGTTATGGGTAGTGTTCCTACCCATCACAATCCATAATGGCATTTGAGTCGCCATAGGAAGTCAGGATTTGTCTGAGTCCTTTGGTTTTCTTGGTTTGATGATGATAAAGGGAAATGAAAAGAGTGTTGGGTTAATGGTCTCAGTGAGCTCGCAGGGCATGGAAATCCATGTGGCGTCAGGGATATTTACATAGATAACTCTCTATGATGGTGATGTGATTGGTGTATGGAAGCCAACCATATGTTTATGTCACCCACTTAAACTAGTTTCCTTTCACATTGTATTATGTTCTTTAGTTTCTATTTTATGGAAGTTTGGTTTTAAATAAAAATGACTTGGTTTTAAGAAGAATAATGTTTCTATGACATCATTTTCTAATAATGATGGAATGGTTTGATTTTTAAAATAGTTTAAATGACTTTTCCAAATTGTTTTTAAATTTGAAAATGGTGTGTTTACATCACTTTTGAAAGTAGGAAATTATGTTAATGTTGGTTTTGAAAAATTATTACCATAAGATTTTTCTAAACTATTGAAAGTTGTTTTAATTGGATGAGATGTTTTAAAATTGACGAATATGAGATGAATGTAATAATTCATTTGAATGATTGGTATTTTGATTTTCTGGATAGTGTTCATGAGAAAAAAGAACTATTTATTTATTGTTATGGTTTTGAAAAGTGGAAGGAATTTTAGTTTTTGACATTTTTATTTCTGTGAGTGAAGTCATTCATGGGTTTATATGGGATGATGGATAGTTAATGGAACAACTGGATGAGTTATGGGATGTATATATGGAGGGTTCTAGGTGTGGCACAGAAACATGCATTTGTGAGGGCCATGGGGTACCATTTGTGGATACTCTAACTGCTAAACCATTTGTGTTCAAAGAAATTTTTTAAAAAGAAAACATGAAATCTTTATGATTGGATTGAGATGTTCTATATTATGTATTTTTTTAAAAATTATGATATTTTGGGATGTTTTATGTCCAAGTATCTCTCTTGTTTGAACCGTGTTTTGGGTTTGTGTTTGGTCGGTATGTTGGGGTGAAGGGCTGGTTAGTGGTCTATTCTGATAAAAGTTTTGTAATCATTTGCAGTAGTTCCCCTCATGTGTTTTGTTCTTGTTTGTGGCATGTTTCCACCAATGTACCAGCATGGTTGGGTCCTTGGGTTATTTGGATGGATAAGGTAATTCCCTATTAACGGTTATTGCACGATTGAAGTGAAACCCGGATTGTTTCTCCATTGGAAAATCCACCATTTGTTCAATTTAAGGAATCCTTTTCTCGTGCTTCGGATATTGAGTTTACACCATTTCCATATTTATTTTTTGGACCCTATTTTTTCATGAGAGTTCTCTTGGATGTTTGAAATAGACCTTAGTTTCATATGTTCCCTGAATCATTGACAGTGGAAGTGGTATCAGGTTGTTATTGTGGATGAGTATCTTGATGTTGTCGAGGAAGGCCTCTTGGTCTTTTATAGTCTCTTCGAAGAAGGGTTTTATATTAAAGCACCATTGTGGGAAATCTGGTCATGTGTGGCTATTATGTCAACTTGATATAATTGTGTGTTGTTTGGATACATGGAATAAGGTCGCCTTCTATGTGTTATTTCTATCAGTTGCAATGGTCACATTCAGTGAAGCCTTGTGATGTCGTGTTCTCGTTGACTATAAGGGTTAAGGTTGTGCAATCCTCTGAGTGAATCTGAAATTTAGGTAGTATGTCTCTCATGGGAAAACTTTAAAATCCTCTATTTTAGAGGAATTTGATTATTTATTCCCATTCCTTCGGTTGTTTCTCACCCAAAGAAACAAGGTGTGAATTTTTTGTGCATCTTATAAGCCCTTGATTTAGTGAATTGGTGGGTTAGAGTAATGTTGGTTTTGGAATGTGTTGTGTCCTTGTGAACCCATCTAATAATAGGGTATAGATTTCATGGAATTGGGAGGAAAAGATTTTTTAGGAGTTTCCAAATCCTAACTATGAGTTCGAAGATGCTTCCTTCTTTTGAACTCCATCTATGGGTCCCAGAGAGAAGATGGTGCATAGTCTGGAGAAATCCCAATGCTGTTTAAAACCTTGTAAAAATTCCAATCATCATGTGAAAGATAGGGAATTGTTTAAACCTCTGATGTTTCCATCTTGATTTTTTTGTCCATGTTCGATGAAAATAGGTGGGAGGACCTCATGCCTATGTTATCTCAAATTGTTATTCTTTTCCCCTTTGGGGTCCATTGAGTTTTTGGAGTATTGTTGGGAGTTTGGGTAGACAGGTTTAGTGCACAGTTTTTATATGGATAGTATTAATCATGATCCAGAAAAACGTGCAAATATAAGCATCCACATGGTTAGCACCATGTTTCTCAAACTTTCATATTAACCATGAGGTTGTCCCAACTCTTTAAATTTTTGTTCTACCCATGCCGGCCCATTTTGGTTTGTTAAGATGTTTGGTTGTTATGGTGGGGTGACCCAACATGATTCTCATATATTTTCCTTTGAAATTATCAATGGAAATCTACCCCTTGTATCGGGGAGTCCGTTTGGGCCACCCCTGTTAGTGTCCTGATCCTTTATCGGGAAAATTTGAGTGGTCTCTTATAGTGGGGAGCTCATTTGTGTCTCCCCATACTTGTAATTTATATTGGTCCCTATTCCTGTATTGACTATAGGGAGTCATTATCATAGATATCTAAATACTTACATCTTCCTTGGTTAAACATTACGAGTGGAGAATGCCCAATGTTATGGTTAAATCAATGTAAGTGTAACCTTGGTCGTTGTTGTTGTCCGATTGAGTAAATTGATGGAATCCTATTTGTATAATTTTTATGGAGTTTCCTTTTGGGATAAAATCCAAATATATTTGATAATTTCCTAAATGGTTGATGTTTTGGTGGTGGTAGTATTCCTCCTTTGATTGATTAGTTGGAGTTATTTTTTCCTTTAGGTGGTGGGTGAAACATGGCAAAGGAGTCCATTTTGTCCTTTCGAATGGGATAGGATTTTCCCTTTAGCCTTGTTGTGGCTTTCCTATGGTGAAACGTTTTATGGTGGGGAGATTTTTTACACCCAAGACTTCTTTAAAAGTTTTTTTCCCTTAATTTCCATTATTTCTTGGTTTTAGAAGATTCCCATTCATTTTGGTGGAAATAGAGGATTTTCAAAATTTGGGCCATACTGTTAGAGCATTTTCAGTTTTGAAAATAATTTTTGGTTCTTTTATTACACCTTAAGTTTTCAACATTTTACACACATCCCACATACCAATGGGATTACTCTATTATATAAAAACCACCATAGCAATTTGGATCCCACAGGAACACATAATACTGATGGATTTGGGTTTTTTATTAAGGTTTGGGGCTAGCCTGTAATCCCATTTACTGCTTTAAAGTATTTTAATAAATTTTTAATTTATCATTCATTTTGTACTATGTTTTACTAATTCATTCTCCCAACCATAGACAAAAAACCTAGTATAACTATCATTATCTAGTTGGTCTCATTGGAGCTCATTTAGATCACGTATTAGAGGGAAAATTCGCAGGGTTTCTCAAATCGTCCACATTTGAGAAGGTAATTTAATACTATGATAATCCTTAAAATTTTAACTCTTTCTACCCCATTTCAATACCCACATAACCTACTAAGACCCCATCGAGCATAACCTTCTTCAATATTCCATAGGGTTTCCTCCCTCATTCGTGATGTTCTAAAATTGCAGAAGTTAGGGTTCGAACATAGGATTTGATTTGATGTCTGTTTAGTCAAATATTGTGGTTTAGGGTTCGTTTTAACCTACTTGTTGTGCATCCATGGTGTAGTTGATGTTTCACTCCATGTTTTGAGTGTTTCGACACAAAAAGGTAGGTGATTCCATGGGTAACCATTTTATGATGAGTTAGCTTATTGTATTTACACATTTTCATATTCCTAATAATTTTTTTTGTGTTAAATTTATTTATGATTTATTTGGATAAGATTTTAATTTTATAGTTTCATTTTAGCTTGAAATTGCATGTTTTTATGTGTAACTCTTGGGGTATTATTTAGGTGTATTTTATTACATATTAAATTGGTTTAATAAATATTTTTTTGGGCAGCCAATTCCACTATGGTAGGGTCTTGGTGTTTTTTAAGAACCCGAATCTTCGTTTCAGGTATGTTTTTCCTTTTTCTGGAGTTTTTAAGAAAAATGAACTTTTTGGAAATTTTTGAAGTACACGCCGTGTACTTTCGGAGTACATGTTGTGTACTCTTTTCTGACTCGAACCCATGTGATGGACATGCTTGGGCCACACACACGATGTGTAGTGGTGATGTGGAGGCCGATTTTGGTGGAGTATAGAAATGACATAGTACACGTCGTGTACTCTAAAAGTACACTCCATGTACTTTCTTTTCTTCACTAAATGAATAGGGGTCACGCCTAATGCACAGAAGTGTCTTCTTTTAGGTTCTGTTTGCTTGGGAGCACCTGTACGGCCAAATCATTGACGAGCTCCTTCCTCTTCATCCGTTCTCCGATTCGAGCACGGTCGATTGTGTTGGAATCACATCAGTGAGTTCTTCCTTCTACTTGAGCTCTGTTTTCTAATTCCTCTTCGTTTTTGAGTTATCGTGGGTTGAGAGTTTTGTGCATTTTCTCAGATCTACGACGTTATAAGGGGAATAAATCACCATGGTTCACGTATATCTATCTCCTAGGATCGAGGTAGGTGGTTTGTGCCTTTCTGTTGAAATCTGATTAGTATTTTTTGCAAATTCCACAAATTCCCTTGGGCGGGGAATTGTGGGTTTCCTGTTTTCCCCATGTTGTTTGCCATATTTTCTTGATTACTGTAGTAGGGGTTCATGCTTGTGTGTAGATTAAATTTTCTTTTGCTCAGGTTGCTTTTCCATGCTGGTTTTACCTTTCGGTTTTTCCAGTTTCCATGCCTAGTTGTAGGATAGTGGAACTGTTACATTGTATTTTTGTTGAGCCTTGGACTGATAGCCAAGTAGTTCTAGAGGTTTACATGGATGATGTACGCTCGCTGAGATTGTTTATTTCCACACAGAACTGTGAGTACCTAATGTAGCAGACCATAAGGAGAATTGACGTAAGAGCTTCTCCAGAGTGTCTTAAGTATGATGCGAGACCACATGGGGAATTGATGATGAGTTCTTCCTCGGAGATTTTGTAGTTCCTTGACGCGAGACACATGGGGAATGAGACGTTGAGTGCTTCCCCAGAGATCCTTTAGTACGATATGATACTATAGGGGGAATTGACGGTGAGTGCTTCCTCAGAGAGTCTATTCTTAGCTGAACCAGAGGGGTGAGACTGTGTGTGCCTCCTTGAGGGTTGCTAGTACTTTTATGGTGAACCATAGGGGTTGGGATGTGAGAGTTACCCAGATGGTTACCTATTTTTGTTCTTGTTGCTGTTGTAACTTGTGTACTTTATATGCTATAATTATGGATTGTAGCAGCTGTGTGGTTTCTGTTTTCTGCTTCCTTCACTTTTACATGCCTTGTATTCATTGACTGTTAGGAACTAATCTTTGGGTGATTGCCTACTGGGATTGTATCTCACAACCTGTTTGGGCCATGCTTTTGGGCCCAAACAGAATTTGTTATTGCATGAATAGATACGGGAAAGCACCCTTCTACTTTAGGTTCTTGGTTTCACTTGAGATGGTGATAATGGGAACGAGCTGAGGCTTGCGATGCTGAGGAGTTTACTTTATTTTTTATTGCACTTTGTTTTCCGTTGTACTTCAGAAAATTGGTTTGTTTACTATTTTCCATAGACATATGTGCCATGTTGCATCATTGTTATAATTATACATTGCATCTGCTATTCAGTTCAGTTGTTGTATGCTATTAATTGTTTCCGTTATTGTGATAGGTTGTTCTTCCGCTACATACTTTACCGAATGAGGGAATAGTTTTCCCACCGACTCACCAAGATCCTCGCTGCTAGTCGGTAGCCTCTGGCATTTGGGGAAACGCGCTTGCGGTCATGTGGTGATCCTGGAACGGGGCACCAGTGGAGGGGCTACGGATTCGAGTAGTTATAAAGTGGAATCAGAGGTGTTCTTTTCTCTTGAATTACTGTTTGGAGACATTATCCATGGATAGGATGGACTCGGTACTAGGTAATAAGATGTGCTCGAGAGTAGCTAACCCGTGTATAGGGAAAATCCATAGTACCTCGTTAATTGAAGTTTCTGGTTTTGAGGTTTTATGGTTGATCTGATTTCACCTATAGTGATTCACATGACTTCTGCTAATATTTTTTTGATATTTCGGTTCTATTTCTATTGCAACCCGATGAGATGAGGGTATGTCATCTCATGCATCATATATGCACTTGTAGAAATCACATGCTAAGCATTCTTTCCATTCCATCTAGGGTGCATTAGCAATTTCAGGCTGTTGTGATAGAATTTGTGTAGATTATGCATGTTGTTGTGATAAATGCTTGATAGATTCTCTTCTATTATTTTAGAAAACTGGTTGTGTCATTCTTTGCCTAAATGAACGCCAAATTTTGATTCTTGAGGTGTTATGGGCCCTCATTAATCGGATATTGGTGGATCATGATCCTTTTTTTCTCTTGTCTAGGACTATATGAGATTCCAAGCTTTGATTCTCCGGGAGTATGGGCCCTCATGGATCGAAATATGTCACCTCTTCACCATGTTTTCAGTTTTTCGGGGCATCTGTGCAGTTTCTGAGCTACTGCCCAAAAAAACCAAGAATACACATCGTGTACTTTTCGGATTCACGCCGTGTAGTTTTCAGGCCGTGCCATTGACCGTGTGAACAAAAACATGGTGTCGTTAGAGTAAAATTTGGAACACGCTGTGTATGGTAGGCACACACCGTGTAGTAATGAGTTGTGTACCCGGTCGTGTCACTAACAACACGGGTCAGGGCAGCACGGGTAGCACACGTCGTGTTGTAACGGAACACTCCGTGTAGTCCCTTCCAGGTACCCGGCCATGTCACGAACAACACGGGTTGGCTTGACCTTCTCTCATACACACCGTGTTGCTTTTGGAGCATGCCGTGTAGTCTTTCCAGGTACCCGGCTGTGTCACGAACAACACGGGACGGTGTCACCTTTCCTATACACGCCATGTTTGTTCGGAGCACACCATCTAAGGTTCAGCCGTGTAGACGGCCGTGTGTTTTACAACACGGGATGCCAATGCTTTGTCCAGTAAACGTCGTGTCCACAGGGAACACATCATGTAGTGTTAGTTTAATAAAACCGTGTGTGTTAGCCGTGTAAGGGACTTAGGTAGGGGAACTTTTTCAAGCACACACTGTGTGTGGAGTCAACATGACGTGTAGTTTGAGGTGTACACGACTTGTAGGTCATGAGTACATTCCCATGTCAGTGGCTTGAGAAGACACACTGTGTAGTTTTATTATACGTCGTGTAGTCGAGTTTTGTAAACTTTTGTTCTTTCCTTTCCCTATATCTGTTTTGTACTCTTCTGTTCTATGTACTTGTTTTATTGTTCTAAGGTGTTCTTTTGATCCTTCAGAGTAATACCTCTGAGACGTCCTCCGGTTGTACATCTGTCGCCAGGCAGTGATCAGACGCCAGATATAGATGATCGGGGACTTCCTTCCTATCCTCCAGTCGAGGCAGCCTTGGCACTAGCTGTCATTCCAGTTGCAGGTGCTCATGCACAGTTCATGGAAGGTTTTATGAGGATAGTGCAGACCTTCCAGGGAGCGCCACCTCCTACCACGACTATGACAGACCTGAAGTGGGTTTTTTAGTAGCAGCATCCTCCCACGTTCTCGGGGGAAGGAGGACCTCAGGATTCAGAGTCATGGATGGAATCCATACTGACTATCTTCGAGCATCTGGAGAAGCCTCCTGAGAGGCGGGTCATGCTTTCCACCTACATGCTCCGACACTCTGCCAAGAGGTGGTGGGATGTGATCTCATAGGCGGGTCAACAGCAGGTTATGGCTTGGGAGGAGTTTCAGCATGTCTTTTATGACTAATTCTACCTGGATACCCTAAGGGCCAATCGATCCCTAGAGTTGGTGAGCTTAGGGTAGTGTTCTCTTTCTATCATGGAGTGCTCCTATCGTTTCACCAAGCTGCAGCGTTCCACACCCCTTCAGGATTGGAGTGGGGTGTTCTTAGCAAGGAAGTTCGAGGATGGTCTCATGCGAGAAATCTACTCGCATGTGAATATCTTCCAGTTGAATTCCATCACATCCATCGTCAATCAGGCACTGATTCCGGAGCGCAATCCAAGAGACTACGGATATACGAGCCAGTGCGGTTCCGCTTCCAGAGCTAGTTTTCCGCTAGATGACAGAATGAAGCGTTGAAGGGAGTCTACACACGGTTATCCGTGGAAGCGAGATGATTCGTCAGGAAGCCATGTGGTATGCTGCCAGTGTGTCTGGTCATGGCACACAATGCCGCAATGCCAGAGAGACCCCATGTAGTGCCTATCTGGCAGCAATATGGGTCACCTTTAGTGTTTCTGCCAGGTTTTCTCACCAGAAGCTGGTGATCAGGGTTCTCCCATGACTCTTTGATCAGGAGAAGCGCCACCAGTCTCTCACCAGTCTGGGAACTTGAGTTCTTCCGGCCATTCGGGCCGACATGGAGGTCGAGGCCGTGGCGGTCAGCCACCAGTCCCTCAGCACCAGCAAGTTGGATCAACACATAGTGGTCAGCCAGGGGTGCAGGGCCACGGTGCAGGTCAATCCTACGCCATGGAGAAGACCTATCAGGAGTATGATACCGACCCTTATACAGTTCGAGGTACAATTTTAGTAGCCTCAAGTTTATCATCAACTCTTTTCGATACTGGTTCTACGCATAGCTTTATCTCTATTGCTATCGTGGAGAGCCTTGGACTCAGCATCTTTTCTTCGGCTGACTCGTTGACACTAGATCAACCGTTGGGGATGAGGAAATCTAGTGTACGTCAGTGTCGAGAGTGCCCTCTCGAGGTTGCAGGGTATCATTTCTTATGGGACCTGTATGTCCTAGATATGACAGGCTATGTTGTCATCCTCGGGATGGACTGGTTGGTTCCCTTCCAGGAAGTCGTCGTCTATTATCGATGTAGTGTGAGTTTCGTTTCACCAGCGATGGAATCTTTTCTTCATAGAGGAAAATGGGATGTTCAGGCTAGTCGGATAGGACTCGTGCATCATGGGCTAGGAAGGGTGAAAGCCCGGATTGCTAGTCCTTATCTGGATGATCAGGGGACTTCGCAGTTGGACATTCCTCCAGTGGTGGATCGTTTCAGGGATATCTTTCTAGAGAACTTTTCCAGTTTGCCTCCAGAGTGTGAGGTAGACTTTTTTATTGAGCATGTGCCAGGGGCATCACCGGTGTCCATTCCTCCTTATATGATGGATACACCTGAGTTGCAGGAGCTCGAGAAGTTTTTGGAAGAGTTTCGGGCAAAGGGTTTCATCCAACCCAGTACTTCTCCCTAGTTTTCACCTATCCAATTTGAGAAGAAGGTAGACAGTACCCTTCAGCTTTGTGTGGATTATCGGAAGCTAAACCTGTTGACGTCAAGAAATAATATCCCTTGTCGAGGATCGATGACCTGTTTGATTAGATTTGAGAAGCCCTGGTGTTCTTGATGATCGATTTGAGGTCTGGTTATCATCAGTTGTGTGTTAGACCATCAGATATACCTATGCCAGCCTTCACGAGAAGGTATGGTCTATACGAGTATACAGTCATGTCGTTCAGTCTCATGAACACGCCTGCTATTTTCATGGAACTAATGAACTGAGTGTTCTATCCTTACTTGGACTCCTTCATCGTGGTCTCTGTGGATGATATCTTGGTGTACTCTCACACTCGACACGACCATGCCACACATCTTGAGATCGTTCTGAGTACACTGAGAGAGCACCAACTTTATGCTTAACTCTAGAAGTGCCACTTCTGGAAAGATCAGATTCACATTTTGGGTCATGTCATCTCAGAGGCAGGAGTATCTGTGGACCCAGAGAAAGTGAGAGCTGTAGTTTCCTGGGAGCATCTGAAGAACATTTTTGAGTTATGAAGTTTTCTAGGGCTGGCTGGATACTACAAACTCTTCATTCAAGACTCTTCTCATCGGGCATCACCTTTCACAGGTCTGACCAAGAAGTGGGAGAAATACTTATGGTCATATTCTTGTGAGTCATCCTTTCAGGAGCTGAACGGGAGGTTGACGTCAGCACCGATACTGGTCTTTCCAGAGCCAGGCAAGAGCTACACTGTTTACTGTGATTCTTCAGGTATCATGCTGGGGGCTGTGATTATGCGTGATGATGGACTCGTTGCGTATGGGTCTTGGCAGTTAAGGCCACATGGGAGGAACTAATCAATGAACGATCGGGATTTGGCAGCTGTTTTTCATGCCTTACGTTGCTGGAGACACTATCTTATGGGAGAGAACTTTGTGGACTTCACTTACAACAAGAGTCTCAAGTATATCTTCATTCCGCGTGATCTGAATCTGAGGAAGCGTAGGCGGGTCGTGTATCTTCAGTCTTTTGATTTCAAGCTTGCCTATACGCCATGAAAGGGAAACGCATTGGCAGATGCGTTGAGCAGGAGAACTCAGGTTTAGGCTGTTCAAGAGGCTAGCAGTGAGTGGCGCCTGATGAATCTATTCTCTAAGATGCGTCTGGAGGTGCACGACAGATAGGGACAGACCTTCCTATCTTCTATAGATGTTACCTCAACACAACTTGATCAGGTACGGATGAGGCAGCTATCAGACTCAGAAGACTTAGTCTTTCAGAAGAGTGTTTCAGGATAGGACCCTCTTCCTGGATGGACAGTGAGCGAGGATGAGATCTTGCATTTCCAAGGATGTGTACAGGTCCAACAGACATACGCGAGGAGATGATGTGGGATTTTCATTCCTCTGTTTGGGCAGTTCATCCTGGAGTCACCAAGATGTATCGGGATCTTCATCACTAGTACTGGTGGCCTGGTATGAAGAAGTATGTTGCTGGTTTTTTCATGAGATGTTCTACATGTCAACAGGTGAAAGCTGAGCATCAACGACCAGCAGGACTTTTACAGTAGTTACCCATTGTGGAGTGGAAGTGGAATGATGTTGCGATGGACTTGGTGACCGGGTTGCCGAGATCGCCTCTGGGAAACGATATTGTTTGGGTTGTTGTCGACAGGATCATGAAGGTTGCCCACTTCTTGTCGATCAAGGAGACCTTCCGTGTCGATGACCTGAGACGACATTACATCTGAGAGATCATTCGTTTGTATGGAGTTCTACACTATATTGTTTCAGACAAGTATGCACACTCTACTTCTCTATTCTGGAAAGGACTTCAGAAGGAATTGGGTACACAGGTACTTTTAAGTATGACATACCATCTCCAGACTGATGGCCAGTCCGAGCGCACGATCCAGGTGCTTGAGGATATGCTTCAAGCTTGCATCCTAGACTTTGTCAGTTCTTGGGAGTAACATATTCCTATGGTGGAGTTCTCCTACAAAAATAGTTTCCAAGAGACCATTCTGACGGAACCATACAAGGCTTTGTATGGTAGGCCATGCTGATCACACTTATGCTGGCTGGAGGCAGGAGAGGTAGTCTTTCTGGGACCATGTCTTGTATAGGAGACTTCGGAGCAGATAGAGCTGATTTGGAAGTAGATGACTATAGAAAAGTCCCAAAAGAAGTCTTCTGCTGATCATCGGAGACTACCTCTTGAGTTCGAGGGTGGGGATCAGGTTTTCCTACGTGTCGCACCGAGGTTGGGACACAAAAGGATTCGGAGATAGGGTAAGATTTCACCACGATACGTTGGGCCATTTGAGGACTTCGAGAGACTGGGAATGGTCGCCTATCCATTGCAGCTACCTCAGAGGTACCGAGCCATGCACGACGTCTTCCACATCTCTCAGCTCCGACTCTACTTTTTAGACCTTTCGCATATATTTAAACCTGAGGAGGTTGAGCTTGAAGTGGATGCATCATCTAAACAGCATTCTATCGGGATTTTCGATCGCAGTACGAAGGTTCTCCATGGGTAGTATGTTCCTCTGGTGCGGGCTCTATGTCAGCACGGGCGAGTACAGGACAAGACTTGGGAAATGGAGGCTAATGTATGATCGTAGTGGCCATAGGTGTTCGTGGTTTCTTCAAATACACCACGTTAGGGAAATTTGGGGATGAATTTCATTAAGGGGGGAAGTTTGTAAGAACTCAGATCTTCGTTTCAGGTTTGTTTTTCCTTTTTTTGGAGTATTTACGAAAAATGAAATTTCTGGAAATTTTCGAAGTACACACCGTGTACTTTCTAATTACACATCGTGTACTCTTCTCTAGCTCATAGCTGTGTGCTGGCCATGCTTGGGCCAGACACACGGTGTGTAGGGGCGACGTGGAGGCCGATTTTGGCGGTGTAGGGAAAAGACCCAGTACACGCTGTGTACTCTAAAAGTATATGCCATGTAGTTTATTTTTTTCACTAAATGAACCAGGGTAGTGCCTGATGCACAGAAGCATCTTCTTTTAGGTTTCGTTCACCCGGGAGCAACCCATACGGCAAAATATTTGACGAGATCCTGCCACTTCATCTGTTCTCTGATTCGAGCACAGTCGATTGCGTTGGAATCCCAGCGGTGAGTTCTTCCTTCTGCTTGAGCATCGTTTTTTGATTCCTCTTCTTTTTTGAGTTATCTTGGGTTGAGAGTTATATGTGTTTTCTCATATCTACGATGTTCTAAGGGGAATCAATCGTCGTGGTTCAAGTATATCGATATCCTAGGATCGAGGTAGGTGGTTTGTGCATTTCTGTTGAAAGTAGATAAGTATTTTGTGAAAATTCTACAAATTCCCTTGGGCGTTGAATTCTGGGTTTCCTATTTTGGCCCTGCTGTTTTCCTTCTTTTCTTGATTTCTGTATTAGAGATTTATTCTTGTGAGTAGAGTAAATTGTCTTGTAATTAGGTTGTTTTTCCATGCATGTTTTACCTTTTGGCATTTTCCAATTGCCATACCTAGTTGAAGGATAGTGGAACGGTTTCATTGTATTATTGTTGAGCCTTATACTGATATCCAAGTAGATCTTGAGGTTTACTTGGATGATGTATGTGCGCCGATATTGTTTATTTCCACACAGGACTGTGAGTACCTAGTGTACCAGACCATTGGGTGAATTGACGTAAGGGCTTCTCCAGAGTGTCTTAAGTACGATGCGAGACCACAGGGGGAATTGATGATGAGTGATTCCTCAGAGAGTTTGTAGTTCTGCGACGCGGGCCACAGGGGGAAGGAGACGTTGAGTGCTTCCCCAGAGAGCCTTTAGTATGATACGAGACTATAGGGGGAATTGATGGTGAGTTCTTCCTCAGAGACTCTATTCATAGCTTAACCATATGGGTGAGAATGTGTGTGACTCTTAGAGGGTTCATAGTACTTGTAGGTTGAACCATATGGGTTGGGTTGTGAGATCTACCCAAAGGGTTACCTGTTTTCTTCTTGTTGCTGTTATTACTTTTGTACTTTATATGCTAGAATTATAGATTGTTGCTGCAGTGTGGTTTCTGTTTACTGCTTCCTGCACTTTTACATGCCTTATATTCATTGACTATTTGGAATAGATCTTTGGGTGATTGCCTACTTGTATTGTATCTCACACGCTGTTTGGGCCATGATTTTGGGAACAAGCATACATTGTTGTTGCAGGAATAGATAAGGTCAAGCACCCTTCAACTTTAAGTTCTTGATTGCCCTGGAGCTGGTGAGCATGGGACCGAGCTGAGGCCTGTGATGCTGAGGAGTTTACTTTGTTTTCTTTTGCACTTTGTTTTCAGTTGTACTTAATCACGTTGGTTTGTTTCCTATTTTCCATAGACATATTTTCCAAGTTGCATCATCATTATTATTATACATTGCTTCCACTATTTAGTTCAATTGTTGTATGATGTTTATTGTTTCTATTATTGTGATTGGTTGTTCTTCTGCTTTATAATTTACTGAATGAGGGCATAGTTTCCCCACTGACTCACCAAGGCCCTCGTTGCTAGTCGGTAGCCTTTTGAATTTGGGGAAATGCACTTGAGGTCATGTGGCGAACCAAGTACGGGGCACCAATGGAGGGGCTCCGGATTCAGGTCGTTACATGTTTCATTTGGTTTGAAAGAGGGTTTTTGATTGGGTTTTATGTTTAAAACCATGCCTCTTGAAAGTGTTTTATGAAAATGTGTCTGTTTTCATGTGTATCATTGGTGGTATTATTCGAGTTGATTTTATAATACTTGAGAGTGGTTTATTAAATATTTATAGGGATGAAAATTCGATTTTGGAATGTTATTGGGGTGATTGTTTCTTGTACAACAGTTTTGAAATGGGCTTTATGTTCAAAGCTTGGGTATACTCTTTAGAATTAATTTAATAAATATTTTAATTGTTTAATGATTTATGTAAGAGGTGAAACCATATTGGAAAAATATTTTGGATTGGGTATATTTTGAAATAGTTCATTTTAAATTTGAAAGGGGATGTCATGTGATGTGTATCCTCTTGGAAATGTTTTATGAAAATGATTGATGGGATTACTAAACATTGAAAGTGATGTGTACGTGATGTGCGCTTATTTTTGTGAGTGTGATGTGAAAAAGGATTTTTGTTATGAGAATGTTATAATGTAACAAGTGAGTGGGCTATTATGTGATGTTTATCATCCCTGGAATGATTTTACAAAATTGTTAAAGTATGTATTGAATAGTGAATGATATGAAAAGTGTGTTGTGGGCGATTTTGTTTTGAGTTGGATTTCAAAATAATTTCAAATAAAAAGGGGGATGATGTTCTTGTGTTATGTACATTTGGGATGTTTGGATGATGTGTCATGGGGAAGTTTTATTTGAATGGAAAATTATATTTCATGGCTTATTGAATTTCTTTGAACCCCAGAGTGAAACCAAAGTATATAGGTGGGTGGGCGTGTACTAGTATGCTAGTGAGCCTGTAGGGTTTTGCCTCAGTTTCACATAGAAGTATTGATAATCACAACACTATCTAAACTATGATGATTATTATTATTGGGGACCACTAGGTTATGGGTATGTTCCTTACATGTGTCTCATTCACGTGAATGAATATTATGATGGTTACTCTAACCAAGATACCTGTAACACCCCAAGATTATATGTGAAATATTCTTTTAATTTCATTAATGTATTTTGTTGTACGCTACACCAAAAGGAGCTTGCACAACATGCATCCTTGACTTGCCTTGTATTACATGCAATCACGACCTTCCTCGATAGCGTGTGTAGTACACAATAACGAGTTTCACTAAACAACAATATGATATTAAAATATTATTAAAACTAGCCGTTATGAATAGTAATAACCACTTTTTGAAATTTTGTAAATTTTATTTTTCAAAATGGACATCATTTTTGGATTCAGAGTATCAAATTTAGCCTAAGGTGAAATTTTGGTACTTTTCGGATAACTTTCATATTCTAATGAATAGTGAAAATTACTAAATTTTAATTAAAAACAACTTTTTTAATCGAAATAATTAATAGTGATAAATTATTAATTTGAGTGGTTTTAAAGTATATTTAGAATATATTTTTACAATTTAATAAAATGTTGGTCATTGGATGTAATTATACATTTAAACCAGACATAAACAAGTGTCAATCTTTTGATAGTTATGATCTCTTAAGAACACGATATTTGTTTTGACGACGGAATTAATTTTTAAATTAATTAATGCAACTGATATGATTTTAATTCGGTAAAATAGACATCATTTTTGAGTTCATAATATCAAATATATCTTAGGCCTAATTTTTGGTATTTTTCTGGAAACTTTCATTTTTTGATGAATAGTGAAACCACTAAGTGGTAGTTAAAAAAATGAATTTTTCATAAAACATTATTTTACCGCTTCTGTGAGTGGAATTTCAAAAATCTGAGAGACACGGTTGATTTTAGTAAGTAAAATGTGGTTCAATGAGATGAAAATAATTTTTGGTGAATAGTAACTTTTTACTTTTTTTTACCACGGTTAAAAGTAAATAGGGTAATTAAGGGTAAATATGTTATTATTATTACCCTAACACATGTCCTAATTCTATTGGATAAGTGTAGTTCGACCAAAAAAAACCTTAGGAATAAAATATGATCATTTAGGCCCACTTGGATTAGATTAGGACATTTATTATTAATTTATTTAAAGAAGGGTTAAAATAGTTAAAATCAAAGTTTAATAAGTAAATTATTTTTAATATAGGGTTATACATAAGATAAATTCGACTATAAATACTCATTAGAAAGATAAAAATATTTCCTACATAATGGTATTTTATTTTTAATTTTTAGACATTAAATTATTTAATTTATTTATGACACAATGATGATGCAGTAATTATCTTATTAATGAAATATTGACATAATTGATGTTTTAGATACCCAAATAAATGTAATTTGAGACTTTTTATGAATTCCAATAATTTTCTAGGTTAATATGACATGTTAGTATTGATTTAATTAACTTGTTTCGAACTAATAATTCTGTTATGATTTTCACAAAAATCAATTACTAAATTGTGTCAAAATTGACATAAAATAGTTTTTAAAACAAATATTATATTAGTAATTGTTATTTTATTCCTAAAAATCTAAGGTTCGGCCAAATGACTTAGATAAGGTTATATATGTTAATAATAAACAACTTGGGGTTCGTTTGGCTTCTTATAGTATGTTTATTAACCTTATAATATAAGAACACAAGAAGACATGGTAAAAGTAAAATTATTTAACTTAATGTTAAATCTAAATGATACGGTTAAAATAGGAACTTAAACTTGTCTAAATTCTATTGGATGAGAGGATTTAGATCCATCCCCACCTTAGCCTTGAAATAAATCAATTTGGAGCCATTTAAAACCGAACTTGACTTTATAATAAAATAATATTTTAAGTTATTCCAAAGGTGCCCCTCTCCTCCCTAATAAAAGGGAACCTCTTCCTTCTCCTCATCACACCAATTTGAGCATTCAAGTTCGGCCAAACCCTGCCAAAATATCTTCTCCACTTCCCTAGTATCATCCTAGTGGTCCTGGTATTCTTCAAAGACCATGCTTAGTTCTTTAAGTGGAGTTTAAGAAAAGGCGCGTCAAAAAGAGGTAAGATCCATTACCGATCTTTTTCAATTTCTTTCTTCTTAAACATCTTCTTATTTAGTTGTTTCATGATAAAGTAATAACATCAGTACTTATTATATACTGATATGTTATTATAAATATGAAACAACTCTAATTAACCTTCTACCAATCCTACGGAAAAAAGAAATCACCGCGCGTCCGTATGTACGAAATACCGTCTCCACACCGTGGTGTAATCTATTTTCTGCCACCACCTTAATTGGATGGGTATAATGGTGTAATGAGTAACTATATATGATTATTATAATGTTTTATTGATACTTAAATAGTATAAATACACTTCAACACAATTTCACAATCATGAGAACGATATCATCGCTCGTGCGTACGTACGGACTACCGTCTCCACGACGCGATGAGATTCATTCTCCACATTAACCATTAATGAATGATTATAAAGTATATATAATGAATAATAATGAAATATATGACATGTTAAATCTACTAGATTTATGTATATATATATATGTATGTCATCTACTAACTTCCATTCAAGACAATAAGGAAAGGAAAACAGCGTTAATGCGTACGTACGGACTACCGTCTCCATGAACGGTGTGTTTCATTTCATTTATCTATCTATTATATATATATACTGAATATATATGATATATAAATCATGTTTTATATTCTGTAAGTAAGTAAATCATGATATAAGTAATAATAATGTCAAGAACAACAAGTCCAAACACCTACGATAAATGAAACGATTTTACCCAAAACGCTTATTTAACATGGAATTTACAAAAGAACAGGTAATATAAATTCATAAGTGAACCATATATGATATCATAACAATTAATATGATTCTGTAATAAGTTAATGACATTATTTAAATCATTATACAGGAGGTTCGGATACGTACAAAGCATATCGGACATAAGGTAAGGGAAAATATCACAATCTCATTTTTATCTGAGATTTCTTATACTTTGGTATTTATTGGGGTGTATTTTATCATCCACATCCATGTTTCCTCAATATGTAATATTATTTCCATCCACCTACAATTTTCTATATCCAATTTTACCCTTAGGTGAGTTTTTAGTAAAGGATATGAAAGGAATCTTTTGTCGTTTTTCGTACGAGGTACTTTTTGACTTTTCCGACAAAAGTACGAGAAGAATGTTTTTTTTAACTTATACGGCATGAATGGATTTTTAAAACATTATTTCCAAGAAGATTCCTTTAAAAGTTTTCATGTTTATTTTTAATGAAATTCTTTTAGTTTAGAATTGAATGACATGTTAAGAAAGGAAAAGTGTTTTTGAAGTAGAAAGGATATTTTCCTCAAGAATGGAGTTCAAGTGTTTTATCAAAATTATTTTCCATCTAAGATAGTAAAAGGGTTCTATTTTTATCCCTATTATTACATTGATTTGATTATGTTCGCATGGAATTATTTTTATGAATATTTTTATCTTATATGAATTGTTTTATGATGTCATGATGTTTAAGATTCCCATTTTTATTACATGGGTTATGAAATGATGTATGATTTATGATTTTGTGGAATACATAAGAATGGTATCATTATGAGAAGGGTGGGACCTATATCTCCCTCCAATTCATTGGGTAAAGATTTTATATCTCATGAGATAGACATGGCTGGAATGGTAGGTTATACCAGTTCAGTGAAACATGACTCAAACGAGGGTGACTCAGTTCAGAAATGGACTTTGTCCACTAAGATAGTCTTGGAAATGAGTCTTGACTAATAAGAAATGATTCTCTATGATTATGTATGTATGACACAAGGTTTCATGTTTTAAGTTATGATTTCTGGGATTTCATTTTACTACTATGATTTATCCCATGTTATGAAATTATGCTCTCTTTTGAAGGTTAAGATTTCCAAATTGTTATGTTCTTATGATTATGATGTGATTGATATTTCTTTTGTTTAACCTTACGGAGCATTTGAGGTCACCCTTTTATGTTTTCTTTTCACCAGGATATAAAGAAAGGTTATATGTATAAAAAAAGGAAGATCTTTATGGGAGATGTTGAAGATCTTTCACCACGATTAGAAGATTATATTCCGAGTTTCCGAAGACACTAAACTATTACGATCCTTGTGTGTATGTTTTTGTTATGTACTAAGTATTCCGCAAAAGTAATGTAATGTCCATGTACGTCAAGCTTCGGGTCTCTACAGTTGGTATCATAGGAAAGGTTTAGTCAACCTTTGGAAACTAGGATGTGAGAACGTTAGTGAGATCCCTAGAGATATTTCTAAGGTATGTCTAGGGATGTCTCTAAGGATAAGTATACGTATAGGATATAGTACTAGAACTACGGTAAAGATCTTAGAATTTAACATAAGATGTTAGATATTAAGGGTACTCCCCCTTTATTATGTTGTTTTCCCTAGCATGATTTTCTCATCTCACACTATTTTTTTGGGTTTTAGACGATGGCTGGAACCCGAAGAAACCGTGTTGATCAATGTAATGTACAATGCAATGATTGTCCTCTTGAACAAACAAATGTTATTGGAGATGGAGTAAAAAATCTTATTGCTATACTTACACAAGCTATGAATCATTCTGGACTTCCAAATGAGCAGAGAAGGGAACAATATTCTATTGAGTCCTTCATGAGGCAACGCCCACCTTCTTTCAGTGGGTCTTCCGATCCACTTGTTGTTGAACAATGGATCAGTACAACTGAAAAGATATTTCCAGTTCTTCAATGTTCTGAACATGATAAAGTCATCTTAGCAGTATATCGTTTGGAAGGTGAAGCTGATAAATGGTGGAATCTTATCAAAAATACGAGGCCAAGAGATGAAATTGAGTCCATGGAATGGGACGAGTTCAAGAACTTGTTTTTTAGTAAGTACTTCCCTCATATTCTTTGAATAAAGATGGAAAAGGAATTTATTGAGCTGAAGCAGAAGGATGATGAATCTGTTGGTATATATGAAGCGAATTTTACAAGACTTGCAAGGTATGCATCTGGCATTATCATCCAACCTGAAAGTAAAGTTGATCTATTTTTCAGTGGCTTAAAACCAAGTCTTAGAAGAGCATTAGCTATAAGAGACTTCAGTAGCTATGAAGAAATTGTGCGTTGTGCTATCAAGGTAGAAATGGAAGTTGGTGTTAGATATTCATCTCATGGTTTTGACAAGAAACGAAAGATGGAGTTCAAGGAGAAATCTCAGAATAATGGTGAAAAGAAGATGAAAGTTTCCTTATGCACAGAGTGTGGAAAGAAGCATGGTGGAGATTGTCTTAAAGGGACTAGAAATTGTTTTAAGTGTGGAAAATAAGGTCATCGAGCAGCCGAGTGTCGAAGTAATGGAAAAAGGGTTTCTAATGATGTGAATAAAGCAATCACTGCAGAGAACGCACCACCAACACTTAAATGATTCAAGTGCAAGGAAATGGGGCATTATGCTAATAAATGCCCTAATCCAAGGGTTAGTGATGATCGACATGAGCAACCAATTAAGGCAAATGACAAAGGGAAGTCACATGCGATCACTATTGGTGATGTTGAATATGACAACGATGTGGTGGAATGATTAAGTGTTTATGTAATGGGATTTCAAAATAGTATCATGGAATCTCATTTATGGTATTGTGGAATTTTGGAATATCTATGTATTGGTTTTCAATAATTATATGATACTGGTAACCAGGGAAAAAAATGATTGAAATATTTTTGGAAAGTAGATGATATGCGCATAATGAAGGGACACGAAGATAATGAGATGTTTGATTGTATTCATGAGCTCATGATTGATATAAGGACTATGTATATAGAATTTTGAGGATTTAGGTATGTGGAAAGAGTTATCTTTTGACAACACTCATGTTTTCACTAAGATTTAATGGGTATTCATTTTTCAAGAGATTACATGATTATGGTATTCACATGACTGGAATGTGACGAACAAGATATATGAGGGATAAATGATGGCATTCACGTGATCATTTTCTCTATACTATGAGCTTGGACCAAAGTATTTTAGATAAGCCTAAAGATTGGAATGGATTATGTTGGACATAAGTTAGTATTGTTTATGGATAAAACTTTTTTTGATATTGTTGATGGGATGTTATAATAATGTAGTTTTAGAAAAAGGACAACCTGCAGGATGTTCGACAACCCATCGCGTCGGCCAAGGCTGTGGGAATCGAACTCACAACTAAAGTGCGACGGGCCTTTATCGCATACCACTGGCCTACAGAAAGTCCCCGGTTAGTAGAAACTAGTTTTATTTTATTAAGCGGTATGATATATGAAGTATAAGTTCATTTTTGGAATCATATATGATTAACCTCACCAAAGATGGACTTATGTATATTTGATAACTATTGCTAAAATTTTGTTTGAAAAAGATGGAATGACCCATCATTCTATCACATGATCTGTTAACACTTCATGAATATCAAATTCAACTTCATTTCTTTAAGAGATGAAGTGGAAATTGTCCAAACAACGACCAACGGTGAGACTATACCAAAATCATAAAAGTATTTCTTCTAATTCCAATTTCATCAACTTTATGGAAATGATCTTGAAAACCAAAAATGTTGTCATAGTGCTCTTATATCTGATGAATCAGATGGTACCTTATATCGTCACAAATTTACGGC
The DNA here is from genome assembly GCA_963277665.1 of Viscum album. Taxonomy (NCBI): domain Eukaryota; kingdom Viridiplantae; phylum Streptophyta; class Magnoliopsida; order Santalales; family Viscaceae; genus Viscum; species Viscum album. Next base: position 356,745,853 of record OY728126.1, on the reverse strand, counting down.
TTTGTGATTGCTGGCTTTTCCATAGCCATGTTCTCTACCACTCTCCATCAGAACATGATGATTAGATTTCTCTTCCATATCTATATTTTCACCTATGTGGAAACCCAGTGATTAGTTTATTTGGGTAACCATTACGTTTCATAATTTTGTTTTTAAAGATTGGTTTTGGTATTCCTTTTTACAATGTGGGTTTTTATTAATGAAACTTTTGAATAGTAAACCATTTATAACCCCGACGAATTTTGAGGGCGAAATTCATTTTAAGGGGGGTATAATGTAACACCCCGAGATTATATGTAAAATATTATTTTAATTTCATTAATGTATTGTGTTGTACGCTACACCAAAAGGAGCTATCAAAACATGAATCCTTGACTTGCCTTGTATTACACGCAATCACGACCTTCCTCGATAACGTGTGTAGTACGCAATAACGAGTTTCACTAAACAACAATATGCTATTAAAATATTATTAAAACTAGTCGTTATGAATAGTAATAACCACTTTTTTAAATTTTATAAATTTTATTTTTCAAAATGGACTTCATTTTTGGATTTGGAGTATCGAAATTAGCCTAAGGTGAAATTTTGGTACTTTTTGGATAACTTTCATATTCTGATGAATAGTGAAAATTACTAAATTTAAATTAAAAACAACTTTTTTAATCGAAATAATTAATAGTGATAAATTTTTAATTTGAGTGGTTTTAAAGCATATTTAGAATATATTTTTACAATTTAATACAATTTTGGTCATTGGATGTAATTCTACATTTAAACCAGACATAAACAAGTGTCAATCTTTTGATAGTTATGATCTCTTAAGAACACGCTATTTGTTTTGACGAGGGGAATTGATTTTTAAATTAATTAATGCAACTGATATGCTTTGAATTTGGTAAAATAGACATCATTTTTGAGTTCATAATATCAAATATAGCTTAGGCCTAATTTAACTTTCATTTTTTGATGAATAGTGAAACCACTATGTGGTAGTTAAAAAAATGAATTTTTCATAAAAATTAATTTTACTGCTTCTGTGAGTGGAATTTAAAAAATCCGAGAGACACGGTTGATGTTAGTAAGTAAAATGTGGTTCAATGAGATGAAAATAGTTTTTGGTGAATAGTAACTCTTTACTTTTTTTTACCACGGTTAAAAGTAAATAAGGTAATTAAGGGTAAAAATGTTATTATTATTACCCTAACACATGTCCTAATTCTATTGGATAAGTGTAATTCGACCACAAACAACCTTAGGAATAAAATATGATCATTTAGGCCCACTTGGATTAGATTAGGACATTTATTATTAATTTATTTAAAGAAGGGTTAAAATAGTTAAAATCAATGTTTAATAAGTAAATCATTTTTAATATAGGGTTATACATAAGATAAATTCGACTATAAATACTCATTAGAAATCTACAAAGAGTTCCAACATAATTGTATTTTATTTGTAATTTTTAGACATTAAATAATTTAATTTATTTATGACATAATGATGATGCAGTAATTATCTTATTAATGAAATATTGACATAATTGATGTTATAAATACCCAAATAAATGTAATTTGAGACTTTTTATAAAATCAAATAATTTTATAGAATAATATGACATGTTAGTATTGATTTAATTAACATGGTTAGAACTAATAATTCTGTTATGATTTTCACAAAAATCAATTACTAAATAGTGTCAAAATTGACATAAAATAGTTTTTAAAATAAATATTATATTAGTAATTGTTATTTTATTCCTAAAAATCTAAGGTTCGACCAAATGACTTAGATAAGGTTATATATATTAATAATAAACAACTTGGGGTTCTTTTGGCTGCTTATAGTAAGTTTATTAACCTTATAGTATAAGAACACAAGAAGACATGGTAAAAGTAAAATTATTTAACTTAATGTTAAATCTAAATGATACGGTTAAAATAGGAATGTAAACTAGTATAAATTATATTGGATGAGATGATTTCGACCCATACCCACCTTATCTTCGAAATAAATCAATTTGGAGCTATTTAAAACCGATCTTGACTTTATAATAAAATAACATTTTTAGTTATTCCAAAGGTGCCCCTCTCCTCCCTTATAAAAGTGCACCTCCTCCCTCTCCTCCTCACACCAATTTGAGAATTCAAGCTCGGACAACCCCTGCCAAAATCTGTTATCCACTTCCCTGTCATCATCCTAGAGGTCCTGGTCTTCTTCAAAGACCATCCTTAGTTCTTTATGTTGAGGTTAAGAAAAGGCGCGTCAAAAAGAGGTAATATCCATTACCGATCTTTTTCAATTTCTTTCTTCTTCAACTACTTCTTCTTTTGTTGTTTCATGATAAAGTAATAAAATCAGTATTTCTTATGTACTGATATGTTATTATAAATATTAAACAACTCTAGTTAACCTTCTACCCATCCAACGGAAAAAGGAAATCACCGCGCGTGCGTACGTACGGAATACCGTCTCCACACCGTGGTGTAATCTATTTTCCGCCACCAACTTAATTGGATGGGTATAATGGTGTAATGAGTAACTATATATGATTATTATAAAGTTATATTGATACTGAAATAGTATACATACACTTCAACACAAGTTCACAATCATGAGAACGATATCATCGCTCGTGCGTACGTACGGACTACCGTCTCCACGACGCGATGAGATTCATTCTCCACATTAACCATTCATGAATGCTTATAAAGTATATATAATGAATAATAATAAAATATATTACATGTTAAATATACTGGATTTATGTATATATATATATGTATGTCATCTACTTACTTCCATTCAAGACAATAAGGAAAGCAAAACAACGTTCTTGCGTACGTACGGACTACTGTCTCCATGAACGGTGTGTTTCATTTAATTTATCTATCTATTATATATATATATATATACTGAATATATATGATATATAAATCATGTTTTATATAATTTAAGTAAGTAAATAATGATATAAGTAATAATAATTTCAAGAAGAACAAGTCCAAACACCTACGATAAATGAAACGATTTTACCGAAAACGCTTCTTTAACATGGAATTTACAAAAGAACGGGTAATATAAAGTCATAATTGAACCATATATGATATCATAACAATGAATATGATTCTGTAATAAGTTAATGATATTATTTAAATCATTATACAGGAGGTTCGGATACGTACAAAGCATATTGGACATAAGGTAAGGGAAAATATCACAATCTCATTTTTATCCGAGATTGCTTATACTTTGGTATTTAATGGGGTATATTTTATCATCCACATCCATGTTTCCTCAATATGTAATATTATTTCCAGCCACGTAAAATTTTTTAAATCCAATTTTACCCTTCAGTGAGTTTTTAGTAAAGGATATGAAAGGAATCTTTTGTCGTTTTTCGTACGAGGTACTTTTTGACTTTTCCGACAAAAGTACGAGAAAAATGTTTTTTAAACTTATACGGCATGAATGGATTTTTAAAACATTATTTCCAAGAAGCTTCCTTTAAAAGTCTTCAAGTTTATTTTTAATCAAATTCTTTTAGTTTAGAATTGAATTACATGTTAAGAAAGGAAAAGTGTTTTTAAAGTAGAAAGGATATTTTCCTCAAGAATGGAGTTCAAGTGTTTTATCAAAATTATTTTCCATCTAAGATAATAAAAGGGTTCTATTTTTATCACTATTATTACACTGATTTGATTATTTTGGGATGGAATTATTTTTATGAATTCCTTTATCTTATATGAATTTTTTTATGATGTCATGATGTTTAAGATTCCCACTTTTATTACATGGGTTATGCAATGATGTATGATTTATGATTTTGTGGCACACATAAGAATGGTATCATTATGATATGGGTGGGACCTATATCTCCCTCCAATGCATTGGGTAAATATTTTATATCTAATGAGATAGATATGGCTGGAATGGTATATTATACCGGTTCAGTGAAACATGACTGAAACGAGGGTGACTCGGTTCAGAAATGGACTTTGTCCACTAAAATAGTCTTGGTAATTAGTCTTGACTAATAAGAAATGATTCTCTATGATTATGTGTGTATGCCACAAGGTTTCATGTTTTATGTTATGATTATTGGGATTTCATTTCACTACTATGATTTATCCCATGTTATGAAATTATGCTCTCTTTTGCAGGTTAAGATTTCCAAATTGTAATGTTCTTATGATTATGATGTTATTGATATTTCTTTTGTTTACCCTCACGGAGCATTTGAGATCACCCTTTTATGTTTTCTTTTCCCCAGGATATAAAGAAAGGTTTTAGGTAAAAAAAGGGAACATCTTTATGGGAGATGTTGATGATCTTTCACCACGATCTTTTTGTTATGTACTAAGTATTCTGAAAAATTAATGTAATGTCCATGTACCTCAAGCTTCGGGTCTCTACAATATGAGGTACCTAGGACACACATTGAGCTAGTTCCTTGGGGTTATTTCCTATTTTTTTGCTCATTATATGCTTTATTCTTAACGTAAGAATATGATATGTTTGGATGTAAATTTCAGTATCTTTGGAATTTTATGTAAATGTGTTGATTCTATAAAATATCCCACATGAAAATTGGTTTAATTTTTAAATTTGTTGCGTTTGGAAATTGTAACTATCATTTTAGGATTTTAAAAACGTGAATGATTTTCAACTTTGAATGTTAATCACATGGAATATCATAGTGTTGGTATCCTATTGGGTTATGCCTCACACCCTACTTACACATTTGGGTGTAAGTAGACTTGCTGATTTTGTTTCCTCAAGTTTTTGGACAACCTTTTTGAATATTATTTGGGTTTTAGACGTCCATTGTGAGGTGGTGTTGTGGAGGATGCTTGAGGGTGGTGCCTCTTACCATGTGGAGGTTGTTGAGATGTTATATACAGTTCTTTACCTTTGTAATGGTCACTGAAAATTTATTTAAGTTGTGTAATTAAATTCTGAAATTTTATGAAAGATGATTTTGTTTGAAAAATCCATATTCGTTTTATGGGATTCATTTGTTGTTTTAAGATTATAAACTCGGGTAAATTGTCCCCAATTTTCAGTTTATGATACTTGGGCACTTGTGCCCGCCTATGTGGATCGAGAACACCCTTTTATAATTGTCACGGGCTTGGTTTGGTGTTGGTTTAGATGGTGATCATATTCAGTTTTTGAAACATGAAGTGATGGATGGTTCCATGAATAATAAATCCAAAAGGTGCACTAATATTTATCATGAGAAAAAACAATTCAACATTAAATTGGGTTTAAACCTTAGTTTTAAACAATATTGGTGGAAGGGATTATGGTAGAGATATCATGACATATGAGATCACAATTTCTAATTTAATGAATTTACTAAAATGATAATACATATATTATTATCTATGAGGTTACATAATTGATATTATACATTTCCTAATTTTATTTTCATGTTATTGAATAAATTGGATTTTAATTAGTTTTGAAAAAAATTTATACTGATTATTCATTATTTATGCATGATATCTTTCACTCAATGTAACCCTAGAGGTGTTTCTAATATCAACTATTCTTTCATTCCCTTGTATATATAAGTGTATTCATTAAATGGGTTCAATGATGATAACATTTCTATATATATTCCTAATTGAAAATGGGTATCATGTTTGTATTTGGTTTGTCATGTCTACTAAACTAATCGATCCATTTTGTTTAGATTAATTATATCTACTTCATTATAATAATTTATACATCGAATATATGTTAATAATGTTCGGGTTTTAATTTTTTGAATTATAGAAAATTTAATAGAAACCATTAAAAATATATTTGGGAAAACATAGATTAGATAACATAAGACCGTTATGGAATTTATGGAGAAAACAATGTTTTTGATAATATCCTTAATGATTTGATAATGTAATTATTTTCTAGATTCCTACTATGATTTATTTTTTCATACAATGATTTAATGTTTTACTAAATGGATTTTCCATAGAGGAGTTTTTTTAACATCGAATATGGTGGACTATTCAGAAATTATGGGAATGAAATTTGGTTTATTACTATATTGAATGATGTTTTGATTATTCCTATTAAGATATCACACTATTTGGTTCACAACATACACCTTAACCAACTCTCATACTCATAATGAAAAACATTGTCAGTGTTTTTCACCATATTTGGTATTAGAAGACATGGAGGAATGAAAGATATATTTCCATCAAATCGTAAATGTAGAAATTGACATCACTTATAACGCCCCAAATGAATGGTAAAATTTGAATTGGGAGGTAATGAGGGACATATATCAAGTAATATCAATGAAAAATGATGAGTTTTAATGAGTGATAATAATTTAATAATGTAAATCCATATATTGTCTTGTTTATTATGTTTTCAGAACACAAGAATCTTATAATTGAATGATCTAAAATAATATTTGACTCCTAAAAAAGGATGGAATAATGATATCCCAATCATTAATATTGAATGAATCAATTTCAATTGGATTGTAAATTGAAAATTATATACGTATAATTTCTATTTAAATATTATTTTCATTATAAGAATAATGAAAAATTTGATTATTGTTATGAATCTGTTTTCTCTATAAGTATTTGTTAATATGCATTTAATGGTAATGATAACCAAGAAAATTTATTTACTATTAAACAGATTTTTTGTAGATAAATAGTTTATTGAAATGAAGAATATTAAAATATTATAATTTTAAGGAAGTTAAAATAATCTTATTTAAAACAATGAAATTGGTTAGTGATTTTATGAATAATCGGTTCATGTAATCTTTAATGAAAGTTATTGAATTTATTGATTTGTGTAATGTATTCAAATGTCAGGTATTTTATTTGACAAATAATAATTGAGTTAATATTTGGAAGAAGATATATATTCCTCTAGGGTGAACATATAAGTTAGGTATAAGATAATGGTTTTATATTTTTATGATATACTTATGTTCAAAGTAATAGATACCATTTTGAGGTTTTCATAGAAATGAATTTGATGTTATTTTATTATTTTAAGAAAAATTGGTACTACACTTTATTTAGGTTCAGATAAAAAAATATGCAATTATATGATATATATATAATGACCTAGGATAAACATACATGGATATTTCATCATTTTATATGAATACTCTGTATATTAAAAATATACATACATGACAACTGTATTAGAGTATAATCTAGGGAAACAAGGAAACATAATATTGTATATTTGTTAAAGTCTTCAATATCTTTCATAAAAATCTATACATTTAGTAATTATACCTAAAACCATTCTTCAAATACTAGTGAAAAGAAAACATAAGAAATTGGAGGGCTTAGTTGCTCAAGGGTAAATAAATAAAATGTTTGAACATAACATAAACTAAAGGATATGGAACATGATCATAACATTTGGAGATCATAACCTATATATTAGTGATTATTGTAATGATTGTAAGTTCATAAGACATAGATCATAAAAGGAATATGTGTTTATTTAATTAAATAATAAAACTAGAATAAGACATGGATTTTGTGGCATGCATATTTTTTTATAATTTTGTCAACATGTATAAGTCGAAACATGTTTTCTCATTATGTTAAGGACAAGAACTCAGGCCCCCAGATCAACTTATGAACATGAAACTAGGTCCATGAAAAACATTATGAGCATATTATCAGGTATACACATAAAATTATGGACGTGAAACTAGGTCCATGCTTAACATTGTAAAAATGTAAAAAGGTTCATGCATAATATTGGGAACATGTAATCATGTTAACACATAAACATATGGACATGAAACCATGTCCATTCATAACATTTTGAGCATGTAATAAGTTTCACTCATAGCATTGGAAACATATAATTAGGATCACGCATTAACTTAACGACATGAATCCATGTCCATGCATAATAGTGTGAACATGTATTTAGGTTAACCCTGACCATTTTCACTCATGATTCAATCATTATTACCCAATTAACTGGAGGGAGATATAGGCCCCACTGTCTCATAATAAAATCATTTATTCATGTTCCATTAAATAATAAAACATTTATCATATCATGCCCCATAAAAATACATATGTTTTATAAACATAATATCATAACTCACAAAATGAAATGGGTATCATTAACATTTAATAACAAGATATCCTATGTCAAAAATATAGGTTTCATAACAATTTCATCCAAGAAAACCAATGAAAATAACCAGGTTTCAAAATCTTATTACCCATGGAAGAGAATTACAAGTCTTAAGAATTATTCCTTATAAAATATAAAAAATTCTTGAAATAATATGAAACAATTCATAAGATAATTTCCTAGAAATGACTTATTAAAATCAATGGAATAAATATTATATGGATAATAACAAGGAATAATATTTTGAAAACATTTCTTGAGGAATTTTGTTTCTAATTTCACAAATTATTTTAAAAGAATAAAACATTTTGGAAAACCATTTTCCTTGAAAATACTTTAAAAAAATAGAAATACAACTTCAAATCATATAGAAAAATAATTTCCTTCCTAGCATATAAATGAATCTACAAAAGAATTAAATATAATTTTCATTTAAATAACATTTAAAACATATAATGAAATATTGAGAACATTTTGAAATCCATTTCAATGAAAATAATTATAAAACATAAATAGAAATTATGAAAACGTATTTTAACCATTTCATATAAAATTTATTGAGAAATTATAATTAATTCATGAGAAAAATTGAAATATATTTTTAGAAAACATTGTTTTGTAATGAACATAAATTTATAATATAAGGGAGAGGTAATGTATGATTTTCATAAAAAAATCCTTAATAACTATATTATATAGAAAAGAGTGGAATAAATGGTACCAATATATGAATAAATGATTAATAACTGGACGATATGAAATTTTATGAATGTTCTTTAGAGAGGGATAATATTATTTATTCAATGTAATCATAAACATAAACAATTTGGAAAAGTGATGATATTGTCTCATTAAACTCTTATAACTTGGTAACATGGGATCATTATCTCTATCTAAGAAAAGAAAATTATGTGAAGCCTAAAATATAATTAAAATAAGTAAATTCTTTTTAAACTTCTAAAATATATATATATACACATCTAATGGTACTTTAGCCATATAAGAAAACATGTGTCTCAGAGAAGGAAAATTGTGACAAAACTATTTCACCAATTTTGTAACTTTTGAAACATAAACCCCATGAAATAATACTCATAAAATGGATATTTTAATACCCATAAATTTAAGTATAATATAAAAATAATATAATCATGGGATGTTCCAACACGTGGAAAATGGAAAGAGTGGTGAACATGGCATTTATCACATGGAAATAAATAGTGAGGTGAAAGTCCCCATACATTTTTTATTGACTCTCGTCGTACTCATTCATACCACCTATTAATCATTTAACCCCGTTTGGTTTGTGCCAAACTGATTCTTTGAATTTAATTATACCCAAGAGAAGGATTCTAAGTGTAATAAGGAATTTTCTGGATGGTTATATTGTTGAGAATGGACCAATATAAGAGGTTTCAGGTGTGTGAGGAAGTGAGAGAGGTGGTTACCTTTTATAGGGAAGGAATATGAGTCAGTTGTACGTTTTGAAAAATAGTTAGTTTGACACGTGATATTAAATATAAAAAGTCAAAAATAAAATAAGTAAAACATTTGGATTTCTAGGTGAAATGGTGGGTTTTACTACGTTTTGTACATGTTTATATGTCATTAGGGACATGAAGATTAAGGTTCAGTCCCTAATTAATCTTAACTAGAACTTAAACAGTAAATTAATTTTAATTGATTTTACTAATATTTTTTTTCAATGATTTGTTGAACTTATTGTACTCTAAATTTTATAATTATTACAATGGTGTGTGTGTATTTTTCAGAATTCAATTCACAGAATTAGAAAAATTAAGATTAATGTTAATCCTGTAGATGGGATGAAATTAAATGATTTTAAAGTAGAAAGAAGTTCAATATTTTATTATGTTTTTATATTAAAATTCAATTTGAAATTGAATATAGTTAAATTATTTATATTAATAGATTTATAATTTATCTAATTTGACATTAAAAAAATTAATATATAATTTTAAAATTAATAAATATCGAATGAAAAATCCATCTATTAACATAAATGTAGTATTTTTCAAAATTCATCAATGAATAAAGTTTCTAAGTAAAATTGAATAATATAAATCAAATATAATTTAGGAATTTGAAAATAAAAAACAAGGTTTATTTTATCAAATTCAATTTCCAAATGTGTGAAAAATTTATATTATTATTAGAATTAGTTTATTTGAGAAAACAATGATTTTAAACATAAAACAACTTTACCAAAAAAACATATCATTCATTGCCAATTTATTTTATCCATATTAAAAAAATATAAATAATATTTGGAAATTTGTTATTTCTATTCATATCACTATGATTAATTGATTGGTTATAATTATCTTATTTAAATAATTAATTAAATAATTCTTTATAGAAACATCTGTCTTCCATGTAACATACACCAAGTAAGTGTTGTGGATATCACAACCCAATTCGGTATTTCATATATTGCCAGATGATCCAGTAATGGTTGTAGATCAAGAGAATTTGGTTCCATGTGAAGAGAAATTTTGACTTCTTGCTTTAATACATATATAAACACAAAAAATTTTCTTTTGTTACACAAAATTATTTATATCAAATAGATAAATTCATTTGGAAATAGTAATTCATAAAATATAATCGTTCTATACTCTAACGACATTAAAATTATTTTTCATTCAAAATTCATATATGTTCACATAGGATAAATACTAGAATGTTTTGTTCATAAAAACCCTCATCGTAAAAAATAATACAAAAACATCCTTTAAAAAAAACATTGAAATTTTTTGGCTACCTAATGTGATGTATAACATGGTATCCACATAGAAAAATAAAGATGGGATGTGAAAACATTGCAATAGAATAAAAATCTAACCATCAACTTTTCATGAAGAGTGATATAGAAAAACATTAGGAGAAAGATAAAAATCAGAAATTCGTTTATCTACGATGAACTAAAGGACAATCTGATTCATCTTAAACAAATTTATTATGAAATTTTTTTGTTTTTAAGATTTTTTTATAAATTTAAATAATTTTTGTGAAAATATATACATACATGATTTCAGGAATAATTCACACTTCATTGTTTTTTGATCCATGTCACCTATTTCTCTAAAAAGGAATGTGAATTTTTCATTCTCGATTTACTAAAAGGTTATGATATCCATGATATTACATCCCATATTCCATAAATTATCATAACCATTATATTTTAATAATATTTTTTCAATATGCAGAAATCCTAATTTGGTATGATAGTACATTATTCTCATGGACTTCATCCGGATTTAAACTTAATCATTCCATAAATGGTTAATATTTCTCTCATGTATATCATAATTTATCTCCTATAATTCAGATTCCAAACTTTTGACTACTATCATCATACATTTTCATTAAACATGGTAATAACCTGAATTTCCCTAGATAAATTAAGAAAACATGAATGGTTCCTTATTAAAAAGTATACATTATATATTACTTGAATCCAATAAGCTTTCAATTTCATCCCTGATGAAATATACTACTTTTTATACCAATAAATAATCAAATATTGGGTAATAATTTATACACAGTTAACAGTATCCAAATTTATAATCTCTTTATGCAAACGAATCTCAATTTAAGTAGCATCATGATCACATTAAGGGTTACCATAAATTAATAAAAATTTCAAGTTTCTATGTCTTAATAAATGTTAAACATATCTTTAACAATACATAATGAACCATTATACTGAAAATACTTATCTATTTCATGATTTATATGATATATTCTCTAAATTCTAAAACATAATAACTTCATTCATCCAACTTAACTCTTAAAGCATTACCCATGCTTCATCAATGAATCCATTAATACAACCTTACTATAATATGAAATGTGAGTCTTATGTTAAGGTTCCTCAAGATCAATATAATCATTCCTTTAATGTTTAAAGTAAATAATATTTGAAGAAAATCGCTTAAATTTCACATGTCATTTGCGATCTCATTATCTCTAAAAGTATAATGAATACTCGTACCAACTTACGGATTCTATTTCTGAGATTTGCAATAAGGAAATTTATTCACATATATATAATACTTTCCACACGTATAAAATTATTTATTAACATGGTTCCTATAAGATCTCTCCATTGAATGAAACCAAAAATAGGAGTGTGAGAAACATTTATCATATTTAGATATAATATAATCGTAAAAAATTATTTATTGGGTGACTAAATCATATCCCATACTTACCAAATCTATCACACCTCAGTTTTATCAATGTTTAATCATATTAATCCTCTATTTAATTCATTTATGAAGGTCTATGATGAGTTTTTTGAATTCCTAATGAATATCCCTCGAGAGAGTCAAACCTGCTATGCAATAAGGCCAGTTTCCATGTACTAGATTACCCAATGTCAAGCCTGAAACATATTTCCATTGTTGTTACCACTCGAATTATCATTACTAGAGCCACATCCACATGATGTTTCCAGATAGAGCTTTATTTCTCTATGATTTACCAAAATTCTATTACATTTTCCTAAATGTTAACTCATCATTATACATATCCTTAGAGACATACTTAATAATATACATAGATATATATCTCCATATATCACTAAATTTTAATCATACTTGTTTTCAAAGGTTGAGAAATCCATTCCTTTGATACAAATTATAGCAACCCAGGATTAACATAGATGGATATTACATAACAATAGAATAATACTCTGTGTATTATAAAAACACATGTCTGCTGACCGAAGTAGTTTAGAATCCTTAGAAACATGAAAAAATATCTTTTTTCCTGGAGAATGATCTTCAAAATATCCCATAAAGATATCTATCTTTAGTAATTATACTTAATACCATTATTTATAACGTGGGGAAAGGAAACATAAGAATGGGTTGAGCTCAAATGCTTAGTTAGGGTAATAAATATTAATTTTTAAGAATAATGTGTCAAAAAATGTAATGGATGTTGAAAATAAAATTGGAAGATAAAACCCTACATATTAATGATCATAATAAAGACTTTGTGTTCCTAAGACACATATCATAATAGGATTCATAGAATAAATTTTGAAACAATAACAAATGAATAAGAAATTGAATTTTTGGCATTCTTATTTCATGATAATGTTGTGAACATGTAAAAGTAGAAACAAGTTCAGTCATTAAGGACATGCAATATGGCCCCAACAACTTATGGACATGAAACCAGGTCATATCCTTACATAGTAAACATGTAACCCGGTTCACAGCTAAACATATGGACATGAAAATAGATCCATGCATAACTTTGTGAACATGTAATCTGGTTCATTCATAACATTGTAAACATGTAATATGGTTCCCCATAAAAATGTGGACATTTAAAAAGGTCCATGATTTACATTGTGAACACATAATAAGGTTCATTCATAACATTTTGAACATGTGATTAGGTTCACGTGTAAACTCAAGGACATCCTACAAGGTCCATCCATAAAATTGTGAACATGTAATTAGGTCCACACATAACATTTATACTCACGAGTCAACTATCATTACCTAATGCATTGGATGAAGATATAGTCCCCTACCATCTAATAATAAAATCATTTACTCAAGTGTCACAACATTATAGAAAATTTATCATATCATGACCCATTAAAAAATTATTTTTATTAATATAAAATCTTAACCCATGAAATAAATTATTTATCTTTAAAATTCATCATGTCATAACCTCTAAAAAAGATACAGGTATCTTAACCATTTAAATGAAGAATAACCTATGAAAATAAGGGTGATTCAAATTCACATAACCGATGGAAGATAACTATGTGTTGTTAGAATTATTCCTTCAAGACATAAATCATTCAAGAAAGAATATTAAGAGACCATTTAATTAATTTCCTATAAAGGACTGATTTACATCAAATGATGTCATAATTGATGGAAAATATTTAGGAATAATATTTTGAAAACATTTCATGAGTAAAATATCATTTCTTCTTTCAATATTTCATCTTAAACCATAATACCATTTTGAAATCCATATTCATTAAAATACTTTTAAAACAATGAAATAAGGCTTGAAATAATTTTGAGAACTTTTTTTCTTGAAATAATATAAATTAATATTCAAAGATAATTAAGAAACATTTTTTGAATTTTTTAAAATATTGTAAAGAATGATTGAAAACTTTTTGAAATCTATTTCATTGAAATTTCTTTTTAAAAATATAAAGAATACTTGAAATTTTTTTCAAAATTATTTATTTTCAAATATACTAAAAACATATAATTAATTCTTAAAACACTATTATAAACATTTTATAAAACATGGTTTTCAATGAACATAGATTTTTGATCGAAGAGAGTGGTAAAGTAAGAATTCCTTAAAAAACATTCATAACTATATTATGTACCAAACTGTGGAATAAATGGTACCAATATATGAATAAATCATTAATAATCATATGAGAATAAAATTCATTAATTTTCGTGAGATATGGATAATAGTATTTCTTCCAAGGAAGAATAAAAATAAAAAATATTTAAAATACTTGAGATTCTCCCAATAAACACTTATAACATGGTTAGATGGGATTGTACACTCCATGTTAGAAAAGAAAATTACATGAAGCATAAAAATGATCAATAGAAGTAAATTCATGATATAACATATAAGATTCTTGTAGACTCAGCTTGAATGATAATTTTGGTGAATAAAATACATGTCTCTCAATAAGGAAAATTGAGACAATGCAATTTCACCAATTTGGTATCTTTTTATACATAAACCCCATGAATGAAAGATCATAAAATGGATTTGTAAAAACACATAATTTAAGTATAATATACATAGAATACAATAATTGGTTTTACATAAGCCACATAAAACGAAATGCTGTCAAACATAGAATGTATCTCAAAAAAATTAAATGTTATATAATTTCCCCTTACCTTGGATCATGAGTTTCATTGTACTTGTTGAAACCACCTCTTAATTGGGTAACTCCTTTTCGTTTGTGCAAAATGATTTAAATGGATTGCCTTATTACAAAGGTAAGGATTCTAGTATTAATAGGAAATTTTCGTAACTATATTCAGAATATCGTGGATAAACATAATAGTTTTCAGAGGGGTTAGAATTTGGGAGAGTTGGTGGCCTTTTATAGGGATGGAAAATGACCCACATGGAATTTTTTTCAAAAAAATGTTAGCCGTACAATCCTCTTGCCTGAAAAAAGTCATAAAAATGAACTAAAATAAATAATTCATGTTTTATGGCTGAACTATGTCCATTCAATGTGTTTTAGATAAGAGGATAATTCATTTGAGTCACTATGATTATGATTTATTCTATAATTATGCTGAATTTGACCTTAAATATTCTGATAATTTTTATTCAATTTTAATAAACTTTTTTCGGTAAAAATATAAGTTTATTTTCAAAGAATAAAATTATTATACTGATCATAATGGTGTATGTTGGTTTCACTAAATTCAATTCACATAATCAGGAAAAATAAGATTAATGTCAATATCTTAGATGGGAGAAAATTATCTGTTTTTAAAGTAGAAAGAATTTCAAATCCTTATTAGGTTTTTATATTCAATTTCAATGTAAAATTGATTCCAATCAGATTAATTTTATTAATAGATTTATAATTTTTCTAATGTTTCCTTAAAATTTTGAAATATAATTTATCATTAATTAGTATCTAAATAAAAAGGTAGTATTTAACTAAAAATTAGTGTTTTCACTATTTATCAAAATATGAATTTTCTCTAAAAAATACCGAGAATTCATCAAAAGCTAATTTATATATTATAAATTTAAAAATGGAGGTTATTTAATAATATTTAATTTCTAAGTGTTTCTAAAATTAAATTTCTTATTAAAATTGGTTAATTTGAGACAATAGTTTTTTATAACATAAAAGGACTTTACCAAATTTCATATATTCCATTACCAATATGTATTATAAATAAAAAATTATAAATATCAATTGAATATTATTTTTTACCCTTCATATAACTATGTTAAAATTATATGTTATGATTATCACATTTAAATTATTAATAAAATGATACTTCTTAGAAACACATGTGTTACATTTAATGTGCACCAAATTACTCATGAAATTAGAACAGACTAAGTCAGTATTGCATGTAGCGTAAGACAATTCAGTATTTACTGTAGCATTAGATATTTCAATTTCATGTGAAATTAATTTTTTTAATATGGTTTTTAATATATATTTATACGTAAAGAACTATTTCCAATGTCCTGTTAAATGAAAAATATAAGAAAACTAAATTAATTCGAAAAAAATAATTCACAAAATCTTAGAGTGTTATAATATATTTTGGTATGTTGGATCACATGATATAGATAATCATGTTTTTAATGAAAATAATCATTTAAAAGGCCATATTATCAGAGGTATTTATGTTCAATATAAGGATTAACATTATTGATAATATCAATATTTGAATCGTGATATTATCTTGAAGCTTATTTCATTATAAGATTATAATAACGAATATTAATATTTTATTTGATGATTCATTGTGTTGGGGTATTTATTAAAAAAATGTGTATATGTTGTAAGACGCAATTAAATATATGGAATGAAAGGTGATTTGTGGTTAAAATATTCTTTAATGTTTTGGTTATTAAAGTAATTTGGGAAGTAATTTTATTTTATTTGTGGAATAATTTACATTGAACCATTGCTGATATTTTGAGACCATTGAAGTAAATTTTATTATTTTGTCATTTGATAGGTAATAATTTTTTTGAAATATCATTCCTTAATTTATTATTTCTGTATCAGATAAAATTTAATGAGATGATTAATATATTATTATCCTTTTTATAATTTATGATCTATTAGAAGGTTGTTTTCGTTCATTATAAATGAAGAATACATCCTGAATAATAATAATTTGAAGAATGTAGGAGGTGGTTTTTAAAGTTGATTAATTTATGAGAATATACATTTAATGTTAGTATACATAATTAAGTTATTAGTCTATATGGAATAGGTACAAAGAGCTATACGAAAAGGATATGATAACTACAAATTTATTATATTACGTTAATTTTTTATGAATCAATGGTCCTCTATCAAATCATATTTTTAAGTTTATATGATGATTAACATTGTCATTAAAATGTTATCTATCAAAATATACTAATCCATGGGATTTATTTTTCTCTCCCTTGTCCGTATTTTCACTTCCTACCAATGTTTTCTTATTTAGAAAACTAGTTTTGTTTTATTTGAGATCACTATCATGTTTCGATATTTTAATAAGAAATTCGATTATACCATTTTAAGAGGTAGGATTTCCTAAACGAAATTTGAATTATCAACCCCTTGATTCTCAAAAACATTTTAAAATTAGTATGATGAAATTTATTGAAAGGGAAGAATGAAACATAATTAAATATTTTAAAAAAATATTTTTTTCGATAACATATACATCACAGAACACCCTATTTAAATACACCATGAAATATTAATAATTAAAATTTTCCAATATAACAGACCCATTTATTTGAAATGTATATATAATACTAACTATTTTATGAAATATATATAGATAAATGTTATAATCAATAAAAAAGTATTGATTAATTATATAGAATTAAGTACTCATTTTTTATGAATGTAATTTTTTTATAAACAAAATTATTCAATATTGGTTTTTATTTTTATTTTTTAAAAAATAATATATTTATATATTTGATTTTATAGGACTGTTTGTCATAAAATTATCTATATTTTTGAAATTAGATATCAAAATTATCTTATAGGGATTTTTTTGGGATTTCTGTGTAGATTTATTTTTTACTAAATACTGAAAAATATTGATTTTTATTAAAAAATCGTTTTTAATGAAATTACTATAAATAATAAAATCCTATTACCTTATATGTCATTGTTACTTCATTAAATTAGACCTAGATACCATCAAGCATGTCTCAAAGGAAATAATAATTTTTTGTCATTAAAAAACATATATATACTTGAAATTTATTTTATATTAAAAAATATAAAATAAACTGAGCCTTTTTTTCAGAACACCATTATTCACCATATCATATCCCGGAATATCAATCTTAAAACACTTCATTGTGTCTTGGATAAAATAAAACATAATAAATGTGTGAGATTAAATGCATAGAAAGGGTAATCATAAAACAAAGTATATCATGAATAAATAATAATAATCAATATGAAAATGTAAAAATTGAAAAAAAATATCATTTAAACAATATATTGATAAACTATTGTTGGTATAAGGATGGTAAAATAAATAAATATAAATAATCAATTGATCATGAATCTTATCCATTGATATGTTATCAAATTTAATATTCCCATGGAAGTTAATAACTGATCTCATAATGAGAGAATCAATATTTTTGGATATCTAAATTATATTATTGAGTCCTATTTCCAAGAAATACATACCATCATGGCCTTATTCCATGAAATCATACATTAATGGTTATGACCTCCACCAAAAACAATGATATATTGTCTTTTAATACCTATTTATAAATATTGTGGTTGTGTAATTTTGGGATACACTCATCATGTAATAATTCCTAAAAAATCGTCACATGAATGGGGTGAATAATTATCATTATTAAAAATATTATTAAAAACCCCACCATATGAAATTTCAACACCTTCGAAAATAAATAAACAATAACCTATATCATCCGAAGTAATTTGTTCAATACTATGAAAATATTACATACCAAATCAAAATAATCATATCCCATCCAAAAAAATATAGAATCATTAAAATATATCCCTATGGGGTAATAAGTTTAATAATGGTTGTTTTAATTTATTACTTAAAATTCTAAAAAGATATATTTAAAAACATTATTGAGATAAATAAATATTCCATATTGATAAAAAAATTAAAACAAAAATATTACAATGTATTTTAGAAATACCTTAACATGAAATTAAAATTTGAATCATATTAAGTAAGAATTAAAAATTTGGTTGTAATGTTGTAAGAAATGTTTTTTCATTTCATAAACATTAAAATAAAGATCTTTATCATCTTTTCGTAAAATATTGACAATCCTAGGATGGAAAATATTTGTAAATTAAATATAAATTTCTTTTTAAAATTACATTCATAGGGGAAAAATTATTTATTTTACCATTTTATAATTCTATAATCATTTTTAGTTTTCTCAAAAAACATATAATGAAATAAAAAGCGGTTTCAGTCAAAGAGAGGCAAGAACTGAGAATTTATTAAAAATATTTTCGTAATAATTTTAAGTATTAAATTGAGGAACAAATTTAATATTATATAAAATTTTCATGAATAACCACTAGATAATAAAATAAATTTGGTTTAATATATTTTTATAACACAACCCACCAGAGTGAATTAATCATAAACAATAAAAAATATGGATATTCAGTAATATTCACTTTCCACATTGGTAACATTTGAGTCATATGACCCAGGAATGAAATAAAATCAAAATAAAATTAAATACCCTAGAGGAAAATATATTCATGATATTATATATAAATTATAAATTGTATACAACAGAAAAATTAAATATTATGCAATATGGTGTATGCCTCATAGATGTAAAAGTGAGATGAGAAACCATTTCCTCATGTATGATTACATTTATATGATACCATAGATCCTGTAGAAAATATATATATATTTACCATAAATATATTTAGGACCATTTATCATATAAATCATACAATATTTAATTTATTTTAAAAATTTCTTGTTTATTTTATGAACCAATCGTAATAAAAAACAACGTTCATGGTGATTACTTCATCATTTTTCACATATGTTTTGGTTCGTTAATTTTGGTCCGGTTACATTTATCATTGCTAAATAATCTCCAGAATGTATAATATGATATAAATTTAATATTTATTCATTATATTTTTATTTATAGTATTCCATGAATTTTTTATACAGAAAATGAATTAAACCATTTATCGAGATGGTAAGTCATGTGTAAGCATGAATGTTGTTCTCTTATTCATCACGGATGGAAAAAAGAAATATTAATTATACACTAAAGAGTCATTATAATTACATATATCATTTATAGTAATATAATCCATCACTAATATCATCCATGTAAATGAAATATCGAAACCATTTCACATTGCTACGTAGAGGCAATAGTCTACATGCACACACAAATGAAGTTATCTTTTTTACCAAGGATTAGAAAGTAATAATTTATATTTGATATTAAATATTAAAATTAATTTTTTGGTCATAAATATCACAAATAAGGCCTTAAAAGTTTCTTTACTAACTTCCGTGAATAGAATATGAGAAAAACTAATCCAAATATTTTACCAGGAGGTTATTTTCGGTATACATGAATGATTTTATAATATCCCCCCATAAAATGGAAACTAAGAATGAATATATGAAGTAATAATATATTAATTACTATAATTTCATAATTATAACAAAAATATTTTTCAATACATCATTATTTCCATTCTTAAATGGTGGTTATGGAAAACATGTTACATATGTTTACAATGCGGTAGTTCATCATACCCACATTTGATTGTTTCATTTTTCATTTGACAGAATTGTAGATGGATATATGTTATTCCATTAATATAATAACATCTATGTTTATAGTATATAACGGTGATGTTATATTATCATATTTTATTATTTTTTAACAAGGGGGAATAATAAAATAATCAAATACTCACAATATGAATTCATCATATTCATTAGAGTCCCCTTTTAGGATTACGAAAAAAATATTATAGTATGGTTTTCAGATAAAAATTATATCTTTAGGATATAATTCAGAAATTAAGAAATATTTTTTGTATATATTTTTCAAATCAAATGGATTTGGTTCTATTATTTTGATAAGATAGAGGGTTTCCTTTTATATGTGAGAGAGAAAACACACGTGGAATTTTTGAGAAGAGAAAGTGACACCCATGTTTTGATCATGTCAAACTCTTCCAAAGTGAGGCGTTATTGAAACATTAAAGAAAAAAATCTAATTATATATGTCCATTCATATTTATCAATTATTTATTTAATTTTTAACCACTATATTTTATTTTAACCTCGGGTATACCAGTTTTAAGCCTAATGAATGTAAATACTTTTTTATTGTTTCTACTTTTAATTATAAAAAAATAATTGAGTTGAAATTATTATATAATATAAATTATTATAATTAAAAATATAAAATCCATTTATGAAAATGTATTTGACATAATTGAATGAAGTATATTTAAAATTAAACTCATTGATGCATCGATAAAACGATTCATCGAATTAAAAATATTTTAATGATTAAGAGGTTTTTGTATCAACATTAAATTTTTCATTAAGTTAAATGACCTAAATTATATTAATAATAATACAATTTTAATAATATATCTCATAAAAAATATAAAATATAATTTTACTTTATAATAATTTAAATTATTTGAAAATATTCAATATAAATCATTACTTATCACTATTCATGATGAAATTAATATTTGAAGAATAATCTAAAAAGGTAACATAATGAATTTTTTACACATAGATTTAAAAAAATTATTATTTTCTATTAAATACTTTTCATTAAATTGGGACATTTAAATTTAAAATTATGAGCTCCGAGAGCGGCTAAATTTTCATTTAGAAGTAAAAACAATCATTCCGAGAACATTTCATTTTCTTAAATAGTTCATATATTATTTCAAAAAAAATATTTTAATTTCTTTTATGTTATACATGTGTAAAGAATATCATTTTCCTAATTTATTTTTTCAAATTTATACCGTCAATGTTAATGGTTATGTTATAAAAACATTTTAATAGAGTATTTTGTTTCTTTTAAACATGATTTTCTGCACTGGGAAATCTATCATATAGAAGGTATTTATTAAAAAATAAATATATTCTTTGTATCAGGTTGTTACAATAAATTCAATGAATTTTAGTTAATTCTA
Source organism: Viscum album (assembly GCA_963277665.1). Classification (NCBI taxonomy): domain Eukaryota; kingdom Viridiplantae; phylum Streptophyta; class Magnoliopsida; order Santalales; family Viscaceae; genus Viscum; species Viscum album. The sequence goes on along the minus strand of OY728126.1, from coordinate 356,723,700 downwards.
TATACTCTATTAAACATAATTTTATGCTTTAAAAATCTCAAGATGTCACATAATACCCCCTTAGATAAATAGGGTCCTCATAGTTAAATCTTAAACTCAGTAATAATGTTTTTGGAATTTGAGAATTCATTTGATGGAAACCTACAAAATAAAATGTTTTAATGAGATATTCTCTACATCACAGATATAGGTATGTAAAATTTTCATCTAAATAACACCTAGAAATGTTTCCATATATGGTGATATTGGTGGGAAGTGAAGATATTGTCCTTAAATAAAAAACATGAATATTTACGCATAGTGATGGAGATCATTATCCAGATTAATATGAATTTTACTAAGAATGTGAAAGATAAAAAGTAAAAAAATATTGTTGAGGGTAAAGGAAATCTATTCATCAAATATGAATTTAATATGATCACATTTTTTCCAGGATCGATTTCACAGTTTTGGGTGGTTCTTTTATAATTTTGATTGAAAACATTGGAAAATATACATACAATTTCATCCTTTTGTGGGTACTATATTAATTTCATCATTATTTCTCATTCATATAAATGAATATCCATGAACAATTTTGTAATTACTAAATAAATAAAATTTACATTTCACATATCATAATATCCATAAAATAGTGACAAGTTATTCCCCCAATCATTTATAAAATTAAAATGTTTAGTAAAAGTTATAAACCATGAATCATTAATCTCTAATACCTCTATAATAAATCCAAAAAATAAAATATATTCCTTTTTCATAAATCATAAAACATATTACATGTCAATAATATTCCATGAAAAATTAATGTCAAACCATTTATATGGTCAATATATAAATATTATATTCCTTACAATATATAAACTTAATTTTAAGGTAACATTTCGTATATTTAAATATAATGATTTCTATAAAACCATATATAAATAGTTCAAGCGTCCAAAATTATTATATCCAGTTAGATATCTATGATAAATCAAAACACACAATAAACTCAATTAAGGATTACATAAACCATCAAATCTATAAAAATATTATAGATCACCAATATGATCCAATAAACATACCTTATCTATTATTATCTCAACATAGAGCACATATTCATTGATGTCTTCACCCAATCATGTTTTTTAAAAAATGATAAATGTGTGACTAAATAAAATCATTTTATAATTAATCAGGTTTCTTTAACTCAAAATATAATTAAAACTATAATAAAAACCTTATATTTTTTGAGAATATAAATTATAAAATTCTTCTACAACATTACTATTGATTACAAATACAGAATCACATTAATAATTATAAATCAACTATATAATTATCATAGGCATAACCATTGAACCCATCTTGTTTTAATAATTATATTCCCTTATACATGTCAATTAATTTTTATAATTCCTCATCTCCTTAATGATTAAACATTGATCATTATAAAAGTTTTCCCTTTCCCTTAAAAGAATGATCATTCAGGAATCAATAATCTAATTTTAAGATAACTCTCATTCCATCCATGAATGTGATAGGGTGTTTCAATGCACAATTTTCACATATTGTAAAATATTTCATTACATTGTTATCATTTATCATTTTTTCACTATCATCCTCTTCATATATATTTTCAAATTGGTGTCATAATTCATGGAATATTATCAAACTGTCTTGAGGGAACATGATACTATGCCCTGAAATGGCTAGATGGTATGACACTCTAGTCCCCTTAAAATAAAATAATTTAAAATTTAAATTAAATTGTCTATGTTTCTCTTTGGAATACGTTCAAGATATGTATAATTCTTTAATAACCTTGTAATGTTTTCATCATATATAGAGAAATATTCTCTTCATTTTATCCTAGAAATTAACATTTTCCCTTCATATCCCCTCATTTTCTAATTGAAATTTTTTTTTACATGAGGTGTACCTTATAATACATCTATTATAGTATTTATAATTCTTCATTGAGCTTAGTGTTTTAAATCAATGACCAAAATTAATCATAATCTCCTATTATATAAAAAACTACAAGGAAATCATTCTCCCTTCAATTAATATCCAAAGATATAAATATATTCTCTGATGTTATCCACTTCTTAGGTACAAATTGATTTATAGTCTTGTTTATTGAGGTTAGTTTATGAAACATAATGTTCTAAAAAAATTTCTCTTGATTTATATCTATGTACTACTACATATAAGAAATTATATTTCTCATAACATGAATTTGAATCACCAAAATAGTTATCATTTGTTCAATTATAGTAACAACTCTTACCCCAAAATCATTATATTCCCACTAATTAAAATCCTCACATGACGTAATGGATTAATATAGTTACAATATCTTCAATTATGAACCATTTTAAAATAATTTAATATTGTATCTTACACCATAACATTATGATGAAGAATGTATTATCCAAAAATCTAGATAAAAACATAACATAATATGAAATAATTTTCCATGTCTTGTATCATAACCATAGACATGGTTTTTTTGGGTATGGGTTCCAATAATATATATATATATATATATATTTAAATCAATCATAATGGTTTGTAAATAAAATGTGAATTACCCTAATAAAATACCTAAGGAGTTTCAAACCATGTTTGTAATATGGATCATTTTCATGTACTAGGAACATCATGAGTCATGTAGAACATTCATTTTTTTCGAGTTATCACCCTTAAGTATTTCACTAACAAAACCACGTGCACATGTATTATGTAAATATTGATTTATTATAAGATACTTTGATTCAAAATATTAAAAATTTGAGAAAAAATTATTTTTCTCTCTCAATTAATTATAAGGGTAGAAAATGGTCTTTTACAATGGTAGATGAACACAGATAATTTTATAACCACTTTGTTAATTGCATAATAGGGTGTCTAACCTAGGATGATAGTTATTTATATTTATGAACCATTTTAATTTTAGAGAAATAAATAATAATTAATATTAAATTTAATAAAATTTAATTTATTCCTATAGGTTTTTTCGGCTGTATCTTTTGAAAAGAATGGCAGATTGATATTCAATCTACAATATTGAGTCTAGATTTGATATTTTTTCATAGTTGGGGAATAAAAATTTATTGGTCACACATCCCAGACTGAGCCGCTTAATATTTTCTTCACCTTTTCTTCCCTTGCATTTTAAATTTTATTTTCTTATCATTCCCATTGGATTTTTGCATATTCCCTCACATGCCTCATGTTTTACATTAAAAATATATATAATTGGAGAGTTAGAGATATAATTATATTGAGGTAACGATACAAACCATTTATGGGATTGGGACGACCCCAATTGTCATATGGTGGTTGTGGTGCATTGAAACGAGCAAATATTATCTAGATTCCGCCCAATCATTGGACATTTTTATGTTTTTTCATATATCTCTTTAAATTTAATATATTAAGATTCTAAACACCTATTAATATTTCGCAGTACCTAATAATGGTCAAAATATATCTTTTGGGGAAATATGGTGTTTTGGGGCCATTTGATGTCTTTCTAGATCTGTAATCTTGACCACACGACATTTACATTCAAGAACACAAGATTTTTGATCTCCTTGTTTTAGGAATATTTCCTTTTTTAAGTTAACATAGTGTATGTTGTTTAAAAATTAGGTATTTTATCCTTCTTTTTTAGTGGGGTTTATTTGCTAAAAGACCATGTAAGGGAAAAATATCCATGTAGAGTACATGACAAGACCCCATGTGGGTTGCATGCCATAAAGAGATAAACGACCAAGCAATATACATGGATATGGAATGTGAATTATGTGGGTGGATACCCCATTTAGGGTAAATTACATGTACATGGGATTTTAAACTCCATGTCTGGCTAGAGTACACATGCAGGTAGGGCCAGGAGGGTATATTCTATGTAATAAGGTACACACGCTGTGTACTTCTCTATTGCTTCCCTTTAACAGGTTTCTCCATTTTTTCCTTGGAGTCAAAAAATTAAATAATAGATGTTTATTCTATGAATATTTTCATGTATATCACACTAGTGAATCCCATTGGATGATTTGAGGACTCGTATTTGGAGTTTATTAGGCACTATACTAAACATAGTGGTTCTCCATCTGGTAATCAAAATCAGTTGCTTCTAGAGAGAGTGAGAGACACATATCTGATATGTCATGTGATCCATCTCACATGACCAATCCTTTGTATATTTACCTTGATTTTGTCTACCTTTTGATATGTACCATTCCAAACTAAGATTCCATGATATTAGTTATCCCCAATAATCCTTTATAGGATTCCTCTACATATGTTTCGACCTAGAGGGTCTTAAATAAGATGACACAATATTTTAACTATTTTCGAGGGCCTCATATAGGATTCCTTTTCCTTATGTACTATTTGAGGATACCATGTATGATTCCACTATTTATTTAACGTTATAGGAAACCATTAAGAGCCCTTTCATTAATATCATATCCATGGATCTGAATGTGATGCATTCACTTATATATAGACCTAAAAGATCACATGTAGGATGCCTCTTATGTGTTATTATGTGAGTTTCTTAGTATGATCTTAATGGTTGACTGACCCAAATTTAGCAAATCAATATTGTGTAGATATGGTTCATATTGTAACCATTTAAATTATATCAAAAATATAAGCATGTGAGGTTGTGAGAGTAGTTGTGGGTTTGTTGTTCATCCACCCTTATTCTATTATCTACGATTTTATCTATTTAATGATTATGAACTGATGGTCACTAGAGTTACTTTCTAGTTTTTTTATTGGATTTCATGGAAATTTATACCAATTGGATAAAAATTTACAATGTAATATTTAGAAATTTCTGCCTGTTTGATCAAATTTACTATGTATTCATTGAGTGATACATGGATTATAATAAAATAATTCCATATAAGGACTCATATTTATGATGAATGTGTATACATATTTTGTAATACTCGGATTTCCATTTTGAAATACCTTGTATTGAAACATAGTCAATATCTTTTTATAGTAATAGATTATTACACTCTCTCGATTAATAGGGTGATTACACTCTATAGGATCAGATACCTAGAGGGTTGTTCATGAAGTATCAGAGGTTATATATTCATAAAATTCACATAGGGATCAAACCCATAGGGATCATCTGAATTACAATTTCAAGACCACATAAGGACTAGAACCAACAGATTTGAAATTTGGACTGGATTTACATAGCATTAGTGGTATGACATCTAGATCAGTGGATATTTATAGTAATGAAAATTGGTATATTATATCGTTCATTATAGTGATTGGATTTGAGTATAGGTTATCCAAGGATTGGGAAATATATCCCACTTTTTCGACATAGCTTTATTAGAAAAAATTCTAGCATTTTATGAAGTAGGTGTTGTTAGTTTGGATTATGGACCCAGAGCTCAACTTAAACACACATGTTTGAGTTTTCTATTATCTTTAACTCTTCTTATATATGTATATATATGATTTTATGTATATATATATATGGGGATATATATATATCCTTGAATACGTATACTCAAATAATATGGTTAAGTGTTTAGATGATTGGGGTCCTGGACTTATAAATCAGTTGTGGACTAGTTCCACTTATTTATATCTATTGGATTTACAATTCCAATTGATTTCTGTATAGGCTAAAAATCTATAATGAAAATTAACTTATGAAAATATATTTCTAGTTCATCATTGGGGTTCCATAATTTTAATATTTCCTGCCTTTGTATATGCATCTCTGTGTGTGTTCTGACCTTATATCTCTTCTTAAGGTTGAGCATAGATTCCACGTTGGTTGGTATGAGGTATAATGTTTCATTACTTGCAAGAGACACTCGTGTGGATTATTATGATCGGGATGATATATTTTGTCAGTGTCGATTGACTAGGTATGTGGTAAACCTCATATTTCATAGTATATCCATGTAATTTTATTTCAGTTTCTTTTCTTTAGTCCTTCATGTACATTCGACCGAGTTGGTGAATAATGTTGTATATATTACATGGATTTTCATGATTTTGGAGAATAATATTTATTATAAAACCATATTTTTTAATCATTTATGAATGATTGAACTATCATTTTATTTATATGATTGATGAAATCATGTTATTTTGGCAGTTTTTACTCTAATATAATAGAATATCCTCTTTACATACACACCATATTCCTTCATTTCATGTCAGAAACATCAAGCATATTGGGAGATGCTCCTAAGGCATTGTAATAAACCATCTTAGAGAACCAAATTAGTGGAATCTGGTTTGGGAAGTTAAATGTGTTATCAGAGTAGTTATCTTATGTTGGGTTTCTATTTGTTATATGTTAGAAATGAGTATTATTAATCTCTCTATACATATAATGGATATCTGACTGGTGTGCCAATAAGAATTTTTCTTTTTTGAATTCACTGTTTCTGGGATTATGGGAATACTTTTCTAGTCTATTATGTTATATTTGGACATTATTTTCTCCTTTAATGATGCACATTGTATTTTGATGTGGTGACTTATTATGGATTTCTAGATCATATCCCATTGGAATGATTTAAAATATTTATTTTGAATCATTTCCTGGAAAGGAAATAGGTGTCTCATGAATCATATTTTACATATTGGATTCACATTTTATAGGCATGCTATAATTTAATTAGAATAAAATTAGAGGGAAATTTATTAAACTATCAAAAACCATAAATGTTGTTTCACCATATAGTTTTTTGTGTCATTTTACTCAATAAGGCCGAATTGAATATTTATTTACATCTAATGGCAACTCTTGTTGACCTAAATTAAGAGTTTTGATGGTGAGGATGATATCTAATTCTCATGCATGAGGTGTCTAGTAACCCCATCAAGCCAATAAAAAAACATTATTACAATGTGTTATATTACTTTTATGGTAATTTATATCATTTTTGGTTAATTAATGTTTCATTAATAATCAATAAATAGGCTTCCTATAATGATATGAATGAAATTGTATTTAATCAACCCACATCTTTTGGTATCTAGTCATATAGATGAATATGTACAGTATAATAACTATGTAGTTTCATAGGAACATGACCTTGAGGGACATAATCGTACATGGATTCCTGGTGAGTGACAGTTCATTATCTGTTCTAAAATAATATTATGAACACAGGATAGTAGTTCTTTATGAGGATGCTCACCGAGTGGTGTGATCTTTTAGGATTGGTGGATATACATTATGACCCTCATTTTTGGTTTGATCAGTATGTATATGTAGGATACCTAGAGGGAATTAGTTTTGACTCAGTTCATTTTAGCCCAGCTATCTTTTTGGTCAAGGAAAACCTACTTTTGAGGTCTGATTGAGTTTTTTATGAATTTTTATGTCGTGAGTTTGGTTTTAATTTTAGTTTAATGGATTCACATAATGTGATTGATTTTTTATATATTGTAATTTTTACACATTATTCTTTCGTTGTATCACCAAGAGTGATTTGGTACCAAGATGGGATTTAGAGGGATAGACTATTTGGCTTCCTATAATTGTCGAACATTTTTTCCACCATCTAAAAAAAATCTCTTGTAGGGGATTGGTGTATGTTATTTCAAAGATTTCAGGTGATTGGTAGTCTTGGAATAAATCATGGAATATGTGACTTTCTTTATTTTGAAGAGGAGTTCCATGAGAGAATATGTATAATGTGAATTATTTTCCATGTAATATTGTAAGCTTGGTTTTAGTAAATGAATAATTTCTGGAGTATGAATTGAGTGATAAAGGTTCATTCAGGTTACATGTAGTTCCTTTTAATTGTAAATCAATGAGTGTCCATACACGAGCCGATTGATGTTGCTTTCAAATTATTCCCTCAGAATTCTTTCCCTTGAGTTGTGATAAAAAGATAAATTCTCTTCTATGGTAGAGGATACGTTGAGGATAAATCAGGTACAACATATTGGTTGACACCTGTCTGGACATGGACATTCATTATTGGGGTAGGTGATTTCTATAGTTGGGTGATGGCCAGTCATCATGTTTTATGCGAGCATGGATCAAAGAGATATGTACAGTCATTTGGATGTAATCTTGTTGTAATCTTAGTTATATATGATCATTATATATCATAAAATTATCTCAATTACACTGAGGGAGTGTTCACTCTATGATGACCTTATTTTATTATAAATTTTCTTCCAGGATGATCAGCGATCCTATCGTGGATACTCTTGAGAAGAAGAAAAAATTAATACATTTGGAGGGTAGTAAAAAATTGGACCTTTTATGGCGGTGACCATATTTTTAGTCGAAATTAATCATTTTATAATGGTTGTTTTGAATTAATACTAGTTGATGAGATGAGAATAATAATAATCCTATAAAGGGGAGTGTCAGACCTATCACAGTCAAATGTCTTCAATGTAGGATACTTTTGTTAATGCTATGAGAATTGTCATTAGATAGTTCAGATAACATATTTTGTAGATTCATGAGATTATAACATGGATATATATTTTTTTCACCAAGGCTTCCCAGGGATGACAAGTATTATGATGGGGACAATGTAGGGAATATTGTTTCTGTAAAAAAGAATTTTGAGCATAAATTTTATTTTTTATATCAGATGCTTTAATGGTTTATAATTTTTCCCCTAAAAGATGATCTGAGTAAATTTTTATGACCACATACTAGTTCTCGGAATAGAGTGTTCACCATAGGAGACATTTTTTGTAGATATCAGAACGATTTGAATATTAGTGGGATAATTAATAATTAATAATTAATTAATTAAAACATAATTTATTTTCATAAAAATTTTCAAAAAAATATTTTGAATAGAGAACTAGATTGAGTTTACATCTCCTCTATAGAGTCAAAAAAAGTGAGTTTTTTATTAGATGGACACAAACTCATGATGGGTGTGTGGGAAAGGTTATAACCCATTTTCTTCCCATTTCATTTTCTTTATTTCCTTTATATATTTGTTTATCATGTTCCCTTATGATTCTCTTGTACTATCCCTACGAGCCTCCCATATCATGTGACCAATATAGAGGAAGGGAGACACAAAGAGAGTGTGCGAGAGAGAGAGAGAGAGATAAGTGAAGAGATGTTCCACTGCGGTGCTCGATATGAGCCGGATCATCGTGTGATGGTTATGGAGCACCAAAATAAGTAAAGTATCACAAGATTATTCCAGAAGGAATAATTATTTTATGTTTTTTTATAAATACACCTAGATTTACTATTTTATTTTTAAATCCATTTTAATCATTCTTAGGACCACTACATGTTATATCTATTTCATTCGGGGAGAAAATAGTGTTTCTGGGGTGGTTTGAGTGCTTTTCTGATCATTGATCATGTTCACAAATCAAGTAGATGTGGGAATACAATCCATTTGTTATCCATATTTAGGTTAGTTAATCTTTATAGATTTATATTCCATGTATTGGGCATACACACCATTTTAGGGGACTTGGTCATGTAATCAAGTATCTGACCTATCAACCTGGGTAGGAGCACATGGTCATGTAGAGTACATAGTTCGACCACATGCATGTATTATTCCGGATAGACAGACATGACCATGATTTATAAATTGCTATTCCATGTGGGGTATATGGGAGGGTACCCGACATTGGTAATACACTATGTAGATGATCAGGATACCCCATTATTAGTTTTTTATATGCCATGATTGGATGGAGTACATTTATAGGTGGGTCCATTAGGGTATATACAGTGTACTAAGGTACACATGTTGTGTACCCATTCTATGATACCATTTAAGGGGGGTTTCCCTATTTAATCCCCTAGAGTGAGAATTGGCCATAAGCCATGTCCATAATGAGTATTTCTCTAAGTTGATCTCGATGGTGAATCTTGTTTGGTGATTTGAAAGCTACTAATGGGTGTTTTACGGATTATCCCAAAAAAGAAGGATTTTTTCTCTTGTATTAGAATACAATTTTCTGCTGAGAGGGAGACCATGATCTGAGATGGGTCATGTTCTATCATTCGTAAATAATTATTTGTATATTTATCATGAGGAATCCTTGCTATATATATGTGCACATATGGTTTGATAGGCCACATTATTAGTTATTCCCATTTATACATTGTAGGATTCCTCATTATATGTTTTGACATAGAGGATCTCATGTATTATTCATTAATATTTTCACTGTTATCGAGGTTCACCTATATGAATATATTTACTATGTAATATATGAGGATTCCATATTGGATGCCTCTATTTATATATTGTTAGAGGACCCCATGTAGGATTCCTATTTTACTTTCATATCTAATGATCTTATGTAGGATGCCTTTTCTATTTTGTAGGCCTTGAGGATCCCATGTAAGATTCCCCTACTGTTTTATAATGTGAGGGACCTAGTAGGTGCCATTAAGATTGGACAACCAATAGATAATATGTAATTTTTGGGTAGATATTGTAGTAGGTATCACCATAAGTCCCATTCTGAACATGTAATCATTTGAGGTAATGACAGTGGTGGCGGGTTTAGAAGTTCCACCAACCTCACTCATTTATCTATTTGTTCACTTGTTTTCTACAAATGTAGCAATGATTTTGAGATGTTCTTCCTTTTTTCACTTCAATGCTTAACAAGATGCAATAACTAATTTCATATGCCCAGATATTCTTCCATATATATCTCTTAGTTTTTTATTGGATATTCCTATAAATTTTCTCTTGTATTTGAATGTTGAGCCTATATGTTTGAATTATCTATTATGAGGGATACCTAGAGGTATATATTGGGATCCTACACTGAGCCTTACATGATAAAAATACTTGGAAATTTCTAATCTATTGATCACACTTACATTGTTTACATTGACTGATACATTTATTCCCATTATATGAATGCATTATATAGACTCATATGTCATATGACTTATAAGTTTACATAAAAATTTCAACTCGTTGTATCTGATTTACTATATATGTCTTTAGGGGTATTTGGATTCCCATTTTAGTAATTACATAAGAAAACTCATAGCCCATATGATTTATAGGATTTCTTGTACATTTATACTTTATGGATCTATTTAACTATATACACCATGATTTATACATGAATTCCAATTTATAAATTCCATTTATGGACTCATAAGATGGACGAAATCATATACGCATTAGGTGAAACATGGATTATAATTTATGAAATCCTAGACTGGACTCATAGCTCAGATATGTTTCTATACTCATGAATTGGTATGCTCTCCTAAATGATGGGGATAATTATGATCTCTCAGGTCGAAAAAAATAAAATGGTGATAATGAACTCTAACTATTGATCTCTCCTTATACATTGAATAAGTTTCAGATCCCTAGATATTATCTATGTTACAATTTGATGACCCCATATGGACCATGACCTTGATATAGTACATTTGAATTAGATTTACATGGCTTGGGTGCTATTACATCCATCTCAGGGACCATTTATTGGATTTTCCATCAGTACATGGTATCTGACATTACAGTAAATAGAGGAGAGTACGGGTGAACCCATTCATAAGACATATATGACCCTATAGTGATGATACATGCTCAATTAAATTTCTTGAATTTCATGAAGTAGCTATTGTCCGTTGGAATTATGAACCCAATGAACAACATAATGAATCTTTCCTAAGATATCTATTATTTTCATTTTTTATTATATTTGTATGTATATGAGAACATGTATATATATATATATATGTTGGGATATATATATTTATATATCCATGATTACATATACTCATAGATGATATTGATGTGTCCTGATGATTGTGTTAATGGATCCATGAAATGGTTGAGGACTTATTCCAGTTTTTTATATTTCTTCCCTTTTACAAATTCATGTTCGTCTCAGCTAGTTTGAGAATATTGGATGAGAAATTAAATATGATAGTATATTTTTGGTTCATCATTGATTTGTCATACTGATATTGTTCTAACCAATTAACATGAACATTGGTGTACATACAGACCATAATTATAAATTTTAGGTGGACAAATATGCATGGTGCGTATGGAAAAGGACCTAGGATATATAATAGAATAGATCCTCTCATCTGGATTCTTATTATCTTGAAGAAGTATTTTGACACTATTTATAGTCATGGTATGTGGTATAGATTAGAGTTAGAAGTAGAGAGATAAGATTTTATTTCATCATCTTTTGTATACTCAAACATGTATAGTTAACTATTGGCTGACTAGTGTTTTATATATTAAATTGGTATTCAATATTTTGTATAATTTTAATTATTATTGAAGCACCTTATGGTCATGTTTATTTATTGCATCCATGATCTGTATATTTACTTATTTATTAATATCTAGTAATTTCCATTTTTTCATTGATATGAGACTATAGTCCAACTAGGTATACACAGTCAGACCTCACTGCTAGTCGAAATCATATAGAATATAGAGAGGTTATCCTGAGGCCCCAAAATGAAATAGATCAAATCACCAGATTAGTTGAACCAGATTCAAGATGTTACATTTATATATAGGTACAACAAATAATCTCTATATTACCAATAAAAATAGGATTTTATCCACTAAAAAGATATATCCTGAAGTTACTTCATATGTTAATGTTACCTTATATTTTTTTCAATAAATATAGTTCCAATGGTTTTTACTAAACATACTCTCATACAAACTATAAATATCATGACCATTGTTTACTAGAGGTAGTGGTTACTGTATTACATTATCACTAGAACCAATTTATTATATCCCAATAGACCTAATAAATTTATAGTCTCTGTAACCCTGATAAATATATGAAATTAAATTTACACATCCAAACATAAAATATAGAAATTAATTTCTTTGATAATTCCATTATTACCAATATCAATACCCTATATAGAAATAATAATATACGCCCTACAATACTCTGGAAAATAATATATAATAAATGGGTGAGCTTAAATGCTCAATAATGGTAAAAGTATAGTTGAAACTATCATGAATAAAAAATTATAATGAATAGGGAAAGGTAAATTAATGAAACCATTCCACTTAATCAATATCATGATCATAATATGTTATTAGTAATGAATGTTCGAGTATAGAAATATAAATAATCACATGATCCTGATACCCATCCATGTGTATTATAATGAAGAGTATAATCCCATGGATATCAATAACTAATATCTTAATTATTAAATGTAAATTGTAATATATTTGAAAAATATTTTTGAGGCGTAATTACAAGACTTCTATATCATCAAGGACTTTTTACAAAACATCCTTATTTTATGGGTAATTCCTTATCCAACAACCAATCTTGTTTTTCATATGATACATGTTGATGCATCATTGGTCTATTTAATTATAGGACACACTCATAACATTATAAGTCTCGTTCATATCAAATATAAAAGATGTGAAACATAATAAATAAAAACATAAACATTCATATTAAAGATCATAACATATGAAATGTTATTATATAACCCAATCAACACATATTATAATAATCCATCTAGTGTAATATGTATTATGGAATCAAAATATTACTCCCATAGTAAAAAAATTATAATAATAATAAATCTTCAGAAATAATTAGGATGGTTACATTTTATCATAAGCATAGTGGGTTTTTATTAGAATAAGGTTTGTTTTCATTGATGAATATAAATTATATAAATAAGTAATAAACAATATATGAGGAAAATAACATTTTCCCTTTAAGAATCATATTTAAAAAAAAACATCATAATTTATTGTAATAGTCATTTGCAATGAATATAAAATTTTATATTTATAATGAAAAATTTTCAGAATTAAATTTTAATTATATTATTAAATTAATTATATTTTAAACATGATAAATTAAATATTTTTTTATATTTTTGGAAAAACCAAAATGGTCTTTTTTTGGAAAATGATAAGAAAATACACATTAAACAATATTGAAAAATACTAATCATGGGTAAAAATTTATTTATAATTTTTTTTGATAATGTTATATAATATTTTGAATATATATTTATAAAAACAATTATATATAATAAAAAGGGTTTTATAATTATGGGTGAAATAATAAAATCTTTTTAGAAAAACATTTTCTCAATCATTTTATGTACCAATGTGGGGGAACTTGTACTATTACTTGATATATTTAGGAATAACCAATGTAGAATAAAATATTTGAGTAAAAAGATATTCATTTAAAATAATTATCATAGGGGATGATAAAACATAAACAATCCCAAATAATGATATGATTATGTAATAAACACTTACCACATTGGTAACTTTTGAATCATAATCCCACTAAAAGAAAAAAAATAAAACTGTAAATACACTGAAGGTATCTAGATTGAAGATATAATATATCAATAGGATAGTATATACACCACAAAAATTAACAGGTTTTGAATATGTCAGATGTATCAAGGATGTAAAACTGATATTAATAACCATTACCTTCAGTCTGATTTTTTTTGTATATGTTAATGCTCTGGTATAATAAATATAGATTTATCATTAATCGATTTTAGATTTTATATAAAGTTAAATTATTATAATTTTAAATCATTTACATGAATTCATCATTGCTGGATTAATTTCATGTTGAATTTGGATATAAGAACATTTCAATATTTTGAAGATTATCATTTTGACATATATTTTTCTCATAAAATATAATAGAGACATTTAAATTAAAATTATAAACTTAAATGAATTAAATTTATAAACATGGATTCAATAATTGGAATCATTGTTTTTTATAATATCTATTTATTACAAATTAATTATTAACTAAAAATAATTGTGAAAATAGTCAGAAATATTTATCATGTTTAAGGAAAAAATGGGTTTACCTGGGGTTAAACATAGAGTTAAAGGGTTAAAATGGCCTAATTTTTTTCCAATGCCCATTGGGTGTCCCAATTTAGACCCTTATAATCTTAATATATATTTGATTAATTTTTGGGACACATTACCTTTAATGTGACCTATATAAAAAGTTACATAAAGGAAAAGTCAAAGGGGAACCTTTCATTCATTTTATATCTATAAGTATTTTTGATTGGAAAAATATAATATGTTTTGTTATTGATATTCATATAAAAGAGAAATGTGTTTTTATCATGATAATTTATTATAATTTTGGGAGATGAAACAATTAGGTTATGTAACACCCCAAGCTTCCACGATACGCTTCTCTTTCAATAATGCAATAACTTGCATTGTACACAAGTTCGAGATTATAACACACTGTGACCAGTCAAAATGGCCATTATGAACAGTAATACCCACTTTCTGAAATTATATATATTTTATATTTTAAAATGGACTTCATTTTTGGATTTGGAATATCGAAATTATCCTGTGTTGAATTTTTGGTATTTTTCTGAGAACTTCCATTTTTTTATGGATAGTGAAAAATACTTAAAAACAAATTTTTTAGTCAAAATAATTTATAGTGATAAATTATACTATTGAGTGGTTTAAAAGTGTAATTAGCATATATTTTTACCATTTTATCCAATGGTGGTCATTAGAATTAATTTCACTTTGAAATTGGACATAAACAATCGTAAATCTTTTCATATATATTGTTTCTTAAAAACACGCTATTTGTTGTGACAGCGAGAATTAATTATAAAATTAATTAATGCAACTTATATGTTTGGAATTTTTTAAAATAGAAATCATTTTTAATTCGGAATATCAATTATATCTTAGCGTAAAATTTTGGCATTGTTCTGGAAAACTTCAATTTTTGATGAATAGTGAAACCACTAAGTGGTAGCTAAAAAACTGATTTTTCATTTAAATGAAATATTACCACTTTTGTGATTTGATTTTCAAAAATCTGACATACATGGTTGTAATTAGGAATTAAAATGTGGTTCAATGGGATTAAAATAATTTTTTGTTGAATAGTAACTTTTAAGATTAATTAATCGCGATTAAAGGCAATTAGTGAAATTTAAGGTAAAATTATATTATAAAAATATGAAAATACCTTTACAATTGTCCTACCCCTATTGGATGAGCCATGGAAGACCAAGAAAATCCATGGGTCAACTTGGGGACCCCATGGAGCCACTTTGGTAGGAAAATGACATTAAAAATGTTTTATTTAATGTTAAAATAAAAAATGTCACAAACATGAGTTTTTTTACTAAAAAAATTTCTAAATGGGGTTATACAAGTCATTTTTTGACTATAAATATTAATTAGAAATATAAAAAGATTTCCTACATCATGAAAGTTTTTTATAATTTTTAGACATTAAATAAATTAAACATTTAATGACACCATGATGATGCAGTGATTACCTCATTAATTAACGATTTTAATAAAATGGAAGGATAATGTAAAATCTAAAAATTACACTTGCACAAAGCCTATTTTATGAGTATATTTCGAACCCTTATCACCTTATCCTCGAAATATATAAGTGTGGGACCTTCAAAATCCGAAAATCATTATATAATAATGTAACATTTCATTACCTTCCAAGAGTGCCCCTCCTCTCCTCTTATAAAAGGCCCCCACCACTACCACCTTGTTCAAACCATCCAAGCCATTTGGCTCGGCCAAAATCTTCCCAAATACTCTCCCAACGTCCCTCTCTTACTCTTAGAAGCCTCACTTTGGGCAGAATTCTATCCAAGGAAGCCTTGGGCTCAAATAAAAAAGAGTTTCCCGATTTGAAGGAAATGTCTTCTCTAATGTCCTTTTCTTTTATTTTGCTTCTCCAACCCCCTAAACTCTTTTTATTCTTTTATTTTGTAACAACACCAGTATCCTAAATATACTAAGATGTTTTTATAATAATATTTAGAGCTACACTTACACACACCTACATCTAATGGTTAAAAAACATATTGTTTCTGTGGATGACGAATTTCTGCCTCACGAAACGATGATTGTTCAACACTCATATAACACCTTCAAAGGTGGCCATTATGAAGACACTATATTTATATATGATATATAATATGTTTATTTTTTACTTAAGCTTCTGTATTTTTCATTTATTGAATACCTTTATGGTTTCCATGATGGGGTAACACGATATTTTCTTTTTAGGAAGTGCGGACTACTGCCCCCTCAAAGTGATTTGAATCGTTAATGTCATGTGTGGGATGTATAAAGGATGGAGTAAATGTTATTATAAATTATATTATAATTTAATTATAGTATACCTTTATATAATTATAATTTAATTCCATTAAATATGATATAGAAATGAAAGTAGCATTCATGCATACGTACGGCTTTCCGTCTCCATGAACGGTGCATTTCATTTCTTACCTATAAATGTTATGTAATATTATAAATGAATGTATATACTGGATATATATGATATATATGATATCTACATCATGAATATAATTCTGGAGATAATGGATATCCTACCACATAAACAACTTGTAATTATAAGAAGTTTATTGCTGACTCAAGTACCAAAGATCGACAAAACGACCGTTATTAACATAAATAACTACATAATTTTCGTAACATTGTAACAAGTGATATAAAAGGGATAATGAACTTTAAAAAGGTTCTTAAGCAAGTAGAGATTAATTCTGGTCTATTATTCATGAGGTTAAAGAATGGTCGAGTCAAGTCGGACATAAGGTAAGGGAACTTCTTAATCCAATTTCCTTTCTTTGGGTCAATCTCCTACTTTCAAATTATGTCACGAATATTATAATGTCATATCTTGTATTTGTAATTTCTTATGTGTACATATAGTGAATACACATAATAGATCTATTTTATTTAAAAAATGATTTTTTAAGGGACTTCGTCTCACTCTCCATTCATTGAGGCATATTTTTTTTGTACTGAAATTTCTTTTATACGGTGTATAAACCCCTTTGACTTTTAAATTTATTCAAAAAGAATATTTTTATACGAATCATTTTACTAAAGGAAAAAAAAGAATGTTTTTTTGTATGTATACGATGACAATAACTTCTTCGCCGCCATGACCATTATTTGAGTTTCGGCTTCCTATGCAAGCCATAACTTTTTTTCAATGATTTAAAAAAGAGAGAGAGATATTTCTCTCAAATGTATGAAAATCCAGTGAAAATGTATACGTATTTATCGAAAGATTAATAATGTTTTCAGAAAGCCCGACTCTCGAGTGTGGTAGACATGAAGGGATTGGGCGTGGACCCATCATGTCCTATAATTAGTCGAGCAGTCTCAGAATTAGTTATTCTTTTTTTAGAAGATTGCATAATATTTTCAGAAAAACACTAGAGTATATTTGAGCAATTTTAAATGTAATTATATTCTAAAAAAATATGCATCGTCAAGTCTCTTGAGACAATTTAATGTCTTGGCACGAGGCCTTGACAAAATCTTATTTTTGGTCTTGGAACGAGGCCTTGGCTACGTGGTTATGATAGTCTGGCATTATGCATTCCATCATTATGAAAGTGGTTATTAATATTGCATGTGATTATTCGACCAGTAGAATATCCATGTGAATAAGTAAATGGAATTATTTCATTTTACTTTTTCCATATTATGTTGAAGTTCAAGTTTAAAAGGCTTTTGTTTTAGTTATAAATTTCCTTAAATGTTTATGTTTATTGATGAAAGATTCTGCTATATTGTTATCCTTACTGAGAATCTGTGCTCACCCCTTTCAATGTTTTAATATTTTCCAGGATGTGAAGAAGTATTTTATAAATGACCTGCTGGGAAAGTCAGAAGAGGATATGAGTGTGGACTATGGAGACATTGTTATTGTAGATTTTCACTTTATGATGTAATGTAACATTTATGAATGTATCTAGTGTTTCCAATGCTACTAAACTAATCAGTCTTTCGAGACTTGATCTTTTGTGATCATGCCAATGTTACGAAGTAATGCACCAACTCTGGGTAACTGGGGTCGGGGCGTTACAGTTGGTATCAGAGGCAGTTTAGTACTAACCTTGGAAGCTATATTTAGATAAACTCTGATTAGAGCACATAGCCCCAAGATAGACTTTGAGGATTAGTATAGAGTAACTTCCTATAATTTTAGTATTATAGAGATTTTGTGAGTTTTCTGAACAATACATCTCTATCTGGATACGAGCAGGTAGAGGTGGCTCTGGAACAGATGTACCTAGGGGTAAAACCCGAAAACACCGCTTTGAGCTAGACTCGAATGGGAACTGGTGCACGACAACGGGCCTTGCTGCACTCTTGGTTACGACACTCCCGGGGGATATTATTAGGATAATTCTCATTTTCTTTACAAACAATTATGAAGGGTTTATGAGTATATACTTTCTTAAAGAAAACATTTCATTTTATAATTATGGATTATATCCATAAATAGTTCAATTTATGTTAAGTGTTTAACAAGTATGGAATTATGTATTTTAATTCATAAACTAACATAGTTTATGCCATTGTATAGAAATTGCACCCAGTAGAAGGATTGTGAACTCCAACAATACGTATGATCCAAATAGTAAGAAGGATCATATCTTTCATGGTATTAAGCCAACATTTAGAAGGGAAATAGTCTCCCATGTATTCTCAACATATGAAGAAATAGTGTCATGTGTTAATAAGATAAGTAAAGAATACTCTGAGTCCTATGGATTTGAAGGGAAGAAAGAGTAGAAAAGGACGATGGATAAAGGGAAGAGGGAAAAGAATATTTTTCCAATATGTGATAACTATGGGAAGAAACACCTTGGGAATTTCCTAAATGTAATGAGAGTTTGTTATCAGTGTGTAGAAAAAGGACACCAAGTGCGTGACAGCAATGGTAAGAAAATGTTTTCAAATGTACAATGCTTCATCTACAAGGACTAGGGACACTACGCAAACCAATGTCCAAATCATCAGAGTATGCCCCAAATGATGTTATTGGAACATAATCATGTTATGATACTACCACAGATGAGGTGGAATGATTAGAGTTCTTATGTTGTTATTAAAGAATTTTGTCATTTGAGTGTAGTATCAATGATGTACTGGTTATAATAATTATGGAGTATATAAGGATTGTACTGCAGTACTATTTCATCAAGGACTTGAGATTGTGTGGAACCAAGAAAAGTTACTCCACAACAGGTTAAATTTTTGGAAAATATATGGTTGAGAGAAAGATAAACCATAATATGGTTCTGATACCGAGATAGTTATTTTGGAATAATACATGATTGATTTGGATAAATTATATTGGATATTCTTAACTTCCTTGAAACTGATTAATGATTTGTATAAATTTTAGGATAGAAGGAGTATATCTAGAATTCTATAAGGAATAAGGGATCATGAATGTAATCAATAAGTATTTATGGTAATTCAGGATGTTGGAGTGTTTTAAAAGAATACATGATGAAGGTGTTCACATGTTGTTATGCGGAAAAAAGGATCTTCATTATGTTCACCTTTCTTATAAAATTTCGACTGTGAGTTGGACATAAGTATTTTGGATAACTATAAAGGTTGGAATGGATTAAGTTGAACCTTGAATATTATTGTTTAAAGTTAATACATTTCTGAATAATATTTTCGGAATATTATAATACTATAGTTTTAAAAAGGACAACCTTTAGGTTGGGGGATAACTCGTCGCGTCGGACAAAGCTGTAGGAATAAAACCCACAACCATAGTGTGACATGCCTTTATTACCTACCACTAGCCTACAAGAATTCCCTGGTTATTAAAAATATTTATCCTAATCTAAATGGTATGTTTTAATATATGGAACCTTATACAATTAGGATAAATAGAATATTTTTGAGTTCTATTACCTTTTAGAGTGAAAGATGGGTTTGTGGTAAAAATTTATTAATGAATGAAAGTCTACATGACAAGTATGAATATTCCCTTACGTTCTTAGTAAATATTCTAAATAAATTCCTCATCTTTATAAAAGGTATCTTAAAACAAAAACGTTGCTGATTACCTTTTCCAACTAGGGATTCAATGAACATTTAGCCAATCACAAGTTTGTGATTTTCTGGTGGTTAAATTTCTACTAATCCATCTTTCTACAACTCTCCATCAGACCTTGATGGTTTTTTTCTTCCATATCCATATTTTCATAGAATCCTAGTATGGGATATCTTAGGTGACCATTGTACTTATCTTTCTATCTTTTAAAGTTATATTTTTATTAACCATATTTCTAATGTGGGTTTTCCAAAAAGGTATATCCTATCTTCAACCTTTTATTTTCAAAGAAAAATTTCAAATTTTGAGGACACAATTTATTGAAGGAGGGTAGAATGTAACACCCCGAGCTTCCACGATACGGTTCTCTTTCAATAATGCAATAGCTTGCATTGTACACAAGTTCGAGATTCTTACACACCACGACCAATAAAAATGGCCATTATGAATATTAAGACCCACTTTCTGAAATTATATATATTTTATATTTCTAAATGTACTTTGTTTTTGGATTCGGAATATCCAAATTAGCCTATTTTGAATTTTTTGAATTTTTTTCAGAACATCCATTTTTTTATGGATAGTGAAAGATACTTAAAAACAAATTTTTTAATCAAAATAATTTATAGTGATAAATTATACTATTGAGTGGTTTTAAAGTTTAATTAGAATATATTTTTACCATTTTATCCAATGGTGGTCATTAGAATTAATTTCACTTTGAAATTGGACATAAACAATTATCAATCTTTTGATATATATTGTTCCTTCAAAACACGCTATTTGTTGTGAAAGCAGCAATTAATTATAAAATTAATTAATGAAACTTATATGTTTATAATTTTGTAAAATAAACATCATTTTTGAATTCATAATATCAATTATAGATTAGGGTGAAGTTTTGGCATTGTTCTGGAAAACATCAACCACTAAGTGGTGTTTAAAAACTGATTTTTCATTTAAATGAAATATTACCACTTCTGTGACTTGATTTTAAAAAATCTGACATACATGGTTGTCATTAGGAAGTAAAATGTGGTTCAATGGTATTAAAAGAATTTTTTGGTGAATAGAAACCTTTAAGTTTAATTAATCTCGATGAAAGGTAATTAGTGAAATTTAAGGTAAAAATGATATTATAAGAATATGAAAATACCTTTAAACTTGTCCTACCCCTATTGGATGAGTCATGGATGACCACGACAATCCATGGGTCATCTTGGGGACCCCATGGAGCCACTTTGGTAGGAAAATGACATTAAAAACTTTTTATTTAATGTAAAAATAAAAAATGTCACAAACATGAGTTGTTTTACTAAAACAATTTTTAAATGGGGTTATACAAGTCAAATATTTGACTATAAATAATCATTATAAAGATAAAACGATTTCCTACATAATGATTTTTTTTTATAATTTTTATACATTATATAAATTAAATTTTTAATGACACTATGATGATGCAGCGATTACCTCATTAATTAACAATTTTAATAAAATGGAAGGATAATGTAAAATCTAAGAATGAAACTTGTCCAAAGACTATTTTATGAATAGATGTCGAACCCTTATCACCTTATCCTCGAAATATATATGTGTTGGACCTTTAAAATCCGAAAATCATTATATAATAATGTAACATTTCATTACTTTCCAAGAGTGTCCCTCCTCTCCTCTTATAAAAGGCCCCCACCACTACCACCTTATTAAAAATTTCAAAGCCATTTGGATCGGCTAAAATCTGCCCAAATAATCTCCCAACTTCCCTCTCTTACTCCTATAAGCGTCACTTTGGGAATAATTCTTCCCAAGGAAGCCTTTGGCTCAAATAAAAAAGAGTTACCCGATTTTAAGGTAATGTCTTCTCTAATGTCCTTTTGTTTTATTTTGCTTCTCCAACCCCGTAAACTCTTTTTATTCTTTTCATTTGTAACAACACCAGTATCCTCAATATACTAGTATGTTTTTATAATAATTATTAGAGCTACACTTACACACACCTACATCTAATGGTTAAAGAACATATTGTTTCTGTGGATGGAGAATCTCTGCCTCACGAAACGATGATTGTTCAACACTCATATAACACCTTAAAAGGTGGCCATTAAGATGTCACTATATTTTTATATGATATATAATATGTTTATGTTTTACTTAAGCTTCTGTATTTTTCATTTATTTCATACCTTTATGGTTTCCATTATGGGTAAACACGATATTTTCATTTTAGGAAGTGCGGACTACCGCCCCCTCAAAGTGATTTTAATCGTTAATGCCATATGTGGGATGTATAAAGGATGGAGTAAATGGTATTATAAATTATATTATACTGTAATTATAGTATAAATTTATATAATTATAATTTCATTCCATTAAATATGAAATAGAAATGAAAGTAGCGTTCATGCATATGTATGGCTTACCGTCTCCATGAACGGTGCATTTCATTTCTTACCTCTAAATGTTATGTAATATTATAAAAGAATGTATATACCTGATATATATGATATATATGATATCTACATCATGAATATAATTGTGGAGATAATGGATATTCTACCACATAAACAACTTGTAATTATAAGTAGTTTATTGCTGACTCAAGTACCAAAGATCGACAAAACGACTGTTATTAACTTAATTGACTACATAATTTTCGTAACAATGAAATAAGTGATATAAAAGGGAAAATGAACTTGAAAAATGTTCTTCAGAAAGTAGAGATTAACTCTATTTTATTATTCAGGAGGTTAAAGAACGGTCGAGTCAAGTCGGATACAAGGTAAGGGAACTTCTTAACCCAATTTCCGTTCTTTGGGTCAATCTCCTTCTTTCAAATTATGTCATGAATATTATAATGTCCTACCTTGTATTTTTACTTTTTTATGTGTAATTATTGTGAATAAACATTATAGATCTATTTTATATAAAAAGTTATCTTTGTAAGGGACTTCGTCTCAATCTCCATTCATTGAGGCATATTTTGTTTTATACTTGTAGAGACCCGTATCTTGACGTACATGGACATTACATTAAATTTGCGGAATACTTAGTACATAGCAAAAACACACACACAAGGACCGTAATAGTTTAGTGTCTTTGGAAACTCGGAACGTAATCTTCTAATCGGGGTGAAAGATCTTCAATATCTCCCATAAAGATCTTCCCTTTTTTTACCTAAAACCTTTCTTTATATCCTGGGGAAAAGAAAACATAAAAGGGTGAGCTCAAATGCTCAGCAAGGGCAAATAAAGGAAATAAAAATCATATCATATCTTTTTGAAAATCAAAACCTGCAAAAGAGATCATAATATCTTAACATGGAATAAATCATAGAAGTGAAAATGAGATCCCCATAATCATAACATAAAGCTTGAAACTTTGTGGCATGCATACATAATCATGGAAAATCATTTCTTGTTAGTCATGACTCATTGCCAAGACTATCTTAGTGGACAAAGTCCCTTTCTGAACCGAGTTCACTCCTCGTTTCAGTCCTGTATCACTGAACCGAAATAACCTTCCGTTCCAGCCATGTCTATCTCATGAGATATAAAATTTTTACCCAATGCATTGGAGGGAGATATAGGTCCCACCCATCTTATAATGAATCCTTTCTTATGTGTGCCACATAATCATAAAACATACATCATCGCATAACACATGTAACAAAAATGGGATTCTTGAAACATCATGACATCATAAATCAATTCATATAAGATAAAAGAATTCATAAACATAATTCCATCACAACATAGTCAAAACAATGTAAAAATATGGATAGAAACAGAACCCTTTATTATCTTAGATGGAAAATAATTTTGATAAAACACTTGAAATGAATTCTTGAGGAAAATATCCTTTCTTCTTCAAAATCAATTTCTTTTCACAAAACATCATGCAATTTTAAAAGAAAGAGATTTTATTAGAAATAGTCATGAAATCTTTTGGAGGAAGCTTCATGAAAATAAGGCTTTATAAAACCGTAAAAATCCGTTCGTTCCGTTTAAGTTAAAAAAACATTCTTCGTACTTTTGTCGGAAAAGTCAAAAAGTACCTCGTACGAAAAACGACAAAAGATTCCTTTCATATCTTTTACTAAAAACTCACCGAAGGGTAAAATTGGACTTAAACAATTGTAGGTGGATAGAAATAATATTACATATTGATGAAACATGGATGTGGATGATAAAATACACCCCAGTAAATACTTACGAATAAACAATCTCAGATAAAAATGAGATTGTGATATTTTCCCTTACCTTAGGTCCGATTTGCTTTGTACGTGTCCGAAGCTCCTGTATAATGGTTTAAATAATGTCATTGACTTATTACAGAATCATATTCATTGTTATGATATCATATATGGTTCACTTATGACATTATATTACCCATTCTTTTGTAAATTCCATGTTAAAGAAGCGTTTTGGGTAAAATCGTTTCATTTATCGTAGGTGTTTTGACTTGTTGCTCTTGACATCATTATTACTTATATCATGATTTACTCACTTCCAGAATATAAAATATGATTTATATATCATATATATTCAATATATATATATATATAATAGGTAGATAAATAAAATGAAAAACACCGTTCATGGAGACGGTAGTCCGTACGTACGCATGAACGCTGTTTTCCTTTCCTTATTGTCTTGAATGGAAGTAAGTTGATGACATACATATATATATACATAAATCCAGTAGCTTTATAATTTCATATATTTCATTATTATTTCTTATATATACTTTATAATCATTCTTAAATGGTTAACATGGAGAATGAATCTCATCGCGTCGTGGAGACGGTAGTCCGTACGTACGCACGAGCGATGATATCATTTCCATAAATATTGAATTGAATTGGAGTGGATTATACAATATATCAGAATCAATATGATGTTTTAATAACTATGTATAGTTATTATTTACACCATTATACTCATCCATGTAAGGTGATGGTGGAAAATAGATTACACCACGGCGTGGAGACGGTATTCCGTACGTACGCACGCGCGGTGATTTCTTTTTTTCCGTAGGATGGATAGATGGTGAAATAGGGTTGTTTCATACATATAATAACATATCAGTATATGAGTGATACTGATGTTATTACTTCATAATGAAACAACCTAAGAAGAAGAAGTGGAAGAAGAAATAAAGATGAAAGAATTGGTAACGGTAATTACCTCTTCTTTGAAGCGCCTCTTTGAGACCTCCTCTTAGGGCACTAGAATTGGTCTTTGAGGAAGACCAGAACCTCTAGGATGTTGCTAGGGAAGTGGAGAAGAGATTTTGGCAGGGGTTGGCCGAGCTTGAGTGCTCAAATTGGTGTGAGGAGGAGGGGGAGGAGGTGTCATTTTATAGGGGAGGAGAGGGGCACCTTAGGAATATCTCAAAATATTATATTATATTAAAGTCAAAATCGGTTTATAATGGTTCCAATGGGTCTTATTTCGAGGCTAAAGTGGGGATGTGTCGAAATCCTATCAACCAATAGAATTTAGACAAGTTTAGGATATTATTTTAACCTTATCAATTAGATTTAACTCCAAGTTAAATAATTTAACTTTTACAGTGTCTTTTTGTTTTCTTTCACTATATGGTTAATACACTTACTATAACATGACAAAAGAACCCCAAATTGTTTATTATTAATATATATATCCTTATCTAAGTAATTTGGCCGAACCTTAGATTTTTAGGAATAAAATAACAATTAATAATATAATATTTGATTTAAAAACTATTTTGTGTCAATTTTGACACTATTTGATATATGATTTTTGTGAAAGTCATAACAGAATTAAATGTTCGAAACAAGTTGATTAAATCAACATTAATATATCATAGAAACCTAGAAAATTATTGGAATTCATAAACAATCTCAAATTACATTTATTTTGGTGTTTATAACATCAATTATGTCAATATTTTATTAATAAGATAATTACTGTATCATCGTTGTATCATAAATAAATTAACTTATTTGATGTCTAAAAATTACAAATAAAATACCATCATGTAGGAAATCTTTTTATCTTTCTAATGAATATTTATAATCTAATAGCCAACATATATAACCCTATGTAACAATTGTTTTTCTAAAAGATATATTCTTGTGTCATTTTTGTATTCATTTTAACTTAATTAAAATAAAGGGTCATTATCACTTACAAGTGGATCAATGGGGTCCCAAAATCGACCCAAAGATGCCCATGGTCGACCATATATCAACCAATAGGGTTAAGACACGTTTTAGGGTAATTTAATATTATTATAATATTATTTTTAACCCTTATTTACCGGATTTACCCTTAACCATGGTAAATAAAATATTTACCGCAGTAATTATTCAAAATGTCTAAAAATAAAAGTTACCTATTTACACAATTTGAACATCCTGATTCCAAATATGGAATCCATTTTTCTAAATTCAAAACACAGAAGTGGCAGAAATTAATTTAAAATTAATTCCCGCTGTCAAAACAAAAAGCGTGTTTTTAAAAGATAATAACTATCAAAAGATTGATACTTGTTTATGTTCGGTTTAATTGTAAAATTGTGTCCAATGACCAAAATTATATTAAGTGGTAAAAATATATTCTAAATATACTTTAAATCCATTCAATATTATAATTTAACCACATAAGATATTACGATGAAAAAAGTTGTTTTTAATTATATATAGCGTGTTTTTACTATTCATTAAAATATGAAAGTTATCGGAAAAATATCAAAAATTTATCTAATGTAAATTTTTACATCCTGATTCAAAAGAAGAATATTATTTTGTCAAATTGAACATATAAACATGTCAAAAACTATATTTAAAGTGGGTGCACCATCAAAAGGCGGTAAAACTGCATTTTTTGAAAAATACTTATTTTACCCGAAAAATTTATTTTGTTCTTATACCATGTTCTAGAAATGTGTAAGATGAATAATAATGTTATAAAATTCAAAATTTAGTTAATACTATTCATAAAGGCTAGTTCATGACAATATTATAATAATATAACATTGTTTATTAAAACCCGGTATTGCGTACAACACACGCTATCGAGGAAGGTCGTCATTGCGTGTAATGCAAGCCATGTTAGGGTTGCATGTTGTGAAAGAATCCTTCATTGTTTCGTATAACAGAATCCAACCATATTTCATTTATACATTTAATATATATATATATATATATATATACTCAATGTTGCGTAGAATAACTATTATCAAAATTGTGTGTAACTCGATCCAAGAATAGTGTTGCGTATACTGCAAGCTAATACGGTGTTGCGTATAGCGCAAGGTAATCTTGGTGTAGAATACAACATAAGACATTAATGGAATTAAAAGGATAATTTTCATAAAATCTTGGGGTGTTACATTCTACCCCCCTTAAAATGAATTTCGCCCTCGAAATTCGTTGAGGTTATAAATGGTTTACTATTTGAAAGTTTCTTTGATAGAAACCCACATCGTAAAAAGGAATACCAAAACTTATCTTTAAAAACAAAAGTATGAAACGTAACGGTTACCCAAATAAACTAATCACTGGGTTTCCACATAGGTGAAAATATGGATATGGAAGAGAAATCTAACAATCATGTTCTGATGAAGAGTGGTAGAGAACATGGCTATGGAAAAGCTAGCAATCACAAAGCCATAAATTTGTGACGATCTAAGGTACCATCCGATTCATCAGATATAAGATCACTAGGACAACATTTTTGGTTTTCAATATCATTTCCCTAAAGTTTAAAAATTTGAATTAGAAGAAATACTTACTTGATTTTGGTATAATCTCACTGTTGTTCGTGAATTGAACAATTTACACTTCTTCCCTTAAAGAAATGAAGTTGAATTTGTTATTCGTGATGTGTTAGCAGATCATGTGATAGAATGACAGGTCATTGCATCTATCTCAAACAAAAGGTTAGAAAAACTTATATACATAAGTCGATCTATAGTGAGATTAATCATATATGGTTCCTAAAATGGACTTATACTTCATATATCATACTGCTTAATATAATAAAACTAGTTTCTACTAAATAGGGACTTCCTGTAGGTCAGTGGTAGGCGATAAAGGCCAGTCGCACTTCGGTTGTGGGTTCGATTCCTACAGCCTTGTCCGAAGCGATGGGCTGTCGCCCGTCCTGCAGGTTGTCCTTTTTATAAAACTATATTACTATAACATCCCATCAATAATATCAAAAAAAAACTTATATCCTTAAACAATACTAACTTATGTCCAACATAATCCATTCTAATATTTAGGCTTATCCATAATACTGTAGTCCACTCTCATAACATAGTGAAAATGATTACCAGAGATTTAATACCATCATTGATCCCCATAAGATATGTCTTGTTGGTCACATTCTAAACATTCAAAGTCCTTAATCATGTATTCGCTTGAATACCTTAGTGAAAACATGAATGCAGTTTAAAGTTAACACTTTCCACATACCAAAATCCTCAAAATTCTATATACTCAAACCATGATATCACTTAGTCCTTATATCAATCATGAGCTCATGAATACAATCAAACATTTAATTTTCTCCTTATCCATTCATTATGCGCATATCATCTACATTCCAAAAATATCTGAATAACCTTTCATGGATACTGGTAATATTAATCATACACTTTTCAAAACACAAGGAAAGACAACAGTGTAACAATCCATAGATGTCTCTTTATTCCAAAATTACACATGATAAACATGTAATCATGCCACTACATTCTCAAACCATTGACCGAGCTTCAAAAATTCTTCCATCTCACATATCATTTGTAGTCTCTTCATCATCATCCACATAAATACTACCCATATGACCATACTGATTCTCTTCATGAGTCTTTCCCTTAGGGCATTGGTTTGCATAATGCCCGTACATTCCACATTTAAAACATTTAACCATTGTTGATGTCGTAGCAATACCATTATCCTCATCCATGGTGTTAACCGACCCTTTTCCTTTGCACTTACTTGCTTTGTGTCCTTCTTTTCCACACCCAAAGCATCTTCCAGTTCCCTTGAAACATTCTCCTTGATGCCTCTTCCCATATGATTTACATAGGGAAAATTGAACTTTCTTTCCTCTATGATCATCATGGAACTCCATCTTTCTCTTATTAGTCGAGTCAGGAAACTTACCAAATTTTACTTTATTGATCATGTTGTGAGATTGCTGATTCGGCATAATAATGATGTTTGGACATCCAAATCCCATTTCATTGGGTTTCTCATGAAGAATATCATTCCATTGTCCATCATATCCTCCATTATTGTGAATCATCTTGTTTCCAGCCATTTTCTAAAACCCAAAAAGAATAGTGTGAGAGGCAAAAATCAAGCTAGGGAAAACAACATAATAAAGGGGGAGTACCTTCAATATCTAACATCTTAGGTTTAATTCTATGATCGTTAGCGTAATTCTAGTACTATAACCTATATGTATACTTAACCTTAGGGACATCCCTACACATACCAAATATCTCTAGGGATCTCACTAACGTTTTCGCATCCTAGTTTCCAAAGGTTGACTAAACCTTTCCTCTGATACCAACTGTAGAGACCCGTATCTTGACGTACATGGACATTACATTAAATTTGCGGAATACTTAGTACATAGCAAAAACACACACACAAGGACCGTAATATTTTAGTGTCTTTGGAAACTCGGAACGTAATCTTCTAATCGGGGTGAAAGATCTTCAATATCTCCCATAAAGATCTTCCCTTTTTTTACCTAAAACCTTTCTTTATATCCTGGGGAAAAGAAAACATAAAAGGGTGAGCTCAAATGCTCAGCAAGGGCAAATAAAGGAAATAAAAATCATATCATATCTTTTTGAAAATCAAAACCTGCAAAAGAGATCATAATATCTTAACATGGAATAAATCATAGAAGTGAAAATGAGATCCCCATAATCATAACATAAAGCTTGAAACTTTGTGGCATGCACAAATAATCATGGAAAATCATTTCTTGTTAGTCATGACTCATTGCCAAGACTATCTTAGTGGACAAAGTCCCTTTCTGAACCGAGTTCACTCCTCGTTTCAGTCCTGTATCACTGAATCGAAATAACCTTCCATTCCAGCCATGTCTATCTCATGAGATATAAAATCTTTACCCAATGCATTGGAGGGAGATATAGGTCCCACCCATCTTATAATGAATCCTTTCTTATGTGTGCCACATAATCATAAAACATACATCATCGCATAACACATGTAACAAAAATGGGATTCTTGAAACATCATGACATCATAAATCAATTCATATAAGATAAAAGAATTCATAAACATAATTCCATCACAACATAGTCAAAACAATGTAAAAATATGGATAGAAACAGAACCCTTTATTATCTTAGATGGAAAATAATTTTGATAAAACACTTGAAATGAATTCTTGAGGAAAATATCCATTCTTCTTCAAAATCAATTTCTTTTCACAAAACATCATGCAATTTTAAAAGAAAGAGATTTTATTAGAAATAGTCATGAAATCTTTTGGAGGAAGCTTCATGAAAATAAGGCTTTATAAAACCGTAAAAATCCGTTCATTCCGTTTAAGTTAAAAAAACATTCTTCGTACTTTTGTCGGAAAAGTCAAAAATTACCTCGTACGAAAAACGACAAAAGATTCCTTTCATATCTTTTACTAAAAACTCACCGAAGGGTAAAATTGGACTTAAACAATTGTAGGTGGATAGAAATAATATTACATATTGATGAAACATGGATGTGGATGATAAAATACACCCCAGTAAATACTTACGAATAAACAATCTCGGATAAAAATGAGATTGTGATATTTTCCCTTACCTTAGGTCCGATTTGCTTTGTACGTGTCCGAAGCTCCTGTATAATGGTTTAAATAATGTCATTGACTTATTACAGAATCATATTCATTGTTATGATATCATATATGGTTCACTTATGACATTATATTACCCGTTCTTTTGTAAATTCCATGTTAAATAAGCGATTTGGGTAAAATCGTTTCATTTATCGTAGGTGTTTTGACTTGTTGCTCTTGACATCATTATTACTTATATCATGATTTACTCACTTCCAGAATATAAAATATGATTTATATATCATATATATTCAGTATATATATATATATAATCGGTAGATAAATAAAATGAAAAACACCGTTCATGGAGACGGTAGTCCGTACGTACGCATGAACGCTGTTTTCCTTTCCTTATTGTCTTGAATGGAAGTAAGTTGATGACATACATATATATATATACATAAATCCAGTAGCTTTATAATGTCATATATTTCATTATTATTTCTTATATATACTTTATAATCATTCTTAAATGGTTAACATGGAGAATGAATCTCATCGCGTCGTGGAGACGGTAGTCCGTACGTACGCACAAGCGATGATATCATTTCCATAAATATTGAATTGAATTGGAGTGGATTATACAATATATCAGAATCAATATGATGTTTTAATAACTATGTATAGTTATTATTTACACCATTATACTCATCCATGTAAGGTGATGGTGGAAAATAGATTACACCACGGCGTGGAGACGGTATTCCGTACGTACGCACGCGCGGTGATTTCTTTTTTTCCGTAGGATGGATAGATGGTGAAATAGGGTTGTTTCATACTTATAATAACATATCAGTATATGATTGATACTGATGTTATTACTTCATAATGAAACAACCTAAGAAGAAGAAGTGGAAGAAGAAATAAAGATGAAAGAATTGGTAACGGTAATTACCTCTTCTTTGAAGCGCCTCTTTGAGACCTCCTATTAGGGCACTAGAATTGGTCTTTGAGGAAGACCAGAACCTCTATGATGTTGCTAGGGAAGTGGAGAAGAGATTTTGGCAGGGGTTGGCCGAGCTTGAGTGCTCAAATTGGTGTGAGGAGGAGGGGGAGGAGGTGTCATTTTATAGGGGAGGAGAGGGGCACCTTAGGAATATCTCAAAATATTATTTTATATTAAAGTCAAAATCGGTTTATAATGGTTCCAAAGGGTCTTATTTCGAGGCTAAAGTGGGGATGGGTCGAAATCCTATCAACCAATAGAATTTAGACAAGTTTATGATATTATTTTAACCTTATCAATTAGATTTAACTCCAAGTTAAATAATTTAACTTTTACAGTGTCTTTTTGTTTTCTTTCACTATATGGTTAATACACTTACTATAACATGCCAAACGAACCCCAAATTGTTTATTATTAATATATATATATCCTTATCTAAGTCATTTGGCCGAACCTTAGATTTTTAGGAATAAAATAACAATTAATAATATAATATTTGATTTAAAAACTATTTTGTGTCAATTTTGACACTATTTGATATATGATTTTTGTGAAAGTCATAACAGAATTAAATGTTCGAACCAAGTTGATTAAATCAACATTAATATATCATAGTAACCTAGAAAATTAGTGGAATTCATAAAAAATCTCAAATTACATTTATTTTGGTGTTTATAACATCAATTATGTCAATATTTTATTAATAAGATAATTACTGCATCATCGTTGTGTCATAAATAAATTAACTTATTTGATGTCTAAAAATTACAAATAAACTAAAATCATGTAGGAAATCTTTTTATCTTTCTAATGAATATTTATAATCTAAAAGCCAACATATATAACCCTATGTAACAATTGTTTTTCTAAAAGATATATGCTTGTGTCATTTTTGTATTTATTTTAACTTAATTAAAATAAAGTGTCATTATCACTTACAAGTGGATCAATGGGGTCCCAAAATCGACCCAAAGATTCCCATGGACGACCATATATCAACCAATAGGGTTAAGACACGTTTTAGGGTAATTTAATATTATTATAATATTATTTTTTAACCCTTATTTACCGGATTTACCCTTAACCATGGTAAATAAAATATTTACCGCAGTAATTATTCAAAATGTCTAAAAATAAAAGTTACCTATTTACACAATTTGAACATCCTGATTCCAAATATGGAATCCATTTTTTCTAAATTCAAAACACAGAAGTGGCAGAAATTAATTTAAAATTAATTCCCGCTGTCAAAACAAAAAGCGTGTTTTTAAAAGATAATAACTATCAAAAGATTGATACTTGTTTATGTTCGGTTTAATTGTAAAATTGTGTCCAATGACCAAAATTATATTAAGTGGTAAAAATATATTCTAAATATACTTTAAAACCATTCAATATTATAATTTAACCACATAAGATATTACGATGAAAAAAGTTGTTTTTAATTATATATAGCGTGTTTTTACTATTCATTAAAATATGAAAGTTATCGGAAAAATATCAAAAATTTATCTAATGTAAATTTTTACATCCTGATTCAAAAGAAGAATATTATTTTGTCAAATTGAACATATAAACATGTCAAAAACTATATTTAAAGTGGGTGCGCCATCAAAAGGCGGTAAAACTGCATTTTTTGAAAAATACTTATTTTACCCGAAAAATTTATTTTGTTCTTATACCATGTTCTAGAAATGTGTAAGATGAATAATAATGTTATAAAATTCAAAATTTAGTTAATACTATTCATAAAGGCTAGTTCATGACAATATTATAATAATATAACATTGTTTATTAAAACTCGGTATTGCGTACAACACACGCTATCGAGGAAGGTCGTCATTGCGTGTAATGCAAGCCATGTCAGGGTTGCATGTTGTGAAAGAATCCTTCATTGTTTCGTATAACAGAATCCAACCATAATTCATTTATACATTTAATATATATATATATATATACTCAATGTTGCGTAGAATAACTATTATCAAAATTGTGTGTAACTCGATCCAAGAATAGTGTTGCGTATACTGCAAGCTAATACGGTGTTGCGTATAGCGCAAGGTAATCTTGGTGTAGAATACAACACAAGACATTAATGGAATTAAAAGAATAATTTTCATAAAATCTTTGGGTGTTACAATACTCAAATTTATTTTATACGGTGTATAAACCCCTTTGACTTTTACATTGATTCAAAAGGAATATTTTTATATGAATAATTTTAATAAATGACAAAAAATAATGTTTTTTTTGTCGTACGTATACGGCGACAATGACTTCATCGCCGCTATGACCATTATTTGAGTTTCAGCTTCCTCTGCAAGCCATAACTTTTTTTAAATGATTTTAAAAAAAGAGAGATATTTCTCTCAAATGTATGAAAATCCAGTGAAAATGTACATGTATTTAACACATGCTTAAAAATGTTTTCAGAAAACCCGACTCTCGAGTGTGGTAGACAAGAAGGGATTTGGCGTGGACACATCATGGCCTGTAATTAGTCGAGCAGTCTCAGAATTAGTTATTTTATTTTCAAAATCTTGCATGATGTTTTCAAAAAAACACTGGAGTATATTTGAGCAATTTTAAACGTAATTATATTCTAAAAAAAATTGCATCGGCAGGTCTCATGAGACAAACTAGTGTCGTGGCACGAGGCCTTGACAAAATCTTATTTGTGGTCTTGGAACGAGGCCTTGGCTACGTGGTTATGATAGTCTGGAATTATGCATTCCATCATTATGAAAGTGGTTATTGATATTGCATGTGATTATTCGACCAGTATAATATCCATGTGAATAAGTAAATGGCATTATTTCATTTTACTTTTTCCATATTTTGTTGAAGTTCAAGTTTAAAAGGATTTTGTTTTAGTTATGCATTGCCTTAAATGTTTATGTTTATTGATGAAAGATTTCGCTATATTGTTATCCTTACTGAGCATCTGAGCTCACCCCTTTCAATGTTTTAATATTTTCCAGGATGTGATGAAATATTTTATGAATGGCCTGCAGGGATAGTCATAAGAGGATATGAGTGTGGACTATAGAGACTTTGTTATTGTAGATTTTCACTTTATGATGTATTATAACATTTATGAATGTATCTAGTGTTTCCAAGTCTACTAAACTAATCAGTCTTTCGAGACGTGGTATTTTGTGGTCATGCCAATGTTACGAAGTAATGCACCGACTCTGGGTAACTGGGGTCGGGGCGTTACAGGGTAAATTCTTAGGAAACACCAACACATGAATTATTTAGTCAGTACATAAAAAATGTAATTTATAAATACAAATATTAAATTTGAATAACATTGAATGAAATCTTATATTTTATTAATTAATTACAAGAATATATAATGTTTAAAATGTTTTAAAATAAATTATACCAATTCCATCATTGTATTGAAATTTTTAAATTAAAAATAAATGAATTGTAACACCCATGGTTTGAGGTATGGAGCCTTTATTTATGCCTTTTTTTTGTGTTTAAAGTGCATGTAATGTTTTCAGATGAATTTGGTAGAGTTTGGAATGGTTTTGAATAAGTTTGGAGGATTTTCTCAGGGAGCACGGTTTGATCACGGTTAAGGGAAACTATACGGGTTATCTAGGAAACAGTGCGGGGGGAGGGAGTAGGCTTTTCACAGCCTACGCACAGTTTTCCAAACCATGTTAGGAAACCGTGCGGACCACTCCGCTCAAGATAGTGGCATGCACACTTTTAGCACACGATTTTTTAAACTGTGAAGACTAATAATACGACCACATAATGGAAGGGTTACTAAATTCGGGCTCCTTCGAGCATGACCTCTTTCACCCCCAATCTTCTCCCACTGGAGTGCCACAAGGGATTTTGGGTTCTCAGAGGTGTGAGTTTCTCTCGCACTCATTTTGAAGGTTATTCGAAGTGGTTTCGTGGTGTTTTGAAGACGGTTTCTCTAGGGTATGTCTCTCCTCTTGGTTTTATTGTGGTTTCATCTAGATATTCACCTCCCTCTCTCTTGTTTTTCTAGATATACATTCGTTTTATATAGATCTACTGTTGTTTTTTTCCTTGGGTTTGGACTCTAAGGATTGTGGATGATAGGGAAGGATATTTAGAGAGATTTTGGTGAAGCGTTTTCCGGAATTTGGGTGTGGTTTCTTTTGGGATGATTTTGCCAGAACCCTAAAGGTAGGTGGCTTCTCTGTCAACTCCACTAGGATGAAATGTGAAGTTCATTTAATATTAAATTGGTTGCATTAATTTAATTTTAAGCATTTCATTTGATGTTTGTTGGAAAATCAAATGGGTGATGATTTGGGCGTTTTGGTAGGAAATTGGGGTATCGTTGAAATGGGCGCAATTGGATAATTTTAAATTTGTGATTTTAAAATTGTAATTATTGGGAGCATGAGTATATATTTCAATAAAATGGTGATATTGAAATGTGTTTGGCATGGAAATGGTATTTGATGGTATTGAAAATAATTCATGATTATTGTTGTGTATTGTTTGGAGGTGGGAGATATCATTGGGTTGATGATGTTGGGAAGTGGTTGAGTGGACGAGGAAGTGCCGCTATAAAAAGGTAATGGAATGTGTATGGTAGGGCCACCATCAATTGAAAGTGGGCCGAAATTACCACTTGAGTGGATTGTTAATGAATGGGGTGGATGAGGAAGTACCACTATACAAAGTGGATGGATATTTGATGCAAGGGCCACCATTAATAGATAGTGTGTGGGAAGTGCCACTTGAGTGGATTGGAAATGAATGGGTTGGACAAGAAGTTCCACTATGATTTGTCGTGCGTATTGTTGGTGATGTTTTTAGATGGGGATTATCACTGAAATATGAAAATGGTAATTATATTGTGTCACTGTTGAAATGGAATCCTTACGTGGCATGGTTTATCTATCTTCCTTGTGTGGCATGTTTGGCTAATGGCATGTTTTCATTATAAACAATTGGTAGCTTGGATTTTCTTTATATAATTTTTTTTATATAAATGTGAAAATTGTTTTATCCTAGTGGTATGTGTAGGGAAGTCAGTTGGGGAAATCCTACTGAGTATTTGTTATCACACCCTACATTGGCACATTGGTGCTTTTGAAGATGTCGTATTCTTAGACACATGTAAAGGTAAGGCATCTGATTGCTAGTGGTTAGTGGTTCTGCTTGGGAGATGTGGGGGTTCTTTGATCATGGAAATTGGGGTTGGGTCATGGAGTGTGTCTTGGATAACATTGGGTCTCTTGTTTAGTCTTCGGCATATTCCTCTGATATCATATTAGATTGTATTGGTTTTGTGGTTTATTGTGGAACCAGTTTACTGTATTTTTGGAATACATACATGAATGGTTTTTTGACATGCTTTATATATTGGATGTTAGTGGACGGTTTGGTTATGTTTTTCATAAGGGAAAATAATTCCCCAAATTGTTCTCGAAGACCTCAGTATTTATTGTCAGCCTTTGCCGCCTTAAGTAGTCACTTAAGGCCATGTAACACTCACTGCCTCCTCAAGCCAACTATGTAGGCGCGGGGTGTTACAAGTGTTATAAAATTGATCATTCCTTTGGAGTGGATTCTCAGATTTGGAGTTGACATTCGTTGTGGACTATTCCTTGAGTCTGGATGGTAGCAATGTCTACGATTTTGGTAACATGGAATTTATAGCATAAAAAAACATAGATAACATTTTTAGGATGAATTTAAAGTTACCAGGGAGTTGGGTAAATAAGTGTTTTGGAGACACTTATAGGCATTGGAAATCTCATTTTATTTGGTGTATACAATGAGATGTGTAAGGTATTTATGGTAGAAATGACTTCCCAATAGGATGCATATTTCATTGGGCATAATGATTTATGTAACAATTGATAAATGGTTTTTCTAATGTGTGATAGTGTAATGTGAATAAATTTGGTATTTTGGAAGTAGTTTGATTTTCAAAAATGGTGAATCATGGAAAATGTGGAATGGAGGAAAGCCACATTGTGATAGTGTTGTGTAATTCGATTTGAAATGGGAATTATTCATTTCTATATAAGTGAGACTCATGGTGGTTTTTTTTCTATTTATAGAAATGGCACTAGGTAGGTGTCATAGAGATCAAACATAAGTGGTCGATGAGAACGTGGTTGCAACATAGCACCAGGTGAACCAACAGTTATTCCAAGGCATATTCCAAACTTTCCAAGCTATGGGAAGTGTTAATCATGCATCAGTGGATGAGTGGGATCTTTTGGGAGCTCTGGGTGGAGGAAGCATTATGGTACCCAAGGGGAATAGTGGGAACTATAATGATGTGTTCAAGCGGAGGAGGGACAACTATTCCCAGGGTAGGAGTATGGCACATAATCTGGTGGCAGGATCGGTAAACCTTCCTCTAAAGCACTAAAGCAATCCAGGATTTTTTTAGTGTGGATCTACGGCACACATTAAGATGGACTATACAACACAACCTCAATAATGTCACAATTAATAGTAGATGGGGCATCTTTAGCACTATTGTAGGAATGCTCCAAGGTCGGGTGCGCGAGACACTCCTCAGGGATTGCAGAGGTCGTATGCTTTGACAGTACAGGGACAATAGCATACCCCTCGCCAGTAGAGCAAAGTCAGTCATGGTGATTCATGGAACACCACAAATCCTCAGCAGGGAAATAAAGAGAAAAGTGTGGCAACAAAGGCTTTGTTTAGTGCTGAGTAGGTTGTGGTGGATGGTCCGTTGGGACCATCCACAATGCGAGGTACTATTATTTTAAATTTTACCTTGATGCAAGTGCAGCTTCATACAGGTGATTCACACTCTTTTATTTCTGCACGTGTGGTTGATTTGCTGGGATTATGGGTAGAAATATTTCCTTCGGTTTTGAAATTTCAAAGTCCTCTAGGTCAAACATTGTGTCAATCATTCTTGTGTAGATAATTTTGTATCTTTGTGTGCGATGACGAGCTAATGTGTAATTTTTCAATGCTTTAGATGGATGGGTATGATTTAAACTTTGGAATAGATGGGATAGTGGTATTTAAGCCCTACATCAACTGTAATGTAAAAACAGTGGATTTTACGACACACGATGGAATTAGTCATCTCTTTAGAAGAGAGAGGCATGAAATACAGGGTACAATAAGTTTGTTGGCACTAGTGGTGGGAACGTTATCTTATTAGTTGGCTATGTTGTCATTTGAATCAGTAGTGGGTGTTGAGCAGAGTGTTCTTCCAGCTCTGGTGGATCAGTTCATGGATGTATTCCTGAATAATTCTCTGGGTTAACTCCCATAAGAGTTGTAGAGTTTACATTTTATATCCTTCCGGTGACCAATAATATCTCAATTCCGTCTTACGGAATGGAACCAATAGAATTAAAGGAATAGAAAGTCTACTTGAAAGAGTTACAAAACAAAGGGTTTATCTGTCCTATCACGTCTCTGAGGGTAGTGCTAGTGTTCTTATTGAAAAAGTCAGATGAAACATTGAGTCTTTTTGTTTATTATCGTAGGCTTAACTAATTTACAATAAAGAACAGATATCCACTTCCTCAAATTTATGATTTTTTCGACTAGTTGAAGGGAGCCCAATAGTTCTCCAAGATCGACCTAAGGCCGGTATATCATTAATTTCTGGTTAGAATTGAGGATATTTCTAAAAAGATTTCAGAAGTACATATTGCCATTATGAATATGTGGTTATACCCTTTGGTCTAATGAATGCACCTGCAGTGTTCATGGAATTGATGAATTAGATATTTCATAGATAACTGGATTCATTTTTGGTTGTTTTTGTAGATAATATTATGGTGTATTTAGAGATAAGGGTGGAGCATGAGCATCACTTGGAGACAATGTTGGGGATCTTGAGGGATCATCGATTGTTTTCCAAATTGTCAAAGTTTGACTTTTGGATACTGGAAGTCCATTTTCTTGGACATGTGATTTCTGAAAGGGGTGTTTCGGTGGATCTGGAAAAGTTATAAGTTGTTATCTCGTGGAAACTGCCAATGAATGTGTTTGAGGTATGGATTTTCCTCGGTCTAGCTAGGTATTATCGACTTTTTAATTGTGATTTCCATGTTTTGATTCACCGATGATAGCTCTGACAAGAAATAATGTTGCAACCCAGTGGAATGAACTGTGTCATCAGTGTTTCGAAGAGCTAATTGGTTGCCTTACATCAGCACCAATATTGGTTCTTCCAGAACAAGGAAAAGGGTGCGTGGTGTATTAAGATGCATCAGGATCAAGGTTGGGGGTTGTCCTAATGCTAAGGAATAACGTGGTTTTGTATGGATCACGATAGTTGAAGTTTCATTAGAAGAATTACAAAAAACGTGATTTGGAATTGGAAATAGTGGTCCATTCATTTAATGTGTGGAATCATTACCACTTCGGTGAGAAATTCAGGGTTTGTACAGATCATAAGAGCTTGAAGTACATTTTATCACAATGGGAATTGAACATGTGAAAAATAAGATAGATGGAATATCTCCAGATATTTTACTTCGACTTTATGTACACACCGGGTAAGGGAATTTCAGTGGCAGATGAATTATATAGAAAACCATATGCTCTTGTGGTGAAACAGGCATCCGACTAGTGGAAGTTGATGTCTGTTATAGATGAAATGCAGTTGGAATGTGAGGAACAGGTCGATAGAATAGTCTTCTTTCTATTTTTTTCAATTCCTGACTTGGTTGGCCTAGTTAAAGAGGCACAGATATCTGATTTGGAGTGTGTGACCATGAGGTCGAAACTCAATGGTGGGGAGACCATTGAGGGATGAAAACTGAATAGAGATTCGGTTTTGTGTTTTCAGAATCAGATGGTTTTACATGTTTCTTGTCAAGAGAAACTTCTCAGGGTGTATCATCATTTAAGATGGTCTGTTCATCCTGGAATACAAAAAATGTATAATGCAATGAAATCATAGTTCTGATGGGATTTTATGAAATGAAGAGTGGATGATTTTTTTCGAGATTCTTGACTGGGTAGCAGGTCATGGTAGAGCATCAGAGGCCAGCGGGAATGTTGCGGTCTTTACCAGTCCATGTTTGGAAGTGGAACAAAATAGGTATGGATTTTGTCACAGGTATCCCATGAATATTTAGAAGGCACAATGCCACTTGGGTGATAGTTTATTGGCTAACAATGTTGGTCCATTTCATTCCAATTCGTGAATCTCATATAGTGGAGGATCTGTCCAAAATCTATATCTGGGAGGTGGTAATGAGGCATGGTGTTCTAGTTTCATTCTTATCTGATAGATAACGGAGGTTTATATCTCGTTTCGGGAAATCCTTGTTGCAATCCTTTGGGGCACAATTGACTATTAGCACGACGTATCACCCTCAAACAAATGGTCAATTCGAGAGGAAGATACAAACATTGTAGGATATGTTGCGGGCTTCTGTCATGGATTTTGGTGGCTTGTGGGAGGATCACATTTTGTTAATTGAGTTCTCATAAAATAATAGTTATCATGAATCCATTCATATGGCTCCGTTTGAAGGGTTGTATGGGCAGCAGTGTTGTTCTCCACTATGCTGGGTGGAAACAGGTGAGTCCTCGATGGTTGGACCGAGCCATGTCTAGTAGACTATGGAGAAGATCATGTTAATCAGGAATAGAATGGAGACGAATCGGAGTCATCAAAAATCAAATGTGAATCATCATCGACGATCGTTGTTGTTTGAGGTGAGTGATCATGTTTTCATTGTGATCTCTCCTATGTTGGGACATTGTCGTTTTGGGATGCTTGGAATGATTTCTCTGAGGTATATTGGACCTTTTAAGATTCTTAAGGGGGTTGGTGAGGAGGGTTATAATTTTTCATTGAAACGTAGGATCAGTGTAGTGCACAATGTGTTTCATGTGTCGCAGTTGAAAATGTGTCGAGCAGATCCGGGTCATGTTATTCGATGGGATCGTGTTGAGATAAAGCTAGATTCTTCTTTGGTGCACATGCCAGTGCAGGCTGTGGATAGGAAAGATAATGTCTTGTGGGGTAAAGTCATGAGTCTGGTTCAGGTTTTTAGGTAGAGCGGATAGATCCAAGAGGAGACTTTGGAGCAGGAGAAAGAGATGTTCAAGCAATGGCCTGAGCTCTTTCTGCAAAGGGTGGGTTCGATACATTCCAAAGAAGGAAAGTCCAATGGTGGGGAGAATATAGCACCCCAGTTTGATGTATGCACCCTTTATTTATGCATTTTATGTGTTTAAAGTGAATGGAATGAGTTGGGAAGTGGTTGAGAGATATTTGAATGGTTTTTAATAAGTTTGGAAGCTTTTCTCAGGGAGCACGATTTGAGCATGGTTAGGGGAAGTCGTGCAGGTTCTCCAGGAAACTGTTCTGAGGGAAGAAGTAGGCTTCGCATGGCCGGCGCATGGTTATCCAAACCATGTGAGGATACCATGCAGACACCTCATATCGAGAAAGTGGCCTGCACACTGTTAGCACACAGTTTGTCAAACCATGCAGACTAACCATGTGACCACATAATGGAAGGGTTTTTACATTAGGGCTCTTTCTAGTTTGACCTATTTCACTCCCAATCTTGTCCTACTAGAGCATCACTCGGGATTTCTTGTTCTCAAAGGTTGAAGGTTCACTCCCACTCAATTTGGATGTGATTCAAAGGGGTTTCTTGTTGTTATGATGGCGGTTTCTCCCGGGTTACTCTCTCCTCGTTGTTTCACTGTGGTTTCCTCTATATCTTCATCTCCCTCTATCTTGGATTTCTAGATCTACATCCATTGGAGGTAGATCTAGTCTCGGGGTTGCCTTTGGTGTTGATTGTAAGGCTTGTGGATGATAGGGATGGTGATTTACAGTGGTTTTCAGGAAGCATTTTCCCGGATTGGGGAGAGGTTGCTTGGGGATCGATATCACCAGAACCCTAAAGGTATGTGGCTTCTCTCTCAACTCCACTAGGTTGAAATTTGATCTTCATTTAAAATTAAATTTTATGCTTTAATTTAATTTTATGCATGTTGTGTGAATTTTGTTGGAGAATCAAATGGGTGATGATTTGGGGGTTT
Organism: Viscum album; assembly: GCA_963277665.1. NCBI lineage: Eukaryota > Viridiplantae > Streptophyta > Magnoliopsida > Santalales > Viscaceae > Viscum > Viscum album. The sequence continues at coordinate 356,679,933 of OY728126.1, read as the reverse complement.
TGGCATGAAATTGGGTTTTTTTAAATGGACTCAATTGGTTAATTTTAAATTGGTGATTTTAAAATGGTAATTATTGTGAGCATGAGTAATGATTTAAATAAACAGGTGATATTGAAATTTTTTTGTCTTGGAAAGGGTATTTGTTGGTATTAAAAATAATGCATGATTATTATTGTGGCTTGTGTGGAAATGAGTGATATCATTGGGTGGATGATGTTGGGACGTGGTTGAGTGGATGAAGAAGTTCCACTTTAAAAAGGGTATGGGTAGTGAATGAAAGGTCCATCATCAATAGAAATTTATAAGGAAGTACCAATCTAGTGGATTGGTAATGAATGGGGTGGACGAGGATGTGTCATTATAAAAAGGGGAAGGATAATGGATGGAAGGGCCACCATCAACAACAAGTTGGTGGGATGTACCACTTGAGTGGATTGGAAATGAATGGGTTGGACGTGAAGTGCCACCATTATTTGTTGTGTTCTTTGTTGGTGGGGTTTGAAGATGGGGCTTGTGAGTAAAATATGAAATTGGTAATCATCTTGTGGAATAGATGAATTGGTTTCCATGCGTGGCATGGTTGATTTGGCTTCCATGTGTGACATGTTTGGATTATGGCATGTTTGGCTTATAAACAACTGGTAGCTTGGTTTTGCATTATATAAAATGTTTTATAAAAATTTTATAACGGTTTTATACTAGTGGAGTGTGTAGGGATGTCAGTTGGAGAAATATGTAAGATCTCGGATTTGATTTTTAAGTATGTTCTTCCTTTTTCTGGAGTTTTTGAGAATAGAGTGGTTTCTAGAAATTTTTTAATACACACCGTGTACTTTATGGGTACACGCTATGTACTTCATTGCCACAAGAGGTCGGGTGTTGGCCGTGTCATGGACACACACATTGTCATGTGGGGTGATGTGGAGGCCGCCTAAAGCAGAGTACAGAATAGGCAAGTACATGTCGTGTACTTTAGAAGTACATGCCATTTATTTCCTTTTTTTCATTAAACACACTGGGGTCATGTATGACGGGAAAAACACTCTTCTTTAAGGTTTCTTCTGTCCGAGAGAACCTGTATGACCGCAGATCTTTGACGAACCCCTGACATTCTATCCGTCCTCTGAATCAAACAATTTCGGTTGTGTTGGAATCAAATCGGTGAGTTCTTCCTTCTCCCAGAGCATCGTTTTCCAATTCTTCATCTTTTCCATGTATCGTGGGTTGAATGTTTTTTTCATTTTCATAGATGTACGGTGTTATATGGTAATTCAAACCTTTTGGTTCAAGTATATTGATATCCCAAAGTCAAGGTAGGTGGTTTATGACTTTTCTAGAAATTAATTGAGTTTTATGTGAAAATATACCAAATACCCATGAATGGGTTATTGCGCGTTTATCGTTTTAACCGTATTGTTTTTCTGCTTTGCTGGTATGCTTGAGTAAAGGTTATTTATTGTGAATAGCATAATTTTCTATACTTTGGATGTATTTCCCATACATTTTTACCCTGTATTGACTATTGGGTCTAGTTTTCCTGCTAAGATGCTGTTTACTTTCCAATTCATGGTATTGTAGAATGGGGAGACTGTTGATATGCTATGCTATTATGTTGTAGAATGCTATCCAATTAGTTCTTGAGGTTTACCTAGGCCATTACGCGAAGCTATACATGCTGATTTTACACAGGTTTGTGAGAACCTAGTGTATTAGACCATAGAGAGAATAGACATAAGAGCTTTTCCAAAGTGCCTACTATAATTTATGATGTGATACCACATTGAGAATTCATGTTGAGTGCTTCCTCAGAGATTATGTATTTCCTCTACATGGGCCACATGGGGAATGTGATGTAATTTCTTCAATATAGCACCTTTAGTACCGATGCGAGACTATAGTGGGAATTGATGGTGAGTGCTTTCTCAGAGAATATATTCATTAGCTGAAACAGAGGGGTAAGACTGATTGTGCTTCCTAGAGGGTTGCTTGTATCTGTTAGGTAGGACCAAAGGGGATAGACTGTGATCACATCCCAGAGGGTTACCTATTGGATTTTAATACTTTTATTAGTTGTTCCTTGTTATTTAGACAGTTGATTGGTTAATTTTGAGTACATTACACATTAATTCATTCTATACTATCCCCTCTCATATATTCACTGACTGTTAGGCATAGATCTTGTGGTTGTTGCCTACTTGGATTCATCTCACACCCTGTTTGGGCCATTATTTTGGGCCCAAATATATTATATTGTTGCAGGGATAGACAAGGGAAAGTGCCCTTCTATTTCAGGCAATTGACTACTGTGGAACAGGAGAGGATGGGACCAAGATATAGCATGCGACGCTGAAGACTTTATCTGTTTTCTATTGCAATTTTTTTAGCACTTTTGTATTTCAACATTGTTACTTATTTGGCTTTTTTCCTACACATATGTATCATGAATCACATTATATATGTTTTTCAGTAGTTTATTATCTCAGTATTCCAATGTTTACTGTTTTTGGATATTTACTGATTCTTCTATTGTATATCTTTTTATCATTCACTATGTTACTCTACAAATTATTTCATAGATTCTATACTATCACATCGAAGGTCCTCGCTGCTAGTCGGCAGCCTCTGGTGTTCATGGAAATGTGCTTGAGTCCATGTGACCAAACAGGTATGGGGTGCCTCTGGGTGCCTTTTGGAACTGGTACATTACAAAGTTATATCAGAGGATTTATTTTCTCTTTAGTTACTATTTTGAGTCTTTAGACATGGATTGGACGGAATAATTACTTGGTATTAAGTTGTTCCTAGGAGTAGCTAACCCGTGTACAGAGAAAATCCAATCTACCTCATTTGTTGCAATTTTTCTGGATTGCAATTTTACAATTAATTTGATTTCATTGTTGGGTGATTCATATGTTTTTTGCTATTACCATTTATATTATATTGATTCTATTTCTCTCCCAACCCTATGAGATGAGGTTATGCCATCTCATGCATCATATATGCACTTGATAGAAATTTTATATCATGAATTCTTTCCATGTCATCTTGTATGCATTACCAATTACATGTTGTTGTGATAATTCTTTTGTAGAATATGCATGCTTTTGTGATAGATTCCTTGAAAAAAAATATATTCTTCTTGTTAGAGCACTGATTGTGTGAGGTTTTGTTTGAATGAACACCCAAATTTGGTTCTTGATGTGTTATGGGCCCTCATTGACCAGAATTTGGTAGATCATTTACTTTTTTAACTTGTTTATAACTTTTTTGAGATGCCAATATTTGATTAGTGGGTAGTATGGGAACTCGCGGATCGTAATTTTAAACTTTCAGTGTTCGTTTCAGTGTTTTCTAGGTTCTGGAGTGGTTTCTGAGGCTTACTGTCCCGAAAAACCAAAAATACATGCCGTGTAGTTTTAACTACCTGCCATTTGTTCTTCTGTTCAGGAAGAAAATATTTTTCATAAGTACATGTCGTGTACCTTATGTACACGCCATGTAGTCTCTAACTGTGTCACATGCCATGTCAGTAGAGACACGAGATAGGGAAAATCTTTTGGGAACATACCATGTACCGGTAGTGCATGCCATGTAGTGTAATCCTGGGTGTCTGGTCATGTAACTAACAAAATGGGATAGTAGAGTCTCTTCTTATACATTCTGTGTTAGGTATGAACATGTCATGTAGTATGAACTTGGTACCGGCCATGTCACTAACAACATGGGTCGGTGTTATCCTTCTCGTACACACCTTGTCCGTCTGGAAATTGTTGCGTTGTTTTAGTCGTGTTGTCGGCCGTGTAACTATCCACATGGTCAGTTGGGACTTTTTAATACATGCTGTGTCCATCTGGAACACGCCGTGTAGTGTAACCTGGGTATAAAGGATGTGTCACTAACAACACGGGCTAGGTGAAGCTTTTCTAGTACATGATGTTTCTACTGATGACACACTGTGTAGTCTTGTCATTGAAGAGCCATGCATCTTAACCATGTAGAAGGAATTGGACAGGGAAAGAGGATTCAGGTACACACTATGTGTTAGGATAACACATCGTGTGTTTTTGTTGTTACATGACAAGTTTAGGCAGGAGTACATTACCATGTAAATGACATAAGGGAACATGTTGTGTAGTCTCTGTACACGCCGTATAGTCATGTTTTATGAAACCTGAATGAATTATTTCTGATTTTACCTTCTTAAACTACTAGATTTCTATCGATGATAATGTTGATCTATGTTTTACATTTGACCTTGCAGAGTCATGCCATAGATACATCCTCCGGTTGTCTGCCAGTTACAGGGATGTGATCAGACGCCAGATATGGCTGATCAGGGACTTTCGGTAGATCCTCATGTTTTGCCAGTCTTGGCACTAGTAGTTAAACCTATTACCATTATTGATGAATAGTTTAGGGAAGGCTTCATGAGGATAATTTAGACCTTCTAGGGAGCTCTGCCTCTAGACTCGTCGATGGCAGATTTTATGTGGGTTTTCCAATAGCAGCGTCCTCCCACCTTCTCAGGGGAAGGAGGGCTTCAGGCTGTAGAGTCATGGATAGAATCTATGCTAACGATATTTGAGAATATGGAGACTCCACCAGAGGGGAGGTTGAAGCATTCCACATACATGCTATGGGATTCTTCCAAGAGGTGGTGGGATGTGATCACACAGGTGGGGCATTAGTAGGTTATGGCATGGGAGGAGTTCCAGTGCATCTTCTATGACTACTTATATCCGGGGACCCTGAGGGCCGACCGAGCCTGGGAGTTCATGAGTTTGGAGCCGGGGACTATTTTGGTTATGGAGTACTCCTCTCACCTCACCATGCATCAGTGTTTCACACACTTACTAAGAGGATATGGGTTATTCCTAGAAAAGAAGTTCGAGGATGGAGTCAGACATGACATCTTCTCTCAGGTGAATATCATCATATTGGCATCCATCACTTCTATCATTAACCAGGAGCTGATCACGGAGCAAAATCTATGGTATTATGGAGTAGTGAGCTTGGGCGGCTCAGCATCTAGAATTAGCATCCCTCCTACTGACAGTAGGAACCACTAGAGGGAGTCTTCCCAAGGTGATCCGAGGAGGCGAGAGACATCCTCTGTTAGCCATGTGGTATGCTACCAGTGTGTATGGGCTGGACGTATGAGGTCGTAGTGCTAGCAAGACCCAAATGAGTTCCAATATTGTGGCATGATGGGTCACCTTCAGCGTTTCTGTTATAGCTTCTCACCAACAGCAGTTGATAGGGGTTCTTCTCTGACTCTACATTCGGGAGCAGCAGCACTAGGTTCTCACCAGTATGGAAACTATAGTTCTTCCAGCCGTTTCGATCGAGGTGGAAGTCGTAGATGTGGTGGTCAGTTGCTAGTTTTTCAATAACAGTAGAGTGGATCATCTCAGAGTGGTCAGGCAGGGTCACAGGGCAGTGGAGTAGGCCAGACCTTTGTTGTGGTGCATACCTAGTTCTTGCAGGATCCCAGAACTTTTACAGTTTGAGGTACGATCCAAGTTGCCTCAATTTTATATCTATCTTTTTTCAATATAGGGGCTTCCCATAGCTTTATATCTGTTGTTGTCATGGAGATCCTTGGGCTCTGTATCTTTTCATCTCTTGATATATTCACTATAGACACTCTTTTGGGGACTAGAACGGCTAGTGTACGACAGTGCAAGAAGTTCCCTCTAGAGATTGGTGGGTGTCACTTCTTATAGGATTTCCATGTCCTAGAGATGACAGGATATGATGTCATTCTCGGAATTGATTGGATAGTTCCATTCTAGGAAGTCGTTGACTGTTATCACCACATGGTGAGTTTTTTATCACCAGAGGGTGGATCATTTCTTCAGAAGGGCGAGTGGGATGTCTAGGCATGCAGAACGGGTCCAGATCATCTTGGGATAGGAAGAGTTACAACCAAGATTTCTGGTGTATATCTGGATGATCAAGGGCTTCACAGAAATATTTTCTTCCAGTGGTGGATCGTTGCAGGGACGTCTTTCCAGAGGAATTTTCATGTTTACCTCCAGAGCATGAGGTAGTCTTTTCTATTGAGCTTGTACCATGAGAAGCAACAGTGTCCATTCCTCTTTATAGGATGGCTACACCAGAGTTAAAGGAGCTCAAAAAGCAGTTAGTAGTGTTGTAGGCAATCGATTTCATTTGACACAGTACTTCTCAATGGGGTTCGCCTGTCCTGTTTGCAAATAAGGAAGATGGTACCCTTGTACATTGTGTGGATTATCATAATTTGAACCAGTTGATGGTCAAGAACCGATTTCCCTTTCCTGGGAATGATGATATATTTGATCATCATTGAGGAGCCTGTTTGTTTTCAATGATAGACCTGAGGTCCAATTACCATCAGTTGCGCGTTAGACCATCAGATATACCTCTTACAGCCTTTTGGAGTAGGTATAGTCTATATGAGTATATAGTTACGCCGTTCGGTCTCACGAACGTGCTAGTATGTTTCCTGGCACTGATGAACTGAGTGTTCCATCCATACATGTATTCCTTCATGGTGGATTTCGTAGAAAATATATTGGTGTACTCTCACAGTCGATATGACCATGTTGCACACCTCTATAATGTTCTATGTACACCGAGAGAGCATTAGTTATATTCAATGGTATCAAAATTCCACTTTCGGATGGATCAGATTCACTCCATAGGTCATGTTATCTCGGAGACCGTAGTATCAGTAGACCCAGATAAAGTGAGAGCAGTAGTTTCCTGGGAGTAGAAAAAGAATGTCATTGAGGTGCTGCGTTTTCTAAGGCTGGCTAGATAATAAATACATTTCATTCAGAACTTTGCACACATTGAAGCACCGCTGACAGGTTTGACTAAGAAGGGTGTGATGTTCTTATGGTCAGATTCTTGCGAGTCATCCTTTCATGAGCTAAAAGGGAACATGACTTCAGCATCGATACTAGTGTTTCCTGAGCCATGAAAAAAAATATTGTGTACTATGATGCTTCACGTATCTTTCTAGGATCTGTGCTTATGCAGAAAAATGTAGCCATTGCATATGGGTCTTGGGAGTTGAGACCACACCAGTGTAATTACCTGACGCGTGATTTGGAGTTGGCAGATATTGTTAATTTCTTACATTTTTAGATATATTCTCTTTTGGGTGAGAATTTTGTGGTTTTCACCGAACACAAAACTCTCAAGTACATCTTCACTCACTGTGATCTGAATTTGTTACAACGAAGGTGGGTTGTGTACCTTCAGTCCTTTGATTTTGAGCGTGCCTATACACCGGGAAAGGAAATGTAGTGGCTGATGCATTGAGCAGGAGGACTCAGATACATGCAGTTCAGGAGGAAAACAATGAGTGGAAGCTTATGGATCTGTTTTATAAGATGCAACTGGATATGCATGATAGACAGGGGCAGACATTCCTTTCTTTTGTAGTGCTTACCTCTACGCTTCTTTATCGAGTTCGAATGAGGCAGCTATCAGATTCTAAAGGCCTACTCCTATGGGAGAATGTGTAAGGAGGGGAACCTATTCCTAGGAGGAATATAGGCGAGGATGGGATCTTGCGTTTCTAGGGATGTGTGTGGGTGCCATCAGATATATACAAGGTGTTGATGTGGGACTTTCATTCCTCAGTTTGGGCAGTTCATCCTGGCATCAACAAGATGTATCATGATCTACACTGTCAGTATTGGTGACTAGTTATGAAGTGGGATGTTACTCATATCATCATGAGGTGTTCCACCTATTAGTAGGTGATTTCAGGGCATCAGCGACCAGCAGGGCTTATAGAGAATTTACCCATTCCTGAGAAAAAGTTGAACGACGTCGCGATCGATTCCGGGATAGGGTTTCCATGGTCTCCTCGAGGGAACGATGCATGATGGGTTTTCATTCACAGGCTTAAAAAGGTCGCACATTTCCTTCTAATCAAGGAGACCATCAGTTTTGATTAGTTGGGATGGTTGTACATCCTTTAGATTATACGTCGGTATAGAGTTCCACACTCAATCATTTCAGATAGGGATGCTCGTTTTACATCTCAAGTCTGGAAGGGGCTACAAAAAAGCTTTGGTTATGTAGGTGCTTCTCAGTACAGCCTACCAAAATCCGAAAGATGGCCAATCTGAGTGTACGATCTAGGTGGTTGAGGACATTTTCCACGGTTTTCGAGAAAATAGGAGTTTCTGGAATTTTTTGATGTACGCGCCGTGTACTTTATGAGTACACTCCGTGTACTTCATTGTCGCTGGAGGCCGTGTGCTGGTCGGGTCATGGCCACACAAAATGTCATGTTGGGTGAGATGGAGGATTCCTATAGTAGAGTATGTAAAATGAAAATACACATCGTGTACGTCAGAAGTACACGCCGTGTATTTTCTTTTTTCTTCATTAAATGCCCCGGGGTCACGTCTGACGAACATAACACCCTTCTTTTAGGTTCTGTCTATCCGAGAGAACTTGTACGCCTACAGATCTTCGATTGAACCCCGATCTATTGTCCTTCCTCATAATAAATCTTAATCAGTTGCATTGGAATCGCATCGGTGAGTTCTTAATTCTCCCAGAGCATCATTTTCCAATTCCTTATTTTTTCTACGTTATCGTGGGTTGATCCTTTTGTGAATTTATTTAGATCTATGGTTTTGAAGGTGATTCAAGGATCTTGGTTCAATTATATTGATCTCCTAATTTCAAGATAGGTGGTTTGTGTGTTTCTGTAGAATGTATTTGAGTTTTATGTGAAAATTTCTCAATACCCATGAACGGGGTATTGCACGTTTATCGTTTTAGCCATATTGTTTTCATGAATTTCTTGTATGCCTGAGTAGATGTTATTTCCTATGAATAGGGTAATTTGATGTGCATTGGATGTATTTCCCAGGAATGTTTTTCCTGTATTGACCTTTGGGTCTAGTTTTCATGTTAGGAGGATGTTTACTTTCCCATGCCCAGTATTGTAGGATGGTGTGATTTTTGCTCTGTTATGCTGTTATGCTATAGAATTATGTCCAAGTTGTTGTTGAGGTTTACATTGGCCATTATGCGATGCTATACTTGCTGATTTTACCTAGGGAAATGATAACATAGTGTAGTATACCATAGGGAGAATGGACACAAGGGCTTCTCCAGAGTGTCTTTTATAATCTACAATGCGAGACCATAGGGGGAATTGACGTTGAGTGCTTCCTCAGATAGTTTATAATTCCTCGATGCAGGACATAGAGGGAATGTGATGTAAGTTTATCCCTGGAGCACGTTTTCTTACAAAATGAGAGTATAGGAGGAATTGACGATGTGTTATTCCTCAGAGAGTCTGTACATTAGCTGAACCTGAGGGGTGCGACTGTATGTGCTTCCCAGAGGGTTGCTTGAATCTATTAGGTTGGACGAGAGGGGATAAAATGTGAGTACTTCCTAGAGGGTTACCTTCTGTGCTTATCTAATTTGATTAGCAATGGCATGATGTTTGGACTACGGATTGGATATAGATGAGTACATTACTGTTTAATACTTTATTTAGTTTCACCTGCCATATATTCCCTGACTGTTAGGCACATATGTAGCGGTGGTTGCCTATGGGGATTCATCTCACACCCTATTTGGTCCTTGCTTCTGTACCCAAACAGATTATATTCTTGCAAGTATATACAAGGGCATGCACCCTTCTACTTTAAGAACATGATTGCTGTGGAGTTGGAGAGCATGGGACCATGCTATAGCTTGCGATGCCGAGGAGTTTATATACATTATTTTGCACTTTGGTTTAGCACTATTGTATTCCATCTTAGTGACTTGTTTGTGTTTTTTCCTAGACAAATGTATCATGCATCACATTAAATATGTTCTCCAATTGTTTATTATATCAATCTTTTGTTGTTTGCTGTTGTTGGATTTTTACTGCTTCCGCTATTGTATATATGTTTCTCTTCCGCTATGTTACTCTAACAAAGAGGGAATAGTTTCCCCACTATCACATCCAAGGTCCTCACTACTAGTTGGTAGCCTCTGGCGTTCGGGGAAATGTTCTTGCGGCCATGTGACCAACTAGGTACAAGGCGCCTCTGGGTGCCTTCCAGAACTGGGACGTTGCAAAATCCTTCTGAGGATCTATACTCACCACCTACTTTGGCACTTCGGAGCTTTTTCAGATGTCGTATTACGAGACACGGGTAAAGGTAAATCATCTCAAATCTAGTGGTTCATGGTGTGGCTTGGGAGATGTGGTGGTGCTTAGACCATGGAGCTTGGGGTGGAGTTGTGGAGTGTGTCTTGGTTTACTTTGGGTCTCCTGTTTAGTCTTCCACATAATACTCTAATATCATGTTGGACTGTATTGGTTTTGGGTTGTATTGTTGTAAAAATTTTCTACCTTTTTGGAATACATGCTTGAATCTTTTATTGACATGCATCATATAGTGGCTGTTAGTAAATGGTTTGGTTGGGTTTTTCTTAAGAGAAAATCATTCCCAAATTGATTTCGAAGCCCTCAACATTTATTACCAGACTTTAGCGGGTTGGGATCATCACATAAGGCCAGGTAACCCTCACTTCCTCCTCAAGCTAATGAGTTACGGGCAGGGTGTTACATGAATAATGTCGATATTGACATTAAAGTTATTTTATAATAATTAATAATTTTTAAAATTATTTAAAATAAATAAAAATCATATATTCATACAATTGATTTTTATATGTTAATAAATATAAAATATATTCCATTAATATACAAATATTACATTTAGAAATTTTACATTGAAACCTAAATAGAAAAAATATTGTTAATAAGGTTGAGGATAAAATAGTTTTTTTCCACATACAAGTGCTTGTGTTAAAGTAAATTTTCAACACAATTATGATATTTATTTTTTTAATTGGGTTTTATATTTATAATAATTGGATAAAAATTATTTAATACGAATAAAATTAATTAATTATTAAATGATAAATTATCAAGGTTTCACAACAATTTAATATAGTGAAAACCTGAAATACTAAAAATATAAAATCATAGAGGTTATGGAAGAGTGATAAAAATGAGTTAAATTATGTTATTGAGGTTTCGATCAACCATATAATCCTCCAAATAGTTTAGTTATAATTATTGGTCCAAATTGAGGTAATATTGACCGCCCAAATAGTTAATAGTTTTGGGAATTTACAAAAAAACCACTCCCCCTCAACTATAAAATTGAACTCACTCTCCTCCACTATGAAAACCTTTAAACCAATTGAAATCATAAAAATAAATAACCAAATAAAATATAAAAATCCCTAAAAGAATCATATAATCATCAGGATAGGAATAAAATAATTTATTTCAAGGTTTAGTACCAATATCCATAGAATACCTGAAGAATATGTAATGTTCTTCAACAAACATCTTTATTTTAATTCTTACTATACCTACTTCAATTTTTATTAAAACGTTATAATATAACTACCTAAATTTTTTAATATAATAATTTTTTTATTAATATTTTAATTGAAAAAAATATTATCCACTTATATAAAATGGGTTGCAAAATTAACGTTCTTGTGTATGGAAAACTACCGCACTGTTAACCATATTATTTTGTTCTTCCATTAACACCTTTCACTATTGGTTGTGATGAAGGATATAATGAATATATTAGTTATTTAAAACATTTATATACCTATAGTGACATTATATGATATATATATATATATATATTAAAAATTTATTCAATATTATATATAATAACATCGCTCGTGTGTGCATAAAACTACCAGCTCACTAAGCGATGTGATTCATTTTCACTAATGATTCCCATAGAAGGTGATATAGATAACAATAATTATTATATGTGATATGAATACCATAATTATAATATTAATGAAATATATATCATTATAGATATATAATATTTCAATTCTAATTTATCTTTTAAATTCACCTAAAGATGATACAATCATTTATGTACGTATTGATTAACACCATCGTAAAGAGATTTGTCACGCCATTCATCACCACAACTCATAGATAATATATATAAGATTATAATATGATATATATGTATATATATATATATATAATATAATGTTAATTATTGAAATATTATATGTTACTTTAATTATTTCCATATTGATCATTGTAAAATGGAAACGTTACTCATGCATAGTTATGTTATATTGTCTCCATGATCGTAAAATACATCATTTTTCATAACCATAATTGAGGATTGGTTTTAAAAGTAAAATTGATTTAAAAATATATTAATTATTTAATTATTATTGTTATAATTTTATGATGGAATTTTATAATATTTAAAATAACTAGAAGAATAATTATAAATCATGAATGATAAATAAATGCAATTAACACCTGAAATAATGAAAATAATGAAATATTATTAATTAAGGGGTGATGCGATAGTATAAAAGGATCATATGTGACGTAATAAATACTAATAGGTTTCTTTTAGATGTTTATTAAATGGTTAAAATAACTGTATTAGATTTTAAACAATGCTCACCCAAAAGGATCGGTGAGGTAATGCATTTCATCTTGTTTTTATTTTATTGAGGAAAATTGAAATATTATCCCACTATTTTCATTTATATAGTGCATTTAAATCCAAATTAACATGTCATATAATGAATAATTAATTGATCATGGTATTTTATATTTAAAAATTAGGTATTTTATTCATATGTATTTGACATGTAAATTACATAGTGGTAATAGTTATTGTGTAATCTCACTTTATTTTGTGATTGTAAGATTTTTCTTAAAACAATCACCATCTTGTAATAATTTTTCATTGTAAATTCAATTTATCTAATATATTGCTATTATTTTGTGATATATATGATTATATAAAAAACCGTATTACATTTCTATATATGTTGTTTTAATTTTAATATTAGTAGATTAATTTGGTAAATATTCATAAATATATATCCTTTACATAATATGGATACTTTATGATAAGGAATATAATTTATGAATTAAATAGAATAATTAATATATAAATAATCCATTATAAATGCATTAAATGTTTGTGGAACTATTTATAGAATTCCTATTGATGAATCTGTGGTCTCATGAAATGAATCAATTCGCCAAATCAGAAGGGTTTTCACCTAGTATGTCTCAAAAAACATCTGAATTGTATTAATGGTAATGGTAAAATGTGATTAGGAATCCTGATTCCAATAAGTAATATTTTCATTAATTAATAATTTAGATATTATTATACAAGAGAAATTTTCTATGACATTATCTATAGATAAATTTCAATCTCGTAATATAGATTAAATGGATGGTGTTCTATTTATTTTCTCCTTGTAATATTGATTATTACACATTTTAACATGATAATCAAGAAATTTAAATGATATTTTGTTTCATATATTCAATTTTATATGTTTATTATTTTTATCCATTCAAGATATATTCTAATTTACATAATCATTAATATGAATTTGATCCTACAATAAATTTGATTCCTTTTCGATTTTATAATGATAAATTTTTTGAATATGTTTTTAAGGATATTCAGATTTTTATTTCTTATACTATGATTGATTTTCTATTCTATATATGAAATGGGTAACATGTATCTATCTTTTTCCTAGAACTAAAAAAATGATCTAACCATATGGATTTGTCCAACTCTATCTATATTACAAATATAAGGTTAGACACCATATCAGAGTTACTTGGGTTAGCATTTTTACAATTGTGATTAGTGAATTTTTGTATAAAAGAAGGGAATATGGTTTTGAAAAATAGATTGGGGAAACTAATGCTAATATAGACTATGAGAATAAATATATATGAATATCCTATATTTTTTTGAAAGGTATATATATTTTTTAAATTCATTCAAACAAACATTGTCATGATAATATGTGTGGATGTGGTTTTGGTGAAGCGGTACCTAGGTGAAACAACTATGAAAAAAAGAGCATCAATTGTGCCTTGAGCATTACCGAGTACATGATAATATGCCATAATGTGCTCCAATTATTATAATACTAAGGTATATTATTAGGATAATTCAACTTTTATATGTAATCCATTATAAATTATTTTTAAAAAATGATATCCCTAACGAAACTATGTTTATGATTTCTACATTTAAATTTTCATACATTCTAATTCATGTTATGTGTAAAACTATAGTTAAAATAATACATTATATATTAAAATTAATATCTTTATGTTCTAATAACAATATTCCAATGTTTAGAAATGAATTCAAGAATGAATTGTATATTAAATAGCAATTGATAATGTACATTATTCTCTATTGAGGTAACAAATATAGATTGTTTTGGAATACGAGAGTTATGGCTATGTTAGGGAAGTATATTTAGATTATGAAAAATAAACCATTCTATTGGGATTGATATGTTCCACAATGAGATTATCCTATGTTTGATCACATTATTCCATAGAGGTCCCACTCATTTAGTGGGACTACTGTTCCAATGGTATGCATGAAATTGATTATGTATCTTGGGAGAATATTTATTGTGTTGTAATGTGGTCAAAAAGAAAAGGCTACACATAATTTTTATTTTCTCAAAGGTGATACTAGTCAATGGGGTTTATTGATCTTGAATGCAATGGAGGAAGAGGAAATATAACTCATTGAATGAAAATATAGTAAGAAAACGTTATTTGAAAAATATTTCCCTCATGAGAGAAAAATATTGATATTTCGAAAGATATATAGAAAAAATAAAACAATTAATAACAAGTTTGTGACTATTAAACTATGTTAACAATGTTATCTATGTATGTTATAGATTACATGTAGAACAAGAAGTTAATGAATTTCAATTTAATTGAACGTCTTAATCCAATTCTTTAAGGGGAGATAGTCTCTCATAATATTTATGCATATGATAAAATAGTTTTATGTGACATCAATACATATAATAAGTTGTACATGAAATATAAATTAAAAAATAATTAGGAGATAAAAAAGAAAAAATAAGAAAATTAAGGTAAAAGGGAGGAAGGTAGAGAAGAATATTAAAAAATGTGATAACTGTATGAATATCCCCCCACGAAACCTATGAAAGGATTGGGAGTTTTTTATACATGTTGAGGAAATGGTAAAGTTGAAAAATAATTAAAACACTTCTATTTAGTGTTTAAAATTTATGTATATGGGGAACAATACAATAGAACACACTAGGAATCATGTTAATATTCTATAGAAAAGGCCACATAGATAAATAAATTGTTGTGATATTTATATAGTTAACATGGAATGATTATTGTTAATGTGTATCTGTATTAAATAAATATTTTTTTAAATTTATTTCATTGATGATATTCTCATCATAATAATTCTAAAATATAAAATGGTTATACTAATTTAATATTACATTAAGGATATGATATAATATGTTGAATAGTGTTGACGTCCAATAAAAATGATTCATTGGAAATTTTAACTTCATGGGAAAAAAATAATTGATGAAACTATAACCCTTAATATGTTATTAATGTTGATAAACTAATGTTTTTATAAAGAGATATAGTATGTTGATAATGTATATTGGATATTAATGAATTTCTTAGAACAAATTAATGTTTTATATGAATAAGTTTATTATATTATTGATGGAGTCAATGGTATTTTTTTAAAATGGATACATAAAATAATCATTATTATATATAAAATAAGTAATCGGGCATGTTTTCAATATTGTTTTATAATAATCCATTTCATTACCATGTTTTAATAAAAATATGATGATGATATTCACATGTTTTCTATTTAATGATTAAAATCTAATTTATTTTTCTAGGGAATATAAGGTTTATTTAGTAATAATCATTTTAAAAAATCTCAGATATGTACTGTAAGACCATTAAGGTTAACTATTTATGTAATGGATTAATTTGAAATTTATGTGTTATTGGATAACATTACCTATCAATTTTGGTTTCATTAAAGGTTTTATGAGCATCATGTTACTCTTTTATGGATAATATGATATGTTAATAAGATAATATTATTTTATGGGAATATGAAAACTATTTTTGATATTTATTTCATTGATTATGTGATGCATAATAAATTATTTAAATAATAACCAAAGTATTTAATTTTCTTTACAAAATTGAAAATTATCAATCAAGTAAATTTGTTTATATTATGAAGGATTAAAATAATTACTCGACTCATTGAATAATATTTTGATAAAATTTTATCATATTAAAATAATTTTTAATTATATGAATGACATTTTCCACACCTATATAATTTATTTTTTTATTGAATTTAACCTTTACTTGATCACCCACATTCATGTTAACAAAAAACATTATCACTCTATTAGTTATTTGGATTTATTCATTTCTTCCATATCCAAGTTTTCATTTCCAACCTATGTCATCCATTTAGATACCTAGTTATAGGGTTATTTTAGATGAACTATATATGTACCAATCTCTCTCATTATGTGGATATCTTACTAATTTTTTAATGTGGGTTCATTAATAATAATGGAATTATCAAATGAAAGACCATTCATTTATGATGAAATGTTTATATTTTCTGGATGATTTTTTAAGGTGGTGAGGATGTGGCACCTTAGATTCTTAAATAATGAACTTTATTTTGATGAAATGTGTGGCATGTAAAAAAACGTTATATTTTATAATATGAAACAATGATTATCTTCTAAATAATGCATTATACGTATGACCAGGATTTACATACAAAATAATATTCTATTAATATTTAATAAATCAATGATATCTAATCTATTTGAATGACGGTTGTTAATTGAAATAAATAAACTGTGATAATAATAATTTTACATTTTTACATTTATTTATATTTATAATAAATAAAAATCATTAGGTAGAAAAAGAAATGTCTTCCAAAAAACTATATTTTACTAAAAGTGAGTTTTGTCTGGATTACAAAAAATTAATAAAATTTAATTTTTTACAAAATTTAGAAATATCATATAAAAAAATAAACTAAATTTTTTAAATAATTATACATATATATTATTAGGGTGAATATTCTGGATTTTTATAAACTTTTTTATTTTTTGATGAATAGCGAAAAACATGGGATTTTAATTGAAAACTCACCTTTCAGTTAAAAAATTTATATTGTTAAATTATATTTGGATTTTTTATATAAAATTATTTCCTAAGAACATTTGGTAATCCAATTTAATAAATTTTTTCGGTTTTATATTTTATTTTTATATAAAAAAATTTAAACATGAGAACATTTTATCTTAAAAACCTGCTATCTCATCACGTTTATGGTATTAATTTTAAATTAATTCTTTTTCAGTTCAT
Organism: Viscum album; assembly: GCA_963277665.1. NCBI lineage: Eukaryota > Viridiplantae > Streptophyta > Magnoliopsida > Santalales > Viscaceae > Viscum > Viscum album. Next base: position 356,662,622 of record OY728126.1, on the reverse strand, counting down.
TAATTAGAATTTTGAAAATTTTATTAAATATTTGGAAACATTATAATTTATAATGTATAATAAGGTCAAATTGATTTTCATCAAAATAAATAGTTAAATCATAAAAATTAGTTATCATGGTTAAGGTCAACATGGGTTTATCAGGGGTTAAACTAAGACGAAAATGGTGACATTTACCTACTATTTTTTCAACACAAAATTGATGTAAAGAGCTATAACCTTAAAAACTTATGATATAATTTTATTAGTTATTAGTTTAGTAGTTTAGAAAGTGACCTATATAATACGTTTTGTAATGAGGAAGACAAAAAGAAACCTTTCATCCATTTAATTTTTATACATATTTGGGATATGCACTAAAACAATATAAGTTCAGTTATATAAATTATATTTAAAAATAAAATATTTTAAATTTTGATAAAAATTAATTTTATTTTTTAGAGGTGAAATTATTACCTTAAATTATTAATAAAATCCAAAGTCATAGTTGTTAGTTGTGAATTAAATAAATTTATTCGTACTAAAAACCATAAAAGTATTGTAAAATGAATAAATTAATTTATTCCATTTATTGTATAGATGAATATATCATTTTAAACAGCTATAAATATAATATATTTTAATTCCATCATTTTATATATTTTTTTAAATTCAATAGTGTGAAAATTTATATTAACGATAATTTATAATAAATGATATTTTTTAATGATATAAAATTAATAAAAATCCTTTAATATGAAATTTTATTATATATTTAAATAAATCTAAAAAATGTACCATTATTGGGACAAATTTTATTTTATAATTACTATATTTACCCCATATAGAAAAAATCTTTTTTGCATCAAGTTGGTTAAAATAGTGTTTTGGAACATGCATACACTTGTTATTATATAATTGTTCATAAGACACATGATTTGTTGTTTGATAAATTTTATTTAAAATTTATATTATTGGATAAAAATTATATAATAAGGATATATTTTATTTACTAGTTATTGATAAATTAACTAGCATAGAAAACTAGTTACCATAGAGAATAAAAATTGTAAAAATAGAAAAACCAAATAGATTAAGGAAAAAAGGGTTTTTAAAAAATGTTTTCTTTTTTAGTGGAAGGTGATTCGAATAAATTTATTTTTTATATGTGAAAAAAATGAGATAAATATGTTATTCATGAAATATTTACCATGATTCAGTGATGATATATCATTTTATTTCTTACTTTTTTACTCAAATAAAGATGACAACGTCATTTTTGTATAAGTGGACTACCGCCTTCACAATGCATTGTGACTCTCATTTTATCCCCACACCACATAGCGGGTATGAATAATTATATAATATTTCATATAAAATATTTTTATCATTATATAAATATTATGTATTACTAACAATTTTTGACAATGATAATTGTAAAATAGAAACATTTTTTACTCATATGTATTGTCTACCATCTCCTTCATCGTAACATAGAAAATTTTTTTATAATCATCTATTAGTGTTGGTTTTAAAATTAAAAATGATGTATAAATATGATAGTTAATTCATGATATTTATTCTTGAAATGATGGATCTATATAATATTCATAAAAACATAAAATTTGGTACTAATTAATGAATGAGGAAAAAATGAAATTAACACCAAATACAGTGAAACTATTAAATGACTATTATAAAAAGGGTTATGATATATTTTGAAAGGATTATATATGATAACAAATAATACTAATATGGGTCTATTATAAGATAATAAAATTATATAAACCACTATAAATTAGGTTAAATTATATTAAACCAAAAGAAATGTGATGTAAGGGATTTCACCTTAATAACATTTCATTAAGAAAAACGGTAATGTTATGTATCTAGTTTACATTATATGTTCAATATAATTCCCCATTGAAATGTAATATCAATAATGATTCATTGATAGTTTTATTTTATGTTTCACATTAAATTATTTCACCAATGTGATTTGACATGAAAATTTCCAAGTTGTAAAAGTTATTACGAAATCTCAAATTCTTCTGGGATTTGTAACATTCTCAAGAAAATCCAATTTATCATATTATTTTTTAATTTTATATTATATTGATTCTTAATATACATGCACCTTTGTGGTGGATATGACTATTACATACACCATACTAAATTTTAACATATCTGTTTTAAATTGAAAATTATTTCATTAACTCAAGAGATATTGATAGATTTATATTAATCCTCAATATGGATACATTATGATCAGTAAAACTGATTATGAATTAAATTGTTTATTAGAATTATGAGGAATTTATTTTACATTAATTAAATTTTTTGGTACTATTTATAAAAATATTCTAAATGAATTAGTTATCTCATAAGACAAATTTGTTGGCCAAATTAGATGGGGTGTCACAAATTATGTTTTAAATCATATATTAAACGGTCCCAAAGGTAAAAGTATCTAGTTTCTGGGAAACACAGTTTCTAATAATTTAGTATTACCTTCCTTCAAAATTCAGTTATTATTATCCATGATATTTTCATTATGATCTTAACAAGGGATGAATTTCATTCTTATTTTATTGAATAAATTGCATTTGTTATCAGTTTTTCACAGTTACATATTGATTAATCATTAAATTATCATGATAGTAGAGTCGTTTTAATGGAATTTGTTCTTATATATTTAACTACCCATGTTGATTATTCATGTTTATTAGTCATGGATTCTGGGTTACATAACCCTTGCTAAGCATTTGAGATCACCGTTATTTTTTTCCTTTCCCCACGTTATAAAGATGAATCCATTCAATTATTTTTCATGTATTATGAGAATTTTAATATGTTTTCTAATATGATTTATTTTTTAGTTATGATATTAAATTTTTATCATGTATGTATCTAGTTCTCCAAAACTACTAATGTCATCGGTAACTTTGTAATCATCCAATTATTCCTATAAAAATGTAATAGAGTAAGTCATCGACTTTAGACAACTGGGTTCAAGTTTGTTTCTTAAAACAGGATATAAATTTCATGTATATTCATTTATATATATATATACACACATATAATATTCCTTAAAAATTGGTGATTGAAAAATCAATACACTATTCTTGGTGAAAATAGGGCATACACATGTATGGATGATGCTTTCATTTTTTGATGGATGGAATGAAAGGAAAATAAATATTAATTCCACATTCCAAAAAAATATATTATATATATAATTTAATTTAATCAAATCCATATTTATTACAATCATTTTAATAAAAAATGAAAAAATATTTCGCATCACTACATGATGGAGGTAGTTGTCATGTATTACGGAGAGACATTATTATTTTAGAAAATATTGGTAGTTATGATGTATTTCATGATATTAAATTTTAATAATTATTTTCAGGTAATTAATATGACAAATATTTCATTAAATCTTGTCATAATAACTTGAATGTAAATTGTGTTTAAAAAAATGAGTCACATCGCTTCGCAAGGAGGTAGTCCATTGTACACATGAGTTATATAATCATATACCCGAATTAAATAGAATTTAATAAGGTATATTTGTTATAAAAATTATAGAAATATTATAATGTATTAAATATCATATATATATATATATATATTTCAAATCCATCATTACATCCATCTTTAAAATTTGTTGATATAAAAATAATTACATCAGTTTGTGAGGAGGTAGTCAAAAGTACACACGATTGATGGTTTCATCATATATTTGATAGAAGTGGAGATGGATAGAGTTTATATAGTGAATTTAATAAAAGATAATTATATATTATATAATTATGTTTCTTTATTAATATATGTTATGATGTGTTGGGGGATTTTGAAGAGGATATATAATAGATATGTTTTTATAACATCTTATATCTACTTTTCAGAACTCATTTTGGTTTTAAATTAAATCTATCATACGAGTGGTTCCTAAGAAAAGTATGTTATATAAGATGTGGGGAGGGAATTATGGAAAATATTTAGGAATTTATTTTCTGATTGAAATGTATTTGTGATTATAAATAGGATATGTGAGGTGGTGGCCTTTAAATGTGGAGGATATGACACAGATGGAATTTTTGAAAAGAAAAAGTGATTCCCGCATTTTAATCCAAAAAAATCCAATAAAATGAATAATTATAGGACATTGGAAGTCATATGGTCTAAATATATCCAAACTTTACCACTTACACAAGTTACTGATTATTTTTAACATTTATCATTTCATTTAACACCCATCAAACATGTTTTAACACTTACAGTGGTAAATATCTTATTACATTTTTTATTTTTTATTATGACAAAATAAATTTGGTGAATTTTATTATATAATATAAATTATTCTAATTTTAAATGGGTAATAAATTTTTTGATACTCAATTTATATTATTTAGAGGATTTACTTTAAAATCAAACACACATACGTGTCAAAATGTAGTTTTTCAAATGAAAAACATTTATATGGATTAAATGATTTTATTTCATAACTGAATAGAAGTTGATTCCAATGGAATAAATTAGCTAATTAATAATATTAAAGATCTAATTTAATTTTTATAAATGATTATATAATCTAGAATTGTAAATAATATCAATAAAATGATAGTTATTAATAGAAATAAATATTTTTCAATTTTATAAAAAAAATAATATTTTAAGAAAATTATAAATAATACACCAAATTTTTTTTGTAATGTAGTTTTTAAAATATAATATTATTTTCTGAAATAAATTTTAAAATATCATTAAACATTAAAATAATATTATAATGTTCATTCTTGACTAAACCAACATTAAAAAAATAACGTTTTTTCAAAAAAAAATTATTTTTATTTCAAATCATTCTAATTTTATTTATAATTAATATATAATCATCGACTTTATTTTATACATGCTTAAACCATATAATTTTCATAATTTATTTTTTCTTATACATTCCCACCAAATAAATGTCTATGTTATAATAATAAGTTAATAGTTTATATTACGTTTTTAACCACATTGCTGCATTAAATGAAATATACTGATGAAATTGTATTTATTTAAAACTCAATATATAGTAATAAATTAGGTTGTTACATGCTGTTGGATTAATATTTTTGGGTTTCATATATACTATTCAATATGATGTTCATCATTTAAAATCTCAAGGGGTTATAATAACAGTGTCCAATTTCCTTTTAAATTAGATTCAATATTAAATTAATTATATTATTTTACAAAAACACCGATTTTGTTCATTGGAATCAACTTTATGATTTGATTTATCCTAAAAATATTTTTATTCATATAAAAATTTATCAAGATAAAAATTATATGGGTTTTCTGTTTTAATATTAAATTAATTTATTGTAATTATTTAAAATGAATTGAGAAAATAATGTTTTCCTGGTTGGGATTCTTGATATTCAACTTTATTAAATAGGTTCGTTTTTTCCATGTTAGAGTGAATATTAACCATATAAAATAATTGTGATGGTGATATGTGTAAATTGGGTAACTAAGTATAAATATAATTTGATAATGCATTAATAATCAACCTAACACATGACTAAATTTCATATGATTTCATTATTTCATCCAAAAAATCTTAACATCCAGAATATAACAATTTTATACAATTACAATATTATTTTCACTTTATAAAACTTAATTGGGTGATCGATATAGAAATTCCCCTTATCGTATTTTATCATCCATAATATATGTTCACGGGACTAAATAAAACATTTTTGGCTCTAGATATCCACATAAATAATAAAATATTTTTTTCTAGGATAATTTTTTCTAATTTTTAGTTAATAAATAATAATATTAAATTATTGTTCAATGCTTACATGAAATTTATCAAAATAAAATACGTAAAAAAATGTTTATTAAATAATAAACATAATATATTTTCAATAAATTATTATGTTCAAAAAATTATATATATATATATATATCATGTTATTGATGTTGGAAAATTTTAAATCCAAATAAATTTGTTTTCACAATGTATTTTTTGTAAAATCATAAGATTACAGTCCAAAATGACATTAAGGATATTTTATGTAAATTATATTTTATTTAAATATTTAAAAATCATTAATATCATGGAATATGATATTTAATAATAATATATAATAAAAAATATAATCTCCTTGACATTTAGTGGCCATTTATCCCATTGTGGTAACAAATATGTCCCTTTCATTTTATAAAACATTATTATTGTTGACATTGTGAAATGGATTAATGGGGGTTAAAACCAAATTAAAAGGTTGAAAACATGACCAATAAATGTCAAACATTATGATAGGATATCAACATATCTTTTATTATATTTTAATTATAATAATTTTGAGCCATTGGAACATGAAAACTAATTTATATTAATTTTATATATTTAGATATTATAAGAATTTCCCTCCCATGAATGATAAAATGACACCCAATCACTTGTTCCATTACACCACATTTAGAATCATAGATAAAAAATCCAGGAATATTATATTTTCAATATCCGTAACCACTTTTTAGAGTTTCTAGTCTTCTAAAATTTCTAACCAAACATCCATTGAGCTATTATCTAAATAAATAATCACAAAGAATAAGAAACCATCTTCATTGACTCTTCCAAATTTATATCTATTTATACATCAGGTAAATAAGACACACCAATTATAAAATAAATCATCTAGTATCATTATTATAATGTGAATTTATTTTTTTTATGGTACAAACAAATTCTATATATTTGAAATCCTATGAAAATTGAGTACATTTCTCGTGCGTATGTATAGCCTACAGTCCTTCAGGAGTGGTGTGATTTTTTTATAATAAACATTTTATATGGATGTTATTAAATATTAAAGTAATGAATATATATAATATTTATGAAATTATTAATATTAATGATATTATGAAACTATAATCAATATACAATAATTGAAATTTCAAAAACAAAAACGAACACTAAAATTTGGGGTTTATCTAACAAAATAGTTATTACATTAGAATATTATTAAAAAATATCTTATAAAAGGTTATAAATAAATATTATATTAGATTATATGATAAAGGTGAAAATTTATAATATAAATACATTCATTATAAATAATTTTTAAGAACATATGAAAACTAAAACATGGGGTAAGGGTTCACTATCTCAATTTTTATTCCATGAGATATATTTTATATTATTCACCTATTAATGTGTAGGTTTTCTATATATGGTACCTTTTACAATATATTTCTAGTGTATTAATATGTTAATTTTATTAAATTTTTTATTTCTCTACATTTTTTTAGGGGATATGATTCAAATATTATTATAATGTAATAGATTGTGTCTATATTTATATTCTATGAACACAATTTTTAGAATATGAAACTCCTTACATTTATGTGTTGTATCAACAAACCCTTTGAGTTATTTAAAATAAATATAAATTTACTCATTGTTATTAAATATTAAAATCAAGTTACTCTTCTATGAAAAATTTTAAAATGAAATTTTGATCATATTTCTATTATTCATAAGGTATATTTTTTATCCCTATCACTAATTTTTCAAAATAATTTTAATGATATATTTTTTTAAAAATAATTGACTTATAAATGATATTTTTAGTTATCAATGAATTTCTATATGTTATTAAACTTTTATATATACTTTTTTTCTTCAATGGATCGATTTTCATAATTGTTTACAAATAGGAAAACTAATTTTTTTTATAACTTATATAAATTTAATAGACCTTCTTGCCTCCATAACCAATTTACATGAATTATCTTCCTCTAAATGATTTCAATTATTTTAAAATAATTTGTGTGATTTTTTTTCTCATACACTTTATTTTAATCACTAAATGATAATAATTTATTGTAAAAGTGATATATATCTAATTAATTGAAGGTATTATTTTATCTCTTATTGATAATGTATTTATATAAATTATATTAAAAAATGAAATTAATTATAATTGTTTTTACGTTACAGTTCCGATAAATATCAATCAATTATATATATATATATATTGAAAGCTATATAACACATTTAGATATTTTTTTACATTGAATGTTATTTTCTTTACTATGGAAATATTAATATTTCTTTTAATAAATGAAGTTAATTTTTTATAATAAAACTTTTTCACGATAAATTTTTTTCATTAAATATATGAGGTATGCATTAGACATACATTAAAGGATTGGACATTGAAATATATGTCCTCTAATTGCATAAAAATATATCATTAGAAAAATGAGTCTTCCATATTGTATGTGTCTTTTCAAATAATAATAGTAACTCTTTAAAAAATGCCATAATGGTAGATTTATCTTGATTTCTATAATCATATATTCTAATAGTATGTATATATATCATTTCTAATTTAATAATTATTATCCATTAGATTATTTCATTAATAATATCCATGGATTAATTTTAATTCAAATGTTTTTTATTAAATTTCATTTTTATTGTGTTTTTTACCATTCAATTTTGATTATTCTATACATACTCAGGGTATATTCTAATATATATAACCCTTAGTGATAATTTAATATATAACTTATATGTATTACATTCACTTACATATTATGAATAAATAATTTGATGAGTTTGAGGATTATGAAAATTGTATATTTTTTTCTTTATATTTGATTCCTAATGTAAAATGGGAATCATGTATATATCTGGTTCATTAATAATACTAAACCGATTGATCAATTGATATTACTGACTGAAAATTACTTTTTTATTATTCAATCACTTTTGAGGAAAAAGGGAGAAACCATACATGAATTAAATGACCAAATCATTCAATGCACCACCATATATAAAATCATGAGCAAACAACTCATTAATACTACAGAAAAAAGCATCTACCTAGCATCATAAACATGAAATCAGTTTCTCCTACTCATCTCCCAATGGCAAGCAGTCTCATGCATGACAGCACGGGCATGGAACCGATGGAAAAGCCATACCCTCTGATCAATTGATATTAGATCCCTTGTATTTATATCATTTTAATGATTTATACACCTTCTCTAGGTTACACGATTTGGGGTAGTTATAAATTTTTTCTTACACCACAAGTGTGTGAGAATTCTGATTATTATCACACATTATTAATGTTTGGGTTTTGGGAGAATATTGATTATTGATTCATTGAGGAGTGGAATACATTTTTTCATATCCATATATTTCAAAATACACCATTCATCATATATAATTTGAATATTCTTGGAATTTGGGCCTTGGATGGTTAGATATTGGATAGATGCTCAGTTTATTAAACTAACATTAGTGTATTGGGTAGTGCAGAATAAATATTTCTACAATGGAAAATCTCTTTTTAAGTAAGAATGCAATTAATGTTCTGGTGTATTGGAATGGAAACATGATGTGTCGAAGGATAATGTCACGATAGTATATCCTGATGGTCCATGAATCATGTGTATTCACACTATTAGGGGTAATGTGAGATGTTGTTGTTCCTTGGTTTTAGAGACAGAATGCATGAGTGTTTATGACGTTGTTACTCATGGGATTCGTTGAACATTTTACGTAGTATGGTGATTTTACCATTTTGAATATTCATATTTCTTTTGATGAACCCCGTGGATATATTGATGGAAATACAATGATGTATTAATTTTAGGGTCACCCTTATTGTTATCATATGACATGTTTTTTCTGATGGTCAAAATGTTTGGAAGGCTAACTTTTAATTTTTACAGAGTTTTCATTATGGTAGAAAATGATATCAATAATTAATTTGGGATATTTTGTGTAGCCATCCCTAGATTTTTGATGGTGGATATGTCATGATTTGAAATATTCTATTATATAATTTTATGGGAACCATCTTGATATAGGTAAAAACCTATACATAGGATACTACAGTATATTTTTCACATTGAGGAAGGATAATTGAATTCCCTGGACTAAAATTTACGTTATCCACTTTTTTCAATTCATAGTCCATTTCTTGGTAATTAGTTAATCCTGCTGTCACACTAAGTCATATTGTTTGGTGATAGACTACTCAGGGGTTGGGAAAGGAAATGTATGTATATTAAGAAGAAAATAAGGATTAAAAAATAGTTTAGAGCAATAAACCAGTTACATTTTATAATTACATCTCTTTTGGACGGTTAGATATCTACTTAAGATAGAACATTAAAAAACCATGAGACCTAATGATCGATGTGAAGTTGAATCAATATTATCAATTTCCAGGATAAAAAATTAGATTTCAATAAATATCTAACACTAGAAGGGAATTGAATATATACCATTAAATCACTAGGGAAATCAATGCACTATGAGAGGGAATCATTTTTTTAGTCAGTTAATGCATGGTGGTTATCCTTGGGATTAGTGAAAGAGGTTACATACAAACCAAGGGTAAATCAAATGAATATTTTCGTTAAGTCAAGTTAAGATATTTTCTTTTTGAATAATTCCTTTCAAGAATAAGGAAAAAATTTACATTGTTATTATAATAATATTTTTTTGAGCTTATTACTATTGGAGGAAGATGACCAAAACCATTATGACAATTGCACCCATGAAAATATGAATTTTGTGGATTATAAAAAATTTATCTCATCATATCAAAAAATATTGGGGTTTTGAGATTGATCATTGTTGAAAATTCATGAGAAAGATAAGTCTTCAAAATGGAATAATTTTAATTGTAATAATATCTTAAGGTTCAAAAAACATGTTTTTTTACATTAAAATCCTTTGGTGTAAAAAATTATGAAATATATAGGAAGATTTACCCTTATTAATCAACCATGTTTTGAGTAATGTTAAATCATGTTTTGTAATGTATTTACAAAGTAATGGTGGATGTTACTTTTGTTTCATAAGTTCATGTTTCCTATTTCATGACTTTCATAATGTAAAAGTGTTTTTTCTAAGGATTGTTTAAGGTTATTTCACCTTTACATAACGGTAAAGGAAATTTTCTCATGGAAGAAAAATGTAATGACTAGTATATAAGGGATAATTAAGGGTACTATGGTGCTATAAATGGGATTGTAAGGCACTGGGTAATGGTATAACCTTACCTGTATTAAGATAAATAAGAAATTATAAATACTATGTTATCATCAATTTTTGGATTCGTATTTTATAAAATGATATGTAAGATGATTTTTAAGGGTACCTGATGTTTCATAAGGGTATATCACTGATTTCTAAAGGCCACATAATTGTAAAACACTACTATGTATTGGTAATTTTGTACTTCTATAAGGGTGACAATCCATTTGTATGGCCTATGTAATAGTAAAAAAATGATACATAATAATTTAGATATGTATCTAAATGATTCTTATGGGTAATAAAATATATATAAGGGTAGAAGAGGGTTCATATGCATCATAATGGTATACATCCCTATACCTAAAAAATATAAATCTATTTTTAGGGTAATTCAACATACCTTTATGCAGTGATTTTTTTGAGGAAAATGTATTTTCATTATTTTTTTCTTCTCCCATAGGATATCATAGTATCAAATTAATGACAAATTTTCATGTCTATAATTTTATAATTAATCCCTTGAATAATTTTATGTTCATAAAATCTATTTTAAAAATTTTAATCAATTATATTTCAAAATATTCACGAGGAATGAACTAAACGGGGATTTGGTTTTTGTACGGTCTCCAAAAAATGTGAACAAAAAATCCATGGTATTTTATTAAAAATTCAAAACCCATATTAGATTCATTTTTTTCTATTGATTTTAGCAACCATTAATGACATTTATCTTGTTTAGTGAAACAATCATCATCCAAACAGGGTTATTCGGGTGGTTTTAATGCTTAGTATGGTGTCGAATTCTCTCGTATAATTTGGGTTCTTCTAATAAAAAGGTAAAAAAATAATATAGTATTACATAGAATAATTTCTTATATTTTTTTTTGAATAAAGAATGATGATGATTTCACAAAATTTATATTAATTCATAAATATATAATAAACAAAATCATTTAAAATATTTAAAAGTGTTATTCTTTTTTTCGTACATTTTCAAAGAGATAGAACCTATTATCACATGTTTTATTTAATTAAATATGGAATTAAATTAATTTTATCATTTCCTAGAATCCACGATTAAATGGTTGAATATATTGTTACAATTTCATGTTTTGGGTCATACTTCCTTGGAGAACATTGACCATGACATCGAATCCCATTATCTACGTGACCATATATATTATACCTTATGATATTATGCTTATTTATTGTTGTGAGAAATCATGTTCAATACTTTCAATGAACAGACAATAATTCAAAATTTTTATTAATGAAAATAATTCATAATTCGTTAATCATGGTTAGTTCTTAATTTATTTGCTGAACATAGTTTACGAATTTGAAAAATATTCAACAGTATACTTTAACCCCTTTCACAATAGCTTAAAATTAATCCTTGATGGAAAATTCTTGATCGCATATGAGATTATTATAATACATGGACTCAATAGGGTGTGATTTTATAATATAAAAGGACATTATCTTATGAGTCCATGTTCGGTATTTGATAATATCTATAGCTACTGTGACTTATTCTTATATTACATAATCAAATTTTTGATTCACTTTTGTTTCCTTGATTTTAAATCGTCATTTTCACACTAAGTGATCAATAATCTCTTATAGGTTCCATTGAATCCCATGAGACCCTTCCTGTAGTGTGATTATATAAATGTTTCCTAGGTAACTTATTATATTGTATTAGTGATTATTAAATGTGTTATTATGATTCTCCAATACTCATGATGATATGATATGATACATTATGATTTATAACTATTCTCTAACCATTATATATGTCACCATTCGTTTACTAGTTGTTCTAGGTGATAGAAAAAAACATGACCATCATGACATGGTTGAACCATAATGTGGGAGATTTCATGTGTTTTGATAAAAAAATATAGACCTGAAAACTACGTGGTGATATTATGATTAAATTGAAACCGTGTTAAGGATTCACTTAGGTACACATATTAAATTTCATGTACTATGTTTCCCAAGGACACTATGTGGATATTGAGTAACATATTAAATTATTGTTAAAGGATTATTGAGTAGAATGGATCATAATATAATTAGAGTAATTTTATTTGAATGTATGCTTAGTTACATGAGGATGAAGAACTATTATTTTTAATTATCTATGTCATCTTGCTCTTCATCCAAAATATCTATTTAATTATTAGATTATTGATGAATCATAGGGTTGTCTTGGGGTTTGTAGAGTACTCGTAATCACCTAACATCTTCAGATGCGGTTTTAGTTTCATTTGTGTGTTTGGCGATTATTTTATTCTCATATTGTTTTTTTGCTATTAAATTCGTCAGAACACAAATTATTCTAGTACACATTAAATTTCTAGTTGGGTATTTGACCGCACTGATGGCTTCTTGATAATTAATAGTCACACCTTTTTCTGATATACATGGAAATATGCTTCCCAATATTCCCTTCGCAGTTTTAGGTAATGCCTAGGATGAGGCCAGGTTTGATAATATAGGGGGATATAAGCCTTTGTTTCTAGAGACTGCAATGATATGTGTTTTTGTGTGTAATAAGAGCCTATTGGTCATTTCATATTTAATATTTGTATACTTGATTGCTTGTGTGAGAAATCAGGGTCGTGTACGATGGAATGAGTTTGTTATGACAATATTAATTCATAATGTTGGAAAGTTATGGGTTTCTCACTAATTGATTTTATATAATAATATTTTTGGTTGTATAGTTTATAATAGGAATCCTAGATAAGGGTACTAACTCACCACGGTTCCCCTCAAGACCCCTGCTCCTTTTCGGCAACCTCTGGAGTACAAGGAGAATAACCTAAGTTCATGTGACATTCTACATTGCGGTTGTAAATTCAGTTATGGATGATCTAACAACATATATTTTAATAATTTTAATAATCATTGAGATATAAGGTTGAGAAATATTTTTGGAAAGTGGAATTTAAAACAACACATAATGATTCCTATACATTTTGATAATTTATCTAATATGATTTGATTCCTTTTAATACTAATCATGAATATGATTTTTTTATAATTTCATCTTAGAAAAATTTCTATTTTTAAGGTATTTAATTTATTTTTTTGTCATAAGATTTAAAATTTCAAACTATTGTCATTGGATTGTATTTACAATATATTGGGAGAATATATGTAATTGAATCATTAGAAGATATATATGTGTTATTTTTTCAGTATAATGAAAATTCAACAAAATATTTGATGTATGATATTTTTTGATAACTGTATATATTGTTCCTATTATGTTTCTGGAATTACATTAAACTATATAAAATAATATGCAACATATTTTCATTCAATTGTTGTATATAGACCTCACTATTCATTAATGAATTTTTGTATATAAAAACCCATTTCCATTTAGGGAATAACATGAATATAAATGATTTTAATGGACTCTTATTCATATTCATGAATCACATTTCACATTCTTGATCATGAAATACATTAGGGAATTATAAGATAACATTATTTACTGGTTTGAAAATCATCATATAATTTATCTTAAACCATTAATATTCCCCATTAATACTAATGATGCCAATGATCTCCATCATAACATTAAATTCAGGTATGTCACCATTCACTATATGTTATGACATATCCAAAAATATAAATTTTCATGAGATGAAATTTCTTGTAAATGTATCCATGTGAAACTACAATTCACATATACCCAACATAACAACTAAAATCAACCATTAAAAATTATTAAATAGAATTATGAATTTATATAGATACAGTTTTTTTCTTTTGGAATATATGATAAATATTATATTTAAATATGAATAAGAATTCTTAAGGAAATATATAAATACTCCACTCAACATTTATATGATGATTTTTGGAGAATTTTATAATCTAAAACAATTATGAATTCATAGTATCTGATATAAAACATAATAATAGTAATATCCTAAATGTTAACAATAATTAGATGATATGATATTAAAATACCTACATTAGAGGTACATTGAAACCAAAATAGTTTATTGATAAACTCATCAATACCGTAATGAATATTCCATTTCTTTTTAATGATCATGTTATTTTTATGATAATTCATACTAGAACACATTGATCGATCACTTTTATCATAAATATGAATAATGATGCACTTCAATTGTCAATGTAAAAATTTAACTTTTCTAATTGAACTTTTTTTAATTATTATCTCTTACAATTTAATGATTTCTATTGTATTTGGAGTTCAGGATTTGGGCAATTCCCTATATACAATTTCTAAATATAGAAAAAAAATTCAATCTTGTTGATCAGAACCAATTTATTTTTGGGAATGAAACATCATATAAACATAACAATAGAATGTATTCAAGGATAATTATTTCTTTTTATAAAATAATTTATTAACATATATATTCTCATAACCCTATAGTTGACATATATTCACTAGTGTTCACAAGAATAATTCTAATTATTTTAAAGAATTTATCATATTATTTTATGGTTTGGGAAATTGAATGTGATTCCCCACTCATGATATAGTAAATTTTATCTATATAAGGAATTTATATATTTTTGATATATGAAATTATATTTTACAAAATAGAATATAATATAATTTACTTAATTATTCCACCCCTAAAATATTAATTAGTAAATAGTAACATACTTAGATGATATAACTATATACCATTATGATAAAAATATAATTACATTAATCTATTCTGTTTGAGTTTAAATAATATAAGATAATAATAATTATATAAATGAACATGTAGAAAAAAACCAAAATGGATGTTCTATATTCATGAATGAATAAAGAGTGTTCCAAAAAATGAATTTTTTTTATGATATCCCTTGATGGTATAGAACATGAGCCTCAGCTCGGTTTGTGAGGACTCAACAAGTGAATCCAATAGACCCGAGAACAAATACAAGTGGAGATATATTTCTAGGTAACTGTTGCAGTACTGTATCAAGTAATATACAAATATTGTTTTAGGTACTATTTGGTACTATAGTTTCTGGAACAACTAATTCATCTGGGCCTCTAGGCCACCAATTTGGTCATTGGGTCCTGCAAATGTTTTGGGCCACCAAAGGCCTTTGGGCCAGTTTTCTCTCAAGGCCTTAGGGCCACCACAAGGCCTTCAGGCCACATGAATATGTCGAGTTCCGGTCAAACTACAAGGGACAAGTCTACTAATGAGGATTAGAGAAAACACATTAACCAAATCAGAGCTAAACATAATTTAATGAATGAGATAATATTACATTTCCATCGGTATCAAGTCTATGCAGCTCTGCACGGGACAACTAGCCAACCAACCTTGAGAAGGGGGAGTTCTGATATCATGTCATGTGTTGGGGAAGAACAGTTCCATGTTGTCTTGTCTGGGTGATTTCCTCTCAGATCTATGGGTCAGGTAATTGAATCTAATCCTTTGGGCCTAGTAAGGATTCTACCCCCCCTCCTTTAAAGGTGGATTATAAAAATAATAAAAACGGCCTTAAGGCCATTCATCACATTATGTTATAAATTTCATATCATGTACTAATTACACACAGAAGTATAGATCATGGTGATATATTACCGTTTATGCCCCATGTCATAGTGGAATGGTTTTCATAATCTCATTGTACTTTTGTGTTGTGATGATGGAAGTCATTGAAAATGGAATATAAATGAATTCCTTTTGGGAATTGTAATGGGAGAAATTCATATTTAATAAGGAATATTTTCTTGTTGATACCTGGTTTATTATCATGTTTGTTGGAAATGGGAATGGAATTCCCCCTACATCATGGATGGTTCTATGGTACTCTATATATATTGAGGGAAGTTCCCAAAGGACATAGTAGATCATTGAGTGAATAAATGATTAAGAATTGTTATGGATGTTTTGGGAACCAAATAACAATTTTTTGCCTAAATGAATAATAAATAGACATAAAAACTATTATTCATGGGGTGAGATATCAATTTCAAATAGTTGAGATATTAGGTCTTACAATGAAAATATAAATTTTATTCACCATTAATTTCCCCACACAAAGGTGGTGTTAATTTTAGTTTAATCTTCAAATCACTATTATTTAAAACATATATATGCACTGTTATTATTTTCAATTGTACCATAGAATTCATAATGGATTATTTGGTACCTTCTAGTAGTTAGTTAGAGGATTTAAACCTCTTATATCATTATGATTAATCTCTAAAATATAATTCTAAAAAAATTCTATTTCTATAAATTAAATCATAATCGTTCCATTCATAGAGTTTATAGAAGGTATATTTTATATAAATTGTTGTAATTTTGTCATTATTTAATAATTTCTTAATTTTTTAATCATTGGATCAAAAATTATATTATTGAAAACCTAAAATACTCAAATCAATATAGTATAGTCACAATATGTCTTTGTTATTATGTTTTAATTTTTGTTTCCAATGGTTTAAAGTTAGTGATTAAATTTTTATGTTATCCAAATGAATATAATAATCATGAATTTTTTAATTAAAAGTATAGTTTCTATGTATGAGATTATGTTCTTCATTATTATATATCATATTTATATTTAATAGATAATGTGAACCATATTTAATTGATTAATTATTAATCCATTACATAAATGAAAATCATAAATATTAGTATATGAAATATTTATGTTAATTCATGGATATTAATTAGTGATTGATTAATTGTAAGTAACAGTCTAAATTTGAGTTTCTTATCATAATTATGTATTAATTGAGAGTATTATTAAAATTTATAATACTAATATTGTTGTAATTGTTTTTGGGGGTTTGTTAGAACACCCTCATTATAATGAATTCATTTAATCAAATTAATAAATTTGATATATTAATGATGGAATATATATAAAAAATGTTTTAATTGATTAAAATTGTAAAAAGAACTATTTAACTAATAAAATGTGTTATTCATTGTGATTGTTATATATATGTATTCATAATAATAAAAATCATATATATCTATATGATAAAAACATCAATTAATATATATGGAACTATTTTTAGTTTGATGGAATTTTTTGGGAGGACATCTGTTTATGTTATTAAATAGGAAACTATATGAAGATGATGGATATATTTTATGGATTTTATATGAATCTGTTGAATATTATTTGGTAATGCTTTGATAAAGACAAGATCATTATTTTCTTACCTTGATCGCAATTACTATGTACTTATTGTGTATCACATTCTATAATTTGTTATTCTAGTAAGGTATATCCTTTGTGATGGGAAATATTTGAGTCAATGTTGATGGATATTTAGAATTGTTACTTAATATATAATTAAACATGGATTTATTATTATAATAAATAAGATGGTTTTCATTTTTTATAATATAGAACCATGGAATGGATAAATGAAAATAATACTTGTATATGAAATATGAAATATGTATCTAAAATCATATTAGATTAAATGATTAATATAAAATATGAATTAGTTATAGGATATTAATTAATAATCTATATTTTATTAGAAGAAAATTCTATTTTTTGGTAATAGGATGCTTGTATACATAATAATATGTGACCTTTCTAATTTTTATTAATTATATATGGCTTGTTATATAGAATCATAGCACTAGAATGATTTATGCATTTTTAAAAATCACCTATAATGTTTGGGTGATATATTAATAATTATATTCTATCCAATATTACACTCCACCGTCAATGTTATTATGGAGATTTTAACTCATATATAATAACATTGGTCTTTTTTTAGAATATTGGTTTTTGAGGATTCCAAATCATAAATATGGTAGCCTCCCAACTGCATCAATGAAATATAATATATAGTAATATGTTATTTTTTGGGTTGTAATGAAAAACTTTTATAAAATACATGTGTATATTGTTTGTAGTGGAAGATGGGTGTAATATATAACATTATCCTGTTAGTAACTATCCACTATTTTAAAATATCATATCAATCCCTTAATGTTGTATACAATGTAATATATCACATTTAAACATGTTGTGACAACCCTTGGGTCACTGTGTAATATTATATGGTGTTGGTTTTGTGGCCATGATTATCTATTATGGACATGATTATTTGATGTGGATATTTTATTATCATTAATATTTGTATTAAAACATATAATGTGTATGAGAAAAAAAATCTATGTTGTTGGGGAATGAAGGAACTACTTTATTGGAAACATTTAAGAAGTATTTTATTTTTATATTTATGATTTGTATTATATTACTTGATTTAATGAAATATTTAGAGAGTATGACATGTTATGTATGGAAATAAATATTATGGTGTAAATGTGACTAATTGCATTTATTTTTTATAATTAATTTCTTCATTACGCCTATTCAACATGTATAAGTGAGTTTTTATAGGGGATACAATGTATACCAATAGGCTCAACCCTATGTATATATATATATATATAAAGAAATCATTATGGATTAGTTTAATGATTACGATATTAGTAGCTCGTGGAAGTTATTCATGACATATTTTTGTTTTCTCTGTCTTTATTATGTGTTGTCATTGTAAATTTAATTTCTTGTTTTATTTTTGTATAAAACTAAATATAATTGTTTTAGTTATTTTCTAATTATGTTCCTTATTGGTGATTTATTAAAATTTATTCAAAATTAAGGGGTAATTCCTCTAATATTTTAGTTTCACGTACCATTGGTTTGAGTCATCAATAAATTCCTAATATGAGATGGGATTCAGGGTACAGTCCCTATTCTCTACTAACCTGCGAATTAGTACCAATTAGTGTTTGTTGTTCCTAAGATGTATCATTAATTTTTCATTGAGTGGTAGGATGAAGAATGTAGATTTGTCCCCAAGTGGTTGTTATGGGTAGTTATGGAATCTATATGGTTTAAAAATTGAAAAAATATTTATTAATTAGAGACAATAATGGGATAAAAATTTTATGGGGGTTGTTTATCTAATTCATGGACCATAGGTTAGCTAAAGAAAATAAGGTGTTTAATTTTTTATAATGTTGTGTGACCTAATAAATAATTATGTATCATTATTTACTATTCATTTAATTCAATTTTTTAGATAATGTGAATATGGGAGGAAATATAAATATATTAATCATATATATAATATATTATGAGTTTATGGTGTCTTTAATGTTATCTTTTTTGAATGTTTTGTACTTGATCTATGTTCATGTATAACTATTGTTAATGAAGTTAAACTAGATTTGGTAATATATCGACACAATGTTGATATGAAAAAGAAAATTATTTGATATTTTTATTTCAATAGATTAAAAGATATAACCCATAGAGTAAAAGTAAATAATTTGACCTAATTTTTCTTATGATAAGTTGTAATTTGAGTTTATTTTATTCTGTTATATCTAGTCTTAAAGATAACACAAGTTACAACATTTTTTCTATGATAGGGAGAAATAAT
Organism: Viscum album; assembly: GCA_963277665.1. NCBI lineage: Eukaryota > Viridiplantae > Streptophyta > Magnoliopsida > Santalales > Viscaceae > Viscum > Viscum album. Next base: position 356,642,118 of record OY728126.1, on the reverse strand, counting down.
ATTAAAGCTGGTTTATTTTCCTCATTGACCATTTGTATTATGCAATTTTTTCGATGATGTTATGGGATAATTTTCATGATGTGATCATTTCATAAACCATTATAGTTTCTTTTTATAGATGAATATTACTCACCATTAGTTGATTTCCACCATGAATTAGTATTGTTTTCATTTCCATGATAACCTATTTTTTTTATAACTCCTCCAGAATTAGGTGGTCATTATAGGAATTTATGTTATTTTTTTATAATGATCTAGTGATAGGTAAAACCATTAACATTTCTGAAAAATCATAATGTTCTAAAAAATATTAATGTTATCGACAGAATAATCTCTATGAGAAGTTCATCTATTAATGGACATTTTTATAAAACTAGTTACAGTATATCAATGATCAAATGATCATATGTACTTAAAAAAATATTTTTATGACAATAAGGTGTCTTATTTTGTTCCCCTGTCATATTTCACTATAGTTTTCAGTTCTCATTCCATTACCTGGATATCATTAAAACTTTTATCTCATGTAGTTCTCATATTTTATATAACCATGGTTGTATGATGTTCTATATGTGTTAGTTCATATAATAATGTTATAACATGGTTTATCTGTTTGGTAGTAAAATATTGAGCATTAACTATACCATGGTTATTCTATCATTGTTATTATTAGGGTGTTATATATAGATGTGTTAAACATCAGTATTCACCTAGTCATTAGGTATGGAGTGCTATGTATAGATCTGAAGGTGGTCGATAGTGGGGTAAGAGTTCCCATAGTGTTTGACTTTGTATAAATTCATATATAGAGAGTCTAAAAAAATTGAGATAATTTTCATATGATGTAAAAATTACATATATTATATATGGGTTTGTTTAATTTTTTATTTAGAACCTATCGATTTATTCATTTACCAAAACATTTTCAGCATCTATGAACATGGGTGCAAAGTATCTTAGGTTCGTAATTAGTAGTACATTTATATATTTTTTTATGTTTATATATTGTGAGCTAATGTTATTAGAGCATCATATTTTTGTATATTTCATATGTTTCCTAATATAACCATAATACAAATTCATCCATATCGATAAGATATATTCAATATGACATATCACGTAGTTTTTATAGAGATTTAATATATTCTATGATTGTATTGGTGAATATTTTTTTGACATTGGGGAGAATAATAGTTATATGGGATGAAGGATTAATGATCCATTACATTATCTATGTTTTTAGTTTAGGTCAACCTCTCACAAGGATTATTAGGATTTTGTTACGAAGGATTTTAGAAGTGTAAAATGGTGTTTATTCTGAAAAGTTTGTGATTGTACTACCTCATCAGGCAATTTATATCATTATTGAATTATTTCTAAATTTCACTATGGTATATATGTATTCATATAGTACAAGGAAATATTAGTTTTAGTATATATATATTTATATAGATGATATTTTAAAAAATTTGATTTTTTTTTCATACTATTTCATTAGTATATACCTATCCAATATGCAAATATGGAAGATAGAAATATATGACTGTACATCAATAATTGTTTCTTGAATCTTGGGATAGTGAAAACTATCTTTCTAATAACATTCATAAATGATTTAAAAGAATATAGAACTAGATAAATGTTATTCAAAACAATCATTTATTTATTTTTATATCATTAAATATAGTTTATGGATAAATTTATGTTGAATACTATCAATAGGTGTCATTTTGGGAACTATGTATTCGTAATATTTTAAATAGAACTTTTAAATGAAACCATCATATTGGTTGGATAGATGAAATATATGATAAATAAGTTCTAAGACCAATTCATGGTGATGATGATCTACATGTTTCTAAAATATTATGATTTCATAGAAGATAATATTGGTCATATATAATAAAATGTATAGGATGATTGAAATTTTCATATATATTTAATTTTATATAATTATTTTTTCTATACCCATCAGTTGAATTTCATGGGACATGTAATGTCTCATTGGGGTGTAGCTACGTTTCCTTTGATGATCGACATTGTTTTCTTTTTTATTTCTATAAATAATGTAGTGTATGTGTAGATAATTATTTTCATATATGATATTGTTGGATGTATGTTCTTTATTTATCCAAGATTGTGAGCCATGGGGTCATAAGGAATAATAATTATATGGACTTTATATAGACAAAATAGTGTTCTATTTATTTATTATTTTCAAGGGAAGATTGCATGTTCTATTAAATCATTTTTTCAAATATAATATTGATTTTTTATTATTCTTATGTGACATAATAACATACATGTATTTAATTATAATGTATAATAGTGTAGGAATATCATATAGTAAATGATAGGTTTGACCCGATGAATGAAAAAATACTTCCCATGATAATTATCTAATAATTGTTAGGTATTCCTTGATTTTTTAGTTTAATAATTTCATCATTCAGTGCATTGTAGTCTAAACCAATTACAAGAGCCTGTAATATCTCTTATCCTAAAATGTTTTCTATGACTTTTTTTATGAATGGAATTAGTATAGGATTATAATTTCAAATTATTTTGAGGAATTAATGGTGTTATTGTTTCCTCAATAATGAAATGTAATTCACAGGGTGTTGTTCTCCTGGTGCATGGGGATTCTTGGAGTGTGATATAGGATCATGTAACTATGCAAGTTGACAATTTGAATGTCAATTGTAGAGAGTTCCTCAAACAGATAACCATTTAGACATCATTATTTAAATTTTTGGATGAACTTATGTTTAAGGATAATGTGGTTTATGTTTTTTGGGATCCTATAATTTTTAAGGATTCCACTATGTGGTGGTATAATAAAAATTATTGTCAATATTTTATCAAGTGATGCTCCTTGATCACTTATTAATTTGATATAAGAATATTTTATAATTTCATATATAATATTTTGATTTACATCCCACTTTATCACTCATGTATCATTCACTAAAGAGTTATTTTTTTGTGCCCTTAGAAGAATATATCATTAAGATAGATTATATCCATGTTATTTTGGGTTTCATAATGTTAATACTAGAAATCATTTTTTCGTGGATTACATCAGCCGCATGGTATCTCTTAGTAGAAGAAGGATGACATGTCATGGAATTTTTTGATTGGTTTTCCATATTATTAGGTAGGAAATGAATCTATAGTTGAGGTTACATACCCTTTTATAAATTTAACCCATAATATAATTATTATAGTGTTTAATTGTATGGATACAGTATCATGGGGGAATTAAGAGGGTATTCCGAGGATTCATAGAGTTTGAGGTATGTTCATATTAGTTGAGAATCCATGTTTTTATCTATTCTATTGAGATGATTCATAGTGTTATTAAATTTCACCTATTCTTTAACAAAACAATTAATTTATTTATAAATAACATGAATGATCGAATTATAATAGATTAAGAAGAAAACAATATGCACATATTTCTAGTTTTTATAGGATCATATGTTTTGAACATTCATAAAATATATTTAACATATAATAATGAGAATCACACAACAATAATTATACAAATGTTTGGAAAACTATATAGATAGAATATCATAAGTAATATGTGTCCAATCAATGATATGGAGTCAGCGATTACATCAAAAATAATAGAGAATAAAAAATGGGTTACAATAATTTGGGAGTGGATGAGGCATTCATTGAATGGTATGAAGACCTTTAATGATAAAATGGATTTACCTTCTAATATTATTATTTATGATTAAGTATATCTTTTGTTATATACACATCATGCTATGTAGTTGTTCAATATATTGACTAAAATGTATCCTATATTTGTAGGGATTTAAAGGTGTTTGATTATATATTTAATATTTTATATTAGATATTACTTTATCTATAGATTAATTAATTCATTATGCTTACCATGTGTCACAACTTTTTAATAATTATCACACCAACATATCTTTCATTAGATATGTATATTTTAGTGTATAGTGTGATGTAATGTGTGAGTAATAGTTTATTTAGATTACATAACATCATAATAAGTTACTTCAAGATAATATTGTTTATTTAGTTCACGTTTTATAGAGCCATAGTGTCCTAATAGAGTGTACACAGTAGAAAGAGTCACAAATTTTCACTCAATATCCCATGTTGTTTAATGAATTAATTTTCGGTTATGATTTTTATGACCTTACATGATTTATGATTTATTAATGATTCAATTATTATTATTATTTAATGATTAAAACAGTAAAATATTAGTATATGATACCTTAGAGTTATTCTTGAGGGTGTCTATATGATGACCCTTTTTTCTCTTATGAGAATTGATTTTTTATTATTGATGGGAATAATTTATAAAAAATTATATGCAATTGTTAATTATTAATATAAATATTAATAGATTATGAAATTGTATTTTCTTGGTTTTATAGGATTTATATTGTTGGTTTAGATGTAGAGATTATAATTTTACATCTTTATGGTGAAATTTCATTGAATGAATCAATATTATAAGACCTCATCTTGCTCGTTTTGGAATAGTGGTAAGGGGATCTTTCTCTTTTGGATCACGTTTAAACTAATGTGTGAAATAAAATTGCTGAATGTTGAGGATTCAATGTTGGTTGGGTGAGATCAAAATGTAATATATAGAGTATGTGTGGGTCCATGGTTTATGGTTGTGTAATTTCATGGTATCTTGAGTTACCCATAAATGTTACACAGTTTGATAGTGATGGTTATAGATGGTTTTAGAATTTTCTATTTTTATATATTCCCTTGTGGGGTATACGAATTGATATGACACTATTATTGTGGATGTTTTTCAAGATTATTATATATATAATTTAATTATTGGAGACTATGAAGAATCAGACACCCATTTTATGAGAATTAGTGGTGTTATTTCATCGAATGATTATATTTTGATGGTATTTTTGAAAAAAAAACTAATGTAAACCCACAATGTTGTGAAAAAATATACCATATCATGGAAATAATTATGTTTAGTCCTACATGGTATGGTATATTACTGATATATGTTTTGGACATGTTTGGTTATGGCTATGTTGCTACCAAAAGATAGTGGTGCTGGACATACCGTTTATAAAAATACATATAATATTTTTATGAATGAGGGGAAGTAAAATTTAAATCATATTGGGTTTGTGTATATTTAATTGTTCTGTGAAACCATGACCATGAATTATGTTTTCAGAACTATTATATAGATATTTTGTTTTCCTTTTCAAATAATCGGTCTATATTCCTATTGATTAATTCTTATTCATTTTAAATAAATTGTAGAAAACAACATGAATTAAATTTTATCATCTAGTATTCTCTATGGGGATTGAATAATAATGAATAATGTGGATGAATATATCCTAAAACAATGTTCCATTTTACATATAATTCATCAATTTATTTATAATATATCCCCACATGGATTTCATAGATGTTAGTATTGTTGGTGTTAGATTTTATTTAAGTATGGATAGGTTTTGATTCTCTATGGTAAGAAGTAAAAGGAATATCCGTCTTGGTTTTTTGTGGTTAATACTTATTTCATATATTTTTTAATATTTTCCCTAAATGATTCATAATAGTTCATAAGAGATTGAATAGTTTTTATAATTTTAATATTTATATTTACTTCTTTATCATGATTGATTAAAATGATTTGGTATTATTAATAAAGAAATTAATATATAAATAATTACTTTCATGTTGTGTTTAAAAATAATTGATTATCTGATTTATCATTCTATTATCTAATATAAAATTCTATATATTGTGAATATTATTGGTGGTTTGAATTATAATTCCATTAAAATTGATCTTTTATTAAATATTTTTCAAATAACATAAATATCAAATTGCTTCATGAATCACATGAAATGAATTTTTTTAAAATATCCCCTTTTAATTTGGTTATTCATATCATGATTAAAAATATAATTAGTTAATTAATTTATGTCTTTAATGGAGTTACAGTTTCAATTTTATTATGTTTTGTTTATTATAATCCTTTCATAATATATTGAAATCATAAAAATTTTAAAATTTATTAATGAATTATTTAATTTATATTAGAAACCTAATGAGTTAATTCCTTGTTATGAAATGAATTTTTAAAATCAATGAATGATTGTTTTATGAAATTTTTATTTATATTCTTATCTATTGGGCAATGACAATTTCCAAAAAAAATTGATTCGAAAGATTAATCCATATTTTGAAAATATATGAATCTTGTTGGGGTCAGTTTGAATAGAAAGGGATATAATAATTCTTATTTTCAGATTTTTGGGGTGGATGCATAATCAAGATAACGGATTGATTGTAATGATATAGTAAAATGTTTTGGGAGAGGATGTTTTAGTGGTTGAATCTATTTTAGAGACTTTTTCAAACACTATATGGTCATTTATATATTTATAATTAATTAATCCTTGGTACTATTTGTTAATTCCCTTTGGTATTTCATTTGTGGTGTAGTTCAGTTGAGCCTTATTTTCTCAAAATTTCAAATTAGTACTACATAATTAATTATGTATGGAATATTGACTATAAGTAATAATAATGGTTGTGATATTTTAGTATGTCGTAAAATGTAATGGATGAATTATCTATTATTTTTACAAGAACTCGATATAATAAAACAAAAATTTCAATTTATAAAATTACTAATGATAAATAATAATTGATGATGGTATATCAAACAATGATTTGTAATACATTATTAAATGATCGGGTTTATAAATAAACAATGTTTCAAAAATAACAAGAATTGTCATCATGATCTAGTCCTTAGTAACAAAACCCATATTATCATATTGACGATCAACTATTAAAACTAAATCAAGTATGTTATATTACCATATAATGGTTACATTATATATTAATCACTATATTCTGTTACATCTAAAAATCCACCACCAATGTAATATTGGAGTATCTAAGGCCCATGTCTCCCATGAATTCTTGTTTCCTTCTAAATATACATGTTTTTATGCTTTATATGGTTAAAAACACTACGTAATCCACTCTATCCTCCAATCAAAGTATATATGTTTGAATATCGTAGTAATAGAGGGTTATAGTTTTGGGATATGATCTTATATGGTCTGTTATTTTTATATAATGTGGGTTATAGTATGACAAGGTTATTATGTATAAAAATAATTAATATGTCTTTTTTAATACAGTTATTAAATGTGTGATAATGATCAAGATGTAGAAGTTTATGTCACAATTTACTTTTACCCTAATAGAGATGGGCCTTGGGTCACATTGTGATATAATTAAATGATAAATTGGGTTTTAATGATATGTAGTGTCAATTATTATTTAGTGAGGGTTTTATTCAATTTATATTTTATATTTTCTTTTAGGGGAAATGGATCACCATGTCATATGAGGTTTGGTTATAAGTCGACTGGTTCCATTAGAATACTGACATCGTTGAATATTCGAAACAAAATCACTTCTTTATATTATTTAGGGTATGAGCCTATGGTTGGAAGGAAATATATATGAAATTATATACATTACATGTTGAGGAGCCTCTTTATTGTAATTTTATAATCACTCATATATATACACATCTACTTTTAAGGTGTTAATGAGGGTGTTAGTGATTGATCATGGGCTAACTAACATGTACAGTTTCTGTGTGGTGATGTTATTTTTGGACATTCTTGTAGGTTCAGTAGTGGTATATTTCTGTTTTTGTACTGAAATATATTTGATTAATTATATTAATATCTAATAATTTATAAAAAATGATGTTTTTTTGTAATAGTTTATTTATAATTTAAACTATATTTTCTCTTATATATATGTCTGTTATACCATCAGTAATAGTTCATATTCCATGGACGATTGGAGGTGGGATTTATGGGTAACTATCATTTTCATTTTCATTATTGGAATGGAACCATTGGTATTGGATCATGAAGAAAAACCACCAAGATACATGAAATTAACTCTAATACCTAAGAATATATCTTGTAAACTGGATATAAATCTATGTAGGGGAATGTTACAATGATTAATCTGTATGGTCACATAAATAATAAAATCATAGTCATTGTGATAAAAATATAATTGTGTATAAATGTTGTATAACAACTTTCCTAAAAAAGATTATAAATAAGAAACATTTATTACTAATATAAATATCATAAATGAATATTAAACATTTAGTTAAATAAATTCTCTTTTTCCTATAAAATCCTCAACCATTTACCCTAATAATTGTTATAATATAATCCCCTATATATCCAATGATAAAAATTATATAACAACAATAATGTAATGGATGTTATCAATAACGCTAAGAAAACGTCAAAATAATCAACTGAAATGGGGTGAAATTTTTTAAAACCATTATTACCTATTTTCTTATGAAAATATCAATCTCAATAAATGTGTAATAAAACGTTATATAACATCAACTCAATAAATAATTATAAAACTAGATCCAAAATAATAATAATGTATAGATAGATATCACTTATATATATAGCCCTCCATCGTACGACATATCCACAAAAAATAATCCTAAACAAAACAAATATTACAATACCATATAATCCCCCTCCACATAAAAATATTACATCCATATTTTCACAATTAGTGACAACACATCATTAGAGTTAGCTGAAAGTGAGTGATATTAGGGTCATTCCACCTCTGATCTATCTTGTCTCCAAGTCTAGTCAGATCATAATCAAATATATGTTATCATATTTGGGTACTATAAACATGAAACACAAATACCTTTCCCCCCATATTATCAGGAATTAAAATTGACTATGTAACCAAAAATCATGATATTCAGCATATTATACACTATATTTAAATACATTATAGATATTATGTATATACAAATTTTGATCCATAAATTACCACAATATTTCCACACTTAAATAGCCATTATTGAATCATATCCCAAAGAACTACATACATAATTTCAAGAAACCAACCTAGAAACTATATACCCAAAAATACCAAATTCTATAAAACAACATAAAATAAAATATTATTGAAAATAATTCCTATAAAACATTACTCTATAAATAAATTCACCTTTCCAAAATCACTTCCAATATAAATATTTATCAATAATAGTCCCCATTATATTGTATTTGAAATCACAATAGTCATATTTATTGTAGAACCATTCATCCACCAACAACAACATTTATCATATCCGATTAAAAATAATTTTATTTCAAAAATTATTATCATCCCACTACACTTTAAATTCATACCAATTATCCATTACCATATTCATTTTGACGTACCATATTCTATTTTAATCAATTTTCATGTCAAATCACCCTTACAAATCCATTATTTCATTATATTACATGCATTTCACTATTCGTTGTATTAATAATATATTAATTCAATTAAAAAATTCTTTATTATCCCTAATTAAATAATTTAATGCATACCACTGAAGAATACATAAAAACATATATAACACATCACTTCTTCCATATGATTGCATCAATATAAAACCCTTGATCATACCATCTGTGAAGTATTAATTATAATTCAATGAATGATATCCTGTGATAGTTAATCAATAATAAGTATAAAAGGATAATGACTTAATCAGATATTTAAATATAACATTCTAGTGAAACCATTAAAACTAAACATGACCTCCCAAAATAATCTCATCATCATTACCATATGAAAAATACACAAAATATCATATTTATTAAATCTAACACAAATATTCAAATTTATTCTAATTCAATTTATTATCTATAATGCATACATAATTATATCAATATATATGCAGTTTCATAGAAAATAATTGTATCTTTTCACAACCATTTGATCAAATTTAACATCAACTTAAACAATTTATCCTTTAACTATAAATAATTAGATAGAGAAAAATGTAGCATCTAATATAAATCGCCAAAAACAATTATAGATACTCAAATTCTGGGTAACTTTAATCTGTGTTTTTAAATATTTTATGGTTTTTTATCACATTATTATGGCTATAAGGTTCCTTATAAACTATGTTTGTGTTGTAATATTTTTAAATAAGAATCAGCGTAATGAATTTAGAGTGAAAATCCATAGTTAATGTTCCAATATAATTAGCTATTAAAATTTAATAATTCCACATTTCATATGTAATGATAATATATTTATAATGGAGTTTTCCAAAATGAATCAATATTCTAAAAAATAATTACATTGCAGAAGAAGAAAAATTTATTAGAAACAAATAAGGGATGATCTGTGGAAGGTATAATGGCATTATATATAAAAATATTTATTATATAATATCCTATTGACTATGAAATCCACTACCTATTTTGATTCACCAAGAAACACAACATTAAAAATGATGAAACAAAGGGTCAGACAACATCAAACTTAGTACTATTCCCTATATGAAAAATCCACATTGATTTCATGGAAAACAAAAACATTATTCAAAAAAATTGAAAAATAAATATTAGAAAACGTAATAATAATGGTTAAATATCCTATCCAATAAAAATCACATTACATATCACCTACATGATGGTAACAAATGTTTCATCTCTCAGGAACCGAATGAATTAAATTAATACATGGGGATTCATAAAACAATTTGGGGATCATTACTCATGAATATAGAATAACCAACTATAATAAAACAACATTTACATTATATAAATATGATACATGATAAAATTTAAAAAACATGACATAATAATATCAATAGTTGAATCATAAAAAAAAGACAGAATATGTCATCAAGATTGAATGACTCTAAAATAATAAGGTTTTATTCATAACACTACATCTAACACCACATCATAGCTACCTATAAGTTCAATGATCGAAAATATATCAATCACAACTATATCATCGATGTTATTTAAGAAGATGAGTAAAATGTTTCCAATATAAATTTATAATTTGAACTATATCATCCTATAAACCCAGATTCATATGAAAGGATATTAGTATAAAACCAAAGAGGTAATTCAAAAAATAATCCCAACTAATACACAAGGACATGAATATGTTTTATCACAACACATAAATACATATAATATTATTATGGTTATTAATTTTAGAATAAGATATTTAAATATAAATTAATTTTTTTACTACTAATGGAATAATGCACTCTCACACTATGAATGAACTCACCCATGAAATTCACCAAACCCTCCCGTATGGGAGATATTATTGGGACCCAATTAATCCTCACTCAATTCATATATTTGTGAATAAAACAATATATCAAGGAGAATCTCCTACTCCATGTACATAATTCATCACTAGGAGATGAAATATAGTGTTACCTAATTTAGACATAGTACCCATATCTAAACCGTCAATTTAACCATCATAATATCAATATTTTAGACAAATATATTGAAAGGAAGAAATTTATCACTAAAGAAATATAATTCTTTTTGAACCACAACAAACATTAGAATTTTGTAAAACATGTTATTATTGTTTCTAATAACCTTAATTTCAAAAAATCATACCACCACATGTTAAAACCTTAATGGGGTCACTCTAAGGGTTTTCCATAAATAATAGAAATCATTAAATATTATAAAACAAAATTCATTCATGTTAATAATAAGAGACCTGTTGGATGAATGTGATATACTCAAATGAATTTCCCTAGTTTAAATGTTCCACAAGATATTATATTTTTTCACTTTCAACTATCCTATAATGTATTATAATAAGTTAACTATATAAAATATTCTATAACCACATGATAATTCCATATAATTCCCTCTACAGGATGTTTCCGACCTATAAAATTATTCATAATAGATGATTAGTGGTAGATTTCATAAAATTATCATCTAGGAAAAATATAAAATGAACAAAATAGTGAGTAAAATTTAATTTTGAACAATTATAATAACATAAGGTATAAATCTGGTTATATTTATCTATAAATTTGGGATGAACTGGTTATCATATGGGAGGATATTGGTTAAAAATATATTTATCATAGAAGATTAATATCCTAAATAGTTCAGTTACATGTTTGTGAAAAATATTTTCCAATTCGGTGAATATCACTACCTGGAAATTAAAATGGTCAAATTGTTTTTAACCATGGATTGAAAATCCCTGAAGCCCAACCATGGTTCTTCTAATTTATGAAAATAAAAATTTTGAGGTTGTTAACAAAATATTCCATACCATACCCTAGTCGTTTTCTTTTCCCCCTTACTCGATATCAATCCTATAGGTTTTCTAGAAACCAAATATGATTTTTCCTAACCATGAGCCCATTTTTTCAACCTATTTAGACTCATCATAACCCTATAAATCCTCTATAATATTCTAAAACAAACAATACTTATTAATAAATCAAAAAATAAAAATAAAATTGATGAATACCTCATTTTATAGAAGTAAAACTATCCAAAATAATGGAATTTATATCCTAAAAATTATTATGTTTTCTTTTTTCTTGGACAAGACTATGACTTTTCTCAATTTTTATCATCATATATTACTAATTATTTTTATTGTATTAAAAATTCATATAAAATAACTATACTCGTGATATTTCTATCACTCAAAAGATATCGTCTTTTCCTTTGAGAATATGAATACATTTATGAATAAATATTGGATATCTACCAATACTATAACCATCCCACCCATTTAGGTGGGATAGGTAAGGTTGACACAATATATATTGAGATATATGTAAATAATTTTTACAAAAATTAAATGTTAGTTGTAACACATGTAAATATTTTTCATTATTAATTATGATTTGAAATATAATATAATATAAACTAATGAGGTGAGAATTGTCCCAATTTACCTATACTAAAGTCATTGATCCTCATATATACTCACAAAAATAAAATACCTCCCAAATAAAATTATATGTGACGAAAATAATAAATATAAATTCATCAGGTTATTTCGATTTAATTTTTTAAAAATTAATTTTCTTAATGATCATACACAAAGCTAGGATTAACTAGTGAGTTGTACAAAATGATTAAAAAAATATAGTGTCTTATAATTATGTTCAAAAGATGCATCAAGTATATCTAGGTTTAATTTGGATCGTTAAATATAGTTTTATAAAAACGAAAAAATGAATTCTCGTGAAACACAAAATTATATCATCCATCCTATGAAAATGGATTATAGATTCTTGATTATATACTTTAACTACCCATCTGTTTGTATGTTCTATCATAATAATCTCCAAACAGTATCCAACAGACCTTTTCCAAGACCTCAAAATTATTATGTGATTTTATGGTATCATTTGGATAAATTGAAACTCGTCCCCATGAATTATCCCCAATTCAAAAATATAAATATTTTCCATCTACTCAATCATATGACACCATGAAGATAATGATGTGATCCAACATATTTAATCACCCATTAATAGTTTCAAGAGTCTCGCATTTTTAAGTATCATTTACAATGTAGTTCCCAAATACCTTGAAATATGATTCCAATTCCATAGTTTTCTAAGAAATTATTATTATACATCTTATTTTCATTAGTTTTTAGATTTTAAAAATTTATATGTGGCATATTTAAAAACATACTCTCTTCCCATCAGTTTCATAAAACTACATATAAAAAAAATCCTTTAGAGGATAAACCATCTTTGGTGATGAGATAAATGAACGAGTTGTTATGGGAACTATGTATGATATAGCATACTTATTTTAATTAATTCAAATATATTTTTATAATTTTACCATCAAATAATGGTCTATACACCATTTATTATTTTTATATTTTTATCATAATCAATATATGATCATTTAGTCTCCATCACTTTTTTAGAAATATCAACAACATAAATTATAAAAATGGTATTTATTAAATTCTTATTCTTTGATCAATGAATAAGTGTTTCATGTATTTCCATAATAAATTTTCATTTATCCTAATATTCCTTGAACGTATTATTATATTTCTTTTGAATTATGTCATAAAAAACTTAATTCGATTCCACATGTAAAAAATTTAATGTTTTCATATAATCTATTAAATCACATTTCCTAACGATAATGTTTCAACATTTTGTGATAAGAAAATGAATTTTACTTCTAATAAAATTTATAGTCACACCTTCTTATTATATTATAAATTACAACTACATAATGAAGATCATATTTATGATTGTTTTTAGGGTTTCAGGAATATTATGTGTGATAATACATGGCATGATATCATATGATGAGAATAAAACAAAATTTAGATATACATCTATATCAATAAAAAATATCTCATTATTTTTTCTGAAAAAATATGGCGATGTGATAATGTGTGTAGAGACATAAACTCCTAGAATTATTATTTTTAAATAGTTCCTCTAATTAAATAGAAAAACCTATTCATCTATTATGTTATAGTAGATTATAAACATTTTAAATCATGGAAAAAGAAATGATAATACATTGTTAATTATAATATAATTATGCCTCAAAGACACCCATGGGAGGATCCCATGAAATGAGGTATTCGATCTTTTTACGATCTAGAAATATAAATATATCAATAAAAATGAACATGGATTTTAAATTACCCTATACCGTTAAGAGACATAGAAAATATTGAATTGATAGAGTGTCCCTGAAATATTCCAAATAATGTTTTGATGCTCATTTTGGGATCATTTTTACTGTCATATTTTAAAAAGATATCATTATGAATAATAAAGTGTAACAGTAAAGGAACCATTCAAGGATATCATTCATCAATTACATCTAGATTGATTGTTTTTTAATGGAAAAACATCATATATAGAAATTCAAACTATATGAAATGTAACACCCCGAGATTTTATGAAAAATATTCCTTTTAATTTCATTAATGTCTTGTGTTGTATGCTACACCAAAAGGAGCTTGCACAACACGCATCCCTGACTTTCCTTGCAATCGCGAACTTCCTCGATAGCGTGTGTAGTATGCAATATCGAGTTTCACTAAACGAGATATTATTATAATATTATTATGAACTAGCTGTTATGAATAGTAATACCCAGTTTTTGATATTTTATAAATTTAATTTTTCAAAATGTACTTCATTTTTGGATTTGGAATATCGAAATTAGCTTAGGGTGAAACTTTGGTACTTTTCGGATAACTTTCATATTCTAATGAATAGTGAAAATTACTAAATTTTAATTAAAAACTACTTTTTTAATCGAAATAATTAATAGTGATAAATTTTTAATTTTAGTGGTTTTAAAGTATATTTAGAATATATTTTTATAATTTAATACAATTTTGGTCATTGGATGTAATTTCACAATTAAACCATACATAAACAAGTGTCAATCTTTTGATAGTTATTATCTCTTAAGAACATGCTATTTGTCTTGACGACGAGAATTAATTTTTAAAATAGTTAATGTAACTGATATGTTTTGAATTTGGTAAAATAAATATCATTTTTGAATTCATAATATCAAATATAGCTTAGGACTAATTTTTTTTATTTTTCTAGAAACTTTCATTTTTTGACGAATAGTGAAACCACTAAATCGTAGTTAAAAAACTGACTTTTTTCATAAAACGTAATTTTACCACTTCTGTGAGTGGAATTTTGAAAATCCGAGAGACACGGTTAATATCAAGGACTAAAATGTGGTTCAATGTGATGAAAATAATTTTTGGTGAATAGTAACTTTTTAATTTTTTTTACCACAGTTAAAAGTAACTAGGGTAGTTAAGGGTAAAACTGAAATTATTATTACCGTAACACATGTCCTAATTCTATTGGATAAGTGTAATTCGATGAAAAACAACCTTAAGAATAAAATATGACCATTTTGGCCCACTTGGATTAGATTAGGACATTTATTGTCAATTTATTTGAAAAAAGGTTAAAATAGTTAAAATCAAAGTTTAATAATTAAAGCATTTTTAATATATAAGTAATACATAAGATAAAATCAACTATAAATATTAATTATAAAGAATAAAAGATTTCCTACATAATGGTATTTTATTTATAATATTTAGACATTAAATAATTTAATTTATTTATGACACAATGATGATGCAGTAATTATCTTATTAATGAAATATTGACATAATTGATGTTACAAATACCCAAATAAATGTAATTTCAGACTTTTTATAAATTAAAATAATTTTATATGTTACAATTACATGTTATTATTGATTTAATTAAATTTTTTAGAACTAATCATTCTGTTATGATTTTCAAAAAAATCAATTACCAAATAGTATCAAAATTGACATAAAATTGTTTTTAAAACAAATACTATATTATTAATTGTTATTTTATTCCTAAAAATATACAGTTCAGGAAAATGACTTATATAAAGTTATATATATTAATAATAAACAACTTGGGGTTCATTTGGCTTGATATAGTAAGTTTATTAACCTTATAGTGAAAGAAAACAAGAAGACACGGTAAAAGTTAAATTATCTAACTTAAAGTTAAATCTAAATGATAAGGTTAAAATTGATACCTAAACTTGTCTAAATTCTATTGGATGATAGGATTTAGACCCATCCCCGCCTTAGCTTCGAGATATATTAATTTGGATCTATTAAAAACGAATTTGACTTCATAATAAAATAATATTTTTAGTTATTCCAAAGGTGCCCCTCTCCTCCCTTATAAAAGGGCACCTCCTCCCTCTCTTCCTCACACCACTTTGAGCCTTAAAGCTCGGCCAAACCCTGCCAATATCTCCTCTCCACATCCCTATAAACATCCTAGAGGTCCCGGTATTCTTCAAAGACCAATTTTAGTGCCCTAAGAGAAGATCTCAGAGAGGCCCTTCAAAGAAGAAGTAATGTCCGTTACCGATTCTTTCAACTTTATTTCTTCTTCCACTTCTTCTTCATTAGTTGTTTCATTTTGAATTAATGACATAAGTATCACTAATATACTTATATGTTTTTAAAAGTATGAAACAACCCTATTTCACCATCTATCCATCCTATAGAAAACGAAATCACCGCGCGTGCGTACGTACGGAATACCGTCTCCACACCGTGGTGTAAAATATTTTCCACAACCACCTTACTTGGATGGGTATAATGGTGTAAATAATAACTATATATGATTATTGTAAAGTGATATTGATTCTGAAATATTATACATACACTCCAATACAATTCCATGATCATGGGAACGATATCATCGCTCGTGCGTACGTACGGAATACCGTCTCCACGATGTGATGCGACTTGTTATATATGATCTTCATTGCATAATGACTATATAAATGAATTGAATGAATGAATATGATATATATTACAGTAATACCATTCTGTAAATGAAGCATATATAACCTAAAGAGAGGAATAAAAATTTATTCGACAAAACACGCATAAGAACAAAAAGTAATAAACACCCGAATAACAAGTAGTAATGAAATATTACTAATATGAAGCTAATAATATGACCATATATGATATAATTAAAATATGTATGATTATGGAATAAGTCAATAACATTATTTAAATCATTATAAAGGAGTTTCGGACACTTACGAAGCAAATCAGACCTAAGGTAAGGGAAAATATAACAATCTCATTTTATCCGAGATTATTTATACGTTGGTATTTACTACGGTGTATTTTATCATCCACATCCATGTTTCCTCAATATGTAATATTGTTTCCATCCACCTACAATTGTTTAAAATTCAATTTTACCCTTCGGTGAGTTTTGAGTAAAATATATGAATGGAATCTTTTGTCGTTTTTTGTACGAGGTACATTTTGACTTTTCCGACAAAAGTACGGGAATAATGTTTTTTATCTTATACAGCATGAATGGATTTTTAAAACATTATTTCCCAGAAGCTTACTTTAAAAGTTATCAGGTTTATTTTTTATCAACTTCTTTTAGTTTAAAATTGAATGACATGTTGAGAAAGAAAAAGTGTTTTTGGAGTAGAAATGATATTTTCCTCAAGAATGGAGTTCAAGGGTTTTATCAAAATTATTTTCCATATAAGATAATATAGGGTTCTGTTTCTGTCCCTATTATTACATTGATTTGATTATGTTGTGATGGAATTATTTTTTTTAATTCCTTTATCTTATATGAATTTTTTTATGATGTCATGTTGTTTAAGAATCCCATTTTTATTACATGGGTTATACAATGATGTATGATTTATGATTTTGTGTCACACATAATAATGGTATCATTATGAGATGGGTGGGACCTATATCGCCCTCCAATTAATTGGGTAAAGATTTTACATCACATGAGATAGACATGGCTGGAACGGCAGGTTAAACCGGTTCAGTAAAACAGGACTGAAACGAGGAGTGAACTCGGTTCAGAAATGGACTTTGTCCACTAAGATAGTTTTGGAAATGAGTCTTGACTAATAAGAAATGACTCTCTATGATTATGTGTGCATGCCACAAAGTTTCATGTTTCATGTTATGATTATTGGGATTACATTTCACTGCCATGATTTATCCCATGTTATGAAATCATGATCTCTTTTGCAGGGTAAGATTTCCAAAATGTTATGTTTTTATTTTGATGTGATTGATATTTCTTTAGTTTACCCTTGCTGAGCATTTGAGCTCACCCTTTTATGTTTTCTTTTCCCCAGGATATAAAGAATGGTTTTAGGTAAGAAAAAAGGAAGATCTTTATGGGAGATATTGAAGATCTTTCACCACGATTAGAAGATTATATTCCGAGTTTCCAATGATACTAAACTATTACTATCCTTGTGTGTGTGTTTTTTTAATGTACTAAGTATTCCAAAAAAGTAATGTAATTTCCATGTACGCCATGCTTTGGGTCTCTAAAGTTGGTATCGGAGGAAAGGTTTAGTCAACCTTTGGAAACTAGGATGCGAAAACATTAGTGAGATCCCTATAGATATTTCTATGGTATGTCTAGGGATGTACCTAAGGATAAGTATACATATAGGATATAGTCTTAGAACTACGGTAATGATATTATAATTTAAACTATGATTTTACATATTCAGGGTGCTCCCCCATTACTATGTTGTTTTTCCTAGCATTATTTTTTCCTCTCACACTATTCTTTTTCGGTTTTAGAAAATGGATGGAAATAAGATGATTCACGATAATGGATGATATTATGGACAATGGAATGATATTCTTCATGAGAAACCAAATGAAATGGGATTTGGAAGTCCAAACATCATTATTATGCCGAATTAGAAATCTCAAAATATGATCAATAAACTCAAATTTGGTAAGTTTCCTAACTCAGATAATAAGAGAAAGATTGAGTTTCATGATGATCATAGAGGAAAGAAAGTTCAATTTCCCCTATCTAAATCATGTGGGAAGAGGCATCAAGGAGGTTGTTTAAAAGGAACTGGAAGATTCTTTGGGTGTGGAAAAGAAGGAGACAAAGCCAGTAAGTGCAAAGGAAAAGGTTCAGTTAACACCATGGATGAGGATAATGGTATTGCTACGACCTCAACAATGGTTAAATGTTTTAAATCTGGAATATACGGGCATTATGAAAACCAATGCCCTAAGGGAAAGTCTCATGAAAAGAATCAGTATGGTTGTATGGGTAGTATTTATGTTGATGATGATGAAGACACTACAAATGATATGTGAGATGAAAGAATTGTTGAAGCTCGGTCAATGGTTTAAGAAGGTAGTGGAATGATTATATGTTTATCAAGTGTAATGTTGTATAAGTAATCTCATGGTACTATAGAATAAAGATAAATATAAGGATTGTTACACTATTTTCTTTCCTTATGTTTTGAAAGTGTATGATTAATAGTACCAGTAACCATGAAAGGTTATTCAGATATTTTGGGAATGTAGCTAATATGCGCATAATGAAGGGATAAGGAGAAAATTAAATGTTTGATAGTATTCATGAGCTCATGACTGATATAAGGATAAGGTTATATCATGGTTTGAGTATATAGAATATTTTGGATTTTGGTATGTGGAAAGAGTTAACTTTTGACAGCATTCATGTTTTCACTATGATTCAATGGGTATTCATTTTTCAAGAGAATACATGATTAAGGCCTTCGAATGTTTAGAATGTGACCAAAAAGACATATCTCATGATATATGGGGATCAATGATGGTATTAGCATGCTTTTTATATGAACTCTTTGGTAATCGTTTTCACTATAATATGAGATTGGACAACAGTATTTAGGATAAGCCCAATGATTGGAATGGATTATGATGGACATAAGTTATTATTGTTTAAGGATAAAAGTTTTTTTCGATATTATTGGTGTGATGTTATAGTAATGTAGTTTTAGAAAAAGGAAAACCTGCAGGACGGGCGACAGCCCATCGCGTCGGACAATGCTGTGGGAATCGAACCCACAACCGAACTGAAACTGGCCTTTATCGCCTACCACTGGCCTACAGGAAGTCCCTATTTAGTAGAAACTAGTTTTATTATATTAAGCAGTATGATATATAAAGTATAAGTCCATTTTAGGAACCATATATGGTTAATCTCACTATATATGGACTTATGTATTTTTTGATAAATTTTCTAACCTTTTGTTTGACACAGATGGAATGACCCATCATTCTATCACATGATCTTCTAACACTTCACAAATGACAAATTCAACTTCATTTCATTAAGAGATTATGTGGAAATTTTCCAAATAACGACCAATGGTAAGACTATACCAAAATCACGAAAGTATTTCTTCTAATTCTAATTTCATCAACTTTAAGGTAATGATATTGAAAACAAAAATGTTGTCCTAGTTCTCTTATATCCGATTAATCAGATGGTACCTTAGATCATCACAAATTTATGGCTTTGTGATTGTTGTCTTTTTCATTGCCATGTTCTCTACCACTCTCCATTAGAACATGATGGTTAGGTTTCTCATCCATATCCATATTTTCACATATGTTTTCTTATGTGGAAACCCAGTGATTAGTTAATTTGGGTAATCGTTACGTTTCATACTTTAATTTTTAAAGGCAAGTTTTGGTATTCCTTTTTAAAATGTGGGTTTCTATTAAAGAAACTTTTGAGTAGTAAACCATTTATAACCCTGATGAATTTCGAGGGAGAAATTCATTTTAAGGGGGGTAGAATGTAACACCCCGAGATTTTATGGAAAATATTCTTTTTAATTTCATTAATATCTTTTGTTGTACGCTACACCAAAAGGTGCTTTCACAACACGCATCCCTGACTTTCCTTGTAATCGTGAACTTCCTCGATAGCGTGTGTAGTACGCAATACCGAGTTTCACTAAACGAGATATTATTATAATATTATTATGAACATGCTGTTATGAATAGTAATACCCACTTTTTGAAATTTTATAAATTGTATTTTTCAAAATGGACTTCATTTTTGGATTCAGTATATTGAAATTCGCTTAGGGTGAAATTTTGGTACTTTTTGGAGAACTTTCATATTCTTATTAATAGAGAAAATTACTAAATTTTAATTAAAAACAACTTATTTAATCTAAATAATTAATAGTGATAAATTTTTAATTTGAGTGGTTTTAAAGTATATTTATAATATATTTTTACAATTTAATACAATGTTGGTCATTGGATGTAATTTCACAATTAAACCAGACATAAACAAGTGTTAATCTTTTGATAATTATTATCTCTTAAAAACACGCTATTTGTCTTGATGACGGGAATTAATTTTTAAATTAGTTAATGTAACTGATATGTTTTGAATTTGGTAAAATAAACATTATTTTTGAAATCATAATATCAAATATAGCTTAGGCCTAATTTTTGGTATTTTTCTGGAAACTTTCATTTTTTGATGAATAGTGAAACCACTAAGTGGTAGTTAAAAAACTGAATTTTTTCAAAAATCTTAATTTTAACGCTTGTGTGAGTGGAATTTCAAAAATTCAAGAGACACGGTTAATATCAAGGAATAAAATGTGGTTCAATGAGATGAAAATAATTTTTGGTGAATAGTATCTTTTTACTTTTTTCCCACTGTTAAAAGTAAATAGGGTATTGAAGGTTAAAAATGATATTATTATTACCATAAAACACGTCCTAATTCTATTGGATAAGTGTAATTCGACCAAAAACAACCTTAGGAATAAAATATGACCATTTAGACCCACTTGGATTAGATTAGGACATTTATTATCAATTTATTTAAAGAAGGGTTAAAATAGTTAAAATCAAAGTTTAATAACTAAAGCATTTTTAATATAGGGTTATACATAGGATAAATTAGAATATAAATATTAATTAGAAATATAAAAATCTTTCCTACATAATTGTATTTTATTTATAATTTTTAGACATTAAATAATTTAATTTATTTATGACACAATGATGATGCAGTAATTATCTTATTAATGAAATATTGACATAATTGATGTTATAAATACCCAAATAAATATAATTTGAGTCTTTTAATGAATTAAAATAATTTTTTATGTTAATATTATATGTTAGTATTGATTTAATAAAATTTTTTAGAACTAAACATTCTGTTATGATTTTCACAAAAATCAATTACCAAATAGTGTCAAAATTGACATAAAATTGTTTTTAAAACAAATACTATATTATTAATTGTTATTTTATTCCTAAAAATATAAGGTTCGGCCGAATGACTTAGATAAGTTTATATATATTAATAATAAACAACTTGGGGTTCGTTTTTCTTGATATAGTACGTTTATTAACCTTATAGTGGAAGAAAACAAGAAGACACGGTAAAAGTTAAATTATCTAACTTAAAGTTAAATCTAAATGATAAGGTTAAAATTGATACCTAAAATTGTCTAAATTCTATTGGATGAGAGGATTTAGACCCATCCCCACCTTATCTTAGAAATATATCAATTTGGAGCTATTAAAAACCGAATTTGACTTTATAATAAAATAATATTTCTAGTTATTCCAAAGGTGCCCCTCTCCTCCATTATAAAAGGGCACCTCCTCCCTCTCTTCCTCACAGCACTTTGAGCCTTCAATCTCGGCCAAACCCTGAAAATATCTCCTCTCCACTTCCCTAAAAACATCATAGAGGTCCTTGTTTTCTTAAAAGACCAATTTTAGTGCCCTAAGAGGAGATCTCAAAGAGGCACTTCAAAGAAGTGGTAATGCCCGTTACCGATTCTTTCAACTTTATTTCTTCTTCAACTTCTTATTATTTAGTTGTATCATTATGAATTAATAACATTAGTATCACTCATTTACTGATATGTTATTATAAGTATGAAACAACCCTATTTCACCATCTATCCATCCTACGGAAAATGAAATCACCGCGCGTGCATATGTACGGAATACCGTCTCCACACTGTGGTGTAAACTATTTTCCACCACCACCTTACTTGGATGGGTTTAATGGTGTTAATAATAACTATATATGATTATTGTAAAGTGATATTTATTTTGAAATAGTATAAATACACTCCAATACAATTCCACGATCATGGGAACGACATCATCGCTCGTGCGTGCGTACGGAATACCGTCTCCACGATGTGATGCAACTCGTTATACATGATCTTCATTGCATAATGATTATATAAATGAATTGAATGAATTAATATGATATATATTACACTAATAGTTTTCTGGAAAGTAGGTAACTATAACCTAAAAAGAAGAATAAGAATTTATTCGACAAAACACGCATAAGAACAAAAAGTAATAAACACCCGAATAACAAGTAGTAATGAAATATTACTAATAAGAAGATAATAATATGACCATATATGATATCATAAAAATAATTATTATTCTGGAATAAGTCAATAACATTATTTAAATCATTATAGAGGAGGTTTGTACACTTACAATGCAAATCGGTCCTAAGGTAAGGGAAAATATCACAATCTCATTTTATCCGAGATTGTTTATACATTGGTATTAACTAGGGTGTATTTTATCAGCCACATCTATGTTTCCTCAATATGTAATATTTTTTACATCCACCTACAATTGTTTAAAATCCAATTTTACCCTTAGGTGAGTTTTGAGTAAAAGATACGAAAGGAATATTTTGTCGTTTTTCGTACAAAGGACTTTTTGACTTTTCCGACAAAAGTACGGGAAAAATGTTTTATTTAACTTATAAGACATGAATGGATTTTTAAAACATTATTTCCAAGAAGCTTACTTTTCAAGTTCTCAGGTTTATTTTTAATCAACTTCTTTTAGTTTAAAATTGTATGACATGTTAAGAAAGGAAATGTGTTTTTGGAGTAGAAAGGATATTTTACTCAAGAATGGAGTTCAAGGGTTTTATCAAAATTATTTTCCATCTAAGATAATATAGGGTTCTGTTTCTATCCATATTATTATATTGATTTTATTATGTTGTGATGGAATTGTTTTTATGAATTCCTTTATCTTATATGAATTGTTTTATGATTTCATGTTGTTTATGAATCCCATTTTTATTACATGGGTTATGCAATGATGTATGAATTACGATTTTGTGGCACACATAAGAATGGTATCATTATGAGATGGGTGGGACCTATATCTCCCTCCAACGCATTGGGTAAAGATTTTATATATCATGAGATATACATGGCTAGAACGGCATATTAAACTGGTTCAGTAAAACAGGACTGAAACGAGGATTGAACTCGGTTCAGAAATGGGCATTGTCCACTAATATAGTATTGGAAATGAGTCTTGACTAATAAGAAATGACTCTCTATGATTATGTGTGCATGCCACAAAGTTTGATGTTTTATGTTATGATTATTGGGATTAAATTTCACTACCATGATTTATCCTATGTTATGAAATCATGATCTCTTTTGCAGGGTAAGATTTCCAAAATGTTATGTTTTTATTTTCATTTGATTGATATTTATTTAGTTTACCCTTAATGAGCATTTGAGATCACCCTTTTATGATTTCTTTTCCCCAGGATATAAAGAAAGGTTTTAGGTAAGAAAAAAGGGAAGATCTTTATGGGAGATGTTCATGATCTTTCACCACGATTAGAAGATTATATTCCGAGTTTTGAAAGACACCAAACTATTATGGTCCTTGTGTGTGTGTTTTTGTAATGTACTAAGTATTCTGCAAAAGTAATGTAATGTCCATGTACGTCAAGCTTTGGGTTTCTACATGAAATGTATTATAATCATTAAAATTAAGTATACATTTTTTAATCAGAGTTTGTGGTTCCCTAATCATAGGTATATTTTGGAGAAAAACATAGGTACCATCAATTAATGATATAGGGAATAAATTAATTGATGGGGTTAAACATTATTTTTCATTAATTTATATTTTTGATGATAATCAAAACCAATTATGAAATTTAAATTTTTCAACATTACAAATATACATCATGTATCCAATAGTGATGCACTTGGTCTAATGCCGCCATTAATCTAAAATTATCTCAAATTAGAATTTATTCCATGAAATCCATTTAGTGTCTTATATATAATTAATGTGATGTGGGAGTCATTAATTGTAGTTCATAGATAGAAAATTACACATCACTTAACGATTATAGATAAAATAAATTATCAAAAAAACTCATGGAAATAGTATATAATGTCTTGAGGATCCATATTTTTTCTTTCATGAATATATCAAAAGGATTATATTTGAATGTTAAAAACATAGTTCAATCATACATCATTAAAATCCCAACACATATACTATTATTTTATAATTTCACTTTAAATACTTGTAAAACTCCATTATGATATGTGTATGAAACCCACCTAAAATAGTTTTCAATCCGAGCAATTAACTATAACAATAGGACCAGCTGATTGTCAAAATAAAAAATATATGCTTAGATTATAGTGAACTCCCAAAAAATGGACTAAAATTTATCAATATATCATAATTAATTCTTAAATGTCATTCACATTAAGATCTATATAATTTCATTCATTCTAAAGAAATTATAAATAATTTAAACCTGAAATACTATATGATTTACTATAAGAAAATCATAAAATATTTATAGGTTCTATTGTAAGAAATACATTCATAGATAGTTAATCGAGAGAAATAGATAGTCTCGCTTTTAAGGAACATGGTTCTTTATTAGTTACTTATAGTTTAACTAAAAAATATTTTAGTAAACCAGAAATTGATTATTCAATCTTCAAGGCTAACACAATTATCGATGGGACGTCGGGGTGTTCCAAGAATCATAATGATTATATCAATTTTATAAACTAACTATACTAGAAAAATATTCCTGGAGACTATTAGATTCCAAATTAATATAAGAATCATTTTCAGTAATTAGCAATATAGGATAATTTTTTTAAATTTTTTGGTCCCCACATGGACAGACTTATTACAGTAGAATATTTGTGCCATACATTTTCATTTAAAGTGTCATAAATAAATATATCACTAGAAACCTGATTTTTTATTACCATGTGGTGAAAAAAGAAACTAGCCTCACATATTTTATTATATATTCCTCTACTTTTATAGTATTAATTTTCCCTCTTGTGTGTATTTTTAAAAATTATTATTCAAACACAATCATGGTGGAAAATAAATTACTCACCCATACAGATTCATATAATTCTTTTATCGATAAGCTTCTTCATTATTAGTATTTTAGTGTAATACTCGATAGTGAAAATCATGAATCCTGAAAATTTATTTTTCCATAGTAGTACCTCAACCGTACACACTTTATGAGATTAATTTAATACCACATTTGATTATATTTTAGAATGGCACATAAACATACCTCCATTCTCCATAATTGAGGGATCTCCTTTATTGTGATTGAACAATATTTTCCTATACATCAAGATTCATATAAAAGTATATTGGTATAAAACCAAAGAGGAAATTCCCCAAATAAATCCCAAAAATTATACAATGACATGAATAGGTTTTAACACAACACAGAAATACATATAATATTATTATGGATTAATAATTTAAGAATATGATATATTAATATAAATTAATTTTTGTTACTTACAATTGAATAATGCACTCTCACTATATGAATGAACTCACCCATGAAATTCACCAAACCCTCTCATATGGGAGATATTATTGGGACGTAATTCATCCGCATTCAATTCATATGTCTATGAATATTCCAATATAACAAAGAGAATATACTCCCCCATGTACACAAGTCATCAGTGGGCGATTAAATCTAGTGTTACCTAATATCAACATGGTATGCATATATAAACCGTCAATTTCACCATAATAATCTCAATAATTCAAACCAACTTATTGTAATGAAAAAAATTTAACACTAAATAAATATAATTCTTTTCAAACCAAAATAGACATCGACATTGTATGATCGAAATAATGATGTAGATTTTCAATATACAAGAGGGGGGGTTTAATTGTACACTTTAAAAATTTCATTAAACAAGAAAAGATCTAAGTTTTACAAAGTTAAACTAAGCCAATTCACAACACCTCTAATACTAATTGATGGATTGGTATAGGGTACGAAGTTACTAACTTCTAGTTCTATGCACTTGCATAAATCTGGAAAGTGATTCTGAAAAAGTGGTTCCGGAAATATGGATCCAGAAATTTAAACTTAAACAAAGTTTACAATTTGAGATTCTACATTAAAGCGTATAGAATCTAAAATAATCAGAGTACATGTGTAAGGAAATATAATAAGATTATACTTTCCTTAAAATACTAAATACAGCGGAAAAAAAGTAGTAAAACTAAAAGTAAAAAGATATAAGTCTTTTAACCCAAAGAAAAGGGTATCCAAAAACCTTGGATAAAGGTTCCTTGATTTATACATTCAAGCAAGTATGTCTTACCCACACCAAGGTAATCCCTCGATATGAAGATCGGTGTCTCTGTCATGCTATCCCCACAAGCCCTCGACTTCAAGGTAGTTGGAACCTCTGTCTTCATCAGCAAGGAAGCCCTCGAACATCAAGGTAGTCGACACCTCTGTCTTCCTATCGCTGGAAGTCCTCGAATATAATCACCAACATTCAGAGTCGCACGAAGCCATCTGAGCGAGTGGTTCAATACACACAAAGCATGAAGAGATTCTACCTCAATGAAATCACCTTAACAGCGTGTGGTCTCTAGAGTGATCAACTCATTGTTGAGCTCTTTCAAATGAGATTCTATTTATAGGCTTGTTTGGAACGATTGGCTGCCTCCTCCAACAGTCATATTTTCCATGAATTTTGGAGGGACTTTTACACGTGTCACTAAACCAACAATTAATTAGAAACAGAATGGATGACATCATTTTATAAAAAACATGTGTAACTGAAAGCACGAAATCGTTTTACAATGAAAAAAGTGTAAGCATAAGAAAAACTAGAATTCAGAATAAAAGTTTGGTGTCTAACCAAAATGGAATTTGGAGTCAATAATAAAAAGAATATTCGGATTCTGTTTTAAAGGAATTTGGAACCTGGATTCTATAGAAGTCTGGAGTCTGAATTTATAAGGAAATTCGGAGTCTGGTTCCTCAAGAGTTCAGAATCTAAACTTACAGATATTGATGTCTAACTAGTTAAAGTTTGGAGTCGAACTTCATAAGAGTTCGGAGTCAAACTCATGAATGTTCAGAGTCGAGCTTCATAAGAGTTCGGAGTCAATCTCATGAAAGTTCAGAGTCAAACTTCATCAGAGTTCGGAGTCGAACACATGAATGTTCGGATTCAAACTTCATTAGAGTTCAGAGTCAAACTCATGAAATTTCGGAGTCAAACTTCATAAGAGTTTGGAGTCGAACTCATGATTGTTCTAAGTCCAACATCATAAGAGTTCAGAGTCGAACTCATGAAATATCGGAGTCAAACTTCATAAGAGTTTAGAGTCAAAATTCATAAGAGTTCATATCTAGAATTCGGAGTAGAACTTCATTATAGTTCACATCCAAAATTCGGAGTAGAACATTATTATAGTTCACATTTAGAATTCGGAGTGTAACTTTATTACAGTTCACATCCATAATTCAGATCCTAAAAAGAGAATACTCAAGTTCTTGACATTATATGATTCCAGGGTTTTTGGTATGAATCTGGTTTTTGTACTTAATAAAAATATTGATATTTATATGAAAATCTAGGTTATGGTAAATTTCCTTAAAGAAGAAAATTTTACTTCTAGAGGTAAAATAATGATTTTCTAATGTATAAGGTGTTTGTGATTTTCAAAACAAGAAGGAATGGAAAAGTCATAAGGAAAACCATATTGACTCAACAATCTCCCCCTTTTTTGAAAGCACAAACATCCTTTCGGAAAAGAATATAAGGACTTTGAAAATTTTCATTAGAATTTGAAATTAAAACTTATCTCCCTTTGTTCATGGATGATAGTGAATACAACTAACTCCCCTTTAGGCATTGAAACTCTAAGGATTCTATTCTGAAATTCCGGAGAGGAGTTTTCATTATCATGGGAATGAAAAACTTCGTTGTGAGAAACTCCCCCTTACTTAAAGGATATCTTTAACTAGAATTTTTTCTTCTTCATTTTTAATTTTTCCTTCTCCTCTTTTTAGTGGTTGTTTTTCCTTCTCCCCCTTAGGAGTAGTTCTTTTTCCTTCTCCCCCTTTTTGATTTTCAAATATAATTGAATGGAATGGAAAAGAAAATATGGTACCTGAAACATTAGTATATAACAAGATACAACCATCCAAATTTTCATTATAGTTGAGAATATATTACAAATAAATACAAATACAACAAAAGATTGGAGTGTACTTATTTGTCTTCCTTTTCCTTTGGGATCATCTTCTTCAACAATGTTTTGATCTTCTTCAAGTCTCTTTGGTCTTCCTCAAAATGCCTCTCCAAGGCTTTTATCTTATCTTAATGGGATTTCAAGGCTTCTTCCTGAGCCTATATGACTTCTTTCTGCATCTTTATTAATTCATCATGCTTTTCCATCTTCTCCATAAACTCAATCTGGAAATCTCTTTCACTTTTCCTGTTCTGAGCTATTAAGTTAAGCTTCCCATTTAGGTCTCTAACCTGTTGATTCCAAGTTCTTTGCTCAATGATCAGATCTTCCTGAATATTCTTGATCTTTTTATCCTCAGTGTCAAAGGAATTTATCACCTCATTCTAAAAATTTTCATACACAGCCAAGTCTTCTTCAACTTTCTTAGACCATATGGTTATTTTGCTGCAAGACTTTCTATGTGCATCATAATTGATAAGAAAAATTTTATGGTCAGCCTCAATCTTTATACACTTATCCATGACCATTGATAAGGAATCTGATTTATGATTCATAATCTGTTACAGCATCTAGCATCTAGAATCTATAGTTGGAAAAATCATAATGGTGTCCACCAACTTCTTCAGACATTCGACCACAAAATCGTGACCATGAGCTGATGACTCCAAATCAGAAAATTTTCTTGGAGATTACCCATCCTCAACCTAGACTAGCTTCCTTCTAGAGCACTATCTTCCATTTATCGGATTTTGGAATTGGATCCTCATTAGGATATTGTTCCTCGAATTCAGAAACATGAATAATCTGATCTTCATCATGTTTCTCCTTTTCTACTCCTACCTCTTGAAAATACTTTTCATAGGATTCTTCATCATCATACAAAACATTTTCTTCATCTTATTGTTGCTTATCATCATCCTTACTATCTTTCTCAACTCCCTTTCCCGGAGTAACTAACTTTGCTGATTATGCCTTATCTTGATAATCCTCTACTTGCATGATCAAGGCATCCAAATATTCACTTCCCTCTTCTTCTTAATCTTATTCTTAAAACTCTTCCCCTACTTCTTCTCAAGCTTCTTTTTATTCTTCAGCAACCACTTCTTCACCCTTATATTTTTCTGGAGTGAAGTACTATTTACTAGGAGTCACTGGTAATGGTTCTGTAAGGAAGGTTTCTGGAACTGGAATCTGCTCAGAGGCTAACTCTGTAGCTTTTCGCAAAGATTGCACTACATCAGTTTCAGATAACTTCTTTTTCATCTTCTTCTCTTTCTCTTTCTTCTCTAACTGATCAGCAGTTCTTTATCTTAAGTCCTTAGCCTCAGCACGGTCTAATCAGAACTGTGGATCCCCTTATTTCCTTTTCTCATTTTCTTCCCTCTACATTGCATCAATTTCAGTAGGATATGCTTTTGGTTTCATTGGTTTGGGGGGAGCAGACTGAGTTTCCTTAGACTTGGGATTTTCTTCATCAGCAACCACTTCTTTACGCTTTCTCTTCTTCCATTCCTTTTTAGATGGTTCCGGAGTCTATGAATCATTCTGAGCTGCCTCAGCCTCTTCCACAGATAAAGGATTGAATTCTCCGGATTCAGTAGAAAAACCCATCTTCATCAACTTCAAAGTATCATCACTTACTAGCATAAGCTTACAATTCCAGACTTTTGATTTGCCTGCAACCTTGAAGGATTCTAAAAACCAAACTACCAGCTTCGATAGTAAGGTAGGGAACATGATTATTTGAGCTCTTAGGTTTCCTTCCTTGATGTTCTTGATTGTAATCAGAACATGCCTCATCAAATTTATCTTTCTTATATTTACCAAGAAATCTAAGACATAGATATCACTTTTCATCGGATTATCCTTGTCACCCCTTCTTGGTATGTGAAAACCTAGTACCCACAGCTGTAGAATTATATTATTTGGAGAGAGATGAGCAATCTTAGTAGTGGTAGCATCCTTAAGTCCAAGACATTTTAATGCCTTAACCTTGTTGAAACTTCCTTGCTCATCTGGAAGCATATGTGAGAAAAACTCAGCATCCCCTTCATAGGATAAACCAACCAAGGTCATGGCCTTGGTATAAGATAACTTGTAAGTCTTCTCATAAGACTTGAATGAAAACCACTCTCTGCCATCTTCCTTTTGGAAGAAAACAGACTCATAGAACTCAAACAGAAAATCAGTATAAATAAGATCCTGTTTATCTGACTTTGGTAAGTAAACATCCTCCAATCCATTCAATCTAATATTCTTTGATATAAGGGAATCAAACTTATAAAAATCCGGATGCACTAACCTTTCCCGGAAAACTAACCACTTTGAGATTGATTTTGAGGTAGACATATATTGTGATGTTTCTTCAACAGACATTCGGAACTGAGAGATTTGAACGATTCTGAACGGTTTTTCAAAGATCAAAACCAGCCTTAATAAGAGCAGTAGGTCTTCGAGACGTGAAAGCTTTGAAAAACCGATGTGGGATAAGTCTTGGGGTCTCATTTATATTGGCGATGGAGGTGACCTTTGGTCTTCCAAAATCCAACTAATGGTTGAAACACATTTTGAAATGATCTGACGGTTGATAACATTCCCGCAAGGAAAACTTGACTCCGATCATTTAAGGTTTTAAGAAAAACATTCGAATTTTAGGAAAACTAGAATCTGAATTATTTTAAAATTTAGGAAAATACCAGCAAGAAAAATATGATTACGAAAATTTAAGTAAGGAAATCATACCTTTTGGATTGTCAAGAACGATTGTTTGTAATTGGTAATATTCTTTATAAAAAACATTATGAAAAAAATCTTAATACGAAAAACTCATTACAAAAAATCCTCATTACGGAAAATAATTATTACGAAAAATCCTCATTACAGAAAATTTATTACGAAAAATACTCATTACGAAAAATCCCCCTTACGAAAAATCCTCATTATGAAAAATCATCATTACAGAAAATTCATTACGAACAATCTATTACGGAAAATTCATTACGAAAACTTTGGTTCTGGAAATTTTCATTACAAAAATTTCAGTTCTGAAAATTTCCATTCCGAAAGATTTCATTCCGAGAATTTTTCAAAAATTTGTTAAGAAAAATTTATTTACATAAGTTTGAAAAGAAAACTGTCAACAAATTTTTTTTGATTAATCTAACATGTAAATGCACTCCCCCTTTGAGAATGAGTTTATTACTGTAAGGATAATTGTTCAACAAGAAGTTAATGAAGAAGGATTACCTCATGATTATCATTCCTAACTATTGTTTAATGTATTCAAATCTATCGGAGGGTAATGAATTTGTGAAAATATCAGTAAGTTGATCTTGTGTTCCGATAAACTGAAGAATGATATCTGCTTTAAGTGTGTGATCCCAAGAAAGCGATTCCTAATATCTATGTGCTTTGAACGAGATTGATGTGTAGGGTTTTACTAAGGGAAATGACACTTGTGTTATCACAAATAATTTTAGTCTTTGTAAAACTCAAGCCATAGTCTATGAGTGTGTGTTGCATCCACAACACTTGAGCACAACAACATCCAGCTGCTACAAATTCATCTTCAGCAGTGGAGAGTTCTACTCAGTGTTGCTTCCTGCATGACCAAGAAACTAAATAATCTCCTAAGAAATGGCAAGTTCTGGATGTACTTTTTCTATCCATTCTACATCCACCAAAGTCAGCATCTGAAAACCTTTTGAAACAAAATCATTTCTATAAGTATAAAATAATCCTAGATTCAGGGTTCCCTTTAAGTAGAAAAAAATTAATTTTACCGCCTTTAAGTGAGATTCCTTAGGATTGGATTGATATCATGCACATAAGCATACTTAAAACCACAAGTCTGGACTACTAGCTGTCAAGTATAGTAGGCTTCCTATCATTCCTCTAAAATATGTTCGATCTACTGGTTTCCCACCTTCATCAAGATCTAAAGAGTTTGGGGTAGCGATGGGAGTACTTATACTCTAAGTGTATTCATATCCATACTTTTTAAGAATATATTTAATATAATTATGTGGAGATATATAGGATCATTTTGGTTTTTGAGAAATTTTAAAACCAAGGAAAAATGTTAACTCACCCATCATACTCATTTCAAACTCAGATTTCATTAGACTTGCAAAGGAGTCAGTTAGAGTTTGCTGAGTTGAACCAAATATAATGTCATTATCAAAAATTTGAACAATCAAAACATTTTTCTTTTCTTTTTTTATAAAAAGGGTTGGATCTGCATTTACCTTAACATAGTTATTTTGAAGCAAAAATCAGGTAAGTCTATCATACCAGGCTCGTGGGTCTTGTTTAAGGTCATACAAAGCTTTGGTAAGTCTAAAAACATGAACATGGTATTTTGTGTCTTCAAAGCCACGAGGTTGTTCAACAAAAACTTCCCCTTGAACATAACCATTAAGGAAAGAACATTTCACATCCATTTGAAAACGTTGGAAATTGAATAATTCTACAAAGGCAAGTAAGATACGAATAGATTCAAGTCTAGCTACTAGATCATAGGTTTCTTCATAGTATATTCCCTCTTTCTGATTATAGCCTTTAGCAACTAGTCTAGCTTTATTTCTTACAATGACTCCATATTCATCACACTTGTTTCTGAAGACCGACATTACTCCAATAAAAGAATTTTCCTTAGGTATTTCAACCAAGGTCCAAACTTTATTCCTTTCAAATTCATTTTGTTAATCTTTCATGGCTTTGATCCAATCATCATCACCAAAAGCTTCAACAGTGCTTTTTGGTTCCAAATGGGAAAGAAATTCTCGATGTTCGACTTCATTTCTCAATGAACTTCTAGTCCTTACAGGTTGATTTACATCACCAATGATACTATCACTAGGGTGATTCTTAAGGAATACCTGGTTTGGGTTTTGTAAAACCTATTCATCAACATAGGGTAGTAAGTCTTCTGGGGTAAATGTTTCAATAGTATCGTCTTGAACATCTTCCTTATCAGAAGGATCTTCTATCAAAGGTTGATAATCGTTTTTTGAAACCACATCTGGGGATGTAGGTTGGGATAGTTTAAAAACAAAAGGATCAGATTCATCAAATTTTACATGCACTGTTTCATCAATAGTACAAGTGTTTTTATTGAAAACTCTATAAGCCTTATAAGTTGTGGAGTAGCCTAAGAAAATTCCTTCAACATATTTTGGTTCAAATTTGTGTAGATTATCTTTAGTATTTGAGATGAATACCTTGCAACCAAAAACCTTGAAGTAGGAAAGTCTAGGTTTTCTACCATTCCAAAACTCATAAGGAGTTTTATTAAGAAACGGTCTAATAAAAACTCGATTTATAGTATAACAAGTAGTACTTACAGCTGCTACCCAGAAATGTATAGCTATAGAATATTCACTCAACATGGTTCTAGTTATCTCTTGAATAATTCTATTTCTTCTTTCAACTACACCATTTTTAGGAGTTCTAGGTGATGAAATATTGTGAGTAATACCTTTTCTACTACAAAAAGTTTCAAAATCAGAATTTTGAAATTCTCCTCCATGATCACTATGAATAGTTTTCAGTGGAAGTTTTTTCTCATTTTTAACTTGGGATCTAAAACTATTGAAATAAGAAAAGGCTACAAACTTCTTTGATAGAAAATAGAACCATGTAAATCTAGTGTAATCATCAACTAGAATAAACACATAGTATTTTCCTACAATGCTTCCAGTTTGTATTTGACCAAAAAGATCCAAGTGCACTAACTGTAATGCATCAGTTGTTGAGACTTCACCAAATAATTTAAAACTAGATTTATGATGATTTCCATATTTACAAGGATAAAAAACTTTACAAGAATCCAATCTAAGCCCCGGTGGATCCTTAACTAGTTTCTTCTTATATAATTTACATAATTTTATAAGGTTACAATAACTTAGTCTTTTATGCAATAACCAAGAATGATCTTCCATTGCAATAAGGAAAGGTAGGTCTTGGCTCCTGAGGTCTTCTAAGTTTAATGTGTAAACTTTCTCTTGCCTATTGGCTGAGAGAATAAATTCTTCCTTGGAATTGTGAACTAAGCACTTATCGTTCTTAAAATTCACAAGGTATCCTTCATTACATAACTAACTTATGCTAATGAGGTTGTGCTTAAGACCATTAACAAATAAAAAATTTGAAATCAAAGTTTTACCAAGAAGAACAATATTACCTATACCAACAATTTCTCCCTCAGCATTATATCCGAAGGTTACTTTTCATCCTTTCGTTTTGATAATATTTTTGAAATATATTTTGTTACCAGTCATGTGATGGGAACATCCACTATCCATGTACCATGTATTGTTGTTGGTACATCCTTTATCTTCATGAAAACAAGAAAATATTTAGACTTTCAGAATCCAAACTTTCTTAGATCCAAGATTTCCAGATAACAAAATTTTAGGCACCCACATATTCTTAGAAAAGTAAGATTTAGGGAAACCTAACGATTGGGTTTTATTTAAAGAGCAATTCTTTGCCCAGTGACCACCACATTGACACTTGGTACAAAATGGGGCACTTTGTGGAACAAAGTAGTTGTTACTAAAAGTTGATTTTGCATGGGTATAACCAAATCCGGAATTGTTTCTTAAAGGTCGTATTTATAAATACATTTTATCAAAATTTTATTTACCATGGGTAATGTTTGATAAATATTTCTTTAAGGGAAAAATTTCAGACTTGAGTTTTATAACCATGTTTTTATCTTTAAAATTTTTATATTTAGAACTAGATCTAGGCTCGAAAACACTTTTCTTAGAAATTACTTTTTCTAACTCATTAGAAAGTTTGTTCTTCTCAGAACTCAGTTCCTCAAGATTTTTTGAAATACTTATAAAATCATAAGTTTTCCTATCATGGTTTTTAGAAAGATCAGATATTTATTTTGTAAGAATCGTATTCCTAGAGTTTCCCTTATCATGTTTTTTATTGAGTTTGGAATTCTCAATCTCAAGAATTTCAGCAAACCTAGAAACTTCTTCATAGGTAGGTGAAGTATTTTCTTCATCAGAAGAGGATTCTTCATCTAAAGAGTTATAATACTTACTATCATTAGAATTTAAAGAATCATTGGTCAATGATTCAGCATTGGGTACCTTATCCATGAAGCAATGATTGTTAATAGGTAATCTGAATATAAGACCAATAGTTTTCTTTCCTTAAGATTCATAATCAGAAGATTCATCTGAAGAGTCACCACCACTGGCACTCCGGGTGTCATTAGATTTCAAAACATTCTTAGCTTTGGATTTATAATACTACTTTATGTACCTTTAAGAATGCCTCTATTTTCTTTCTTGCTTTTTGAGCAAAGGGAAATCCAGTCTAATATGTCCAGCTCTTTTGCATTCATAACAAGTAACTTATCCATCTTTCCTATCTTTCCTTTCTATTTTCATATTCTTTGATTGGAAATTTCTCTGGCCATCTATCTTGTTCATCCTTCGAGCAAGATTTGCTAACTCATTCTCTAAGACTTCACTATCAGTATATTCTAATTGATTAATAATCTTCTTAGACTTGGATCTAGTTACTCTCTCTGGTGTCTTAGACTTCATATGATTTGATGTTGTTGTAAAAGCAACAGTACCATTTTTATTCTTCTTTTTGATGTTTTCAGCATCCCTCTTCATTCTTGTTTCATATTGAAGAAGTGTTCCAAATAACTCATCTAACTATATTTGAGTAACCTTTCTATTTTCGTCAATAGTGTTTCTCTTTGATTCCCACTCATTGGGAATAATATCAATAATATTATCCACAAGAGATTTATCATCCAGACCATTCTCTCCGATATATTTTAGACTATATACGATTGTCATAAACCTCTGTTGAAATTTGCAAATGGGTTCTCTATATGGAATGTTGAAACCATGATACTCTGCTCTCAGCATAGCTCTTCTTGTCTATATAACTTTGGATGTACCAAAATGAGTAACCTCAAGTTTCTTCCATATACAATTAGCTATTTCACATGAGGAAATTGGGATATATATGTTCCTAGTCATTGAACATAATAGAGTATTATGTACCTTATAGTTTAATTGATAATCATGCTTATCTAGGTTCGTGAAAGCACTCACTTCCTTATTAGGAATTTTATAACCTCCAGTAATCACAATAGTGTTGTCTACTCTAGTATTGATAATGAAAGTATTCTTTCGATCTATTCAGTATTCATAGTCATTACCATTAAAAATTGGTGGTCTTGTAGGATTAAGGTTGTCAATAGAACCAAAATTTAAACCTGCCATCTCTAAGGAAATAACATTTCCACACAAACATATTAGAATTATAATTCTTTAAATGAGTGAAAATATTATAGGCAAGTAAAATTTTATCTCTAATAAAAAATGTGAATCCGAACTGTGATTCTGAATTATGAATCCGAAAATTTCTTTCTGAAACTAATCGTGATATTACTTCTGATTGTACCAAACCATTGTGGTTTGAGTTAACCCATCTGATAACAAATGTAGGATCGAAATAATGATTTAGATTCTCAATGTACAAGAGGGGGGGGGGTGAATTTTACACATTAAAAATTTCCTTAAACAATGAAATATCTAAGTTTAACAAAGATAAACTAATAAAATTCACAACACCTCTAATATCAATTGAAGGATTGGTATAGGGTATGAAGTTACAAACTTCTAGTTCTATGCACTTGCTTAAATCTGGAAAGTGATTCCGAAAAAGTGGTTCCGGAAATATGGATCCGGATATTTAAACTTAACCAAAGATTACAATATGAGATTATACCTTAAAGAGTATAGAATCTAAAATAATCAAAGTACAAGTGTAAGGAAATATAAGAAGACTATACTTTCCTTACAATACAAAATACAGTGGAAAACAAGTAGTAAAACTACAAGTAACACGATATATGTCTTTTAACCCAAAGATAAGGGTATCCAACAAACTTGGATAAAGGTCACTTGATTTATACTTTCAAGAAAGTCTATCTTACCCACACCAAGGTAATCCCTCGATATGAATATCGGTGTCTCTATCTTGATATCCCCGCAAGACCTCACCTTCATGGTAGTTGGAACCTCTGTCTTCCTCAACATGGAAGCCCTCGAACTTCAAGATAGTCGGATCCTCGGTCTTCCTATCCCTAGAAGTCCTCGAATGTAATCACCAACATTCAAAGTCACACAAAGAAATCTGAACGAGCGGTTCAGTACACACAAAGCATGAAAATATTCTCTCTCTAGAAATCACCTTAACAACATGTGGTCTCTTGAGTGATCAACTTGTTTTTGATCTCTTTCAAATGAGCTCCTATTTATAGTCTTGGTTGGAACGGTTGGATACCTCCTCCAACGAACACATTTTCCTTGAATTTCGGAGGGACCTGTACATGTGTCACTAAACCAATCGTTAATTAAAAACAGAATGGATGACATCATTTTATAACAAAACATTTGTAACTGATAGGACGACATCATTTTACAATGAAACAATTGTA
Source organism: Viscum album (assembly GCA_963277665.1). Classification (NCBI taxonomy): domain Eukaryota; kingdom Viridiplantae; phylum Streptophyta; class Magnoliopsida; order Santalales; family Viscaceae; genus Viscum; species Viscum album. The sequence goes on along the minus strand of OY728126.1, from coordinate 356,602,964 downwards.
AGCATAAGATAAACTATAATTCTGAATAAAATTTCGGAGTCTAACCAAAATAGAATTCAGAGTCTATAAGAAATAGAATATTTGGATTCTGTTTTAAATGAATTCGGAACCTGAATTTTGTAGAAGTCTAGAGTCTGAATTTCTAAGGATATTCGGAGTATTGTTCCACCAAAGTTTAGAATCTGAACATACAGAGTTCGAAGTCGAACTAGTAAAAGTTCGGAGTCGAACTTCATAATAGTTAGGAATCAGACTCATGAATGTTCTTAGTAGAACATCATAAGAGTTCGAAGTCGAACTCATGAATGTTCGGATTCGAACGTCATAAGAGTTCGGAGTCGATCTCATGAAAGTTCAGAGTCAAACTTCATTAGAGTTCGGAGTCAAACTCATGAAAGTTCAGAGTCGAACTTCATTAGAGTTTGGAGTCGAACTCATGAACGTTCAGAGTAAAACATCATCATAGTTTGGAGTCGAACTTCATAAGAGTTCATATCCAGAATTCGTAGTAGAACTTCATTATAGTTCACGTCCAGAATTCAGAGTAGATCCTTATTACAGTTCACATTAAAAATTCGGTGTGGAACTTTATTACAGTTCACATCCAGAATTTGGTTTCTAAAAATAGAATACTCCAATTCTTGACATTATATGATTTCGGGGATTTTTGTATGAATCTGGTTTTTGTAATTAAGAAAAATATTGATATGTATAAGAAAATATAGGTTAGGGTCAATTTCCTTAAAGAAGAAAATTTTCCTTATGGAGGTAAAATATAGATTTGGTTAAGTATAAGGTGTTTGTGATTTTCAAAACAAGAAGGAATGGAAAAGTCATAAGGAAAACCTTATTGACTCAATAGACATTTCATAAAACATGTTATTCTTGTTTCCAATAACCATTATTTCAAAAACCCATACCACCACATGTTAATACCTCAATGGGGTCACTCTAATGGTTTTCCATCAATAATTGAAACCATTAGACATTATAAAACAAAATTCATTCAGGTTAATAATAAGATACATGTTTGATGAAGGTGACATACTCAAATGAATTTTTTTTGTTGAAATGTTACACAAGATAATATATTTTTTTCACATTCAACTCTCCTATTATATATTATAATAAGTTAACCATATAAAATTTTCTATAACCACATGATACATCCCTAGTGTTCCCTCTACAAGGTGTTTCCTAACAATAAAATTTTTGATATGGAGGAGAAGTGGTAGATTTCATAAAATTATCATCGATGAAAAATATTACATGAACATAATAGTGAGTTAGATTAAATTTTGACCAATTATAAAATTTCATAAGGTAGACATCTTTTTAAAGGTATCTATAATTTGGGGATGAAATTTTTTTCATTTAGGGGGATATTGGGTAAAAATATATTTATCATGGAACTTTAAAATCCTGATTAGTTGAGTTACATGTTTTGGAAAACAATGTTCTAATAGGGTGAATATCACTACCTGAAAACTGCAATGGTCAAATGGATTTCAACCAAGTATTGAAAAACCTAGAAGCCCAACCATGGTTCTTCCCATTTATGAAAAACAATATTTTGAGGTTGTTAACAATATATTCCATAACATACCCTAATCGTTTGCTTTTCCCCATGCATCGATTTTAATGCTACCGATAATCTAGAATCCAAACATCATTTTCCATAACCATGAGACCATTTTTCACCCGTTATGAACTCTTCATAACCCTATAAATCTTCTATAATATCATAAAATATTCAATAATTTTTAATAATTAAAAAATTAGTAATAAAATTGATGAATATCTCATTTTATGGAAGTACATCTATCCTAACTAATGGAATTTCTATCCGAAAAATGATTATGTGTGGTTTTTTCTTGGACAAGACTAAGACATTTCTCAATTGATAACGTCATATATTTCTAATTCTTCTTATTGTATTAAAAATTCATATAAAATAACTATACTCATTATATTTCTATCACTCAAAAGATTTTATCTTGGCCCTTGAGAATATGCATCCGTTTATGAATTAATATAGGATCTCTATCAATACAATCAGGATCCCACTAATTTAGGATTGATAGGTAAGGTAGACACAATATATATTGAGATATATGTTAATAATTTTTATCATAATTAAATGTTAATTGTAATGCATGGTAATATTTTTCATTATTAATTATGATTTGAAATAACATATAATATAATCTACAGAGCTAAGAATTATCCCAATTTACCTGTACTACAGTGACGGAACCTCATATATACTCACAAAAATAAAATACTTCTCAATTAAAATTTTATGTGATGAAAATAATAAATATAACTTCATTAGGATATTTCGATTTGATATTTTAGAAACTAATTTTTTTAATGATCATGAAAAAGTCTAGGTTTAACTAGTGAGAATTCCATAACAATTTAAAAACTATATAGTGTATTTTAATTATGTTCAAAAGATGCATCAAATAGATCTATGTGTATTTTGGATCGTTAAATATAGTTTTATAAGATATGAAAAAAGAAATTTTGGTGAAACACCAAATTATATCATCCGACATGTGAAAATGGATTATAGATTCATGATTATATACACAAACTACACATATTTTTGTATGTTCTATCATTATCACCTCCAAATAGGAATCAATGGACCATTTCCAAGACCTTAAAATTATTATGTGATTTTATGGTATCATTTGGATATATTGAAACTAATCCTCATGAACTATCCTCTATTCAAAAATATAAATATTTTACATCTACTCTATATAATTTTACACCATGAAGGGAATGATGTTATCTGATGTATTAAATCACCCATTAATCGTTTTTACAATGTCAAATTTTTAAGTATCATTTACAATGTAGTTCCCATATAAATTGAAATATGATTCAAATTCCATAATTTTATGAGAGACTATTCTTATATATCTTATTATCATTAGTATTTAGATTTTAAAAAATTTTAGGTTGGATATTTCAAAACATATTCTCTGACCATCAGTTTCAGAAAACTACATATAATTTTTTTTCACTACCTAAATTTTATATTACCTTGTAGGATAATACATGTTTTGTTATCAAATAAATGAATGAGTTTTAATGTGAATTAAGTATGATATATAATATTTATATGAATTAATTAAAATTGATTTTTATCATTTTTCCATCAAATAATTGCTTATACACCATGTATTATTTTTATATTTCTATCATATTCATTGTATGATCATTGTGTCTCCATAACATTTTTATAAATATAAACAACATAAATAATAAAAATGAAAACCTTTAAATTATGATACTATGTTCAAATAAAATGTGTTTCATGTATTTCTATACTAACTTTTCATTTATCCTAATCATCCTTGACCAAATTATTATATTTTTTTGACTTATGTCATAAATAACTAAATTCAATTCCACATGTAAAGAAATTATTGTTTTTTTAATCTATTCAATGTCATATCCTAGGGATAATGTTTTTTTGATAATACGTTTTCACCATTTTGTTATAAGAAAATGAATTTTACTTCTAATGAAATTTATAGTCACACCTCGTTATTATGTTATAAATTACCATTACATAATGGAGTTCATATTTTTATTATTTTTTTGGGTTTCATAAATATTTTTAAGGGTAATAAATGGAATGATAACATTTGATGGGAATAAAACAAAATTTAGATATACATTTATATCAATATAAAATTATATCATTTTTTTCTCGAAAAATAAGGTGAGGTGCTAATGTGTGTTGAGACATAAACTCCTAGAAATATTATCTTCAAATAGTTTCTTTAAAGAAATAAGAAAACCTATAAATTTATTATGTAATAGTAGATTATAATAATTTTAACTCATGGAAAAAGAAATTATTATACATTGTTAATTATAATATAATTATTCCTCAATGACACCCACATGAAGATCCCATGAAATGAGGGATTTGATATTTTTATGATGTACCAATATAAATATATCAATAATAAATTAACATGGATTTAAAATTACTCTATAATGATAAGAGACACATATAATATTAAATTGATAGAGTGTTCCGAAAATATTGTAAATAATATTTTGATGCTCATTTTTTCATCATTTTTATTGTCATATTTTAAAAAGATATTATTATGAAAAATAAAGTGTAATAGTAAAGGAACCATTCAAGGATTTCATTCATCAATTACATCTAGGTTTATATTTTTTTAATGGACAAGAATCATATATATACATTCAAACTATATGAAATGTATTATTATCATTAAAATTAAATATTCATTTTTTTAATCAGAGTTTGTGTCTCCCTACTCATAGGTATATTTTGGAGAACCACTTAGGTACCTTCAATTAATGATATAGGGAATCAATTATTTGATGGGGTTAACCATTATTTATCATTAATTTATATTTGTGTTGATAATAAAAACTAATTATGAAATTAAAATTTTTCAACATTACAAATATACATCATGTATTCAACAATGATGCACTTGGTCTAATGCAGCCATTAATCCAAAATTATCACAAATTGGAATTTATTCCATGCAATCCATTTAGTGACCTCTGTTTAATTAATGTAATGTGGAATCATTATTGGTAGTTTAGATATATAAAATTACACTTCACTTTACGGTTATGGATAAGGGAAATGTTCAAAAAACACTTATGGAATAGTATATAATGCCTAAAAGATCCATATTTTCTATTTTAAGAATATATCAAAAGGATTATATTTGAACGTCTAAAAAATTAGTTCAATCTGACATCAATAAAATCCCAACTCATTTACTATTATTTTAGAATTTCACATTATTTACTTGTAAAACTCAATCATGATATGTGAATGAGACCCACCAAAAATATTATTCAATCTGAGCAATGAACTCTATCAATTGGTCCATATGACATCCAAAATAAAATATATATGCTTAGATGATAGTGAACTCCCAAAAAAGGGACTAATCAATTTCAATATATCATGATTAATTCTTAAATCACATTGACATTAATATCTAAAAATTTTCATTCATACTCAAGACATTATAAATAATTTACACATGAAATAATATATGATTTACTATAAGACAAACATAAAATATTTATAGGTTCTATTGTAAAAAATACATGAATAAATAGTGAATCAATAAAAATAGATAATCACGCTGTTAGTGACATGGTTCATTAGTAGTCACTTATAGTTTATCTAAAAAACATTTTAGTCAACAGAAAATTTATTATTCCAACCTCAAGGCTAACAAAATTATTGATGGGATGTCAGGGTCTTCCTAGAATACCAATGATTATATCAATTTTATAAACTAGAACTATTGTTAAAATGTTCTTAAAGGACCATTATATTCCTAATCAATATAAGGATAATTTTCCCAAATTATCAATATAGAATAATTTATTTAATGTTTTTGGGCCCCACATGGACACACATATGACACTAGAATATTGGTGCCATAAATTTAAATTTAATATGTTCTAAAAATATATATCAGTAGAAACCTAAATTTGTATAACCTTGTGGTTAAAAAAATTAGCCTCAAATAATTTATTATATTGTTCTCCACTATTGTAGTATTAATGTTCCCTCCTGTATGTATTTTAAAAAATTATTATTCAAACATATCCATGGTGGAAAATTAATTACTCACCCATACAGATTCATATAATTCCTTTATCAATATGTTTATTCATTCTCTCTATGTTAGTGTAATAATCGATAGATAAAATCATCAATCATGAAAATTTATTTGGCCATAGTAGTAGCTCAACCACACACACATTATGAGATTAACTAGATACCAAATTTCTTTATATGTTATAATTGTATATAAACATACCTCCATTTTCCATAATTGTGGGATCTATTTTATTGTGATTGAAGAATGTTTTTTTCTCAATACATAAAAAGGGTAATTGTTTTTCAAAAAATCAATCAAGACCATATTTTGTAATGATATGTGAAAAATTAGAATAAATTTCTAGATCCCACCATATTCAAGAATAATTTTTAACATATACACCATTAACATTATAATAATTTTAAAATAAGTACTAACTATGTTGATGTTTAAGTAAATAATAAAAATATATGTCCCTAAGTGTTTTGGTCCAACTTCACCCCAATATATTAGTAGGTTATTTCTGTTGAAAATAATATATGACTTCCTCACATTGTAATATCATGGTTCAATTTCATTGTTACATATATTGAAAATACCCAAAAATGATTCAATTGATCTTCATTATTATATGTGGTTTGGGTGGTGAAAGACATTTTGTAACACCATATTGTTGATTTATTTTTCTTTAAACATATTAAATTTTATTTCAGCCATATAAAAAATCAATAATATATCACCCCCATAACACTATTATTTACTACAATAAAAAATTACTAAAATCATGAGCTATGAAATATCATATCAATGAATATTTCCTAGAAAGGTTTCTCTTTATAAATTTAATATATATAACTCTCATCAGAAAAAACCCATTATAATGAGATGACCACACTTCTAGAACATAATAACTCCAAATTTTATAACAATACCTCCTTGATAACATGATGTAATTGAAAAAATAGGTTGTCTATGCCATTTTATTCTATACATTTAATGTCCAAAAATATATTATATCCATTAGGACTATCTTGACTTATGAACTATTCCAAAAAAATGAATTTTAATATTATAACACACATACATCACTTCATAAAGGATCAAAATTCAATTAACTATAGGTGAATCCACAAGAAACAAAACATTGATAATAAATTACCATGGCTTCACCAAAATACCGGTGGATCATTTTACCTTTTAGAAATAATACTATATGACACAAGAAAGATAATAACATAATATAAATACAACGCATGATGGATACAAGAAATAATTAAATCAATAAAATTATTATACATTGTGTCACATCATCATAAAAAATGGGTGAATAATTCATTAAGAATAAATGACCTAAATTTTGATAATAGGTTTACATTTTTTTTATTATACCATACTACACTCCATAGACATTATTATATTAACCATGATTCATATGGAGGGTTTGAGACAATCCCCTAATGACTTGACACACATTCCACTTTGAATAGAACAAATCATCCCACAATACGTATATATGAAACATAAGTAAATCATAAAAATTAGTGGGAATTATATAAATATATATAGTCATTGAAAACAACTCATGAAACACATCATGACCACATCCTGAACACAAAACCTAAAAAATTGCACAAAACTCTCTGCTCAAAATTTTATTTCATAAACTCAATGAAACCCACTCATTGTGTGAACCATGTAATGTTATAATACTATTATGGGAAACTTGTTTTTCATATCCATTTACATCACATTGATCATTAATCATATGTGAAAAAATATTGACATTAAATAATTGCTTGAAATGAAAATTCCCTATCATATTTATCATTAACCAATAGTAAACATTGATAATGAAATAATTACAACTTTTAAAAACATATTTTCTAAATCAAAACTCCAATTTATAATTCCAATCTTACATATTTAATGAGATTGAAAAAAAAAACATCTTTTTCAAAATACCTAAAAATGAAGGTGACACATAAATGTGGTTGTACTAAGGGTTTTGTTTCTAAAATATTAGAAATATAACATTATAAACCGAAAATACATCATTTTTATTTATAAGTAAACTGATAGAGTAGACACTAGCCTAAATCATGATATTCCAAAAGTATCAATACCAATCCTTTTAGATATGGGATCTCGCAAGTGTATTAAAATTGAGGAAAATACTATACCCATAGAATAATAGAACAAAAACATTATCCAATAATAAATACCTCAAACTACATTTTTTGAAAATATAAAAGTACAATATAATACATGATAATGAGTTATATATGTATTTCTATCATTATATAATCAAAAATCATTATCATTCCTATATATGGAGATATATAATGTAGATATTCACTAAAATAACATAATTTAAACCAATAGATCAGGAGTCCTACAATGGTGAAATTAATTGAGTGTTTCATGGTAAGATTAGAGTAAAAAATTCAATTTTTAGGCCACTTAAAAACCAAAAATTGTTATGATACCTGGTTTAAATAATGATGCACCACATATTTTGATTATATTTCCCTAAAGAATTTAGGGCTGTATAGAATTGAAATATGGTATACCAAACATTCTTCAATAACTAGAAACATCCATTTAAATTGAAAACAAGCTACATTATTTTTCATTCAATTAAAAAAGACTAGCCACCAATAATGAATCCTTTTTGTGCCCTACATAATTATAAAACAATTTACAAGTTATCCCACATTGTTTTATCTAACAATGTACCAACAAGGAACCACTCAATAAGTACCAAAAAAATCCAGGACACCCTCTATAATTTACCAGAAAATAATGATCCTCTAGATAAATAAGATATTCCAAATATAATATTCTTAAACATCAAATATGTTTTGTTATGAATGTGATGAATCATAAATAAATGGGAGAGTGAAACATGGAAAAAATTTATTGGGTGATTTAAATACCCATTAAAAAATATCAATAAATAACAAATTAGATGATAAAAATGAACAAAATAACTCATATAGTTTATTTGGATTTGAATGACTGGAATAATATTCATACCAAATGATTTCCACCCCTAATTTATAGATGAAGCTAGGCCGACCTCTAAAAAGTATTGGAAAATAATAATGTAGTAATTATGATCTTAGTCGATACCAAATATAAAAATTTAACTATTAAAAATATACATACACAAAAATATCATATTCATTTGAAATGTTTTAAAACTGGCCTTCTAAACCCTAAAAAACGATTAACCAACAATTATTGAGGAATCCAAATACCTCATGGGTGTGGTTAAAAATTTCTTCTTTCAATGAATCATATTTTGATTAGTTGAAGAACATTATCCATTCCCACATATTTGATACCTTGTATTAGGTTTATTTTAAGACTACCTTATTCAGTTATTTTACATAGAAGAAGAAATAATTTAAAAGGTATTGTAATCAGTAGTGTTTATCAAGAAGACCATTAATTGGAAAAATATGTTAAAAAACTTGTTGGAAATCCATTCCACTACTAATTTGGTTATTAATGGTTTGAAGAAGGATAAGTTTTCTTTTGTGAATTCATAAAGATGAATGATCAGTAGTGTTTTGGTCAAGTCTGAATACATTTTTTGTGGTAATGTGTAAGAAAATAGTCATACAATAATTCTTAGTGGGTTATATTATATTAGGTAATTATATTACATTGTCGAGGTTTGATAGTTGTGATAATTATATCCAAGAGTATAATTTGGATTTTTGATTTTAGTGTGGGATTTTTTGGTCATATTACACACTCATTTTGTATATCTTTAATATCATTTCATAATTGTATGATTCCAAATTAAATTCAAAGGTTCTATAGTCTAAAATAAAAAAAATTAAAATATATTTTAAAGTTTACATATATTTTAGAAGTGTTTTTCATTGTTTTATCCACAAGAGTGTATGGAAATGTGTTTGGTTTTGGGAGTGATATAATTTGTATCCTCTATTTCTGTGGGACTCTGTAACATATCTTTCATAATCCCCATATTTTTTTAATTGATAAAAATAATTTGGAACATTTATTTTCTATTTTATTCTCTTCCTTCATGTATTTTGGTTATCTATTTTCCATGTTAGAGGTATAGACCATGGATTGAGGTTCCCTTGATAGATAGACCAAATTGGAATTTCTCAGGGGTGGGATGTGTTATTATGGATTGGATTTTTATTTTTTAGTATTTTGTGAGGTTTATTGAATTTTGGTTTCTATTTAGGGTCACTGAGGGTGGTTTACCTTATTTTTTAAACATATCATCAAATCTATATCTCACGAACTGTTATTATATTTTGGTCATTATATTTTTAGTAATATTCACATTTAGGTATTTTCACAAGACATTTTGATATGTTATCTTCGTGATATAGTGTAGTAACATGTTTTCTTGTTCATAAATATGGGATATATTTTGTTGTATTGGTGTAGTTTTTCATGGTATTAGGGATCTTCTTCTTTCCCATATTCAGGAGTGCAAGAATGTCTATATTATGAATGACCATTTTATTAGTCATGTTTAATTACATTTTAAAAATTCAATATTAATTTTAAATAGGAATAATACAAAATGATAGCCTTTGTGTGTTATTATACGTTATTGGGGATTTTATTACATTATATTTTGGATAGAATATTCACTTTTATGTACCCCTTGTTGAATCATTTCCCTAGATGTTTTTGTGTTATTTTTTCTGATTCTTTTGTTCAGGAATCAGATAAAGTTATTTGTTTTAGTGTTCTTATTTATTTGGTTTTCCAAATATAAGGATTAAAATTATAATTAGCATCCTAATGTTTTAATTAAATACTTTTTTTTTGTTTTTTGGTTTATAATATCGTGGTTATTCATTAGTTAATAAATTTTAAAAAAAACCTATTGTGTACCCTTCCCCACTTATTAAAGGACTCTCCCCCTACTCTTTTATAGACACTTCAAAAATTCATTGGTTCATCCATTGGATTCCAAATAAATTCTATTCCATGATCCATGAATCCATGTTTTAGTTTTAAATTTAACTTGGGATGTCTTTTAGTGAAAACCAAAATAATTGTTCAGAATAAGGGTTTATGTCCATAAACAATCATTTTATTTTATTTCTTACTTTTGTAGCCTAAAAATCATATTAAATAATTATGATATAACATATTTAAAATATTCCAAATTATGATTTTATTTTAGGTCCATTTAATTACCTTCAACCATATAATGCACCCCCAAATGGGAAACCACACCGTTGATCATGTGTATAGCTGACTATGGACTCACAAACTGATAAAAAAAATTTTCTATAACATCTTCTCACAGATAAATATAATGATGTATATAGTGTTTTTATATTACATTTATAAAATAATTATAATTATAAATCTATATATATATATATATATATTATCTTACTTTCCATTCCATAGAAAATGTGATAAAGTCGTTCGTGGGAAGGGTGAACTACCTATTCATAAAGCGATGTGATTTTTTAACTAAAGATTCACATGTAAAGTAAAAAGGATAAATTTAATAAATAAATGCGATAAAACTAAAATTACATTTATTATATAAAATTAGTATACAATGCACTCCACTTACCTTTAAGCTATTATTTAAATGTTAATGTTTCTCTTTCATCCATACATCCAACCATCTCAATTACGTTATGTGATTCATTTTAAATGTTCAAAAATCATTAATGATTATAAATGTGTATATAATAAAAAAAATATCTATATCATGAATATCATTCAGGATATGATTTAATTATAAACAATATTTATGATTCAAAAAATTCAATAAAAATCATGGATCATAAAATAAGGCTATTATCACCTGAAACAATAGTGATAATGAATAATGAATAATGAATATGTTATAATATGTCCAAAAGTATATTATATGAAATTATAAATAATTATATTATTATTCAATAACATAATAACATGTCTAAAACAACAATAATAGTGTTTATAATGTGATTACCAAAATGGAAGCTTGAGGTAAGCGGTTTTAAAAATCAATTTTCATTCATTGGGTTATAAGATTACTTCATTTATTATATTATTCCAAAATAACATTTATAATAAAAATTATGGAAGTAATTAATTATTTCCTATTATCATTTTGTGTAAATAAATATTTGATACATAATATTAACATTTATTATAAATCTTCTCCATGAAACATAATTTTTAATGGTTTTGTATCTAATTTCCATCTTATAGACACATGTTCGTTTATAAACTTCATTTAATTTGAATGGTGTATATACTTCCCCTTTATATAATATATCAGTAATACATCCCACATCAGTAAATTTTGTGTAAAAATTCATTTACTTCATTCATTGGAGGTTGTGATTCAAATGTTACCAAAGCATTATGGTTTTCTAATTCAATCTCATTTTAATTGAAATTTTTATTCTCAAATTTCAATTTAAGTAAACTATTTCCTCACTATAGAGTATAACAAATTATTTTATTATCCACTATTTATTTATGATTTTTCATATAATAGTACAATTTTCTATCGTCAGTATATAAACTAATTTTAAGAAATATTTTAAATAAAATCCATCATTAATTACAATTTTATTCAAAAACACCTACTTCCAAATACATATTTTCCAAAATCAAATATTTCAAAAATATGTTACTATAATAGTTTAAATTCATTTTTACCAATAATTTCATTTGTATAAAAAAAATAATGATGCATTAATTTTACAGATAACGTGGGTTTTTACTTATCTTATAAATATTTGAACACAATATTAGAATTTAATTTATCATTCATGAAAGGAACGACTTTGTTGTTAGGGACACTCAATGTTTTAAAAATTAATTTGTATGTTTAAAAGTTTTTTTAAATTTTTTTTTACTTTAGATAAAGATTTATATTTGAAATAATTGATTTTTAAATTGAGTGGATAGTTTCCTCATGATATGTTCAAAGTATCATTAAAAAAATTCCATCTAAGATGACATCCTTGGATGATAGTCAATGTGACATGGTTATTTTAGAAAAAAAATATTTTTGATGTAATTTTTTATATGAAAACTTCTTTTTTGTCTTCTGATTATTCTAAATTATTTATATATGTCTCTCAAATATAAACATAATTTCATCTACCTACCATTGATGAGGTAATACATTCCTTATTATCATTTCAAAAATTCATTCCTTATGAAATTTTAAATGAATATTATTTGAATAAGGATTATTAAACCCATATCCATTCAGTGTGTAATTATTATGTTATACCTTATTATTTATTTACTTTTTTTGACACATATATCATTAACATGTTTTGTTGGGAGCACCTAGATATAGCACGAATGTATTTCTTAAATCATTAGTCTCATTAGGCATCATGTATGGTATTAGGGAGTAAACCTAATCCATTATGAGAATTCTTTAACCATATTGTATTTCCATTGATGATAGCCTTAAATCAAGATTACTTCATGTTATATGTTCTATCCATATAGAATATGATTAGATGATATTGTGATACCATGTTCTTTATGATACCCTTCCATGAAATAACTCTTCAGACTTATTATATAATACTACATGTTATACGTGAATCACATGTTATTATTCATTATCATGTGTATTATTTACTATGATTTATTGGACACCCATTTGTATATGTATTAATAAGGTTATACCAGAAATAATATATGAGATTGAATGTTTATTAGGAGATCATTATGGAAAATAAAATAAGGATTCCATGTTTTATATATTATGAACCCAGTCTTCTAATGAAAATGTGCCTTTATGATCCATGGGATGGATTAATGGATATATATGCATAAAAATCTTGTAATTATTTTATTAAAAGACTAGTGATCCTGTAAAGATGTTTTGTAATAGTTCATATCTATACCACTTCCATTTTATACATAGGATTTCAAGGGGTGGTCAACGATTTCCCCCCTATATGATATATTTTTTTGGGGGTTTGGAATGAAATTGATTTGGGGATTGATTAATGAAACAACACTTTATTGTTTTTTATCTAATATTTATGGAATGTATGATTTAATTATATAATTTTTGTTTAGAGGTATAAATTCTAGATTCCTGTCATTGGTCTACAAGCTCGGGAATTGTTAGATAATCTAATTAGATTTTTCATTTATGTTTATTAGAAAATTAAACCTATAAGAGCTCTTCTGAGTCTAGGATTGGAAGATAAAATACAAGTTCAATAAGAAAATCATCATTTTGATGATTAAATTGATGAATATATTTTATAAAATACTTACCATTTGTGATTTGAGGGTATTACAAACAAGGGATGAATGGTGAATCGGGGATTAGAAATTATTATGCAGAATCCTCCAATCAGATCGGGTAATAATGGACCGTTGGAAACCAAATTGTGGATCAATTAGATTTAATTGATCTTCATTATTATTAAAAATACAAAAGAATATAGATTTGGATGTTAGAAATACATTCATAATGGAATGGGAATAATATTTTTGGACTTCATCTTTCATGTTGACATATATTAGGATCCAACCAAAACTTCAGTCGTAAATATAATCAATAAAATATTAATAGTGAATCATTGCATGTGGAAAATTCATATTAATTTTTGACCTTAGAGTAATAATATTGTTCATTTATAGAATAGTCTACCAGTTTTTTCGATTTTATTCACTAATCTTCTCAATAATGTTACTAGTTATTAACATTTGGTGTGATGATATGAGATGGTTTTGAGTGATGATATTTAGTCACAAATAATATTTATATCCCTCCTGACAATTGTATAGGTAGTTACATTGATGTTATGGATGAATCATATATCACATCAAAAATATGATTATGTGGAGATTTAGTAAATATAGATGGTACCTCAGTTGTGGCTTCTGGATATAAAAAATTTTATTAGGATACCTTGTTCCCATTGGGAGTAGTTTCATGGGAACCATTAAGATAAAAACATTTTGTTTTCTATCAGTGTGGTAGACCTGGTAATTCCATTCATAAATATTCGGTAGGATCCAAGTCTTATCTCATTATATAAAATCATATCATCATAGTTATTTTGGTTTAATGATATCCTATGGTTTTAGAGTTACATATATATTCACCAAACCCTCTCTGGTCCATTCTAATGCATTAGAGGTTTGTAAACCCTCTTTTCATGTTAAATCGGATAATAATGTAGTGGGGAAATATTAGGGAGGGAATGATGCTAGGCATATATATATATTTATATACATAACAGAACATTCAACAAATGAATCTATGTAAGGGATACGTACTATTTTAGGAACTGTAAAAATTTCATCCTCTATGGTACTATCTTTTTTAAATAGGTGGATATCATTATTTTATATAATCTATCAAAATTGACATGTTTTTTACATTAATATTATTTTTTATGGACCATTCCATGAAATTTTGAAAGAGTTCATAATAATGTATCAAATTTCACAATTATATGGTGATGATAGAAGACATTCAAAAGGGTTGAGATTTCATTTTTCAGGATATTGATAACACTAAAACATTTATTTGTATGGATTTGAGGATAAGTGGTAAGGGCATGATCATATATTTTCAAAATATACTCCAGTTTTGATCCCCTAATTGGTTTTCTAATGTATTTTAGGATAACTTTGATTCCCTATCTGGTAGGGTTGGAATGATTTTCCTTATGATGGTTTGATCTCATTATATTTTTCCGACATATTTCATGATGTTGGTGAATCTCACATGTAAATCCAACTTATTACATCCCTGAATACATAAACATGTGAAATTTATAATTATTTATTTATTTTATAACTATAGTGATAGGATTAATTCATTATTGACTCTCTCCTTGTGATGATTATCATTTTTATTCTAGCATATAATATAACGCATGGTGAGTTTTTAAGGTACATATTGATCAGCTTCTAAATGATTAGTATAATGGGTTATACCATTGTATTGTGTCACCCTAGGATTCAACTACTCTATTTTCCAGCATGGAAGACTGATTCGACATACATTAAATTGATTATAAAAATATAAATCATGAGACCATTAAGAAAAATTATCTCATGCCTTGAATTGATAATCTCATTGATCAACTCATATGTGACAGATCATTTTTGAAAATTGTTCTATAGTAACATAACTATTTGTAGATTCTTATAGAAGGGGATATACCTGATATATCATTTAGGATAATCTATAGTCATTTCAGATCGTAGTTATTACATTATGTTTTATTAATTATTCTATAATATAATTGATGTTAATAAACTTGATATTTAAATTATTCTAGGACTCCTTAATTTCCACATTTTGGATGATATTTTTTAATTGTTACACATGTGAAAGGAGGATTGCAATAATATTTCCTATATCATCATTTAAATATTTAATAGAAATATATTTTATGTTATATTTTCTAAATGTGAATTTTAGATTCAAAAACTAAAATTATTTTTTCATGTTCTGTCTAAGATGGGAATCTCAGTTGATCATAAAAAGAATTGTGTGGTATTTTCAAAGAAGAAAATAATAAATGTGTTTTAGATTCATATATTCTTGTAAATAGATGGTTTTTATAGATATTGTTTGGGTAATTCTCCCCTATTTTTTCTCCAATTATGGCTTTAATCAATATGGGTGTTACATTTGAGAAGAATTTCAAATGTATGATTCCATTTTTTGGAACTAATGTAGTTATTGACAACAAAACTAGTTATGATTATTTTTGAACCAATCATGGTTTATGATGTTATCTATAATGACTATGCTATGTGGTTGGGTTGTGTATTGGTGCATTAAAATCAGGCAGTTCCATATAGCCCACACCAATGATACCCTAATGTGAATAAATACCCTACCCATCACCTTGAATTGAAATATATTATACACACTCTAAAAACATTAGACCACTATTTCATTTGGGTGACATTTTCATTGAATTCTAATCATAATATCCAATAGTAAATTTTTACATAGAAGAATATATATATTTTACTGAGATTATGAGTTCAGTATATTTATACAATCAATTTAAATATCCATTATACTAACAGTAACCGAAATATGGTCACACATAACCTGATAATGAAATTACCAACTAAATAATTGAAGGAAGTAGTGGTGTAGTTTTCTATGAAGTGTGTGTTCACTATGAAGATATTTTGAGTTTAATAGTATGCTTGGTTGGTGGAATTAAAATTTTAAAAGGAACATTCACCATTTACTTATCACAATCAACATTAAATGGTGCATTTTTATTATTTACTACCCTCTATAGATATCATAAATAGTGCGACACCATGACTTATTGGCCTTGGGATCTAATTAAAATTCTATATTTTTTAGGAAGTTCTTCACATATATACCTAACGGACTAATTGATGGATAGTGAATATTGGTCATGTTGTTCTGCAAAACAAGCTACTATGATATTACTCCAAAATATACGTCAGTATTGGTGGATGGGGATGAGGTCTTTAATTGCGGAATTGATGTCATAGTGACTAAATTTTAATGTAATTTCTGTATAGAACCATAAATCCACATGTTTTTTGAAACCATTTTCCAATCGAATATGGAACTTCCAAGAGATTTCAACGGACTTCATCATTTTTTCTCCACGGGCACCTTATGGTAGGGGTTATGTTTTTCTGATCATCAATAAAGTAATGAAATTGACTCATTTCTACTGTACCATTCATGCAATTATGGTGTATAATCAAAGTTACATTTATGTCTAAGGGGATAAAGGGAAACACTAAATTCCCTATGGAATTTGTTTTAGGTACCCACAGTTTTTATCATGATTTTTTAATTTATTTCCTATGTCTAGGGGTTCAAAATTTAAATTACACTAAATATATGATGTACATATGGATGGGTAGACTGGGAAAGATATTCATATCCTTGATGATATTCTTTAGGATTGCGTGATTGATTTTCGTTGTTAACGGGAAATGAATTTTTCCTCAGACAAATTTACCAGTAACAATATTTTCCAAGTTTTGATTAAAAAATGATACCTTTGATGCATTTTATCATTATTCAGGTTGGCCACCCTTATATTGAGTGATGTTGGAAAGTCAACCCTTGGTTAAATAGATAATTATTCAAAAGAAGGCAGAGAACATGAAACAGATCTATAAAAGGTTAGCGACTATTTAAAAAAATATGAAATCTGATGTGGACAATTGACATCTGAAACTAATATATTATGTTTATAATCTTGTCATTCACAATGATTCACCTCTCATGGGATTCTACTGATTGGGTATGGTGGATATGTCGTCCTTAGGGTTATTTGGCCCTTTTTTGTTTAATGAATGACAAGGATTGGTGTATCATCAGTTGACATTCCATCACACATGATGTCCGTTTATTATATGTTTCTTGTTTCCCAAATGGGGAAGCATCAAATAGGTCATACACAATAGATTTAATAGGATTAAATTGATCTCGATATCGAAACCACCATGGGGGAGAAACCTTTTTTGAATAAGGGTCACACTGATTATATAAAATGGTAAAATAATTCCATTGGTTATTGTATTGTGAATATACATACAAAATAGCAATGACACATGGAAGAAGTGTATTTTGAGTATTAAGTAATTCAACTATATGTTTTGGAGTTCAAATAAAAGAACACATTTTGCGTATATAATTAATTTATGGTGGGGATAATTATTACACCTTCTTGTCAATATGTAGAATTTATTGTGATATTGGTTTATCCTGGTATAATTTCTATAGGTATCCTTGTGACGGGGTTTGAAGAAACATGTATTTTTTAAGAAATTAGTCCAGGTGTATAATTTAAGTACATAATTAGTGTAACCACCCCACTGGTTATGAATAAAATTAATATGTTTAAATGTATTATGGATATAGAAAACACATGAACATATTTTGTTTAATAATATCATATTAGATTTAAAAGACTGTTAAGTATCTTTTCCAATGATAATATTGCCCCTGAATAGTGATCCTATGACTACAAAAAATATAGGGTTTTAAAAATCTTTTTGGGACTTAAAATGGTTGTGATAACCTCAAACAGTAGGATCGTTCTCTATGAAGGCCAATTAATAGAGCTTCTGAGGGAGATATCATATTTGGGAATTCCCCTAGACCAATACCAAACTAAGACTCATCAACTTGATCATGAGAAAAAACATTAAAGGAGATATGTTCAAGCTCATCAAGATCACAACCCAAACCATGTTCACCAAATGGCCCCATGAACGTCACACCATCGCACACCATACTCATAGGGTGTATTCTGGTTTAATAATATTACTTTTATCAATACCCTTTAGTTATGAATAGGTACATTATTTATTATATAGAATATGCATTATATTTTCTTCCTATTATGGTTACTATACATATGACTTTTAAAGTATAACTGGTATTGTCGGTTAATATTGGAATTAAATTAAGACATATATTTTTCAGAATTACTGTATTTTTTAACTAAATAATAATTTAAAATATTATTATTAAATTAATTTTTAAAATATAAACGATTATATAATAATTATGATGTCAAACTTTATTTTGATTAATGACTAAAACTATTTTGGTAAAAACCCATCAATTTTAAATAAAAGTCATTTTTTATTTTAAAAGGTAATGATAACATATTTAGAAAAAAAAATTAGATACAATGTGTATAATTTTTTGAATAAAGATTTCAAAATTATCCAATGTTTTATTTTTATTAATTTTCTAAGACAGTCGAATGTTTGGATTAAAAATTAATACCGTATAAATATACTGGGTGTTTTATGACATTATAATGGCGTAATAATGAGTTAAAACATTATAAAATTTTTCTTATCACTAATATATGTTTTACCTATAATATAATTTGAGTTTATATTTATTTTACAGAGCCTCTATGAAACCTTCAACACATATAATAAATTTTAAGATATCAAAATCATTTCTTTGAAAGTGTAACTCACATGCACCTAATCGTGGGAAATATTTTAATATCATCACCCCTTTTCATTTTAAAATAAATAAAACCTCTCCCATTTTCCATAAAAATGTAAAAAACCCGTGGGTTGTTTTGTGGTATTGAATATTATATTGTTGTGTGTCCCGAACCAAAATTATATAGATACCCCCTCCTTTCCAATATTACCCCACACAAGATCCTATTTATCATTAGTCAAACTCATTTATGATCAACAAAACTCCTCTCTCTACTATCTAATGTGCTCCCAATGAGTCCCCAAGATCACAATAATCATATAAAAATCTATTTGGGTCACACATCAAATTAAGGAATCCTCACCATCCTCACTTCCTTTCAATTCAAGAACCTTTTTTGAAATTTGTCTTTTTAATTTCAATTTGTTATGTTGTCATCATTTCATAATCAATTATTTAATATCCATTTGATGTTATTTCTTTGAGGGGTCATTAATCCAACCCTATTTGGACCCTTAACTAAGCTGTAACTATGGAAAAATTCCATAAGGGATTTCTATCTCTCCTATTTTTATCAAGCACCTCATTTATGATATTCCCTTTAATTTTAAATTTCACAAGTGTGGATACATTATTACCTATCTCCATTATGGTAAATTTTATTTTTAAATGATGAGAGACCCATTTTTCTTCTATAAAACCATATTATAAATTTTTATATGACAACATTATGCATAAAAAATTACACCTCAATTTCCCATGCCAAAATCATTGTGTAGTAAACACCATACCCATTTATCTATAAAGGATATTCACTTTAATGGATATATACTGATGTATTTTGAATATATATGTATTTATCCCACATATCCTTGATCATGTAATAACTATGATGATTAATTAATCCATGTTTAATGATATATGTAGTGCATTCAAGCATAAAAATGAAATGATTATTAAGGGAATGCCCTGATAGAACTACAATGCATTGGGAAATGTTTAGTATTATTATATGTCATGTAAAATGGGTTTTTGAACCATACTAATTCCTTTTAAATGGGTGTTTACTCATGATACATCATGTGTAATTGGTGTTTTTTCATTCTATTTCATGTACAATGGTTTTTGACATACGATACATTATGTGAATTGAGCATTATGTTATGCTCCTCCATGTGCAATGTGACTTGGATCATTATAATATCATGTTCAATTTTGTTTCCATAGTTCCATATTATTCTTATCATGATATATCATGCCTTTATATTCATGTTCCTTTTATTTTCCATTAATATGCCTACTATCAAACATATATTGTCTTATTCATGTAATGCCTTCATTAATCCCTTAATTGACTATATTTCTCACATGTTTCTTATATTTTTCCCCATGTTATCCTATGTAGTGTTAAATATGAAATAATTTTTTAGTTATGTAAAATATTTTTAAAAACATGATGTTTCATTTCATGTTTTATGTTGTTATGTAATCTTCCAATTCATCCAAGGCACTAGACCTATCGATCTTTGTATTTGTATTAAGTAAAAATACATGTCGTAAAGCATGATTAAAAATGAAATAAAGAGCAGGGTTGTTATAGTTGGTATTAGAGGATAGGTTTAGTTGTTTTTTGTATTTGTATTAGAAACCACTAGTAATAACACTCAGGGTTAGTACTAAGCGTAAAGGAACATCCATAAATTTTGTTGAGAATATAGAAAGTGGTTTATCAAGAAAATATATCCTTGTCTGGAAACTACAAGTGAACGTGGTTCTGAAAAGATTTACCTTGGAGTAATAAATCTGACAAAGAGTTCTAGGCTTGACTCAGGGATACCTACTTCATGAAAACATGCCTTACTATTCACCTAGTTTGACACTCTAAGAAGATATGCTTTGTTAAATTCATAACCTCGATTCAAACCATTATTATTGGAACAATGAAATAAAATCACTTAAGAAGTTATATTAAGAAGTAGATAATTGGTAACATATACTGAATCATATAAACTCATAAGTTATGTAGATAAATTTAATTTATATGTTAGAAAATTATCGTCACTGTATTCTTATTTATGTATTTAATATAAAAAATTAATCATATTTAATTTTTCCATTATTCAATTCAATTCCTGAAAATTAGAGGAATTGGGATAAAAAATAAAAAGTAAGGATATGTGATGACAACCCAAATGAGATTCCCAATCATATTCGACCTCAATTATGGAATATCATGATTATGACAAACCAGCTTTCAAAAATCACGATTAACAATTAGAACGTTGTTGAATTCCCAAGGACATCAAGGAAGAGGAAGATGTAATTTCATGAATGTCCATCTCATAATATTGATAAGGAAAAAAATTCCCAATTTCATTCATGATTTTTTTTTGCAAAGAGTCACCAAGGGAAATTTGAAAATGGTACTGGATGATGTATTACATGCTGAAATATTTGGCACAAGGTAGCCAATTGCAACAAAAAATGGATAATATGATGGATGTAAAAAAAATTCCATTTAAAGAATCATACATAGTTCTATGTCCTAAATGTGGTGAAGTTGGGAATTATCTAGGATAATTATCTATTGAAAGCGATGAAAATCATGATGAGCATCAGAAATCTTCAGGACCAAAGGAGCATGGAAAATCTTATGTTAAAATGGATAATGGAGAATGAGTTACATGTAACCTCTAATTCAATGTACTGTGTTGTAATGTATTTAAATATTTGTCCTATTCATAGAGACTTTATGTTCTATATGAACAAATCATCCCCACCTGAAATGATATTAAATCATTAGGGAAAACATATATGAGTATTTTATAACATGTTGAAGTTTGTGGGAGGGTTCTTATGTAAACAATTATAATTCTATTATTGGTGAAATTTTTAAAAATTTAAAATGTAATTTTTTTTAAAGGTAATGTCTTGGCCAAAGACCAAGACACAATTTATTAAGGAAGAAAACTACAAAATTCTGAAATATGGGTTTTATTAAAATCTCTTTCGTAGAGACACATAAGGTAAATCGAATGATTATCAAACCAAGTGACACCCAAATTGATACCTTTGTTAGAGAGAGAATCACCCACCATGTTTTATTCCCGATAGGCATGAGTAGCAATATATCGAATTTCCCAGAGAGAGTCCATACATCTCATCCAGTGAGATGTAAGAGGCCAGGAAAGGTGGATCACAACATTCCAAATTTCTTGGATTATGGAGGTAGAATTGCTTTCAATACAAATGTTGTTCCATCCCTTCCTTTGAACGAAATAAATAGCATGGATAACTACCATCATCTCAGCTTCTAAGGAAGTGGCAGTGGTGCAACCACCAAAGATACACCCATGACAGCGACCAAGAAAATCCCTATAGACAGCTCCAAATCCTACTGGATAAGGGTTCTCTTTTGAAGCTCCATCTATGTTTATTTTGATATAGCCAGGAATATAGGCTTGCCAGAACACCTCAATTGTGTAACAAGGTTTTTTTGTAGAGGCCGAAAACCTGGAGACGTATGAGGATCATGAAGTCTTCCACTGAAATGTTGCTGTAGTCTTTTTGATTTGTGGAATCCTCCCCGATGGAAGTGAGAATTAATGAATGACCTACATTGAGATTAAGTGAGTGCATGTTATGAAAAAATATCATTACAATCATACCAGATAATGTGAAGGAGCTCAGTTACAGCCGCAAGAAATTGTTTCATGATTTTCTTCGAGGAACTGAGATCTAAACAACGTTTCAGATGAGTAATAATTGAGTCAGAATAAATCCATCTGCAATCAAACATGTCAGTCATAATGTTCCAAAGAGCTACAGTAGTGGCACATGAAAGAAAGAGATGATTGGTATCCTCATGATCTTGATGACACATATAACATTTAGAACAAAGTTGGATACCAAAGATGTGGAGAAAAACATCAGTAGGGACACGATTATGAGCAATCCTCCAAATAAGATAAAATCTAGAGGGCTTGATCCAATGACTATCAAAATGTTTGAGCCACCCAAAAGGATTTTCAGAAGAAGAAAAATTATGATTATAGTAAACTTTAGAATCCAGTATACCATTATGAGAAGGTTCCCAAACAAGTAAATCATCCTCATTAGTGAAGTTATGGCTCCCAACCACCTGTAGAATAGCCTCCATGAGGTTAGGATAATGGTCATCATTAACCTCCTGAATGGGGAGATTAATGGTATCCGGCAGAGCGGGAGGAGATAACATGGAGATCAGGGGGGAGCCCGACCAGTTATCAAGCCAGAAATTTAAGGAGGAATTTTTGCTAACCAGTCATCTGGATTTATGAATAATGTTGTTAAAAGAGTCTCTAATGGAGGTCCAGATAGAAGAACAAATATAACTCAAATTTCATATTTTTTTATCTTGTATAAAAATCATTTAAGCAGAAAATCAAAAGCAATAGAGTTTTGGATTATAAAGTTCCAAGTGAGTTTGGCTTGAAGCACCTCATAAAAAAGTTTTGTATTCTTAATTCCAAAGACTCCCTTTTCCAATGGTTTGGAACCCATAGACCAAGGGATAGTGACAAGTTTTCTCTCAACAGTATTGCCCAACCAAAATAGTTCTTGATGTAACTAATAATTCGTTTAAGAAGAGAGATTAGACATTAGTAAATCATTAGAGAGTACACCTATTTGTCTATAATGGTCTATTTGACAAGGAAAATTCTACCAGCCATGGAAATATATTTCCCTTTCTATGAAGAGAGTTGGTGAAGGATCTGATCAACCATAGAAGAGAAATAAACAGCTTTAGGCTTTCCCTAAAATTGGGGGACACCCAAATAAGTAAAAGGTAACATACCTTCTTTAATGACAATGATTTCAATGATGTTGATTTTATGGTTTGCAAGAAAACTTTTTCCGAAGAAGATAAAGGACTTGCTCCAACTCACCACTTTACCAGAGACCTCCTCATAATCTGATAAAGCATTCTTAAGATTCAGAATATTTCTTTTACTTCCATTAATAAATAGGATGATATCATCTTTATAGAGAATATGGGATGGAGCATTTAGACCAAGAGAAGCCTGGATCAGTTTCAATTTAATTTGAGAAACCAACTTGGTGAGACTTCTGGTAAGATAGTCTTCCGCAATGGAAAACAAGATGGAAGATAAAGGATCACCTTGTCGAACACCCTTGTTACATTAAAAATATCCTTTAGGGGATCCATTGACAAGGATATAAATAGCTGAAGAGGTGAAAAAAGTGTGAATCCTCTTAATAAACACTTCATTAAAACCAAAATGATGTATAACCTTAATGATAAAGTTCGAGCCAATGGTATCGAAAGCCATTTTAATGTCAAGCTTAATGGCCACATTGCCTCCTCTAAAGGTTTTATTAAGGATATTAGTACATTCAGATGCAAGGAATATGTAATCTGGAATGGATCTTCCCTTAATGAAGCCAAATTGGTTCCAAGAAATAATTTTGTAACAAAGGAGAGAATGTCTATTGGCCAAAATCATAGTTATAATTTCATAGAGAGAGTTAATGAGAGAAATAAGCTAGAAAAGATGAATTTCTGAAGCATTAGGAACTTTAGTAATCAAAGTAAGGAATTGGGAATTATGAAAATGGGGTAAGGGACCATGAGAGAAGAAAGATTTGACAAGCCTACAAACATCAGCATTGATAACATCCCAATAATATTGATAAAAACAATTATTTAACCAATATGGACACAGGAAACTGTCATCATTGAGAGCAAACACAATGCCTTTGATTTCTTCATTAAGGGGGATTCACAGAAGAGAATTATTCTCCTCCACATCCACAAGAGTAGGAACAATATCAGGGATGCGATCATTATAAATGGGTGGACCATTGAAAACATTTTCAATGTAAGAAACGACTTGATTAGCAATGGTCGCTTAAGTGTCCAAAATAATGTCATTATCTTTGTGGAAAGAATGATGTCTACACACATTCCTAACACGTTGAAAAGCATTATAGAATTTAGTATTTCTATCCCCATCAGTAAGAAAATTCATTTTTAAGACTTGTTTATGAATGTTATGTTTGAGCACATGGAGGGAATTAAGTTTCATAGAAATGTTAATTTCATTCTGAGGTTCTAAAGTTAAATCAGCAATGGTTGTAGTGTTTTGAATGAGGCTGAGATCCTCTTCCAACGAATCAATATCCTTGTAAATTTGTATAGTTTTAGATGCACACAAACTTTTGTGATTTTTCTTTATTTGTTTGAATTTAATAACACAGGAAAAGGAATCAGTGTGGTGGCTCATGAAATTACAACAATTTTGGAAAAGAGTTGACCATTCTAGATCCATAGACCATGCATTATTAAATTTGAAGGGAATATTTGGTTTGGGGGGCATAGTAAGGAGACTCAGAAGAATAGGATGATGATCCGAATTTAATTTTGGTAACGTAATACTGGAAATGGTCTACCAAGCATCAAAAGAGGGGATGCATAAAAAAGCTCTATCATGTTAACTAGCGGCAATCCTATTATAATGCTGACGGTACCAAGTGAACATAGAACCAGTCATATTGACTTGATTTAAATTTCAGTCTTCTATCACAGCCCTAAATTCACTAGATGTACTGTGGGAATGCATTGGTCCATGTTTTTCAGTAGGAGATAGAATAGAATTAAAATCCCCCATAACTAACCAAGGTTCATGTATGGTGAAAGCTAATGCAATAAGATTGTGCAAGAGAGGACGACGATCTTGGTATCTATTCTTGGAATAAATAAATGAACAATAAGTATGCTGACCATCCAAGATAAATTCGCAGGTAAGAATTTGATCACAATTGTTAATGATTTTAATGTCTTTCAAAGAGCTATGATGAAAAACCCAATGTGAATCAATAGAAGTATTATTTTTTCAAACACCTAGAAAGGAGTAACCATAAGAAAAAAGTGCATATATTGTCAAGTGAAGCAAATTTTAGTTTCAGTAATTGAAAAAAGTTTTGTTCTATGGATTAAAACAAGTCCTTTAATAACATCAATTGTGTCAGGGTTTTCTACACCCTGGAAAATCCAAAAAATAATATCCATTAAAACCTTGATTTGGAGCCACCGCTCCTCTTCTTCTTTTTGGATCCCCCGAGCATTTCTTCCTCTTAGATCATCTAAGCATAGAGGCCGAGGCTGGAGAGGATTTCAAATCCTGTTTACTCAATAGGTCAACAACATTTTTGTTATCAGCAATAGATGCAATACTAATTGAATCTGGATTATTAATAATATTGTTAACCACAGTAATCACCATTGCATCAATTGATGCAATTGGATTTTGTGGAGCAGTAGCTGATGGCAGGTCTAATTCTCCATTCGAATCACTTCCTTTAATATTTTCCAGATAAATCTCAAAGGAATTATGGGGGTTAGTAGGTGCCAAAACAGGAATCATAGATACAAAACCATTAGTACCTATAGTAGCAGGTACAATCACTGGAGTAGAAGTATCCATAGTCTCCATAGGTGAGGAGTTAATTGTTCCTGCTCTAATCGGAGCCAAAGTAGTAGTATATGGTAAGTTCAATGGCTTACTTGATGCATCACAAACAAGCTAATGCAGAGGCGTGAGTGCTGAATCAACCGTAGCTCAGGGAATATCCCTAGACAACACTAAAGACTAGCCGACATCCTAAATAGAATTTTCCTGATCAAGCTCACAAGTGTCTAGCACATGCCATTTGATGTCTTTGAGAATGGGTTGCTGCTGCTCCATGGTTTCTTCTTCCTCAACTAGGTCGGCCCTAGTGGGATTAGAAGATTCACCAATTACTAGTGGTTTCTTGACCCAGACATCAACGGGTTTTCTCCAAGGCACTGGTTTTTCAGAACCCACCAATTTGTTCTTCTTCTTTGACTTTTCCTCGTTCCAACCATCATCTGTCGGAAGAGTCACCTGGCTTTTGATCACTCTGCACTTCTACAGGGAGTGTCCTACGATTTTACAGAGCTCAAAATACGGAGGCATTCTCTTAAATTCAACCCGAATCTCTGTTTTTTTATCATTGGAATTGAAAATAATAGATTCAGGGATTTCGACCAACATATATTCCTCCACAATCACACGGGCATAAAGACCCAGTTCTGCGTTGAGAGAGTGTTGGTCGATCTTGAGCAGCATCCCGATACAAGAAGCGATATCATTTAGAATATTCGGATTCCAATAGAACCAATTTAGACCATGTAGGCGAACCCAAATTTGCACCAGGATGCTGCGACTATTGTGCAGATTGAAGTTCATATCCCTTTATGAGATGTGAAGAGCCCCCTGTTTGAGCTGAAGATTACCCAACCTCCATAATTTATCAAGACCCTATTGAGACTTCAAGAGAAAATGAATGTAACCCTTACCTATTGGGTTGTATCTCCTCAATGTGAAATCGAATAAGGTGGAGGATCCTCTATGTAGAAATGACCCATCAATTCAATTATCAATGATAATAGAAAACGATTATATCATCTTATATTTGAATAGGATTGACATGATAATCATAAAGAATGTAACATCATCAATACTTTCAAAAATTATTTCTGAACCGTCTCTTTTGGAAAGGTTAGGGGATGATCAAAAAGTTTATGTGGGAATTATGAAAAAATTAAAAGCTATTAGTAAATATAAATCCATAGAGGTCAATGTTTTGTTTGAGTTGGGTCTAGACAAAATGTTCCATCAAATCCAAAGTTAAAGAAATAACAATTGGATGATTCAAATATTTTTAATTTATCTATTAACCTAGGAAACAAAATGATGTACCGAGGTCACCAAGATCACTATTAGTGGGACAATAAGAAGAAGGAGATCACAAAATAAACAGCATGGTGTCTTTTATGTCACCATGTTAATGATGAATGGAAAAAGTCTAAGGGGATGAAGAAATCATTACCAATACCAACGTGGAAATGGGATAACATCACTATAGACCATTTCAGCTGACTTCTGATGACATGGAAGGTAAAAATATGATAAATGGGTTGTTATGGATCATCATATAAAGATTTCCCACTTTGGTGTTATTCAAGGAAATTTATCACTAGATCAACTCAAAAGGATATACATCAGAGGAGTTATTTGGTTGCATAGAGTGCCACTATCGATTTTATCCGACTGTGATCCAATATTCCCATATATGATTTTTGAAATTCTATATAATGATATAAATACAAATATGGACTTTAGTGTGACTTATTGAAAACAAAATTATGGCCAATATGATTAGACTATCCAAACACATTTGGATATCTTGTGAGCCTGCCCAATGGACTTCAATGTTGGAAGGGACAAACATCTTCGTTATTTGGAGTGATTTTACGAAAAATAGTTTCCACTAAATCATTCAAATGGAATACTATGAATCTCGTTATTTTAATAGTTGTGGAACTCTTACTTATTGGGATGAATTTGGTGAAAAAACATCTTGGTCCAGAAATAGTGGAAGAAATAGTGGAGAAGGTTAAGAAAATCCAACATCACATAAATGCTACTAAGAGAGGATTAAAGATATATGCTGAAAATCTTTGAAAATACCTATAGGTTGAGGATGAAGACATGGTCTTACTATATATACCTC
The DNA here is from genome assembly GCA_963277665.1 of Viscum album. Classification (NCBI taxonomy): domain Eukaryota; kingdom Viridiplantae; phylum Streptophyta; class Magnoliopsida; order Santalales; family Viscaceae; genus Viscum; species Viscum album. The sequence goes on along the minus strand of OY728126.1, from coordinate 356,573,777 downwards.
CATGGAAATGTGTGATGAGATTTGGGAAGATTAGAAAGCTTAGTCCATGGTACAAAGGTCCTTTTGATAATCGTGATCACAACAGAGAATTGTCCTATTGACTAAAACTCCCACAGAACCTACCTTAGGTACATAATGTATTTAATGTAACACTCTTAAGGAAGTACATACCAAGTCCATCACAAGTACTCTATCTGGAGGTGGTACTAATGGAGTGTGTCCTTTCCTATGATGAGAAGTCAGTAAGGATCATAGATCATAGAGAAAAAGTTTTACGAAATAAGAGTATGTTCCTTATCATATTTTTGTGGAGTAAACACTAGTTTGAAGAAGAAATGTGGAGACCATAACAGTTGATTAAGAAGAGTAAACCTCATATATCTTTATGTTGGAAAAAAATTTAGAGGGATAAATTTATTAAGGGGGAAGGATGTAACAACCAAAACTGTTATGAATAGAATTACCCATTATAAATGTCTTATGAATTTAGAATATGAATGAAATAGTTTTGTTTTATTATATCCAATTGTAATAAAATTACAATTATATACCTTTACCATTGATAATATTGTCGTTGAACAGTGATTTTATGATTAGTATAAATATAGGGTTCAGACATATCCTTTTGATAGTGATAAAGGATGCGAATGCCTCAACCAGTAGAATAATTCCTTATGAATAACCTTTATCAATGATTCCATTGGATATAATATTTATGTGACTTTCCCAAGACCAAGACAATTTTGAGCTACAAAAAATTAATCATGAGTGAAACCATTTACTGGAGAAGATCAAGCACATCGAGATCCTGACCCAAACCATGTTCACTGAACAACCCCATGAAAGCCCCACCATCACAAACATTACTCATAGGGAGTATGCATACATAATAAAGTTATATATATAAATAGCCTAGAGTTAATAATATTTACATTATTTTTGGTTTAGAATAATGAATATATTTTCATTCCATTATTTTTAATTTTCAAATTATTTTTAGAGAACAAGTATTATTTTTCCTTAATATTCGAATTCAATTATGATATATATTATGATGAATTAATGTATTTTTGAAATAAATACTATTTTAATATATGATTATTAAATTAAATTTATTAAATATAAATTATCATATAAACTTTATGATGTCAAACATTATTCTTCTTATGGTATGAAAATGGTTTATCTCAAAACCTGTCAATTTTCGAAAATAGTGGGTTTTTTATTTTAAAAGAATAAATTAACAAATTCATAAAATTATTTTGGTAAAATGAATATTATTTTTGGAATTAGGATGTTTAAAATATTCCAAGGGTGAATTTTCGAAAATATTCTGAGACAGTCCAATTTTTTTTGGTAAAAATTAAATACCATATAAATATACGATGAGTTTTATGACATCAAAATGGCCTAATAATGATGTCAAAAATTATATAAAAGGCATATTATAAATAATAGTTTTTATAAATTTAATATAAAGTGATTTTAGATTTATTTTATTTATTTTAAAAGCCCTATTTAATCCTCCAAGACTTGAAATATATTTTATTATTTTAAAAACATTTCATTGAAAGTGTGATTTAACTCCATAAGATATAGGGAAATATATTAGTATCAGATTCACCTTTTATTATAAAATAATGTATACCACTCCACTTTTCTATGAACCATGGGAGAAATCCATTGTATGGTTTTTGGTTTTGAGTATTTTATTGTTTAGTGTCCAAAACAAAAATAATAAAGAAACCCTCTTCCATTCCAATACAAACCCACCCAAGAGCCCATTTAATTTCATTGAAAATCCTTTAAGATCATCCTAAATATTTTCTATACTCCCTAAAATCCTCCCAAGCCTCCCCCAGGTCCCATGAAGCCTCTACCAAGCCTTTTTGTCACATATCTATGTAGGGGATCCTCACATTCCTCTCTTCCATTCAGAATGTATTATTTTTAATTTCAATTCATTATACATTCATCATTTTATAATAAATTCCTCACTATCCATTTCATGTTATTTCAATGAGGGGTCATTTATCATCCCCTATTTAGACCCTTACTTAAGTTGTTACTATTCCAAAATTATGTATGGTATTTTTCTCTCCCTTCTTTTTATCAAGAACCTCATTTATGATATGCCCTTTAATTACCAATTTCGTAAGTTGGAGTAAATTCATACTTATCTTATATACTGTAAATTTAATATTTAAATGATTATAGACCCCATTCAATCTAATAAACATATTTTATGCATTTCTAAATGACATTGTAATGCTGAAAAAATACTCTGTGATTTCCCATGCCAAAATCATTTTGTACTGAATACCATACCCATTTCTCTATCAAGGGAATTCCTCTTTTTGAACATCTATTTATTGATTGTGAATATATAGGTATGTGTTTCAATTTTCATTGATCCTATAATCAACTATTACAATTTATGAATCATTATTGTGTGATCTATGTGGCACACATAAGCATTAAAATGAAATAATTATGAACGGTGCACCCTGGTAGTGCTTCAATGCATTGGGTAATGTTTAGTATCATGATACATCTTATGCAATGAGTGTTGACTAATGATAAATCATGTGAGAAGGGTTATGACTCATGAAACATAATTTCAATGTGTGTTGAATCATGCTACTTCATGGGCAATGGGTGTTGATTCATTAAGCATCATTTTCAATGATCTTTGACTTGTGCTCCTCTATGTGCAATGATACTTGTCCCATGCTAATATCATGTGGTATGTTGTTTCAATTGTTCTATATTATAATTAAAATTATTTATCATAAATATATATTGATGTTGATTTTATGATCCATTAAGAACAATATTTTATAAATGTATTGTCTTCTTTATGTGATGCCATGTTTACACCCTTACTATGATTTATAGCTCAACCCGTACTTTTGTATAGTCCAAGTTATGCCATGCAGTGATTAGTACAATGGAATTTTTTGGTCATATAAAATAATTTATCAATAAATATATTTTATTTTTTGTTTACAAATGTTATGTAATGATTCTAATTTCCCAAGATAGTAGACCTCTCAATCATCATTGTATATTAAGTTAAGTGCATGTAATAAATCATGATTAAATATGAAATAATGATCAGGGTTGTTATAGTTAGTAATAATCCTTTAATATCCATCAAGTATGTCGTTATGATGCTCCAAATTTATTTTTCAATATTTGTGAATAGTTATTTAAACAATGTGGCTCACTCCGATAACTATTTTGGTTTATAAGTGTTTTTCTAGAGGTATCACATGATAGGAGAATATATTTCACAAACCAAGCATCTCTTAAGAGTTATGTTTTTTCCCACTTTTTAATATGAAGTAATCCATGAACTATTTTCAAATTAGTTATTACATAATCCATTATACACTAGCACCCCAATATGAACAATTACACTATTTAAATTTACCTATTTTCACATGAACATTTTTATATATTATTACCTCTTAATCCACAATATTCTCAAAATTAAATTCCCCGAGTTATCTAGATATTTATCAATATTTTTCTATTATGATCTATATTTTTTCATTGAGTATATCATCATAATAGGTCCAATTTTTAAACTTAATTTCTCTAAAAATATTCAAAACATTCTATATTTATCGCCCTTTTGTATCATTTTATTTTGATTGGTCTATTGTTTCTAGATATAATGTGTCTGAGAGTGGTTTTCAATTTTTTATATTGTTCTAGGCTCTTGAGTATTTAAACTTCTCCTTTATAGTCTTAGTTATCAAAGGGGGTTATTTACCATTGCCCTTCATGTAAGGGTATCCATAGAATAGTTTTTATTCGTATAATATTTTATTTTCATGAAAATTATTTTGGTTTGGTTAATGAAAATGATCCATTTTATATCATGGTGTCATTATATCAAATATTTTATTTATTATGTGGATTAAAATAATTAATATATTTTTGTATAATATGTGTTCGATGAAATTCTATAAAGGTGATTTTGAATTGAAAATAGATTTTTAAGAATATGGTTGTAGATCATTCACTATGACAATGTTATAAAAAATTGAGTGTGGGTTTCAAATTGTTTTTTGAATATATATAACATTGGGAACCATGTTTATGATAGGAAATTAACATAAGAATACTTAGTTTATGTGACACCTCTATGGGTTTTTTAGATATCAAAAACATATAACAATACTCAATGTTTGTAGTATTTTTCTTAATTAGGATTTGGTAATAGTGTTCCTTCCAATGTAATATTACGTTTTACTATAGGATGGATCCTAATTTGTTCTTTTATTTATAAATTATTGTATCTTTCCGGATTTTATTTCTAATTATTTTATAATATAGTGTATCCATTGATGGTTTTTCCTATGATTTCATGTCATCTTACATGAACAAGTCGTATTCAATGTTTCAACGAATATTAATCATTTTTAAAAATCTAATTTTCATTATAAAATTATTTTCGGTAACAAAATTATGTTTAAACAATATTTTTTACTATAAAACTAACAAATATATGGTGCTAGACTTTTTTGTAGATTCATTGGTGAAAACCTACAAGTTTTATGCCCACTCTATATTTCTGTCTTTTTTATTTGAATATTTCGATTTATAAGACTTGGGGGAGATAAGTATGAATTTTAGTATCTCTCCATCACATGGTTTTCATCACCAACATAGTGAGATAGATTTTGGGATATAGATGGTGTAAGATTTCACGTTTATACATGTTTTAAATCATTAACATAATTTATATTTTCAATTACTCAAAATTATGAATTTGAATCATAGATTCTTAAATAAACTGAAAAGGGTGTAATTCCTTGATGTCATGATTTTTTATATGGTAAGATGTTTGAAATTTTTCTTGCAATTTTTAGGAGGGTCTCTGGGGGTTTAGTGCATGATTCCAGTGTCTTGATAAAATGAAACCAAGGAAGATCAATTTCTGTAATTATTGTACTAAATGGGTCTCCCAACCATGTAGACCATTATATATAGGCACAGGTTAGGGTAATCATTTGTAAGGCCATGGAATTATGGGTGGGAGTATTAAATTCACTAAATAAAAGTCACAATGTTTCCCTATAAGTGGTTAAATTGTTAATTATATGCGTACAAGGTGTATTATGATTATAATATTGTGGAGAATGGTTGGAACACAGATGGATAGACATGCAATGTAACCATATCATGTGTGTTATACTAGGATATTAGGGAAGAAAATTTGTAACATTTTTTTTCAACCATTTATTCAAACTATATATAATGTAGATGTAATTACATTTTCCCCTCTATAAATTCTAAAGGGAACCCCTTTCATACCTTTTCCCCCTTAGTTATATATGAATCTCCATACCATTCCATCACTTCCTCAAACACATTCATATGTGTGATACTAGAAACATTAAAATGTGTTTTTATTTCTCATTCCATTAGGTCATGGTGCAATCTGATGCCTTTGATAGATATTTTTCACTAGATATAAATATTGTGACCTGGTAGAAATACTACACTTCAACTCATATCGTTATATTATGGGTTTTAAAGGTGTTGATTTCTACAAACCATTAAAACTTCAATTAAGATTATTGGGTGGTTTTTGTGACTTTATTTCATTTAGTCTATTCTCGGTTAATGGTTTTTGAGGTGCATTGTGTTATTGGAGATCATTAGGTATGCTTCCTATGTGACAGAATTTTGTGCTCAAGTTGTGATATTTATTCCTTTATAATTAAAATTGTATATTTCTTACATCATTTTAATTTTAACAAATTCATTAGGGATCAATTATAATTAATTAATTCAATGTCATTTGGTTCTATGTCAACTTCTTTCATATCTTAGATGAGTGTTGATGGTCCCTATAAACGTTTTATAACCCATGGAATATAAATGGATGTCTTATTAATAGGTATATGTTTTTTCAAACCTCTCATATTTTATTTCGGGCAGTTTTTTTACTATGTGCAATCCTTAGATCTCCACTAACAATGACACCAAATTTATAAATTTATTCTAATACATTTATTATAAAATTTAATTGTTTGTTTTAAATAGATGAACTCCATTGGCAACACAAAAAATAATCGCTTTCCCATTTTCATGGACCCTAATGGATGCGGCCAAGACCATTTATACATCGAGTAGTATCTATACCTCTTAGAATTTGAGTCTTGGCTGAGTGAAACATTTCAACCATTTTATAAGAGTTGGTGTATAGATCATGTGAACACCAGTACTGAGTAATGATTTACGACAGTACAAGAGAAACCGGGGAAATGATTTCGTCCATTAATTATCACATAGTCTGTATCCTCATTATAATACACATTGTAGCTAGAAACACCACAAAACCTAGTATATGGTATCATGTGATGTGATTTAATTTCCCATTTTGTATTATCTCAAGACTATTATTATTAATAAAGATCAAAATATGGATAATTATTCCTATGTATTAAAAAAATTAATTTTTTATATTTCAAAATCTCTTCAATAAGGATAATTTGTAACCAACGTTTCAAAACCAAAATATACTACCTCAGCAAGAACGAATCCAAAGATGGAAAATACAAAACATAAACAGCTGCGACATTTGAATTTTTAAAAAATATAGATCTTCATGCAATGATTTTAGAGTCTCTCATGTCATCCAAAGTCGCTTCTTCTACAATCATTCTTCAACAAAATTATTAGCCCACCATCATCATCCCCGCCCATCACCGTTCAACAGTGAAGAAGATTCTAGGATCCATTATTGTCATTGAAAAGAGCCAACATTTTTGTCAAAAACACATATCTTTTAGAATCAAAATTGAAAAAATGATCCAACATATATCATATAACAATGCTTCTCTTTATTACACACATTAACTTGATTTATTACGTAAAATTTATCTTAATACTACATTGAGGATCATGTGGTCTAGTTTCATGGGAAATTTGGAACATTAAATAAAAACTTAGGATATAAAATATAGAATCTTTATTGAAACCATATATTACATGACCACAACATTCCTTCTTAACTAACATTTCATGGGATAACCTGAGGAAATTCATAAGAAAAGGGTGTGTTATAAAGCTCAATAGGGGAGTAAAAAGATAACATGAATAAAACAATAAATTTTATTCAATAGGAATATCAATGTATCCTAAGAGAAACAAGAACATAAAGTCCAGATATAGAATTATTAACATAACATAGAGATGTGGAAAAACATTTAACATTATATTAGCATGAGCCAGGCCTGATTTCACTTGGAGCATGAGTAAACCCTCATTACACATGAGTTAGCATGACTAAACCATCATTGTGAATAAATTATCATTATCCAATAGTCATTCCACTTGACATATCATGATACTATTATTTAAAAAATTCATTGGAGCACTATTTGGGTGCACCCTTCATAATCATTTCATTTCACACATAAGTGTGCCATATAGATCATACGACATGGATTTATTAAACATCATAATTTATTCCCTGGAAAATAGATGTAGAACATATAAATTTATTTCCATAATCAACATGTACATGTTCATAAATTTGAATACCCTTGATAGAGAAAAGGGTATGGTATTCACTTACATGATGATTTTGGCATGAAATTTTGTGTAACTTCAGCAGGAAAACTACATCAAAAAGAAATCATAAAATGGTTTGATGATAGAGAAAATGGAATATCATCATTTATACACAAAATTTACATTATGGGGGTCATGGAACATAATATCCCACATATGTAATGGAATTTATATGATTAATATAAAAGAACGACATGAATGTAAATTAGGAGAGAGAAATACCTTAGAGAATTTGGGCATGGTAACATGTGTACAGGGGAGAAATTAATGAGAGATTAAGGAGTTTCTCATCATTCAAACATAAGGAGTGTAGTATAGGTGAGATGGAAAATGATACCACAAAATTTGTAATTGTAAATAAAATATCATAACAATATAAGGAAACATGTACATAAATAAGAAATGACGGAAAGTGATGATCTATTACTTGGAATTGTGATACCCAAGGCTTGGGAGAGGCTTTCGAGATACTTCTTGGGATATTGGGGAGCCTTGGGAGTATTCTATAGAGAGGAGAAAATAGGTTGGTTGAGTGATAAATGGTTTGAGTGAAGAGGAATGGGAGATTGAGTGGGTTTATATAGGATAGGAGAGGAAATTCGTTATTTTTTAGGTTTTGGAAACTACACATTAAACTAATCAAAACCACAAACCAGACCAGGGTTTTTCCAATGGGTTTTTCCAAATTGGATTAGAGAATATGGTTTTTTTGATGCTGATGTATGAACATAATAAAATATTACACTTTATTTTGTAGAGGTCAGTCAAACTCTCAATGATATTATTTTAAAATGTTAATAGATTTTATATATTTTGGAGGGTCCAATATGGAACAATAAAAATAATAAGAAAAAAGTAAAATCAAATTATTTTAAAGGTAAAAATTATATTGTCCGAATATCCCTTTTATAGTATTTTATTACAACAGTATTGGGTCTTTATGATGTCATAAAACACATTTTATATTTAAATGGTATTTAATTTTTACCCAACAATTCAACTGTATCATAAATATATGAAAAATTCACTTTTTTGATAATTTTGATATCCTGAAACCAAAAATAATATTAACTTTATCTAAATAATTATATATATATATTAATTTTAACTTTTCAAATTAAAACAGAAATGGATTAAAAATTCTTGGGTTTTGAAAAACACATCATTCAAACCATAATAAAAATTAAAATTCTATAAAACATATAAGATAATTTATATTTTGGTAAAAATTAATTTAGTAAAAATATTTTAATAAAATAATATTTATTTTAAAAATCCAATAATTCATCAAAATATATTTCTAAATTGGATATTAACTAGAAATATTATTTTTTCTTTAAAAACCATTTACAATGTAACAATAATAAAATGAATTTATAGTATTTATTAAATAAAAAAAAATTAACATAATCATAGTGCTAGTTTCATGTTACATAATCCATTATAACACCCATATTAGACCTAAGGTCAAGGTTTACGAAGGTGACAAACTCTTGGGGCAGCTCGAATAACTTTGCTCGGGTGGTAATCTCTATTATTATTCACATCACCTATATATAGTTTCATTCATGATTAACGTGTTAATGATTAGATTGGGCTTGGTCAGGATTCAATCCCAGTGATGCAAACTCCTTTACGAGGTATGTCAAATGGGCTTCATATGGTTCAATTCTACTGGATGAGGCTTTCACTTCATTTGTCTGAGTAAATTGAATTTTTTAAGGTATAATATATATAAAAATCATGTTATCACTATTCAATGGCTATATTTCCAATGATAATAGATCATAACAGGTATTTATAATCCAAAAACATAAAACCAAATATCTGAATATGTTGTATATAACCATTTTACATAATAAATCATTTAATTATATCAATAAGAATTTTCATTAATGACTTCTTGGGTCATTACAATCATCACCCTTAAAAAATTTACCCCTATAAATTTATTTTTCTCAAATGAAACAAATATGGGGGTAACTCTGCTTCATCAAATCATGTGATTCCTACATTAGTTCTTCACACATTTGGTTTCACCACAACACCTTGATGATGGTCATTGTATTATTTTGTAGAAATTTTCCCCGATAATCTATGATCATCATAAGATTCTCTTCATAAGGGTGGTGATTCTCCACTGGTACCACCTACTGATTGATTAAATTCAATACGTTAGGTATGTACTTCCAAAAGAGTGATACATTGAATAAATCATGTATTTGAGACATTTTTAGTGGGAGTATTATTCAATAGGTCAGTACTCCAATGCGATCAAGGATCTAAAAAGTTCTGATGTACCTTGGACTAAGCTTTCCCATTTTCCAAAATATAATATCTGTATTCCCCGATGATGTGTAGAGGAATACCATATCTCTAACTGCAACATTTAGGTCTTGTCTGTGATTATTATCATAGCTCTTTTGTAGTCACTGAGCATCTTTAATGTGCTACTAGATGGTCTTAACCTTCTCCACGATTCCAATGACCTTTTCTAGACATAAGTGTTTCTCTCTCCAACATCATCCCAACATGCCAGTGTTCAACACCTCTTCTCATAAAGGGATTCATAATAATCCCTTTGGATGCATGAGTGGAAAATTTTATTGTAGGAGAACTGAACCATAAGAAGATGTTGATCCCATCCTCTTTTGATGTCCATCAATCATGATCTCAATATGTTCTCAAGATCTTTTATAGTCCACTCAGATTGGCCCTCAGTTTGAGGCTAATAATTCGTATAGAATTTCATCTCTGTATCCATAGTGTGTTAGAGACTCTTCCAGAACATTATGGTTAATCATGGGTAACGGTTGTATACAATCGATAGTGGCACTCCACGTCAACATACCACTTCTCTATTGTATATCTGTGCATGTTGATCCAATGATAAATCCTATCGAATTGCTATGAAGTGTGTTGTCTTTTTAAGATGATCAACCACAACCCTGATAACATTGTTTCCTTTGGATGTATTCTGAATTATACTGACAAATTCCCTGGTGATGTTCTACCATTTCAAGGGTGGTATGGGTAATGGCTGAATCATCCCATTATACATATGCATCTCAGCCATTATTTTTTGATATGCTAGGCACTTTGATGTATACTTAGTGATATTTTTATTCATGTTATCACACAGAAAATGCACTCGATGGTCTCAATAAACCTCTATGTTTCCTGGGTGATTGGAGAAAGTCGAACTATTTGCATCATCCAAATGATAATTCATTAATACCAGATTTTATGGAACACATATTAGTATCCCGAATATCATAATTCCTTCTTCATTAACATTGAACTCTGAGTATTTCCCTTTTCTAGCAGTTTTCACTATATTCTGAATTCCAACATCATACTTTTTTGCATCCTTTAACCTTTCCAAAAGATATGGTTGAGCCATAATTTGTGAATATATTGATGATGTTCCATTCTTTATGACTTCCATGTCCATCTTCAGCAAATATATGAATATTCAATCTTTTTCAATTCTCATTAATGATGGAATCATTGGGTTCTTTCTAAATAGACATCTTACACCTTGTTATCTTTCATAGGGTTTAATGGATTGGGCATTAATAGAATTTCATAATCTCTTACCACATTCATTGGAATATATTGAACTCTTTATGTGTGAATATATAATTGGGGATTTTTTGATATGTATATATTTCAATATTCTCCCCAGAAAGGTAATTCCACAACATATTTAATTCGAAGATTACTACAGCCAACTCCAGAACCTATGTTGGATTGTTTTTCTCATGAAATTTCAATTTCCTTGAAGGATAGGAAATTACTTTGTCATTTTTCATCAACACATATCCTTGTCCCTTCATCGAAGCAAGACTAAATACCAAAAAAATTTCCCAACATATGGGATGTGTGAGCATGAGCGTTGTGATAATCCTCCTTATCAACTCTTCGAATATATCTTCTCATTAATCACATAATTAAAAATTGACTCCTTTAAAAGTTATCTTGGTAATAGGGTTGGATAATCAATTATCAATAATATCTAACTAACCCATGGAAGCTACGGATACACATCACGTAAGTTGGACTCATCGATCACTCAACTACATTTTTCTTGGAGGAATCCACAGATATCCCATTGTGTGTGATGATATGTCCTATAAATGTGACATCCTTCAACTATAACACATTGTTGTCGTACATTTCATAGTTTTTCCCTTTTCGCAAGGTCTATATTATGTGTTTTTATACTCCTCATGACCCTCCTTAGTTTGGGAGTATATTAGAATATTTTCTATAAAGACATCCACAAATTTGTCGAGGTAATCTATGAGGACTATATTAATCATGGTCATGATTATTTCATGATCATTTTTTATTCCGAAAGGAATTACTATGAATTCATAGTGCCTGTATATTGTATGAAAATCAGTCTTGGGAATATCCTTCTTCTTCGAGCTTACATGGTAATATCCGGACCGCAAATCCTCTTGGGAGAAATATTGTGCTCCACATAGCCGATATAGAAATTCATCAATATATGGTAGTGGATACTTTTTCATTATCTTGACTTTTTTGATCTCATCATAATCAATGAAAAGTCAAATTTATCCTTATTTCTTTTGATGATGAAGACTAGTGTACCCCATGGTGATGCACTAGTGTGTATGTGACATTTTTCCAGATTCTAATGTTTTTGTTTCTTTACCTCCTCAAGATCCACAGTATCTATTCTATATGGTTTCTTGGATATTGGAAAATCCCTACGTATAAGATCAATCAAGAATTCAATATCTCTTATAGGAGGATGAAGAGGAAATTTCTTGGGAAACACTTCAGCAAATTCCCTCACAATAGGCTTATCTTCAAGGATCATTTCTTCCTTAGACTCAATAATTTGATAAAAATAAACATTCTCATAGGGAAGTAATATCCATTAATGATATGATGGTGGTCAAGAAGATTCATACTCCCCCTTGAACTTGTATATAATTTGGCGGTCGATTCGCTATATGGGGAGTGATATCCCTCTCATGTCAAATTATGTTGGATCTATATAGTGAAATCCAATCCATGCCCTGAATTGCATCAAATTCAAATAGAGGGAGTATAATGAGGATCACTGAGAGGTTCAATCCATTAATTTTGATAGGTGAGAAGTTATATTCATAGGATAAAATGATATCCCCATTTTTCATTATCACATACATATCTACTTACAAGATTTGTGGTGGTGTTGCGATTGTTCTACTAAAAATTCAGGGAGATAAAAGAATGAGTAGAACCGGAATCAATAAGTAAGTTCACTATTTTTAATTTAATGATTACATACCACTCACCACTTCATATTTGGGATTCTCTTTAGTGGTAGTGATTGAAAAAGACCACCGTTTCTACCTCAGAGGTTGTTGGTTGCCTCTAAAACCCCCTATCTTTGGGCATGGGTTTGCGAAGTGCCATGGTTATTTGAAGTTGTAGCAATGAACAATTAGTTAAGGGACTAATGGAACATTACTCTCCTCAATCACAGTAGAATTTTTTTCTTATTGGTTATTAATGGCTAGGTTTCCTTCTCGTCCACACCTAAAGTATTTCATCATCCCCTTCAGGCAATTTCTAGGGTGCATCTTTCCACCCCATTGGAAACTAGGGTGCTTTAATTTTTTACCAACATTGTATTTATCAATCAGACTACAAGAATTAAATTCCACTTTCCTATTCTTATCCCCACGATACCCCTAAGATTCGTCTATCTCCATTTCATCTTTGAGAGAACATCGGAAAATTTTATCATAGCCATTAATGTCACAGAAATCTAGGGATTTCTGTAGGCTAGGTTTCATCCCACCAATAAAGTGGACAACCATGAATTTAGGGGTTATGAAAAGGTAGAAGACATATCTTCAAACCCTTTTAAATTTTTCCTATTATGCTCTAATGGATTTGTCATATTTTTTCTTGGGGGAATGTAATTAGCATTAATCTTAATTCAGGGGTTGCGAGAAAAATATTTTTTGAAAACCATTTTCCAGAAGACCTTCCATTCCAACACCATGATCTATTCATCAGGATTCTTATTTTTCATCAATTTCCACCATTTTTCAGCTTCACCCTCCATAATATAAGCAGCCACACGAACCTTCTCTTGTTCCTAACATTGATGGATGGAGAAGATCACATCAATGAAGTTGATCCAATGTTAAAAAATTGAGGGATCAGATGATCCATTACAATAAGAGGCTTTTTTCTCAAGAAGTTCAATATTGTGGATTGTTCTTTCTAAGGGGGGGTGGACATTCCTCTTGACCCCTATTTTTATTCAAAAGATGATTTAACTGAGAGAGTATTATCCCATGTTTTTGAATCATGCTCTAATCGGATTGGGTATCTCATTAGAGCAGTCATCCCAATGTTATTCGCATCAGTAGTTAGCCCGAGTCCTCCTATTATCGTACATTGGATAAAATAAAATGAAATATAAGGGTAACACATAAGGGGAATCAAATAAAAAATAGATATCTTTTAAATTACATTTATTTCCATAACTTACGAGTTTAAAAGATTCAATATACATTATCAATGATCTACTTCCCAACATATATTCATAGAGGCATTTTTTCCCCATATTAATGGTTCATATTAAGATTTTGAATTTACCAATGTATATCCCCCAATGATTGTTGATCCAAGAGTGAATAAAGTCCCATTGTTGTTCACCAGTAGTTGTTCGAGTCTATCTCAATGTGGTGTTTTAGGTATTAACCCTAGATACATCTATGCCAAAGCCACCTCAACATGTTCGTATCTGGACATGATATATTTTCTTAATAAAATACTTACTCTATAATCATGAAAATTCAGTGATGTTATAATAATTATTAGTCGTATCCCTAATGCTATCACCTAGGTTTCCCAATCTATATACCCAAAATAACTTAACATATCCTCTGATACAAACTATAGAAACCCTTATCTTTATCACACACTATAACATGAATTATGACATAAAAATGAACTTAAGACAACTATAAGGAAAAATTGGTATAATGTCTTGGGAAATTAGGAACATTAAATGACAACTTATAAAATATAATACAACTTATTTATTGAAAGCCTCATTAACAAGACCACAACATTACTTCGTACTTAGCATTGTATGAGATAACCTAAGGACATGCATAAGAAAATGGTGATCCATATAGCTTAGTAAGGTGTATAAAAATCAATAAATTAAGAATAAAATACATTTTAGGAAATGGAATTTCAATGGATTATAATAGAAACATAAACATAAATTCATGATATAGATTTAATACCATAACATGGAGATGTGGCAACAACATTTAACATTATATTACCACGAGCCAAGGATCATTGCACATGAAGCATGAGTAAAACAGCATTTAACATGAATTATTATGAATAAACAATAATTCAACATGAATTTGAATGATTCAGCACTCATTTCACATGATTTATCATGATACTATTCTTTACCCAATGCATTGGAGCACTATCAGGGCACACCCTTCTTAATCATTTCATTTCATGCCTAACTGTGCCACATAGATCATGCATCATGGATTCATTAATCCTCATAATTTATTCCATGAATATAAGATGTGGAATACATAAATGTATTTCCTTAATCAAAAAGTACATGTTTTTAATGATGAATACCTTTGATAGAGAAATGGTTACGATATTCACTTACATAATGATTTTGGCATGGGAAATTTTGGTGTAACTTTGACAGCATAACAACATCAAATAGAAATCGTAAAATGGGATTATGAGAGATAAAGGATTATATCATCATTTATACATGAAATTTACTATAAGGGTGTCATGGAATATAATATCTCAAAATATGTAATAGAATTTATATGCATTATATAAAATAATTCCTTGAATGTAAACAAAGAGAGAGAATTCTCTTACAGAATTTCTGTATGGTAACAGGTGTATATGGGAGGCATTAAAGAGAGAGAAATGGGTATCTAATCATTAAAACATAAATAGGAATTTATATGGGTGTTGAAAAATCATACCCCAAAATTTTTAATTGAAAATAAAATGGCTTAACAATATAAGGAAACATGGACATAAATAAGAAGGATAGAAAGTGAGGATCCCTTAGTTGGAAGTGTGATCCCAAAGCCCTTGGAAAGGCTTTTGAGAGGATTCATGGGAACTCAAGTCACCTTGGTATGATTAAATATATATGAGGGAAGAGGTTGGTCGAGCTCAAAATTTGTTGACTTAAGAGTAATGTGAGATTTTGTGCTATTATATAGGAAATAAGAGGGAATTAGTTATTATTTAGGAAATAGACACTAAACATTAGAATAATAAAAACCACCAACAATCCCATGGGTTGTACTAAAATAGAATGTAATATATATTTTATAAGTCCAATGTATTAATATAATAAAATATAAGGCTTGGTTGTGTGGAGGTGAGTCACACACTCAATGATATCATTTTAAAATGTTAAAATATTTTATTAGTATTGGAGGGTCCACTAATGAACCATAACATCCATAAAACAAATATAAAATCTAAATATTTTAAAGGTAAATCATATATTTGACGAATATATCATTTATAGTATTTTATTTCAGCAATATTGGGTCATTACAATGTCATAAAACGCATTATATATTTAAACTATATTAACTTTTGACCCAAAAATTCAATTGTTTTAGAAAATTAAAAGAAATCACTATTATATAATTTTGAAATCCTGAATCCAAATTTTTTTTTCATTTTATCTATATAATTTTCTAAATATTTTAATTTTTATTTTTAAAATAAAAACCTAATTTTTTTGAAAAATCATTGGTATTAAAAAAAACACCGTTCAATCCTTTATAAAAATTACAATTGTATTAAAATTATATGATCAATTATATTTAATAAAATTTAATTTAGTAATAATATTTTACCAAAATATTTTCTAATTAAAAAATTCATGAATTCATAAAATTAGATTTCTCAATTGAATATTAAATAAAAATACTATTTTTTCTTTAATCACCATTTACAATGTAACAATATTAAAATGAATGTATATTCAGTATTCTATAAAAAATATTATACATAATCATAGTGGTAGATAATTGATTCATAACCCCTTATAACACCATCATATGACCTAAGAGTAAAGTGTGAGATGCTGACAGACTCTTGGTGTGGCTCGGATAGTATCTCTCCGGTGGTACTCTCTGTTATCTTTCACTTCTCCCATAGGTTGTTTTGATCGAGCTTAATGAGTTGAAACTCGACTTGGGATTGGTTAGGAGTGAAACCTAGTGATGATACCTCTTTTTTGTACTCTGAAAAATGGTCTTCGTATGGTACAATTCAAATAGATGAGGCCATTGCATCCTTTGTCTATGTAAATTGGATTTGTTAAGGCACTATATTTATACATATCATGTGATCACGGTTCAACAACTATATTAGAAAAAGTAACAATTCTTAATGGTATTTGAAAATAAAAAAAATATAAAACCAAGGAAGTACATATGTTTTATATAACAATTTTACATAATAAGTCGATTTATTATATCTAAAGGAAATTTTATTAAGAAATGAATGGGTCTTTAGAGATAAACCATTGTCTTCTATGACACAACTCCTGAGATACCAACTTAAACTCAAACTACAACATCCCAAAGCATCACGAGGATCAAACACACACGATTGAACTGGCATGGAGAGAAAGAACTATAGGTCGTAGAATATTTTAGAGAGGGAAGGCCTAATCCGTGAGGGGTGACCATTGACTGGACCGTGGACCACACTCTTCAAAACCACTCTCAACATCACACAGAGCATATCCATCCAACCAAAAAATCAAAAACATGAAATTAAATAGTCAATTAAAACATTTGGAAATTCACAACTAAGATGAACCTAACTGGAATGAACAAAAAGTCATTGAGAATGCACAAAAAAAAATCACAAAATGAAGACATCAATATGGAGGAAGAAAAAACATAAAACGAGGAAATAATCAGAATCATGCAGAAGAAGGGAAGAGTCATGGAAGTCCTCAGTAGAGAACCTCGACCAAAAACCCCAACACATCCCAAATCATTGTGAACAATGCTGAATAAACATGATGTAAATTTATTTATTGGTAGGGATTCTCATAGGTACTTATTAGTATACAGATTATGGTACTTATCTAATTTGATTAAATATTACTATAATTCCTAGTTTCATTAGGATTCATCCCTATAGGAGGAACATAAATGGTCTTACAGAGTGAATATAGAAAAACCTCTTAGTTAGTTTGTAATTTGGGATGCTTGGATTTCTAGGATTTAGGGGATTCCAGCTGTTTTTTTGGGTCACATAACCCATGAACACTATATTTTTTGACATCCTTGATGAATTATGAATAACTCCACGATTTATACCTAAGGTAATCATTAGGATCAGCTAGACACACTATATTTGTTCTAACTACTATTTTCCTGGAATTGAATTCTGACATTTTTGAATAGGGGATGTTGATTCAATATCATGCTTCAAGAAATCATTCCATACATACCGAAAAAGGATTATATCTATTAAAAAATCATCCACTTTTCTAATTTCATCATTACCTACAAACGGGGACCTTCTAATTCAACATCGTATAATATTAGGTAATATTGAGACGTCCACATGATTCCACTGGTTACACATAACTTCAGTAGTTCCCCAATAACACATAGTATCCTATGGGATGTCATATTTAAGGGGAACTTACCTGATACTATGAATCGAAAAACATTATTTTTGGGGAATATTTTGTGTCATATTAGGGATATATCTTCAATTCTTTTATTGTGATGTAGAATTCTTATATGTATTCCATCACTATTTAGAGATGGTATGGTCAGATAAGTGTATCCATAAGGCCATAGGTATGAAATTATTTGATTATTTATATATATAGTTATTATTTACATAAAATTTCTAATTGAGTACTTCAAGAATACATGACATGAATTTTCATTATATGAATGGGGATACATTAGGTTTTCCCTACTAAGTTTGTTACTCACACTGTACTCGATTGTTCATTTCAATGTGGTACCTAGGTATCCATTCACATGGTTTTATGTATTGGCTAGATTGTGGTTATAAACTAGTGGATAAGGATGGCTTAGATGAGTATCTAAGGCTCTAGATGTGGTATTGACTAGTGTGAGAATTATAACCATATTCATTATTTATTATTATTATATTAATTCTAGTATATGTGGTCAATCCATTTGGGTGTCTGTTTTTCATGTATGGATTTTTACAGGGGGACCTTTACATGATTATATTGATTATTACATCCTTGATTATATTTAATGCTTATGATCAACGAATATATACATCTATGGATTATGTGTCACTATTTATAATACATTATTACTATAATATATATGATTAGTATACACAAATATACACCATGGGATTTCCCTACTAGTCGGAAACCTCATGTTTATGTGGAGGTATGCTTAAGGCCTTGTGGAAAACCATTCTGGAGGATTTTTATAGAGTGAATTGAAGGAGGACATGGAAAATTCGTATTTTAGTAGTAAATATTCTATTGTCTCACTATTTTTGGAAATGAAATAAATGATTATTAATCATATTTCAAATTATATAATGGATATAAAGATGTTTCTTTGAGAAAAATGTTTTTGAGAAAATTCTAATTTTATAGTGATGTGGGATTGATGTTCTTGGTTTGTGATGTTACAATTCTATATTTTTCTATCATTGAGGGAATAATATATGGTTCTTAATTTAAGATTAAATTTTATTTATTATTCTTTGAAAGGTTATAAGAGTAATTATATGGGATTGTGATTCTTAATCAGCATCGATTAGGGTGATGTTTTTATTCATCATATTTGGGAGATTGGGTCCACATATTATAGTGATTCAAGTGTGTGATAACACTGATAAATGATGAAAACTAAATAATGTTTTCTAGAAAACCTATATGATTCCTTCCCGTATAGTTATTTTGTAAAATTACACTCAATTGGAATTCCTTTTTATAAAATCCTCTTGGATACAATATGTGGACTACAATGTGATGAAACATGGAGATGGTGACACAAAAAAAACAACCATAGAGGATGTGTAGTTACTCATTCTAAGATAGTAGGGGTATATATTGTCTCTATAGTAACTCTTCTTCAGAAATAGGGTATTTTTATGGAACTGAGAGGTACTGTTAGGATAATGTTTTTGATTTTGTAGTTAATTCCCTATATACAGACCCTTTGTTAATGTATTATTTTCTTGTTGGTTTAGAAAATCATTCGTAACAACATACAAGATTTTTTACCATTTTGGTAGAAAAAACTATACATAACCAGCCTTATTTTAAGGTAATATATTCTTACTATAGATTATGATATAAATATATACCAAAATTTTTTATAATGAACTAGAACCCATGGGTTTTAAAATCATATTTTGATGTCTTTTGAGGATCAGTTCATTTTATTCAATCTCTTTGACATGATGACCCCCTATAGTGGACTCACAAATAAGGATTCTAAATGAGGATTAGATCATTGGTAGAAAATTTATTGGCACATTATGCATTAAGTGTTTTATAATGAGACTTTTCCTCGAGTTATATAAGTTAATGGTTTGAATTTTAATGGTTTTCTAATTACAATAAATAGGCTTGTTTACTCAAAATAATAATAATTAACAAACAGTATAACTAGACCCTTATTGTCCTTTATTAACACACATAATCTAATGATAACAATTTATAGCCTTATTTATTCATTTATATTGTGGGTTGTTAGTTTCATTATATTTCATTAAATAGCCATGGTATGAAGGAGAATGTTTCATATGCCTTATAAATAATGTGGGATAGAGTAATTTTTTGATAGGCCATTAGATTATGTAGATGGACCTTCTATCCATGTTATAATCCTTTACTATTTGGACTAGGGGAAATCTGGATACCCTTAGTTTATGTTAGACCCTATAGGGTCGATGTTCTGTTGGTATAGGGTATCTTGTGAGAGGTTTGTCTGTGGTGTTTGGATTCCATTAAAGGTCTACATATTTTTGGTATGATCATGAAAAATAAGTTCCACTAATGATCTAGTTTTTATGAAATATAGGATATATGATACCATTGATTTTTTTAGTAATCACTTAGGGTGATTGTGTATCCCTACTATTTATTAAGGTTAGGACTATATGGGTTCATACCCTTATTAACATATGTGTCTTAATTTTAGAAATATGATCATGGTATGGGCTGGTAGTTGTGAATAGAAATGGATTTTGGTTTTTACTAAGAGTGTGGATAAGGTTGACAATATTCACACCAATGATGAAAGAATATTTTCTAAAACAATAGTATGAGGTGAGTGGCCAATGATGAACCATGGAGAATGTATGGTGACTTAATTTAATGGGGAGTTAAATGGACCACAAAAAGATTCAAGACCTATTTGCACAGGAGAAATGTCATCAAAGACATTGTAATGTTCCACTCACGTGAGCTTCAATTGGGTTGAAAGAGTCTATATACCAACTATTTAGGGAGATTATATTATTTTCCATTTATGTGTGATAATTTTTTAAAATCGATTACAGGTGAGTGGATGGGTATGAAATGAGGATCAATTGTTTCAAATTTTATTGTAGAGGTCATGGTATCTTAGAGCATGGGGTGAGTTAAGGTATGTGAAGGGTTATGGGGGATATATTAGTAAAAAAATAAAATGTTTTTATGTATGTCCTAAGGGAGTACCTAGGATCTCTTTATATAGAGAATTAGTTTCATGTTTTAGTTAATTTCAAGATAATTCAAGTATAATAAGACCATGGGTTGGAAGGAATGCCAAGAAATACATAGTAGAGTCTTCAGATGAAGGAATCAAAGTTTTTGACCAATTATGAGATAAACTAAAAGAATGTAGTGCACTTAATTAATAGAAATTATGGAATTGGTTCTTTATAATGATTTGTTACAGTTCAAAAATTGTAGGGTTTTATTCATAATATATTTTCTATATAAATTGATGTTTCCTATGATAGATTATAAGGAAATAACATTAAAATAACATAATGTTGAGTTTTTATAAAAAAATTAACAGTGTAATTGTGGATATCTTCAGGAATACTATTTTAAAAAATTAGGCCATAAATCATATATAAAAATATTTAAATTAAAAATTTTAAAATTATGAATAATATCAATTTTTTCAATAATATAATAGTTTTTTAATAGAAGTTTATTTTATAAAATGTTAACAAAAACATTACATCACTTCTTACATTCCATTACACATCCATAAACGATCTAAAAAACATTTTCTAGCTTGGAAATAGAAGAAAGCATTATTTGGGGACATTATATGAAATAAAACCATTTTTCATGTGTCAAAATGATGTCATATGAAATTATTTAACTTTAACCTAATCTTCATTGATAGAATTAAAAAACATAATTTCACATGACAAATGCAGACTTTTTTCATAATGATAACAAATAAAACCCAATGAAAGAAATTAAAAACCCATTTTGTTATATTAGAAAATCATATTCATAAAAACCATTTGAAGCCCCTTTAATATGAATGATCATACAACAAATATAAAATATAATAGTTACTCAATTCACTAGAGAACTGTATTTGGAATCACTATTCATATAAGTTATATCACGATCTCCCATTTTTCATGATCTATAATTGGGATCAACCATTATTATAAGCTACATCATGCTCACCATTTTCATATATTTTACTATTAATATTACATAGACAATAGATTTTCTTCTTGGATATTTTTTAATATATATACTTTTAAAAAATGTTTTAATCTTTTTAAGAACCCATTTTGATAATCATAAATACCCTTTTTATTTATTCCAATTTGAACAACAAAATAACGATAAAAAAGATAAAGAGAATTATTTATTGAATAAAATATAAAGGAATTCAAAGGAATATGAAAATTAAATGATGGTCCTAGTGAAGTAAAAATTCTATTTCATTGTATAATTTAAAAATAAAATACACCTTTCATCATTATTCAATATGTTTCTTATAAAACATGAAAATAGTTTCTTTTTGTAATTTATTTAAATAATGTAAAATGATGCATAAATTGTAAATTATAAATAATTTATTTTAGTATAAAATAATTCTTAAAAAAATTTAAAAAATATGTATATAGAAGAGAATGAGATGGATGTAATCTTTTAAAAGATGTTTTTAATGGAAAATCCCATTATCACTTGTGAAATACGTTAATCAAAAACCCCATGAAATTATGACATAATGAAAATAATTAAAAACTTTTTAATAGTGAAATTAATTATACCACATGTCATAGAGAATGTATATACACTGTATATAACAATATATGTATATAACATCAAAATATGCCTCAATGAAAGGAATTTGAGTTGATTTCCCTTAACTTGAGTCCAGTTTTTCACACAATTTATTTATCAATATGAATTATAATCATATTTTAATTTTTTTCTTGATTTAGATGGTTTTCATATTTATTATTACATTTATTTCTCTAGTAATAATGTTATACACAATTATGTGATATATTTTTTATGTTGGCTATTCCAATGATATTTGGATCCTATGTCAAAAATTACATCCGTAAGGAAAATATTTTTCAAAGAGTTCATTTTTCAACATCACCAAAATATTATTAATGGGATTATTATCATATTTATTTATCAATTATCATTTCTAAAACTAACCCTTAAATATGGTTATGAAAAATGAAATGTGTTATAATCATATATATGGTAGGTCATACGTATCCATGAGTAATGTATCAATTTTTAAATGATAAATTTGGAAAGAAGCTAAAGTAATAATTATATCTCTATAATGATAACAATGTAATAAATTCCATATTATTTCTTTGAATATAATGTTTTCCCACCTATGTTAAATACCCTAAGAGGGGGTTGAATCAGGTTATGAGAGATTAAAAGAATTTACCCAAATTTCTTGATTTTTATTGTTGAACAAATTGTTCTTATCCCCCTTTAAAAAAGAAATATATGACAATAAATGAAATCATAAAGGGGACACAAAGATTTTAATTTGTTTACCAACACTATGCTACATCCATGGATCATAAAAGTGCAGTGTTATTATGTACCAAATCCATTAAATCACGCTCCATCTACAACGTTCATAGTGTACTCACTATCCCTTCTAGTTTTGATCAATTCACAATTTGAAAGATAATTTATCTATATATAAAATAAATTCACTAC
Source organism: Viscum album (assembly GCA_963277665.1). Classification (NCBI taxonomy): domain Eukaryota; kingdom Viridiplantae; phylum Streptophyta; class Magnoliopsida; order Santalales; family Viscaceae; genus Viscum; species Viscum album. The sequence goes on along the minus strand of OY728126.1, from coordinate 356,549,911 downwards.
TCCTCTATATAATCATACGATAATCAATATTTATTTGATTCAAACTTGTGTGATTCTTGATTTTATACTTTGATAAATAAGATTACTACCTCAATTGTGGTATAATTCGCTGAAAGACTACTCAAAGAGAGCCTACAATATTACATCTTTAACAATATCCTAGATTATAACCCATTCATGATATCATGTTGAATAACCCATTTAACACATTTCGTGAGATCCTGGCATGTAATCCTTCTATGAGATACTATTATGACACCATTCTATGGAATGAATTAGATCACGTTGTCTAACCCTTTAGTGCTTTTCCTGAAATTCGGGAAAGAGACCAGCTTCCACAAAAACAAGGTAAGAAAACCTTTTTTAGGAGATCTGGGAATGAGACCATTTTGCATAAAATCTAGTCTTGAAACACGTTTTAGGAAAATTCGAGTGTGATACCCTTTTCCATGGTACATTTTTCATATTATGGGAAACACTTAAGTGATGCCAATCATGCTTACTCTTAGGATATCCCTCAATGAATCTCCATCGTGAAATTTCAATACATAAATCCAGATATTATTTTTCCTCAGATTAATTGATTAAGCATGATCTAATAATATTTTTTGGTTTGGTTAAGGGGTATTTATATACATAAATCCACCTCCTCAAAAATATAAATCCCTGTTATCCATTCATTACACTACCTCACCAATCAGAATCAAACACTTCACATGATTAAAAAATGTGATCACTTATCGCATGTCAAAAGTCCTTTCATGAGATCATCTAAATTTTTGTTAACTATGTAGAATGATCCCATCATAATATCCCATAAAAATCATGTGTTCAGTGAAATTTTCTTCCATCGCTATGTGAGATATCTTCATGATATTACTTGATAAGTATGCCTTTTCATCAAGGAAAACTTGATAACTCTGTATGCTATCCTTTTAGACATTCATGCTCTTCTTGATATGTTCAAACTCTCATGTACTATAAGATCATCCTTTACACAGTTTCATGTTTTCCAGAAATTAAAAAAAATGACATCCAAAGATTCTAAAGTATTTTATAGATGGTTTCTTCCAAAACCATATATCATAACTAGTGTTTTCATCCTTTAGAAAAAAATAGATCGTTATTGGACATGCGGACCAATGTTTAGACTGATTCATTACATAATATTTTTGTTATGTCCTTCTCAATAATAAATGTTCCATTCATGTTGTTTATGATCTGTTTTCTTCTCTCAACCACTTAATTTTTTTGAGAAATTATCACTACGAAAACATGAATACCAATCTCATATTTCTTATTATAAACATCCATGTGGATGATTGGATGTACAATTATTAGTATGAATCATCATAAACATTTATCCATACATCCTTTTAGATTTCCTCTAATGTTGATTAATGCAACATAACATGTTGGATTATTGAGTATTGAAATTTTTTCATGGAATATGACCAAAATAATCAATTAATATAAATTTTTTTTTACATTAGTACATCTTGGTGTAATGGATCCAAAAACATTTTTATACAAAAATTCAAGAACAGAAGTTGACTATTGTTCTTTTTCCTTGTATGTGATTATGATAATAATCCTTTTTTACCATTAATCATATGAGTGATTACGATCAGCAGATAGCTCTATCATGTGATAGAAAATTTCACTCGTATAAAAGAATAGAAATTTCTCACTTCCATTAGATCAGAAATTCTCCACTAGCATGAGATCAGACATTTTTTTCTTCTGTGGGATTAGGCATTTCACTATTTCATGAGATCAAATATTTATCCTAACTCTTCATTCAATGTTAAATAGATATCCATTTTCAATAACATCAATCATCTTCAAAAACAAAATAAACCCAAAATCATGACGATATTTTAGTTTTTCCAATAATATTCACTGTTGAGTTTGTCGAAAACAAATATAATCATCATTAATCAACTTGTTTACAAATCGTGTGCATGAAAAACTATTTCAATTACACAACCCATTATAGTGATCAATTAATAACACATAATAAGAGTCTGCAAGATTCATACTTGATGTTAGAAAAAATATTACATTGTGAATTTCATTAATGAATCATGTCATTCTTATACTTACCTTTGGAAACCTTATTGATAACAAGAGGTAGAATAAGCTAATTCTTTGGGATCTCTTGGTAAACTGAACTTATCATATGATTTCATCATGATATCCTTTTAATGATTATTCCTCATTGATAGTGAATGTTTACCATTTTTAGATTTAAAACCCCCTACTTCACAACACCCTCTATCAACTTATCCCCTATCTTGATTATGAATATTTCTCACAAAACCTCTTAGCCCTAATTTCTTCCCCTTTTTCAATCAACTCAAAGGTCACACACTTTTGTTTTGTTACACGGTAATGAACACATATCATCCCATTTATGGAAAAAGACATCATACCTCAGGGTGGTGGGGTTCCACTTCCCCACTTTTTCAAGTGGGGGGAGTCAACTGAAATCTATGATCCAATCGATTCTACTCCGAAGCATCAATGGGTAAGGGCTTCATCCGAATTTTGGAATCCTATATTTTTTAGGCATACACTCAAACATCAAAACCCCATTCTACACTATATCCCTGATAAAATGGTACATGAAATAAATGTGATTCATCAGAGAATGATGGACTAGATTTCTCATAATATTTATAATACACGAATTTTCCAAATTAATTCCAATTGGATACATCACTACAACCATTATATCATCAGGATAATCCTTTATTCCATGATAACAATATGTATTCTTTTGTAGAAGAAATATATTCATCCTATGTAGTTAAAAATGGAATGAAATCCAATTTTTTTCCAAGAAAACATATAAAAAGTATACCGAGATAGAACACACCACTAGAAATTGATTTTCAATTAACTAATGTTCTGGACTAATTTCCTGTTGTATATCACAATAACTCATGTTGTGATTTTTCATTGTATAGTAAAATGAAAACCACAATCCTGTAATATACCAATGTATTCTATTCTCTACAATAAAGTTTGTTAAATTGGTATAAAATTGTTAACATGATTCTTGTAATGTTGAAAAAATAATATCATGTCTTGTCCCTATCAGGTAAAATAGACAGCCAAGGATTTTCCTATATTTTTTAACATTAACAGTTTTTCCATAATCATATCATGATTATTTCATATAGGTGACCACCATAGTCATAATCTCATTAGGGTTATCCATTAATAATTATTTATGAACTTCAATGGAATATTTGTATTGATAAATAAATGTGTTATTCTTTATTTATGTCACCAATAATATAATGAAAAATGTAATTTCACTAATCATTGATATTTAAAACTCAAATTGCATGAATTATGTGAAATTATTATGATTCACATCATTTAATACACAAAATATTATGTCATAAATATACACCAACACCTTCACCCTTTTATAACTCTCATTGTTGACATATAAATTATAATCAACTCCACCGCGTTGAAAACCAAGCATGTCCAAAAATCAATAAATCATTGAATACCACCCTCTAATTACTTGCATCAACCCATATAGTGACTTATTTGGTCAAATAAATACGTTCTCATATTCATGAATGATAAAAATGTCTAAATTCTCAATATAAACCTGTTCTTACAAATCACCATTTTTAAATGCTTACTTAGTATCGATCTGGAAAACATTGAACATTCTATGAATTGATATGGAAAAGAATAATATGAAAGTCCTTATCCTTACAAGATGTTAAAATGTTTCAAAATATATATACCATATATCTAGGAAGCCCCTTTAAAGACTAGTCATGATTTTTTTGGAATTACTACACCATATTCATTCATCTTGTTGCGAAAAAACCCATTTAGTTCTGAAGAAATTATTATCTATTGGTCTTGATACAATCTATCACGCATGATTCATCAGAATTTAGTCAAACACTATATTCGTAGAATGAAGCAATTTTTTATCTCCATATTCAACCATAAAACAATTAGGCTCTACCTGAGATAGTAATTATAACTATTGTGAAGACTTCATTCTCTGTTTTTGAATGTGTGACTCCTGATCACCAATTATATTATCTCTTTCAATTTCAGCTCGACTCTCCATAATCCATGAAGATAAAGAATTTATAAACTTCTTTTCATCATCAACAACTTCTTCAGAAATAATATTCTAAACTTTTACTCCCCCCATAGTTACTTTCCTCTTAATCAAAATCATCAGGAAACGGTTAACTATGTTGTCTAGGATTCAATTAATTATTAACAATAGTGACAAAATTTATTTTAACTAGTTTTCCAAGCATGTTGTGGAAAATTTGGTTTTCTTTAATATTTCCTAAAAAACTAAGTAATATCCCCCCAACTCAATGAGAATAAAATTTCATGTGCCTCTATATATTGAGAATAAAAAAATTACATCAAAATATTATAATTTATTTCAATGTTGGATTAATAACATACCACATATCATATGGTGTCTTTTCTTCCATCGGATACAATAGAGGTTATTGGGATATGTAGACCGATGTTAAGACTACATCAATACTGAATTAATCTATTATGTTCTTGTCAATAAGTACTGTTCTGGCCATGTTGATTATTATTCCATTTATCCTACCAAACACTCCATTTTTTTCAAGATATCATTGTCAAAACATGAAGCCTTATCTCATTTCTATCGAGATAATCAAACAACTTTATATTTGTGAATTCAGTAACTTTTTCAATAAAAAAAACATTGGAATCGTCATTCCAATAATCCTTCCAAATTCCCTACGATATTTTTTTATGAAACTGAACATGCTTGATATGTTAGAAGAGAAAAATACCAATGAAACCCTTCCAAAAACCGCAATGAAAAGAACATAATAGCAGTCAAATATATGGATTGTAGTGATATGGTTCCATACACATCTTCATGTATCAATTCAATTATTTAGATTAACTTGTGTTATTTCACATTATATGTCAGTATAATAATTTTCCCTTATTGGAAATAATCACATGTGTGATTATGATCTTGTGATAGAACATTTCTGAGATCAAAAATTTCTCACATGTGAAAAATTATAAATTTCTTGCTAGTATGAGATAAAAACATTCACACTTTCTTGAGTTCAGTCATTTAACTCTTCCTTGAGATCATAAATTTCAGTCTTGTGTCAGATAAAAAACTCATGCGAACTATTAATTCCTTCTTTGATATATAAGCTTTGTAAACAACCTCAAACATTATAAACAGACATAATATAAGCAAAAGAAACACCATCATTTATTTTTATTCAATAGTATCCACCTTTGGGAATGTTAACAACATAAATAATCATCATGAATAAAATGGTTCACAACTAATGTGTATGTGTAACCATTTTCATTCTATGTCCCCATATATTAGTCAAGGAATTCATTAAAACGATCTCTAATCTAAAAGGACACAAACTCGTTGTGAGAAACAATAGTACCATGTGATGTTCACCAGTGAATCACTTCTATTCAGATATACTTCTAGAAACTGTCTCAATACCAAAATATAAAATAATCTATTATATTAAGATCTCATTTTACCATTCACTTATCTTCTTCTTATATCACAAAATCCTTTTCATGATTCTTCCTTATTGATAGACCAGTTTTATCATTGTCAGATTTCAATCTCCCCATACTTTAGACCTCCCCTTATCAAATTCTACCCCTTACATGATTAAGTCATTCTCTCTCCCCCATTTAGCCAGAACATATCCCCTATATTCAACGAACCTAAAGGTCACTGTAATGTGGTTTCTAATTTGGTAAACAGTGTATATCATTACATTTAACGAATAACACATCATTACACATGAATAGGGGATTCCTCGTCCATGATACTTCATTTTTGAGGAGCTGAATGACTCTAAGAGATGGTAGATTCCTCCCAAATTCATCTTTTGATAAGTCCTTCATCATAATGTCTGCAACCTGTATTTTTGAAGGCTGATACATTAACTTCAAAATCTCATTATCCACCTTATACTTGATAAAATGGTACTTGATTTCAATGTTTTTTGTCCAATAATTAAGCGATAGATTTTTGATAATATAATTTTAAATTGAATTAATACAATGGGTTCCAATCATAGACATAACATGAACTCCCAGATCATCACGATGAGGCTATATCCATAATAACTATGTGTATGCTTGAGTAGCGGTAATATATTCTACATCTACGATGATAAATGAAATTAAATACACTTTTTCATAGCTAATAAATACATAATACACGAATATAGAATGAACCACTTGATGTTGATTTTCTATCGTCTTCTGATTAGGCCAAATATACATTAGTATAGACCAATAACTCATATTAAGATTTTTCATTATATAGTAAATTGAAATCCACCATTCCATTGTTTAAAAAATTATTATTTTCATTGAAAGCATGTGAGTTTAATTTTTTTACATTGATTAAATGCTACTTGGATTTTTTAGAAAATAATATCAATTCGTGTCACTTTTAGGTATAAAAAACTGCCAATGATATACCTGTGACATTAACCGATGTTTCTCGAACATATCGATATATTTTAATTTTTGTATCCACTAGAGTCATCATATTCTTGGAATTATTTTTTCCAAAACATCTACAAACCATCCTGGAATATTTTTATTGAGAAATAAATCTGTCATTCCATCCATGTGTCACCTTCAAAACATGGAAAAAAGATAGTTCCCTGATCATTGTCATTTCAAATTCACATTTTAGGAATTTTGTGAATTTTGTTTCACTACAAATCATCCATTCCACAAATTTTAATGTCATTTTCATACACCATCATCATCATACTTTTATTACTATCATTTTAGACATAGATATTGTAATTAACTCTATCACACTGAAAACCGAGCTTCATTAAAAACTTATCTATCCTTGAATACTATATCCTTCAAGATATATTATACCCATATAGTGAATTATAAATATTAAAAAATCTATTATCATCTTCATGAATGATAAAAACATTTAAATTATCAATAAAAACATCTTCTTCCAAAATAACATTCTGAAATGCTGACTTGAAATCCATCTGGGAAACATTTCACATTCTTTGCACTTCTAAGGGCATGAATAATATAAAATTTTATAGCCTTGTTAAAAATAATTTTATTCTTCAACAATGATATACTCTATTTGGTATCTTCTTCTTTACAATATTCATTGTTTTTTGAATCACTATATCATATTTATTCATCTTGTTATGAAAGCACCATTTATTCCCTTTTCCATTTTTATCTATTGGACTCAAAAAATATCCCATCTCTTATTCATCTCAAGTTAGTCACACTCTTCATTCATAGAATAAAACCAATTTTCAAATCTAGATTCTTCTATAAAACATTTAGGATCTACCTAATATAGGAATAATGTTTATTTTTAATGACTTCATTCTCGGTGTTTCAATTGTTTCTTCCTGATCACCAATGATATTTTTCCTGTAAATTTTTTTATCAACACTTCAGATTCCGTGAAGATGTAGATTTGACTTCCACCAACAGATCATCAGTATCTTCGTTTGAATCAATATTTTCCACTTATACTCACAGTAATTTTCTAATAACCTCATTTTAGTCATTAGAAAATTTCTCATTGTTTTTATGAGGATTCTATTCATTACCTACAACAGTGACATCATTATATTCAACTAATTTCCCTATCCTCTTTTTAAGGAATTTGTATTCCTTATGTTATGATGAATATGCAAGGAATGTCCCCTCATCTCTATGAGATTCAATTTTCCTGTGAATATTCTAATTGATAATAAAAAACATACATCAAATTATTTCAATGTATTTCAATGTTTGATTATTTCTGTACCATATCTCATATGTAGCCTATTTTATATTCATACACCACATGTATTTGTTATTTATGTATAATGATATTAAAACTACTTCTTTAGTGAATGTATCTATTACATCTTCTTCTATAATAATTATTTTGGGCAGGCTATTTAAAATCAAATTTCTAATCTCCAACACTCCATTATGTTGAGGAGTTCTCATTACTGAAAATCCATGCCATATCATATATATCTTCATATAATATTCCACATGGCTATATATTAATAGTGTACCATTATCAGTATGAAACATCATAGTATTTTCTCCCACCATTTTTTTATATTCCCTCTAATATTGTTTTATGAAACAGAGCACGTTTGATTTTCATCCAATTAACAATTACCATGAATCCTACTGAAATATTCAATGTAAATAACTTAATACCTTTTCCAATAAATAGATCATGGTGAGACTATTCCACCCACATCTGTATGAACCAATTCAAGAAATTATGTTGACATTTTTGATTTCTCCATTTATATAGTTATGATAATATTCCATTATTTACCAGAATCTCATGTGTGATTATGATCACATGATAGCTTGGGGATATTTCATGCTATATCACATTTGACCAAATATTTTATAGATTGTTGATATAGATGGAATATCCATTTATACAATAAAATTCATTCATCCTCACATGTTAAAAAGCACAATATTATTTCTCCACTCAAAATTTATATATTCCTCTACATTGTTATTCCCTATAGAACAACTACATTGTCCCTTTTCATGATGGTACACATATTGATAGAAAACGATAATGAATTTTAAGAGTCACATAGTTGTCTTTCTCTATGAATGTTTCGATTGAGACCTTCAACAATGAAAAAATCCAAATGTCTCATTTATTTTCCCCCAAATATTTCTTTTCCAAATCCTATAATATTTAGTCATTGATCATTTAGAATTTTACAACTCCTTCATTTTCATTTTTGATTCCTCTAAACAGATTTTTATTTCTCGTAATATGGGATTTGTATCCTCTATTAATGATCCATACATCATATTGACATTATTCATTGATAGAATTAACTATAACCACCACATGTTAATATCTTCTCTTTTTGATATATATATTTGACTCCATACATGTTATGGAATGACAATATTTATATTCATCAAATTATTATACAATAACATCATCAAGAATTTATAGAAATCTATTTTGTGTTTTATTCTCATTTGATAATTCATTGGGCTCTTGATAACAACCAAATTATGTCTAAATCAACAAATTCCTATGCATTGTTGAAAAGAAATATATGTAAATGTGACTAAATCCTCTGCAATATAAACAATGACCATAAAAAACACTCTAAAAATATTGATGTTTTTATGGACCCCTTTTTTGTTCTTTTTTTTATTGTACCATTTTTCTGTGGAATGAAATTTCTGAGAATTTTATATATTTCGACAACAATAACACAAAATATGAGTTTTATTCCTCCACATTTTATTTGACAAGTTATTCCATGGGTTCTATTATTCTTATGATTCAAATTTGTCTAAAAATCACTTTTCAACCACATGGTCATCTCTTAAGGCCTGACCTCAATAACCACATATTTTATCCCTTAAGATAAATCCGCATACCAGCCTTATCATTTAAATTCAAATTTTTATTTTGTTTTCGTGGGCCTATGTTCTCCACTTCATTCATTTTTTTCATGAATAATCTTCTATCCATTTTTTATACTGGGTGTTAAGAGTTTTTCTTGAATAATATAATTTCTTCAAAGGCTGATGAAATCATATTCAATATCAATAATACATTTCCATTGATATTTCACTATGTTATTCCAAATATTTACCACCACTTTCTATTCCTAGGCCCTAATCATTTACTCACCATCTATTTTAGAGTATCTATAATTGGAAATTTAAAAGTTTCAATTTATTTCAAATGCTCAGACATCTATTAATCATACTTCTATATATAGTGTTTTTCATCATGAACAACTCATTTTGGATTTCATTATTTTAGTTCTCCATACATCCATCTCCTCAAGAGAAGCTCTTATTTCATCCTAGAGATTAACTATTACATCGACATCTTATTCATCATTGTCTCTTTCTTCCATTTTGTGGGATCTACCTATAACCACTGCCATATCATTTTCTCCCCGATCTTTTATGTTCTTCATCCCTTCAAACTTGATTATCTTAAACAATCATCTTCCTATGAATGAAGTTTCTTCCTATTGAATTAATTTCTCTTAAATTATAACCTTACACATAATCTGAATAATTCTTCATTGTAATTCCTTATTCATCATCACCAACATCACAAAACATATTAGGGAACCTCACTACAATATTTCCAACCATTAAACATCAAAATAATGAAATTGGGTGATTCCCATTAAAATCTACTTTTAATATTTATTGATTTTTGAAAAAAAAAATTGAGATCACCTCATTTGTCTCTTTTTCGTCCTGACAATCTTCATTGTCGGGCACCTCCATTTCCTTGAATTCCACTTTTTTAGAATTCCAATTTTCCACAGAAACAATATCATCACTTATCATCTCATTTTAAAAATTATTACTATATAATCGTTCCAATGTCATCTTGTTTGGGTCTTTATCTTCTAATAATGAAAATTTCAGATTAAACTGAGGTGGAAGTCTTCTTAAGAAATACTAAACAATCATTACATCTTAAATTATTTCTTTAATACAACATATGTCCTCTAGAACTACATTCAAAAAGTCAAATAATACATCAAAATAATAATTAAGGTACATTAAAAGATCCCCATACATTTTCTATAGAGACTAAATATTTTCTTTTATGACTTTTGAGTCACCCTTATAAATATGTAGCAACTTTTACTTCGTTATGTGAATTTTTTTACATGTCAAAACCATCGTATAGATTTAATTGTATAGGGTTCCCCCTAATGAATTGAATCATTTGGTTCCAAAATCAAATTCACTTTGTTTAGTTTCTTATAGATCACCACCATAGGCACTAAATGAAATACCTTGAATTAATAATATAAATACATTAATTTCATAAGACAGGTAGTGTTTCCTCTGACTACTCAATTATTGAAAATTGTTTCCATCAAAGATCAGAATCCATTTATGTTTTATAACCTCCATTAAAATCACTTATAGAGAAATACTTATATCAAAATACGTCATTGATTCCAATTGTTAGCCCAAATAAGTTAAATAACTAGAGAGGTGGTGAATCAGGGTTAGAAATTTTATAACTACTTCCCCTTTTCATCTTCTTTTACTGTTAAAAAACTGATCTTATATCCCTTTACCATGGAAATGATTGACTATAAATGAAACCATACACAATGAATAACACTTTTAACTGGTTCAACCTCTCTTTGTTACATCCAATGAGAATAAAAAATAAATGTTCCTATCTACCAAATACAATAATGTGAACATGTATTATAATTATCAAAGTGGTCTCACTTTTCCTCCTTGTTTACAACCATTCAAAATTTGAAAGATCCCCACTCTCTCTTGATGTAATGAATGGTTCTTCTAGTACACACATCTATGAAATAATTCTAAGGTGATTCTCACATTAATATCTCTTTATACTCTTTTTTCATCAAAAATACTACCACTACCTTTGCCTATTAAAATCTCTTTCGCAAGATCATAGAGTGTAATCCTACAATATGATCCTGGATCCTAACAAAATTTTTAATTTCATAAGATCCTATCATGTAACTCTTGCATGAAATATTGGTTCAATAACCTCTCATGAGTTTTATGATATATTTCCATGTATCCCATTCTCACATTGCATGTGATCCAAGAACGAGACCCTTTAACTGGAGATCTGGTCATGAAACCCATTTGTTAGAGATTGGGGAAGAAAACCCCTTTGCATGATATACAGTTGAAGCCCCTTTTAAACAAGATATAAGAATTATAATATATTGGAATTAATTTTTCTAGATCATGCACAACACTTACCCAGTTTCCAACATGTATACTCTTTTACGAGACCTATCCACAAAAACTCCTTTTTGAGATTTCTCTACAAAAATCCTTTGTGATATCTCTTCGCGATAATCATTCTAGGGGATTTCATTTGAAAAATAAATTAAAAAAACATAATAATATTTTGAGGATGGTTTAGGAGGTATTTGTTTGCATGAATCAGCAACTACAACACTGAAAATCATTATTATCCATCCATTCCACCAAATCATTAATCAGAATCACACACTTTGCATGATCTTCTGCTGAATTTCAATGGAGATTTCAGAGAACAAATAAATTTACATTGAGTGTGTCACTTGTCCCATAATGATAACCCTTGATGATCATGTGGTCAGTGACATTTCCTTACCATGATTTATAAGATATCTCTGGGAGAACCATTGACATGGATTCATTGTCATCATGTTTTTTACGAGATATCTCTAGGTGACCCATTATGACATTCATTCTCCCCATGATCATTTCAAAATATCTATCTATACTATATCACACATATCATGATTTGAAGATATCAATAATTTTTCACTCCCATAAGATCTAGAATTTTCTCTTCTTTGATATCAGTTATTTAACTATTCCGTGTGATTATTCATTTTTCTCTTCCACAACATTAAGAATTTGTCTATTCTTTGAGATCATTAATTTCTCTATTTCATGAGATTAGTCATTATTTACTTCAACATGATTAGAAAATTCATGATTCCATGTGATCTGACATTTGGTACTTGCGTGAGATAATATTTATGCTCTCCCATGGGATAGATAATTTCACTCATGCATGCGATCTAACATTCAAGATAACACTTTACTAATTATTTTATATTTATATTTATTCAACAGCATCAAAAAAATTCAACAACCATGATAAAACCAAATTCACCTCCATTATATAATATTTTGGACATATATATATATATCATCCATGTGTAGTGGTTATGGAAAATAGTCATGTCTCATCATGGAGGCGGTGTTCCACATATGCACAAATGATGTTATCATTGTTAAGTGTAATAAGAAAAATTATATATTATATTTTAATAATTATTAATATTTCAAATATATATTTTTTCATTATTATAACATATATTAATTAATATTAACCATAATAACATCCATTTCATGATTTATAGAAAAATGAATCAAATCGCTTTACAAGCGTATAATCTACCATACACATGAGTGACGTTATAATTTCCATAAAAAATTGAAAATTAACAAGTTATATAATATATCACAAGTCCATAAGTATATATATATGTTTTAAATTTCATATATATTGTTTGAATCCATCATTGGAATAATTAATGAGAAGAGATGATCCAAAATAGATGACATCATTTCACGAGCTGGTACTCTACAATACACAAAAATGATGACTTTGTTTCCCATTTGATTGAAGAGGATATGGATTTATGTTATTTTGATAACATAATGAACTCTAATTTTATAGGATATATTTGAGATTTTTTATAACTATAATTGTATAATATTTTTTGGAGGTGAAAGATGAAAAAAGGTTCTTGGTTAAGAACAACACTTCTTTTTTAAAAAATAATACTTACGAAAGCACAAACATATTTTTAGAAATTATTTTTGATAAATATATGGGATCTAATCCATGGGTTGAAAAGGGAATCCATAATTTTTTATGTAATTTTCAAAAAAAAAAGATGAGAAAGGTGTGGAGGTATTTTTGAAGTTATTTTCAAATAAGGTATTTTCATAAGGGTTGGTGGATGAGAAAGCCGGGAAGGCAATGAAAATACTCCACACAACGCTTACCCAATTTCCCTTGATGAAAATTTGATCAATGCATCCTTCGATTTTAATGTTAAAGATGAGACATCACGATGCAAGACTAATGGTTCCAAGGGTCATTGTAATCATGCCTGGAAAGATCAGCGCGTTCCTTAATTCTAATTGTCGGTTGATAGGGCCTTTGGAAAGCGAGGAACTCGGCCAGATACGAGGGGTCCCTATCCACAGGTAGTTCCATTATTTTGAGAATTATGTTCCTTTTTTTGATATGGTGAATCTCATTGGGAACTGGTGGGAGCCCCCTTTGCTACGAAATCTGTACTCCAGCCTGCCCGTGGCCATGCCTGCGGAGCCCATGAAGCAGTGACATTGGGTTTGTTGGCATCCCCCAGCAAGCAGCATGAAATTAAACACTAATGGATCCTGTGTTTTCACTGTTATTCATGTAGGATGGGTGGTGCGGGACACCATGGAGAGTGTACACTTGGCCTTCACTATAGGTAATGGGAGTGGCACTACGGTTTAGGAGGTGGTGAATGCAGCTCTTACTGGCCTTGGGCTTTGTAACTAGAAGAACCTTATTCTGACTCAACTAGTAACTGACTCTATAATTATCCATGATTCCCTCCACAGTAGAGGTTTCCCTTGGTCCATTGATTACCTCATGTGGACATGTAAGTCCCTCCTCTCTAAGATCATTCAGATCACTCACACATGGAGCGAAGGCAATAAGGTTGCAGACTACCTCACTTCTCTGGAAGTTCATGGGTCCGGTGGAACTTGTCTCCCTAACATTACATTCCTTACTCTAGAGGGAGTAAATTTGATCTGACAGGATTCCCTTGGCCTTCACGATTTTAGTCCTCCCTTGGTGGGGCATGTTTTGTTTGTTGGTCATGTGGTTTCATCGTTTCCTCATCTGTCTTGGACTTTTCATTGAATAAAATTAATGATGGTGATGATGAAGAAGATAAGATAGTGGCTAGCCTTTAATAATTATGGTAAGTAGAAAAGTCAAAACAATTAAGTATAAACAGTGTACCCACGTTTTTAAAATTAAAAAATGCTCTAAAATGGACCAATAGAATGACCTAATCTACTTAATGTCCCTATATTGACAGAAATTTTATTTTATAAAACATTTTAGTTTATTTTATCCTTTAGCTATTTATTTTGACACATGTTAAATCCATTTATTACAATGTTCAAAATATTTAATATTTAAGTAATTCACTCTTAATTATAATGAATAATTAATTTGTCCATATTATATAATATAAATTATTATGGAAAAATGAAAATGTGATGAAAAACGGGTTTTCAAGAAGTGTATTTTTCACGTTAAAGATTTATTTACAATAACTATATGACAAACAATAAATATATTATAAATATCAACTAATATATATTTATTTATAATATGTACATATAAATTGAAACATTACTCTTTAGCTATTATTTTAATTAATTAATATTGAAAAACATTTTCCCATTTAAAACATAGTTAAGAAACATCTTTTTTTTTAAATCAAGATTACGATTAGACTGAACAAAAACATAAATAAAGTTAAGGTGTAATTATATGGATTTAATATAAAAAAATATTTAATTTTCATTAAATATTATGAAGTACATAATGGGACTTTTAAATTACATAAATTATTGAAAACACTCGATAATTATACTAAAATTTGTATCTATTACTCTTCATAGAAAAATTGTTATTTTAAAAAAAAACCCCTAAGAAAATTTTGAAATTATTATTTGAAAATTATTTTAAATTTTCAAATATATTTGTTAAATTTTATTAAAATTAATTTTAATATTTCAATATAAAATTTTATAAAAATCATTTTTATGAAAACCCATTTTTGATGTACAAAATTACATTTCATAAAATTGATTCATTATTGACAAAACATTTATAAAAATTATTTATTATGAAATTTTTATATAAATAATATCTTATATAATACTATTCATACATTCAAATTTAATAGCTATATTATAACATTTATACTTTTTTTGTGTCGTTTAATGTTATTATTGTGTGTTGAACACGCTATCAAACATCATTTTTACTTATAAATCATAGGGTATTAAATCATAAAAAATTAATTAAATTGCTAACATGAATTATGAGATTTTCCTCATTAATAATAGGTTATATATTTTTAAATTCATTTTTTGTATACCAACAACTTAAAATGGTTCAATAAATCATTCTCTTGATAAGAGACAAAAGGAAGTATGTAGGTTTTCTGGAATGACACATTACTAGGTTTCTTAATAGTATAATATAGGCAGGATATGAATATTTAAACAATAAAGAATATAATTATTTCGAATCAATTATTGAGATTCATATAGATTACTAATCTCAAGAATGGGAATGACCAATAAAATATTAAGGACCTCCAAACCATAAACCCATTATAAGTTAAAATAATATTTTATTAATCCGAAATGAACATTATATGATAACATTTTTATTTTATAGATATTTTTATTATTTTTAAGTAATTAAATTACCTTCAAGAATAAAATTTTAAGTAAATATACATACTTTCCTTTTATAATTACATCATTTAATCAATATCAACCACACTCGAATCCTTTCTCCAACGATGAGTATTAGAGATAAAGTTTTCATGAAAGAAGCATTAAAATAAACCTATAAAAGTTCAAATAATTCCAAAAAGGATAAATTTATTCAAATCATATCCTTATACACTAAGCAAAACAAAAATTATTATAATAATGTATTTGTTTCCCAAAATAACATGTATACTCTTCTGAAACCACATTAATAACCTAATCACCAAACCATTTTTTAATTCCCATGGTTATCTATATGATAAAAAATTTCATATAGAAATAAAATCTATCATTATATTTCAAAGAATTTAATTAAAAATAATTATTTCATACTGACCACGAATTATATAGAATAGTGGTAGGAATTTCACCCTTATCACCCCTAGGTTGGGGGTTGAATGCCCACATCATTTCTGGTTTTTATCTGTTTATTTTCATTAAGCTATTATTTTTCATACAATTTCATCCTTATAATGTTCATAATTTTTTTTGAACCTACATTAAAATAAATGTGACAATTAAATATTATATAAACATTAATATTTACAATAACCTCAAAACTCATGTCTGAAATGAACAATATTGGAATGAATGAAGTTAAAAAAATAATACATCTATATAAACACACACAAAACATATCCCAATACCTTTTTTGTATCATTGAGTTATCATCACATAAAACCTAAATAGTGGTGTTTAAAAATTCATCTTTTGATTAAGCATTAAAAAATATTAAGCTATCTTTACCTGTCACCACTTCACAAGATGGCCAAAAATCAAATATAGTATTTAAAAATGATTTTCCCATACATTTATATATCAAATAATAGTTATTTCCCACTATAGTAAGTAAATTCATACACACATTATGGTAATTTACCAGCTCATTAAAGCTAAAAATTATCATTTTTAACTACATATACTTTTTCTATTTCATTTATTGTTTTGGATACATTTTATTATATTCATGAACCATTAGACCAATCTTACCATGCTGATAACAGCTTCCAAATACTAACAGACATTCACCAAAATGTATTTTACCAAACATATAAAATGTTTTTGTCATTACAGAAAATTTCTTAGTTGGATTATTATTTATTTCCTTATATCATGACTAATTATTACATTTGTATTATCGTGGAACATAAGTTTAGAAAAAATCCAACTCCAAATTCTCAAAAAAATGAATGTAACTATCATAGCCTAAAAATTTTCATGTGGTTTATTCTTTTCATAAATTCAATTTCAATTCGAAATATCACCTATTAATTTCACTATCTTTTTCTAGAATAAAATATGGCACGTAACAAGTCAATATTGTGATTTTTTTCTCTTATCTAGCCACTGAATCATTATCATTTTACATAAATTATAATAATTTTTTTCTCTATAATACACTAAATAACGATATGTAAAATGTCATCAATGAGGAAATTCAATAACGTTTTTAATTCCAAGGAAACAAGATCATTTACCCCTATTCTATTCTTAAATGAATACCACCATTGTCCATAATCACCTTCAAAATAATAAATTTATAGGGTTGCCTTTTGATGTTCCGAACATTCCAAAACACCATATATAACATCCATGGATTTGATCCATCCATCCGTAAATAAAGGTTTATATGATCAATTGAATAATGGGGAATGATGTTTCATGAATTGATATATTATATTCATGCTTTTGTGTGGTAGATCCTTACAGTATCTATAATGGGTAACACCCCCGATATTTATCCCATTTCAATATATCTATCATAGAAACTAACAACCGATTTTTTATTCCAACAATCCCAATATGCTGATTTCGATGGATATTTTCCTATTGGTACATTCCAACTATTGAATCCATGTTTGGAAACCATTCTGAACAGACATTTTTTAGATGATGAAACATTGTAATCTTTAAATTCTGTATCATTTATACTTAAGAAAAAAGTAAAATCTTTCAAGGGAATGATATTAAAATTATCTTAACCACTAATGATATATCAACTGACATCTGATACCAATAACAATGACAAAACCATATAAATTACATAATTATTAAATTTATTCCAGTACACAATTTCATTTACATTGAGGCTTTTTTTATGTTTTTAGTTTTATAAAAATTCATCATAAGTCATTCATTAACAGGAAATATTACACAAAGTATATAATTTTTATTAGTATCCATTTTTTCAATAATATAATTTTTTTTAAATAAATCGAGATTTCTCCTCATAGAAAATCAAAACCAATTTCAACATGAATTATTAATTTCAATTTACCTTCAGTAAATCATATAAGAAAAAATTTAAATTGTGGGATGAGCACAAAATGATCAGTAAGGGGCATAAAAAGAAATAAATTCTTTAGTCTAGTGAAAGAACATGAAACCCAATTATTTGGTTTAAAATTATCTCAATATTCATATAGTGAATCAAATAATTTATTTTCACATGAATAATACATTCTTTTTAAACAATTTAAATCGTTAAAATGCTTATCAATAAATTGGAAACCATTTTTTGAAACATAGAGAATCATATTAAAACCCCCCTTTTAAATCAATTTCAATTGAATTACCATATAACCGACATCCCCAATATTTATGCCAAAATGTATTAGATATCTATAATTGGGATGACCCTTCATATAAGATATATCATTCTCACTAATATATCATTACCTATAATGTGGCTTAACACTTTTTAAAATCAATATTGGCTAACATGTGAAATATAAAGGGTCTCAACCCTTCGTATAAGCTATATTTGGATATACATTTATTAATATAATTATAGGGTATTGATCATTTATTAAATATTTTATTCATTCATTTTTTCATCATAAAACCATTTTGAAAACACTTTTATTCCCAAAAACCATTTTCAATATCAAAATAACATTTTCAATTATATTTCAATTTTCATTATAAAAATATCAAAGAAAAGTGAATGGATTTTTCAATATAAGGAATGAACTAAAAATTGAAATTTATGATATAAATCAAATAACATTCATTCCTGTTGAAATTATTTTCGTCTCCATGTACG
This sequence comes from Viscum album, assembly GCA_963277665.1. Classification (NCBI taxonomy): domain Eukaryota; kingdom Viridiplantae; phylum Streptophyta; class Magnoliopsida; order Santalales; family Viscaceae; genus Viscum; species Viscum album. The sequence goes on along the minus strand of OY728126.1, from coordinate 356,530,632 downwards.
ATAAAAGTAATGCCTTAATTTTGTGATTTTTCAAAAATTTATTTATATAACACATAGAAAGATTACATTTGAAAAAAATTTAAATAATGTAAATATATCCTTAAATATTATGTTATAAATAATTTATTTCCATGAAATATCATTCAAAAATTGATTTTAAAAACATGTTCATGTAAGAGAATGATTTTAAAGGAAAACGTTAAAAGTTGTTTTTTTTCAAGTCCCACATCACATGAGAAACACATGGATCCTAAGCCTCGTGATATAATAACACATAATAATTAAATATCATGGGAATATTTAAATTCATCATATAACATGTATATGTGGATTTATATACACCTTATAAAATAAAATTAGTGCATAATATCCAAATATTCCTAAAGAAATGAATATTAAGACGATGCCCCTTACCTTGAGTCTGACATGTCATGTACCAACATTTTCATACAGAATAATATTAATATTTTTATTATTTAAATTATTTAGAATATTTTTCATGTTCTTTATAATATTTTTTAACTTATTACCTTGTTAGGTATAATTATGTAATCTATATGTTTATGTCGGGTGTTTTGATGATATTTGTCTTATATGTACAAAATTACTTCAATTTCTTAAGTACTAGTCTAAGAGATCATTATTTAAAATATTCACTATAAGAATCATGAAATAATTTTTTATATTTATACATCAAATATACTTTTACATACATTTAATGAATGGTGGTTTTGAAAAACAAACTTTTTTACAATCATTGAGATGTTAGTCCATGGGTAAGCATGAGTAAGATTTTAATTATACAATGGTTATTACTGAAAGATGAGAATTAATTTTTCATATTTATAGAATTATTTTCATATCATAAGTACTGTATTATTTTATTAAATTTACTTATAACTATCATCGATGTTTTTTTATTTGAATAGAATTACATCACATTATGGAGGCAGTAGTCCACATGTTCACAAACTCCTTTATCAATTTTTAGTGTAAGAATAAAATTTATATATTATAGTTTATGAATGTTTAATATTTCATGAATATAAATAGGTTTTAATGAACATAAAAATACTAATTAACATTATCTATATTACCATCCATGTAAGGATTTTGCAAAAAAATAATCACATCTCTTCAAGAGGTGGTAGTCTTCCATACACACGACCGACGTTTTCATATCTCCCGCAATATGGAATGTGTAAAGATTATTGTGATATAATAAATATATAAGTGTAAATATGTTTAAATTATTATATATATATATAAATTAAATCCATCATTACTATAATACATTATATGACATGATGGAAGATGAATGACATTGGTTAGTGGGGCTGTAGTTTGTCACACATAAGTATGATGATTTTTTATCCCCTTTATAAACGTGGGTAAGGTTTTAGGTTTTTTAATTAACACTATACAAAAAATTTATATTGGACATAATATATTTATTATAAAATAATAATTTAAACATATTTTATTTATGTGGAATAAGAAATAAAATAAAGATGCCTGGTTAATCACGATAAATATTCTTCAGACAATATCCTTAGTAAGGAACTGAAAGGATATATATAAACGATTTATGAGAAAATAAGGGATATAGGTAATTTTTAGGTAATTAATAAGTTATTTGGGAATATATATTGTATGAATATTGGATTTGATGCTATAAATATGTTAGGAGAGAGGGACGCCTTTTATACGTGGGTGAGTGGCACACATGTACATTTTGGAAAAACATTTTCCCAAATTTATTCTCATTATAAAATGATCCAAAAGGGACCATTTTTTATACTTATCAATTAGAAGGTCAAAATGATTCTCAAAAATATATTTTAGACATGTTTTAGGTCGTTTTAATGCATATCAGTTCTAGATTAATCCCTGATAAATCCATTTTATCCTTATCCATGGTAATTAATATTTAAAGTATTTACTATTAAATATGAAGAAAATATTATTTGACCTTAATAGATGACATAAATTTTTTTTATTACAAATAAGGAATAAATTTAAACAACTTAAACTCATATAAGTGGGAAATAGTTATTTAAAAATGGCTTGCGTTAGGAGAACAATGTTTATCATGAAGTTTATTTTTTAAAAAAATTCAACTTTAAATTCACTATATTAATAATCATACTAGTTTTATTGATATAAATTAATATTTATTTATATATAGTCAATAAATTTCTTTTAAAAATTACTCACTAGGGATAATTTATTTAATTAATATGAAGAAACAATATTTACATTAAAGCTGTTTTCAGATAAATAGTATTTCTAAAGCCAAAAATATGATTATAAAGAAATAGAATATAAATTATATTGAAATATAATTAGTAAGATTAAATATAACTAAATAATATTAAATTTACATTAAATATTTCTAAAAAACATTGTTAATTTAAAACTACATAATTCATTGAAAACAAGTTGTTGTTTTACAAAAATCCAAATTTATTTCTATTCACATAAAAGTCTATATTTTTCAAAAAAAAATACCAAAATATCACCATATTTAATTTTTTTATTATGATTAAAAATAAATATAATTTTATGAAATAATTTTTATGAATGTTTCAATAATTAATTAAAATATTTCCTTATAAAATGAATAAGAATTTTTTTATGAAAAAATATTTTGAATAATTATATTACTTTACTAAAAATAAATAAATTATTAATGATGATATTATCTATAATTTATCTTCTTATTGGATATTTTTATATATATTTTTTATAAAGTATTTAATATTATTGGCACCCACCAGATTAATAGTTCTGTTATAATGGATATATATTTATTGTGTCATTTAAGCCTGATGTTTCATGTCAAATTTTCAATCCAACATTGTTTGATTTTAAAAATTATATTGTTGTTGCATACATAGATTGATAAATTGGTTAAATGGAGAGATGAAAATTATCTTATTTAGATAAAAAGGTTATTTTGATACTTGATGGCTGAAAATAATTTGAAAATGGTTGACTAAGGATGTGACCAAATTTTGGATGGTCATTTTGGATTCTATAATGTGACATGAAAATATAAATTGAAAGGGTATATTCATGATGACAAATAACAATTTTAGTAGGTTATCAGAATTAGTGTTCATAATTATAATATACCTTTTTTACCTATGGATAAAGGAATCAGGGTCATTTTATAGTCATGCATTGACTTTTATAGTTTTCCATTTTCAATAATAGTCTACTACATGCAGTTTTATTTTTATTCAGTCCTATAATCATCATTGTTTTTGAAGGAACTTCATCATGAATTTCCTTTGGGTGATATTCAATTTGATTAATTATTGGTATTTCCTTGTTAAAGAAAATAAAGTGCAACCACCCAAAAAATGTTTTATTGGAAATTTTGAATTTATATTAAATCATGAATTGAGAGTAATGACCTCACATATTATTGGGGATTAATATTTGTGAAAATATTTAAGATAGTCATTAAATTTTGTGGCAATGTTTCAGAATTAAATTTTTATTGTGTAAGTATAGTGGATTGGAAATTTTTGTTTGATTTGAAAAAATATAGTAAGAGCACAAATTTTTGGTTAGTATGGACATTGTGACATGGATGAGTCACAATAGAGATAGGATTACATTTTTTCCATAATGATGTTTCAAAAATGATAATTAGTGTTGTATAATATCAGGGTAGATTATGATTCATATGTCTAATGTGTCCCTTAGTAATTTTTTGGGTTACAAAATATGTTACTTTTATAATTTAAGAATAATACATAGATATAGTATGTTAGTTTGTTCAATTTAATTACCAAATAGAAATCATATGTATGTTAAGGTTTAAGGTGAGAATTTTATCAGATCTTGTCTCTATACAAGTTTTAAATCTTAAAAGAATGTTTATTTTTCAATTACTATATATGTTGAATTTTTTTCATATATTCAAAAAGGAATTATAAAAGTTGGAATATATGAATGTGGTGTCATTTGATTGAGTATGTGGCTGATAGGGTTGAGGTTTTAAGATCAATATGGTGTTTTTATGTCTTGGAGTCAATGTTTTGGAAAAATGCATCCTAGTTTTCAAGGTTTTTTCTAACCATGCTTCTAAACCACGTGGAATAGATTGTTAAAGCACAAGAGTTTGAAAACCATAGATCTAGATAGTGGAAACTATAAATGAGTACTTAATTAATAACTTACATTTCATAATGTTTGTGCATGTTCTCTAACTATATGAATTGTAACAATGGGGGTGTTCTATAGTCTAATAGTGGGGTTTCACAGTTCACGCATGGTGGGTGAAATTTGTTTCAAAGTCATGTGGCTCATTGAAGGATATAAAATTTAAAATAATACCTTTAGAGTATTTATGTGTTATGCCTATTAATTATTAACATTTCCTCCCTTGAATGAGATGGATATCCTCCCCATTATACTTATTCCTCAAAACCCTTCAAGTCGATTTTCATGGTGGTTGTCAGTGCTTTTTTGGGGAATGATATTCCATGTGGTATCCTCCATGAACCATTCACTCACCTCGTTCATAATTTTTAATTTCTATAATACTGTATTCTATTTTTTCTTCATCTAGGGAATGTGGAATTGAATTCTATATATGTGCTTTGTGTCTTCCTATAAATAGGGTGATATAGGAGAGTGTATGTACATTCCCACATAGTTTTTCATTGTGTTATGCATCTACGGTGATTTCTAGAATTAATCAAAGCGTAAAATAAATTACATGTGATGTTTTCTTGATGATGATTCAAATAGACTACTCTCATTTAATGGATGGTTATATGTTAGGAGTTATTAAAGATCATTAAGTTGATGTTCTGTTCGACGAAATATATAGGTGTGTTTTTTAGATTTATATCTTTAAAAAAATTATTATTTGTTTATAAATACATGGGTTTAATAAATATATTATATTATTATTATAAATATTAATTTCTTGTTATTTATATATATGGTAGTACCCAATAATTAATTTCAATACATCAATACACCTTAATTCATGATTTATTATATTGTGTTATAAATTATTCAATTCTAGATGATCATGAATCCAAATTTATTTTTGGGAAATTTTTTACAAAGCAAAAAAACATAAAACAGAAATAAAATGATATTTTTTATAACATATGTTAAAAGATCTAGAAATTAAATTCTTCTAAAAAATAATTATTGGATAACATGTGGATATTGCTAAGAAATGGGTGAGATATAAATCACTTTAAAGGGAATAAAAAAATTATATCATAACATAAGGTAGTACATGCCATCCATGATTTTCATTCAAATTAATTTTACTGGGGTGAGTGTCATAATTAGGATCATAAAGGTAGTAAAGATAACAATATCCTAATGCTGACAAATGAATGTTGATAAAAGAAAAAAACATAACAATATAAACATTATAAAGGAGTTGAAAAACATAAAACATAACATTATATTCTTAGGGACACATCTCCTTCACCATACATGGTATCTCAAGAGTTGAAAACATAACCCAATGAAATTGATAGATATATAATTCTATTCTCACCTGTCAAATTCATATATTGTACAAGAATACATGTTCCACATAATTCATACAAAATAATGTTGTTCACATCAGTTATAACTCCACAATTTTGTATTTTGGGTAATATTCATGGAAATTATATCCTTCAAATATTTTTTAGATATTATTATATTATATCGAACATAAAATACAATAATTACATTGAATATATCATTATTCCTACTACCTTTTGTTAACTTAGATCATAATACATCGAAGTGAGAATATACATTATTTTTATTTCATTCTCCATGATGTGCTCCTAAATCATTCCAAACTTCTAGAATGAATCGGATAACATGGTAAATTTATTGAAATAATGGGTGAGGTAAATATACAATTAATTAAATAAATATTATATAGATGAATAACTTTTCCTTAAAAGTTATAAAAATACATCATAAATGATAATGATCATGAGTGATCAAATAAGAGCCTAAAATAATGAATATAGAATCACAAGATCAATGCATCATAAGAAATGTGGTAGAAACAAGTAAAATTCCATAACGATGATTAAAGGATAACTACATAATCAATATCTCATGTTAGAAAATGTTTCATAATGTCTTCGGTTTAATCCAAAATACCATACATTACACTTAATGAAATTAAATCATTACACAATTCATTGCAGCACAATCTGGTCACACTAATAATAACATTTTTATGATTATCGGTTCCAAAAAACAAATATAAATTTTACATTATAATCATAATAATTACCCACAAAATTAAAATTGGTTACATATTCATTTCTCAATTCTTAATTAATTGCAAATTTCATAATGAACTAATTTCAGAGATAATGATAAGGAATGGACTGCATTATCAAAATACGGTATAATAAGATAAGTATATTTGTAATAGAAACACACACACACAGATATATATATATATATATATATATATATAATTTTGAATAAATACCTTATATCAAACGTTTTATTCATTCAAGAAAATTTCATTATAAGAATACATATAATATTCATGAAAAAATTCACTATTCACCATTAAATGATTTGTTAAAAATATAATAATTTCCCAAATATTAGAGAAAAAAATTTATTTAATAAGAAAATTTTATACTTATATTGTATTACTAAAATAATTTAGTGGTCTTGATGACTGGTAATTGGTTACATGCTTTATAAATTAAAAACATTTCACTGACACTGTGGTAAAGAAGTTAAAAGTTCCTCAATCAGAAAAGGACAAGAAGATTCCATTAAAACCATTTTAAAAAAAAATTCATTCTTACATAGAAACTTTATTTAATAAATTATTTGGTGAATGTTTAAAAATTTAATGAAATGTTTTTAGAAAACAAGGATATGTAAGATAAGCGATTCTCTATGGAAGATGAAAACAATGTAATCTTTTCATAAAATTATTTAAAAATTATTTTATTTTTCAAAGAGATGGAAAATGATACTCTTAACATAAAATTTTATGAATAACCATATTATAATAAAATTTATTAGGTCCAATATTTAATTATCTTACAGCTTCATAGAGATCCTTAAAAATAAACAATCTGGAATAAAGTGTCTATTATGAAATAAACTCTTATATATTTGGTAACATTTGAATTATAAACCCCTTGAATGAAAAAAAACAAATGGAACATTAAATTCAATTTTAATAAATGGAATCATGATATAATTTTCAAGGGGTAAGTAATAACCCACACTAGAAAATTAATTTTTCAATATGGTTTATATATTATATATGTAGATGTGAGATAAGAAACCCCTTACCAAGAGTCAAAAATAATTGTATATATAAATTATCTCTTGTATAATAAAAAATAAATTTTTTCCTTAAGTAATTTTCCAATGATTAATCCCTTATACTTGAACCATTTACATCATTTATTTTGATCCCATATTTAATTACTTATTCAGTTATGTCCAGTGTAGTTGTGTACTAGTATGTACCTTCTGGCCTATTACTTTGTTAGATGCCCTATGTTTTAGGTGTTTTGGGTGTTTTTGGGCCTTGTGTGTCATACCAATGTTGAATCATTTTGAACTAACGGTGACTTACCAATGGTGACTCTTTTTGAACTTACATGACTCACCAATGGTGAATCGTTTGGAACTAACAATGATTAACCAATGTTGGATCATTTTGAATTAACGGTGACTAACCAATAGTGAGTCATTTTGAACTAATGATTACTCACCAATGGTGACTCATTTTAAATTAATGTTGACTCACTAGTGGTGACTCATGAACAATGTTTCTATACTTTTCTAATTTCTTCCTTTTGATGCCTATCTATGACCTAAAAAGAGTTTAATGTCATATTTAACCTGTTTTTAAGTAATTTAAAAGTCTATAAAATATATCATTAATTTTATAAAACATTGGAGGATTTTAAATGGTCAAAAAGTGTTTTTTGTTAGATCCAAATATAATGAAAAATCAAAATATATCCAATCCTCATGCCTTAGATTTGATATTTCTAAAGGAAATGTATACATTCTTTCCTCCATTATTTCATTCATGATTTCTCTTTATATTGGGTGTCTATAAGACCTTCTTCAATGGATTATTTTCATACATTTGGTTTTTTCCCAATAGAGCATCTTAATGTAAACGCACATCTATTTATTATGTAACTAGGCAGTTTCAATTGACTTTCTTATATGTCAAGTTTCCTTTGTATTTCGTAATATTTTCTCTTGTGGGATGGGTATATAAATGTTCATCTTTGTGGATATTGTTAATTATGGATTAATAATGATAATATAATTGGATAAATATCAATAAGTAGGGGATGGGTAATGTGGCTCATGATCTTATAGCATTTATTTCATTTGATTTTGTTATGTTTAAATGTTAATAATTGTGTATGGTAAATTACCAGCTGAAAATTATGGCATTTGGTTGTCCCTATTTGTGAACTATTGAATTCATGTTGTGTGGCTGCTCATGTCACTTATTATGAAATTGGTTAACCGCATACATTTGGTTAAAAAAAGGATTCCTTGTGATTATATGGATTCTGTGATAACACCCTTAATCCATAAGGTGAGATTAAATAGGGGATTCCTTGCTCAGTCTGAAAATATATTTGAGTCGGAATGTATTGTAACGTGTTTGTGGAAATGTGTGTTTGATATGTGGGCCTTTGGTGATATTATGTTTGGGATATGACTATGTTGTGATATGTGGGGTACTGGATTAGATGTTTTATTTAGTGGGTAAGAAATGATTGTTTTAATGATTTTTGTTTTCAACAGGGCTGTGGTTGAAGGTGGAATTGGTTTTGGATGTTGGGTAGCTACTTTTGCTATACTGCTTGATTTGTTTTGGGTCGTAGTTCTTTATTGGATGGTATGTATGGTGAAATCAACAATAATCATGAACTAAAATTACACTATGAAATGATTTAAAATACATTTTTAAGAGAATTGGTTGGCAACAGAGAATCTAGAAAATGGTTTAACATTAATTAATGACTAAAAGATTAATATGGATTGTGTTTTTCTTGTTTAGTGTCATGAATTTATTGGTGGAAGAAAAGTGGAGAAGATATGACTACGTCTGTGTTTTGTTTTTAATCCCATAGGTAGGTATTGTGAGCCTTTATATATATTTATATATAAACTATGTATGTTCTTTTGATATCTATATCCACCCCACCCGAGTTGTGATGTTCTTTATCAGTATTTTTCATGATGTGATGTGATGAGTTGTGATGTGCTTTCCAATGTGTCATTAGGATGAGATGTGATGAGATGTAATGTGTGTACAAGGTGTGTGAGTGTGTGTAGGATGTGTTGTGAGGACCATTTTTGTGTGGGAGGGTTGTTTTGTGAGTCCTAGGTGTGTGTGAGTAAGATGTGATGTGTCTATTTGGAAGAGGTGGGAGCTCTGTGATGTTTTTTGTTGGGGTGTGAGAGCATCTAATCAGTGGTAAATAGGTGTGGTGTACCCAATAATTGATTTTATTTATATTAAATTATATTATTTGGATGAATTATATGGAATGAGATCATTGGAGAGGTTGGGGTTTTGGTTAATCTACTAGCTAGGTGTGGTTCGGTGATACTATTTTCGCATGACTGCAGTAGTTTTCTCCTTCCACTTGTGTATAAGTTTCTTTTGTTTTCCTAATAAGTAGATCTATATTCTCAGACTACTTAATTAAAAACTATTTTTAGGTTTCTTGGAGGATTCTTTGAACCGTTATGGGATTTACTAGACCAGACCGTGGGATAGTTTATATTTTTCTACTCTAGTTTTTTTGGCTATTTACATTGGTCGATTTTATTTGTATTAGTTGAATTTACAAATTTATTTTTGGATGCATTTTCGTTTTTATAATATATATTTCATGAATTTAGTTTTTTTTACACATCCTGTATCATGATCTTGTTTCCATATAAAGGGTAATGCCTCCCATTTTATGATATTTTTACACCCATGGTGATTGTCGCCAACCAAGGGCCTACTGGTGGTAGGAATCGTGGTCATTATATCCCTGTATTAATTTCAACTTAGAAGGGGTATCTTTGTAAGCTATGTGGTCATGAAAAAGTGGTATTTGAGGCAGTTTGAAAGATATGGTGGAGTTTGGAATTAGTTACTGTGATGTTTTCGTGGGTTGGTATAGAAATAGTATAATTTGACCTTTGTTCATGACATGGGCTAGGGAGACCTTCTAAGACATGGGATTTTAGATCCCCCCTGATCCAGAGTGTCATGACCCGTCCCCCGAGGCCCGTGCCGTGACTAACCCCAAGCCCGCCTTCCATAGGCCAGGGGATGGTGACTAGCACCAAAGGAGTACTCCCAAAAAAGAGAAGGCATTGCCTTTACAACCTGTCAACACATGAAACCATGTACAAAGCAAGATATGAACACAAGTCAATTGTATAATAAATGAGTAAGTATAGTAAGATAAAATGTGTCGGAATACATGCCCAACCGGAAAGTAAAAGTAAAACTCAAATACTATACAACTGAAGAAAGAAAAAGATAGCTACTAGGTCATCCTCCAAGGTTCCTACCTGAAAGTTAGGTATAGATCACCTCCTCAGCACACCACATCTATCCATCTCCTATGTATACCGACACGCCGTATGTTCCACTTATAAGAATTGTCATGTCCTGGTACTCTCTGCCTCGATTAGCATAGTCTATCGTCTGCATCCAATAGGGAAAGGTGTAGGCATAACTCATGGAGGGGTGAGTATAACGATACATAGTAGGGACTCCAAGACCCTCAAGGTCTCACAAAATCCACCTAAGATAAACCACAAAGTATGAAATCAATTGATAACCCTACTTAGGTATATGCCCATACATATACCTTAATTATCAAGTAATCCATCTCAATCATGAGGAAAACATAGAGGTACAGACTCATATCACACAAGGTATATCATTATGTACAGTAGTATAGATGATTAGATGTAACTATTAAATCAGCTTAATATATTAAGAGGCTCTGCTACTAACCTGCACAGAATCGCTAGAAGCTGACCCACACAAGATTGTTGGAGTTTTCCCACACATGATCGCTAGGAGTTGACCCACAATAGATCACTGAAGTTGACCTGACACATGGTCTCTAGGAGCTGACCCATAAATTTACACTGGAGATGACATACATAGGATCACTAGAATCTGACCCACACAGGATTGCTGGAGCTGACCCACACACGATCGCTAGGAGTTGACCCACATAGGATCGTAGGAGCTGACCCACACAGGATCGCTAGGAGCTGACCCACACAGGATTGTTGAAGCTGACCCACATAGGATCTCTAGGAGCTGACCCACATAGGATTTATCGGTTCTTACCCACACAAGATCACTCGGGGTAGCCCCACATGGAATCCTATTGCGGTTCCATGTGGGACCCTCAATCACAGACCCACAAAGGATCTCTTCCTTAAGACACAGCCAACTATTGGGTTCTCATACTGATCTCACTTCTGTCTGGGAGGGTCCGCTACTCAATCCACTGCTCAATACTCAAACAACAACGAAGTCACACTAAGAAGTATCTCAAAGGACCCCCATGTCATAGGGGTTTCAATGAAACAGACAGTGCATCAATTAGACGCTTGGTCGGTTAGTTATTACCGTTTTAGTCTCGAGGGCCTGGTTAGATATGTGCTCGATCAAACTATACTATACTCCAACATTATCCAAATCTCTAGTGGGGTATACTCAAAGGGACTTTATCTCTCCCTGGATTCTGGCACCGCTGAGGGTTTGTCAAATGGACGTCTGGGGCCAACGTTATGGAAAAAAGAGCGTAAATGGGTCGAAATGGGTCTAGGTCAGGTCCGACCTGGTCGGACAAACCCGGTCCATCCGGGGCCGACCCAATTTGGGTCGACCTAGACCGACACACGAGGTCTCACCCGGCTCACGTTGGGCAGCTCGGCCTAGCGGCAGAGTGTGACCATGAGACCGCAGAGGGCAGAGGAGAACCGCGCAGTGTCACGAGGCTGCGAGGCGATGCTGCGAGGCAGTTGGGCGGCGTGGTGAGGCCACAGAAAGGCAACGCAAGGCCGCGGGGTGGCAGTGGCCGCAAGCGGTGCGGCGAGGTCATGGGGTGGCATTGTCCGCGGACTGCGGAGCGTTGCGGGGGGTAGAGTTCACGGTGCGGTAGAGGCCACATGGAGGCGAAGCAGTGGGCCTTTGACGGCGGCCATCATGACTGGCCACCCTTCGTTCATCACCTTCATTAGAGTCCTCAAGTTCCACCGGTGCCTACTTCCAACACTGGTCTCCATCACTATTGTGAAGATCTCAACAATAAGAATGAACGATGGAGGGTCAGTCTATGTCTGTTTGTCATGTACACTCCATGTTAGAGTGTTATCAAACAAATCTACAAAATCATGAGTCAAGAACGTCAAACTATACAATTTATATGAATCATGGATCTACATGTTTTGGTTTATCCACGTTTCCCATAATTTCCACGAATGATGAATTAAATCAAAAAAATTTATTAATTCAATTACAACCCCTACCTTGGAGAATTGATGACGGAGATCGTGAGATGGAAACTGTGAAGGGGAAGAGAGTAACAATGATCATTATTTCCATGGTCATGGTTCCGAATTTGGATTGAACATAATCCATGTTCTTTAATTCTGGAGTGTGTTCTTCATTGGAGTGTTTTCTCTCATTCCCCCCCCCCCTTCTATTTCACCAACCATAAATCCCCTCCCAAGAAAAGAGGTGCCAACATAATAAAATATGTTTGTCCAATTTTAAATTTTTAGAACAAATTATGATAGCTTAATTAATTAAATAATAGTTGGCATAATTAATTAATGGAGATTTGGAATAATTAAAGTAGTTATTTGAGATGTTTTTCCCTCTTAATGAGGGGTTTGGGTGGTCCCCACCACGAAGCATTGAATACGGGGTTTTACTAGCTCGGGTGGTCTCCACCACTATAACCTCACATGGGAGGTTTAGTTTGGGTGGTCCCTACAACTAAAACATCCACAAGGGAGGTTTCCAACAAATAATATAAAAATGTTAACATTTTTATTTATTTCATACTTTCACGAAAAACAAAAAATCTGACTTTCACTCTCAACCCACTATGGTCGATGTGATGGTATCTTTTAAAGAATAGTGGCACTGCAAGTTCAACAGTGCCCTCCGATTTCAATTCCGTGCACCAAGCCAAAAGTTACAAATATATGCTCGCACAATTACCGAGCGTACCGGATAAAAAGTTCATAAATTTATTCCGGGCACATCTGGCCTCGAAATCACGCACAATCAATTTTCACGGACTCATAAAATTTCCATTTAAATAAAAAAAATTACATGCAAAATCTGGGTCTTTACATTCTCCCCACCATAGTGCTTTGCATCCCCATAATCCACAACACAATCTAAGAAAACAAGTGGGTGTAATAAACACGTATTTGAGCCTCCCGCTCTCATGTTCTCTCCTAAAATATTCTCATGTCGCCAACGAACGAGCATCAGAGGAATAAACCAGCCATGAAGGACCCACTCCTATCAATCCTCAATCTATACGTGAACCACCAAAAACATCGCCCCATTTTTGATTTCTAGATCTCCATGGTCGATGATGTGGGATGGGTCATGCACATATCTCCTCAACTAGGATATGTGGATGATTTCATGCACCCGGTACAACTGAGGTGGAAGAGCTAAGTGGTAAGCCACCTCACCAACTCTGCTGAGGACCTAAAAAGGTCTGATGAAACTCGGATATAACTTTCTTCCTCGACCAAATCTCTGCAAACCACATCGATTTGAGACCCATAAAATGAATTGGTCACCATCCTTGAACTCTAAAATTATTTATCTCCTATCGTCTTACGACTTCTGCCTGCTTTGTGCATTCTTCATCCACTCCTGGATGATCTGCACCTTCTCTATGTTATCACGTACCGTCTTTGGTCCAATTAGCGCCGACTCCCCTAGGTCAGCCCAGCACAAAGGAGATCTTCAAATTCTTCTATACAATGCCTCAAATGGTTCCATCCCAATGGTGGAGTGATATATTTTGTTATATGAAAACTCCACCAAAGGAAAGTTATCCTCCCTGATGCGACTGAAGTCGAGGGAACAAACTCGTAGCATGTCCTTGAGGGTCTGAATGGTCCGCTCAGTCTAGTCATCCATCTGATGATGGAATGTGGTGTTGAAACAAATATGTGTCTTGAAATCCTCCTACATCCCCTTCCATAAATGGGAAGTAAGACATACATCATGATCGAAGACAATCGTCCAGGGTAATCCATGTAACCGCACAATCTCTTGCACGTAGAGGCATCCTAAGCTCTCTTATGAGACCTACTCTCTAATCGGTTGAAAGTGGGACGATTTGGTGGGTCAGTCGACAACCACCCAAATAGAATCATGAACACTTGATGCACAAAGAATTCCTGTCACTATGTCCATAGATATCCCATCCCACATCCACTCTGGGACCTCTAAGGGGTGAACCAAGCCAACTGGAACCTGATGCTCCTCCTTCAATTATTGGCAAGTGAAGCATCGAGATAAAATTTCTACTACTGCTTTTTTCATTCCTGACCACTAGTGTTATCATCGTAGATCCTCAAAAATCATTGCCACTCCTGGATATACCACTAAAGAAGATGTTTGAAACTCCCACAACACATCATCCTAAAGTGACACTAGTACCATAGTACGTTCTCTGAAAAGGATGATGATCTCCCCAGCATCAGAAAATCCATCAAGAGTCTTTCCTATGGATATATGAGCATGTCGAGTCTCGTAGTTAGCGTACCCACACTGCGCCTCCCTAAATCACAGAATAAGTGGGGGAGTGACTGTATGATATTGAAAGAAAGAATCTCCATCCCGATCTGCAACAGATATCTGCAATGCGGTCAACTGCTCTGTCGCCTCGCCTAGAAGTTGTATAACAAATATTTGGTTGAGTTCATCTTCTACAACATTCCTCTTCCTAGGAGTATATACTATATCGAAGTTATAGTCCTGGAGGAACTCAAGCCAACGTCACTGTCTCATGTTTAGGTCATTCTGAGATAAGATGTATCTGAGACTCTTTTGATCAGAGTAAACTATAAAATGCTCACCCATCAATAAATGTTGCCACATCATCAAGGTGAAGACCACTGCTGCTAACACTGGGTCCTGGGTAGCATAGTTCTGCACATTCTGTCTCAGCTGTTAAGAACCATAAGTGATCATTGTTCACTCCTGCATCAAGACACATCCGAGTCTAGTCCCTAATGCATTGCAGTAGACTACATACCCTACTCCCTCCTCTGGAAGCCTCAAGATGGGGTCACTAGTCAGCTTCTGCATCAGCTTCTGAAAACTCTAATGGAATCTCTCCAACCACATGTAGGGTGGCCCCTTATTCTTCAATGATGATAGAGGTACTTCCACTCTGGAGAAAATCTAGCAAAAACACCACTAGTATCTTTCCAAACCCAGGAAACTTCGTATCTCCGTCACACTCCTAGGTGGCTCCCAAGAATGTACTGCCGCAATCATTGCAGGATCCACCGCAACTCCAGCCTCCGAGATGACATGTCCTAGAAAGTGAACCTCTCATATCCCGAACTGGCATGTCAAGAGCGTACCATAAAGCTGGTTCTCTTGGAGTGTGTCAAGTACTACCTGCAAATGATATGCATGCTCCTCCTTAGTAGGCGAGTAGATATGAATTTCGTCATTTAAAACTACTACAAATTGATCAAGGTATGGTAGAAATATCATGTTCATGAGTCCCATGAACACTACTGGAGTTTTGGTTAAACCAAACGGCATATCCAAGAACTCGAAAAGGTCATACCAACAACTAAAAGACAACTTCACCACATCCTCATCTCGTTCTCTAATATGGTGATAGCCTGATTGATGGCCTATCTTCGAGAACCACCATGCTCCCTTCAGTTGATCAAAGAGGTCATCAATCCTCGGAAATGGGTACTTGTTCTTCATAGTCTCCTGGTTCAGGTGCCGATATTCATCAAAAACCCTCAAGCTCCCACCTTCCATCTTGTAGAACAAAATTAGGTCTGTCCATGGTGAAACAATGGGCCGAATGAATCTCTTGCCATGTAATTGCTCTAGATATACCCACAGCTCATGAAGCTCCACAGGAGCCATCTGATACGCTGATGTAGATATCAGTGTCATCTTGGTGTATAAGTCAATGTAAAAGTCCACCTCTCTGTGAAGAGGTAGTCTTGAACCATTATCAGGGAAGAAATCCATGTACGGATCCATCAATAAAGTATTACTCAGACTCTCCACAACAACTTCTCTAAGGGTAAGGCTTTCCAACTGATGAGTGATCGGAAACACTCTCCTTCGGATACGTCCATATTGTACTGAAAAGTCTCCCTTATCGCCAGTGAATGTAAACATGGTACCATCTCTGCGGACACATAGCTCTTTCTGACTAATATAGTCAATTTGAGTAGGGACTGTAGATAACCATTCCATATCCAAGATGACGTCGTAAGGCCTTGAATCCACTACTAGAAGATCCCAGCTAAAGCTCTTGCCTCTTAGAGTTAGCTCGTACTACCGACACATATTCCTATTTGTCGATTCTGCTCCCATAGGAGTCTCTAGCCATATGGATTGAGCCAAAGGATCCTTCAAAATATCTGAGCTCTATACGAGGGAAGTGCAAATAAAAGAATGACTGGAACCTGTGTCAATAAGTACTATATCTAAGGTGGATTAGACACAGATCTTAGCTCATATAATCTCTGGATCGCCGTGATCATAGTCCTCAGATGCTTAGAGGTGATCTCTCCCCTGTCCTCCTGCTCCTTATGGTCGGGGTGGACCACCTGGTGGTGGTGGAGGTAACATCTCAAAACATTGTCCACCGTTAGCTAGTTGGCCAGCTCCTCTGCCACGTCCCCCTGCTCCCTACGGACCTCCTCATTCGAACCTATGTCTCTACCTAGGTGTTCATTTGACTGTTGGCTAATCATGCATACGGCCGGTCAGATAGTCACGAGCCTTGTCACTATGCCCGCCACATGTGTAACATTACCATCTCCTAGCATGTTTGTCTCTTCATCGAGTTCCGCACACAACCGACTCTGAATCATGCGGTCATCATTCTATATGTCTGGTCTTCTTAGACATCCATGACATATGTCTGGTGCCAGATATAGAAGTCTCCCCTACGTGACATCCAGTGGTGGCTCTCGCTGGTGGTGACTGGTCAGCATTGAGACTCTCCACTGTGAGATCTCTATCTAACACCCCCTCCTGTATCAAGATGCTAAGTGAGATCATCGAAGCCATGATCTCTAGCCTGAGCCCTTGCTTTATGGTCTAGGCCCTAAATAATGGTTCTTGCATCATATTAGTGGAGTAACATGAGAGGTCAGTGATCCTTGATGAGAACTGAGTCATAGTCATGTTTCTATGCTGAAGATGAAGTAGCTCCTTTATGCACACTAAGTGAAGAATCGCTAGAAAAAATTCTGCCCAGAACAGGTTCTTAAAGTCTACCCAGATAATCGTCACCTCGTCATGGACTTGGATCATCTAGCTCCACTATCTTCCTGCTACTGCCTATAGAATGCTTGTGGAAAGCATCACCATGAGATCGTCTAGTTTCTCTACTAGTCGGAAGACTCTCACCACATCCTCAGACCAATCCTCTGCCGCCTGTGGGTCCATCTCTCCCCTGAACCTGGGTGGCCTATACTGCTAGAACTCATGCAATGTGCTTAGTTGGTGTGCACCCTCTACTGTTGGGGATAGTGGCATCGGTGTCCCAACAGGTAATGGTACCACTTGTGCCTCTGCAGGTGCCTCTACTGGAAGAGGTCCATGCACTGAGGCCTCATCGATCGGTTGGCTATCCATGCGTAATATATCTGGAAACCTGGATGGTTTTCTTTGTGGAGGCATCATGAAAATGAAGAGGTGTGCCACTTTCAAAAAGTTATACCGGGTGACTAAAATCAATATATCACAAAAAAACTCTTCGAAACATAGACACAATTAGTGTTTTCGTGCACTGAGTTGGAAATCATAAGTTAGGGTCATAGTGTACGGATAAGTCAGCTGTAGCACCAAAACAGGAATCCCTAAACTGATAACCACACTCACTACAGTTACCACTATTTCCATTAAAGATAACGATAAGTGTCCTATATTTTATGGTATAACTGACTACTTTTATACCAATTTGTCATGAATAGTCCCCTGGGGCCTTTGTTGTGACTATCCCCTAGCCCACCTTCCATAGGTCAGGGGTTGGAGACTATTACCAAAGGCATATTCCCAAAAATTGGGAAGGCATCACCTTTGTAACCTATAAACACAGACAACCAAGAACCCATCAAGATATGAACGCAAGTACAATGTATATCAAAAGAGTAAGTACAGTAAGAAAAAAGGGTCGAAAATACATGCCCAACATGGATGTACAAGTACAACTAAAATACAATACAACTGAAGAAAGAGAAAGAAAACTACTGGGTCACACTCCAAGGATCCTACATGAAGGGTAGGTATAGATCACCTCCTCATCACTCCATGTCCATCTGTCTCCTCTATGTACTGACACACCATATGGTCCACCTCCGAGCACCATCCTATCCTAGTACCCTTAGCCTCAATCAGCGATGTCAGTCGTCTGCATCCAACACAATAAGGTATGGGAATACACCATGCAGGGGTGAGTATAACGATACTCATTATGGATCCTAATACCCTCAAGGTCTCACAAAATCTACCAAGGATAACCCACAAATTATGAAATCAACCGATAACCATACATATGCATATACCCTTACATATACCTATGTTATCATGTAATCCATCTCAATCATGAGGAAAACACAGAGTTACAGACTCGGCTCACCCCAGGTATATCATTAGGTACTATAGTAGATATTATTATATGTAACTACTAAATCACCTTACTCTGTTAAGAGTCTCTGCTACTAACCAATATAGAATCTCTTGGTTCTGACCTACACAAGATCACTGGAGATGACCCACACAGGATCTCTAGGAGCTGACCCACATAGGATCGTTGGAGCTGACCCGATATAGGATCACTAGGAGCTGACCCACACAGGATCATTGGAGCTGACCCACATAGGATTTCTAGAAGCTGACACACACATGATCACTGGAGCTGACCCACATAGGATCGCTAGAGCTGACCCACACAGGATCGATGGAGCTGACCCACACAGAATCGCTAGAGGCTGACCCACACTGGATTGTTGGAGCTAACCCAAATAGGATCGCTAGGAGCTGACCCACAATGGATCGCTCAGTGCTGACTGACATAGGATCACTTGGGCAGTCCCACATGGAATCCTATAGTGGTTCCATGTGGGGCCCTCAATCACATACCCACGAAGGATCTCTTCCATAAGTCACATCCAACTACTCAGTTCCCATGCTGATCTCACTCATCTCAAGGAGGGTCCGCTCCTCAAGCAACTGGTTGATACTCTAACTACCATTAATTCCCACAAAGAAGTATCCCAAAGGATGCCAAGTAACAGGGGCATCAATGCAAAAGACCGTGCATCGATCAGACGCACGATCTCTGTGTTATTACCCTTTTAGTCCAAAAGGCCCAGTTGGATTTGTGCTCGATCCAAACTAACCATACAATTAATTTACACAAATCACTAGTGGGGTATACTCAAAGTGACCGTCTTTCTCTAAGGATTCCAGTGGCACTGATGGTTTCTCAAATGGATGTCTGGGGACAAAGTTATGGGCAAAAGAGAGTAAATTGGTTGGAATGGGACTGGGTCTTGTCCGACCTGATCAGTCTGGCTCGGCCTAGCGGCGCGGTGGGGCTGCAAGTCTACATAGGGTTGTGAGGCTGCATGGCAGTGCGGCGCGGCAAGGCTGCGGGGAGGGGAGGCGAGGCCATGGGGCAGCGGCGGCCGTGGGGCGGCTGCATGGTGGTGGGGGCTGCAAGGGACAGAGCGTTGCGGGGCACAGAGGCTGTCGGGCGGTGGAGCGGCGGGCCGTCACTGACGGCCTTCTGGACCCTTCAACCATCATTCATTACCTTCATCATAGTCCTCGAGTTCCACTGGTGCCAATCGCCGACACCGGTCGCCATCACCATCATGGAGATCACAACAATAAGGAAGAACAGTGGAGGGGTCGGGCCATGTTTGTTTGGCCCGCACCCTCCGCATTAGAGTGGTAAAAAACAACTCTACAAAATCATGAGTCATGAACATCAATCTTTACAATTCATACGAATCGTGGATCAACTCATTTTGGTTGATCCATGTTCGACATGATTTACAAGAATGAGGAATTAAATTGATTAATTTCATGAATTCAATAATAACCCCTACCATGGAGAATTGTTAATGGAGATCGTGAGATTGAATCTGTGAAGGCAAAGAGAGTTCCAATGATCATCGAATCCATGGTCACGCATCCTAGGTCGGTTCGAACGTCATCCACGTTCATCAATTGTGTATTGTGTTCTTCATTGGGGAGCTTTCTCCAATGTTATCCCCTTCCCATTCTCCAACCAAAAATCCCCACCCATGTAGAAGTGCCAACATAATAAAATATGTAGGTCCAATTTTAAATTGTAGTCAAATATTAAATTAGATTAATTAATTAAAGAAGAGTCAAAATAATTAATTAATTAAGAGTTAGCATAATTAAATTTGGGAGTTGAGAGTTTTTTCTCCCATAATGATGGGTTCTGGTGGTCCCCACCACCAAGCATGTAATTTGGGGTTTTACTAGCTCTGGTGGTCCCCACCACTATAATCTCACATTGGAGGTTTAGTTCTAGTGGACCCCACCACTAAAACATCCACATGGGAGGTTTCCATAAAATAAAATAAAAAGTTTATCATTTTTATTTATTTCATTCTTTCATGAAACACACAAAATCTAACATTCATTCTCGACCCACTGTGGTCGAGGTGAAGGTCTCTTTAAGAGAATACCAGTGTTGTGAGTTCAATTACGCCCTTAGATTTTAATTCCCAGAACCGGTTCAAAATATAGAAAAACCCACTCGTACGTTTACTAAAAGTACCCAAGACAATGTTTAGAAATTCATTCTGGGCACACAATGCCTCTGAATCACGCTTCGCCAATTTTCCCGGACTTGTAAAATTCCAATTTAATTAAAAAAAATTACATGGAAATTTCAGGTCTTTAAATAGAGCATATACTCTAATCCTATTAAATGAACAAGTGGGATGTGACTACATGTATGGTATAGAACAAGGATATGTACATGCATCATTATAACTTTAGTTATTATTTTAATTTTTCTTTTATAAGTAAAGATAAAATGGGAAAATTAAATAAATGGAATAATGTTAATTAAAATATTTCAAAATTAAAATCTACACTACCAATCTTATGAGATTTATGTTGCTCTTTTAGCTATGGATCTTAGTAATCGTCTGTGTGTGGGTCAAGTAGTGGAGGATCAGCATGATGACCCAGTTGATCGATAGAGGGCTGATCTGGCTATGGATGATAATCTATGACAGAGGATGTTATTCATTTTTCAATGGCAGGCTTGGAAAATTATGAGGGGAACATTTATGGTAGGGAAATACCGATTTTTTGAGGATCTAGATATCAGTTTCAGTTTTATCCAATCCTCGACAAAGTAAAGAGTCTTTTAGAGGTTATTCAGATGCAAAGAGAAATATGTTAGTGGTTGGTGTTACAACTAGGTGAGAGCAGGGAGGTAGATGTTTCATGGGTCCCCTACTAGAAGGAGTTTAGTGTACTATTACATTCATTTGAAATGAATGTTGGGAAGGTACAAAAGATACACTATCTTTAGTAGCGGAATATCTCTATGTCAGAGATTGGAATTTAGTTCAAGGACATTTTGTACTTTTCCCAGTATTGTTTTACTGGTGAGGAGTACCGAGTGATACATCATTAGGAGGCACTGTGTCCTTTTATCCAGTATGAAGTTATACATTTTACATTTACAACGTACATGGTGGTATAGAAAAAAGAAAATGTGATCGAGTGGATTCAATGTTGAAGAAGTTTTTTGATAGAGGAATACCAAGATGCTTCTACAAGGATAAGAGTTGTCAGTGGAAATACTCGGGTGATGTGGAATTAATTGTTCTGACCTGCTAGGAGTCGACCTCAGTAGCTTCCTTTTTAAAATTATTATTTACATGCCTTTCATTTTGGATTGGGTCTGATGTATTTATTCTATGGGGTTGGAGGCCTTTTTCCATACCAGTGCCCAGTGGCTGCTCAAGCTCAGTTTGGTCGAGGTAGAAAGGTTCATCATCAACTACATTACAAGTTAAAATAAAGGTTGTTCCAAAAGTAAGGGAATGTGTCTTACAGTTCAACTAGGTGTTGTGAGGCCGGTAGAGGCCAGCCTTATATTTTTTCCTTTGGATTAGGTAGCTTTAACTAGAGTTTGTTCATGGAGGCATCCATCTACAAAGAGGTAGGGATGTTGGGCATTTTCAGTTACATGAAGTGGACGTAGCAGCACCATATGGGACAAATATTGTTAGTGGTATGATAATCATATCATATCCTCTTGTTTGTGTCATTTTAGATCCATAATATTCTTACTCCTTTGATTCACATTTTCTATTCCATGCGCTGGGACTATACATAGAGAGTTATCTGGTGACTGTGGTGTTGACTACGCCACTCAGAGTCCAGACTATCTTTCTTGCTGTGTTCCAGGGGTGTAGATTAATGCTGGGGACATACCAGTCCCATGGGGATAGTATCTTTCTATTTATGCAGTCATAAATCTTCATCCTTGAAATCAACAAGTTGTATTCCAAAGGTCCTTTTATCAACTTCTTCAGGTAGAGATTTAGTTATCTGGATGTGGATGGTCAGGGTGTGGTTTTCTATAGTGAGTGGTGTTATACGGTGTGAAGTTAACATGTGGAGCCCCTTCATTCCATTTAAGTGATGTTTTAGTGGATTAAATAGATTATAGGATGGTGGAGGTTCCCACAAATGTGAGGGAGTTCCTTTATGTCTTTCCTATTGAGGTTTTGATGCTACCCCCCACCCCCACCCCCCGATGTGATGTTGAGTTCAAGATAGAATTGTAGCCTACTGATTCTAAGATATTGAGGACTCCTTATCAGTTGGAATATTCTATGTTGTTATAGTTAATGATTCCAATAGATTATTTGATGCACAAGGGCTTCATCTAGCCTATTTTTCACCATAGGGTTCTCTGGTGTTCTTTGAAAGAAAACAAGATAGTATTATGAGGCTATGAATATACTATCAAAGGTTGAATTAGGTGATGTTACAAACCCAATACCCTATTTCGATGATAGATGATATTTTATGCTAGCTGACATGGATGATTTAGATTTCTAATTTCTACTATTGGTCTTGATATCAACAGCTAATGGTGAAGGAAGAGTGATATTATAAAGACTGCCTTTTAATGCAGGTATAGACGCTTTGAGTATGTTGGTTTGCCTTTCTCTACTATGAATGCACCATCCTGGTTAATTGGGATTATGAAATCAGTGTTCCATGAGTTCCTTGACTACTTATTAGTCTTCTTCATCAATGAATTATTCATCTTCTAATGGTTATAGTAGGATAATCATGAACAAGTAAGAACTTTTTGTGGGTTCTACATCACCACTAGCTCTATGGTATGTTTTCCAAGAGTATGTTCTAGAGATTAGATATCTATTTCCTCAGAAATGTGGGGTATAATATTGGTGTGACAGTGTACCCAAATAAGAATTAATTGATTTTTTCATATAAAGAACATAATAACGTTGTATATGTTCATAGTTTTCATGATCTTTCAAGCTATTATTTGAGATTTGTCCCCAATTTCTCTCGTGTTTCATCCATGATGATAGAATTGACCATGAAGGATAATGATTTTGTGGGGACCAATAAATTCTAGGATGAATTCACTTACCTGATGGGAATTGTTTTTAGTGCTCCAGTTCGTCAGCTGCCGGTGGAGGGTGTAATGTTTGATTTGTTTTCTGACACATCATTTATGCGATTGGGATATGTCCTGATGTGGTATAAGGTATTGATATATTATGGGTCTAAGAAGTTACAACCTAATATACATAACTATTTCACCCATGATTTAGATCTAGCAGTATTCCTATTCTCAATGAAGTTGTGGTGACATTACCTTATTGGTGAGAACTTTATGGTTTTCATAGATCATAAGAGTATGGGGTATATATTTTCATATTGTGCCTTGAATCTATGAAAGTGAATGTGGATGGAGTTTCTTTAAGAATATGATTTATATAACTCTTACACCATAGGGGGGGGGAATTTATTTCCGACTATTAGATTATAAAGATATAAAATTATGTTCTTCAGGAGTATTCAGATGCATGGAAAATATTGTAGTTGTTGGAATCCTTACACTTGAATGCAATGGTGAATGGTGGAAGAGACTCTTTATTTCAAATGAATGTTCAGTATTCACTAATAAAATTGTTGGAGGAGTCTCGGTGGGGAGGCCTAGAGGTTGATCTGATGCGTGATAGTGATGGATATGGTGATGCTCCAAATGGAAGGTTGGAGTTTATTTAGAATCAAATATTGATTAAAGGAAGTTAGTTTGTTCCTCTAGCAGTTTTAAAGAGAGTTCTTCATGGGTTCCATAGATCACATTGTGTGGTAAACCTATGATTTTCTTATATGTACCTTGTCTTGAGGCTATATTTTTGTGGCCTAGAATAAAATTGGTATTGGTAGATTTTATGGCTCAATGTCTTGTTTTCCAGCTCGTAAAGGATAAGATTCATGTTCTGAGAGGTTTTTTGTATCCCTTGGATGTTCCTGAGTGGAAATGTGATGAAATCTAAATTGATTTATTCATAGTATTACCCTCATATCATTGAGTTTCTTATATTATATGTGTGATTGTTGATCAGTTGAATAAATATACTCACTTCTCATAGATCAAGGAGTCAGGAGTAGTGGATGCATTGGATAAGAGGTACATAGATGGGGTGGTAAAGATTCATGGAGTTCCAAGGTCTCTTGTCTCTGATCCAGATTCCCATTTTACCTCATGTGTTCGGAGGGGATTTTATAATTCTATTGACATACAGTAATGCCTCAATGCTATCTTCCACCCTTAGACAGATGGGAATACAAAACGAAATATCTAAAGACTGGAAGATATGTTTGTGCATGTGTCTTTGAATTTTTTGGATCATTTCCTTGACACATTACCTTGGTAGTGTTTTATTATGGTAATATATATAACTCTTACATTGGAATGGACCCTTTTGAGGATTTTCATACATTACCGTGTCGTTCTCTATTGTTCTGGACTCAGGTTGAGGACACAATCTTTCTTGTTCCAGATGTGGTGTAGAGGAAGACAGAGACGAATCACCTAGTTCATGAGAGGATGAAATAGCTCAATACAGGCATAATTCTTAAGATGATTGTGGTATGAGGTTTCTAGTTGTTCTTGTTTGAGACTATGTGTTCATGATATTTTCTCCTTGATGGGGGTAGTGGCAGTTTGGTAGAGAGAGTAAGATTTCTCCTAAGTTTGTTGGAGCCTTTGACATGTTGGGTAGATTTGGAGAAGGTTCGTACCAGTTGGCATCTCCACCATAGATGGAGAGGATCCCAGATGCCTTCCACTCTCTCATATCCATTGGTGTTCACGATGACTCCCATGTCATTGACTTGGGATATTTGGATATTGAGTACAATGCAATATTCAATGTGCATCTAGTAGAGATCCATGATCATTAAGATACAGTGCTATAAGGATGATCAATTCCCTTGGATTTGGTTCTATGTAGACATTGTGTCTTAGAATAGTGTACATGGGAGCATGAAATGTAGGTTCGAGCCTAGAACCAAGAGTTTTTTGAGTATCTTTTTCTCTTTATTTCTTTGTGATGTGATTTTTGGATCATTTTTTATGAGATGATCCATTTTACTTGGTTTTTAATGTTTGTTGTTTGATGTGTGAAAATTTCATGACATATAAAAATGGTTGGATATTTTTTATAATGAACATGAATTCACTAAGATGTGATTAAACCCATGTGGGTGAGCCAATGTCACCCAAAGTGGATAGTATCTTGACATGGAAGATGAATTTCCATGATTTGTGTCTTCAGGATATTCGATTTTGTTGGCTTTAGTGGATGTTACTTTGGGATGCATAGATGTCGATATGGTTGTACATTGTGTTTTGTGATAATTTGGGTGGGTGTGTTTGATTCGTGGCGCTGTTTCAAGTGTAACGAGGTCCTTGAAAGGTATCTCAAGTGACTGTTGTTCAGAACCATCCTCATTTTTTCTTCTATATGGTTTTCAATTATTGAGGTTTATAATTTTTTGTGAGGTATTTTATGTAATGAACAAGACATTCTGGTACTATAAATTGTTAAACAGATGATTTTTTGGGAGTCCTTGGGTAGTTCAAGGTGTTTTGGTACATTGATTTATACCCAAGGTGACTCATTTTGAACTGACGGTGACTCACCAATGGTGAATCATTTTGAACTAATGGTAACCCACTAATGTTGAATCATTTTTAATTAATGGTGAATCTCCAATGGTGACTCATTTTGAACTAAAAGTGACTCATAAATGGTCACTCATTTTGAACAATCGTTGACTCATTGATTGTGACTTGTCAACAACTTTTCAAAAAATATAATTTTTCCTCTTTATCATCTTCTTTTTATGTAAAGTGTGTTTAATTGCATAGTCAAGATCATTGGAATCCATTTCAAATGATATAAATCATATATTTTATTTTATAATATTCTAGAGGCTTTTAAATGGTCAAAACTAATTGTATTTTTCATATACTCATTTATTTACAATTCAATTTTTATACAATCCCCGTGTCTCAGATCTGATATTTCTGAGTTTGAGATATCCTTCTTCCCCTTCATTATTTCATTCGGGATTTCCCTTGATATTGGGAATCACCACCATTTTCCTTGGAGTGTTTTCCTGAATTCGGTTTGTGTTTCCTATGAGATATTGATGTTGTCGTTCACCTCTTTTTTGGTGCAATAAGGCAGTTTCAACCATATTTCTTCAAGGTAGGGTTTCATTTGTATTTTTTAATTTTGTATCATGCATGATCGGAATTTAAAAGTTCATCCATGTATATTATTCATTCTAGATTAATAAAGAAAATTTTGTTTGTTTAAAATTATTATAATGGGGTTGGGAATGTGATTCGTGATCTCACTAATTTTATTTTATTTGGTTTTGTTTTGTTTTGAATGTTATGAACAATATGGGATAAGTTACCCATTAAAAATTGTGGTTATAAGTGGTGTGTTATTGTTTATATGATGATGTGATATATGGAATTCATGTTTCTAGCTATTGATGTCACATATTAAGAAATTGTTTAACATTGTTTATTCGAAAAATAAAATGGATGTCCCCGGATTTTTATGGCTGGTGTGATAACACCCTTAATCCATATAGATAGATAAGATAAGGGATTCATTAATAAATATGAAAATATATTTCATTTGGTATGTGTTGTATCATGTTTTTAAGCATAGTTGTGTGTTGTGGGGTTGATTTTTGTCATATTACAAATGGAATATGACTCTGTTTTGATATGTGGGGGTAGTGGATGACACATTTTATGCCACAGGTTAACAATGATGGTTTCTATGATGTAGTTATATAGTGGGTTATAGTTGAAGGAGGAATTGGTTTTGGTTGTTGGGTTTTTTCTTTTACTTTGATTCTTGATATACATTGTGATGTAATAGTTTCCTGGTTGGTATGGATGGTGATATGAACAATAGCCATGAACTGGAATAATTTCATGATAATCATTTAAACTACATGTCTAAAAAATGGGTTGGTAACCGAGAATCTCTAAAATGGTTTAATTTTAATTAAATACTTTAAAAGAATAATGGATTTTGTTTTTCTTGTATGGTGTTATGAAATTAGAGGCGGAATAAATGTGGGGAAGACATGAGTAGGTTGGTGTTTTTATTGTAAAACTATAGGTTGGGTGGTGTTCCTTTCTCCGTATATATATATAAACACTCTATGTTATTGTGAATTCTATATGTAACCCACCCTTGTCTTTAACTATGTATTGACACCCACATAGCAACATGGGAGGGTGTTTTTTCAAATATCCTAGTTGGAGTATGGATTGATGGCCACCCTCTCTTCCTTGCTCTGTCTTTCAGGAAATTATGTCCCAAGATTCTTCAGGTGAGTTGTGTGGTAGTGTCCCAGGTGTTTTTAGGTTGAGTTGTTGTGTGCTTCCTGATGTTTCTTCATGATATGATATTATGATTAGTGATGTTCCTTCTTAGGTTTCTTGTCGATGATATGTGATGAGATGTGATGTGATGTTATGTGCGACGCAGGATTGTGCAAGCAGGATGTGTGGTGATGCCCATGTGTTTTCAGGTAGGATGTGTTGTGAGGATCATGTGTGTTCGGGTGGGTTGTGATGTTGTATATTCAGAATATTTTAGAGTGAAAGGATGTCTTCCATTAGTGCGTGAAAGTGGATAATATGTGGGGAACTGTTCTAGGGTACCCTATCATCATTGTGAATTATATTATATAATATTATTTGGATGCATTATTTGGTGAGCGAGCCTTGGTGTCATTGGGGTGATTGTTAGTATACCTATTAGATGATGTTTGGTTTGAATGTTTTCTTATGGTTTCATTAGTATGCTTCTTCAACTTGTGCATAAGAGACTTTGGGTTTTCTACTGATTGTATTTGTATTCTGACCCTACATATATAAAAACTGTTTTAGGTTTCCATGAGGATTATGTCGAATGTACTAGGCATTACTAGGTTGAACCTTGGGACACTGGTGGTGCTGCTATTATAGTTTTTTTGGGTATTTACATTGGGTAATTTTATTTTTATCAGTTATACTTACAAATTCATTGGGGGATTATTTTTTATTTTTCTTATATATATATGTCATGGAGTTTGTTTTGGGTGATACATCATGTCTCTCGTTCTTTTTTCCTTATAAATGGTAATGCCTCCCATATTGTAATATTTTCCCACCCATGGTGCTAGTCGCTAAGACGAGGCCTACTGGAGGATGGATTCGGGGTGGGGGGGGGATTTATCAATAATTATTTATTTCCTTCTCAAGAAGTGTATCTTTCGAGGGAGGGGGTCATCATAGTGTGTTTTGAGCGTATCTAATTTCAAAATGGAATATGTATCTTGATTATGGTCAATGTGATCAGTTATAAATTATCTAGAAAATAATAATAATGAATTATTTATCCTCTTTATACCTTAATTATAATTTTAAAATTGAAATTAAATATCGTTGTAAAAAATGAACTATGTTATAATAATGTAGATAGCGGGTCATACGTACACATGACTAAAATTTATATTTTTCATCAATCATAATTAATTGTAGGTAAGTTTTATTTTATTATTCTAGAATTTTTATTATTTAATAAATATCATATTATTTCTGAAAATAAACATATATAAACCATCAATGTGATGTGGTAATAAAAACTGAATCACATCGCTTTGCGAGGTGATAGTCATCCTCACACACAAATGATGCTATTGTTTTTCAAAGGAGGTTAATGTAAGAATGTATATGATTTTTTGATCATAAAAAATTATTACCATGTAAATAATATCACATATAAACATTAAATACATCATAATTAAAAATTATGAGAGTCGGTTATGGAAAAGTAATTACATCAGTTCCTGATCTGTTAGTCTGCTATACACACGAATGATAGATTACTCAAAATTCAATGGAGTAGGAGATTGAAAAATATTAATAAATAAGAATAATAATATTAAAGAATATATAATATAAATTTTATAATTTATTTTAATTTTGGAGAAATAATTGAAGGTAGAAAACAATATATATATAAAATATGTTTCTTGTTCAAGACAATTACCTTTTCTTAAAATAACCAAAGTCAGGTCTCTAATTAAGGTCCTTAAGCTTGGTAATTTTGGAATAATAAAAGATTTATAATGTGGATATATTTGTTTTTAAGATATGTAATGAAGTTTGGTTTAATAAAAACGTGTTTAGATAAGTGAATAAGTGATAGTATGTGGTTCTTCATTATAATTTTGAGGTGTGGCATATTTGTTAATTCCTATAAAATCAACAATGTGAGGTAATCATCGATAAATGTTCGAATGAAATTAATAAATAATAGAGTGGAGGGGTGATGAGGTCAATACATAACACAAAGATAATGAAACATGTTTTAAACATTTTATCCTCTTTTCTTATAAGGTTACTCATATTACCATTTTAGATTTTCATACTAAAAACATGTTTTCTACGTCTTTTACCCATTACTTATGACCAAAATTTAGATGACCCAATTACCTAATATTAATTTTTATTATTAAAAATGGATCATAATTAGTAAAATTCCAATAATATATATGGAAGAATTAAATTTAAAATTAAACTTTCAAGATGTGTTGAAAAACAAATTATCTGGAAATACATTTTTTGAAGAAATATATTATCTTATAATAATGTTTTTATTTCACATAATCATTAAAATTTAAAATTAAATGAAATAGATTGGTAATATATGATTTTTATTTAATCTTTTTTTTACTATTTTTAATATTAGTTACATAAAATATATAAACATGACATATTTAAAAACAGTTCACAAAAACTGCGTTATTTAACATAAAAAACCTTTTACAAAATTCATAAATATTAAGTAACCAAAAGAGATTAATTTTATTATTATAAATAAAAGGGTTATATGTATCATTAATACCAAATCGAAAATATATTATAAGTACTAAATTACTCAATTTAATGAACAAATGACATTATTTATACTATAAGTAATTTTTACAATTCAGTGAAAAATAAAATATTTCAGAAAAATCAATAAATTTCACCCTTTTTGAATTTTGATTTGATTATTTATAAAGTGATGTTAATTTCATGTAAAAATTTTTCTAAAAGATCAGTTATTTATTTAGAAAATTTTACCACAAAAATAAATAATTTTTTTTAAATAAAAGCATATTTATAAAGAATGATATATATTTTATAAATAATGATTTCTTATTTATTATGAATTTATAATTAAAAATATTTTATATATGAAAATTTTATATATTTGATAAATTATATATTATTATCCATACCCTACTATTTAATTTCATTGTTATAATGGTAATATGATTATATGGACATTTAAGATTGGTGTTCTATGCCGTATTCTCTAAAGAATATAATGTTCTTCATTTTAAATATCATGGTGTTACATTATACCACTTTTAATAAATTCCTCCCTCACAAGGTGAAAGTTATCTAATAAATTATGTTTTTGACAATTTAAAATGTTTTTGATAAA
Organism: Viscum album; assembly: GCA_963277665.1. NCBI lineage: Eukaryota > Viridiplantae > Streptophyta > Magnoliopsida > Santalales > Viscaceae > Viscum > Viscum album. The sequence continues at coordinate 356,499,198 of OY728126.1, read as the reverse complement.
ATACCAACTCCAAATAAGGTTTTATAAAACTTCCTCTTAATATGAGTGAAACAGAAGAAAAATGGTCTTCTAGAATAAAACATAACTAGGTAACCAAGTAGTACATAAATAGTGGGGTTATCTATGTGACCATGGAAGAAAAGTGTAATGACCAATTAATGAATGAATTTGATAGCAATCATTAAAGGTAATAATGTGAATGATCATAACAAATTTTACAACCAACAAACCCTAAATCTATGATTGGTGAAAGGCCATCAATTCATTTAAAATGATTTTAATATGATAAAAAAATTAAAAAAATATTCCATATATTTTGGGAATTATATTAGCATTTACACTAATAACATTTGGAAATATACTTAATTTATATCTTTCTATTTCATATGCCCAATTTTATCTGTTAGTTTTTTTTAGATCAACATCCACATCATCTCTTACTCCATTGAATAAATTTACAATATGATTTTTTGGAACCTAAATCACTTAAATTACCATTTAATGAATTATATTGTCCACAAATAAATAATAGAATATTTCATATGTCATTAAATTGTAAAAAAATGAAAATATCTCCACAAGTTAAATAATGATTAATCATTCAAATAAAAAAATAAATCATTTTTCTTCCAAAAGTTTTTTATAAGATAAATATTGAAAACTCCATAAATAAAAAAATTACATCACAAATAAAATCAAGATTAATAAATTTATTTTTCTCCATCCAAAATAATATTTTTTGTTAATAAAAATTTGTACCTAAGGGTTATAAATACCTCAACCCAGTAAACAATATCCCAATATATCACTAAACATCTCAAAATTCAAATAAATTCCAAAATAATTTATCTTACAAAATGTTTCACAAATCTCGATTTATGTTTATCCAAGAATTCATTAAACTAAACATAGTTTCAAAATATCAGGCATATCACATAGGGTAATGGAAGTCACTATACCAGTATCACCATTTGAGTATGGGTCCAAGCCCCACAGTCTTTCAAGACTGGATGAGTATTCTTCTCATATACAGGTTCTATATTTTTTAAAAATATAATTAATTATATTTCCTATAAAATTACACAAATTTTTATGAAAATTTTAAAATTAATATTAATCATAAAAATAGTTTCTAACTAAATTTTTTTTACTGTGTAAATTATCTTCAAAATCCAAAAATGTCAACTAAATATTATTAACATAGTTTCAATGATTGGATAAAAACTAATTGTTAAAACTTAAAAAACTATTTTTTACAACATATAAATATTTTATTCCTCAAATAAATTTTATTTTAGAAAAACAAATTATAAAAACAATGATTATATTAACATAAATTTCTCCCAAAATATTTTCATTCAACATATTCGTAAAAAACATAAAACCTAAATATTCGTATTTATTCCATGAAACATATCATATAACTTATACATATCAACCCAATACACATTATGTTAATCCTAGATCAAATATGATTATTTTATATGCATTTCCTTCATGATAGGTCATAACAAGTAATCAATTTACACAAGATATCCCTTGTGAGTGACAAACCAAGTGTTCAAAAATACCTATTATCATCCACAATGTGATGATTAATTAAATTCTAGGGAACCCATTCTACAGTTATTAACCCACTTGTTTTATATATATAGAGGTGTAATACTTTCAACCCACTCACTAAATATTTCAACAAAATTTAAATATATTTTTGTATATCTACTCTTATATATATACTTATCACTATTGTTATTAATATATTACTGTAGTTTTAATACTCTAAATATATTAAGATCATTATTTGATTCCAAATATAGTGACCAAATCCATTAATACATATTATTATATGATATTCAATATAAACATCAGATTAATACAACTCTATTATTAAGAGGCATCTTGTATTTGGATGACTAGGTTATTAATACATACAAGTGAGAGTAAAATATTAATTATTTATTTTATTCTATATATTGATATCATAAGTCCTTTTTATCTCCAAAAAATTAATGGGATAATATAGGGAATACATATACATAATTAGTTATCTAAAAAACTAGTACGAGAATAGACAAGATTATTAATCATAACATTTTATTAAAAGGTATATAATAATATCATAAAATTAAAGTTTCATGAGTATTCACATGGGATAATAAAATAAATAACATGATATAATAAGATCAAGGAATCAATGTAAGTGTTTAATAAATATATATCCAGAAAACAGAGTAAAGGATTTCAACATAGACAATATCACAAGGTTGAAAAATTCTAATAAGGGATTAAGTGAATTCACAAATCCCACAAATGATGCATTATTAGGCTAAAACATCACCCAGTGCATTATAGTTCTATATAGGCACACCCATTATAGCCAATTTGTGATTATGTTTTCCATAAAATCGAAATCAATCATATTTCATAAATATAATAAATTACCAACAAAAAGAAAATAGATTTCATAATCATGTCCCACATCATAACCAAATGAAAATTTCATAATGTTGTCATTTTAGAGATGAATATATAGAATGTATTACCTTATAAGAGTATGAGATAATATGATAGGTATATATATTGGTTACATATATACATAATTTATAATAAATCTATAATATTAAATATTGTCTTCATTGATTAATATGGCTTAAAAATTATATAATTAATATTTCTTAAGAACAATACCCCTTTCACATTGAAATCACTCCATTAAAATATAAAAAACATCCAACATATTATTGAATGTTTGTTATTTAAAATAAACAATAGATAAATTTAATAAATTTTTAAATGAAATTAGTGGAAATTAATGTAGGTAATTCTATACTAGATATGTAAGATACAAAGAAATCATTAACACTATTTCAAAAAAAGGTAAAAAGTACCACTTTAGGAAAGGATAGGATGAAACCTTTCCAAAATAAGTATGAAATATCATTAATGGAAATATATTTCAATAAATTTAATTCCTATAATGTTAAAAATATTATTGAAAATATTTTCACAATACGTGGATACGAAATAAATTTGATCTTTGAGTAAATGGGGAAATAATGTTGAATTTTCTTAATCATATTTTTTCAATCATATTAATAACCAATGAGAGGATAAATAGAAATATTACTTGAAATGTTCATAAATAACCAGACTAGAATGAAATATATTGGGTTTAAGATACAAATATAAATAATTTCTTCTTAGAGATACCTAAACCGACATAATCCTGAAAAAATAAATGATTGTGAAATAAACCCCTACAACATTGGTAAATATTGAATCATGACACCAATGAAATAAGTAACATAAAATTAAACATTATATACCATGAATATAAAGGAAATAATTATATAAATTCAATGGGGGTGTATATACCCAAAAAACGAATCACTATTGAATATCACAAATCAATCATACAAGTAAAACTAAGATAATAAATTCATTACGGTCAGTCCATATTATTAATGAAATTATTTTATATCCTATATAATAAACATATTTCAATTTTTGTAATATTATAAAGCTTTTACATGTATAATAAATTTTACATAAACCACTTAATCCATTTGTTTTAATGAAATATTTAATTATATATTCAGTTATGTCAATTTTGGGTGTTTTGAGGATTCTCAGTTCATAATATAAAAATTACTTCTATATATTGACCATGGAAGAAGGATTCATTATTCCATTTTCTATAGAATAATAATCATGAAATAAAAATATATTTCTATACATTAATTATACCATTTAAAATAATCATGAAATATGGTTATAAAAAATTAACAATGATACAATCATGATGAGGTTAGGCTATATTTACATATGAGTAATGACTCAATTATTAAATTATGGTGGTGGAAATAAGCTATTTATTACTTTGTATTTCAATATTTTTCATTTTATCAAAAAATAAAATATTATTTCATTAAATATAATTACATATACCATCCAAGTGATGAGGTAATTAAAAATTAATCACATTACTTTTTGTGGCAGTAATCCCTCATACACACAAATATGTTATTAATATTAAATGGATGGTAAGGTAAGAATGTATATGATATGTTACTTTTCCAGAATGGTTAATTATTCATGAATATATTATATAAAAATTTAATCCATCACCATTTATAGTCATGACAAGTGATGATGGAACAATATTTACATTTTTTTCATAAGGTGTTAGTCTTCCATACACACAAATGGTTGTTTTGGTTTCTAATTTGATGGATAAATAGGATGATAAAAATTATTCCATCCAAATAATTACCTATCTACATATAGGATATAATAGTGTGGTTATACATCAGTTTTTAATAAATAATTGATGGTGGGAATTAATAATTGAAAAGAAGGATCTCGGTAAATATGATTACCTTCCCATAGAAGATCCTTTAATTGATATATTATTAAGATCCCTATAGTTTATCATTAAGGATGAAAATAAGATATGTAATGTATTTATATATGATATAAAAACATTTTTAAAGGTTTTCTCTATAAAATTGGATTGATATTTGTAGCACCCTGACATGAGATCCACTTAACAATTATTCTAGAAAAGAGGGGCATTGGGAATTAGTCGAAACTCCCAATATGGTAAAGGATTCTAATAATAAATGAGGGTATAATTATCTGATGTGGGTGAGACTATAACCACATGTATTTATAATTATAATATGTATAGTCTTTCAATGAATACAATATAAAATCATTGATCAGTGCTTAGTGGAAGAATTAAAATATAGAAAATATACTTACATACAAAAAAGATAAATATATTCATAACAGATAATATCCACATGTTATGGTTGTCATATAAAAGAGACATGCAACATCTCGTAGAGGCCAATCATATAAGTACAAAATTAATTATAATAAATTACAGAAACTAAATATAAAAAACACTTGTTCTATATTGCATCAATCCAATTCACTCAACACACATCCCTTCTCCATAAGATTCATCCCAATAGATTGATCAATTACCTGAGCTGAAACCCACAACGTTTGAACGTATCCAGAGGGGCGAGGGCAATGAGTGAGTATGAACTCTATAGGTCACCACCAATATGTATCTACATTAAATAAATATATAAATCAGTTTATAAAAAATGTAATTCAATATCAACTACACTCGCATAATAAAAAAGGGCTTCAATTTTTCTCCATAGTCATATGGGAGAGTTTAACAACTTCATCCAATGCTTGAATGGAATAATATATCGATAAATAGTCATACCCAAAGGAACCCCGGTCTCCCATCCATAAACATGTCACCCAATTACTAATTCCTACCAATACCAATTGTCACAAATTTCATGTATAACAATTCTCCAAATGATATTTTCAATTATCATATCACGAGTAACTCAAACATCCACATTAACAACCATTGTTTGACCACTAGTATGACATCCTAAGAACAAATATTTCCCCACTTCCATAATCCTTGACTATTGAAATCTATATCATGATGATCCTCATCCCCTAAATGATGGTCTCAACCCATAAAATATGGTATTATATGGTTTCAACATCCTCTATATCCAATGGTCAACAAAATCCCCTATGTTGCTAATACTAGGGAGGCCTCCACCCTAATTGAATGGTCAACACAACCTCATTGAGTCTTTTTCATCAGTACACATGACACCAATGACACTATCATCCACTAATGGATATGGAAAATCCCAAACATAGCTATGACACACAATCTAATAAAACACCATCTCCACATGTGAACATTGTCTCCCAACCACAACATGGTCCTCTCCAACTACCTCAACCTCATTAAACTCGTCCCCTAACGCATGGTGATCAACGTCGGAATTAAATAAAACAATCTATTCACAACTCTTTCCTATGAAACCAATGTTATCAAATCATCATTTAATTAACTACATTTCAAAGTTACATATTACATAACCAATTCAAAAACCCCCTTTCTCACATATCATTCCATTACATCTCATAATTCCAAAACAAACATGGATTTGGAAATTGGAATCCTCAAATAATAATTTAAAATGAAAAGCATTAAATGAAATTTAACCCCTAGACCACCCACTCATACATATTTAAGTAAAAAAATAATTTCATTATTATAAACTAGTAGATATCTTGTCACCACCTACCTTATACTTTTATATTCTCACTCATTGATTATCAACCTCTAATTCGATCCGTATCAGATGAAAACAATGAATCTAGATAAAAACCCTAGAAATAAAAAATATATACTTGGGTGTAAATATCATTCTAAATAGAATGATAAATTAAGAAATATATAAAGAGAAATAGAATGATTACCACAATATATCTAAAAAACATTAGAAGATCAAATGGATGCATGAATATGGAATATTACTCAATGACTAACTTGATGGAAGAATAGAGGAGATCTCACCAATGCACGTACAAATGTAGTGAAAAAATAATTTGAATGAAAAACATAAGGGAGGGGATTTTTTGTATTTTTTTCAGATTTTAATTGGGTGCATGGTTATGCCGCACTGTTTGTTCAAAATGTTCCCTAACCATTCACACCCATTGCCTAAAAAGGCACTATGTGTGTGGAATTTTTGCGTGGTTTAAATAAAAATACATAGCCTATATAGATCGCCTATTCATTTTAATACAAGTTCCTCAAATAGCTTTGTGACCCCATGTGAATTGTTGTTAAAAAAATATGAAACCCATTATTGGATCTCATGATTGGGTTACATGGTTATCAAGAAATGTGATCTAATTACGTTCTTTCTCTTTTGTTTCTAAAAACATGGTTCTTGAGGAAAAATAAAAAAAATCCAAACATAACACTTCAGATGCTTACTCAAAACTAACCCCATCCAAAAATTACATATTAATGTTCATTAACTCCCTAAAATTACCTCTAATGCTCAAAATCAATGGTGTCCCATACACCAATCAAAAATGATCAAATTGAATTGGAAATTCCAACCTTCTAAAAAACCAAGCATTTTACAAGCTCTAGAACATAATTTATCTCATCCATGGGATATATAGTCTTACTCTAAGATTATAGAAAAAATACCCATCTAATAAATTTTCCCCGGACAACTCCAGTCACTTACTCAAGGATAATTCATCTTATAGTGCTCCCACTATAGGAATTATATACATGGTTTCTTCCCAACCCAATAATTAATAATTTTGAATGTCCGACAGACCATGTACCAAACATGAATATCCCCACACTACTTATTGTCAGCCATGATCCTTGTCAGATGCTAGATTTTTACATTCATAAAAAATGAAACTAATGATAATTATTTTTACTCATATATATAATTCTCAAAAAATATCCTAATGTATAGGCATTTCGTACAAACCATGACTCATTTCCCACTCAAAAATATTTATTAGTAACTTAAAAAATAAACTACAAAAGGTGAACATCCCACACTATAAACAGTAATATAAAAAAACATTCATATGATCATGGAATATGAATAACCACCATTGCATCGTCATCCTACTTGTACACTTCTAAATCAACTGTATTCACTAGGCATGAGGCCCAACTACACAAATAATGTCATCCTTATTGATTTACATCTAATACCATCCATTTACACAATTAATTGGTCTCTATCTATCCCTTCCATGGACTTCATGAGTAGTATTATCTCATCTACATTCTCCTTGTACCACTCCTAGTTCTACCTCAGATCCCTAAATATTACCTCATCCCTTACTCATAGCTATATAATACATTTTTTGATAGAATATCTCTGGATTCCCCATCATCATATATTCACAACATTCCTTGGACAACTCCCACACTATAACCAAAAAAGAACTATGTTCCGACACTAGAACCACATCATTAATGACACGATCCTCAGTTTCGTTTTTATTCTCAAGATGAATGTTTCTATTGAGACTCCTAAGGAAGTTTCTTTTAGTAACTCGAATCAAATATACCTACCACACCTGATGCCATCATCCATCTAAAATGAGTCATCTCCATCGTGTTACCCACAAAAATAAATACATAGATCACCGCCTCTGAGAACATTATCAAACTGATGATAGTTACAAACACATTTATGGAATCCCACAACCATCATCAAACTATATCACCAAGGAAATTCCATCCCCAATATAAGATAATGAAATAAAATGAAAGGTTCATGGAACTCCATGAATAATCTATGATAGATGTACAGCCAACTACATGATCATAAAATCATGTGCCATATTTATCCAAAATTAATATAGGATGAAGAGATCAAAAACATTTCCCCAAAATCCCTCCATGTTATCCCTACATTAATACTATAATATAACCTTACATCCCAACATTTCTATGATGGTCCCATGAGGATATAAAAATATAACTTCACCCCCTACACTAGGGGTTTCTCGATTAGATCGAATATAGTCCACACATAGTTGATATATTTAATTACTCTAACTAGTCCACACTCACCATGTAATGAATATGGGTGTTGCGATTAAATTTCATAATTTAGATACTCCTTGAATGGCAGAGATTCTTGATCACTTTATCAATACTCGGAACCACACATACTAAGATTTGCCTATGGAAATCATCTAGTTGTGGAACAAACACTGTAATCTATTGTGGATAACCCACCTATATTAGAGCCTCTCCATGAGGATCATGATCATCATGTCTCTCATCGGCCTCATACTATGCATTATCTTTTGGTGCCACATCTTCCCCCCTTAATAATACACTGAATCTCATATTTGTGGAAACAAACTAAAGGACAAAATCCATTTTCAATAAAAACAATAAAATTTTATATATCACATGTTTTGAAATCTATAATTGGTATGGAATCACAAAAACCTTAAACATTCCAACCCCACCCATATAAAATATCATTCACCCTCATGACCCATTTCTTAAGAATCTCAATGTTAGAAATCATATACCAATCACATCGATAATCACCAGCCTAAGTGGCTATGTTGAATACCACGAAGAGGCTATGTGTGAGAAACTGTTTAGATTATTAAAGACATATTAAACAGTTCACCATGATCATTTATTCATTAAGACACTTATTATATTTGGGATCATATATACCATTTACACATAGGATCATATATCAATCATATTGGAAAAACATACCAGGGTGGATGAGTAGAATTACATGAAGAATATAATCTAGAAAATACTATTTATCTTGTTTAACTAAAATTATATTTCCCACCCCCTTTTGTCAAATTATTGATTCCCTATGATTATTAGTGTAGAATAAATTTTCCAGGAGAACCAAATCTCAAATAATGATTCTTGACTTCTCCTACATTTTCATATCAGGACCATGTTTATATCCATATAAACCAAAATCATCACATCTAATGGTGAAATTCAAGTTGGAAATCATAAAATTGTAAAAAAAAAATTAAATTTCATTTCCAAAACATGGAAACTTATTCTATCCCACATGTATGGGGTTAATGTCTATTAAACTGTATCTATTCAAATACATTAGACTAGGTCCTAGTATCTGATCTATTATAGTACAAATATTAAATCATAATATAAACAAAGCCTTACTACCACATAGTAACTATAATAACATTGTTTCAGCTTTTATTCTACCTATAGGGTATGATAGCACTTTTAGAACTTGGGTTGGGGATCCTTTTTAACCATGATCGAGGACAGAGTTCCATTGGGCCATAGACACACAATCCCATACATTGAAGAATGAAGACCAGTAGTGATGGTCTCATAAGATAATTTTGGGGTGACCATACCCTCTTGTGATATTAATTATAATATGTATGGTCAAAAAATGAACAAGATGTAGAAGTGCTCCACACAAATCATTGGAAGTGTGATAATTTAGACTACGATAATAACACAACCAAATGAGAAAAAAATTAATAAAAGATAATATCCACATATTATGACATACCCACAAAGAATACATTAATGATCCCTTTGACCATGACCATATAATTTCATATTCAATGAAAAAAATGATTAACAACTTGAATCTAATGAAACCCGAGGTCCATATCTCATCCATCCTATACAGTAATGGGATAACCCATCTCAATAAATCCTAGACAGTGTGTTTGATCCCTAACATGTTCTCAAAATCTGTAATGTTTGCATGAATAATGAGTGTCTTATGATGGCTTTGAGTTTGAACTATGCAGGACAACACCAACAAGTTCATATCTTAAATCCATATTTATATCATTGTAATAAAAACATAAATATATATAAATTAACCACATATAATTAATAACCCACTTTACATGTGATCAATTGCCACAAGGTAGTGTTTACCAACATCGACCAATTTCAGAATGGAATGATATATCCATGGTCATTCATGCCCATAGGAAAATCATCCTCCTATACATATACATGTCACCTGGAACATTATTCCAAAAAATAAAATGTATAACACCTATTATGTACAAGCATAATCCCATTGACATTCTGAATAATCATATCATGAGACTATCAAACTTCCCCTTGAAAAATGTCATCTGATCATTATTCCATCATTACAAAGAACAATGATATTTACCTTCCATATTCATGTCCCATAATCCTTAATATCATAATGATCTATAAAACTCAACTAGTGGTCTTAAACTATCAACTATGTCATTCTATAGTGATCACCACCATCATAACAACTAGTCACCACCATCACCCACACCACTAATAATATGGAGGCCTTCATAGATATCATGTTATTAACACCACCTAATTGAGTCCTTATCCATTGTAAACATTACTAGCATGGTGTTATCTGCTAATAATGGAGATAATAAATCACTTTGTAGGAACTCTTATATGAAATAATAGCAATGTATCCCAATCAGGGAATGGTCATCACCATACGACTCAACATGGAGAAAATCTTCACATGATTTCTAGTTATCAACATAACCGTCAAATATCTCTACCAATTCAAAACATATTCCCATAGACCCAATTTCTTAACATAATAATTTAAATCCTCAAATCTTACAATCACATCCTACACAACCAATTCGGAAACCCCATTCCAAACACAAAATTCCATTCATGGATCAACATACAATCATGGAGTCTCCCGTTAGTATCTTCAGGTAGTAATAAAAAAGAGAATAATTAAATTAACGATCACCCCATACCAACCCTCTCATAAAAATTATAACAAATTTTATAAAATAGATATAAACAAAGTGAAATATGAGAACCACCTACCATATACACTTAGATTCCAACTTGATGAATTTCAAGGAACCTAGAAAAACACCAAAAAATATGGAATTTAAGGATGGTTGGAAATCACATTCAAAACAATATGATAAAAGAACAATGGATCTAAGATGAATATAACATTTACCGATATCCACACAATTCAAATCAATGATCATGAATCTGGTCCTAGAAGGATAAGAATCCATAAGTCCATAATTGAAGAATGATTATTGGAGCTCCCACAGATGTGTGTGTGGATAAGTACGAAAATTAGTAGGATGATAGTTAAAATAATGAAGTCATAGTTTGGTAATACACCAGTTTTTAGAGGGGATCATGGATAAGAAGCATTATTTGGAAAAACTGTGTGCAAACCATGGAATAAAAATATGAAAAGTTATGTATAGTTATGATCGAGGAAAAGGTTTTTACTATTCATCCACAGCTCGTTCAGATCACTTCTACAATTTATTATAGGTTCCCCACATGGTCATGCTACCACATGTTTGTGATTCATAATAATATTTGAAACACCATGCAAGGCTACATCATTGAGGTGAACATTTAGATCTATCCTCGATTTAAGTATGTTCCTCCTACTTTTTCAATCCATCAATCGGGAACTTCAGGTACAATACACCCAAAATCAAACTGGACTCCATAGTCACTTAATAGTAATTAACCACAAAAAAGTAGTAACACGTAATAAATATTCGAATTTACCCAGGGATCTCAAAATCATTGAATTTATATCCCAAAAATAAATATATAATATTCCATATAAAATTACAACCTGTTATGAAACCCTGGAAGTTACAAGAGGTATGCTGATGTTAAGGGGAAGTCCCTTCTCTGATTGAGGAGGAGTTTCGTTTTTTAAATATCCAGAACTAATTAATAATGGGAAGTCACTCTAACATTAAATTACTCAAAAATTGATAAATAATGAAGTTTAGGGATGATGTGGTCGACCTACACCTCCCCCATTCAAAATTAAGGATGTTTAGAAAATTTTATTCTATTTACATCTATGGTAACCCACTTATACAAATTTAGTTTTTCAGCATTGTAAAAAGTTTTTATACAGTTTCTAATTTTTATAATGACATAAATTTAGTGACAAAAATGACCTAATGTAAAATTTTTATTACATTTTATAAAATTAAAATCATATTAGTGTAATAATTCAATTTAAAAATAAACATTAAAAACAAGTCCAAAAATTTGTTTTTCATGTAATTTATTTTTCATGAAATAGAAGACATTATGTTAACATATGAACCAAACACCAATGTTATATGAATTTATATTCATTTGAATATATGTATACTCTATAAAATTAATTTATTACATTACTTAATATGGGTTATTTTAATTATAATAATTAGAATAACATTATGCATTCAAAAATAGTTGGTTGAAAACCACAATATTACCAATTGAAATAAACATATATAAAATCTTGAAAATGGATGATTCTAATGAAATTTAATAATAATATTCCAAATAAAATGGGTCATATGTCCCATTAAGACCAAATATAAAGCATAATGGAAGTTTAAAATTTCAAAATTTAATGAAAAATGGACAATATTGGTAATTATTGGTAATTTTAACTATTATCTTAAAAAATCAACATTTCAGAAAAATATGCAAATTTAACCCTAATTTAATTTTTACATGCTGATTTAAAAAACTATGTAATTTTTATAATAACTTGGAAATATTTTAAATATATTAATTATAATATTTGATCACAAAAATTAATAAAAATAAATTTTTTAATGAAACATTTTTTTAGAATAAAATATCATTATTAAAAGAACAAGGATTATATATATAAGGTATTTATTAATAAAATTATATTTATTTAATCCTCTATATATATTTAATAATATATTTAATACTTTTTCTACCCATGGATTTAATGGCCACATTGTAAGGGAAATATATTTCACATGTCGTTTTAGAGTTCTATTTCAAGTCGTATATGCTATCAAACATTCTACTCATACTTTAAAAACATGATGTGTTATTGAAATTATATATCAATTATGTATATTTTAAATCTTGGTGAATATATTTGAGGGTATGTGGTTATGGGTATTCATTTCAAAAAATGACATGCAATTCAATTTACAAAATGATGTTTGTAGTATAACGAGGGTACATAAGGATTCATAGAGGGGTTATATGAGAGTGAAAGGGGAGTCACATCACATGGAAATCATAAGGATATTATGTAAAATGTTTGAAATCATATCCCAACATTATCCATTGGAACAAATTAATTATTTAATGATATTTATTGAATAAAGATCAGAAAGAGAGCATTTATTACCTCATGAGGATGCTTCTAAAATAATCATGGAGCTTTTTATGATCATGGGGGAATAATTGAAGGGATCTATAGAGATAAAGGTAGAGTAATTTATGATATAAAATGAATTATTAAATTGTAATGGGATTATGGGTGGGATTATATATAAAAATAAAGAGTAATTCATTTAGAATTTCTAGACATTATTTTGGACCCTATATTATAAATTTTTCAAAACCACAAAACAATCCATCGAGTTTCAAGTGTTTTATTAAAAAGAGGGGTTGTTTTCATTATTTTATATGTATAATAACTAACATCAATAAAATAATTCCCTTGGTGATGGTTAAGATGGTTTTTTATAAAGAATTTTTTTAAAACAATGAAATGTAATACTATTTTTTTGGAGGATTCAATATGGGTTTATCAAATTTACCAAATAACCTAAAAAAATAAATTATTATAAATGCAAGACATAATAATTTTTTAAAATCATTAAATTATTTATTACATCACTTTGTGTATTTTTTATGTCATAACACAAACTATATATTTATATAATATTTATTTTTGATCGACACATTCAGCTGTGAAAAAAAATTATGAAAAAATCGCTAATGGATATTACAAAAATATAATTTAAAATAAACTAACTTTTATACTATTAATTAACTATTTATTATTATTTTTAATTTTTAATCATTAATATATTTTTATTAATAAATATTAGTTATTTTCTAATAATATTTTCTTGACCATTATAAAATTAATTTTGATTTTGTAAAATTATATTATATTTTATAGATAATATACCTTGTTTGATAATAAAATATTAATAAAAATAATGTTTTTAACATCAATTAATTAAAATATAGTGTATTTATTGAAAATATATATTTCAAATAAAAATACTATTTATGTTTATCATATAAAATTATAATTCACAATAGTGTAATATTAAAAAGGTATATATAAAATAATTGTTTTGTGAAATGAAAAAAAAATTATTCTATTAGGTTCTAGAAATATATCTCATTAATATGCATGTGAATTACCTAATTCATAGATCTGAGAAGATGAGGTTTTCTTGGGGTGGATCGATGAACATGTTTTAGGTCGTGATCTTGGTGATAGTAAAATTTTCCCATAAACAGATATCCTCATGTGTTAGTTTTTGAATTTCATATTGGTATTATCCAAGGTAAAATATAGATGCTACAATCTCCCTCATATGTTTAGATTAATTGATTTCCTAGGTTATGATCCTAATGATTGAGACCATCTCATACTTTGTCTATTTCAAATAGACTTTTTCAAAATCCTAAATATATTAATCTTAATGGACAATATTAAATTTATATATAATTGAAGATTAGGATTGATAATAATATATTAAATTTTATAGACTATATAATGGTCCAACATATCGAAAGTGGTTCTAGTGTTTTTTTAACAATATTACATAGAAACAAATTTATTTATAAAAAATGGTAATTTAGCTAATAATTATTTGGTTCATTACATAATTCACCCTATCAGAAAAGTTTTTCCATCATAACATACATTTCGTACAATAGAACCGATGATGGTATATTGGTTCCATCACCTCTTCAAGTTTACATTTTTATTCATAAAACATGTTTTTATGTCCTGAAACACTTACTAGAAGAGTTAATCTAAGATCATCATTGGTTTCACCGGGTATGAAAGATGATTTTACAATTGTACAACCTCTGGATTCTACAAAATATAGTGGTATGGTAAGTAATGACTCAAGAAGGATACATTTAACAAATCATGTACTTGAGACATGTTATGTTGGAGTTACGGATGATAGGACACTACTCTTATATTTTCAATCATCTAAAAGAGGACTATGTATCTAGGAATATGTAATCCATATTTCCCAATCCTCATTGAATTATTCAATGATGACTATGGGGTCCTGAAAACATTTCCAAGGGAAGAAAATACTCCCAAAATCACTATTAATAAGTAATAATGCATTCATACTAGACTAGTAAAGAGAATGGACTCATATTGAGTTACAAACATCGAATGAAACATGATGGAATTAAATTTTACAGGGAATTTTGACCCACGTATCATCACAGGGAAGGGATCAAAGACCGCATGACCTACGAACCATCTGTACATAGAACGACCCGTGAGATATTGGCCCACAGAATGATAGGAAGTGAACCTAGGTTCCCAAAAACTGTATAGCAGAGTGGATCGAGAGCACAAAGGCTGTTAGTATACCATATTGTGTACTCAGCAGTTCCCAGACGAAGCAAATAGGCAAGGTTTCTCAAACCATGAATTGTGAAGCATGGCCTTAGCAAACCACTGTTGACCGAATCTTTAACGGTTCAAAATACATTTTCATATACTTCTACAAATGGTGCTCCATGACCATATATACGATTTACAAAATTACCTATAAAAGGAGCATATAAGGAATTTAGGGAATACAGACAATGAAATAAAGAAGGGGACCCCAAAGTTTGGAAGAAATAATTCAAAGATGATTTTGACTTTAGTCTCGAATCATCGATGAAGCCTAAATTAAAATCCATGTTTTCCACAGGTACAGTTAGCCAGAAAATGTTAAATTAAGGAACATAATAATAATAGGACAATCGTGAACCTAATTTATGAAATCACTAACCACATATTTCTCAGGGATGAACTCCCTGCGATCGATAGTCTCTGATACCCTCCTTCAATATGATGTTCCTCATAGTGCATCATTATGTGAATGTAACCTGGTGACGCGTACTACATCAGTATGCAGATGAATCATGAAGCACTGTAACAAACCACATCTAGGAACACGTACCATTTTTGTGTGTGGTGGTCCATGAAAAAGACTAAAAACTACATAGGTAGGTGGACGACCCCTCTTCCCACATACCAATATGTAATGTAGAGCTCCCCCCCCACCTCCCGCATAAGAAACCATTTCAATGAATGGGTGTGTTATGGTATTCTTCCCATAGGATCCAATATGTCCTCTATATTACTATCCAGTCCTATATAGTCTCTCTGCAAACGAGTTCCATAGAAATAGGCCACTTCTTCTTTAAAATCAACCAGACCCATATGATAAAATCATCAGGTGCATCAACATTCCATTTTTAGACAACATATCCATGGTAAGAAGAGTCATGAAGGATCTCCCCACATGGTTTTGATCTCCATGGATGTCTATAAGTCTACATTACCATGGTAACCCGAATTACAATTTTGGGATTCTAACATGAACCTCCCCATTCTAGTGACTAAGGGTTATCACTAGCTTTTCCATTCAATGTGAAATGATGATAATTCAAAGGAGTTATGTTCACTTATCCCTATGATGAGGTCGACACTCCTCCCCTTTCCGAGAATATTTTATAAGGAACTCCCACTGAGGTATGTCCCCAAAATTATGAAGATCGAGATGCATTGACTTTAATTTTATCCCACATTAAATGGTTCATTGCTCTACGCCCTCTCCCACGGTCTTCTCGACCTCTTCCACCATAGGTCCACCGTCTCCCATCAGTAGGTGAGGAAGTGTTTGGTTGGTTGGAGCTCTCACACATCCGTTTTCCCACACTTAGCATGAATCATGTGGGAATAGAGATTTCTCTTGATTTTATCATCCACACAATTCTAAAATACGATAACCTGGATTATTGGTCAAGCCAGGATACATAGGACACGAGCTTAAAGGCCAAGGCTCGAAATGGTTTCCTTCCAAAAGGGTTCACCCAAACAAGGCCAATAAAATGGGAAACTTCCAGGAATAATCCCCATCAATTATTATGTATGATAACTATCATTCCTGGTCATGACAGGATATATAGGATACTTGCACGTAGTTCTGATCTCAAAAGGGTTCCCATCCATGAGGGTCAACCCAACATTTCCCCCTTAAATGGGAAGCTTCCCTTTGTAATCCCCAGTTATTCCAGACAATGTGTGTTCTCATTCCTCTCCCAAGGATACATTGGAAACCCATCCTTTGGGTCAGATTTGGATATCAAGTCACCTTCTACCCACCCTTATATGATGATAAACTCCTAAGCACCTTATTACATGGATTAAGTCATCATTACCACTGAAGCATCCAATCCAAGAATGCCAATAATGATCCTATAAACCAGGGGTATCCCACAGAAATAATCATTGGGAATGAACCAAGGATTCATGAACATGTGATCACAACAAATATTTATAAGAGCGTCCTTGAATAGGCAAATTCCCCCCCCCCATTGGGTGTTATGAGCCCGACTTCCCATCCTATCGACCAATGGAGTCCTTAAGTGTCATTGTCCAAATGATCATCCAACAATCACCTATCATAGATAATGAGGCACATGAATCATGGATTTTAGGGTCTTTTTGAGTTTTTGGATCCACAAATAAACCCGCTGGAGACTGTATGATAAGTTATTTTCTATGTGGATTAATTGCTCAAGTATATGACCCCATGGAATCACCCTCTAGGAAAATTTGACTGTGGCACCTCCATCACAATATCAAATGGGTAAACTTCCTATTCCATGATGTATTAATCCAATGGACTTTTAAAGTATAATGGTGCATAATTGGTCAAAAAAAATGAAATGGTGAAATTTACATGAGACCCTCTCTACGATAATAGAGGCATGAGGATCCTCGTTAGACCATTTTGTTATCACCCCAAACACTACACCTTGAGTTGAAAAAAATGGTGAACCATACATGAATATTTATCCAAGGTGGTATTCTTACCCACTCAAGATCATTCTCCTCACAATATGGAAAAGGTGGAGGAGACCATACTGAATCATCAAATATACATAAGTTCAAAAATATGCTAATTTTATGAGTTTTTGTGTTCTATATGTCATATATGTATATAGTAGCTTCCCAAAGAGAAACCATAGATGCAAATGACATAACGAAGACCAATGCAGACACACGAATCAGTGATCCCATAGGGGGTCTGGATCCCAATGAATAGCAGGACCCCCTCACTAACCCAGCATCTTCAATGCTGAGTATCCAACACACTGATCAAAGAGTGACAATGAAATTGTACACTCTTGATGGTGGAGGCCGCGATTCCAACCCTCCACTCTGGGAAGGATCGAAAGTCTCCTCTTTATATGTGGTTGGTTCCCCAGCACAAGGTGACACTATTGGTTGTCTCAAACCATTTTGAGAGCCCGTCCCCCGGAACGTGACAATGAGTACCTCCCATTACGTGGGGAGGAAGATGAATTAAATGTTGAAAACTACATCTCAAATTCATAGGATTACTACATACATACCCCTTCTAGAGAATTTATCCTCCTACACTAGGCAACCATGTATCCTAACACTGAAGAAGACTTTATGCCAAGGTCACCTGCTAAAGTGTAGAAAACATGGTCCCCTCGGACATCCCTATAAGAGTGGAAAATATATATTCAAGAAAATTCTATCAACCTAGTCCCTATGGAGAATCTTCGTGATACAAAAATGGTGGAATTCAATGGGAAGGCATAAAACATTTCCCCCTCCAGTCAAACCCACCACAGAAATAGGGTTGCACAATAAGATCATGTTCACATTCTTGCTAGTGCTCGTTGGTCCCATTATGTATACAGAGTGGAAAACTACCGGTAAATGCAGATATTTTCTAGTACAGAAGAAGCCTGTAATCAAAATAGTACGGAAACCAGCTACATATTGGCATAAATACCTATATACGCATATCTAACCCACCATACAAATATGGAAGCAAGAAAATATGAGCAGAGTGATGTTCTAGAAGATTCTTACAAAGCTGATGGTAACAATATATAAGAAATAAAATAGATGAAAATCCTCATGGGTGAATATGAATTCCATCAGTCAAATAAGGTGGAAACCATAGAAGAAGAGCAGCGGTAGACTCATTACCCATTCTCGGAACATAAGTATAACCAATGTCTATTTGAAATGCATGGAGGACCGGAGTAGGAAAAAACTCCTTCTTCAATAACATAATGGGATTTCTTACCCCTTTCAGCCAAAGATGTATCTCATCACATCCTTGAAATGATGGAAGATCATACATTGAAACAATACAATATCATCCAACCATGACAAGAAAACATTGTATCAGTGGTAATGGAATGATACTAAGACCACAACCCGATTTCCTAGAATATAATGACATACATTCAAATTGGGTCAATCAGTCCAGATCATTGATTCATCCCTACTACAATTTAAGAGAGTCTACAACAATATCCCAAGATACACTGACAACCAGATCCAAAAAAAATTCCCATTCCAATTGGGGGATATTAGTCCCACATGGTGGCTACTCCAAGGCATGCATATATTCCTTCCTAAACTCAAGATTTATATTGGCATATCTCAGTGGAATAACTAGACCCCAAAACATAGGTACATGTATATGAAGTCTGTTACCAACCACAGACGACCCTAGTTACCCGCAAGAGAGTGTTGAAAAATAAAATGTGCTAAATGAAACTAGAAAATTAAGATCACATACATGATCATAATCTATTAGAAGTTTAGGTTCGTAATTCCCCAGATAGTTTATCCAGAAAGGCTTAGGACCATGTCATTCCAGAGCCAAATTATGGGTGTTTTAGTAGTAGTTGCGAAGGCCCTCCCCACAATATTGCTACCAGCAGCTCTGAATGTCCTCGCCAAAGCACAAAAAGGGGCTCACTCCATGGTCCTATAATGATATATGACAATATCCTATATCCTAATGCAATTCTGGTTGGCCCTACAATTGACATGAAGGTCAGATAGCCAGAGTTTCCTCCCCTTGATGTTGTCTACTCGGATGGTCCTTCCCAGGGTATACTTGGAGATATGATTATCCCTATAGTCAGATGCCGAGTCATAATGGTAGTCCTCTCCATTATGATGGTCATTGTGATTTTCCACCACCAATGGAGGTTTCTCTAAAGGCCCTCCTCATAGTAACATCAAGAAACAAGAAGGTCCTCTCTTAATGGTAGTATATCTTGACTTCCCTCCACAAGATGTACATTGCTCACATTCTCCATACAACCATGCATCAAGATGTGATAGTAGTCCTCACCATCATAGTATTAATACAGAAGGTCTTCCCCTCTGTGAAATCATGTAGAAAGAAGTCAATCCACTCATTATATCCCTCTATAAAGGTCTTCCCTAGGGTAGACACCACATGTACACTCCCCATTGTTAGGAATCAACTCACAACAGTATCCCTCTCTATTGCGGCACCAATTGTGGAAATCCCCCCCCCCCCATAATCAAAATTTAGACTAGCAATAACTACATACCATATAAAGAAAAAATGTGAGAAATACCTCCTACGCCTACGTGCTCGAATATATAGAGTCAGACATATCATGAACTCCTTTTATGAGGAATGATATCCTTCCTCAACTAGAGGATGTTCTGCGGCCATGATCATCTTTGGATCCACCACCTCAACATTCACATATCATTGAGTCTCTCAACAGGGCATCTTCTTGGAAAATAATTATGAATAAGCAATCAAGCTCGGCATACCAAGAAGAGGTGCCCTAGGAAGAACAACAACAAGATATGTTACTTATGAGAAGACAACTAGATAGTGATAATATACCACGGTTGAATTGTACTACGACCACACCTCAATTTGAAATACCAAAGGAGTTTCTAGGGGAATGTATGAATGACATTCACCTATATATATAGATGACCCTTATCTAGCTAAATGAAAAATTTCTACCTTGCTTGACCCTAAAACTACCTCATCTCTCGTAGTGGAAATGAAGGATGGAGTGGGGGCATCTTCCGCTAATGATAATTCTTGTGGTTAAAATTTTGGTATTAGTGAGGAAGCTTCTTTAATACAAAACACCTCTATAGTAATATAGCTACATAGAACAAGTGGTGACATGTCTTCAATCACCAGTTGCGCCCCACGACAACTCAGGAATACGGAATACCCAATGTCGTACTCAGCCGAATCAATAATCAATGAGGTTCCCTACGAAAGAATCTTATTGATATATGGACTTTAGGGATATAAATTATAGGGAAGGGTACCGGTCTCAAGATCCTGGGGGCAAAATACATAACTTCTCTGAGAATTGGTAAAAAGGGCATGATGAACCGCTCCATGTTTTCGCGGGCTGGAACATCAGCCTCCCCAATGATCATGACATCTGTAGAGCTAGCATGAGCAGGAAAAATATCCATCTTTGATGTGAATCCACCAATAGATAAAAATTATATTACATCAAGATTGATTGGTTCCTCAAGAATTTATGCCCCATGAAAATCTAGTATAGAATTGTGATCGCCAATCTATTTTGCCCCTACCATAAAGACCACCATGTAACTCTCCATGAGAGTTATCTCAACACTATCTAATAAGACCTCATCATCTAGATATTCAACCAATATTGAGGTATATATTGTTCAAGTAGGATCACGCCCCCCTGATGGGTCGACGGTACCCTGGGTCTCTATGGTTGGGCCTTCTTCCCTTCTTCGGTCAATCACAAAGGCAGGAGACCCTTCCATTGCCAAAAAGGGGATCAGAGATGTGGATTCCTGAGCAGACTCCATCTCATTGATGATAGGCCCTACGTCAAAATACATACACGCACCAGTGACTCAAGAATATAGGGGTACTCAGTTTAACTACTTGGTGAAGAGATGGTTACCTTTGATTCCCCTCCTAATGTGCTTTGATAGTTGGGAGGCCTGCTTTCATTTCTTTTATTGTCATGTATATGGCTCCTGAATAAGAGCACCCAGATGAGATGTAGGGGGAAATTCCCTAGAGGGGTCTGAGACGACCACATCCATGTGTTCTTGAGCTCCATTGGATCCTTTCGTAGTACCCCTACCACCAGTAGGGCGCACTCACCAGCTGTAGTGCCTCTAGGGGAATAAATTGTAGAAATATCTATTTCTAAAGACCCTACATGATCCTACAAAATTATAAAATGTGGAGGGGAACCATTATAGTCTCCGCATCTAAATAATTTAAGGACAGAGGTTGCAGCAAAATAACCTCTCCCATCAACCATGGGAGTACATCGATCAATGCCATGTTGTCTGACCAGTAATTCCTATCTATGGTGAATAGAGACATTTTTCCATTTCATTCAAGTAGGAGTCAACATTATCAGATTCTTCTTCAGCCAAAATACCGGTTGGCGCAATGGCTCCCCCAAAACCTGAAATTTAAAAGAATTCCCTTTGAAAAAACATCTATATATATTCATTTTATTTGTTTACCCTCAGTTCATAGAAGTTTCTCTAGGCATCCTGTAATGTAGTCGTGACTAGTATGGCTAGAGCGGGAAGGTAGGTGTAGGGGAGCGTAGCAGCTTCGACAACAAAATTTTTTTCATGGGAGTCCCTATAATCTCAGGACCTCGAGTTAATGAACACTTAAGAGGCATTGGTATTAAGTAAGAATCTTTTCTTGGGGCAGCCGCGAACGGTGATCCAATGATGTCTTCATCCTCATCATCGGTCTCCAGTCTCAACATGGTAAGCACCCGATGTATGTATTTTCAGTGACCACATTGGGAATGGATGAGGTCTCAACGTCCTCAAGATAATGACCCACCCACATAGGATCCTCACCAAATGAATCGTCTTCTGTTGATAACGTATAGCTAATGACAGTAATTTTGAATTTTCTATTACTGAAAAGATTCCCTAAAGCATGATGGGACTAGCCTCGAGTAGATGTATAGCCTTTGAAAAGGTCTCATTGCCTCCAGGACACTGGATAATCATCCTCAGGGGGAATTGATGGTGGATTGTCGACAGAAACTTCATCAGCTCATTCGGCCTCCCATGAGGTCATGGCCCCATCTTTTACAATTTTCCACAAGGGAGACAATAGGCTTTTTAAGGAATTTTCCTTGTCGAGAGTATTCTACAACTCCCTTTTCCTTCTCCTTTCCCTTTTCCCTAGATTCCATAGAAAGTTTTAGGATGAGACACATGTGAGCTAATTGTCCATTAGGATATTATTTAACCCAGGCCCTAGCATAACTTCTAGTAAGGAAGGGTACAGAATCCCTAAAATTTGGAAGTCTGAAGTAGCCTTGGGTGTCCTCTCAGGGTGAAAATCAGACATAGTAGAAAGAATATCATCAGAAACTTCTCTTGAAGGAAGTATTGAGAGTGGGAGGACATAGCTTATAAACCCATTTAAGTTGATGTCTAAATCTGAATGGCGAATATCCCATTCAATTATGCTCCTCTCCAATATGGGAAACTAGGATGCCTTTTCTCTAAGAGAAGAAGTTACCTTGGTTGACAAATTATTCAGATTCATTATTCTTTAAAGTACTAGTAGGGAATCATAAGGATGATAAGATAAACATTAGTAATCATTTAAATAATCCATTAATTATTTCTCATTATTTTTGGTTTTCTTCTCCCACTTATCCTATGAACCCCAAGCTGTCGGCATAACCCTGTCGATACTCTAAAGATACGTTTAGAGGGTGGAATACTGAATTGGTAAGTAATTAATAATGGTATGATCTCCTATGTGGGATCCTCTCTATCCCCTAGTAATTTGGAAGGGCCCAGTCATCTGGTAATGTGGTCCCCCCTTGTTGATTTGACCGGGTATGTGATAAATCATGGACAATACTGGGATAACTAAATTGATGCATCATCCAGTGGCCAGCTGGGAATCCATGATGAAAGTTGAGGCTCCCACAACATCATATTCTAGTACTGGTAAGATCCACCCCCTCATATATATGGACAAGAATGACGCTAGCTGAAATAATCGATCGGTGTCTGGGATGATCTTCCATCAGCACTTATGAAACATCCACTCTTCCTGGGTGAGCCAATAGGTAACCGCTTGCATCTCGATTTCATTGGGGGGACAGCCCCAGGGTCTCTGTAGATATGGATCCATACCAATATGAATAAAAAATGAACATAAACACTCCTCAAAATGTATTTCTTGCATCACACAAGGATTGATTTCCATCAAAAATGTGTTTTCATGAATGGAGAGTTTCTATGCCAAAGGAGGGGTTCTTTACTCATCATCCCAAACTGATGAGGGAGATAGGAAATAATTATATATATCCTCGAATATAGAGACTCCAAAGATTAGCTGAATGTCGCAAATACCGATGCCGTCCTCCCCATGGGTTATATAGAATGTTTTGGTGTCTGGGATACACCTTCTCAATAGATGTGAAATAAGAAAATTTGGATGGTGAGTGTATGTCTATGAAACCCATGTATCCTCTTATAGTCCCATGGTAAGAAGCTTGGTTCGATATTCTTCGCAACACTAGAGAACCCAAAAATGATACACCCAATATAATCCAAACTATCCTCTAGAGCAAAGATCAAGCCTAGATGAGCAGTCTTGCTTCTCGTTCACTGTGCCTTTCTGTGCAATACTTTGGTTTTATTGGGCCATCATGTCAGGCTTTCACTGAATCTCCTCCAATGACCGAGGTGCATAGCTCTGTAAGGACCCAGGGTCAATATCTATTTGAAGGTACTGCCCCTTAGAGGAAGTCAATCCCTTCGAGATAGTGGTGTTAATCATTAAGGCAACAGGATGATAGATCAGATTTGGCATTGGGATCGCTGTATCAAACAATAGTCCAACCCCATAAGAAAGAAGACTATCTAAATTATGGTACTCGCATTGAATTTGCGTAAGCATATTTT
Source organism: Viscum album (assembly GCA_963277665.1). NCBI lineage: Eukaryota > Viridiplantae > Streptophyta > Magnoliopsida > Santalales > Viscaceae > Viscum > Viscum album. The sequence goes on along the minus strand of OY728126.1, from coordinate 356,473,957 downwards.
CCAGGGATTTGTGAAATGGAATGAACTAGATTTTTTTATTGACCAATGGAGACATGTTCATCGATATTTCATTAGCAGAAAAAAGAGGTGTAGTAGAAGTAGCCTCAGTAGGAGTAGTGATATTGGTGGTAGATAGTTAAAGATCCATTGTATCCTACATAGGATGATCCAAAAACCTACAAAATGATAGTCCTTAAAAATTTTTCGTATAAAGTCCAGGAAAAAATGGATAAATGACTTTGAAATATGTCCGCATAGTGATCTATGCACAGTTCCTAGAAATGGTACGTTGTAGGCATATCCCGCGTGCTTCCTGTTATGTGGAAGGAATCCATCCATACAACTACGGTATGGAGAATCATTATACCGTGTACATCCATGGAATGTGAAACACTCGTGAGGCGCTTGTCCGCAAATCATTGACCAATGAAAAGAATGGTTCGCGAAAGGTCGATATCTCAAACCAAGACCTTTCCAATTCCATATATAATGTTGTTGATTAAAATGTTTAAACATGGATTTTTAAGTCATAAATTTCAGTTTTCTGGTTCATGCTCGATGTGCAGACACATAAGACACGTAGCTTTCTCCAACGCAATAATTCAGATTATGGTTTTATGTTCCCCAATGATCATTCACGAAACCCAAAATTCATGTAACATGTAGCACAATTGTGAAAAGTTCAGTTTTTGGCATGTATGAATTAGTTCTCAAATATAGTTTTTGCAATAAAAGATGTACGCAGAGGCCAAAAAGGCTTATTTGGAGTCGAAATCACATTTCTCCGTGATAAAAGGTAAAAGAAAAATCATATAGGACCCTATATATAGGTGTGGTACACTCCAACTAGACCTATCTATTCTACTAGAAACTATTTTAGTTCAGGAATTCATCTATATCAAAATAATCTGCTGTATATTCCAAACGTACGCCATTCAGATGGGGTGAATTTGTAGTGTCTTTAAAACTTTTCCAACGGAAGATAAGACTCTCAAAATCACCTTGCAGAGGGAAGATATCATTCATACATGTCTAGAAAATAGAATGGACTAAAATTGTGTTATATAATTTGAATAGAATTGAAGGAATTAAATTTCCCAAGGATTTTTTTACCCATGTACCATTATCGGGAAGGATTCACGGACTGCAACAAATGTGAACCACCGGTACATGGAATGACCCCTGAGGCGCTGTCCCACAGAGCGATGGCCAGCAAACCAATGCACATAAAACTAAATAGAAGAGGTAATCAAGTGCGTGAAGGCCATCGATATACTTTCTTATGAACTTAATAGTTCATAGACAATCCAAATTTGCAATGTTTTGTGAACCATGACTCGCAAACAACATCCTCCGCACACCCTATTTGACTGAGTCTTCCGCGATTCAGGATATCTCTTCATGGGCTTCCAGAAATGGTGCGGCATGCCCATAATTACAGTTTCCACAATGCTATATAAGAGGATCATATAAGGAATTGATGGAAGATAGATGAATAAAGCATCTAGAGAACCCCAATTGTAGCAAGAATGAATTCAGATAGGATTCCAGCATCGGTCTCGAATCATCCGAAAATACCATATTGAAAACGATGTTTTCAATAGGTATAGCCTGTTGCGAACCATAAAAGGATGAAATATAATAATAATTGGATATTACCAATACAAGTTGGGTAAATCATGAGCCATATATTTCACACAGAAGAACACCCCGTCAACTATAGTCCCTAGGACCATCCATTGATATGATGTCCCATGTAGTGCATCGCTCTGCAGATTTAACCCATCATCGGGTACTCCATCAGTATGCAGATGGTACCGGATGTGGAATGACCGACTGCTTCTAGGACCATGTACCATTGTGTTTCACGATGGTCCATGCCCAAGATCATGTACTGCTTAAGTATACAAATGACCCATCTACCCGCATACCACTATGGTATGCAGAGCTCCCCCCATCCTATATAAGAAAACATTATTCTGAATGTTGTGTTTCTGTTTCTCTTCCCTCCAGTTAAAATCTCTCCCCTCTGTTACCATCCATTCCTCCATAGTCCCTCCATGAAGCAGTCCCCTGAAATTAGGCCAAAGACTCCTCCAAAGCCACCAGACACATATGATCCGATTATTGCTCACATCCCCATACCCCTTTGAGTCTACATACCCATGGTATGTGGAGTCATGAAGGCTCTCCCCATAATGGTTTGAACTCCCGGGATGTCTGCAAATCCACATTTTCCTGGTGACCTAGAGTCCATCCATGGGATGGTAATGTGAATCTCATCATTCTAGGGATTAAGGGAAATCAGTTGTTTTTCTATACAATGAGGAATGGTTATCAGTTCTAGGAGTTATGTTTTCTTCTCCCTTTGATGAGGTCGACACTCCTCCACATTCCTAGAATGCGTTCTGGGGCACTCCCACTGATGTAAGTCCCCAATATTCTGAAGGAAAAGCCACATGACCTTTAATGTCATCCCACATTATTAGGTTCATCTCTCCGCATTGTCTCTCATGGACTCTGGACCTCTTCCACCATAGGATCTCCCTCTCCCATCAGCAGGGGAGGAAGTGCATTGTTGGTTTGACCTCTCGCACCCTCTTCTTTCTTACACTGACCATGAATCATGTGGGCATAGATAGATGTGAAAATTAAAACATCAACACAATTATGAACTATGATTACACTGATTCCTAGTCAATCTATGATACATAAGACACCTTGTTGAATTTCTGAGACCAAAATGTTTCCCTTCTAGAAGGGATTACCCAAAAATGACCACTCAAATGGGCAGCTTCCTTGCGTAAGCGCCAGCAATTCTGAACTTCAAGGACCTTTATTACTGTTCATGATAGGAAATGTATGGTTCCTTATAGATGGCCTAAGCTCAAATGGATTCCCTTAAAATGAGGGTCCATCCAACAATGTACACTTAAATGGGAAGCTTATATTCGTAAGACCTAGTTATTCCGAAATAGGTGGGTTCTTATTCCTCTCCTGAAGATACGTAGGAAACCCATCTTATGGGTCCGATCATGAAATAAAGCCACCTTCTATCCAACCAAGAAGTTGATAAAATCTAGTGTGCCTTATTACATTTCTTAAGGCATTATGACCTCAGTTTCATCCAATGCATGTATGCCAATTGCGATCCTTCAAACTAGGGGTAGCCTATGGATACACTCTTCAGGAATTAACCAATGGTTCAAGAACATATGGACATGAATTAAATCATTATGAGAGTCCTAGAAAAGGCAATAATTATGCCCAAATTGGTTTGATTATCCGGACATCCCATCCTCTCAACCATTGGGCTCTTTACATGTTGTTGAAAAAATAATCATTTGTCCATGAATCATTGATACTAGGGTTGGTGGGTGTTTCTGGCTCCTCGAATAAACCCACTAGAGATCATCGTAGGATGTTATTTCTTAGGAGAACCAATTTCACAATTACTTGACCCCATGCAATCGCCCGCTAGGACTATTGGACTGTAGATCCTACTTCTTAACACCAAAGGGGTAAACTACCCAGTCCCCACATGATTATTCCAATCCACCATTAAATGATAATGACAGTTAATGGTGAAAAAAATAAAATGGGTAACTTGACGTGAGACTCTTTCTAAAATAAGATATGAATGTCTATCTTAATTAGACAATTTTGTCATCACCCCAAACATGTAACATCAGTTCGAAACAATGACATAAGAAGAAAAAAAATATCTCCAAATTCAAAATCCAAGCCTCATTGACAATTATATATATAAATAATATATTTAATTGTTATAAATTTCACATGATTCTAAATGGTTTGAAACATCTTTATTATTTCATGGATAATATCAGGTACAGTCATCTTATTCTTTCTAATATCATCCTAGAAACATGGAGTATCACACATATTCTCATACAATGCCTCATAAGGATCCATATGGATTCTATAATGTGTATTATTTTTATACTATAACTCTACTAGGGGATGGTTTTGATCCCAATATCCTTGGAAATCCATTGAACATAATCTCAACATAACCAATAGTGTTTTAATGGTTCATTCAGATATCCCACTCTTTTGAGGGTGATAATTAGTGTTGATGCTCAACATTGTATCCAAAACATGATTATGGATTTCCAAAATCTCAATGTATACCTTGGATAATGATAAATTTTATAATTTATGGAGAAACTTAAATCTTATAACATCTGATTTGTATATATTGGAACATATTTTAAGAGATAAATATTCCATGATAGAAATAAAATAATCTGACTTGGTAAAGATATTTACTACCACCCAAATAACTTTTTATCCTTTATTGGTCATACAGAGCCATATGAGGTCATATACATTTAGTTTTTCTTATTTTTATAATGGTATTGAAAGTGGTTTTATTATACCAAAAAATGTTTTTCATCCTTCCATGACTTGCTGTCATACCAACCATCATGATACAACCATAACATTCTCTATCTTCATGTTACCCCACTCGTTGTTTTGTTTCAATTATTGATATGTCTTAGTGATTCATCATTGAATTGAGAATAATGGGAAACTTGAATCATCTATAATTTACCAATAATGTTATGGTTTTGATGGGTCAAAAATTTGAGTTCCAAACATTATAACAGTATATTTTGTCAGGTTGAACTATAGAATATTTTCAACCTTCTTCTATAGAGTCTCAAAATATTTCTAATCATATTTTAACATGTGTAGAATGGATGGTTGAGAATATACTTGATCAAGGTATGATGAATTTCATTTTATTATACACATTTATATTATTTGTATGTCTATGATGATTAGATACCTGAAAATCATAATCATGGATAGAATAGAGAGATATGTTCATCTCATATAATTTAACAATTTTTTCTATTTCCCACATTGGTAATGGACTGAAAGAAAATAATCCATGACATTCTCTAACCACCTCAATTGATGAAAAAATATTTTCTTTTTTAATATATACATAATGATCTTATGGTCTATATAAATTTTACACTTTTATCTATAGATATAATTTCATCAAATCATCAACATTGTAACGTCCAGGTTCCAATATCCATGCAGAGGTTCCCTGTACCCAGTTGGTAACATGGATTCAAGCGCATTTCCCCACATGCCAGAGGATGCCGAATAGTAGCGAGGGCCTTGGGTGTGATAATGGGGAAACTATTCCCTCAATGGTAGAGTTACAAAACGGAAGTAAAACAAATATAAAATGGTAGAAGAAGTAAACATGACATACATTAGTAAACAGTGGAAGACTGAAAATAAGAAACAACTGAAGTAGATATTTAAATGATGCATGATACTTATGTCTAGAAAAAAATCTGAAAAAGTCATAATGTTGAAAAAAAACTAATCCAAGTACAAAAGTAAACAGATAAACAACTCCTCAACATTGAAAGCCTCAGCTTGGTCCCATGCTTTCAATCTCTAAAGTAGTCAAGTACCTTATGTAGAAGGGCGCATTCCGTGATCTTTACTGGATCAATATAAGTTATTTGGGCACAAAAGCATGGCCCAATTAGGATGTGAGCCTAAATCATAGTAGGAAACCACTAAAAGTTATTTTCCTAACAGTTAGAGAATATATATGGAAGGCAATAAACAAAAGAAGCGGTAAAAAAGGAAGTAATCAACAGTAAACTATTCCACAGTTTCAAAGCATTCAGTTCCACATATCAAGGTAATAGATAATCAGAAATAGAAAACCATTTGGGTTTTACTCACAACATAATCCCATCTGGTCCTACCTAGAAAACACAAGAAACCCTATGGGATGTACACATTGTCTAACCCCCCTGGTTCAGCTTTGGTATAGACTTTCTGGAGAATCACTCGCCGTCAATTCCCCTAATAGGCTGTGTTGACTAACGATAGACACTCTGAGGGAAGAACACACATCTCATTCCCCCTATGGCCCATGTCGAGTAATGATAGACACTCTGAGGAAGAACTTACATCAATTCCCTCTATGGTCCTACTTCGTAACAGTAATAACAGACACTCTGGTGAAACCCTTATGTACATTCATTCTATGGTCCAATAAACTAATTTCTCATGGCCCTGTGTAAGTCAAACAAGCATAAAATTTAAAAGAGAACAATGTAAACCACAATGACTACTTGGATAACCAGTCTACAGCATAACAGAAAGACAGATAAACAAACACTCTATCCTATAGTACTAGGCATGGTGAAAAACAAGGCAGCCTAACAGGCTAAGCATAACCAAATGGTCATAAAAAGACATTCCTGGGAAAAAAATCTAAATAATATCAATTTACCCTATTCACGTTCAATTAACCTCTATTCTGGTATACAAGCATAACAGGAAATTAACAGGGCTAAAACAGTAAACAAGCAATACCACGTTCAAGGGTATTGGGAAATTTTTCACATTTAACTCAAAGACATTCTTACGAAAGGAATTTTACACCTAATTCAGTGTTGTAGGATTTTTATACATGACCCTCAAGCCTTGAATCAACTAAAAATATTTTAGGTCTAAAAAAATATCTAAATCGTTCAACCCACGAAATCTCACGAGAGATAAGGAATCTGAAGAAGGTGTTCGAGTAGAAGAAATAAATAGTCGATGTGATTAAAATGAAACTGAAAGAGTCCAATTCAGATAATAGATGCTCAATCGAGGGCTCAGAGAAGATCTGCACTGTACGGATGATCTTATATGAACTAGTTCGAGAAAGAGATGGTTATGTATATCGGATGTGACCCCGGTATTTTTAATTAAAAAAAGTACACTGAATGTACTTTTCATGTACATAGCTTGTACATACCTTCAAAAGCCCCAACATTAGGTGGTCTCCATGTCACCACACATGGGCGTGTGCATAGCCGTTAATTTTTAAGAACACAGCTACCTATGGTAACCGATTACACGACGTGTACTCATAAAGTACATAGTGTGTACTTAAAAAATTCCTTAAATACACCTTTTTTCCTCAAAAACACTAGAAAAAGAAAAACCTACTTAAAAAGAATTTCTGTTTTCTTACAAACATCCCCCCCTTTAATGAAAATTTTCTCGGAATTTCACTAGTAATGAGGCATTGATGAAGAATCCTCCAACAGCTCCAGCCACTACGATCGTACATCAGCCTCCCTCTCACAATTATCATACTGTACTCGCATGTGCTGCCATAGCACCCGTACAAGAAGAACATGCCAGCCATGAAAAACCTTCACACTACGATAAATAATCTGGATAGGATGCTCCTCAAATGATGCATCCACCCCTAACTCAACCTCTTCGAGTTGAATAACATGAGACGGGTCAGAGAAGTAAAGTCGAGGCAGAGAAACATGAAAGACGTCATGCATAGCCCAGTTTCCCTGAGGTTACTGTAGTCGATAGGCAATAACCTAACACTCTATAAAACCTATAATGGTGTGATGTACCTCAGTGAGAGCTTTACCTACCTCTTAATCCTCCTGTGTCCCAACCTCGGTTTGACCTGGGGGAAAACCTGATCCCTAGCCTCGAACTCCATAGGTCATCTCCGTCGATCAGAATAAGACTTCTGTTGAGACTGTGAAGTAGTCATCCTCTTATGAATCAACTATATCTGTTATGTGGTCTCTTGAACAAGACGATGTCCCAGCATAGTTGCCTCTCCTTCCTCTAGCCAGCATAAGGGTGATCAGCATGTCCTACCGTACAAGACCTCATAAGGTGTCGTCTGAATAGTTTCTTAAAACTATTATTATAGTAAAACGCCACAAGGGGTATGTTCTTCTCCCAAGAACCTCCAAAATCTGAGATACACGCTCGAAGCATGTACTTAAGCACCTAAATCGAATACTCATACTGACCATATGTCTGGGGGTGGTCGCTTTACTCAAAAGTACATGTGTTCCGAATGCCTTATGTATCCCCTCCCAGACCCATGAAGTAAAAAATACATATCCATATGAAACAACGGAGTGTGTAATCCCATGTAGTCATATAATATCCCAGATGTATGACCATCCCAGATCATCCACACTGAAAGTCTCTTTGTTTTGCCAAAAGTGAGAAACCTTCGTTAGTCTGTCAATGACAACCAAAACTGCATCATTCCCTCGAGGAAACCTCAGTAATATTAACACAAAGTCCATTGCGACATCATTCCCATTCCACTCGAGAAAGGGACACTACTACAAATGCCATGTTGGTCGATGATGCTCTGCCTTCACCTACTTACAGGTGGAACAACTCATGACAAACCCAACAACATCTCTCTTCATACCTAGCCACCAATACTGACGGTGTAGATCATGATAATTATTAGTGACCCCAGGATGAAATTCCCAAATCGAGGAATGAAGGTCCCACATCACCTCCTCTCTTATATATACTGGAACCCATACACGCCCATGGAAATGAAATATCTCATCCTCACCCATGGTCTATCAATGAATATGGTCCTCTCATGGCACACTCTCCTGCAGGACTAGGCCTTTTGAATCTAATATCTGCCTCATTCCAACTCGATCAAGAAGAGTAGAGGTAACAGCTACAGAAGAAAGAAACATCTACCCCTTTCTGTCGTGCACCTCCAAATGCATCACATAGAACTGAGCCATAAACTACCAGTCACTCATGGCCTCCTGAACTTCCTGTATCTGAGTTCCCCTGCTCAGCGCATCAGCCACTGCATTACCTTTACCAATGTGTATAGGAAAGCTCAACATCAAAGGATTGAAGGTACTAAACCCACCATCACTACTTCAAATTTATGTCGCACCGGGTGAAGATATATTTGAGACATTTGGGGTAGGTGATAACCAAAAAATGACCTTCAAGAAGATAATGTGTCCAACATCATAAGGCCCAAACAACTGCTGCCAACTCAAGATAGTGTGTCGGGTAATTCGCCTCATGTGGCCTCAACTGGCAAGACCTGTAGAAAATAACTCCATCTCCCTGTATAAGAACTGCTCCGAGACTGATACCTGAAGCATCACAATAAATAGTATTTCTCTTTCCCAGCTCTGGAAATAATTTTATTGGTGCTAAATTCAACCACCATTTCATCTCCAAAAAGGATGACTCACAAGAATATGGCCACACGATCTTTGCACCCTTCTTATTCAGGCCCATCAGTGGCGCTGCTAAGTGTGAAAAGTCCTGTATGAAATGTATGCAGTATCCATCCAGGCCTTAAAAACTTCATACCTAAACGATTTTCCTTGGATGCTCCCATGAAACTAATGATCTCACTTTCTCTGGGTCTACAGATACTTCTATATTTGAGATAACATGACCCAAGAAGTGAATCCGGTCAATCCAAAAGTGGCATTTTGAGAGAATAGAATATAAATTATTCCTTCTTAGTGTAATCAAAACAATATGAAGATGGTTTTCATGGTTATGTCTAGTGTGAGAGTACACCAAAATATCTTCCTCAAATACTTCCATGAAGGAATAAAAGTATAGATGGAACACTCGGTTCATCAGTACCATTAAGACTGCAGGTGCGTTCGTGAGACTGAATGGCATTACCACATACTCGTATAGACCATACCTCCTTTGGAAGGCTGTAAGAGATATATCAAATGGTCTAACATGCAACTGATGATAACCAGATATCAATTCAATCTTCGAGAACACCACTGCTCCCCAAAGATGATCAAATTGGTTGACAATACTTTCCAAGGGATATAGGTTCATGACCTTCAACTGGTTCAATTATTTTTAATCCACACTAATTCAAAGGGTACCATCCGCCTACATCGCAAACAGGACATGCATACCCAAAGGAGAAGTGCTAGATCATATGAAACCCTTTTCCTACAACACATCAAAAAGATTCATGAGTTGTTGAAACTCTGGTGTAGCCATCATATAAGGAGGAATGGACACCGGTGCCACACCTCACACAAGTTCAATGGAAAATTCCACCTCTCACTCTGAAGGAAATTGTGATAAGTCGTCTGGAAAGACATCCGTGAAACGATCCAACACTGGAGGAAAGTTCATCTGAGAAGTCCCCTGATCGTCTAGATATAGACTAGAAACCTAGTTTGTAACTCCTCCCAACCCTTGATGCTTGGGCCCCTCTCTTCTCGCCTGAACATCCCATTCACTCTCGTGATGAAACGATCCTCCATCTGGTTATGTGAAACTCACCCTACAATGATTGTTATCGACAACAGCCTGTACATGAATTACCCAACCCATTCCAAGAATTACATCATAGCTTTCCATCCCTAGGACATAAATGTCCCATAAGAAGTGACACCCACCTACCTCAAGAGGGAACTCCTTGCACTATTGTACACTATCCATTCTAGTGCCCAACAGTGTGTCTAGCGTCAAGATATTAAAAGAAGAAAAAGATACAGAGTCCAAGGATCTCCACAATATTAATAGTTATAATGCTACTGAAATCTCATATATCTAAAAGAGAATAAGCTAAAACTGAGGTAACTAGAATTGTACCTCAAACTGTTGAGGGTCTGGGATCCTTCTCTTAAAGGGTCTGCTCCACTATGAATGTCTGGCTTGTACCGCATCCCTGTGACCCTGCCTCACCACTCCGAGTTGATCCACCCTACATTCGTTGAAACCCTATCAACTGACTACCATGTTCGAGACATCCACCTCGGCCTGCATGGACGGAAGAACTCCAGTTCACATACTGATGAGAAACTGGTGGTGCTGCTCCTAAACGTTGATTCATAGAAGACCCCCTGTCACCAACTGCTGGTGAGAAGATATCACATAAGCACCAAAGATGACCCATCTTTCCACAATATCGGAACTCCACTAGGTGTCTTGGGAAATGTGGCCTCGTATGCCTCCACTTCCTGCACTGGTAGCACACCACCTGCCTACCAGAAGAAGTCTCCTGCCTCCTCAGATCACCACACGAAGGCTCCCTACAGTGATTTCTATTATCTATAGGAGGAATAATAACTCCAGATGTCAAGCTTCCCTAGCTCACTACTTCAAAATCCCCCATATTTCACTCTGTGATCAGTTTCTAGTTGATTATAGAATTGATTTAAGTCATCCTGAAGATGTTCACTTGCAATCAGATGTCGTGCTTAAGACCATCCTTGAACTTCTTTTCAACGAATAGATCATCACCTCAAAGAATAGGAATGAAGAACTACAGATCTGTGAAGAGAGCAGAATACACCATAATAGAAAGAGTTCTCGGCTCTATACTCATGAACTCTCGGGATCGATTGTACCTCAAAGTCTTTGAGTAGAATTTGTTGGAGAAGGAATGCTAAAACTCATCTGACACCATAACCGGATGGCATCCCGCCTATGAGAACACATCCCACTATCTCTTGGGGGAATACCGAAGCATATATATAGCAAGCTTGACCCTCCTCTCTGGAGGTGTTTCCAGGTGATCAATGATATATAGCATAGATTTTATCCATGACTCTACAGCTTGAGGTCCTTCTTGCCCTTTCAAGGTGGGAGGATGCTGATGCGGAAAATCCTGCGTCAGCTCTGCCATATACAGGGTAGGATGTGGTACTCTAATGAGGTTCTGCATAAACCACATAAATCCCTCTCGGAACTTTGCATCATCACCTCTTTCCAGAATAACCGATGTTTCCACGACTGCCACAACTAGATGATCTGCAGGTAGTCCCTGACCAGCTAGGTATAGTTTCTAATAACCACCTTGCACCTGGCATACAACCAGAGGACGTTTTAGTGGCATTACTCTGCAAGGTCAAGATCACACCTTAGAACAAGATTAACATGAATTTAAAATTAGGAGTGTAAGAAGGGAATATGATAAATAAATAATTCATGTCTTTCAAAATAGGGATACACGGTGTGTATAATGACTACACAGCGTGTTCCCTAATGCCTTTCACCTGGGCATGTACTGTTGCCAAAATTGGTCGTGTAACACCACATACATGGCATGATTCCTTTTCACACAGTGTGTACCTGAATTTTCTTTCCCTTCCCAAGTCCGTATAAAAGACAAACACACACGGTTCCCATAGAACAAGACTACATGGCATGTTAGTGCAAGACAAAACGTGTACTAGGCATGCTTCGCTGACCCATGTTGATAGTGACATGACCGGATAAATGACTCACACTACATGGAGTGTTCTAGATGGACACATTATTTATCTCATAAGACTCAACTAACCCATGTTGTTAGTCACACAGCAAGTTATGCAGCTCTACAACATGGCGTTTACATCCAGTACATGGCATGTCCTACTAAAGATTTCCACACCATGTGTCTTTGCCCAAACAGTTTGAGACACATTTAGAGACTACCCAGAGTGTACATATAGTACATGGCATTTACATAAGAAAAATAGTTTATTCCCATATAGAAGAACACATGGCATGTATTTATCATTACATGTTTTATTTTCTGGGTTTTCCCGGACAGTAAGGCTTATAAACTTCTCCGGAACCCAGAAAAACACCGAATCTAACATTAAAGTTTCAAATTCCAACCTGTGAGAGCCCATACTCCCGTGAATCAAATCATGAAATCTTATACATGTAATAATAAATGAAAACAAGGCAATGATACATGAAATTCGAGTCCATGAGGGCCCACAACACCTCAGGAACTAAAGTGTTGTGTTCATTCAAAGAAAGACTTATGTAATGAAACACCTTATCAAATGCCTAAATTCTATCAAGGCACTTATCACAACAGCATTCATATCTAGGAAAACATCTATCACATCAACATACAATTTCCAATTAACTCTAAATGGCATAGAAAGAATGCATGACATGTGATTTCTAGCAAGTACCATTATTATGCATGTGATGGAATACCCTCATCTCATCGGGTAGATATAGAAATAGAATATCAATAACATTAACAATAACAACAAAAAACTGGTGAATCACCCAACGGTGAAAACAAAAGCAATTGAAAAATTGAAAAACCAGAAAAATTTGTAGTAAACGAGGTAGATTGGATTTTCCCAGTACATAGGTTAGCTACTCCGAGACACAACTTATTTTGAAGTACCTTTTATCCCTAACTATTGGCTCCAAATAGCAAGTCACAAAGAAAATAAAACCTCTAATACAACTTTGTAATGTCCCTATTCCAAGAGCTACCCAGAGGTTCTGAGTACCTGGCTGGTCACATGAACTCAACTGCCTATTCCTGAACTCCATATGCTACCAAAATTTAGGGAGGGAATTGGGTGTGATAGTGGGGAAACTATGCCCTCACTGTTATAGTAACATAGCATAAGTAAAAAATTTATACAATAGCAGAAGTAGTAAACAAGCCTTACATCAGTAAATAGAGGAAGACAGAAAATAAGAAACAACTGGAGCACATATATAAATGATGCATGATAAATATGTCTAGGAAAATAGCCAAACAAGTTACAATGCTAGAATAAAACTAAACCAAGTACAAAGGTAAAGAGATAAACAAATCTTCATCATCACAAGACTCAACTTGGTCCCATTCTTTCCATCTCCAAAGCATTCAAGTACCTGATATAGAAGGGAACATTCTATTATCTATACCTGCAACAATATAATCTGTTTGGGAATAAAAGAATTCCCCAAATAGGGTGTGAGAATAAATCCCATTAGGCAACCACCAAGAGCTCTGTGCCTAATAGTCATTGAATATATATGACATGTAATAAAAAAAATAATAAGTAAACAAGGAAGTACTCTACAGTAAAAAATTCCACAGTTTCAATGCATTCAGTTCCACATAGCATGTAAATAGATAATCACAAACAGGTAACCCTATGGGGTGTACTCACAGCCTAATCCCCTATGGTCCTACCTAGAATACACAAGAACCCCTTTGGGATGTACACACAGTCTAACCCCTCTGGTTTAGCTTTAGTATAGACTATCATGGGAAGAACACTCCGTCAATTCCCCCCTATAGTCTTGTATCAGTAACCAAAAGGCACTCTGGGGATGAACTTACCTCTCATTCCCCCTATAGCCACCGTAAATGAAATGAAAACACAACAAGGAAGAACTTACATAAATTCCCCCTCTGGTCTCGCATCGTAACAACAATAACAGACACTCTGGATATTCCCTTACGTCCATTCATTATATGGTCCACTATACCAGGTTCTCACTGCCCTGTGTAAGTCAAACAAGCATAACAATGTAAAGCGGCCAATATAAACCTCATGAACTACATGGATAACCAGTCTACAACATAATAGCAATAAAGATAAACAAACACTCCACCCTATGGTACTAGGCATGGTGAAAACCAAGGCAGCCTAACAGGCTATGAAGAACCAAACAGGTATAAACAAACAGGGATTGGAAAACACTTCCAAATCATAGAAATTTACTCTATTCACATTAAATAGACCTCTATTCTGGAATTAAAGCATAACAGACAAGTAACAGGGCTAAATCAATAAACACATAATACACCATTCAAGGGTATTGGGAAATTTTACCCATATAACTCAAAGACATTATACAAGAATGCACAAACCACCTACCTCGGTGTTGTAGGATCATTATACAAGAACCTCAAACCTTGAAACACCATATAACGTTGTATATCTACAAAAACGTCAAAAACTTTCAACCCACAATATCTCAAAAGAGAGAAGGAATCAGAAGAAGGTGTTCAAGAATAAGAGAGAACTCACTGATGCGATTCCAACGCAATGGACGAAGTCTGATTCAGAGAACAGATGCTCGACCAAGGGCTCAGCAAAGATCTGCACCGTACCGACACTCTTAGACAAACTAGGTCGAGAAAGAGACGGTTATGTCCATCAGACGTGACCCCGGTACATTTAATGATAAAAAGAAAGTACACAACATGTACTTTTGAAGTACATGATGTGTACATTCCTTCAACATCCACCACATTAAGCGGTCTCTAGTTCACCACACACATCTGTGTGCATAGTCGTTACATGTCCAGCACACAGCTACCTATGGTAACCGAGTGCATGGAGTGTAATCATAATGTACACAACGTGTACTTAAGAAAATTCTAGAAAACTCATCTTTTTCTGAAAAAACACCAGAAAAAGGAAAAGGTACCTGAGAAAGGATATTGGTTCTTATAAACATGAAGATAAATATATCCATTTATAGATCACTCACAATTACAATAATTATACTAATGGATCATTAATTGTAAATAGGGATAGTATATAACTCTATCTTGTACTACATCACATTATAATCCATTTTTTGAGGCATCACTATTGATCACAAATAATTCCTTGTTTGTGGGTAATGTGAGAACATGTGAAATGATTAGCCACTTCATCAAATCATTAAATCTCTCTTCACATTTTTTTATAGGCAAACACGACACCCTTTTGAGATATCATTGATAATGGGATTTAAAATGACGAATCATTTCTCATAAATTGATAATATTACCCAGAACATCAAAGGGAATATAAAATGTTCATCTTATATGTTGGTCTTGGCTATCCATCAAGTGTATTAGTACTTGGAAAATCAATAAGAAACCATTTTATATTGATATCATTCCACGTGAATGTTAATTTCTATGTCTAGAACACAAATTTACTCTACTGAAAAAATTTATTTTCCTTTCCCAAAATTCAATAGAACATTATATAAATGATCCTCCCACTCCCCTATTAATTTGGAGAACATAATAATATCTTCTATAAAGACATCCAATAAATTTTCAAGCTATTATCTGAAGACAATATTTAACAAATCCAAGAAGATTTAGGATCATTACTGATTCTAAATAGAATAAATATGAAATATCAATACACATAACATGTATGTAATTAAGTCTATGGTATATCATCCTTTATTACCTTTATGTGGTAATAAACTGAATGATGTTCCACCTTGGTGAAGTTCAAGTCTACATGTAGATAAATAAAAACATCATCAATCCATGGAATGTGATACATATTCATTTTCATGATCATGTGGATCCCATGTTAATGAGTGAAAAAGTGCATTGACCCATCCTTCTTCTTGGTGATGGGGACTGGTGCACCCCGTGTGGAATAACATGGCTATAAAAACCCATTATCCAAATTCTCTTCAAGTGGATTCATCATATCCTTATGAAAAACACAAGTCATTGTATATGGTTTCATGGATATTGAAAATTAACTATGTATATTTTCAATTGATAACTCTTCCTCTCTTTTTGAATAAGAGAATATAATTCTTCTGAAAAAAAACATCAGAAAATTCACTCATAACTTGTATGTATTCAATGGTGAACATTTCCACATTCTCCAGCATTCGAGTATCCTACGCTTCCACAGAGAAAAATAATATCAATTAATGAAAATTTTATACCAATGAATATACATTCTCATCTGTTCACATGTATAGAATTAGAAGGCAATTTGAAATATAGAGGGTTATTTGTTTATCTGAACAATTTATTTCAGCTCTATATAAGGAAATCCAATCTATACTCAATGTAACATCTAGTTTTGCTATATATATTATCCCATGATTTTCTAATAAATTATTACAACATATTTTTATAGGGTATTAGTTATATGATTTGGATGCAACAGTTGACCCAGTCACCGTCTTCACCATTAACCCAACTTCCAAGTTTTTTAGGGGGTTTTTGAATAGTTATACTTAGCATGAATTATATGAATGGATGTATAGAACTAGAAAAAAATATAGTGTTCACTATTCTAAAATAAATAACTAGATTACTTGTAACCACCTTTTTTTTAGGATCTAGTTTGTTATTTTTGATTTCATAAGATCTCCCATTCACTTTAGGACGTGGATTTTGTTTTCATCAACTTTTATTTTCATCCCTTCTCACATTTAATTGCTCTTTATATTTTCCTAATTCCATTCTATGAAAACATTAGACTATATGAAATGTTTTTACAATAGTATTACTTTCTTCCAAAACATTAATGGGTTTATCCCTTTAGTGTTTTTTAGCCTAGTTCCCTTCCATCCCACTCATAATGCATTTTAATTATTTCCATTAGAAAAATTCCATTATACTCCTTCCCTCAAAATTTACATGTGGGTGGTTGAAAATTATTTCCCTTATTATATTTCTCCATCTTATAACTAGAATTAAATTCATTTATATATTTTTTATCTCCATACCCAATAGAACCTTGATATTTATTTTCTCCATATCAATGTTGATTGTACATCGAATAATTAAAACATAGATATTAATTTCATATATAGATATTTATGTTTATATTATATTATTTTACCATTAAAATAAATTTTCCATATAAATTTATGGGGTATTTATAATTTTGACTGAGATTCATTCTAGTATTGTGATGTTTTCAACTTCTTCCTTGATGAATTCATCATGTTTTTTCTTAATGATATGGTATTACCTCTCCATTTTTAATTTAAGAGTGTGAGAAAAATATTTTTCAAAATTAAGTTTCATAAAGTCCATCCACACCATTGATTTTATATTATCCACAAATTTTTATTTTTAACCAAAATAAATTATTGATTAGTTTCTCTTACCATAAGATAAAATACAATTATAAAATTGTTTCAATAATAGAATATGATGATTGAGAATTTATTCTTAGTGGAATTATTCGTTTATTATGTGATTAAATAATCATAGGTTATGCTAGAACTGAGAGGAAATGTTATTATCAATGTATTAATTTAAATATTGTATTTCATTATGTTACTTAAGAATTACTCATGATTTAGGATTCTAATCAAAAGAAATGTAAATTGATAAATTTGTTTCACAATGTTAATAATTCATACGCTAATGGGGTTGGGCATACCATTTGGGTAGCCATCACATTTCCCATCACAATCTTTGCTGACTCAGCCCTTACTATTTCAAAAAATAAAATAATATTTATATAAAATAAGGGATTGGTATTTTTAAACTATCAAACACATAAAAAAAATGACATGAATATTAATGGGATATAGAAGAATAATATACATTCCATAAACAATTAATTTCAAGGTTTCAATATTTTTTCATTAAAAAGTTTTTCATATAAATTAATATAGGCATTTGTTTCCATTTATAATATTTTACGAAGTGATTTTGAATTTAAAAAATCATATCACCAGTTTCTATCAAACGTGTTGTGTATTAAGACCCATTTTATACACCAGTTGACAATCAGGTCTACCTCAATGCATCCTTTTCAAGGTTATTACACCTTGGAACTAATATTCTAATTCCACGAACACTTATTGTATTAGAGAGAGATGTATTTTATTGGAAACCAAATTATCTATTTTTTTAGAAAAACTAGTATTTTTCCTATGTCTTTTCTTATCAAAACATATTTCACCATGGTTTTCTTATATAACTCCTTAAACATAACAAGACATTTCTCGAAAAAAAACTATGAAATTCCATTTCATTAATACACCTCACTTCAAAATTTAATACCTAATGGTAAACATTATTCAATCGAAGAAGGAAATTAAAAATATTCTCATTGGAAAATTTAGCACATATCATAAGAAAATTTAATATAAATATAATGAAATTATTGGAATCTTCATTACCATGCTCTTAAAATGTAGTCATTCTTATTAAACCTCATTGGCTATCCTGGGGATGTTATTGAAAAATGGGTGAGCTATAAATCGTTGAAAGGAAATAAAAAACATTTAATATGGTAATATAGTACAGTTTTTTTAATATGAATATCAATGTAACATAATATGGGTTAGAATCCTAATATTGATCAATGATTCGGGACATAACATTTATAACCACCAATAAAAAATAATATTTTTTTATTTACTCCCATAAACCATAAATGGAGTATCATTACATGTATAAATATTTCAAATCATTAGATGGTTTTAAAATTGATGGCCCTCTTATCACTTTCTTATCGTGTACGTGTATAATCATTACACATAGATCATATAACATATGGATATATTTCATCATTTTTTTAAAAATGATTAATATTTTAGTGTTTTATTAATGGAAATACATGATCAATGAAGTATTTTTACTACTATGTGAATTTATTTGACTGGATGTAGAAGGGTATTCACTACAATGACATTTAACATGGTAAATCACATGATAATTTCAATAGAATAATATATGAACAGAACGATTCTTAGAAGACGTAAATTATAGTAAAAATAGTATATAATCATTTATAAATCATAAGGATAGTAAGGTATATTTGTGAAAATTTCCTTATACCTAAAATATATGAAAAAATTAATTATTATAAAACATGAAATAATGATGAGACAGATGACTGTATCCATTAACATGAGATGTTTCTACTAAAAGCATGGGGAGATTTTCAAGATAATTGGGGTACTATGGGGTGACTCAATAGAGAAAAAGTAATTCTGTTGAAATTATAAAATTGTTTTTAGGGAAGATGAATGAGTTTTTGGATGGGATTATATATAAAAAGATAGGATAATTCTATAATAGTTACCAAACATTCATTTTGGAATTTATATGATGATGCAATCAAAAAAAACCTTCACATCTATTTTGACCGTGGATTCATTCAATGTGAAGTGTTTATCAATAATTTATATGTTTGGGGAAAACGCCTTAAATTAACTACCCTCGTGATTTGTATGTGACTGATGTTTATTATGATTTTTTAAATACGAAAAATAAAATATATGTTTGGGAGGACTCATCATGGGTTTATAAAATTAATCAAATAACCAAAAAATTTATTTTATAAGAAACACATAATTTTCTTAATGGATATTATATAAATTATTTATTAAATTACATTAATTATTTTATGTTGAAATAATAGACAATGAATTCTTATTACATTTTTATGTTTGACCCTAAACCTCAATTGTCTTAGAAAATTATAAAAAAATCACCATAACATCTTTTCCACAATTTTATTTTATAATTAATATTTATTTATCCAAATAATTATCTATTTATGGGAATTTATTATTTTAAATCCAAAATCCATATTTATTGAATAATAAAAATTTTATGATGATAATATTTTTTAATTTTATAAAATTATCATTTGATTCATATAATTATATTATCATTTTTATTAAATAATATTATTTATTAATAATATTTTATTTATATTTAATTTATTTTACAAATTTCTGAATTCATTAAAATTGAGTATCTTGATTAAAACTATATATTTGCCAAAAATACAATTTGGGTTTCATTCTATTTAAATCTAATTAAAAAATATTGTAATATTAAAAATTGCTTAATATAATAGTATTTTTAAAATAATTTGTAAAAAATCCCACAAGTGGGGTTAAGAGACATGTTGAATTATTAAGTCATCAAATTCCATAAGGATAAGGTGTGCAGTTGTGAGATTTTCAGGGGTGGATTAGAAAACATGGGGTGGGTAGAGATATCGATGATCATGAAGTTCTCCCATAAAATTTTTTACTTGTGCATTATTTGTTGAAATTTATATAAGACTTAGTCAAGTTAAAATCCTTATTTTTCTATATACCTCATAAGTTCTAATACATGGGATTCATAGGGTATGATCTAACTAGTTGAGGTCGTATTTTCATTTTTATATGTAAAATGGACTTTATCAAAAAAAAATTAATATACTAATATTACTCGTCATATAAAACATCTATAATATCAATGTTTATGATGTTTATTGGCCATTTAAATTTGGATGATGAAATAATTTTACAATATAAAAAAAGTATTGAATGAATTTTAAATGTGTACATTACATAATAATCTATTTACTTATTAAAAATGAGGATTTTATTTATAAATAATAGGGTTGTCACACCCCATATTTTTCATATGAGATAAAATGGTGTTTGAACATCTTGTTGACCATTGAAATATAAATGGAACAATTCCTAAGAGGAATATGGTCTATTTTAACATCACAATGTTATTTGGTCATATTTATTTTTGCATAATAATTCATATGCTCGGTATTGAGGGGGACTCCCCCTATCTAAATTTATTTCATGATTTTTCCACAATATTAAATTGGATTATTATAATTTATGGATGCGAAGGATCGCAAACAAAACCCTAGCGAAATATTGACATTCCCTCTGCCCGGATAGATGAGACTGTGACCCTTGGGACATTGAGTTGTATATAGAACAATTAAGAGGCTAGGTTACAAAATTTGATTCATGGAATACATTTTACATGCCAAGGTAGATAGAACATTAGATGTAAATTACCAAATTGTGTGTGTAGACCATCCAAACCCAAACATTGACCAGATATTGGTTATAAACAATCTCCTAATGGTTGGCATAGTAGAATGACCCAGTGTAGTAGGGAAGGTGAAACACTCTATTAACAATTCCATGTGACCTAATTTCCTAGTGTGGTTGGAGTTCTCTCAAGACTGTGATAGTTTTAGAGGCGATAAATTGGGATACATCTACCATTTTACCAATTTAGGGGTTCTAAATAAGAAACCTATAATTATGTGTGCACCAAAAATATTCCCACATGAGAAACCCCATTACTCTCTAGTCATAGGATACCCTAGTGGATGACTGACCCTGAGCGAGTGTATTATGGGATATGGTTGTGATGTTATCTTGTGTCCCAATATAACTCATTTTTAATAAGTGATCTTTAGGGGAAGTAGAAGTAGAGAATGGATTTCGAATTTTTTGAACCTAATTATATTATTTTTTATAATCTTATTTATTATTGATGTAGTTTCAAATAATATATCATGGGAGCGTCCTTGAAGAGAGGACATTAAACGTTACATATATAAAGAGCCAATATATAGCACAGTGGCTAACCTCAAGGTCCATCTCAAGGAAGTAGTATCGAGAGCCTAAGTGGTCATTCTGAAAATCGGTTTTTAAATACTTTGAAATCATAAAGACACACTCCTATGGAAACACTAATCAGTGTTGAAGAGAACAATGGAGAGGGAAACAGTGACGAAAAAGTTCAAAAATGTAGAGACAGAGGACAAAACCAAGACAAGAAAATGACACCAAGACACTGAAGATGAAAGTCAGTGAGAACAATGTCGAACCCAGGTTAATCCACCCCCAACTCGCCTTCCTAGATCAACATGAACAATTATCAAATTCGTATAGATCATGATCAATTTCTGGGATTACACCCTTGTCTCACCCAGAAATTATACACTCGTGAATCAAATTTCTTCAATACTCAAGCGTTCATCCGAACTGCTAGGTGACTCACAAAGAAAAAATAATTCTGGAAAGAAATTATCACAAACCATAATGATTCCATTAAGATCATCCCATCTCACAACCAATCATGATTCTCAGTTCGTGAAATCTAGATAGGAAGGGGAGAATAAATTAAACAAGAAGGTGGAAAATCATCCTACACAAGATCTTACTCCCTCTTAATCTAAACCGCAGAGGCGATATACCAAGGCGAATAAAAAGAATGTGATTGCGTTGATCCGTGGATCTCCAGATCATGTTGGGTTTCATAAACTGGATCTAGACCCACAATTTGGATCTATATTTCTAGAGATTTAAGATCACAACACGAAGCAAGGTTGAATGAACAACACAAACAATAATACATAAGTAACATCAAAATTCAATTATCTAAATAGAACACAAGTATTTACAGACACAATTGAAATCAAAACTAGAACCAGGCAATGAGGGTGAGGTGGAGAATGGAGGAGGGGGTCCCATCTCCTAGTCGAAGATGATCTCATTCCATGATAAGTGGATAGGATGGATGTGTATGGTGGTGGAGTCTCCTCCACCCATTGTGGAATGATGCCCACCCCTGTTCTTGTTCTGGCCCTGGCCCGAGGAGAGGAGTTTCACATCCTCTTATTTAGATATGAAAACAGAAAACTAAACTAACAGGCAGTGTGTATCCATGTAGCGTGTCTATGAGTGTGCTCGTCACCAGCACTCGAGTGAACTCCCAGTGAGTGTACCCAATTCCCCTACAATGAACTTGCTAATATTCTCGTGCCTTCCCACAAAATATTTCTTTCACCCCCCTTCTTCCAGTAACTCCCCCTACAATGAAAAAAAGAATAAAACAAATGATGTTAAAAAAATAAAATGAAAATAAAATAACTACATATTATTATTACTTAGATTAGTTAATAAAAATACTTATTAATATATATAATATCTGATAATAATATTATTATTATATGTAATTATATTTGTTAATATGATATACTAATATTATATATAAGATTATATACAATTATTTATATAACTATAATTATTATTGTATTATAATATATTATATCATATTATGTAATAGAATAAGAAAACTAAAAGAAAAGAAGAAATAAAACACCAAGAGGGGGGTGGTCATTATGGCGTGGATGAGAGGGCATAATGTGGTAGAGCAGGGGTAGTGGTGGCGAGGTAGTTCAGATGGGGGAGCAGGCGGCGGCTTGGGTTGAGTGTGGCCGCAAGAAGGCGCAGTAGAGATGGAGGCAAATATTTCAGGTGGCGCAATGGAAGGGGGAATAAAGGAGGTGAGGCCGGCTCAAGGTGTTGTGTGATTGGGGATTATGGGGTGGAAATGATGCGGGAAGAGGAGAACATGGTCACTGCGAGGCCAGGGTGTGGGTTTGAGTATGTAGGGGATGTGAGGCCGCTGTGAGGGCTTGTGGCGGGGATAGGGCAGCAGCTCAGTAGGGGTTAGAGGGACTCAGATATTGGGAGCGGCGAAGAGGTGGTTCATGCGAGGTCCATATTGGTCCGAATTTATAGGTCTAGGGTTTATTTTTGTGCTTCTTGAATCGTGTTTTTTTGTTGAGTCCTACTGGTTTAGATTCATGTTTTTGTGATGAGATTTCATTCTACCGCTCTTGTGTTGCTGCGTGATTGCGGATTTTGAATTGCTTGCCACTAGTGAAAATTCATTGTTTCTTTGATTTGTGATGCAGTTGTGTTTTGTGGGTTGTTTATCTAAGGGAAGAAGATTCATGAGCGGATGTGTAGTGGGGGTGACCTTCCACTGATAGGCTGATGTAGTGGTTGGGTGAGTCTTTGCGTTGTGAGTGAGCAGCGGCACATTGATTAAATGAAACGGTGGCAGAGGTTTTTGTGGCACCGTGAGCAGTCATGGTTGCTGTGAGACAACAAGTAGAAGGAAGTGAAACGGTGAAACGGTGACACCGTGGTTGATGCTCATGATGAGACCGTGAAGAGTGGAAACAGTGAGACCGTGAGGGGTGAAAATATTGGGACGTGCCACCGTGAGTACCGAAAAATTAAACCGACCAAACAAATCAAAATAATATAAATTAGAATTATAATAAAATTAAGAAATAAATTCATAATTTAATCAATTAAATTAAAAAGAATAAAATTAAAAACTAAATAATACTAATCTAGAAAATAATATTAATTATTCTTTAAAAACATGAATTTATTTGGGTTTAATAACATAATTTATAACAAATAATAATGGTTACTTGCTTAAATTATTTAACCAATTAATTAACAAATTAAGAAAGTAAATTAAAGAATACGAAATATTATTTGAATAAAATTAAATTATTAAAACTAATTAAATTATTAAATGACTAAAAACCAAAAAGAGTTATTTATTTACAATTTAAACAATAAATCATTAATTAAAATAATTAATGAATTAATAAAATAACAAGAATGAAAAATTATAAAAATAAAATAATAAATAAATAATAGTCTAATATGCACGTCTAAATTAATTTAAGAATTATTTAAAATGACACTAATGCACATTAAAATGCATGTTTTAGTCAAAAACTAATTATTTTACACAGTAACGTACAAAATCACATTATTTATTAGTTATTAAAAAAACAACATTTTAATAAAAAAAAGTCAATAGAAAATACAAAAAGGATGTTGAAAAGAGTGTTAAAACACTGCCACATCAATCTCCACCACACATAAATCTTTATTTTTCCTCAAAAAAGAACATGCCTTTAACTTTAAAAGAGAAATATTATTTGTGAGTTTCAGTTCAAAAAGTGCATGATTGAACTTAAACATCAAGAGGAGTAGGACCAAACAATGGGTCAGGCTGTCCAAAGGTGTTAAAAAATGATGTCCTGCAAAAAATCAAAAACTCACTGGAAATCAAGAGCATCCCAAATTCGTACATTGTCATATATGTCATGCCTCCTACTTGTACTCATTATCTATCATACTTCACCTTCCAATTCATGTTCTAATTCAAGGAGTGTTGACAGGTTAGATGAAGTGAAAAAAAACATAACAAAGGGCACATTCCATTCTCACCTTCCTCTAAGTTCCAAAAATTAATGTCCATTAATTTCATCCCTTTATTGACTCAACTAAAATGAAAATTAACCAATTCAATTTCTCCCTTCTTCATCATGGTTAAAAATTCCCCTCACCGTAATGACTTCATTTTTATCAAGAGAACTTTATTTTAATCATTCCCAGCCATATTCCATGTGCAGAGCACTATGCATAGAAATTATTAGAATTGAAATTGGCTTTATTTATTCACAGAAACGCACCCAATTAACCTTGTCCCAAATACACACAGTTAGATCCCATTTACCCCTTTTACTCCATTTACAACTGACATAATTAATAATCCTTCAAATTGCCTAAATGAGGTGATGGAATATTATTTAATAAAAATGTGAGTCCCATCGGTTCCATGGAGAACATCAAGTTACTCCATGTCATGATCCTCATACCACAAAACCTATCATGTCATAATCTCATCATCAGTTCCTAAATAGATAGATCCATAGAGACAGTGAACAATTGCACTCAGCAATCATTCATGCTTAACATTTTTTTTACTATGATTCACTATCAACATCCAACAAAAAATTATCCACTAAACAATACATAATTTAAGTGCCATTGAACCTCCAATAACCATCATGTGATGAAATAATTTGAAAAAAATTGAAGTAATTTTGACCCATTTTTTTGAAAAAATGAAAAAATTCGACCATTTTCTTAAACAACCACAAACTCAGTTTCGAGAAGGGGGAATTCCACATGACACTATAATGACCCCTCTCCCCCACACTTAAAACCCAAAATTGTCCTTAATGGTGACTCTCATGGTGGGATACAGTTTAACTTCAAATCATATGGACATTTCAGCTGAAAGAGGATATGGAGGGGTATCCATGATGTTAAAAAAATTTCTTTTCCACACAAAAAGTAAAACAAAATAAAAACCAAAACTAAAAAAATAGAAGAACCTAATCCCATCAACCATCACAAGAAACCGAGTAGATTTCGAATCCTAAGATGTTCTTTCTTTGAATTTTTGAAAGAGAAGACAAAATATTGTATCAATTTATTAAAAATAGTAGCATGATTAGTAGTGATGTGCAGCCGAAATGTAATGAAATTGAATGTAGTGGGTGTAGCATGTTTAAAAATGAAACTCAAAATAATTTTTCAAATAAGTAGATATTAGAAAGGTAACACCCATGCATGAATCACAATTTACATTTCACAGAAAATCGGGGGAGTCCCCCACATTTAATTCACAACAGCACACAAAATGAATGAGCAGATTGAAAAAACATGCAGACATAAAAACTTACTTCACTGAATAGAAGCTTTAATTCAATTTTTTCCAGGTCTCCCTCTAATTGAAATGCGCATGAACTCTGGATGGTCCAGTTTAGATCCTACATGATGAAACTATTTAACATTAGTGTTCTAGATTTAAAGTTCAAATAAAAATCATATCCAAAGTAGGAGTTAGGGAGTTTTATACATTATTCTAGTGAGTTGACCCCTGAGACATGGATGATTCCTATGTGGAATCTACTGCCTGGGTATTGTCTTAAAAAAGATCAATTTTAAAAAAAAAGCATGCAATAAGTAAGTAAAGTAGGAAATTAAATAGGATAATCACAGGATAACCCCCCAGGGGGTGCTATAGTTTGACTGTCCACACCTGGACATTCCACAGATCAACCCTAGTTAGATGGGGGATTTGGCTTCTTGTTTAGGAACCAATATGTATGATTCCTTCCAACATTAGTCACTTGTCATATTTGGAGCACCCCATGTGCAGCATCAACCAAATTTCCCTCCTAGGCAGTGAAGTACATCATGTTGAATGGTGGAGGGGAAAACAGGATATAGGGGTTCTTCCCTACTTCTTCATCTTGATATTGAGTTTGAAAAAGTTGTAATGTTGGAAACTTTGGAAAAAATGGATGTGACTTGTCTTCTGGTTGAATCCAATAAAACATTTTCTCTTGGAGAATAATTATTTTTTCATTATCCAAATCTGTTCTAGTGCACAAATCCAATAATTTATCATCAAAAATATCTCCCAAACTGGATGTGTCATCCAGAATTGGATGTTCCATTACCTCTTCAATAGAAGAAACTACAACTTCCTCACTCTCTAGGAAATCAAAAAAGTGAGATTCATCTTCAATACCTACACATGGAGCAACATAATTAAAATTAGATTCAATATAATCTATGTCGATTAAAAATACAACTTCTTTCATAAAATTGTCAACTCCCTTTATCAATGATGCTTGTTCATCGTCGTGATGAAATATTGATCCTAGGAGATGGTCCGGTGTAAGAGCGAGATAGTCAACCTCCTCCAAACAATCTTCAAAATACACCACCTCACTTTCTAAGTCTTTTAAGGATAATGATCTAATGTCAATTGCTGGTTCCAACTATTTAAGCGTTGAAAAATCATTAGAATGGTTATTGCAAGAAAATCATTAGAATGGAAATCAGGGAAAAAATGGTCATCAAAGAAATGCACATCATCATGTGTCTTTTCAAATTCCATCTCCTACAAGACATTGGAAACATCCAGGGAATTTGGTTTTGGAATTTCCAGCCTTGACTCCAGGGGAAATTCCATATCAATGTTGGGAAACACCAACATTTTATTTCTTCTGTTTCTTTTCTCTTTCCTTCTCAACTGTTTTCCAGTATATTGGGCTTCAATGGGAGGTGGCGTTACTACACAATATTCTTTGTAACCTTTGACCTTATCCATGTCTTATTTCATCAACCTCATGATCCCTTCATAATAAATTTTTATCCTCATTAGTAAGGTCTCGATGCTATCTATCATGCATCCAAAATTGAAACTTAGCAACAACCTACTCAAGCTCTTGAAACGGTTCAAACATTTACACAACATCAGATTTGTTACAGTTCACCACTATGTGTATGCTGTTTTTTTAGTTTTGTTTATATGTTTTTTTTGAGTTTTAAAATATAATAAAAATTCTAAAATCCACTGATCCACTCGTTGCTTCCCCAGCAACGAAGCCAAAATTTGACGGGAGCATCCTTGTCATGAGGACATTCAAGCTTACATTTATAAAGACCCATGATATAGCATAGTGGGTAACCTCAAAGTCCCTCTCAAGGAAGCAGTGTCAAGAGCCTAAGGGGTCATTCCGAAAATCATTTTTTTTATTTTTAAATACTTTGAAAACATAAAAACACACTCTTATGGAAAGCACTAATCAGTGCTAAAGAGAATAGTAGTGTGGGAAATAGTGATGAAAAAGTACAAAATCATAGAGACACAGGACAAAAACATGAAAAAAATGACACCAAGACACAGAAGAAGAAAGTCAGTGAGAACAAGGCTGGACCCAGGTTAATCCACCCCCTACTTGCATTCCTATATCAACATGAACATTTCTCAAATTCACACAGTGCATGCTCGATGTCTCGGATCACAAACCAGTCTCACCTAGAAATTAAACACTCAAGCATCAGATTTCTTTAATACTCAATAGTTCCTCTGAATTGTAAGGTGATTCACTTAGAAAAAAATCATTATAGAAAGAAATTTTCACAAACATGAATGATTCCATTAAGATCGTCACATCGCACAGCGAATCATGATTCTCAGTTCAAGAAATCAAGACATGAAGGGGAGAAGAAATTAAACTATATGGTGGAAAAGCATCCTATGAAAGATCTTATTATCACTTAATCTGACTCACAGACGTGATCTACCAATGAAAATAAAAAGAACGTGATCGTGCCGATTCATGGATCTATAGATCATGTTGGGTTTCATAAACTGGATCTAGCCCCACAAGTTAGATCTCCATTTCTGGAGATTGAAGCTGACAACATGAAGCAAGGATGAATGAATGACATAAAATATCAAACATAACTAAAATCACAATTCATTTATCTAAATAGAACACAAGTATTTATAGTCACAATTGTTAACAAAACTAGAACAGAGCAACGAGGTGAGGCGAAGAATGGAGGAGCAGGTCTCGTCTCCTGGTCGAAGACGATACCAGTCCATGAGAAGTGGATGGAATGGATGTGTATGGTGGTGGAGTCTCCTCCTCCTAATGTGTAATGATTCCCACCCTCGTTCTTGTTCTTTCCCTAGCCAAAAGAGAGTATTTGTGCATCCTCTAATTTAGAGATGAATACAAAAATCTAAACTAACATGTAGTGTCTATCCATGTGGCGCGTCATTGAGTGCGCTCATCACCAGCTCTCGAGTGAACTCCCTATGAGTGTTCCCAATTCCCCTGCAACGAACTGGATAATTTTCTCGTTCCTTCCCATGAACTATTTCCTTTATCCCACTTATTCCAATTACTCCCCCTACACTGAATAATAGAAAGAAAAAACAATACAAGTTAAACAAATAAAACGAAACTTAAATAACTATATATTTATATTATTACATAGATTAGTTAATAAAAAAAACTTATTAATATATATAATACCTAATATTCTTATTACTATTATATGTACTTATATTTATTAATACGATATACTAATATTATATATAAACTTGTATACAATTATTAATATACCTATAATTATTATTGTATTATAGTATATTATTTTATAATATATAATAAAAAAACAAAATAATAAATAAAACACCAAGAGGGGGGTGGTCTTCACGTCCCAGATGAGAGGGGAGAAAGGGGAAGAGAAGTGGTAGCGGTGGCGAGGTGGTTCTGATAGGAGAATAGGGAGCGGCTTGGGTTGGGTGTGGCCACGAGGATGCATAGTATAGATGGAGTCAAAGGGTTCATGTGGTGAAAAGGAAGTGGGAAGAAGGGAGGTGAGAAAGGCTCAAGGAATTGAGTGATTAGGGATTCGAAGGGTGTAACTGATTCAGGATAGATCGAACATGAGACAAGCAGCAAGGCTTTGATCCAGACTAGGGGAGCAGAGTAGGAGGAACCTACATCATCTTCTTTCACGAGTGGATTGGAGTACCGAGAGTAGCAGATCAGGGTATTTCATACCTCGAATCCCTGGGCAGGAGATCTAGCACATTCCATCATTGCATCCACCATTGTGAAGCAGGAATTAGTACATTTTGGAGAAGTAGTAGGGAGTTCAATCATCTTAGTTTTCCTTGGGCTCTGTTTTTCTGCAACTTTTTTCAATATGAATTTCGTTGATCGTAATTATAGTGTTGCATTAAAACCATTCACAATTTCCAGCTAAATTCCTCTTGGGTGAATAAGCTGGTTGATTTGATTTGTTTAGTCTTATTCATGCACTGAATCATTTTTTGGGATTGTCTCTCTCATTGTTTACAGACATGTTTATTTTCAAAACAATAGGATCGAGTGAAAAATCGATCTTGTTTTCACCATAATAAAAACAATTTCAATTTGAGTAACTCACTGACAAGTGATTTATGCTCGAATGAGAGAGGCACACTGAACTCAACTGACAAGTTGAGCCTAGTGATTTCTGACTGTCATCCCCATTGGATAGAATGCCTCTTACAGTGTAAGGACTGTAAGATTTGTTCCATCACAAACTGACCAGATGAAAAATCTGGCTAGTTACTTTTAGTCAGATCCATATTTTTAAAACATAAAAGCATGAACAAGGCTATAAAATATCAAATCATTCAATGGACTTTCCCCCTACTCATCTATTGGTTGTTTACACCATAAATTCTCTTACTACTCTGTCTACTCCCTTTTCACTCACTAGCATACCCTCACTTCTTCACACACTAAATCTCATTCACGCCACTTCAACACCCCGAATTGTTTTTTTGCTTGTTTTTGTGTGTCTGTTTGTGTTTAGTTTAATTTTTTTATCGCCAAACACAACATGAGGCCTCCCTCTGGTTTGACCCTATCTTTCCACTATCGTAAGTAGTAAGTAGGTTATAAATTTTAGTTTGTCTTCCATGTTCAACAATGCGCAAGCTTGAAAATTTTGGTGTTGTTGTACTATTGTGGTGACTATTCCCGCCTATCATGCGGGTGACCTGGGTTCGATCCCTGGCAACGATGCCAAAATTTGACTGGACCGTCCTTGTCATGATGACAATCAAGCTTATATTTATAAAGACCCAAGATATAGAATAGTGGCTAGCCTTGGGGTCTTTTTCAAGGAAGCAGTGTCGAGAGCCTAAGTGGTCATTTCGAAAATCATTTTCTGTATTTTTAAATACTTTGAGAACATAAAAACATAGTCTTAAGGAAACTCTAATCAGTGCTGAAGAGCATGGTGGAGAGGGAAACAATGGTGAAAACGTGCAAAAACGTAGAGACACAAGAAAAAACTAGGACAAAAAATGGACTCTAAGACACATAAGAAGATAGTTTTTGAGAACAAGGCCAGATTCAGGTTAATCCACCTCCTACTCGCCATCCTAGATCAACAAGAACAATTCTCAAATTTGCATAGTGCATGATCGATGTCTAAGATCACACACCAGTCTCTCCTATAAATTAAACACTCAAGCATCAAAGTTATTTAACACTCAAGCGTTCCTCCAAAATTTAAGGTGATTCACATAGAAAAAATCATTCTGGAATGAAATTCTCACAAACAAGAATGATTCCCATAAGATCGTCACATCACACAACCAATCTTGATTCTCAGTTCGAGAAATAAAGACAGATAGGGGAGAAGAAATTAAACAAGAAGGTGGAAAATCACCCTATGTATGATCTTACTCTCGCTTAATCTAACTCGCAAACACAATCTACCAAGGCGAATAAAAATAACATGATCATGTTGATGTGTGGATGTTCATATCATGTTGGGATTCATAAAATGGATCTAGCCCCGCACGTTCTATCACTATTTCTGGAGATTTAAGGTCACAACATGAAGCAAGGATAACTAAACGACATAAACAATCAATCATAACTAACATCACAATTAAATTAACTAAACAGAACACAAGTATTTACAGATATAATTGAAATCAAAACTAGAACAAAACAATGGTGGTGAGGCGGAGAATGGACGAGCAAGTCCCGTCTTCTAGTCGAAGATGATCCCAGTCAGTGAAATGTGGAAGGATTGTATGTGTATAGTGGTGGAGTATCCTCCTCCCATTATGGAATGATTCCCACCCCCATTCTTATTTTGGACTTGGCCTGAAGAGAGGAGTTGTGCATCCTCTTATTTAGAGATGAAAATAGAAAACTAAACTAACAGGCAATGTCTATCCACAGAGCGTGTCATTGAGTGCACTCTTCACCAGCTCTCGAGTAAACTCCCTGTGAATGTACCCAATTCCCCTATAATGAACTTTCTAATGTTATCGCACCTTCCCATGAACTATTTCCTTTATACCGCTTCTTCTAATAACTCCCCCTGCACTGAACAATAGAAAATAAACTAGTTAAACAAATAAAACTGAACAAAAATAACTATATATTAATATTATTACTTATATAGTTAATAAAAATACTTATAAATATATATATTACCTTATATTATTATTACTATAATATTTAATTATATTTATTAATATGATATACTAATATTATATATAAGTTTATATACAATATGAAACAAGGTGGTGTGTACCATAAAGGGAAGATATCACACTGTGAAGGCTGATTTGGACACAAGTGAGGGAGGATCAGGGAAAGTGAACCCCAAAAAGGTGGACACCATGCTTTACCATTTACATGGATTGAACCTCAGAGAATTTTCCTACATACCCTATATTGATGACAAGGATCAAAACCCACTTAGTTCTAAGGGAGATACATGGAGTTGGGGTGTACACAAATGACAACGACCTATAGACATGTTGGGGATTATGTGCGGATAGTGGTTCGTTGTAAGAGGGAAACTCTTAGTTGGATCGTTATGGATTTTTAGGGGATTATGCATCATTGTAATCCCCATAGAAATTGTGTGATCCTATCGGGATGTGGTGGCTATGGTAGGAATCAGTATGGATGATGGATGGATGATCTAAGTGTATGGGAGAAATGAGATGGAACCAACATGAGGATGATAGTGATGTTGGGATTTTACATCATAGAATATTTCTTCATATCCCTATAGTATGGAATCATATTCCCCATAGTTTGGTGGGTCTACATGACGCATGAGGAGGTATCCCGTGAGAATGGAGGGCATGGATGGGTACACGAATGTAATGGAACATTTGGTTGAAGAATGATCTTCTTGAAACACAAGGGCTCAAGGGGAAACCATGATTGGACACGAATGATGGGATTGAACCTTAGGGATGCTTATTTCATATCCCCATTGCAAGGAATCAATGTCCACATAGTTCAAGATGGGGAATAGAATCAGGGTGTACAAAAAGGAAAGTGACCTATAGATGTCCTAGGGCCTATACATGGTTAGCAGCCCATCAAAAGAGGGGTACTCTTGTTTGGATGAGTATTGTTAAAGTGTGGGGACTATGCATGGGTAGATGCCAAAGAACTAGTCTGACACCACTAAGTGGTAGACAAAGGATATGGGTCCCATCAATGTGGAGACTGATGTTTACCAGTATTTGGGGTTTCAACTCTGGGAGGCTTCCTATGTACATTTCCTAGGAGATAGAGATCAAAACCCACATACAATGAAATTATATAGTTTAAATTCATGAGGAAAGAAAGGGAAATACATTTAAACATCTTGTGAGATGTGGGTGAACTCACATGAATTAATTGGGACCGTTGGGTGATGGGATTGAACCTCCGAGAGGCTTCCAATGTACCTTGCCTGAAAATGGAAAGGGTCAAAGTCCACTTGGTTCAGAATTATGGGCATGGGGACTACATGAAAAAGAATCCCAAAGAGTATTTCATGATCATTTTATTACTATATGGACACGTGAGTCAGGATCTATGTGAGAAAAAGAGGAAATAGTAGACCTGATTATTGTAGGCCAAAGGATCTCCCACGATGGATTTTGAATGGGGCATACACATGGAAGCGACCCAGGTGTAGTGAAGAAGTTACAAAGATCGATGGGTTTTATGCATGGATGTTTCCTAGGTGCGGCTAAGGAGAGGAAATAGTGGGTAGGACTGACGCATGGAAATGTCAGGTTACCCCTTAGGAGTGGAAATAATGAATGTGTCATACACATGATGCTTCGTCAGAGCCACTAAGGATCGACAATGGGGAATGGTTATTAAGCATGGAAGATAATTGGGTGCCACTATGTTGCGACAATGGTGATATCGACTTAGGTTTGTATGCTACATCAGTGTAGTTAAGGAGAAAAAATGATGGATGGGCTTACACATGGAATCCACTCGGGTGCCTCTAAAGATTGTAAATTTTGGATGATGCTTATTCATGGAAGTTTTCCTTGTGATGATAAGAAGTTGCAATGATGGATTGGGCTTACGCATGGATGTTACCCGAGTTCCACTAATGAGATGCAATGGTGAATGGGTCATGCACATGAAAGCAGCTCAGGTGCCACTAAGAAGGAGAAATGATTGACTGGGCTTAAACATTGATGCATCCCATGATCCACTAAGGAGTGGTAATGATGACTGGGGATTATAAATGTATACTTCTCAGATGATGGTAAAGAGAGAAAATGGTGGATAGGACTTTTGCATAGAAGTAGCTCGAGTACCTCTAAGGAGCATAATTAGTTAAAGGGGCTTAGTCATGATAGATGCCCGGGAGCCAGTAAGAAGTGGTATTGATAGATGACGCTTATGCATGGAAGTTTCCCATAATGTCTTCTTCATTTTTTTTCCATGAGGGAATACCAGATCATTAGTGGCTTGTGTCATATAATTTGTGTCATGATCTGTGTAGTAGTACATAAGATGGATAATTCCTAGGAGATTTGAATCATTCAGGAAAAGGGAGGTGATATGTTTGGAACACATGCCCAACATTTATAACGTTACAAGGGTGGAATGATGATGGATGATAAATTTTGACCATGTTTGTAACATATTATCCATATGTTGTTATACTGAAATAGAGATAAGAAAACGAGGGTCGAATTCTAACCGAGCCCAATACATTGGATTGGACTTGAAGTGTTTTCAAATGTCCCCTTGGTCATTGGACCAGGATGGTTGGAATCCATACCACTGGGTGTACCTTCATGTGTAAAAAATGATAAAGATCCAAATGATGGACACAAAAATAAAGAGATGGAGTTATGGAATGTCTGTACAGATTCCAAACCTCTTGAAATTATCCCACTATGATCCTAGCATGAGGCATCTGATGGTTTTCACGTAAGGAATATCAAATTTGGAACAAGAGGCATCCTATTATTGAATGATATGGAATGTTATAGTTTAATGTCATGTTGTGAGTACATATAGGCATAAGGATCCTAGAAATGGATGGTGTTGGGACTTATGAAAGAGAGACCCTTTCTTGATCAACCTAGCATAGGAGTCAGGTGATGTGGTTTATAGGAATTCCATGTGGAATGGATTGACTCGAGGTATACAGGGAATCCAAGATGAGTATCTTGACTCATTACATTGGAATGGGAAGAAGGGAAGTAGGTAAACTAAAGGTGTTTCATGGAGTGTGGAGGAGTTTCTAAAATCATTGCATTCCATAGGTGATAGTGGGGTTCACATAAGGGTGCCAGGTAAAATTTCGTAATCCCAGCACGAAAAGTTCAGGGTATGTGTCTCTAGTTATCTTCAGGGTAAGTGATAAAAGTGAAAGGACTGGCTCGGAGGGCTGGGACCGAAGCCTAAGAATTGTCCAAAGTGGTGGTGCAGGGGAGAAGCCCCCACAATATGGAAAGGTGTGCAGGAAGGTAGTGTATTCACAAAAGATAGTTCTTAGAAAAGGAATGAGGTTCGTGGAGCTTAGGGTCTCACAATGAATATAGCTTCGTGGAGATCAGGGTCTCATGAAGCATGGAGCTTCATGGAGCTTAGGGTCTTTTAGATCTTAGGGTCTTGCACTACACCACCACAAAGGAATGGTGCTCATGGAGCATGGCCTTGCATTGTCATAAACACGTTTTTAGGAGAGTTATAGACAAAGTATTAATGCTTCATGGAGTCTCAGGAAACCCAAATGGGGATCCCTCATTTGCAATGGATAGAGAATCATTCAAAGGGCATCACTTCACGGAGCTCAGGACCACTATAAAATGGGATATGAAATATAAAATGGGCAAAATAACTGTGCTTATGAGGTGGGTGATCCAGCTAATTAGAGATGACAGTGGTACGTGGAGCACACTGTGGAGAACAAATGTTCATCACGAAGGAAATCATTATCCAAAATATGAGGCAATTCCCTCAAGTTTCTTGGAGTTGTGGAGCATAATATAATTCCATATATGTCGCTCGTATAGACCTTGACGTCCCATCATGTTCATCCGTATCAAGGATCCACCCATCACTTTTCTTTGTGTTGGGTGCAGAAAAGTTCTCAACATTGCAGGGGCCACTATGCGGGAGGGCTTTGTGAAGGTTTAATTACGAATAAGTTTTACATCTGAACTTGTAACAACCATAAATTCGAATCTATATATCTGTTTAGGCTCCAAGACCACTCAAATTGAATCCTGCAAAACAGGATACACTATGAGATCATGTTTGGAAGAATGAGGTGAATAATATGGATGTGTTTTGCAGTGCCAAAAAACCAATTAAATTATTTTGAAAATAACTAATTTATGCTTTTTGAAGTCTTTATTTGGGTGAATTTACATTCTTATTAGTTGTATATATCATTTAATTTAAAAAATAATCTAATATTCTTGGATGTATGTTTGTTTGAATTAATGGATTCTTTGTAAAAATGTAATAATTTCATTGAGGGGTTCTTCTCGTATTGAGATAACACCCCAGGTGATTAGGTATTTTTCTACTAGATACAGGGATTCATTTTACCTACTAAGAAATTATAAACCATGTTAGTGGATTAAAGATCAAGTAATGACCACTAAGATTATGCTACGATATAGGATCAAGCACGAATGGTTTACATACCATAACTAGGATAACATCATTTAAATGATGAAAACCATGTCTTTTATAAAATGAAGGTCAATTTATTGGGGATTTTAGACTTCAATGAATACATTACGTGTAAACTAATTAAATTCCACGTATATTCCATGACCTATAGATTTTAAGAGCTGGTTGGATGATTTATTTTTCATTTTCTGTGAAGCCTTCCCTCTCTCAACCTTGAGCTGACCCTATTCAATTTTATTTGATTCCATCCTTTCTAGATTGCTTCATTTAGGGTTCAATCATAAGTGTTATTTCAGTGGACATATCTGGGTAAGCATCCTATCATGTTCCTATTTCCTTTGATCACATATATTTTTATTTTTTATTTGTATAATATTTATGTTCATGTTGTGTTTTCTATTGATCCTTTTTAGTTTCATTTCATGCCTTGTCTATCAATGGACAATCTCATTGTTTCAGACCATCATTTTCAAAGGAGGCCATATCATCCATTTCGAGGCATGTTTTTAAATAAAATTGTTCAATTGGATAAATTTATGATAACTTTTGAGGTATTACTATGGGTTGTTCTTTGAATAGATGTGATATCTAGTTATAATGGATTTTATAGAGAAAAAGTGTTTTTAAAGGTGTTTTTATTTGAAAACATATTTTCTAAATTTATAAATGGGGTTTCCAACACTAAATCATATTATATTATATTTAAAAAAGAAATATAAAATTTATTACAATGTTTTTGAAATATATTTTCACATTTTGAACATTGTGTACCTTTCATGGATTATGAAATGTAATTCGGTATCCTATGTGTGTGTGACACCACCATGAGGTATCCTTCAGGATATCGATGTACTATGGCATGAATAAATACTTTTTTGGTCAAACATTATCCATATGTAGTATCATTAGTGTCTAGTAAATATTTTTCCATAGGATTGGGGCCAATACAAAAATATTTTTCTTTAATGGTCATTTATTGGATAAATGCTTTCATAATGGTTATTTTTCTCATAGGTTTTTATATGATGTTTTATCAAAAAAATTCAGAAGATATGTTAGTTTATTGATATTTGATTAAATTATTTCCTATTATTTTATGTATTGGAATTACTATTCTTATAACATCTACATTTCATATTTATAATAGTAAATATGAAATGATTTAAAAAAATAGAAAATTAATTTCTATTGAATTAGAATTATAAAAAATATTTGTAAAATAGATTTTGTATTAAATTATAGAACATTTTCATTCTAGATATTATACAATGTATAGAATCTACTATCCTATCCTCATTTTATTTGATATCACATCCATCAATTTCCACTAGATAGTTTTAGATATTGTATTACATGTACAAGTAAACTGAACGACATGTTATATCATGTATTCTTCTCTATTGAGATCGTCCATCATAGTAGTCTATTTTTTAAGTGAGTAATTTTAATATAGAGAGTTTTTAGTCTTTTCATACAATTAAATTCAGTTTTAGACCATTTTACATGGATTTTATATACCTGGTTGTATATTTTTACTTCAACTACTACTCTTGTTTTATATCATATTTATTAAAAAAATATGTCTTTTATTTTCTTGCTTCACCTCACCAAGTGACATCCAACTCAGGTGAATGGTTTCTTTGACCTAGGTTGGTATATTTCAACTTGGAATCAAATGGAAGACTCTTCATGATGTCTATTAACACTTCATGAGATTGGTTCTGTGTGATGGGTAGAAAAGAGTTAGGACTTTTGAAATTTGGATCATAAATGAGGAAAAGATGTATAGTAATCAAACTTATGTTACTAAACCCATGTTATAAGGATTATTCTGAGAAATTTACTATATTTTATAAATGGATTTTAGTTTCCTCTGAATGAACAATATGGGTTTTTACTTATATAGACCTATTCCATTTTAAGTGTTGTATTTTGACATGTATAATTCATAGTTTATTTAAAGTATTATTGTTTTAATGATTTAGATTAAATCAAATAATTTTAATTATAATTTTGGAAATTCCTAATTGTATAATTGGTTATTAAATCCTCATTATTAGAAAATCCCTTTGAGAAGAGATCCTCCAAATCCGTGAGAGAAGTTGTGATATATGCTCTACAGGTGAGTCCTCCAGTGGACCCTAATTTGGTAGATGTAGAGTTCCTAAACATTAATACTCTTGGTAATGTGGGTATGAAGAACCCAGTACATGTGGAAGAACATTGCTCTGATTTTACCATGTAGAGTCCACCTATCTTCTTTTGTTATAATGATCCATAATAATCTGAGGAGTGACTTGATCATATAGAGAGGATCTTCAATTTCATGAAGGCTTATGAATAGACGACTATGGATTTTAAAATATATGTACATGAGTGGTTGTGAAGGAGATATTTGGAATCTGTTGAGAAAATTATGTTGCATGAGGACCATACCTATGATTCTCTTAGGAATCTCATTAATAAAATGTTTTCCCTAAGGCATTAGATGTGGAAAAGAACCATGATTTTTTACCATGGTGCTAGGGGAGTGTTCAATTTTTGAGTGTTCTACCCACTTTAATGAGATGTTTCATCTAGCACCAGAGTTCATAACTAATTATTACCTAATGGAATGGAGGACTGAGTCAGGATTGAGGATAGATATTAGGTCAATTTAATTCTCATGTTCATTCAGACCATTGTGGATTTATTTTATAAAATAGCTCTTGATAAGGTAGATATAACTGGAAAATCGTGATAGGTAGGTGATTATGTTGGTGAATATTGTTGAAATAAGGAAAATTATATAAAGAAAAGAAAATTTAAGTTTTATTTTGTCTCATCATGACTATTTATGGGGGATCATATGGCTTTTAGATGATCTTTTTCTATCAGTGTAGGTGGCCTAGTCTTATCAAGACTAACTATCTAGAGGCTCCCATGACTGGTCATCATTGTGGATTATCAAGCTATCTGATGTGTTCCTAGGAAATTATTTCCCAAGTTTATAAGTCATGATCCAATTTCACTAAGGGTTTATAGGTCCATACTAGTATTTCCATGGATGGTGGGTAAAACCCTATTCTCAATGGGGATGTTCATGTCACTAATATCCGACATATTTATGTTACTGAGTGCGGTATAAAGGAATGTGATGAATGGACATATACTATTATAGATAAGGTGTTTATTTTATCTTTAATGGTAATTCCTTTTTTTATATAAGTGTTACTGATTTTTTTCTATCTTCAATTTTAGTAAATCAGTTGGTCTTACATTTAGATCTTATTCTATTCTTATTAGATCCTTTTGTTCCTTTGGGAAAGAGGACAAATAGATTTTCAATTGACCTACATGTTAGGTGATGATAACAGATTTGAGGTGGAGTGGGAAATCAAAGTGATCGAACATGACATATTCTATATTATTATCATCAATAGATATGATAATCAGTTTTATGTCCAAGAATTATTATTATCATCATATTCCACATTTCATTTTTACTGATGGCATCACAGATGTTTTTAAAGGTGAGTGGGACTATATGTCATGAAGAATAGAGATTGTTGTTCATTATGCCTATATGATCTCATTGTAGTTTTCATTGATGTTAATTGATGAATTTGACTGTGGTTTTCGTTGTAAAATTCATTTAGTGGTGTGTGATTACCCCAAGGTGTTCCTATATTATTTTTTTTGTTTCCTTATATAAATAGAGTTCAATTTTACAATTTACTTTCTCCTTATTAAAAATCCCATTTCCATGGAATATTATAAAATATCGCGAACTAAGATTGTATAACATAAGACCCATGATGTGGAACTTAAGGAGAAATGATTTATTCATCATAGAGTTTCACCATGGGAATCAACATTCCTCTTTTCTATTTAGGTATAAGAGAGCCTCAGACATTGTATTGACTATTGAATGGAAAACTAGGTGATTGTTAAGAACAAAAATCATTTCACTATGATTTATTTCATTTTAATAAAAAATTATCATTAATGTTTGGTTTTAAAATTTTGAACAATAATCAAGATACCGATAGTTGAGATTACAAGAATACAATATACCAAAGATAAGGTTTAGGATTCTGTAAGGGAATTTTGTGTTTTTAGATATTCCATTCAGTTTGACAAACACTCCTATGGTGTTTATGTACATTTTAAAAAATATATATTCAACAATTATTATACTCTATTGTGGTTGTGAGAATGGATGATGTTGTTGTGTAATACATGGTAACTTATGAGTACATGGGCCATTAAGATATCATTCTACACCCATGAAAAACATTGTCTTTATGGTAATCTTTCAAAATTTCTATTTTTGATTCAAGAATTTGAATTTCATTGGAATATGATATTTGAGAGGGGTGTCTTACGGGATCATAAAAACATGTAGGATGTTATATCCTAGGAAAAACATATAAATGTGTTTGAGATCAATATATTCTTGGGTTTGGATTGTTATTATAGATAGGGTTTTGACCAGATTTCCCCAATATCATATTTTTGATGTCTGATTTGACTCATAAGTGTGTCATGATCAAGTTGAAAAACAAGTGATAGAAATATATTGATGAGGTAAACATGTTGTTGAATTTTGCATCAGTTTTGAGGTCATGACCAATCCACTGGTGCCCATGACGTGAGTACCCCAAGCCCACCTTCCATAGGCCAAGGGTTGGAGACTAGGAACAAAAAGTTGCATCCCAAACATGAGAAGGAATTGACTTTAATGTTGTAAAAACACACATTAAAAGATCACAACAAGATGAAATCATGAAGTAAACGTGTAGTACTACAAGATTTCACTGAAGTTAAAGGGGAAAGAATACAAGCCCAACTGAAAGATACAACTACAACTGAATATAGTAAACAACTCCAGAGATCATCCACCTAGGATCCTACCAGATAGGGAGGTGAAACTCATCTCTAATGCTCTCCACGTCTACCAGAAACCTTTATGTATCACCTAGTCCTAGATCATATAGTATCTTCTGAGCTACTCGTCGTCTTCAAAAGATATAACAGGGTGAGGGCGAAGCTCGTGCATGGGTGAGTATAAAAATACCCAGTAGGTACCCTGAGACCCCCGTAGACCTCTCAGTATTCCACAAAGGAAAATAAAAAATGATGATTTCAATAAAAAACACAAGGAAAAGATTTATCTCAAACCATGTATAACATAAGAACAGAAGTATATATGATTAGTCATAATTCTAGATCATCTTATTCTATCAAGTGTTCTGATGCTTATCCACACAGGATCGCTCAATTGGAATCCAGAAAGGATCGCTATGTGCTGATCCAAATAGGATCGATAGGTGATGATCCATAGAGGATCTCTATGTATTGATCCACACAGGATCGCTAGGTGATTATCCACACAATATCTCTAGGTGGTGATCCACACAGGATCGCTATTCATTCTTCACATCTAAACCAGCCATTGGATTCCATTACATAGAACGCATGATTCTTGGAGGATCCAATCCTCAATCCATTGGTCATACTCCAAACTTCATGAATTCTCAAGATGAAAATAACCCAGTGATCCATCATGTCATAAGGGCTCTGATGAAACAGACAACACGCCAATCAGTCGAATGGTCTGAGAGTTATAAGCATTTTAGTGTCGACGTCTCGGTCTTATTTTGGTAAGATACAACATGGTCGTAGTCCAAAATTCTCAAAAACACTATTTTAGTATCTCAACAATACCGTCTCATCCAAAACATTCTATATCCATAGAAGGATCTTCAATTGGACGTCTAGTTTGTAAGATACGGCCTTTTAAGTGTATCAGGGCCGAAGAGGGTTTTGGTCCGGTCCGACCCGCTCAGACTGACTCGACCCGCTCATCATAGGTACACCTGACCTGGTTTGGGTCCACCCAACCAAGTTCAAGTCCGACTAGGAATG
This sequence comes from Viscum album, assembly GCA_963277665.1. Taxonomy (NCBI): domain Eukaryota; kingdom Viridiplantae; phylum Streptophyta; class Magnoliopsida; order Santalales; family Viscaceae; genus Viscum; species Viscum album. The sequence goes on along the minus strand of OY728126.1, from coordinate 356,430,929 downwards.
ACCAGAACTGGCTGGGTTGCGGACATGCCTGGCCTGAACCGACTAGGTCGTGACCAGCTTAGCCCGCTAGGCAGCTGACCGGGCTGGCCTGCCAGCTGGGCATGACCCACAGGAGGGGTCGCATGGCTTCTTCTTTCCATATGGATGAAAGAGACGTTCGGCTCAAACAGTTGTTTAGCTCTTTAAATGGCGAAGCCCAGTTGCGCCTCCTTGCTGTCCATGAGACTTGCAGGGAGTGGGTCCCCCTCCACCGAAGCTTTTTAGTCACGACCTCCACCTGAGGTGTGCCACATTGCAACACCCTTCCACCAATGTGGCTGTCTGTGAGCCAAAATCCTCTTCAATCTATCGCAACACCAAGAAGTGGTGCATCTTTCTACGGACGGTGAGCGCTAGCTACTGCCTTCGCATGTAGGCGTCGGTCGCTGGCCGCACCATGCCGGTGCCGTGCTGGTGGGTTTTCTATGGGCCACCATGTGAGTTATGGTGGTCTATTTTCCTTTTTGAAGCTGCTTATGAGCTTCCCAAGAGGTCCCCATTAATACGTGAATCCCGATTTCAAGGATCTGTCATTTTGAGAAATCCTCCCCTGACGAAAAAATGAAAAATAAAGTGGCAGAGGGTCCGAGCCTTGTCTATTTGGTCCATTCCCTCCCCATTATCATTATAAAAAATTATTAATAAAAAATTCATCACATAGATAAATTTAATCCCATTCAGAACTCCCACAATTCATCATTGTTTTCCACAACAAGGGAAACAAACATTGCACATGAATTTAATAACAAAGCCACTACCTCTAGACGTGTTGGGTGATGTTGTGGTTATGGCGGGAGAATATTCCTCATTGGATGAAGTCATAGGAATTCGCTGATCCTGGATCGTTTCCACCCAAGCATCAATCCCCCATCAGTTTAAGATGTCATGGTACTTCGCCAGAGGTTCCTCACAGTCGTGCCAAAAACATCAACCCATGACTCAATTAAATAGAGGGGGAAAGGTGATTAACAAAACATGAAATTAATGATGATCATTAATGAATTATCCACTTAATTCCCAATGGTGTTGTTACAAAGAAATTGGTCGATCCATTAAATGGATTGAAAACCAATCAGTCCCACCATTGCCTCTCAACATGAGGTAGGAAAAATAAAATAACAATTTATAAGTTATTTTATTATATCTTTAAACGTCGTCAAAGATAATTTTTTTCACCCGACCTACTATGGTCTATGTTAAGCCTCCCATAATCAATTCTTGGTGCTGCAGATTCAATTGTGCCCTTTCATTTTTAATCCGAGAATTGGTTCAAAAGATAGAATATACTACCCGCACATTTACTGAATGTACCTTAATAAAATTCAAAATTCGTTTCCGGGCACCAAGGGACTTGGAATCAAGTGTCATCAATTTTCAAAAAATCTCAATAATCCCAAATAATTAAAAAAATATATATTGAATTTCAGGTTCTTTACATTCTCTCCACCTTAAGGATTTTAGTACCTAAAAGTTACATCACAACTCGGGTTACTGACCGTGCATGTGAGCCTCCCGATCCCATGTGCTCTCCTCGAGATTCTCATGCTTCCAATGAACTCAAACCAAAGAAATATACCTCCCACGAAGGACTTGCTCTTATTGATCCTCTATCTCAACCGGAAACTCTAAAATCTTCACCCATCAACGATGTCTAGCTTTCCCCATTCAATAACATGAAAGAGATCTTTCACGTACTTCCTCATCTATGACACATGGAAAACATCAAGCACCTGGTGCATCTATGGGGAAGAGCTAGATGGTACTCCACCTTGCCTAATCTTCTGAGGATCTAGAAAGGTCCGATGAACCTCATAGATAGCTTTTTGGCCTGACCAAACCTCTGTAATCATCATTTTGGTCAGACCCATATGAAGACATGTTCTCCCTTCTCAAACTGCATGTGCCTCTATCTCCTGTTGACCTAAGACATTTTCCGGTTCTATGCTGTCTTCATACTCTCCTGGATGATCTACAACTTCAATATGGTAGCATGTACCATCTCTAGACCCAAAAGTGATGACTCTCCTTGGTATGTCTAGTGTAGTGGTGATTTGCAAGGTCATCCGTATATGGACTCAAACAGATCTATGCTGATGGTGGAGTGATAACTGTTGTTGTACGCGATCTCTAGTAGTGGCAAGTGGTCCTCCAAACTGCAGCCAAAATCTAGGACACATGCATCAATCACTTCATCGAGGGTCTGTATGTTACGCTCAATTTCGCCTCTATTTTAGATGAATGGTGGTGATCAAGCATAACTGAGTCCTTAACTCATCCTTTAATCGCTTCTATAAAGAGGATTTAAAACTAGTGTCATGATCTGATACTATCTTTGGTGGTACCCCTAGAATCCGTACAATCTTTTGTACATAGAGGCATCCCCTGATCTCTATGGATCCCTACTCTAGGAAGGGTAGAAAGTTGGACGACTTGGTGAGTCGGTCATTAATAACCTAGATGGAATCATGGACCATGGACATATGTGGTATCCCGATAACAAAGTCCATGGATATACCATCACACTTCCACTCTGGTACCTCAGGTGGATGAGCTAAGACTGCTTCTACATGATCCTCAGCCTTCACTGGCTAACAAGTGAGGCATTGCGATACGAACTCCGCCACTTCTTTCTTCATCCATGGCCACCTGTACTGACACTAGAGGTCCTGGTACATATTAGCCAGTCCAAGATGTACTACAAAATGGGATGTGTCAAACTCTCTCAACACCTCCTCTAATAACGTATCTGGTACCACAGTTCATCATTATAAGAGGATGATGAGCTCCCCGCCTTCAAAAAAACCCATTAGAAGCATGTCCTGAGGATAACTGAGCACCTCGGGCCTTGTAGTCTACGTCCCCAAGCTGTGCCACCCTGACTCACAGAAGAAGTGGGGGAGTAAATGTCATAGACTAGAGGAAAGCTACTCCTTAACTATCCATTGTGGATAACTACAATGCGGATAGATGCTATGTCCCATCACTCAGCAACTGTAGACGAGACCTCCTACCAAGTGCATCTTCTACTACATTTCCATTCCCATGACTGTAGACTATCTAAAAGTTATAGTCCTAGAAAAACTATATCCATCGTCAATGTATCAGGTTTAGGTCCTTCTGAGAGAATATATACCCGAGACTCTTTTAATTAGAGTTGACTGTAAAATGTTCACCCACATGTAGTGCCACCACATCTTCAGCGCAAAGAAAACTGCTGCTAACTCCAGGTCATGGGCAGCACAGTTCTGCTCATTCTATCTCAACTGCTGTGAGCCGTAGGCGATCACTGCTCGCTCCTTCATCCTGACACAACCTAGTCGGGTCCCTAATGTGTCGCAATAGAGTACTTACCCAACTCCCTCTTATGGTAGCCTCATGTTGGTGGCACTGGTCAGTCTCTGCCTCAGTTCCTGGAAACTCTACTTGCATCTGTCAATACACATGAAGGGATATCCCCTTTTTGATGAAGATGACAAGGGTGTCACAATTCTAGAAAAGTGATATAGGCATGTCCAGAAATACAAAACCAATCCTAGGAAACTCCTCACCTTGGTCAGACTTCTGGGTGGCTCCCATGGAAAAACTGCCTCTATCTTCACTAGATCTACTAAAACTCCAGCAGCTGAGATAATGTGCCCTATGTAGTGGACTTCCCATCTACAGAATTGTAACTTCAATATCATTCAATAAATTTGGTGTTCTCTATGGGTATCTAGAGCTATCTATAGGTGCACGGCTTGCTCCTCCACTAACGAGGAGTATATCAAGATGTCATCAATGAGGATCACCCTGAAGCGATTGAGGTAAGGTAGGAAGACCCTGTTCGTGATCCCCATGAACACTGCCATAGTGTTGGTCACACCGAATGGCATGACCAAGAATACGTAATGGCCATTCCAAAATCTAGAGGCCATCATTTTTATGTCCTCATCCTGTAAACTGAGAGGGTGATGTCCAGATCTAACGTCTATCATTGAAACCCATCGAAATCCCTTTATCTGGTCGAAGAGATCATCAATCCTCGGGAGGGGATACTAGTTCTTCACGATTACCTAATTTTGATACGATACTCCTCACAAAATCCTTATACTCCAATCATCCTTCTTGGAAAAACAAATCTGAGGTGCCCATTGAGAATCACCGGGCCTTATGAATCCTGTCCTTTGCCATTCCTCCAACAGTTCCCACAACTCACAAATCTCCAAAGAGGCCATTCGATATGTTGGTGTTGAAATCAGTGATGTGTCTTGGTACAAGTAGATCTATAAGTATACCTCTGTAGAAGGATTTAGTCCCAAAATATTGTCAGGGAAGAAATCAGCATAATGTTCCACCACTATAGGGTAACTCATACTCCTCGCATCAACTACTCCGAGGGTAAGGCTAGCCAACAGATGAGTGATCAGATGCACCATCCTCCGAGTAATTTTATCTGGTTCTGCAAACTTTCCCTTCTCACTGATGAAGGAGAAAATGATCCCATCCTCAAAGACAGACCGAAAATTGTGCCTAAAATTGTCGGTCTAATCATGGAATGTGGATATCCATTCCATACCCAAGATGTCGTCAAAAGGCCTTAACGCTGCTACAAGGAGATCCCAGTACAAGATCATTCCCACTAGATTGATCTCAAACTATCTGAACCAGTGTCTAATCATTGAATCTTCTCCCTTATAAGTCTCTAATTATTAAGATCGAGCCAACATCTCTATTAGAATATCCATGCTCCGAACTCGTGTTGTGGAAATAAAATATTGACTAACATATGTGTATATAAGAACTGCATCTAGGGTGTAATAGTCATAGATCTTATCACTAATCATCTATGGAGCATCCTGGTTTTAGGACTTTATTTCCTGAAGATGAGCTCACCCATATCCACATGCTCACTGTGGTTGGGGTGGACCACCTGGGGGTGGTGGTGGCAGATCCTCAAATTGTCATCCACCACCTACTACATGACCTACTCCTTTTCCAGAACCTCCGCCCTATATACCACTCACTCAAACCTCAACATCTACATTGTCGGCACCTCATTCATGGATAGATCGTCTATGCAAGGAGTATGATAGTCCCAATCCATGTGTCCCTATCCGATGCAAGAGTCATAGGCTTTAGTTCTCAGAAGACCTCCTCTGCCTCGCAAGCTCCACACCTCTGACCCAGCATCCTGGGTTTTTCCACTGAAATGTATGGCCCTCATAGACATCTACATCATCACAATATATCATGCTATATATGAACCAGCTACATGTCTTCTGGGGGTGGATCACACTGTCGGTGCCTTCTCATCTAAGAATCTTTGAACCAATAATGCCCACTCAATCAGTCCATCCTATGTTGGGATATTTAGTGATGTCATTGACACTCTGAACTCCTTCCGGATACCCTACACAATAGTTCGGGCCTTGAAGAATGGTTCATTAACATGTCAGTGGAGTAGCCTGAGAGTTTAGTGACTCTCTCCAAAAAATGGTCCACTAATAGGCTGTCCTCCTGTAAGTGTAGCAACTCCTGGATACGCACTGAGCATAATGTTGCTGGTATGAACTCATCCCTGAAGCGGGTATCAAATCCCAACCAAGAGAGTTTCACATCCACTTGCATCTAGAGAATCCATCCCCACTATCTCACCGTTGTTACCTGGAAGAGGCTACCAGCTAGGATCACCATATGATATACTAGAATCTCAACTATGCGAAAAACACGTGCCATTTCCTCCACCCAATCCCCAGCTGCCTGGGGATATTTCTCGTCTAGAAACCTCAGAGGCCTCTTCCTCTGGAATAAACTCAATGTGCTCAGTTGGCGTGCTCATTCTTCTAGTGTAGATTGTGGAAACTTCTTCCCTTCAAGTGGTGGTGCTGCTGGTAAATCCCCCTAAAGTTCCATCATAGTAAGAGGGCCCTGCACCGAAGCCTCGTCGCTCGGTGGGCCATCATCGTGTACTCTTTCTAGAATACTGTATAGCTTTCTATAATACGACATCTTGGAAAGGAACAAGTTAACAATGATCAATAAGTTATACCTGGTGAGATTTCTCTATGTATATTCGAAGTAAAACATTTAAAAAAACACACACAATCAATGTTTTCATGCACCGAGTCGGAAATAATAATTCATGGTCCTAGTGTATGGATACATCACTCGCTGCACCAACACTGGACTCCCCAAAATAAAAACCACACTCAAACACATAACACTGTTTCTCCATTATAAGGATCATAGTCCTTTATCTCTGGAAGAACTGACACCTCTGATACCACTTTGTCACGACCCGTCCCCTGGGGCCTGTGCCGTGACTACCCCAACCCCTCCTTCTCTGGGCTAAGGGTTTGTGACTAGCACTAGAAAGGTGTATCTCTAAAACGGGAATGAATTTCCTTTAAAACTGTACAAACACATAGTCCAATAACCCAAAAAGATGCAATCATGATGTAAAATTGTAGCAGTAAAAGTGTGTACTAAAAGCAAAGGGGTCGGAATACAAGCTCAACTGAAAGATTCAAATACAATGGAAAATAGTAAATAGATCTTGAGATATTCTACGATGGATCCTACCTGAATGGTAGGTACATCTCATATCCACGGATATCCACATCAACATGTCACCTCCGTGTACCACCTGGTCCTGGCTCCTATAATCATAGCTGCACTGCACGTCGTCAGAACAAGCCACATAAAAGTGTGGGTGGATACCATTTAGGGGTGAATATAACAAGACTCAGTAGGTACCCCGAGACCCACATAGGTCTCTTATAATTCCACAAAGGAAAATTAGAATGAATGATCTTAGTCACAAAGAACAAATCAATTACTCATCTCAAACAATGTATAACTTAAGTATATAAGTACATATGATTAGTCATAAAGCTAGATTACCATATTCTGTCAAGGGTGCTACTACTGATCCACACCGGATCACTCAGTTCTGATCAATATATGATCCCTAGGTGATGATCCAGATAGGTTCACTTGGTTCTAATCCACATAGGATCGCTGGGTGTTGATCCACACATGATCTCTTGGTTGTGATCCAAACTAGATCGCTAGCGGATGATCCACACTAGATCAATTGGTGTTGATCCATACATGATTTTATTCATCCTTCATGTCTCATCCTTCCACTAGATTCCCGTACATAGAACGCTTGATTCTAGGAGGATCCACTCATCAAGATATTTTTCGTACATCATCAAACACGAATTCCAACGAATAAAATAAACAAATTATTTTTCATGTCATAAGGGTTCCAACGCAACTGACAGCATGTCAATCATATTCCATGTACGAGAGTTCTATTCATTTTTTTGTTGAGGGAATGGTTGGATTCGTGTACAATCTAACCCAGTGAAAATCCAACATTTCTTAAAACTCAGTTAGAGTATCTCTAGAAGACTGTATCATCCCAAATATTCCAACAACTTGGGCAGCTCTCCAAACGGATGTCTGGATTGTATGATATGACCTTTTAAGAGTATTTGGGATGAAGACGTTTTGTGTCCAATCTAACAGACCTGACCCGTCCATCATGGCAGACCTGACCTGGTTCTGGTCGACCCAACCTGGTCCAGGGCTGACCTAGGTCTGACCAGCCGATCCTGAACTGGCTGGGCCGCAGTCCACCCCTGCCCGAACTGACTGGGTTGGGCCACAGCGGGCTCGACCCGCTGGCATCAGACTATCCTTGCCCCCGCGGTTGGGCATGACCCAAGTGAGGGGTCACATAGACCCTCCATCCCGAATGGCTCAAAAATTATATCAGATATTTATCTGGAAGCACCACGATGTGCCACCATACTATCTACGGAACCCGCAGGGAGCCAATCCCCCTCCGTCATAGCTTCGAAGCCATGGCCTTAACCTGCAGCGCATGACGTCACGTCGCCCATACGCCAACGCTATTGGTTGAGAGTCGGCCACCCCTTTGGACCACCTTAGTGCCGAGAAGTTCTGCCTCCTTCTGCAGACGGCAAGAGCCGACGATTCTTCAATCGGCCACCAGGTGGGCTTCGGTGGTCCATTTTCCCTTCTTAAGGTGCCTAGGGGCCTCCCGAGATGCCTCTGTCACTACGTTCCTCCTTGTTTCAATGTTCAATCATGTCAAGAAATCCTCCCCTGAAGAACGCAAATAAAAATAATCGGGTGTAGGGTTTAGGCCTTATTCGTTTTCCCCACTCCCCGTTTTCATTATAACAAGTAGTAAATAAACAATTTATCATAAAGATAAATTTAATCCTACTCATAAATTTTGTGATTGATCCTTATTTTGAATAATGGGGGAATGAAAAATTTCACATGAATTTAATAACAAAACCCCTACCTCGTGATCCAATGTTTGATGATGCAATTGTGGTGGGAGAAGAGTCCTTGTTGGATGAAGTCATCAGAGTTTATCGATCATGGATCGTTGCTGCAAATGCTTTTTTCCTCCATCGATGGAGGATGTTGCATTACTATTCCAGAGGTTCCTTACAGCCATGCTGAAAAACTCTAACCCAAGTCTCAATTAAATACAAGGGAATTTTGATTAATGCAACTTAAAATTAATGAGGCCTGTTAATGAAAGAAACCTTTAATTCTCAATGGTGTGGTTACAAAGAAAAGGTTTAATCTATTAAATGGCTTGAAAACCCATCGGTCTAACCACCGCCGCTCAACAAGAGGTAGTAAAAATAAATTGAAAATTTTATGTTATTTTATTATTTTTTTTAAATTTTAGAAAAACTAATTATTTCACCCAACCTAATGTTGTTGACATTAAGCCTCCCTTAAATGAATCTCGACGTTACAGATTCAATGGTGCCCTCATATTTCTAATCTATGTAGTGGTTCAAAAGATAGAAAACTCCACCCACAAATTTACTAAACATACCATAAAACGAGTTCAAAATTCCATTCCAGGTTTCACCGGGCCTCGGAATCAAGCACCTTTAATTTTCACGGACTCATAATAATTCCAATTAATTGTTTAAAAAATTATAAGGAATTTCTGGGTCATTACATTTGATTATTTTGAAACTAGGTTAAGGATATTATGTTTCCCATGATGATTCTAGATTAGATTAGGGGTGTGTCATGATGTAGGGGAAATATTTGGGGGCCTATGGCTCATTCTAGTTATTCCACAATGATAATTATGACCTAACCCATGATCTTGACTTAGATGAAGTTATGAATGTTCAAAAAATGTGGGGTCACTATCTCATTGTGGTGAAGATAACTATATATTGGGATCACAATAGTCTAAAAAGTATTTTTACTCAATGGGATGTAAAATTTTGATTTATATGTTGGATATAATATATTTATTCTATTGATTTTTAAATTTCAAACACTATTCAAAATGGTAATTGGGTTATTGAAGTGATTAGAACAAAATTATGAACATATGTCATGAAGGAATCAGTTGAGCAGTGGTATCTGATGGGTTTGATTTAAAATTTGATATTGGGTGTGGAAGAAGTAGGTGTATAGGTCTTCTTGGCTTTGATGAAAGCTAACATGTCTTTACACGAGTGATTACGAGTTGAGTATTTTACTCATGTTTAAGTATGAATTACCATCTCTATGCTTTTAATTTAGTTCATTTTTCATATTCATGTATAATGGATGGATATAAAAGTATAATTTATGTATAAAAAGGATAATAATTTAATGATTATTATACTATAGAATATGGACTAATGACCACTTTGACTATAGACAACATACGAATGTCATTTTCGGCTCCTATATCGATTATCACTAAATGGTTCGATGTGAACATAAATAATTAAGTAATTTTGATAGAATGAAAATATGTGATATAAAAGGAATAACAAACTTGAAAAATGTTCTCAATAAATTAAATAATTAATCTATGTTTATAATTTAGGAATATTAACAATATGTGTGTTGATTCAAGGTCAAGGTATTAGACATAATCTCAATATAATTTCATTGATCCATATTTTGATGTTATACATCCACCACTGAAATATCTTATCATGAGTTTATTTATTCTCAAGTAATTTAATGTTTTGTTAAATGATATTCTTTCACGGGGCTTATTATTTGAATGTTTTAAATCGGTATGGGAAACATTTATTTAAAAATATCTTTTTAAATGTTTAAAATATGTTTTTAAAATGGATTGATTATTTCAATAATTGGAAATGTTTTTTATGATTAAAAATGAAATTTTAATAGTAAAACATTGAATATTTCATGCTTTATGAATTATGAATATATAATGCTACTTCTAAATATGAAGAGTGATGACGTTTATAAGCTAGATACTAGTGGTTATGAGATAAACCAATGATGGGTGGGTCTGTGGTATCCATCCAATTCATTTGGTATGGAAATTAATTGTATGGTTATTAAATTTTTTTGAGTGAAATGTATGGATTCAAAACACATGGTTATTCAATTTTTACAAATTTAAATTATATTTTGGTCCCAGGTTGCAAATATATATCTTATATAATTTCTTAGTTGTTTTTATTAAAATATGTTGATTTTAGAATCTATAATAATGGTATTTTCGAAAATATGATTCTATTTTGGTGTAAAATGGTATGTTTTGAAGAAATTTTTTATGTTTTCTCATTGAAATAATAGTATCCTTTAATTAATGTCCCTTGATAATATTTTTGTTCTCATTACATGTTAATAAAATAAAAGATCACAGAGATTGTTAAGGACAAATAAGATTTCATGATGAAATTATTGAAGATGATTCATGAAAATAAATAATGTTTCATTTCTAAAGTGTTTCCTTTGGAGGAAAGAATTTATACTGAATAAAAGTTTCAACTTGTAATGTATCAGTTTACTATGTATGATTTTGTCCTAATTATAAAAAACTATAAACATAATACACCTTTTTGATATAATGTAAGTCAATTCTAGTTTAAACTCACTATAATATGTGTTGTTTGGGTTCATATCCTTACATATAACCTCAAAAAAATCTTGATATATTTATTGATTACATAATAAGAATGATTTTACTATTTGTAATAACTCTTATAATCCTATTTGTATTCTATATTATATAATGATAATGTCTTTATTGTTTATTTCGATCATTTAGAACATATATTGTCAATGATAAGGTATCATATTTGATGTAATGGTGATAATATTTCATCAGAGTCAAATGGTTCTGTATTCTCAAAAAAAATCCATGTTATAGTTATCAATACAATATATAATAGATAGAGTAAAGTATTTATATTGATTTTATCAATATATAAAATATTCCTCAGAATGAAGAGTTTAGTTTCTTTGACCAAAATTGATTAATTATTTATAAAATTATTAATATAATTCCAATTTTATCATTTTAGAATATTAAAAATAAAATAAATTTATTTTTAATATTATATCTAAAAATTTAACTATTTTAAATTCATTAAACATGTTCGTTAGTGTCAAAAACCATTTTCATTGAACTATATTAAAAAACAATCATCATTACACATTGAATTTAAGACATATAAAAAATAATTAATGTATAATATAAATATTATTATTTCTTAAAATAAATATATTTTTTTCAATACTCTATACTGTTGTATATTTATAGACTATCATTATAGTGTAAATGTATAAGAAATGAATTCAAATGAAAAAATGGGTTTTAAATCATTTACAGTGATTTTTGAGTTTCATCCTTTGGATTGAGAATAAAACCATTAGAGGAGTGAATCATTGTTATTCCAAAAACAAGTGAAAATTTATTTTTCTATTTATCAAGGTATTTTAGATGAAATAAAGAAATAGTATAATAATATTAATTTAAGATAATGGGTAGAGGATAGTTTTTTTATATTTTGGTGGGTGATATCTTTGAATAAATTGTTTTATATATTTTGTCTCAATATTATTAAGAGTAATTATCCATAAAATATTAATTTTAATTGGAAAAAATATAGTCATTTTATACATTAATAAACATCAATAATGAATAGAGTTTTGTAAATTATAAATATTCAAAATATGAAAAAAATAGATTTTTATTCCAATAATTTACAGAGTGTGTTTTGATTATTATTTATAGGTCTCCAAAATAATTTTATTATTTTTATATAAAATATATTACACGTTAAAAATGTGAAATAAATAAAATAAATTAATTAGATGTTGATTAAAATTTTATTTCAAAAGGATGTTATTTACCTAATGATATAAGTAAAAAATATAATTTTGCTATTCTCATTAAAATCATGTTTTAGAAAAATGTAATAACAATTCAACTTATGTTATTTGTGACATGTTTATTTCTAAATTGTGATACATTTAATATAAATTAGATTTTAAAAATTGAAAAAAATGTCTAAAATTTACAATGAAAATTAAATGATTACTATAAAATATAAAACATTCTATTTTAAAATATATACATATTTTTTGTATTAATTGACATAATTTTATTATAAATATTCTAAAAGTACTAAATTTATATTTTATTTTAATCATTTAAAATATTATGTACTACGAATTTTAATACTCTCAATGGAAGGGTAAAACCATAATAGTATTCTCTTATACCAATTATTAGTTACAATTCCTCTTCTCGTAAAATTGTAATAAATATTATAACTTCATATTATTTCCATCACTACTTATTCAATAATATTTATATTAGATTTTTTACCTTTTATTAAAAAACTATTGATTTTTTTCAAATAGTTTTTTTTTCAATTTTAACTATTGTTCAGAGGTGTAAGTATTCTGTGGACCTAGAACCTCATACCTCTAGACTTTAAAAAATGTATTTATGTTATTTATAATTTTTTATTGTTTCATTATTATATTTCATTTATTTATTGAGTGTATTTAGAAATCATATTTAATCTACAATTTCTATATAATTTTATTATTTTATTATTTTGTTATTTGTGTGATTTATAAATAAATATGATCCCCATATATGATGAGAAGAAAATGATTTCATATAAAAACATTTTAAATCATTCATTTCAGTAATATTAATTGAAACTAAAAATAATCCACCTATAGTTTGTAATGATATATAATGTGTTTAATATCATAATGACAATGAAAATTATATTTTTTCAAGTCATAGGATATCCCTCTTGCATCCACTGACTATATCACATCACAAGATCAAATAAAATTATCATACAATTGAAATATAAGTACGGTAATATTTCTCTCCCTCAAAAACTATATAAAAATCGTATGTATCGAATCATGATTCTAGTGACATTCTATATTTATTAGTCATTCGTGAAAATTTTCTCTTATTGTAATCTTTAAAATACATTCCATTCAATGAATATCAATTACCAATAAAAATTGATCTGATTATGAGAATATATATCAAGGTTAATTAAAAATAACTCAATCTCTTTATATATATAGTTGAAATGGATAGAAAAACATTAATAGGGAATTGTAGTAAAATAGTATGAGATATATTATATTTTAAATTATATTTTTTATATTTGAATTAAATTATTATAAAATACTGATAAAAACGTGGAAGAAGTTATTACATTCCCACTATAGTTATGTATGATAGTTAAATTTATAGATTTATCATAAAAAATTAAAATTTATCAATTTTCATTGACGGTAGGTTTCTAATAAGGTTTAAAAAACTGATAAAAAATTAATAAAAAGATTATTTGATGTTATTATATATAAGGTACAACATACATATGAAATGATGATTCGATAATAATGACATTTAGGAATTGTATACTCAAAAAAAATATCAACTCTCAGTAAAAGAAATGAACTCTCATATTATGAGGGGGGTTTATTCAATATAAACAACAACTATAATAAATTGAAATATGATCTACTATAATTTATCACTACCAAATTCCTTTTAATACAAAAACTACTCTACGATTCATTATATTATAGATAAAATCAATATGCTGATTTTTATTTTAATCAAATTAAGGAAATTTATTTCAAAAAAATCACTATCTATAACTCAATAATTTACTTTATATAATTTATTTTCTTATTATTAATTTATAAATTCATTGATATTAATTTTTATCTTTTTTTTCGGTCACCATAATTGTTTCTATAAAAATTTCAAATCAAGTCTTTTTTTACTTAATCAACAATAATTGTGATCTATATATTCTATCTTCTAAATATTTTTCTAGAATAAATATAAATTATAGTGAATGATGTCAATTTATAGACCATGTTACTAAATAATATACTAATAAGTTATAGGTATTGAATGTACAATTTCTTCCATCCTATTACCACCAATGAGTATAATTGGAAAACAGTTCAGGGTAATGTTGTTGACCCTGTGAAATGTGTTTGATGAAACATTACAAAGAATTGATGATGTAAACATCACATACAAACAAAATATTTTGTTTTAGTAGAAATAAGTATTTATGTGAGAAGGGGCAGAATGTATTTCCATGTGTTGTGAACCAAAATGTCTTTAACTAGGAAATAAATTTTCGCGATGAAACATCCAATATTTTAAGGGTTTCAATGACATTAGCCAAGGGTCCAAACTGAAAAGTCGACACTGCATCCTAGCACTGGTCCTAAGAAGGGGAGTGGAGGTGAATCCCACAAGGTATATAAAATTGTTTTCTCCTAAGATAGCAATGAAAGTAAAACCAATCAATATCGACATGTAGGGTACCTGCACATCGTTATGCGTAACCGGCAGGGGAATTATCTAGACTAGCAATCCTAAGCGTCACACTTGAGTAGAACACCTATGAAGAAACCTAGAGAGAGATAGCCCCTCTTCTCTAATGTTTTTGTCTTCTTATAAATATAATGGAAGGGTCTTGAATTGCATCGAGAGAAATTCAGGAAGTCCTATGACTTCTCTTCTCTCAAAATTACTTCTCCCAAGCCCTCCAAGGACTTCTTGGTACTCCTCCGAAACCCTTAGAAAGAACAATTATAAGAGAATAGTGAAACTAAATTCCTTTGAAGAATTATAATAAAAAACAAATGTGCGAGTCAATCTCTCCCACATGGTTGATGAACAGCTGCGCATGATCCCATTCCTTAGGTATGGACATACATGTGCCATTTCTAGGATCACCTATGGAGAACCAAGAAGGATTGAACATGGTATCCCCCATGTCTAGTTTCCCAGGTCATCCACCACACAAGGTATCATCACATCTCCAAGGATATCATGGAAAGGCTCCCTTATCTCACCTAGGCCTACTTATATAAGCCACCCTAGGATCTCCCTAGTATATATCATATGAAGGATTCTGATCAGGCCCTCTTCTAAGCCACGCATGGCAGGGAATCCCCTCATATGGTTCTCTTTTATGAGAGGGACCAAATCGAAGACCCCACCATTTCGTCCATACATGCATTTCAATGGGTCAAGGAACATCACATTGTCCCACATTTATATATTCATTACTTCATGTAGTTCCATTATGAACTTGTCCTGCTATCTTGTAAGGTTCCTTGGGTAGCATGTGGTCATACATTCCTCTGATCAAAAGGAACTGTAATCGAGGGATACTGTCAGAGAGTTCCTGGTATTGGATATAGTGGCTCTGACAATTTATTACCCTTGTTGATTCTAAAATTCAGATCCTCCATTTCCCAGTGGGGAGGTTATGGATTACACATTCTTTCCATTCAACATGGAATGTCATCCTCCTTCTTTGATAAGGGACCAATTTTAGACAATCACACCATGATCAAGCCACTCTCATTTATTTTAAGATGTTTAAAACCTATTCCTCCTAGCCCCCTTGGACATCTATCAGAGACATGATGGGAAATAGAGTTCACTCATCTCTCTCGCTCCCTCAGACCCTTATACTCTTCCACTAATGTAGGAGGAGATTTGGGGTATTTTGGTTATCCCACTTCTTACATGTCCATAACATTCAATAATGACTGATCCTAACTCATGAGAGAATAATGGATAGATATGACAATGACATCCACATGATCAGATGCTTGTTTTTAGTAAGGGATAATCTTCAAATTCTCCTCTGACCTTTCTTTAGAGCTCCTCCATATGTGTTGGTCTGTAAGTCCATCTATCCAACCTCATGGAAAAGAATATTATGTTTTTTCTCAGATCATCCATTTCCTCTTATTTATCACACCGAGGACTTCGATAGGCTCATGTCCACACAACTAAACTACACCTACTTTGATCCCGATCTATATGTGATTGGTAGGACGCCTCTCAGAGGTCTAAAACCGACATTCCAACTCATCATTTTTCTCTCTAGGCCCTATTCCAAATAGTGTCCAGTTAAACCAATAAATTCATATCCCATTGGCGTTCCATATAAAGCTTTGGAATATGTCCTAATCTAAAATTCTACTAGGAACCGCTTGCCTAGATGTTCTAGTCATACGATGTGAAACTACACGGTTTGGTCATTATCTAATGATCTTAAAATGTATGAAGTTTTCCTTTAAGAGGCACTAATCTATGTGGAATCCGATTAATTTCATGAGGATATATTGGAATCAAATAATATGGGTTCTAATCCAACAACAAAACAACCCCCATCTCCCAAGATGACGATAAACTCTAGAGCACCCCTCTATGTGGTTAGAAAACAAAAAATTTCTTAATATCATCGAAGGAATATATAATTAGTACTAAATGTAATACCATATATAATTAACCTATAATATATATAGATTTCTATCGATAAAAAATATGGGATATATAAAGATGATTCCATGTTCCATACTTGCTAATAATTGATTATTAATTCATGGGTTACCTGCATAATATAGGGAAATTAATGAAGGATCCATGAACATATCTGAAATGTGTAAGAGAGTCCCATTATACGAAATAATTCCCCACAAAATGGTGTGATGTGCCTTCCCCCCCCCCCCCTAATCCTCTAGATTAATGTGAGTTCTCATGTATTGCTGGAAGAATTTCCCAATGAGTGCCTACTTTTGGAAAGCAGTTTCTCATGGATGGAGAGCCATTGGGTGCTTCCATTTCGACAAAAAAATCCTATTAGATACTTTAATGAGATACTGAACCTGATGCAAATGGTTGTACAAAACTCCACCCCCAAAATCAACCACATCAATGATAGGAATATATCTAGGTACAAAATAAATGTCTTATAAGAAATTATATAATCATACATATTTTAAAGATCCCATCTAATAGTGGAAAATAAATTAAAGAATTAAAATTTGAATCATAAATAATGATAAAAAATCTAGAATAGTTGTATATTGAAAGAAAATAATTTATTTAAATATAATTAGGTTAGGTAATATTTCTGTAACGCCCCAACCCTAGTTACCCAGAGTCGGTGCATTATTGTGTAAAATTGGCATGATCACAAAGATCAAGTCTCGAAAGACCGATTAGTTTAGTATCCTTAGAAACACTAGATACATTCATAAAATTTACATTACATCATAAAGTGAAAAACTACAATAACATGGTCTCGATAGTCCACACTCATATCCCCTTCTGACTATCCCTGCAGGTCATTCATAAAATACTTCTTCACATCCTGGAAAAATTAAAACATTGAAAGGGGTGAGCTCAGATGCTCAGTAAGGATAACAATATAGCAGAAGCTTTCATAAATAAACATAAACATTTAAGGCAATTTATAACTAAACAAAATCATTTTAAACATGAACTTCAGCATAATATGGAAAAAGTAAAATGAAATAATTCCATTTACTTATTCACTTTTTTATTCTACTGGTTGAATAATCACATGCAATATCAATAACAACTTTCATAATGATGGAATGCATAATGACAGACTATCATAACCACGTATCCAAGGCCTCATGCCAAGACTAAAAATAAGATTTTGTAAAGGCCTTGTTCCAAGACAAAAGTTTGTTTCATGAGACATACCGATGCATCGAGAAGCTATAGCGGGCTCCACTCGTCACTTATTAAGTCCAATTCATTCCATATATGAAGAGGTTTAAACATATTATAAATCATAACATAATTGTATCACATAAAACATGCATAAAGGAAACATAACACTTCCACATTTCAATCACAATATATAAATACAACACATTGATATAATAAAAACATTTTCAATACCATTTTCAATACCAAAATAAAAGAAAACTAAAACATGGTATTTATTTATTCATTTAGAAAAAGTTATGGCTTGTAGAGGAAGCCGAAACTCAAATAACGGTCACGACGGCAGAGAAGTCATTGCAGCTGCATACGTATGACAAGAAAAACATTCCTTTTTGTCATTTAGTAAAACGCATCGTATAAAAATATTTCTATTGAATAAACATAAAAGTCAAAGGAGTTTATACACCGTATAGATGAAATTTCTGTATAAAACAAAATATGCCTCAATGAATGGAGATTGAGACGAAGTCCCTTACAAAGATCATTTAAAAATAAAATAGATCTATTATGTGTATCCATTATAAGTACACATATAGAAAGTACAAATACAAGATAGGAAATAATAATATCATGACATAATTTGAAAGTAGGAGATTAACCCTAAGAATAGAAATTGGGTTAGGAAGTTCATGTACGTTGTGCCTGACTTGACTCGATCGTTCTTTAAACTCCTGAATAATAAAATATAGTTAATTTATACTTTCTTAAGATCCTTTTTCATGTTAATTATTAATTTTATATCACTTTTTACCATGTTAAGAACATTATGTATTTGTTTAAGTTAATAATGGTCGTTTTGTCGATCTTTGGTACTTGAGTTAAAAATAAACTTCATATAATTACAATTTGATCATGTGGTAAAATATCCATTATATACTGAATTATATTAATGATTTAGATATCATATATATCCATTATATACATGCATTTATAATATTACATAACATTTAGTGGTAAGAAATTAAATGCACCGTTCATGGAGACGGTAAGCCGCACGTACGCATGAACGCTACTTTCATTACTATTTCATATTTAATGGAATTAAATAATAATGATATAAAGGTATATTATAATTAAAGTATAATATAATATATAATATCATTTACCCCATCCATTATACATCCCACATATGGCATTAACGATTCAAATCACTTTGAGGGGGCGGTAGTCCGCACTTCCTAACATGAAATTATCGCGTTTACCCATAATGGAAATCATAATGGTATGACATAAATGAGAAATACAGAAGAATAAGGAAACCATAAACATAATATATATCATATATAAATATAGTTACAACTTAATGTCCACCATGAGAGGTGTTAAAAGTAGATTTAACAATAATCGTTTCGTGAGGCCGAAATTCGCCAACCATAGAAACAGTATGTTCGTTAACCATTAGACGAAGGTGTGTGTAAGTGTAAATCAAATACTTTTCATAACGACATTATATTATATTTAAGATACTGTTTTTTACAAAAGAAAGGATTAAAAAGAGTTTAAGGGGTTGGAGAACCAAACTAAAACAAAATAACATAAGAGAAGACATTAACTAAAAATTGGGTAACTCTTTTGTGATTTGAGCCAAAGGATTCTTTGGGAAGAATTATGCCCAAAGTGAGGCTTCTAGAAGTAATAGAGTGAAGTGAAGAGAGTATTTGGGTATAGTTTGGCCGAGCCAAATGTCTTGATGGTGTGAATAAGGTGGTAGTGGTGGGTGCCTTTTATAAGAGGAGAAGAGGGGCACTCTTGGAATGTAATGAAATGTTACATTATGATGAAGTACTTTTCGGATTTCAAAGGTCCCAAAATTATATATTTCTAGGATAAGGTGATAAGGGTTTGAAATATACCCATCCAATAGGTTTTTTACAATTTAAGTCTGAGATTTTACATTATATTTTTATTTTATTTAAATCGTTAATTAATGAGGTAATCACTGCATCATCATGGTGTCATAATAAATTTAATTTATTTAATGTCTAAAAATTATATAAAAAATATCATGATGTAGGAAATATTTTTATATTTCCAATTAATATTTATAGTCTAAAAGTTAACTTATATAACCCCATTTAATAATTGTTATAGTAAAACAACACATCTTTGTGTCGATTTTATTTTTACTTTAAATATAAATTTATTAATGTCATTTTCTTACCCAAGTGGCTCCATGGGGACCCCAAGTTGACCTATGGATTTTCATGGTCGGCCATGACTCACCCAATATAGGTAGGACAAGTGTAAAGGTAATTTCATATTATTATAACATTATTTTTACCTTAAGTTACACTAATTGCCTTTAATCCCGATTAATAGAACTTAAAAGTTACTATTCAACAAAAAATAATTTTAATACCATTGAACCAAATTTTACTTCCTAATGACAATGATGTATGTCGGATTTTGGAAATTCAAATCACAGAGATGGTAAAATTTCATTTAAACGAAAAATCATTTTTTTAACTACCACATAGTGGTTTCACTATTCATCAAAAATCGATGTTTTTCAGAACAACACCATAAATTAACCCTAAGCTATATTTGAAATTCCTAATTCAAAAATGATGTCTATTTTAAAAACTTCAAACCATATAAGTTGAATTAATTAATTTAATAATTATTTCCCGATGTCACAACAAATAGCATGCTTTTAAGAAAGAATATCAATCAAAAGATTGACAATTGTTTATATCCAATTTCAAAGTGAAATTAATTCTAATGACCACCATTGGATAAAATTGTAAAAATATATTCTAATTACACTTTAGAAACAATCAATTGTATAATTTATCACTATAAATTATTTTGATTAAAAAAGTTGTTTTTATGTATTTTTCATTATTCATCAAAAATTTGAAGTTCTCAGAAAAATACAAAAAATTCAACATAAGATAATTTCGATATTCTGAATCCAAAAATGAAGTCCATTTTGAAATATAAAATTTATATAATTTTAAAAAGTGGGTATTACTATTCATACCTACTACTTTTATTGGTCGTGCTGTGTTAGAACTCGATGTTGCGTACAAGACACACTGCTCTATTATTCAAAGAGGAGCATACCATTGATGCATGGGGTGTTAAATTATCCCCTCTTTCAATAAATTGCGTCTGGCAATTTAAAATTATTCTTTGAAAATAAAAGGTTGAAAATAGAAAATACCATTGTGGAAAACCCACATCGGAAATAGGGTTAATAAAAGTATAAGTTTAAAAGAAAGAAACAAAAGTACAAAGGTCACCCGAGATATCCCATACTTGGATTCTATGAAGATATGGATATGGAGGAAAAAAACATCAATGTATAATGGAGATTTGTATAAAACAGGATTAGGAGAAAGTTAACTACACGAAAATCACAAACTTGTGATTGGTTAAACGGTCATTGATTCCCCAATTGGAAAAGTTAATGGAAATTTTTTTTGTTTAAAGATACCTTTCATAAAGTTGAGGAATTTATTTAGGATATTTACTAAGAACGTAAGGAAATATACTTACTTTTCATGTAGACTTTCAGTTTTTAATAAATTTTTACCACAAACCCATCATTCACTCCAAAAGGTAATAAAACTCAAAATATTCTATTTATCATAATTGTATAAGGGTCCAAATATTAACACATACCATTTAGATTAGGAAAACTATTTTTTAATAACCAGGTAGTTCCTGTAGGCTAGTGGTAGGTAATAAAGACATGTCGCACTATGGTTGTGGGTTCGATTCCTGCAGCTTTGTCCGACAAAACGGGTTATCCCCTGACCGACAGGTTGTCCTTTTCCTAAAACTATAGTATTATAATATTCTAAAAATAATCTTCAGAAATGGTTTAATCTTAAAAAATACTATCCAATGTTCATCTTAATCCATTACAACCTTTATAGTTATCCAAATACCTCCATTCAGACTTTCTCTAAAAGGAAACTAAATTCTAAAATCAATTGTATCATCAGATTCCTCAAACAGACTAAAGTTTCTCTTATTGTCACATGAAAAAATATGATTACCTTAATCATATTAAATCCTTAATTAAAAAAAAAGTATTGCAGTAAAATCCTTATATATATCACATTATTCTTATAACCAGAATATAATCCTTGAGTACAAAAGCACCAATACATTAATTATTCTACTTCAACTGTAGTATCTGAATAAGATTTTCATTGATCCCTTGGCCTTTTCTGAGGTAAGTTTTCCTAACGCTTAGGGAATTCATTTTCATAATGCCCCATTTCCCTACAATTTTAGCATTTAACATTGATAGCCTCTTTATTTCCCTTGCAATCACGAGCCTGGTGACCTTTTTATCCACATTTATAATAAACTCCCATTCCTTTCAGGTAAGTACCGGGATGATTCTTCCCACAACTATCACATAATGGAAAATCCTTCTTTCCTTTTTTCCCTTTATTTCCATTTCCATATTGATTAGAAGATCTCTTCTTTTCTTGATTTGCTTTAAATTCATAAGACTTAGAGAATTCCTTTTCCGTCTTGACAGCACACGAGACAATATCTTCGTATGACAAGATGGTTTGTGAGACTAATGCTCGATGAAGAAATGGTTTTAACACATCAAAGAAACGATCAATCTTACTTATTGGGTTACATATATAATCTGCAGCATGTCTTGCTAACCTTGTAAAGTTGGCCTCATACTTTGCGACATTCTCATCCTCCTTCTGCCTCAGACTCGGAAATTGCATTTCCATATCTGCTCGATGGTCATGTGGAATGTATTTTTCTAAGAAAATCTCTTTGAACTCTCTCCATTCTATACTTGAAACTTATTCATCATCCCTTCTGTTTTGAATCAGCGACCACCATTGATCGGCATCTCCAGTGAGGCGGTAAACTGCCATGACAACCTTCTCCCTTTCGCTACTCCCCAAGGCGTGGAATATTTTATCTAAGGAGTTTATCCATTGCTTCATTACTAATGGATTTGTACCCCCATTAAATATTGGTGGTTGGTTCCTCATGAAACGATCTAACATTGATCCTCCACGTTGCGGATCCGGGTGCTTCATACGAGTAAGGTTATTATTCCTAACCTAAGTGAGTTGTCCCAGTATGGTGATAAGCTGATCAATACCAGTTTTATCACCAACTCCACTATAATTATTTTGAGCAGGAGGGAAATACCTAAATGGAGTGCGTGCATTGATACGGTTTCCATTCCTCCCACTAGGTGACATTTCTAAACAATGGCATAAACAAGATCAGTTTATGAATCAAAATACATAATTACAAACTTGAAAAACACTTAATATAAATTGAACTATTTATGGATATAATCCATAATCACAAAAATGTTTTCTTTGAGGAAGTATATACTCATAACCCTTTATAGTGGTTTGTAAATAAATTGAGAATTATCCTAAGCATATCCCCTGGGAGTGTCTTAACCAAGAGTGCAACAAATCCCATTGTCGTGCACCAGTTCCTGTTCGAGTCTAGGTTAAAGCGGTGTTTTCGGGTTTTACCTCTAGGTACATCTGTGCCAGATCCGTCTCTACTTGCCCATATCCAAACAGGGATGTATTGCTCGGAAAACTCACAAAATCTCTATAATACCAAAATTCTAGGATGTTCTTCCATACTAATCCTCAAATTTTATATTAGGTCTATGTGCTATAATAAGAGTTTATCTAAATATAGCTTCCAAGGTTAGTACTAAACTGCCTCTAATACCAACTGTAATGACCCAACCCCAGTTATCCAGAGTCGGTGCATTATTTCGTAACATTGGCATGATCACAATGATAAAGTCTCGAAAGACTGATTAGTTTAGTAGCCGTAGAAACATTAGATACATTCATAAAAGTTACATTACATCATAAAGTGAAAAACTACAATAACATGGTATCCATAGTCCACACTCATATCTCCTTCTGACTATCCCTATAGGTCATTCCTAAAATAATTCTTCATATCTCCGAAAAATTAAAACATTTAAAGGGTTGACCTCAGATGCTCAGTAAGGATAACAATATAGTGGAAGCTTTCATAAATAAACATAAACATTTAAGGCAATGTATAACTAAACAAAAGCCTTTTAAACCTGAACTTCAGCATAACATAGAAAAAGTAAAATGAAATAATGCCATTTACTTATTCACATGGTTATTCTACTAGTCGAATAATCACATGCGATATCAATAACCACTTTAATAATGATGGAATACATAATTAACGACTATCATAAACACGTAGCCATGGCCTCGTTCCAAGACTACAAATAAGATTTTGTCAAGGCCTCATGACAAGACACTAGTTTGTCTCATGAGACCTACCGATGAATTAAGAAGCTATAGCGGGCTCCACCCATCACTTATTAAGTCCAATGCGTTCCTCATATGAATAGGTTTAAACATATCATAAACCATAACATAATCGTATCACATAAAACATGCATAAAGGAAAAATAATATTTCGACATTTCAATCACATGATATCAATACAAAACATTTATATAATAAAAACATTATCAAAAACATTTTCAATACCAAAATAAAAGAAAATTAAAACTTGGTATATATTTTTCATTTAAAAAAAGTTACGGCTTGTAGAGGATGCCGAAACTAAAATAATGGTCACAGCAGCACAGAAGTCATTGTCACCACATACGTATGACAAAAAACATTCCTTTTTGTCGTTTAGTAAAACACATCGTATAAGAATATTCCTTTTGAATAAACGTAAAATTCAAAGGCGTTTATACACCGTATAGAAAAAATTTGTGTATAAAACAAAATATGCCTCAATGACTGGAGATTGAGACGAAGTCCCTTAAAAAGAGCATTTTTTCAAATAAAATAGATCTATTATGTGTATCCACTATAATTAAACATATATAAAGTAAAAATACAAGATAGGACAAAATAATATCATGACATAATTTGAAAGTAGGAGATTAAACCAAAGAACAAAAATTGGGTTAAGAAGTTCCCTTACCTCGTGTCCGACATGACACGATCGTTCTTTAAACTCCTGAATAATAAAATAGAGTTAATTTATACTAGCTTAAGAACATTTTTCAAGTACATTATTCCTTTTATATCACTTATTATCATGATATGAACATTATGTATGTGTTTAAGTTAATAACGGTCATTTTGTCGATCTTTGGTACTTGAGTTAAAAATAAACAACTTATAATTACAAGTTGTTCATCTAGTAAAATATCCATTATATCAAGAATTATATTAATGATGTAGATATCATATATATCATATATAGCCATTATATACATGCATTTATAATATTACATAACATTTAGAGGTAAGAAATGAAATGCACCGTTCATGAAGACGGTAAGCCTTACGTACGCATGAATGCTACATTCATTTCTATTTTGTATTTAATGGAATGAAATCATAATGATATAAAGGTATAATATAATTACAGTATAATATTGTATATAATATCATTTACTCCATCCTTTATACATCCCATATATGGCATTAACGATTCAAATCACTATGAGGGGGCGGTAGTCCGCACTTCCTAAAATGAAATTATCGTGTTTACCCATAATGGAAATCATAATGGTATGCCATAAATGAGAAATAAATAAGCATAATGAAAACATAAACAATAATATATATTATATATAAATATAGTGACATCTTAATGGCCACCATGAGAGGTGTTAAAAGATGATTGAACAATCATCGTTTCGTGAGGCAGAAATTCACAAACCACAAAAACAGTATGTTCTTTAACCATTAGACGAAGGTGTGTGTAAGTGTAAATCAAATACTTCAATAAGAACATCCTAGTATATTTAAGATACTGTTTTTCTTACAAAATAAAGGAATAAAAAGTGTTTAATGTGTTGAAGAAGCAAAATAAAACAAAATAACATAAGAGAAGACATTACCTTAAAATCAGGTAAATCATTTTTGATTTGAGCCAAAGGCTTCCTTGGGAAGAATTCTGCCCAAAGTGAAGCTTATAAAAGTAAGAGAGGGATGTTGAGAGAGTATTTGGGCAGAGTTTGGATGAGGAAAATGGCTTGAAGGAGTGAATAAGGTCGTAGTAGTGGGGGCCTTTTATAAGAGGAGAAGAGGGGAACTATTGAAAAGTCATGAAATGTTACATTATTATGAAGTACTTTTTGGATTAAAAAGGTCCCCAAATTATCTATTTCGAGGATATGGTGATAAGGGTTCGATATATACCCATAAAATAGGATTTTTACAAGTTTAGTTCTTAGATTTTACATTATCGTTTCATTTTATTTAAATCGTTAATTAATGAGGTAATCGCTGCATCATCATGGTGTCATAAAAAATTTAATTTATTTCATTTATAAAAATTATATAAAAAATATCATGATGTAGGAAATAGTTTTATATTTCCAATGAATATTTATAGTCGAAAAGTTAACTTTTATATCCCCATGTAATAATTGTTTTAGTAAAATAACACATGTTTCTGTCGATTTTATTTTTACTTTAAATAAAAAGTTATTAATGTCATTTTCTTACCCAAGTGGCTCCATGGGGTCCCCAAGTTCACCCATGGATTGTCTTGGTCTTCCATGACTCACCCAATAAGGGTAGGACAAGTTTAAAGGTAATTTAATATAATTATAACATTATTTTTAGCTTAAGTGACACTAATTAACTTTAATCGCAATTAGTAGAACTTAAAACTTATTATTCACAAAAAAATATTTTTAATCCCATTGAACCAAATTTTACATCCTAATGACAATGATGTATGTCAGATTTCTGAAATTCAAATCAAAGAGGTGGTAAAATTTCATTTAAATGAAAAATCAGTTTTTTTAAACTACCACTTAATAGTTTCACTATTTATCAAAAATCGATGTTTTTCAGAACAACACCAAAAATTAACCCTAAGCTATATTTGATATTCCTAATTCCAAAATGATGTCTATTTTACAAAATACAAAACATATAAGTTGAATTAATTAATTTAATAATTAATTTCCACTGTCACAACAAATAGCGTGTTTTTAAGAAAAAAATATCAATCAAAAGATTGTCAATTGTTTATGTCCAATTTCAAAGTGAAATTAATTCTAATGAACACCATTGGATATAATTGTAAAAATATATTCTAATAACAGTTTAGAACCATTCAATTTTATAATTTATCACTATAAATTATTTTGATTAAAAATTCATTTTAAGTATTTTTCACTATTCATCAAAAATTGGAAGTTCTCAGAAAAATACCAAAATTTCAACATAGACTAATTTCTATATTCCGAATCCAAAATTGAAGTCCATTTTGAAATATAAAATTTAAATAATTTCAAAAGGTGGGTATTATTATTCATAACTGCAACTTTTATTGGTCGCGGTGTGTTAGAACTCGAGGTTGGGTACAACACACGGTGTTTTATTATTCAAAGAGGGGTGTACCATGGAATCTTGGGGTGTTATACCATAGGTTAATCCATTATATAAATTTTCACTAACAATAATTTTTTATTCATAATATTAATCTCAAAACAAGTACTAACTATAACACATATAATTGACTCATTTTTGAGTTTTTATCTTTTTCGTTATACTCCAATGTATTTTTATAAAACTAAAATAAATCAATTTATATTATATGACATTTAAAATATATTAATTAGTGTTTATTTAATTATAATATTCAATACAAATTCACATTCCATGAGATTTATAAAGAAATGTAAAATTTATTTTTTGGTGGAATTGAATAAAATTGTATTAATTGTGAAATTTATGAATTATTTTCACATAAATAAATTTAATATAATAAATTTAATTTCTGAAACTGATTTTAAAAATAAAATACCAATTTATTTATTATAATAAATCATATATGCGTCGCTATGATATTTTATAGTATAAATCAATTTTATGTTTTTAAACATGACTCCAAAATTTTGGATTCTCAAAATAAATACCCTCATAAAAATAACCATTATTATATGATATTTTATTATCCATTGACATGAAATTAAATATAGATGACTAGGAATGGTTAGTAGGATTCATGTAGAATGTTACCTTCAAACCTGAAAATATATTTTTTCATTCTCACATCTCAATTATTTCAATTGACATGTTTTCATAAGTTATAATAAAATATAGGTATCTTTTATATGTATTTAATATGAACCATATTGATTATAGAAAAATCCTATTATTGGGATATTTAATCAATAGCCACAAAAAATATTGTTTAAACTAATTATAATCTTCTAGTATCGAAATTTTCCAAATGTAACCTACAAAGTAATCAAAATTTATTTTTATTTAAAAAACATATACATTTAATTAATGGAGATCTAATTAATTTTTAGTGGAACATTTTGTTTTCATAATTCAATTATAATCCCTAGTAATTTTTAAAAAGATATTATTTTATCAATGTAGTATTACATTCGAAGTAAAATACGTAATATTATCACTTTCAGAATCAATTACTCAAACATTTTTCTTGATATCATTAAAATTTTAGTCCTTTAAAAATATAATTAATTATAAAGGTTTGAGAATATATTAATCTATTTTCAACCAAAAACAATATTATTTTTAAATTTTATATTATAGAAGTCTTCATTTTATAAAATTAATATTTTTTTTATAAAACAGTATATGGTTATATTTTAAACATTAATTATCATTACATGTGATGAAATAACCAATTGAAATATAATCATTTGATTTGAATGAAATGTCGAATTTTTTTGTAAAGGATTAAATTTAAAACATTTCCTCTCAAAGAAATATTTTCAATATACTTTGTTTTTAATATATTTCACATTTATTTTTTATCTTTAATTGTATTTATATGATTAAAACGATAATTTTTAGTGTATCTTTTGTATTTATATAATTAATAAAAAGAGTCACATTGATTTTAAAAAAGGAAATGCATTAATAATCACATAATGTCTTATATTGTATAATTAAAAATAATATTTTGCAGTGGTGTAGTTTCTTAAGAACACTCAAGCATTTTAACATTCCCAATAAAATAGTTATTAAACCACATATTATCATACTCTCCTATCTTATCATTATATGCTATTATTATTACATTTTTTCACGGTCATTATCTAAGGAGGAAAATATTTAAATGTCCTTATGGTTTATGATTTCGTTGAGATAATAGACATTGTAGTATATCGAGTTCTATAATATAAAATAACAAAAATATTAAATTTTCCTTTGATAAATATAGATTTATTTGTTATAAATATATATAGATGATATATATATATATAGGATTAATTATTTATATGTTAGTTAACGTATTTAAATAAAATATTCAGTATTATTTAGAAATTAAAATAGTAAAAAAATTGGATAAACTAATCTTATGTACTACATGATCATTAATAATATCATTCTGAAAATTAATACACATGGTTCAGAAAATATAATTTATTAATGCTGTTAGAAAAATGATGGAATTATTCTTAGTTTTATTATGGAAGGGTAATTGTAACTAGATCATTTCATTAAAATCTATGTAAAATAAAATATCATGAAATTTTTTAGATAAATTTCAACACCATATAAATTATTTTCATATAGTCAACATTTTAAAATATTTACATAATTACAAACATAAAATGAATAACACCTAAAATGGTAAAAATAATTCCTATGCATAAAAAATTACAAATAATGATTGATCATTGATGGGTATATTTCCCAGTCCCAAAATACAACCTCTCTTATTTTCTCTAGGATGAAAATGAACTACTAAGACTTTATTTATTATTGGGATGTTAAAAAATCTATATCATGAGACTATTTAATTCAATACCCTGTAATGAATATTTCTACTATCGGATCATGGAACTTTTTTTTGAAAATTATAAGGCAAAATAATTTTAGACATATAACATTTTCATTTCAAAAAAATTAAAAAAATATATATCTTAGAATACTAAATTTAATTTTCATTTAAATATTGAAAAAATATATGTATACAAAACTATGTCAGTACTCTGTTGATGGATTGTGGGTATCATATAGACTATCGACTTCTTTAGTGTGCTACTATTTTATAGAAAGATAAAATGGTTTTATTTTCCAAAAAAAATTACTAGAATGATATTCATTCCATGGTCATGATGAAAATTCTTCTATATACATTTCCGTATGTGATTTCAATTCATCATGATTATTTTTAACATTCATTATAACACTGTAATGTTTAATGAAAACATTTTTTAATTTTTAATTTTGCATATTTTATTTATGCGCTCGTTAGGAGTTTATATATGAATAGAAAAAAACAATTATATATCACATTAAACATGAAATTTATACCAAATTTTTTTATTTTCATAAAATAAATAATTGTTGAATCATTTATATAACCTTAATTTTACTTTTTGGATCATTTGAAGTATAACACATTATAATTCATTTATTGTTCTCATGGAAGAATATTTTTTCATCATTTATATGAATATATAATTTTAAAATAGTCTGTTATATATTTTATAATAATAAAATAATGATATATCTAAATTTATATAATCTAATTAATTAATCATTTTATAAGTCATAATAATAAGATATATTATTATTATATTGATATATTGGGTCATAGTTTACCTTTTTTGGACTACTTCATACAATTTTTTTGTAATGCATATAAGTTTTAAATGGAATATAATACATTAATGGTTACCGTTAAATTCATGTAATTAAGTTATATGTTATTCTAGTTTTGGATTCAGTATTATGTTTTCTAAAAAAATTATCCATTTAAAGGTTGTATGCAATGCCTGTACAAGTATCACCCTTACAATAACCAATATATATGATTGAATGTGATTTTAATTATTCTTATCCATATGAAAGAGGCTTCTAAAAATCATTGAGGGTCACCAATTAACACATTATAAAAAATACACATTGTAATAGGATATGAAATATCTAATAATCCAAAAAAAATTCATACTGAATAGAATTTAAATTCATGGAATTGAAATTTTAGTTATGATATATCCATAAGAAATTAATAACCATATTATATAACTGATGGAACCCTATAATATTAGCTGAATCATACAATAAGGATTTTTCACTATTAAAAATATTTTTAATACAGTAAATAGAATAATTTATATAAATAAGGTCCATATTAATCCTTTATCCTTAACATGATACCATCTCTAAACTCGTTAATATGCTCTTTCTCTTAATCCCATATAACTTATGTAGTAAGGACATATAATAAAAAATAATGGTTATAATAAAAAAATGGTGTATGTTATAATTTATTACATAAAAATAAGATGTAAATCACTATATAGGATTAAAAAATATGACATATAATATCAATGTATTTACTATAGATGAAATATATTTATAAAATAATAAATGAGTGAAATAATCAAGGGGAATTGTGTGTGGAAAATATCAAATAGAACCACAACCTCACAGAAAATTCATAGATTTTGACATAGTGATGTTATATGAAGACACACTATAAACTCACAGGGAATACATACCAATGAATAATTTTACTAAGACACATATTGAAAACAAATTAGGCTAAATAAATTTTTCTATCAATGAAATAAGGTGTGCCGACATCCCAGTTTTCATAACAAATCACCAAATGAAATATATAGTAGACCAGTTGGGTATGACCAATAGATAATATGAATTCCAACGATCATCATCACATAGAAAAATAAATAACATTTATTTTTTAGAAAATATAAAACCAAATGGGTCATACATATACTAAAACCTGGTATTTTACAAGTTTCGCAATCATCACATTTATCTTACTTATTCACTTATCAGAAAAAATACTAGACATTATTTCCCTAAAACCTATAACAATGAAAAACATTACTATATATGGAATCTATAGTATTTCATACAATTCCTAAAACATCACACAATAAAACTAATTTAGTGAGATAGTTTTTATTAAGAAATACTAAAAAAATAGATCCCAATATTGAAAACAAAATTATGTTTTATGAAACTATACTCTTACTCATCACCACTCTATGGTTTTATTTACTTATAATATTTAGTGAATATTGCTTTTGAAATTATCATAGGTCACATATTGTAGCCGTATCGACCCACCTATACTGTGTTACTATAGTTAGTTCTATATTTTAGACTATCATTATAATGAATAACATAAAAAACCAATCAACCGTCTGATTCACAAATATACACTAAGAAAACAAAGTCAAACATTTATACACTAAATAGAAAACTATCCAACTGAAGAATGAAAAAGATGATTTGACATTAAACTGGATCCCATGTAAAATAAATAATTTCTATATATAACAGCAATAGTGACTATACATAAGTGAACCCATCATTCATCAATCACTCAAATCATTATTTGTGGCCACAATCTAGAAGACAAATGAATTATGCTACAATTTACCCTACCTAAAGAATGCATTGAAAAATCCTTGTAGCACTAAAGGGGTGGTCATCATTAGATGGTAGTACCAAAAAATTACAACTCAAAAAATAACTAATTTTCTTTGTTTTTAATTCCATTCTATTCAATTTAGAGAGTCTATAAATAGAAAATAGCAACTATAACTATTCAAAATGACTCATATGGAATAGTTCACATATAATTAGAAGTAATTAGCTCTTTTGGAAAATTCAATAATATTCATAAATTCAGTAAACATGAATTAGGAAACCCAATCTCATTGGCAATACCCATTACATATCCCAAATAAAAATTGTGAGCACTCACATTCCCTATTCTCTTATCCAAAAAATAAATTATTCTTATTGATAACTATTAATAAACAACAACAATGAATATATAATATAAAACAGACCAAAAAACTTTTACTCAGTAACATTATCACCTACTAATTCCTTCTCATCCTCCTAAAATTAGTAAATCAGACAAAAATGAATTTTTTAAGGATTATGCTTAAAACCTCATAAAACATGTGAATAAGAAGTTGAATTAAATTTTAATACCATATAAACTATTATATAATCCAATTTAATTTGTAAAACATTATGTTCATAATTGAGAGAGAACTAAGAGAAATATATGGTTCTAGGACTGTGGTGATACATTCATGGACATTCCGTTATAGGATGGCGTAACCCCTATATTTTTATGAATTAATTATTTAATAAATTAAATTTATATGACGGATTATTTTTCACACTAAACTATGTAAATAGATAATTACATGAAACCCTATGTTAACTTGCAATATATGCAATAATATCTTTTCATTATTGACACATGGAACTGAGTTTTAACAATACCACGACATCTACTTAAAATAGTCATTCAAATGCAGATGTTAGATTATAGCCATTGGATTTAGAAAAATAAATAGTAATAAATAAATTAAAAATATTATTTATAATATTTTTAAATAAATGAATGATATTGGACAATAAAATGCATAATTTTTAGTAAATTGCTTTAATATTAAAAAAATGAAATTTTTTAAAATAAATAACTTTTATTTCATATTTTAGAAAATAATAATATTATATTTTTAAACATTTAGGAAATGAATATAATAAAATAAAATTATTTTTCAAATTATTTCTTTTAATAATTAAATTACGGTGAACATTAAATATTTTTATGAAAATAAGAATTTTTTTAAAATACAGTAAAAATGATGAGTTTTAATTGAAAATAACATTTTCATTTAAATTAATAATTTTTTAAATTTTTAATCTAATATTTTTAAAAGGTTTAATTAGATAAATAATAAATATATTTATCAAATTTATTTCATTGTAAAAAAAATTATTTTGAAATTGTTTATAAAAACATTGAAAACATTTGATCATTTTAACTTTAAAAACATGCTTTCTCATCATGTATTCATGATTAATTTTAATATAATTTCTTCCAATTCTATAATAGGAGTCCTGAAAATTTGATTCAATATTTTTATTGATCATAGATTATAGTTTATAATATGGGAAACATAATTTTATCCAATGTGATTAGAAAAACTAATGACTGAATATTTCTTTTTTTTAAATACACTTTTAATGGAAAAGTGAGAAACCAATATGTCCAGAAGGAATGCAATAGAACAACTCACACAGAACAAACTACATGATCTGCCCATCCCAGCTGATTCCCCATAAAAAAAGACTTCACCAAGCCGGACCCTTTAGTATGTAGTCTCGTGCATCAATGCACGGGCACTGAACCGATGGTGAAGCTATACCCTCTCAAGATTGCATTGTAGTTAAACATTGAATAAATGGAGTAAAAATTATACCAAACTTGTTAGAAACACATTTTATAGAAATATTTAGAACTTAAAATTTTTATGCACTATAATGGGCCATTATTTGGTCTTACTGACAAGAAAAAAATGTGGAATGAATTCACTCTTACAAAAAATTATAAGTGTGACACTCACATCCCTTATAAAACGCCACTCAGTAACCATCCTTTCAAACCATTAAAATCAATGGGCTCAACCAATAAATTCCCAAATAACTACTCCATTTCCCTTATTCCATAATATAATACATTCTTTTGTCAGAAAGATAACCAAGGAAGACATTTGTTCAAAACCAAAAGGATATACCCGACGAAGATGTAAAATTAATCAATAGATTTATTTTCTAAAATTTTCTCAAATCCATTAAATTATTTTTATATGATAAATAAATAATATCATAGGTATCTTAAATAAAATAATATACTGTTTTGGGCTAGGCATGACCTATAAACACACACACATCTATCAAATGGGTTACATAATCATCATTCAGGCATACGGTTGACTATCTCCTTGATAACTGAGGTCATTCATTTTTCAATTTCAGTCTCTCAAGGTTGCGAATAACAAAAAAATAATATTGTATATTGTATATTTATGAAATTAATGATATTATTATGATTATTTGGTTTTTATATCACACAAAAAATCAGTCATTCCATTTTTTTAGATAACAATAATGTTATTCATGGGTATAATAGACTACCACTTCGCGAAGAGATGTGATTCATTCAATATTTATATGAAATGTATTTAAAATGGATATAATTAACATATAATTTATATATTAAATAAAAAATATTTTATAATGATAATATATCATTTTGTTTTCTTTATTTCAAACTTAAAAGAAATTGGAAAACATTGTTCATGTTTCTGCATGACCTTCTGTCTTCAGGTACAGTGCATTGCATTTCATATCACTAAATTGTATGAATTAAAATAAATATATATATAATGTATATATATCATATTTATAAAATGTTTTAAATTATTTTGATGATGAAATAATGAAATATGTGATAATTACGAGATTAACATGTCAAAACAAATACAAAAAACAAAATAGTTACTATCCAAAACATAAATTTAACATGGAATTGTTAATAAATGGGTAATAAAAGGCTATAAGTAATTAATAAAAGGTATTATATATAATATTTTTGTAGTAATATATATGAATAATTAAATTTTGTTTTTATATATGATGTTTTAATGAGTACAAAAGAGGTCAAGAAATATGGAAAAAGGATTTCTAGTATCATATTTATTGAAAGAGACTTATTTTTTATTAACTACTCATTCCATTTGTGTAGTGTATATACTTACCTATGAAATAATATATCATTAATATAAATAATTTCATAATAATTAATCTTTCCATTTATTTTTTCATTCACATGTATTACGATAAAAAATATACTCATGCAATATGTTATTTTTGTCCCAATTTGTCTTCATTGAGACGTATGTTTTGTTCTGCACAATTTTTTTTAAAAAATATTTATATAAATCCACATTTACATGTAATATTATTAATTTATTCCTCATGATATTTTATATTTTATTTTATTTTATTCCATGATGGGGTTTATGATTAAAGGATACCAAATAGATAATGATTTTATTTTACAAACTCATCAATTATAAAAATTGGTTATGATTATGATTTCAATGATAAATTATTTTCATATATCTCTAAATAATTATAAAAAATAATACTTTCACTTCTTTATTCTTGATATCCTTAATTATTGGTAACATTTTTCAATCATTGGTACTTACAATTATTAAAAATTTATTTTTATGAAAATCCATCTATAAATCTATCTTTGGTCTGAATTTTTTTTATTCCAAACCATTTTTTCTAAAAGGGGTTTCAGAAAATATTTTTAAATATTCAATTATGGCTTCATTATATGAATATTATTTTCAAATTATTTTATTATTCAAAAAAAATTTACATTACATTCAAAGCTTCCCTTATCAATTTCAATTAATATTTCTAAAGAAAAGGGTTTTGAAAATGTTTTAGGTTTTAAATGATTAAAAAATATTCATTATAAATATTTAAATAAAATTACAGGAAATTTTTTTTATAATTTTTTATGTTTTAAAAATAATATTCATAAGATGCAAGGATATTTTCCTCAATAAATATTTTAATTTATCATTCAAAATAATTTTCCACCGAAGATGGAATCCACTAATGTAACCTATGCGTTACTGGGGATATTGTGTAAGGATACCTTTCAAATCATTTCACTGAATGGTTTATGTAATTATTTAATGATGTTTATGTAACCTATTTCTCTGTCACACATTATTCCATGTGTAAATTTATATGAAACCCACTTATTTTCATGGGTTATTATATGATTAAATTATTATAATACTTATCTCTTTTCCACAGATTATGATATGATGAAATATTGATAATACTGATTTAATTTAATGGGTTATGATTTGAAGATTGTTTATAACCTTTTGGCACACATAAATATGTTTTTCATTATAATACAAGTGGTTCCTATATCTCCCCACAATGAATTGGATAAAAATTTATACATCCCATAAGATATTCATCGCTAGAATGGGGAGTGAACCTAGTATAGGAAGATATGGATTGAACATGTTGTGATCCCGATACAATAGGAAAAAACTATAATCCGTACTGACCATGGTTTAATAAAGGATTTTTCTCGCTATGATGGCCATTAATGTGATCCTTCACAAGTATGTAACTTATTTTCTATGGTTATGTGTGTTCAATTTTTTTTGTCATATTGCAATGTTATGATCTCATAGATTATTATCTTTGATTATATCATGAATCAAATCTTATGTACTTCCAATATTTATGCCAGGACTCAAGAATATGATCATTGATATATAAGGTATAGTTTTCATAAGTTATTATCATGTTCTCATACATTTAATTTCACAATTGTCTTTCCTAAGATCAGAGATTGATATATATTATGTTTAGCCTTACTATATATCTGAGCTCACCCTTTCCTATGTATTCTTCCCCAATGATATGAATAAATGTGTTATTCATGATATATCTAATAAGGATCCAAGTTATGAGGAACATATTTAGGGATAATGGAGTGAACTTATTGACCAATTATTATGTATCATTATTTCTAGAGACTTTAAAGTATTATGGTCCTCAAGTGTGTGTTTATGTAATGTAATAAATATTCAACAAAAGTTATGTAATTTATATATATGTTATGTTTGGGTCCCTATGGATGGAATTAACAGATGATTTGTTTAACCAAAAGAAACTATGATGAAAAATCCTTATTGATATCCGAATGTATAAGTCTACAGATACGTATAAGGATGAGTCAATGAATATGAAAATATAAAAAAAATTGGTAATGTATATAGTTAGTGGTTTCCAATAAATTACATCCCATTATTGATTCTATATGTGAACGTGGATCATGAATCGTTTCACATATGGGTAATAATGCCAAAAAAGAGTATTTATCTAGAATCAATTGTGAGAAGAGGCATGACAGTGATAGTTTCTAGACACCTAGATTTAATCTCCCAGGGGATATGCTTTGTAAATTCACAAACTCTTTATAAACCATCACGAAGGATTTAAACAATATATGACTATGAATTACCTAGGATAAACAGGATGTGTCATTGATTAAATGTAGTGTCATGATTTAGAAACACTAAATGTTATTTTTCATGAATATGTGGATCTCCATCTTGATAAATATTTCAAAAATAATGTAATTTGGTTTTTGTTTGTGGTTATAACCTGAATAAACCACGAAAATGCTGAGTGAAATAGAACATTAAATAATTTTTCTCTCAAGAATCCAAACATTCGGGGAGATAGAATTAGAAATATCACTGTTATTCTCTCATATTTTTATCTATCTATGATCAAGAGGATCATCCAAATGATATAAATAGGGAGAAACATTATATTGAGTTTTTATTGTGGAAAATCCACATTACATTAGTGGAGCTATTTATCCACATGTAGTTGAAAACTCATCAGTAGAACTAAAATGATATATTCAATTCACTAGGGATGGTAGCATGAAAAATTCAGTTTTGATGTCTACAATTTATTAGGGTAAGCATATAAATGGTGGAATATTATCAAGAATATGAGGCAAAATGATGAAATTGAATCCATGGATTGGGATCAGGTCACGAACTTATTTTTCAATATGTATTTTCCCTATGTTCATCATATGTTGATTGATTCTTTGGGGGGTTAAAACAATTATCTTAAGGGTTATGGAAAAAATATATTGCAGTGCCTATGAAAATATTATTCTATGTTTTATCGAGGTGAGATAGTGGTTGGTGTTACAAATCAAACTGATTGTTTTTAATAGAATATGAATATATTGTTCAATGGAAAAACTAAAATCATGAGGATAAGAATATGTGCTTTTATTTGTGCTCAATGTGTGGGAAAAGGATGGTGATTTTTTTAAGTGGACAATAAAATGTTTCAAGTGTAAAAGAGAAGTTAATTAGGAAATTGACTGTCGAATGGATTATAAGAGAATAGATAATTGTGTGAGTAGACAAAAAATACAGAAAATGCATCTTCCCCACATTAGTGCTTCAAGTGTGAAGAAAATGGGAAATATGACAAAAAAATCCCCAAACTCAATGGTTATTGATGATGATCGATGCCATTAGCCACTTATGCCATGGTACTAGAGGTAATCTCATGAGATCGTAGTTTATGATGAGGGGTATGATAATGATGTACAAAAGGTGAAATTATTATCCACTCTAGAGTTAATAATTTCTTTTTTTGTCTCTAGATCTACCCATTATTCCATATATACTGAATTTTATAAGGGTATAAGGATAACACGAAAATGATTAGATATCGAATTAAATGTGAACCCCCATAATGATATGATGATCACATGTCAATTTTATGATTCTACCCTAGTTGAAATTGGTCAGAATGTGCTTCTTATAAATCTTATCATCATTCCTCTACAGAAATTTTATATCATCACATACATGGATTAGATTTCTCTACATAAAAACCACATTAATTATCCTGGATTTGATTTCACATTTGATATTCCAAACCAAACTATGTAAATATATAAATGTGATGATAAGTATGAGATTCGTATTGAGATCATATCCATTGTATGGGTCATGATTTCCAATCAAGAGGGGTATCTATCTAAAATGGCTATATATAAGATCTACATCAATTATATTCTTGTTTGGCAGGATTTGTTTTTCTGAAATTTCAGAGGATTTTCCTTTTTGTCCACCAAAACAATAATTATAGTTTTCAATATAACTAAATAATTTTAACAGAAAAATTTTAAAGAATCCCAATAAAATATACCAAATTGAGATTCAAGAATTACAGAAGAAACACCAATAAAAAATGAAAAGGGATTTATTTTTCCAAGTGTGTAACCTTGGGGTGAACTAGTTCTATTTGTTACAAATTAATATTGGTAGATAATACTCTTAATTGATTATCAATAGTTAAAAAAGATCATAATCAAGAACAATTTTCATATTACCCATTTAAATAACTTTTTGGATCAACAACACTAATCTCAATACTTTTCAAAGATTGACATTTGTTATGGATTTCATCAGTTATGGTTTAAGGAGGGTATACCCAAGAAAGAAATATGTATAATTTATGGACACTATGAATACCTATTGATTTATTTCAGTCTTACTATTCACCATTCTATATTTCTGTATATAAAAAATACGAATTTTAAAGATTACAATGATTATTTTTGGGTTGTATTTATAGATGATAATATTATCTATTAAGAAACCAATGAAGATAATGATGATAACTTCATAATTTCACTAAACACCCTAAGGAAGGAGAAACTACATGAGAAATTTAAAAATGTGATTTTTTTCTAAAGTAGGTCTCATATTAGAGTCATATAATCTCATGAGATGGAATATCAGTAGATCGACCAAAGAGAGAGGCTATTTAATATTGGTGCAGACCAACCACAGTGATAGAGATACATAGTTTTCATGGTTTATATGGATATTATAGATGGTTTTTTGAGAATTTATCTTGACTATTTAATCTTATGAAAATGTTAACTTGGATTGGAACTATTTTCTTACTAGATAGATTAATGTAAGGAAAATTTCAAGGAAATGAAGAAAATATTTGTCAATTCCCTTATTCTTAAATTTAATTACTATGGAGAATGGATTGAAATATATATTTATTTATATAAAAAGTGATTTGAATGGGTTCTTTGGTATAATTTTTTAATTATGTCCTATGACTCATGAAAAATGATGATCCAGTTAAAATATTACCCAACTCATGATTTGGTGTTATCTACGGTTGTTTCTTCATTAAATACATTGAGGCATTATATTTATGGATATAAGTGTGATATATATACATACCAAAAAATATTTATGTGTTTATTCACACAGAAGTAGTTGAATATTTTCAAATAAATATTATTATACAAGATTTATTATTATGAATTATCAATACATTACCTTAACCGAAAAGAAATCAAGGTCACA
This sequence comes from Viscum album, assembly GCA_963277665.1. Lineage (NCBI taxonomy): Eukaryota > Viridiplantae > Streptophyta > Magnoliopsida > Santalales > Viscaceae > Viscum > Viscum album. Next base: position 356,390,187 of record OY728126.1, on the reverse strand, counting down.
TAAGTTTTGTTTTTATGGGATCATGTTATCATATCCCTAATGTGGATTGAAAAAGATCTATTATTTTTGGATTTTAAACAAATCGATCTAGAAATACTAAATTAAGTAGAGAAGTCCTATCTTTAGCAATTTAATACTCAACCATATATCCAAGTGATGATTAAAGAGGTGTTGAATGATAATATAGAAACTTAAAAGATTTTTTTAGATTCTCTTGATATTAAGCTTGATCATTATGAAATGATAAGGTTTAATGAGAGTTTATTCATTCCATATATTATAGATTTGATGAAAGAGTTATTAGAGGAATCAAATAGTTAATCATTCTCTATTCATCCTTGATGTAAAAATATGTATAATGATTTGAAAAAATAAATATGGTGGGATGGTTTAAAGGGAGATATTTTAGATTTTCTGTCTCCATGCTTGGTATGACAGCAAGTTAAGTCCGAAAGTAACAATTCTTATAGGATGATACATCTATTACCCATATCAAAATAAGAATGGAAAAAAACACCATGTATTTTTTCAATGTACTCCCCAAAAACTCAAAATAGAATAATGAAATATTAGTGGTTTTTGATAGCCTTACTAATATAACACAATTAATCACAATCACAGAAGACTTCTCTTTGGATTAGATTTATGGGATATACATTATGTGTTATGTTTTTTTGGATTAATACATTCTATTGTATCTGATCTGGATGAAACATACACCTCAATGTTTTTTAAAATTCATCATGAATATCATGGTATAAATTTTACTTTCATTACTATGTATCAACCTATAACCTATGGTCAATATGACATAACAATTCAAATTATAGAGAATAAGTTGATATCTATTTCTTTGAATTTCAAAGTCTATTGGGATCAACCTATTATTCCAGTAGAGTATTATTCAAAACAATATCTTTCACTCAAGAATTTAGATGGATCCTTATAAAGGCACATGTGGAAAGAAATGTAGATCTCCAACGTTATGTAATAATATTTTATAAATAAATCTATTAGGACTATAGATAGATGAATAAATGGAAGAAAAGTTTTACAAAATTTCATAACACATAAATGCATAATAGATTTAAAAAATTGATATAATAATAATCACATATTTTATCTATAATATGAAGTTGGTGACTCCACTTTTATAATAATTTCTACATGAAATAAGGTAATTAAATTCAGGAAGAAAGTGAACCTAATAACTATATATTTCTGTTATTTTGAAATTTTGGATTGTATCATCCAATATCATATAACATGGAACTTATATTGAGCATCCGTAATGAACACAACCTGTTAAATTTATGTATCCTAAGTAATTACATATGTGATCCCTTACATGTACAAAACACTGAGGACATACCATAGTAGTAAGAAATTTTTTATGAGGAACAACCGATGGAGATTCTCGATCATACAGAGATAGTTCTACGAATCAAGACTACTCTCCTGGTCAATGTTTTTTAATGAAAAAATTGGATTGAAGAAGCTATATAGGAACTGGGGATATGATAATGAATAAGTATCATAATTTATTTACATCATAGTGACGACTTGTAAGGTAGAAATTAATTTTCGTGAGGTATAATGTAACACCCTTAATTTTTTGATTTATATTTTTCAAAATAAATAAATAAATTGTGATTGATTTTTTTTATTACATGAAAAAAAAATCAATAATTTTTTACATGCTTCCCTTGGATATAATGCATTATATGTAACACTTTTTTGTCTTGTGTTATACACAACACATCATTATAAATAATCCATGACATATTTTTAATTTATTCATTTAAATATGACCATTATAAAAAAGAAATTGGACTTTTAAAACATAAAATTAATAAATACAGTTTGAATATTATTTTTAATTGTTTTACATAATGGAAACATGTTTATAATAAAATATATAATTTAAAAAAAACTCATTATATGTTAAAAAAAGATATTTTCTCAATGAAATTGATTTTGTTTATTTTGGGAACTGTAATGAATTAGTATTGAACAATTTTAGAAATTTAATTTGAAAAATAAAGAAATTTTTTTAATTAAAAAATTTATAATTATCTTATGGTAAATTTTTTTCATTTTTCTCAAATGTTTTGTTTTCTTGTGAATAGTGAAAAATACAATGTTTTAATTTAAAATTGCCTTTTCATTTAAATTATATATATTATAAAATAATATTTTTTTTAATGTATAATTAGTTCAATTATATATCTATTAATACATTTTATATCATTATAATTAATTTTATATTGAAATAAAATATAAAAAATGTGTAATATTTTGATCATTTTCACTTTAAAAAACATGTTTTACCATCACATATATGGGATTAATTTTAAATTAATTTTTTACAAGTATGTTATATGAATTTAGAAAAAAAAATGTAAGATATTTTGAATTCGATTAAATTATGTTTTATAATTGGTTAAAATTAAATTATAACCAAATTTTTTAGTGAAAGGATTTAAAAATAATTACTATAATTAAGTTAATATTAACATTACTTAGTGGTTGAACATTAATATATTGTGTAAATGTAATACAAAATTTTTCCAAATCCCATTGTATGTACATATATAGACCGTATAATTTTTATTATTATTAATATACTATTATTGGAACAAGGTGGCATGAAAAAACATTTTGGTAATTCAGTTTTCAAAAAATCAAAATTATGCCACTCACCTCCCTTCTAAAAGGATTTCCATATCCCCCTCACGTAACACATTCCAAAAATATTTGTTTGACCATTTAAATTCCTAAATCACATACCCAATTACAATCTCTCATCAAATAATCATTAATGTTGAAATATATTCAACCGAGGAAGGCCTATGGAGAATATCAACATGATACATCTAAATAATATGTAACATTCAACAATGAAATTTTTTGTTTTATTTCTTAATAAAACTCATTCATTTGATTTTAAATCCTGATTTTATAAAAAACTAAATTCTTATACATATTTAAATGTTTTTATGGTATGGTTATGACCTACAAAAACATAAACATCCATCAAATGGGTTATGAAATCATCATTCATGTGTGAGTAAGTCTACCGCCTACAGAATCGATGGAATGAATATTTCCATTACCGCAGATCTAGGATAAGAATAATTATGGAAATGCGATTTGAATAATATATTTATGATAATAATGATATTTCTATTCTATTTGGAATTTTTTTCTCACAGATACCTTCATGCTTTCCATTTTGTGGGAATATTATAACGTATTTCATGTGAATGCTGGACTACAATCTCGTGAAGTGATATCATTCATTAACCATTTATATAGAATTTATTAAGGGTGTGTTTAATAAAAATATGTGATATATATATAATTAAAATTATTATGGAATTATAATATATCATTTACATTTATTTCTTCCAAATAAGAATAAAAATGAAAAATACCATGCATGCATAAGTTTTGCCTACTGTCTACATGAACGATGTAATTCATCTACTATAACTATATTTTATGGGATAGTAAAAATAAAAATATAATGAATATATATGATATCAATATAATCGTTGACAATATTTATATGATGAAATAATAATTTATGTATTATTTAAAAATTTCAAAACTTATACGAAAAATAAAGTCGTTACTACCCGAAATGTAACTTTAAAATATAATTGTTAAAAAAGGGGAAATAAAATGTAATAATAAAATAATATATGGTTTTATATATATGAATTTTTCTCTATGATAAAATTAATGTCATCTTATATTTATTATAAAGGATATTTCAATGAGTATGACTGAAGTCGGTATATAAGGTAAGGTGATTTCTAGTCTAACATTTATTTCTAAGTGACTTATTATATATTAACCACACATTTCATTTAGGAAGGTAATATAATTTATAATGAAATGAGATTTCATTAATCTATCTCATATAATTATATTTTAAATATCAATTTATGTTATTCCTTAATGGGGATTATAATTCAAAATTTACTAAATCAGTAAGTGAATTTTGTCCCAAATCTCCTCTATTGAAACGTACATTAATTTATTCTCATTTAATGTTTAAAAATGATTATATAAATCCCCATTGACATGTATTATGAGGAAATATTTCTTCCTTGTGATGTTTTATGGCTCCTGTTATGTTATTCAATCATGGGATTACGATTCAATTTTATAAAAGTAGTAATGATTTTATGTTAAAATCCCATCATTTATCGGGATTATTCATGATTATGTTTCGAATGATAAAATCATATGATCTATCTCTAAAATATTCAATTTAAATTTTATTATAGTATTATTAATTATAAAATAATCAAATAATGGTACCCATATTCCCCTCATTGGTACCTACAATTATTAGGAATTATTTTAAAAAAATCCAACATTATATTTCTATTCGGTTTAAAATATGCATTATTCCAAATAAAGGATTTTAAAAATGTATTTAAATGATCTATTAATACAGTGAAATATATTTCAAAAATGTTTTTTGTTTCAAAAATGTGATATATATTACTTTTAAAATAACCCCTTATATTTTTTAATGGTTATTTTCATTGAAATATATTTTTTAAAAATTTGGTTTTAAAAAAAGATTTAAATAAATTTCAAATCATAGTTTATAAGTTTTCAATATTATATTCAGAGATAATTTTTTTCAAAATGATTTCTGTTTTTAAAATCATTTTTCTATGTGAAAAAAATACTTTCATCAATAAATTATTTAAATGATCTTTCAATATTATTTTCAATATAAGATAACATTCATTGGTGTTATCTTTGTCTTAATAGTGATTTTCTCTAAGGAAACCATCCATATTATTTATCTAAATGGTACATTTTCAGATTCCATAATGTTTATGAAACCCGTTTCTCTTCAATGGGTTATAGCATTAGGACATTCTTATAAAAACATCTTATATTTATAGGTAATTTTATGATTAAATTACTATTAATACTATCACTTTTTGAAAAGTAATAAAATGATTAAATGTTTATGATACCCATTTTATTTCATAGTTTATGATTTTCTCGATGTTTATGATCTTGTAGAATTAGAAAATATGGTTTTCAACATGATAACTGTGGATCCTATATATACCTCCTATGAAGATGGTAATGATTTATATATATCAAGAGAAGGACATGGTTGGAATGGTGAGTGAACTCGATTCACTAAGAAAGGGCAAAAACATGAAGTGAAATTGGTACAATAAGACAATGTTGGAATGAGTAGATAACTCATTTCAGTAAAGAACTTTGTCTGCTATTATATCCTTGGAAGTGAACATCGAACCATAAATGAATGATTTTCTATTATTATATGTATTCCAAATGGTCCATTACATTTGGAAATGTTATGATCTCAATGATCTTGCTATTTAATTATCATATGATCAATGTCATATGAACATCCAATATTTATACAATGGATTGGTATTTTTATCTTTCATATGCAGGGTACAGTTTCCAAATTTTATTCTCATGTTCTCATAATATTATGATCATGGTTTTATTTCATATGTTAAAAGATTAATATATAATATGTTTACCCTTGATGAGGATCAAATATTTCCTTTTCCATGGTTTACATTCCTAGGTTATGAAGATATTTCTTATCTATGATATATCTAAGAAGGGAACTAGTTTTTAAGAACGTAGTGGGGGATGACATATATCACCTACGGACCATGGTTTATGTTTCCATGTATATAAAGATAATAAACCATTACATTTATTTGGATTTTTCTCGTATACTCTTTTAAATATTCAAAGAGAATGATGTAATTTTATGTATATTAATCCTTTGTTTCTGAATTCTACCCATTAATATTTTTTATATGATAATAATATTTCAACATATAACCTAGTGTGCCTAAAATTAGTGCCTAGTGTATCATGAAAACATGAAAAAATGACTCCTAGTGGACAATGGTTCAAATAAGCCTCAATATAGTATCTTCATAAACATTAGTTACACTGTGAGTTCCATCTTGGTTCACACAGATATTTTTAGAAAATATTTTTTATTTATCACCCATGTATTTCTACCTAAACATGAGAACACAATCTTAAGGACTCCATAATTGTATAATAAGACCTTAAAGTGATGATCCAATTATCATGTATGAAAATAGAATATAATATTTTAAAAGAAAACAAAAATAAGAATTAAATATGTTTATTATTTTTCATTCATGGTGAAAGGTATTGATGAGGGTAAATGTAATATATACAACACATGACATGACGTACCCATGATGCAGTTACAGACATCTATATATCTAAAGATTATTATGTTTAATAGAACTCCCTATATCATTTCTTGATTTAATATTATATATAGACAATTGTTTAGTGAATTAAATCATAACAAACTCACTTTGTAGACATCATTCTCCAAATTATGACTATCTTCAAAAATTTAGTAAATAAAACATTCAATATTGATTGAACCTTACCCTGAGTAATCGTGAATGATAATTATTGTATAGTCATCCAATGATTTGCATCATCTAGACACATACCCATAAAACACAATAGTTGTTTAACATGACATGAAATATAACATATGATTATTAATGTCACTATGAAATCATTCAGAAATAAAGATAAATGATAAATCCTGACCAATGGTTTCCAAAATTGAGTAATTCTCAATATTGTGATCATTTTAATGTCTATTTAAAAAAATATAGATACATTACAAATCTAAATTCTTATCATTCTTAGGATTTAATTATATACTTTTATTGAATCCCAAAAAAAAATTATTTAACAAAATTATACTGGATGAAATTAATTATTCTCTACAAACCTTATATAACTCAAATAGTAAACACCCTATTATTTTTCATAAAATATTGATATCCAATTATAGAATTTTTGTTAAAATTTTAATCTAAATTTTCAACATCTCTTCTTGGAGACAGATGGATGTCTAATCTATAACATCAAACAGTGGATTGCAATATAATTCATTTCATAGAGTATCATAAAAAACATCATTGTGATCCAAACATTGGACTAACTCCCAATTCATATTTACTAGTATCTATTCTACTGGAGTCCATTAAATCATTTTTTTATTTCTAAAAATTATTGGATCCATAAATATATATTTTTATTAATATTTACAGGGTATACATTCTTTTTTGGATAACATATATATGATAAAATGATATTTTATCTGTAATATACTAATATATACATTTTATATCATTCACATTGTTTAAAAAATTAATCTTGAAAATATAGGAAATACCTTCATAAAATAAATTATTATATCACCACCATTTTGTTTTATTAACAATAGTTCCTAAGATCTATCTCAAATATTTCTATATCATAAAAAAATTTCATGAAATCAATTCCCTTTCTTTTCAAATTCACATTTATTATATGTGATACATTTAACAATTAGTTCCAAATATATCAAATTATGACTACCCATAACTGGATAACAATATCATCATAACAAAATCAAAAATGATAAAAACGAAGACCATATAACAAAATAATTTTATATTGAATCCCATACTCTTTCATGTCATATACACCACAACATCTCTTAGGATAGATAAAAATTAAATTAATTTCCAATATCATTTTTGTGGTTGTGTATATTCAAATAAATATTATATATGTATATAACCATTTTCCTAATTTTAATCTCTACATAATCATTGGTGATTTAAAAATATTCATGAAGCTCAAAAATATGTATTCTTTTAAAAAATAATAGAATCACATGATATAATTAATATCTATTAAAGGATTTGAGAGTTTAGGACTCCATTCCAATCAGATATATTTTTCGGAGCATAATATCTATTTAGTTATTTATTGATATAGAAAAATTATAATTAATAATACACACATATTAAATTGGTTAAACATATAACTAACATGATCCATTATGAAACATTATGACCTCATACTTGAATTATTATGAGAACTCATTTACTCAATCAAAATTCCATTGTGGATGTATGTTATAATTTTATTTTTTATTATACATTAGTTTATTTTGATCTATTTCTTACCCACTAGGGTTATGTCATTCCATAATAACTATTATAATAACTAACTCATGTTTCAAGAATCATATCTAATTGACCATAGAAGTCATAGAAATAATAATAATTATGTATCTAATTATTTCTAAATATATTTATATATATGATAACTATACATTATCAATTCAAATGAACTTGGGTAATTACATAGGATGGAATCATTTTAATGACAATAAATCATCACATATAATAAAAAAACAAATAATATGTTGTTAATAACATGAACTGACCAACCTATCCCCCATAAAGGCCAGTAGAAAGCTACGTGTTCCACCCAAAGAAGAACACTATTAGGTCAGGTCTGGAATACTAGAACCAAGAACACAAAAATAGATAATTTATTCCATATACTATATCAACCTACAATCAATATACAATTTGAATTATAAAATATTTTACAGAAACTAGAATCTATAAAAATTCATAACTGGGTAATATAGTAATGTATGAAATAATAATGACCATTCAATTATGTACCTTGTGATAATCTATGATATTTGATTTACAAATGTAAAAAAAAACTATGTAATTTGAAATTAAAAAAGGAAAATCTATATAATTTCAACCATGTCATCAGAGTAGTTCCACTATGTGCCTCCACATTTCATGAAAATTACTAACCATGTACCACAATTAATTTTAAATATCTTTCAATATGATAATATAGTCTATCTCCAAACAATCGATCATATTCAAAGACCCAACATATGTAGGTACAAGAACCATTCAAGGGTGAGTATAAAAATACCTAGTATTATTACAGAAATAATAAGGAATAATATTTCCGGGTAGCTCGATAATATAAATTGTTGAAGTAATTACGAAGGAAAATTGTAATAATTACCTCTAAATGTGTTAAAAACAAGGAATGATAGAACATAGAGAAACCCCTTGTCACTATAAATTATTATAGATCAAGGAAAAATCATGCATATTATTATCATGATATTCTTCAGAGAATTTTGTTCTCAAAATCCCCCTTTTCCATAACCTATATTTAAGTAACACCATGGTGGCGATCAATAGTAATCTGAGAATATTTAAACCACTTATATTCAGTTAATCAAATATCTGGTCGTAAAGGAACCAATGAATTTCATATGATCCATTTCACCTATTAAAACAAAATGCATCAATATCAAAAAAAAAATAATATATAAAAACATAAGTTTCACATCTTTATAGCTACTTTGGATGAACATGTGTCAAAGACGAGTACAAATATTGATCGGTAAAGAACATGATCCCTATAAAGGACCACTCAATAAAAAATTGGGGTTTTCGACTATATGGATGGATGTTTATTCTTTATAAATATATGTAGAACTGAATATATAGATCAACATCCATTTACCAAGATAAATTGGAGAACATACTCCATGAAAGGTGTATTTTTCCTCAAAATACTACAATGTAAAAACTTCATTCTTATATAGATGAGTTTGTACCTAGACTCTATATATTCTGTGTAGAATCACGTCTTTTCATGATTATTACTCCATGGTGGTACATGAATATTATACCAAGATGAATTAACAAAAAAAAATCTTGGAGAAACTGGACTTCATGTTGGATCCAAAAAACTCACCTATAACATTTCATCGCAAAAGTGGAAATAGAATTATTTAAATGCAAAAAAAATATATTAAAATATTCAAATCATACTGTTAACTGAACTAAAAATTTAGATGACGAAAAATAATCCTAAATTACTGTATATGCATTATAGAGTGGCGAACATGTGGGAAAATTTAAATAACACTATAAATAAACCTGTAAATGCGATTTCATGGTGGGTACAAGGCTTCTACGACATTCGAGAATGTATGGTTACGTAATTTTGTTTCAAAACTAATGTGGAATCGATACACACTATATAGTAATATGGGTAAAAACAATTATGGATTCTTATATATATGGGTTCTGAAATTTTTTTAAATATTTAATCTATAACAGAGTATATGATATGTACACATAGTACATGATGTGTAGTACTACATTACTTGAATTTCATACACTTATCGAAAAAAATATAGACACTCCATGTGTTATATTCATTATGACACTATGGGATAAATGACATTGGGATTTACATGGAATATGGATATTTACAACCAACACATGTCAATGAATATTTCCTAGAGAAAAATTAATGCATTTTGGAATAAATAATGCATGGGTTTATTATATTAACTAAGAAAGTACTTATAGTACTTGTCTAGATTTTTAGTGACACCTAATATAGTGGAAAACCAAATTCATATGAATTTAATAATTAATATGTAATGTAACACTATTGTAAAATATCAACCTGAATACCTAGGTTTGAGATGGAGTGTTGCATGGAATCATGAATTCCTCCCTATATTCCAAAGTATGCAGAGTAGTAGAAATCATATGTGTGAACACATAGGGAGTCTATACAATCACATAGAGTACATAATAACAAATAAATTTACTATCATATAATAATTATATAGTGTGATTATGTGAAACCCAATAACACAACATCTATGTGAATGAATGTAGAAAAAAAATATGGAATTCAGGGCACTAATATTCCTGTATGTCGATCATGAGTATACGAAAAAGATTCAAAAGTACAAGAATTATCAATAATTCAGAACCCCATATCATCCTAGTATCTAGAATCATATTGAGATATTATTTTATAAATTTAAACATATGCCTCACCAAACCTATAAGTTGAATTTTTGGGTGATTCCTTTATACCGAATAGCCATGGCTTCCCAATCATGTTCTAAGTATAAGTCATTAGGACACCACCAATTAGCTACAGTACCCAAGTACATAAATTTAATGTATGTTAATTTGATGTTATCATAAAAATGATAATAAAAAAACGTAAAATATCACGAATAACATATATTACAAAATCAAAAATAAAAAACAATTCCTATATGTCATGTTTTCTTGTGCATACATTGTTTACATAAATCATCATTTGCACCTTCTTCAGACCCGTGCCAGAAAGAAGGAAAATTAATATAACCAAAATTCAGAAGAAATATAAATTTTTATTGCATCAGTTGGAACCGAAAAACCATCAAACATTTCACCAATTACTACCTTTAAGTATATGTTACATGCCATACCCTTGTGGTGGCTGTTAATATGAACACACCTCCCCTAGATATTTTTTCATTTACCTATGATGGTGGTATGTGCCACTTGAAATGTGTAACATAATTTGGTAATCACATCCTCTTGAAATCACATTGAATTATTTCAATTTATATCTAAGAGATTCTCATTTCCCATGCATGGTCTTCTCCCACATCAGTATATATATGTATTATAACATTTTCATATCATCTTATGATCTATATCGTATATCTACCATAATATAATCACACTCCCCAATAAGGAACAATTGTTAAAAAAAACATAATAACTTTGTCATCTAGATACATAAAGAATGGTCCCACATTCTATGAAATGACACAAGTTATATGTATCATATCCTAGGACAACAATGAATATAACAAACATTTCTTATGAGATTACACTCTGATTATATGATCAGATATTGATCATGGGTCACAAGAGCCACTCACTCAATCTTACAATAAAACATATCAATCATGGTCTCAGAGACTTCATATGAATATAAATACATGATCATGTAATTAAAACTGGTATTACATATATAGTCTTATTATACCACAACCACACATCAATGATAATATGCTCATCCTATCCCTTGGAACATTTTACAATTATCTTATTCATATTTTGTTTAATTAATTTATAGAAAATAATCCTTTAAAATTAGGAATTAAATGTTATTCATAACACAAAATGAATTTAAAAATTTTCCCCCAATGGTGTAGAACCTCATATAACATTATATTAAACAATACATAACACCATATGGTATATTTGAAGAAAGAATCTACCAGAATTGACATAAATCCAACCTAAACAAATCTCAGTAGCTTTTACATGTCATATAAGTCCATTCAGCCTCCATCAATCATTATGAGGATCTACTCATTCTTATGTATTTGAAAATAACTTTTATTTTTAAATAAAAATTATAATTAATTAGAGTAATACATAAAAAATAAAACTACTAGAGAATGTAAAAATTTCTATAAGAGTTATTGAATATCACCACCTATGTAAAAATATGTTCAATCACCCATGGATTGTATAAAATATAGATAATAAATCATTAGGAAAAAATACATATATGACAGAAAGAAGATAAATTACAATTTCATATATAATTAAATTATAATCCTTACATGGATTAATCCAAGGGACATACCACTATCACAACATCGTTCAATGGGGTTTGGTGTCTCCCAACACATGTCTTATTCAATGATCATTAAGCTTTCAAACTAAATTTCATGTAGTAAAAACTGATTCAAATCAAATTCACGTAAAAAGAATGAGATCACTACGGTATGTACCATCAAAGAACCACTATTGAAAAAATGTGTTTATAATAACTAGTTACCATCTATCAATGATGATCCAAAAACCCATCATTCCTAGAAAATAACATAAGTATCTGCTAGAAATTACATCCAATTATCTAATAAAAATCATTGAAATAATCAAGAGACACATATAATGACCAATGAGAATATAATTAAAGAATAATTGCATCATCACAAAGTAACTAAGAGAATAACATACAAAGAAGATTCATCCTTGGTGAATAGAACAGTGATCCACCACCACCCGATAAAAAAGGATTCCACGATTGATAAAGAACTCATGATCTCACTCAGAATCAATATTCTATCTTATATAGTTTCACCTTAGTTAAATAGTAATTCATATACGGAGGAATACATTATTTATTAGATGAGTGAGTATATAAAATTCTTGAAAATCTATATAAACATCTGGGTGTCTAGGTGTGCAAAATTAAAAAAATTACACCTTCTTATCTTCATCAAAAAATTCCCTATTAACAAGCTGGTAGAGATCCACTAGGAAACTCATGAACCTTCATCCAAATAGGGATGGATAACTGTAAATATGGTGAACCATGTTGTGTAGAAGAATTGATGTTCATTACACCTTTTATCATCGTAATGAAGGTGCATCCTCAGTTGCTTCAGGACAATTATACTAAAATATTATGAATCAATTAATTCTCTCATATTCCATTGATGATCCAAAATACCAGTTCATGATGATGAAGTAGGACAGACCTCATATCATCACCCATTTCTCTGATAATCATATAAAATATACTAATGAAATATTTTTCCATTGAAATTAATAACCTATAATGACATGGGTTGTTGCAATATTCCCACCATAGTTCATCCATTCCTCAATTTCTTTATATAAAATAATTTTTTCGATGTCCTAGATCATCATTCAAAAGGAGTTATTTGGGATCCATGACAGAATTACAACTTATTACATCAATGATATTATCATTTATAAATGAAAATCATGCATTTTCTATATGACTCCCAATATATTTTCCCAACATGATTAAATACCCAAAGAGGGGGTGAATCAATGTATGATAGATTAACTCAACTGCACCATGAGATAACTGTTTGTTGTTAAAAAAAATTATTACCTCACATTCCTTAAGAAATATCTAAACAGAAATGAATTCATTCATGAGACACATCAATTGTACATGGTTAACCCTCACTGGATATGTCTAAGGAGCATACAATGGAAATGTTTCTATGTACCAAATCCACTAAGGCTCACCTTCAAAAAACAATGTTTTCGATAGATCACATCTATGACCATGCTCAATTTATTTACAATGATTAGGGTCATCTCACTACTTTAACAGGGGTCACTCCATTACTCTAATAGGATACTTTACAACCAATGGAATGGATAACCTTCTTCCTCATTCTTGTATCACTACTCTGGAGGTATCCACACATATTTTATGGACATGTTGGTCCCTTAAGTATCAATAATAAATTCATCTTCAATTGTATGTAGATTTTATATTGAAACTGTTTTTGTTTTTCTCCTTCACTTATTTAAAAACACATGGATAAAACCCATCTAATTTCTAGAAAACTAAAATAAACTTCTAGTAATTGTAGACACAATAATCACCTCCTCATTGGAAATATCTTCTTGAGGTTCCATGTTTTCTTTTCCCTCCATTGAATGTAGTTGTGAATACACTCCTTCAGAAAGTATTGTAAAATTGTGTATACTATATATGTTCTCCAAATTATTTAGAATTAATATATAAAAATGATTTTATTCATAGGGTGATGTAGGTGTGGATCCCCTTTCACATTAGTCATGTGTTATACCCTTATGTGAGACCATAACATGCAACCCCTTGCGCGGGATCCTGGAGTGTAACCACGTGCATTAGATCGAGATGAGAGACCCTAAAGAGGTGCCCTGGTATGAGACCCTAGAATGAGATCCTTTTGTGATTCCCTTACATGATACACCTTTCATGGTGAGGGCGAGTTCCTAGAGGGAGACCACTTTCACACTTTTTCATGAGTCCAAAGTGTGAGGCTGCTTTCATGCTTTGTGTGAGATCCTTTTGTGAGTCTTCATTCATGAGTCACATTTCTTGAGTCCTCTTCCATGATTTTTTCATGAACATTTTCTGATCATAAACAACACTTATGTAATTTCAATAAGGTATACTTATTCATATGATCTCTCATTTGAATCCACCTCATTGGAATCACACACTCTATAAGAACCGTGTGTGATATTTTCTTGCACTGTTTCAGATCGGGGAGTGATCCATGTTGGTGGTTTTCACAATATATGGGAACACGTCTTGTTTTCTCATTAGGATAGATCCGATCATGAGAACCAAATACAATAATGAGCGTTGTGAAAGATCCCATCACGATATTTTAAGACAACCATGAGTTTTTCATGGGAACAAATATTCATGCATTTCATGAGATCATACATTCGAGCTTTCTATGAGACTAGACATTCATTCTTTCAATGAGGCTAGACATTATTTATTTTTCTCAATATAATACATTCACACAATTCAAGAGATCATAAATTCATTACAACTCTTCATGCCTTCTTTGAAAATCATAATTCATCAACAATGTCAAACCTTGTCCACAAACACAATAAATCTAAAAAAACCCACATGGTGGTCTTTTTCCTAACAATATCCCCATAGGGTTTGTCTAAAACTCTTCATAGTTTGATATTAAATTAAATATTTATCCATATTCTACAAAAAAAATATCTTCTTTTGATTATGAGATAAATCAATGATTTTCTCAACACACACTCTAAAATCAATTGATCCTTTCTCGGTATGAGAAATTAGAGTATCATGAAAATTTCATCAATGAAACACTTCATTTTAAGAACAATAAAAAAAAATTCATCATGAAACTCATATTTTGTGATTTATATATTTTTATTGATCATCTTTGTTATCATAAGGTTTATAAATCCCCTTACTTCTATAACCCCTCTTTCAATTTCACCCATGTATTGACAAATACATTTTATCATTTTATAGTCCCAATTTCTCTCTCTTTTTCTATGAAACCAATGGTCACATCATTGTTGTCTTCTATAAGGTATAGATCATATATCATCATGTTTGGCGGAAAATGATACCTCATGCATAATGAGTCCCTCATTTTGACTTTTACATGTGTTGGGAGTTGACTCAACTTTAAGGGCTAGTAGATTCCTTTCAAACACTTATTTTGGTATGGCCTTTGTCAGAATATCTACTACCTATAGTTTTTAGGCACATAATCTAACATTACAAGCCCCTGATCAGCCTACTACATGATAAAATGACACATGATTTCAATTACATTTTTCATTGAGTGATGGATTACATTTTTTTCTCAAATCTATAGAACATGAATTATTGTGATGGATTTTGATTGGAGACTTAACTTCAACTCTCACATCATCCCGCTTCTACTTCTTCCACTATAACAACCTGGACTATTGAGTAAACACAATATATTAAGGATCTACATTCCAAAAAAATTAAATCTTGGTTCTTTCATATATAGTAAATACACAGTCATCCATGGTATAATGCACCATATGATGTTGATTTTCTATCATCAACTGATCCATCACAATCTGCATCTATATAACCCAATAAATATTGTTGGTATTTTACATTCTATAGAAAACTAAATTCATCAATTCCATTGATATACGAATGTTTTAATTTCATTTCACGAAGTGGGTTTCCTTGGGATTTCATTGATACCATGGTGCTTATCACGTCAGAAAAACAATACCATGTCTTGTTTTGGCAGAATAAAATAGACTACCACTGATTTTCCATGTATTTTGGGACATTAATTGAATTTCCTTCATTGACCCATGATAGTATCATCTGGTTATCAACCAGAGTAATTATTTCATTGGAATTATCTGTTAGAAATTTTCTCAAAACCATATTAGGATATTTAAATTGAGAAATGAATGTTCCATTATTCCCTTGTGTCACCTTTAAACCAAGGAAAAATATTTGTTCACAAATCATGGCCATTTTAAAATCACTTTTATTGAATTCTATTAACATATTCCATAGTTAATTATATAATCCACCAAATATTTTCTCAATGATATAGAGTAGTGCCACCATCTTTTGATTTCATTCATTGTTTACATAATGATTGTAATCAACTCCACCATGATGACAACCAAGCATCTTGGTAAACTGATATAATCATCAATACCATAATTTTTTTTGTTTTTTAACCCATATTGAACCCTCTTTATCAAAAAATCCATTTACGTATCTTTATTAATGGGAAATAAATCAGGATTCTAAATATAAATGTCCTCTTCCATAATCCCATTTATAAATCTTTACTTGACATCCATCTGAAGATTATTGAACCTTCTTTTTAACTACTATGTCCAAGAATAATAAGACTGTCTCTAGCAACAAAACTTGTGATAATTATTCATCAACATCAATGCCCTCAGATTTGGTGTACCCATTCCACAGTAGTAATATATTGATTTGAATAACGACACCATCTTCATTGATCTTATTGTGAAATACCCATTTAACCCTGCTATTTTATCTATTGGTCTTGAAACAATATGCCATGTATGATTCTTCTCAATTTAGTCATGCATAGAAATAATAGCTAGAACCAAGTTCTCATCTCAAGTTTCTTCTTCAAAACATTTATGATCTATATATGATAAGAATTAAGCTTTTGGTAGAGTCTTCATTAACTTTGTCTACATGGGTGTTGTATGATCACTGATTATTTTCTATCTATCAATGTTTGTTATTATATTCATTTTTTGTAAAGATTCTATTTTATTATCATACTTTTCAATATATTAATTTTTTTATTAATTGGTTTATGGAATTGTAACATCCCCTGATATTCTTATCTCTTGATGAATAAAATCTTGAGACTAATCATTTATTTCTTGAATATTCTTCTCATTATATACTATAGTTATATAATTTCTTTCAATGAACTTTTCATCCAATTATTAGAGATTTTATATTATTTTCTTCTCATTGAGTAGCAAAAAATATGTATTTATCTCCATGGAAGTAAAACAACCTATTTTTTTCCTTATTATTAATGATACAGTTACATCCAAATACTTGAATGTATATCAACATTGGATTCATTTCATACTATAGCCCATATGGAGTCCTATATTCCTTTAGATATAATAATGCATGGATTTATGTGTATATTGATGTCATCACCTCTTCTTTTAAAAACATATCTTGAAGTTCTTTCTCAGTAAGAATTGAGCTAATTGTGTTATTGATAATTTGATTTCTTCTCTCATATACTATATTATGTTGAGGCGTTTTTACTTTTGAAACATTGTGACTTATAACATGTTTCAAGGGATAATATATGACATGGAAATTTAGGAATACGGGTCCATGTTCTATCACGATCTTCAATATTTTTTAACCAATCATATTTTTATCTTCCCTTCAATAAGTCCTTATGAAACAGAAGGCCTCAAATGTACAAGTTATAACTATAAACCATGCCATTTTAAAAACTTTATCATTTAAAAGATCATAATATCTCATCCCATATAAACCATGCCATTTAAAAAACATTATCATTTAAAAGATCATAATATCTCATCCCATCAATAGATCTTGGTGAACTTGATCTGCACACAACAATATTCACCAACATAATAAGTATTGTTGTCCTTTTCACATTTCCCTTATAGGTATTTTGAATGATGTTCCATTAGCGACAAGAATCACGCATATGACCACAATCACGTGATTACCAAGGGAGGTAATTTGTAGAATCACATTTCACCTGATATTCTAAGGAACATTGTATAATGAGACCCTGATATTTATTCCACAACATGTTTTATTCATCCTTGGAATGAAAGCATATATCTTTCTCTCCACTCATAGGGTATAGATTCACATTCATACGCCTAATATTTAAAACAACTTCACCATATTTTTCCATAAGGACTCCTAATTTCTTGGAAAATCATATGTCATGTATTGAATCACATAATTGAATGACACAATTTATGTTGTTACTGAGACCTTCAACAACCAATACATCTACATGTCTCATTTATTTTCCGAAATGTGTAATTTTTTGGCCTTATTCACTATAAAATATAAGTATAACTTTTTTTGTATCTAATTAATGTCAATAGTACTTTGTTTCTTTTAATGTGGGAGGTGAATCCACTATCAATGATCTATATTCTAGTGTGATCTGATTCTTCGAATGAAATTTATCCAACCACTGCAAGTTCTCCTCACTTCTTTTTTGATCTATGTTTTTTAATTTATAACCAGTATGGATTTGAAATCATGATCATCATTGGAGTATGAACATCCGCTTTCATCTTACAAAGTGCCAAATCAATTTAGGGATTTTATCTCTCTTAATGATACATTTATCTTCTTCATATGACCACATATTTTCTTCTTGGACAAATTCAATTGAATTATTGATGAGTAATATCATTTTATGTTTCCAAATCCTACACACCCATTAATGTAACCATCAAATGAAATCCTAGAATATTGAGCCCGTTATGGATGTCTTTGTTGGTCTCATTCCCTTTGATAGATCCAAAAAATGGATAAAAAAATTTATGAATGTACCATATTCCACAACAATAACAACTAATACGGGTTCCATTCCTGTGTTACACTACTGCACCACTAGTTTGACTCAGGGTTCTCTTAACATTATAATTCTGATGCAAACCCAAATAAATCATCAATCACCGATTTTGTGCCTTTTTATTGACTTCAACCACTACTGATTTCAATTTTTCATCAAGAAAATTTACAATTGTAACATTTGGATCTATCAATTTGTTCACCTAACATTACATTTGTCTGTTTCACCATTGATTTAACCTCTATTATTCCATTTTCTACTTCTGTTTCTACCTTCATTACAATATTCAACAATTTATTTTGATCTTTTACTTTCCATCATGGTTTGATAACAACATCCTCAATATTTTTAATGAGTTTCTCTTGATATATTTCAAACCATCGATCATAATTTTTTTCTTGAACATTGATTTTGTACTCACTGATTGTATCAGAGTTCTCTATATTAGAAGACTTATGTTTTTCAATTTCGTATATCAACTAATACTTATCTACTTCATGATCTTGAATAGAGAGTTTAACAGCAGGATCCCCAATGTTGTCTTTCTTTATGTTGGATCTCCAAACATCTATTTCTTCATGTGCCACATCTAATTCGACCTGAAGTTCAACAATTCCTTCAAATTATCCATCTTTAATATCAGTTACTTCCTTTATTTGGAAATTTCTTATAACTACCAACATAGAATTTGCTACACGATCCTTGAAGTCCCTCAATTATATTGAATCAAATTAATCTAAACTGTCATCTTCATATGAATCCAAAATCTTATTTGTGATGATTTTTTCTTACCATTCTCATATAGTGAATAATTATTCTTGTTACATTCGACGACATCCTTATAATGTTATAGATACTTTTTAGGTCACCACACCGCAATATTCCGAACCTTTGTACATTGAATGAAAACAAGTGGAAGTTTCCCATTGAACTTTAATTTTCCACTTAATAAATTTGATGAAAGGATATATTTGACTTCATCTGTATCGTCTTCTTCCTACCCATATTCAAGGGCGAGCTTCATCATGGCCCTGAGTTCCACTTATATAGACTTCCCCTTCTCTACATACTCATTATCATCATTTATCATCTTGTATACAGTAAGAGTATTGGGAATGCTATCCAATTAAGTATCCTTTAGATCATTATGTTCTATTAAAGATACATTCGTATGGAACTAAGATGTAAGTATTATTATGATGAACTTGAAAATATTTAAATCATAAATAATTCATCCAAGTCCATGCATGTATTGCACAAGAACATTCACGGAGTCAATTAATAAATCAGCAGAATAATTAATGTGTATTATGAGGTCCTCAAACATGTTCCAGAAAACATGTATCAATGTTTCTATATCTTTTGAATCATCCTCATAAATATTTTTCAAATTTTCCAACATAGCATGTCCGGACATACATTACATCACCTTAATATTGATATAATTAGAGAGGGATCCCACAAATCATTGCTTTATTTAGCATGAGCATCCAAATACCTTCAGATATCTTCTCATATAAAACCACTATTGATAGCGGATGAAATTACATGCATTTCAGCCATAAATAAATAGATTCTTAACGATCGGAGGTAGTGATGCATCTGAATCTTCCATTGTTGGAAATTGTTTCCATTGAAGATCAGAAACCCTTTTTAATGGACAACCTCCATTACATATACTATGAGCGAACCACTAACTTTGAAACCATAGATCAAATACCAATTTTCATCCAACCTAGATTAAATACACAAATAGGTGGTGAATCATGGTATGAAAAATTAAAAAAAACCCCTTCATGTCTTGTTTTGACAATAAACAAAACACCCTACTCTCTGTTTCCTATAGAAATGTATGAACAAAAATGAAATAATGAATGATTCAAAAAAAATTACATTGTTCGCCCTCATTGAGATACATCTAATGAGCATATACGGGAATTTTTTCAATGTTAAAAATTCACTATGTCCCACTTCCAAAATACAATGTTTGGGTTAGATCCCTTTTATGCCCAGGCACACTGCCTTTACAGTATTTAGTATCAGCTCACTAATTTCCTAGGGGTTATTTATTAACTCTATTTCAATGTCTCACTACAGGTGTAATGGATCACCTTATTCATCTTCTTTTTATTACTACCATTGAAAGGATCTGCACATATTTTATGGATAGGTTGGTCCATTAATTTTCAATAATGAATTCTCCATAAATTGTACATAGTTTCTCTATTAAATATCTTTATAGGTTTCTCCTTCACTTCTATAAAAACACATGGATGAAATACATCCAATTTATCAAAACTAGAATAATATTCTCTTTGCAGTAGACATAGAAATTAACTCCTCTTTGTCCAGATCATCAAGAGATTTCAAGTATTATTTTCATTTCCATGAATGTAGGAGTAAATAAAATCCTTATGTGAGTCTTGTCAATTGATGCAGATCTTATATGATCTTTTCCTATTTATAATTAAAATATGAAAATGATACTGGTCATATGGTGATGTAGGAATGTATCTCCTTGCACATGATTCTATTGTGACACCCCTGCATGAGTCACTTGTGCGTAACCCCTTGTGATAGATCCTCGCATATAATCCCTTGCAAATGATCGTGCCACAATACTCTTGTGGGAGAACCTAGAATCAGACCCTATTGAAATTACATTCTATGAGTTCTTTTTTCATTCTAATCATGAGTTACTCTTTTGAGTCCACATTCACGATTTTCATGATTCCATAGTGTGAAACCGCCTTCACGCTTTGTATGAGATCTTGGTTTTCGTCTTCTTTCATGATTACTCTTTCACGATTTGTGGAATACTATGTTCAGATCATGAACCACATGTACATGATGTTAATCACATATACTCTTTCAAGATATCTCTATATAAACCTCTGTTAATATATCACCCCATGAGTTTCTTTCATGATATCTCTCCACGAACATTCTTCTTGAATGTCACTTCAGATCAATAAGTTATGAAAAAACATATTTAATGGTTATGGATGGGTTAGGGGTATTTATTGGCATAAATACACTTCCTTAACTCCAAAAATAAATGACAAGTGTCAACCTCATCAAAATAATGTGCTCTGTGATATCTGTTGGTGAGATCTACTTGCACATTTTGTGAGATCTATGCACATGTCCAGTTTGCGCATTGTTCTAGATTTTGGCATGAGACCTGTTTGCACTTTCTGAATGATATGAATGAGATCTCCAAATAAAATTAATTGCAGTACTCAAGATCCCATCATGTGGTCACAACACAATCATGAGCACCATGTGAAGTAAAATATTTCCACTTTTTTCAAGATCATACATTCTCATATTCAATGAGATCATTCATTCACACATTCCATGAAAAAAGTCTTACATCCTTTTCATGTGATCAGATCTTCACAATTTCTACGTGGTCACATTTTCATGCTTACTCTTCATACCTTCATTGAAATCCATATTTCTTCCAAAACATCTAACATTCTCAAAAATCACAATCAACCCAATAACACCATAAAGGGGGATTTTTTACTAATACTGAATGATCATCAGGATTCAATACAAGATCCCATATTAATGAAATCATCATCTCTATGATCATACAAATTATTGAAATCAATAAATCATGATGTATGAAACTGATTTGTCATGATGCATCAGGTATCCCCTCAATATTTTAATATCTATATGAAATGAGGTTCATGTTTTCCCACAATATGTATGGTGTGGTTCGTATTCCTTATGGAGGATCGAATTCATGACACATGTCAATGGTGATGTAGAAATCTTATCCATGTTTCCCAACCAAACCAATGAGTCTATATTGACCAAACATAACCTAATCACAAAATCATAAGTCAAATTTCATTTTCAATTCATAAATTCTGCTTTCATGGATGACACAATTAGATCAACATAGTACCCATATTTTCTGATGTGTTCATGTGGAAAACCAAGTCTGTACTTCTCCATATATTACCCTAAAAATATACCTAGACAAAAAACCATGAACTCCTTGAAGCCACAGATCATGATTTAATAGTATAAAATTTTTTCATCAAATAAATCAAACATTTTAACTATTTCATGAACCAATATAAATTAAATTTCAAAATATTAGTTCACCAACTACATGTACATGTCTTAAGACTCTCAATCATCTTTCAATGTACCAATGATATGACTCCCTCTTGGTTCTCACTTAACCCCATCACGACCCCAATTAATACTCCCTAATCTGGTTTCCATCCTCTAATATATATGAATCAGACATTTGGAATGATAAATAGATCTAGATACTCAATTTCCTACTAAACATCAGTATCATAGAGTCTCCATGAATGTACAGAAGTTTGTTATACATATAAAAAGGAACCATCCAATGATATGGTCATTCACCTCAAACTAGATAAATTATCTTAACCAATGTATTATCATTACCAACACCAAAAATCGTGAACATCAACCTACTCGTCCCATGAAAATTCTTTCACTAATTAGAATTACAAACATTTATGTTCATTCATAATCAATTCATAGAAAAACTACAACTTTTTCATATACCTCAATTATTCTGAAATGCAGTTCACTATATCAAATGATCCATTGTCGATGTGAATGAAATTATACAATATATTATGAATTTTATATGTCAACCCACCATAAAGGGTCTTCTCCCACAATAAAATCTAGATTTTTGAACAATAAAATCACTATTAAATAAAAGCATTATCTAAGCATAGAATAGTTCCCTGATCATTTTTGGATGTTATATTGCACCATGGAGACATATCAAC
The DNA here is from genome assembly GCA_963277665.1 of Viscum album. Taxonomy (NCBI): domain Eukaryota; kingdom Viridiplantae; phylum Streptophyta; class Magnoliopsida; order Santalales; family Viscaceae; genus Viscum; species Viscum album. The sequence continues at coordinate 356,366,181 of OY728126.1, read as the reverse complement.
AAACATATTATGTGTGTTAAATACGAATGAGAATCATTATAAAACACTAGTTTCCAATTTAAAGGTTTTCCCCTACCCAAAAAATTCTAGTAACCAATGACCAATACCTCCTTCGGGTAGATCCATAGAACCTCACTTATTCTCATCAGCCTAATCACAACCTTTCCCCACTGATTTAAATAACCACATAAAACCCCTAAAATTAACACTCATAAATTTAAAAATAACTAAATAATATTTAAAAACGAATATTAACCCATGTTGATTAATTATTTTAGGAATTTTGGACCACAAAACCATTTGACCTAAAATCACTCATATTTTAGATTCTCGTGCTCAACAACAGTCAAACTCCATCAAACACATTCACCCACACTAATCTTATTTATGATCCATATATCCAAGTTTCCATTAATTTTTGAGCACTAACCATCCCACATGAGTAATTTCAAGATTTTATTAATCTTTAAATGTTCAAACCCTCATAGTTCTAACCACCTAAGATCTTCATATGAAACCAACAAGAGTTTAATTCCAAACTAGCAAGTCATGCATCCCTATTTCTTGTCAGAAATTCCACAGGAAACCATGAAACAGAATAAATAACCTTGTATATTGGGTAATAAATATTAAGGTGATTTTTACTATATTTCTATATGGAATCTTTAAAAACCATCATATCTTCCATTCAAGGGATACCCACATGGTCATGTCATATTTTTTGTTGAAAATTTCCCCCAATACATTAATCTTGACAATCCCTACTCATGGAATATAATGACATAGGTTACATCGAATATGTTTGAGGATCCAACATTCAAAAAACAAAAAACATGCATCTAATGAAATGAGGTATTGAAAATTACCTGAACAAAATAACTAAGAGTCAAAAGTAATATAACATCATCTAGTTGTATCTCTATAGACATGACATGACAATTTCTCCCTTGGGCTATCTTTGTGAAGGATCCATATATTCCTAGATTTTAAAATTAGTGTTTCAAAATGAATTATATATATAATAAAAAATTATAATAGTTTGAAATATTATTAAAAAAACGTTTTTAACAGCATCCCACACATGATTCATTTCTTTGGAAATTATTTCTTCACAATTAAACAATAAGGTACACTCACCCATCCATGAATAGAGAGAATGAATCATCGTCACAATAATTGACATTGTCATAAAAATTATCTAGGTACATAACTTCATATTCTATGTTGAATAGTTATCCAAACAAATCATTCATAAGGATTAGACACCAAGAACATCAGTCCTTCATCAATAGAATAACCACACCGTAGATGTTTATATGTCATGTAAAACATGTTTTCTGAATATGATGAATGTGATTCATCTCATTCAAATTAAAAACCATAAAACCATATGAAATCAATGAAAAAAATATTCACAATCCTCAAAATAGGTGATATCTAATTATCATGATAGCTCAAACCATAAACATAAATCCCATGCTTCTATAACTTCTACATCCATTTAGAATGATTCTCATGGCACGCTAGATGATGTTTCATCATAGGACCAAACACATTCCTATGTCACTAATATAGTAACTCCCCAAATAGGAAAAAATGATAACTAAAAATATTTTTGAAACATCACAAAAAGATTCACCTTGGCAAGTCAAATAGAAACATTACCCCAAGTTCACCTCCAAATACACTAGAAGCTAAAAACTAGAAATGATAGAAAATGTGAAGTCATTCGGAAAATATACCAATAATAATATTGAACAATAAAAAAATTATGAAACATCTAAATAGTATGAAATTACAATAAGTGGATACCAGCAATATATCATCATTATGAATGAATGTAGATAATAACTGAATTAAATCTAAATACAAGGAATTGATCTCCTAGTGGGACGATAATGTGTATGTGATATAAAAAACGCATTAGAAAGATTTGTAACTCCAAACTTCACATAATTATAATATATATACCAGTACATAGTTATTCTTATTGAGGTTCAAATCATTATCCTCATACAAACCTATACTTGAAACATGTAATGGATTCTTGGGTACCCACATTACATTTCCACTCAAGAAACTATTGAATATAATTATATAGGAAACCACTAATGTGAGAAATTAGAAATCCTATAAGATGTAGTGTACAAGCGTGTTATAATATTGGAAGAATGTAAACATGGGAAATATAACTACAAAATCAAAACATACAATCACTAATGGAAAAACAACCACAATACACCAAAATGTTGGGAAATAATTTTCCTTCCATGTAGCCACATACCTTTAGTTTAAATTTCTTTATATTGATTATTCAAATAAAAAATATGTATTACACCACATATCATAATATATTATAATGTCCAGATATTGGTTAGAACCATATACCAATCAGTCTTGTCCCAATGTTCGACATCTAAAAATATGCAGTATGCCACACAATTATGGTTTTCATTAAAAATAACACTCTACTACCCACTGATTGTGATTGTTGGCCTCAGGTAATGTTAAGTAACACCATAAATCTCAGATGTAATTGGATAATCACATCACACCTTTAGGAAAATCTCATATTTTTTCCCTATATATTATGGATTATCAATTTCCATTTATTTTATACTCCAATATCCAAAGACATGCCCATGATCTAACACATTCAATCAGAAAATCCATAAATCATAGCCATCATTATGTTATTATGCTCCCATATCTAGTTACATCTTATGAAAATTTAATAACATGATAATCTTGATGCTTGAGGAAGCATTCCATAGAATATGGAGTATAAAAATAAATATGTTTCATAATAAGGAACAACAATTAATATCATGAATATATATCATTTTCTACACAAAAATAATATGATCACATAAAAAACATGGGAATGAAGGGCCACTAACTCACCCACACATAAAAAAATATCAAGCATAGAATCAAGTGATACACATGAACACACATGTAATGATGGTATCAAAAATAGTCTCACAACTCTATGTATTTTATAGAATAACCCTAAATAATAGTGTGTATATATAATCCAATGGAATATTTAGTCATCAATCCATGTCTATAAGTGGTGGTCATAAATCTATTGTAAAATGGTAGGGAATTGTCCTTGACACTTTTTCTAACTATAGCATTCATGGTTACTTTGATTATATATCATTTAAGAGTCATTAGCTAATTAAAAATTTATAATTATTCATAAAATATTTTGAATATTAGAATCATTTATATATATTGGTAAATCATAAAATAAATGAAAACAATGCATTCATATAAAAAGGGGTATAGAATAAAAAACCCCTTCCTCAAACAGAGTCAGATAAAAATCAGGAATGATCCTAGTCATTAACTAAACCAGTCAGGTCAATTAAATTTTCATTAATCGACATGAAATTCTACACATTCCCAATTATTCAATAATAACTATTTATAAAAATAAATATAAATAAATGAATGAAAAAAAATTCAACTAAAGGAGAATGTAATATTTTCTAATATACTTATTGAATAACTTTTCTTTTAAAAAAACATGACCAAACACCGATGGATTTTTATGTAACCGGATTCAGAAATTATTCTAGGTAAATTTCCCACTTCTCAGCAAGAAGAAAAAATAAGATTTAATATAATTAATTTGGAATAGTTAAAAAGAATCCACCATGGGATGCACATTAACAATTAACTATCTAATGATTCTTGACAACTCAATAAATTATCCTTATTTAGTAATAAGTAAAATAACTATCTCATATTAATTATTTTGATGGTTGATTCAACCAAAATTTAATTAAAAAAATAGTATGTATATCCATGTGATATAAATTTGATGAACACCCATCATTGTCACATGTTCATCATCATGGGATATCCTCTTACTAAGCTAAAACATAGCCACGACACTATTATGAAATTACATCATGTTCTGATTGAATCGTTATTTGTTTCTAAAATAATGATGACTCCATGAAACAATTACTGGTAATATTGAATAAGTAGGAGATAACTATAAAATAATTTAGACATTTTATTGTAAAAATGAAATAACATGCCAAGGGTAATCATCCCTCATGAAATACATAATGATCCTCCACCACAATTGGACGATTGATTTTATAATTGATGAAGAATTATGGATCTCACGGAGATCCAATAATGGAATATTTCAAAATCATCCCTCGTTTAAGGTGATGCATAGATAGAGGAGTAGGGGAGTGGACATATGAATGGATATCTAATAATTGTGACAAACGTGATAATCATAATGGTTTCTTGGTGGCCAAAAGACAATAAGGACCCCCTTTTAGAGTCTACCAAGCATGCCCCAATGACTCTATGATTTGTGTATATAAGTTATATTATGGCCACCAACAAACCAAGTGTAGGTTCACAATATATATGGTCTATCCTATCGAGTATAATAGCTACAACTATCCCAACATGATAGTATGTGGATTCAATAACAGCATAGGATACTGTTTTCCTAATCCACTAAATCATTTAACATAATGTCACCCTTGGAGTTTCCCTTCATTTCTAAATACACCTCTTCAAGATTCTCAAATATTTTTTATGTCATTTCAAACCCCTGATCACTAATGGAAACAAACAGTAGATGAAAATTACATGTTTACTCTATAATTCACTACTAATAATGAAGTGGGTCGTTAAACATATATTAGCTGATAAAATGACACATGTCATGTCACACCACATATCTATTAGAAATAATTAGCATGTTGAATGATTATTAATATTTTTTTATAGAAATAATGGAGTAAAAACATGTGGATTGGGACAAATAATTTGTAGTTTATAAAATTCCACATTATTCTTTTCCATATTAGACATATTTTCTAATGAAGATCTCCACTATATCCAATAAAAATTTGTTGAACCTTTTTACCTATGAGTTGCAATCTCCTCCCCCATTAGATATTTTTAGCCAACCATATTCTGTTATACAACCATTTATCAATTTATCAATAAAACATGAATGAAAACATTCATGTAATCACTACCATTACATGACCCCATAATACTCTGATTTTATTATATTTAGAAACCATTTTCAATCTTATGTACATGAAATGAAATAAATATATTCAAATATGTGGTGATCTATTTGATACTCAACCAACTAACAATTAAATCCCATTCAATGTAAGAATATACTGTTAGAATGTGATAAGAATATTTTTTTTTTGTTCATGGTGGAAAATAAATAAATAAATATTATTATTCACAAATGTTTTATTTATTAATAAGTAAATTAATCAATAATATATATTAAATCAATTAATATTCTACACCACATAAAAAATATTGATTAATAATTTAAGGAATATCTTAACAAAGGAATTCATTATTAACATGATTTCATTATCAATTTGTTAATTGGAACCTATATTTTAAATAATTATATAATAAATCAATAATGACTGAAGAAAAAGATAAAATGGAGGTTTAAAAAAATATACACCTGTAAAAATAAAACTATAAAATCTAATTATTTATTTTAATATATTTTTAATCATTATTGTTTTATGTAATAAAAATTACCAAATAATTGATGTTCATTACGAAGAGAATTTCAAATATAAAATTATATTATATATTAATATTCCTTGAGGGAGAATAAATAATATAATAAAATGTTAATGACTTTGTATTTATATATATAATATTATTATTATTTTAGGAACTTTGATATATTATTTTTTCTTTTATGGGAAATAAAAATTTTAAAACCATAAATAATATTATTACATCGACTTCTTCAATGTTTTCATGAAATATATTTTAAATTAATTTTCCAAAATTTTTTATCTAACAGATATGGTATTTATAATTTTCTTATCAGTATTTATGTCTTCATTCTAATGAATAAATATTGTCAAAAATTTCCAACTTTTATAATTATCCACAAAAAAAGATAAATTAGTGTTCCAATCATGACTGAATGTGTTTAAAATCAAACAAATATAAATTAGGGGTATAAATAGATATTTTTTTCTTTATCAAGACCATATTTCCCATATTTTCATCATATTGTTATTGATGAATCATTTTTACACTCTTCCTCACCATGTTAATTTCGACATTCCCCATTTTTCCAAGAAATAAGATGAATTTATAAAATGTGGAGAAGTGTTCATTATTGATTGGAGAGGGGGAAATAAATATATATTGTGTTCTAGTGATAGATGAAAAAAGGGATGGCTGTGAACTTTCTTCTTTTTTAGGGATTTTTTTACAGGATGAATTATTCCTACCATATCCTCAAATTAGAAATAATCATAACTACCTCTTTGTTCATAACCCATTATATATTGCACTATTTTGATATCTATTACTAATAAATATACCAAAATAAAGTCTTTCTATGATTTTTTATAATAAAAAATGGCCCAAATGATACTAACATTAAATAACAACACCAATACAACAATAGAAATAATATTTTTTTATCAATGAATTGTATAATTAAATGATTTTTCCGATAATGACAAGAAAATATATGTCAAATTAATATCACATGATTACATAATTATTACCTAAAGTAGATGATATAATTCAATCAAGACATGAATAAAATTTCATAAATTTTAGTCATGCACCATTTTTAGTGATATATTTATTTTATATCCTGGAATAAATATTTATTTATTAAAAAATACTACATATTACAAAAAAATAATTTCATTGATACCCCAGACTTTTATCTCATTACTTAGTTGAGTCAAATTTAATAAAAAATTATTTTCTATTTTTCTTCCCCAACATTATTCTAATTCATCCTAAAAAAGATAATAACTCAAGATGATCATAAAGAGGATCACACAACATCCTAATGTATAAATAAAACCCAATGAATCATATATATATGTTGCCTATATTTTTTATGTCTATAAGAGAAATCGAAACACACAAACATGGGAATTAAATATTACCTTTCATAGAAGAAAACATATGATTCTCTTTTAAATATTAGCTATATTAAAAGGGTTTTGGACATTAATGTTTTTAAAAAAATCAATACCATTGGATATATTTTATTTTTTCTAGAGAGAAAACATCACCCACATATGCATTACTCATATAATCATTGAAGAACATAATGTAGAAATTAATAATCATGAACAATTGAAATATAATTATAAATTTTTTGACACTATTAATTCCTATTATGTGACTGTAAAAAATCATATTTTTAATGATGATCTAGAAGACTTTTCCATTTGTAAAAACGTGATATATTAAATTTATTAACAATGATATATATAATAATTTGAAACAAACTTCCCAATAGTATGTATGAACTACATTTTTTACAATGCCCTATTTTAATCATTTCTGACCAATAAAATATATTCATTATGGATTCCAACTCTATGAACAAGGGAATCCTTTAGTTACTACATATAATGAGATTAATCAATATATCTTCATTATTATCAAATAATATGAACACAGCCTCTCGAAAAAATATTCTTTTCCTATTGTTGGAAACATTTTTGAAAATTTTAACGGGTTATTACATAAAATAAAATAATGTTCCTCATCCAAACCATCCACTTCCACTTATCATTTGAAATATATTCAATGAAAAACTAATGGGTACGGTATTTAAAATCCAGATAACCTTGAATTATCTACTCCAATTCCAAGGAAAACACAATAAACATCAAGCTACTCAAACCAATTATATTATAAAAACATCATCAAATTGATAAATGCAATCACTATACATTCAGAAAAATAACTGACTCTGATGTTTGTACTCACATTGTGACAAAAATCTAATTATGAGGCATCTTAATATGATCACCATCAATAAAAACTTACTAAATAAAATAGGAAAACCCATATACACATTGATATGTGGATGATTATTTTCCAAACATTTGGTTGAACAATTAGTACAATAACATATAAATAACTAGACACATATAAATGTTCTATTTATACCACAACTATCAGCCAATCTCTTATAAATGAATAAATAAGGGACAGATCCACTAACTGACTATATAATTTCAAAAGATGGTTAAAACTATTATAATGTCTCTATTCAACTATAATGACACTATAATTTATTATAACATTATACATTAAAATACATCCCTTTACTTATAATGAATTGTAGTATATATATATTCTTAATGAGGGATAACTGTGTGACACCCTCCTAATGTATTTACTATTCTCTTTCACAATTAAAATATGGTAATTCTCCTTAAAAAATTAGTAAAATGGAATATTTTGATAATCCAATGATCATTTAACTAATACAATATGAGGGTTATTTCACGTCGATATAGTTAGAGATTTCCACTCACTGCTTTTTATACATAAATTTGACTATTGGATTTATATTCACCATAGAATTGTTGAAAGATAAATGAAAACCATTCTAATGATTAAATATATTGGAATCATCATAATCATAATGGAATCCTATACAATATCAATTTATTCATCAACAACAATCACAATTCAGCAAATTGTGTGACTAAAAATTGTTTTCCCTCAGGGAAAATTTCTATAATGATATGAACTCAGTTAGGATATCCACTGGATTTTCTAACCCCAAAAAATTATGTAATGTTAGTATTTCATGTATAAATTAATAATAATATGTTCACCTGATCTGATCATAACATGTACCATCAATTGAAATGGTTGAAATATTAAGGTATCTAATCATTACCCCTATAAATAAGAAGTTTGGACATTTACTTCTCTATTATTTTCATGAATTATATTATGTTTTTGATTCAATGATTTGATAAATTCATCATAAATCTATAACCAATAATTTCCAATCTATTTCCCATGTGAAACAATATTTCTAAATGTCACTATTCCTACATTATAAATTTCATAGGTCCAAATAAAACATTTAAATATAAGGTCCTCATATAAAAGACAATGGATTTCAACTAGGAATAATATTTTCTACATATGGAACAATGTGTAATTTCTGTTAGGAAAAACATACATTAAAATTCTCACTCATGGTTCCCAACATAGGTGGGAATGTATTAGTGATTAACCCTAACAATGATTTTAAAACATCTGTCATCACTTGAATAAGTGAGTAAAAAATACCACTAATGAATCATTTCATGGATGTATATCATGATGAATATCACAAAAAAATTAATTTGGACATATTCATTATTTCATATAAAGGGTATATAATCTCCAAAAATTGAATCGTTAACTTTTTTTGGGATGGGATCCCATAGAAAATTGGGACTCACATATTAATTACAATAGATTATTTCAATATTTATTTCAGTAAAAAAAGTATACAATAAAATAATGTTGTTTCATAAAGGTTTCTCATGAAATAAACTTTAGGTAAACCTCTTTGTAAAACAATAGAAATTTCTATGTAAATGTAAGTTTATATTTCATAAATTACCCCCGAACACATGATTTATATCGTGGATTAAACAATATTGATTTTCATGGATTATTTAGGGGAATAGTTTTTTAGAATTTAAAAATACATTACATTACATTAGGAACAAAGGCATAAATTATCCATTTAATATTAAAATAGGATACTTATGTTCATAGTACAATATAATTAACTACACACTTTCATTAATCAAAATAAAATTCATTTATTCAGATATAGATTTTATATAATTTTATACCCATTTTTAATCCAAGTAAAAAAACTTATAATGTGGAGTGAGAATAAAAAACTCATTTAGGGATATAAAAATAATAGAATGTTATTAGTCATCTGAAAACCCTGAAAATCAATAAAAATTATTACCATTTTGAATATATGATATTATATGAAAATTTAAATCATAAAAACAATATAAAAATCATTTGTCGAATTAATCCATTGAATCCCATTATAATTCACATATTATAAGAAATTTATCATTGGAATATGATAATTCATGTAATAATTTAATTGAATGAATCAATTCAATATTATATTTTTTTATTTTATCATTTCCGAATTATAATAAATGAATTCAAAAAAATAAATTTTTATAGAAAAAAATTAATTGTTTGGTTTTATAAAAATAATAACCCACATTCACACATGTTGAAAACATTTTAGAAATAATTGGGTCCTAGTTAATCATATATGAATAACCTACCTATTTATCTCCATAATGTTTTTCCATTGAAGACGAGTTATTAATCAATGTATGTGGGAGAAATATTGGTCCCAACCTTTTTCATTAGCTACATCATGGTAAATAATTATTATATATAGAGATAATGTATCTTTTTAAAAATAAAAAATATAGAAAAATCTATTATTTTAAAATAAACACGTGAATATTTTGAACCATATTAAAAATAACAATCCCCCTTCAGATAAAAAATTGGAGAAATATATGTTTTATTATAAATCACATTAATAAAAAATCCCTAAAAAATTATATATTGAATTTATTTTATAAAAAAATTTAAAAAAATTAATGGGGTCATAATAAAACATCCAGGTCTGTATGATAAGAGAATATTTTTATGTCAAATAAGATAAATTTCCTCTTCATTTTTAAAATACTCAAAATAGACCCATATAAAATATTAAAAACCGCATCTTAATCATAATTAAAGTAATTAAAAATAATTCGAAAAATATATTTAACTACATATGATATACAAATATTTCATTTATTCAATTATTGTAATGAGCTTGGACATAGAGGAATTCTTTTTGAAAACAATACATTAAAATAATGTTTTAATGAATTATCCCATATGATTTTTGTTAAATTATACACCAAAATATTATTGAAGGAGAGGTAGTTAAATGTATTTATATATAAATTAATTTAAAAGTATTAATAAAAAAACTCATCCATATTTCAATTTATAAAATAGACAAAAAAAATTGGTTTAAACGGGAATAATCCTTAAGGAACATTAATTTAGATGATAAAGCATTCACCTCATCTAATAACATCCTAGAAAAGTCCTTTATATTACCCAATAATAAATATTTATAATTTTTTATTCTATTAATAAACTTTTAAATTTTATTTTGAAAAATTTTATTTCTATTATATTTTTACTGCCAGTTTTTAGATTCTTACCACCTATATTTTGATTACATTATATGTTTTGAGTTCATTTTGTTATAAATTCAAAAATATCTTTGATGCATTGTCTTTGGAAAAAGGATTCACTATTAAGTCCCACTAGAATAAAAATAATTTCATAATTTTCATTTTTATACAATATTTGTTATTTAAAATGAAGCTTCTATAGACGTACCAAAATATTAATCACATCATTTCATATAGATGGTATCTTGCATTTGGGAAAGGATTATTTTTTAATTTTATAGTATGATGAATAAAAAATTATTTAGATAAAATTTTACTAATATAGATTCATAAATATTTTTTTATTTTCATTTGTATATATTATTCTATCTATTACCCTATATGTGTGGAGGTAATGAAAAATGAATAATATTTTCTTGTGAAGGTTAGAGAACAAATGTATGATTGTATAATGTTATCATTTTCATTACCTCATCACATTTCAAAGATGGAATTTTATATCAATGTTAATAAATGAAATCATTGATACATATCAACATTGATTTCATAGTAATGGAAAGTATAATTTCACACAATAAAATATTTTATTAAGGTCCCATTATAATAGAGTAAATTTATATAGGAATAGATATACACAATAATAGAAGTAGTTTTTCATCATGATACCAATTGATCTATAGAGAGATTATGTAAATCCACGACCCAACTATCACTTAATTACATTCAATTCAATCACAATATGGTCAAAACATCTTATAACCTTCCCTATGTAACCTATGGATGTATAAAAACATGGGTGGATATATTATAAAAATATGACGATAGTAAATTCCCAATTAAATAGAATAATATTGATGTTTAAATGAATATACCTTAATTATCTTAGAAATTTTGGGGAACTATCAATGTAACATGAAGAATTATTATCAATAAAATAAAGTGATGAGGGTATATTAATTATTAATATATTTTTATTAATGACATTAGTTGGGTTTAATAGATTATATATGTTGGTTTATATGAAAATTGAATGAAAAATCTTTCATAATGGTTCATTTAGAGCATACGAAAATTAAAATAATTTATTCCATTAGTGTAGCGCCAGGTATGGAGTGTTAGGAACACATTTCACATAATATAGTGCTGATTGATTCCATTATCAACTAATTATTTTCAGGTAGTATACTCATAGGTGACGTTTTTCATATTTCCATGCACATTCTAGAATATATACAAAGGTGTATTTTCTCATAAACATCACACACTTTCACTTTACCAAAATATAGGATTCTTTTTCCACAATATAGAATATAGATTTTCACACTATTTTTTGACTCATTAATTTAAGAAACAAATGTGATGGAGAAATTTTTTTAAAAAATCCATAAAATTTCGTTTGTAACGTTGAAAATTGCATATGATTATATTTAACCATCACACAAAAGGAAATAGAATATGAATAAAATATGTCCCCAAAGTAGGTGAATTGGGATGGAAAACCAACACGTCGAATGAATTGTAATTTTATCAAAACAACTCAAAATATTTTTCTTCAATTAGATCATGAAATACTATAAAAACTAATGATCATGACATAACATCAAAAAAGGTAAATTTATACACAGAATAATGAAAAATATGTGAAAAATACAAAAACGATAAAACATTAAAAATCATTGTATCGAAACACATACATATTGTAATGAATTTAAAATATGTATATTAACCATTATTAAAACAAAAATATCACCCATAATAAAATAATACAACAAAAAAATAAAATAAATTTTAATTATACTATTCATTTTTTGACAATGTCTATTTGAATTTTCCTTCGATTACATTTTTCCCCACATCTGTTGTTTATAAGTAGAACATTCTTTCTAGTTTCATAAAAAAATTATATAATTTTATAAAAATATTATAATTAAATTAGAATTATTGGTCCTATAATATATAACCGATATAAATATATAATTTTATTATCTAATTCTGTAAGTGTTTTAGTTAGTTTGGGCAAAATTTGAAGTAGTGTAACATTATTTTTATAATATTACAGATTGGCGATGATATTTATATAATTGGTTAAATATGATATATAACCATTCTAAAACCATTAAATTATAACAATTTTTTATTATATTTTTATTAAATTATGATTTAATTTCACATAATAGTCCATGAATATGTTTTATAGCATTTTTCAAATTAGTTTCTAAATCATCCCAAACATGATCATTCTATATTTAATAGATGATTATGACAATGATAGTGGTTTTATTTTGAAATAATATTATTTTTAAAATTTAATATGGAAAATATATAGATACTTTATTGGTTTTGATTCATATTTGAAGATATTTTAACAAATAATTAATAAATCATGTAAAAAATTAGATATGTGATTTCATGGAAGTGGTAGTCTACACAACCCACGATTAACATTGTAATATATATAATATTGAGATGGAATAAATGTATATGGTAATTTATCATTTTAGAATCAAATTATTATTATATATGTTCTTAGTTATTAATTTATCCATTTATTAAAAACAACCATGATAGGGGGAACGATAAAATGTAAGAAATTGATTCATAGAGGTGGTAGTCAGCGCATGTTCTCTATCTATATTTTTTTATATTATGAAAGGGAAATAATTATTTCCATATAATTAATATATAGTTATATTAATATTCTATTGATTCTGATTAAATTATAGTAAAATTAATTATAAGGATAGGATAAAAAATATTAAGAGTGAAACATTAGGAGGAATTTGATACTCATGTTATAGAGTTGAATTATAAAAAATAATTCTCCATTACAATTTAGGACTTTTCATAAATAAGTATAAGAAAATATTTTATAAGTGGGATAATGTTATAATAGAGAAAATTTTGATGATTATGAAGGATAAATTCATTGTGAACATGAGTGTTGAAGTGGTGGGTATTTTACTATTTTATATGGGAAGATAATGGTTGCTTTAGGAGTAACCCTAAAATTTCAACTAAAGAAAATATACTACTCAATGTTCAATATGAAAAAAATGGGCAAATATTGAGGGGAAAATAATTATGGGTCAAATATTACATCAACTCCATGTTTTTTATACAGCCATGAGTTTTCTATGTACATTTCCTTTATATTTTTTACTTTTTAAACATTTTACATTTACATTTATAATTAATCATTTACATTATAAATTATTTTTATAAAAAAAATAATATTAATCATTATTCATATAATAACAATTTTAATTTATAATTTAAAATAAATTCACCAAATAAAAATTATAAAGGCTTGGAAAGAAAATTTTAAAATAAACACATTTAATCATGTGAAAATAGTTTTAAAAAAAATTATATTAAGATATAATATGATATGAATAGTGAAATTTTATTATAAAATTAATTTCATGACATAATTAAATTTTTATTAAAATTAAAATTCATTTCTATTTAATGAAAACCGAAATCTAAATGTAACCTTTAAAATACATGAATCGTTATAATTTCTATAAAGATGTTTTCATTAAATTATCAGTTATTATTTTTTCAAAAATAATATCCATTGGATTTCAAATTTAAATTAATATTTAAATATTCATAATGTTATTCCTTAAATTAATATATTACTAGTTAGTTTTTTTAAAATCATCTAGGCCATTCTTAGGTAATTTTAATGTCATATAAATTACATGTTTCCTAAAAACATATATTTTAATAAAAGCATAATATTTATAAAAGCTTTAAAAAATCACACTATGTTAATGTTCATATTTTGAATTCAAAAATAAATTTAATTTTCCCCATATTGATTTGAAAAAATTTATCATCTAAAAAAATCATGAATACAGGCACATTAGAGAGCATGTTCTGTAATAATTGCAAAATATATCATTTATAGATTATAATATCATATTGGATATTACCTTCCCACATAGTTTAAATAATTTTAACCTTGAAATTCGGTTATATATTTGGTATTTAAAAAATATTTATATTCCATCATCACATTTACTTTTTGATCCTATATTTTCGCTTCAGTATTTTGAATTTTCCAATTGAATTTCATTAATTTAGTTGTATGATTTTACAAAACATTCTCTCATGTTTTTATAATTTGGACCGACACTTCATTACATTGAAAGTTTGGTTCAAACACTATTCCCATATATTTGAGCACTTTTTTTTTGATCTGCCATGATTTTATTTAGTAATAAATCATCTAATATGTCATGATCACTAAAATGGTTGTGATGCATATCGATTATATATGATTAAACTACAATTATTTTTATATTTCATAGGGTCCAATATTTCTATGGTCTAACTTCCCCCTTTCACCTTCTCATAAAACTCCCTATAATAGGGATCATTCTAAAATACATGATAGCGTACATGAATTTCCAATTCATTACATGAAATATCAATTTATAGATATATAGTTATATGATACTGTTACATTCTTTAATATTATCTTTAATAGTTAATACAATCATAGTCATCTCCTCCACATTCCATGGTATAAATATATTCTAATCTACAAATTTATCCCAAATGTTTTCAAATAAAACCACTTGAAATACAATACATCCTATTGTCCTGTTTGGATTCCAGATGGGTGATTATTATTGAATAAAAATTTCACTAATGGTAGATATTGGTCAAATGAATCCTTGAAAACATATAATGAAGATCTCAATATGTATATTAATGTTGAGATAAATCATTAAGAAATCCCATTAGTTTGGGGATGATGTATGCTTCCTAAATATATCTCATAGTCTAGAGACATTTAAAAACTTATTGAATTTTATTGAAATCAAAGGGTCATGATATGATACAACATATAGATGTTGCCAAATAATATATACAATTTCACCAGTATAGAATTAGGAAATACTCTCAACCGGTATATATTATCTTCTAAAAATTAAATATTATGAAATAATAAGATGTTCAAAGATGAACCATATAATATATATTCCATGGAATCTTTTGTATTCTAGTTTCATGTCTATTATAATATTTTTATATTTTATATAGGTATATTAATTGGTTTTGGGACTCTTATAGGAAGTTTTCTTTCATCCATTACATGACGGTATACCATGCATCTATACAAAAAGTTTACTATTTAATAGAACATGAGATCCCAGGAAAAAATGTTTTCTTAAATACCTACATATCTTTTTTATACTAGGGTGTATAAAGAATTATGATTTATGTGCTTCCTCTAGTATTTTACTTATTCATATATGTTGTTGATGGAACATATAATCTATTCCCAAACAATAAACAACAATATGTAAAAATATGGTATATCAATTTCCCCTTATTTATTACATTATTCTTCCCTTTTAAATTCCCTTTATCCTGAAATTACTTCTCAATACATGGTACTATGGATTTTTTAAAAAAATCATTAAAATTATATAATGGGTACCATATCTAAAAAATCAATATATATATCATTATAATGTCTCTATATATTTAATACTTCTTAATCATCATCATGTTCATAACTCAATAATTCCTCATACTAAATGAATAATGAACAATTTTCCATCCAAGTGTCATAGTACATCTAGAAATCATAACCTTTATGTAGTTCTAACCATATTATTTTCCTTAGGATTGTCTACATATATGAGAATATATTATTCATACACTTGTGGTCTATATATATATATCATCTCTCTCCATAGAGTTAGTTTTTCCAGGTTTTAAAAGAAATGATTATGTATATATGATATAGGTCATGAGTTACATAGTTCATTTTTTAAGATATTCAATTTGCATTAATTATAGGTAGCCCCACATTCATTGAACATAATGACACAATAAATCATTTTTTTCAATTCATCATTATATATTTCATATATTTCATCAGTTGATGGTATAGTTATTTCTAGAACAAAAACCAATATTCACTCCATCTCTTCAAAACATTCCTCACATACACATGACCATATGAATTTAACCACTTTATATGTCAACATGGTTAATGTTATGGCCAATTGGGGGAAATATTTTATGAACCAAATATATGAAGAAGAAAAACCCAAGAAACATTGGATAATAGTAATCATGTTTAGTGTATGTCATGTAATTATTAACATTGTATTTGAAGTTCAAAAAATATTCCATACATAGGGAAAATATGGTCGTGAAACAAATTATAGTTTATCAACAGTTCACACTTAATTTAATTCCCATATAATTATTTTCATGTAAGGCCCTATGATGATTTCTGAATATTACTCATTTTATCATCATAGATTTTATATTATATCAAGATGTCGTAAATGAATATCTCCATAATGTTATCATGATAATCCTTGAATACTCTACTCATGAATTAAATAATGATAATCGCTGAAGTAGTCGATCAAAAGGGAATTACTATATTCAAATATTTTCTATACCCTATAAGTAATTTTCACTTCATCATGTAATCTTTCTTCACCCTTATATGATAAATTATAGAGGGAAGATCAATATTTTAAATGTATTAGTATCCTTGATATTGTACATATATATGTCATCAATGCATGGTATGAAATTCATATTCATTATGAGAATGATATTTATCTCCATATAATAAATGCACAACATCATAGGGGAATCCTTTTTAATAAGGAAACATGGGCTCATAGTAGTGAAACACTATTTTTGTAGAAACCCCCTATCACACATTTTCATTAAAAATTTCTTCAACTACCCATAATCCATCATTGACATTATATCTGGTTTTTAGATATATGTTTTTCATTAATAATGAGTTCAATATAGAAATCAACATCATGTTCGTGTTGATGACCATTTGATTCATAATGGAAAAATATATAATTTTTGTATAGTGGGTATATACTCTACCATTAGGTTGTCCATCCCATTAGTAGATATATTTTTCTCTCACACGTATCCAATAATTTCATTAAGTCAGGATACTAATTTTGGATTTATAAAATATTTTAGAGTGTAAGTATTTCCCTTGAAAACGTTGGATTTCATAACCGATCACACATAGTAATATAATTGATATGCCAAGAGGAACACACCAACATTAATTATGGATATTTATTCCGTTTGAATTCTAACCATTATTTTTTATCCATAAATTTTCTAATACACATAATTATCTCATGATATTTAATTATAAAATAGTATTCTATTGTAAGTTATAAATTATTTCCTAGTAATCATGACATTCATTCATATAAAATGTTCAAATTTACTAGATTACCGAAAAATGATGTCTTTGAGGTCCCTAATTGTAACACCCCAAGATTTTATGAAAAATATTATTTTAATTTCATTAATGTCTTGTGTTGTGTTCTACACCAAGATTACCTTGCGCTATATGCAACACCGTATTAGCTTGCAGTATACGCAACACTATTCTTGGACCGTGTTACACACAATTTTGATAATAGTTATTCTATGCAACATTGAGTATATATATATATATATATTCAATGTATAAATGAAATATGGTTGGATTTTGTTATACGAAACAACGAAGGATTCTTTCACAACACACAACCCTGACTTGGCTTGCATTACACGCAATCGCGACCTTCCTCGATAGCGTGTGTTGTACGCAATACGAGGTTTTAATAAACAATGATATATTATTATAATATTGTCATGAACTAGCCATTATTAATAGTATTAACTAAATTTTGAATTTTATAACATTATTATTCATCTTACACATTTTCTAGAACATGGTATAAGAACAAAATAAATTTTTCGTGTAAAATTAGTATTTTTCAAAAAAAGCAGTTTTGCCACCTTTTGATGGCGCACCCACTTTAAATATAGTTTTTGACATGTTTATAAGTTCAATTTGACAAAATAAAATTCTTCTTTGGAATCAAGAAATAAAAATTTACTTTGGATAAATTTTTCATATTATTCTGGTAACTTTCACATTTTAATGAATAGTAAAAACATGGTATATTTTAATTAAAAACAACTTTTTTCATCATAATATCTTATGTGGTTAAATTATAATATTTAATGGTTTTAAAGTATAAATAGAATATATTTTTACCATCTAATACAATGTATGTCATTAGCATTGATTTTACCTTGAGTTCGTAGGTTAAATCAATTCAATCTTTTGCAATGTTTTAAACAAAAACCCGTTTTTATTCGACAACAGGATTAATTTTAATTTAATTTCTGCAACTTCTGTGTATTGAATTTTAAAAAATGGATTCCATATTTGTAATCAGTGGGTAAAAATTATGTTAATAGGCTACTTTTTATTTTTGGGAATTATGAATAGTAACTACGGTAAATTTTATTTACCATAGTTAAAGGTAAATCGGGTAATTAAGGGTAAATATAATATTATAAAATTATCCTAACACATTCCAAAATACTATTTTATGGCTAAAAGTAAACCCATATCAACTAAGGGTCGGATTAGATTCATTTTATTGACTTTTGACCATGAAAATAATTTAATTATTATTAAAACCAAAGAAAGTGACAACATGTCACTCTCTTAAATCTTATAAGTATAATAATTTTAAATTAGTGATAAACATCATAAAAATTCGAACATGAATAGTCCCCAGAAATCTAACAAAATTATATACATCATGAGAATTTATCTAGAATTTTTTGGGATTAAATAATTATCATTAATTGTGACACAATAGTGATGCAAAAATTATTTATCTAGTGAAAAATCAAGAATATAGTTTTTATTAATCTAATAGTGACCATAAAAGGGACAAAACCCTGACCAAAACTTATTTTTCATGTAAATGTAAACTATAATCATCCAATGGTAGAATATTTGACTATTTGGAGTCTTATACAAGCAATTATGACCCTTATATTATTTTATTTTAAATGATGCCAAAGTTGTCACCTTCATAATTTTATAAATATAACAATTTAAATATTGTGATTTTAAGATGATAAATTAGAGTAAAAGTATTATTGTAAAATTTAATATATTTATCTTCATCATAGGATTTTATTTTAAATTTTTATGCAACATATAATTATATTAAATAATTATACAAAAATGAGGTAGTAATTATTTTATTAAGAGATAAACCAAATAAATGGTTTTAAAAATAATAAAATAAATATTATATGAACTATTTAATGTGATCCACTACTTTTATAGAAACATATGACCTTTTATTAATATATTAAAGCTTATATTTCGAACATATCTTCTGTATATATTTTATTTAAATTCAAATAAATGAATGGTCTCAAAATTGACACTATTGTTATTTTATACAAATAACATAAAATAAAATTGTTTAAAAATCACAAAAATATTTAAAAATTATAAATTTAAATTTATATGGTCTATAATGTTATAAATTAAACAATTGTGGAACATTCACAACAAATAAGTAATTATTTGTTATAATCTAAAATTTAGAATTTTATTACCACAAATAAACTTAAATAGATTAAATAAGGATAAATCAAAATGATAAGGTTTAAAATAAGATCCAAACATGTATAAATTTGATTGGTTGATGAGATTACAACCCTTTCTCATCTAATATTAGAATATGAGTCATTTTTGGAGGTTTTTAAGTGGGGTTAGATTTATTATAAATTAATATTTTTAAGAATTCCAAAGGTGCCACTCTCCTCCCTTATAAAAGGGCACCTCCTCCCTCTCTTCCTCACACAACATTGAGCCTTCAAGCTAGGCCCACCCATGCCAAATTCTCTTCTCCAATTCCCTAGAAACATCCTATAGGTTCTGGTCTTCCTCAAAGACCAATTTTAGTGCCCTAAGAGGAGGTCTCAAAAAGGCGCTTCAAAGAAGAGGTAATTTCCGTTACCGATTCTTTCACCTTTATTTATTCTTCCACTTCTTCTTCTTAGGTTGTTTCATTATGAAGTAATAACATCAGTATCACTAATATACTGATATGTTATTATAAGTATGAAATAATCCTATTTCACCATCAATCCATCCTACAGAAAACGAAATCACCGCGCGTGCGTACGTACGGAATACCGTCTCCACGCCGTGGTGAAATCTATTTTCCACCACCACCTTACTTGGATGGGTATAATGGTGTAAATAATAACTATATATTATTATTTTAAAGTGATATTGATTCTGAAATAGTATACATACACTCCAATACAGTCCCACGATCATGAGAACGATATCATCACTCGTGCGTACGTACGGAATACCATCTCCACGATGCGATGCGATTCATTCTCCACTTTAACCATTAATGAATGATTATAAAGTATATATAATAAGTAATCATGAAATATATTACATAATAATTATACTGGATTTATGTGTATATATATGTATGTCATCTACTTAATTCCGTTCAACTCAATAAGGAAACGAAAACATCGTTCATGCGTACGTACGGCCTACCGTCTCCATGAATGGTGTATTTATTTCCATTTGATGATTTATTATATATATGTATATTCTGAATATATATATATATATAAATCATGTTTTATATTCTGGAATTAAGTAATCATGATCTAAGTAATCATATGAATAATTACAAGTCAAAACACGGACGACAAATGAAACAATTTTACCCAAAACTCTCTTTAACATGGAAATTACAAAAGAACGGGTAATATAAAGTCATAAGTGAACCATATATGATATCATAACAATGAATATGATTCTGGAATAAGTCAATAACATTATTTAAATCATTATACATGAGTTTCGGTCACTTAAAAAGCAAGTCGGACTTAAGGTAAGGGAAATATCACAATCTCATTTTTATCCGAGATTGTTTATACTTTGGTATTTACTGGGGTGTATTTTATCATCCACATCAATGTTTCCTCAATATGTAATATTATTTCCATCCACCTACAATTATTTAAATCCAATTTTACCCTTCGGTGAGTTTTTAGTAAAAGATATGAAAGAAATCTTTTTTCGTTTTTCGTACGAGGTACTTTTTGACTTTTCCGACAAAAGTACGAAGAATGTTTTTTTAACTTATACGGCATGAATGGATTTTTAAAACATTATTTCCAAGAAGCTTCCTTTAAAAGTATTCAAGTTTATTTTTAATCAACTTCTTTTATAATTTTACGACATGTTAAGAAAGGAAAAGTTTTTTTGAAGTAGAAAGGATATTTTCCTCAAGAATGATGTTCAAGTGTTTTATCAAAATTATTTTCCATCTAAGATAATAAAGGGTTCTGTTTTTATCCCTATTATTACATTGAGTTGATTATGTTGTGAAGTAATCATTTTTATGAATTCCTTTATCGTATATGAATTGTTTTATGATGTCATGATGTTTAAGATTCCCATTTTTATTACATGGGTTATGCAATAATGTATGGTTTATGATTTTGTGGTGCACATAAGAATGGTATCATTAGGAGATGGGTGGGACCTATATCTGCCTCCAATGCATTGGGTAAAGATTTTATATCTCATGAGATAGACATGGCTGGAAGGGTAGGTTATACCGGTTCAGTGAAACAGGACTGAAACGAGGGTGACTCGTTTCAGAAAGGGACTTTGTCCACTAAGATAGTCTTGGAAATGTGTCTTGAATAACAAGAAATGATTCTCTATGATTATGTGTGTATGCCACAAAGTTTCATGTTTTATGTTATGATTATTGGGATTACATTTCACTACCATGATTTGTCCCATGTTATGAAATTATTATCTCTTTTGCAGGGTAAGATTTCCAAAAGTTATGTGCTTATGTATACAATGTGATTGATCTTTCTTTTGTTTACCCTTAGTGAGCATTTGAGATCACACTTTTATGTTTTCTTTTCCCCAGGATATAAAGAATGGTTTTAGGTATAATAAAAGGAAGATCTTTATGGGTGATGTTGAAGATCTTTCACCAGGATTAGAGGATTATATTCCGAGTTTCCAAAGACACTAAACTATTACGGTCCTTGTGTGTGTGTTTTTGTTATATACTAGGTATTCCGCAAATGTAATGTAATGTCAATTTACGCCAGGCATCGGGTCTCTACAGTTGGTATCAGAGGAATGGTTTAGTCAACCTTTGGAAACTAGGATGCGAAAACGTTAGTGAGATCCCTAGAGACATTTCTAAGGTATGTCTAGGGATGTCTCTAAGGATAAGTATATGTATAGGATATAGTCCTAGAACTATGGTAACGATATTAGATTAAACCAAAGATGTTAGATAGTGAAGTTACTCCCCCTTTATTATGATTTTTTCCTCTCACACTATTCTTTTTGGGTTTTAGAAAATGGCTGGAAACAAGATGATTCACGATAATGGAGGATATGATGGACAATGGAATGATATTCTTCATGAGCAACCAAATGAAATGGGATTTGGAAGTCCAAACATCATTATTATGCCGAATCAGCAATCACATAATATGATAAATAAAGTAAAATTTGGTAAGTTTCCTAACTCGGCTAATAAGAGAAAGATGGAGTTTCATGATGATCATAGAGGAAATAAAGTTCAATTTCCCCTATGTAAATCATGTGGGAAGAGGCATCAAGGAGAATGTTTCAAAGGAACTGGAAGATGCTTTGGGTGTGGAAAAGAAGGACACAAAGCCAGTAAGTGCAAAGGAAAAGGTTCAGTTAACACCAGGGATGAGGATAATGGTATTGCTATGACATCATCAATGGTTAAATGTTTTAAATGTTGAATGTACGGGCATTATGCAAACCAATTCCCTAAGGGAAAGTCTCATGAAGAGAATCAGAATGGTCGTATGGGTAGTATTTATGTGGATGATGATGAAGAGACTACAAATGATATGTGAGATGAAAGAATTGTTGAAGCTCGGTCAATGGTTTAAAAATGTAGTGGAATGATTACATGTTTATCATGCGTAATGTTGTATAAGTAATCTCATGCTACTATGGAATAAAGAGACATCTATGGATTGTTACACTGTTGTCTTTCCTTGAGTTCTGAAAGTGTATGATTAATGTTACCAGTATCCATGAAAGGTTATTCAGATATTTTTGGAATGTAGATGATATGCGCATAATGAAGGGATAAGGAGAAAATTAAATGTTTTATAGTATTCATGAGCTCATGAATGATATAAGGAGAAGGTTATATCATGGTTTGAGTATATAGAATTTTTGGATTTCGGTATGTGGAAAGAGTTAACTTTTGACATCATTCATTTTTTCACTGAGGTTCAATGGGTATTCATTCTTCAAGAGAATACATGATTAAGGTATTCACATGTTTGTAATTTAACCAACAAGATATATCTTATGATATATGGGGGATAAATGATGGCATTCACGTGATTGTTCTGTGACATTTCAATTAATCAATTTCTTTATATTATGAGCTTGGACCGAAGTATTTTAGATAAGCCTAAAGATTAGAATGGATTATGTTGGACATAAGTTAGGATAAAACGTTTTTCGATATTATTGATGGGATGTTATAGTAATATAGCTTTAGAAAAAGGACAACCTGCAGGACGGGCGACAGCCCATCGCGTCGGACAAGGCTGTGGGAATCGAACCCACAACCGAAGTGCGACTAGCCTTTATCACCTACCACTGGCCTACTGGAAGTCCATGTTTAGTAGAAACTAGTTTTATTATATTAAGCAGTATGATATATGAAGTATAAGTCCATTTTAGGAACCATATATGATTAATCTCACAATAGAATGACTGATGTATATTTAATAACTTTTGTTAACCTTTTCTTTGAGACAGATGGAATGACTTGTCATTCTATCACATGACCTGCTAACACTTCACGAATAACAAATTCAACTTCATTTATTTAAGAGAAGAACTAGAAATTGTTCAAGGCACGAACAACAGTGAGATTGTACCAAACTAAAGTAAGTATTTATTCTAATTCAAATTCTTCAACTTTAGGGAAACGATCTTGAAAACCAAAAATGTTGTCCTAGTGCTCTTATATCTGATTAATCAGATGGTACCTTAGATCGTCACAAATTTATGGATTTGTGATTGTTGGATTTTCCATAGCCATGTTCTCTACCACACTCCATCAGAACATGACGGTTAGATTTTTCTTCCATATCCATATTTTCACCTATGTGGAAAGCCAGTGATTAGAATATTTGGGTAACCATTACATTTCATACTTTTGTTTTTAAAGATTGGTTTTGGTATTCCTTTTTACGATGTGGGTTTCTATTAAAGAAACTTTCATGTAGTAAATCATTTATAACCCCGACGAATTTCGAGGGTGAAATTCATTTTAAGGGGGGGTAGAATGTAAAACCCCGAGATTTTATGAGAAATATTATTTTAATTTCATTAATGTCTTATGTTGTATTCTACACCAAGATTACCTTGCACTATACGCAACACCGTATTAGCTTGCAGTATACGCAACACTATTCTTGGACCGTGTTACACACAATTTTGATAATAGTTATTCTACGCAACATTGAGTATATATATATTCAATGTATAAATGAAATATGGTTGGATTCGGTTATACGAAACAACGAAGTATTCTTTCACAACACACAACCCTGACTTGGCTTGCATTACATGCAATCACGACCTTCCTCGATAGCGTGTGTTGTACGCAATACCGGGTTTTAATAAACAATGATATATTATTATAATATTGTCATGAACTATCCTTTATGAGTAGTATTAGCTAAATTTTGAATTTTATAACATTATTATCAATCTTACACATTTTCTAGAACATGGTATAAGAACAAAATAAATATTTCGGGTAAAATAAGTATTTTTCAAAAAATGCAGTTTTGCCGCCTTTTGATAGCGCACCCACATTAAATATAGTTTTTGACATGTTTATAAGTTCAATTTGACAAAATAAAATTCTTCTTTGGAATCAAGAAATAAAAATTTACTTTGGATAAAATTTTCATATTATTCTGGTAACTTTCACATTTTAATGAATAGTAAAAACACGCTATATTTTAATTAAAAACAACTTTTTTCATCGTAATATCTTATGTGGTTAAATTATAATATTGATTGGTTTTAAAGTATAAATAGAATATATGTTTACCATTCAATATAATGTATGTCATTAGCATTTATTTTACCTTTAATTCGTAGGTTAAATCAATTCAATCTTTTGCAATGTTTTAAACAAAAACCCGTTTTTATTCGACAACGAGATTAATTTTAATTTAATTTCTGCAAATTCTGTGTAATGAATTTTAAAAAATGGATTCCATATTTGGAATCAGTGGGTATAAATTATGTTAATAGGCTACTTTTTATTTTTTGGAATTATGAATAGTAACTACGGTAAATTTTATTTACCATAGTTAAAGGTAAATCAGGTAATTAAGGGGAAATATAATATTATAAAATTATCCAAACACATGCCAAAATTCTAATTGATGGCTAAAATTAAACCCATATCAACTAAGGGTCGGATTAGATTCATTTTATGGACTTTTGACCATGAAAATAATTTAATTATTATTAAAACCAAAGAAAGTGACAACATGTCACTCTCTTAAATCTTATAAGTATAATAATTTTAACTTAGTGATAAACATCATAAAACTTCAAACATGAATAGTCCCCAGAAAGCTAACAAAATTATATACATCATGAGAATTTATCTAGATTTTTTTGGGATTAAATAATTATCATTAATTGTGACATAATAGTGATGCAGAAATTATTTATCTAGTGAAAAATCACGAATATAGTTTTTATTAAACTAATAGTGACCATAAAAGGCACAAAACCCTGAGAAAAACTTATTGGTCATGTAAATGTAAACTATAATCATCCAATGGTCTAATATTTGACTATTTTGAGTCTTATACAAGCAATTATGACACTAATATTATTTTATTTTAAATGATGCCAAAGTTGTCACCTTCATAATTTAATTAATATAACAATTTAAATATTGTGATTTTAAGATGATAAATTCGAGTAAAAGTATTATTGTAAAAGGTAATATATTTATCTTCATCATAGGATTTTATTTTAAATTTTTATGCAACAAATAAGTATATTAAATAATTATACAAAAATGATGTAGTAATTATTTTATTAAGAGATAAACCAAATAAATGGTTTTAAAAATAATAAAATAAATATTATATGAACTATTTAATGTGATCCACTAATTTTATAGAAACATATGACCTTTTATTAATATATTAAAGCATTTATTTCGAACATATCTTCTGTATATATTTTATTTAAATTGAAATAAATGAATAGTGTCAAAATTGACACTATTGTTATTTTATAAAAATAACATATTATAAAATTGTTTAAAAATCACACAAATATTTAAAAATTATAAATTTAAATTTATATCGTCTATATTGTTATAAATTAAACAAGTATGGAAAATTCACAACAAATAAGTAATTATTTGTTATAATATAAAATTTAGAATTTTATTACCACAAATAAATTTAAATAGATTAAATAAGGATAAATCAAAATGATAAGGTTTAAAATAAGATCCAAACATGTCTAAATTTGATTGGTTGATGCGATTACAACCCTATCTCATCTAATATTCAACAGAGTCATTTTTGTAGGTTTTTAAGTGGGGTTATATTTATTATAAATTAATATTTTTAAGAATTCCAAAGGTGCCCCTCTCCTCCCTTATAAATGGGCACCTCCTCCCTCTCTTCCTTACACAACATTGAGCCTTCAAGCTCGGCCAAACCCTGCCAAATTCTCTTCTCCACTTCCCGAGCAACATCCTAGAGGTTCTGGTATTCCTCAAAGACCAATTTTAGTGCCCTAAGAGAAGGTCTCAAAAAGGCGCTTCAAAGAAGAGGTAATTTCCGTTACCGATTCTTCCACCTTTATTTCTTGTTCCACTTCTTCTTCATAGGTTGTTTCATTATGAAGTAATAACATAAGTATAACTCATATACTGATATGTTATTATAAGTATGAAACAATCCTATTTCACCATCTATCCATCCTACGGAAAACGAAATCACCACGCGTGCGTACGTACGGAATACCATCTCCACGCCATGGTGAAATCTATTTTCCACCACCACCTTACTTGGATGGATATAATGGTGTAAATAATAACTATATATTATTATTTTAAAGTGATATTGATTCTGAAATAGTATACATACACTCCAATACAGTCCCACGATCATGAGAACGATATCATCGCTCGTGCGTACGTACGGAATACCGTCTCCACGACGCGATGAGATTCATTCTCCACTTTAACCATTCATGAATGATTATAAAGTATATATAATAAGTAATCATGAAATATATTACATAATAATGATACTGGATTTATGTGTATATATATGTATGTCATCTACTTAATTCTGTTCAACTCAATAAGGAAACGAAAACATCCTTCATGCGTACGTACGACCTACCGTCTCCATTAACGGTGTATTTCATTCCATTTACTGATTTATTATATATATGTATATTCTGAATATATATATATATAAATCATGTTTTATATTCTGGAATTAAGTAATCATGATATAAGTAATCATATGAATAATTACAAGTCAAAACACGGACGACAAATGAAACAATTTTACCCAAAACGCTCTTTAACATGGAAATTACAAAAGAACAGGTAATATAAAGTCATAAGTGAACCATATATGATATAATAACAATGAATATGAATCTGTAATAAGTCAATAACATTATTTAAATCATTATACAGGATTTTCAGACACTTACAAAGCAAGTCGGACCTAAGGTAAGGGAAATATCACAATCTCATTTTTATCCGAGATTGTTTATACTTTGGTATTTACTGGGGTGTATTTTATCATCTACATCCATATTTCCTCAATATTTAATATTATTTCCATAAACCTACAATTATTTAAATCCAATTTTACCCTTCGGTGAGTTTTTAGTAAAAGATATGAAAGGAATCTTTTGTTGTTTTTTGTACTAGGTACTTTTTGATTTTCCGACAAAAGTATGAAGAATGTTTTTTTAACTTATACGGCATGAATGGATTTTTAAAACATTATTTCCAAGAATATTCCTTTACAAGTATTCAAGTGTATTTTTAATCAAATTCTTTTATAATTTTACGACATGTTAAGAAAGGAAAAGTTTTTTTGAAGTAGAAAGGATATTTTCCTCAAGAATGAAGTTCAAGTGTTTTATCAAAATTATTTTCCATCTAAGATAATAAAGGGTTCTGTTTTTATCCCTATTATTACATTGAGTTGATTATGTTGTGAAGGAATTATTTTTATGAATTCCTTTATCGTATATGAATTGTTTTATGATGTCATGATGTTTAAGATTCCCATTTTTATTACATGGGTTATGCAATGATGTATGGTTTATGATTTTGTGGGGCACATAAGAATGGTATCATTATGAGATGGGTGGGACCTATATCTCCCTCCAATGCATTGGGTAAAGATTTTATATCTCATGAGATAGACATGGCTGGAACGGTAGGTTATACCGGTTCAGTGAAACAGGACTGAAACGAGGGTGACTCGGTTCAGAAAGGGACTTTGTCCACTAAGATAGTCTTGGAAATGAGTCTTGACTAACAAGAAATGATTATCTATGATTATGTGTGTATGACACAAGGTTTCATGTTTTAAGTTATGATTATTGGGATTACATTTCACTGCCATGATTTATCCCATGTTATGAAATTATGATCTCTTTTGCAGGGTAAGATTTCCAAAAGTTATGTGCTTATGTATACAATGTGATTGATCTTTCTTTTGTTTACCCTTACTGAGCATTTGAGCTCAACATTTTATGTTTTCTTTTCCCCAGGATATAAAGAAAGGTTTTAGGTATAATAAAAAGGAAGATCTTTATGGGAGATGTTGAAGATCTTTCACCAGGATTAGAAGATTATATTCCGAGTTTCCAAAGACACTAAACTATTACTGTCCTTATGTGTATGTTTTTGTTATATACTAAGTATTCCGTAAATGTAATGTAATGTCAATGTACGTCAGGCATCGGGTCTCTACACTAATAATCCTTTTATGATAGAAAATATAATGATCTCAAATCATGAAACAAATATTCAATAATTATATCTCAATATTGGTAAAAAAATAAAAATATTCTTGTTGGATCCAACAATATAATATTCTCACAAGTCTCAATACATATATATAATACATTACTAAAACATTGATTCATTAAGATCATGTTACAAGATAATCAATATCCATTCGACCATTTCATTAAAAGCTAATCATATTTATCCTCTAGGTTTACTTGGGAAAGGAAATAAATTATTGTGATCATGGATACCCACTATGGAGTACTATACAGTGGATGATATCATAACAATACTATGAAATAAGTTACATGGATAGAAAAAAATTTCAACAAGAAGAAACAATATTTTGAAACTGACGGATTTGTGTATCCGTGAAAATAAATTAAAACATGAATAAGAATAAAATATTATTCCACATTACCATAATTTATAATGTTGGAGTTGAGAATAATTTTTCAAGGCCTTATGCCATTGAATAATATATATATGGTATAATTAAGAACAAAAAACCCATGATTTTTTTATAAAGGTAAATGTTGAAGCATTTAAGAGATATATTAATCTAGAGACCATATATTAAATTATAATGTCTTATGAATTTAAAATGATATTCATAAAAAATTTATAATATACTCTAATTAACCTCTTGTTGAAAAAAATCATTACAATTGATATAATTAGAAATATGGGGGAAATTTCTTTTACATTCAATTTGGATAATTTTGATATCTTGGAGAAAAAACCATAATCAACATATATATTCAATATTATCATAAATTTACTAGGAATTACTATTATTTTTTAAATATATTGGCAATGGAATATTCAATGTGATTACTTTACAATGGATGTAAGTTATTTTGTTCATTAGTTAACCTTAGAAGGAGACGAATGAAATTGATGGGATTTTCCATCCACAGGTTTCATGAAGAGAATATGAATATTCAAAATCATATCCCTTAGGAATCTCTAGCTAAAAATTAACTCTTAATCACACTTTTTATATATCAAAGTGGTGATTGATTAAATTCTCAACAAAAAAATTTGTGTTGGATAACACTCGCTGCCTCTTTATCAAATCTATATCCACTCACCATCATTCATATATGGATTAATTTTATATTAATCTACATACACAATTACTTTGTACATTGATATGATGTTTTTTTACCATGGAAAATTTTTTGTATTATTTTTTTTTGACTATTCGAAACAGTATGGGGTTGGGGTAATTATATAGATGTGAAAATACCTAAAAATTCATTGGTAATAAGATAAAAAATTACCATTTAAATTAATATAACAAACAAAAAAAACTATGAATATGTAATGAGTCCCACATAATATTTATTAAGATAGAAGACACTAATTTGGGATTTAGTAGAAATTATTTCAAAATGTCATGATAGAGGGTGCTTTAGATTGATCTTTCCATAACATGAATAATATATTTTTCCTGATAAAACATTTCAACAAGGTTGTATGTAAATCAAATAATATAATAGACATGCATATTGAAAAAAAATCCCGATGGAGGTAATTTTATTTGTAGAAAGCCTTTCACCTTTAATTATCAACCATTAATGTAATTTAACCACATGTATCACAAAAATAGTTATAATCATTATCTTTATGAACTCATAATATTGTAATTACTTTGAAAATTTTCGGTTTCTATTGTTTTGATCTTTTTTTAGATTTTTAAAAAATTATTCTTCTCCAATTGTTCCCAATAACTAAATCATATAATATAGGGGAATTGATAATTTTTTTATTTATAATGATATTATCTCATTACATTATATTTTTAGCTCTATTGTGTAAAATTAAAATCTGTATTGCCTTATATTTCGTAATTTGAAGGGTCAATATTAATATTTCAATATTAAGTTAAATATATAATATATCCATTCTGTAACGATTAAAAAATTTTAATTAAAATTATGTTTTAATAATATTAGTATCAAATTTCTCACTATCACCCTTTTTGTTGTTTTTTTTGTATTATTCAATTGTGTGGTTAAACTAGAATAACCATGTTCATACTAGAGATAATGACTGATTCATATAATGAAATTGTCTTCTTTTCCATATAATATCATTGTTACCTTGTAATAATAATTTTATTTAGGTAACACAAAAATGGTGATTCATATTTGATAAGGGATCAATAAATAATATTTAATATAGAAAAATAACATGACATGATACATTATAGATCCAGTAGACCACACAATGTACAATTGATGTTATTATTTAAAAAATAATGATTAGAAAATAAGTTATAATATATATACACATAATAAAATACTCTTTGATCAATATATTTAAGATTTATTTCCCAATATCCCCGTTAATATGTTCCATGAGTGCTGGGGAAAACCGAAGAAGTCGATTCATGGAGGCTATAGTCCATGATGTTACACTAATAATAATTTTATTTTATATGTAATCGATGAAATAAAATGATTTATTTTATTATATTTATGATAAGGTAATATAATAATTATAATAATAGATATTTATTTCCATAAATAAATTTATTTATGGTTCGTATAATAAAAATTTATAAGGAATTCCTAAATAAGACTCGATACTAAAGTTAATGAATTGAATTTTAAATTTTTATTTTCCATTTAAATGAAGGATTTATGATAAATAATGGTGAAAATTTCTTTATATCATGCTATAGGGTATTTGGAAGGAATATTGGTTGTGTTTCAAGGCGAAATTCCAATTCCAGGTGAGTCATGATGTGCTGGGGATATTACTCTTTCATTTTCCATGATAAGGGATGCTTTGGGAGAAACTCTTATGTTTTCAATAACATAATGTTACTTTTCATGTATCAATTGAAATAAATTATTATAATGAAAAATTAATAGTGTGTGTGGGATGAAACTCACATCAACCACTGTATTTTAGATAACTATGAATGATTTTGTGCGTTTTCTTCTCACTTTTAATATTTTACCCTTATTTAATTTTATCTTGGTAATTATGTTTTATGAAAAGTAATAAATTTTAATGAAATTTTTTTCAACTGTACATTTTATCTCATTTTATACATATGATTTATTATTTTGAAATATTGAAATGTAATTAAATTTATAAATTATTGAGATACAAAATTTTAAATAAACACACATAATTGGGGAAAATAGTTTTTATATGTCACGACCCGACCTCGGGGCCCGTGCCGTGACTACCCCAAGCCCGCCTTCCAAAGGCCAGGGGCTGGCGACTAGCACCAAGGCGTAAAATCCCGGTAAACAGGGAAGGCATTGCCTTTATAAGTAACAACCACCACAGAGTCAGCAAGCGGAAAGTAACTACAAGTGCAGAAAAGTAAAGGGGGCCGGAAATACAAGCCCAACTGTAAAGTACAACTTGAAAGGGAAAAACAGCAGCTGGAAGAACGAAGCGGCTCCTGGGTCGTCCTCCTCGATTCCTACCTGAAGGGTAGGTACAGATGGCTCAGCTCCTGGATCGTCCACCACGGATCCTACCTGAAGGGTAGGTACAGATAGCTCCTCTACTCCACGGGTCCTGTCGTCTACTCCGGGTACCGACCTGCTCCGCAAGTCTCAACTGCGATCTGCGCTGTCCATCGTCTGCAACCAACACAACGAAGTGCGGGCATAGCCCGTGTAGGGGTGAGTATAAGCTACTCAGTAGGGACCCCGAGACCCTTAAGGTCTCACCAAATCCAACATGGATATCCACAAAGTAAAGACAGCAATCACGAAGTAACATCAGACTCTACTAAGGTATATGCCCATACATATACCTAAGTCATCAAGTAACCCATCCAATCACAAGGATACACAAAAATCATGGAATCAACGGATAACCATCACCCAGGTATATGCCCATACATATACCTAAGTTATCAAGTGACCCATCTCAATCATGAGGAAATGCAAAGATTCATTGACTCAGCTCAAACCAGGATTTTCATTATCGAAACCGTAACTGCTGAAGAGCTCCGTCTCTGGAGTGTACAGTGGTCCTGTCACGACTCCGAGGTACTGCTCACTAACCTAAGACTGCTGAGGTACTCCTCCTGTCGAGTACCGCAGGTCTGCGGCCAACTACCGGGCGCTCCGTCCGCTGTGGGTCTGTCGCCAAATACCGGGCGCTCCCCCCAATAGCCTACAGAGGTACTCCTCCTGTCGAGTACCGCGGGTTTGCGGCCAACTACCGGGTGCTCCGTCCGCCGTGGGTCTGTCGCCAAATACCGGGTGCTCCGTCCACTGGGCTAGTCGACTCACTCCAAGTCATGTCGGTCAAGCAGTCGTCAGGTCTCAGTCAGCTACACGGTCTCCGTACTCCGCACGCTCGTCTCCAGGAGGGTCCGCTCCACGAGCTACTGGTCGATACTCCGAGTATCTCAAGGTCCCACGAAGAAGTATCTCAAAGGACCGCCTCGTCACAGGGGTCTTAATGCAACAGACGGCACGTCAAACGGACGCCCGGTCTGTGAGTTATTAGCCTTTTCGTCCCAGGGGCCCGGTTGGTTTCGTGAGCAAACCAATCCCGGCCGTATCTCAACTGTACCCCGAACTCCCATAGGGTATACTCAAAGGGACCGTTACTCAACGTAACCACCAACGCCGCTGACGGTTCGTCAAACGGACGTCTGGTTTGAAAGATATCAGCTTTTCCGTTCCAGGGGCCCGGTTGGATTTTGATGCGATCCAACCCGGCCACTATCCATCTGCATCCAAAACTCGGGCGAAGGATGCCAAAAGTTCCTTATCGCCAACAGGAACTCAACGCAACAGACGGCGCGTCAATCGGACGCCCGGTCTGAGAGTTATTGGCATTTTCGTTCCAGGGGCCCGGTTGGTTTTTAATGCGAAACCAACCCGACCGCACTCCACCAGCGTCCAAACCTCGGGCGGAGTCTTCCAAAAGATCTGTCTCACTTAGAGGAATTCAACAGAGCTGACGGCACGTCAATCGGACGTCTGTAGCTCAAGATACGAGCGTTTCCGCTCTGAGGGCCCGGTTGGTCTCGTGTACGGACCAACCCGGCCGAACCCAAAGTCTTCCGAAACCTTGAGTGTAATATACCGAAACGACCGCATCGATCCAAGGATCGCGTAGCCGCTGACGGTTCGTCAATCGGAGGTCCCAGGCCCAAGATATGGGCAAAAGACCGTAGAGGGCCCGAATACGGGGGTTCTGGGCCCGGGGCGACCCGGCCTGAACCACCCCTGGGTCGGCCGAACCGGGTCGACCCGAACCGGGTCGACCTGACCCGGCCTGACCCGGCTAGGCCGGGTCCGGTCTGGCCTGGGCGCGGCCCGGCCAACCGGACCGGCCGGCTCGGCTTCGGCCGAGCGGCCGAAGAAACCGCCGCGGGTTTGACCTGCGGCTTGGAGGAACGCGGCCCGCGCGGGGCCGCGTGCTGGGTGGCCGGACCGCGGACGCGGTCCGGCGGTTCGCCGCCGCCGCGGCTCGGCCGCGGCGGAATTTCTGGCGGCGCGCCGGGCGCCGCCGCCTCCGGTCGCCGGCGCCGTCGTGCCGGCGACCCGTGCCGCCGCCCCCTTCTGCGGGCCGCCGGAGTTGCTCCGGTGGCCCGTTTTGCCTCCCGTCTGCGCCGTTGCTCCTCTCGGGGGCCGATCTTCACTGCGGGATCAACGGATCGCCCTTGCCGCACGGTTCGTCGTCGTCCGCCAAATCCGCACCACAAAAGATCGGCGGAGGGTTGCCGGGTCTTGTTCGTTAGACCCGCACCCTCCGCGTTAGTCATAAACTCAACGGGAGAAAGGAAAAAACCAATCAACAATTTTAAATAAATTAAAATTGTTCCGTGATCGGGTTTTTTATTTCAAAAGAATAAACACGGGAAAGAAAATATTTCAACAACCCCTACCTCGCAGCTGTCATTGCCGAACGGGGGATCGTCGCGGGATTGCTCGTCGCCGAAGAAGGGGATCGTCGCGTCGTCGCGGTATCCGGCGTCGCGTCGCCAATCTCCGGATCAAGATCAAACGGATTTAATTAATTTAAATCCGTTGATATCGAATTAAAAAAAAGGGAGAATTTAGAAGATTCGATTCTCACCCTTAACCGCCGATCGTAGGTCCGCCGCGGAAGAAGAGGCGCCGAAGAAGAAGAAGAAGAAGGTCGCAGAAAAGTTTGTCGACGTCGCGGATCACGGTGTGCGTCGTCGAATTTTGGTTCCGGCGTTCTTCGCGTTCTTCGCGTTCTTCGCGTTCTTCGTGTTCTTCGCGGGGAGGGTGGAGGCTCAGAGAATAAAGAGTAATCCTCCAAGATAGACACGTTGGTCTATTTTATTATTTTGCCAACAACTGCAAACGCGTAAGTAACGACCCATTAAAATCGTTGAATTAATTCAACGAATAAAACAGCCCATTTAATTCACGAAATAAGCCGCCCAATTAAATGGTCTGTTAAGAATTAAAGAAAACGCGTCGGTTGACTTTTCAGTTACTTTGACGGGTTTTCGCGGGTGCGTTACTTAGCGAAAGAAACGGCGGAGCTCGTGCGGGCCCCTCCTCACAAATATCCTACCAAGGGGGTAGGATATTTCTGGATAGCATCCTATCCAGTTCAACTCAGTTCAAGCCGCCTTTAAGTGGCTTCAAGTGGCTTCCAAGTGGCTTAAGCGAAATAAAATAAAGTTGTCGCAAAATTATTTTATTTCTTAACTTTAAGCCCGAAAAAATAAAAACCACACCCGAGCAAACGCAACTCCGGAAGAGGCGTTTCTAAGCGAATATCGGCGTTGTGATTTCATCGGTGCCCTCAGAATTCGATTCTGGGCACCTGTTCAAAAGTTAGAAAAACCCGCTCGTCCGTTCACTGAACGTACCCGAGCCAAAACTTCAGAAAATGATTCCGGGCACCCCGGGCCTCGGAATCAGGTGCCGTCAGAAACTGCGTTCTTGTAAAATTCCAAAGAAAATTAAGAAAAAAATTTCCTTGAAATTTACGGGTCTTTACATTACTCCCACCACAGGGCTTTACGTCCCCGTAAAGCTTCACCACAGACTTAGGGAAACAAAGCGGTACTGAGCACGCATCTGAGCCTTCCGCTCCCATGTGATCACCTGGAGGTTCCCGCGCTGCCAAAGAAAGTGCACAAGAGGAATCGACCATCCTCCTAGGATCCGCTCCTATCGTTCGTCGATCCCCACAGGAACCTCCGTATAAGACACTCATCGCCACCGTCTAGCTCCTCATGGTCGATGATATGCGAAGGGGGGTCGAGCACGTATCTCCTCAGTTGGGATACGTGGAAAACGTCGTGCACCTAGTGCAACTGAAGTGGATGGGCCAAGCGGTAAACCACCTCGCCTACCCAGCTGAGGACCCAGATAGGTCCGTTGAACCTCGGAGATAACTTGCCTCCCAGGCCACATCTCCGTAAACCTCGTCGAGGTGAGACCCGTAAGAAGACGTGGTCGTCATCCTCGAACTCCAGAGGTCTCCATTTCTGTTAGAACTGAAACTCAAAACGACTGTTGCTATGAGGGTAAGGTTGACCGACTCAAGAGTGATCAGTCACACCCTCCTGTGCAAGAGTTACCCTGCACTGCCTGGGGTTTCCTTTTCCACCGACCAAGGAAAACCCATCCCAACGTTTGCCTAAAACCGTCAATTTGAGTATGAACAGTTATTTCCCATTCAATACTCAAACTAACGTCGTAAGGCCTCGACGCTGCCACCAAGAGATTCCAACCAGAACTCTCGCCTCGAGGGTCTGACCACACCGTCGGCGTAAGTGTGATTATCGAGTCTCCTCCCAAGGTATCTCCAGACGTGAGGGTCAAGTCCACGTCTTACTGGAAACTCTAGGTCTGGAACAAGATTTGTGGAAGCGAGGAATGATTCATATTGACGTCTGTTACTACAGCATCTAGTAGTGGACATAGACTGTCCCTTGAATCATTTCTAGAGCCATTGGGTCACACTCCTTGACCGCATGCAGCCGCACTCTTCCTCCGCCCTCCAGCTCCCTGAGCCTGGCGGGAATAACTAAGGCGGGTGGTTGTAGCATGTTAGGATGTACACCACCTCATGATGCTCACCAAGCAGTTCCTCCACGTCTGCTGCTTTGTAGACTCATCTCTCCTTTAATCTTCCTCTTCTTGAAACATTTAACACGCCCGAGTCTCTAAGACTGGCACTGGTTTCCTGTTTCTTACTGCACTGTGCAGTCTTCATCCGCTCCTGGATGAACTGCACCTCCTTTGCATATGATCTGGAAGAGCTGCTAAAATTTCTCCTTTGCCGAAAAGAGAAACCTGGTCTCATCCCCTCTCTAGATGAACCACGCCCATTGCCTAATACAGTCAATCCTGGCATGAAGGATGCATTCATGCCAGGGATGACGTCGTAAGGTCTCGACATAACTACTAAGAGATCCAACTGTCACTCTCGCCTCCAAGGGTCGAGTCACACTGTCGGCATCAGTGTGAGGTAACTGGGTCTGCTCCAGTTGAAATCTCGAAAGTGAGGGTCAAGTCAACAGTTTAACCGGGACCACTCAGTAACAACCAAACAAAAGGACAGGAAAGCAAACAAAGATAAGTGTCTTTTTATTATTGCAGCTCATAGTACAAAGACACAAAAACAACATCAACAAGGAACTAGAAGTACAAGAGACGTATCCACTAGTTCTGCTCCTGTCCACCTGCTCCACTATTGCTCAAGCATTTGTCGCTGCCTCTATCTCGGTGGCTCCCCCAAAGCCTGCGGATCAGGAGTCGGACAGTCACGTGCCAGATGACCCTTTCCGCGGCATGAGTAACACAACCTGCTCCTTGCACGACTAGCTCTGTTCCCACTCCGGGTGCCCAGCACCACCGGTCGTAAAACCCGAGACCGTCTAAGTGCTGGTCTGGTCTTTCTGGGCCTCTACATCATCTGTCTACTGCCCACAGATGACTCGACTTCTGATCGAGAAGCACGCGACAAAGGCAGCAGCTCCCGAACACGCTCGGGGTGTAGAGCTACTGGCACATACTCCAACCTGAAGGAGGTCTCGAAGTCTTCCCAAGAGAAGGCCATCCCACAGCAAAACTGGAACAAGTGGCTCCACCACCTGCCTGCTGCTGCCTGAAGAAGGCTAGCCGCAAAGATCGCCATAAAGTCTGATGGCGTCCCCACTAGCCTGAAGACTCCCACCACAGCCTCCAGCCAATCCTCAGCCGCCTGCGGGTCCGTCTCTCCCCCGAACCTGGGTGGCCTCTGGCGCTGGAACTCATGCAGTGCGCGCAAGTAGCGGGCATCGCCTACTGCTGGGGCTGGTGGCATCGGTGGCCCAACGTATGGTAGTACCGCTGGTGCCTCAACTGCAAGAGGGCCCTGTACCGAAGCCTCGTCGCTCGACAGACTGTCAGCACGCACATCCCTCCGGGCTCTAGCTGGTCGTCCGAGAAAAGACATCCTGAAAGAAACAATGTAACACGATCAAACGATTATACCTGGTGAGCTGACCTGGTTTGAGCTGTTTTAAGGGGAAAACCTTTGAAAACACACACGCAATCAGTGTTTTCGTGCACAAAGTCGGAAATCAGTTGTCAGGGTCCTGGT
Organism: Viscum album; assembly: GCA_963277665.1. Lineage (NCBI taxonomy): Eukaryota > Viridiplantae > Streptophyta > Magnoliopsida > Santalales > Viscaceae > Viscum > Viscum album. The sequence goes on along the minus strand of OY728126.1, from coordinate 356,326,544 downwards.
GTATGGATACGTCGGCCGCCCGCACCAACACTGGACTCCCTGAACTGAAAACCACACTCGGTACCCTTAACACTATTGCTTCACAGAAAGAAAGATCAGAATCGACGGTAGAACCGACCACCTCTGATACCAATTTGTCACGACCCGACCTCGGGGCCCGTGCCGTGACTACCCAAAGCCCGCCTTCCATAGGCCAGGGGCTGGCGACTAGCACCAAGGCGTAAAATCCCGGTAAACAGGGAAGGCATTGCCTTTATAAGTAACAACCACCACAGAGTCAGCAAACGGAAAGTAACTACAAGTGCAGAAAAGTAAAGGGGGCCGGAAATACAAGCCCAACTGTAAAGTACAACTTGAAAGGGAAAAACAGCAGCTGGAAGAACGAAGCGGCTCCTGGGTCGTCCTCCTCGATTCCTACCTGAAGGGTAGGTACAGATGGCTCAGCTCCTGGATCATCCACCACGGATCCTACCTGAAGGGTAGGTACAGATAGCTCCTCTACTCCACGGGTCCTGTCGTCTACTCCGGGTACCGACCTTCTCCGCAAGTCTCAACTGCGATCTGTGCTGTCCGTCGTCTGCAACCAACAAAACGAAGTGCAGGCATAGCCCGTGCAGGGGTGAGTATAAGCTACTCAGTAGGGACCCCGAGACCCTTAAGGTCTCACCAAATCCAATATGGATATCCACAAAGTAAAGACAGCAATCACGAAGTAACATCAGACTCTACTTAGGTATATGCCCATACATATACCTAAGTCATCAAGTAACCCATCCAATCACAAGGATACACAAAAATCATGGAATCAATAGATAACCATCACCCAGGTATATGCCCATACATATACCTAAGTTATCAAGCGACCCATCTCAATCATGAGGAAACGAAAAGATTCATTGACTCAGCTCAAACCAAGATTTTCATTATCGAAACCGTAACTGCTGAAGAGCTCCGTCTCTGGAGTGTACAGTGGTCCTGTCACGACTCCGAGGTACTGCTCACTAACCTAAGACTGCTGAGGTACTCCTCCTGTCGAGTACCGCGGGTCTGCGGCCAACTACCGGGCGCTCCGTCCGCTGTGGGTCTGTCGCCAAATACCGGGCGCTCCCCCCAATAGCCTACAGAGGTACTCCTCCTGTCGAGTACCGCGGGTTTGCGGCCAACTACCGGGCGCTCCGTCCGCCGTGGGTCTGTCGCCAAATACCGGGCGCTCCGTCCACTGGGCTAGTCGACTCACTCCAAGTCGTGTCGGTCAAGCAGTCGTCAGGTCTCAGTCAGCTACACGGTCTCCGTACTCCGCACACTCGTCTCCGGGAGGGTCTGCTCCACGAGCTACTGGTCGATACTCCGAGTATCTCAAGGTCCCACGAAGAAGTATCTCAAAGGACCGCCTCGTCACAGGGGTCTTAACGCAACAGACGACACGTCAAACGGACGCCCGGTCTGTGAGTTATTAGCCTTTTCGTCCCAGGGGCCCGGTTGGTTTCGTGAGCAAACCAATCCTGGCCGTATCTCAACTGTACCCCGAACTCCCATAGGGTATACTCAAAGGGACCGTTACTCAACGTAACCACCAACGCCGCTGACGGTTCGTCAAACGGACGTCTGGTTTGAAAGATATCAGCTTTTCCGTTCCAGGGGCCCGGTTGGATTTTGGTGTGATCCAACCCGGCCAATATCCATCTGCATCCAAAACTCGGGCGAAGGATGCCAAAAGTTCCGTATCGCCAACAGGAACTCAACGCAACAGACGGCGCGTCAATCGGACGCCCGGTCTGAGAGTTATTGGCATTTTCGTTCCAGGGGCCCGGTTGGTTTTTAATGCGAAACCAACCCGACCGCACTCCACCAGCATCCAAACCTCGGGCGGAGTCTGCCAAAAGATCCGTCTCACTTAGAGGAATTCAACAGAGCTGACGGCACGTCAATCGGATGTCCGTAGCTCAAGATACGAGCGTTTCCGCTCCGAAGGCCCGGTTGGTCTCGTGTACGGACCAACCCGGCCGAACCCAAAGTCTTCCGAAACCTTGAGTGTAATATACCGAAACGACCGTATCGATCCAAGGATCGCGTAGCCACTGACGGTTCGTCAATCGGAGGTCCCAGGCCCATGATATGGGCAAAAGACCGTAGAGGGCCCGAATATGGGGGTTCTGGGCCCGGGGCGACCCGGCCCGAACCACCCCTGGGTCGGCCGAACCGGGTCGACCCGGCTAGGCCGGGTCCGGTCCGGCCTGGGCGCGGCCCGGCCGACCGGACCGGCCGGCTCGGCTTCGGCCGAGCGGCCGAAGAAACCGCCCCGGGTTTGACCCGCGGTCCGGCGGTTCGCCGCCGCCGCGGCTCGGCCACGGCGGAATTTCCGGCGGCGCGCCGGGCGCCGCCGCCGCCTTCCGCGGGCCGCCAGAGTTGCTCCGGTGGCCCATTTTGCCTCCCGTCTGCGTCGTTGCTCCTCCCGGGGGCCGATCTTCACTGCGGGATCAACGGATCGCCCTTGCCGCACGGTTCGTCGTCGTCCGCCAAATCCGCACAACAAAAGATCGGCGGAGGGTTGTCGGGTCTTGTTCGTTAGACCCGCACCCTCCGCGTTAGTCATAAACTCAACGGGAGAAAGGAAAAAACCAATCAACAATTTTAAATAAATTAAAATTGTTCCGTGATCGGGTTCTTTATTTCAAAAGAATAAACACGAGAAAGAAAATATTTCAACAACCCCTACCTCGCAGCTGTCATTGCCGAACGGGGGATCGTCGCGGGATTGCTCGTCGCGGAAGAAGGGGATCGTCGCGTCGTCGCGGTATCCGGCGTCGCGTCGCCAATCTCCGGATCAAGATCAAACGGATTTAATTAATTTAAATCCGTTGATATCGAATTAAAAAAAAGGGAGAATTTAGAAGATTTGATTCTCACCTTTAACCGCCGATCGTAGGTCCGCCGCGGAAGAAGAGGCGCCGAAGAAGAAGAAGAAGAAGGTCGCGGAAAAGTTTGTCGACGTCGCGGATCACGGTGTGCGTCGTCGAATTTTGGTTCCGGCGTTCTTCGCGTTCTTCGCGTTCTTCGCGTTCTTCGCGGGGAGGGTGGAGGCTCAGAGAATAAAGAGTAATCCTCCAAGATAGACACGTTGGTCTATTTTATTATTTTTCCAACAACTGCAAACGCGTAAGTAACGACCCATTAAAATCGTTGAATTAATTCAACGAATAAAACAGCCCATTTAATTCACGAAATAAACCGCCCAATTAAATGGTCTGTTAAGAATTAAAGAAAACGCGTCAGTTGACTTTTCAGTTACTTTGACGGGTTTTCGCGGGTGCGTTACTTAGCGAAAGAAACGGCGGAGATCGTGCGGGCCCCACCTCACAAATATCCTACCAAGGGGGTAGGATATTTCTGGATAGCATCCTATCCAGTTCAACTCAGTTCAAGCCGCCTTTAAGTGGCTTCAAGTGGCTTCCAAGTGGCTTAAGCGAAATAAAATAAATTTGTCGCAAAATTATTTTATTTCTTAACTTTAAGCCCGAAAAAAATAAAAACCACACCCGAGCAAACGCAACTCCGGAAGAGGCGTTTCTAAGTGAATACCGGCGCTGCGATTTCATCGGTGCCCTCAGAATTCGATTCCGGGCACCGGTTCAAAAGTTAGAAAAACCCGCTCGTCCGTTCACTGAACGTACCCGAGCCAAAACTTCAGAAAATGATTCTGGGCACACCGGGCCTCGGAATCAGGTGCCGTCAGAAACTGCGTTCTTGTAAAATTCCAAAGAAAATTAAGAAAAAAATTTCCTTGAAATTTACGGGTCATTACATTATAATAATAAATTTTTTCATATTTAAATTTATATATAAGAATAAATTATCGTAGATACTAATTTTAATAATAAAAATTGAAAAATTATTAAATTAAATAAACGACCATGATTTTATTGAAATAGAAAATTTTGTAATCCTATAAAATACCTAAAATAAAAAAATGATTGAAAATAGTTTTAATTAAATTATCATTATAACATAGTATTAAAAATGTTTTCCATGTGTTTTATATGTTCATTGTATATTTACATTTTCATAATTTTATTTAATAAATTAATATATGATCACTATAATAGTTTTTTAAATTTTTATTTCATTTATATACAAAGATAATGTCATAAAAATTACTAGCTCTGTGAAAACTATATCAGTCAGCTAAAAACCAAATTTATAAAAAGAACAAGGATGTATGTATATCTAGTTTTTATATGATGAATAAAATAAAGAAGAAAATTTTGTCAATTTCAAATTAAAAATTAAAAATATTAAATAAATTCTTGAATAATACCTTTTTATTGTGCATATTGTGAAATTATTTCAAGATGCATGCCTTACCTATAATAATTGTGTCATGGTAATTACATTTTTCATAGAATTCATATCTACTAAAGAATGTATAGAACATGTTGAAAAAAATATCCAATATTAATAAAACATCATATTAAATGTAAAGAGCTGTAATTTTCGATATTTTTTTTATTCTGTTGAAATGTTACGAGTCTAAAATTTTTTATGGAATATGATTTTGAGGACTTAAGTGGCCAGAATGAATATCCGAATATTTTTTAAGTACGTATAGTTAACATGAGATCAATAATTTGTGACTTTTGAACCGGTGCCTGAAATTGAAATCTAAGGACACCATTGAACTCACATCGCCAATAATCACTTAAAAGGGAGCTCCACTTCATCTGAAATAGGTCAGTGGTGGATGTTGAGTTTTCGGGTTCTGTGGGGGAATAATATAAAACAATTTTTTTTATTTTATTCAAAATCTCTCCACCACTTTTTGTATTTGGTGGTGGGTACCACCCAAACAGGAAACCCCTCTTTATTGTGGTGACATTATTGGTTAAGTTAAATATAATATCTTAACTTAAATGTGAGGGGATCCTCACCTCTCGTGGTGGGGGAATTGGTAGAAAACTGGTTTTTCTTGAGAACTATTGGTGGAAGAACATACACCAATGAATAACAAATCTCTAGATCACGAACATCGAAACAATGTAGGAGCACGGATCAGAAGTGTATTGTAGTAGCCACGAACGCTGGTGTCTCCTTCATCATCTTTATCTTCTTCCTCACACCATTCAAACAAACTATCAAGGATGGTTTTCTTCGTGATTTTAATTCGTTAATTAATGTTGATTCAATCTACTTGAGATGCATACTTTCGATCTAACATGGAGGGTGAGAGCCAAAAGAGCTTGGCCCGATCCCTCAGCTACTTCGTTGTATGATGTGTTATTCATAGGAAAAACATCGGGATCAGCGAAACTCGACCTTGATGGACATGATGCGACACCGACATCCCCAGACAAATATTGATGCCTTCCAAATGAAGAATGGGCCACCAGATCTCACATTGTGACCCGCGGAAGCCCACTGGCGCGAGGACATCGGCGACTGGCACTGGCAGACAAGGCAGTGGCCAGCACACTAGCGAGCCATGATGGTGGCGATGGCGCAACTGCATCGTAGAAGGAGGTCACGGCCTGTCAGACATAGCGGGTGAGGGGGAAGGTCATCCGTGGGGACGCTAGGGCGGCGCCTGTTCATGCCGCCAGAGTTAGAGGCTGTGGTAGCTGAGTCACGGAGGTGCACCCAGAGGGAGGTCAGCACCCGACCGAAAATGGAGGGGAACCGACTGGAACCACTTCCAGTAGCGTCACGCTGAGCAGGACCCACTCTAGTGGGTTTCACGTTCTAGTAGGTAGCCCCACGTGGCGGCATGGGGTTGGACGGAATAGAACGGACCTCGGGCCGTTCGGGGATCCCGGAGGGCACCTCCCCAAGGTGGGGGATAGGTCGGGCCCTGCCAAAATGGACCACCCTATCTGTGAGCCAACTGGAGGTCCGCACCATGGGATTCCCCAGCGGGCCGCACCACGGACTGCACCACGGGCTGCCCCAGCGGGCCGGGCCGCCCCCATTGTCGGTTGATCCGGACCACGCACCAGGGGGCCAGACCCAAACATAGGTAGGTCGAACCAAACAAGTTCGGGTACACCCAAGCTGGGTTGGGCTAGGTCAGTCCGACCGAATCGGATGGGACCCTGGCCCACCTTGACCCAGATGCGCCTTTTTGGCCATATCTTGAGAACCAGGCATCCGTTTGAAGAACCATATATGGCACTGGATTTCGTGGATCGAGATGGTCATTTTGTAATATTACACTTGAATTTTGGATAAAGTTGGAGTATGGATAGGTTTCATCGAACCTATATCCATCCAGAACATTAGAATGGAAACACTGATAACTTATAGACCAGGCGCCCGACTAACGTGCCATCTATTATGTTGGGATCCTTTTGAAGTGGCAGTCCATTGGGATACATCTTCATGGGACTTTCTGGAAGTTGACATATGACCTCTGTCATGACGAGCGGATCCTCCCGGAATCAAGTGTGCTTAGTGTGGGAACCCTCTGGCTGGTTGTGCATTAAGAATCATCAGATCTTATGCGGGTCATCTTCTGATTCTTTGTGGGAAAGCATCTATCGAACATTTTTGGGTCATCTACAGATCTTGTGTGGTTCATCTATAGTTTATGTGTGGGTCATCTTCAGATCATGTGTTGTTCATCTTCAGATCTTGTGTGGGTCATCTTCATATCCTCTATGGGTCATCTTCGATTCTATGTGGGTTAAAAAAAGAGCTTCCCGATGATGTATGATGATATATGAATACATATAAACATATATACATCTAAACATAAGTTATACCTAGTTTGAGATGAGTCTTAACCTTTCTGGTGCACTTCTATTTGGTGATACCTTCATGGTATTCTTCTATGTTGCATTACCTTTGTGGTACTTACCTTAGTGGAGTTACCTTCGTGGTATTCTCTCCTTCGTGGAACAATTGTTATTTTGGATTAAGTGTTGGGACTAGTGTTTCCTCATGAACGAGATGGGTATACGTGATAACATAGGTATATGTATGGGAATATACCTATGTGTGTTTGACTATTGTTTTCATGCATTGTCATTATGGTATAGCTTTTTGGTTCATCCTTTGTGGATTCTGAGAGACCTTAGGGGGTCTCCGGGTCCAAAATGAGTTTTTATATACTCACCCTTGCACGGGCTATGCCTGCGCCTTGTTGTGTCTTGTGCAGACAATAAACCGTACTGATCGAGGCTGAGGGTGCTAGGATTGGAGGCTTCTCGGAGGCATACCATTAGATGAAACATAACGCAGAGATGACTGTTCAAGAGTTATACCTACACTTCAGGTTGGATCCTTGGTGTGTGTTCACAAGAGTTGTTTTTAGTTTTAATTTAACTTTACTATTGGGCTTATATTTCGGCCCCATTAATTATAGTAATCACCCTATTTAATATATATTTTACTTTCTACTTGTATCTTTCTGTGTTCTTGGATTGTGTGAGTTTACAGGTTAAAAGGCAATTCCTTCCCTGTTTTGAGGATAAGCCTTTTTGGTGCTAGCCGCCATCCACTGGTCTATGGAAGGTGGGCTTGGGGTAGTCATGGAACAGGCCCCAAGGGACGGGTTGGGACAAATTGGTATCAGTGTAGTCGTCTCTATATGAGATCATAGACTATAATCAATTTTTTCGTCAATAGTGTCATGTGTAATGTGGGTGGTTTTCAGTTTGGGGAATCCAGTGTTGGTGCGGTGGCCAACGTATCCATACACCAGGATCCTAAAATTTTATTTCTGAATCAGTGCATGAAAACACTGATGTTGTGTGTGTTTTTGAAAAGATTTATTTGCGGTCTCTTTGAGTCATCTCACTAGGTATTACTTATTGATTGTGGAACACCTATTTCTTTCAGGATCCCTCCACGCTGATAGCCTGCCAGGGTTATAGGTAGAGTATGAGATCACAACCCACCGAGCGACAAGGAATCGGTGCATGTCCCACATTTTGCAATTTTACCATCGGGTGGTGAATGAGTATAACCACTACCCATTGGGAAACCGATGCCACTATCCCCAGAAGTAAAGGGTGCACCCTAATTGAGCATGTTTCATGAGTTCCAGTGATAGAGGACACCGAGGATCCGGGGCGAGACAGATCAACAGGCAGATGAAGACAGTCTGGAGGCCGTGGATAGAGTTTTCTGACTGGTTGGGGCACCAGCTGATCTTATGATCATCCTTGTTGCCAGTCATCTTCAGGAAGCAGTGGGGAGATAGCGGAGCATGATGCTCCAGGTTCACAACGAGGTGACTCTCATCTTGGGGGATATCGATAGCCTTTTCAAAGAGGAGTTCACAGCAGCGTCCCTTCACTCAGTGCACATACATGAGCATCTCCACCTGCAGTAGGAAAAGATGATTGTTGATCAGTATTTAGCAAGGTCCACCGACCTATTGCGCAACTCCACTGACATGGTGTGGGACAATTTCATTAGGGCTCAGACCATCTAGCATGGGATCAAAAGGGATATGAGATCTTTGATGGTATCTCTTAGCATCCTGACATGGGATGGGGTGTTAGATTGAGCACTCCTGGTGGAGAGATTCATTGCTGAGTAGACACCTGCAGCGAGACCCGCCACCGGACGTCACGTAGCAAAGTCATCTACAGAAGTTAGCAGACAGATGATAAAGAGGTCCAAGAGGACCGAACATACAGGTGGACGACCACAGGATATAGGGTTATTTATGTAGGGATCTTGAGATAGAGCCGGACAGGTGAGGAGTAAGCAGCATTTCTCGTGCAGCAGGCATGGTCACATGGATCACGACTTCCCGACATGCCATAAAAATGACCAGAGTATGTTCAAAGGACCACCTGGGAAGAGGTGAATATTTGATCGAGGGGGTCCGTAGGCAGCAGGAAAATGAGGCAGAGGAGCTGGTCGTGCATCTGACGGTGGGAGGTGATTCAAGGTTTTACAGCCACCACCTCCAGGTGGTCCACCCCTACCAGAGGGAGCATATGGAAAGAGATGGGCTAAGCTCCATGTTTCTGAGTCCTACCACCACAACACTTAGGAGTTGACTCAAGGTATGATTTGTGTCTACTCTAGATTATCTGCAGTACTTATATACATTGGTGCCAGTCAATCGTTTATTTCCATGGAACTTCTTCGGAGCTCAGAGATTCCAGTGGACCTATTGGCTCGATCCATACGGCTAGAGGCTCCGGCATGAGAGTATTCGGCGGTTAAAAACTGGTGCTGCTAGTGTCAGATTACTCTTGGAGGCGAGATCTTTGGTTTGGATTTTCTAGTAGATGCGTAGAGGCCTTACGATGTCATCTTGGGTATGGATTGATGATCTATAGTCCATGCACAGATTTACTGCATAAGGGGAATAGTGTGGTGTGTCCGTGAAGATGGGACCAGGTTTTTCCTCTCCGATGAGAAGGGATCCTTTTCTGCATAGGATGGACATAACCAGAGGAGGGTGAAGCCGATCAAACATCATTTGGCTTGTCTTAACCTTAGCAGGGCTGATGTTGAGAGTCCGAGCTATCCTGTAGTGGTGGACCTGTACGCTGTTGTTTTCCCTAATTATGTTCTGGGTCTACCTCCTCATAGAGAGGTGGAATTTTATATTGATGTGTACCCTGGGAAGACATTGATAACTACACCATCATATCTAATGGCTTCCATGGAGCTTCAAGGGCTGTGAGTACAGGTGGAGGACTTGAAGAGGAAGGGGTTCATTAGGATACGTTTTCCTCCTTGGGCAACCCAGATTTTGTTTTCCAAAAAGACGGATGGGAGTTTGAGAATCTGTGTGAACTATCGGTTCTTGAACTAGGTGAACGTGATCAATAAGTACCTACTATCAGGGATTGATGATGATTTTGATCATCTGACGGGAGCACCGTGGTTTTTGAATATAGACTACAGATCAGGCTATCACCGGATTAGGGTACAAGATGAGGATGTGCATTATATGGCATTTAGATATTGGTGTGGCCACTATGAGTTCATGGTTATGCCTTTTGGTATGAACAACTCACCAAAAGTGTTCATGGAGATCATGAACATGATCTTCCAGAAATACCTCGATTGCTTTGAGCTAGTCTTCACCGATGAAATCATGGTTTACTCAGCTATAGAGGATGCGAATTCCTATCATCTACAGGTTGTTCTAGACACAATCTAAGACCACTAGCTTTATGGTAAGCTCTCTAAGTTCCAGTTATAAATCCGAGAGGATAAATTCTTTGGACATGTCATCTCAGAGGCTGGAGTTAAGATTGTTCTAGTGAAGATTGAGGTTGTGCTTCCATGGGAGCCACCTAGAATTGTGATAGAGGTGCAGAGTTTACTGGGTCGATCTGTTTACTACCGGAGATCTGTACCTAAATTTCCAGAGTTGCGGAACCCTTATCAGCATTGACGATGAATCAGAAACCTTTTTTGTTGTCTGAGAGATGCCAACATAGTTTCCAGAAGTTAAGGCAAAGACTAACGAGTGCCCCCATCTTGAGGCTACCCGAGGAGGTCATTGGGTATGTAATCTACTGTGATGCATTAGGGTCTGGGCTTGGATGTTTCCTGATGCAGGAGTGAGCACTGATCACTTATAGTTCTAGAAAGCTAAGAAACAATGAGTATAACTATGCTACCAAAGACCTGGAGTTAGCAGTACTGGTCATTTCCATGAATATGTGGTGACATACTTGATGAGTGAATGTTTTACAGCCTACTCTTATCGCAAGAGTTTCAAGTATATCTTCTCTTAGAAGGTCCTAAACCTGAGACAACTGTGTTGTATTGCATTCTTCTAGGCCTATGACTTCAAGATAGTCTATACTCCTATGAAGGGTAGCATAGTATCAGTTGCACTCATCATGACATCAGGTATACAATTGCTGAGTGAGGCGATAGAGTTTCTAGCCACATTGCAGATATCATACATGGATTGAGATGGAGAAGCTTATCTTTAGTCTCTAACAGTCACTACCCCACTCCTACAACGAGTCAGGGAGGCGCATCTTGGGGACACTGACTAAGATGCTCGACGTGCTATGATATTCATTAGACAGACACCTGATGTATTTTATGATGGTGGGGAGCACATCATCCTTTTTAGAGGACATACTGTGGAACCAGTGGTGCAATTAGAGGATGTGTTGAGAGAGTTCTATATGCCCTATCTAGTAGTGCATCTAGTAATGGAAAAGATTTTCCATGACCAACGACGTCAGCACTGGTAGTCGGGAATGAAGAATGTAGTTTGCGGAGTTTGTCTCATGGTGCCTCACATGTTAGCAAGTGAGGGCATATCATCAGGTTCAAGCAGGTTTACTTCATCCACTTGAGGTTCTCTAGTGGATGTGGGATAGAATTTCGATGGACTTTGAGAAAGGACTTCTACGCACGTCCAAATGACCTAATTCCATATGGGTGAGAATTGATCGGCACACCAAGTCGACCAACTTCCGACCTATCAGAGAGCATGGAGAAGTAGAAAACTTGGGACGCTACTACGTATATGACATTGTATGGATTCATAATTCTCCTTCAAAAATTATCTCTAATCATGATGAATGTATTACTTACCAGCTATAGAAGGGGTTTTAGGTGGCGTTCGGGACTCAGCTTCAATTATGCAAAGCCTTTAATCCTCAGTCGGTTTTTCAGAAAGACCGGAACATTCAGACCCTTGAGGACATGTTGCATTCTTGTGTCCTTGATGTCTACCGTAGTTTGGAGGATAACTAGACCTTGGTGTAGTTTGAGTACAACAAAATCTATCACTCCACCATCAGTATGGCACCATTTGAGGAATTTTACAGTAGACCGTGTAGGTCACCTATGTGCTGGACTGACACAGGGGAGTCAACAATCATTAGATCGAAGATGGTACGGGCTACCACAGAGATGTGTAGATCATTCAGGATCGGATTATGACTGCACATCGTAGGAACATGTCTTATACTAATAAGAGATGAAGACCACTTGAGTTCGAGGATGGTGACAATTTCTTTCTACAGGACGTGCCTCGAAGTGGTTTGTGGAGATTTGGTAGGGTGGAAAGTTATCATTGAGGTTCATTGGACCCTTTCAGGTCCTCAACAGAGTTGGTGAGGTGGCATACCTCTTAGCCATTCCCCCACAGTTGCACCAGGTGCATGATGTATTCCACATATCGCAGCTGAGGAGGTACGTGCATGATCCTTTGCACATCATTAATGGGGGAGAGATGGACATCGATGTTGGGGTTCTGTTTTCGGAGGCCCCTGTAGATATTGAGGATCGATAAGAGAGAGTCTTTCATGGGTGATCAATACCTCTGGTGCATGTATATTGGCAGCATGAGAACCTCCATGATACCACATACAAGCAGGAAGCACAGATTCAGGCACAGCTACCCCACATTGTTACCTAGTTTGTGTTGTGGATTTCGGGGATGCAGAGCCATGAGGTGGGGGGAATGTAAAGACCCAGAATTCTACATGTACTGCTTTTCAGTATATATAAATGTTACAAGTCTTAGAAAATTTACGGAATGTGATTCCATGGCTAAGAGTGGTCAGAATAAATTTCGGAACATTCATTAAGTGCGTTCAGTTAACATGCGAGCTAGAATTTTTAACTTTAGAACCGATGCTCGGAATTGAAATCTAAGGACATCTTTGAACTCGTAGTGCTGATAATCATATAAGGATACATTCACTTCAACCATAGTAGGTTTATGGTAGAAGTTGAGTATTCTTGTTTTGCAATGGAATAAAATAAAACAATTATTTTATTATTATTCAAAATATCTCCACCACCTTTTGAATTTGTTGTAGGGACCACATGATATTGAAACCCCTCTTTTAATGTGGTGATGATAATGGTTAAGTTAAATCTAAAAATAGAAATTAAATGAAAGGGGATCCTTATCTCTCATGGTGGGGGAATTGTTGGAAAAATGGTTTTGCTGGAGTCCTCTTGGTGGAACAACATCCTTCAACTATGAACCTCCTCCAACAAAGAATGAATCTATGGATCAAGAACATTGAAGCAATGTTGGAGAATGGATCAGAAGTGTATTACAGGAGCGAAGAATGCCAGAATCCGCTTCATCATCTGTATATTCTTCCTCACTCCATCCCAACTAATGGTCGTGGTAGAGTTTGTTCTTGATTGTTCTTCATTAATTTATGTTGATTCAATCTTCTTGAGATGCATGCAATCGGTCTAAAAAACAGCCTCATCCCTCCGCTACTTTGTTTTTTGAAGTGTTACTCATGGGAAAGAATTCGGGATGAGCAGAACTCGACCTTGATGGACATAATGCAACAGAAACATCCCGAGGCGAACATTAATGCCTTCAAAATGAAGAAAGGGCCACCGAATCTCACCCAGTGACCCGTGGAAGCCTGACGGCGTGGTGGCACCAGTGACCGGTGCCGGCGACTACTGCTAGCAGGGTATAAGGAGATGACCAACACACTGGCCAATCACGATAGTGGCGACGGTGCAACCGCGCCGCTGAAGGAGGCCGCAACCTGTTAGCCGTGGTAGAGGAGGGTGGCGGTAGGCATGCCGGCTGGCTTTGTGGATGTCGTGGTGGTGCACGTCTGGTCGACCAAATTTGGAGGCTGCAACAGTTGAACCACGACAGTGCACTCGGAGGGTGACCAGCACCCATCAAACAATAGAGGGGAGCTAATCATAACAATGGAAAGCCGCATCACGACGACCAGGACCTTCTCTGTCGGGTCCCACATGTCAGCAAGAGATGCCACATGGCGTTATGGGTTTGGCCAGAACCGCACGTCCCTCTGGACGTTCATGAATCCCATGGGGAACCACACCTATTTTTCCGCTTTTGTGGGCCCTGCCATAGTAGGCCACGCCGGCCGCGGGCCGCGCCGATGTGCCGCCCAGCGGGCTGAGCCATGGGCCGCCTTAGTGGGCAGGGCCGCCCACTTTGTGGTCCGGGTCGGACCTGACCTCGGGTGGGCAACCCAAAACGTGTCAGGTTGGGCTAGTATGGGTCAGGCCTAGATGGTCTTAACAGATCAGACTAGACCCGCACCCACCTAGACCCAAATACGCCTTTTTGGCCATATCTTGTGAACTGGGCGTCTGTTTGATGAACCATCTATGGCAAAAGAATCCTTGGATCGAGATGGACCTTTTGAAATAATCCACTTGAGTTTTTAATAATATTGGAGTATAGATGGGTTGGATTAAACCTAAATCCCACAGGGCCCTCGAAATGGAAACGCTAATAACATACAGACCGCACATTCGTTTGATGCGCCTTATGTTGCATTGGAACCCTTATGATGTGGTAGTACATTGGGATACTTTTTCATGGGACTTCATGGAAGTAGAAGTAAAACCTATTGTTTGAGGAGTGGATCCTCCTGGAATCAAGTGTTCTTAGTGTGGGAACCCTATAACTGGTTGTACATAAAGAATCATCAGATCCGGTGTAGGCCGTCTTCAGATCCTGTGTGGGTCAGCATCTATCGATCCTATGTAAGTCATATAAAGATTATGTATGTGTCATTTATATATCCTGTGTGGGTCATGTTGAGATCATGTGTGGTTCATCGTCGGTTCCTGTGTGGGTCATCCTCAGATCCTATGTGGGACATCTTCGATCGTGTGTGGGTCTATAGTAGAGCCTCTCAATAAAGTATAATGATCTATCATTACAGAATGATTTTTATACTTTCATACTTACGTTATACCTGGTTTGAGATTAGTATTTACCTTTTTGGTACACTTAATTGTGATGATACCTTCGTGGTATTCTTCTGTGCAGTGTTACCTTTGTGGTACTTACCTTTGTGGTGTTACCTTTGTAGTATTCTCTCTTTCGTGGAACAGTTGTGATTTTGGATAAAGCGTCAGGCCTTGTGTTTCCTCATGAAAGATATGGATATACTTGATAATATAGGTATATTTATGGGTATATATATAATTATAGTTGACTGTTGTTTTCGTGCTATGTGATTATGGAATTTCTTTGTGGTTTATCCTTTGTGGATTCTAAGAGATCTTTGGGGGTCCCCGGTCCCTACTGAGTATTGTTATACTCACCCCTACACAGGATATGCCCAAACCTTGTTGTGTCTTGTAAAGATGATGGAAAACATTGATCGAGGCTGAGGGTTCCACTACTAGAGGTTACTTGGAGGTGGACCATAAGAAGAGACGTACCGCATAGGCGACCGTTCGAGAGCTGTACCTACCCTTCAGGTAGGATCCTTGAAGGGTGTTCACAGGAGTTGTTTTCAGTGTTACTTGTACATTCCAATTGGGATAGTAATTTGGTCCTTTACTTACTGTAATCACTCTATTTACTATATAGTTTACTTTATGCATGTATCTTGTGGTGTGCTTGGATTGTGTGAGTTTACATGTTAAAAGAAAATGCCTCCCAGTTTTATGGATTAGCCTTTCCGGTACTAGTCTCCACCCACTTGCCTATGGAAAGCGGGTTTGGGGTAGTCATAGCATGGGCCCTAAGGGATGGGTCATAAAATTATATTGTACTAAATTTCTCTCCAAATACAACAAAATACCACCCAATGTCAATGAAAAGTTTCTCCATAATTAAATAACCGAAAACTGTTCCAAATATATCCAACCAAAAATTTAAATTGAATATTGGAAATTTGTTATAAAAAATTATTGAATGATTAACCAAATATTTACATGAAATTACTATCGATCACATTCAAAGCCACACATAAAACAATTGTATGACCTAATTATAAAATATCAGTTATATTCTAATCTTTTACATAAAAAACCAAAATCGTCATTCAGAAACAATTAAATCATGTTTGAAAAATTAATCTCAATAATGTTTCCTCAATTAATATCAAAAACCTAGTCATAATATCTCATACTAGATAAAAACCCCAATTTACCTTTATTCCTACAATGTTCCAAAAAATGTAGTGAACTTCTTCAAATATATCACGAATCACATCTATACCAAATCACTTTTATATAACATGTTTTTCTATATGATAAACCATATCCAATCATAATTTATTAACCTATTATAATAATTTAAAATAATTACCTCAACATTAAAACCTTATGAAACCTAAATGATATCAATAAAATTCAATATATATTTTAAAAAAATCTTATTGAAATACGAATTTCACTATAAAAATTTATAAAACTAATTGTTTTTCCCAAAAATATATCCCAAAATATCATTAATTATCATAAATTCTCAAGAAATAACCCCCCATAGGGTTATATATCATGGTAACCATATGATTAACCATATATGTTTTATACAATTATAGTATCTAAAACTCCTAAAATATCTTCATCTGATTCACCGTAAAATGTAAATTTATATAAATCATTTATTCTATTCCAACTATATTTTGAACTATTTCATAAAGAACACATGATCACAAGATTTACAAAAATGGTAGTGTTTTCTAACATTTCATGGATTTATTTGGACTATATGTAAATAAATAGTAAAACAAATTCATTTTTTAGGAAGCACAAACAAATAATTTAAAATGTTTCAAAAAAATAGTATTATTAAGAAAATTGGCATGTTTTATTAATGAAAAAATTGCTTTATTGATGGAATATTTCTATTAAATGGATCTATACTATATTTTTTTCAAACATTCTTCATTCCTATCGGAAAAAATTGAAATTTTAGAATAAACATAAATCTAAAAATAATGTACAAAACAAAATGTAAACCAATTAGTTCAGTTAAAATTTTTTAAAACCATGTAAATAATTACAATGTTAATAATGAATCAGTAATAACACAATATAAAAATATATGCATTAGAAAATTAAATACTAATAAAATAAATATTTATAATCCCATTTCAAATCATAAGTAAACCGTAACATAATAATAATGAAAATAATAACTCATTAAATAATGTTTTTTAAAAAAACTATTCACTAATAATATTTTATAAACATTCATTCGCTCTAGAAATCAAATGATATATGTTAAAATAATATAGATGAGAAAAATTGGTATCTTGGAGAATTTTATTCATAACCAATGTTGCGCTATGTCTAATCGATGTTGTATATATCTAAGTCTATGTTTGTTTCTTTGGAGGGACTTTCATTGGTATAACTATAATTTTTTTCCATTGAGGATTACTTATTATTCGATGCATGGGCGAGCTATATCGAGATCCCCCATAATTCTTAGATATACAGTGTTTACTCATCATAATCTAAGTCCCATGTACTATATACTGGATAAAACATTTTGAATATTTACTATTTTTTATAAAACATTTCAAAATATTTATATGATCCCATAATGAAATTCATTTTTCATTTTCATATAAAAATGAAAAAAATAAATTTTTCTATGGTAATCTATTTAAAAATATTCACCCAAAAAATGGTAAAATGTATTACATTTTAAAATCCATATAAATGTTGACTAATTATAGTGAAATAAAAATTAAATGATTGTGGGAAAATAAATTAATGCAGTAGACATTAAAAAATGATACTTTATCTCTTTGGAAAATACAATCAAGACTGACCAATTTGGATTTGATGATGATCATTAATCTTTAATTTTATTTAATGAAACATACAATTAGTTCAAAATGAAATTAAAAATAATTTGTATTGTAAATAAGTACAATAATGAATTATTTAAAAAATTAAATAAATGGATGGAATATATTTTCAAGTAATATAATAAAATAACATTTTAAATTAAAATCATTACCCATTTTGGTAATATTGTCATCAAAATAAAATTGAAGGAGATAAATGAAATGAATTATCAATAAAAATTAATCCCTATAAATAATTCATAAAATGAATCCAAATTGTATTTCATACACCACATAATGGTAAAATTTGGTCAGATTCACATAAGTCTTAATAAAAGTATTGTTAGATGAGAGGTCTCTAACATCATTAACTCACTGGCCTCATACATATTTTCCATTCCAAAAAATTAAAAATTTATTAATATCCTATATTACTAATATCCATTTTATAGGTAATTCCATAACTATTATTCCTTTTATTTTATTTATTACCATATATTTTTTATTTATTAAAACTGTTATGTTTATATCAAAGTTTTGTAGGTCGTTTGGATCATAACCTCAAAAATAAAATTATAGCACTAATATTCATAAAGGGGTTAATAATTCAATAATATAATAAATCATAATTTTTTTATAATTTCCATTTTTATTCATTAAATATATTTAAAAATTAAACCTTTAATGTATATTAAGTAAAATGAAAAAAATTATTTCATGGTAATGGTAGTCAGTAATTATACATGAATGACATTTTAAATTTCTAAGAAGGTGGAAATTAATTAAATTATATAATAATTTAATTTTTTATAATAAAAAATGTAATATATATTTATTAATATTTTTATTAGATCCATCCTTATGACTATAAATTTTTGGCACTAACCCAAAATTAATCCCATCCCTTTGTGGAGGTGGTAGCAGGCTCATACATACAGGGGAAATTATAATATTACAATGGAATAAATGTTATGATGGTAAGAATTATTTAAGATATACAAAATAAATTATATATAATAGAAACAATATTTGGTCCAGAATTATATATTAATATCCATTTGTATTTCACTGTAATGAAAAACAAATTATCTCACATCAGGGATGTTGTAGTCCACACATATCAACAAGTGAAATTTTCATTTTTAATTAAATGGAATAGGGATGGAAATTGGTTTCAGAATAAAAATAATAACCTCTCGTTATAGTATAGATACATAGGTTTTTATATCTTATTTTTTATAATAAATATGAATTTTATATAAGATGAACTGATCTTATAATAAATTAGTAAGACATATAAATAATTTTTAGATATCCTCATTTTAAATGATATTTTGATCATGAAAGGATAGGACTATGCTCACTATAGTGAATTGGGTATTTCAAATTTAATTATTATATAGTAATTCTCATAAATTATTTATGGATAACAGAACATGATTTGTTTCATCCAATGTTTAAACTGGTTCTTCTAAAATATGTACAAATAAATATATTTTTTTTAATTTTTCTGTAATTAGGGGTCATGAAATTAATATTTAAATTAACAAGTTTTAAATAAAATGATAATTAATGATATTATCAGCAATATCAAATCCTCTTCAAAAAAATTTGGTTTTAAAAGTTATTGTATGATTTAAATAAAAAGTTAAAAAATTAAATGCCTTATATTAATTTTTGAGACATTCAATTAAAATTGACCTTATACCAATAAATAAATCTATGAAATTGAAATTTGAATACCTTTACCGGCACAAAAAATATTCATTATATATTTAATTATAAGAATACCATAATTCATCAACAGAATATTATTTTTATTGTTTTAAAAATATTTTAATTGAGTTTTATAATGCTTTTAAATTCAATGCACAAACATTGTCATAAGGTTTTAGGTAATTATACAGTCTACGAGAATAAAATAAAATATATTATAATTAAAATATTTTTTAATGTGAATCAAATTTAATATAATTATTAATTAATATTTTTTAATTTATATCCAAATAATTAATTAAAAAAGTAAGAGAGAGTAACATTTTATTTCAATACCGTTAAATTAAAATAATATAATTGTTTTAAGAATAAGATTGTAGTAAAAAAATATCATTAATGATAGGATATATTTGGTAGACTTATATTCAATAAGTGACATAAATTCATATATCAGATTTATTTGGGGACCTTATCCACTAGTAATAACCTTGTCTGACACATTTTACCATTTACTATGGTGATAAACATATACAATCATTACAATTTATATTTGAAATATTCGAAATAAACCATATTTATAAATATTAAAACCCTAATTAAAAAAATAAATCCATTTTTAAATATTTAATTCATACAATTGGTACAAATTACTTTTAATATTAGAACACAAAATTAAAATAAAACACCTTTTTTAGAAAAATACTTTATTAATCATAAAAATAATTTTATACCAAAATAAATAGTTAAAATTATTCATTTTTAATTAATTACAGTAGTTTTAATGAAATAAATTTTATTTGACACTCACAAAAATAAAAAACTATAAATAATAATGAAATTAATTTTATTAAATGATGTTACATTCCACTTGTAGAGAATTTAGAGTTTTTCACAATTCAGTAAATAATCAATCGTTCCTGAACCATCATAAAAAATATATCAAATGGTTATTTTTAGATTATAAATTTTTATAGTTATTTCTATTTAATCAAATATAATTTATAAAAGTGTTCAAATTGGTCATAATATCCATGAACAAAATTCAATAATAACTATAATTTCCAAAAAAAATATACATTTTGTAGTATAAAGTGAATGTATTCTCATTCATTTCATAATTAACATTAGTATTAGTATTTGAATTAATTTTATTAAATATATGATTTACAAATTTTATTATAATATTTCAGCCATAAATATTAAAAATATTTTATTTCAAAAATATATATCATGTATATAAATTCTAATTTTAAAAAACACATCTTCTAATAAAATTTCATGTAAATAAAAAATAATTTTAGTTACTAGGAGGTAATCAATATATTTATTAAAAATATATCTACATATTATTCATAAGTAATTTATTCTAATTCATTATAGACAATAAATAAACTAAGATATTATGGACAAATTTTAATAATATTATTTTTTAGTATTAAAGAACAATTATAATAAAGTTAATTAAGGTTATATATTTGTTGTAAATTAGTTTAATTAATGTAGATTAATATGTTAATAAATATTAAAGAATATGAGGTTTCTAATTATTATGTTGTAATTATATTAATCAGATGTACAATATATGGAAGATAGAACCATTAGATTAAGGATCTCAAATTATGTGTGTAAGTGGAATGAATGTCATACAATTATTTTTTTATTTTTCATAGATGAAACATCACCTTTATTTAATATCTAAAATCAACTGTAGTGGGGTAAAAAAATTTATAATCTTTGAATTTTAACTCAACTCAATAATTTCAATAATAACATTATAAAAACAATTATTGAAGTGAATCATTCAAATTATTTCAAGAAAATAAAATTACAGACTCTTTGAAATGAATTTTTTTTATCTTCTAGAACTACATGTATAAAATAATTTATAGAAACATATTGTTGAAGAATATTTATGAAAAAAAATTATAAGAACATTAAATAAAATATTTATTTTAGGTATAATAAATTTAGAATCATTATCTATCAGAATTATTAATTTTAAAAAATTTATATATGAATAAATTTTTAATTTCAGTTGTATAATATTTGAGTTTAAATTTTGAGAAATAAAAATTTCAATTTATAAAATCATTGAGTATGATCTATACTATGTTTTCTCTACAAGGATATTATTATATGATTATATGAAAATAAGATTAGATAGCTAGTGTTTTGAGGATCATTATATTATATTTATCAAGTCATACATTGTGATTATGTTGAATGCTTACTTAAATATTTTACATGATAATAAAATATTTCAGATTCTAGTTAAATTTAAGGATGAAGTTGATGCATGTTTATTTTTTAATATTTGACAAAAAATTTTAATAAAAAAATTATGAGCTTCATAAATTTGTTCAATGAAATATTTCTAAATGGTAGAAAGTAAAATTTATTAATATTGAATCCCAAAATTAAAGGTTATGTTGGAATTAATAAAATTTTAATAGATTATTCAAATATAATTTCTAAAGAATATTTTAAGTATAAATATTTGAGAGTAAAAGTTATCAGCCACAGATTTGAAGGAATTGTTATTAAATCAATATTATTTAGAATACTAGAATATAACGTTTTAATGTTGTTGAGTGAATCAAATAAAATCTGGAGACCAAGAAACTAATGTTAAGGGCTCAAAATTTAAAATTTATGGATGTATAATTGGACAACATCGATGTATATTCTTTTCAAAGTCCTATTATGTTGATGTTTTTCCATAATAATGCATGGAATTATATTTGATGAACTAGGGGGTCCAATATAAACAAATCTATTCTATAGTGATGTTTTAAGTCCATATGATACTAAATAAGGATCCTTCAATTGTGTTATGTAGTTAAGAATTATAATTATGGATGACCCCAATATACATCAATTGGGATATGGATTATTCCTTTCCTACCGAGTGGTGTATCAATGATAGAGCTTAGTAAAAAACATATTTATCATGGAGATATCAAAAATTCAAGGATTTGGTATCCTCATTGGGATGAAATATTATAATAATATAAATGTCACATTATTTTCATTAAATTATACACATTACAAATCAATGAATGTGGTGTGGGAAGTTCTGAATGATTCATACTTCATAAATTATGAATGTAGAAGATAAATATAATGAATATAAAATTATTATGTTGATCATATTGAGAAAAAATATTGTCACCCCAAATTTTCCATCATCTCACGGTGAGTTTATGATCCAATATATATTAAAATTGGTATCATAGGGTAAGATCCATCCATTTTGATCTATAAATTTTCATTTTAAATAGTTTATACCTATTTCATGTGAGTGTCTATATTCATATGTTGAATAAATTAATTCCTTAAATGATATGTAGGTTACTCTTAAATTGATATTAAAGAGATATAATATACTTTTTAGAAACATTAAATTATCTTACAAGACTCTAAAAAATTGAAAAATTAAAAAATTTCATATGAAAATTATGACGTTCTATCAGGATCTATGAAATAAGGATCCACAAATTTTTAAATTTAATATTTCTATATGTTATATAGAAAAAATATTCAATATTTAGACTTCAAAATAAATATTTTTCAAGCTATGGTGTGTAAAAATATAGTGAACTTATTGGAAATTTATGATTCTAGAAATAGTGAACATCTAATTGAAGTTCATATTAATGTTTTCATTTGTATATTTTAATTTATCAAATCGAAATTATATTAAAATATCATATATTAAGAATATTGGTGATGAAAAATAGGAATTGTTTGTTAAGTAAGTTAATAATTGAATGAATATAACTAATCACATTAAAAGAAATCGTTAATGAAATTAAATTCAGATTAAATTTTCATCCTTGAAAATTAATCATTAATAATATTTTTTGATAGAATTTCATTATAGTGGATGTTCTTTAGGAAATATTCCATGCAAAAAATGATATAGTAAATCAAAATAACTCACAATTGGCATTAAAATAAATAAGGATAATGTGGCTAGAAATATTATTGATGAAATAGAGTAATAAGGATAAAGAAAATATTCCAAAGAAAAATTGAAAATTTCATCAAAATGTCTAAATATAATGAAATTTAAATGAACACATTAAATATTATGTTTCATGAAATGGAAATAATACTAATCAACATAGAAGGTTATAAAAAAGTATCAGTACATAAGTTTCAAAAATTTTACACTTATGTAGTTTCTAATGACCTTATTATTGTAGAAAAAATCAATATATATATTTAAGAAGTATTTTATATCATCACCAGTATCATCATCTAAAAATATTGAAGAAAAACTAATTCTGCATTCTAATAAATGTGAATTCACTATATAACATAAAATGAAAACTATAGGTTGTAGTTCTTGTTGATGAAGGATAAAGAAATATGGGAACCCCAAGACATCTATTAATGTACTCTATGAAGTGAAATATGGTTGAGTTACCAGAGGTATGTCCATTGGAATAAATAAAATATCTCAATGGAATAACTGTTTTCAAAATTCAGTGCTTTCCAGAATTTTATGTAATGAAATATGATAAGGATTATTGGTAACTCATATATATGTAGACTGTATGAACTCGTGGCTACTAATTTTTTGAATAATAAGAAATGGTATGAACTAAACATAAGTCCATCATTATGGGGGATTTATGAGAATTTATTTTGAATTTCATGCAATTAAACTCCTTCTTTATAAGAGCATTAAATATTTTAAAGATCTGGAATCTTTAATATCTATAAAATATTAATGGAATTTTCAAAGAAAGTTTTCATGTAGAGTTTTGGTTTACATATATCAAGTACCAAATAATAAGAACTCGATAAATAAATACACAATAGATGAAGATATTCTCACATGTCTATCCCTTTGTAATTAGAAGAACATTGACCAATCCCAAGTGGAGACTGACTCTTTGACCATCCATGATGCTTTGCTTGGAAGATGCCCCCCTCGGTTCATATTATTTGTGCTTAGAAAGTGAAAAACTCATTTTAACAGTAATATTAAGGTGGCTCACACGTGGAGAAAGGGGAACAAGGTGGGGGACTATTTCGTCTCCATGGCGGATTCAGGGATAAATATTTTCCCCAACACACATCCTTTCAAGCCTGAGGGTGCGAATTTGATTAGAGCAGATGCACTGGGTCTCCATTACATTAGACCCCCATAGGCTTTATTTTGTTTTTTTTCTCCCTTTGCTCTCTTCCTATTTTGTTTTGTTGAATTATATTTAATAAAAATTTGATGTTGGATTGAAGGAATGGTTAACTTGACTGGACACATTCTTCAATATTTCATTAAAATTTCATGCAAATAATACATCAATATAAGAGGTTACTAAATAAGTGTAGTTAATATTGAGAAGGAATGGGTATTTCTCTAATGAAATATTCATATATGAATAATGTTTAACATATAGAGATGGTTTATTTGCCTTCTAACCATAAAAATAAGAGGAATAATGGACGTTGACATTGGAATAAAATAAGATAAATTAATGTTCCTTGCATGATGATGATATGCTGATGTCTGTTTTGTATTGATAGATCATTCTCATCCCTATTGTAATTTCTAATGTGAAAATTATATTCCACATTATTTAACATAATAATTATATATAACATAAATTAAAAGGAAATTAAAGGTGATGTAACAAAGGGTATGATGGAGAATGTGTTCTTTGATACTATCAATTAGGGGAAGTATATCCTACATAGAGAGAATCATATGAACTAATTGCCATAAAATGAAACATTCATATATAAGAATTAGTCATGGAAATATGATAGCATAATAAAACCGAGGTTCCATTTTGAGAAGTTAACTGTAATAATGTTTTTTTGGAAATTAATGAAATATTGATTAACCCATCAGGAGAATGTGATATGTCACTTATTCAAAGATACATTCCCAAATAAATTGATGATAATTCTTGTGAATGGATTAATATCATGAAATTATTTTAATCTATGAATTTTTTTTCTATTATATGATTCTATATAAAAAATTTATGAGGTTATAAATATATTGAATTCATAAAATCTCATTGGAAACTACATGGAGAACATGATCAGAAGTTGAAATAGGTCATGGATATTTGATATTTAATGTTACGATATGAAGAAGACTAATATGTCCACATCACTATATTTAATGCACATATTACTAATCAAATGTTGAAATTTTTTGAAATAATTTTTAAAGAGGTAAGTGGGTAGAACATAGTTTGAGTTAAATTGAATTATTTCATTGTATCCTTAATAATTTATCTATAACATTCACGAGATCATAAATTGGATTATATAATTCATAATTAACATAAATAGTATAATGTTTCAATAAGTTTAATACATAATAAAGATTAATAAAAAAATATAAAACTTATATGAATCATGTATAATTATTCATAAGAATTAATTTTTCTTAAAATAATTAATAGAAATAATGATGACCTTGGTGTAGTTTTATAAAAAAGATCATGAGTACAAGTGTTTCATAAATCCTAAATGGAGATCAGTTTGTGAGAATATGAATCAGATGAAATATTTCTTGAAGGAGATTTAATTATTGTGAGTTTTTAGTTTAGTATGCAGTGTTGTAGAATTTCATGATGATGTACAGGATCATCCATCCAAAATATGGTGAATATTTACGAAATTATTCATATTCAATAATATATCATAATATATGAATGTTATATATTCATTGATGATAATTTTAAATTTATACCTTCTAGAAGGAGAATTAAATTGTGTAAATAACTATATAAGTGATAGATATTATGTTTCTATGGAAACCAATATTGGATGTTCTAGTGATTTACAAAAAATTAGAAGTTGTGATGTAATGAAGATGGTTATATGAATAGGGAGGTTTTCCTAATAAAATATTGTTCCTATATGTGGGCGTGGTGTTAGAATGGTGAAATATAGTATCTTAGGAATAACATTTAATATTCAATAAACCTTAATGATTGGAAGTATGAAGCTATGTAATATTTCTAGAAGGTGATTATTTTTAATGAAAATAATATCTTCATAAGGAGTTAAAAAATAATTATGAAGAAGTTCTAGATATAGAAAATTTTTATATATTATGTTGTATTAATCTTAAGGCACGTTTTCTATACTCTCATGTATTCATAATGTGTTTAAATGGAAAATAAAATAATTTTTCAATGAAAAAGTTGTTATTAAATTGAGAGATAAACATGCTATTTTATATCAATAATTATTTTAATCAATTTTTTATATGAATATAGAAATTTAATTTGAATGATAACTATAAATTTGAAATCTGTACATAAATAATTTTTAAAACTTTGAAAAAATTATTAAATTTTCATGTTATAATTAATATCTATTTAAATAAATATTTTATTCTATATTTATAAAAACACACATAAACTTAAATTTTGATTTTTTTGGATTATTAATTTATGAAGAGTTATGGTACCCTATTACTAAATATATTCAATGAATTCGTAAATTTTAGATGATTAAATATTATGAAAAAATTTTCTTTCATTCCCATAAAAATAAATATGGGGTATTCTACATCATATCAATATTGGGGATAGATAACTATTGATGAAGACACCTAACATTGAAGATAATGAATTTTTTGTCAATAAGGGGGGTAGAAAATCATTGAGAAAATATAAAATTTTTATTTAAAACAAAAAAAAAGTTGGATATTCAAGAACCAAAATTATGATGATGATGTTGTTGTATTATTTTCAATGAAAAAATAATAATTTATAAAAAAAAGTTGATTAATGGACTTAATGATTATTATGGGTGTTCAAGAAGAATAATACCCAAATGTAAAATTTATGGAAGTTTGAATAATCAAATAACCAAACTCTAGAGGTGAAAGTATGTTGAGGGAATGATATATAATTTAAATCTAGTAATTCATGGAAGTAAAATCACATTGATGAATGATCTAAATGTGATTCAACATAATAAAGAAATTTTATATTCTATTAATTTGAACATACTAGATGAAATTTTGAAAGTGACTTTTAGATGAATTTCTAAATGAATATATTTTTAATGAATTAAAAAAACATTTCACTCAAATTTTTTTGAAATATATTATTAAAACATTTAAAGATTAAAATTGACCCAAACATTAGAAGATGAAAATGTAAAAATAAAATTTATGAGTTTATCAAATGAAAATTTCAGAATACTTTTTTATATTAAAATTCTAGAAAATATTTCTTCAAAGGAAAATAACAGTACATAGATGATATTTGTTAATTCAAAGCTTTTATTTTAATAATAAAAATAAGGAATTAAAATTTGTGATTAAATTTTTGTTTGGAGGAATATGATTACTCTTAGATTTTGTTAAAGATCTGGAAATGACTAATGATACATAAATTTAAGGCCAATTTTATAGGTGTTCAATTATTTGTTAAAAAGATTGAAAATATTAGTGTTGAAATATTATTAATCACTGAATATCACAAGTGGATTTTCATATGTTAATGGATTCATGACAATTAAAATACAATTAAAGAAAACTGATGTGCATTATAAATATTTATGAGATGATTTTTTCAACTAGAGAAGTAATGGATGATATTTTTTTTCCATGATGCTATGAATATCAAATGATAATGGTCATACGATGTTGATTAAAGTATGTAAACTCTAGTGGATTAATGAATAATATTGAGGGATCCAAAATTTGAATTTCTCAAAGAAGGATTGTGCATGTAGGTTCAATAGTAGACCATAGGTAGTCAAAGATCCATCAATAAGGAAATTAAGGAAGAGACATGACTAACTATTAGATCCAATATAAACTATACCATTCCAAACTAAATGTTGATGAATCTATGGCATAGTATGATGATCCTTCAATTTAATATATTATAGTTATGGTTGACTCCATCATACAATCATTTGGGTCAATGGTGATTAAATCCATACTCATTATTGTATATTTGATTCAGATTAATATAACACATCTTTATTGGGTTCTTCTAAACACATCAAGGATTAAGTTCCAAAAATGGGACTGAATCATGAAAAAAATACATGTGTGACTTTATTTACATTATATTAATTTATTTATATCAGTTAATTTCCTAATAGTTATTTACAATGAACCACACTTCCTAACTTAAGATATAATTTTTATCATTATAATAAATATATTATGTTTAAGTTGTCTATATTTTTTCTAATTTATGTTGCCCATGATCCCCCCTTTGGGTGACTATATGATACAATAGACACTATCATTATATCATAGTTCGTTGTTATGATTTTTTTTAAAACAAAGAATATAACATGTTATTTATTTAAAATAATGTAAACAAAAATATTATTTTTTAGTGTCCTGACCAAACCTCCATGGGATATAAACTAGGTCATCTGACCACATGGGTCCCCTAAAATAACATGGTTTCCTTCATAGTACACTACATGTTATTACCCACTTATGTAACATGTCAGACTAATGGCTATAATCACCAAAGAACACATTTTATTTTAGTGTGCATTTTTCTCACTCACAAAGATCCTTGAAAAAATAACAGTATGTCATCAATCCTAAAACCACTCCAATCCAAGCATGTGTGAATGTGGTTTTCAAATTTGGTATTCGAAACAAAGAAAGGTGAGCTCTAATGAAATTTGTTGAAACATATAAACTTTTATGTCCTATATTTAAAGTGGTGTAACACTTACCACACCCCTCATTAATTCACAATAACCACAATTTGGTCAAAAAGCTAAAAGATGTGTATTCGCATTACACGTTTATATGTGTATTAGATCTGATAAATTTTTTTACACCCCAACATAAATCACCAGTTTTGGGTCAGAGTGGCACATTTCCTAGACTGTTCCTCCCCATACACAATAGGATTCCAACTAGTTTCGAGGGTAGTGAGGGTCTTATTTTTAGTGACTATTCAAATGGAAATACATGAAAATATTTCTACAAATTGGAACAAATTAAGAATCATTTTTGGAATAATTGATAAATAAATTATCTGAATACCATCATACACATAAAATACAAAACAAATGGAAATTTATAATGGAATTAATGTAATATAGTATAATATTAGAGAACTAAATAACCAAAAAAGTAATAGGAATCTTGTATATCGACCATTCATTGTAAACACCCTCCTGGTGATCTTATCCAACCCAACATCCCATAGAAAGTTAATTGGCCTTCACCATAACCCTACATTGAAAATCGATCCATTCAATGATATTGTCAAGTAATGTGTAGGTATGAAACCCAATTGGATATCACCAATTGTACATAACATAAATATAAACGATATGAAGTAAATGTAATTAATGTAATCAAAAAATATAAAAAAAATGTATATCACACAATGAAAATATAGGTGCTTATAAGAGAAAGAAATACTCTACCTACATTGAATCTATGAAAGAAGGAAATACATATACCTTTTTTAAAACATGCCAAACAATTGGGGTAGTACTATAAACATAATTTTCACATCTCATAAGATGGGAAATACCACAAAATTTTTGATGAATTTATGACACATTCCTCTTAGAAAGATAGTACGTATTGAAAAACCTATGGATGAAAACTCATTTCATGCATAGATACAATATTAAAGTTAAAAATAATGTATTTTCAAGGTAGATTCACAACTGAGACAAACCACATGCAAGGAAAAAATTTGAATATTTTCTATAGGTAACAGACAAACACACCACATGTGGTTATATATCAAGAATAGGACTCACATGCTACACACACATTCCAAAAAATCATTTGAATAGTCTATATTAAAATTATATAATAAAAATAACCACATACCATATGTGAAATAATGTTTTCATGACCATGGATAATGGTTGGGACACACTTCACAACACTGAAACAAAGAACAACCCTTGATCCTCCATGGTCATAATTCAATTATCATGATTGAAAAAACACTCCCAAAGAGTTGGAGATGGTCACAAATAACCAATAAGATCTGATACCCAAAATGGTATTGTGAAATAATTTCCTAGATGCTAAAAATCCATATTTGAGTGTCAGTTAATATGGGAAAAAAGCTTCATTGACAAGGTTATATGTACAATAAAAATTTAACCCCACTAAAACATAAGGAGATAAACATACAAAAATTATCTAGGTAAAAATAATGTGCAGATTCACATTCTATAGATTCAGATTTAAATTCATTATTACCAATTAGTAATTACAATAGATCCACTACAATAAAGATTATAAGGGAGATAAATTAGTGGGGATGCCTTATGGGGTCTCTATATTAGGGAGGTCCTCATGTAAGGTGATTGATGGGTCAAACAAAATTGTTAATTGACATTAAAATTTATTTTTTGATTATATTAAAACATTAAAAGGGTTAGACACATGTTTTTACAAACTATGTACCCATCGTTCTAGGATTACTTCATCGCAAGGGTATTCACATGGTTTTGTAACATTGTTCTAAAAACTATCTTCTAACCATTCTATTTAATACTATAATTTTTTACACCATTATTATAATAATTTTCATGATTTAAAAAATCATGAACATTAACAATGATCTACAAAATGTGATATTGTAAATAGCTCCAATATTTCCTAAATAATCAGTATGGTTTTGTAAAATAGTTTTCAAAATAAATACCAAAAAATGGTTCTAAATTATGTTAAAAACAAATATAATCCCGCAAAAATCATCCCAATAAACAAATTAAAAAAAAGTGATTAATGGGAAAAAAATTACTCATAAATCGCAAAAATAAACCCGAGTTCATGACATATATTTTCATATTATCAGAGAAACATAAATAATATGGATGTTGGGCTATACTGAATTATTGAAAACTCCCACTAAAGTAACTCGCATCACATATGTTTTCTCTGGTTTGTTTCATAATATATTGTGAGGAAAACAATAGAGTTTTCCTGAAGGGATATTTTTAAATGTATTTGGAAATGGAATATTCCTCTACTATTTGGATTTGATATCACTAAACGAGAAATTATAATCGATAACTCATTATTGAGATTATTATTGGCAAGGGTATGATGCACTAATATCATTTGTGATAACAAAACCACTACCCAAGTCTTGGATATATACCATTAAAGTCCATCTTAGTATAAGATGAACACAGTATGATTACATTATTAAATTTTTATAAATCAGGGATGTGATAGTATGTATTATGATAGTTAGGTATATGATTCAATGTCAGTATTACATTGAGATATACATGGCTGAAAAACAAATAAGTTGGGTACAAATATTTTTTATTCTTTTACAAATATATTTTTCTAAACTCATTAATAAAATATTTAGGGTATTCATCCATCAAATTAAAACTCTCAAATTCACCAAAAATATAACATAATGTAAATGAGGTGTAGCATAGATTATAATTTTCAACCAGAATAGACTAAAATTTTCCATTATTGTATAGAAACACCAAAAATAGATTCCTCTAATATATATACATTTAATTAACAAGTTATCATCAAATTCATGTGGATAAATAGTAAAAATTTATTCAATAAATGTAGTCACATAAAATATTTGTATAACATCACACATCAATAACATTATTAACGATCCAAAATAGAAAATAAAATTATAATACTTGGTATCTAATACACTACTTGAAAAATTTTCATCATTTTCAAACAAAATATCTCTATTAATATATATTTTCCCACCATATAGTCTATACTCATAGGGCTTCTTAAGTATATAAATACCCAAATTTCATCAATTTTTTATATATTTATAGATTCTTGAGTATTTTTGAATATTTGGTCACCCAATGTGTCATTCATTAATTGATACAATTGTCGAAATCCTCCACCTATCTAAAATATTTTTTATATATTGGGAACTCATAATTCTATATTTTGGTTTTTATAAATTCTATCTATATTATACTACTTTAAATAATTTATATTTTATATTTACATAATATATAAAATATTTATTTTCATATTGAATTTTTAAAATCCCTAAATCCTCATATAGAAGCATCTCTACCTCATTAATTCTTTAATGATTATTTCAAATTTCTTTCCCTTCAAATTTCTTTATTTATATCATGAAAAACTTATGATTTTTTATTCATTAAAAATTATAATATTTAAAATACGTCATCCCAAATCATAATTTTAATTTAAATACTCCTAAATCATCCTCCATGCCTTCAATATATTTGGTTGATGATATAGTAGTAATAACATAAGACTTCGAAATAATATAAATATTTAACATCTTCCTCAAATGGTTGTACACAATTATCAACATGGATTATGACCAATTGATTCATCCAAATATTTGTATCTCTTAGGAATTGTGTATTTATGAACCAATTTTTTTCTATTTATCATAATTTTAATTTTTTATATTCATCATATTTTTTGTTTAAATTATTATTTAATATGTTTTCATTATTTTCCAACTTCTTCAAAATTTATAAAATTATACAATTTGTCCAGAAATCCTTGGATAATAATGTGGTCATCCATATGACCCATCATTCTCAAAATATTAAATTGATCGTTATATATTTTTTTATTTATTAAACTTTATAGGTAAGGAAGAATGATTATTCTTATATGATTAGAGATTATAACAATATATGAATCCTTTAAATAATTTTATGTCTTCACAAAAACATTTCCAAAACCATTTATACTGATAATAAGGCATTCAATGCCCCTTTAAATCATCTCAAATCATCATGTAGATGGATCTAAATTGTATTACATCGAATGATAGATATTTCAACATTATGTAATAGCATGACTTGTCATGTGTGGAAGAAAATTCCAACTCCACGCTAGATAAATAGTTCTAACATATTTTATGTTTTGTATAAAGCACCTTCATCAAATTAAACATTATTATATCTATCAAAACATTTAACATATAACATTTTGATGAATTTTTTTACTCAATGTAAAATGATTCCTTCTAGAGGCTCCTCGTATTATTTTACTATATAACATGTAACCACCAGCATGAACCCCTAATTGTTTATCAAAAAACATTTGAAGAATTTTCAATCATTGTGTAAAATAAAATAATTGAATGAATTAAAATTTTGGTCCCATGGTAATTTTATTACTATACAAAAAAACTAATCCTTTTGGGAATATAGTCAATTGATAAATTATTATAATCCTTATGAATGGATTTTTCAAACGATATATGGATATTGGATTCTGAGTCATATTTGTAAAAATTTAAAATAACTTCACTTCAAGTCTTCATTTCCCAACAAACACTTATGAAATTACTAATTTTAGACTCTTTGAAAAAAAATAAACTGCTATAATTACATTTTGAGAGGACATGATCCTTCAATAACCCACCTAGTATTTTTAAAATTATAGTATTCCAACACATTCTCACATAAAATTCATTTGTGGATAGAGATTAAATCAAAGATATAACATACATATATTCGACACATAAACCTATATCCACCTGCTATAAGAGATATACCAAATAGAATGATAGTTAATTTATATTTTTTGAATTTTTTAAGATCCCCTTTAATTTTTTTCATAGGTAACTATGACAACTCCCCGTTATCCCTATAAAGGGGGAAACCAAAATAATAAGGAAATATTTAACATATATATATGAGAATATAAAAACCAAAAAATAGACCCTTGTATAGGGGGATCGAGGTCATGTTTGTGACATGTACTAATCCTATATATAGCCACATTCTCCAATGTATGTTCTTATATGAATCCCACAACACGACAACCTATTAATATCATATATGATTATCAATTTCCCTCACATGATACTCCTCATAATAAGGTGATTTCTTTGATAAACAATCTCTTAATAACAACCAACAGAATAAACTTTTATTATCATTAACTAAGGAAATCTAGGGATCAATTAATAAATCCCTTTAAAACAATATTGAATGAATTGGGATGGTGATGGAATCATGGGAAATTAAACTATAGGTGAATGATGGTTTCAAATTTGGTGGAACCATAACCTTATCAAATTGATATTTGCAGGCTATGAATGGTGTAGAGTCGGGTGATAGATATTCTCCTTATATAAGGAGAATAAAAATCATTTCACAAAAATCGATATTTTTTAAACTAATTTACAATGTACTGAGGGAATTGGAGGGAGTTCACATAGAAGTATGAGAACACTCTCTAACTACAATATATATATAATTTTCTGACGAAGTCCATATTTTTTATATTGTATTTATTATGGTACTTATAATAAAGTTATTTTCCCAAAACATTCTTTATTTAGAAATACTATAAAGAATGTGATCTATGATAAAATGCCTTATTCTGGGATTCTAAAAAGATAGAATTTTCCCAAACATAATCATCCCATCTAGACTTTTAAAATAATTTTTTTTTTATTTTTCACACACACAAATATATTGAAACTAAAATAAAAAATTTAATCATATTAAACTATATTTACATTTCCTGTTAATTTATGAAATGTATTATCATAATATTGTGTAAAATCTCATCCATATGCCACTTTTATAAGTGTGTGATAATAGATATTTTCTATAAGTTTTTTATATTGTTTTTATGCATCACATTTCGATCATTTAATGAATAATATATTACATATCATAGAACATTAATGATAATAAATTATAATTCATAATAACTTTTTATTTTATAGTTATTATTTGACAATGAAATTAATAGTAATTAATAATGTCCAAAAGTGATTACTAATAATTTCATAACATTTGTTAAAAGAACAATTAATAGTAATTTTTTTAAATGATGTGATTACTAATCTAATAAATAAAAAATATATACTTATTAATAATTTATCATATTTAATATAAATAATATATTAATATTAAATTTAATATGATATTATAAATTAATTAAATATAAAATAATAAATATTTATATTATTATTATAATAGTTCTAGATATAATTAATATTATGCATTTGGGGGATTACCTGAGTGGAAAAGGTTCATCGAATTCATGTATCAGACCAGGGTTCCAATTCAGGTGGAGCAAATTTCTGCCGGTAGGTGGTGACACAGACATGACGCAAGTTGCTGGTGACGCATGAAAATGGTGATGTGGATAGGATGCAAGCATGATGCCATACTGGGCCATCAGGAATGTTTTTGGGCCTTTGTGCCAGGTAATGTGCTTCATACCCACTAGGCCTTTGTGCCATATACTAAATTAATAAGGCTTGATTGATGGGCCTTTCCATGGGGGTTATGTCTATCCTTTTTGACCTACGTGTTTGGTGTGTGTGTTTAATGTAACTATACTACTAAGAATCTAATATCTATATATTATTATAATTTTAAAAAAATTAAAAAAATATCCCTTTACATTTATTATAATTATCATTATTAAATATTATTAAATATTAATCATTTGTTCGCTGAAAATTATTTAATTTGTATTATCTTCATGCATAAAAATAATATATATATTTATGATGATGGTGATGTTGATGATTTAAATAATAGTATTATTCATTATAATTAGTAATTATTATTAATTATACTATAATGTTGTATTATTAAATACATAATTTGTTAGAATAAAAATAAAATGAATAGTAAATAATTATGTAGATATTATTGATGTATTTATTATATTACTACTATGACTATTATAAGTCACTAATATTTGTATAATAAATTTTTAATAATAACATTAATATTAAATATAATAATTTCTATATTAATAATTGAGTAAATAATAATTATTAATTATATTATTAACTAAATTTTTTTTATTGGGAGGGACGAAACTATGGATATAATTAAATATATTATTATATAAATTAATAACAAATTTTTTTATCGTTATTCGTAATTAATAATTTAATAATTTAAATATTTATAATATTTAATAGTATATTTTATATTTACTAATTATTTAGTTCATAATATTTAATAATAATAATAACATCATACTTAATAATACATGAAAATAATGAACATAATAATATAATACATTATACAAATATTCTTCAAAAATTTTTAAGTGTGAATGTTATGTTTTAAAATAATATTTTTTTCCTGAAAATATGTTTTTGTATATAATATTTATATAGTTCACTATATTTTCAATGAATTTTTATATTTTTAATCACGGTGACAAATTTCATTTTGGTTGTATTTATAATTTATAGTATATATACCTTTGAATTATGGTACATGAAATATTGTAGTGCTTCAAGTAGGTGAATTTGAATGCCTAAAAATTATAATATATAAATATAAAATTAATTAAATTTGAAACAGTGTCCAAAAAATATAAAATAATTTAAAATAAAATCAAATTTAAAATATAATTAGTGAAAAAATTAATTTAATGGAAGAAATATTTTTTTTGAGAACACAAAATTTCTAATTTTCGTTATTTTATTTCTGATAATTTTTCATTTAAATTAAAATTTTTATCTTCATTTTGAAATTAATTCTATTTATATTTAATTTTTATTTTTTAATCACTTTTTAAAATTGAGTTTAAGTTTTCAATAAACCATATTTTACATAAATTATTGATTAAATATAAATGTTATGTATTTAATCAATAATACTTGTGTCATTTATATTACATTCATTTTACTATATTTATGAAATTCATTTTATTTACAACTGTTTTTATATGTTTATTATATGTTTTTTTATTAATTTATATTATAATTATATTTTAAATATAATCTAATTCCAAAGTTACTAATTAGAAACATAATAAGTTTGTTGTGATTCATGTGAACGACATTAGAATCATATAAAAAAATTGTATGTAAAATCAAAATTAAATTGGAAACAAAGACTAAAAACATTTTATTAATTAAACATAAAATGATTTTCATTAAAAGAATAAAATAGAAAATAAATTAGATGAAACAAAATAATGTTTTTTCATAACCTAACAATTAGATATTAAGAGTAGAAGAGAAACTCTGAAATTTTATGAAATATAAATTATGATTATGTTTTATATGAAATTTATAAAATACACATACAACATATAAATTTTTTAAAATAATATTTTTTAAAAAAATAAAAAATTGAAAATATTAAGTAGTAGTAGTATGATATCACTTAATAATAATATATTTAATTAAATTAATAAAAATAACTCATATTGTCAACTTATTATTATTGGTAATTATAATTATTATTAATTATATAATTAATATAAAGTCATTTGTACTAATATAAAATTAATAAATGATAGAAAAATTATATTAGAACAAAAATTCACAATTATTAATTTGATATTATTATTCTTATTATTTCCCTTGTTTGAAGAAAACAATATACAAAGAATATACACACATTAGAGAACACAACCATAGATAATAAAACAAGATTCATAAAGTCATAAATATAAAAAAATCAATGATAACAATGTCCTTTTAATGAATTCAGTATAATAAATTCAAGATAATAATGTCATGAAATTATTAATGAATACATGATAGCTAGGTTTTATTAAAGTCCTTAAAATAATAATAATGATATTATTTATAAATAATAATAACAATATGAAATTAATAATTATATAATTATGGTGTAATCGACTTTGATTTTTATTTATTATTAAAATATTAATAATTATAACATTAATAATTATTAATATTAGTAATAGTTTTAATAAATCAAAAATATTATATTTTTAATTAATTAATTAATTTTATTATTATTATTATTCCATATGTTATTATTAATACTAAATATTTTTTATTTATTATGTTTGTGAAATTGTTTTTTGTTTTTATTTTTTTATATGTTTCTATTGCGTGCCATAAAATTCATTTTTCACATAATTATTATTTATATTTTTTATTATTAAAAAGTTACCTAATTATTTTAATGTCCAAATGCTATGTTCTGAAATAATATTATTTTGTATCATAAATATTATTGTCTATATATTATTTTGATGAAAAAAATTTATTTTTAATTATTTTAATGATGTTGAACTACGTTTTAAATTATTTTTTATATGTGGTTACCTTTTATTTTTTAAACCGTCAATTTCACTCACATGAAAGAAAAAAAAATATTATGTTTCAAGTAGGTAAATTTGGAAGAAAATAAAATATAAAATAAAAGTTTAATCTAATGAAACATGTAACACATACCAGCAATATAAATAAAATATGAAAACGAATATTATTTAGTAAATATAATAAACCAAAATTAATTTAAAAAAAGAATCATTATTGATTTAAAACATAACATTTATAATTCAAAATATTAATTCATATGAAATATGGTATAAATGAAATCTAAATGATTATTTAAACAATGATTGAAAACAAATAATTCAAAATAAAATGAATTACAAAAAAATCAAAAATTAAAAATAAAAATTTATTTACAAAAGAAAATTGTATGTGAAAAAAAGCCCAGAATTTATTTTTGGAAATAATAATATTTCGTGAAATTGTAATTATTTTTCATTAAATATTTTTATGGAATGATTTTTATATTTATTAATATATTATTTATTTATCCATTGATTCATATTTTGATTATTAATTATAATTTACATTATATAAATTTCACTGAAACTAATCATTATTAGATTTTATCTTGAAGAATTTGGATGTTTATAAATTATAATGTATAAATACTATATAAATGAAATTTCAAACACTGATTTGACATATTAAAAATAAATAAAAATTGAAATATTTTATGAAAATATATATTAATGAATCAAATTTACATGACAACAACATTATAATATAAAAATGGAAAATTTACAATTACAAAAACTTTCGTAATTTTTCTTTTTAAGTATTATATTATTAAATACATTATTAAGAATTATTATTAACTATTTTTTACTTATTAGTATAAAATTCGATTACTAAATTATAAATAAATATTAAATATATTAATAAAAAAATTATGAATGATAAAGGAAATAATATAATTAATAATGTGAATAATAATTTAATAAATTATATCCCTAGGTATGGTTATGAAGTTGGTGTCTCGGTGCATGGTTATGTGTACATTCACTTGTGCTGGCCAAATTCTTGTTTTAAATCTAGGTCCATTTTGGTTGACATTTGACATCCTCCACCTTCAGGAACAAGAACTGGATGTCTATATATAGCTTCTAAAGATTCACCACCACCACCATACCATCATTAATTGAGATTTAAAAATAGTTTTATGGGGAAAGAATCCCAAAAATTCTTCACTACTGGTTCTCCATCGAACCAAGGAGCAACTGTGGGCACCCTCTCAATGATGTATCTTCTCTATCGAATAAAAAAAGGCATTTCCAAATCAATAAATAAACTACACATTGTTTTGATTCTCATTGGTGTATCTCGTGGTTGATAATGAGACTCTATTGGGGGATCTCTCTTTGTGAAATATGAATATCTTGTAGCATTACTACTCTCCTCTCCAAGGAAGAGCCGAACCAGATATTTATAAGAGTTCTGGAATCCTAGAGGCACACTTCCCTCTCACTGGTGATAACATAGCTATCATTAATTTCAAAATGAATATCAATCCAAAATGTATAAGCTAAGACATGAAATCAATGAATATAGATAACATGGTTGGAGTGTACACTCATACAAAGAAGGATAATTGTGTGGTTTTGGTTCTTTCTATAAACTAAAATAATTAATGAACATATTAAAAAAATTATTAAAAAACAAAGAAATTTCGAAATTGACATTTTAGATTCCTTAAAAAATTTCAATAACATTACAAATATCATAATACAATGATAAAGCATCGATAATTAATATGAAAATATAATGTGAAATATAAATTTTAAGCAGAATCCCAATCTCTACACGGTCGACGTAGTTGGAATGACTACCTATGTAACACAATATACATTTCATCTATCACCGTAGATTACCAACATCAATCTTCATCCACCACCAATAGGATATTCATGTCTATATGTAAAATACGTTTGATCTACAAAGACACAATACAATAAGACAAAAGTGAAAATCTATGGTATGTATTGAAATAGTTATTATGATACAGTAAAAATACTGATGAATAAAACCACAACCTAGAATAATATCTATTTATACTAAAGTAATCAGGAACATGTATGATTGGAATAAACTAGTTATGCATTAAAGGAAGAGAACACATGAACATAGTGAAGATTCATTGCAATATAAATGAATTTAGATCTATGAGGAATATCATCATAAATTCATTGTGGAATTACTTATTATGTTTACTTTCCCCAAAGTCCTATGATCACATCCCAACTATACATCAAATATTAGTGGTGATCGATGGTACATAGAGAACCCTCAAAACCCTAATTTTTTTAATCATAATGGATTTATTTTTATGAAAATTGTAATTTAATTGATTTTATATTATCTCTATAATCCCATATAACATCCTATGAAATTGAAAACCCTAAATGAATTAATGAAAATTATATGTATGGATAGAGGTGGATCATGGATTATAATGTTTAGTATATAAAATTTAATGGAGTTATTTAGCATTGTGAAGAACCATTATCTGACAAAACTCCAATCTCTAAATTTATGGATTGACTATTGCATTGTGATACATGGGTAGAACCCAATAAATAGATATAAAACCTTGATCTAACATACATTTGAGTTGAAAATCAGTAGATAGAGGTCCCAAAAATGAGTCTAATGGGTATATTTACTACATGTATCATGGAACCCATATAGACACCCATGTGTTTACATGAACACTATCAATATTATAGGGGATCATGCACTATTGGGAGAATTATTCCATGTAATATTTAACCCCATGTATAGTGTGATATGGATACACTCATGGGGGTGAATCATTACTCCATTTTTTACCCAAAACTCTCACCACATATTTTTTCCTACCTCAATGGAGAAAAAATATTCAAATTTTCAAAATCACAATGTGAAAAACAATAAATGATTTATTGGACCACATTATTTTTATATATAATGAAATACTATTTAGAATAAACAGCTGTTAGGTTTCAAAATAAATCTTCAGTGTGAAATCAAAAAGATAATTATCATTAGACTTGTACATGGAATACCTAGGAGGGAAAATATTAAAAATGATATAGGGATTTATATAACCATGTAATAAATATCCTAAATAATTTTGAAATTGTATATTAAATGTGGTTAGTATGGATTATTTAACATATGTATTCCTATCACATTAGGTGTGTACTATCCATAGCGTATTTATTATTAAAAATTTCACATGATATGTACACCTAGTACATGACATGTATTACTTGTTTAAATCAATGAAATTCACATTTTGTAAAAATCTATAAGAACACCACAATTTTATTGTATATAACCTCTATATGGAATCCACAATATGCATATTTTTTATGTCATCATGGTGGTTATATGATTTCTCATCCAAGATATCTTTACCGAGATAAATATAGTTTGTAGAGGTATAAATGGAATATGGTTCCTATGCATTAATCAAGAATATACATGGGGTAAACACTGAGTCATTCTATCTTTTATTACATCATAATATTGCTGAAGTAACATGAAATTTCTTAATCAATATGTCATATAACCCAAGAGATTCCATGTTTGAGACACATGCAGATTCACAAAGTAAAAATCATGGATATAATTATAATGCGAAATTAATTTCGATATCAAAACATTAAATTGTACAATATTTTTCTTGAATGATATGAAGTTCATTTTATTAATAACTATTCAATAAAACAAATTTCATTATTATATTGAAAAATTAGAAAACCATCAATGAAGAATCCACTTCCCCTAGCCACTCCTCCCTTGGTAAATGAGAAAATTTTCTTGGGTAACAAAATATGGCTTCCCCGAAGGAATTTATAGTAATTAATCATAATCCAACCAATATATATTCATCGAATCATCATCCCATTCAAATAAATTATCATGGGGGAACTTTTGTGTACCTAAACCATTGTTTTATCAATATTAGAACATTTCAAATCTAAATTGGAACTCATGAATTATTAATAAGAGAAAAATATTTTTGGAGGAGGTTTTTAGAGCGATACTAAACTAACCTGAAAATGGCCTCACATTAAAGTTCCTCAAATAATGTGAGTATGTGATTCGAATAATGAATTTATTCATTGATTAAAATAACTCAATGATTATAATTATGTTAGTAAAAATTTATTAATGAATGTAATAATTTATAAATAAAAATAATATTTTAATTATGGATAATATAAAGAAAGAAAATCAATTAAATAAATAAATTTGATAATTCTTAAAAAATGATTCTTGGTAAAAGAAAATTCTTCAACCCCTTATTTATTTTGTGTAGATATGAAATACATAAAAAATCATGCCAAAATTATTATAGTGTAAATAATAAAAAAATAATGCAAATACATTCTTCATGAAAAAATATACTATCCCAATAAACATATTTGATTTAATATCCCATAATACCTAATTCATTTAATAATAGAGTATTTATAAAATAATATTTTTTATGAAATGTTTTTTACTAATATGTTTTTTCTTTTCACTGTGTGAATCATTGTAAAAGAGTAGATTATATTCATATAATAGTTATTTTGAATATCCAATTAAAAAAATAAAGAATTAATAGTAATAGTAATTAAAATAAAATAATTTAACAGATTTTTTTAAATAAATAAAATTTCTATTTATCAGGAAGAAAAATATTTTCACAAAAATCAAATGGATCAATTTTAAAAAAAATCCAAATAGATAATATTTACTTTCATATTAATAAAAATTAAATTACTATCCGTTTTTATTACTGATTAAATTTAATGTATTGTATTTTTTTAATTATTCTACTTCACTAATGAAAACAAAGTTATTAGATCATGATTCAAGGATGGTCATATTTCAATTAATGATATGAATTTTAGGAAAATATAACGTTCCCTAACATTTTTAAGACATGTTAATGATAAATCATGCCATCATTGATGATTATTTATTAACTCATCAATAGTATAAAAATTTCATTGTTCATCACCAGATCCACAATTGCGAAGAACAATAATTTTTCTAAAAAATGATAGATCATTATATAGAGATGGACATAAAAATCTATTTAGATTTCCTCCAACCACTAATAAAATGAGAGAGACGAAGGATTTACAATGAATAGATAATTACTTTTTGGATGAATTATCACACTATTAATATTTCATCAGTAATAACATTACATATTCATACATTTTATTATCATTAATCCTATATTATTTCGACATCAAAAACAAAATCATATATATGTAATAAATATATGTATATTGTGATATGGAGTGAACATGGATACAACACCACTACGTGGAAATGATAAAAAGCTACTCAAATTAAATTAAAATATTAATATTATTTATTATTCGGGTAATTGAAATATATTATTAATAATGAATGGAGATTAATTTTTTTAGACTCTTGAATCAAGCACGTAATTTATACCTTACCTTGAAAATAAAAAATAATGTCTAAATGAACTATTTTTTCATAATAACGATCCATTCCATCATTTATTTAATATTAATACTC
The DNA here is from genome assembly GCA_963277665.1 of Viscum album. Classification (NCBI taxonomy): domain Eukaryota; kingdom Viridiplantae; phylum Streptophyta; class Magnoliopsida; order Santalales; family Viscaceae; genus Viscum; species Viscum album. The sequence goes on along the minus strand of OY728126.1, from coordinate 356,282,761 downwards.
ACTATAATAAAATAAATAGGTATATAAAAATAAACATTTGATTCTCTTGAATACTATGATACCATGGTAAATTAAATTAATTTAACTCATGAGTAAAAATAATTTCAATTGAAAAGATGAATAAAAACAAAATTTGAATTATGTCATTAAAAAATTAATAATTTAGACATTATTTATTTTATTAACTGTGGATGTCAAACATAATAATCATTTTTTTCTCAAACATGATAAAATCCCATTCTCAAATGAAACTATGACCTTCCATGTATATATAATCCTATACACGAAAAATATCCCATGAACCATGCTTCATATTATATATATATATTGATAGGGATTTCACCAACATAATAAAAAAACCCATTGATAACCTCCCTACTACGGTATATTCCCATTTATGAAAATATATAACCCTTACTCAGACAAGGATCCTAATGAAAAACCCCATGGTTATATGACCATGTAACCAAGATTAAAATATTACTAATCAGATTTCCATGATTCATAAGATATAATCATTTTTTATGCATGATAACACATCCAAATAATTACTTTTATGCATTGATAAAGATTATAAACTATTATACACTATAGGGTAATATATGAATAGTTACAATGACTAACCATATATTTAGTTCCATTCAATTTTATTAAAATTCATATATGAAAAGAAATTATTCTCACTTATGTATTTAAATGGTGATTTGATTTTTGAAATGATTGAAATTATATATAAATATTATTTAGAACAATTTCATCTATAAGTATTACTGCAAACTAATCGTCGTAATCTCTAAAGACTATGTTCAATAAATCCTTATAGGTAATAGGGGAAATGGTAAGATGAAATGGAGTCACTATGAATTCATAGTGTCTATGCATGTTATAGAATAATGTTTTGGGTATATCTTCCTTATTCACCCACATTTGATAATATCCATAATAAATATAACTATTATAAATGTATTATGTTCGAAATAGTTGATCAAGAAATTCATCAATAAGGGGTAGTAGAAACTTGTTAAAAATAGTGATATTGTTACATTCCTAATAATCAATAAAGTTTACCATTGAACCATATATATTCTTAATGATAATAATAATGTGTTGAACCCATGGTCACACACATCCTTGAATGAATCACTTTTGAAAATTCTCCATGAGTTTCTTCTTTTGTTCCAGAAACTCATTTGTGGCTATTTACTATGGAGTCTTTTAAATAGGTGTAGAAATTTGTATGATTTATATCAATAAATAAATTTAATTATTTATTTAAACACCATGAAATTATTCCTAAAATAGAAAAATAATACAAACAGACAATATCCATATCTATTATTTTTAGTTTCTCCCAAATCCATTGATATTGAAACCACAATTGAATAAGAATCAAGGCTCATACACATATGTAATTTCTATAGGAAGTCGATATTTATCATCATTATTGGTGACTAATTTTATTATCAACGAAATATATGAATCATAGGTACTATTATATATATAAATGACGACGGTGAAGCATGAATACATAGATACTTGGTTGATACGTTATGCATATCACGTAACCCCTAGGGGGACATGCAATCAACTAACATTAGGAAAATCATGCAACCTAATCATTCGTGGATATAATCTTATATTGATCACAAAAATACCATTTTGACAAATAATTATAATATAAATCCCCATTATATAGTTCCCTTGTTCATGAAAATCCATTATAAAAATCCCTCCAAATCATTTGAAGCCTACTAGATGAGTTTCTTTGATTATGACACATGTCAACTGAAAGACACCTAAAAACCATCTAAATACGATTATAAAATTAAATGTTATATATTGGAGAAGTTTAATGTGATTAAATTTATCACTATTTTCATTTCAAGGTATAATTTGTATCATGTTATCAATTCAATGATCAGGTGATATCCCTAAAGCATATCGGTTGTGCCAAATGATAACATTTAGGTTTTTCACAGTCTTCATGTGAAGAACCTCAATCATTTCCATTTTATCATATGAAAATCTATTGGATCCATATAAAAGAGTAGTGACCATCCATGATAATTCTCACAAGACATCATGAGATCTTGTAGTGATCATTCGACACCCTGGTGGAAAATCCATCATAAAATTCTGAAATTATTATAAAATAATGAATAAATGATTAGAAATGAGGATACCATATCCTTGGAAATTGAACACTATTTTTAATATAAAGTGGGTTATTAGACACATGTGATCATCTTAATGATAATACAATTTCCCTTTGAAATTATTTCATTATCTCACAAAAAGTCCTCTAACTGGCTAGTTAGATCATGAAGAGTGCATTAGAAATGACTTTCCTAATCACAAGAAAGACTATTATACTTTATACATGATTTTAGGAGGGTCCACAGACAAGTTAAACCAATATTTAAATAGTCATTTGACATGTTTAATTGAATATGTTAAATCTCATTGGTAAGAAATGGTTTCAACCAATATGTATATGATTGAGTCATTTCATGGGGTCTGTTTCAGGAAACACAAAGATAAATCCAAGGATGTGTCATGGATGGTTTAGAGAGAAAATGTAATAACCCATAAAATAAATATCATATCATAAATTTATGAGATGTTTTAGGTGGAAAATAACTCTGTATGTGAGGCCTATAAATCCACCCCTCCCATGAACAACAAACACACATGGGAGTGCATAGGTGAGAGAATACATCAAGGAGTCGATCACAGGGTTCCTTCATTATGTAAACCAAGGGAATCAAATAAGGGACTAAGAATAATGTATATATGATTCAATTGGTCATAGAATTGAATTGAGGTGCACCATGCATATTATGAAAAAGATATTCCATGTATCGAATTGCTAACATAGTGTTTCCACTGGAAAATCCTTGATGAATATTGATTCATTTATGTGGTAAAGCCTAAAAAATAAAGAAATCCTTATATGAATAACAGTATGATGATTTAATGTGATTAGATCATGTTCTTTTTGTGAATTGTTCATTATTCATTCTTTGTCACCCGAGCTTAAGAGATATGTTATGTGACGATACTTGGACATGTTATCCAAGTCACGAAACAACACTCTAAAATGGTAGTGAAATCATGAGACAACCATCACACATGTCATTCATGTCACGTCATTCCCCCCAGAGATATCATCTAATTCATGCAATGTACTCTAGATTTATTATCCACATCATGTGATTTCATCCATGCATATCATCAAAGTCACAAAATGTCCTCTAGTAATATCAGCCTTCGTCATGTAACACACTTGGATGACTCTACATTGATCACATTTAGAATCTTTAGACATGTCATCCAGATTAGTCAATAGTCCTATGACTTCTCATCCTTGATCACGCAAATGTCTATAGACATGTCTATATTGATCGTGAAAATAAACATAGATATGTAATAATATTCATGATACATCCCATTTACATGTCAAAATTTATCATTTGAATCACCCTGGGACATGCCATCTTTATCAAGAAGACACTCATGAATTATAAATATAACATTCCAAACATGTCTAGTAGACAACCTAGACATTTCAGGCAGCTTCTAATGAATTTTTAGAATCGAACTCTAGACATATTAGGTAGACATCCCTAGAAATATTTTCCTTGTCGACCATGATTACATGGGAATATTCCATAAAAACAAGTTAACTGAAATATATTAGTATTTTTTGGGAATTTCTTTTTCAAATGGGATGAGTCCATATTTTATTAACAATGGATAGTCATAAAATAATATGTGTATTATGGGATCCTCATCCCATCAATTAATTCTCAGTTAGCCACTCATGGTTCCTACTAAATATCCATTAGAGGGTAAGAGTCATATATATTATTATGATAATAAACCATGCTATATGCCCTTAAATATTCTAAACATCAAGGATAAAAACAATTTCTCAGAGTGTAATCACCAATTCCAATGCATCATCCGGTTAGAAAATAATCAATCTATGGGAAATATGATTCATATCCAAACAAGATATGTATTATTTCTTCCTTATGTCCCGAGATCCAACGGGAGTCATCCATATTGTATTTTCCACTACATCTCAGCAACTCTATCCCATGGGACCCAAAAAGTCTTATGGGGTTTTTATTATTCCTCATCCATTATATGTTGGAGAAGATAATTTAAATTTATTGACTCTAAATCCTTATATATGAAGTAATCATCGGATTCATTAATTAAGATCATGATTCATATAAAACACTCTAGTATATCATCCCCAATGAATATGTATTATATCTATTTTTTGTGATCTTGATTACATGGTATCCCTTGTTTCTAACACCAAGCATTACACTTGTGTGTTTAAGGATTTTCAAGGATAATATCACTCACATTAAAAATTTACCCCATCCTTGGAAACCTTAATGTTTAATCAACATTCATTGAAAATATATGATTGGCATCATATAATGGAATCCACCACTCTATAAGTCCTAAATGAATTACAATATGGGTAAAATATGAGGAAATAACACTCAGGCACATTAACTATCTGTCACCACCCATAATCAAGATATGTACATATTGAAATATGATTACTCTAATTCCGGTTAAATTAGGATATATAAGGATCCTCCAAAATACTAGAGCACCATACATGGTTCCTAGTTGAACTCTTATATTTCCTTTCCACATTATGATATGTTTCACATATTGGACTAAAAAACAAAATGACTTTTTATGATTCTAATAAATAGGATATGTGGGAATCCACATGATAGTTCAATCCCATCCTATAAATAGAAATCACCTCCCTAGATGTCATTAAACACCAGAGATTCTATTTATATGTCTTAAAAAAAAGAAAGTTACCCATTTCTATGTAATAATTGTAAATTGATAGAGAAACTCAAATAAATATTGATGGTATCATCAATAGACCCCTAAATAATGAAGGATTCAACATTAAATTATAATATTAGGGTATCCAGTCATAAATTTTTGTAACATCCCAAGTAAGTAATGAATAATAGATATTTTTATCTATGTGTATTACTGATTAAGATAGTGTTTTAGAGGCTTAAAATGAAAATAAATACAATTTTATGCATGGAATACACTAATATTCTTAAAAGATTGTTTTACTACCTTTTGATGGAAACCCCTTTTTAAATCAAAATTTTGACAATTTTATAATCTATATTTGTCAAAATAAACATATTCATTATTATTGGGACATTGAAATTTACTTTGGATAAATTTTTGGTATTTTTCTGACAATGTTCATTTTTTAATGAATGGTGAAAAATACTGTATTTTACATCATAACTGCTTTTTCATTTAATTTAATTATATGGTTAGATTATCCTTTTAATTGGTCTTAAAGTGTAATATGAATATATTTTTACCATTTAATCCAATTTTGGTCATTATGATTAATTTACATTGTAATTGGGCATAAACTAATGCCAAGCTTTTCATAGATATTGTTTCAAAAAAAACCCGCTTTTTGTTTTGACAACGGGAATTATTTTTAAATCAATTATTGCAATTTCTGTGTTTTAAATTTGGTAAAATGGATTACATATTTGTAATCAGAAGGTCCAAATTATGTAATCAATGCTCTTTTTTTATTGGACATTATGAATAGTAACGACGGTAATTATCTTTAATTATCTTGATTAATGAGTAATCGGGTAGATAAGGATAATAAAATAATATCATAATAATACAAAATGACACCAACATGTGTCCTAATTATACTGGTTGTCTCATGGACGACCATGGTATGGCTTGTGCCAAACTTGGGGGGCCCATGGAATCACTTTTGTTGAAAGTGACTTGTTATCTTTTTATTTTTTTTAAAGAAAGTAAATATAACAAGAATGTATCACCTGATTAAAACATTTTTAATTTTGTCTACATAGATGATATTTTAGACTATAAATATTAATTGGAAAGATAAAACGATTTCCTACATCATAGTATTTTTTTAATAATTTTTTAGACTTTAAATAAATTAAATTATTTATGACATCATGATGATGCAGCGATTACCTCATTAATAAAGGATTTAAATAAAATGAAATGATAATGTAAAATCTATGACCTACACATGTCCAAAACATATTGGATGGGTGGATTTAGAACCCTTATCACCTTACCCTTGAATTATATCAATGTGGGACCTTTTGAATCTGGAAATCATTTTCAAATAAAGTAACATTTCTTTACTTTCCAAGAGTGCCCCTCCTCTCCTCTTATAAAAGGCCCCCAACTCTACCTTCTTACACACACTCCCAAAGCCTTTGGATCGGCCAACCTCTGCCCATTTTGTCTCTACACATCCCTATCTTACTCCTTGAAGCCTCACTTTTGGCAGAAGTCTTCCCAAGGATGCCTTCGAGCTCAAACCAAAGGGAGTTACCCGATTTTAAGGTAATGTCTTCACTTGAGTCCTTTTGTTTTATTTTGCTTCTCCAACCCCCTAAACTCTTTTTATTCATTTATTTTGTAACAACTCCAGTATATTCAATATACTAGGATGTTTTTATAAGAATTATTCAAGCTACACTTACACACACCTACATCTAATGGTTAAAGGACATACTGTTTCTATGGATGGTGAATTTATGCCTCCTGAAACGATGATTGTTCAACATTCTTTTAACACCTTCAAAGGTGGACATTAAGATGTAACTATATTTATATATGATATATAATATGTTTATGTTTTCCTTAAGCTTATGTATTTTTCATTTTGGGAATACCTTTATAGTTTCCATTATGGGTAACCATGATATCTTCATTTAAGGAAGTGCAGACTACCGCCCCCTCAAAGTGATTTGATTCGTTAAATACCATATGTGGGACGTAAAAAGGATGGAACTATGATATTATATATGATATTATACTGGAATTATAATATAACTTTATATCATTATGATTCCTTTCTATAAAATACGAAATAGAAATGAAAGTAGCGTTCATGCGTACGTACGGCTTACCATCTCCATGAACGGTGCATTTCATTTCTTACCTCTAAATGATTATGTAATATTATAAATGAATGTATATACTGAATATATATGATATATAAATCATGATTATAATTATGGATATAATGGATACATGAACAACTTGTAATTACAAAGGGTTTATTTTTGACTCAAGTACCAATGATCGTTAAAACAACCGTTATTAACTTAAATAATTAAATAGTGTTCATGACATGGAAATAAGTGATATAAAAGGAATAATGAACTTAAAAAAGGTTCTTAAGAAAGTAGAAATTAACTCATGTTTATTATTCAGGAAATTAAAGAACGATCGAGTCAGGTCAGACCCGAGGTATGGGACTTCGTCTCAATCTCCTTTCATTGAGGCATATTTTGTTTTATACACAACCTTATTTTATATGGTGTATAAACCCCTTTGAATTTTACGTTTATTCAAAATGAATCTTTTTTATATGAAGCGTTTACTAAACGACAAAATGGAATGTTTTTGTCGTACGTATGCGGCGACAACGACTTCTCCGCCGCCGTGACCATTATTTGAGTTTCGGATTCCTCTACAAGCCATACCTTCTTTTTAAAAGAAAAATAAATACCATGTTTTACTTTTCTTTTATTTTGGTACTGAAATTGGTTTTCATAACGTTTTTATATCAATTTGTTGTATTGATATCTTGTGATTGAACGGTGGGAATGTTATGTTTTCTTTATGCATGTTTTATGTGATACAATTATGTAGAGGTTCTTGGGCATTATTATGAAGACAGGTGGTTCTGTGATAAACTAAGTGCGGGTGAGCCCGATATAGCTCTCCAATGCATTGGGTAACGCGAAAGATTGAAAAGTTAAGGTTTCTCCGAAAAGATTTAGGGAATATACTGTGATGGGTATTCCAAACGTAACCAAGAGGGTTACTCCCTATGTAAGAACGTTATGAATGCCTCAAGTTACCTTTATGTCTTATGATTTCTATGATTTATTCATGATTTGATGAGGTATGTTAAAGTGCTTATGTTTTATGGGTAAAGTATGATTTCATTCTTATGTATATATGTACCCATGTTTCCTTTCCATATTTTTATATCCCTTACTGAGCTTTTTATGCTCATCCGACGTTTTTTTGAAATGTTTTTCACAGGTCAAGGGAAAGGTACATGATATGAGGATAGTGTCAAGGAAGTGTCAAGAAAGAATCCATGTTTTATTTTAAATATGTTTCCATTGATGGGAAAGAAGAATACTATCTTTATGTAACCACTTTGTTTATATGTGGAATGTAATGCAATTTTTATGATCTAATTCTCTAAAACTCTAAACCCGAAAAGATCCTCAATGTGTAATCTTGTAATAACTCAAAATTAAGTAAGGTTTAAGGCTGGGGCCTTATAGTTGGTATCAAAGGTCGGTTTAGATAAATTTAGGAGTTATAATTCTATTAAATGATTATCCAAAAATATTTTTTTTATGGTTAAATTGAAGTGATATAGTATTTGAAGATTACCATGTTGCTTCATCTAAGACATGTTTCTTCAGAATGGTTTTCCGCAGAGGAAACAGGGAAGCAGTGCTATGAAGGCATGCAGAAGGAAATAACCTTCCGAATCAGCATCCTGAGATGGTCAGAATTAGAACTGAATAGTTTCTTGCAGTAACAGAACAGTTGACTCAAGCGATAAATGGCGGTGGTATCCATACACGAGATCAGCCAGATCAACCGCAGAAGAAAAATTTCAGTGGTGGAACATTTCATGAGGCAACATACCCCATCATTCAGATGATCATCTGACCCTGTGCTAGCTGAAGGGTGGATTAAAGAACTGGAGAAGATTTTCTATGTCATGGGGTGTTTAGACAATCAAAAGGTTAGTCTTGCTATTTACCGTTTGGAGGCTGAAGCAGATCAGTGGTGGTCGATGGTTATAAATATCAGGGACGCTGATGAGATTGATGCTCTCGATTGGGATGAATTCAAAGGTATGTTTTTTGAAAAGTATTTTCCTAAGGCTGTTCGACTTAGGATGGAAAAACAATTCTTGGAATTGAGGCAAGAGGAAGACTCGGTGGCTACCTATGAAGAAAGGTTCACTCGATTGGCATGGTATGCTCTAAATTTTATCTAAGACCATGATAGTAAAATAAATCATATTTACTCATGATTAAAGCCAAAATATCAAAGGGCATTAGCTTCTCGTGAGTTTAAAAGTTATGAAAAGCTTGTTCGATGTGCTGATAAGGTGGAAATGGAGTTTTCCGATGATCAAGTGTTCTATAAAAACCAGTAGAAGAAGAGACCAAGGTGGTAGGAGAAAGGGAAGAATTCTTCAAAAAAGTCTGATGGTAAGAAATCTATGTTTCCAGTTTGTGATAAATGTGGAAAAAGGCATGCTGGGGAATGTCTTCTGAATTATGGAAAGTGCTACCGATGTGGTAAGATGGGACATAAGGCTCGTGATTGCACTGAAAAAGATCAAGGTGAAGGTAAGACCAAATTTGATTTACAGTTAGTGAAATGTTTTAAGTGCAATGATATGGGACACTATGCAAAAGAGTGTCCGACAAAGAGCTTGAGTGATGGGAAGCAGTTAGACTACAAGCAGAAAGGGGTGGTGAAATCCTTTGCAACTACTTCAGCAGATGTCGGGCCATCAAATGAAGTTGTATCAGCTCCAGGGAGCTCAGTATTTTTCAAAGATTGACTTGAGATCGGGGTACCATTAGCTGAAGTTAAAGGAAGCAGATGTTCCGAAGACCGCGTTCCGTACAAGATATGGCCATTATGAATTTTTAGTAATGCCTTTTGGGCTAACCAATGCACCTTCCGTATTAATGGACTTAATGAATAGAATTTTCCATGAGTTCTTAGATAAGTTTGTGGTGGTTTTCATTGAGGATATTTTGGTGTTTTCTAAAAGTAAAGAGGAGCATGAAAGACATTTAAGGGTTATCTTGCAAACCATAAGTGAAAAGAAACTATATGGAAAATTCAGCAAGTGTGAGTTTTGGTTGCAACAAATTTCTTTCCTTGGTCACATTGTTTCTAAATATGGGATAACTGTTGATCCTGCAAATAAAAAAGTTGTGGAAGACCGGCCAAGACCCACAAATGTAACTGATATTCGTAGCTTCCTTGGTTTGGCAGGCTATTAACGAAGGTTTGTTAGAAATTTTTCCCGGTTATCTAGTCCAATGACTAAGCTAACTCAGAAGGGTGTTAAGTTTATCTGGACAAAAGAATGTGATGATTGTTTTCAGGAATTTAAAAGAAGATTGGTGAATGCTCCAGTTTTGGCACTACCTTCCAGGAATGGTGAGTTTGTTATATACAGTGATGCTTCATTGAAAGGGAATGGTTGCGTCCTAATGCAGAATGATCAGGTAATTGCTTATGCTTCACGATAATTGAAAACTCATGAGGTAAATTACCCTACACATGATTTGGAATTAGCTGCTGTTGTTTTCACTTTAAAAATTTGGAGGCATCATTTGTATGGAGTAAAGTGTGAAATATATACTGATCACAAATATTTAAAGTATATATTCATTCAGAAAGAGTTAAACATGAGACAGAGGAGATGGCTGGAATTAATCAAGGATTATGATTGTACAATTCATTACCATCCGGGAAAAGCAAATAAAGTGGCTGATGCTTTAAGTCGAAAAAGTAATGCTTCATTAGCAATGTTTCATTTGGAACGTGATCCTTTGGTTAAGGATTTGATGAACTTTGGCATATAAGTTGTTGGTGCAGGAAGTTCTTCTGTTTTGTTTCAGGTATCAGTGAGATAATCTCTATTAGATAGAATCAAGCAAGCACAAAAGCAAGATAGTGAGTTGCAGAAAAAGGTAGAGCTGGTTCAGAAAGGTAAGTTTCCTGAATTCAACATTGATAATGATTGCTTTTTGAGATTTGGGAAGAGATTGGGTGTGACTTGTGATTCACAGTTGAAGAGAGAGTTGTTATGTAAAGCTCATAGTTCTCCGTTTTCAGTTCATCCTAGCAGTACTAAGATGTACAGAGATCTGCGGGAGTATTACTGGTGGGATTGAATGAAAAGAGATATTGATGATTTTACTGTGAAGTGTTTGACATGTCAACAAGTTAAAGAAGAGCGGCAGTTACTGAAAGGGATGCTTCATCCTTTACCTGTTCCAGAGTGGAAATGGGAGAATATATCCATGGGCTTTATTGTGGGATTACCGAAGACATCTCAAGGTAATAATGCAATCCGTGTTATTGTTGATTGCTTGACTAAATCTGCTCATTTCCTTGCTATACGAGATACTTTTTCCCAAGATCAACTTTCCCTTTTGTATCTTAAAGAGATAATCAGGTTACATGGAGTTCCCCTCTCCATTGTATATAATCGCGATCCCAGGTTCACTTCTAACTTTTGGAAAGGCCTTCAGAAGTTATTGGGTACTGCATTAAATTTTAGTACAGCATTTCATCCTCAATTAGATGGGCAGTCAGAATGAACAATTCAGACCCTGGAGGATATGCTACGAGGTTGTTCGATCGATTATCAGGGATTCTGGGACCAACATCTTTCTTTGGTTGAATATTCATATAATAACAGTTATCATTCGAGTATACAGATGGCACCATTTGAGGCGTTATATGTGAAGCGGTGTCGAACTCCAGCTTTCTGGGATGAAGTGGGTGAAAGGAAGTTTATGGGACCAGAATTGGTAGAAGAGATGATAGAAAAAGTTCAGCTGATTCAGAAACACATGAGAACAGCTTAGAGTAGCCAGAAGAGTTATGCAGACAATAGGATGAAAGATCTAACTTTTGAGGTAGGTGATCATGCTTTTCTCAAAGTCTCGCCATGAAAAATTGTGATGCGATTTGGTAAGAAAGGAAAGCTGAGTCCAAGGTTCATTGGACCATATGAAATTCTGGAGAGAGTTGGATCAGTTGCATACCGGGTGGCTTTACCTCCGAGTTTATCTCAGGTACACAATATTTTTCACGTTTCAATGTTGAGAAAGTATATGCCAGATCCATCTCATGTTTTGAGTCCAGAGGTAGTTCAGCTGGAAGAGAACTTATCTTATGAGGAACAACTGGTCCAGATTCTTGAGCACAAGGAGAAAGTGTTACGAAATAAGGTGATTAATCAGGTAAAGGTTTTTTGGAAAAACCACATGATGGAAGAGGCAACATGGGAATCAGAAAATGCAATGAGGGATAAGTACCCCCATTTATTCGATAAGTAAATAAATTACGCGCACACAATTTTCTAAAGGGGGGAAGGATGTAACATCCCAAGTAAGTAATGAATAATATATATTTTTATCTATGTCTATTAATGATTAATATAGTGTTTTAGAGGCTTAAAATGAAAATAAATACAATCTTATGCATGGAATACACTAATATTCTTAAAAGATTATTTTACTGACTTTTGATGGAAAACCCTTTTTAAATCAAACTTTTGAAAATTTTATAATCTATATTTGTCAAAATAAAAATATTCATTATGATTGGGACATTGAAATTTACTTTGGATAAATATTTGGTATTTTTCTGACAATGTTCATTTTATAATGAATACTGAAAAATACTGCATTTTACATCATAACTGCTTTTTCATTAAATTTAATTATATGGTTAGATTATCCTTTTAATTGGTATTAATGTTTAATCTAAATATATTTTTACCATTTAATCCAATGGCGGTCATTAGGATTAATTTCACTTTGTAACTGGGCATAAACTAATGCCAAACTTTTCATAGATATTGTTTAAAAAAACCCGCTATTTGTTTTGACAACGGGAATTATTTTTAAATCATTTATTTCAATTTCTATGTTTGGAATTTGGAAAAATTTATTACATATTTGGAATCATAAGGTCCAAATTATGTAATCAAGGCTCTTTTGTTTTTGGACATTATGAATAGTAACGACGGTAATTATCTTTAATTATCTTGATTAATGTGTAATCGAGTAGTTAAGGATAATAAAATAATATCATAATAATACAAAATGACACCAACATGTGTCCTAATTATACTTGTTGTCTCATGGCCGACCATGGGATGCCTTGTGCCAAACTTGGGGGCCCCATGGAATCACTTTTGTGGAAAGTGACTTGTTATCTTTTTATTTTTTTTAAAGAAAGTAAATATAACATGAATCTATCACCTGATTAAAACATTTTTCATTTTGTCTAAATAGATGATATTTTAGACTATAAATATTCATTGGAAATCTAAATATATTTCCTACATCATTTTATTTTTTTCATAATTTTTTAGGCTTTAAATAAATTAAATTATTTATGACATCATGATGATGCATCGATTACCTCATTAATAAAGGATTTAAATAAAATGAAATGATAATGTACAATCTATGACCTACACATGTCCAAAACCTATTGGATGGGTGGAGTTCGAACCCTTATCACCTTACCCTCGAATTATATCAATGTGAGACCTTTTGAATCCGAAAATCATTTTCAAATAAAGTAACATTTCTTTACTTTCCAAGAGTTCCCCTCCTCTCCTCTAATAAAAGGCCCGCACCTCTACCTTCATACACACACTACCAAAGCCTTTGGCTCGGCCAAACCCTTCCCATTTTGTCTCTCCACATCCCTCTCTTACTCCTTGAAGCCTCACATCGGGCAGAAGTCTTCTCGAGGAAGCCTTTGAGCTAAATCCAAAGGGAGTTACCCGATTTTAAGGTAATATCTTCACTTGAGTCCTTTTGTTTTATTTTGCTTCTCCAACACCCTAAACTCTTTTTATTAATTTATTTTATAACAACTCCAGTATCTTCAATATACTAGGATGATGTTATAAGAAGGATTCTAGCTACACTTACACACACCTACATTTAATGGTTAATGGACATACTGTTTCCGTGGATGGTGAATTTATGCCTCCCGAAACGATGATTGTTCAACATTCTTTTAACACCTTCAAAGGTGGCCATTAAGATGTCACTATATTTATATATGATATATAATATGTTTATGTTTTCCTTAAGCTTCAATATTTTTCATTTTGGGCATACCTTTTTGGTTTCCATTATGGGTAAACGTGATATCTTCATTTAAGGAAGTGCGAACTACCGTCCCCTCAAAGTGATTTGATTCCTTAAATACCATATGGGGACGTATAAAGGATGGAACTATGATATTACATATGATATTATACTGGAATTATAATATACCTTTATATCATTATGATTCCATTCTATAAAATACGAAATAGAAATGAAAGTAGTGTTAATGCGTACGTACGGCTTACCGTCTCCCTGAACGGTGCATTTCATTTCTTACCTCTAAATGATTATGTAATATTATAAATGCATGTATCTACTGGATATATAGGATATATACATCATGATTATAATTCTGGATATAATGGATACATGAACAACTTGTAATTACAAAGGGTTTATTTTTTACTCAAGTACCAATGATCGTTAAAAGGACCGTTATTAACTTAAATAATTACAAAGTGTTCATGACATGGAAATAAGTGATATAAAAGAAATAATGAACTTAAAAAAGGATCTTAAGAAAGTAGAAATTAACTCAAGTTTATTATTCAGGAAATTAAAGAACGATCGAGTCAAGTCAGACTTGAGGTATGGGACTTCGTCTCAATCTCCTTTCATTGAGGCATATTTTGTTTTATACACAACCTTCTTTTATATGGTGTATAAACCCCTTTGACTTTTACGTTTATTCAAAAGGAATCTTTTTTATACGAAGCATTTAATAAATGACAAAAGGGAATGTTTTTGTCGTACGTATGTGGCGACAACGACTTCTCCGCCGCCGTGACCATTATTTGAGTTTCGGCTTCCTCTACAAGCCATACCTTCTTTTTAAAAGAAAAATAAATACCATGTTTTACTTTTCATTTATTTTGGTATTGAAAATTGTTTTCATAAAGTTTTTATATCAATGTGTTGTATTGATATCTTGTGATTGAAAGGTGGGAATGTTATGTTTCCTTTATGCATGTTTTATGTGATATGATTATGTTGAGGTTCTTGGGAATTATTATGAAGACGGATGGTTCCGTGATAAACTAAGGGCGGGTGAGCCCGATATAGCTCTCCAATGCATTGGGCAATGCGGAGGAGTGAAACATTATGGTTTCTTCGAAGAGATTTAGGGAATATACTGTGATAGGTATTCCAAATGTAACCAAGAGGGTTACTCCCTACGTAATAATGTTATGAATTCCTCAAGTTACCTTTATGTCTTATGATTTCTATGATTTATTCATGATTTTATGAGGTATGTTAAAGTGCTTATGTTTTATGGGTAAAGTATGATTTCATTCTTATTTATATATGTACCCATGTTTCCTTTCCATATTTTTATATCCCTTACTGAGCTTTTTGTGCTCATCCTACGTTTTTTTGAAATGTTTTTCACAGGTCAGGGGAAAGGTACATGATATGAGGATAGTGTCAAGGAAATGTCAAGAAAGAATCCATGTTTTATTTTAAATATGTTTCCATTGATGGGAAAGAAAAATACTATCTTTATGTAACCACTTTGTTTATATATGGAATGCAATGCATGTTTTATGATCTAATTCTCTAAAACTCTAAACCCGAAAAGATCCTCATTGTGTAATCTTGTAATAACTCAAGATTAAGTAAGCATTAAGGCTGGGGCCTTATAATTTGGATTTGGAATAGATTCATAAACATATCATTAATCCATAATAGAGTCCCATAAAAGGAAATAATTCATCCAAAAAGGCTTTGATGAGCTTGACCTCCCATCCCATTAACCAAGATGATTTCCAAAGTGTCATTTGGAATGATACTTGAAATGTACACATGCCTTGGGATAGTAGGTTTATTCCTTGTTTTGGATTTGGTAAGAATCGGGAATTTCATTGATATATGAAAATTCTAATAAAAATTTGAATTATGGTGCAAACATACTTGAACATCCCATAATCAATTTTCATATATCATATTAATTTTGAACAAAATGAAAAATCACTAACCCAATATGAAGTCATCTAACACTGTAATGAGTGAAAAAATATAGAATTTGGGCATCATGTCTCTTAGATATAGGGAACCATACCATCAACTGTTTTAATGAAAAAAATTATTGAACCCAACATAAATATATAAAATAATAAAAATGATTGGTTAAAAATGCCTCTATCCATTTTTTTCTCATCTCCTATATAAATTATAATAGTGTTCCCCATGTTAAATACATAAATAATAAAATGAAGTTGGTATTTTAATGATTTAATTGCATTCTCACCATTAATAATCTACCTGATAAAAATGGATGAACATAGAAAAATAAAAGATAATTATGTTCAATATGCAGAGCTGAATGAGCTTGTTTGATCCTTTTGAAAATTATCAAATTAGAATCATTTATCCATGTTATCTTTTTGACACTAAAAACTTCTCTCTCAGACAACTTATCCATATATCATGCCTTTGTCAAGTCAATTCTAGGTATCGTCATCTATGATATTGACCAATGTATGTCACAAAACAATCTCAACTACCCAACACCTTTAGATTCAGTTGGAAAAGGTGATGGCTTTGGAATACCACATTCTAGGGAAGATCCCAACCCTTGAAGATAGACGTAATTTTTTTCATATACTAAATCATATGGTTCAATATCATTTACGGATTGTAGCAATGAAGCCAGTGCTAATAATCTCTCAGACTATTCACATTGGAAAATTATCCCTAGAGTGAAACAATTAATTGATAATATATCTTATGAAGGTAGATAAAGGATTCAACTATGGATGTATGTTGGTTGAGGATACCACTAGGATGGATTCTGTTAATTATCTTCACTCGGGTCATCCCTCTAGTACACATCTGTCACCTATTAAGATAACCATCCATGAAATTTCCACCCTAGACACTGATGCATGTTTACATAGGAGGTATCGAATAGTGATGAAAACTTCATAAAATAAGAGTTGGCTCATATCTCTTATTCAATTGATGATTCCCATTAGTGTATTAAAGAAATATCTAGTGGTAAAGATCGTATTTGTACTCACTCAGATCAAGTCTGCATGAATATTCTTCTAGCAAACATAGTTGAGTTACATATCCCCTTCCAAATGCCTGAATTCCATAAGCATAATATGATGAATCATGAAGGATATGATTGGTATTATATCCCATCATCAATTAAATAAATATTATGACAAATGTTCGGGATTAATAATTTGAAGGAATATATTCTGGAACACACATTTCAAAAGTTTCACTACATTCCATGAATAGTAGAAGAGCTATGTATGTATATTCCAGCACTGGTACAGATGGAAGAACATTCAAATATCCCTATACCAATCTCTAGAGTGGAATATAACCATGATCACTATGAAAATGTTGATACATTTGAGAATGATAAATTTATTTCTCTTACCCAGGACGATTATTAGTATATTCTCATAAAGAAGAAGGAATTGGACCCGGCTCATATCCCCATTCTAATTGGGGATCACCATCTCATTATAGAACATTTCATCAGTAAGGTCTACATATAACCAAAATAGACCTACAATATACTCTAATGTCATAGGATTGGGGTTATATCCCAATTTTGATTGGGGATCACTATATTAGTCCTGAACATGGCTCGAGATAGGACCAAAATATTTTCATGAAATACTAGTGGAGAAATATAATGGAATAGAACTGTCATCATATCCACTCATAATCTCATGTTTTTTATTACAACATGGAAATCATCTCAAATCTAGAGAATATCCCATACAATGAAGCTACTCGATATGTTATAGAATCATAAGGAATATAGAATCATATCCCTATGTCTGTTGTGGAATGACTTCACTATCATCTTTCTGAGGATATATAAAAGGAGTGTCAAATCTGATGTCCCATCACATAGGCCTCTCAAAATATAACAACAGGGAATAGATATTTGATTTGGGAACATGCCCCCACTTCATCAAAGATTGGCCATCATATTTTGGAAACCATTAACAAGTTGAATCATATTATTTTCAATGATATAGAATACTATCAGAATACCTCATCATATTATAATCAATGGGATCATATCTCTATAACAGATGAGGGTTATTAACAAATTCAAGAAATTTTTAGTTAGTAAACTTGTATGTTTTTTCTACCCAAAAACTATGTTCATTATATTCCCAATGAGACATAGAATGAGTTTCATTACCTGATCTTCACAATACTAGTTTCTTTTAGTTTGTTTGAGAAATATCCAAAACAACTAAATGGAATGTCAAATCTTCCGCCATGGAAGAAGGTGATCCCATGTTCCCTAGTATACCTTATAGTAGTGCATAGATGGATCATTGGGACCAAACTCCTTACATACTCCATGGTAATCCTCCCCATGATGAAATATCTCTTAGACATGGAAATTAACCATTTTAAAAGAAAATTTTGTATAGAGATGTGATAAAAAATATAAAACTGTATTATATATTGGTTCTCGAATCTCTAAGGATAACCATATATAGTTCTCAAAAAATCATCATCATTAATTCACTACATCATGCAAGAAATGCTGAGAAGAAACTAGTCTGACCTACCCAAATGCTGGTATATAATTCTAATGAAGTAGATAATGAGATTTAAATATGGGGTGATATGGATAGAAAAAAGTTGTTAACCCTCTTTGTGACCATTTCCACATCTAACTGTGATATACTATAGAAGATAGAGATGGGTGACAAGCCTTACAAATAATAAAACATATGAGGAACTAATCAGTGGATGAAGGATAAACTCATCCTTTATCCATCATATTAGTGTAATCTCCTGATCAAAAGTACACATTATTTATAGATGGATATTTTTGTGTTGTCCATATCCCAAATATATAGGCATGCGATATCCTAATAAATGTGCATGAATTTTTTGTCCCTATATCAGAACATCTCTCCTTCAAATGATTTTTTTTAATCGCTGTCAAATTTATGTATCCGAGGATGGGTAAAAATTGATCACTACACATTTCTATATCCAAATAACATAAAATATCACTAGATATGACATTTTTATATTTATAGGATCATTAGAAATGAAGGGACCAAGTTATGAATTTCCCAGTCTTACAATATAGTTATATTCCTCCACTTTTAAGTAGAAAATATGTCACAAAAGATGGAGACTTATGCTAATGGACACCTACCATGGTCCCCTAAAATAATGGGGACAATTTTTTGACAGGGAATAATATTTTGTGGACTAAAATACAATATATTGTTGGAAATAGCTCACACCACTAGTATCCATTTCACCCAACTCATACACGAGAAAAATTACAACAAATCAAGTAGATCCAACTTGAAACATCCTTAGTAGTCATCTTGAAGTGATCCAATCTCCCCAGGCAAGGGTATTTTTTACTACCACCTCTACTGCTCGAGTCATCAATCCTAGATAGGATCCTATATATATTGGTGATAACTACATTCTAACCCTACCCAATAAGGATCGATGAATTATTATCTCAATCCCCATTTCTAGGAAAATCACATCCCAATAGGGTCTTGGGGAAATTAGAACATGTTCTAGATCATCCCAATTTCATTGGGTTGTTGGTATTTATATCTTAATTTCCATATAATGATCTATAAGATCATAATCTAGAATCATCAAGTACACAAAAACTACATTAGAAAGTGAAAATAGTGACGCTAAATCATCCCCATCACGAAGGGATGGGAGAATTTTTATCATTATCATCACCCTATAATTTATCACTCATCTCTTGGTTTGGACGTAAATATGGTCTATTTGAATCCTATTTTTCCTCCCATTATGAGACATACCTTGGATCATTTGTTACCATTCAGTATACATGACCAGAATAACCCTTACTGTCACTATTCACACACTAAGTCATGTGGAATGTATAGTGGTTGAAATCAAACACCCTGAGGTGTATATTCCAAAATGGCACCATATGGTCAAGGGTTAGATAAATGAACTCAAATACAACCGTCAAAGGACTATAAATAGTTACCAAATCAACCTATTATTTGGAGATTAATGGGATATCTAATATTTTTTTAATATGAATTAGAGAAAGAGGTCATCATTAATCAAGTAAATAGTGTGGACCATGACTTAAACATAGAGGAATGCGTTAAAAATTGTTACCTTAAGGGGTATCCGATTAGGATTCAAAAACTAAGGCTGGATATATGCGGAATCATAGATGGATGTAGAACATGGTTCCTATGAATGATGATTTCCGACATCCGTTGATGAAAACTAAAAAGGATAAAGGTAAAGGTGTGTCTACATCCCACTCACCACCTATAGGAGCTGAAATGTATTCCATAGAGCAATTTATAACACCAAATTACAATCATATAAAAAAGATATAATTTCTCAATAAGGAAGTATTTAGGGGATACATTCATACTGGAGAACATTTTTAGGAACATAGAAACATCCCCCCTCTTGGATATTTGGGGAGAGAAAATCCTCCATCAAGAGTGGTATTCATGCACCGGGAGGGCTCTAGTTCCACGCATCAGTTCTATATAAATGAT
Organism: Viscum album; assembly: GCA_963277665.1. Taxonomy (NCBI): domain Eukaryota; kingdom Viridiplantae; phylum Streptophyta; class Magnoliopsida; order Santalales; family Viscaceae; genus Viscum; species Viscum album. The sequence continues at coordinate 356,262,210 of OY728126.1, read as the reverse complement.
GAAGTTGATGATGATCATGGAATTTCTACTTTATGGTGATAGCCTCTCCCCCAATTGGGAAACCATTTAGTCCTAGAAATTGTTAATAATCATTAGGATATAAAAATGGGTCCGCCTCATCAAGCCTCCCCCAATCCATGTAGTTGGGAGGGGTCCAGATAGTGATACCTAAAGAACCCCACAATTCCATTGAATCCCTAGTGTGTCAAATGGAATCAAATGAAAGGTGTTCTGCCCTTGTGCTGCGTAAGAAGAATCCATATCTCAAATTGGGTGATGACACATCCCCCGACCCACAATTTCATAAATCATATCTTCTAACCCATTTATGGCGTGAGAGATATTTAACAACATATCAAGGAATCTATGTCTTGGTGTAGCCCAATTATGGTCCCACAAGATCATAATGAGCTGACAAAATCGATAGGTATTGTATAATCCCAGACATGAATGACCTATATTTGGTAGAAAATATATCCATTAGGATTTTTTATGGGGTGGGAAGACCTCAATCATCTATTCTATTATCTGGTCTTATCGACATTAATGAAAACAATAGTTTTTGGCATCAAAACCATTACAATATCAGAAAAAATAGTGTTTCTAACATTATCACACGATTGAATGGTTTATCTTCTTAACACAATATCCCTCTTTCACATGATGAATTACTAGGACACTATATTTTTATTATTTTTGTTGATATTAAAACAAAATTGGCCCAATGAATTATCAATGAATATCAGGTAAATTTATTGAGATGATATAACACCTAAAATATTTCATTTAGAGGAACCATGCTAAATATTTAACCATGAACATATCATAGGGTAAAAGTATCTATAGGCTACAGAATAAAACCAATTACCTCTAGCTAACAATAGTGCTCATTCAAGAACCCATTTAGGCCTTTAATTGTATGATTCCACCCATCAAGTAGAAGTATCATCTAAATCTCCCTTGACAAAAAAAATAGATTATGGTCACCCGTGATTTTAGTTTCATATTAGTAAATAATATACCATATAAAATGATAATTATTATGATTTTTTAATTGATTACATGTAAAATAAAATACTCATGCTCCCTAGACCCAAGAACATAAACTAGTTACTCCACACTCGTCATATTGACTACATCCCTTTTCATTGGATGCTAGGTCACAACATCTTGGACTAATTTTTCTTCAAAATACTTCCACTATAGAATGTTTGATTCTAGACATGGGTTAGTGGATAGGGACCAAGAACAATTGAACTTTGTAATTATCACTCTACTATAAGAATAGGTTGAATAGAAATATGTTCCATCTAAGAATAGATATATTTTTGACACCTTGATGAAACAAAATAATGCTTACCAAGATCATGTCACTCTAATAGTATAGCTTAATAAACACAAGAAATACCCATACACATTCAAAATAATTAGTGAATAAACCTCTTAAATGATTACATAATCATTATAAAATGGAAGTGAACTTTGATAATTATTTATAACTTGTTCATACAAAAGATCTGACTCTTGTAGAATTATTTCCTTCAAAATTCATGGAATGGGTACTACCCAAACCAATAGATCCTTTAAAGATGGAGATATCATTTTGGTTATATTAATATGTTTCACATAATATTCACCTACTACGGTTCATAATACTCTTTGAGTTTTCCCCCATACCTTACTGGAGAGATGAAGGGCAAGAAAGTGAAAGCCAATGACACAAGGGAGGGAGTGGGTGTGGTAAATTACTATATTTCATTCAAATCCAAACAAAATCCATATATGTAGTTGAAATTAATGGGGGGACTCTAGAAGTCCCCACAAAATCATGGAGACATAGTATAGATATGTGGTTTCCATTCAAGACTATTAATTTTACACAACCTATGGGTGGTGGATTGATTGTAATCTAATCCCACATTAAGAGGAAGGTCAGTGGGACCAATTCAACTTTCATTAGATGATCCTTTGACCTTTTATGAATTACCATTACCATCCACATCAATCACTTATACTCATAAAGAAAAAAATGTTTCAAAACCAACAATACAAAGGATAGAACCCTGGAATATAAATAGATCATTCTATAATTTTTGGATATTTTTCATCAAAATTATTATTCATTCATTATATCCACATATCAAAAGCACCTAGTGATTCACTCAATGAGTCAGTACATAGTGCTCAATATTTCTAGACATAATTAATTATAGAAAGTGTTTATAGAGTGGAAACTATTCTATCACAAATCCATATCACCATATTGTTCAAAGAACATGTTAAAGAAGAATATATACATTGATTTATTACACCTCTATATTTTTCAGGGAAACATGATAATGTCAATATAAAAATTTATCTTGATGAAAGAGGTTCTAGGATCAACCTTATCTATCTTTGGAACCTATGACATTTGGGATATGGTGATGGGTCATATATTTTACAATATGGTTATTCAAGGGGATGATAAGAGTGATAAAAGGACTCTAGGGATGATCATGATAAAGGATAAGTTAGGGGATTTCACATCTAACATTAAGATCATGTTTGTCTACCAAGAAATATAATATAATTTCTTAATTGGGAGACCATTTCTTCCTATAAATCTAGTTTTACCTTCAATATTTTATCATTTAATGAAATAATTCACTGAGGATAAGGATGACATACTACATAGTGATAAGTCCCCCTTAAAGTCTTCTAAATTTATATATATAGTATTGTTTCTCTAAGGAGTGAAAAACCCAATGGTGGATGATGATATAACGGTATTATCTCCCACTGTCTTCGAAAACACCCCTTAAATTCACTAGATGATTCTCAACATTTATTATGTGTTACCCATTAACATGATTGAGGATACAGATTTAATCTCATTAAGCCACCATGACACAATAAAATCATTATCTCATGTCTATGTGATGGAATTAATGTTATCTATTTTCTATTTTTCAAATACTTTTCATACTAATTCTCTATTGGGAACTTATATGTATCACATTCCATCAGTAAACAATGATAATTCCCCCCACGAAATTATATACAAACCATGATGAATAGGATCTCCCAGCCCATGGTGGAAGCATGAATGGAAAAAATTGTCCCCATAATCACTTTGTGATGACTCAATTTGTTCAAGATTATTATTTATCTTCCCATTAAATCGTATACCATGGCCATGAAATATATTCCCTCAGAATACCAACCATTCCTTCAAATGAATCTCTGGACACAGAGAAGGAAAAAAAGAGTATGACCTTAGGAATGATCCTACCTCAATTGACGATGGAATTTACCCCACCATTGATGAGCTCAGGTAGGTAAATATGGAAAGATAAGATGACCCATGACCTATGTTCATTAGTGATGTCATATCTCTCTATGAGGATGATATCTATATTTTATTTCTAAATATGGTTCAATACATATTTACTTGTATATATACAGTAATTCCTAGTATGAACCCTTATGTGGCTAGACAATACCTAGGCTCACCAAATTACCATCAGTGTTTAAGTAATGAATTAGGAAGGATTCACCCCCCTTATGTTACTAATGTGGAATTGGAACCTAGAAAAATTATCAAATCCATCTTTTTTGGGAAGTGAACTAACCAAAATAAATCCCAAACATCATCTCTTTCCATAAAAATTATTGAGAAGATTAATTTATTAGAGATTTTAGATTCAATTATTAACACCACATGTCGGATGATTTCCTATTGCTGGTCATAGATTGTCAGATTGATGAAATTTTTGGATTTTAAGCCCTTTCCTTCATGGATTGGTATTCATTGTGTAGTAAGACAATGATTTCCCCTAAATTTGAAGAAGTCGCTACCTTTATAGAACCTCAATGAATGTTCTACATTCAGGTCATGTCATTTAGAGTCAATAATTCGTTGACTACAAACAAATGTCACATGCATCATATCTTTAAAACCATCATGGGATGAATTGTGGAATGTTATATTGATTAAAAGCTGGAAGAATTTCAATGGTGATGGTATAAACTCATGTATCATCAAATGATCATAAAAAATTGGTGGAAATAGACTCTAATGATGAATCATTTGAAGTGTTATTTTAGAGAAACATTAGTTATATTCCCTAGAATTATTGTACCACATAGTAGCATCGAGGTCGATCCGTATAACACTACCATTATCCAAGGAATTTAACCCATCTTGAATCTTAATGAATCGATGGGGTCCAGGTGAACCTCTATTATATTTAGGAATTTCATAGCTATATTGGATGATAAATCCCTCCCCTTATATATGATAAAAATGAAGCGATTATTTTAACGATGTGATTATTATTTGCAAGAAACGTTGATAATATAATTATGTACTATCTACAACCACCAGTCCTGATTCAAATAGTAGATGGAATGTATATTTTCTTAATTTTGGACACTATGGAATGGTCTCTTATTCATTTAGTCACGTAGTAAAATGATTGAGGAATGGAAACAAGCACTACATTCACAGTTGAATGGTTATAAGTTCTGAGTCACAGTATTCTGATACCAAGAAGAACTGTTTCCTACTAATATTTGAAACAAAAATGATGAGACATTACTTGAATCATCAAAAAATAAACATGGTCCCTTCTAATGACCCACTCAAGTACATCCTTGGTCCCACTATATTTTTTGGGAATCTATGCTATTGGGATATTTTTTTAAAAAAAAATATGACATCTATTTCATGTCAAATAATTCAGTAAAATGGAATTCCCTAGATTATACCATTTTACTACATATGGCCACAAAAATAAAAAATATAAGAAAACAGACTACTAGATGATGAAGATTTCAATGTTTATGACACTATCCATATAGTTTAGATAAATTTCGATGGAACTTTTTGATTTTGTATTGTAAAGTGAATTGAAAACCTAATTCCCATCCTAGTTGGCCTCGGGATTTTTTTTGGTTTCCCGGAATGATGAAATTTTTCCGTACTCTTTATCACTCTCTGAAGGCTACAGAAATAATTAAAAAGAATATTAAGACCTAATTGGTTGTTTGTAACTCTTCCCATAGCTGATGATAACCGACCTTAATGAATAAATGGGATTCATAGCTAGTTATAAAACAATTCAATGATGCATATTCCATCATGAAGGTATAATTCACCTCTATCTTTGGTTATGTCAAATTATCGGTAGATGAATTCCATTTTGAAACAACATTTCATCCCATACCTCTATCAAAAAATAATTTTTACTGATGCACTACCTCATTCATCCATAATAAAAAAACACTGATTAGGACGAATTGTTTTTCTAAATCATGTATAAGTGGATGGTATCATTAGTCATAATTTGTGACATGGAGGAAAGAAATCATGTTAAAACTTTCGTGGATCATGATGATCTGATATCAATCCCTATATAGATAGGCCACGTATTTGAATATGTTAAAAATATTAACATCATTTTAGATTGATAAAAAAGGAATTGATTTGATGCTAATAAGTTAATTTTACCCTTTAAGATGTGCCAAATAAGGAAAAATATCATTAAAGACAATGTTACAATGGAATCCTCTCCAAATTCAAATGAGAAGAATATATTCTAACAATCATGGAAGAAGCTTGTGTGGGATCATGTAGCGTCCATCATTATGGGACCAGAATATCCCACAAAATTACATGTCATGGTTAACACTTCTAAATAATTATACATGGCTATGTGGAATACATCATGAAATTTTAAGAATTATATATTCATGAAAACGTCACACATTTCCAAATAGATATATTTCATATAGCTAAATATTACTATACATGTTTCATAAATGGAATTTATGTTTTGTGGAAATATCCCCCAAATGAAAAATTGATGTTTTACTGAACTCAAAATACTATCAAACTCTGTTCCAAATTGGACGATGCATTTCCCCAAAAGATAGTTGGGAGAACTAATATCATCAACATTTTTATTTCCAATATCATGAAAAAATTAAATTCCCCTCACATGATATTGATGAACAATGAAACCGAATTCATTTATACTAAATTGATGAAATTTTACCAATAGTAGAACATAAATTACAACCATCTATCTTTTTTTAATGTTGTGGAAAATGTGAAATTTGGAGACATCAATAAGGCTCTTTAAAATGTACTCATGAAAATGATGGATATCGACATGAAGTCAAGTCTAGAGAATATTCTTTATTCATTATGGGCTATCTATACCACCACATGAACTTCTACACAAGCTATGCCACATTAATTGGTTTACATGACCAATGAAGTGTTCCCCATAGATGTCTTGTTTCCCTCACTTTCAATGGAAACTTATAGAAAACTATCATATGCTGAGAAATAACAATAGTGATTGGATAATTTTGAATGAATCAATGATAAAAGGTTTCATACACCTTACAACATTGAATTTTATCATTATCATATCAAAAGATCCATCAATAAAATGGTTCACCTATGTCCTTTATTTGATAGAGAACTAGACATGGATTTTATTACCATTATAATACTAGTAATTAAGCCACTAAATATGTAAACCAAGTGGTAGTGGAATTACATCACACATAAGGCCAATTTCAATGGACCTTACTCACTAGAAAAAATGGATGTGAAATGTGTTACACCCTCACCAATTAAACACTTCTCAAATAGTATTTTTTCATAGATTACATAAACATTCCTATGTTCTGGAAGTAGGAAATTAAATTGGACCTCATATTTCATCCCTACCATATGTTTTTAAACTACAACGAATAAGTCCTTACCAAAATATGTCAAACTCTATTAATTAAGTGCATACCCCATAATGTTTAACAGGATTGGAGATGTCCATAACACATTATCTTAAGCAACATGATGAATATTTCCTCGCAGATGGTTCACTAAACATGGGGTAGATCTGCGTGAATGTAAAATGATTTACTCCAATCATCATGTGCGAGTCAGGTCTAAATTGGTAATATTTCCATCAAAAAACTATGTGTGGCTCGATTTATGCTATCACAAGATACATAATGACACATATATATCAAATATTGAGTACAACCATAATATAAGTTCACTAATACCCCTCGCCCGCTCAATGTAAGGGTTAGACCTATGTACAGATTTTTTATTTATAGAACTATGTGTTTCTTATTCCTCCTACCATATAATATGTAGTGGCCCCCCAATCCCAAATAAGTTTTCCAACATTGAATAAACCCGAAAAATATCACCATCTGTGTATGGGTTAGACCTATGTTGAGGGTTTTCCTTTAGAGAACTACACATGGATTGAATCCTGTTATCAAAAGAAACATAGTTACACTGTGATTCCAATGTATGGGTTTATCCCAACATTAATAGAGAAAAAATTCCCCCATCTATATATGGGTTAGACATACATGGAGAGTTTATCATTCAAAAACTATTTTATTCTTGATTAATGCTATCACAATATATATAGTGATATAGATATTCCAAAACCTGGGTATATCCACAATATTAATGAAAAATCAACCTTATGTTTCTTGGTTAGGAATGGTTGGATAATTTTACATTAAGTACCATCATGTGGATTTAATCCTTACATCATAGGATATGTATTAACAAACAGATCACAAATCTGGGGTATAACTGCGATAACAATAAAAAAATTCCCCACCTCAATGAATGATTAAGACTTGTATGGAGACTATATCATTAATGAAATATGTATAGATTTATTTGTTCAATAATAGGATATATGCTAACACCCAGATCCCAAATCATTGGAACATTTGTATAATTAATCATTACAATTTCCTCCTATACATTTCAGTCAGACTTGTGTGGATATTTTTCCATTGAATATCTATGTGTGGATTGATTCCTATTATCACAGGATTCATATTTATTCACTAATACCATGTCCTAGTTTTGTATATAAAATTAAAATATCACCCTCCTTGATAAGGGTAGCTTCAAACAATGGATTTTCATACAGTAACTCAACGTATCATGATTCATGTTTACAAGGGATACATAGTAACACAATAATCTCAAATCCTAGGAACACCTACTGTATATTAAATGATAAAATTCACCCAATATATATCTTCATGATCTATGTAGTAAAATATCTAATAATTACACATTGATTTATTTGTTCATCATATGATACATAGTGATACTTGGATCCTTCATTTCTGGAATAGCCACAGGTTTCCATCACCCCCAATTATGTTCCTCTATGATAATAAAATACATGTAGAGAATATTGTCCATAATAATATATAAACTACCCATATACTCCCCATCATGTAATTTCATATAGATTAATAGATTATTTATTTTTTCATTGATTCAAATGACAAGAATGTATCATGTGACATTATGAAGCATGGAAAGATGTAGTGGATTGATTGACTGAAACATTTCATGGATAGAGATCCTCATCTCAATCATATGAATGATTACTAAAAACCAAATCCTAGTAACATGATGTAAAACTATTAGTAAACATTATATTCACATGTCATCAAAATGCATGAAAAATTTTATTCATGGATAACATATCACCTCTCTAACAATTGTGTATTAAATAATATCATTTCATATGTCGCTACCCCAAAAATGAGTTCAGTGCGCAATGTGTTATCCATTAGGATTCCTAAATCCTTAATTAATGTTATGTTCTCCGTGAAACATCTTCATTTCATTGATATCTATGTAGATACATACCAATCAAATGAGTTTATATTCTTCTCCTAGAACCCCACAGATCTTGGGCTCTCTTTCTCCCGGTTCTTCCATCTTACATTTTTGTAATAGGGACTAGATATTCCAAAGGTACACCACATGAAGTTCCAATATAATTGATGAAATTAAAAAGATATTTTTCTTAGTGAATTTTTGACCCTAGAGTATTTTACTCTTTAATCCCTTGAGTTGTTGTCCTCACTGCATGGAATTTGGGATCCCTCCTTTATCAAAGGTCAACTGTGACCACTGGTTCCCACCACTAGTCAGCTCAGGTATTCCTAGGTAATGATTTACACTTTTCATAAAAAAATATTTCTGTGTATTTGTATATACATTATGTTAATCTTATAAGAATCATACCCATTTCAAAGAAATATTATGAAATTTCATTATTATACCCTTTCATTTTAGGGTATTTATTCTCAATGAATAACTAAATTCTCTACGAATCAAAAAACCTATGGACTCCCTCTTTTCAAATTTCATTACCTAGATACATATCATCCATTTTCCCCATGTCTAAGAGGGATGTACAAAGACTCATTGGATTATGCCATCATATTCTCGACCCTTTATTCAAGACATAAAAGTACATGGAATTTATATCAAAACTACACGTGGATTGATTATTATTAGAAATGGATATGAAGTGAAACCAAAACCTTAGTTCCTATGTCTTGACATTATTCAATGAATGATAAATTGACATTACCATTTTTATAGTTCATACACGTGCATGTTATTATATAATATTAAAACTATGTATGGCTTATTCTTATATTATGGGTCACAAAATGATGAACCAATGCTCCATTTCAGGAACAAACTCAAAACAATACAGTTAAATGATATAAAACACCATCAAAATTCCCTAGTCACATGAAATTAAACAAGATTATAAGTGGTAATAATGTTGAATATATCATCCCCTTGATGATTGTGTAATCTTTAATATCTTGTTTTATCCCATATCCTTGAACTGCGTTCAATATATGATGACATTTCCATCAAGGTTATATATACATTCTTGAATCTTGGGATATCTATTATCTAAGTTAAAATATTTTATATCGGATTTAATATAAACACTTACTTGAGTTTATATCCATATCTTTGAGCCTTATAGATTTTGGACTCCTGTTCTCATGGTTCAAAAATGTAGAAAACTTGTAAAAGGGAATGTCCAGACCCATGTAACCCTAGTTGGATTTTCTAGAGGATTTCCACAATTCTAATGATCTTGTTATGTAACATCCTGAGATTTTTTTTAGAATTATTCCTTTTAATTTCACTGATTACTTTCATTGTAAGCTTCACAAAAATTAGCTTGTGCCATTATTCAAATTAGTCATATTCTAGAACATTGTTTGAGAACAAAATAATTTTTTTGAGTAAAATAAGTATTTTTCAAAAAATGCAGTTTTGCCCCCTTTTTATGGATCCCAAAAATTAAATCTAGTTTTGACATGTTGATAAGTTCAATTTGACAAAATAAAAGTCTTCTTTGGAATCAGGATATAAAATTTTACATTGGACAAATTTTTCATATTATTCTGATAACTTTCATATTTTATTAAAGAGTAAAAACACGCTATATTTTAATTAAAAACAACTTTTTTCATATCAATAATTTATATGGATAAATTATAATATTTAATGGTATTAAAGTATAAATAGAATATATTTTTACCATTTAATATAATGTATTTCATTAAAATTAATTTTATATTGATTTCATAGGTAAAAACATTTCCATATTTGGCAATGTTTTAACTTTTAAAACCCATTTTCTTTACAATGAGATTAATTTTAAATTAAATACTGCAACTTCTGTGTATTTAATTTTAAAAAATAAATTCCATATTTAAATTAATTTGTTCCAAATTATGTTAATAGGTTTCTTTTATTTTTTTCATATTATGAATAGTAACTACTGTAAATTTTATTTACTGGAGTTAATGGTAAATCAGGTAATAATGGGTAAAAATAAGATTATAAAATTACCTAACACTTTCCAAAATTCTATTAGATTACTAAAAGTGACCCATATCACGTAAGGGTCGGAATAGATTCGTTTTACGGACTTTTTACCATGAAAATAATTTAATTGTTATAAAAACCAAAGAAAGTGACAACATGTCACTCTCTTGAATCTTATATGTATAATAATTTTATTTTAGTGATAAAATTCATGAAACATCAAAAATGAATAGTATCCAAAAATCTAATAAAATTATATACATCATGTGAATTTATTTATAATTTTTATGGATTAAATAATTATCATTAAAGGTGACACAATAGAGATGTTGAAATTATTTTATTGATTGAAATATCAAATAAATGGTTTAAATATATTAAAATAAATATTATGTGAACTAATTAATATTCTCCAAGAATTTTATAGATAAATATTAAATGTTATGAATTTATTAATTATTTTAGTTAGAATATATATTCGGTGTGGATTTTATTTAAAATCAAATAATTGAATAGTGTCAAAATTGACACTATTTTTATTTTATAAAAATAACATAATATAAAATTGTTTAAAATCACAAAAATATTAAAAAATTATAAATTAAAATTTATATTGTCTGAAATGTCATATATTATCCAATTATGGATATTTCAAAACAAATAAGTAATTATTTATTATAATTAAAATGTAGAATATTATTACAACAAATAAATTTAAATAGATTAAATAAGTATAAATCAAGTTGATAAGGTTTAAAATAAATTTCCAACAAGTCTAAATTTTATTGATTGATGAGATTACAACCCTATCTCATCTAATATTCGAATATGAGTCATTTTTGGAGGTTTTTAAGTGGGGTTTGATTTATTATAAATTAATATTTTTGAGGTTTCCAAAGGTGCCCCTATCATCCCATATATAAAGGCACCTCATCCCTCTCCTCTTCACCACACATTGAGCCTTAAAGCTCTGCCGAATGCTGCCTATATATCTTCTACACTGCCCTAGAAACATTATTGAGGTTCTGGTCTTCTCAAAAGACCAACTCTATTTCCTTAAGAGGATGCTTAAAAGAGGGGTGTCGAAGAAGAGGTAATCACTTCTACCGATTCATTCATGTTTTTTTTTCTTTTTCAACCTCTTATTATTTAGTTGTTTCATTATAAATTAGTAACATAAGTATCAATAATTTACTTATATGTTATTATAAATATTAAACAACCCCATTTCACCTTCTATCCATCCTATGGAAAACGAAATCACCGCTTGTGCGTAGGTGAGGAATACCCTCTCCACGCCGTTGTGTAATCTGTTTTTCCACCACCACCTTACTTGTATGGGTATAATGGTGTAAATAATAACTATATATATGGTAATTAAAACATTATACTAATTTTTAGATATTATATCATCCAATCTAATTCCATTCAATAATTATGGGAATGATATAATCGCTCGTGTGTACATACGGATTACCATCTCCATGACGCGATGAGATTCATTCTCCATGTTAAAAATTCAAGAATTATTATAAAGTATATATATTAATTAATAATAATATATATGAGATAAAAATGATATTGGACTTATTTAAATGTTATTTACTTTCTTCCATTGAATTTAATAAGGAAACGAAAACATGGTTCAAGCATACGTACGGCCTACCGTCTCCATTAACGGTGTATTTCATTCCATTTATCGATCTATAATATATATGTACATTCTAAAAATATATTATATATAACTCATGTTTTATATTCTATATGTGATTAATCATGATCTAATTAATCATATAAATAATTACAAGTCAAAACACGAAAGATAAATGAAACGATTTTACCCAAAATGCTACTTTTACATGAATTTACAAAATAATGGGTAATATAATGTCATAATTGAGAAATATATGATATCATAACAATAAATATGATTCTTCAATAAGTCAATGACATTATTTAAATCATTAAATAGGAGTTTTGGATACATACGAAGCATATCAGACATAAGGTAAGGGATAAATATTCCAATCTCTTTCTTATCTGTGATTGTTTATTCATAATTATTTAGTAGGGTTTTATTTTTCATTAATGTCCATAAAAATGTTTTTAATAATGTGTTTAATATTATTACATGTATTATTGAAGTCATGTTTACCCCTTTTTGACTTTTTCTTTTGGTTATGGAAAGAATGTTTCTTTTGTTTTCCAAGCATGGTACTTTTTGAGTTTTTCGTTAAAAGTACAAGGATAATGTTTTTTTAAATTATACAGAATGAATGGATTTATATGGTTTCATAACACCTTATTTTCATGAAGCTTACTGTAAATGATTTCATGATTGTTTTCAACAAAATCCATTTCTTTTAAAATTGCATGGCATTTTTTTAAAGAAAACGATTTTGAAGAATAAAGGATATTTTCCACAAGAATTCATTTCAAATGTTTTGTCAAAACTCTTTTCTATCAAATATGACATTATTTAATATGTTTTTGTTTCAAGTATAATGTTTCTATGGTTTACATGGTAGGAATTTTCTTATGTTGAAATTATATCCATTTATTTTATATGGATTATGTTATGATGGGATGATGTTTATGAAACCCATTTTATTCATGGGGTTATGATGAATGATTTATGTCTATGTTGTGGCACACGTAAGAATGAATAAATTATTAGATGGGTGGGACCTATATCTCCCTCCAATTCATTAGATAAAGATTTATATCTCATGAGATAGACATGGCTAGAACGGAAAGTTAATCCAGTTCAGTGATACAAGACTGGAACAAGGAGTGAACTTGATTCAAAAAGCAACTTTGTCCAATAATATGGTCTTGTAAGGAATGCCTTGGATACTATGGAAATCATAAAATGTGCTTAATTGTTGCAACAATTACATGTTCTATTGTCATTCTATTTTATCATGACTAATGTTTCTTTATGATCTATGCCTTATGTACTACCATTTTTATGTCATTCCTCGAGATTTGGATGTTTAACCATTATGTTCATGTTTTTTAAAATGTATATGATTTTTTTATTTACTTCATTCTTACCCTTACTGGGCATTTGAGCTCACCCTTTATATGTTTTCTTTTCCCCATGATTTAAAGAATGGTTTTAGGTAAGAAAACCAAAGGGGAATATCTTTATGGGAGATGTTGAAAATCATTCACCATGATTAGAATATTATATTCCAAGTTTCCAAAGACACTATACTATTACGGTCCTTGTGTGTCTGTTTTTGTTATGTATTTAGTATTCTGAGAAAAGTAATGCAATGTCCATGTACGTCAAGATTTGTGTCTCTATAGTTGATATCAGAGAAAATGTTTATTTATCCTTTGGAAACAAGGATGAAAAAACTTTAGTGAGATCCATAAAGGTATTTCTATGGTATGTCTAGGGATTTCCCTACGGTTAATTTATGAACATGGATCTTTGTATCAGGTATGGTTCATCCAAGAGTGACCCGTATGACTGGATCTTCCCCGATCTCCTACCTCTTCGTCCGTTCTCCGATTCGAGCATGGTCGATTGCGTTGGAAGCGCTGCGATCTATGACGTTATAGGGGGAATTAGCCATCGTGATTCAAGAATATCGATCTCCTAGGATCGAGGTAGGTGGTTTGTTCTGTACCGTTCAAAGTATCTGAGTTTTATGTGCGAATTTCCACCGATACCCGTGAATGGGGTATCGTGTGTTTACCTTTTTTACCTTATTGTTTTCCTTCCTTGATTGTATGCTTGGTTAGAGGTAATTTGACCCTGTTATAGGATAATTTTGTTGTTATTAGATGTATTTTCCCTTTCTTTCTTCTGTTACGACCTTTGGGTCTCATTTTCCTTTGGCTGCTACACTTGTTTTCTTGCCTTGCAGTTATAGGATGAAGTGATATTCATGACATGCTTGGTGCCTTGTAGACTGTTTAGCTAAATATCTCTATAGGTGTACCTTGGTTATCCAAGTAGCTATATAGGTGTAATTTAGCCTTATATCATTATCATGCACTGACTGGCATGGGGCTGAGGGAACCTGGTGCTATAGACTATAAGGGCTAGACCGAGTGAGATTCCCAGAGATTCATAGATATTACAGACTACAGAGGGGAAGGACCGAGTGAGAACCCAGAGAGTCTTGTATTATATAGACTATATGAAGGTAGACCGAGTGAGCTTCCTCTGAGGGTCTTACATTGTTTGAATCTCTTTAAGAACCTTCCCCGGAAAGAGGTGGAATTGAATGAGTGAGCTTCCTCAGAGAGTGTGTGTTATACCAGAGGTTATAGGAGGAATTGACCGAGATAACTTCCTCAGAGAGTCTCTAGACCATAAGGCTTAGAGGTTTAGACCATGTGATATTCCTCAAGAGAGTCCCTGAATACCCTAGAATATAAGTGGAATTGACCGAGTTAGATTTCCCATAGAGTCTCAATAATTCGTATGACCAACCAGAGGCGTTAGACTGAGTGCACCGCCAGAGGGTTGTTGTACTTCATGGATAAGACCAGAGGGGATGGTTGCGAGTACATCCCAGAGGGCTCCCGGCTTCTTAGCTGTTTTTTTCACTATTATTGATTGGTTGTGGGATTGATTACCTCTATGTATCATCCTGTTTTACAGCTTACTGTTACTGCCTATTGCTTGCTATGTTGTTTACTACTTATTGTAATTTTACCTTCCGTATGCTCAATGATTGTTAGGAATAGATCTTCGGGTGAATGCATACTGGGATTTTATCTCACACCCCGTTTGGGCCATGATTTTGGGCCCAAGAAGACTATGTTGTTGCAGGTGTAGACAAGGGTAAGCAACCTTCGACTTCTGGAACTTGATTACTTGGAGAAGGGGAGAATGGAACCAAGATTTGGCTTGCGATACTGAGGAGTTGTTTACTTTTTTTTACTTGTTTTGGTACTTTGGTGTTTCAGAATTGTGACATGTTTGGCTTTTTTCCTAGAGTTGTATTTTGCACCATTCCATATATGCATATTTGATCCTGTTTTTTTGATTTAGTCTTCCACTGTTATTATTGTTGGTTTTTCACTGCTTCCGCTATTGTATTTTTATTTTCTTTCGACGTGTACTCTGCCAATGAGGGCATATTTTCCCCACCATCACACCCAAGGCCCTCGCTACTAGTCGGCAGCCTCTGGCATTTGGGGAAATGCGCTTGAGGCCATGTGACCAACCGGGTACGGGGCACCTCTGGGTGGCTTCCAGAACCGGGACGATACAAAGTGGTATCATAGGAATTATTTTCTCTTGCATTACAATTTGGATATGTTATCTAGAGAAATTATGGATTCGGTACTTGGTAATAAGCTATGCCCAGGAGTAGCTAACCAGTGTACAAGTAAAAGCCATACTACCTCGTTTATTGCAGTTTTCTGGTTTTGAGATTTTACGGTTGATACGATTTCACCTAGATTGATTCACATGCTTTGTGTTGTTATTATTTTGATATTATGGCTCTATTTCTGTCGCAACCCGATGAGATAAGGGTATTCCATCTCATGCATCATATATGTACTTGTAGAAATCGCATTCCAGGAATTCTTGTCATGCCATTTAGGGTGCATTAGCGATTTCATGATGTTGTGAGAGACGTTGTGTAGATTATGCATGCTATTTTGATAGATTCTTGATAGAATCTTTGCAGCTTGATACTGAATTTTTTGTATAGTACCCTGTTAAATGAACACCAAATTTTTATTCTTAAGGTGTTGTGGGCCCTCTTGAATTGGATATTGGTGGATCATGATATTGTTTTCTCTTGTACATGACTTTGGGGGATTCAAAGCATGGATTCGCGGGGAGTATGGGCCCCCACGGATCAGAATTTGGCACCTCCTTGCCTTGTTTTCTGTGTTTTTTGGGCTTCTGTGCAGTTTCTGAGCTGTTGCCCAGAAAAACCCAGAATACATGCCTTGTACTTTCTGGTTACACGCCGTGTTGTTTTTAGGCCGTGTTACTGACTGTGTGTGCAGGAACACGGTGTTGTGAAAATAACGTCAGGAGCACGCCATGTACGGTATGTACGCATCGTGTAGTATAGAGCCTTGTACTCGGCTGTGTCACTAACAACACGGGTAGGGGAAGCTTGAGTAGAACATGCATTGTTGTAAAGGAACACACTGTGTAGTTCTGTCCAGGTACCCAGCCATGTCATGAACAACACTGGTCTACGTGACCTTCTCTTAGACACGCCGTGTTGCTTTTGGAACACGCCGTGTAGTTTTGTCCAGGTAACCGACCATGTCACGACCAACACAGGACATTGTCACCTTCTCCTATACAAGATGTGTTTGTTCGGAACACGCCGTGTAATGGCCAACTGTGTAGACGACCGTGTAACTAACAATACAGGCTGCCGATTCAGTGTTTAGTACACACTGTGTCCCTAGGGAATATGTCGTGTAGTATGAGGTTAGTTTGAACCGTGTGATTTAGCCATGTAAAGAGACTCGAGCATGGGAATAGTTTTCATGTCCAAACCATGTGTTGGGTCAACACGCCGTGTAGTTTGAGGTGTTACACGACATGTAGGGAAGGGGTACATGCCTATGTCAGTGGCTTAGGAATACATGTCGTGTAGTTAATATACATGCAGTGTAGTCGTGTTTTGTAAACGTTTGTGTCTTTATTCCTCTATTCTTATTGTGTACTGTTGTGTTCTCTATCCTTGTTTTTATGATCTATGGTGTACTTTGATCTTTCATAGCTATGCCTTAGAGATGTCCTCCGGTTGTATGTCTGTCGTCTGGAAGTGATCAGCTTCCAGATATAGATGATCAGGGGATTCATGCCAATCCTCCAATCGAGCCAGCCTTGGCACCGTCTGTCATACCATATGTAGGCGCTGATGTGCAGTTCAGGGAGGACTTCCTGAGGATGATGTAGAATTTCCATGGAGCGCCGCCTCCTACCCCGTCGATGGATGAGTTGATGCGGGTCTTCTAGCAGCAGCATCCTCTTAATTTTTTAGTAGATGGAGGACCTCAGGCTGTAGAGTCATGGATAGAGGCCACACAGACCATCTTTGAGCACCTATAGATCCATCAGGAGAAAAGGGTAAAGTTGGATACTTATATACTCTAGGACACCACCAAGAGGTGGTTGGAGGTGATCTCACGGTCAGGGGATCAACAAGATATGTATTGGGACGAGTTTCGACACACCTTCTATGACTAATTCTATCCGGAGACCCTGAGGGCTGATCGAGCCCAGGAGTTTATGAGCCTGCAGCAGGGTACTCTCTCTGTTATGGAGTAATCGTCTCGCTTCACTGAGCTGCAGTGTTTCTCACCGATCCTAGCTAGTGATGAGTTGTTCATTGCTAGGAAGTTCGAGGACGGTCTCAGGCAGGAGATCCATTCCCAGGAGAATATCTTCTAGTTGACTTTGATATCCTCCATCTTCAACTAGGTGCTGATTAATGAGTACAATCTGAGGGATTTAGGAGCAGTGAGCCAGGGCGGTTTGTCATCCAGAGCTGGTGTTCCTCATATAGACAGTAGGATGCGTCATAGAGAGTCTTCTAGAGGAGATCGAGGTTCACAGGATACGTCTTCTGCCAACCAGGTTGTATGCTACCTGTGTTGTAGGACATGGCATACTAGGCCTCAGTGCCAAAGAGATCTGATGGGGTGCCGATCTTGTGGCAAGATGGGCCATGTTCAGCATTTCTGTCACATCTTCTCACCTTCATCTTCTGGTAGGGGTTCCTCTATGACCCCACGTTCTAGAGATGCTTCACTAGTTTCCCACCAGTCAGGGGATTGGAGTTCTTCCGACCGTTCAGGCCGAGGTGGAGGTCGCAGCCATAGTGTTCAGTCACCATGACATCATCGACAGTAGAGTGGATCAACTCATAGCGGTCAGCCAGGGGTGTAGGGCCGTGGTGCAGGCCAGTCTTTCGCCATGGAGCAGAACTATCAAGAGAAGGATCCCAAACCTTATATAGTTAGAGGTACGATCCTGGTAGCCTCAGTTTTTTCTTAATCTCTTTTCGATACTGGTTCTTCCCATATCATTATCTCTATTGAGGTTGTGGAGAGCCTTGGGCTCTGTATCATTTCGTCTATCGACTTGTTGACTCTTGAAACACTGTTGGAAACGATTACATCTAGCGTACATCAGTGTAGAGAGTGTCCTCTCGAGGTTGCGGGGTGTCATTTCATATGGGACCTCTATGTCCTAGAGATGACAGGATATTACTTCATTCTCGGTATGGTCTGGTTGGTTACCTTCCAGGCAGTCGTTGATTTCTATTGCCACAGGGTGAGTTTCATATCACTAGAGGGTGGATCCTTTCATCATAGAGGCGAGTGGGATGTTCAGGAGGGTAGAGATGGACCAGAGAATCATGGGCTAGGGGAAGTTATATCCCAGATTTCCAGTCCTTATCTGGATGACCCGGGGACATCACAGTTAGACTTTCCTTCAGTGGTGGATCGTTTCAGGGATGTCTTTCCAGAAGACATTTTATGTTTACCTCCAGAGCATGAGGTAGACTTCTCGATTGAGCTCATGCCAGGAGAGGCACCGGTGTCAATTCCTCCTTATATAATGGGTACACCTAAGTTGTAGGAGCTCAAGAAGTTGTTGGAGGAGTTGCAGGCGAAGGGTTTCATCAGACCTAGTACTTCTCCTTGGGGTTCGCTTGTCTTGTTTGCAAAGAAGGCAGATGGTACCCTTCGTCTTTGTGTGGATTATCGGAAGCTAAACCATTTGACGGTCAATAACCGATATCCCATGCTGAGGATCGATGACCTCTTTAATTAGCTTCTACGAGGCCGGGTGTTGTTGAAGATTGACATAAGGTCCGGTTATCATCAGTTGCATGTTACACCATCAGATATACCTCTGACCTCTTTCAAGAGTAGGTACGATTTTTAAGAATATACAGTCATGCCATTAGATCTCACAAACGCGCCTGCAGTATCCATGGAACTGATGAACCGAATGTTCCATCCGTACTTGGACTCTTTTGTTGTGGTCTTCATGGATGATATCTTGGTGTACTCTCACACTCGACACAACCATACCACACATCATGAGATCATTCTGAGTAAACTAAGAGAGCATCAGAATTATTATAAACTCTTGATGTGCCACTTTTGGATGGATCAAATTCACTTCTTGGGTCATGTTATCTCGGAGACATGAGTGTCAGTGGACCCAGAGAAAGTTAGAGCTGTAGTTTCCTAGGAGCAGCCGAAGAACGTATTTGAGGTACGAAGTTTTCTAGGTCTGGCAGGGTACTATAGTCGCATCATTCAGGACTTCTCGTGCCTATCAGCACCGTTGATAGGTCTGACCAAGAAGGGGGTGATGTTTTTATGGTCAGATTCTTCTGAGTCAGCCTTTCTGGAGCTGAAGAGAAGGTTGACGTCAGCACCGATTCTAGTCTTGACAGAGCCGATCAAGGGATACATTGTTTACTGTGATGCTTTAGGTATCGGGCTGGGAGCTGTGCTCATGCAGGGAGATGGAGTCATTGCGTACGATTCTTGGCAGTTGAGGCCACATGAGAGGAACTACCCGACACACTATCTGAAGTTGGAAGTAGTTGTTCATGACTTACGCTGTTGGAGACACTATCTTCTGGGAGAGCACTTTGTGGTTTTCATCGACCACAAGAGTCTCAATTATATTTTCACTCAGCGTGATATGAATCTGAGACAGCGCAGGTGGGTCGAGTATCTTCAGTCCATTGACTTTCAGCTCACCTATACACCGTGAAAGCGAAATGCAGTGCTAGATGCGTTGAGAAGACGAACTCAAATTCAGGTAGTTTAGGAGGCCAGCAGTGAATGGAATCTTATGGATTTGTTCTCTGAGATGCATCCAGAGGTGCAAGACATACAGGGATAGATTGTACTATCTTCTTGTAGCTGTTAACTCTACACTTCTTTATCGGGTATGAATGAGGAAGATATCAGATTCAGAGTCCTTAGTCATGCGGGAGAGTGTTTCAGGAGGGTACCCTCTTCTTGGATGGACAGTGGGCGAGGATGAGATCATGCCATTCCAGGGATGCATATGGGTTCCAGCAGACGTATGTGAGGAGCTGATGTGGGACATCCGTTGCTTAGTCTGGGCAGTTCATCCTGGCGTCACCAAGATGTATCGGGATCTTCATTTCCAGTACTGGTGGACATGTATGAAGAGGGATATATCTGGTTTTTTCATGAGATGTTCTACTTGTAAGAAGGTTAAAGTAGAGCATCGGCGACTAGTAGGGCTCTTACAGCATTTACCCATTCTAGAGTGGAAGTGGAATGATGTCACGATGGACTTCATGACCAGGATTCCGAGGTCACCTTGGGGAAGTGATGCTATTTGGTTTGTCGTCGACAGGATTACAAAGGTTTCACACTTCTTTCCAATCAAGGAGTCCTTCAGTGTTGATGATTTTGGATGACTGTAAATATGAGAGATTGTAGGTCTACATGGAGTTCCACACTCCATAGTTTCAGAAAGTGATGTGCGCTTTACCTCTCGGTTCTGGAAGAGATTTCATAAGGCTTTGGGTACACATGTAATTTTGAGTACAACATAACATCCCCAGACTGATGACGTGTCCGATTGCACGATCCAGGTGCTTGAGGATATGCTTCGAGCTTTCATTTTAGACATCGACCGTTCTTGGGAGAAGCATATTCCTCTTTTGGAGTTCTCAAACAACAACAATTTTTAGGTGACCATTTAGATGGAACCATACGAGGCTTTGTACGGTAGGTCATGCCGATCTCCGTTATGCTGGCTGGAGACAGGAGTGGAATCTTTGATAGGACCTCATCCGGTTCAGGACACCTCAGAGAAGTTAGAGTTGATTCAGAAGAGGATGGATACAGCACAGTCTCGTCAGAAGTCTTATGCTGATCAACAGAGAAGACCTCTGGAGTTCGAGGTCGGGGATCAGGTTTTCCTGCCTGTCACACCGAGGTTGGGGCACAAGAGGATTCGGAGACAGGGTAAGATTTAACTGCGGTACGTCGGGCTGTTTGATGTTTTGGAGAGACTTGGTCTGGTTGCCTATCGGTTGCAGCTACCTCATAGGTATCGAGCTATGCACAATGTTTTCTACGTCCCTCAGCTCCGACATTAATTTTCAAACCCGTCTCATGTCTTTCTGCCTGAGGAGGTTGAGTTCGAAGATAATTCATCGTCTGAAGATCATCTCATCTGGATTTTAGTTCATAGAACGAAGGTTCTCTGAGGCCGGTCTGGTCCTCTGGTACGAGTTCTATGGTAGCACGGGCAAGTACATGACGATACTTGGGAGAGATAGGCCGAGGTTCGATCGCAGTGGCCATAGCTATTCGATTATCCTTCTTCTACGCCCACATAGGGAAATTTGGGGATGAATTTCTATAAGGGGGAAGTTTGTAAGAACTCGGATCTTCATTTCAGGTCTGGTTTGTCTGAGAGCGACCCGTACGGACGAATCTTCCTCAAGCTCCTGCCTCTTCGTCTGTTCTCCGATTCGAGAACGGTTGATTGCGTTGGAAGATCAGCAATCTACGATGTTCAAGGGGGAATTATCCAGCATGGTTCAATTATATCTGTCTCCTAGGATTGAGTTAGGTTGGTTTTTCCTAAATGTTCAATGTATCTGAGTTTTATGTGCGAATTTCCACCGATACCCGTGAATGGGGTATCGTGTGTTTACCTTTTTCCCCTTGTTGTTTTCCTGCCTTGCTTGTATGCTTGTGTAGAGGTAATTTGAACTTGTTAGAGGATTATTTTTTTTGCTTGGATGTTTTTCCCTTGCTTTGTTCTGTTACAACCTTTGGGTATCGTTTGCCTTCGGCTACTACACCTGTTTTCTTGCCTTGCAGTAATAGGATGAGATGAAATTCATGACATTCTTGTTTCCTTGTAGTCTATTTAGCTAAGTAGCTCTATAGGTGTATGTTGGTTATCAAAGTAGCTTTATAAGTGTACTTTATCCTTATAGCATTATCATGCACTGACTGGCACGGGGTTGAGAGAACCTGGTGCTATAGACTATAAGGGATAGACCAAGTTAGCTTCCCAAAGAGTATTATATAATATAGACTACATAGGGGATGGACCGAGTGATCTCCTAGAGAGTCTTGTATTTTATAGACTACAGGAGGGTATACCGACTGAGATTCCTCAGAGAGTACTACCTTGTTTGAATCTCTTTAATAACATTCCCAGGCTAGAGGGGGAATTGATCGAGTGAGATTTCTCAGAGAGTATGTTGTATACCTGAGGCTATAGGAGGAATTGACCGAGATATCTTCCTCGGAGAGTCTTTAGACCATGAGTATAAGAGGGTTAGATCGCGTGAACTTTCTGAAGAGAGTCCCTGACTACCCTAGACTATAAGGGGAATTGACTGAGTGAGCTTCCCCAGGGAGTCTCATAAATTCGTATGACCAATCAGAGGGGTTAGGCTGAGTGTACTTCCCAGAGGGTTGTGGTACTCTTTGGATAGGACTAGAAGGGATGGATACGAGTACTTCCTAGAGGGATTTCGGCTTCTTAGCTGTTACTTTCACTACTATTGATTTGTTGTGGATTGATTTCCACTATGTATCATCCTGTTTTTCTGCTTACTGTTACTTCTAATTGCTTGATGTTGCTGTTTACTGCTTATTGTACTTTTACCTGCCATATGCTCACTGACTGTTAGGAACAGATCTTTGGTTGAATTCCTACTAGGAATTTATCTCACACCCTGTTTGGTCCATGCTTTTGGTCCCAAGAAGACCATGTTGTTGCAGGTATAGACAAGGTCAAGCACCCTTCGACTTGTGGAACTTGAGTTCTTGGAGTAGGGGAGCATGGTACCAAGAATTGGCTTGTGATGATGATGATCTTTTTTACTTTTCTATTTTTACTTGTTTGGTTCCAAGGTGTTTCAGAATTGTGACTTGTTTGGATTCTTTCCTGGAGTTGTATTTTGCACCATTCCAAATAAGCATATTTTCTCCAGTTTGTTGATTTTGTCTTCCACTGTTATTATTGTTGGTTATTCACTGTTTCTGATGTTGCATGTTTATTTCCTTTCGATGTGTACTCTTCTAATGATTGCATAGTTTCCCCACTATCACACCCAAGGCCCTCGCTGTTAGTCGGCAGCCTCTGGCGTTTGGGGAAATGCCCTTGAGGCGATGTGACCAACCAGGTACGAGGTGCCTCTGGGTGTCTCCGGAACTGGGAAGTTACAGTTATGTATAAGTATAGGTTATATTACTAGAATTACGGTAACTATATTACTGCTAAACCTAACATGTTAGATATTAAAGGTACTCCATTTTTATTATGTTGTTTTCCCTAACATGATTTTTTCCTCTCACACTATTCTTTTTGGGTTTTTTGACGATGGCTGAAACCTGAAGGAACCATGATGATCAATGTAATGGACAATGCAATGATTTTACTTCTGAACAAAACAATGTTATGGGAAATGGAGTCCAAAAAATTGTTGCTATATATACACAAGCTATGATTCATTCTGGATTTTCAAATGTGCAGAGAAGGGAACAATATTCTATTGAGTCCTTCATGAGGCAATTCCCACCTTCTTTAAGTGGGTCTTCTAATCCACATGTTGCTAAACAATGGATCAGTACCATTGAAAATATATTTTCCATACATCTCTGTTCAAAACATGAAAAAGTCATTTTGGCGGTTTACCGTTTAGGAGGTGAAGCAGACCAGTGGTGGACTCTAATAAAGAATACAAGGACCCAAGATGAAATTGAATCCATGGAATGGGATTCATTCAAGAACTTATTTATTAATAAGTACTTCCCTAATATTCTTCTAACAATGATGGAAAAGGAGTTCCTTGAGATTAATCAAAAGGATGATGAATCTTTTGGTATATACGAGGCGTATTTTACAAAGCTTGCAAGATATTCATCTGGATTTATCATCAACCTGAGCGTAAAGTTGATCGATTCTTCAGTGGCTTAAAAACAAGTCTTCAAAGGGAATTAGGTATAAGAGGCTTCAGTAGCTATGAATAAATTGTGTGGTGTTATATCAAGGTAAAACTGGAAAATGGTGTTACATATCCATCTCATGGTTTTGAAAAAAAATGAAAAATGGAGTTCAAGGAGAAATATAAGAACATTGGTGAAAAGAAGATGAATGTTTATTTGTGATCAATTTGTGGAAAGAAGCATGGTGGAGATTTACTAAAAGGTACTATAAATTTTTTTAAGTGTCTAAAATAAGGTCATAGAGCAGTTGAGTGTCAAAGTAATGTGAAAAAGGTAGCTAATTATGTGAATATAGAAAAGACTATATAGAATGCTTCACCAACACTTCAATGCTTCAAGTGCAAGGAAATGAGGCATTATGATAATCAATGCCCTAATCCAGGGGTTAATGATGATCGATGTGAGCAACCTCTTAAGGCGAAGGGCAAAGGGAAGTCACATGTGATCACTATTTGTGATGTTGAGTATGACAATGATGTTGTGGAATGATTAAGTGTTTATGTAATGGGATCTCAAAATAGTATCATGGAATCTCATTTATGGTATCGTGGAATTTTGGAATATCTATATATTGGTTTTCAATAATTTTTTCTTACCGGTAACCATGAAAATTGATTGAAATACTTTGTGAAGGAAGATGATATGCACATAATGAAGGGATAAAGAGAAAATGAAATGAGTTCATGATTGATATACGAAAAAGGTTATATCATGGTTTGAGTATATAGAATATTTTGGGATTTTGGTATGTGGAAAGAGTTAGCTCTTGACGACATTCATGTTTTCACTTAGGTTCTATGGTAATTCATGTTTCAAAAGAATACATGATTAATATATTCATATGTTTGGAATGTGTCCAACAAGATATATCTTATGATATATACAGGTTAAATGATGGTGTAAACATGATAGTTTTGTGACCTTTCAAGTAATCGTTTTTTTATACTATGAGCTTGGACCGAAATATTTTGGATAAGCCTTAAGATGGGAATGAAATAAGTTATACATAAGATAGTATTGATTAAGGTGATAACTTGTTTTGATATTATTGTAGGAATGCTATAATAATATAGTTTTAGAAAAAGGGAAAACCTTCAGGACGGAAGACAACCCATCGCGTCAAACAAGGCTGAGGGAATCGAACCCACAACCGAAGTGTGACATGCCATTATCGCCTACCACTGGCCTACAAGAAGTCCCTGGTTAGTATAAACTAGTTTTATTTTATTAAGCGATATGATAGATGAAGTATACGTCCATTTAACGAACCATATACGATTAATCTCACCATAGATGGACTTATGTATATAAAATTTTCTATCCTTATATTTGAGGTAGATGGAATTACCTATCATTCTATCACATGATCTGCTATCATTTCATGGAAGAGAAATTCAACTTTATTTTTGAAGAGATGAAGTGGAAATTGTTCAAGGCACAGAAAACAGTGAGATTGTACCAAAATCAAGTATGTATTTATTCTAATACATATTTTTCAACATTAGGGAAATGATATTGAAAAACAAACATGTTGTCATAGTGCCTTTATACTTGATGAATTAGATGGTACCTTAGACCATCACAAATTTATGGCTTTGTGATTGTTGGATTTTTCAAAGCCATGTTTTATACCACTCTCCATCAGAACATGATGGTCATATTTCTCTTCCATTTCCATATTTTCACCTATGTTCTCCTACGTGGAAACCCATTGATGAGTTAATTTGGGTAACCATTATTTTTCTTACTTCACTTTTTAAAATTATGTTTTAGTATTCTTTTTTTCGTTGTGTGTTTCTATGAGAGAAACTTTCAATTAGTAAACCATTTATAACACCAACGAATTTCGAGGGAGAAATTCATTTTAAGGGGGGTAGAATTTAACAACCAGATATTTTATGGGAATTATTTCATTGATGTCTTGTGTTGTACACTACACCAAAATTACCTAGTGCTTTACGCAACACCGTATTAACTTGTAGTATACGCAACAATATTTTGGGCTCGTGTTACAGATAATTTCAGGTTCGTTTTGTAGAAAATATTCTACTCAACAATAAGTATAGATTTTGTTTAATGTATAAATGAAATACGTTTTGATTATTTTATACGCAACAACAAAGAGAGATTTCACTACACACATCCTTGACTTGGCTTTCATTACACACAATCGCGACCCACCTTTATAGCGTGTGAAGTATGTAATACCTGGTATCACTAAACACGAACATATTTTGATTATGAACTAGCCATTATGAATAGTATTAACTAAATTTTGAATTTTATAACATTATTATTCATCTTACAAATTTTCTAGAACATTGTGTTAGAACAAAATAAATTTTTCGAGTAAAATAAGTATTTTTTTTAACGCAGTTTTGCCGCCTGTTGATGGCGCACCCAAATTAAATATAGTTTTGACATGATTATAAGTTCACATTGACAGAATAAAATATTTATTTGGAATTTGGATATAAAAACATACTTGGGAAAAATATTTCAAATTATTCTGATAACTTTCATATTTTAATGAATAGTAAAACACGCTATATTTTAATTAAAAACATCTTTTTTTATCGCAATAATTTATATGGTTAAATTATAAAATTGATTGGTTTTAGTGTATAAATTGAATATATTTTTATAATTTGATATAATTTATTTCATTACCATTAATTTTACCTTGAATTCATAGGTAAAAACATTTACATCTTTGGCAATGTTTTAACTTTTAAAACCCATTTTCTTAACAATGGGATTAATTTTAAATTAATTACTGAAAATTCTTTGTTTTTAATTTATAAAAATGGATTCCATATTTGAATTCAGAGGGTCCAAATTATGTTAATAGGTTAATTTTAATTTTTTGATATTGTGAATAGTAACTAAGGTAAATTTTATTTACTACAGTTAAAGGTAAATCATGTAATTAAGGGTGAAAAAAAGATTATAAAATTTCTTAACACCTTCCAAAATTCTATCGGATGACTAAACGTCGACCCATATCACCTAAGTGTCAGAATAGATTCATTTTAAGGACTTTTGACCATTAAAATAATTTAATTATTATTAAAACCCAAGAAAGTGACAATATGTCACTCTTTTAAATCTTATAAGTATAGTAATTTTAATTTAGTTCCAAATTTCATGAAACTTCAAACATGAATAGTATCCATAAATATAATAAAATTATCTACTTCATGTGATTTTATTTTAAATTTTTAGGGATTAAATGATTATCATTAAAGGTTACACAACAGTCATTTGGAAATTGTTTTATTGACTGAAATATCAAATAAATGGTTTAAAAATATTAAAATAAATATTATATGAACTATTAAATATGCTCCACGAATTTTATAGATACATATGACATGGTATGAATCTATATAATATATTAGTTCGAACATATATTCTATGTGGAATTTATTTTAATTCAGATAATTTAATAGTGTCAAAATTGACACAATTGTTATTTTATAAAAATGACATAATATAAAATTGTTTAAAAATCACCAAAATATTTAAAAATTAGAAAAAAATGTATATGGTCTATATTTTTCATAAATTATCCAATTGTGGAAGATTCACTACACAAAATAATTATTTATAACAATTTAAAATTTATAATCTTATTACCACAAATAAAAATAAATAGATTAAATAAGGATAAATCAAGTTGATAAGGTTTAAAATAAATTTCCAACATGTCTAAATTTTATTGGTTGATATGATTAAAACCCTATAGAATATAAATTCGAATATGAGTTATTTTTTGAGGTTTTTAAGTGGTTTTTTATTTATTATAAATTAATATTTTCGAGGATTCCAAAGGTGCCCCTCTCTACCCTTATAAAAGGGCACATCCTTCCTCTCCTCTTCAATAAACTTTGAGCCTTAAATATCAGACAAGCCCTACCAATTTCTCATCTAAACATCCCTAGAAACATTCTAGAGGTTTTGTTCTTCTCAAAAGACCAACAAAAATTCCTTAAAAGGAAGCATAAAAGAAGTGCGTCAAGGAAGTGGTAATCTCTTCTACCGATTCCTTCATGTTTCATTCTTCGTCAACTTCTTCTCCATTAGTTGTTTCATTATAAAGTAATAACATCAGTATCAATAATAAAATTTTATGTTATTATAAATATGAAACAACCCCATTTAACATTCTATCCATCCTATGGAAAATGAAATCACCGCGTGTGCGTACGTACGAAATATCGTTTCCACACCGTGGTGTAATCTGTTTTCCACCATCTCCTTACATGGATGGGTATAATTGTGTAATGAATAACTATATATATATATGGTAATTATAACATGATACTAATTCTGAGATATTATATCATCCACTCTAATTCCATTCAATAATTATGGGAATGATATCATCGGTCGTTCGTACGTACGAGTTAATGTCTCCACGATGCGATGAGATTCATTCTCCATGTTAACCATTCAATAATGATTATAAAGTATATATATTAAATAATAATAAAATATATGACATATCATTGATACTGGACTTATTTATATGTTATTTACTTACTTCCATTCAATTTAATAAGGAAATGAAAACAACATTCATTCATACGGACTACCTACAATCTCCATGAAAGGTGTATTTCTTTCCATTTATAAATCTATTATATATGTGTATATTATGAAAATATATTACATATAAATCATGTTTTACATTATAGAAGTATGTAATCATGATCTAAGTAATCATATGAATTATTATAAGTCAAAACAGGGACGATAAATGAAAACATTTTACCCAAAATGATACTTTAACATGAATTTACAAAAGAACAGGTAATATAAAGTCATAAGTGTACCATATATGATATCATAAAAATAAATATGATTATGAAATAAGTAAATTACATTATTTAAATCATTATACAGGAGGTTCGGAAACATACGAAGAATATCGAACATAAGGTAAGGGATAATTATTCCAATCTCGTTCTTATCCGAGATTGTTTATTCGTAAGTATTTAATGGGGTATTATTTTTCATCATTTCCCTTAAAAATGTTTTTAATAAGTTGTTTAATATTCATCCATGTATGTATAATTTCATGTTTACCAATTTTTGACTTTTACTTTTTTTTATGGAAGGAATCTTTCTTTTTTACCATACGTGGTAGTTTTTGACTTTTTTGTTAAAAGTATTAGGAGAATGTTTTTTTAACATATACGACATTAAAGGATTTTTATGGTTTTATAACGCCTTATTTTCATGAAGATTACTCTACAATATTTCATGATTGTTTTCAAAAAAATTTTCTTTTAAAATTTCATGGCATTTTTTGAAAAGAAAATGATTTTGAAACAGAAATGATATTTTACTCAACAATTCATTTCAAGTGTTTTGTCAAAACTATTTCCATCTAAGATGAAATTATTTAATATGTTTTTGTTTCAAGTATAATGTTTATATAATTTAAATTATTTCACTTTTTTAATGATTAAATGGAACCCATTTGTTTTATATTGATTATGTTATGATGGGATGATGTTTGTGAAACCCAATTTATTCTTTGGGTTATGATGAATGAATTATTATTATGTTGTGGCACACATAAGAATGATTTCATTATGAGATGGGTGGGACCTATATCACCTTCCAATGCATTGGGTAAAGATTTATATCTCATCTAATAGACACTGCTGGAACAGAAATTTAATCTGGTTTTGTGATATAGGACTGGAATGAGGAGTAAACTCGATTCAGAAAGGGACTTTGTCCACTAAGATGGTCATGGCAACAATTCCCTGGATACTATGGAAATCATAACATGTGATTAATGGTTGCCACAATTACATGTTTTAGTCCTATGATATTTTATCATGATTAATGTATCTTTATGATCTATTCCTTATATACTTCCATAGGGGATAACTTTTCATTTAACCTATGATTTATCGTCTTGATTAAATGGAATATGGGATTCCACAATTATCATTGGTTGAATATAACAAATAAAATTCCACTTTCAGTTAAATCATATATCATTTGGATATTATTTAAAAATTCTATAACCCTACTATTATATTGTATTCATATACAATATATTGTAAACATCATTTCATCATACCCATTGTCAATGATTTATTATGACATTTAATTATTTTATCCTTATATTTTAGGTATAGATCCTCAATAAAGAGGACGTATCTTTGAGTATCTCATTCCACTCAACAATATTTTTTTAACATCATGATGTTAAAAATCTTATCGATTTATATGATTCATGACATTAAACTACATGAGATATGGTCCATCCTGCAAGACATATAATTTCATAGAGAAATCCATCTTATCCATGAATTTTAGATAGGTGTGAATTTTTCACCTCTATACAATATTGATGTATAAAGATTAAATATCCCTATATATATCAAATCCATTTAGATGATCCCATAGATCGACATATTGTTTAGACTCACTATGGGAATAAGGGAGAATACTCTTCTCCCATGAATGTTACTCAGATATATGTGGAGATATGTCCATATATGAATAGATTATGGTATGATTAAGTGTGTAAAATATTCATAGGGAAACCCAGTGAAGCCAAGAAAAAACATTTACATATACCTTTATTTAAATAGGTCAAATTCATATAGAATCAAGCATCCTATGATGGAGTTAGATCTATGTATAGATTTACTGGGAATTAGATAAATGTACACAACATCGGATCTAATATATAGAATCTAGTAATTTATCATGTATATTGATAAAAGGGGTATCTTTTATCTAAATACACCCAACAAGTGCAATCTATCGCCACAGATATGTTCAAAATTTTCACTTTTGTCTTTATGTACTTACTACATGATTCTAAACAACATGGAATATTTCCTTAGTACATGTTGTTAAACTGAATGAAAATTTTTCCCAATTGAACGATATAAGATTTTAAAGACAATCATCTAGTATATCGCATTATTATAGGACCAGAAGAGCCTAACCTGGTCATCCAATGTTTGAGTGCCTCCTAATTGTTATCAAGTACCTCAATACATAAATAAATATTTTTTGAAAGTGTTAGGATGAAGTCTTATTTTTATGGAACTTTGAAATAATAAATATACTATTAGTCTGACAATATATTAAAATGATATACAAAAGTCCCTTAGACTAATCCACCAAATTCATCTTCATCGAATATGAAGGGGCTTATTGTACATGTCTTCCTTGACATCATCATAGTTGGGATTGTCACCTTATAATGATTCATGCTCCTTTTCGGCATGATTTTCTCATACAATTACTTATTATCCAAGAACCTTGAGAGGTGATTTAAAAAAACCATCTACCACTTAAGGGGATATTGGATTATAGTTGACCATGGGTATCCTAATTTGGATTTTGGGTAACAATCCTCTCATACCAGGTCCTTGTGTATCTTGATCATAAATAGAATGCTCATTAGTCCATGTTATAAGTCCTTGAATTATATCCTTTTATGGTCGAATTTTTATGAGAGTAACCTCTTATGAAAGAGATATAAAACTTAATAAGATTAAAACCCAAATAATGTGGTCTGAGAAAATTTCATGTCTCCACTCCATAGAATCATCTTACTGAGATTTTACAATAAAATTAGAATATAAATAACAAAATATCACAAAGATCACAGAGTCTATCTGATGGACCTGGTAAAAGTCGATCAATTCTCACTAGATACCCTAGTCAACTAAAAAGTTAGTGTGCTTATTTTTCACATGTCACTTTTTGAAAATATGTTAACTAAGTGATGACACAAAATTTAGGGTTCTTGAACCCTTATTTAATATTAAATTTTATATACATAAAATTCATATATTAGATACCATAGTTGTTAACAACAAATTCATTGAGTTTCTATTATCCCCTTAGAATCCCATGGACCTATGGATACCTTTGTTCAAAGTTATTCCCTTTAAGAAACTGGTACCATGGCATGGATAATCTAATATAACCCACCAGGATTCACCAAATAATTGGTACAATTTCAAAGAGTGTCTTCCTAGAGGTCAGTTGGTTCTAGATTAGAGACCTCCCTTAAACCCATGAGTAGATTTCCTAATTATATAGAATATGGTATTATTTTGTTATCAATGGTCAAGTTATAACACATAATTCTATAATATCCAGATTTTTTTAAAAACTAATATTACATTTATATATATTAATAAACAAACATAGAAATATTATCCATACAATCACCATAATGGTTTAGAGTCATTCGAAATTTGATATACAATAATATAATTATTTAGTGATTTTATTAATCTCCCACAAGTATCTTCTCATACAGTACTCCTCAAGGGCATACCCTACATAAAAATTTTCACATAAGTTAGGGTAGAAAATATAATAATTAGTGATCTCATATGATCGATAGTGTAAACATAAGAGATATCAATACATGATTATATGATATCATATGCTAATAACAAGGTTATGTGATCATGAACATAACAGAATATGTTAATAACAACCAATTCATATATTATTCGGAAGATTAATGGAATAGAAATTATTTTTTATGAAAATAATGTACCATAAGAATGTGAAATCATCATAAATCATTCATAGACCATAATATAATGTCATTAATGTTTGTATCAGAATCATAAGTATATAAAAACATTTTATAAGTAATTTTTATCTACCAATACCATCCACATTTTTTATCAGGGAACACATGTTTCCCATATTGGATCAGGACACACATGTTTCCCATAGTGGATTAGAATGTATATTTTTCCCATAATGGATCGAGCCCATAGATATCTTTCTCATTATTATAACATGTTATATAATAATTTAACCAAATTATTGTATAGAGATATTGTACTGAACATTTATATAATTAAAACCATAAAATGTGTTCCTAATAAGAAAATACATTCATCATATCAGAACCTATAAAAAGAAATGGGGTTCATAATCATTTCATCATTGTACAACCCATGGAAAAGTTCGGTACTCAAAAAACCATTTCTTCATACTAATAAACCACCAAAAGAAATAATAATTATGGAATCTTTGGATCATATCCAAATTAATTCATAAGTAATAAAAAATAAAGTTCTTTATATGTATAATGATTTTGAATGAAGAAATGAAATAAATCTTGGGGAAAATATCATATCCAATTTGAAAACATTTTATTATGAAAATCCATTCAATATAGAGGAAAAAATTTCATTTGAAAAGTAAATTGGAATATTGAATAAGATTATTCAAATAATTAATTATTCATGATTATGAAAAATAAATGCTGAATAAGATAAAAATCATTCCTTCCATATTTTCTTCTAAAATGTCAAAATGTAACTTATTTAGAAAATGAAAAAAATATTTCATTCAAAATATTTTTTAAAATTTAAATAAAGGGAAAATTTTCATTAAACATTAATATGATAATAATAAAATAATTTTTGATCTTTTTTATAACATGAACATGGAATAAGAATACACCCCACCAGATACAATATCGAATAATATTGATCTTGTGAAATAAACCCTTACCTAAAGTTTTTTCCTTTATTCATTCACGCCCAAAAAAAATGTATAATAAATACTAAATTATTATTATTTATTCCTTAAGAATTAATCTATAATACTAGATAATATGTATTTATAACATCTTATCACCCATTTATTAATATTTTGTAATTAAAATAAACGTTCATGGTGGAAACTGCTTCATTTTCAGTGAATATTTCGTTTTTGAAGTCTACGTCCTTATACATTGATTGTTGTATAATAATTTATAAAATTTAGATCATATTTTAAATAACATATATAATAATTTTATACAAATTTATAATAATTATAAATTGTGTATGAAAGAGAAATTGATGTCCCCACTGATAATGACAGTAGGTCGTATATACACATTGACATTGTTTCCATTTCTCACCTCATCGATTGAATAGAAAATAATGCATAATTTGGTAATAATTTTTATAACATATAAATATATATAAATATATATATATGTCATATATATTCATTAAAACCATTAAAATAATAATTCATAAAATATGGGGATGAATAAGGAATTATATCGCTAAATGGAGACTGTAAGTCACGTGTACACACGAGTGATGCTATCACTTCCTATTTGATTGAAAAGGGGTGTATAATTGGGTTTTAATCAACATAATATGATTTAAGTATTTTTAGGATACATTATTTATTATTTTATTATAATCACAATAAATGTAGAGGCACTAAGAAATAGTAGAAAAAGATTGCGATGAGTTAGAGAGATTACCACTCCATTGAAATTGCTCATTCATATGCCATTAAAAGGCCTATATAGGTTGATATTTATTAGATCCCATAACCTATAGAATTTTTGTAGTGATTTTCATAAGAGAAAATATTATGGTATGATCTAGGTAGATGGTTCAAAGTAGTGTAAATAATTAAAGGTGGAGGCACCTTTTTATAATTTAGGTGAGGGGAACCTTTGGAATTTTTCAAAATATTATATTTTAAGAAATTATCTTTAATCCCATAAAATACCAAGTGACTATAAAGTTGAAATTATTATAATATATGATTTTAATTTCATCCACCAATATTTTATAATGTTTTGATGCGATTCTGAACATTTTCTTTATGAATAACCCTTATTAAATCTTTTTAAATTTCAACTATGGTAATAAATTCAACATTATATGGTATATATTTTTACATATATGAAGTAAATTGGATCATAAATGGTTCAGTTATGAAATTTAATATAATATCTCAATAAATTTTTATTTTGAATGATTTTTATTATTTTTATATAATTTAATAAAATTTTTATCCCATAAAAAATCAATACATTCAATTTTGATACAACTCAACATTTTTAATTTTAAAAATAAAAAGGAAACATGTAAAAATTAAAAATATAAATTTTATTATATAACTACAAATTTAGTATCTTCGATAGAATTTTTTAGCCATATTATATATCTCAAATTATATTAAATTTAACATATTTAATATCATATATTTTATTGTTCTATTAATTGAATATTTACTTTACGAGTACTGTGTAAGAAATTAGGGTAATTAGATAATTCAAAAAATTATAAATCAATTATCAAAGTTAATATATATCATTTATATTTCAAAATACTATTTATAGTTTAATATATTTTACACATAACTATTTATTAAAAAT
The DNA here is from genome assembly GCA_963277665.1 of Viscum album. NCBI lineage: Eukaryota > Viridiplantae > Streptophyta > Magnoliopsida > Santalales > Viscaceae > Viscum > Viscum album. The sequence goes on along the minus strand of OY728126.1, from coordinate 356,226,325 downwards.
GATATTGTTATTTAACACATAAATGTGATATCATTGATATTTATTTAAATAAACTATTATAATGGTCATAATCTCATCCAAATGGCCCCAAAAGTCATAAATCCCACCCTTGTGTGATTATGGTCGAAAATAATTTATAAAATAAAATTATATTGATATGTTAGTGTAATTTTATCGTCCTTATCGTATTATTGATACACTTAATTACCCAATTTATCATTTTCCATGGTAACATAATTCACTAAGATTATTATTCATATTGAGAGATAATAAAACTTACCTATTTACTAAATATCGAAGCACTTATATAAAATATGGAATATATTTTTAAAATTTGCTAAAATAGAAGTTATAGAATTTAATTTAAAATTAAACCTATAAAATGCAATGAAAATATTCTTTGAGAAAATGGAATTTTGTAATATAGAATTATTTTATGCTATATTCAAGTAAAAAATATAGGGAAAAACATATTCAGATAATTTTAATTCAATATTTACAAATTTAAATTTAATACCAATCTAAGACATGATTTTACTTTGTAATACATTTATATTGAAATTTTGTTTCCAACAACTGTCTCTATTTTTCATTATTCCATGAAATATAAATATGTCCCAATAATTATAAATAACCATTTTACCTTAATTATGACAAGATGAATTAAAAACTAAAATAAATTCTTTCAAATAAATACTATTATACTTTTAGAAATGAATATTCAATAATAAAAAAGAAGAAAAACTCATGTTTGAAGGAAAAATATTTTTGAAGAATAAAATTACTTTATGAGAAATTAGGTGATTATTTTATAATAATAAATAAATACATTTGTATTATGTTTCTATCATTATATTAATTTCAAATTTACTCATATTTATTCCATCCAATTTAATTTCACGTTTATAATAGAAGTATATTATTTTAATATTATATAGTAGTTCCTCTAAACCTATTGTTCGCTGTAACACAATCTATCAAAGAAATCTTTTTCCTAAAAATTCTATTTTATAAAATTCGTTGGTTATTACATTTTTACCCCGTTAAAATGAAAACTCTCAAAAAAATTAATTTTTATAAGTTGATGAGGATACCTTTACATCAAAATATCCACATATTAGAATGTTGCTTCATCAAATTGGTGGTTTTCCTCTATAAAACATTATCCAGACTAGTGGTTTTGTTTCATAGAACATTGTTTATATGATCCATAATCCATACCAGTTATAAGAAAGATCATTATCATACGGTATAACATCTGATCATAGTACATGTGATGGATCATGTATGTAATTGCTCAGCAGAGGTACATGGAACATGTCATGTACATGATGGAGATTCTGTGGAAGTTCCAAATGAGAAGTTACTTTCCCAAAATAAATAAGTATTTAAAAATGCTAAATATAAACAGGTTTTAGTTTTCCATTATTTCTTCCATAGATAGATTTATATAAAGACAATTTCATCAACATCAAACATTATATTTCTTCAATGGTTATCATCATAACATGTATTCCAACAATTTTTATTATATATTATTTGGTGAATTACTCTAAAATTCTCTTCAATATTATCATACTACTCATGTCCCATTTCATTTCATTCATTAAATTCATTCAAGTACATTATAGTTCAACACATATTTCAATAGAGAGTCTAATAAGGATACATCTGAGTGATCGGGTGAAGAATGTTGTTGTATGAAAACTCAACTAGATGTAGATGTTGATCATAATCACCAAAGAAACCAAGTGAAAAATATTTTACTATATCCTCTAGAGATTTAACTATTATCATAAACCAAAAATATACCTATGGATAAACACAGTGCTGAAACTCATCTCTATATTAAGAGATTGCTGAGGACATCTGCCAAACATTGTGGGAAATATCATATCCCCTTCAAATATAGTTGAATTTGGAAATACATAAAACGTTACCACTAACTAAATTCATATTTTGGCATGAAGATCAAGAAATATATCTTTTACAAATTAACTTTTTTCACATCATATGGTGAATAAATAAAACCCATAATTACCTTAATATTAAATAAAATATAAAACCTAATGACTATAAATAACATTGTTCATATGTCCAAAAAGTGTAATGGAATCCCACGTTGAATATATTTATCACATATGTGAAACCAAAGGGTTGTATTTCCATAAATGTGTCTTAAAATACACTTAATCATGATAAAATCATATGACATTAAAACCCCAAACAAGGGTGTGAGTGCATAAAACCATGATGGTATCCATAATCCTTATTTTAATTATATATGGATATATATAAATTTCGGAATGATTATTCATCATTTTTTAATTATACATGTTCTTATATTATAAAAAAATAACTTTCTATATATACATATTTTTATACTTTTACTGATAAGATATCAAATGTGATTTCAGTATTACCGAATCAATATAAAAATTGAAAATAACATGAAATTTCTCTAAATAATGATTAATAATATATTCCTAGGGATCATTCTTGAAAAATGAAACAAGAAACCCCCAAATAAAGATGGTATATTAAGGGTGAACTAATTATAATGATTCACTTTATCTATTGCGATTGAAAAAGTTTTTAGTTTTCCCATTTTCATCAGATTTTGTTGTGTCTAATTGTAAACTTTAACCATTAAACTGGGGAATTGATTCACACAATGAAAAAAATTCATGAACTTGAAACAATAGAGTTTGTGTGTTTCATTAGTTTTCATCATATCATCTTTTTCAATTACTGGTCCATTAATATCATTTTTACATTAATACTATTGGTCACCCTCCTTTCAATATTTAATGCACATCTCAGTTCCCTTCAAAAACATCCCTTGATATTTTTTCATTTATTTATAACTTCTAGATGATTGGAATTTATTTTCTCCATATGATTAATTCAAGCTTTAATGAGACTGAATATTTCTTTTTCTTATCAAAAACTATATGAATGGTTGGAATAAAATATATATATATATATATATATCTATTTTTTGGGAACATTAATCAAATTTTTCATAGCTAATAAGGTATGTTATACTGAAACTGTTTTGAATATGTGGTTTTAGGGTACCAAATAATTGATCAATTTTACATCTAGGGATTATAATTAAACCAAAGGCGCACATTGTAATCCTTGAAAAATTCACCTCATAGGTTCCAATGGATTTATTATAATTATTCTTAAGCTCAAGAAATTCCATCTCTGACTTTATAATTTCAATACAAGGAATGTACATTCTAAATAATATCACTATAAACTCATCCCATTCCATGAATTCAATATGATAAACATTCCTTATATACTTTATAATATTATAACATTGATATGTTTTTACATCATGATGATAAATAGTTAGGAAATCATTTTTCCCCTAAGCATTGAAGAATATAAAATATTTTTTCAATAGTAATAATTAATTTCCCAACCTACAGTGGATCAAAAACCCCACTAAAATAATGTGAATGTTTCCTCATTAAAGATTCAATAATAAGTTATTACCTTAATTCATCATCTTCAAATTAAGCATGATCCATAGCATAATAGTGTTTTGTGTGAATTACATCATGATTATGCAATATAGATCCCATAAATTTCGGTTTCATACAAGGAAAATTATATTATTTTCCTTCACACTCTACACTAACATAGTTTCTATAGGTTCCATCGATTTAATAAAAACATAAATCATATCCTGAGAAACACTAATAATTATGGATAACAACATAATTCCAAAAATTCATTTATTGAATGTCTAAATATCAAAACACTCGTCTATGACCATTAGGTTTGTCATAGAAAATTTAGGTTCATTATAAAAGTTTTTGGATTTTATCCTATTATTTTTCCTATCCCTATGTTTTTTATAAATATTTTCAATCTCCAATGTTAAAATATTTTCTAAATTATGATCTAATATCCACTATAATGGTCTGAGATTTTCAAACACAAATATTACATCTATTTAGATGAATACAAAATACAGGAAAATATTATGATTTCTAGAACTGTAATAGTTTAGTTTCATTGGATATTATATTTACAATATTTTTATTTTATTAAATACCTTTAACATCTCTCAAGGAGATCATATCACCTAGTACTCCTCGTAGAAATACCCTATATATACCTTTCATCAGCACATGTTGATTGAAACATAAGAAAGGGTGAAAAATAATTATTAGTAAGGATAAACATAAGGTATATCAATCCATGATCATATAAAATAATTAGATAAGAATACGTTTATATGATCTTGAAAATAATTAGTTATTTCATCCCTAACGTATCATAGATCATAAACATGATTCTTGTCATAAACATTATCATTTCAGTAATAAATATACCATGAGAGTGAGAGATCATCATAAATCAATACTAAACATAATATCATGTCATGATAGTGTGTGGAATAATTATATGTATGGAAAACCATTTAATATGGTAGGGTTAACATCCAATATCATAAATGTAGTGGATTAGAATGCACATATTTCTCATAGTGGATCAATCTCATTAACTTGTTCACATTGTCATCTCAGGTAATATAACAATATAAAAAATTAATAATATGAATATATAGGTCCTAAACATAATAAAAGGAAATCCCTAAATATAAATTTCTTCATAAAAAAATTCATCATATCAAAACCCAAGAAAAGAAATAGGTTTCATAAACATTTTCATTATTTCCTAACCCATAGAAAGGTAAAAGTTTCATAGATATAATATCATTATAAACATAAAAAATATAGAGAATAATAAAGATTCTATCGATGGATCATATATGTTGTAATGAAATATTAATATAAAAAACTTTTTTGGAACATAATTTTGAAAGATCTCATGAAATATTTCATGGGGAAAATATCCTTTCCATTTTGAGAACATTGTTTTGCATCCAAAGATTTAAAAAGAAATATATATTATGTGAAAAGATAATTTTGATATTGTGTACTATTGCTAAAATAATTAAAAATTAATTATTTCAAAAAAATACACATGTCCTATAGGTAAAAAACATTCATTCCGTATTGGTTTCAAAAAAATCACAAATTACCATGATAGAAAAATAATTAAAATAAATCTTTCATTTAAAAAAAAAATTAAAACGTGGGTAAAAATTAAATTAATAATTAATTGGATAATAGTAAAAATCCTTTTGAAAACATTTTTATAAAATAATAATATGGAGGAAATAAATTCTTAAGCAGATACAACCTCGAATAATATTTTTATTGTTAATGTAACACTTACATCAAGTTGTTCCTTTCGTAAATAAAATTAAAATATTTTGTAAAATAAAAATAGATTTATTATAAATTTTTTCTATAAAAATAATTAAATAATACATTTTATTAATTATTTAAAACATTGTATATCCTATTAGTTAATAGTGTTTAATTAAAATAAATGTTTTAGGTGGTATCAACTTCATTTTCCAGGTTTTTTCTAGTTAAGCGTTCTAGGTCCATACAATTTGATAATGGTCTCGTAATTTCATGAATTTTAATCATTATATAAAAAACATATATTAAAATTATATACATATTTACAATCATTCATAGTTAAAGGTGATATGAAAATGAATTAGAGTGTTCATGGAGACCATAGGTCACACATATGTATGAATGTTGTTTCTATTTTTCAACTGATGGAATTAAAAATAATAATTCTTCTTTTAATAATCATTAATATATAATTTATATTATATATATATTCATAAAAAACAATCATAGTAACAATCTATAAAATATTTGATGATAGTTCAATTATATCACTATGTGGACCAGATTATCCATATGTACATAAGAGTGATACATTGAATGCATTTTTGATGGAAACATTTTGTATAATGGTGTTTCAACAATCATAATAACATTTAATTATATTTAAAATATTTAAGTTATTATTTTATGATAACTATAATATATTTATAAGAGATAAGAAAGTTTATAAAGTGAATGTGATATTTTAGGGCGATTAACTCTTCTTTGAAAATCCTCTATTAGACCTCCTCTAAATAGTTTATTAGTTGGTCTTTTGAGAAGATGAACAATTATAGAATGTTTCAAGGGAATTTTATAAGAAAAATAATCATGTTATGGTCTAGATATAGGGATAAAAGTTGTGTAAATTAGTGAGGGAGGAGGATCCTTTTTATAATTTAGGAGAGAGGAACATTTGGAATATCTCAAAATATTAACTAATAATAGATTAATTTTCTACCTCAATAACACCAAATGACTATGTATTCTATGATAAAATAATATAAGGATTTATTCTCATAGACATTTATATATTTGATATGTTTTTGTGTTATATTAATGTTTATCATTTTTCTTAACCTTTACTTATCATATTTTAATTTTAACTATGGTAATAAATTTTTAAATATTTCACGGTGTTATTTTAAAAATTATTATTTTGATTAACTCATAGTTTTCCAATAATTATTATAACTATGGTAATATCTTTTACGATATTAAAAGGATGTAATTGTGAGATATATATTGTAAATTGGAGAGTAAATATTTGATTTATGATATTTTTGACCAAATAATTATCACTTAGTGTTTTTAATTTTTTTTATTTTTAAATAATTTATAAAAAACATAAATCCATTAAATATAATTATTTTTAATTTTATTATAGTTAAATATTTTTACTTTTAATAATATCAAGACAATATGTTAAATTAAAACCAAGTAATTGATTAAATTCCTAAAATGTTAAGGTCATTTAGTGAAATCTTTTATCACATTTAATATCTAAAATTATATTAATTTTAATATTTTTAATATCATTTATTTTATTTTTCAATTAAATGAATAATTAATTCATCTTCATTCTTTTTGAATTGGTGGTAATTATTAAATTCCTACAAATTTATAAAAAAGTATCATGATGAAGACAAATATTATATATTTAAAAATTATATTTATATACTGCATATTATTTGGATAATCCAATATTAAAAATGATATAGTTATTATACACATTATTGTGACATTTTTTACATTAATTTATATAAAATGTTATAATGTTCATAATCTCATTCAAGTGGTCCTAAAAGGTTATATATTATACTATTGGATGATTATAGTAAAAATATATTTATCAATGAAATATTTGAGAATCTTTTATGTTTATGATATAGTCATTTCCATATTATTTTTATCTATAGTTACCTAATATACACATTACTGTGGTAAAAAATTACTATGATTTATATTCACATTGACCATGAATAAAAGTAAACTATTTACTAAATTTTCATTCACTAATTAAAAATATGGAATAAATTTTTCTTAATTCATATCCCAAAATATGAATAACATAAATTAAAATTAAACCGACAAAATGAAAATAAAATTAGTTTTTTGAAAAAATAACCTTTTAAAATATAAAATGCTTTAACACTAAATTTGTGCTTAAAATCGACTATATACACTTAATAATATTATATTAAATATTAATTATGTAAATAAACATTTAAACTAATCCAAAAAATAGTTTTACCCCGTATAAAATTTTATATAAAAATAATTAAACAGTATTTCTCACGATTCTTTGAAATTTTTATATTTTCAAAAAAATTATAAAAATAATATATAGGATAATTTTAACTCGATGAATTTAAAAATGAAATAAATTTGTTCAAATATATTATATATTAATTATATAAAATAATATTTACTCATTAAAATATGAAAACTCATTTTTTAAAGAAAACTTATTTTTGAGGAAAAGAGAGAATTTACTAAAAAACATATAATTATTTTATAAGAACATAAAAATAATTATATTGAGTTAGATATTTATAATTTAATCAATAATTAGTTATTGATATTTATTTTATCCACTTTTATTTCTAGGTTATAGTAGACATATATTATTAAAATACAATTTTACGGTTATTCAAATATAACTACTAAATACAACACAATATATCAATGAAATGAAAAAATATGTATTCATTTCATTAAATTCATAGGGTGTTACAAGTTCCCAGCTATAGTAAAGCCATATATTACAAGACCATGATTTTCAATCCTTATAACAAAATTATTCATTTGGATTCTATATCCTCAACATTGCATCATTTTTTATCATACCCTCTATCAAAGAATGAATGAGATATTCCATTTCCAAATATTGTTTATGATCTACAAAACATGAATCAAATGAAAAATTAATATGGATTTATATTCCCAAACAAAATATATTCATCCATAGGGTTTCAAAACTCAATCTGGAAAACTCTTTTTTCAATACAATATTTCATCTCTCAAACGTTTGAAACTTAAAAACTCATTTATAGAATACCATAAACAATAACATTAAATGGTTTAGGATTAGATATCCTAAAATAAAGAAACATATGGGCTGAGATAAAATACCATAAACTATAGTAATAAATTTTCTAATAAAAAAAACCATAAAACAAAAAAAATGGTCAAAGTTAAAACACACATACCTACAAATATATTATTCCTCAGTTTAAATATCAAAAACTACAGGAAAAGATGTCCTAAGAAAAAAGACCCTAAACAAAAGAAATGTTCTAATTTTTTATAACACAAGTATAAAATTAAAAGAGATACAATTCATGACACATTAAAAACACAAAAATGGAACCCTAGAAAAATATTCTTTCTCTACTCAACGGACGTGCAAACTATATTATCCATGTTATTTTGAGAACATATAAAATTAAAAAGAGATCAAACATTTCATCTTGAAAATCCATAAAATGGAGACATAAAAATCATATTACATTCTTTATAATCATTAATCATTTTAATATTAGTAAAAAATAATATAAAATATTAAAATAAATATACTAAACATGAATGTATCATTATTTTTCCCATGAATATATCAAACTATGCCCACCATTTTTAACGAAATAGACTAATATTAAGGCCCCTCCCTCTAGGAAATTTGTTTACCACATTTACATTTTAAAACCATGAGGCTATAGAAAAAAATGATGCATATACATCAAAGAATAATCTCATTTGAATAGTAATTCAATAGATATTATTATGAGAAATATTTTATGATCAATGAATTCAAATCTAAGAGTTTGGTTTTGCAAGTTTTTACAATAAGGACATTTATAATCTATGATCTATATGATATCATGTTAATAAAATTCCATCAATGTTAATAATTAATAGAGACAAGGAAAAGTCATATAATTTCTAGAATATTCTTTTATTGATAATATGTATAGAATGTCGGAATCTCTACATTATGGATTATTTCCAAGGATATACAAAACAATTGTGACTGGACTCTAATAAAATCATATATAATAGGTGTTTTAAGTTACCGAGAGCCTTGTAGAATAAATTTATGGATAATTGAAGAATCTTATGATATATTTATTCATCTACCACCTGCGGAATAAGTGACTAAACAAATGAATATAACAACTCACCTCCTTTGTTAGTGGTTTCTAATAAGTATTATGAAATTGAAGGATGGAATCTTCTTTGAGCCATGATTGTTTCCTACACTACTCTCTTCATAGTAATTTTATCCAGTTTTCCATGTAGCAGATAGTTCTTCTAATTCCTATATTCAAAAACATCTAAATCATCTCTTATTATTTAGTCCCTATGTTACTTTTCCTCAAAAACATACAATTATCTCTTGTGTCTAGATATTTTCGGTCTATCTAGGATATTTTATGCATGATTCTTACAAGTTTTGATATTCGAAACCACTTGTTAACAACCCATTAAAGAGATTCTTAATACATTCATCATGGTTATGTTTGTTCTCTAATGGATTCTCTATAATCAATGTGTAAATTTTCTCCCATACTAGCCTTAATTTTGTAAAATTCCGTGAATGAGGGATCTTCCATGTAGATGACGAAGCAAGAGAATGAGTCTTAGTAAATTCAACCTGAAACAGTACATCACCTATCACTAGAATTTATGCACTATAATCCTCTAAAAACATTTCCATGTTAATTCTATGTTCGTGAATACAGATAAATAGATACATTAGAGCCCCCCCGAGTCATGAATCAATTCCAAAACTACCACAAATAAGGGGCTTGTGGAAGCGCATTGATTATCCAGCTGATTGAATTGTTAGTTTAGAATATCTCTTGGTTAATATTTCCAACAAGATGGTACATTTACATAAGATATAAATATATAGAAATTTACATGAGGAAGAATTATTTCTATATTTTTATCATTATGATTCATATTAATGAAAAATTTTAGAATGATCATAAGGCGTGTCTAACTCTTTACACTATCATTGGTAAGTGGATAAATCATCTCAATACAAAAATAACTAGATTGAAAACTGTTAAGTGTAATATAGATAAATGATAATGAGTACATATATTTAAGCTACAGTCACTCCATCCTTGATAGATATTTGACATAACCTATCAATGAGAGATCCACTTCAATTTTAAACAACTATCATAGTTAGTGAAGGAAAGGGAATAAAGTTAAAATGTTCATAATAGATCAACATATCAATAACCTCACTCAAAAATAATATAATCACCTTTAACCAAGAAACATTATATATCCTTGTATGGAATAAAGCATAAGGGATATAAATACTGATTTGATATTTTTAATCCTATAAATTCCCTCATATTCATACATTAAATAATTGGAAAGGCTCTTGAATCTAGTAAGTGATTCTTCCTTGTTGTATATGACCAATGAGATGATAAATGTGGGAAATATTTGGAATGACTATGTTAAGAGTACTCACCTTTTCAAATCAAAATACCATTTCCAATTTACATAATCAAACACCCCAGTTTTCATCCCATCTATGAAAAACCATTCATTTAGAAACATATGAAAAATACCCAGTAACTGAAGACCTGGGGAGACCTCTTGTTTTACCGAGTATCCCTATGAAGAATGATATAATGCATAAAAACATGGACCAATTGTTTCCAACCATTTCCCAAACATATCTATAAGTACATCAATGAGGGTGCACAAATGTTGGTTGATTCCCACTTTGATAAAATTGTATGTTGATCGAATACATGAAAGAAAAATGGGAGTATAGGTTCATCAATATATATGTCTTCTAATTCACCATGTTCACAATTATCCATTATATGATTTGATTTTTTTCAATTCCATCCAAAACATCCATAGTAGGAAGGAATTAATCCCACATCTATCCAAGAGGAGGTATCTCTCCCAATTGATAAAAATTGTAGTGGTTGATCCCCAATTATCCATGGGATAGATGGAATGAGTTAATATCAGGAAACTAGTAGATAACCATATCTAAGAGGAATAATGGTTGATGGTATATGAAAAACTAGGAAACCCTTGTCAAATAATATATATTAGTAGCTTATAGTTGACTGGTGAATTTTGAGATAGTCTGTCTAAACCAGAATAGCCATTCCTATTTTTCATAGGGCTCACCATGAGAAATAAAGTCCCACAATGCACTCCAGCCAAATCTCAAAATTTTTAATGATGATACATGTATGATCAAGAAACCCTAAGGAATCAAATGATGGGAAGGATCATGACCATCTAGTCCTAGAGGTGAATTAACCAACACATTAGACTATCTATAGAAAGGTTCCATGATCAATATCTTGTCTTCAAATTTTTTTGAATGAATTCAAACGATGATGAAAACCAATTGTGTGGAAGGATATATAGGGAGGAAGGAATGGTAGTATCATCTAGAAGAAAATATCCATTCAAATACTTTTTTTGGAAGAGGGTAGTTTCAATGTTTAGTTAGTAGAAGCCCCTTCAAAACCATGATGATAGAAAATTACTAGTACTGAGGGTCGTCAGTTTTATTCCTACAAATCATATCCATCCATACATCTTCATTATGAGGAATTTATAAATAACTAGGGACCTATACAACAGTATAAAGTATACATGAGTGGGATAACCACCCGAAATAGATGAATCATTTAAAATAAATTTATAACGAGGGTAGTTTCATTTTAATTGGGTAACCCATATAATTGTTCAAGATCTCATGAATCATTACCTATCCCATGAGTTTTATGGTGATTTTAAAATCTCATGATCATTCAATCTTAATTTATTCATTACAATCTCATGAAAAGATCAAGTACATGGTAGATGAACAATGATCAAACAATATTTGTGAAAAAGTGTTGTTTATTCATGAAAAGTATATGAGACAACTCTATAGTAAAATACATGAATCATAACCTAATAAATTTTTCATGGATTAATTCATAGACCTATTACGCGAGTTATTGAGATGAGGATGTCATATGAATATATCACATGATTGGATGGCATGATTGGTTCTTATGATGGGGTTACACAATGTGGCTTCAACAAGTCACCTTATAGATGAGATCTTAACAAATATAACGGGACAATTATCAAGTGAAATGAATTCAAATCCCTATTATATTTATTATGTCCCCGATAGAATACCATAGGTCTTACAAATGGGAAAGATATATTTCTAACACTAACTTGTAGAATACAAATGGACTCACACAATCATTTACATTCCTCAAAATTGAATACTTATCCTTGCATACCTCACTTCTAAGGAGTTTCTTTGATGCCCGGTGTATAGGAATCATTAATTTAACATTCTATGAAATATATAAAACATACATATTATTTTATATGAAAAATAAATAAGGATAATCATGTTTATATAGACATTAGATAGCTAGGTTATGTAGATCACATGACCCCCAATACGATGCATAATCATATGACCCATAGAACGTCACATGACTAGATCATGAATTTGTTGTGAATATGATATTGATTATCAAATTTACCTTTGATGTGTACTTTTTATCATAATATGAATAATCATACAACTCTCATACTCATGGGAATCTATGTCTAAAATCCATCATGATCAGGAAATTGGTTTTATATGAGCTCCTCTAATCAAGAGACATGTCAAGTAACATATTCCATAAAATCATTCCATTCCCCTTAGAAAAAAAAATATTAAATAGAAAGAAGCTTCATGTGATGGAAAGTATGTTAATTTTTAGGTGAATTGATTATACAACTTATATTATATGTTTAACAATCATATGAGATCCCTAGTGGAATATGATCCATGTAGGTAAAATGCCTTTTGGTATCTCATAGTAACCATGTTAAGTACATTACCCGTGTCCAATTGACCTTTTTATACCCCTAAGGTCCATAAAAACATAGAGAGATCATTAATGATAATTATCATATTTTATCCTGAGAATATTAATTTATTATTATATTCCATGAACGAAAATAAATTGGAAAATGTTTAAATTCTTATAAATTAATGAAAAAAATATAAAAAATGAGGCATCCTCCTGTGAGGATATGTTATTCAGTTTTTCATAAAAATGAGGATATGAACATCATGGGATAATCAAAATTATAAGGAAAAGGCCCCCTAACATTCCATATATATCTCATAGAGGGCCTCTAATAGGCCAATTTGTTTTCATGAAGGGACCCAATAAATTCATCCCTGATCATGCGAAGGCCTCTTCAAAAAGAAACCAGATTTCGAGATGACCCACAAACACATAGTATCGATGTCGATAATCCCTTATGAAATGTAAAATAACATGTAATGAACCCCCATGGAAATCCATGGGTGAAATAAATATGGTTATGATGGTGTGATGTCTCTATCTATGTTTATCACATGATACAAAGATAAACCTAGGGTTGAGACAAGGTATCCCCATTCAAAACATGTAATGGCCTACTAACACATTACTACATCTAAAATATATGCACCAAGAAAAGAGGAATACTACTAGGGATTAAAGGTAGATAAATTCACCCCCTTGGAAAAAAAATAAACATGGGATCCTAGAGGTGGGAGTGGACTTATCAATGTAAAAAAATCAGTGAAATCAAAAGGATTTTTACCTTGAAAACTCAGAGAATGACATAATGGATTATAAAAAATATATGTATTGTTTGCAAGATCATCCTTTTGATAATTCAATGGACATATAATGTGCCAGAAAAATTATGAAAATTAGTTTCCAGTTTTAAACATGGTCGCCCAGCATCTTAACACAATAATTCATTTGGATGATTGATAAATATATATGAAAATGGATGAAAATTATGAATGTAATATGAGAAGGCAGTTGAATTGATTTTAATATGAAAATATATTTAGCTTCATGTGACCTTTTACGTAGTCATTTGATGGTACCCAACCCCATTCACAAGTCATGTGAAAGAACCTATACATGTCATCGAAGTAATATAATATCAATAAGATATGTCAGCCATGTCGTGCGATAACCCCGATACATGGCATTCAAGTCATGTAATGTCTTATGGAAATATCATCTATGTATTTTAAATTCATCTGGATATATCATCAATGTCATATGAATTCCACCAAACATATCGACCAATTCATGTTATGTCCATTATAAATATCATCCATTATCTCACGACACCCTTAAATGGGTCTATGTTGATCACTGCAAATAATGCATAGAAACATATTGTATCTCATTTTTATCCCTCTGAAATATAAAACATGATCACTTGAATGTTCAATGACATGTATTTATTTAGCATGTAAGTAACCATTGCAATATCACTATTAGGATTTGACACCCCATTGATAAGTCATTTTCTATAACGTGAAGCACCCTATGACATGTCAGGCTTTCAAAGAAGACACTCATAACATGTCAAGCATGCATTTGGGACATGTCGGGATGACACCGCTGATATATCAGTAAGACACTTAGGATATGGTAGACCATCACCTAATATATTATTTTCAATAAATATGTACATTAAATGAAGAAACCCTCTAATATTTTAGACATGTCCATTTTGGAGTACTTGTGCATGTTCTGATGAACCATGTAAACAGAAAACCATGATTCATTTGTTGATTGTTCACCCAGTCATATGGGATGTTTCCATAACTCATTAGTAATGGATACCCATAAAATAATATTGGTATTATTGGATAATCATGTTATCCATACATGCTCAGATAGACACTCATTGTTCTTACTCTTTATCTATCTGAGGGTAAGGGTTTGATATCTTCTAAATGGAATCTGCAATTGTATAATCACCTAACATTACCGAACCATATGGATAAAAATGATTTCTCTAAGTGTAATAACCCCTTAAAACCCATCTTCCTATTAAGAAAAAAAATTGAACTATGAGAACATTGATTCTTATCCATATATGCTATGTTGGATGCCTTCCTATGGATCGAGTTCCAATTGGATTCCAAATTTGTGTATGTAACTCCATATCCATATTTTTGTATCCCATGGGAACCAAAATATACTATGGGTTCATCATTATTCCTCATCTATGAGAATATTGATAAGAAAATTGAAGTAGGAGTATTTTGATTACTACTATAAAATAGATACGTAGTACTCCATCATAGGGCTTGACCTCTATATGGAATACCCCAGGTGGGCCTCCCGAGTGCATAAAATCAAATCTATATGGACTGAGTCTGATCACATATTATCCCTTGGTTCTCATGTCAAGAATGAATCATGTGTTCTTTATTATTTTTAATGATAATATCGCTCACATCATATATTCCCTACCTCCCTGAAAACCTCATTGTATAAGACCCATTCAATGAAATCATATGATTACCCCAAATAAGCACATAAAACTCTATTTATATTGAAAATGAATTCCCATATTGGTTTAATCATGGTCAATAACCCTCACATGCATTAATTATTATCCCCACACATCAGTGGGTAACATTATAATCAATCAATGATGAATCTAATTCCAGTTATAAGAAGAATACCTAGGAATCATTCCAAAGGGTTGATCTCTAAACGTTGTGCCTAAGTTACATCATATATTCCCATTCAAAATGATGATAAAGATCATGTATTGGAATCAAAATTAACTATATGGGTTTTAATTTTTGTTATAAATGGAAACATAGGACAACTCATAAAGGTTCAATCCTATCATAGCAACACCAATCGCCTCCATAGAAGACATTATCCTCAAGAGTTCCTAGTTATATTACTTCATTTTATCGGTATTTTCCCATTTTAAACTAATATAGAAACATAGATATGTACAAATGTTCTCATTAATTTAACCACATTTACATAGAGAATGATTCAACAAATAATCATATTATTATGGTAACTAGTTTCGAATTAGTACTTTAAAAAGATTCATGAAAATATCGTGAATCTATAAGAGAGTATCATAATATGATATAATTTTACCCAAAAGTGGGTGATGATCTATACCCCCAACCCTATTGACTAGTGTGAGTTTATAAGAAAATTTTGGTTTGATACACCAAATAAGCTTCTTTATTTGGAAGGTAGATCTATACCCTAGTATGGTTGTGGGAACCATTGGGATTTTATACGAGAGATGATGATGGAAAAACTAATGTGATATATTGTGGAATCCTATTTTAACCCCCCCAATCAATCATTTAAGATCATACCTTTATCGATATATGTGATGAATATTGAAACCAATGTGAAATCATGTAATGATCGAATAACTAAATAATTACTAGCATTGGGAATCATGTATCTTAATAATAGGGAACAATACCATCATATTTCCATAAGAAACAATAAAAGTAATAGATTATCATAGGTAGATTCAGAATATCAAAGGTGATTTACCTTCTTTATAAATTGATAAGGGTTTATATAAATAAATCTAATCCATACGTAAGATAACATAAAACTAAACCATAGGGATAAAAACATGATTTTCATGAAACATATTACCACAAACATCAATTGGATAACAATCATAAAATTGAGATAAAATCATCATAATATTATGGGTTTCACTAGTAATTCAACATCTACTCATTGAGGTTCTACAATGATACCTGTAGAAAATTATTTTGATATAATATATTGTTTATATATATAATCAAATAAGATATTAGTTGTTCTAGAGGGTTTGGTATGTAAAACATTCACCACTTAGTTATAATAATCTAATTCTCCAAAAATCATATCATTAGACTTCCCATTAACAATTGTCATATAGGATGCAAACATTGATCATTATCATTAACCTCTAGGTTTGGGAACATGTTAGAATGATTCCATAATTGCATTAATTTTATACACTAGAGTGTGGGTGATAAATTATATATATGTTCTTCTCTATTCACATATTTTGTTATATTTTTCACATTATTTTTTTTAAATTTCTTTCGGACCTTCCTCTCTATACGTGAAACAATTACCCTATACCTTAAGAAATATTTCTCCATTATTCTTCCCACACATTGAGTGTAAAATAAAAAACATATCTTTCTCTCTATGGTTTTTATAATTCCATTATAATTAAATATTTATGTTATTATCAAAATCATGGGATTTATGAGTAACTACATTTTCCATTTACACTATGATAGTTCATAGAACGATTTATTCATAGTTATTTAAGTCCATTATTGATAATTACCTTTATAGAATTTTTTTATGTCACCAAAGAATCAATGAAAATTACATTCATGTAAGATGAGAATACCATTTTTGTACCTTTCATGACCTATAATATTCATATCAAATGAACCAATGGAATCATCATCCTTCATTTTCAACATATGTAAATCCTTATCCATTTTTTATGAATCTTATAAAGAAAATACTTATTAATAAATAATCTATAAAACTCATTATACAATATTGATTAAATTTCATCATGTTTCTTTCCGTTATTTATAATATTCCACCATTATTCTTCTTCACCTTCCATGTGATAAATAGATAGAGTAAATATGTCTTGTTTCAAACACTGAGGAAGAGAAAATAATTTTTTAGTGGTATTGATACATTCCATAGTCAATAGAGGATCAGTAGACCAACTAAATGTAGTTGTATGTTACCTTGTGTGATACTTGATAGATAATTATTCCCCACATTTCTCTTTTTGAATCATACTATGATTCATATCATGAGAATATTTTGTGAGCATAGAAATGAAAACATACATTCCATATCCATTAAAATTTAGCTGTTTGTAAGGGAAATCCCTACATTGATCATCACATTCATAATTAACTTGATTCCTTCAGGTTCCATCAATTGAATAAAGACTAAATAATAGTTTTAGAAACTACAATCATTTTGGGAAACCAAATAATCATGAAATACAATTTATTATATATATAAATGATTTAAACTTCTTTTATGAATTTTTTTCACAACCTATATAATTTATTATCATTACCAAAACATTGGGATTTTATCATATACATAGACTTATCCCAAGGGTTCCCACTAAACTATTCTCATCCTTGTTTCAAAATAATTACTAATACATTATTTAATACCAACTATAGTGACACCAAAATGTCTTCAATACATATAAAATTTATTCATATGAATAATCATTATATAACCAACCGATCTATGCCTGAATCTTGTTGGCCTAGTACCTTTAAGAACATGAAAACCTAAAAACTATTCCATAATAGTTTTATATTTTCTCCCACATTGATATTAAAAATTAAAACCATTTGTAACATTTCATACAAAAACATTACATCAGAACATGGGAAAGAAAACATAAGAAAAGTACGTATATGTTTCTCATTAAGGATAAAAAAGTGATATATCAATGGCTATAACATAATAACATTAGAAGAAACATATGAGAACATGATATTACCATTTTAGAATATAACCCTCATATAATAGATCATATTATTGAGTCATTTTAAAAATAAAGGATGATTATAATTCATGAATAATAATGAAATCAATGAGCCTAATCCTCTGAGATCAAATCAATACCATAATGCATAATTGGATGGCATACAAATAACAATAAAAAATAATATACAAAGTATCCAATTCTCATTTTCAAGACTATCATTTTTAACACTCCCCAAATCATTGAAGTATTCAAGGTTCACTCCCAAAACTATCACAATGTAAAAATTTTCTTACTGAACTATGATCACCCCACATTCCATTATAGTTTTAAGTATTAATTCAGTGAAATTAATTTTTTTCAACAAGTATGTGTGAGAAAATATCCATATGTGTTAGATTTTATCTTTTATGATTGTAGAACGTATATGTAGTTCAGAAGACATCTATTATTGGATTTTCGAACAAACACATTGTTTAATAAATTGTAATAATTAAAGAGAATTGGAATTTATGCTGGAATCCTAAATATAAGAAAGGAGTTTAGTGGTTGGGTTATATTGAATTTGGAATATTTATATAGTAATTTTCATTATCCATTTCCAAAAAATAAACAGTCAACTAGCAAGCTAGGGAATCCATGTGTATCCACTACATAGGTGGTAGTAGGGTCATCTATAGCATGATCTGTCCAGTATGGCTGAGACGAGGGAAAGAACAAGCACACCAAAAGAGAGGTTCATGGGAGTGGTGAGCCACCATACAGGGGGAATGATGGCATTGCAAGACACCATAACAGGGCGGTGCCAACGAGTAGTGGAGAAAATAGCTAACAATTCCTGGACAACATAGAATGTGACTTATATAATAATGGAGAACACAGAAAACTGAGAAATAAATGCAGTAGTTACGAAGCATTGTATCTATTCATCCACCATTTATTTTCCATAATGAACTGCAACCATTCATTGAGATAATATAGAGCCATCTGATCTCTATCTCAATCCCATTTATCATCAAACCTCATTTTAGGGTTTCTTCTTATTTAGATCTCTATTCAACATTTTCTAAAGATCAATTTGTTGATTATGAGCTTTTTATGATCATAAAAAATATCCTAACATTATCAATACAACAAGGATCTTTATATCCTTGTTAAAATAAATATCAAATAGATGATATATAGTGTGTTGATAAAATAGATGGACGAGGATGGTGATTCTCCTTGTTGCGAAGCTGAGGTTGTGTGCACAAGCTTAGTAGATAGAATCTTGCATATAAATATCCATAAACATGTTCATTTTTAGTATAATCTAATTTTTGGTGGCCACCCCCAATCATGTGAGAGATCATGGGAGTCTTCTATCGATAGCTGGGTCTTCTTTGGATGGAAAAACTACATTAGGTAGTTTCTTCTCGGGTTGGAAGCTAACCATGGAACATTCACATAGCCAATGGAAGGATGATGTTTTTTGGGTAAATGAACAACTGATGAAAACTTCCACACTTGTTCTCTTTAAAATGGGATTGAATCTCATGAATTTTAAAATTGTTATTGTGGTTCTCCGATGGTATTATCCGGTCATAGTAAAAAAAGAAAGGCCCATAATCAACAATGGATGTAGACAACCTTGTCGAACCACGTAAATATTATGTGTTATCTATTTTTATTTCGTCTTTGTGTTTATTTTAGTTCCAGGAATCTCTACTACCACAAAAACTAGAATCAAAATAGTTTGGGGTAAACAGGGAAAAGTAGAAGATCATTTTTTGCAATGACTGAAAAACTAGAGTTTCATGGAAAAAAACTTTAGATCCCAGATCTATGATGATCATGTAGAGACGATTCCAATGGTGCATGCTGCATGAAAGATGGAGCTAAAATGATGTTTTTAGAGTCAGTAAAATATTTGGTCAAACCATAGCTGCTACAGTACCCCCATGCGAGAGAAGATAACATTTTTCACACTAGTGGACACCTTCAGGCGGATTTTCCAATGTCTTTTCTGGTGAGCCATGTTAGGGCCACCTCATTGGTCAATATGGACCATTGAAATTGTTTTGGCTATATCCCTATAAATAATAATCCATTTCTAGTAAACCAGTATTTGATACCATCTATTTCATTCCTTTTCAACACCTTCGTATATCTAGATTTTAGAAAATTAACCTCCAAAAATGGATGAAAAAACATGTTATATTATTAATCTTACTGCGTTTAATTATTCCATCTGGAAACTAAAAATAGAATATCATTATTATATAAATGATTTTTGGAATATAATTGTAGAGACAAATAATCATGATTCATCACTGGAAGAGGAATCATATATAAGGGATAATCCCTATGAGAATACATCATCCAGTTCCCTGCTAGTTAATGTAGAGTGGTTCGTACTCAATAGTGTGTGCTTCTCAAATCAGACAGTGGATCGAAAATAGCATCATTCAATTTTTTTACAATGAACATGATACTTCCATTATTTAAAACAGGGAAAATATGAATGTGAGGAAAACAACGCAGAACAAAGGAAAACTCACACATATTCTTGTCATCATGAAATAAAAAGATGAAACAAATCTATCAGAGCACATTAGCGAGTTTCAAGGTACATTTGATCAATTGAATTAGACAAAAATGATGATTAATGATAAGTTACATTCACTATTGATGTTATGTTCTTTACTGAATACATTTGATACACTTGTCATGTCAGTTAGCAATTTAACTCTGGTTAGTAGTCTCACTGTGGAGATGGTGAAAGTCCAAATTCTGGATGAAGAGTCCTGAAGAAATGATGAGGGCCATACACCTGAACCAGAGGCTCTTGTCACTGAAATAAAAGGGTTTCAAAATTTTTTAGGAAGTAATATTGAAAGGGAACCCCAAGAATAAAGTATAGAATGGTCAAAGAGATTGAAATATCTATCACGACCTGACATAGAGCTCCACCACTAATAAAATCCCAGACACTTAATTCAGGAGGTTAGATAGTTGATGTCAGAGTAGAGGAATTATGAAGGATAGATCCAAAATAATGATTTTTCTATTGTCAATAAAGAAATCATTACTGTTAAAGAAGATAATCATGCCAGTCTTGAAAGAAAATATTGAACATGTGTGATTGATTTTTTTCCTCTTACCATGTTACTACCTGAAGATATTTCTTCCCATCTTACATTTTAGGGAGTTTTTGAGATATTATGATTGGAAATGATGGTGCATCCAAAATTTCATGCATTGGAAATATTTTTTTTCCAAATAATTTTAGATGCAGGATACTATTGGAGGATGTGCGGAATGTTCCTGATATATGCATCACCCTGATATCCACTACAATGTTTTATTGTTCGGGATATGACTATTCCTTCGGTGATGGGAAATGTAATCTAACCAAAGGTAACTTGGTAATTTCTAATTGAAATAAAGATACTTCTCTTTATCTTATAGATTCCAGACCATGTAGAGGAGAAGTCAATGCAACCAGGAAAGATGTTCAAATAGAACATTTTCACAAGGGTCTTAGTCACATGAGTGATAATGGGATCAAAATGATCTCTAGTAAAGATCTATTTCCAAGAATAATGTACAAACTATGATACTTTTGTTTATTTCATCGTTTAAAAACAACATATAGTATTATTTTGTGGTTATATAACATCTATAAAATAAAATGTATTACATTTGATTGATACTAATGTATGCATGATAAGAACTAAGTAAATGGTTGGTTCTTTTTATTTTGATACCTTCATAGATCATCATTCTAGAAAAGTCTGGTCCATTTCTTTGAAAACTAAAGATCGTGAGTAGTATATTTTCACTCTATTTCATGTGAAGGTGGAATGGGAAACTGGTAGATAGATAAAGTTTGTTTAAGAAGACAACGGAATAGAGTATCGTGGTCTATTTGAGGAGTACTATAGGAGTTTTGGTATCAGGATAGAAAAATTAGTACTGAAGATGCCTCAGCATAATGACCTTGATACGAGTTTGAATAAAAAAATTTGTGAGAGAATCAAATATCTGATCTCAAATGAAAATATATCAAATACCATTGGGGGTAGGAAATGAAGACTTAATGTTATATTATCAACATTTCTCTATTAGTTCCATCAATCTATGATATTTCTAATAGTGTATGGACATGTAAATATGTTCTCATGAATCATTTAGAGAATTTTGATATATATAATTTGTACACCTCCTGAACGATGAAACAAAAAAATAGATGGAAAAAGAAAGTAGTTTATATTTTTTGTAAATTATCATGATTAGTTTGGATACTTACTTCATGATGATGTTATAAGAAGTGTCGTCCTAAGTAGATATGTGGTCTTCCTTGACAATTAGATGATTGAATATTTTCCAAATCTAGGAAATGAAGAGAAGTCGTAGTCTGAGGAAATTATAGTCAGTCTAGATCCAGTCTCACCCCTCTCAATTCTAAAATGAACGAGAGAGATACATGACCATAATGATACATCCCTACCAGGTAATATGTCTCCATCTTCTGATATGTCTCGATAATATGATATTCCATAAGGGATTCCCCCTAAAGCATAGTTGAAGATATTAAACATAGAATGAAAACTGAGTCGTAGATACTCACCACAAGAGTATGTTATGATCCTTTATGGGGGTGAGCCATACAGTTATGATGATGTGATCAGATGTACGTAAAATATGGAATGGAATAAGGCCATAGAATAGGATATGATATCCTTTCACAAGAACTGAACATTTGATTTGGTAGAGTTACCACATAGAAAGAAGGAAATCAAGAACCAATGGGTGTTGAGAATTAAAGGAGAAAATGGAAGCTCAAAGCTGCACTATAGAGCCAAAATTGTTTTTAAGGGATTATTTAAAAATTAATATATTCACTCTGTTGAAATATTTTTTCATGTTGTTAAAATTTCTTCTATGAGAGTTATTCTTGGATTGGTGGCTAGTCT
Source organism: Viscum album (assembly GCA_963277665.1). Taxonomy (NCBI): domain Eukaryota; kingdom Viridiplantae; phylum Streptophyta; class Magnoliopsida; order Santalales; family Viscaceae; genus Viscum; species Viscum album. The sequence goes on along the minus strand of OY728126.1, from coordinate 356,202,687 downwards.
GAACCTACATATTAACCAAATTTTTGTGAAGATTGAATTCACACAAAGTGATCTTGATGAGGAGATATACATAGAGAAGTATAAGGGATTTTAGTTGAATGATAATGATAACCTTGTATGAAAACACATAAAATGTTTATATGGTTTGAAATAAGAATCGATGCATTGTTACGTGAAATTTTATCATTCATAGAAAAAAATGAACACATGCAGATGATTACTGGTCACTACATTTTCATCAAATGGTTTTATGATTTTTATTTTATTCTTATTCTTATTTATGTAGATGATATGATAATTATTTGTAGAGATATCATCAATATTGAAATTTTGAAGAAAGAGTTGAAAAATTCTTTTGAATTGATGGACATGGGAGATACTACTCAAATTCGTTGTATGATGATTACTCGTGGCTGGAGAAATCAAAATATTTTTCTATCTCAAGAGAAATACCTTTATAGTGTTCATAAAATATTCAATATGATCATTATGAAACTAGTTATAACTCCACTAGTGAGTCATTTTTGGATCATGATAAGTTAGAGTTTGTCAAATAATAAAGGAAAAACATATATGGAAAATGATTCTTACCAGTCAGCAGTTGGTATTCTTATGTATGAAATGGTTTGTATAAGACCAGAAATTTCTCATGAAGTTGGCATTTTGAGAAGATTTTTATCTTTTCTAGGAAATTATAATTGGAAAACAGTCAAAAGGATATTGAGGTATATTCAAGGTACACCTACTCATTGTTTATGTTTTAGAATTTAGAAAACTATTTTAGAAGGTTACAAAGATGCATATATGGCTGGAGATGTAGACATGAGTAAATCCATATCTGGGTACATCATATAATTTATAGGGGGAGCAGTCTCATAGAAATCACAAACGCAGAATTTTTTTACCTTATCCACCACATAAGATGAAATATCATGGTCACATAGGGCTGAAAGCTGCTTCAACAGACAACAAATTTTTTACAAGAGCTTGGACATAATTAGGAGAATTTTATTCTATATTACGATATTCATAGTGCTATTAATCTCAGAAAGAACCAACAAATTAATTTGTGGTCCAAATACATCGACCTCTGATATCAATGGATATGTATTGTGATGGAAGAGAAAATTACTGATTTTTTAGAAAATCCACATCAATGATAGTGTGGAATTCATGATGATAGAGGTTATACCTAAAGTGATGTTGGATGTCGTTAAGGACACTGTAGGTCTAGCTACTAATCCTAATTGGTTATGAGGGGGATATTTTTTTGGGGCCACTCCCAATCATGGGAGAGATCAATAGAGTCTTCATTAATTATCTGGATCTTATTTGTCTTGAAACAACAATAGTGGGAATTTTATTCTCTTACTGGAAGCCAACCACAGACCATTGATGCAGCCGGCAACAGGATGTTCTGATTTGGGTAGATGAAAAACTGAAGAAAATAGCAACACATTTTCTCTCTATAATGGGATTCAATCCCATGAATTATAAAATTTTTTGTGTGATCCTCAATATTTAATATCTAGAATGTTTAATTAATGAAAGGACCTACATTACCCCATGAATGAATGAAACCTTGTGGAACCACATAAATCATGGGTGTTATGTGTTTTTATTTTGTATTTGTGTTCGTTTTAGTTTCCACGATGATACACTTCCCCAAAAAGATTGCATATGTAATATTGTTGTTTTAACTGAGAGAAATATAAAGTATCTATTAATCCATCTAGTTCGTTAAAGGCAAAGAGTTCCACATAGTAAATTATTTCGAGAAGAAGAAGAAAATCCAATGATCCTTCAACACATTTTATTCAAACTCTAATTGCTTCATGATGAAACTTGTTTCCATAAAGCCTTTCTGGATAGTGAGATTTACTTTTAATCCCTGACATGTGTGAAGGATACTGAGAACATGTGTTATTATCCCAGTTTGTGTTATTCATCAGTCATGATACACCTTTTTGACTGAAAATGTGTGTATATTATTATGTGAAAGTAGGCAATAGGACGTGTGAAACTGCTTGTGGGAATTCTCTTATATCATGATTCAGTTGTGTAAGATGGGGTTGAGTTTGAGAAAATGTCACACACGATTGTGCTAAGAAGAATTATGGAAGTACATGCATTTCGTGATGTATATGTGAATGTCTATGCTTTAGAAACAATATGGGAAGGTGTGGTGTATTTAATGTTTGTGAGAATATAAAGATAAGAAGAGGGTAGTGGAAAGTGCATGTTTCATTTTTTCATGAATTCACTTGATAGGGCCATGAATTCATTATACATGAATGTTTGTTGACACATTCAACTGAAATATATATTACATAATTATATTTCTATGATTTGAAACTAAATCCATTGAATTATATTAGAAGACATTCATATCCATATTTTTTCAGAATTCAGTGTGGCTGGGTTTTAAAAATAATAAATAATACCTGCTTGATAATTTATTCTATTTGGTAAACTAATCAATTATTGGTGATAAGAATCATTGAGCATCACCCGTGTCACTAAAAAGGCACTCAAATTTTTACATGATCCAATGTGATCTAGGAATATTTTTGTTTTTGATCATACACTAAGGCCATTGTAAATATGTTAAAGTGTGATGGACTACTTTTTTACCCACATTCCCACCTTCCAAAGTTATAAGTCTTTCAACAAATTCAACATAAATGTATTTTACATGATTGAAACAGGTTGATTAGATGTTAGTTCTTCCTTCCATGGATTCATCCTTGGAACTTCTCACATAGTCTAGGTCATCATCATAAATTTGTATTATTTATGAGAAACTTATTCCTAGTGTCATGTCTTTGTGGAAGCTATTTAATTATATTAATTTTTTATGACAGAGCATAAACATTTTATCGAAGTAGATGGAAATGCCAACCATTTCTAGAAATATCTTGACAGTGGGTGTGCTGGGAACCTCTAAATTATTCTTTTTTAGATGGAATATCATGTGAGGCATTATAGTCACTTGAACTAATGCATCATGTGTATATCACATGTTACATAGCACCATGGGAGGTCTAATAATTTTTAATTTAGAGTAATATCATATGTTTTATTTTAGCCAGATAACATTAGGAATCCTTTGTAAGCCATGATAAATTGAACACAATGGTCGTAAGTCTTCCAAGGAATTCTGTCACATGAATCTGATGTTCACAACACAAGGAAGGTATTCTAGATTAAGTAGTGAGTTTAACATCTTATAGAGACTGTAAGGTTGATCAAGGAACCTCATTAATGTAGATAAAGGATGTGAATCCCTAAAATGGAATACTTGTATAGTTTACCAATGGATCAAAATGCCATGTGGGGGCGAATCTAGAGTTGTGGATAAGAATACCCCATGAAGGTGGATCTAGAGCACATGTTTAACATCTTTTGTCAATGGAAGCTGTATTTGGACACCTAATGGAGGTGGATTAAGGAGGTGTGTACATAATATGGATTATTTAATTCCTTAAAGGTTTACATTGGATGGATCACATTACCCCATGGATGTAGATCAAGGATGTGTACCCCTTAAAGGGAAGATGTCACACTGTGATGGTTGATCGAAACACCTCTTGAGGTGGATCACGTAGGTACATCACTAGAATGGATAACCTTAAATATATTCTAATGGATAGATAATAACACCCAAGTGAGAAAAATCTGGGATGTGTGCCCCATAATGGGAAGATATCACACCATTAAGGTGGACCATGACACACCTTATGGTGGATCAGGGAGGTACATCCTCAAGAGGGATATCATTGGTTAACCGTTTGTTGAAAATGAGCACTAAGAATTCATCTTATATACCCTTTACGGATGACATGGATAAAACCCCTTGTGTTTCTATGTATTTGTTTTAGTTTGGGTGATAGGAGTAGTCCATGAAGTTTAACATAATGTGGTAATGATGCTCTTGTCACGAAAGGTGTGTTAATAATGGATGGTGTGGGGATTACATTTGGAATATTTCTATCAGAACATTATTTCTCTTGGTTGGATTTTGTGTGGGGATTACAAATAGAGTTTCCTGAGAAACATGGAGGAGATGTGGTCTCACTTGTTTGGGGAACGATCTTACTGAGGATGTGGCCTAGATAAAATTAGTATGGATGTGGATGTTGGGTTTGGACCGTAGTGAGGCATCCTACGTATCATAATTTTTTGGGAATCAAATCCCATTTAGTTCATATAATGTTAGGGATTACACTAGATATAAGGCCCTTTTGAGGGGAATTTTGGATATTATATCGTATAAGAGGCTTAGGTCCTTCTATAGAGAATAATTGTTTTGAATGGGGATTATGAGTGGGTCTCCCATGCTTCCTTCCACATTCCTAGTCACAAGGGAATCCCATGTTCATAGAATGAGGAAATATTTTATTTTTACATCATGTTAAAGTACATAGTTTGTGTTTCTTATTCATAAAATTATTCCATTTAGGAATCATCATGTTACAGTATGGGGACATCCCATGTCCATTGCATGTGGTAGGATTAAATTATAATGTCATGTTAAAGGATGTGATGTTTTGGGATTATTCATGGATGCATCCAATTTATCATCCTTTTGTTAGAACATAAGGGAATCCTATGTCCATTTCATGGGGTAAGATTATAGTTTAACATCATTGTGAAATGACGAGGTGTGCAGTCCTTATCCATTGAAACTGCCCGTTTATCATCCTCATGTTAGACAATGAGAAAATCTAATCCATGTGATGGGCTAAGGGAAATGAATAGGGAATACACATGAAGAGTCAGTCCATGTGTTTCCAGGTGTAGTGACGATGTGGTTAGGGATTACATGTGGTTGTAGCACATGTGATTCGAGGTATAGTAATTAGGTGTTTGGGTCATACGCATGAAAGAGGCCCATGCGCCTATTGAAGTAGTGATGTTATGAATGGGGATTATATGTGGAATATTCACTTCATGTATTCTCATTTCAAGTCATGAGGGGATACCATGTAAATTTGATGAGGTAAGATTATGGTTTAATGACATGTGAAAGGATAAGGTGAGTGGGGATTTCACATTGAGATTCCCATGCAGTTTTCCTCATGTCATGTTGTGATGGAATGTCGACCAAATGATGTGCTGAGAGATATGATTAGTGATTACAACTGAGATGGAGGCCCATGGTTTTTCTACGGAGGTCATATCAGTATTATTACATGGGGTTTTCTTATGCTTAGCACGTAGGGCATCACATTTTTTTGTCTCATGATGCATCATGGGTTTTTCATATAGGGTATGCTATAGTTTATGGTTGTTTATTGAGGAATACAAAATTTATTCTCATGATCATGGCATGATTCTTGCAATACATGAAATAAAATCTATTCATAATTGATAGGGTGGGATACAGTTAAATGTTATGTAGTGAGGACTTTGGAATTCATGGTGTGGGACTTATGAAAGGGAATCCTTTTGGTTTACCCAAGAATAGGAGCTAGGTGATGAGGTTTCCAAAATTCATGGATAATGGTTCGACTCATGTAACGTAAAGAATCTATGATAAGAATATAAAATCATAACACATGAAAGGGAAAAAGATTATTAGGTTTATTGAATGTATTTTAATGCATACAGAGGAGTTTCTTGAACAATGATAATATGTGGGGTGGATGTTGTGGCTGTATAAGGGCACAACACAAAATGTTTTCGACCAGGGAAAAAAAGATCATGGTGTGAGTCTCAATTTTTCATGGGGGTCAGTGACATTAGGTAAGATATTGAGATAAATGCCTAGGACCAATGCCTGATTGTGATCTAGAGTGGGGCTGTGGAGGCCAAGCCCCAATAAGATGGACTAGAGGGTATAGATGTAGGAGCATCACAAAGGATATGGATTCACAAAGGATGAGCTACACTGAGCTAAGGGTCTAATGAATTTTGGAGATTCTTAGTGATTAGGGTCTCATGAAGGATATACTAATTATTAGGGCTATTCTTTGTGAAGGATGAATGCTCCATGAATTCAAATGTATCTCATATGGGCATATTTCATTATTAATGGTGTGGTCCTTCATGAATTGAATCTTCACCTAGGGTGGAGGCTGCCAAGAACATAAGATATGTGGTTTATCGATGCCTTGGGGATTCAAGGAAGAGGGTCTTCAGGATCCCATAAAATTCATAGATTGAGAGTATAATGGAACAACCAAAAGAAATTTTCATTTTCAAATAAAGGCATGAGGGGTATTTATAGGATGAATGTTTAATGAAAATAGTAGGTGTTTCATGAAGAACATTGGGGGCTCCGCAAATTGGTGTTGCTCCATCAGACTTGTGACAAAAAAACATTCAAAAAATGACACAGATGTGAAGCATAATCAGACTCATACAAGATCAACAAAATTGATTCACATGTTCTCAATGGAAGCTCAATTAATCGGACCTCTATGAACTGGATAAACGAACTGGCTCTGTGAAGAGTCTTCAATATCCTATCTTCGAAATAGATTTTACATTTGACATGTAAGTTTTTTGGGCACTACGCCAAATCAAATTAGAGCCTGTAAAATGATAAATAGTTGTAGATAATGTTACATAATTTTTTATCCCTTTCGGAATCTTTTCTCTATATCTAAAAAACCATTGAGGGTGATATTAAATTGATCATTATATATTGGATTAATCATTTATAATAATAATGTCGTAGATGGGGGGTCTAACCATTTGGAAAATTTTGAGTGACTGTTCAAATCATTCACAGTGATGAACGTGCATTTGGGGGGGTAAAAATACCTGTTTATAGATGATTATAACTAGGGATATAACAAGTTTTTAAATGTGGGGTTATAACTAGTTATTTATTAATCACCTACTACTATATTAGAGATTTTATGTTATGGGGTCCAACCAACACTAGAAGGATTAGATATTTGTACCAAACCTTATAAATTCATGTGTGATGTAATTTCATTGATATTACTTCATTCATGGTGAGGACGAGGAATAAATTCAATGTATTTAGTATTTAATTAGTCATAGTTGTTGAATCAAATATAAAAGAAATTTTAAAAACATGGAACCCCTAATCCACCCCTCCACCTCTTAGTGATACCAAATAGATCCTATGATTCTAAAATCGGATTAAAAGAATAATGTGCCCTCTATAAATTCCTAAACAAAATCTGAGATATAGTGAATTTTAATTGAGTTAAAATCCTAGGTATTACTACATTTTTTGGAATGAACTATCACATCAAGAAGAATATCATGCTTCTATACTTTCTAAATGTTGGTCTAGAAGTGAATGATGAAGTAACCTTAGGTATACCACTAATTAATAATGATGTTTCTATTACCTAAGACAATATGATAAATATGGAATTTTATGTTAATGCTTATAATTTAATCTATATGGATTTATCAGAAAAGGTATAAAATAATGTGATGGTTCTCTAAACTTCCATAAAGATATAGGTAAAACAAAGAAACAATTATGAAGGAAATCATAATGTAGTATTATCCAGGTGTAAAATATGTAGAAGAAATATTAAAGATATATAAATAGGTGATGATGACACTATTTAAGACTTCATTATAATATTAATTTAAATTATCATCAATATCAGAGGTGTTTTTGAGAAGCTAGATTATTCAATTACTAAGAAGAAAATTATTAGAAATTTCCATGATAGATTCAACTAAAATATTTGGTTTATGGGAGTGTGAGAGTATATTTCATTGTGTGAACTTAATAATACTCCAATATCATATGAAATAAAAAAATTACCAGCATTATTGATCATATAATGAGACGATACAGACATTGAAAACATTATAAAAGGTAAAACTAGAATAGAATATGAGCTAGAATCAAGTTATTCTAATTCTGAGGAATCTTAACTAAACCTTAGACTATTTATGGCCTTTTTGACAATAATATTAAAAATGGGTAGATGTATAATAAATAGAAAACAACCAATGTTATGGAATAATTACAAAAGTGGTCATTTCGTTGGTAATTTTCTAAAGAAGAACGTTGATGATAATGAAGAAGATGAATAGGAAAACAATATTCAGAAAAGGATGTGGAAGAAGAAAAAAAGAGGTTTAATTCCAAGAAGAGATATATGATGGGTAGAGAAATGGTATAATTTTCACCATCAATTAGTGATTTAGAATATGGATGATATTATAATATTCTTATGTTATTTATAGGGAAAAAATTATTTCATAGACTCTATTGAGGATGATGATGTTGATGAGAGAATTTATTTAGAATGGATATTAAAACAATATTTGGAAGATAATCTTGTGGAAAATATACAACACAAGAAGGAAAATAAAGCACTTAAGAATAAAATTGACAAAATCTCTTCTGAGAATAAAGAATGTGTCAGGAATTATGAGATTCATGCCAATGAAATATGTTAAAATAATATGTAGATAATCAATCTAAAGGCAAGATGAAAACTATTGGAAATGAAAATATTGACAACAAAGAATTAGATATTGTTGAACAGAATAAAAAACAGATTACAATTTATTGTATTTGAGAATGTGGTAAATTATCTTGATATAAGACTTTTTGAAAAACAATAATAGTTATTTAAGACACAATCTATGTTTATTATAGATAAAACATAATTGAAGAATATTATAGAAGACTTAACCATGTTTTTGATATTAATGGATTATATTCAAAATATGATGGGAAGAAAGTTCTAAAGAATAAAATAAGAATCCAATCCAAATGAATCTTAATGTAATTTTGGTACTTCTAACCATGATGGTTTGAAACAAAAGGCGTTATCCCACTAGACCAATTAACAAATTAGAAAATTTCTTCCACAAAAAAATGTTTATTAATTCATGTAGAATAATTCCTTTTAAGAATATACATCCATAATTTGTGAAAATACAACAACTATAATATTCAAATAATAACTATTATCAATCTCGAAGGTCAAGGTAAAGATGATACCATTGGTGTTGTATAGTGTTTAGTTATTAAGAATATTCGTGATGGTATAACATCTCACTACTATAAAGAATCATGATAGAAGGGGTATAAATGCTATGAAAATGAGATCAGATTATTAGGAAGAGTATCCTCTGACCAATACAATATCAAAACTATTAATGAATAATTTATATGAATTTTTGAATGAAGATTGTGGTAAATGTGATCTAGTTGGTGACACAAATAATAAATGTTGAGTATTTATATCATGTGATATTACACATAATTCAAATGAGAAGACATGCCAGGTAGTGTATAAATATATACTCACTAGTGAATTATGTGAGAAGATGAAATGATGTTAGAAATATCAAATGATTTTCTATGAAAAATAAAATAAAGTGTCGACACATGATGATTTTAAGTATTACGTGGATTCATAATACATATGGTTACTTAAAAATAATAAAATGTGAATGGTGTAAATAAATTAGCTATTTAACGAAAAGTTTCATGACACGCATAATAGCCTAATATATAAAAGAGAAATCTTCCAAATATTATTTTAAATGAAATATGGAAAAATAAATGTTGAGAGAAAACTCTTATCAAAATATCCATTTCTAAGGAACAAACATGTCACTCCAAATTCCCTTGTATAAATGTATTTATTATAACATATAGGGTATTGATGGTGACAAATTCATTTTTTTAGGGGGATGAAAGTTTTTTGATGTTGTCAAATATTAAAAATCATGTAAAATTGATAACCACCCTAAAAATCATAATCTGAATATTTTTGGAAAACAATTATCATAAGATAGTTGATATTTAGCTAAAAATGGGGAGTTAGATAATTTTTCACTGGATCATTATGATTTTTTGTTGAGATTTTTTTAGGAAATCTCATAATTGTTTTCCACATTTCAATGTAATGATATTTTTGAAAAATGTTTGAGAATGGTATCACATAATAGAAGAATAATATACTTGATTTTTAGGTTATATATCTCTTGTATTCTACACCGAGCATTCCCACATAGACATAGATTTTATTAACAAAAATATCTTCATTTTTTAGTGTGGTTTAGTTATTTAAGAATCAACTAAAATTAATAATACTTCTGTTACAGTATAAACTATAAAATACATGTTTTTATTATTTTCAAATAAGGTGTAGAAATAAAACCAAACATATTGACATCATTTGGTTATTGAAAACAAATAAAAAGGGAAGAATGAAGATCCATTTGAGTGAATTTCATTTGTTGTCAATAAGTATTTAAGATAAGATATTAATATTTGTTGAGGTTTTAAATTTCCTAATTTTAGAATAGATATATCCTTCAAAATACATGTTTCAATGGTTTTTTTCAATTGAATCATTTTTTATAACATTGGAAGAATTAATTAGATTTGGAATTTATGGTGTAATTCCAAATTTAATAAAGGAGTTTTTTTGTCTGGTTTTGTTGATGTTGGCATATTTTTAATATTGTTTTTGTTATTACATTTCCAAAAAAGTATCCTTATATCCAGTTAGCTATGGGATCAACGTGCAACAACTAATTATGGGGGTACTATTGTCATACTCAATATGATCCGGCCAACATGGTTGAGCTGAGGGCATTCACAACCAGACCACATGGGAGGCATATGGAAGAGATGGACCACTATGATTGGAGGCATGGAGGCATAAGAAGGATCTGACATTGGATGTTCCCCTGAGTAGAGGATCAGACTGGTAATCATTTCTATTTGGAATTGAGCATGACTTTTATTGTAAAGGAGTGTGAATACTACTACGAAACTAATATGGGACATAAGGATATCAACAACTAATCCTCCTTCATTTATGTTCCAAAAATAACTACACTTGTTTTATGACACAATATATATCCATCCAATCTCTATCCACATTTTCTTATTCATCAATCATCATTTAATGATTTATTCTCACTAATATCTCCCTGAATAATTGTTTGAAGAATGATCTAAGGCTTCTGAGCATCATTTTTTCATCCAAAGGATCCTAACATGATAAAAACCACATGAAGCATCATTTTCATAATAAAATGATGATAAAATAGTGGATATAGATTTTTTTAGTAAATATGGTTTTATAATGAAGTTATTTCTCACTATTGAGAAGAAGAGGTGGTCTACATGAGATGAGTTGATAGAATTTTGTCTATAAATAACCCTGACCTTTCTCATTTTCAAAATAAAATGATTTCATATTTGAGAGAGTTCATTTTAAATTTTGAGAGTGATATAGAGTATCTGTGAATTCCTCTAGTTCCCAAAAGGAAAAGAGGTCATCGAAGACATAGTTAGTTCACAGAAGAAGAAATCCCGATGAGCCTTCTATATGTCTTTCACATTCAAAGTGCTTCATGATGAAAATTGATTCCACTAATCCTTTAGGGTTAGTGAAATGAATGGTGTGTCCATAGATTATGTGAAGAATACTATGAACATGTGTTATTCATTTGATTTGTTTTAAGATTTAGTCCTTTAGAAGGTTCATTAAGAAAAATGCGTGTAAAAAATAATGTGAAAGAAGTAAATAAGTAGTGTGACACTAATTTCATAAAGGTACAAATATAGTGATACACTTTTATGCGAAGGGGGTGAGTTTGATAAAGAAAAACACACTATTATTATAAGAAAAATATGATATGTACATTCCTGCTAAGATGAATATGTGAATGTATATTCATTTAAAAAATTAGTCGAGAGTGTTGTGTTTCCAAATTGGGAATAAAGATATTGAGAAGAATAGGATTGTGGAATGTGCATGTATTATTTAGTGTATGCATGCCCTTGAGAATGACATAAATTTTTTATACATTAATTAAGGATAAAAATTTAACGTGAGATATATATTTAAAAATCAGTTGTAGTGATTTGAGACTGATGATGGAGAATAATATCAGATGATTTATATATCTGAGTTTTTCAGTATCCAGTGAGGCCATGTCTTTAGAGGAAGAAATAATTCTTTCCCAAGAATTTTGTACACTGATAAAACTGATTAATAAAATATTATCAACATCATTGATAATTAATAACATCTTATAAATGGAATAAGAATTTTTACACGATCCAGTGTGAATCAGTAAGATCATAGAGGAGGATATTCAATTAAACTTTCTACAATGGATTGTGAAATATGATGACGAAGGTTGCACCTATGGGGTCTAACGAGTTGCTGGACTATTGTGATTAGGGGCTAACCATTCTTTATATAGATTGTGTATTTGGCGTTCAAACCAATAGATTATGGTCTATTTGATCTAGGTGTATAACAAGTTTTAATTGCGGGGCTATCCAACTACTACTGTAATCACCTTATTTTATGGTGGAGAATCCTTGTTGGGGGGTCTAACCAGTAAAACATAGAGTCAATATTTGTACCAAACCTTTCTAATACTTATGTGTTGTGCTATTTTTTATATTATTTACTATAGGATGATGATTAGGATTAATGATTAGGGATCGAGACATTTATCATTCATAGAGGTTGAACCAAAAGTAAAATAATTTTTAAAAATAGTTTACAATTGATTCACCCCTCTTGATGGTACCTAACTCATCTTTGTAATATATAAATTTATATCTGAACAAATTTTTATTTGACTAATTAATTATAGGTAGATATAGTCCCCAACCATAACACAATTAAACTATTTAATATTTGTGACACAAGATCATAAATTACTCATTATATCAGCACACATCACATGAATTGGGTTTCATAAATATTTTATCATAAAATAATTCATAGAAAAATAATTGGATTCATAAATACCATTCCATAATAAACATAATCCATCCAACTAAATAATTATGATGGTATAATTGGTTAAAATTCCTCGTAAATCAATAGAAACAATGAATTATTTTGAACATGATTATTCAAAAGATTATTAAAAAATTCATGCTGATAATAAACATTCCATTTTATAATTTATTTTATTATATTATAAAATCATCCAAAATAGTAAGAAAAAAAATTTATTTAAAATAACCATATGATGATTTAATGTATGCCTAAAAATATTTAATGTCCTTGATAGAGGGAAATTAGTTCTATTCCATATAATTTTAAAAAACATTCCATACATACTTTAATTGGAAAATCACTAGGTACACCATTTGAAAAATAGAAAAATATTCCATTAAAAAAGTTATTTAAAATGTCATAAATTTGTAAAAATAACATTAAACAATCATAAGATAATAGTAAAAATATTATTTAATTGTTTTTAGAAAACATGTATATAATAGAAAAAGACTTTTTGACTAAATAATGAAATGGTTTTGATTTTACTTAAAACATATTTATGGTATCTTGATTGAAAATTGTGACAAAAATGAAAGGAATATATTTATTTTTAAATAATAACTATAATAGTATAAAATTAATGATATTTATTGGATATAGATCGTAATATTTTATCATTATAAACGTTATAATAGTCAATCATTATATAAAATTAATCTGTAACATAAAACAGACACCACATTAGATACATTTTAATCATAAGACCCATTAATTTAATAGCCTTATATTGATTTGGTAATAAAAATAATTTACATAATAATAATATAAAAAGACATTGATCAGTATTTTATACACCACATAAAATAAATTATAGGAGTATAAGGAATGTGTCCCGCAAAAATAAAACTAATAAGAAAATCCCTTACAATATGTCGTCCATCCTTTGTATGAGTTGTAACCTAATATAAAATAAATAGTTATTTTTTATTATTATATTAAAAAACCATAAAAATATATATAATACCATATATTATGTACTTATAATATTTTATCGGTCTCTTGTTATCACTTCTTTATTAAAATAATTGTTCCTAGTTACATATAATCAATTTTTCATATATCTTGTGTTTTGGTAGTTTTGGTCACTGCATTTTTATCTTGGATTAATCATATTAGAAATTTAAATAAATATATAAATGTCATATATGTTAATGATATACATGTTTAGAGTTATCTATTAAATAAACATATTGAAAAATTAATTACACCATTTATAAAGATGATTGGCTATATGTAAGCATTAATGTTGTATTCAATTTTTTAGATGGAAGGAATGTGAGAATGGTAAATTATAAATAAAGAATAAAAAATAATTTTTATATCATATATATCATATATATTCATTAAATCTATTCTTATAACCATCAATGTAAAATGGGAATGAAAAACGAATCATATGACTTCGAGGATGTAGTAGTCCACACGTACGCATGAGTGACATTATCATTTGTCTAACAGACACAAAAGGAATATGTAATATATGTGATATTATAATTATAGAAGTATAATAATATCATTAATATCATATATAACCATTAATCCCAGATTAATACTCTTCTATAAAATATGGTGATTAAAAATTAATAGTATCACTATGACGAGACGATAAGTCATATATTAAAATGAGTGATAATTCCGCATACAATTTGATGGAAAGAGATGATGAGTTATTGAGGTTACATAATCATAAAATATATTTCAATATATTTATGATACTGAAGATATTATTTTATGATAGATAATATAGATTTATTGGAGGTAAAGAATAAGTATAAATAAAAGTGATTGTTTCAGGTGATTAACTATTCTTTGAATTTGCTGGATTAGATATCCCCCGAAGGACCCTGGGGTTGATCTTTTGGTAAAAAAATCTCTTCTAGAATGTTTCTAGAGAAGTTTAAAATGGTTATATTCATTTGATGATTGAGATATTATTCCCACTGTGGTGTAAATAAGTGATGGAGGATGATCCCTTTTGTAATTATGCTGAGGGGAGTGTATGGATTTTCTCAAAAGAATAAAATATAATAAATTCATTCTCAATTTAAATTCCACCAAATGGTTAGGTCATCGATTATAATATATTACACGGTTGTAATTCAATCAAAAATATAATTTAAATATGTTTTTTTATACATTTATTCTATATAATTTTAATTGACCCTTGGATGACCATGCTTAATTTTAACTTTGGTGTGAACACTTTTTCAACATTAAAGGGGTTTCATTAGTAATTATATCGTGAAAAATTTGAACATAAATATAAATTTTGTGAAATTATCAATCGTATTGTATCAAACTTTTCATATTTAATGATATTTTTGTTTTCTGTAATTTAATATAATTTAATTTTTATAAAATATCATCAATGCCCATCTAGATTCCAAACCTTTAATTTGATTGAATATATATATATTAAAAAATTATTAATTTGAATAAAATTCTAAAATATTACACTAATATGTGATGTTCATATAAAAAATTTGTGGACCACATTATGTCACTCAAATAATATTACATTAAATATATTTTAATACATTTTGTATTTTTTGTAATTATTTGGATAATTAATTCGTTAGTGATTAATAGAAATTTATGTTAATTATTTAATAAAAAAGTTTAATAAATTACAACAATGAATATAATTTCATTATTAACGAAATCAATATTATGATTCATCCATAACTTCTTTGTTTCCCTATGTGAACAAATAATGTATTTTTATAACTATGAATGTCGAATTTTGTAACTTTCATTGCATTAAATTTATCGTATGTAGTTTTTATGGATATGTTTCCATTAAACAAAATAATTTAATTCCTATGGATATAAGGGTTTAATTACCTTAATTCCATAATAATTTAAATGAAAAATTATGTCTTTATAATATATTATAATACTACATCAACCTGTTTTACCCTTTACTAAAGTGATAAATTTTACCACAGTTACAATTCATAATGGAAACAACTAAAGGGGTTATATTTATAACATTTTATCATTTGAATACCAAATAAAAAATAAGTTTTATAAAATTAAATACATATATGTGGTAGGAATTAATTTCAAAATAATTTTGAAAAATGCAGTGAAAATAACTTTTTACAAAAAACTCATTTTTAACCATAAATATCAACTTTTTATTATCATAGGAATAATAAATATATATTCGATGACTATAAGAAAATATTAATGATATTATGTATACATTTAATTAAAATGACTCACTAATAGTAATAAATTTAATTTAATATGATAAAAATACATTTCCTCTATAAAATTTTATTTCTCAGCAAAATATCTCCTTTTGTTAAAATGGATTTTTTCATTTCTAATTTATTAAAAACAAATGAATACATACTATACATTTGTAAACCATATATTTTCATAATATATTTATTTCTATTTTTATCTTCAAATCCAACGACTATGTGTTAATAATATTTTAAAAGCATATGATGGTTCGACTAAACTAATTGTTTCGTGTAACAAAATTTATCAAATAAATAAATTTGTCATAAAAACAAAATATTTAATAAAATATATTCTTGTTACAATAATACTCATTCTTGTATATATCATTGAAACATAATATGTTACTTATATATATATTTTTTAAAACAATGCATCTCTTATAAAAAAGAATGTCACATTATATAAAGAAAAAATCGCTTTACATGTCCCTTCTATCAGACCTGCATAACCAAATATAGTATTCACAATATCTTTTATTGATATATGATTAAATAATATATTCTATTTTATGAATTGAGTGTTTTGTTCAAATATGATGTATGAATATATATATTTTGTAAAAAATTATGTTTTATTCTTCAATGAAAAGAAAATAATATTACCAGAAATTCATTATAAAATTCAAATAATTCAAAATATAAAATATCATGAATATGGAAAAAATATCATATAACATATAATACCAACTTCAATTTTTTTTATTCAAAAATGAATGAAAAATCCCTAGATAATAGGGGAAAATCAATGAAAAAAATGGAGTAAATGTTTAAGGGGGTCTATAATAGTGTAGACTAAAAGAATATACCTTGACTAAGAACATTACCTCATGGGTAAAATACCCTTCTATTGAGTAGCATGTAATTGCCGTAGTGGAATCACCAATATAATGAAGGAAATCAGTAACTCTATTTTCCTCCCTCTGGGTGTGATAAACCTCCATTTTTGTGTTAGTGAGATTGTCACACTTACGAATGAGATTGGAAATACATAAGGGGTAATGTCACTTACTTATCAAGAACGATGAATAATAAAGGAATAATTTAAGATTCCATGCGGTTAATGTTCTTCTCTCTACAAAGCAGAAGGCAAATGAGGCCGGCACTGGCCTCAGATTGAAAAGATTGGATTCTACCAATAAAGACTAAGAAAGCCAAAAAACTAAACCAATGTGATCCCAAACAATACCTCCACTGTGAATAACTCCCATTTCATTGGCACCATACATATTGATCTTTAAACAAGAACTTGGGAGAAGCCGTCAAACCTAATGACCCTATGGAACACTAAAAAGGTAATTCGTGACATTAAAATTTATATAAGAGTTGGAGCCTCTTTAAGTGTGTAGAAGAGCTGCGTGAAACTGAAAATCACACAAAAAATGGAGAAATCATAATAACATAAGGATTTTGATGTTGTTCGGTCGGATGGCTTACGTGTATGGGATAAGGGGGGTCTTTCTTTATTTCTTATCTTCCAATAAAACTGAATGGAGGCTCACAACATAGACGATTACACTTATTATAGTTTACGTGATTCAAATTCCATTTTAAAGAAGAATAAAAAATCATATTCTCTGGTAGGATTGGGTATCTCATCTATCCACGAGAAATCATCTCGCGCCTACTGCCTACCATGAAAGATGTTCCAATTCTCTGGTTGGATTCCCACTATAGAAGACTACTCTGTGGTGTATTTTCTGAAAAATCTATCATGAATCACATCTTCTAACAATCACTGCCATATTGGGATTGGCGCCCATAGCCTCATCCCCATTTTTAATAATCCGATCATGGTTCATAGGAAGGATTATGGTTCTAAAAATAAGCGACATCCTAGTGTGGTAGATACCCTCATGCCATGATCTATTCTGAGCATGCCAGATAAACCAACACCATGTAAAAATGATCAGCACCATCTCCTTCCTATTAGTTCCATTAATATCTACATAGAACCCATGGGATAAAAAATAATAACTAGAGAACTCTTGATTTGGGAAACAACTAAAACATCCAAAGACCTCTCAAATAGGGTGTGCCCTGTCTCCTAGAAAAAACAAGTTATTCGAATATTCCTCCAAATTATTGGAGTAACAGAAGAAAAAGGACACTATAAATATGCCTTTACATTTCAGGTTTTCATCCATCTAAAATGCATGGTACCTAAGATGCTTTAAAATATATTTTAGATTAAAAGGTTCCTCCATGAATATGTTTTTGATATCAATACCCTCCTCCGGTGTTGGTCTCTCCATCCTCTACCAGGAAGCCCAGTTGTGTTTCACATCTGAATGTTCTACAAAAATTAAATAAGCTAGAAATTTTTTAATGTTACGATTGACACACTTTGGAAACATGAGGGATTAGAGCATGTGCTTGGGTAACAAAGATAACACATGGTTCACCAGTGTGAGTCTTATATCGCAAGAGAGATATTGATTCTTCCATTTTATGATCCAATCAGTAATTCTTGTAACTATTTTGACATTATTTTGATTTTTATGATCATTATAGGAGATTGGGGCATCATGATAATCCATTAGAAAGGTACTTATGAGAATTCCCAAGCATTTTTCCACATTCCTAACACAAGTTCTAGATAAATTCCTATAAATTAAAAAAACAATCTTCTCCATGATCATGTGTTTTCAAATCCATTGGTCACACTCATCTAAAACCATGCTGATAAACCAAATGTATCTCTTACTAAATTTAATAGAAAAATTAGTTTCATATGCATACATTAGGTGAGATATACCTCTGGTGGCCGACCGTCAACAATATGGGAGAATAAAAACCTCTCCCGAACTCTTGTTGATATAGTGGCTCCAGGAATCCTAGAAAATAATAAAGAAGCTCGAATATAGTGGGTCGCTCTGTCGTAGTCCATGCACATATTTTGAGAAACAATAGTTAAGCCCAGTGAAGATGATAGAGAACCTTGGATAGCTAAAACATCTGAAAAGAAGACAAATGAACAAAAAATATATTCACATGTAGCATAGCACCTTGAGGATCAAATTTCGTTAGATCCTATTATAGTATTATTCCTTATCTAACATGAGAATAGTATTGGAGATGGGGGATTTGTTATTTATATAAAACAACACATCCTGAGCCAAACTGATTGTACCCTTGATAGCTTCCCTATTGATAAATCCATTATGTACCTTTGATATCCTGCGTGTAAGGCTTCCAAACAACAATTTATTGATCACAATATCAAGTACCTTGTAGGAAAAGTTACACATTGTGATATTCTTAAAGTGTCTAAGAAAGTATGGATTATTAATTATGGGAATTATTACCAAAGATGTAGCGTCATCCACACAAGGAAGGTTTCCACCAAGAAAACAAATATGAATATATAAACCAAATATGACTTTAGAAAATCCCAGGAGGCAAGATTTAATGATCATCAGAAGCCATCAAGGCCAAGATCACTCTTTATATTGGGAGATTTTTCCACCTCAAAAATATCTTCTTCATCTGCGAAAGAATCAAAAAAGAAGTTTCCCGGCTTAGAATCCCGAGATTGCATGAACTAGTATGTCATTGATTATGATATTTATTTCAGACATTCCCATGGTTATAACATGTCCTCAGTCATTCCCTCTAAAAAAACCACATAATATATAAGAATAATATTCAATACATCATCCTTGATTATTTACTTGAAATACATGATTTTCTTTAGGAAAGCATAATACAGAACTAGTAGAATGAGCATTGTGATTTGTAATCAAACGATCACAGCACTGATCTACTAAAAGTAATTTTTATATGAGATCAATATATTTAGTATACGCTAAAATGAAATATTGTCGTTTAATGATGATGTGACATGAATGAAATGTAGTATATGTAATTTTAGGAATATTGAAAATTGTAATCTGAATTCCATTATACATTAATTGTGATACAATTATATAGATGGAGAAATTGTAAACACTAACCATGATATTATATTGGAATCATAATTAATTCAATTAATTATGGGTTGTAGTAAGATCATCCTCCTTTTGATAACCATCTATCTCCTTCAAACACATCCAAATTCTACAATGATATCATTATATGAGGTCTGAATTTTTAAACCCTTATAGGGAATTCTTTTAAGGAAGATCACTAACTTTGAATTATTTTGGTGGTTTTTTGAATTTTTTTATTATTATTTTCCATGATATTAGTAAATTTTATATTCTTTCGAACATCCATTTTCCACGACACATAATTTACCTTCAGTAATATCATGAGGGGTGAAATCAAGTTTCCCAATAATTGATATGATGATGACTATGAGAAAAGGGGCTAGAGAAACATTATTATTATTGAAAATATTTATACAATGACAGTTTACATTGGAATTCAAACAAATATAATAAATAAAAAAACATAAAAACATTAAAATTAAATTAATGTTATCACTTAATGAATTTTATATATATCCCACAATAATCAGTTAATTAAAAATTAATGTGGGGGTTTTTAATAAATAAATCAATACATCTCATTAGTTATTCACAAAATTCTCACATGTAATGAAGTATTTATGAGATCATCCAATAATGTGGTGTAAAATAAATATATTAAAATGGTATAGGAAGGTTTTAATATTGAGTGGAGGATGGTGAACCCTAACGCGACACCATCCTCATCTCAGAACCCTAACGCGGTGCGACGATCAGTGATGCGACGGGGGGATGAGTATGAGGTCGTGGTTTCAGAGTCGGAGGACGTGGAATGGAACCCTATCACGAAACCTACCTCAGCTATGGAACCTTACATGGTGCGCCTCGGGACAGGACGAGGGGACTAGCAGAAGACCCCAGCTTTGGTGTGGAACCCTACCTCGCGTTCTTTTGGACATCAGCACCAAAAAAAATCTGGTCAACGGATGTAATGACCCGAATCCGGTGCCCTTCCACTAGTGCCCCGTACCCAGTTCTCCACATGACCTCAAGAGAGTTTCCCCACATTCCAGAGGCTTCCAACTACTATCGAGGTCATTGGTGAGTCAGTGGGGAAATTATGCCCTCAATTGGTACAGTATGCAGCGGAAGAATACACATAAACAAAAGCGGAAGCTGTAAATAGCTTGCAACAACTGTACTGAATGTAAAAGCAATGTCTGATATAATAATGATGCAGAATGGTACGTGTATCTTTGAAAAGTTTTAAGAAAAACAACGTTCTGAAATACAACTGAAACCCATGTACTAAATGTAGACAGCAACCCCAGCAGCATCGGGGGCCAAGGCCCGGTCCCATGCTCTCCTGCTCCGACTAGCAATCAAGTACCTGAGGTAGAAGGGCCACCATCCCTACCTATAACCACAATCATATAATCTGTTTGGGATGAAAAGAAGGACCCAAACACGGTGTGAGATTAATCCCAGTAGGCAACCACCACAAGATTTGTGCCCTACTGTAAGTGAATGATATAGCAATAGTAAAGGCAAATAAATGCAGTAAACAATTCTACCAATTAGCATCCACATTCATTTAATTGCAGAACCAGTTCAATCCAGTAAATTTTTCTATTCCAAGATAATCAAGTAACACAACAGTTATCTAAAAAGACTACCTAACACAAGTAGTACAAAACCCAAGCTTGTTCTTTGGCTTGGTGGACTCGTCACAACCAACCATAAAAATTCAAACTGACTCTCTGGGTGGATTCAACTAGCAGATCCCTATATTCAAGTAATCAAACAAGGCATAGACACTCTAGGAAGCTCTTATGTCAATTACCCTATGGTCTTGCAATGATAGCTAGAGACTCTCTGAGGAAGCACTTACGTCTAATTCCTCTTGTGGTCTCCATGCGTGGGTAAACTAATAACACTATTGGGAAGCACAAAGTCCTATTCCAGTAGGTCATGCACACGAACCTAATACCAATAGACCCTCTAGGGAAGCACTTAATCATCTATTCCCTCTTTTGTCTCCCGCACTAGGTTCTCACAGGCCTGAGCAGTCTAGTCGTGCGTAATTGACTGTTAGCAGCCCAAAGTAATTTAATAAACTACATGTATAATAGATACAAATGCATCCACAAGCATATAAATAGTAGGCAATACATCCAGTCAAGTCAACAGGCATACTAGCAATGCGTAAAAAGGGTTGCCTCGTTGGAAAACTGTTCCAAACGACAATCAACAGCCAAAACAGGGGAAAAACCTATGGGGTGATCTTCAAACAAACATCCAAGCACAAATTAGCAGCAATTCATCATATTCTAACAAGAAATCTAGGCAGATAAACAATAGGATCAAAATCCTAAACCCGGGATACCCGATACATGGGTATCCGAAACTTTTGCAACCAAAACTCAAAGAACATCAATGAAGGGAACAAACCACCTACCTCGATCCTCGGAGATCGATATACTTGAACCTTGGAGACAGATGTAGAGAGCCAAAGCATGACGTACATGGACATTACATTACTTTAGCGGAATACTTAAGACATAACAAAAACAGACACACAAGGACCGTAATAGTTTAGTGTCTTTGGAAACTTGGAACGTAATATTCTAATCGTGGTGAAAGATCTTCAACATCTCCCATAAAGATCTTTCCCTTTTTTTCTTACCTAAAACCATTCTTTATATCCTGGGGAAAAGAAAACATAAAAAGGGTGAGCTCAAGTGCTCAGTAAGGGTAAGCATGGATAAAATAAAACATACCATATACATTTGAACTTAAAAACATGAACATAATGTTTAAACATCAAAAGCTTGAGAAATGACATAAAACATGGAAGTACGTAAGGCATAGATCATAAAGAAACATTAAGAATGAAAAAATAGCATGGGAATAAAACATGTAATTGTGGCATCCATTAAGAACATGTAATGATTTCCATAGTAGCCAAGACATTGTTGCCAAGACCATCTTAGTGGACAAAGTCCCATTCTGAATCGAGTTCACTCCTCGTTTCAGTCCTGTAACACTGAACCGGATTAACTTACCATTCCAGCCATGTCTACCTCATGAGATATAAAATCTTCACCCAATGCATTGGAGGGAGATATAGGTCCCACCCATCTCATAATGAAATCATTCTTACTTGTTCCACAAAATAAACTTAAAACATTCATCATAACCCAAAGAATAAAATGGGTTTCATAAACATTATCCCATCATTTCATAATCCATATAAAACAAATAGATATTTCATCATAAAAAGTAAACCATGTAAATAATAGAGACATTAAACTTGAAACATAAACATATCAAATAATGTCATCTTAGATGGAAAATGGTTTTGATAAAACATTTGAAATTAATTCTTGAGGAAAATATCCTTTCTTCTCCAAAATCATTTTCTTTTCAAAAAATGCCATGAACTTTTAAAATAAAAGTATTTTGTTGAAAATATTCATAAAATCATGTAGAGTAAGAATCATGAAAATGAGGCATTATGAAACCGTAAAAATCCATTCACACCGTATAAGTTAAAAATAACATTCTCCTCGTACTTTTGTCGAAAAAGTCAAAAAGTACCTCGTAACGTAAACAAAAGAAAGATTCCTTACATACCATGTAGTAAAAGTCACAAATGGGTAAAAAGGACCTTATTAATAAATGAAAACACTTTTATAAAACATGTACATGGATGATATAGATAACCCCAGTAAATAGTTACGAATAAGTAATCTCAGATAAAAATGAGATTTGCAAAATTATCCCTTACCTTATGTCCGATATGCTTCGTACGTATCCGAAACTCCTATATAATGATTTAAATAATGTTATTGACTTATTACAGAATCATATTAATTGTGATGATATCATATATGGTTCACTTATGACTTTATATTATACGTTCTTTTGTAAATTCCATGTTAAAGAGCGTTTTGGGTAAAATCGTTTCATTTGTCGTCCGTGTTTTGACTTGTAATTATTAAATATGATTACTTAGATCATGATTACAAAATTACAGAATATAAAACATGATTTATATATAAAATATATTCAGAATATACATATAAATAATAGATCGATAAATGGAAAGAAATACACCGTGCATGGAGACGGTAGGCCGTACGTACGCATGAATGCTGTTTTCGTTTCCTTATTGAGTTGAATGGAATTAAGTAGATGACATACATACATACATAAATCTTGTAGCTTTATAAATTCATATATTTTATTATTATTTCTTATATATTCTTTATAATCATTCTTAAATGGTTAACATGGAGAATGAATCTCATCGCGTCGTGGAGACGGTAGTCCGTACAAACGCATGAGCGATGATATCATTTCCATAATTATTGAATTGAATTGGAGTGGATGATACAATATATCAAAATAATTATTATGTTATAATAACTATGTATATTTATTATTTACACCATTATACCCATCCATGTAAGGTGTTGGTGGAAAAACAGATTACACCACGGTGTGGAGACGGTATTCCGTAAGTACGCACGCGTGGTGATTTTGTTTTCCATAGGATGGATTGAAGGTGAAATGGGGTTGTTTCATATTTATAATAACAAATCAGTATATTAGTGATACTGATGTTATTACATTATAATGAAAAAACTAAAGAAGAATAAGTTTAAGAAGAAAGAAGCTTGAATGAATCGGGAGAAGAAATTACCTCTTCTTCGATACGCCTCTTTGAAACCTCCTCTTAGGGCACTGAGATTGGTCTTTAAAGTAGACCAGAACCTCTAGGATGTTTCTAGGGAAGTGTAGAAGATAATTTGGCAGGGTTTGGCCGAGCTTGAAGGCTCAAATTTGTGTGAGGAGGAGAGGGAGGAGGTGCCCTTTTATAATGGAGGAGAGGGGCACCTTTGGAATTCTTAAAAATATTAATTTATAATAAATCTAACCCCACTTAAAACCCACCAAAAAAGACTCATATTTGAAGTTTAGGTGATATAGGGTTGTAATCGCATCAATCAATTGAATTTAGACATGTTTGGATCTTATTTTAAACCTTATTATTTTGATTTATCCTTATTTAATCTATTTATGTTTATTTGTGGTAATAAAATTCTAAATTTTAAATTATACCAGATAATTACTTATTTGTTGTGAATTTTCCATAATTGTTTACTTTATAACATTATATAATATATAAATTTAAATTTATAATTTTAAATATTTTTTTGATTTTTAAACAATTTTATAATATGTTATTTTTATAAAATAACAATAGTGTCAATTTTGACACTATTCATTTATTTGAATTTAAATAAAATATATACAAAAGATATGTTCGAAATAAAAGCTTTAATAGATTCATAAATGGTCATATGTATCTATAAAATTAGTGGATCACATTAACTAGTTAATATAATATTTATTTTATTATTTTTAAAACCATTTATTTGGGTTTTCTCTTAATCGAATAATTAATACAACATTTTTGTATAATTATTTAATAAACTTATTTGTTGCATAAAAATTTAAAATAAAATCCTATGATGAAGATAAATCTATTACCTTTAACAATAATACTTTTATGCGAATTTATCTTCTTAAAATCACAATATTTAAATTGTTATATTTATTAAATTATGAAGGTGATAACTTTGGAATCATTTAAAATAAAATAATATAAGTGTCATAATTGCTTTTATAAGACTAAAAATGGTCAAATATTTTACCATTGGATGATTATAGTTTAAATTTACATGACCAATAAGTTTTGGCCAGGGTTTTGTGCCTTTTATGGTCACTATTAGTTTAATAAAAACTATATTCTTGATTTTTCACTAGATAAATAATTTCTGCATCACTATTGTGTCACAATTAATGATAATTATTTAATCCAAAAAAATTCTAAATAAATTCTCATGATGTAGATAATTTTGTTATCTTTCTGTATACTATTAATTTTCGAATTTTCATGAAGTTTATCACTAACATAAAATTATTATACTTATAGTATTTAAGAGAGTGACATGTTATCACTTTCTTTGGTTTTAATAATAATTAAATTATTTTAATGGAAAAAAGTCTATTAAATGAATCTAATCCGACCCTTAGGTGATATGGGTCGACTTTGAGTCATCCAATTGGTTTTTTCCAAGTGTTAGGGTAATTTTATAATCTTATATTTACCCTTAATTACCCAATTTACCTTTAACTATAGTAAATAAAATTTACTGTAGTTACTATTCACAATGCCAAAAAATAAGAAGTAGATTATTAACATAATTTGGACCCAATGATTCCAATTATAAAATCCATTTTTCCAAATTAAATACATAAAATTTGCAGAAATTAAATTAAAATTAATCCCGTTGTCGAAAAAATGGTGTTTTCTTTAAAACATTGCAAAAGATTGAATTGATTTAACCTTCGAATTCAAGGTAAAATCAATTCTAATGACATAAATTATATTAAATGGTAAAAATATATCCTATTTATACTTTAAAACCATTCAATATTATAATTTAACCACATAAGATATTACGATGAAAAAGTTGTTTTTAATTAAAATATAGTGTGCTTTTACTATTCATTAAAATATGAAAGTAATCAGAATAAAATGTAAAATTTATCCAAAGTAAATTTCTATTTCTTGATTCCAAATAATAATTTTATTTTGTCAAATGTAACTTATAAACATGTCAAAAACTATATTTAAAGTGGGTGCGCCATCAAAAGGTGGCAAAACTGCATTTTTTTTTTAAAATACTTATTTTACCCGAAAAATTTATTTTGTTCTTATACCATGTTCTATAAAATGTGTAAGATGAATAATAATGTTATAAAATTCAAAATTTAGTTAATACTATTCATAACGGCTAGTTCATAATAATATTATAATAATATATCGTTGTTTAATAAAACCCGATATTGCGTACAACACACGCTATCGAGGAAGGTCGCGATTGCGTGTAATGCAAGCGAAGTCAGGGTTGCGTGTTGTGAAAGAATCCTTCGTTGTTTTGTATAACATAATCCAACCATATTTCATTTATACATTGAATATATATATATATATATACTCAATGTTTCGTAGAATAACTATTATCAAAATTGTGTGTAACACTATCCAAGAATAGTGTTGTGTATACTGCAAGCTAATACGGTGTTGCGTATAGCGCAAGGTAATCTTGGTGTAGCATACAACACAATAAATTAATGAAATTAAAAGAATATTTTTCATAAAATCTCGGGGTGTTACATTCTACCCCCCTTAAAATGAATTTCTCCCTCAAAATTCGTCGGGGTTATAAATGGTTTACTACTCGAAAGTGTGTTTAATAGAAACCCACATCGTAAAAAGGAATACCAAAACATGGATTCAAAAACTAAAGTATGAAATTTAACGGTTACCCAAATTAACTCATCACTGGGTTTCTACGTAGGAGGACATAGGTGAAAATATGGATATGGAAGAAAAATATAACCATCAAGTTCTGATGGAGAATGGTAGAGAACATGGCTATGAAAAATCCAACAATCACAAAGCTATTGATTTGTGATGATCTAAGGTACCATATAATTCATCGGATATAAGGGAACTAGGACAACATTTTTGGTTTTCAAGATCATTTCCCTAAAGTTGATGAATTAAATGAAATACTGGCATGATTTTTGTACAATCTTACTGTTGTTCGTGAATTGAACAATTTCCACTTCATCCCTTAAAGAAATGAAGTTGAATTTGTTATTAGTGATGTGTTAGCAGATCATGTGATAGAATGATGGGTCATTCCATCTCTGTCAAACAAAATGTTAACAAAAGTTATAAGTCCATCTTATGGTTAGATTAATCGTATATGGTTACAAAATTAACTTATACTTCATATATCATACTGTTTAATAAAATAAAACTAGTTTCTACTAACCAGGGACTTCCTGTAGGCTAGTGGTAGGCGATAAAGGCCAGTCGCAGTTCGGTTGTGAGTTCGATTCCCACAGCCTTGTCCAACACGATGTGCTGTCACCTGTCCTGCAGGTTTTTCTTTTTCTAAAACTACATTACTATATCATCCCATCAATAATATCGAAAATGGTTCTATCCTTAAACAATACTAACTTATGTCCAACATAATCCATTCCAATCTTTAGGCATATCCATAATATTGCAGTCCATTATCATATTATAGTGAAAACGATTACCAGAGATTTCATATAAGAAGCATGTTAATACCATCATTGATCCCCATATATCATAAGACATGTCTTGTTGGTCACATTACAAACGCTTGAAGGCCATAATCATGTATTCTCTTGAAAAATGAATACCCATTTAACCTTAGTGAATACATGAATGTAGTTAAAAGTTAACACTTTCCACATACCAAAATCCTCAAAATTCTATATACTCAAACCATGATATCACTTAGTCCTTATTTCAATCATGATCTCATGAATACAATCACACATCTCATTATCTTCTTATTCCTTCATTATGCGCATATCATCTACTTTACAAAAATATCTGAATAAAATTCCATGGTTACTGGTACCATTAAACATATACTTTCAAATACTTTTAGGAAAAATAGTAGTGTAACAATACTTAGATGATTCTTTATTCCATAGTACCATTAACTATACAACATAACTCTCGATAAACATACAATCATTCCACTAACTTCTAAAACAACCGACTGAGCTTCAACACTTTTTTCAGCTCATATATCATTTGTAGTCTCCTCATCATCATCCACATAAATACTACCCATATGACCATTCTGATTCTCATCATGAGATTTTCCATCAGGGAATTTGTTTGTATAATGCCCGTACATTCCACATTTAAAACATCTAATCATTGTTCATGTCATAGCAATACCATTATCCTTTTCCATGGTGTTAACTGAACCTTTTCCTTTGCACTTACTGGATTTTTTTCCTTCTTTTCCAAACCCAAGGCATCTTCCAGTTCCTTTGAAACAATCCCCCTGATTCCTCTTCCCACATGGTTTACATGAGGGAAATTGAACTTTCTTTACTCTATAATAATCATGAAACTTTATCTTTCTCTTATTATCTGGGTCGGGAAACTTACCAAGGTGAGATTATTGATCATATTATGAGATTGCTGATTAGGCATAATAACGATGTTTGGACTTCCAGATCTCGTTTCATTTGGTTTCTCATGAAGAAAATCATTCCATTGTCCGTCATATCCTCCATTATCATGAATCTTCCTATTTCCAGCCATTTTTAAGACCCAAAAAGATTAGTGTGAGAGGAAAAAATCAAGCTAGGGAAAACAACATAGTAAAGGGGGAGAACCCTCAATATCTAACATCTTTGGTTAAATTCTATGATCGTTACCGTAGTTCTAGGACTATATCCTATACGTATTATTATCCTTAGGTACATCCCTAGACATACCTTAGAAATATCTCTAGGGATCTCACTAACGTTTTCACATCGTAGTTTCCAAAGGTTGACTAAACCTTTCCTCTGATACCAACTGTAGAGACCCTAAGCTAGACGTACATGTACGTTACATTACTTTAGCGGAATACTTAATACATAACAAAAACAGACACACAAGGACGGTAATAGTTTAGTGTCTTTGGAAACTTGGAATGTAATCTTCTAATCATGGTGAATGATCTTCAACATATCCCATAAAGATATTTCCATTTTTTTCTTACCTAAAACCTTTCTTTATATCCTGGGGAAAAGAAAACATAAAAAGGGTGAGCTCAAATGCTCAGTAAGGGTAAGCATGGATAAAATAAAACATACCATATACATTTGAACTTAAAAACATGAACATAATGTTTAAACATCAAAAGATTGAGATATCACATAAAACATGGAAGTACGTAAGGCACAGATCATAAAGAAACATTAATAATGACAAAAATAGCATTGGAAGAACACATGTAATTGTGGAATCCATTAAGCACATGTAATGATTTCCATAGTAGCCAAGACATTGCTGCCAAGACCATCTTAGTGGACAAAGTCCCATTCTGAATCGAGTTCACTCCTCGTTTCAGTCCTGTAACACTAAACCGGATTAACATACCGTTCCAACCATGTCTATCTCATGAGATATAAAATCATTACCCAATGCATTGGAGGGAGATATAGGTCTCACCCATCTCATAATGAAATCATTCTTACTTGTGCCACAAAATAAACTTAAAACATTCATCATAACCCAAATAATAAAATGGGGTTCATAAACATCATCCCATAATTTCATAATCCATATAAAAAATGGATATTTCATCATAAAAAGTGAACCATGTAAATCATAGAGACATTAAACTTGAAACATACACATATCAAATAATGTCATCTTAAATGGAAAATGGTTTTAATAAAACATTTGAAATGAATTCTTGAGGAAAATATCATTTCTTCATCATAATCATTTTCTTTTCAAAAAATGCCATGAACTTTTAAAATAAAAGTATTTTGTTGGAAATAGTCATAAAATCATATAGAGTAATATTCATGAAAATGAGGCATTGTAAATCCGTAAAAATCCGTTCACACCGTATAAGATAAAAATAACATTCTCCTCATACTTTTGTCGGAAAAGTCAAAAAAGTACCTCGTAACGTAAACAAAAGAATGATTCCTTACATACCATGTAGTAAAAGTCAAAAATGGGTAAAAATGATTTTAATCATACATGAAAATACTTTTATAAAACATGTACATGGATGATATAAATAACCCCAGTAAATACTTACGAATAAGCAATCTCGGATAAAAATGAGATTTGCAAAATTATCCCTTACCTTATGTCTGATATGCTTCGTACGTATCCGAAACTCCTGTATAATGATTTAAATAATGTTATTTACATATTAAAGAATCATATTTATTGTTATGATATCATATATTGTTCACTTATGACTTTATATTACCCGTTCTTTTGTAAATTCCATGTTAAATAGCGTTTTGGGTAAAATCATTTCATTTGTCATCCCTGTTTTGACTTGTAATTATTCATATGATTACTTAGATCACGATTACATAATTCCAGAATATAAAACATGATTTATATATAAATTATATTCAGAATATACATATATATAATATATCAATAAATGGAAAGAAATACACCGTTCATGGAGACGGTAGGCCGTACGTACGCATGAACGCTATTTTCGTTTCCTTATTAAGTTGAATGGAATTAAGTAGATGACATACATATATAGATAAATCCAGTAGCTTTATAATGTCATATATTTCATTATTATTTCTTATATATAATTTATAATCATTCTTAAATGGTTAACATGGAGAATGAATCTCATCGCGTCGTGGAGACGGTAGTCCGTACGTATGCACGAGCGATGATATCGTTTCCATAATTATTGAATTGAATTGGAGTGGATGATACAATATATCAGAATCAGTATGATGTTATAATAACTATGTATAGTTATTATTTACACCATTATACCCATCCATGTAAGGGGTTGGTGAAAAAACAGATTACACCACGGCGTGGAGACGGTATTCCGTACGTACACACATGCGGTGATTTTGTTTTCCGTAGGATGGATAGAAGGTTAAATGGGGTTTTTTCATATTTATAATAACAAATCAGTATATTAGTGATACTGATGTTATTACTTTATAATGAAACAACTAAAGAAGAATAATTTGAAGAAGAAAGAAGCTTTAAAGAATCGGGAGAAGAAATTACCTCTTCTTCGATACGCCTCTTTGAAACCTCCTCTTAGGGCACTAAGATTGGTCTTTAAAGTAGACCAGCACCTCTAGGATGTTTCTAGGGAAGTGGAGAAGATAATTTGGCAGGGGTTTTCCGAGCTTTAAGGCTCAAATTGGTGTGAGGAGGAGAGGGAGGAGGTGCCCTTTTATAAGGGAGGAGAGGGGCACCTTTGGAATTCTTAAAAATATTAAATTATAATAAATCTAAACCCACTTAAAAACCTTAAAAAATGACTCATATTAGAATATTAGATGATATAGGGTTGTAATCCCATCGACCAATCAAATTTAGACATGTTTGGATCTTATTTTAAACCTTAACATTTTGATTTATCCTTATTTAATCTATTTAAGTTTATTTGTGGTAATAAAATTCTAAATTTTAAATTATAACAAATAATTAATTGTTTGTTGTGAATTTTCCATAATTTTTTACTTTATAACATTATAGACCATATAAATTTAAATTTATAATTTTGAAATATTTTTGTGATTTTTAAACAATTTTATAATATGTTATTTTATAAAATTACAACAGTGTCAATTTTGACACTATTCATTTATTTGAATTTAAATAAAATATATACAGAATATATGTTCGAAATAAAAGCTTTAATAGATTCATAAAAGTTCATATGTATCTATAAAATTAGTGGATCACATTAAATAGTTCATATAATATATATTTTATTATTTTTAAAAAAAATTATTTGGTTTATCTCTTAAT
The DNA here is from genome assembly GCA_963277665.1 of Viscum album. Classification (NCBI taxonomy): domain Eukaryota; kingdom Viridiplantae; phylum Streptophyta; class Magnoliopsida; order Santalales; family Viscaceae; genus Viscum; species Viscum album. Next base: position 356,170,274 of record OY728126.1, on the reverse strand, counting down.
TAAATAATTACTACAACATTTTTGTATAATTATTTAATATAATAATATTTGAATAAAAATTTAAAATAAAATCCTATGATGAAGATAAATCTATTACCTTTAACAATAATACTTTTACTCGAATTTATCATCTTAAAATAACAATATTTAAATTGTTATGTTTCTTAAATTATGAAGGTGACAACTTTGGCATCATTTAAAATAAAATAATATAAGTGTCATAATTGCTTGTATAAGACTCCAAATGGTCAAATATTCGACCATTGGATGGTTATAGTTTACATTTACATGACCAATAAGTTTTTGTCTGGGTTTTGTGCTTTTTATGGTCACTATTAGTTTAATAAAAATTATATTCTTTATTTTTCACTAGATAAATAATTTCTGCATCACTATTGTGTCACAATTAATGATAATTATTTAATCCCAAAAAATTCAAAATAAATTTTCATGATGTAGATAATTTTGATAGAATTCTGTAGACTATTAGTGTTTGATGTTTCATGAAGTTTATTACTAACTTAAAATTATTATACTTATAGTATTTAAGAGAGTGACATGTTGTCACTTTCTTTAAATTTAATAATAATTAAATTTTTTTCATGGAATAAAGTCCATTAAATGAATATAATCTTACCCTTAGGTGATATGGGTCGACTTTTAGTCATCCAATAGGATTTTTCCAAGTGTTAGGGTAATTTTATAATCTTATATTTACCCTTAATTACCTGATTTATCTTTAACTATAGTAAATAAAATTTACCGTAGTTACTATTCACAATGCCCAAAAATAAAATGTAGTTTACTAACATAATTTGGACCCAATGATTCTAAATATGGAATCCATTTTTCCAAATTCAATACATAAATGTTGCAGAAATTAAATTAAAATTAATCCCGTTGTCGAAAGAAAATGGGTTTTTCTTTAAAACATTGCAAAAGATTGAATTGATTTAACCTACGAATTCAAGGTAAAATCAATGCTAATGACATACATTATATTAAATGGTAAAAATATATTCTATTTATACTTTAAAACCATTCAATATTATAATTTAACCACTTAAGATATTATGATGAAAAAAGTTGTTTTTAATTAAAATATAGCGTGTTTTTACTATTCATTAAAATATGAAAGTCATCAGAATAAAATGAAAAATTTATCCAAAGTAAATTTTTATTTCGTGATTACAAATAATAATTTTATTTTGTCAAATGGAACTTATAAACATGTCAAAAGCTAGATTTCAAGTCGGTGCGCCATCAAAAGGCGACAAAACTGCATTTTTTTAAAAATACTTATTTTACCCGAAAAATTTATTTTGTTCTTATACCATGTTCTATAAAATGTGTAAGATTAATAATAATGTTATAAGATTCAAAATTTAGTTAATAGTATTCAAAAGGGCTAGTTCATAATAATATTATAATAATATATCGTTGTTTAGTAAAACCTGCTATTGCGTACAACACACGCTATCAAGGAAGGTCGCGATTGCGTGTAATGCAAGCCATGTTGGGGCTGTGTGTTGTGAAAGAATCCTTCGTTGTTTCATATAACAGAATCCAACCATATTTCATTTATACATTGAATATATATATATATATACTCAATGTTGCGTAGAATAACTATTATCAAAATTGTGTGTAACACGATCCAAGAATAGTGTTGCGTATACTGCAAGCTAATACGGTGTTGCGTATAGCGCAAGGTAATCTTGGTGTAGCATAAAACACAAGACATTAATGAAATTAAAAGAATATTTTTCATAAAATCTCATGGTGTTACAACAGATTTCCCTTAGAACGACGTATATCCGAGAAAACACACAAAACGTTCAACCCACGATAACTTGTGAACAAGGAGGAAACAGAAAACAAGACTCAAGCAGAAGGAAGAACTCACCGCTGTGAATCCAACGCAACTAGCCATGCCAAAATCGGAGAATGGACGACGAGGCGGGATTTGGTCGATGATTCGGCCGTACGGGTCACTCTCAGATGAACCAGACCTAGAAGAAGGCAAATATATCGATGAGGCGTGACCCGGTCCGTTTAATGAAAAAAAATAGTGTACATTGCGTGTACTTCTGGAGTACACAGCGTGTACATCAGTTTTCCATACTCCGAATTAACCGGCCTCTTCCTCACCCTTACACACTGTGTGTGTGTCCCAGACATAGCCAACACACGGCTTCGAGAGGAAAAGGGAGTACACGGCGTCTACTCAGAAATTACACGGCGTGTACTTCAAAAATTTCCAGAAAATTCATTTTTCTCAAAAATTTCCAGGAAAAAAACGTACATGAAAAGTAGGTACGTGTTCTTAAAAACTTCCCCCCTTAATGAAATTCGTCCTTGAATTTCCCTAACGAGGCAGAGAAGAAGAAACCCTGAATAGCCCTGGCCACTACGATCATACATCGATTTCCCTCTCCCAGGTCTCGTCATGTCCTCGTCCGTGCTTCCATAACACCCGTACCAGAGGAACAGACCACTGATGGAGAACCTTCGTACTGCGATCGACAATCTAGATACGATGCTCCTCGATTGACGCATCCACCTGAAGCTCGACTTCCTCGGGATGAAAGACATGAGACCGGTCGGAAAAGTAACATCGAAGATGAGATATGTGGAAGACGTCGTGCATGGCCCGATACTGCTGAGTTAGCTGCAACCGATAGCCGACCATCCCAACTCTCTCCAAGACTTAAAACGGCCTGACGTACCGTGGTGAAAGCTTACCCTGTCTCCAAATCCTCTTTTGTCCCAACCTTGGTGCGACACGCAGGAAAACCTAATCACCGACCTTGAACTCCAAAGGTCCTCTCTGCTGATCAGCATAAGACTTCTGTTGAGACTGCACTGTAGCCATCCTCTTCCGAATCAGCTCTATCTTCTCTGAAGTCTCCTGAACAAGCTGAGGTCCCAGCAAAGATGCCTCTCCTTCCTCTATCCAGCATAAAGGTGATCGGCATAGCCTACCATACAAAACCTCCTAAGGTTCCATCTGAATAGTCGCCTCAAAACTGTTCTTGTAGGCAAACTCCACTAGAGTAATATGCTTCTCCCAAGAACTACCAAAGTCTAGAATGCAAGCTTGGATCATATCATCAAGCACCTGGATCGTACGCACAGATTGGACATCAGTATGGGGATGGTATGCTGTACTTAAAAGTAACCGTGTACCCACCGCCCTCTGTAGCCCCTGCCAGAAATGCAAAGTAAAACTCGCATCCCTATCTGAAACAATGTAGTGTGGAACTCCGTGCAAACATACAATCTCTCGGATGTACAACGGTCCCATCTCATCAACACTGAAGGTTTCCTTTATCGGCAAGAAGTGTGAATCCTTCGTGAACCTGTCCACTACAACCCAGACAACATTATTTCCTCGAGGTGATCTTGGTAAAAATGTCACGAAGTCCATCGTGACATATTCCATTTCTGCTCAGGAATGGGTAACTGCTGCAAAAGACCTGCAGGTCGTTGATGCTCTGCCTTCACCAGTTGATAGGTGGAACACCGCATAACAAAACCAGACACATCCTTCTTCATACGTGGCCACCAATACTGGTGGTGAAAGTCTCTATACATCTTGGTGATACCAGGATGAACTGCCCAAGCTGAAGCATGAAACTGCCGCATTAGCTCCTCACGTTTGTCCGCTGGAACCCATACGCTGCCATGAAAATGTAGCACCAAGTCATCTCCCACTTTCCATCCCAGAGTAGGGTCTCAATCTCACACACCCTCTCGTAGGACTAGGCCTTCAGGGTCTCATAGCTGCCTTATTCGAACTTGACCAAAAATGGTAGAGGTAATATATATAGAACAAAGGACCGTCTGACCCAGTCTGTCTTGCACCTCCAAACTCATCTCAGAGAACATAGCCATGAGCTTCCACTCACAGCTGTCCTTCGGAACTACCTGCAACTGAGTCCTCCTGCTCAGTTCGTCTGCCACAGCATTGCCTTTCCTAGACGTATAAGCAAGCTCAAAGTTGAAAAACTTTAGGTACTCGACCCACCTCCACTGTCTCAGATTCAAGTCATGCTACATAAAGATATAATTGAGGCTCTTGTGGTCAGTATATACCACTAAATTCTCTCCCATGAGATAGTGCCTCCAAAAATGCAAAGCATGACAATAGAAGCCAACTCCAAGTTGTGGGTAGGATAGTTTTTCTCATGTGGCCTCAACTACCGAGATTCGTATGCGCCAACACGATCTTCCTGCATAAGCACTACTCAATGACCAATTCCAGATGCATCACATAAAACTTTATAACTCTTTCCCGGCTCTGGCAGAACTAGAATCGGTGCTGAAGTCAATCTCACCTTCAGCTCCTGGAAGGCTACGTAACATGCTTCTGACCAAAGAAACTTCACCCCGTTTTTAGTCAAGCCCGTTAACGGTGCTGCTAGGTGTGAGAAGTCTTGTATAAACTACCTAAAGTATCCAGCCAGCCCCAAGAAACTGCGTACCTGAAAGACATTTTTCGGCTTCTCCCAGGTGACCACTGCTCTCACCTTCTCTGGGTCTACTGATACTCCTATCTCTAAAATGACATGACCCAGGAAGGGAATCTCATCCATCCAAAAGTGGATCTTTGAGAGTTTAGCATAAATTCGATGCTCCCTCAGTGTACTCAAAATGATATCAAGATGAGTTTCATGGTCGTGTCGAATGTGGGAGTACACAAAGATATCGTCCACGAAGACCATGACGAACGAATCCATCTAAGGATGGAACACTTGGTTAATCAGTGCCATGAAAACTGCTGGCGTGTTCGTAAGGCCGAACGACATAACTGTATACTCGTCGAGGCCATATCTGCAGCTGAAGGCTGTCAGGGGTATATCTGAAGGCCTAACGTGCAGCTGATGATAGCCGGATCTCAATTAAATCTTCGAGAACACCCTGGATCCTTGAAGAAGATCAAAAATATCATCAATCATCGGCATGGGATATCAGTTCTTGACTGGAAACTGGTTCAACTTCCGATAATCCAAGCAAAGCCGTAAGGCACTATCCGCCTTCTTCGCAAACAACACATGTGAATCCCAATGGGAAGTACTGGGTCAGATAGAAACCCTTAGCCTGCGACTCCTCCAACTGCTTCTTGAGCTCTTGAAACTCAGGCGTAGCCATCCTATAAGGAGGTATGGAAACCGGTGCGGCTCCTGGCACAAGCTCAATCGAGAAGTCTACCTCACGCTCTGGAGGCAAACCTGAGATGTCACCTGGAAAGACATCCGGAAAACGGTCGACTACCAGAGGAAAATCCATCTGAGAGGTCCCCTAATCATCCAGATAAAAACTAGAAATCTGGGCTGTAACTCTTCCCAACCCATGATGCTCTGGTCCAGCTCTGCTTTCCTAGACGTTCCATTCGCCCTTGTGAAGAAAAGACCTGCCCTCTGGTGACGTGAATCTCACCCTGTAGCGAAAACAGTCGTCAAAGGCCTGAAAAAAACTAGCCAGTCCATTCTGAGAATGACATCATAACCTGTCATCTCTAGTACATAATGATCCCACACGAATTGAAACCCACCAAACTCAAGGGGGAACTCATTGAACTGACACACATTAGAAGTACTATTTCCCCAAAAAGTGTCTAGTGCCAAGGGTTCCTCAGAAGTAAGGATAGTGAGTTTAAGGCTATCAATAGTGTGAACAGAAATAAAGCTATGAGAAGCTCTGGTATTGAAAAGTGAAGAAGATAAAACTGAGGCTACTAGGATCATACCTCGAACTGTGGAAGGTCCTAGATCCTACTCCTGTTGAATCTGCTCTACTGAAAATGTCTGTCCAGTACTGCGGCGCTGTGTAACAGCCTGATATCCCTAAGCTGATCCCCCTTGAGCCTGACCACCATGTCCATGACCTCTACCATGGCCTAAACGACCTGAAGAACACCATCCCCCAGTCTGCTGTGGGACTGGTAATCCTGCTCCCGAACAAGGGGTAGAAACAGATCCTCCTTCACTAGCCGTTGGAAAAAGAACCCTACAAAAACATTGCAGATGACCCATCTTGCCGCAAGCATGGAAATACATTGGATCTCTCGGTCACTGAGGATTCTTATGTCAGCTCTTTCCACACTGATATCACACCACCAGGTTTCCAGATAGAAGATCCCATCTTCTAGATGAAATTCCCCACTTCCTCGAGTCACCTCGAGTAGACTCTCGGTGGCGCTTCCTGCTGTCAGTATGAAATGTCCCAGCCTTGGATGATGAACCACCATAGTCAACAGCTCCAGTATCCCTCGTATTTATTTTGGTGATCAGTGCTTGGTTGACTATCAGAGTAATATAAGTCTACTGGAAAATGTTCACATGTGATCTGATCTCTAGTTTGAGGCCTTCCTCAAACTTCCTCGCCAAAAACAGCTCGTCATTTCCCAGAATGGGAGTGAAACACTGTAACTTAGTGAAGCAGTAAGAATAATCCATAACTGAAAGAGTACCCTGCTGCAGGTTCATGAACTTCCAGGCCCCGTTGGCCCTCAGCGTCGTTGGATACAAGTAGTCGTAGAATGTACTCTAGAATTTGTCCGAAGCCATAGTCTGATGGCGCCCTGCCTATGAGACTACATCCCACCATCTCTTGGAATAATCTCGCAGCATGTAAGTCACGAGCTTCACCTGTCTGTCCGGGGGTGTCTCCAGATGCTCAGAGATTGAAGCATGGTTTATAGCTAGGACTCTACAACCTGAGGTCCTCTATCCCCTGTGAAAGTGGGAGGATACTACTAGTGGAAGACTCGCGTGAGCTCTTCCATGGATGGGGTATGATGCTGAGATCCCTAGAAGGTCTGCCTGAACCTCATCAAACCCTCTCTAAACTGAGTGTCCAAACTAGTGTCCGGAATCACTGCATGTGCCATTTCCAGAACAATCGGCGGAACAACTGGTAGTCCCTGGTCTCTCGTATCAGGTGTACTGTCACTGCCTGGTTCCTGACATGCAAGAGGAGGACGTCTTTGTGCCATAACCCTGAAAGGTCAAAAGCACAATCCAGATTTAGGATTAATAAGGACAATAAAAACAAGAGAAAAAAATGGGAACAGGAGAGAGAAACATGTAAATTTTAAACACAAGACTACACGGTGTGTATTTAAGATACACGATGTGTTTGTTAAAGCCGTTTACATGGTGTGAAATTCTGCCACCATTGGTCGTGTAACTCTGTAGACTACACAGCGTGTTTTACCCAAAACCCGATGTGTACTTGGACTCCACTCCCCTTCCCGAGTCTCTATGCACGGCTAACCTACACGGTCCTCCAAAATCCAGAATACACGGCTTGTGCACTAAGGACACGACTTGTAGAAGCCAGGCTTCGGTGGCCCGTGTAACAGGTTACACGGCCAGCCACACATCTAACCCCTACACGGCATGTTCCAAACAAACACGGCATGTATAAAGAGGGATAACACCAACCTGTGTTGTTCGTGACATGGCCGGGTACCCAAAAGAAACATACACGATGTGTTCTTATAACACATGGTGTGTACTAGGCAGGCTCGGTGACCCATGTAACAGGTTACACAGCCGGCTAAATGGATGACCCCTACACGGTGTGTTTCGAACAAACACGGCATGTATAAGGATGGATAACACCAACCCGTGTTGTTCGTGACACGGACGAGTACCCAGAAGAAACCTACACGACGTGTTATTATAACACACGACGTGTACTACACGAGTTTCCCCGACCTGTGTTGTTTGTGACACAGCTGGGTACACGGTTGACTAGTAAACGGCGTGTACTTATGGTACACGGTGTGTGCACGAAGATTTTCCGGCACCTTGTGATTTTTTTACACAGATAGTAACATGGTTTAAAAACTACACGGCGTGTATGAATAAAGTACACGCCGTTTATTCTGGGTATTTCTAGGTAGTAGCTCTGAAACTGCTCTGAATGCCAGAAACAATTAAAAAAAAACCAGCTATGTGCCAAATTCCGATCCGTGGGGGCCCACACTCCCCGTGAATCAAATAATGGAATCATATCAATGCATACAACAAGTAAAAAGCATAACAAACAATGACCCTCCAAATTATGATCCTTGTGGGCCCACAACGACATGCATAATCTATCACGACATCTGTCACAACAACATGCAATTCTAATGCACCCTAGATTGCATGGTAAAATGCATGACAAGTGATTTCATACCCAGTGCCTACTTGATGCATGAGATGGCACAACCTCATCTCATCGGGTTGCAACTAAATAGAACCTTAGTCATATAAACTATAACAACACAAAACATGTTCATCACCGAATGGTGAAATATAATAAACTGTAACTCTTGTAAAAACTGAAACTTTCAGTTAAGAGGTAGTATAGATTTTCCCTGTACACGAGTTAATTACTCCCAGGCATAGTTAAGTAATAACTACCCATTTCTTCGAATCCCTGGATAGTTTCCCAAAAAATTAAGCAATAGTAAAGAAAGAAACCTCCCTTTGATACCACTTTGTAACGACCCGAATTTGGAGCCCTTCCACTGGTGCCCCATACCCGGTTCACCACATGACCTCAAGCACGTTTCCCCAAACACCAGATGTTTCAGAGTAGCAGTGAGGGCCTAGGTGAGTCAATGAGAAAACTATGCCCTAATTTGGTAATGTACATAGTGGAAGAATAAGAATAAACAAAATCGGAAGCAGTAAATAACTTGCAACAACTGAACTGAAAGTAAAAGAAATGTCTGATATAATAATTATGCAGAATGGTATGTGTGTCTATGAAAATCAGTATGCAAAACAATGTGATGAAATAAAACTGAAACCCAAGTACTAAATGTAGACAGTAACCCTAGAAGCATCGCGGGCCAAGGCCCGGTCCCATGCTCTCCCGCTCCGATTAGAAATCAAGTACCCGAGGTAGAAGGGCCACCATCCCTACCTATACCTGCAACCATATAATCTGTTTGGGCTGAAAAACATGACCCAAAAAGTGTGTGAGACTAATCCCATTGGGCAACCACCACAAGATTTTTTCCCTAATGTCAGTAAGTGATATAGAAAATGTAAAGGTAAATAAATGCTGTAAACAATTTTACCAATTAGAATCCACATTCATTTAATTGCACAACTAGAGAAAACAAAAAAAAATTTCTATTCCAGGATAAGAAAGTAACACAAAAGGTATCTAAAAAGTCTACCAAACACAATCAGTAAAAAACCAAAGCTTGTTCCTTGGCATGGTGGACTTGTCACAACCAACCATCAAAATTCACACTGACTCTCTGGGTGGCATAAACTAGTAGACCCCTATAGTCCAGTAATCAAACAATGCACTGACACTCTGGGAAGCTCTTACGTCAATTACCCTATGGTCTTGAAAAGATAGCTACAGAATCTCTAAGGAAGTACTTACATCTAATTACTCCTATGGTCTCGAGGCGTGGGGAAACTAAGAACACTATTGGGAAGCACAAATTCAAATTTTTTTAGGTCCTGCATGCGAAACTAAAACCAATAGACCCTCTAGGGAAGCACTTAATCGTCTATTCCGTCTTTGATCTCCCTCACCAGGTTCTCACAGCCCTGAGCATTCCAGTCATGCATAATCGACTGTTAGCATACCAATGTAATTTAAACATCTACTTGTCTAATAGCTACAAATTCATCCACAAGCATATAAATAGATGGAAATACATGCAATCAAGTCAACAGGCATACTAGAAATGTGCAAAAAGGGTTGCCTCGTAGGAAAACTGTGCCAAACGGCAATCAACAACCAAAACATGGGAAAACATCCATGGGGTGATCCTCAAACATGCAACCAAGCATAAATTAGCAGTAATTGATCATAATCTAACAAGAAATCTGGGCAGATAAACAATAGGATCAAAATCCTAAACCCGGGATACCCGATACATGGGTATCCGACACTTTTGCAACCAAAACTCAATGAACATCAATGTAGGGAAACAAACCACCTACCTCGATCCTCATAGATCGATAAACTTGAACTTCGGCGACAGATTCCCTTTAGAACGAAATAGATCTGAGAAAACACACAAAACGTTCATCCCACGATAACTTGGGAATGACGAGGAAACAGGAATGAAGACTCAAGAAGAAGGAAGAACTCACCGTTGTGATTCCAACACAACTAGCAATGCTCGAATTGGAGAACGGACGGTGAGGCGGGAGTTCGATGAAAATTCGACTGTACGGGTCGCTCTCGAATGAACCAGACCTAGAAGAAGGAAAATATCGCGATGAGATGCGACCCTGGTCCGTTTAATGAAAAAAAGAAAGTACACGGCGTGTACTTCTTGAGTACACGATGTGTACTTCATTTTTCCCTAATCCGAATTAATTGGCCTCCACCTCACCCTTAAAAACCGTGTGTGTGGACTGGACATGGCCAGCACACAGATTCGAGCAGAAAAGGGAGTACACGGCGTGAACATAGAAAGTACACAGCATGTACTTCAAAAATTTCCAAAAAAATCATTTTTCTCAAAAAATTCCTGAAAAAAGAAATATGAACCTGAAAAGAAGGTCCGGGTTCTTACAATGGAGGAGGCTCCACTAAGTGTAGGGAGGTCAGACCAATGATTCCCCTTCTTTCGTTCGGATCAGATCTACTACGAACTCTTACCGATGTAGTCTCTCAACCGGTCCTCCCAACCATTCCCCCAATTTATTTTTCTCAGAAGGAACGATCTTCATTTATGGCCTCCCCGGTAGTTTTTCATTCTTCTTCAGAGTTTCAGAATGCTGCACCATTTCATTCCCAAATTCTTGTGGCAAGATTTGGTGCAGATCTACCTTCACTGGAGGTGTTTAAGGGCCTCATCAACTCAACATGGGATCTTTGTTCCCAAGCAACAGTTGGGATCTTGGATCACTGACACCTGAGCATTAATCTGTTTTCTGGTGAGGATTTATCCTATGCTTGGTACTCAGAATCGCACTTGTGTGATAATATACATTTATTTATCTTTCGGTGGATTGTTGATTTCGATCGCGGATGTGACTATTTGCATGCGGTGGTGTGGATTTGACTTCCACGTCTTCCACTTCCCTTTCAAAACCCATCTGTTCTAAAAGGTATTGGTGACATAATCAGTTGTTTTCTTCGGATTGACGATCATACTCTTTGAATGAAGCAATGCGGATTTGCTCGATTATGTGTCAAGATGGACCTTTCAGAGCCTCTCCCAAAACGTCTTCATCTCCAGGTGGAAGATATGTCTGGTTTTTGGTAGCACATTCATTATGAAGAAACCTTTGGATTTTGATCACTTTACTGTCGACAAGGTCACTGGACATCTATTTGCTCTTGACATGGGAGGAGAGGTCAGAAGGGATCAGTGGCCCATACAACAGGCACTCTTGTCCCCACGGTCCCACCAGTTTTTGGAACCCCTCCATCTGGTGGCAAGATGAGTCCACGTCCAGATGGTCATCACTCCCCCCAAGTGTCCAACGGGATTCATCCATCCCGAGCCCTGTCATACTTCCCTCAGCTTCTGGTCTACCTGGTTCTACTAATCTTTCCCTTCCCTTTGATCTGAAAGCGCCAAGTGGTGACAGTAAAGGTAGGTGCATCACTTTTGTTTCGGGGGGATCTGGACCTTCTTATACCAATGTTGTGCGTGGTGCAATGGCTGAACCTACCACTAAAGGGAATGTCATTGCTGTTGTCGGTTCTCCTGGGAAAATTGTTGTAGCTGTATTAAATTTTCCCCTATCCACATTTGGTGGCATGGGGGCTCAGACTAAATCAGAGGCACCTGTTGTAATAACCCTATGCTTGACGTACATGGACATTACATTACTTTTTCAGAATACTTATTACATTACAAAAACACACACACAATGACCGTAATATTTTAGTGTCTTTGGAAACTCGGAATATAATATTCTAATCACGGTGAAAGATCTTCAACATCTCCCATAAAGATCTTCCCTTTTTTCTAACCTAAAACCTTTCTTTATATCCTAGGGAAAAGAAAACATAAAATGGTGAGCTCAAATTATCAGTAAGGGTAAACTAAATAAATATCAATCACATCAAAATAAAAACATAACATTTTTGAAATCTTACCCTGGAAAAGTAATCATAATTTCATAACATGGGATAAATCATGGTAGTAAAATGTAATCCCAATAATTATAACATAAAACATGAAACTTTTTGGCATGTACACATAATCATAGATAATCATTTCTTTTTAGTCAAGACTCATTTCCAAGACTATCTTAGTGGACAAAGTCCATTTTTGAACCGAGTTCACTCCTCGTTTTAGTCCTGTTTTTCTGAACCAGTTTAACCTGCCGTTCCAGCCATGTCTATCTCATGAAATATAAAATCTTTACCCAATGCATTGGAGGGAGATATAGGTCCCACCCATCTCATAATGATACCATTCTTATGTGTTCCACAAAATCATATATCATATATCATTGCATAACCCAGGTAATAAAATTGGGATTCTTAAACAACATGACATCATAAAAAAATTCATATAAGATAAAATAATTCATAAAAATAATTCCATCACAACATAATCAAATCAATGTAACAATAGAGATATAAACATAACCCTTTATTATCTTATATGGAAAATGATTTCAATAAAACACTTGAACTCCATTCTTGAGGAAAATGTCGTTTCTACTTCAAAAACATTTTCCTTTCTTAACATGTCATACAATTTTAAACTATAAGAAGTTAACTAAAAATAATCTTGAAAACTTTTAAATAAATCCTCTTGTAAATAATGTTTTTAAAAATCCATTCATGCCGTATAAGTTATAAAAACATTCTTCTCGTACTTTTGTCGGAAAAGTCAAAAAGTACCTCGTACGAAAAACGACAAAAGATTCCTTTCATATCCTTTACTAAAAACTCACCAAATGGTAAAATTGGATTTAAAAATTTTTAGGTGGATGGAAACAATATTACATATTGAGGGAACATGGATGTGGATGATAAAATACACCCCAATAAATATCAAAGTATAAACAATCTCAGATAAAAATGAGATTGTGATATTTTCCCTTACCATAGGTCCGATTTGCTTCGTATGTGTCCAAACATCCTGTATAATGATTTAAATAACGTTATTGACTTATTCCATAATCATACTTATTTTTATGATATCATATATGGTCATATTATTAGCTTATTATTAGTAATATTTCATTGCTACTTGTTATTCCGGTGTTTATTACTTTTTGTTCTTATGCGTGTTTTGTCGAATAAATTATTATTCTTATATTTAGGTTATAGATACCTCATTTCCAGAATGTTATTAGTTTAATATATATCATATTCATTCATTCAATTCATTTATATAATCATTATGCAATGAAGATCATATATAACGAGTTGCATCACATCGTGGAGACGGTATTCTGTACGTACGCACGAGCGATGATATCGTTCCCATGATCGTGGAATTATATTGGAGTGTATGTATACTATTTAAGAATCAATATCAATTTAAAATAATCATATATAGTTATTATTTACACCATTATACCCATCCAAGTAAGGTGGTGGTGTAAAATAGTTTACACCACGGCGTGGAAACGGTATTCTGTACGTACGCATGCGCGGTGATTTCGTTTTCCATAGGATGGATAGGTGGTGAAATTGGTTTGTTTCATACTTATAATAACATATCATTATATGAGTGATATTGATGTTATTACTTCATAATGAAAAAATTAAAGAAGAAGATGTGGAAGAAGAAATAAAGATGAAAGAATCGGTAACGGGCATTACCTCTTCTTTGAAGCGCCTCTTTGAGACCTCCTCTTAGGGCACCGAAATTGGTCTTTGAAGAAAACCAGGACCACTAGGATGTTTATAGGGAAGTGTGGAAGTAAAATGGGCAGGGGTTGGCCGATCTTGAAGGCTAAAATTGGTGTGAGGAGGAGAGGGAGGAGGTGCCCTTCTATAAGGGAGAAGAGGGGCACCTTTGGAATAACTAAAACTATTATTTTAAATATAGTCAAATTTGATTTTTAATAACTCAAAATTGATATATTTAGAAAATAAGGTGTGTATGGGTCGAAATAATCTCATCCAATATAATTTAGACAAGTTTAGGTATCAGTTTTAACATTATCATTTAGATTTAACTTTAAGTTAGATAATTTAACTTTTACCGTGTCTTCTTGTTTTCTTAAACAATTAGGTTAATAAACATACTATATCAAGCCAAACTAACCCCACGTTGTTCATTATTAAGTTATATAACCTTATCTAAGTCATTTGGCCGAACCTTGGATTTTTAGAAATAAAATAACAATTAATAATATAATATTTTTTTTAAAAACAATTTTATGTCAATTTTGACACTCTTTGGTAATTGATTTTTGTGAAAATTATAACAGAATTATTAGTTCAAAAAAATTTAATTAAATCCATAATAACTTGTCATATTAACATATAAAATTATTGGAAATCAAAAAAAGTCTCAAATTACATTTATTTGGGTATTTATAACATCAATTATGTCAATATTTCATATATAAGAAAATTACTGCATCATCATTGTGTCATAGATAAAATAAATTATTTAATGTCTAAAAATTCTAAATAAAATATCATTATGTAGGAAATATTTTTATCTTTCTAATGAATATTTATAGTCGAATTTATCCTATGTATAACCCCATATTAAAAATGCATTAGTTATTAATCATTGATTTTAACTATTTTAACCCATCATTAAATAAATTGATAATAAATGTCCTAATATAATCCAAGTGGGCCTAAATGGTCATATTGTATTCCTAAGGTTGTTTTGGGACTAATTACACTTATCCAATAGAATTTGGACATGTGTTAGGGTAATAATAATATCATTTGTACCCTTAACTACCCTATTTACTTTTAACCGTGGTAAAAAAAGAAAAAAGATACTATTCACCAAAAATTATTTTCATCTCATTGAACCACATTTTAGTCCTTGATATTAACCGTGTCTCCTGGATTTTCTAAATTCCACTCACAGAAGTGGTAAAATTATGTTTTATGAAAAATTCAGTTTTTTTAACTACCACTTTGTGCTTTCACTATTCATCAAAAAATGAAAGTTTCCAGAAAAATAACAAAAATTAGGCCTAAGATATATTTGATATTATGAATTCAAAAATTATGTCTATTTTACCAAATTAAAAACATATCAGTTACATTAACTAATTTAAAAAATTAACTTCCGCCGTCAAGACAAATAGTGTGTTTTTAATAGATAATAACTATCAAAAGATTGACACTTGTTTAGGTCTGGTTTAATTGTGAAATTACATACAATGACCAAAATTGTTTTAAATTGTAAAAATATATTCTAAATATACTATAAAACCAATCAAATTAAAAATTTATCACTCTTAATTATTTCGATTAAATAAGTTGTTTTTTATTAAAATTTAGTAATTTTCACTATTCATCAGAATATGAAAGTTATCCGAAAAGTACCAAAGTTTCACCCTAAGCTAATTTTGATATTCCAAATCCAAAAATGAAGTCCATTTTCAAAAATAAAATTTATAAATTTTTTAAAAGTGGGTATTACTATTCATAACGGCTAGTTTTAATAATATTTTAATAGCATATCGTTGTTCAACGAAACTCGGTATTGCGTACAACACATGCTATCGTGGAAGGTCGCGCTTGCGTGTAATGCAAGACAAGTCAAGGATGCATGTTGTGCAAGCTCTTTTTGGTGTAGCGTACAACAAAAGACATTAATCTAATTAAAAAGAATATTTTTCGTAAAATCTTGGGGTGTTACATTCTACCCCCTTTAAAATGAATTTCTCCCTCGAAATTCGTCGGGGTTATAAATGGTTTACTACTCGAAAGTATCTTTAATAGAAGCACACATCATAAAAAAAGAATACCAAAACTAGGCTTTAAAAAAATAAAGTATGAAATGTAATGGTTACCCAAATTAACTAATAACTGGGCTTCCACATAGGAGAACAATGGTGAAAATAAGGATATAGAAGAGAAATCCAACAGTCATGTTCTGATGGAGAGTGGTAGAGAACATGGCTATGAAAAATACAACAATCAAAAAGACATAAATTTGTGATGATCTAGGGTACCATCTGATTCATTGGATATAAGGGCACTAGGACAACATTTTTGGTTTTCAAGATCATTTCCCTAAAGTTGAAGAATTTGAATTAGAATAAATACTTACTTAATTTTGGTACAATCTCACTGTTGTTCGTGCTTTGAACAACTTCCACTTCATCTCTTAATGAAATGACGTTGAATTTGTTATTCATGAAGTGTTAATAGAACATGTGACAGAATAATGGGTCATTCCATCGGTTTCAAACAAAAGTTTAGAAAAAGTTATCAAATATACATAAGTCCATCTATGGTGAGGTTAATCGTATACGATTCCAAGAATGAACTTATACTTCATTAATCATACCGCGTAATAAAATAAAACTAGTTTCTACTAACCAGGGACTTCCTGTAGGCCAGTGGTAGGTGATAAAGGCCAGTCAAAATTCAATTGTGGGTTCGATTCCCACAGCCTTGTCCGACGCGATGGGCTATCGCCCATCCTTCAGGTTGTCCTTTTTCTAAAGGTATATTACTATAACATCCCATAAATAATATCAAAAAAAGTTATATCTTTAAACAATACTAACTTATGTCCAACATAATCGATTCCAAATCTAAAATACTTATGTCCAAGCTCATAGTATAAAGAACATGATTACTTGAAATGTCACATAACAATCACATGACTTCCATCATTTATCCCCCATATATAATAAGATATATCTTGTTCGTCAAATTACAAACATGTGAATACCTTAATCATGTATTCTCTTGAAGAATTAATACCCATTGAACCTTAGTGAAAACATGAATGCAGTTAAAAGTTAACACTTTCCAAAAACCAAAATCCTCAAAATTCTTTATACTCAGACCATGATATAACTTAGTCCTTATATCAATCATGATCTCATGAATACAATCAAAAATCTCATTATCTTCTTATCCCTTCACTATGCGCATATCATCTACTTACCAAAAATATCTCAATCACTTTCCATGGTTACTAGTAGCATAAAATTATTGAAAACCACAATAGAGCAATACATAAATATTCCAATATTTCATGATAATATATAAAACATTATTTTGGAATCCCATTACATAAACACTTAATCATTCCACCACATCGTTGTCATATTCAACATCTCCAATAGTGATCGCTTGTGACTTCCATTTGACCTTTGCCTTATGTGGTTGCTCATGTCGATCATCATTAACCCTTGGATCAGGGCATTCATTAGCATAATTCCCCATTTCATGGCACTTTAAGCACTGAAGTGTTGTTGGTGCATTCTCTGCAGTCTTTTCTTTATTCACACCATTATCAACCCTTTTTCCATTGCTTCGACACTCAGCTACTCGATGACCTTCTTTTCCACACTTAAAACATTTTATAGTCCCTTTAAGACAATCTCCATCATGCTTCTTTCCAAACTTTGAGCATAAGGAAACATTCATCTTCTTTTCACCATTATTCTGAGATTTCTCCTTGAACTACATCTTTCGTTTCTTGTCAAAACCATGAGATGTATATGTAACACCAACTTCCATTTTTACCTTAATATCACAACGCACACTGTCTTCATAGCTACTGAAGTCTCTTATAGCTAATTCCCGTTGATGATTTGGTTTTAAGCCACTGAATAATCAATCAACATTACTTTCAGGTTTGATGATAAAGCCAGATGCATACCTTTCAAGCCTTGTAAAATTCTCTTTGTATATACAAACAGATTCATCATCCTTTTTCTTTAGTCCAAGAAACTCCTTCTCCATATTTGTTCAAAGAATACGAGAGATGTACTTATTGAAAAATAAGTTCTTGAACTCGTCCCATTCCATGGACTCAATTTCATCTCTTGGCCTTGTATTCTTGATACGATTCCACCATTGATCAGCTTCACCTTCCAAACGATATACTGTTAAGTAGACTTTATCATGTTCAGAACATTGAAGAACTGAAAATATCTTTTCAGTGGTAGTGATCCATTGTTTAACAACAAGTGGATGGGAATCCCCACTGAAAGAAGGTGGGAATTGCCTCATGAAGGACTCAATAGAATATTGTTCCCTTCTCTGATCATTTGGAAGTCCAGAATGATTCATAGCTTGTGTAAGTATAGCAATAAGTTTTTCACTCCATCTCCCATAACGTTGGTTTGTTCAGGAGGACAATCATTTCATCGTCCATTACATTGATCAATACGGTTCCTTCGGGTTCCAGCCATCTTCTAAAACCCAAAAAGAATAGTTTGAGAGGCAAAAATCACACTAGGGAAAACAATATATCAAAAGGGGAGTACCATCAATATCTAACATCTTAGGTTTAATTCTAATATGGTTAGCGCAATTCTAGGACTATAACTTATACTTAACCTTAGGGAAATCCCTAGAAATACCTTAGAAATATCTCTAGGGATCTCACTAATGTTCTCGCATCCTAGTTTCCAAAGGATGACTAAACCTTTCCTCTAATACCAACTGTAATAAGCCTAAGCTTGAAGTACATGGACATTACATTAGTTTTTCAGAATACTTAGTACATTACAAAAACACACACACAAGGACCGTAATAGTTTAGTGTCTTTGGAAACTCGGAATATAATCTTCTAATCATGGGGAAAGATCTTCAACATCTCCCATAAATATCTTCCCTTTTTTTCTTACCTAAAACCATTCTTTATATCCTGGGGAAAACAAAAAATATAAGGGTGATCTCAAATGCTTAGTAAGGGTAATCTAAAGAAATATCAATCACGTCAAAATAAAAACATAACATTTTGGAAATCTTAACCTGAAAAAGACATCATAATTTCATAACATGGGATAAATCATGGTAGTGAAATGAAATCACAATAATCATAACATAAAACATGAAACTTTGTGGCATGCACACATAATCATAGATAATAATTTCTTATTAGTCAAGACTCATATCCAAGACTATATTATTAGACAAAGCCCATTTCTGAACCGAGTTCACTCATAGTTTCAGTCCTATTTTACTGAACCGGTTTAACCTTCCGTTCCAGCCATGTCTATCTCATGAGATATAAAATCATTACCCAATGCATTGGAGGGATATATAGGTCCCACCAATCTCATAATGATACCATTCTTATGTGTGCCACAAAATCCTAAATCATATATCATTTCATAACCCATGTAATAAAAATGGGATTCTTAAACAAGATGACATCATAAAACAATTCATATAAGATAAATGAATTCATAAAAATAATTCCATCACAACATAATCAAATCAATTTAATAAAAGGGATATAAACAGAACCCTATATTATCTTAGATGGAAAATAATTTTGATAAAACACTTGAACTCCATTCTTGAGGAAAATATCCTTTCTACTTAAAAAACATTTTCCTTTTTTAACATGTCATACAATTTTAATCTAAAAGATGTTGATTAAAAATAAACTTGAAATCTTGTAAAGGAAGCTTCTTGGAAATAATTTTTTTTAAAATCCCTTCATGCCTTATAAGTTAAAAAAACATTCTTCTCGTACTTTTGTCAGAAAAGTCAAAAATTACCACGTACGAAAAACATAAAAATATTCCTTTCATATCCTTTAATAAAGACTCACCAAAGGGTAAAATTGGATTTAAACAATTGTAGGTGGATGGAAACAATATTACATTTTAAGGGAACATGTATGTGGATGATAAAATACACCCCAGTAAATACAAAAGTATAAACAATCTTGGATAAAAATGAGATTGTGATATTTTCCCTTACCTTAGGTCCGATTTTCATCGTATGTGTCTGAACCTCCTGTATAATGATTTAAATAATGTTATTGACTTATTCGAGAATCATACTTATTTTGATGATATTATATATGGTCATATTCGTAGCTTATTATTAGTAATATTTCATTGCTACTTGTTATTCGGGTGTTTATTACTTGTTGTTCTTATGCGTGTTTTGTTGAACAAATTCTTATTCTTCTCTTTAGGTTATAGATACCTCATTTCCAGAATGGTATTAGTGTAATATATATCATATTCATTCATTCAATTCATTTATATAATCATTATGCAATGAAGATCATGTATAACGAGTCGCATCACATCGTGGAGACGATATTCCGTACATATGCACGAGCGATAATATCGTTCCCATGATCGTGGAATTGTATTGGAGTGTATGTATACTATTTCAGAATCAATATCACTTTACAATAATCCTATATAGTAGTTATTTACACCATTATACCCATACAAGTAAGGTTGTGGTGTAAAATAGTTTACACCACGGTGTGGAGACGGTATTTCGTACGTACGCACGTGCGGTGATTTCATTTTCTATAGGATGGATAGATGGTGAAATAGGGTTGTTTCATACTTATAATAAAATATCAGTATATGAGTGATACTGATTTTATTACTTCATAATGAAACAACTAAAGAAGAAGACGTGGAAGAAGAAATAAAGATGAAAGAATCGGTAACGGACATTACCTCTTCTTTGAAGCGCCTCTTTGAGACCTCCTCTTAGGGCACTAAAATTGGTCTTTGAAGAAGACCAGGACCTATAAGATGTTTCTAGGGAACTGGGGAAGTGAAATGGGCAGGGGTTGGCCGAGCTTGAGGCTCAAATTGGTGTGAGGAGGAGAGGGAAGAGGTTCCCTTTTATAAGGGAGGAGAGGGGCACCTTTGGAATAATTAAAACTATTATTTTATTATAAAGTCAAATTCGGTTATTAGTAGCTCCAAATTGATATATTTCGAAGCTAATGTGGGTATGGGTCTAAAGCCTCTCATCAATTATAAGTTAGACAAGTTTAGGTATCAATTGTATCCTTGTCATTTAGATTTAACTTTAAGTTAGATAATTTAACTTTTACCGTGTCTTCTTGTTTTCTTACACTATTAGGTTAATAAACTTACTATATCAAGCCAAAAAAACCCAAAGTTGTTTATTATTAATATATATAACCTTATCTAAGTCATTTGGCCGAACCTTGGATCTTTAGGAATAAAATAAAAATTAATAATATAATATTTGTTTTAACAACAATTTTATGTCAATTTTGACACTATTTGGTAATTAATTTTTTTTGAAAATCATAACAGAATGAGTAGCTCGAAAACATTTAATTAAATCAATACTAACATGTCATATTAACATATAAAATTATTGTAATTCATAAAAAGTCTCAAATTACATTTATTTGGGTATTTATAACATCAATTATGTCAATATTTCTTTAATAAGATAATTACTACATCATCATTGTGTCATAAATAAATTAAATTATTTAATTTCTAAAAATTATAAATAAAATAAAATTATGTAGGAAATATTTTTAGATTTCTAATGAATATTTATAGTAGAATTTATCCTATGTATAACCCTTTATTAAAAGTGATTTAGATATTAAACTTTGATTTTAACTATTTTAACACTTCTTTAAATAAATTGATAATAAATGTCATAATCTAATCCAAGTGGGCCTAAATGGTCAAATTTTATTTCTAAGGTTGTTTTCGGTCTAATTACACTTATCCAATAGAATTATGATATGTGTTAGGGTAATAATAATATCATTTTTACCCTTAACTACCCTATTTACTTTTAACCGTGGTAAAAAAAGAAAAAAGTTACTATTCACTGAAAATTATTTTATTCTCATTGAACCACTTTTTAGTCCTTAATATTAACCGTGTCTCTCAGATTTTTGAAATTCCACTCACAGAAGTGGTAAAATTAAGTTTTATGAAAAAATCAGTTTTTTAACTACCACTTAGTGGTTTCACTATTCATCAAAAAATGAATGTTTCCAGAAAAATACCAAAAATTGGGCCTAAGCTATATTTGATATTATGAATTCAAAAATTATATTTCTTTTACCAAATTCAAAACATATCAGTTACATTAACTAATTTAAAAAATTAATTCCCATCGTCAAGACAAATAGCGTGTTTTTAAGAGATAATAACTATCAAAAGATTGACACTTGTTTATGTCTGGTTTAATTGTGAAATTACATCCAATGACCAAAATTGTATTAAATTGTAAAAATATATTATAAATATACTTTTAAACCACTCATATTAAAAATTTATCACTCTTAATTATTTCTATTAAAAAAGTTTTTTTAATTAAAATTTATTAATTTTCACTATTCATCAGAATATGAAAGTTATCCGAAAAGTACCAAAATTTCACCCCTAAGCTAATTTCTATATTCCGAATCCAAAAATGAAGTCCATTTTCAAAAATAAAATTTATAAAATTTTAAAAAGTGGGTATTACTATTCATAACGGATAGTTTTATTAATATTTTAATAGCATATCGTTATTTAGCGAAACTCGGTATTGCGTACAACACACGCTATCGTGGAAGGTTGCGCTTGCATGTAATGCAAGCCAAGTCAGGGATGCGTGTTGTTCAAGCTCCATTTGGTGTAGCGTACAACACAAGATATTAATGAAATTAAAAATAATATTTTTCGTAAAATCATAGGGTGTTACACCTGTGGTTGCCCTTAATCAGGTTGACACCCTTGGGGATGACATTCAGCCGATACGAAATCCGAAAAAGTGAGGAAAATAAAGAGAGTTATCCAATATTGATGTTTCCTCGAAGTACTTTTGTTGGTAGGAAGTGATAGGCAGTTTGGGTAGGATGCACACTCTCTACTTTAGCCGCCAATCTAATGATGTGCCTGAGGATTCCACTCTCGACTCTGAGAGGGAGCAGGATGCTCATAAAGGTATGTATGAGGATGATTTTTGGGTGTCACTTCATTTGGTTTCTCACTTTTTCTATAAAAGTGTTTCTATAATTATAAAGTTAATTTTCAGTCAGTAATCATTTGGGAGATAATAAAAAAATTACCTAAAACATATATTATGGAAATAAATAAATGATATAAATAATTTATAACCATACCAATAGGTTGTGAATAATTAGATTTAAACTAAAAAATGAAATTCATTTTCTTTGAGCATTTGTGGTCATATTGTATCATGAAAAAAAGGAATACAATAGTGGGAAATAGGGTTATTAGGTATAGAAAAAATATTATAGAGATAAAAAAAATTAGTGTTTTTTATGGTATATCAATCACTTTTAATGAATGGGATGGATGGTTGAAGCAAGACAAACAAATGGGTGTGTCAATGCTACCACCCAAATGAATATAAAAATTTAAAAATAATAGTGGTGCGAGAAGGGTGTCTCACAAATCAGGTAATTTTTTTAAAAAACTACAATAAAATATATGAAAAAAGTTCCATTGTTGAATATTTAATCTATCCCAATTTCACTTATACCATCCCACAAATTCCTGGCCTCCCTCTCTACCATCTCCCACTAGCCCCCACCTACTATAAGACTAATATGGTCGGCCCGAGAAAAATGTTTGTCCTAGAAATGTATTGAAAATGCTTTCCTTTTGGGAGTGATTCAATGTTATTTTATTCAATACCACACTTGAAGCAACGGGAATCCATGAATGAAAAATATAAAAGGGAGAAAATCAGATCTCAGTACTTCCGTGCAAAAAAGAAAATTGGTTCTTGATAAAGAAAATAATCTAATGATAGCTATACATATTCAAGAAGAACTTCATGATCATAAATGCGTTAATTAACAGAACGACTTGGAGCCTATATAAAAACACAATACATGTTGAAAACAAACTATGCGTTACATGAAAAAATGAATTGCAGCAGCAAAAAAATGATTGGACCAGTGCACTATTATATCATATCAGACAAAGATATCGACAAACCTGGAAACGTTGTAATTCTTCTCCATATCAAACTTCATGAAGGATTCCAATCATCGGCCACATAATTGGTCAAATTAATTCCCAATATATTCTATTGAAGAAGTCCATACACATGAAATGGTAGATCAAAACCATAATTCCCACTACTAAAATATTTATTTCCATCAAAGAAGTTAATTATAATTAAAATATAAATGATAAAAAATATATAATATAAAATATAATGATTTTATATAGGCGTAGTAGGGGATGAAGTGGGGTGGGGAGGTGAATATGGGGTAGATGTGAGCCACATTTCTAGGGATGCAGTGGTGGAGGTGGTGAGGGGAAACACAGAGGAAAATAAAAGAACAACATGAATTAGGAAAGATCTAAAGAAATCATATTACCGAAGATCAAGATGAAGTAGGCGGAGAACAATGCCTTGAAAAGCAAAGAGTTTTGCAACTAGGGCATGGTGAAGAGAAACACCTTAGGCCTGTAGATCAAAGAGGGACAGTGTAATGTGAGGTAGAGAGAAAAAGGTGTCAGGTTTCCCTCTTCCAAAAGTTTCCCAAGATCATGTGCTTGTAGGGATTTCCCTTGTGTTGGCCCCAAACAACAACTGCCCAAGCCTCCCTACTTGACCACCACTATTCGCAGCCTCCCGATGGTTTTTCCTTCTATCCTACATTCCTCCATTGGTATGTGTCCTCCCACTATGATCGAACTCCCCACTCTCACCTTCCAATTGAAATGATGACCAGATCTGGACACTAACCCTAGTGCATTTCGTTTTTCAGATTCTTGGACTCCCACGAGTTATTTCATAACGTTGTGTGAACTATCCATACTATTCTACACCACCACCGGGTAGGGTGGTTGGGGACCTACTCATCCTGGAGAATTAACACTTGTTTTGGAAGGCCCCCTTTGAATGATTTTCTGATCACCCAGAGGTCATGGGTAAAATTTAATGTTTTATATAATTAATATAACTTTTTGAATATTAACATGATTAATTTTGGCCAGAAAGATAAATATTAATTAGATTAAAATGTATTTAATTATTTTAAATAATTTAATTCTTTCTAAATATATATTTATATCGAAAATTTAATAATTATTTTTCATTTAAATATTTTTTTGATCTTCATCATCAACTGACCAATTTATGTCTAGAATTTAATTAATGAATTAATTACTTCCATTGAATAAAATATGTAAAAAATAATTTATTTTAGCTGCATACGTATAATTTTTCATTCTCATTGAATGTATTTGTGAATGTGAGTCAATGACTGTTGTATTACATGTCAATTATGAATTCCTAAGATCCCTTACTTACATGTAAATATTTTTGTTCAATAACAAAGAAAAATAATTTAATAGAAATCATCAATACAAGGTGATATTCTAGTTTAGATGTGGATAAATTAGACTAGGGTGAGAGCTATGATGCATTACAGATATGAATCAGGTGCTATACTCATATGTTCATCATTAATCCATTGAACAAAAAAGAATCATCCAATACTAAATTTTCATGATCTATCTTCTTATTTTTCAAATTTATTCATCATTTGTTATTATGTTAAATATAAATGATTATAAAAATACATAAAATATTAAATAAAAATGCATCGCTAAAAAATAATTTATAAGTGATGAATGTATTATATTTATTTAATAATCATGTTGTTATTGTGATTACATGATATATTCATATCATATAATAAATTTATTCATTCTACGATAAATAATAATTTCCCTCGATGAATTATTATGTCATCATGCCATTCATTAATGGATTTGAAGAAAATGTGGTGTACATCGTTCTCTTCAATCCATGTTCAGTGTGCCTAATATTATTGGGGAATCCATAAAAAATTGATTGGTAGAAATAACTATCTATTTTATCAATGATGTATATATATCAATATTTTTTCATATTTCGATTCCAATTGTTTAGTAAATCATGTTTACCTTTTTTAGAAGTTGGGATTTCACTCAATAGTTCAAGGAGTCGCGAGTCAATGTCGTTTTCCTTTCAAATGCCTACTTTGAAAAACTATTAGAGAAAATAAAATTATTTAATTGAGAACATCTAATCTGAAATCAATATAAATATATCAATCTTATAGGTATTTTTTATTATAAAACAAAAACTAATATCACATCTACACTTTTATTAGTATTATAAAATAACAATTTATTTTAAAACATGAAATTTCTATTATTGGATTGGTACTTGCATGAATTACAATGAAATAAATGGAAACAATATGGTCAAGAGTCCCTAATAACATTCATATTTTACTTAGGAAGTGAGAGTGTGTAATATGTTTTAAATAGACAAATGTATAATTCTATTGATGTTTACCACTTAATTTTATCATCAATATACAGTGAGTTGTGAAACAACATCAAAACATGGATGATTTTTAATAATGTCTCATCATTGAGAAGCTTGTTGGGAGAATTCAAATAAATACATAAATGAGTTAATTACTACCCTAAATCCTTGTATATTGAAAGATGGATCATGATATTTAAATAAAACCATTTCTTATACAATTTGACCCATTGAATCTAATTTAATTTAATATTTATATATGATCAATATGGAGATAACATGTCATTACCTTTTGGTAAAGGTTATCCTATTTGATAAGAACATAAATAAATTTTAATCTTTTGAGCTAATGGTTAATAAAATGAAATAAAGGGGTAAATGTTCAATGGAAAGGGTGACACTAATGAAACAGTTGGAACAATATTCAGTGAAATAAGTAAATGAGTTAAACTAGAGGATCATTGTGTCTCATTTATAAAGATATTTCTTTGGATGAATAAGTGTCATAAATAGATGTAAAACAATGAACTTGCGACAATATAGAGTATATTCATCAATATATAGGTGATGATTAAATAAAAAATTATAGTTACTACATAATGTTTTCCAATCAAATAGGTGTATTAAAATTTAGTAACTATGTATGAAATGAAATGTATTCTGAATTAAGATGAATTATCCTAGATTTTGATAATTGTTTATTCCTATGTCATCATACAAAAGTACAGAACTTATAATTTCCACTATTAATTATTATGGTTGATATTATATTCACTATATAAAAAACATTTCTCTCATGTGTCTATTTACTTCATTGATATGTTTTTGAAGTTAAGGAATGAAATTTGTTTAATACTCAACAATTAGTTTAATAATTATTGATTCATTGGAAACAAATTATTAATATGAAATATATATCTCTGTTGCACCCTATTGTGGTAAGATGGATATTTTTATAGTAAAATTAACCTGTTTTCTGAATTTATACCCAATAAATTATTAGAAACATTGGAGATAATGATCCTAGGTATTATCAGTACATTAACATGTTTATCTTAAACGAAAAATCCAATAATAATAAAGGTATGACACGAATATTTTAGAATTATTTTAACTTGAGAGAGTGATCTATTCAATGGTAAATATAGTGTTAAATGTTTTCATAACATTACTCTATGTGATTTAATAATTAAATTGTAAATTATTGAATATGGTTATTTATTGAATATGATATTTTTAGGAATATGTAAAATATAGCATCTTGATCAAGAATTCATCGCTGATGAAATGTTTAGTGGATGTATTCTTATACTCAAATTTATTTATACACATAAAATATATAATTTTATTAAGGAGATTCGATGACAAGTATATCACGAAGTCATAGAACAGTAAATTGTTCCATGGAGTAAATCCTAAACACAATTTTAATGATATACATTTTATTAATGATTTAAATAAAAAACAATCAATGTTGAGACTAATCTGCATTAAATATACTCTCATTATTGTTCATGATATACTTCCCAAATATTAGTGTAATCCCATAAAAATATTTCAACTATATTGAAAAATGGATATCATATTAGTTATAGTTTAATATAAATCATCATGTCATTAAAACATGTATTTAGTTTAAAATATATTATTAATGATACAATCATACAATCATCATGAAAAACAAAATTTCCATCTAATTTAATTATCCT
Organism: Viscum album; assembly: GCA_963277665.1. Lineage (NCBI taxonomy): Eukaryota > Viridiplantae > Streptophyta > Magnoliopsida > Santalales > Viscaceae > Viscum > Viscum album. The sequence goes on along the minus strand of OY728126.1, from coordinate 356,142,386 downwards.
TAATGCTTCTGAGTATTTAATAAAATTTCTAGCAATAAATGTTCACTATTTATGTAATAGGATATGTTTCTATGAAAGGGTGATCATTAATATTTGAGTTAGTGTGTAAAAGATTATCTTAGTTATTGTCAGTATCGAATATGAGAATGTTATTGTAGTTAGAAAGGATCCAGAAGGGAAAGTGGAAATCGAGTATTCATGAGACAAATATGACATAGGAAGTATAAAACCAGTGTAATGACTTTACGTTGACCATATATGGTGATAAATTATCAATTTATAATATTAAATAATAGTACTAAGAAGTAAATTACATCATTTTAATATGGATATGTTCAATTAAAATTTAATAATGGACGCCATGTATCAATGTACTGGAGCATAGTATTTTGGCTATTTCATTTCATAATACTCTGATTGTATTCATATGAATCATTACCCAAGTGGTAAATGATTGGTACCAATGACGCTTTAACTTTTATACCAAGTATTCATGCCAATGCCTATTATAATTCTACTAATCATTTATAATTTCTATGATCATTTTAATTGGATTTGGATGTCAGGAACACTATTCATGGCGTGCTATTATATGATACTACTAGAATGATTTAGTGAAAATATATAAATAAAATAAAAATGAGCATTTTTTAAGACGTGTTTTTGATTGACGTAAAAAATAAGATCATATACTATTAAATAGAAATGAATTTTTGCTTATATTTATATAGTTTTTGTGGGAGAACCATGGTTTTAGAATGAATATATATGTTCTAAAATATGAAAAATATTTATTAGCCTTATAGTTAGATAAGAACAAATGAAAATAAACTATCCAGATATTAAATAAAAATATTAATATAAGTTCTAGGGAAAAAAAGGTTAAGATACTCGTTTTCTTCGATCATGTAAAAATTTTATATATTGAGAAGGTATTAAAATTTTAAATTAGGTACAATTTTGGTAATAATTTTTACAAATCCCACATGGAATAAATCTCTATAAGAATATATATATCAAACATGGGAGGATATTTATATCTTGAGTCGAATTATATGTGTTTTAGTAATAGATCAATATCATATTCCATGATATTTACAAGATATGATTTTTCTAATATGGAAGGAAAATATAAATATAATCTAGGAAAACTACATGGTTTATTGTCTGAACTATCCAATTGTACTTGATAAAGTAGAAGAGATATTTTCCTAGTATACAAAGGAGAAGGGAAATGGGTTTTGTGGGGATAAAACCTAATCATCCTTTGGATAAATATAATCTTGAATTGTAGTCAAGAACATGTAATGAGAATGGGAAGATCATACAATGTAGTGTTATCTATGTCTCTAAATACTAATTATGTTATGTCTTTGGATGAAGTGTAAAATAAAAAATGATTTTCAATTTAATTGGAATCTCACCTATTTAATAATGTTCTATCAAAAAATAAATGATTTTATTCCTAAAAAAATTATTATCCAAGATGTAAAATATTTATAGTGGCCAAAAAATTCTATTATCAATATCTATTGAGTTGGGAAAACATAAAAAGATGGATAATTTTTCAGGATGACTCATCTATGAGAATATTGTGGGGAGATAGTGAAGAAATATATGAATGAGTTAATAATTACATTGAATACATGTAAATTGAAATATGGATCATGATATTTAAATACAACAATTCCATTTAATGATTCACCCGTTTACAGTAAATTCCTTTAATAGATAAATATGATCAATATAGAGAGAACACTTCATTTCCATTTCATTACGGGTATCCACGTCAATAAGAACAGAATAAAACATTAATATTTTGATCTTATGGTGAATATAATGAAATAAAAGTATAAATGGTCAATGTAAAATGTGATGTGAAAGACAACGTTGAAACACTCTTCAATGAAATAAGTAAATGAATTAAACTGAAGGTACATTAAATATCATGTGGAAAGATAAGTTCATAGAAGAATATGTGTAATGAATAGATATAAAAGAGTGAAATGGATACAACATAGAGTATATTCATCAATATATAATAGATTATTCAATCATAAATAATAGGTATTGAAAAATATATTCTCATCAAATAGGTGTATTTGAATACAGTAACCATGTAATAAAAAAAATTACATGAGTAATGTTTAATTCTCTAAGAATTTGATAAATGGTGATTCGTATGTCATCAGTCAGATGTACACTCCATATAATTTCCATTCTTAATTATTCTAGTTGATGTTATTTTGATTATATACAAAACATTTATCTCTTGTGTTCATTGAATTCATGGATATGTTATTTCATTTATGTAAAGAATGTTGTTTAATTATAAAATATTATATTAGTAATTATTGAATCATTGGAAACACCTTATGAATATAAAATATAAGTCTCAGCTATACCAATTTGTTGGAAGATGATTCCTTTTCTAGTAAAATTATGTTTTTTATGATATACGAAAAATGGTTTTAGACACATTGGAGCCGAAGACCCTCGGTATTATCAATACATTTACTTTTTTATCTTTATACTAAGAATAAAATAAATATATTGGTAGGACACAAAGTTTTCAGAATTAGTTTAACTTTAGAGGGTGAACTATTAAATTTTAAATATAGTTCTAAATGTACTTCATAATTTTCCTCCAAGATATTTATGAATGGAAATGTATATAGTTGAATATGCATAGTAAAAAATATGAGATTATTTAGTCCTGTTTGCGAACTATTATATTGAACATGCGTTCATCATTGATGAAATGTTGTGTCAATGTATTCCATTACACACATTTTATTATAAAAATAAAATCTATGATGTTATTAATGATGAATAATGATGAGTCTAAAATGAAAATAGAGACCATTGAAATGTTCCATAGAGTAATTTCTAAATGCACTTTTATTGAGATACATTTGATTAATGATGTAAATGCAAAGATAATAAATGTTGATACTCATATGCATTTAATATACTTCCATTATTTTTTATAAAATACTTCCCAAATAGTAGTGTTATCCCATTACAATATTTAAAAAATAATGGAAAATGTATATTATATGAGTTATAGTATGATATAAATCATTATTCCATTAAAACATGTGTTTAGTTTAAAAGATATTATTTAGGATATAAATTTACATTGATTAAGAAAAACACAATCTCCATATAATTTCATTATTTTAAATTCTTATAAGGATTTTATAAAAATCATAACAAATAATATTTATATATTCATTTAATATGAAATGATTCTCTGGAAGGATGAACATATCTATTTGATTTAGTGGGTGAAATATTGGCTTAGCGTAGTAAATATCAAATATGAACATGTTATTGCAGTACGAAAAATATCCACAAGGTCATGCAGAAATAGAATATTCATGAGACAACTATTTCATTGGAAGGATAACACCATGGTAATGATTTTTTGCTCACTATATATGGTGAGAAAATATCCATTGATAATGTTAAATCCTAATACTAATAAGTTATTTACATCATGTTAATATTGAAAAGTAGGATTAAAATTTAATAATGGCCTCAAGGTATCAAAGTAATGATGCATAGTATTTTGAATATTTCTATTCATGATACTATGGATGTATTAAAGTGAATAATTACCCAGCTGTTAGATGATTGGTTCCAATAAATATCAATTTTTTTTTAAAAGTATTCATTATTATGTCCCTTATAATTATACTAATCATATCTTATTTCTATTATTATTTTTATTGGAGTTGGAATTCAAGACCATTACACATGCTGTTTTTTTATACAAATACAACCAGAATGATTTTATGACACCACAAAAAACTAATAAAAGTGAACATAAAAAAAGATATTATTTTAATTTAAGTAAGAAACAAGATCATATAGTATTAATTAGAAATTATTTTTTCCATGTGACTATATGATTTTAGTGGGATAACCACAACGTTATAAGGAAAATTTATTTTCTGAAATTTGGAAATTATTTATTAGACTTATAGTTAGTTAGGATTAGAAGAAAAGAAACTCCATGATGATTTACCGAAAATATTAAAATAAGTTTTAGGGAAAAAATTTAAATATAATGGTTTTGTTCAACCATGTAAAAATTTCATATACTGAGATAGTGTTGAAAATATATAGTCACTATAATTTGAGTAAGAATTGTTACAAATGCCACATCGAATAAATCTCTCCAAGAATATATATATATATATATATATATCAAACATAGGAGGATATTGATATGGTGAGTTGAATTATATATGTGTCGTTGATAGATCAATATCATATTCCATAATTAGTAAAATATATTATATTTCTAAAATGGAAGGAAAATATATTTATAAACAAATAAAACTACATGTAATGTAGTCTGAACTATCCAATTGTACTTTATAGATTATAAAAGTTATTTTCATTGTATACATAGAGGAAGGGAAACAAGTTTTGGGGCGATACAATCCCATCATCCTTCAGATCAATATGATCATTCATTGTATTCAACAACTGATAATGATAAAAGTAATATCATTTAATATAGTGGTATATATAAATATAAATACCAAGTGTGTTATGCCTTTAGATGTATCAGAAGATGTTCGGTAAAATAAAATATGATTTTTACTGATATTGGAATCTCACCTATTTAGTATTCTGCTGTCACAATATAAACAATTTTATTCCTACATAAGGTATTATCGAATATATATATTATTTATAGAGGTAAAAAAATTAATATACTTAGGGATGTAATATCTTGAGTATTCATACTCATTGATGAAGAGTAACAAATAGAAGAGCATTCATGCATTAGATAGGTGTCAGGAGCAACGACTGAAGGTACAACTCAGCAAAACAATGTTTTTTTTATTTTAAAGATAATTTGGATCATTTGAACGATATCTCTTGATCAAGGGGGATTACAGTGAAATTAGGTTCCCTAGAGAGAACATGAATATTATTTTTTATTACCATATCTTGTATGCATCACAATTTTCATGATTTAAACATATCATAATTATGTTGATATTTATATACACACTAATTAAATGGTAATTTCCATAGAGTATTATTCATATAAAATGGATATACATGGTCCTAAGGTATAATGAGAACCCATAGCTAATATTAAATTAAATTTAAAATTTAATCCTATGGTCTAAACACATCATTATGGCTTGACAAAAAATATGTATGACTATAGGGTGTTGGGATCATAAGCATTAAGTCTTCTTAATAAGAATTTCCCACTGGGAGATATGGGGGAGATGATATCATTATGATGGCCATACCTATGGAAACACCGCATGTTTAAGGTTTCATTGGTTGTTCTGATCTAAAAACACATATACTGGTTTTTTGAATAATGATTATTATCAGTGTATTCTATTTGATCTTGTGCTATGATGACATTCAAAAATAATGTCATTTATGTCATTGAGAAGTATCTTTCATGAAGTTTTCCATTAGTGGTAAGAAATTTATTTAATAATCATGATATATTTGTTAACATCATTGAAGAAGTGATATCTCATAACCAGTTGACATGGATCGAAGATCCTTTATCAAATCTATGATCATGGTAGAATAAGGTAATTCTATCGAGTTAGAACAATTAACAATAAATCATGAAACTATGATGACATGAAGTGTGCCTCTTAGATTATGAGACAACATGATATAAAGAGATTATATTATACTACACGTGTTTATTGAAATTATTATTATTTCTACAACTTTTCCTTTTCCATTTAGGGTCCTTTATGGATTACTACACCTCACTAATGTTATCTGAATAGTATTCACTACTATCGTGATAATGGTATAGTTGGTCACACACATAGAATTTTAAAATATATGGCCTGTTATAATGAATAAAAATTTAGGAAAAGGAGGACCCACCATTGGGGGATGAGTATATTTGAGAATATATGATCACCAAGATAAATTACTTGTTATTCGAGTTAATAAAAATTGTCAATGGATTTAATTAATAAATTAGTTCATAAGATATTAACTAAATACAAAGAAAATATTTAATGAATTATTATTCATTTAATATTAAAAATTATTTTAATATTTTAAATAATTAAAAGTCGAGATAATGAATCTCTATTGTCACAAAATAATATTTATTATATTTTAAACAAATATAATTTAATAATGTCTTTTACAAAATAATTAGATTGCATTTACACGTTTCATAGTGATTATTTGGTGTAAAATAAATATTTGGGGGTCATGGATTTGTTTTTTTTGGTATTTTTGATCCTTTTAATATAAGTTGGAGTAGTTACTAAATTATATCTCTATTCAAAACTATAATTTGAGAACCTCTCCTTCGTCTTTAGTGATTATTAGGGTAATAATCCCTTTATCCAAGCTACTAATCCAAAATTTATTTCCTAGACTGAAGGATCAACATAGTATTTACCATTGGTACATCGAAAGAAAAGTTATATTTTAATTCCAGAATAAGGTTTTTAATGAAATATTTTATGGAGACATGTGATGCGCATTAAAATGTCATAGATGGATATTTATTTGGTTTATTCGAAAAATTTCCATCAGTGATAAAATATTTTTCAAAAAAGCTATGGATCAAAAAAACTAATTGTTCAGTTTTATTTTTTGAAATCATTCACATGGGATCCTTTACATCCATAGTAGCCTCTGTATTTCTAGAGAGGATATAGTTACAATATTCTAGTAATGATAAATTTTAAATAATAATCCCATCTACATCCACTACACACCAATTTTCATTTAGTTCTACAATTATTACAGATTATCAAGGAGGATTAGTAAGAAAAAATTTCTTTATAATATATAGTCTAACATGTGGTCCTTATAAACTGCTGTATCTACACAAACCATGTACGATAAGGGGTTCCCAGATACATAACTATACTATATAGGGCACACAATTAAAATGTGTCTCATCTTCCCATAATCCTACCCAAGAAATATAATTAACATTCTACAGTCTCATTATGTTTTTACCTTGTGAACTATCTATAAATCATCATCATATCCAGATCACACTTTATGAAATATGTTATATGATTTCTAAATAATGGGAAATTATATATAAATCCCAATTCATAAAATTCAACAATTATATTACTCCCCTTGATAATTGTACATCTTATCTAACTAACAAGTGATATATGAACCACTGATATAACTCGAGTACACCTAACATACAAATAATAACATTCAATCAAAAAGTTGGAAAATATTGATAATAATAAATTAATTATGAACATAATAAATTACCGAATATCACTAAGGGGGGACTAAATATCTTTATTCTGTGATAAAAATTTCCATTTCCTTTAATTTATATGTCAATAATTACACATCACTACATTAGTTATTTCATTTCATGTAGGAATTATCCAAACTGCAATCCAGAGGATTAACATTGTCACACGTCCATCGCAAACTATAAGAAAACTCATTTCTCAACAAATTTATCAATATAACATATATATGGTAACAAATAATCATTTTTAAAAATTTAATGAATAATATTGAACATTCCATTACCGACCATGTGATTCTCTTAGAATTGAAAACACTAAATAATATTCTCCACAATCAATCTACTAATAATGATATACCACATCTGAAAACATCAATTTCCTATTATCTCCCAAACCACTATCCTAAGAAAAAATCAATTTGTCATTACATTTAAAATATGTACTATTACAAAAAAAATTCATTATACCCATTGAATCCCATATAGGGAGGATTTATCACTATAAATGATAAGAGTATTACATAAAAATCAATCTAATGTATTTAATAATGATAGAAAACAATTTCTCAGTTAATAATAAATTTCCACATAAAATGAAAATTTATCCTAATAATAGATAAAAATTTATTTTCCATCACACTTCACATGTACCAGGACCAATTAGAGATATTTCAATCAATATTTCAAAATTGAAATTATTATTAATCGAATACTTGTTTCCTTTACACACACACATAATAAGGGATACTCAACAATTATGAGACAACATTTTACATATTGTAGTTTCATTTCATTTACCTTGTATAATTGGAATGTAAATCAAATATTAAATTAAAATATCAAACATATAATGTTATTGACTTTCTGGTAGTTACTCAATAGAGATTCCATATCAAGTATCACTAGTGACATGATCAGTTTTCCATGTATAAGTAAATATAAAAAAGAACATATTAGGAATTTATTCACAAACACCCATGATTCACATGAAGTAATGAAATATATATATTGTTGTATATTAGTCATTCTTACTTAAACCCACTTCCATATAAGTCCAAAAAATTAACAAAATTTTTAACCCTAAGTGAAATTGAGAGAATTTATAAAATAGGACTGAATAATTCTAATCATGCTCCTGGACAAAGGGGGAATACACCAATACAATATTTTCTATAGAAATCAATATAAAATAAATGTATAAATGAAACCATTTTTCTATTATTCCATATAAAGTTAAAATGAGTTAAATATATTCCTAGTATATGATAATTGGGTGGTGGGTGGTTCACATGGGTAATTTTGTACCTTCTATCACACCACTATGAAAAGGGAAGAATGTTTAGAAAAACGATAAAATATTATATATAAATGACTCTACCGAACCACATAAACAGCATTCCAGTAGAATAATGTATATAGAGATGATCACTACAAATATATCCATATACATTTAAATACAAACATAACTTCGAATTTGACATACTCTTTACTCTATTGTAAAGGATACAAAATTTCATTAATCAAATTAGCTCGTTTGGAAATTTTTGGATATTATATAATTTTAAGGGAATTGATATAACTGTTTAGTATATATAACTGTATAGTTGTGAATTTCAATGAATTATCAGTAATCTTAGCTTACATAAATTTTTTTAACAAATGTGGTGGTAAAATTCCTATCATATGATGTATAGTCATGTTAAGATCGTTGTGTCACATGATTCAAAACTTGTACATAAAAGGATTTTAGGTATATATTTTTATATTATATAATTGAATATGTTCAAATATTTTTATACTTTATAATTTTGTAAAACAAATAGTTGTCTTTGGTATTATATATTAACATGTTTTAATGTAATTATTTCGTAGATCATATTCTATTCAAAAACTAAACCCGAAGAAAAATGTGTATACATTGGAATCATGAAATGTTCTGATTTCCATCAATGAAATACTTGTTTATTATATAAATATATACATTAAATATAGAATTTATAGGACCATAAATCCTTTGAAAAATTATGTGAATAATTCCTTTTATTTTATACACATTTTATGTAATTTTTTACCAAAATGGGAAGGATATGCCACATGTAGGTTCCAATGAATAATTTTGTGTATCTAATAATGTAATGGGATATAATAATATTCATTGGAACCCACATTAAATTATATAATATCGGTTATACTATACAATGTGTATATAAAATGATAAGTAAGAAAAGGAATATTGTGGATATAATTCATTGGAATTGTGAAAAAATCAGTTTTATGTCATAAGGTTCATTGGTGGATTTTCATATAATTGGAGTGATGGTTTATAAAATAACAAAAAATTTGTAGGAAAATATATATGGATAATAAATACTATAATATGTATTTTATATCACACTATTATTATAATATACAAGGTCAATTGCTTATTTAAATACATTTTCGAAAATTTTATTACATTGTTAATATAAAAAATGACACCAATCCTAAGATATGACTTCTTGAATTAATAACACAAATATTTAACTACATTTTAAGAAAAATTAAAATTTTAACCTATAGAATGATATATTGGTATAAGTATGTTGAAAATATTTTCAATGAAAATAAACTTTTACAGATAAATGTGAAATTTATAGAAATAAAGGTCGCTAATTTTGAATCAAGGTTAATTGATAAAGGGTGTTCATGAGAAAAATATAATGGTAGCACCTGAATAAAAAATGGGATATTATTAAATTTAAATTATTATATACATGTTTTTAAATTGGGAATGATTATATATGTTTTTTTAATACATATAATCTCTATCATGATAATAGATTAACCCTAAATGGGGAAAGGTCTTACTATTTTTTCCTCTATATTTAATTTTTTTATATAACTCGTAGAATATATTAGATTTTTATTCATTACTTAGATAAAATGTTATTTTATGAAGCCATATGAAATTATTAATATGTTAGAAATATTGTTATATATATAGGCGTTTTTAGATATAGATTTTCTTGCCTATAAAATTCAATATTAAAAGGTAATTATTTCTTACTCTAACACCACTATTATTTTCATCATTTTCTATGAAAATAAACACGTGTTAAACACCCAAATACACTATAAGGATCATTTATTTTAAATACTCACATATTAATATATTAAGTTCCCATAGGATTTAAGTTTTAAAAAACAATAAATTAACATATAGTTGGATTTGTGGGATGAAAAATGTGTGATAAATTGGTAAAGGATTTATTTTCTTTGGAAACATATCATGTTATATAAATTATCATACACATTGTGAGTGCCTAATCATCAAAGAATCAATGATTTAATGTGAACTACCTCCTATTTTCTATAATTGATGCTTTTAAGAGATATGTTTTTGTGGACGCCTATAGTATATTTTTTTATATTGAAATTCTAAAAAGGAAATATCACTACATAATATCTTGATCATTTGATGATCATTTTTTCTATCACATGAAATATATATTACATAATTGAGTGAAGAATAATTCTATTTTGTATAATTTTTTCTATATTTATTAAGGAAAAAATTTCTATCCTGTCACATAACAGCATATTAAACATCATATTCCCCCATATGGAACTAATAAGGGGGTAAATCCTCTATGGGCTATTTCCATGGAATTATAATGAGGCCTTAAAATTTTAGAGAAAAATGGAACCAGTAATTCATATAGATTTATAGTGGGATGATATATAATATAAGAGAAAAATAAAAAAATAGATGTTATATGGTTTTAATTGGTAACATGCACATGTGATCGACCCCAATATTTCACCGTCAGGAAACTAGTGATATCGATAAATAAGAAAGAACCCAAAATAAAAAAAGTTGAATCCATAAACAAAGAGGCCCATAACGAATGAATTTATTCATGGTACCATCATAAAATAATTCTATTTTGAGATCTTCAAAAATGTGTTTATTTAAGATTCTGTTGTGAAGGAATATCCTCATATGTTATTCATGAAGAAAACACCTTCATGAGTAAAATCCTTTTTTTGTGCTCTATTTTTTATAGAAAATATTCTATATGAAATGGTGTGTCCCTTTGGTAGTTATTACTCTTCTCTTAATATAATCATCTCACATTAGGATTGGATTCACCATATCTGCATTACATAAAATCTAAATTATCCCTTTATATATATTTTATTAATGTCAAAATAAAGGAAAGTCCAACTAGAGATATACTATAAGTCCACTATAGGTACAAAATTAGTGAATTTACACTAGTGTAAACCCATTTGACTATTGATTACCATAATAAATGGTGGATCATGAATTATTCTCCAAGATGGGTAGATCTAAATGCGAAATCAAGGCCATGGATTCTGCTAATAATGTGGGTCCCTGTTGGGAGGACCCCATAATGACTACTCTTATATTAGTGGTCTATTTTTTTCATTTGAGCTCTTGTCATGTAGAGTACAGAATCCCATATAATGTAAGACATAGTATTGTTTTTTTATTTAAATATATACATTATTGCATGAACTATAACCCATCATATTCTAGAAACTAGAAGGAATAGAGATATAAAATATATCAGTCCAATAATATAACATAAGAGGTTATCATTGATGATTTCATTAATTATGAATATTCAGTAATATGAGTTGAGAGGATAAGATATTGCTGGATTCATTGTGTATAACTCATTTAAATCCAATTCCCCTCTCTATTTAAATGATCCTAGTCTTTAGTGATATTTTTTTTACTCAATGAGAAATACTTACAATGGATTTGATATTTGAATTTATCACACAATTTTCAGCAATAAATATTTCATATTGAAACACATTTTTTGTGTGATCCCCAACACATTTTTGATCATAATCCTTCTCTGTTGGTGTAATAACAAAATTTTATTTATCATTATACACCATACTTTATGTAATCCCTAGTAAATGTTTCATCAATGTCCTCCTACCTAGTTTTAAGACACAACACATCTAAATTTTTATCCTCATTACTAGGTTAAATCGCTAACATTTATTTCTTCTTTTTAATATATTTAGATGTAACTTCCAATACATATATTATCATGGAAATCATCCATATGTGTAAGAACAAATAACTCATTCATATTGGTTATCACTATTAGTTTTAATCACCAATGCATATTGATTTTGGGCCACCAATTTAGTTTTTTAACTTATCACATTATTGATGTCATGCCTCATTGAATAGTGTAAGACTGGAAAAATTTTAATTTCGTGCCCCATTCATAGATGTAATCTCCAACTAATCATTAATCATGCACCACATTCTAAGGTTTATTCCCCAATACATAATTCATCTTATGTATCCTTTCTAGATTCATTCCCCAACACATATAGATTTTTGACTCCTTAATAGGTGTAAGGAATAACAATATCTTCTCCTTCTTGAAGGGTAATATTACCCTCAGAGGAACTCCTTAAAAGGTAAATATTCCAAGTAATGAATCACATTGAATACATATATTTATAAACACCAATCAATTATCTATTACTTCACGTTTTATGACATATAATACCATAACAACATATCGATACAGATTTTAAATCTTTTCTTTTCATGATATATAGTATGCTCCAAATGGATAGGCAACCAAATCTAAAAATAAATGCTATTATGTATTCCAAACTAAATAATGTTACATTCAAACACCTATGTATTTTTTGAATTATCTTAAATTATATGATATCAAACTTACAAAATGATTTTAAAATTCATCAAAAATACAGTCACATTACAACTAATATTGTCATTTGAAAAATACTTGATATGATTCTATTTCAATTTATATATGTATCACGAATCTATGAGGATCAAACCTAACATGATTAATATTTATTGCACATCCACTTACACCATATTCCTAGTAGAAAATCCCAAAAAAAAATACTGATAAAATTGTTCCCCAACATAGAAGACTATATTCCCATTATGTATCACCCCATTATTCTCATCAAACTACATTCCATATATGATGTATCATCATATAGAAGTTATACTTTTAAGACTAAACAATAAAAATTTTATCATTTTCACTTTATATTCAACTATAAATGGACACATATTCATAATTTTCACAGTAACTAATTCAAGGAATATTTCACTCACTTGTATGTACCACATGACACTAATCTACATGGTTATGTACTTATCACAAAAATAATAGAGGTATGAAAAGTCCCATTACATAACAAAAAAATATGTGAGATATAATTCATTTTGTAATTATCAATAGGAAATGGAATTAATTAGTCCAATCACTACAAAAATAACACTTATCGTGTAACACATTGTGATCTTAAAAGGGGAAAATTATATTTGATATATTAAAGGACATGCAACAATGAGTTTATCTTGTGTTACAATAAACACAAATTTTATATTTTGTTACACACACCCCATTTGTTTTGTATGATTCATAACATATTCAACATGAAACCCCAAACCTCATACCCCATAATATATATTACGGTTATAACATAGTGATTAAATTGGAGGGTATGAATTTTATTAACTGAAATATGATATATATATCTATATATTTATATTTATCAACATAAATCATAGATAAATGTTTAATAAATATTTAATAATATTTTTGTAATGTTATTTTATTATTCAATAATATATTTTCATCAAAAATTATTATTATTTATTTTCAGGATAAAATATTATAATAATTTTCTGTAACTTCTAGAAAATTCATTTGATAAAAATAAAATCATTTTGGGAACTGTAATATGATAATTATATTTTTGTTGATAATTTAGTAGATTTTGTGAAATTTTTATTTTTCAGTGAATAGTACTAAAATGATTATATTCTATAAAAGGTATTTTCCTTTCAGTAAATTAGTTATTTTAAAAGTCCCATTATGTTTTGAATACTATTACATGTAACCTAGTTAATATTTTCTACTATTTAATATAGTTAATTAATTTTCTTCTATTTTATATTGTTCTTTAGTATATGTTTGTTTTATGGTCTAAAAATACGTTTTGTGAAAAATGTTTTATAATACATAATGTTTTTTAATTTAAATAAATTAAAATTGAACCAAATAGGGAAATTTATAAATGAAATATACGTTATATATCATTATATATAAATTTTAATTAATTAAATTTTTATAATTATTCATTGAGTTAATATAGAATCCCATGTTTCAATTAAATTCTCTTCTTAACAACCTCCAGTCTCACCACATTAGTCGGATAAATATTAATTTAATATTTTCCACTTATGAGAATTGAATCATTAAAAATAGATTCCATATTTTGAATTAGAATAATTTATAATTTCTAATTATTCCAACATGATTTTTCATAATAACGATTTGGGAAAATAGTTATAATTAATCACAATGATTAAGACAAAAAATGAGTTTACCGAAGGGTTAAACATTAATCAAAATAGAAAAATAAAATTTAAAATTATCCAAACCTCATTTATTGATATTATTTGGAATATATACATTCTATTATTAATAATGAAACATTATTGGGGGATGGGGATAGAAAAAAAACCTGAGATGATTTAAATATTTTAAAAACATTAAAATAGTGTCAATCACCTCATTTATTAAAGGACACCATCACTCCTCCCCTTTTAAAACAATAAAACCTATTTGTATTGGTAATGAAATTACCAAATAACTTCCTAAAATTCATAATTTCACCCTTGATTTTTTTTGGAATAAATCCTATGTCGTAGGGGCTTTGGTGAAAACCAAAATGAGTTACGTGAAAAAGAGTCAACGTTCACCAATGATAGATTATATTATATTTCTTCATACACTTAATTAAATTAATATTATACCATGATTATAAAATATTATCATCATATCTCCTATAATAATATGTTTTAAGCTAATTTTTGACCTAAAACCACACACACATCCATCAACTGGGTTAAGAACTCATTTTTTGTGTGTTTGGCGGACTACCGTCTCGCAGAATGATGTAATTCATTTTTTCATTACCACCTCTCATAGTTGCGTATAATAATGTATATGTCATTTATATATGATTTTTATTACATAATTATACATTTTTAGTTGTTATACCACATATACATTTTTACATTCCATATCATAAGGAATACGATAACGTTGTTTGTGTGTGTGGAAGAAAACCTTCCTGCGAAATTATGTGATTGGTTTTTCACTAACGCATCACATGATAGGTAATAAGTGTAAAGTTGATTAATATATGTTATATAAATGTAATATTTATTACATAAACGAAATATTTATCATGTTTTTAATATATAATTATATTTATGATATACGTGACATATTTATTGTTTGTGGACGTGTGGACTAACAACTCCTCGAAGTGATCAAATTTTTTTTTCATCCCAAAATAAAATTAAGGATATATATAATTATGTAAAATTATATAATATGGTATTTATTACATAATTATAATTCCTTATAGATAAATTCTTCTTACCATATTTCGATAATGATCTTGTAAAAATCAAAATGTTACTCATTAGTATTTACAACAAACAATCTTCATGAACATAGTGTTAGTTAATTTTTCATAACTGTATATTATGATTGGGTCTTAAAGTATTATTTATTTATAAATATGATATCTTTTTAATTATTATTTTTATAGATATTTTTTATAATGAACTATTTGACAATATTCAACCTACCAAAGTCAATTTTTCCAAAATAAGATAAATTGGTCAAAACATATGATGTAAACATAATTGTTTATATAATTTAATATAACATGGTAATAAGTTAAATTAAAGGAAAATTAAACATTAAAATGTTTATTTAAAAATTAAGCAATTAAAATATTTTTATTATTCAATACGTCAAATAACAAGTGTGACAAATCGAAATAAAGGGAAGGTTTTTTTATCTCATTTCTATTTCTGTGAGATATATTCCACATTCACCAATTACTATTATTTGTAGTTTATATAATTCCCATTAATGTATTGTATTATTATAATAAATAAATTTATGAAAATTTAAATATCCACTTTAGGATCTATCTTTAATGATGGGATTAGTTTCATAATTACCAAATATGTAAGGGATTTTTTTTCAATTTTCCATCTTTTATAGTTTGGTTGTGTTATATGACAGTCTTACTTTATGAGGAGAATATATGTCCCCTTTGACATGTAATATAATTAATATAATTTATTTATATTATATCATCTATTTAATGTTTTTATTTGATGTGGATTGTGATTGAATGTTATAAAAGTTGTAAGTGTATTTTGTTAAAATCTCATCGTTTATTAGTAGATTGCATAATTATGTATATAATTTTGAAATCATGTAATTCTCATTAATTATATTCTCATATGGTTATTCATGTCATTTTCATGTAATTGAATCATTTTCCCACTTTTTTTTACTTAAAATTTGTAATGCCCCGACCCCTCTATACCGGAGTTGGTGCATTACTTGTTATATTTCTATTGTGAGAAGGAATGAAAATCCTAAAGGAACTATCAGTTTAGTAGTCTTGATGAATCTATATACATATATATAACTCAAAATTACATTGTAAAAGGTTACAAAATATGATACATTTCAATAACTAAAGACTGCGTCCACAAGAACTCAATAAATGATTTCCTCTTTATCACCTGTTGAAAGTACAAAATGAAAGGGGTGATCTCCAACACTCATTAAGGGTAAAAAATAGAGGAATCATGAATCCATAATAACTGAATTGTAACAATTTGACATAATCAATATGGCATGGTGAATAAATAAAAAATGTGGTCCATTAATAAACTGAGAATGAAACTACATCCATATATTTTGTCATAGTGAAAACCTCATGGATAGTAATAAATGATATTGAATAAAGATAATGCTTATTAATTGTATGTCATGTATCTAGAACATGATACCACAATACCATAAAAATGGTTTAGTTCTATGCATAGAAACTAGTCTTATTTTTTGAAACAAACTCGAAGGGTTTGTCACCAACATATTTGTCTCATATGACCTAGTGATGCATCAAGGGACTGTAGTTGGACCCACCCGCATCTTCATCCAAATAATTATTTATACATATATTCAACACAAGAGAAAAATATCTTTACATTACTCATATATAATTTAGGATACATATTTATCAATATTTCCGCAGTCAAAACAACATTCAAAATAAATATCGTAAGTAAAATGGTATACGACTTAGACAATAATCATATCCATGATATGAGAATATGGATATTTAAATGGAATATAATTTCATTTGAAAAGTTATCTCAAATTTTCATTAGTTAAAAAACATATGAATGAGTATATTCATAATAATAGGCAAGTCACAAGCAGGTCAAAATTGAGACAATGCTCGTTAACTCATTGTAATCAATTGAGTTGTATGACCAAAAGTTAATAACCACCAATTGAATCACAGAATACAATTAATATAAAGTGAATCAAGATAATATATATTAAATGGTTGTACAAAAATACCACATATAAAATATATGAGGCAAACAATAGAAATCCCACAGAATTTAATGTGAGATGAGAAAACCCCTTACAAACATTTCGGCATGGTAACGAGTATTCTTGTGAGGGATTAAAGAGAGGTAAAGGGGTATACCATTATTTATATTTTATAAGGGAAGTATCAGGGAGTTGTGAAAACAAAACCCATCATTAGGCATTAATAATAAAATAGAACAATGTTGGGGAGATTCTTGAACAAAAGTGTGAGAGAGGATACCTTACCTTATGCTTGAAGGTGTTCTTGATTGTTCTTAACGAAAAGAATAAAAAAATTAGCTTCTTTAATAAATAATTCCAGAACCTGATAAAAATTTTATTGATATGGAATGACCTTATTAGGATCATTATTTCACTTTTTTATGGTTTAAGAGATTCAATTTTATTGTTTTGGTAGCATATTCTTCATTGGTTTTCATGATCCATTTACTTGTATTCATGAATGTATGTTTATTTGAAATATGTTTAAACCTCAAGAATTGTAAATATAAATTATTAGTGAGTTTAAAGAGAAATAAATTATCCTATATTGATTTCGGTTATATACCACGAGGACGATGCATTCGATGAGTTAAAAATAAACGATTGGATTTAGCTTGGCGGTTTTGTGCACAATAAACTTTTTTTGTATTATTATTGAATATTATGAATGTGTAAAGATTACAGAACATTAACTAAGATAAAATAAATATATTATGACCTGGAAAAGCCATTGAAAAAGTTTTATGACCATTATTGAAGATATTAATGAAAATTAAAAACTCATCTTCCTTGAGTGTGATAAATTAGCACATCTCAGATGATGTTTTCATTTATTATATAAAAGGCTGGGAAAAGAGAGGTTATGATGAAATATTTCTTTAGAAAAATTAACATCCAATAACTGTAAGTTACTGGAATTATGATGGCATTTGGATGATTGGAGGTGAGAAGGGAGAACAAAATATTGGATTTTTCAAAATAAATTGAAGGAAAATAGAAGAAAGGTTCGCCTCTTGAGTACTCCTCCTTAAGAATCACCTTATGGATTTTGTTTTTGGCCTTTTCGTGAGACCAGAAGGTCTTTGAAATTTAGAGAAGGATTGGGAAGAGTATTTGGCAGAATTATAGCAAGGATTGAAGCTTTAGTAGCGTGGGAGGAAGTAGGGGTGATGTGTGTTTTATATAATGGAAGGAAGATGAGATTTCATAATTTTATAATCATTAATTTATTATTTTCACTCATGACATAAAATAGCGAGTATTCCATAATAGTAATATTTTCATGTGAGTTGTAGATTTGGGTGATTACATCACTCATGATGGTAGAAATAGTTAATTTAAATTATAATCTATTTATACGATAAATTAATGTATTTTACAATTCACCTAATATTCATGTATTTCATAACAATCCTAAAAATTTACCCTAACCATTTTCTAACGTGTAGAATCCAAAAATGATGTCCATTTTTCAAAAAAAAATCTCTTAATATGATTGATTAAATATTTAATTAAATAATTAATTAATAGAAATATAGAAACACGTAAAATATTCATCTTTTTTTAAAGGTTCCTCAATTTATTTATACATTCATGGGTATGGACACCATTCATAAGATTCATATTACTATTTATCTGGTTATGCTAATATTCATAATGGTATGTTACTATTCACTGAATATTATGTTAATTCTATCAAACTCTAAATATCATATTGAACACAACTGTGAATGTCAGATTTTTAAAATTCAAATCACAAGGCTGGAATATCTAGGTTTAATTTCTATTTTAGGATATCTCTTATAAGTAACCAGGTTTTATTGACCAAGGTCTCAATGATTCATGAATTATAAGATATCTAATGAATACAATGTTTTTGTGGGAAACATACCGTAAAATGTTTGGGGTGATACATTATTCCCTCCTGTGGAAAGTTTTTCCATGAAATTTTATATATAAATCCCACCAAAAGGATGTGGGTGGTTCTTCTTTATAACACCCTCAGGTTCCCATGATTGTTCCTCCATTTTCTAGTTTCTTCAAAGAACCTTTACTAGACGATTTTTTCGATTTCTCAATACCTTCTCCCTTGTGTCAAGAATCCTGATAGGCTTTTTATAGTATGACATATATTTCTTGAGTTCTATTTCATCATAGGTGTGTACATGTGTTTGGTCTGGCATGTATTTCTTCAACAATGACACATGGAACACATCATGATCTTTGGAGGGACTTCGATGCATTTATAAATGGTAAGCTACAGCTCTGATTCATTCCAAAATTTAAAATGATCTGTTGTACCTGGGGATCAATTTCCCTTTTATATAGAACCTTAAGACCCCCTTCCATGAAGATACTTTCATAAAGACATGATCTCTCACTTGGAATCCCAAATCCTTTCTCTGGTTGTCAGCATAACTCTTCTTCCTACATTGGGAAGATAAAATATGGGCTTGCATTGTCTTCACTATTGTCGTGGTCTCTTCAATTTTTTCTGGGAATATAAGATTTCTCTCACTAACTTCATCCCAACAAGTTGGAGTTTAACACCTCTTTCCATATGACGCTTCATATAGAGCAATTAGAATACTAGAGTGGAAACTATTGTTGTCGGAAAATTACACCAAAGCCAAGTATTGATCCCACAAACCTTGGAAGTAATGAGATCATGATCTCAACATGTCTTGTTGTTTTTTAATAGTCCTTTTTGATTGTCCGTCACTTTAAGGGTGATAGGCAGTAATCATACAAAGCTTAGTATTCACAGCCTTCTGCAGACTATTCCAAAATTTTGATGTAAACTAGGGATCTCGATCGGACACAATCCATAGAGGTACACCATGAGGTCTTAAAACATCATTAATATATTTTTTCTCAGGTGCTCAAGTGGTAAATAATCTCTTATTGTTAGGAAATGTGCTAATTTTGTGAGACGATCAACAATTAACCATATTGCATCATTCCTTCTAGGTGTATTCAGTAGTCCGGTGACAAAATCCATTATAATTTTACCTCACTACCACTTAGTAACAGGTAGAGGTTTCATCACTCCTTTGGGACGTTGTATCTCAACCTTCACATGTTGACAAACTAGACACCTTGACACATAGTCAGCTATTTCCCACATCATATTATCCCCAAAAAATTCTCCTTCTGAACTCTACACATCTTGGTGCTACCAAGGTGCATAGAGACATTTGATCTATTCACATCATTTAAAAGTTCCCTTTTCTACTCAGGTATTGATGGAACACATAACCTCTTCCAAAATACCAGAACTCCTTCCTCATACAGAAAGTCTTCCACTCTCCCATCCTTGACAGCGTTATTTTTCTTATGCAGCTTCTGATCATCAGATTGAGAGATTTTTATCTTCTCTAATAAATATGGTTTAGAAATCATTGGAAATATAAAAGATGTTTCCCCTAACTTAATAATTCCCATATCCATATTTAGTATATCCAAAAATATAGTATCTCTCTCCACCATAATTTGAGTTAGAAGTCCATGATATTTCCTACATAATGCGCCTGCCACCTTATTCTCCATTATTGGGTGGTAGTGTATTGAATAATCGTTATCTTTGAGTAACTCGAGACACCTCCTTTTCCACATGTTGAGATTTTTTGTGTGAAAAAGTATTTCAAACTCTTTTGGTCCGTATAAAACACACATCTTTCTCCGCAGAGATAATGTCTTCATATTTTCTAAGCAAAGATTATGGCTGCTAACTAAAGATCATGAGTTGGGTAATTTTTCTCATTAGTCTATAACTTTCTACATGCATAAGAAATAACTTTATTGTTTTTCATAAGGACACAACCAAGTCGATTATTTGATGAATCACTGTATATTACAAATCCATCAATTCTAGATGCAAGAGTAAAAATTAGTGAATTGACCATTCTTGTTTTCAATTTCTAAATGTGTTCTATACATTATTTTTTCTCCAGAAACTTACTCTTTTATGTGTGATCATGGTTAGATGGTTAGGAAGTTGGGAAAAATTCTGAATGAAATGCCGATAGCAACCTATTAAGCCATTAAAACTAAGTAAATCAGTTATGTTTGCTGTCATGGCCCATTCCTGGATTACCCTTGTCATTATAGGAACTACTAGGATTCCATCCTTATATCGAATAAATCCATAAAAAAGAAACTGATTGAAACCATAATTCAAAATTTCTAAACATCCCATATAATTCATTTCTTATAAGAGTTTACATAATAACCCGCAAGTGATACTCATGGTCATTATAGGTTTTTGAGTATACCAGGAAATCATCGATGAATACCACAAAAAAGTTATAATGATATTCCTTTAAAACTCTATTCATTACATACATAAAAAATGGGGGTGCATTTTTCAGTCCAAAAGACATCCCTGCAAACTCATAATGCCCATACCTGGTTCGAAATGATATCTTTGGAATATTGTCCTTCTGCAGATGCATCTGATTATATCTGGATCGAAGGTCAATCTTTGAAAAGTATTTAAATCCATGAATTTTATCAAATAAATCATCAATTTGTGGTAGAAGATACTTATTCTTTATTGTAATAGCATTGATTTCCCTGTAATAAATCCATAGCCTCATGGATCCATCGTTCTTTTTGACAAAGATGACATGGGCTCCCCATGGAGAAACACTAGGTCTAATAAATCCCTTTTCACTCAATTCCTCTAGTTGATTCTTTTTCTCCACTAATTCCATGGTGGCTATTCTATAGGGATTCTTTGATATAGGTCTTGCACCATGAATTAAATCAATAGAGAACTTAACTTCCCACTCTGGAGGATGTTCAGGTATATCGTCTGAAATTACATCAATGTATTCTTTCACAATGTTCACATCTTCAATTTGAATATTTCATTCATCACCTATAGATATTGGGTTCCCTTCCTCTCCAAGAATGTCATTTAACAAAGATACTGGGTGTGGGTCAAGATAAGAATCTATTGGAGAGGTCTCAACTCTAAGAATAATAGGTTATAAAAAATTATCAAAAATTGTAACTTCCTTTTTATTGCAATATATATTCACATCATAATTTGATACCCAATTAATACCGAGAATTATATCAAATTCAGTCATTGGTATGTTGATAAGGTCACCAACTAAAGTACCTTTACGTGTCACAACGGGGTCTAGTTTACATGCCTTTGTTGTAATAATGTGTCCCCTAAGAGTTTTTACTGGTAACTCCTTTATTAAATAAAATTTTACATGTCTAATTTTTCAGGGAAAACATGGTAGATATAAATGAATGTGATGATACCGAATCAAATAATGTGTTGTCTAAGTTTGAGGAAACAATATAATTACCTTACACCACATCATTCAGAACATCAACCTCCGCAGTTGTAATCATATAATCTCTCCATTGCACTCTTCAGTTTTTCTAAGGCATGTTTCCTTGGTGTATAGAACACTCCTTTTCATAGTGTCCCTACTCTCTAAAATTTTAGCATTGAATATCATCAAATTTTTTCTTCCCCTTGAATTCATGATATAGATGACCCTTTTCTCCACACATATAGTAGACTCACATGCCTTTCTAGCATTTCTCAAGGGGATTCTTTCCGCAGTTCTTGTATAATGGGAATTTCATCATTCCCTTGTTCTTCTTTGGTGCTTCACATATCCCATGTTTACCAGAGTACCACTTTTAACCTTTGTTTCCCTTGAACAAATTTGATCTAAAAAATTTATTCTCAGTTTAGATGGAACATGATAACATTTCATCATATGATGAAATTGTTTGAGAAGCTAGTGCCCTTGGAATACTTGGATTAATAACTTCAAAGAAATGATCAATCTTGTCTGCGGAGTCACCTACATAATGTACGACATACCTAGGTATCCTTTTGAAGGTAGCCTCATACTCTACTACACTATCTTCTTCCCTTTTCTTTAAGCTAAGGAATTTCCTCTTTATTTCAGTTCATTGCTCAAGAGGGAAATATTATTCATATAATATATCCTTAAATTTCCTCCATTATATATCATCTATTTCTTCTTCCACAATGGTATTCAAAATCAAGGACCACCATTGATCTGTGTCTCCCTTGAGACAATATAATTCCAGTGCTACCTTTTAATTATCATTTCATCATAATTCCATGAATATCATTTATGAGATTTGATCCATTGCTCAAAAACCAATAGATTAGTAGTCCCACTGAAGGATGGGGTCTTCTTCTATAAGAAATCATCCAAAAAAGTTGTAGAATGGTTATTCGTTACAACCTGAGATTGTTGTCTCAATATGGTCTTGATTTGTTCTGCTCTAACATTGACTCTATTGACTTGCTCAGTGGGGAGATCCCTACATTTCCACGAGTAATTATTCCCATTCTATCATTAGACGCTATTTATAAATAAAGGAATGCACTAGATTACAGTATGAATCATAAAATATAATCTTAATTTAACAAAATAATTATCATAAATTATGATCCTATGCATGTATAAGCCCATAATCAGAAAATTGGTTTCATTGAGGAATAATTTACATTTCAATCCTTCATAATGGATTGTGTTGAAAATATGAATTATCCTGAGCATATCCCATGGGAGTTTCATAAACAAGAGTGTAGCATGTCCTATTGTCATGTACCCGGATACCACAGGTCAAATCCGAAACTCCTTGTCAACGCATTCACTCCAAGGTACAACTTTGGCAGAGCCGCCTCTACCTACTTGTTTCCAGACCGGGATGTATTTTCTAGAGAGATTCAAATAATCTATTCCTTAACAAAATACCCAGATTTTCTTGTACATTTATCCTCAAATACTAACTTATGGATTTTCTTCCTATTATACATTTCGTACTCTAGTTTCCATGTTTTCTACCGAACTTCCTCTGATACCAACTGTAAATCCCCCACCCCACTAGACAGGAGCCGGTACATTAATTTGTTGTATTGGCATGGTTAGAAAGAATAAAAATCTTGAAGGAATGATCTATTTAGTATTTTTGAAGAAACTTGATACATATATGTAACTCCAAATCATATTGGAAAAGGCTACAAAATACGATACATTACAAAAAATAAATATTGCATCAACAAGGACTCAATAAATGATCTCTTGTTCGTCACCTATTGAATGTAACAATCAAAATGGTGAGCTCAAATGCTGAGTAAGGGTTACAAATGGCAGAAGCATGAATCAATAATAACTGAATTTTGAACAATTTGACATAATAAATATGGCTTGGTGAATAAATGAAAAACTCATGCCATTAACAAACTGAGAATGAAACTGCATCCATAGATTTTGTTGTATTAAAATCCTCATAGATTGTTATAACGAATAATGAATAAAGAGAATTATTATTTTTTGGGCGTCATTAATCTCGCACATGATACCATAATACTATAAAAATGGTTTAGTTTGATGGGTAGGAACCCATCTGATTTTTGGAAACAAACTTTAAGGGTTTGTCACAAACTAATTTGTCTCATTAGACCTACTGATGCATCGAGGGGTTATAGTGGTCCCCAAATGCCTCTGGATCCAATTGATTCATTATAAATAGATTCAAAATACGATAAAAATGACTTTATATTATCCATATAGAATAGAGGATACACGTTCATAAATATTTACATAGTCAAAACATCATTAAAAATAAATATTGTTTGTAAAATTGTATACATCTTAAAAAATAATCATATACACGATATGGGAATATGAATATTTAAATAGAATATAATTTCTATTTAAAAGTGATATCAAATGAACATTAGGTAAACCACATAATAATGAGTAGGTATATAATACTAAGTAAGTCACAGGGAAGTAAAATTTAGAAAAATCGAGTTACCTCGTTGTAATCAACTGAGCCGTCTGACCAAAAGTTAATAACCACCAAATGAATCACATAATTCAATTAATATAAAAATAATGATGATAATATATATCAAATGAAAGTAAAACTATTCCAAATATAAGAAATAAGAGGCAAATATTGGAAATCTCTCAGAATTGAACGTGATATGAGAAAACCCCTTACAAACATTACAGCATGGTAATGAGTATTCTTGAGAGGGATTAATAAGAAGTGAAGGGGAATCCTATTATTTATATGTCATAAGGAAAGTATGGTAAACGTGTGAAAACATACCACATAATTAGGCATTAAAAATAATAGAGCACAACATATGACAAATTCTTGAACAAAAGTGAGAGAGTGTGTCCCTTACCTTGTGCTTGAAGGTGTTCTTGATTGTTCTTGATGACCTGAATAATCAAAATTAGCTTCATTAATTAATTTTTAAAGAACCTATTCAAAATTTAATTTACATTTTATGAACATATTATGTTCATTAATTTCCTTTTTTATGGTTTAAGATATTAGAATTTATTTTTTTGGTAGCATGTTCTTCTTTGGTTTTATTGATCTGTTTACTAGTAGTAAGGAATGTATGTTTGATTGAATTTTTGTGAAACAACCAAAATTTTTAATATAAATTATTAGTGAAATTAAATATATATAAATTATATTATAATAATTCTGGTTATATACCCTATGGATGATTTAATCAATGAGTTAAAAATAACCTCTTGGATTTGGCGTGGCGGTTTTTTTCACAATAAACGTGTTTTGGATTATTATTCCATATTATGAATGTGTATGGATTCTAGAAAATCAATCAAGATAAAATGCATATATAATGACATGGTTCAACCATTGAAAATGTATAATTACTAATATTAATGATTGTAATTCAAAGTGAAAACCCTCTTCCTTGAGTGTGCAAAATTAACACATCTCAAATGGTGTTTTCATTTATTGTATAAAAGGAGGTTAAAAAGAGATATTATGATGAAATATTACATTATAAAAAAGAAAATTTTGTACATGAATGGTATTGTAATTATCATGGAATTTTTATGAGGGGATGTGAGAAGGGAGAACAAAATAATGGATCTTTGTAAAATAAATTGAATGAAAAGAGAAGAAATGTTCACCTCTTGATTACTCCTCCTTGAGAATCTATTTAAGGCCTTTTTCTAGCCTTTTGGTGTGACCAGAAGGTCTTGGAAATGAGGAGTTGGCATGAAATTATTATTTGGAAGAATTTAGGTGAGGATTCAAGCTTGAGTGGTGTGGGAGGAAGAGGGGGTGAGGGGTGGTTTATATATTTGAGGGGAGAGGAGTTTTCATAATATTATAATCATTAATTTATTATTTCCTCTCAAGATAAGAAATAGAGAGTATTACATGACCATGAATAGTAATATTTGCATGTGAGTTCTAGATTTGGGTTCTTACATCACCCATGATGCTAGGAATAGTTAATTTAAATTATAATGTATTTATACAATAAATTAATGTATTTTTCTATTCACCAAAAATTCATGTATTTTAGAAAAATCCCAAAAAATTAACCAAACCATTTTTCGACGTGTAAAATCCAAAAATGAAGTCCATTTTACAAAAAAAAATTATAAATATTACTAATTAAATCTTTTATTAAATAATTATTTAATAGAAATATATAAACTCATAAAATATTCATCTTTTTTTAAAGGTGCATAAATTTATTTATACATTTATGGGTATATATACTATTCATATTAGCCATATTACTATCCATAAGGGTAGGTTACTATCCCTAAGGGGATGTTACTATTCATAAGTATAAGGCCCCGGCCTTAAACCTTACTTAATATTTAATTAAATGAATATTTCACATTGAGGATCTTTTCAGTTTTAGAGATTTAGAGAATTAGGTCATAACTATTACATCTCAAAAGAATACATATTAGACACTTCTACCAAGTTTCCATAAAATAAAAAAAAACACTTAAAAAGAAACGTGTCTAGTTCCATGTTTTAGATAGAATGCCTTTCCTTGATCCCATCCTTGACCCTATTCATCATTAAGTCATATGGAAAACATTTCAAAAACATGGGATGAGAATAAAAATCCCAGTCAAGGATACACAAAGAAGGAAAACTGTAAGTTTTTCAAAAACAATAAGTAAACCATGAGTACTTTACCAAAGTAATACTTTTCTCCTTTATGAAGTAGTAAAAACTATTCACTGAATAAAAGACCATTACTTACTCTTTTGTAACCAAAAGATTAGCATAAAACCCATATAAAGAGAACATAACATATAAAGGTAACTTGGGAAATAAACATACTTAAATGGAATAACCATACAGTCGACTTCCACACATACTTAATGGAATAGCCATATGGCCGACTTCCATACCCAATGCATTGGAGGTTATAATGTAACCACCCGTCCTGGTATTCACATCACCACCCGTCATATGGTTTATCACGTAACCACCCGTAAAATGTACAAGTACCATCATTACACATAAAATATTGAAAATATAAACATTTCAATAACAAAATTTCATTTTCAATCACAATAAGTAATTCCAAGATATTGAATTAATCAATCCATTTTCAAAAACCATTTAAAAGAGATTTTTGAATCAAACTTTCCCATACCACATTGAAGCTTTTAATGGAATTATAATTTTAAAACATTAATGTCCATATAAATAAATATTGAAAACCATTTTTAAAACATGGGCATTAAAGATAAATATTTAGAATAATGAATCTTTAAAACATTTAAAACGATATTTATGTTAAAGGTTTTTTAACAAAATGAGAGACTCTTGAATACAAATAATTGTGGAATAACATTAAATCCGAGCTTTATAATATCATGAGAATAAAGGGATTCATGATATAATATGTTAAAGGATAGTATACACACCATATAAGAGTGAATTGGTTCATAACAACAATGAAGTCTCAATGGAAATGTAAATTGAGATGAAATCCATTATAAAGATGGTATCCTTAAATTAAGGATAAATCTATCACATAATTATGTGTAAGAAATACAAAGACACCCAATATAAGAGGATATTAAGTCTGAAACAATCAGTGGTCATTCACACATATTCATAGGATGACATGTTCATGAAGTACAAGTTGAACCCAAAGAAATCGAAATTGGGTTAAGATGTTCCCTTGTTAAAATTCGATAGCCTAATGTCGTCACATCAAAATTCAGAAAATTATTCGATGAGAGAGTGAATGGTATCTCATCACTTGGACATAAACATTACATTAATAAGGATATAAAAGAACATATCCGAACATAATAATATGTAAATTAAAAGACATAACAAAAGATGTCTTTTAAAAAAAGGAGGGTGAAAGGTCCCCTTACCGAGTTGGGTAACTTTCGAAACGTACACCCCATGGAAGAAGGTTCATACAATGAAGATGTAAATACCCATAAATGAAATTATAATACACAAAGTTTATAATAATGGGCAGTGCATACAACACTCAAAGGAAATAGTTGTAAACGTTGCATAAATGTCACGAGAATAAAAGTGAGATGAAAAATTCATTACGAAAACTCGTCAGCCTAACAGCCCCACTTAAATCATCAAAAAATGTATTGATGATATCCAATATGGTCTCTCATTATATGAACATAAAAATTACATAATGTGGAATATAAAATAACATCCCCAAACATATGAAATATGATCTTAAAATAAATGACATAAAAGAGAGTACTTAAAAAGAAAGAGGGATGTTGGATCCCTTACCTCGGGTCCGACATGACTCGATCATTCTTTAACGTCCTGAATAATAAATGTGAGTTAATTTATAATTTCTTAAGAACCTTTTTAAATTAAATTATTACTTTCATATCACTTATTACCATGTTATAAACTTTATGTAATCATTTAGGTTAATAATGTTTGTTTTGTCAATATATGGTTCTTAAGTCAAAAGTGGACTTCTTACGATTACATGTTGTTCGTGTGGTCAAAGGTTCATTATATCCAGAATTATATTCATGACTTTTATATCATATATATCATATATATCCATAATATACATGTATTTATAATATTACATAATCATTTAGAGGTAAGAAATGAAATGCACCGTTCATGGAGACGGTAAGTCGTACGTACGTATGAACGCTACTTTCATTTCTATCTCATAATTTAATGGAAATAAAATAATAATGATATAAAGGTATATTATAATTCCATTATAAAATCATATATAATAACTTTATATCCATCCTTTATACATCCCACATATGGCATTAACGAATCAAATCACTTTGAGGGGGCAGTAGTCTGCACTTCCTAAAATGAAATTATCGTGTTTACCCACAATGGAAACCATAAAGGTATGCCAAAAATGAAAAATACAGATGCTTAATTAAAACATAAACATATTATATATCATATATAAATATATTTTCATCTTAATGGACACCATTGAAGGTGTTGTATGAGTGTTGAACAATCATTGTTTCGTGAGGCAGAAATTTTCCATCCACAGAAACAGTATGTTCTTTAACCATTAGATGAAGGTGTGTGTAAGTGTAGCTATATTACTTCTTATAACAACATCCTAGCATATTTAGGATACAAGTTTTTTTTCAAAATAAATTACTGAAAAGTGTTTAGGGTGTTGGAGAAGCAAAATAAAACAAAAGAACACAAGAGAAGACACTACCTTTAAATCAGGTAACTCCTTTTGATTTGATCTCAAAGGCTTCCATGGGAAGACTTCTGCCCAAAGTGAGGCTTCTAGGAGTATTAGAGGGATGTAGAGAGTAAAAATGGGAAGGGTTTGGCCGAGAAAAAGGCTTGAGAGGTGTGGGTAAGGAGGTAGAGGTGGAGGCATTTTATAAGAGGAGAGGAGGGGCACTCTTGGAACGTAAGAAAATGTTACTTTATTTTAGAATGAGTTTTGGATTTTAAAGGTCCCACATTGATGTGTTTCGAGGATAAGGTGGCAAGGGTTCGAAATCCACTCATTCAATAGGTTTCAGACATGTGTAGGTCTTAGATTTTACATTATCTTTCCATTTTATTTAAATCGTTAAATAATGAGGTAATCGTTGCATCATCATGGTGTCATAAATAATTTAATTTAGTTAATGTCTAAAAATTATAAAAAAAAATACTATGATGTAGGAAATATTTTTTTATTTCCAATGAATATTTATAGTCAAAAATATTACTTATATAACCCCATATAAAAATTGGTTTAGTAAAACTACACATGTTTGTGACATTTTAATTTTAACATTAAATAAAAAGGTATTAATGTCATTTTCCTACCAAAGTGGATCCATGGGGTCCAAAGTTGACCCATAGATTGTCTTGGTAGTCCATGACACATCCAACGAGGTTAGGACATGTGTCTAGGTCATTTCATATTTTTAAAATATTATTTTTACATTAAATTACACTAATTACCTCTAATCCCGATTAATAAACTTAAAAGTTACTATTCACCAAAAAATTATTTTAATCCTATTGAACCACATTTTACTTCTTAATGACAACCATGTATTTCAGATTTTTTCAATTCAAATCACAGAAGTGGTAAAGTTTCATTTAAACGAAAAATCAGTTTCTTTAACTAGCACTTAGTGGTTTCACTATTCATAAAACTTGAAGTTTTTCAGAAAATTACCAAACATTACCCTAGGATATATTTGATAGTCCGAATTAAAAAATGATTTGTATTTTAAAAAATTAAAAAAATATAAGTTACAATAATTAATTTAATAATTAATTACCGCTGTCAGAGCAAATAGCGTGTTTTTATGAAACAATAAGTATCAAAAGATTGACACTAGTTTATGTCCAATTTCAAGATGAAATTAATTTCAACGACCACTATTGTATTAAATGGTAAAAATATATTCTAATTTCAATTTGAAACCAATTCAA
The DNA here is from genome assembly GCA_963277665.1 of Viscum album. Classification (NCBI taxonomy): domain Eukaryota; kingdom Viridiplantae; phylum Streptophyta; class Magnoliopsida; order Santalales; family Viscaceae; genus Viscum; species Viscum album. Next base: position 356,110,841 of record OY728126.1, on the reverse strand, counting down.
AAGATAATATAATCATATAAATAAATTAGATTAAAAAGAGGTTTTGAATTAAAATACAACATTTTTCACATTCATTAAAAAATGATCTTTATCGGAAAAATTCCAAAAATTTACACAAAGTGAATTTTGATGTCCGGATTCTAAAGAGTAGTTTTATTTGGTCTAATAGAATGTATAAGAGTAGACAAAACTATATTTATTTACGGTTCGCGATCAAAAGCTGATAAGTGGACCTTTAGTGAAAATTAGAGTATATATGCCTAAAATTGAATTCTTTTCACATTTTAGGCCTTTATCCTTTATTGGATAAATGTAAAAACATTTAACAAACATTTATAATCATATTTTAGTTATTTCTATCCATTCTTGACAATACAACGGCTACGTGTTAACTAACATTTCAAATAATTTTATTTTATTATTAGAGTGCAATGTAAGATTTCAAAGGAACTCGTTGTTGCGTATTGGGTATCAAGCATAGCATTCCCTTTAAATTAATATTATCATTTTATTCAAAAAAATGGATAAATATAAAAATTTCATATACTTTATTTACTTGGGGTGTTACACCCTTCCCCCTTTTGGGAATTGCATCCTCGCAATTTTAAAATTGGGCTCGGAAACTTCATTGAAAGTCCCACATCAGAAAAAGAGTTGGTAAAACAATCCCTTTAAAAGAAAGAAAGAGAATACAGAGGTGACCCGAGTTAACCCACACTAGGATTCCATGTAGGAAAACATGGACATGGAGGCGAAAACATAGGGTCATGTTCTGATGGAGAGTGATAGAAAACATGTTTAGGAGAAAGTTAACCACAATAAAATCACAAACATGTGATGGGTTAAACAATATTTTATTCCCCAGTAGGAAAAGTTAATAGACAACATTCTTGTTTTATGTTACTTTTTATTGAGGAATTTATTCATAAGGAAATATATTTACTTTTCATGGTGACTTTCAACTTTTATTATATTTCTTACACAAACTCATATTTTATCCAAAAGACAAGTATTTAGGGAGACTTGTTCACATTAAGAGTACTATAATAAACTTCTATAGAATCACCTAATCCACAAAAGTGAACTATATACTTCCCATGTCTTTAGACTTTAACCAAAAACAAAACAAAAAAGGTTAGTACAAGATCAGATAATCCAGAAAAGGATAACCCTTTATAAAAAGAAAATCTATTCTTAATCCCCAAAATTTGTCCAACAAAACCCAATGATCAACGAGGACTATTCGATAAAAAATTTGTCCATAAAATTATTCAAAGTAAACCAAACTGTGATTGAAACCCAAATATTTGTTGGATTTAGTCACATAGTCTTCCAAGATAAATAGTAACATTTATCTCCAAACAACATCAGTTGCGCTTAAAGTCTCTTATTGAAAAGTAATTAACCCAATCACATATCCTCCATGATAGGTTAATAAATTTCCATAGATAACCCAAAATCAACATACTCTTAATTAATAAAATCATTTAACTAAAAAGAGTCAGTCAAACTAACCAGGGACTTCTCGTAGTCTAGTGGTAGGCGATAAATACCAGTCGCACTTTGGTTGTGGGTTCGATTCCCACAGCTTTTTTTGACGCGACGGGTTGTCACACGGTCTGCGTGTTGTCCTTTTTCCAAACTATATAATTTTCAAATCATTCCCCAAAAAGAGATAAATTCATCAAAAATAATCATAACATAATTTAACCTCAATTTTATCTCATGCCTTTCACTTTCCATCATAACATATAGTAACCCATAATTACCTCAAAATAAGGATCATATAAACCCAAATGGTTCTTTATAACTATTTCCAGAAAAGAACATATAACTATTCCTTGAATAAAATTTTCATATATCAAACATCAGGGTTACACATACTATAAAATGTCTTCTAATGTAACCCCATCATCAAAAGAGACTTAATACTCTTAATAATTTCACCATAACTCTTGAATCCCTTATATGTTGACTTCTTACTCATTCATCATTCTTCATGATCCATTAACCATTTCTTTCCAACTTATTCTGAAATACTTCTTTCCTACAAAAAAAATCATGAATCATAACTAAAGATTCTAAAATAGGAAAACAAATGTTATGAAATAATCCATACCTTTGACTTGTCATTGTTAGTTTCTTCATCCTCAATCAGAATGGCAGTAGGTATTGGTAAACAAATATTTGTACGATATTGGTGATCCCATTCCCGAAACTTTTTCATAGGACATGTGTTTGCATAATGACCATGCACACCACATTTAAAACATTCAATTGATCCCTTAGAAATAACTTCTTTCCCTTTCCTAGAGTCAACTGGATGCTTCCTTTTTCCATGTCAGGTTCTTGCTTTATGACCTTAATTTCCACATCTATAGCATATTTCTGTCCCTTTGAAAAATTTTAATAGGTGTTTATTTCTACATCTTTGACACATAGGTTTTTGAACACACTTACCTTTATGATTATTACCTGTAGTTCTGTAGGGATTTGTTTCTCGCATATATGATGCCTTATAGAAGTCACCAAGGTTTAGGTGGTCAATAATGACTTCAGATAGTTGGTTGAGGATGAACACAATAGTTCTCATTTCAGCTCCCATATCACTCAGGTGCTCTCTTAGAAAGCTGTCACAATTTCCTTCACATCCACTGTTACTTTGGTGCCTTCTAGATCCAGCCATTTACTAAAACCAAAATGGTTTGTTTGAGTATATCAACAAAACCGTCATGTACTAATGAGAAAGATAAACACTAAGATATAATTACTCATTCACTTTATCTAAAACTAGGACTCTTTCTGAAATCCTAACCATTATGGTAATTTCACTTATGCTTAGAGAATACCCTTACCTCTAAAGTTATCTAAACCGACATCTGATACCAACTATAAGGCCCCGACCTTAAACCTTACTTAATATTGAATTAAATGAATAATTCACATTGAGGATATTTTCAGGTTTATTGTTTTAGAGAATTAGTTCATAAATATTACATCTCAAATGATTAAATAGTAGACACTTCTACTAAGTTTCCATAAAATAAAAAAAACACTTAAAAAGAAACATGTCTTGTTCCATGTTTTAGATATAATTTCTTTCCATTATCCCATACTTGACCCTATTCATCTTTATGTCCCGTGGAAAACATTTCAAAAACTTGGGATGAGCATAAAAAGCCCAGTCAAGGATACACAAAGAAGGAAAACTGTTAGTTTTTCAAAAAAACAAGTAAACCATGAGTACTTTACCAAAGTAATACTTTTCACTTTTATGAAGTAGTAAAAACTCTTTACTAAATAAAATACCATTACTTACCCTTTTGTAACCAAAAGATTACCATAAAACCCATATAAAGAACACATAACATATAAAGTTAACTTGGGACATAAACATACATAAATGGAATAACCATACGGTCGACTTCCACACATACTTAATGGAATAGCCACACGAACGACTTCCATACCCAATGCATTGGAGGTTATAACATCACCACCCGTCCTGGTATTCACGACACCACCCGTCATATGGTTTATCACTTAACCACCCGTAAAATGTCCAAGTTCCATCATTACACATAAAATATTGAAAATATAAACAATTCAATAACAACATTTCATCTTCAATCACAATAACATATTCCAAGATATTGAATTAATCAATCCATTTTCAAAAACCATTTAAAATAGATTTTTGAATCAAAGTGTCCCATACCACTTTGAAGATTTTAATGGAATTATAATTTTATAACATTAATTTCCATATAAATAAATACTGAAAACTATTTTGAAAACACGGAAATTAAAGATAAAGATTTAGAATAATGAATCTTTGAAGCATTTAAAATGATATTTTTGGTAAAGAGTTTTTATCAAAATGAGAGACTCTTGAATACTAATTATTGCGGAATAACATTTAATCAGATCTTTATAATACCATGAGAATAAAGGGATTCATGATATAATATGTTAAATGACAGTATACACACCATATAAGAGTGAATTGGTGCATAACAACAATGAAGTCTCAATGGAAATGTAAATTGAGATGAAATCCATTATAAAGACGGTATCCTTAAATTAAGGACAATTCTATCACATAATTATGTGTGAGAAATAAAAATACACCCAATATAAGTGGATATGAAGTGTGAAACAATCATAGGTCATTCACACATATTCATAGGATGACATGTTCAAGAAGTACAAGTTGAACCCAAAGAAATCGAAATTGGGTTAAGATGTTCCCTTATAAAAATTCGACAGCCTAATGGCGTCACATAAAAAATTCAGAAAATTAGTCAATGAGAAAGTGAATGGTATCTCGTCACTTGAACATAAACTTTACTTCAATAAGGATATAGAAGAACATATCCCAACATAATAAGATGTAAATTAAAAGACATAACAAAAGAGGTCTTTTAAAAAGAGGAGGGTGAAAGGTCCCCTTACAGAGTTGGGTAACTTTCGAAACGTACACCCCATGGACGAAGGGTCATACAATGAATATGTAAATACCCATAAATGAAATTATTAAAACAAAAATAGTATAATAATGGGCAGTACATACACCACTCAAAGGAAATAGTGGCAAACGTAGCATAAATGACACGATAATAACAGTGAGATGAAAAATCCCTTACGAAAACTCGGCAGCCTAACGACGCCACTTAAATCTTCCAAAAATGGATTGATGTGATCAAATAGGGTATCTCATTATATGAAAATAAAATTTATAGAATGAGTAATATAAAATAACATCCCCAAACATATGAAATATGAGCTTAAAAGAAGCGACATAAAAGAGATTACTTAAAAAGAAAGAGAGATATTGGATCTCTTACCTCGGGTCCGACTTGAATCGATCGTTCTTTAACGTCCTGAATAATAAACTTGAGTTTATTTATAATTTCTTAAGAACATTTTTCAAGTTAATTATTAATTTTATATCGCTTATTACCATGTTATAAAAATTATGTAATCCTTTAAGTTAATAATGTTTGTTTTGTCGTTATATGGTTCTTAAGTCAAAAGTGGACTTCTTACAATTAGATGTTGTTCGTGTGGTCAAAGGTTCATTATATCCAGAATTATATTCATGATTTGGATATCATATATATCATATATATCCAGAATATACATGTATTTATAATATTACATAATCATTTAGAGGTATGAAATGAAATGCACCGTTCAGGGAGACGGTAAGCCGTACGTACGCATGAACGCTACTTTCATTTCTATCTCATACTTTAAGGGAAAGAAAATAATAATTATATAAAGGTATATTATAATTATAGTATAACATCATATATAATAACTTCAAATCCATCCTTTATACATCCCACATATGTCATTAACGAATCAAATCACTTTGAGGGGGTAGTAGTTCGCATTTCCTAAAATGAAATTGTCATGTTTGCCGATAATGGAAACAATAAAGGTATGCCAAAAATGAAAAATACAGAAGCTTATGTAAAACATAAACATATTATATATCATATATAAATATAGTGTCATCTTAATGGCCCACTTTGAAGGTGTTATATGAGTGTTGAACAATCATCTTTTCGTGAGGCAGAAATTCTCCATCCACAAAAATAGTATGTTTATTAACCATTATATGAAGGTGTGTGTAATTGTAGCTAGATTCCTTCTTATAAGAACATCCTAGAATATTTAGGATACTGTTTTTCTTGCAAAATAAATTAATTAAAAGAGTTTAGGGTGTTGGAGAAGCAAAATAAAACAAAAGAACACAAGAGAAGACACTACCTTTAAATCAGGTAACTCTTTTTGATTTGATCTCAAAGGCTTCCTTGGGAAGGCTTCTGCCCAATGTGAGGCTTCTAGTAGTAATATAGTGATGTGGAGAGACAAAATGGTCAGGGTTTGGCCGATCCAAAGGCTTGAGAGGTGTAGGTAAGGAGGTAGAGGTGGGGGCCTTTTATAAGAGGAGAGGAGGGGCACTCTTGGAAAGTAAGGAAATGTTACTTTATTTTAGAATGAGTTTCAGATTTTAAAGGTCCCAAATTGATTTTTTTCGAGGATAAGGTGATAAGGGTTCGAAATAAACTCATCCAATAGGATTTGGACATGTTTAGGTATTATAATTTACATTATCTTTCCATTTTATTTAAATCGTTAAATAAAGAGGTAATCGCTGCATCATCATGGTGTCATAAATAATTTAATTTTTTTAATGTCAAAAAATTATAAAAAAAATACTATGATATATTAAATCTATTTATCTTTTCAATGAATATTTATAGTAAAAAATATGACTTGTATAACCCCGTATAAAAATTGTTTTAGTAAAACAACACATGTTTGTGACATTTTAATTTTAACATTAAATAAAAAGGTATTAAAGTCATTTTCCTACCAAAGTGGCTCCATGGGGTCCCTAAGTTAACCCATGGATTGTATTGGTCGGCCATGACACATCCAATGAGAGTAGGAAATGTTTCTAAGTCATTTAATATTACTAAAACAATATTTTTACCTTAAATTACACTAATTACCTCTAATCGTGATTAATAAACTTAAAAGTTACTATTCATGAAAAAATTATTTTAATCCCATTGAACCGTATTTTACTTCTTAATGACAAACATGTATGTTGGATTTTTGAAATTAAAATCACAGAAGTGGTAATGTTTCATTTAAACGAAAAATCAGTTTCTTTAACTACCACTTAGTGTTTTCACTATTCATCAAAAATTGAAGTTTTTCAGAAAATTACCAAAAATTTACCCTAGGATATATTTGATATTCCGAATTCAAAAATGAAGTCTATTTTAAAAAATTCAAGACATATAAGTTACATTAATTAATTTAATAATTAATTCCCACTGTCAGAGCAAATAGCGTGTTTTTATGAAACAATAAGTATCAAAAGATTGACACTTGTTTAAGTCCATTTTCAAGTTGAAATTAATTCCCACGACCACTATTGGATTAAATGGTAAAAATATATTATAATTTCACCTTGAAACAAATTAAAAATATAATCTAATCATATAAATCAATTAGACTAAAAAGGGGTTTTGAATTAAAATACAACATTTTTTACTATTCATTAAAAAATGATCTTTATCGGAAAAAATATCAAAATTTTACACAAAGTGAATTTTGATGTCCTGATTCTAAACAAGAGTTTTATTTGGTCCAATAGAATGTATAATAGTGACCAAAACTATATTTAATGACGGTTCGCCATCAAAAGTTGATAAGTGGACCTTTAGTGAAAATTAGAGTATATATGCCTAAAATTGAATTCGTTTCGTATTTTAAGACTTTATCCTTTACTGGATAAATGTAAAAACATTTAACAAACATATATAATCATATTTTATTTATTTCTATTCATTCCCACCAATACAATGACTACATGTTAACTAACATTTAAAATAATTTTAATGTATTATTAGAGTGCAACGTAAGATTTCAAAGGAACTTGTTGTTGCGTATTGGGTAAGCCATCAAGCATAGCGCTCCCTTTAAATTAATATTAACATTTTATTCAAAAAAATGGATAATTATAAAATTGTCATATTCTTTATTTACCTGGGGTGTTACAATAAGGTTAGGTTACTATTCAATGAAAATTAAGTTATTTCTATCAAACTCTAAATATCATCTTGAACACAACCATGTATGTCAGATTTTTAAAATTCAAATCAAAGAGTTGGAAAATATATGTTTAATGGCTCAGTTTTGGATATCTTCTATAAGTAGCCAAGTTTTTTTCCACAGAGGCACAATGATTCATGAAATATAATCTATTTAATGAATATAGTGTTTTTAAGGGAAACATAACATAATATGTTTAGGATGCTACAAAATGTATTAAAATGGGTTTTTAATGAAATCCAACTTCATTTCCCTCTTCAGTCAGAAATATATTTTTTTTAAAAACAGGAATTTCAAAAAATATTTTCACTAATATTTTTAATGTTTTCAAAATATTTATTAAATAATTTTTACCAATTTTGTCTTCATTTAAATGTTTTCAAATTATTTTTCTTATTTATTTCTGAATAGGTCACCATTCTAACCTTTTTACTATGGAAAATTATTATTCATTACCACATGTACAAAATTACTCATTGATATTACTGTAATTAATTTAAATCTCCGATTAAAATTTTATATGATTAATTATAAAGAAAATTATTTCTTAATATTAAAATAATTATTATTTTTTTGATATTTTTTTAAAAAAAATTAATTTTAAATTTTTTTAGGTTATAAATAAGTGTTTTTGTTGGAAATATTATATTTTCTTTCTGTAGGGTTTTATTGATATTTTAATGGTATTTCCTTTCATTAATGTCAAAACCCCTTGTTATTAACTGTGCTCTAGTGTGTATATTTTTCAATGATACCATCCTCATTCTTTATCTTTATGGATTAAATTGGTTTCAATCAGATTGTTATGGAACACTTTTATATTCCCCGAGATAACAATATATGAAAGAGATTATTATAAAACCCATTTAAGTTACAAAGGTTAATAATATTTCAAATATATTAACATGAAACCAATTTTATTTCCATTATTTAATCTAGTTAAAAATAAATAATGATTTTTATTATGTGTTTTATGATGAAATATAATGTATTTTATTCTAATCCTATCGTGGTTAGTGGAAAATAATTATACCATGAGGCATGACAAATATCAATAGGTGATCTTATTAAAGCATATAAGATGGGGAGGCCCAGATAACACATAATGGACATGTTACATCATATACAATTTTGGTGACTAAGATAGTGGTGGGTGATATCATTACAGCTTTAAGTGTGCATTGATAAAAACCAAATGCATTAGAAAATTATTATATGCTATAGAGAATTATTTTGGAAATTGGTTGAATAGTTATTCCATTTTAAATAGTTGTGTAAGGGTTCTACGAGATGATGTTAAAACATACCAATTTTATTTATCTTTTATTTTTATGGGCTTATGATTTTTCATTTAATCATGATTAATATGAAATAAATTATTAATATTTATTCTTATGACTATTTCCTTGGTGAATGACCATTTATATGGTTTCGTCTATGAAGTTATATGTATTAATGGATATTGATATTTTTATTTTATACCCATGCACTATGAATATTTCATCAAACACTTATGATCTTATTATCTTCGTTGATAACATTCATTTTTTAAATCCTATGTTTTCTCCTATTGATAATTTTTCCTCACCCTTTATATGATTCATATTTACAAGTCTATAAAGAGTGAGGATGAATGAGTTTTGTAAAAACATATTTTATATGAATAATTATGACTTCTTAATGTAAACAACAAAATTTGTGTTAAGTATAAGAAATGATAATTTAATGTCATGTGAATTTTTTATGTATGAGTTTTTATTAATTCTAAAAAACTTAAAAACAAAATGGTCCTAAAATATGTATGTGATAAAAATTTTCATTTTGATTTCTTATGTTTTGAATGAAATAGATTGTAAAAAAGTTATCATCATGAATACTGGATGTGTAGAGTTTATGATTTCATTATAGAATTCAGGAGTGCATGTTCTAGACTATTATAAGTTATATAAAAGTAATGGTTTTGATAACTTTTGAGAATAAGATGTTTTAATATTATGATATCATAAATGTTATGGATAACATAATATATCTCTATGATTAAGGTTGATCATATGATTAATTTTATATAAACCACATTTGAAAGTTTTAAGTAGTAAAAGTATTGTGGGTAATAAAATTTTTTTGTGCATTTTTTTGTACATGGTATTTTTAAACCCTAGGATCTTCATGATGTGTTAATTAGGGATAAATTACTTTTCATGTTAAAAGGAAAAAAAGTAAGACTTGCATGTTGGGTTCAAACCCAACACATTCAGCAAGGAAGTGGGGATTGAGACCTTGACTGAAGGGTGATAAGGATTTCATGTCTACCACTGGCCTATGTGATATCCTAGTTAATATGAAATTTTAATTGGAAAAGGATAATTTTTTTATGGAAATATATGGTAATTTATATTATGAATAATGGATGACCTACCTTTAATGTATATATGATAAAATCATTATAATCCTTATGTTTCAGAGTTTGGGTGGAAATTATTGATAAATTATAAGGATAGTTATTGGTGGGATAATTTAGTTTTAACTTATTGTCTAACAATTTAATATAAATGATTAATGGAACTTAGGAAGGCTTAACCATTTTGGTAATTCTCTCACCATGTGAATACCATATTGGTTTTTTGAAGGACACATGAATGGTGGAAAATATTTGTTATCCATTTTTCGGTTATGTGGTCCTTAAAAGTAATTTTATGTTATTTATTAGAAAAAAATTCTTCTTAAATAATGAAATTTTTGAAGAAAAAAATTGACAGTCTGTGGTAAATTTTATAACGGATGAAATTATACATGAAAAGTAAGTATATTTCACTATTTTTCTTTTTAATGGGAAAATAGTTCCTAAAATATCAGAAAAGGATATTGAAGAAAAAGTTTCATAAAAGAATCATAAAATAAAATAAAAATATGATCTTTTAAATAATTAAAAATTTATTCTTTAGAGACCTTATCATTTCATTGATCATTTCCTTTCTTTTTATTATTATCTTCAATAACTCTCTATAAATATTTATGATTTTCCTCCATTCCCACCTATGTTCTCATATTTGAAAAACTATTTATCTATTATTCCACATGAACTTTACACATCACATTATCAATTATAAAGGAACATTTTATTAACCAATTTTACAATGTGGTTTTACAAAAAAACATTTTTCATATGGCCAGCCATTGATTAACGAGAATCATTTTAAATTATAAGGATAGAACTTACTAATGGGGTGGGGGATGTAACACCCCTTTGTATTAATGAAATAAAATTATGTGTTTTAGAGTAAGGGAAATGAAAATACAAGTTTTTATTATGTTACACACAAAACTGAGTTTAGCTTTCATCACATGAAACCCCGATTTGTTTTTGATCGATTGGGTGTTTAACATGCAACATATAATTGAAATGAACCGTGAAATATATTATAGCTATAACCAAGGCGTATAAGTAGAGGGTATTAATGGTATTACCTAAATTATAATATATATATATATATATATATATTTATTTATATTTATTAATCAATATAAATTAATTGATCAATTTTTAGTAAATAATCAAACATTTTTTATTAATGTTATTTTATTCTTCAAAATATATTTTTCATAACAAATGGTTTTAATTTATTTTCACGAAAAATTATTATGATATATTTTTTGAAATATTTGAAAATATATTTGATAATATTTAATATATTTTTGGAATCATAATATCCAAAATTAAAATTTTTTTAATTTGTGAAACTTTTTGGGAAATTTCTATTTTTATGTGAATAATGAAAAATATATATATTTAATCCACATAATTACTCTGAATAAAATTTATATTGGGTTTTTTATATGTTTTTTTGTTTAAAACTATGGATTTTTTTAAATATGTATTGAAATGCATAATGATTATTAATTTTATTTGATTAAATTAATCATTAATGGGTAATTTAATAAATTACATATAAAGATTTATTATCAGTGAGTATTAATTTATTTTTATATAATCTCTATTATTAATAATATAGTGAATATAAAATTCTCTTTTTCTAAATAAAAATTCTTCTCAAAAACTCACAATCTTGCCGCATCTGGGGGATTAATATAAAAATATATTTTTTCCAATTATGTGAATTGAATTTATGAAAAATGATTATATTTATTTTAATCCGAATAGTTTTAAATTTTTAATAAGTAAAATAATAATTTTTTACTATAATGATTATTGAAAATAGTTAGTTATAATCATAGTGATTAAGGTAAAAATTAGTTTACTGAGGGATTACAATTTAATATTTAAGGGATTAATAACATATAAAATTGTATTAAAAATATTTTTTGGTAATATTTCTACCTTATACCATATATTATGGATAATTTATGATTAATCGGTCCTGTTGACCTGAAAAAATGGGTTTAATTTACTCTTTCAAAAAAATACAAGTGTTCCACCCACCTCACTTATAAAAGGCCACCACCTCTCCTCCTATATGAACACTTTTAATAATATTTTTTTGGAAAATATCATACCATATTACATTAAAAGAACTCCTATGAGCATATAATCGAAATATTTTGAATAATTCCTTCAAATGATGTCATTTGGTGCGAACCAAAAGGATTTACCCAAAGAAGAGGTAACATTATCCAATGAGCGTTATTATGTTATTTATTCTTTCACACCCTAATGTTATAACTATTACATGTTGATATAAAAATATATGCATCTTATATATAATTATATACTATTATTTGAAAATTACAACCTATAAACCTGCACACTTCTATCGTATGGTTTATGAAATCATCATTCGTGTTTGGAGAGGATATTCGCCACGTGAAATGATGTCATTATTAATTCCATTATCACTTATACCAGTTGGATATAATAAGAGATATAAATTTTATATGTGATATTGGTAAAATTATTATACCTCTCAAATCATTTAATTATATATACCTTTTTAAAATCTGTACCGTAGGTGTCACGATTACATCACTAGAGTGTTTGGCGGACTTCCATGTCACAAAGCGAGGTGATTCAATTTTTCACTATCATTGATAAGGGATGGTAATAAGGGTCAATACAATAAATATAATTGATATAAATGTATTAGTTATAATATTCATTAAATATTTGTCATTTTAGAAATATAATATATCAATTTACCTTTTCACTCACTGAAAAAATGATAACGTCGTTCATGGAGGTGTGCATTATTACCTCCTTGATGTGATATGATTAATTTTTTCATTACCACATGACAATAATGATATATATCTGTATATATAATTAAATAATATATTATTTTCTATTTTATTACGATTATGTAAATATTAATTTTTACTTATTTTTTATTCATAATGATAATTGAAAGATTGAAACGTCACCCATGGGTACGTATAGCCTACCGTCTTGAGGATAATAACATAAGTTGATTTTCCATAACCATATATCAAGACTAGTTTAAAATTATAATTGATTTAAGAATATTATAATTAATTAAATATTATTATTCATGTTGAATTTATGTAGTGACATCATTGAACATAGTCAACCTACCAAACCCGATTTTGACACATAAGCCAAACATTGTAAAAAAATAAAACATAAATTTATTTGATTATGTAATTGAATATATATTGGTAATAATTGAAATAAATGGGTTATTAAACATTAAATCTTTTATAAAGATAATATATAAATTATGTAAGTTACTATTCAGAATGATAAAGAATAATCAGAATGAATGTAACACAGGGTAAGGGTTTTCTCATCTCATATATAATTATGTGAGATATATCCCATAATCACTACTTATTTTTGTTGTGTCATGTATATACATCACATGAATGTATTTGTAAATATTATGAATAAATTTATTGGAATTTTAATATCGATTTCAGTGTCATCCTTTCATGTGGTTTATAGTTTAATATTTTTCAATGTTGAATGTTATTTTGGTCTCAATTTTCTTTTATTATGATGTTTGTTAACTTATACACCTATCTTCTTTTCTAAGGTTTATATACTACCCATTTTATTTTAATATTATGTATTTAATTACTATTATTGTATTATATGTTTTATTTAATGTTATTATTTCATGGGTATTCTGATTCAAAGTTACAAAACCAATAAGGATCTTTTGTTACAATCTCTTCGTTTATTGGGATTTAGAATAATTAAACCTCAAATGTTGAAATATTATAATTCTCATTATTTATCTTATACTATCATTTTACCTAATATTTTTTATACCATTTTACACTGTTTTTTACATAATATTTATTAGAATGTGTTTTTAATAAAACTTGTCCATGTATTGAATAAATTAGGCTTGATGAGTGAGTTATCCCATGGCGGGGGGGGGGGGGGGTTATGGCCTACCATTCCACTCTGTGTGTGTATACTTTCTGTGTTAAATGTAATTATACCCCCAATAACCTAAATTATATGAATAAATATATTTTTATCCAACTTTATTTATTTATTTTATAGGATTATTCTTATTGCTTTCAAACAAGGCACTTTTATAATGTTTGTACTATGAAAAATGAATTTTCATTACGACATGTACATAATTACACACCAACATGGCCAAACATTCATTGAATGTTATTTTTCTTGTTTAATGATTTTAAAATATATATATTTCTTAATATTTTTGAAGTTCATTGTTTTTTAAAATTCATTAGAAAAATATGAATTTTCATAATTTAATATGTTTTAATAAGTTATTCTCAAAATGAATAGGTTATTTTTATCAAAAAGTTATTAATGATATTTTAATGGTGTTTCCATTCATCAACTTCAAGAACCCTTGTTTTTAGATATGCTTAAATGTGGATATTTTGAAATTTTACCATCTTCATTATTTTTTTGTATGGATTATAATTTTTTAAATTAGATTGATATGGAACCTATTTTTTCATGGTTTAACATTTTTCAAATGTGATTGTTATAGAACCAATTTATTTTCCATGGTTTAATAATATTTCAAATATATTGAAATGAAACCCATTTTTTGTGGTTTAATTATTTTATGACATAATAATGACTATTTCTTGATTTTTCATGATGACATTAAAGATCATTGTTGTTTAATAATGATGTGTTTATATGATATTATAGATATTATGGGATAACCATGATAAAACCATGTAATCATGTTTCATCTTATATGTTGGGGTGACCTAGAAAGTGATAGGTAATCCCATTATATATTATATGATGGGGTGGCCCAAATAGTGTTGGGTGTGCCCTTTATTGATTTTGGAAATCATAGATAGTGATCTAATTCATTGGGTAAAGATTATGTTATCTATATTATTATATTGGAAATCATGTGTATAATTATTCAAATTTAAATGGTTCTATAAGGGTTCTTTGAGATGATGTTCGATGATTCCAAAATGTTTTATCATTTCTTTATATAGGTCTATGATGTTTCATTTGATCAATATTAATATCAAATGGATGTTTATTATTGATTATTATGACTATTTACATTGTTAATGAATTATGACATGTTTTCATGTTTTATTATACATAGATATATATATGGGTATGAATACAGTTATGTTATACTCATGGACATTGATTATATAATCATACACTTATGATCTTCCTACTCGCACTAATATAATTAATTTTTTAATTATTACATTTTCCCACACAAAGAGTTTGACCTCTCCCTTATTATGTTTCTTATTTTCTAGTTTATAATTAATGAGGATGAACATGTTATGTGTAGAAGGGATTTCTTATGGATAATGATGACATATTAATTTGAAAAATATATATGGGTTAACTTGGATAAATTAACAATTAAATCCAAGTTAATTTTTTGAGTAGTATTTTTCTCGTAATTATATTAAAATCAAAATCTAAAATGTCTTGAATGATATAAGTTATATTATTTTTCACATTTATTATAAAAGGGTTAGTTGAAAAAAATTGTGTCATAATTATCAGAATCCAAAATATAAATATAAAAATTATTGTTACACCACTGAATTTTAGAGTGCATGTTACAAACTGTTATATACCATATCCCAAAATAGTGACATATATTAGTGTGAACATATGGGTTGACTTAATCTATATTTCCTAAAATCCAAACACCACCATGTAATAAGATGGAGAATGATGATACATATAGGTTATACCATTAATGGAGAATTTATGAATCATACATGTGTTTATTCTATTAGGATACATTTAAAATATATATATTTTCACATTGATACATTCTAATAAGTGATTACTAACCTGAGGGTAATGATTCCACTACTGGGATTTGGGATAGATTCATGTAAATGAATTAAATTCATACGAGATTCATAGTGTAACATCCCAAGTTTTTATGAATTATTTTATTTCAAATAAAATAATTTTCTTTTATAACATGTATTGAATTCTAAAATATGTAAATATTGATCAATATGAAACAACAAAATAATTTTTCTCTACACAAAACACTCAGTTCACTTGGATGAAACACGACAATGAGTTTTAATAAATGATCCACATATTATTAATATAGTAATTTAAACTTGACTATTATAAAATATATATTGTATATATACATAAAAATTGTAAGAAATAATATTTAAATAGTAATTATATTGTTATTATATGAAGGAAACATATTGAAAATAAAATTCACATTTTTTTGAAAAGTATTTATATGTTTGAAAATATTATATTTTCAAAGAAATGTGGTTTATTTATATTGTAAAAAAATGAAATTATTTTTTTCCAATTTAATAAAATTAAATTGATAAAATTAACTTAATTATTTAATTTAGAATGTCAAAAATATCATAGGATGAATTATAGAACTTATACTAATTTTTTTTATTTTTTGACTAATGGTAAAAAATATGAGTTTTCGTTGAAACCTTACTTTTCATCTAAGTTAATTATAATGATAAATTATATATTAAATTGTTTTTAATGTATAATTATGAAAATTAAACATCTATTTTTTCAATTTTTATTATTGTAATTAACTGTTTCATGAAATTCAATAAAAAAATTGTACTCATATGATCACTTTCTGTTTCAATATCCAAATTCTCATCACATCTGTAGGATAAATTTTAATTTAATATTTTCTAATAATGTGATCATAATTTTGAAAAATGGATTCAATATTTTTATTCATAATTTTTTAAACTATATAAAATGTATACACAATTTGTGACCAATGTTATTAGTGGATGAAATTTAAATTAATTACACTGATTGTAGTAAAGACACATTTACTTAGTGCCTAATATTAGAATGTAAGGTATAGAAATGACCAAAAACAAGTAGAAAACCAATTTTATGATGAAATTTAATCCTAATACATTCTAGGCTAGAGTAAATAACATTATTGGTGTCTTATAAAATGATGGAAATTTGTGTGGAATTCACTCTTTAAAAAAACATGCTAGTGTTCCACATACCCCAATTATAAAACGCCACCCCCTCTCCCCATATCATGACACCATAATAAAATTAGTTTTTCCATGTAATGAAAAAATAATAATTTTAATTACATACTCTCATCCATAATTCCTTTATTTTTATATAAATTTTTCCATGGAATGTCATTGGTGCAAACCAATAAGTGGTACCCAAATTAGAGGTAATATTCATCAAAAATCCTTTTTTGTTTTATTTTGCCAAAAACCCTAATTATTTTTTTATATAATGATTATATAATAAAATTAAAATATTATACAAACATATATGGTTTAATTATTGGGGTTTGAACTACAAACACACACACATCAAAGAAATGAGTTATGAATTCATCGATTGTGTGTACGACAGACTAACATCTCGTGAACTGATGTCATTGGGATTTCCATTACTACCTATCAAGGAAGATAATAATGATGAAAATATTATTTATTTATCATATTTATGATAATAACAGTACTAGTATGCTTCATAAATTTTTTTATGACGCGTACATTCATTTATTACATTTTTTGGGAATTGGATAACGTTATTCATTTGTATAGTGAACTATCTCCCAACGAAGTGATGTTATTCATTCATGATTTATAGGGAATGTATTAAGGATGAGTTTAATAAAAATATAGGATATATATGAAATTAAAATGAATATATATTATTAATATATAATTTACTTTTGTTTCATGAAAAATGACATGATAATGAAAAAATGGTGTTTAGTACATACGACCTACTATTTCCATGAACCGTGAATTTAATTTCGTTTAAATAAATTTTAAGGATTACTATAAATAAGTATATAATTAATTTATATTATATTTATATCATGGTTAAAATTCTAGATATTAATAAATCATGATCAAATTTAGAGGAAAAAAATTAACAAGTCAAAACATATATGAAAAAACAAAGCGATTTTTACCCGAAACCTAAAATTAACATGTATTTTTTTCATAAAAATGAATTATAATGTAATAATAAAATACAATATTTTATGTGTTTTATTAAATTTTCCAATGATATATTTATAAAAAAAATTATTATACAATATGTTTAAATGAGTACGACGAATGTCAATACTTAAGGTTATGATATTTCTAGTATCAATTTTTCTTCTAAGAGACTTATTCGATATACACCCCACATTCCATTCATGTAGTGAGTATAGTGTCCTATAAAATGTTATATCATTAATATAAATAATTTAATTATAATAAATATTTCAATTTATTCTATTTTTCATGGGGATTATGATAAAAAAGTTACTAAATAAGTAAATTAGTTTTTGTTCCAATTTTCTTTCATTATGTTTTATTTTATCTTATGGACCTATATTTTTACATGATGAGAATATGCAGACCCATTGACATAAAATATCATGAATTTTATCCATCCTCTTTATATTTTAGGTTTCATTTTATATTCTTCCTTCATGGGTTGTACATTCTGATGATTCCAAATTCGTAAAGATTTTGTGTTACACTCTAATCGTTTATCAGTATTGTATATATTTAGTTCTCATATGTTGAAATTTTATAATCTACCTCAACAGAGATTCATTAGTTTTCATATACTCCCTTAATTTATGATATCTTCAGGAAATGAAACCATTTCCTACTCTTTGGTACTTAATATTTTTTATTTTTTTAGAAAATCCATATTTTCTGTAGGCAAGTAAATTTTTATATTTTTTAGAGTTGGTTGCCAGACTATGTGGTTTTCATTGCATATTTTGTTTTAAACTTTTTTTTTTCAGTAATTAAGTGTGGTATAGTGATTTCTCTAGAATTTTTTATTTTTGTTTAATTTACACCGGTTTTTGGAAATTTTATGGTTCCACTCAACCATAAAGTGTTTTTATAGAAAGTAAAAAAATAAAAAACATATACATCAAGAATATAATTTTATGATTTCATGAATATATATTAATTTTATGATTCCATTAGAGGTTTTAAAATAATATTTTAAAATAAAATTTTTTTCATATTTTTTTATTATTTAAAATAGATTTTTCAAATCGAAAATTAGATTTTATATAAGAAATATTATAAATGAATGGTAAATATCGTTCTAAAAAAAATTTGATAGTTGTTGATGATAACAATGCCTTTCTTGGGATATGGTTCAAGGATACCAGTCATACTGTTTTTATGAATGTATTATGGTTTGATTTGACAATGTTTATGAAACCCATTTCAATTCCATGAGTTATATCATGACTACATTCTTTTGAGTCCCAGTTTTTTCTAGGGTTATTCTATAATGAACTCATGGTGAACCATTTACCTTTTCCACATGTTATGATTTGTTTAAATTCATATAATTCCCATTTCATTTAATGGATAATGATATGATCAATTCTTTTGATCTTATTTCACACATAAATATTGTTTTCATTATTATATGGGTGGGAGCTATATCTCCCTCCATGAATTGGGGAATGATTTATATATCTCATATATAGACATGGAAAAAAACTGGTGTGAACCTAATAAAATAAGACAATGATGGAATGTAGAGTGAACTCGGTTCCTGGAGATATGGTTGGAATGAAGAGCAAACACTAATCAAAAAAGAACCTTTTACAATATGATGTACATATCAATGAACCCTTACCAATATGGAATTTATTTTGTATGATTATGTGTATGAACAAAATTCCAATCCATAAATTAATATTATTATCTTTTGGATCATTTTATTTTATTTTATTATGATTCATGTATTATAATCTTACATTATTTATTCCTTGTCACGTGTATATAATATTTAGAATGTAGGTTATGGTTTAAAAACATTATTCAAATGTTCTCTTACACTAGTACTCATGTCATGATTACAAATATCTCTTGTCATTCCTTAGTAAGTAACTGATGTAAACCTTTCATTTTTTTCATTTCCAAAGGATTTGAAAATATGGTTTATTTGTTATATATATAATATGGGTTCGTGTTGGGAAGAATATAGTGTGGGATATCATTCAACTCTTATAGAACATTATTTATGTTTCTGAGTTTTCAGAGTTAGTAAATAATTACGACCCTTAGGCATATGTTTTTGTGGTGTAATAAATATTCAAAAAATGATGAAATTTCTATATATTATACTCCTAGTACATTACTGATGGTATAAAAGGATATGTTTAATTAAAAATTGAAAAATATGGATTTAATGAAGTTTTTATTTCCCTAAGGACAGTTCTAATGATATGTATATTTAAGAGTTAATTTTTATTAAAGTGTATTCAAATATTGGTAATGGATAGAGCGAGTGGTTCTAAGAAATTACATCCTTTCAAGGATATTAGATGTGTATGTTTCTATAGAACATATGTACATTGGTGTAACAACCCTAAAACCCATATTTTTCAAGACTCAATCAATAAACGGTGCAAGATAATGAGCCTTTCTCCACAGCTAGGATGGAACTACCAAGGGATATGTATTGGAAATTCAAAAACTCATTAGGAACCCCCATAGAGGATTTAAATTGAATATGAAAATAAATAACCCTACATAATCCTATGGTTTCATAAGATAATGATAGAGTTTTCATTTATATATCATATATGTCTTTTTAAATATTATCTAGTTCTCCATCATGATTAATGTTTCTTATAATATGAATTTTGGTTTTTTCATTGGATGTGACCTGAATGAACTATGTTAATAATGAGTGTATACACAAATAAAATAATTTTAATCCTAGAATTATAAATTTCAAGGGATTTGTAATTAATTATCTTGTTTATATAACCAAATTTCATTATTGTTTTTTGAATCATTCTGAACATCCAAAAGAGAATAGGAGGGAACAACATTCTATTGACTCGTTTATGAAGCAATGCCCACCAACCTTCAGTGGAACTGATGATCCACTAGTCTGTAATAAATGGTTTAATTCCATTGAAAATATATTTTCCATTTTATAGTGCCCAAAAAATGAAAATTTCATTTTTTTCAACCATTTGGAATGTGAATCAAATAAATTGTGGCCACTAATAAACAATTCAAGGAATCAGAATGAAATTAACACTACGGATTTAGAAATGTTCAATAACTTATTTTTCAATAAGTAATTAATTGTTATTCTTCATATGAAGATGGATAAGGAGTCTCATAAGATAAAAAAGGTTGAATAATCTTTCGGTACAAATGAGGATAATATTACAAGAACATTTAGTTATTCATCAATCATTATCATCCAACATTAATGTATGGATGACCAATACTTCAATAGAATAAAACCATTTCTCCAAAGGGTATTATCCATAATATTATTAAATATCTATACGAAGATAATTCTATGTATTATCAAGTTGGAAATAGATGTTAGAGTTAGGTATCAATATCATGTTGTTTAAAGGAAAAGGAATATAGAGATCAAAGGAAAACATAATAAACATATGTCAAAGAAGATGTGCTTTACTATACGATTAATATATGTGATGAATCATAGAGTAAATTGTTTAAATGGAACTGATAAATGTTTTATGTGTGGAAGAAAAAGTTCATTGGGAAATGGATTTTAAATGTGATGGGAATAAGTTTTCTAATATGACAATAGAGATAAGGTTTTATAAAATGATCCTCCCCTACTTCAGTGCTTCATGTTTAAGGAGAATAGTAGTTATCATAAAAAATTCCAAAACAATAGAATTAATGATGATGGTCAATGTTACCAACTACTTAATTCTAGGGATAATGGAAAATATCATTTTACAATTATTTCTATTAATGGTTTCGATAACGATAGTGTTAATGGTGCACATACCATCCACTCTAGAATAGATAATGTATTATTTTACTCTAGATTTATCTATTTTTACCTATCTAAATATTTATCTAGAAATATAGAGATCCAACCCAAATGATTGTATGAAAATTTTTTAATGAAACCCCCTAATGGTATGATGATAAATTCTCATATCTATGATTCCCCAATGTTCTATTTTTTTGCGAATGCACCACCTACAAATCATAAAATTATTCCTCTATTTGAATATGATGTCACATTGTGCATGAACATGAATTCTCTACATAAATACCACATTAGTTTTCTGGTAAATTAATTCATTTATGATACCCCAGAAAAACTAATAACCATATATCAATCTGATGAAATGTACATTTTTATGATGGAGATCACATACATTTTATGGGTTTTATTCCAATTCAAAAGTGATGTTTACATTAAAATGATTTACAGAAACGTGATATTGATGATATAACTACTGTATAGTATTTTTTTGGTATATTTATGGATGAATTTACAATTTATACACCAAATAATGATGTATAGTATTCAATCTAACTCATGACTAGTTTCACAGCAATTTCAATGACTCTTTATTGAATAGAACAGATCGAGTTGTAGGAAATGGTGAATAATCTCCAAGAATACTTTCAAACAAGATTAATTTAGTCTAGTGAGTAACCATGATGTGTAAATTTTATCTTTGTTAAAGAAATATGGATTGATGCTACTCTTCATTGATTATCAGTTGTTGAACAAGACCACAATAAAAAAAAGTATCATATTTTCAATATTAATGTCTTTTTCATCAATTATGTGTAGATTATTACATTACCAAAATATATTATCTTTATGATAATCATCAATTATGGTTCAAGAACAAGAATAAACACAAAAAATCATTTATTACTGGGATTTTAAATATTGAATAAATATTTATTCTTTTTAGTCTTACTAGTTCCCTAAAAAGTATTTTTATTTAATGAAATGTGTATTTAGAGATAGGCTAGATATGTTTGGGAAAGTGTTTATAAATTAAATTTTTATAAATTCAAAAATCATTTAAGAGAATTAAAATCACATGAAAATAGTAATAAATACCCCAAGGAAAGAGAAAATATATGAAAAAATTTATTACGTGTGAATTTTGGCTATAAATGGATCCATTTTCAATTATATAATCTCATGATATGTTATATCATAAGATTAATAAAAATGGAGTATAATGAATGTTTTACCAAACTAAACATGATGACTAAGATCTACAATTTAGTTATTTTAGAATAATATAATCGATAGTTTGATGATAATTTCTCACAACTATCTAACCATATGAAAATGTTAACTCATAAAGGTTACATGTTCCGCTAGACAGATGAATTTAATGGAATGTTCAAGGAACTAGAGATATGGTTAGTCATGAAACAAGTTCTTACATTACACTATAGTGGATAATGGTCTATAATATTGTATGATGCATCCATGAAGTGAATGTGACAGTTTTAATATGAAGAATGAAATGACTTTAACTTATGTGTCATGACAATTGATGATTTATGAGAAAAATCACCTAACACATGATTTGGAGTTAGTTGTGGAAATATTTTCATTAATGATATGGAGGAATTTTTTTATGGAGAGAAGTGTGATATATATATAAATATTCAATATTTGAAGTATATATTCATATAGAGGGATATCAATATGCACCAGTGAATATGGTCATATATGATTAATGAATATGACTACTCAATACATTACCACTTTGGTAAGAAAACAAGGTAGCTAACTCTATGAGTTGAAAGAATCATAATATCTTATCCATTATAAGGACTACAAAATATCCAATATTTCTATATTATCATAGGATTGAATAGAAATAATGAAGGGAGGGGGGAAATATCATATTGATCAATTAAATTTTCATCCAGTTTTTCATGTTATGATAAAAGAAGTTAAAATGAGAATATAGAGCTTCAAATTAAGGTTTAAATGCTTTTTATTTTAACCATGATAATGATGGAATTGTATGGTTTAGAAATCATGTATGAATTCCATCCATATAATATTTGAAGTATCATTTTTTAGAGGATGATTATAGTTTATAGTAATCTACTAATTTGGGAAGTATGATGATATAGATATTTTAAATAATACTTCAAGTTGGATGTCATTAAGAGAGATAATATATAGTTTTCATCTCGGTGCTTGGTATGTCAGAACATTATGGATAGAATAAAAAAGACTAATGGTATATTTCATCCATTACAAATAACATAATGTAAACGGGAAAAGTCACCATTTATATTATCATTGTAATAAATAAAATGTATAAACCTAATAATGATATGTGGGTTTTAGTCGATATTCTTACAAATACATCACACTTAATCTCCATTATAGAAGACATTTTTCTAAATCATATTTCCAAAATATACTATAATAAAGTGCTAACATTGAATGGAGCCCCCCATTCCATTTTATATTCTATGGATCTAATGTTCACCTAAATTTCCTGGATTAGTCTTCAATAATCTCTTAATATGGAGTTTTTTTAGAACTTAGTATCATCCTCATAAAAATGGTCATTCTGAATGAACAATTCAAACCCAATATGATATATTGATATTTTTATTCAGATTTTAATGGTGGTTCAGATAAATAAAACCCCTATTTGACTTTTCTTATTAGAAGAGCATTATCTCAGGCATTTAGATAAATCCTCATGAATCCTTTTATGGAAATAAATTTATAGATACAACTTTTTTAAATGAATTTGGATAAAAAATATATTCGGACATAATAAATCTAAACTAATGGTATAGATGTCTAATGCCATTCCGCAGCACATCAGGGAACCTTAATGTCAGAAGAAAATTATAGATGAAAATTGCTGGTGTGAACTAAAATGTGAAGTAGGAGAAAAGGTTTTTCGATTAATTTCTACATGTAAAAAAGGTAATGTGATTTGAGAAGAAAGGGATATTATGTTGTATGAATATCATTCCCTTAGAAATTCCTAGTAGTATCAGGACAATAGATTATTGCTGGGATATTTTATCAAACCTCTATCAATTCCCTGATATATCCTTGTAGCTATCATGAGGAAGTATACACTTGACCCTCCACATGTACTAAACTCATAGGCCATACTTCTATAGAAGGATCATTCTTTTGAGGAACTACTGGTGGAGATTCTGGATCATACAGAGAAATATCTATGGAACTCAACCACTTACCTTACCAATGAATTTTAAAAATACTACCTATTCGAGGATGTTATATGGTATGCTATGAATATAATGAGGAATGAGTATCGTCAATTTTTGTACCATTGTGACAAATTAGAAGTGAGAAATTCTTTTGAAGGGGAGTAGAATGTAAAACCTTGAGATTTTAGGAAATATTATTTTTAAAAAAAATTAATTTCTCTAATGTATTACTTTTCACACTACAATAATTTTTTCATCCATTATATGAAACACTATGTTAGTCATTCTCTATACATAACACTCGGTTATCTAGCATGATACACGACACTGAGTTTTAACAAATCCTTGACATAGTATTATAAAAGTCATTTACACTCGACCTTTATAACATAGCCATTAGATTTAGGAAAAACAATATTAAAAACTACATTTTAAATATTTATTATATTTTCTTACATAAAAGAATCATATTTGTAACAAAATAAATAATTTCAAAATAAGTATTTATATGTATGTAAAAACAATTTTCTCAATTAAATGTTTTTTACTTATTTTCTAAACAGTAATAAAATAAATTTATGAAACTTATTGAAAATGAATTTGATAAAAAACATTATTTTTGTAATTTTTTGTGTCAAAATAATATTATTTTGAATTTTTATCATTTTTCAGAAGATTTTCATTTTTTATTAATTGTGAAAATAATGTTTTTAATTAAAATTTTCAATTTCATGTAATTTATTTATAAATTTAGAATATATATATATATATATATATATATATATATATTTCTTCTTAACACCCCTAAAATTACGTTTATATCCGGACTATATAATACCCTTAGTATCTTCCATATACTAATATTTTTTTATATTAAGGGTATAACCTACAACAAGACGCACATCCATCAAATGGGTTATGAAATCAAAATTCTCTTGTATGGCGTACTTCAACCTTGAGAATTGATGTCATTCATTTTTTCATGACCAAAAAAAAAAGTTTGGGAATAATGTTTTACATACTGTTTATATATTCTATTTATGATATTAATAATATTATTATGCTTCTATAATATTTATATCACACATACTGCCATTCATTCCATTTTGCAGGAATATGATAACGTCAATTTAATGTACACACTATATATTGAATGTATTAAGAATGATTTTAATAAACATATGTGATATATATAACATAATAATTATTTGATAAGGATAATATATATTATAATTTTTTTTCTCTTAACAGGACAATGAAATGAAAAACAACTTTAATGTGTATGTACGACCTACCGGGTTCATGAACTGTGCATTTCATTTCGTATAACTGAATTTTAGGTATTAAAATATATAAATATAAAATTAATATATATTAATTTTTTATCATGTAATTTTCTCGATATGATGGCATCCTCATCAATGTAAGATGGAAAAAATAACCAGGCAAAATATATATTAAAAACAAAGTGGTTATTATCCAATAAGTAAATTTGACATCATATTGGCAATAAACTGGTAATATAAATTTATAAGAAAATAATATATTGTATTATATATTTGAATATGGTTCTATGATGGATGTAGAAAAATCTTACACAAATTATAAATTGAGTTTTAATATGAATAATGGAATTGAATACTTGTAATAAGGGGATTTGTAGTATAAATTTTATTTATGAGAGACATATTCCATATTCACCAAACATATATTTTTGTGGATTATATAATTTCTAAAGGAATTATATATCATTAATAAAAATCATTTCATTATAATTACTGTTTCCATTTATTATATTCATTAACAGGGTTTATGATTGAAAATTTACTAAGGCAGTAAGGGATTATGTTTTCTCAAATTTCCATCTATGAGGTTTTTGTAAAATTATGTGCATATATTCTATCACAAGTTTTATTTAAAACTACAATGAAAAGGAATATCATGAATTTATTCATCCTCATTATATTTTATGGTGCATTTATTCTTACTTTATAGTGTTTATAGTTCATGGTTATGAAGGTGGTAATGATTTTATGTTACAATATCAACATTTATCATGATTGTTTATGAACAAGTATACAAAGTTGAAACATAAATATATACCTATCAATAATTCTCTTGGATATTATTCTCCTCTGGTTATTCAAAATATTTTAATGTATTGGTATCATTTTTCTAATCATTGGTTCTTAATATTATTATGTTTTTTAATAATATCTAACGTTATTTCTATCTTTGATTGGAAATATTTTCTCTTCCAAAACCATTTTTTAAATGTTTTTAAAAATATTTGATATCTCTAATATTATTTTTATATCACATTTTCACATATGATATTATTTTTAGAAAAACATTCCAACAGAATATTGACTTTTTTTAAAAAAAATTTCTATTTCGATATTATATAAAATAGAAAGGGAATAATCATTTTCATGTGTACGACATGAACATAGTTATTTGATGACATGAACATTAATTACATCAAATAATCCTTTATATGTTTTCAAAGTTATTTTGTAATAAAAAACATTCAAAATAATTTTATGTTTTTTTTCCTCAAATATGATAGGATATTATCCTCAGGAAATGTTTTAAATAATTTTTCAAAATCAATCACCATTTATGATGAATCCCATTGATTTTACCTATGCATTACTAGTGATATGATTCACAAATTGAATTCACATTCTTTCTCTAGATGTTTTATGTTTTTATTACATGATGTTTATGAACCATGCTTCTCTTATTTGGGTTATACCCTGAGGAAATGCTTATGAATTGTCCTTCTTTTCATATGATATTTTATAATTAAAATATTTTGAAACCTATCACTTTTCCATTTTTTATGATATGATGATATTTATATGATACACATTTAATTTAATAGTTCATGATATGATGAATGTATACGATCTTGGGGTACACATAAATATGGTTTTCATTATGGGATGGGTTGGATTTATATCTTCTCCAAAAGAATTGGGTAATGATATATATATATATATATATATATATATAGACATTGAAGAAACCAGTATTTCACCATGTACACTAAAAATTTTCTATAATGGGGAGTGAACCCGATTCAATAAGAAATGGTTGGAACGAGGAGTGAACTCCATATAGTAATGTACTTTTTCTTATATGATAGACTTTGTAATGAACCTTGAAGATTATGTAAATGATTATCTTTTCCAAGGTATATTCGACAAATTCCATGAATTATGTGAATGTTATTATCTAATTGATCATGTTATTTTATTATCATAAGATTCATGTCTTATGAACTTCCAATATTTATTCCTTGAGTCATGTATCTGAACATTGATATATAAGTTATGGTTTTCAAATGTTATGCTCACATTCCCAAAACCTTATAATCCTGTTATGATTATGTATTTACCATTTGTATCTTTACTGGTCATCTGATCTCACCCTAACTTATGTTCCCTTTCCCCATATAATGAAGATATTTAGTATGTATGATATTTCAAAGAAGGGTTCTTGTTATGATGAATATAGTTGGGTATGACATAACCCACTTCTGTACTATTTTTTATGTTACCATGTTTCCAAATATAGTACACTAATATGATCTATATGTGTGTGATTGTGTACTTTTGATAAGATTCCACAAAAAATTATGTAATTTCAATGAATGTTATGTCTGGGTAACTATACATAGAGTAGGAAATAACCCCCTAAAGGGTGAACTAATTTTTACCTTCAGTCCTCTGGGCCAATTTTAAATCCAAATAAGTATTTTTTAAAAACTGAATCAATCTCATACTTTTGGAAATGAGTTCCATTGGAAAACATATATCACATATTCAAGAGTCATTGAGTGTTTCCTTTTCCATGATCATTCCCTATTTGAAATAGGAATGAAAAATGTATGTCCAATTTTGAATTATTCATTAACGAAAA
Organism: Viscum album; assembly: GCA_963277665.1. Classification (NCBI taxonomy): domain Eukaryota; kingdom Viridiplantae; phylum Streptophyta; class Magnoliopsida; order Santalales; family Viscaceae; genus Viscum; species Viscum album. The sequence goes on along the minus strand of OY728126.1, from coordinate 356,081,849 downwards.
CAACAATGTTTCCCCCAACACCATGATTTTTTATATTAGATATTATATACAATAAGAAAATTTAATTGACATTATATTTTTTTCTACATATAAATTTAGTTAAGTGTGTTTTCTTACTAGTGATGCGTGTCTTAGAAATGTAATATTATTTTTTCGTTTTCTTGCAATTCAAGATCATCAACAAAAATAATCCATTTAATACAAATGGAATCCATTCAATGATAGACTTGTAATGTCATAACCTACTGAGATATGATCTCTATGAATGGGAGGATATAACACCCCCATAGATCCTTCAATTTTAGGGAATGAATTAAACGACCTAAGAAAACTAGATACATGGTATCATTCCATCATTGGATGATGAGTTATATTCAATCACCAAGAGGAATAATCTATACTCATACTCCAAATGATAGGTCATTCGGGTGTATGTGACTTCAACTAATACCTAAAACCTCTTTGGGGTCTTATCCTCATGTCATATAAAGAAATAAATACCCTATATTTGGGTAGATGATTAGTAGGATTACTAAAACCTCAACCTAGTTCAAGGGATTCCTAGAAGCGACGTATTCATCAATATCCATTTTCACCATATAAAAGCTTCCCTTAATCTGATGATTGAGGATATTATCATTGAAAATTAATCTCTTGAAATTTGGAACATAAAAACTAGTACTTTTTCCAATGATTAAATATCATACATTATCAGTGACTGGGTTCATATCAGAACTCCTACTAAAGAATCCTCATGGTATATCTTACTAAAAACAAGAATAAGGTGAATAAACCTTATTAAACATAGAATTTCTACATGTATACTCTAGAAAAACTAGGAGATGTTTGATGGAATATAAGAATAATAACCATGGTCAATTACAAAATTTATGTCCCCAAGTACAACATCTAATTAAATATATTGGTTATGATTATACGACATGAGAGGTATCATATCAATTGTCTCACCATGGAATGGGAAAATATACCCATTTTGATTGGTAAATGCATGTCTGATATTTAATTTAAATGGCAATTGAAATTATCTAAATAAGTGTTAATGAGAATATAAGTGAGCATACAAAAACACAAAAATATTCTTACAGGTTGAAAATGATGAAGGACAAGGGAATACACTTGAGAAACCATAATATAATAAATCTTAAGAGAACCATAATAAGGTAACAACATAATAATTAATCTTGTTTTCTTCAATTTAAACTAGATGTATTGGAGTTTCAAAAAAATAACTTGATGGAAAAATTCATATCATGATTCCTATAAGCTCTAGTAAACTGTGGTTGTGAAGATGGACCAACCCTTGGAAAGTGCATAATCCTTGACCCATGAATCCCATATATATAAAAGGATATCATCTATGGATATCACCCTATAGAGAAAGTCTAGGATACTATAAACATGGAACCTTGTATGATTAGCTTAGTCACTATTGAAAAAATATATGGGTAACAGATTCTAGATCAGCATTAGAGAAGAACATTCATTGAGAAGATTGAGGAATGAAAACAAGTTAAGGATTTCCATCATATGAAATGTAATTTTTGGGTATTCTCAATAATGTGATTTTTTATTTTGGGTTGTATCTTTATACTGGGTTTTATTGTTCACGATGTCATGATATGATAGTGAAATAACCATAATTTGAAAAACAAAGAAAGTGTGTTTCCCGGATGGGGAAGAAGTGATGATACACCATTTAGGATCCTCTTAAGAGTGAATGTTGTAAATCAACAACTTTTTATCATCATTAAGCATTGAATCTGTTAAAAGTATAAGGTCACTGGTCTGTTAAAGACAATGTTCTAGAACATGATTACTGGGGAAGCACAAGATGGATCCATCCCAATTAATTATTAATTAATAAATTTCAATATTCCAATTATCCACTGATAGTTCTCCATAATTTGATAAACAATTCTATTTAAACTAATCTAGAGATGGGATCTGTCAAATATATTGGCCCAAAAATGTGGATACTCCCAATAATTTATATTAACTAAAGTAGACCATAGAGGGTCCCATGAGATTACCACCCACACTAATTAGGCCTCCAAGCACCACATAATATCTTTAATATGCTAGATATTGAAACCCCTATCTAAAAGTGGTCTTTCGAGATGAGGATAACATTCCAAATGATTACGCCCTACTGGGTGTAAATCCCATATAAAATAATCAATGATACATTCAATGTTCTTGATCACTTATTTGGGAATATTTTACATAGGTAAAACTTGTATAGTTATAGAATAAATGACACTATTAAACTGATTAATCCACCATCGATGTATAAAAATGAAATTTTCTACCACCTGATCCATTCCAAAATCATTTACTAAATTTTATCATAATGATTTATTCTTACCCCACCATTAGATAATGGATCACCCAGCTGCTCTAATGTAATGATTTTTTTAGAAAACCCATTTTAATATTTTATAAAATTATATCTCACCAAAGAGAAATTATTTGAGATATCGACCATAATTTTGTTGGTATTGAAATATTGTATAGCTTTATTGAAATATTCATATGGAATATTCATGAACATACATGTTGAATTTTCAACACCATTGATAAAAAACAACATATCATATGTATAAAATTTATGAGAAACTCCAAAAAAATATTAGTTCATACAAAAATATGAATCAATCAATCTTAATCCCCTTTATTGGGATTAATATTGAATATATGTTCGTCTAGAATGAAAAGTATCAGAGATATAGTGTCACCTTCTCTTGATCCACTTGAGGATTTAAAGAAACCAACTGTATAATCCCTATGATCAACAAAGAATATTAGAGAGGAAAAGTACCCAAATCATAGGCAATGAACAAACCCATAATATTCATACATTCTAATAACTTTGATAACTAATTTAAAGTCCATAAAATCATCGGACATTTCAATGTCATGCTTGATCATTAAATTCATACCGAGAACTCTAATTTTAAGGTCATTAGTAATATCCTCGGATATCTAGATAACTCCCTCGATATGTCTACCGTCTTTAAAATCATGTTTCAATGTAGATACTTAGATAGGAAGATGAAGTGAAATTATTTTATTGAGAATGGTGGCCAGCACATCATACAAAAATTTTCAAATCATAATGGGATGAAATTAACTAAAAATATTATCCTGAATAACTTTTGGAAAAATAATTAAAACGGTAGATGATGAAACTCTTGGAAGAGGTCCTCCTCTGAAATAATATTGATCAACAAAAATTTCATCCCCTTTTAAAATTATTTAATATTCTTAATATAATTATATTGGGAAAACATTAGTGCTAATATAGATCACAACATTTTCTATCTTCATGGAATAAAAAATATCTTCTTTTTGTGGGAGGGATCCTTACCTATGATTGTCCAATTTTTTAAAAATATCATGAATATTATACATAATAAGGTCAACTCTACCCTCATCTTGAGTAGAACCCCTTTTATTCCAACACTAACTAGAATGTTCATTAGTTAAATTTCCACCTTCCATCGGCTCTATTATATGGAAATCAGTATTGAATGAACCATATAGAAGAGGAAAATTGATCCTTCCCTTAATATTTTTGTACATAATAAAATCCTAGAAATAGGCTAAATTTCTGTCCCCCCCCCATAATCCATTTATCATTGGATATATTTTTAGATTAAATCTAAATATCAAGCAAATATTCTTCCATCCTAAATATATTACTATAAAAATTCATATATGAATTACCATCCCACTGTGTTTCTAAATTTTGATCAATTATATTTATCTCTTTTTGGAGGGTTTTCAAATTTAAATCCATATTACATAGAACTCAAATCCAAGTATGAATGGAACTCTTGATCCTATATAATATATTTTTATGATAATCCCATGGAAACCACTAAAGAGGATTAGTTCAATATTTTCGAACCATTCATCTAAAAACATTCCATTATATCCACTGGATTCTAAAAAATAACTTTTTCTTGTCCATTGAAGAGTCATCATTAAGAAATATAGAATATAGTTAAGATAATAATAAAAAAAATGAGTTACATAAGAAATTGAGATGTTAGGCATGGAATGACATTTTCCCAGAAATATATCAAGAAGACTCATATTCTTATATTACCCCTATAATTTTTACAAAATGTATATGAATCACCTAAATATCCCATGTGATAGAGGAGGTTGTATTCAGTGAATGGTTGGTTGTACTTAATTCTATTGTTGGGAAAAAACCTCAATTCTCCACTGAAGGATCAATAATGGAATTAAAATCTCATCCATTAATCCATGCTGATGAGTCACTATTTACGGATGCAAGAGAGTGCACATAATCAGTTTTTGGATGAATTTGGAATAAACAATAGATAGAGGAAATAATCCCTCAGTATTACTGATTTTGATGTAAATTTTATTTCTATAACTCTCTAAAAACTCCACTTGGAGTTGACCATTATAGAAGAGTCAAATTCGTCTATTAAATAACAATCAATGCATAATGGGATTGAAATAAAGACATCAAGATGTGTTCCGGATGGATTTATTTGTATACACTAGTAACGGGATGACTTAATATGTGACTCAATTATTTGTAATATTTCTCCAATTGAACTAATTTTGGATGGGGATCCCAGACTACTATCATTTCATATAATGGGATAAATCCTTGAGAATGGAAATATTCATCTTTTACACCTAAAATGAGTGACAATTTAGTGAAAATGAAACTAAAAAATATTTGGTTTTGGATTGATTTTCAATGCTTCATGGAGGGAATTTATATTTATCCACCTATGAAACACCTCGAGCAAGGTATGTTCAAATAATTTCCTTAACAAAATCACCTTCTACTAGGAAGGAATTTATAGTTATATTTGATAAATCTATGCGAATTTTCCCATGAGAGAACTTATAAGGATATAGATAAACCATACAATGGGATAGAAATGTATATTTTTGTTCATAGGTAAGATGACATAATGTTTAAGGTTTATTCGGACAGTTATGATTTCTAGGATACATACAATCACGAGGGATATTTTTAGTGACTTCACTAGGAGGTAGGGGTAGAACCTTTTTAAATATTAGTAATGAAGAAGTAGCCAGAATGACCTTCAAAGAAGTAGAAGAAACGTCTAAAGGGTACTAATTTTACTGAGACAAAAGAACCTGATGAATAAAACTATTGATCTCCGAAGAAGGAAATTGGAACACCACTAGAAATGCTGGGATTAAGGAATGGTCCCTACTAATAGGGGATATTCAATCCAGATCAATCTCATCCACCACACAGCCTTCCGTAGAAATAAAATGGTCTATTAATTCTTTAGAATGTATCTCAATAGTAATAGGAATTTGGTCTGTAGATGGAACGTTCTATGGTACCTCGTATGATTGAGATACAATATCATCTAGGGTCCTGGGGTGATGTAACACCCCAAACCCAATTACCCAGAGTCAGTGCATTATTAAATAACATTGTCATGATCAAAAAAGATAAAGTTTGGAAAGATTGATTAGTTTAGTATCCTTGGAAACACTAGCTACATTCATAAGTCTTACATTACTTCATAAAGTGAAAAAATACAACAATATAGTCTCCATAGTCCACACTCATATCCTCTAAGACTATCCCAATATGTCATTCATAAAATACTTCTTCACATCCTGGTAAAAATAAATCATAGAAAGGGGTGAGCGTATATGCTTAGTAAGGATAACAAAAAAGAGGAAACTTTCATAAATAGGCATAAAAATTTAAAAAAATATACAAATAAAACTAAATCCTTTTAAACATGAACTTCAGCATAATATGGAAAAAATAAAATTAAATAATTCCATTTACTTATTCACATGGATATTCTACTAGTCTAATAATCAAATGAAATATCAATAACCACTTTCATAATGATGGAATGCATAATGTTAGACTATCATAACCACATAGTCAAGGCCTTGTGCCAAGACCACGAATAAAATTTTTTCAATCCCTTGTGACAAGACCCTATTTTATCTCGTGAGACCTACCGATGCATTGAGGAGCTATAGCGGGCTCCACCCATCACTTACTAAGTCCAATGCATTCCTCATATGAACATGTTTAAACATAACATAAACATTCATATTAAAAATAGCAAAATAAATGCCAATACTTTATCCATAAACCATGAATGGTATAAAAATAACACATCCATAGTCTAACATATCACAAAACCTTCAATACTATATGGAATTTTTGTATCATAATAACACAACTTCAAATAAGCTTAAAATCAATGAAAGGATTTTGACATAGATGAAATCAAAACTATTTGAGAGAAATATCCCTTTTTTTAAATCAATTAAAAGTCTCACAATTATAAAATAAAACAATTACTTTGAAAATTATCTTATAATCATGTAAGGGATGATTCAACAATTTTATAATGGCAGAAAAAAGCCACACCTTCAATATTAGTTAAAAAAGACATTCTTACCTTAATATTGTCGAAAAGGTAAAAAAGGACCTTATTTAGAAAATGACAGAAAGATTCTTTTATAAAAATCTTATAAAAAGTCAAAAAAGGGAATAATTTATGTTAACCCATAGTCTATAAAATCATAAGAATGTTTTGAAATACATTTTTAAGAAACATGAATGTGGATGATAAAGAGGTCCCAGTAGATAATTACATATAAACCGCCTCGGATAATGAATAGATTGTGAAATTAACCCATACCTTGTACTTTTCCTTGGTAGAGGGTAGGTTAACCCCCTGTATAATGATGAAATAATTGTTATTAAATCATGAAAGAATCATATACATTAATATGATATCATATATGATCTTTTGACATTGTTTTGTTAAAAATCTCATTGTATTATCGTTGTTTCGGGTGTTAATGGATTCTTTTTCCTTTATATTAATTGTTATGTGAGTCATTTTTTTTATGGATGGGATGTATCTTATTCATATACAGAATGATATCAAGACTTTAAACATTATTTTTAATCATATATTGAAAATTATTATTTAATGGATACGATGGGGAAGGAATCTCATTGAGTTCATGGAGACGGTAATCCGTACGCACGCACGAGCAAAAATATCATTTATTTCATATGAAAATAATATATTAATGGATGTTTTATCATATATACAGAATAATTATCATGATATATTTATTATTTACATGAATTACACATCACTATTATACCCATCAAATTAATAATGTATTGACTAACAATTACACCATGACGTGGAGACAATAATCTGTAGGTACGCATGTATGGTGACATGTCATTCAATGGATGGATAGAATAATGAATATGGTTGTAACATATTTATAATAACATCATAGTATATAGAAGATACTTGAGTTATTATTTTTGACTGGAAATAATAATTAAGAATAAGTGGAAGAAGAAAAGAACTTGAAAGAGGGTCGTGAAATTATTACCTCTTTTTCGGGTTCTTCCTTTTGATTTGATCAAAAGGGCTCCTTAATATTGATTTATGACTAAAGGAACTCCTCTAGGTTGAAGTGAGGTATGTTGAGATGATATTTGGGTAGGTCTTGGTAGAGCCAAAAGGCTTTGAATGTGTGATTTGGAGAGAAGGGTGGGTGCTATTTTATAAGAGGGGTGAGGGGCACCTTAGGAAAAGCTAGAAATAATATTTTATAATAAAATCAATTTCAGATTCTAATTTATCAAAAAATAGATTATATAAAGGCTAACGTGGGGATGGATCGGAATCCACTCAACCAATAGTTTTTAGACAGGTTTGGTTCACTATATTAACATTATCATTTAGATTTAACTCTTAGAAAAATAGTTTGACATTTACCATGTCACTTTGTATTTTTATATTATATGGTTAATAAACATACTATATACTTATATGAAAACCCCAAGTGGTTATGTAATGGCACGTATATCGTTATATAAGTCATTTGGCCGAACCGTAGATTTTTAGGAATAGAATATCAATTAATAATATAATATTTGTTTTGAAAACTCTTTTATGTCAATTAATAATATAATATTTGTTTTGAAAACTCCTGAGTAGAACTATCCTACGCGTGATCTAGAGCTGGCCGCAGTTGTTTTTTCTCGGAAGATATAGAGGAAATATCTTTATGGGGAGAAATTTGATATATACATAGACCATAAAAGATTTAAGTATGTTTTCACACAAAAGTAATTGATCATGAGGCAGAAGAGATGGTTGGAAATTCTCAAAGACTATGATTTTTCAATTCATTATCCTCCCAGAATTGAAAACTAAGTCACTGATGCATTAATATGGAAAGACCAAGTTGTTATTTTAATGATGAGGATTCAAAGAGATCCGTTGATCAATGACCTAGTAAAGCCGGACATGTAAATTATAAGGGAAGGGTCATCATCAACCCTAACCTAAATGATTTCTCAAACGTCATTACTTGATAAGATCAAGAAATATCAGAAAGAAGATAATTGTTACAGAAGACGTTTTTGCCCATGAAGGATGGGAAGTTTCTTGAGATCAATATTGATCAAGAAGGTGTACTGAAATTTTATACAGGACTATGTGTTCCCTCTATTCTGGAAATAAAGGAGTTGATGGAAGAAGCTCATATCTCTACTTTCTCAATACATCCTAGAAGCAAAAAAATGTATAGGGACCTTCATGATCATTATGGTTGGTATAATATGAAGAGGGAGATTGCTGAATACACTACAGGGTTTCAGTTATGTTAGCAAGTAAAGGCTGAGTAATAACTTCCTAAAGGGTTATTGCGACCACTACCCATACCAGCATGTAAGTGGGCTAATATCACAATTGACTTTGTCAGTGGTCTTCTGAGAACTACAATGGGAAACAAAGTGATATGGGTCATTATAGATTTTATCACCATAAATACCCATTTTATCTCTATTCCGGATGATTTTCCTCTTGATAAACTATCTAGGATTTACGTGCAATAAGTGGTAAGGCTACATGGAGTTAAACTTTCTATCGTATATGATCATGATCCAAGGTTCATATCAATATTCTGGAGAATTCTTCAATATTCTTTGAGCACTTAATTTAATTTCAGTACGACCATTAACCCCCAAAATGATGGCCAATCTGGAAGGACTATTCAAACACTCTAGGATATACTGATAACATGCCCAATGGAATTTAAATGTGGATGGGATCAACATCTCCCATTAATTGAGTTCTTTTACAACAACAGCTTCCACTCGAGCATTCAAATGGTATACTATAAATTATTATATGGTACGAAATGTAGAACTCCTACTTGTTAGCATGAAGCTAGTGAGAGAATGTTTCTTGGGACTGATCTTCATTAATAGATGATAGAAATGGTCCATGCCATCCAACAACACATTAAAGATGCTCAATGTTGGCAAGAGATCTATGCTGGAAACCATAGAAGGGACTTGAAGTTTGATGTTGGTGACAAATCCTTTCATTGATTTTCAACTGTGAAGAGATTCATGAGGTTTGGGAATAATTGGAAGCTCATCTCTATGTACATTGGCCCCTACAAAATCCTTGATCGCCTAAGAGAAGTGTTCTATTGGCTTGAACTTCCTCTAAATCTAGAACATTTTCGTGATGTATTCCATTTATCCCTCTTGAGAAAATACATAACTGACCCTTCACATGTACAGAATCTAGTGGTAATACAACTAGAACATAAACTCTCTTATTAGGAGCAGCCAGTGGAGATATTGGATCGTAGAGACAAGGTTCTACGCAACAAGACTATCCACCATGTTACGGTGTTTTGGAGGAACAAAAAATGTGAACAAGCCACGTGGGAACCAAATGGGTCTATGTGGAAGATTTAACCACAACGTTTCTATTCTTAGGGTACGAGTTCATATTTTAGGGGAAACATTTCTTAATGGGGGGAATAATGTAATGACTTCAACTTTTAAATAAATTGTGTTTCCTACTTTCTTGTGTAATTTTTTTTATACTAAAAAAATCTCTATCCTAAATGTCTAGAAGTGGGTATAATTAAAATGATTCCATTTCTTCGACTGTTATATGACCATTGGTCAAAATGAACATTGGAAACTAAACTCTTAACATTAATATTATTGTTTACAAATACAAGTGATCTTTGTTTATTAATAAAGAAATAAGAGGCAATAGCCTCATCCAGTAGACTCAGGATGTAGGAATCCCATCTGTCGGAGCTTTGAAAGGAGGTGACTTTGCAGGGATTTCCTCTGGACCAAGCACAAGCCGAACATCAACATTTGATGATTGAATGGAATCACATATGGGAGAAGTTCAATATGATAGAAATCACTACTTGGGCAATGTTGTCTGAGCCGCCACAAGATTGTATCACCATAGAACATCTTACACATAGGTCATATGTAGGTGTTATAAGCGGCTATGTAATGAGGCATTAGATACTTTTTGTAATCCCATGGAAAAAAATGGTTTTATTTCTTATTATGGTAAATTTTTTGATTTTCAAATGTCCAGATAAATGTAGGATGAAGGTCCATATTAAGGATGATTTTTGAAAAGGGGGTATTTTAAAATATTTTTGTATACTTTAAATAATTAATATTGTGAAATGATTTTAAAAAAATGAACTTCTATAGTTGTGATCAGCATGAAATTTAGATTCTAATAACATTAACATGATTTTTAGAAAATATTAATGTATAAATAGTAATATACACGTATGGATAGTAATGAATAATGATGAATAGTAAATTGACCAAAAAATAGAAACTTCGCCCATGAATGTATAAATATAAGTTAGACATCTTAAAAGTGAAAAAACAATTGTAGTATATGTTTTGGTAATTTTTTTATTCATAAATACTTTATTTACAATTTTAAATTTAATTTTATAATTTAAAATGGAAATGTATTTTAATAAAATGTAATCATAAATTTTTACTTTATTGTCTTACGGTTATAAGATAATTTTATGGGACCTTGATTACTTTTTCAAGGTATTCAAAACAAATTATAGTTTTAGAGTTGTTTTTTTGAATAATTAATGATTTTATTTTAAAATTAAATTAAAAATATATAGAGAATTATTTTCATAAAATGGAGTTCATTTTTGAATTCAGAATATAGATTTTAGGTTATGTTAATTTTTTGGGTTTTTTCTGAAACACATGAATTTTTGGTGAATAGTAAAAATACTGTTTTGAGTTGCGTGTGTTTAATGACATCATTGATGATGTAATCCTGATGTAATAAATCTGGTAGACTTATGAATAGTAAGATAATTTATTAGTTTTCCCGTGTAGAAAATACAATGGGAAAGCCCATGGTTTTGCAAATACCACAAATGAGGTGTCCCTTCAAATTAATTAAATATTCCCTCTCTTTCCCTATAAATACCAAATCAGTCCTGCATTCAATTCATTCCAAAATCCTCTTCAACGATTCTATGATATTTTTATCTCCCAAGGAGTACTCCCAAGGTTCCTACAAGCCCCCAAGGTCCCAATCTTCATGCTTTCGAAGTTACTCATCATGGTATGAGATTCTATCACCCTCCTCCATTAAGTCATGACTTCATTTATGTTACAGCCTATAGTTTCCATATTATTATTTTTGGGTATGTTCCTATATATCCTTATTTCTATCCATTTCATTTCCAAATGATGAAGGGTCCTTTCCACTCTCATCAACTAATTTTATGAATTTTTTTGTGACGTCATTAGGCTGCCGAATTTTCGTAAAAAAATCGCATCATCTATTTTCTTTCGAGTTTAATTTTAATTGGGTATTTCCTTAAATTATCAATACCATGATATTATTTATTTTAATTATGTACCCATACTATATTCTGAGTTATTTAGGAGTGGGGGAATCTTGTCCCCAATCTTCTAAATGTTTTCTAAAACCTTGTTATATATTTGTTATACAGTAGAATTTTCGTCTCAAAATATCTCTCTTTTTCTCAAGAAATTTTCTTGTTTTATTTATTCAGATACCCAAATATATTTTAATTTCTACGGGTATTCATAAAGACGTAAAATTAATCTATTTTATTCCGAAATCTTCATACATGAAACCCTCTATCATTTTCCAATGGTTATAAAGGTCATAATAATCTTGTTTCTAAGAACTTTTTAAAACCTCACGATTTTGAAGTGAAACAAATTACTTTTACTCTCTATAGTTTATTTATGAAATGTTTTATTGTGCTCTAGGTGGATCACATGAATATAAATACATATTAAGGGTGTGCCCTGATAGCGCTCCAATGTATTGGGTGAGGAATTTAATCTCTAGAGATGAAAACTTTCACTATACCTTGGTGAATAACGAATTTTATTTTTATGACACCATGGGGATGAACCATTGTGATATGTTCTTGAATGTATAAATTAAATGTTATAGACAAATAATCATGTTATGATTCATGTTATTTTCATTATGAAATTCCTCTACTTCCATGTCTCATGTCTTTATGATTTTTATCAAGTTGTTATTGATTTCACAAGTAAACGGATTACCTTGATTCCCTTAATGGGCCTTCTTCTCACCCTTTACTTTGATGTATGTCTCTAGGTTATGAGATGAAATAATTTTTACATAGGATGAACATATGATGAATTCATACAAGTGGATTTTAATAATGTTTTTTCATGTTTCATTGTTCTACATTTCCAAGACACTGGACTTTAAATTTCTTCTATTTGTAAAATGTGATGACAAGTTATGTAATAAAAAGGCGGGATTCCATAATAGAATCTTCTGGTTCACATGATTCTTTATCCATTTTTTTGATTTATCAAGAGTACCATTTCTAGTAAATTCATCTGATTCCTCAATAATTTCTCCCTAATATCTATAATTTTGTCTGATTATAGAATGTATAAAAGTTAATATACCAAATCTATTTCATCATAGGTGAGAACATGTGTTAGATCATCCATGTAGATACTTACAAGATATATGTGAAAAAAATGATGTAATTTTGAGTGTTTTGGAGGAATTGTAAGATTATAAGAAACAACTCCAATCCATTCTGGAATATTAAAGGGTCCTATGAATCTGGGACTCAATTTCCCTATCTTACATAACCCTATAACACCATACAATATAAATAATTTAGAGGAAACATGATCTCCAACATTGAACTCTAAATACTTTCAATGATTATCATTATCACACATGGACTTCACAAACAGTAATGATTTTAATTTTAATTTTTTTATATTAAAATTATATTTGACTTAATTTTTTTTCTGAGGTACGGGTCGGGCCCGACGTGAGTGTTTTCATTTTTCTGATAAATCAACATTTGGCTTTGTTGTGTCCGACGCACGGGTAGAGCATAGTCGAAGCAACATCAATATTCTAAATCACCATGTGCCCCAACTATTACACGGTTAATTATGTAATCAGTGGGGTAAACATTAAAGAGATCATAAAATAAAATAACAAACAAATAAGATAACATTAATTAAGAGTTTTTTAATATTAAAAATAGTAATATTATTATTACTATTGGGATTATTATTATTATTATTATAAATATTTATTTTAGTTGGATTTAATTTTTTTTATTTTGTGTTTTATTTCCTTTTATTTTGTTTTTCCACCACATTCCCTCCCTCTCTCTTTCTTACTCCTTTATTATCGTGTCAGGACCCCCTTCCCCTGTGTTTTGTGCAGTTCCCCACCCCTTCAACCATAGGCAGTCGCTTACCTCTGCCCTTGGTACCGTCTAGCCCCCCAACTTCCTTCTAGCATACCACCTTGCTCTGGCTCCCTCTTCTCTCCGGTGAGCCGCAGTGTACTACACCATTTCCCTCATACCAAACCCATACCACTCTTCTTCCTTGGGCCACCAGGACCTGCACCTCTTCTCACTCCTAGTCATATTTTCCATCACGGTACACCTCCAACAAATTCCTTTAAGCTTCAGCTAGCCCTGCAATTAATTTCTGTGGTGATTTTATTGTAGGGCATATTCATGTTGTTTGAGGTGCAGTTTTCATGTGACAGTCTTTTTGTTCCATGCTCGCAAGTTCAATTTCTTATTTATTTAATTTATCATGTTTAATAATCTCTTTGTGTAGTGTGAATTTAATTTTTAATTTGGGATTAGAATATTTTTAATGGTTTTAATTAGTTTTTTTATATGTAATGATTATGTTATTGTAGTGAAAACCCATATAAGGATATTTATCACTATTTTATAATTTTTGGAACTAGTTTTTAAAATTATTTAAGGGCGGTGAATTCTATTTTGACAAGATAATGGTGTGTTTTTGGCCTTAGAATAGTATTTTGGTTGGGATTTTATGTTCAAAGTATTCCGATAGTATTTTGAGTCATTTCGAAATATTCAAAATGGGTTTATTAAAACCTATAATATGTGTGAAACATGTTTTGATATTCTTTTGGTGTGCATATGTTTTCAAAAGTGAGTTTCAGTTTGGAAATGGGGGTATTTGTGTGTGGGTGACTTATTGTGCATTTTTAAATATGTGATGTTAATTCTTTTAAATGATGGAATGTATATTTTAATGTTTCCTGCTATAAATTCTGTTTTAAATTGGTTTTTCCAACTTGAAATCACGTGTGTTATTGGTGAAAACCCTCGATGTGTTATTTTGGGTGGTTTTATAGATTATTTTAGTGTTTAATTGTTTTATTAAATAATATGTGTAGTGTGTTAGTCCTCTCTAGGATCGTTTTGGGCTACGGGTGTCAAGGTATCCTCTATGTACATCCATATGGTACAGAATATATATATATGCCCTCTTCATACATATTACCTCATGGCATGGGAATTATGTGCAATGTAGCAAGGGGAGTATATATATATGTATAAATGCATGTGCGTGTATGCGCTAAGTGTCATTTCATGTGGTCGTCAACAAATAACGACATGTTTGAGGTATGTTCCCTATGATTAAGAATTTTACTTTAATTCCATGATTTCATTATTTTTTTAAAATGTTTTTCTTGTTTCCATTCATATAGGAAATAGATATGTTATATACTTATATATTATTGGTCACTGTCTTTAAAAATATTGTTCAACACTCGGTTTTTAGATATTCATTTAAACCATTAAAAGTGAATAGATTGAATTATTCTTTGTATAAATCTTTATTTTAAATGTGTGATTCCATGGTTGTTAATTTAGACGTTTAAAATGATTTTTGGAAATGAATGTTTGGGATTCTGAAGGTCTCGTGACGTATGTGTATGGTGAAAAGTGTATTTTGAATGTTTTTATGATTCATATGGTTTGAAACTGGATTTGGTGTGTGCGTTAATATGGAAAAGGTTTTTATTATGTGAAATGGTGGGTTTTAATTTTGTATTCACATATATAGTGTCTTCGATGGAAAGTCGATATAAATATATGATAGGAGAAGTGGAAATAGAAAATATGGGAAACCCATGGTATCTAGGTGGGTGGACTTGATCTAGTGTGTTAGTGATTCCGAGTGTTTATTCCCTACATCACATAGAATGTTTGACACTTACAACAATAACTAAACATTTATGATTTTGTCGGATACCACTAGGTTATGGATGTGTTTCCCTGCTATTGGATTGTGCATGATAACATATATTTTTTATGGTTACTCTTAAACCGAGACATGAATTTCTAGGGACCCAAATGTGCTAGATGAACCTTAGGGGATTTTACTATGGTGCACACTTATGACTTGGTTCTTGTGGAGTGATTTTTGTTATAGTATTTTCATTCATGTTTCCTCTTTTTTGAATACTATAAATGAAATAAAATTTCCTTCCTTCATTTTTGAAATGTTAATGCATGCTTGGATTCAACTTTTAAAATATTGAAAGGGAAATGTTTTCCATAAAATTGAAACTTGTTGCTGGAATTTTAATAAAATGGAAAGCATTATTTTAATAGGTCTTATTTTTAAACAAGCATGATTGGGTTTCTTTTTTAAATACAATGGCCTAGGTCATTGTTTATTCTAGGAATTTCTACTGAGCATCTTGGTGCTCATGAAAATTTTACTTTTTAGTTTTAGGTTACTTTAGTTTCGGATCTCTCTTGGAGAGAGTGGGGATCTAAGCTTAATGAGGACACATGGGGTCCCATGAAGGTATGTCTAGCTGGTTATCATTACTTTTTTTCATTGTTAGTGATTCCTTATTTGACTTGTTCATTTATATTTATCTGTCTTTTTTAGGATTAACCCTTCCCAACTGCTTGTTTTGATGCCTGTCACTATTTTATAGCCCATGGGTATCAGGAACGCACTTCGGGCCATGTCATGGACCAAGTCATGCACCAGGTCAGGTGGTGACCCAACTTGGTTCATTACAATCATCATAACATTTTCTTATACTATGAGATGATTTAAAATGTTCCTAAATATCCTTTACCTTTTTTATCATCTCTTTATCATGTTATAGTCCTACAAGTTTCCTTTCACCAATTTTATCCCAACAAGTAAGATTAGAGAATCTCTTTCCATATAATGATTCATACAACACTATTTGAAAATTTGAATGTATACTATTCATGTAGAAAAAATATTCCAATGGTTGTTACTAATCCTATATTCCATTAATGTTGAGTGAAGATGATCTAAACTTGTCTTACATTTTTTGAATTGATCTTTCAGTATTCCCATCATTTTGAGAATGGTAGGAAGTGCTCAAATGAAGATTTGTATTTAGATCTTTATGAAGACTCTTCTAGAATTTTGATGTATAATGGGGATCTTGATCAAAAACATATGATATAGGTTCACAATTATGTCTTAAAACATCATTAAAATAGATTCATTCTAGGTTTTCAATAGTTATATCAACTCTTATATCAATAAAATGTTCTTATTTTTGTAATGAAATCAACAATTAATTATATCATATCATTCCTCTGACAATTTCATGGTAGTCACATAATAAAGTCATATTAATTTCATCTAATTTACATACTTGAATATTAATAGGTTGCATCCCTCTTTTAGGATCTCCCTCTTTGATTTCACTTATTATTAAACAAAACATCTTGAAACCTAATCATCAATTTCCTAGTTCATGTTATCCAACAAATAATTTTCCATGAAGTCCTTATAAATTCTACAGTAGTATATAGAAAATTTTGATCTATTAGAATCCTACTACAATTCCTATTTTATCTTATGTAATGTTGGAACCTAGAGAACCCTTGAAAATTTTAGAACACCATCTTCACAAATAAGGTATGTTAATTTTCCTTCGTTTACACCAACAATTTTCTTCTGAAGGTTCTCATCTTCAGATTGAGAATTCTTAATATTATAGTTTAAATATGAATTTCCATCCATTACATAAATTATTTATGACTATCCTTACTTATAAATTCCCATGTCTATCATTACTAGAACCTTGAACATAGGATCCTTCAAAATACTCATTTTTGTTATAACTCCATGATCCTTCCGAATTAATTCATTACCTTCTTTTCATTCATTGGGTAGTAGTGTATTGAGTAATAATAATTCTTGAGTACCGTGAACCATCCTATTTTTCTCATGTCGAGCTATTTCTGGGAGAAGATGTACTTTAGTCCCTTCTTATACATGTATATCCCACATTATTCAACAAAGAGATAATTTGTCAATATTTTCAAAGTGATGATTATAGACTCTAGTTCAAGATCATGTATTGGATAGTTATTTTCATGAGTATATAATTCTCTTGACCCATATTAGATTACTTTATTAATTTTAATTCAGAAAAACCCATGTCCTTTCTTCAGTGCTTCAATATATGTGATAAACCCATCACTTGTGGATAGTGGAGTCAAAATCGGAGCATTGACTAATATTCTCTTTAAGTCATAAAAACATTATTCACATTACATTGTTTAAACAAACATAATCCATTTATTTGTAATATTGGTTAAAGAGTTAGCTAATTGGGAAAAATTATAAGTGAACCCCTGATAATAACCTTCCAAAAAAATTACACTGCATACCTCGTTTATCTTAGTTAGTGTAATCCATTCTCTAACTCTCATTGCCATTGTAGGATCAATTGATATTCCATCATCATATACAATATATTAAAGAAAAAGAACATATTCAACTGAGAAATTGAACTTAACAAATTTACCATATGATTCTTCACTTTTAAGAGTATTAAGAATGATCTTTAGTTGATTCTCATGATCCCCATAGCTTTTATAATATATATGAATATCATCAATTCATATCATAAAAAATAGTCAAGATATTCTATGAATAATCTATTAATTATGTTTATAAGAATATAACGTTCATTATTCAATCCAAATAGATTTACATCAAACACTTACTATTTATACCTCTTCCAAAAGGATGGCTTTGGAATGGCTTCCTTCTTCAATTGTAATTGGTGAAACCCATAATGAAGATCAATACTTGAAAAATATTAGGATCAACAAAGGTGATAAACCAATTCATCAGTGAAACATAGAGGATACCTTCTCTTTATTATAATATTATTTGTTTCTCTATAATAAATACACAACCCCATGGAAGAATCATTGTTTTTAATATAGAGTATATGGGGTCCCCTTTGTGGAACACTTGGGTGAATAAATCCATTATTACCCAAATCCTATAGTTTATTCTTTAACTCCACTGATTCCACATTTCCCAATCAATATGGATTCATTGATATTGATATAGAGTCATATATTAAATTAACGGAAAATCCTATGACACTCTATAGGGGATTCCAAGTTAATTCCTCAATAAATACATCAATGTCTTCCCACACAACATGTACACAATTAATTTTTAATATTACATTAACTATTACTTGAATTTTTTTTCTCTTCATTCATAAGAAATTCATTTGACTATAGCTATTAGGGGTGGATATATATGATAATTAGGCGATCAAGATTTTTCTCTAAAGATAAGTAATGATTTTTCGTCCGTAAAAATCATAATTTACTTCATCTTGTATTTTATATTTCCATCATATTTTTATATCTAGGACATACTAAGGATTATATCAAAGTCAAACATAGGTTTGATAAAAATTTAAGTAATTAAATCACATTTATGATTTATAATTGGAAATTTAATACATATATTTTTTTTACTAAGACACCCCTTGTAACACCCCAAGCTTCTACGATACACTTCTCTTTGAATACTGTGATAGCGTGTGTTGTACGCAACACTGAGTTCTAACACATCATAACCAATCAAACTAGCCGTTATGAATAGTAATACCTAATTTTTGAAATTATATATATTTTATATTTCAAAATTGACTTCATTTTTGGATTTTTAATATCTAATTTAGCCTAAGGTGAAATTTTGGTACTTTTCGGATAACTTTAATATTTTGATGAATAGTGAAAATTACTAAATTTTAATTAAAAACAACTTTTTTAATCAAAATAATTAATAGTGATAAATTATGAATCTGAGTGGTTTCAAAGTATATTTAGAATATATTTTAACCATTTAATATAATTTTGGTCATTGGATATAATTTTACAATTAACCCGAACATAAACAAGTGTCAATCTTTTGATAGTTATTATCTCTTAAAAACACGCTTTTTGTTTTGACAGCGGAAATTAATTTTAAATTAATTTCTGCCACTTCTGTGTTTTGAATTTAGAAAAATGGATTCCATATTTGGAATCAGGATGTTCAAAAAGTTTAAATAGGTGACTTTTATTTTTAGACATTTTGAATAATTACTGCGGTAAATATTTTATTTACCATGGTCAAGGGTAAATCCGGTAAATGAGGGTTAAAAAATAATATTATAATAATAATAAATTACCCTAAAACGTGTTCTATCCTTATTGGTTGATACATGTTCGACCGTAGGCATCTTTGGGACGATTTTGGGACCCCATGGTGCCACTTTTCGGTGATAGGGACATTTTATTTTAATTAAGTTAAAATGAATACAAAAATTACACAAGCATATATCTTTTAGAAAAACAATTTTTAAATAGGGTTATATATGTTGGATTTTACATTATAAATATTAATTAGAAAGATAAAAATGTTTCCTACATAATTATATTTTATTTATAATTTTTAGACATTAAATAAGTTAATTTATTTATGACACAATGATGATGAAGTAATTACTATAATAGTGAAAAATTAAAATAATTGATATTATAAATACCCAAATAAATATAATATGAAACTTTTAATGAATTACTAAAATTTTCTAGGATAATATGATATATTAGTATTGATTTAATTGACTTTGTTCGAAGTAATCAATCTGTTATGAGTTTCACAAAAATGAACCATCGAATAGTGTCAAAATTGACAAAAAAGAGTTCTTAAAACAAATATTATATTATTAATTGATATTAAATTCCTAGAAATCTAATGTTCGTCCAAGAGACTTATATCATGATAGGTTCATCATTAATGGACCACTTGGGGTCGCTTGGATGTATATAGTATGTTTATTAACCATATTATTTAAAAATACAAAGAGGCATTCTAAAAGTGAAACTAATTAACTTAGAGTTAATACTTAAAGATAAGGTTAATATAAGTACCCAAAACTATCTAAATTCTATTGGATGAGTTTTTTTAGACCCATACCCACCTTAAAATTTAAATAATCAACTTTGTAGCCATTAGAAACCATATATTAATTTATTATAAATTAATATTTCTAGCTTTTCCAAAGGTGCCCTTCACCCCTCTTATAAAAGGGAACTCCTACTTCCCATTTCTTCACACCTTCAAAGCCGTTTGGTTCGGCCAAACTCTACCCCAATAGTCTCCCAACTTCCCTCACTACAAACTAGAGTCATTATTTTTATCATAAATCCAACCTAAGGATCCCTTTTGATCAAATCAAAAGGAAGAAACCGAAGAAGAGGTAATGATTTCACCACCCTTTTCCAAGTTCCTTTCGTCTTCCACTTCTTATTCCTTTGTTGTTACCATTCTAAAATAATAAATCCAGTATCATATATATACTGTGATGTTATTATAAATATGGTACAACCATATTTATTATTCTATCCACCCTTTGAATAACATGTCACCATACGTGCGTACGTACGGCTTACCGTCTCCACGTCGTGGTGTAATTGTTATTAAATATATTATTATTTGGATGGGTATAATAATGATGTGTAACTCATGTAAATAATAAATATAAAATGTTAATGATTCTGTATATATGATATACCATCCATTTATATATTATTTTAATATCAAAAGAATGATATTGTCGCTCGTGCGTACGTACGGACTACCGTCTCCACGAACGCGATGAGATTCATTCTCCATCGTATCCATTCAAGTATAATTATCATTTGATGATTTAAAAATAATGTTTAAGGACTTGATATCATTCTTTATATGAATAATATACAACCTATCCAGGAAAAATATGTCTTCTGTAACAAAACATATAAAATAAAACGAGTAAGTTAACACCCGAAACGACGATAATTCAAAGATATTATTAACAAATCAATGTTAAAAGATCATATATGATATCATATTAATATATATGATTCTTGTATAATTTAATAACAGTTATTACACCATTATACAGGAGGTTAAACTACCCCAACCAAAGAAAAGTACAAGGTAAGGGGTTTTCATCTCACTCCATATTCCCGTGAAATTCATGCCATATTGCCACTATTACCTTTTGTGTGGTGTATTTACTGCCCATAATTATATTCTTTGTGTAATACACTTTAATTTATTTGTATTTACATATTAATTGGTTGATACCTCTTTCATGGGTTGTATGTTTCGTAAGTTACCAAACTGTAAGGGTTATTTCACAATCTCTTCATTATCCGAGGTTGTTTATATGTAATAATCTACTGGGATCTCTTTATCATCCATATCCATGTTTCTTAAAAATGTATTTCAAAACATTTTTACTATTTACTAGAATATGAGTTAAAGTCATTTATACCCTTTTTGACTTTTATAAGTGGTTTATAAAGGAATCTTTCCGTCGTTTTCAAAACAAGGTCCTTTTTAACCTTTTCGACAGAATTAAGGTAAGAATGTTTTTTTAACTTATATGGAGGGTGCGGCTATTTTCCGCCGTTATAAAATCTTCAAAGCTTCCCTTACAAGCTTATAAGAATATTTTCAAATAAAATGTTTTATTTTATATGGATCTTAAATGATTTCAAAATAAAAAGAGATATTTCTTTAAAAAGAATTTTGATTTCATCTATGTCAACATCCTTTGATGGATTTTACGCTTATTTAAAGTTTATTTATTATGATACAAAACATCTATATTATATTGAATGTTTTTTGATTTGTTTGATTGTGGATGTTCTATTTTTATACCATTCATGGTTTTTGGTGAAAGTATTGACATTTCGTATGCTAGTTTTAATTCGAATGTTTATGTTATGTTTTAACTTTTCATATAGGAATGCATTGAACTTAATATGTGATTGGTGGAGCCCGCTATAGCTCCTCGATGCATCGGTAGGTCTCATGAGAGAAACTAGTGTCTTGGCACAAGGCCTTGACAAAATCTTATTTTTAGTCTTGGCACGAGGCCTTGGCTATGTGGTTATGATAGTCTGGAATTATGCATTCCATCATTATGAAAGTGGTTATTGATATTGCATGTGATTATTAGATTAGTAGAATATCCATGTGAATATGTAAATGGCATTATTGCATTTTACTTTTTCCATACTATGTTGATGTTCAAGTTCTAAAGGCTTTTGTTTTATTAATGCATTGCCTTAAATGTTTATGCTTATTTTTGAAAGTTCCGCTATATTGTTGTCCTTACTGGGCATTTGAGCTCACCCCTTTTCTATGTTTTATTTTCCCCAGGATGTGAAGAAGTAAGTTATGAATGACCTACAGGGATTTTATGTGGGGATATGATTGTGGAATATGGAGACTATGTTGTTGTAGTAGTTTTTCACTTTATGATGTAATGTAAAACTTTATGAATATATCTAGTGTTTCCAAGGCTACTAAACCAATCAGTCTTTCGAGATTTGATCTTTCTTGTGATCATGCCAATGTTATATAATAATGCACCGACTCTGGGTAACTAGGGTCGGGGCGTTATAGTTGGTATCAGAGGAAGTTTAGTACAAAACTTAGAAGCTATATTTAGATAAACTCTGATTAGAGCACGTAGACCTGAGATGAACTTTGAGGATTAGTATAGAAGAACTTCCTAGAATTTTGGTATTGTACAGATTTTGTGAGTTTTCCGAGCAATACATCCCTATCTGGATACGAGAAGGTAGAGGCGGCTCTGGAAGAGATGTACCTAGGGGTAAAACCCGAAAACACCACTTTGAGCTAGACTCGAACGAGAACTGGTGCACGACAACGGGCCTTGCTGCACTCTTGGTTACGACACTCCCAAGGGATATGCTTAGGATAACTCTCATTTTCATTACAAATCATTTTGAAGGGTTTATGAGTATATAATTACTCAAAGAAAACATTTTTATGATTATGGATTATATCCATAAATAGTTCAATTTATGTTTAGTGTTTTATAACTATGGGATTATGTATTTTGATTCATAAACTGATCTAGTTTATGCCATTGTTTAGAAATGGCGCCTAGTAGAAGAAATGGAAACCATATCAATGCACGCACTCCATCTAGGGATTTCCCTCCTGCTCAAGATAATTATAGTGGAGCTAGTGATGCAACTACTGCCGATCAGCTAATCACCATACTGGGACAACTCATTCAGGTTATGAATAATAACCTTACCCGTATGGAGCACCATGATCCGTAGCATGGAGGATCAATGTTAGATCGATTCATGAGGCAACAACCACCTACGTTCAATGGGAGTACAAATCCCTTAGTAGCCGAGCAAGGGATAAATTCCCTAGAGAAAATATTTCAGGCTTTGGGGAGCAGTGAAAGGGAAAAAGTTATCATGGCAGTTTACCGCCTCACTGGAGATGCTGATCAATGGTGGCCATTGATTAAAAACATGAAGGAAGATGATGAAGTATCAAATATGTAATGGAGGGAGTTCAAAGATCTATTTTTAGAAAAATACTTTCCTCGCGACCATCGAGTAGATATGGAAAGGCAATTTCTGAGTTTGAGACAAAAGGAGGATGAGAATGTCACAAAGTATGAGGCTAACTTTACAAGGTTAGCAAGGTATGATGGAGATTATATATGTAACCCAAGAAGTAAGATTGATCCTTTCTTTGATGGGTTAAAACCATTTCTCCGTCGAGAATTAGTCTCACAATCCTTTTCGTCATACAAAGTCATTGTATCATGTGTTATCAAGACCAAAAAGGAATTCTCTAAGTCTTATGACTTTAAAGCAAAGCAAGAGAAGAAGAGACCTGCTGATCAATCTGGGAATGGAAATAAGTGGAAGAAGGGAAAGGTTGAATATCCATCCTATGGTAAATGCGGGAAGAAACACCCTGGTACTTCCTTGAATGGAATGGGAGTCTGTTACAAGTGTGGTGAAAAAGGCCACCAAGCTCGTGATTGCAAAGGGAAGAAGGAAGCTACCAATGTTCGGTGCTATAATTGCATGGAGATGAGGAATTATGCAAATGAATATCCTAAGCATCAGGAGAACTTACCTCAGAAAAGGCCCAGGGATCATGGCCAAGCTTATTCTATCAATACTGCTGAGGTAGAAGCTCCGAAGGACGTGGTGGCAGGTAATTTAATGGTTTCCTCAAGTTTAGAAAATGCATTATTTGATTTTGGATCATCACATTGTTTCATATCATCCCAGTTTGCTAAGAAAATTAGATATTTCCAATTTGATTTAACAAGGGAGTTGTCAGTTAGAACTCCTAAGGGAAGTATCATTGTAATAAATTTTTGCAAATCAGTCCCCATTAGAGCACATAAATGTTCTTTATCTGCTGATCTCATCGTCATACCTATGATTGAGTTTGATATAATCCTCGGTATGGACTGGCTTTCAGACTATGATGCGAATATTTATTGTAAGAAGAAATAGGTTACGATTCTTGATGATAATGATAAGGAACACCTTATCTTGAGAGCAGAATCGTCACCACCTAATTCTTATTTAGATCCACCCCCAGTAGCTCAACTTAATTCAATTATTGGGGAGGAAGAGAATGAAATGACTGTGGGTGAGGAAAGGAATGTTAAAATAGAGGATGTACCTGTTGTGAAAGAATTTGTAGATGTATTTCTGGAAGATTTACCTGGACATCCTCCAGAATGAGAAGTTGAGTTTTCCATTGATTTAATTCCTGGACCAAGGCCTATATTGAAGACCCCTTATAGAATGGCCACTGTAGAATTAGTTGAACTAAAGAAACAACTAGAGGAATTGAGTAATAAAGGATTTATTCTCCCTAGTTTTTCTACATGGGGAGCCCCTGTTATTTTTGTTAAAAAGAAAGATGGATCTATGAGGTTATGTATCGACTACAGGGAGATCAATGCTATAACGATAAAGAACAAGTATCCCCTACCTCGTATTGATGATTTATTTGACCAACTGCATGGAGCTCAATACTTTTAAAAGATTGACCTTCGATCTGGATACCATCAGTTGTTTGTAAAGAAGGAAGACATTCCGAATACAGCATTTCGAACCAGGTACGGGCATTATGAGTTTACTGTAATGCCTTTTGGATTTACTAATGCCACCTATGTATTGATGGATCTGATGAATAGAGTTTTCAAGGAGTATCTCGATGAATTTGTGGTGGTATTTATTGATGATATCTTGGTATACTCCAAAATCTACGAAGATCTTGAAAATAACTTGCGCATTATCTTGAAGACTCTGAGGAGGCATGAATTATATGGGAAGTTTAGCAAGTGTGAATTCTGGCTTCATGAGATTTCTTTTCTTGGCCATATTGTCTCTAAAGATGGAATCTCTGTTGATCCTTCTAAGACCAAGGCAATCCAAGAATGTCCAGCACCTACGAGTATAACTGAGGTATGTAGTTTTATTGGTTTGGAATGTTATTATCGACGATTCGTCCAGAATTTTGCCCGATTGGCTAACCCATTAACGAAGCTCACACGTAAAGGGGTTAAATTTGTTTGAAAAAAAGAGTGTGAAGAATGTTTTGAAGAACTGAAGAGATGATTAGTCAATGCTCATATATTGACTCTACCATCAGGGAATGATGGGTTCGTTATTTATAGTGATGCATCAAAGAAAAGACTTGGTTGTGTCCTTATGCAGAATGATAGAGTTATTGCCTATGCATCACGACAGTTGAAATTCATGAACAATACTATCCTACTCATGATCTCGAGTTAGAAGCTGTGATATTTGCTTTTAAGATATGGAGGAACTACCTCTATGGTGAAAAATGTGAGATTTATACTGATCACAAGAGTTTGAAGTATATTTTCTCACAAAAAGAACGCAACATGAGGCAAAGGAGATGGCTTGAATTACTCAAGGATTATGATTGCACGATACACTACCACCCGGGGAAAGCAAACAAGGTGGCAGATGCATTGAGTAGAAAATACCGTGGAGTTTTGAACAATATGAGAATTGAATGGGATCCAATTTTCATGGATCCAGTGAAGATGGACATGGTAATAACCAGGGAAGGTGAAACATCAATGCTTTTTCAAATGGTTGCCAAACCATATTTACTAGAAAGGATTAAGAGTTGTCAGAACGATGATGAAGAATTTCAAAAGATGATTAAAGCTGTGAATTATGGGAGATTGAGAGACTTTGTGTATGAAGATGGAATTTTGAAATTTGGGAAAAGACTTTCTGTTCCTGATATACCTGATCTAAAAAGGAAATTGTTGGATGATTCTCATAGTTCCAATTTCCTTATACACCCTGGGAGCACCAAAATGTATAGATATTTGAAGGAACATTTTTGGTGGGACAACATGAAGAGGGAGATTGCTGATTTTGTGTCAAGATGTATGGTTTGTCAGCAAGTGAATGCTGGAAGGCAACAACCTGGATGAGTCATGCAACCTCTTCCCATACTGGAGTGGAAATGGGACAATATTACGATGGACTTTTTCATGGGGCTACCAAAGACTCCTAGAAGGAATGATGCAATATGGTTTATTGTTGATCGTCTTACCAAGTCATCACATTTTCATGCTATAAGATAAGATCTACCCCTAGAACGTCTAGAAAGACTATATATTAATGAAGTTGTGAGACTTCATGGAGTACCCCTATCAATTGTTTCTGATCGTGATCCCCGTTTTACTTCCAGATTTTGGAAAAGTCTTCAGAAATACCTGGATACTGAACTTCATTTGAGCATTTCTTACCACCCTCAGACAGATGGACAATCAGAACGGACTATTCAAACCTTAGAAGACATGTTGAGATCTTGCTCACTTGACTTTCAGGGTATGTGGGATCAATATTTACCTCCCGTAGAATATTCCTATAACAATAGCTTCAATTCGAGTATTCAGATAGCACCATATGAAGCGTTATATGGAAAGAGATGTCGTACACCAACATGTTGGGATGACGTTGGTGAAAGAATTCTTGTAGGTCCAGAACTGGTGGAGGAAACGATGGAAAAGGTGAAGGTAATCCAAAATCACATCAAAGCAGCTCAAAGTAGGCAGAAGAGCTATGCCGATAATCGAAGGAAGGATTTGGAATTTCAAGTCGGTGATCATGTTTTCCTGAAGGTATCTCCATGGAAGGGAATCATATGTTTTGGTAAAAAAGGTAAATTGAGTCCCATGTACATCGGACCTTTCAAAATTCTAGAACGAATTGGGGCAGTGGCTTACCGATTGGCAATGCCGCCAAGTCTCTCTAATGTTCACGATGTGTTCCACGTATCCCTATTGAGGAAATACATTCCTGACCCAACGCATGTACTCACCTATGAAGAATTAGAACTGGAACCCGATCTGTATTATTGCGAAGAGCCCGTCAGGATTCTTGATACGAGAGAACAAGTACTGAGAAACCAGACGACGCGTCTGGTAAAAGTTTTGTGGAGAAACCATAAGATGGAGGAGGCAACGTGGGAACCTGAGGAACTTATAATGAAGAACCACCCGAGTCTTTTCATGTGATAAGTATTCTAGAAATTTGGAGGCGGAAATTATTTGAAGGAGGGGAGAATGTAACACCCCAAGCTTCTACGGTACTCTTCTCTTTGAATAATGTGATAGCGTGTGTTGTACGCAACACCGAGTTCTAACACATCATAACCAATCAAACTAGCCGTTATGAATAGTAATACCTAATTTTTGAAATTATATATATTTTATATTTCAAAACGGACTTCATATTTGGATTCGGAATATCTAATTTAGCCTAAGGTGAAATTTTGGTACTTTTCGGATAACTTTAATATTTTGATGAATAGTGAAAATTACTAAATTTTAATTAAAAACAACTTTTTTAATCAAAATAATTAATAGTGATAAATTAAGAATTTGAGTGGTTTTAAAGTCTATTTATAAAATATTTTTACCATTTAATATAATTTTGGTCATTGTACATAATTTTACAATTAAACTGAACATAAACAAGTGTCAATCTTTTGATAGTTATTATTTCTTAAAAACACGCTTTTTGTTTTGACAGCGGGAATTAATTTTAAATTAATTTCTGCCACTTCTGTGTTTTGAATTTAGAAAAATGGATTCCATATTTGGAATCAGGATGTTCAAATTTTGTAAATAGGTAACTTTTATTTTTAGACATTTTGAATAATTACTGCGGTAAATATTTTATTTACCATGGTTAAGGGTAAATCCGGTAAATAAGGGTTAAAAAATAATATTATAATAATACTAATTTACCCTAAAACGTTTCCTAGCCTTATTTGTTGATATATGTTAGACCATAGGCATCTTTGGGTCGATTTTGGGACCCCATGGTGCCACTTGTAGGTGATAGGGACATTTTATTTTAATTAAGTTAAAATGAATACACAAATGACACAAGCATATATCTTTTAGAAAAACAATTTTTACATAGGGGTATATATGTTGGATTTTAGATTATAAATATTCATTAGAAATATAAAACTATTTCCTACATAATGATATTTTATTTACAATTTTAAGACAATAAATAATTTAATTTATATATGACACAATGATGATGAAGTAATTACTATAATAGTGAAAAATTAAAATAATTTATATTATAAATACCCAAATAAATATAATATGAAACTTTTAAAGAATTAAACTAATTTTATAGGATAATATGATATATTAGGATTGATTTAATTGACTTTGTTTGAAGTAATCAATCTTTTATGAGTTTCACAAAAATCAGCTATTGAATAGTGTCAAAATTGACATAAAGAGTTCTTAAAACAAATATTATATTATTAATTGATATTAAATTCATAAAAATATAAGGATCGGCCAAGAGACTTATATCATGATAGTTTCATCATTAATGGACCACTTGGGGTCTCTTGGATGTATATAGTAAGTTTATTAACCATAATATATAAAAATACAAAGAGACATTTTAAAAGTGAAACTAATTAACTTAGAGTTAATACTTAAAGATAAGTTTAATATAAGTACCCAAACCTATCTAAATTATATTTGTTGAGTTGTTTTCAACCCATACCCACATTAACATTTAAATAATCACCTTTGGATCCATTATAAACTGTATATGAATTTATTATAAATTAATATTTCTAGCTTTTCCAAAGGTGCCCCTCACCCCTCTTATAAAAGGGAACTCCTACTTCCCATTTCTTCACACCTTCAAAGCCTTTTGGTTCGGACAAACTCTGCCCAAATACTCTTCCAACTTCCCTAACTACAACCTAGTGGCCTTATTTTGATCAGAAAGCCAACCTATGGAGCCCATTTGATCAAATCAAAAGGAAGAAACCGAAGAAGAGGAAATGATTTCACCACCCTTTTCCAAGTTCCTTTCTTCTTCCACTTATTCTTCCTTTGTTGTTACCATTCTAAAATAATAACTCCAGTATCATATATATACTGTCATGTTATTATAAATATGGTACAGCCATATTTAGTATTCTATCCACCCTTTGAATAACATGTCACCATACATGCGTACATACGGCTTACCGTCTCCACGTCGTGGTGTAATTGTTATTCAATATATTATTATTTGGATGGGTATAATAATGATGTGTAACTCATGTAAATAATAAATATAAAATGTTAATGATTCTGTATATATGATATACCATCCATTTATATATTATTTTAATATCAAAAGAATGATATTGTCGCTCGTGCGTACGTACGGACTACCGTCTCCACGAACGCGATGAGATTCATTCTCCATCGTATCCATTGAAGTATAATTATCATTTGATGATTTAAAAATAATGTTTAAGGACTTGATATCATTATTTATATGAATAATATAAATCCTATCGATGAAAAACATGGCTTCTGTAACAAAACATATAAAAGAAAATGAGTAACTTAACACCCGAAACGACGATAATGCAAAGATATTATTAACAAATCAATGTTAAAAGATCATATATGATATCATATTAATATATATGATTCTTTTATAATTTAATAACAATTATTTAACCATTATACAGGAGGTTAACCTACCCCAACCAAGGAAAATTACAAGGTAAGGGGTTTTCATCTCACTCCTTATTCCCGTGAGATTAATGCCATATTGCCACTATTACCTTTTGTGTGGTGTATTTACTGCCCATAATTATATTCTTTGTGTAATAAACTTTAATTTATGTGTATTTACATATTCATTGTTTGATACCTCTTTCATGGGTTGTATGTTTCGAAAGTTACCAAACTTTAAGGGTTATTTCACAATCTCTTCATTATCCGAGGTTGTTTATACGTAATAATCTACTGGGATCTCTTTATCATCCACATCAATGTTTCTTAAAAATGTATTTCAAATTTTTTTTACTATTTACTAGAATATGAGTTAAAGACATTTATACCCTTTTTGACTTTTATAAGTGGTTTATAAAGGAATCTTTCAGTCGTTTTCAAAACAAGGTCCTTTTTAACCTTTTCGACCGAATTAAGGTAAGAATGTTTTTTAACATATACGGCGGGTGCGGCTATTTTCTGCCGTTATAAAATCTTCAATGCTTCCCTTACAAGCTCATAAGAATATTTTCAAAGAAAATGTTTTATTTTATATGATTCTTAAATGATTTCAAAATAAAAAGAGATATTTCTTTAAAAAGAATTTTGATTTCATCTATGTCAACATCCGTTGATGGATTTTACGCTTATTTAAAGTTGATTTATTATGATACAAAACATCTATATTATATTGAAGGTTTTATGATTTTTTTGACTGTGGATGTGCTATTTTTATACCATTCATGGTTTATGGTGAAAGTATTCACATTTTGTATGCTAGTTTTAATATGAATGTTTATGTTATGTTTAAACCTTTTCATATGGGAATGAATTGGACTTAATATGTAACTGGTGGAGCCCGCTATAGCTCCTCGATGCATCGGTAGGTCTCATGAGACAAACTAGTGTCTTGACACAAGGCCTTGACAAAATCTTATTTTTAGTCTTGGAAAGAGGCCATGGCAATGTGGTTATGATAGTCTGGCATTATGCATTCCATCATTATGAAAGTGGTTATTGATATTTCATGTGATTATTCGATTAGTAGAATATCCATGTGAATAAGTACATGGAATTATTACATTTTACTTTTGCCATACTATGTTGAAGTTCAAGTTTCAAAAGGCTTTTGTTTTAGTAATGCATTGCCTTAAATGTTTATACTTATTTTTGAAAGTTCCACTATATTGTTATCCTTACTAGGCATTTGAGCTCACCCATTTTCTATGTTTTATTTTTCCCAGGATGTGATGAAGTAAGTTATGAATGACCTACAAGGATTTTATGTGGGGATATGAGTGTGGAATATGGAGACTATGTTGTTGTAGTAGTTTTTCACTTTATGATGTAATGTAAAACTTAATGAATATATCTAGTGTTTCCAAGGCTACTAAACCAATCAGTCTTTCGAGATTTGATCTTTCTTGTGATCATGCCAATGTTATGTAATAATGCACCGAATCTGGGTAACTAGGGTCGGGGCGTTACACCCCTGAAGAGTTTTGACTGAAAACTGCCTTATTAAATCATAAGGGAAATATCATATTTTCATAGAAAACTAGGTAGATATAAAAGAGTATGATGATCCAAATTAAATTAAATCATTTTACAAATTTTAATATATGATTTACATACCTTCCACCAATTCATTGGGAGCTTTTTCATTCGATGTAGTGATTTCAAAAACATGGACATCTTGCCTTCGTCTCTTCTATGGTATATTCCCTTGATTATTGCAACATTAATTTTTATAGGGCCTCATATTATTGTAGTTGTATCTTCTAATAGTAGTGTTTTTCTTTCATACATTTCCATTACATGAAATGATTACTCCTTTCTCCATACATAAAACAAACTCCCATGCCTTTGAGGCATTTCCCAGGGTTACTCGTTCAACAGTTGCCACATGATGGAAATTTATCGCTCTTATTATTTGACACGTTCAATTTTTTATGGTGTTCAGAAGGCCTATTTTTCACTTGGTTTCATTTGAATATATAGGATCTTCATAATTTCATATTTTTTATAAAACATAATACTATATCTTCATATAATGATGATTTTAGAGAGGCTAGTTCCCTTTGGAGATTTGGCTGAAGTCCTTCAACGAAGTGGTCAATCGTGCAATCTATGTTTTGTAGGTAATATATAATATATGGATAATATTTTAAAGGTATCTTCACAATATGATACACTCTATTCATAATTTTACTTTAATTTAATGAAAATTCTATTTACCTAAAAAATTTATCATGAGAATATAATTTATGGAAGAATGTATATATAAATGTTCTCTTTTCTATGTGTACTATTTATTATTCCTCCCTAGTATTATGGATATAGAGCCATCATTTATCATCTTCTTCATTGAGACAGTACTCCATAGTTGTAACATTTTCTATTTCACTAAATCACGAGGATATGAATATCTTATCCGGAGACTTAAGTCAGTTCTCACCTACAATTGGATTAGCAGACCCACTAAACGATGGGGGATTTTATTGAATAATGTGATTCAACAAGGGTGATTATATATGTAGAATTGGTTGCTATATTCACGAAATGTTGTTTTATAACCAGATTTCGTATCCCATGTATCACCATAAATTTTTCTATTCCAATACCATATGTATTGTTTTCCCCACAGAGAAATCCTCTATAATTTCCAGGATTATTGATACCATTCATCCTTTTAGGATCCATTTCAAAATAATCGAATAAAATGGGTTAGATCGTAGAATAATAAATTTAAATATTATATAACACCCAACCGAAATTCAATGTTTATGTATCATAAATCATAAGCATTGGTCTCTTTAGATACATCAATAAATTTAAATCCATCATAATGGTAGGTAAAAAAAAACGTGAAGTTTCCTAAGCATATCCCCCAAGAGAATCAATCCATGTGTGTAGTAAGAAACGTTATCATCTTCCATGTTACACCACATTAGGAATTATGCACCTTATTAGAGTTGTTATCCCTAGGTATGTTTGTTCCAAAACAACATACAATTTTTTTATCCGAAAATGGTTGTATTTCTAGGAAGACCCACATAATTTCGACCTTAACAAAATTCTACGTTGTTCGTATATACTTTTCATCATGGAATATCATAGTGTTATGTACCCTAACATATGTTTTATAAATCTGGATTCCATATTTTATTTTAAACATCCTCTAATATCAACTATAATTACCCGACCCTAGATGCCCGGAATTGATGTGTTATATTATTTCATTGGCATATATAGAATATTCAAATCCCAATGGACCAAAAAAATTGGTTTTCTAAAAAAATATTAAATACATCATACCCATAATACATTTGGAAATTAAATAAAACATTATAAAATAAAATCATAGTATACATGAAAATCATTCAAAGGATTCCACATAATAACCTCTGGAAAGGGAATGTAATAAGGGTGAGCTCAAATGATCAATATGGCTATGTAAAACAAAAGAAATAATGAATCACTAATATGAAATCTATATGTAAATTTCAATAACAAAATGCACATGCCATTCAAATAAATAAGATGATTTTTTAATGTATTCATTGATATTTTTAATGCAATAATCTAATGGATAATAATAAAAATAACTAAATTCTTAATTAATAAAATGCTTAATTATTATACATTATGTTTTCAAGGTACATGGTACCATTACCATAAATACCTTAAATAATATGACATAGAATAGTGGGTAGAAACCCATAATTTTTTCCCAATTTATTTTTCTCATGAGACTGTCAATGAATTAAGGGAATTACATTAAATGGTCCCCATCCATTTTCATACCAATACAAATCATTCTTCATATATAAAATAATTTATTTAAAATGTATTTTAAATCAATGTGTCCCATACTACTTTCAAACATTTTTATATCATGAATAAAATTTTATTTATAATATTATATATCCTAGGTTTGTATACAAACACAACACATAGAAAAAATGTGGTTAATAAGGATTATATCTCACATAATTAAATGTGATATGAGAAAATACTTTCCTCACACTTTATTTTTAGATTTATGTCATTTAACCTCATGTATAATGGATTAAAACATTTTATTAATGAATATAATAGCGTTATTCATATTTAGGATATCATATTTTATCTTATTATACTATTTTATGACCTATTTGTTGATAATATTTCATTGTTACACATGTTTTAGGAGATAGATGATTCATTTTCCTATAAATGATACATCATAAAAGTAAAGGTTCTTTTGAATGGAATATATATATCCAGAATCTCTATAATTGTTATAATTTTATAAATATCATATTTAATCATTAAATACATTTTTGTATTCTTTCTTGAATTTTGGATATGGGAAATGAATCACATCCCGTCATGGACACGGTAGGCCATACGTACGAATGAGTGACAATATATTTCCCTTAATAATTGAAAATATAAGGGATTTAATGATATATATTAAATTTTATAGTATCAATATCATGTGATAATTATAATATATGTCCATTATTTCTATCATTATACCCATCCAAGTAATGTGGTGATGAAAAATATATTCACCAAGTTGTGGAGATGATAAGTCGTATATACGTACAAACATGTTTTGATTTTACTTTCATAGGATGGATAATACAAGGAGTATAGTTATCCCATAACCATAAAAATATATAGTCATATAGATGATACTGAATTTTTTTATCTTGTAAACAACACATGAAGATGATGTAGAAGAAGAAGTGAACTTGAATGAGTTGTTCAAAATGATTACCTCTTCTTTAGTGGACTTCCTTTAGATATCTTATTATTGAATCTGTGGTAGTTATTTTAGGATGTCTAATTTATCTGGAAATTGGATAAGGATGTTGGGTTGAGAAATGTATAGTGTTTGTCGATCAAGAAGGCTTAATGATGTGTGAGTATGTTAGGAAGGAGGTTCCATTTTATAATTTATGTGAGAGTCACTCTAGCAATCTCTCAAAATATTAAAATAATAAAAATTAATTTCTAATTAAAAATAGATCCAAAGTGTGTTTTTCTTGAACATAAGATTTTTATATTTTGAAAGAATCTCAACCAATAATTTTTAGAAATTTTTAGGCCACACTACTACCCAATATTTTTTCATTAAATCCTATGTAAACATTTTAACTCTTAACCTGACATCATGTAATTTACACATTAAGGGTTAATATTTAACATAACATTAAAAGAAACCCATAAATGAGACCTTGATGACATTTTAACAATTACCCCAATATATTCTCCATGATTGATAATTTTGAAATTTTAAATCATTTAATAAAATGTTATTTATATTAAAATAAAGAAAAAGTCAATTCTAACACTATTTATTACATGCCGTTTTAAATATATAATAAAAAAAAGATAAATTAAAAAAAATTCTCCTAGAACACCATTAACAATAAAAATCCATCAACATAATTCGTGCATGAAATTAATCTGCTCAAATTTTTATAAATTTATTATTTTAAGTATCATTTATTTGATATTTCTTTTAAGAAAACAACTACTACATCATCATTGTCAGCAAAATTAATTTAATCATTTTTATCTTAAAATTATAATGAAATATAAATATAAATATAAATATTTTATATTTATATTAGTATTTATATTTGATCATATTCCCTATATATCCCCACATTAATAATATTTTAATTGTTAAAAACAAAAGTGTGACAAAAATGGATTCTCTTTAAATATAATGTTATAAATGTCATACTCTATTATATGTGGGGTAAAAAGGTTAAAATTTATTCCCTGGGTGATTTTTTTTATAAAAAACTCATCCAATGAAATTAATATATGTTTTATGGTAATTTTATGGTCTTTATAATATTATTTTTACCCATAGATACTTGATTTAACCTTAAATATGGTAATTAAATTTTTTCTAAATTTATTATTAATATTTAAAAAATTTAATGGAACCAAGTTACATAATTTTTACCCACTAATTCCAAATAAAAAATATATTTTTTAAATAATAAAACATAAAATAGAGTAATTATATTAAAATTAATCCCAATGAGAGGACAATAAAATAGGGTATTAATGTGAAAATGAAAAAAATGTAATGTTTTTATATTCAAATTCATTATAAAATTGTTTAAAATAAAATAAATATTATTAAATGATTAAAAATATAACATAATTATACTTCAAAAACAAATAGACAAATAATTTAACACAACAAATTATCTAGACCAAAAAAGTTATTTTCAACTGAAATGAAATATTTTATCAGAATTCTACATAATATAAAATTTTTCAGAAACATTCCCAAAATCAAAAATATTTAAATATTTATATTCTTCCTTAAGATAATCATTTTATTGTTACAAAAATAATATATTAAATTTTGTAAATTTGGATAAAAAATTGGCAGTCCAATAGTAGGTGGTAAAACTGCTTTTCTAAAAATATTGGTTTTTATGTGTGATATTGGGTTAATCTTATCTTAAGCCTATAAAATATATTATATTAATATAAAACAGTTGAATGGATATATAAAATATAAATGTAATATTTATATCCTCTAAATTTTTTATTGACTGTGCAAAATGATGCATTTCGTGTTTTGTTCAAACCCCTTGCTGGATGAATTGAAATATATAAACACAATTAAATTTATTCTAAAAGTAAAATATGATAAAGTCTAGGGGTGGTATATTATATGATTCTTATTAGAGATTTATGTAGGAAGTTTCCTATTTTAAAGCAACAAAATCAGGTCTAAATAGAATGGGGATCATGTTTAAACAGTCCGGAGTATATTAGAATTCTAACTAAGAGTTGATGTAGCGGTTGACTTCTGAACCAGCCAGGATACTACAATATCTTGGTGAGAGATATACCAAGTTTTATGTTTCATCTTGAATTATATATTTGGTAGTGTTGATATGGATTTACTAATTCTGGGACTATGTTTCATCAATGTTGAGGCCCCATGAACTGAATTTCTTTATGCACGATCTCAAGAAGGTCATGGTATAAAATCCCTTAATGTATTGTTTACAATATCTATTTGAAAAAATGTTTACTATGAATGATGATTAGAAAAGATTAAAGTTAATATTCTCAAACTAATATTTGATCTTCTAATATTGGAGATGGGATGAGTATATGAATTTATTTTACTTTGATATTGAATTTATTCCCAATAAGGGGAATCATTTTACTAATTCATTCAGCTAGAAGACATAGTTTCAAGAATTCCTTGAGCCGTGTTCTAAGAGGAATTCGATGGTTTTAATAACTGAGATTCTTATTGAGGGTCATGATATCTAGGATAATATTACCCTTGTATCATTATTAGTTTATTCCACACATCTAAATTGGAATGAGGAGAGAAGATATGAGGTTATGAACTTTTTGGATTTGAGGGGAAGCCTTGATGGTGGGGAGTCACCTTCTGATAGGACCATATATGAGGATAAGAACATCCTTGTATAGAGTTGGTTTGTGGGGACATCATGTATTCATAAGGTTGGAATGTGTTTGTTTCATGCTTCAAAGTGTTCTTTCATCCTAGTTTGACAAAAAATGACCATGAACTATATTGATAGTATTTGGGTATGTGCAAGTAAAGTTATATTTCATGTTTTACGACAAGATGATACTCTTTTAAGCAAATGAAGTCCACATATCAATAACTTAGTGGTATGGTAATTACATTTCCCATTCAATAGTGGTAGTGGGATGACGTCTCCATGGAATTCCTAGAAGGTATTTCGAGGAGACCTTAGAAGAATGGTGTGA
Source organism: Viscum album (assembly GCA_963277665.1). Classification (NCBI taxonomy): domain Eukaryota; kingdom Viridiplantae; phylum Streptophyta; class Magnoliopsida; order Santalales; family Viscaceae; genus Viscum; species Viscum album. The sequence goes on along the minus strand of OY728126.1, from coordinate 356,043,546 downwards.
TATGGGTGATTGTAGACCCATTGACTAAAGTATGCCATTCATTTCCTATTTGGGAGACTCTAACTTTTGATCGGTTGGGGGCTTTGTATGATCAAGATATTTTATATTTTCATGGGGTTCCATGGATGAATGTTTCATACCAGGATTATTTATTTATTTTAAACGTATTTCGAGGATTACAAAAGGTGTTGGGTACATAGGTATTTCACAAAGTGAATTTTCATCCACAAATATTTGGGTAATAAGGTCATACTATTTTGGCTCTATAGTTAATTTTTTGGGCATTAAACCTTTATTTTAGTGAATACTAGGATGAGACCATAGAACTTGTTGAGTTCCCCTATAGTAGTAGTTATCAGGAAACCATTTTTATTTCAGCATATGTGTATCCATATAGAAGGCCATGAAGATCACCTCTATGTCAGATAGAGGAAGATGATTCATAGTTTTGGGGACCTATTATCATATTGGGGACATGTAAATAGGTTCAGATGAATTAGAAATATAAGGAGATGGCTCAGAGTAGGCAGAGGTTGTATGGAAATCGATTTCATCAACCCCTTGATTTTAACATGTGTGATCGTGTATTCCTTCAGGTCTCACTAAGACTGGGTCAACGTAAGATTCAGAGCAAGTTTATGTTGGTGGCTTGGTTTGTGGTATATATTGAGATTTTACAGAAGATAAATTAAGTTTCATACTAATTGAAACATCCATATAATTATTGTTCTTTGGATGATGATTTTACAATGTCATGACTTTATAAATATCACTATAATCCTTCTCCTGTGATTCATATTGATGATGTTGATTTAAAGGTTTATTCAACTTTTGAGGAACATCTTATTTGTGTTGTTGATCATAGTGAAAATGTACTATATTGAAATTTTATGTCTTTGGTCTAGGTGATGTAGATGTATGTTCTAGTTTAGGGGGGAAATGGGATAGATAATTTGATATATGATAGCACTAGCCCATTCTTTTTACCTCAAAATCTTGGATTTTTTTTGGAGTACATCTCAAGGAAAAGTAATTATAGGGAGTGTTATTTATAAGAACCTAACCATTTTGGAAATGTCTCATGATAAACATCATGTATTCTTTTAAAAAAATTGATAATACCATGGTTTGGTTTTTCTTTGGTATTTTTTAGTTGAATTTGGGGAAATTTGGAATATGATGGTTTTATTAAATGATGGTACATTGTTAGGGAAAATTGTTCAATTTTTTCTATTGCACTGTGTGCCCCTATTGGATCCATAGTAGGTGGTGCAGGGTTCAACCAAAACCTGCATCCACACTCCCCAAACTGTTAACCCCATGATAGTGGTGGTATGAACTGTTAGCACTGGTTTTTCCAAACTGTGTTCCCATTTAGGATTAATCACACAACCCATAAGTAGGGCATCATATATAAGGTGTAGCGTCTTGAAAATGCTTCTCCCCACCAAGGAAACTATTCATGTGGTATTTTAAACCATGAAAAACTAGATTAAAAATTATTGAATACCTTTTTTTATTAAACCCATCTAAACCTAAAAAAATCCCTTACTCTTTGAGCCTCTTAAGCGGATTTCAAGGTTTGACAAACCGTTTTGCGTGCAAATGAAAGATCTGGTGGATGAATTCATACACTCTTCTAGAATGTCATCTATTCTCATTTAGATACGTACCTCTCCTATATTTATCTACCATATGATATTGTTGATTTCCTATAATGGTGAAGGTTTAGATTTTGGTATTGACATATCATGGGTTGTTTGATCTTGGTCCTAGGTTTTGATTCTATATCTCTACTTTCAATTTTAATTTAATCAGACTAAATCAAACTGAGAGTTATGATTTTGTAAGTGGTCGTCAAAGATATTGATGTAGGTAGTGAAGTTAATAAATCTTTTATTATTTATTATTATTGTATGTATGTAATTTTTTAATTGAATTGATAGGTTGTGAAATTGATTTTTTTTTAAAACCAGGTGATTTTAATTTAATGAAATTGGGGAACCCTTCATAGATCCTGTAGGAGAAGACAGAGTTTATGAAACCCGATTTTATTGAAACACCTGGAATGTGTTAATGTATTTTAAATGATGATAATGGAATGTGAAAAGTAAGATAAAAGGTTATTTTAATTGAATTAAATCCATGTGGAATGTAGATGATGGGAACTAATAGTTTGGTAAGTATAACACTGATGTTATATTGGATTGCATAGTTAAATTCTGATTAATGGAATAATGGAGAAATTGAACAGGATATTACATGTGATTAATGTAATTAACCATGATTGTGATAGATAAATGAAATATCTCACCATGATTTGAATTATTGATAAGATGTTTAATGATGTTTAACATTAATATGTAAATGATATATACAGTATTATGAATGATTGATTATTGAGGTGTGGGTTATGGACTAATGTTAATAGTACACGAGGAGTTTCAGATGGATGATCCACGAAACCAATTAATTCATGAAAATAATTAATTATGGTACAAGGACTGATGGTCCAAATACCAATGTGGTTTATGATAGAGAGTGATGTCCTAAATACTCACGAGGTTCTAGACTGATGCTATAGGCCATCAATATATTTTCATTAAACTTATACTCCATGTCCCTGAGATATTGTTAGTTGGATTGATTCTCAATGGCACCATATATGAAATTTTAATTTAATGAATAATGAAACCCCATGAAAGTTTGAATTGTGATATTCCCATGGTTTTGGGTTTAGACTCTGACATGGTCCAATATAGGATTGATGTAGGTCAGTAAAGAATAATAAGTGTTTACCTTATTTATAATCTATTTGTCATTTATTCTTTATAAATCATCATACAAGATTATAGATATGATATTTATATATACATAATTTTTGGTGACCTACAGTGTTTACTCACACCATACATGTTCTTCCAGATCAGCACCCATATAGACTCCATGATTGTATGACATGATTAAGGAAAGATCCATGTATTAAATGGTTGTCCCGAGACAGGATATGGATCATGGATGGGGGAACATGACATGATGTTGGGATGTGTATGGGAGATGGAAGTGTGTCATTATATTGGTTTTTCTTTTGAAAAATTTCACTTATATGGAATTTCATTATTAGTTCATTACTTTATGTCCTTTTCCTTTTTTTGGATTCATCATGTGATGTTTGATGATTATTGATTGTTGTATTATCTTGGGTGTTCTTTGTTATTAATTGACTATTTTATATTTATTTCCACTATTTTACTACATTGATGACAATTTTTTATTCTCATCAAGTTAATTATTAAACCCTCACTTCTACATGGAATCCCCTTGCATATTAGGATGCATCCCTATGATAACATGATGAAAAACCTCAGGGTACTAGCATGTAGCTCCCATGTTGGGATGTCACACTTTAAGAAATCATTTATGATAATTTTTTATCACTATAAATAATCACAATTTTCAATTATTTATAATTCTATATCCAATGAGAGAGGTGACGAGTCAAAATTCTTGAAAAAAAATTACATGAATATAGGAAATTCATATAACTACAGTGGTGGATAATTTCTCCTCTCACAACTTAATTATCAGAATCAAATTCACTGATGGTCATTTCACAGGCTCTCACTTATTCATTTTCTTGTTGGTTTTAATGATTCCTATAATCATATTTGTTCCCTGTATTTGGGATAATATTTTCATTATTTTAAAATTTCAAGGATTTGAAGCATTTAAATGTGGGTAATGTTTCACTAGCCACTTTATTAACCTCCACATTTCATAACGACCTCTTTATTCATCATCAAATTTCATTTTCTTTATTTACACCATTACTATATTTTAAAACAAAAATCTAATTCCTTTAATAAAAATTTCACAGGGCTTCCACCCACATTTTTGACATGATGAGAAAAATAATTTACTTTCACCTATGGACATTATTAACATAGCTTCCATTACACACTATTTTTATCTTATTTTTTGTATTTGTAAATTCACCTAAATTCCTGTTTATAATAATAAATCGATATAGTGGGATATACATAACCATAAATTTTTTCACTCCAACTCATATCCCATCTTGTTTCTTATCAGAACAATCACTACATTCCCTAGTACACAAATTGTAAACTAAAATTCACCTATATCAATCTAGTATATTAAATAATGGAAGGTATATATTTGAGAGTAATAAAATAATTATATGTATAAAAGGAAACTATAAACTTTGAAGAAGTAACTCATAAATGACATGTATCCCCTAACTTATGAATCTCTATAATTCAGTCTTACTTAACCATGGTTATTTTATTATAATATTCTCTAAAAAAATACATTATATATTACATAATTGATTTTCATGAAAATATTTTTAACTCAATAAAACTATTTAATGAATGTATTCTTAATAATCCAAAAAATATAATTTGGGATTTTCAAAGAAGTAGTGTTGTTTGTACCACTTATTTTTCACTGATTGAAGATCAATTTAATACTCAAAAAACCATATTTGGGATTATTAACCCTAGGTACATCTATAACATAGACTACATACAATTTTTTTATCTAGAGATAGATTTCCTTTCAATGAAGATAAACACCCAATACATTACTAATCATTTAGGTTGACTTCATATGTGTAGACTGGTCCTTATATTTTAAGTAATTATTTATGTTAATAATCCCACAAAAAACAACTAAACCTTCTCAAAAAACTGATAAACTGCAAACTAAAACTCTCGAATCCAATGCTAAAAACAAAAAACTTGATATTCTATATTTGATACCATCCATGATAACACAAAAAAACATGATTAATTTTAAATATCATCCCTATATTTAAACATCACATATCATGAAAAGACATTCAATTATATAACCCAAAATTTTGGTGTATTAGGATATTACCTATGTAAATATATATTATCTCACATTGTTTTGTCAAAATATCCCACAAAAATATCTATATAAAACAAATTTTTACAAATATTCTTGTATATAATTTCCTAGTAAAGTGGAATATAAAAGGTGGAGTAAACTAAAATTCTCTAAAAAGGAAAACATAACAACATGTTGTCATGGGTTAGATCATAATCATGTGGTAAAACATAATAATTTAAGAAATATAGTATAAAAATCATAATGAACCATATTATTTTTCCCAAAGTCACAACAGAAGTAAATATCACCTTAAAAGATCAAACATATACCCAGGAATAAGATTGGGGAAACATGAGATAGAATAATCCTAACCCATGGAGAATAGTACAGGCATATAATATAAAAATGATACATGAGAATTTGATATGATAAGACTATAGTCAAAGATAAATGTATCCAATTATATGTATAATTTTATGAACCTAGGAATGTTTTTTGTGAAAAACATTATGAACATAACAATAATTCATACGCATTAATAATGATCATAACTACAATGCCTATTCATCACAATCTTGAATATAACAATTATTCTCAAAAATAAAGTTATAAACATAATAAAAATAACCGCACACGTTTTTTGACATAATAATAATTCCCTTGTATCATTTTTTGAACTTAACAACAGTAACAATGTTTCAAATGTTGAATATAACAATAATTCCCATGCATTAAGTTGTAAACATAACAAGAATGCCCACACATAAGTTCTAAACATAATAAAAATCACATTCATGATGATTTTAAGAATATAAGATTTCATACACATCATGTTGGAAACACTAAAAAATTTCATATGAATCATGTTTTGAACATAACGACAATACTTATACAACATTTCAGTGGAATAAATATAATTCCCACGGATAATATCATTAACCTGTGAGAGGTAAAATATTAAATTATGAATTGAATTTAAATATATGACCTAAAATATCATTTTATGATAAAAAATATATATAATTTCTACCAAAAATGAATAATTTTTCATATCATGATAATATAATAGAAATAAAGTTGGTTTCAAATGGTATCACATCATTTTACATCAAGAGTGTCATTTCATGAGTTTAAAAATTAATTTTCAAAAAGAGGTATAACATAAAAAATATAGATATTGATCATGAAAATTACTCTATAAAAGTTATATATTTTTAAAATAATGAAAAAAATTGATGAACATCAATAAAATGATATTTTATAAAAAAATTAGCATTATCTTAAAAATAAAAGGTTATGTGTATCTTTCAAAGATTCTTTTCAAGACTATTAAATGATGGATTTTAAAATATTTTAATTCTTTTTAATCCAAAAAAATTGACATTGTAAAGAAATAATGGTGAAGTTGTAAAATTTGTATAGATGGGCACAAAATAGATGAATGTGAATTAAAATTCCCTTTTTATGCTTTTTTAGGTACTTTTATGGCCAAAATCACATCTATGAAGAATTTATAAAATTTATTTTTGAAAATACATAATGAAAAATATGAAGGGTATAATACATGATACATATTTATCGTTGAAAAAAGTAAATTAATTTTTTAAATAATTATTACTAACATAGACGAAAAGGATCCATTACGGTCTATGGGGACTATTCATAACAATAACATATTTTAAAAAATAATGAAATCCATCAAAGAAGAAAACTATATTTAAAATACTAAATACCCTGTAATATATTGATGAAATAAAATGTATAAAAATATTAGGGTGTAAGAAACAAAACATAAAATAATTATGTACAATAATAAATATTATGAATCAATGAAAGTTAGTAGAGTTTACAAAAACCCCATAAATCCTTCATAAATTTTTAATTAAAAACCATTGAAATATATAACATAAAATATAACTCTATGTTCCATAAATATTATTTAAATCAAGGTATAATATATCTACTAGGTAAAATAAACACTATTTAAAATAAAATGAATTAATAATACCAAACATGTCTCAAATAATGGAAATTGAGATAAACAAAACCTTTCCATGGATCCTCTCATGGTTGGACTGGTTGTAACCTCCTATATTAGTGAAGTCTCTCATTCTTATAATGAATTAACTTATAAACAAGGTATTAGGCCTTATTATTTTTGACCACATGATTCAAAATGTGAATGGGAATATAGTATAATTAAAATGTATAGTATTAACCCCCATTAGGTTAAAAGACATGAGAGGGGGGGTGAATTAGGGTCTGAAAATTGAAAACACTACCTAGTCTGTATATTATTTCACTATTAAAAAAACACAGTTATCATTCCTCCAAATAGTAATGTACATATATAAATGTGAACGATAATGAGAGAATAGAATTTTACATTGGTCGTTTTTAACTACAGTTATTTAAGGAAAATACAAAGGTAATGTGTTGATGTTCCAAATCCACTATAATGCTCTATTATTTCATCATTTTAAGAATACACACTGTCCCAATGGTTTTTACCAATCACACAATGAAAGAACATTGGTCTCTCATATTTATATTAATCCCTAGTCATTATGAATATTATTTTGTTGATTACATGAATAATAATTTCTTACAGCTTATTCAATGTGTCATGAAGCTCAACTTCCATCATCCTGATGTATATCAATTTAACCTAGAATTTATGGGAAATTATTTCTCATTCATGTATGACTCAATATTTCACAACTATTGAATAAAATTCATGAAAAAATATAATTCTTCATTAATTTTTTAGTTTTCAAAAAACCCACAACCTCTCACGAAGCCAGATAATCTTTCATGAACATTCTTTAGTCAGTTAGGAAAAAGTATATTTCTTCATAAAAATTATGTTCATGTGAGAATTTAACATAATAATAACATTTATGAAACACTTTCTTGAATTTAGAGAACTTGTATCTTCTTTAATTATAATTTTTCTCAAATGTTGTGGTGCACAACAATTTGTTGACTATATTATCCCTTCAGAAAACATTCACACATAAAACCAACACTTCTCGTTACTTTTTATCTTGTTTGTGTAACTCTTACTCTTCAAAAAACATATGGTAATATCTTCTATTATTATACAGTTATAAAAAACATGGAACCTTAATGTAAATAACCACTTTCCCAATATAAACAAACATTATTAAATTCAATTTCATAATTTGTAGCAATCGTTCATGACTTTCATGACTTTAACATATTTTCTTAAGGTGTACATGAAAATCCATTTTAATGTTCTTTTTCCCATTCTCCAGTCATTGAACACCAAAAATTTATCAAAAATTTTGAGACACCACCTTCTTGTACATACACCATTTTTACACATTCCAACGATTCCGTACATATGTATTAGAAATATTTTACCATACTTTTTCAATAACTATGATATAATGTCATAACAAACCATGTCTACGAGATTTCTTGAAAAACACAACTGGCCTAAAAATAATTAATTAGATCATTTTGGTATTATTCTAAACAATTAATGATTTGATAGAAATTCAATATAATTTATTGTTTTGATGGGAGTGGAAGTGGGATCCTATTATTTGTGAATATGGATTGAATGTTTTTGTAAAGTAATCTTATGTGAGGGGTAAAGATAGTATCACATGGGAGTTAAGTTATTTAGATAAATAAATGTTTTTGAAACTTATGGGTATAAATTTCAAAAGTAATAAAGGTCTTTTAGAAGGTAATGCATTAACTTAATTTCAAAAAATTCAAGAAATGTATGACTACACATTTCACCCTCATTAACCAAGATTAAATATTAATCAAAGTAGTTATTTTTTTCTTCAAATATAATATAATAAATCATATCAAATTTATATGAATTGATTCTAAATTTTGACTTCATTTAATCTAATTAAATTTTAAATTAAGATAAAATAAACATTTAATACAAACATAAAATATATAGAGAATTTTACTTTTATACTGAAAAATCATTTAAATGGAAACTAATTTTATTTATATTTTATATTAATTAGTTATTAAATATATGTTAATAAATTATTCAGATCAATAAAATATTTTATTAAAATCATAATTTAACTATAATATATTTAGTTTCATAGTAATTTATTTTCACATAAATTAGATATTATTAGTAAATGTAATTTTATGCCGAAAAACTATTTTTATAGTTATTTAGCATTATAAAATTAATTTTATCAATGTAATTATATGAATATAAAATATATTTTTCTTCAAAAAATATCAATACATATTAATTTTATAATTTATTTCATTTTAAATTATATTTTCATATCATTCTAACTTGTACAAACAATTCCCATCAAGATCTCCAAATAAGACCAAAGGGTATGATAAGAAATGTTGATAGTCATGGGTGGTGATATTCAAAGAAAACCATGACGATATATATTTTATGTTCGTGGTATTTTTATTTTCATTTGGATATATTCCAATTTTCCTTTTTAATTATGTCTTGTATTTAATTATTATAATGTATTAATGTTTCTCTTTTATTTTTGTATTTTATTTCAATGGATTTTAGTTTAGATCATTTTAGTTTTTTATATCATATGGGGAATTATATTCAATCGAAAAAATTATTTTTAATGATAAATATATAAAAAAAATACTGGGTTGATAAAAAACATTTACTTATGTATCTATTTCCTAGGATGTAAAAAAGGGTATTATGTATGTTTTCTCTAAGATTTAATCATAGGATAATTTTTTTTGGTAAATGTTGATGAATTATTGTAAAGTAATAATATTATGTAGCTAATCTTCAAATAAACTAATCCTTTGTATTTTTAGATGGTGCTAATTTTAGCAATATAAAATTTAAAATATATAAATTATATAAAATATATTTTTTAGGCCTAGGTCATATCAATTGGTATCAAATACAATATAAAATGTTTGTGATTTTAATACCAAATAAAATAGTGTTTCTCTGGGATGTCTCACAGTCTCTTGGAATAAGTGGAATTGCTACTTTCTGTGTGATTCATAATGTAAAATCAAAGTGTCAACTTCAAAGATGAAATTAAAAATCATACACCATACCTTGTGTATAGATAATATAATCCACCTACTTCTCATGTATGATTAAATTATTGTAAGCCACCTATGAAACAATTTATCATTTTATCCTATTATTTTTTATTCCTTTATGACATTAAATATCATTTACATCCAAATAGTTGGGGCTCTAATAGATCTAGAAATAGATATTCCACTTTTCTAGACAAATTAGGAAATATTTGAGTGAGATTCCATATAGAATTCGTCAATAAATTAAATAATACAGTGATCAAGGATTATATTGGATGAATAAGAATGTTTGGAACATTTGATATGTTCATATTTAGAAAAATAAATATTATCTTATCAATACATGTGTAATATGATCTGGATTTATTGGAATTATTTTTCACCTACATGGTGGGTGAAAGAACATTGTGGAATCTATTGGAAGTGGACTAAACTACTTATATGAACTAGTTTAAAGAAATAAATAAGGTGTTCTAGATCTTCCCACTATGAGGGACTGGATTAGTGATTTTCATTATTTTTTATTGTAATACATTTAATTATATAAATTATAATACATTATTTCCCTATTATAGAATTTTTGGATCTCTTACCAGTAAGGGAATGATATATTTTCTAAATCAATCTATTCCTAAGAGGATACAGAATACATTCCTATGTATTATGTCATATATTTTATATTTCTATTAGAATCTAAATTATCAAAAATATACGGAAGGATGAGATGGGTTATAGTAACAGTACATTCTACATAGTTATTTCTTTATTTTCAATAGTTCTATGAAAATTATTTATTAACCTATTTGATATAATACATAGTATGTGGCTCTCACTGGGTTATTAACTCATGTGTGGTAGTTAACCAATAAATGAATATTTATGAATTCACAATTATGATAGTTTCTTTCTTATCATAAACATTCGATACAATAGTATACCTGGAAATATAATGGTTTTGTTTTTACTATGAGTTCTCACGAAATTATCTCTGAGGATGTTCATTTAAATGAGAAATAATAATCCTATAATTAATTGAGAACTATTAATTTATATAGATAGTAATGGTTGTATTTGGTTAATATCATGGTGGTTTCCGTTCATCTAAGGAATATATTTTTTCTTAGATAAATTGTTTTTATTTTTATTTCCATTTCTTAAATTTTCTTCTCTAAAATTTTATTTATTTTTATATTTATATTTTTAGTAATTATTATTTATAAATTTAAAAACATTCAACACAAGTATGTATTTTTTTAGAGCAATTCATAGATAGATTTAATTGGTACATATTATATAATATTCTAAATGTAAGAAATATATCGACCAGGAGCTCATAAAAGATCCTATATCTATTTGTAACTATTTATGTGGAGTGCCTCTCATGTATATTGGTTCTTATTGAATTCTTAAAAAAGAAAAAAACACACGCATCTGGTGATTGATTTTACTGAGTCTCACTCATATTAATGGATAGTTCTCTCACATGTGCTCGACCAATAAATATGTTATTCCCAAAATAAACATGTATATAATTCCAAAAAAAATTGAATTCTAATTTTATTAAAGGTAAAATAAAAAATAAATTCACTAATTATTACTTAGATGATTATTCTTGTAGTTGGATTCCCTTCGATGATGTTGAATTTAAATGGAAAACCCATACGAAGGGTGCATAGAGCTCTCATAATGAATTAATGAAAATTGAAAATCATTATTCAATGTATGAAAAATGAAAATTTATTGTAATTGTAACACCCCATGATTTAACATATTTTATCTTCTTAAATAAATTCAATTTAATGGATTTTGTAAATTTGAAGCAACACCATGTTTAATCAAATAGTGTTACAATATTTAATATTAACATGTCCATTAGAATGTAATGTAAATACTATGAAAATTAATCATTCAATTAAAATAATAACCTCACCCAAGAAAATATAAATAAAAATTTGGTAATAAAATATGATATATTCATATCATGTAATATGTAAATAAATTATATAAAAATGACAAATATAGTGTTTTTTTAAAAAACATTAATTTTAATATACAAATTAATATTTAATATGATTATTTATTTAAAATATTATTATCATAATATATATTAATAAATAATTTTTAGTATTATAATTATGACTTCATTTTATGAGACTATATTTTGTTTTTCAATGTGTGATAAAATCAGTTATAATATTAAAATTTGTATTTTTAATAAATAATGATTTTAATTAAGAAACTGAAATTATCAAATTTAGAAAATCAATTCTGAAAAAAAAATTTATATTTTTGAAAGCAGCACATTAAATTATACAAGGGGGATATTTTTGGTAATTTTCTAAAATACTTCAATTTTCTGGTGAATATGAAAAATATTATTTTTCACATAACCTATATAACTCAAATTAAATCATTCATGATGAAATAATTACATAATACTTTATATAACATTAGGTTTATACATGTTATATTCAATTAAATAAATTGCTAATTAATTTATAACAAACTCAATTTCCAAATCTAAAAAGAACTTCCCAGAACATAAAGTCAAAAGTAATTCCTTAAAATAAAAATTTTTCTTTCTTCCCATTTTCATTTTTAATAGACTAATGAATTTAAATTATAAAGGTGATTGAAATTAAAAATTTCATTAGGTTATATTAATATATGATTTTTATTTCAATAAAAATAACTATTACAGATTTTAAATTTGATATATTATTTTATTCCATATTTTATTCTAAAAATACCTCTCATTATGTCTAAATAACTCCTCTCCCTCCCTATGAAAAACTACTCCTATCACCCATTACAAATAAAAATACAATCAAAATAATACATATTCATCCTTTTATAACCCACTAAAGATAATTAGTAATAAAAAAACAAATCAACAATGATTTATTTTTTTCTATAAGAGAAGTTACACCGAGGTTTTAGTAAATCCTGGTCCACTTTTCTCTCTTTTTAATTATTCATCATCTTATCTTTATTTTTCCACAAACCCTTTCACAAAAAAACATTAAAGGAGTTAATTATTCAACAATATAAAATTATATTAATGATTTTTACCTACAATAATCATCATAGTACTATATATATAAATTGAAAACCACTTCATCATATTCTCCTGATAATGTTCTATCAAAGGTCGCTTATCAACCTAAATAGACATTTCCATGAATACACATATAACCATAATCATGGATGGATGTTATAAAATATGTAATAATTTAATTATATTCATTTTTTTCTTCATTCATTATTTAACTAATGTATCAATGAAAATTAATTAAATAGTTAAATAGTTGGAAAATGAGAGAATTGTATGTTAAATGTGATATCAGAACACTTAAATTGAATGATTGAAAATTAAGAAACAATATAAAATAATTATAATTTATAAATATTTATATAAATTATTATAATTATATTCTAGGTAATTTTTTTAATAAATACATGATTATTATTCAGGTGTCTGAGACATGGAAACATTAAGCCGGAATTTGGGTAAGGGTTTTCTCATTTCACATTAATTTCGATGAGATATTCCTTATACTCCAATTATTACTTTTTTGAGGTGTATGCATAATTCCATTTGTTATATCATTTCATGATTCCATTTATATTCATGGTAATAAATGTTTTATTTTATTATCATTTATTATATGAGGTTTACGGTTTGACAATTTTCATATGGGCAAGGGAATTCATAACTCAATTTCCATTATTTGGGTTAAGCATGTACTCTAAGGATTATGTCATGATATGATTATATTTCCAATGAATTATTTTTATATTAAGTTTTATTAACAATTTTTTAGTGCGGTTTTTTATCTAACACAAATAAATTATTCAGTTGGTTAGCTCTCACACATTTTATTACAAATACTCTTTTATATGTTTGGTTTTTTCAAAATTTAAAAGAATTGTATTTTACTTAAAGGGAATTAGTGGATTTTCCCAATTTTATTATGCATTAATGTTTTTTGGGATCCATTACATGTTTAAAAGGTTTTTTCAAAATATACATGTATTCTTTTATAATTGCAGAAATTTTTAAATTAATAATTCTAAGTTAAAAAAGGGGTTTTCTCTACTGAAATTGTGATCAATTTTATGAGATTATTATCATCTATTTAAAAATATTGTATTGAATATTTTTCTTAATGAAGATTGATATCTGATAATATAATATACCATATTAAACTAAATTTTTTACATTCAATTCGACCAGGGATGGACTACCTTGATACAATTCACCAAATCATTCTCGATAGATTATTATTCTTCTTACTGATCTGGGAAATTATTGACATTTCATAAGATACATTAATAATGAATGAATATGTTGATTATGTTTCATCAATTTCATATAAGGAATGAATTTGACATAGTATGTGCCTAGTGGGGCCTACTATAGACCCTTGATGCATCGTTAGTGCTCATGAGACAAACTAGTTTTTGGTATTGGATGATGTCTTACCCGATTATATATGGTCTCCTAGTTAAAGCCTTGGGGGTATGTTTATGATGTCCCATATTATGTATTCCTTAATTACAAGAGTATTTATTTATAATACATGTGATTATTCTACAGTTAGAATATCCATGGTTATGTTTTAGTCTCATATGATTATATATATGGAATTATTTGATCATATTTTATTCCCACCACATTATGCTAAATATTAAATATTAATTGAATTTGTTTTTATTTATGGACCATAAATTATTTTTAATGTTTATTTCAAATATATTACACTATATTTTTACCATTAATGGGAATCTGATCTCACCATGTTCTTATGTTTTTATTTCCCCCATGATGACAATATGTATATTATGATTGGCATACAGTGATAATCTAGACGAATAGGGATATATTCAACGGAGTTTCTATGTTGTATTCCATTTCATGTAGGAATGTAAAACTTTTATTTGTATCATGTTTTCAAACCATAATAAACTGTTCAGTTCTTTGGAATGTGATTACTTGTACACCGTACTAATGTAATAATGTGTGGCCCTATCTATGAGCTATTAGGGTCAGGGTCCTTACAGTTGGTATCAGAACCAAGTTTAGTAGAAACAATGGGATCTAGATTTAGAAGATATATGATAAGGAAACACAACCCTAAGATATACATTTAGGATAACAATATATAATCATACCAAACAACCCAAATATAAGAGATTATCTAGTTATTAATTTTTCAATTTATGTTAATTATTTCACTTGTATTGGGATTTTACATTATATTTCATAATTATATGATCTAATATAGTATATTTCTTCACATTGAAATAGATCCTTGTAAATGGAATGGGAACCTCACCACTTCACATGATCCAATGTATAAGGAGGATCCAATATTTTATGGTCTTATGCCAATCATTCGAAGGGAACTAGTCTCACAATCATTCCCATCAAACAAGGATATAATATCATGATCTATCAAATAGGGAAATAATTTTTCAAGCCATATGAATTAGAAATTAATAAATAGAAGAAGATTATGGTTGAAAAAATAATTCATAATGGGATCAAGGGAATGGAATATTTTCCCACATGTGATTATTGTGGAAGGGATCACCATGGTAATTTATTGAAGGGAATGGGTGTTTTATACATAGTAATTGCATTATTTTTTTACTTTTATGGTTGTAATTTTAAATATAAAAGAAATTTCAGATAAAAAATCCTTTTTCCCTTTTCAAAATACTTTTCAAATATTGATGAACTTTTTTTATTTCAAGTGATTATTGATTCTCTTAACTTACGAGTTTCATGAACATTAACTTGTTCAAGTAAACTGGAAGTGATTATTATTACATGATATGAATATCCAAAACATTTATCCACAAATTGAAGTAAAATTTCAGAAACATTTTTATATGATTTTATGTAATAAATTTCATGATATTCTTGGGACTTTTTTAAAACATTTTATATTGTTTATTATTGTTTAAGGATCTGCGATTCAATTATTCAATGTATTATTAATGTTATATTTCAGTTTAAAACTCCCAAATAATTTTTTCCCTTTATATTTGACTCCATTTAATCCTTAATGTACATAATATAAATAGTATAATAGTCACATAAAAATTTTATTTGAGTAATGAATATGGTTTGATTTTTTTATTTCTTTCAATATATCAATCTATATCGTTTGATATTTCAAGATAATTAGAACTGTGTTTGGGTGTTACAGGACACCAGAAATAAAATATTTAAAATATTAATATATATTATATCATGTGCATGCATCCTTTCAGTATAAATGGGTTTTCCATTGATCGAGACCTTTAATGGGAAATCTGATACCACATGTTTTTCTGGAATATGGGGTTTACCCTAAGCATGATATGTAATTAGCGGGGGTCGATAGTTTAGTTACAAGACACTATTAGAGGGTGAATTAAGTGAATTAATTAATTAATTTTATTTAATTATTTAATCTTAAATCCAAATACTTATTTATTCATATAATATTATGTAAAAACACTATGATTAGATGCATAAACCTAGTAGAATTATAGAAGAGGAGGAGATCATTGGAGTTATAAACTCAAGAATGAGGATCGATCATGAATGATCAGGTAGAACCATGAGACGAAAAATGAACATCACAAGATAATATTCTTAATAAATAGTAGATGAATTCATTACCAACGATCAACATTTTCTTGAGGAAATGAATTATATTTTATGGATTTCCACCTTTTTAATAATTTATTAAAAATGGGGATTATATCGTATTATTTTATGTTTTCCCCATTCGTCACATGAAATCGTATTTGATAAATAATCTTGATTCCGGTTATGTATATTTTTTATGACCCAAATTCCAGCCTTGGATCAATATTGTGTAATTATTGGATGATATCATACTAGCTAATGGTGGTATCACCTTGTTATTTTTTTTTCTCACCACCATTCTTCATTGTTGGAATGCAAAGACATTGTTCGACATTGTTTGGCCAAATTTTTTGAATGATTAATCATTTTGATTCATACTGGATAAATGAATTATTTGGTATCAAATTTTTACATAATGATCATCAATTTTTTTAGGATGTGGGAGATAGTTTCCATGATCCGTTCCCCGGAATGTGATGTGATTCATTGAGGATTACTAGTTAGATGATTGTATTTATTAATTATATCAATTTTTGTATTGTAATTTAGGACAAGAGGATCCACACTTTATTTCAGGCGAGTAAATCTATGGTGTACGTAGTAAAAGAATTATATCTAGCCTCATTGTGAAGTAACTTCAACTCTTGTAAAATCCATACATACAAGGAATTTACATTCTATGAAAAAATGATTTCAAGTCTCCTTTATGTGGTTGCTAAGGTTTTGTAGTAGATAAATATGACACATCATGTCGTTGGGCTCACACGCTATGTGACCCTACATGGGCATAAAAATCATATGATAAAGGCACACACTCAGAACCTGATGTATGTATACACACTGTGTACCCCTAAGGAACATTTCATGTAGAGGTGCATGACAACCTAAGCCATATACCATATCTGCATGTATAATGTACATGGGGATGACTAGTGTACATGAGAACATGATAACGTAAATGATCATAATCTGGGCGGTGACATGTGTAACTCAGGATACCATGACACACGAAGTACTCCATGCACACATTTTTTTATATTCACATGGAAAAACAATCCATGTGAATGTGAGTATACTCCCAGGTGGTAGGGAGTGTTCAAGCATTTTCTGACCCTATTTACATTCCATATACACTTATATGAGACTCTACCATTTGTACCTTGTTCTTAGATACATTGATTTAGTAACATGAGTAGCCTATCCTGAGTAGTTATCCACATATAACACAACGGGGGTCTTTGTTTCATATTCAAAGATATGATGTGAAGTGATTATGGTGGTATTATTATCTCAGAAACACCTAGTTGGGTGTGGTGATCATTTGTGATCTTCAAAGTGTTACTAAATTCATTAATTCTGTATCTCTATCCTAATGTAGGGTCCCCGTATCATTCAAATGGGTAGATATTGAAGACACGTAACATTAATGAGGGTGTGGGCCCTCTATCTATAGAGTGGAATCCCTCATTTGAGAAAATGTGGTGCACAGGTCCTCTAATAGAGTGGTGATCCCTAGGTTGTTCAATGCAGTAGTGAGGTGTGGGGAACCCTTATTCTAGAGAGGTAACATGAGATACTTTGACATGATATTAGAAGTTTGGAGGTGGATGAATAGTCATATTTATTATGTATATGTGGTGATTTAAATCTCTTTTCTCTCTTCGTTTATGTTTCATCAAAGCATATCTTCTATTGGGATTCATTTTACCTATTATTTTTTGGTAAAGATAACAATACTTTATTTCTATTATATCTTATGTTTTTTCACTCTTCTTACTAGGTAAATATATACCCTCACCTAAATAGGATTTTCAAACACATGTTTTGTATTATTCTGATGAAATATGGATCAGTGGTGACCTTGGTGGACTTAGTTTCAGTTGAATATAGTGGTTCTTGTTGTTGACCAAGTTTGTTGGTCATTCATGGATATTACAAACTCAAAAATCTTTAGTTTACATTTTTTTAGTGATTCCCAAGTTTGAAAATAAATTCTATATATCCATGTATATTATCCTATATATATGTTGTATTATTCTTATATAATTTTATATTTTCATAGATGTTGTTGAATAAATGTTTTACACAACAAATATTAATTTTTAAATTATATCAATACACTATTTTGTGGAGGTAGTTGTGTGTGTGTGTGTGAAGGTATATAAGCTATTGAAATTAGTTTTACTATTATTCATAATCTATGATTTTATGTAGTCCCATTACTATTGATGGTCGGATTGGAGTGTCACACATTCCTTACCACTTACTATGAAGGCCTCTGTAGGAAGAGACATGAAAAAGTGGTATGAAAGTTTTTCTTTCCCTCTAGTTGATGGTTGGAGTTGTATATGTTGTGAATTTTGGTTAAGTAACATAATTAAATGATTTTGGTGTGTTTATTTTCCATCTTACAGGCCGATGAACCCAGTTTTGGTTATGTAATTGATGTAATCATACACCAAAACAATTACAACCTTCTTTTTCACTCATCATTATGAGGAGTCGGTTATAGGGAACCAATGTTACATGAATCATATGGTATTATTTCTTTTGAAATTAATTATATTCTTGATTCATCTATATAAATATATTCATCTAATTGTTGAACATCTTGTTAAATTTCAATATTCCAGTGTGATGATTTCCAGCTAGGATACTGATACTGGATCATGATGAAGACCGATTGAGAAATGAGCCCTCGGTTTAGGGGCGCATTCATGAGGTGTTTACTCTACTTGGGGATAGATTAGTGCTACCACCTATTGAGTATAACATGGCTTCACCTATAGTAGTATAAGTAGGGATATATTACTCATTAGGTAGCTAATATATATAAATGATCAGAATAATGATAATTGTTGTATTAGCACGTTATGTGAGTTCTAACAAGAATGACCTTTGAGGATTCATGGTGAGATAGAACCTCATGTAATGTATGATTGTATCAAGGTACTGGAATTTTTTTTTTGGATTTTTCATACCCCAGACAATAAAATGGTTTCACTTATTTGAAAACATCTTCATAGAATAGTAAGGAACTGGTGGGGTTCGATCAATTAGACCAATGATGAGTTTATGATTCATGGTTAAACTACTAATAAATCATCCGAGAATAGTTTTACACCTTTAGATTATGATTTATACAAATTCATGAGATTCTTTTGATAAATCATAGTTATATTTTATTTTGTGACTTCTCCATGATTTTTAATGAATATCTATTTTACTCAATCAATATGGTGTGAGATATCAAAGAGTAGAATTTTGATTAGGGCCATTGTGGGGTCATCCATTCTAGCATGATCTCGTTATGAATTCCTACTTATGTTGGAGTGTTGTAGAAATATTTCTTCATAGGGAACATCCAAGTAAAGGGACATTGGGAAATGTGATCTAGTGGTGTTAATTATGGGGATGAATCATCTCTAGTAGTTTTTAGGAATGAGCCATTATGGTATCAAAAAAGGAGTAATACTCTTTCCCATACTCAGATATATGGATCTCTAGCATTGTATTCCCTTAGAAGATCTAGTCTTCCTAATAGGGGATGATATTAATCTATAATGAGGAAGGTCGCATTACTCCTAATTCCCTAACATGACGAGCCACAAATAAGGGATAGTCAGTGGATATACGTCTATGACTGGGGTATTGACACAATGAAGGATCTCTTAGGTGAGGACCATGTAGCCCCTTAGGAGGAGGTGCTAATAAAGGAGAAGGTGAAACCCTTGAGGGAGGATCCTTAGGTGGAGGACGATGCTACAGAATACTTCCCGCACCAGCATATGGTTTCCAATTATTGTCTCATAGGATTTTTAGCTGAGGTTAGGTAGTTGTAAGATATGGAGGCATATGATATAGATTCTTATGAAATGATTCAAGGTATGATTTGTGTATTTTATAATTTTACTCCAATACTTGTATACAAAGGTTTGATTTGTTCCTTTATATATATTTCATTTATTTCGAGTATTATCTTCCATCTATGTATTTATCACATTATTTATGGCTATATATTCCTACAAATAATGAATCATTAAAAAGAAACATTTTACGGCAATATGATTTGAAATTCACTGGAGAGAATTTCTTGTGGGATGAATGGGTTGTAAAACCCTGAGATTTAATCAGATAGGTTCTTTTTAATTTTTATATTGTCTTGTGTTGTACGCTAAACCATGATTAGCTTATGCTATACGAAACACTGTATTAGCTTGAAGTATACACAACACTATTCTTGGATTGTGTTACACATAATTTCATGTTCATTTGATAGAATTAATTTCAAATAAGACTTTTTATAAGTGATAAAATAATATTATAACCATGCCAATATAATGGAGAGTATGAATTATATTAACTTCAATTAAAAAACTGTTTAAATGAAAATATGTGAGTCTAGAAAATAATAAAGTAAATATTTATTTATTTTTTTAATGAAATATATATGTAATATATTCAATTTTATGTTTATATTTCATCTTAAATTTTTTTCATACATGATATAAGATAAAATTAAATTTTATAGATAAAATGTGTGTTTTTATAAAAATGTAGTTTTAATAACATTTGATGGAGAACACATTTTATGTCTATTTTATTAATATTTTATATGTTATTTCTTAAAAAATAATATTTTTATTTTTAAGGGGTACATCAAAATTTAATTTGGTTTAATTTTTGGTATTTTTTCTAATAATTTGTTTTTAATAAATAGTAAAAAATACGGCATTTTAATATAAAATAAATTTTTTATCTGATTTATTTATAACAAATGGTTATCATTTTAATTGGTTTTAAATTATAATTAGATTTTTTTTGTTTTTTAATCCAATTTTTTTCATTGGAAGAAATTTTACATATAATTTAAATTTAAATGCACAACAATCTTCTGATGGTTTTTACTTATTTTTACTCGTATTCTCAATTTGACAGCGGGAATTAATTTGAAATTAATTATTATAACATATGTGTTATTAATTTTGAAAAATGGATTCCATGTTTGGAATCAATGGATACAAATTATGCTAATAAGTTACTTTTATTTTTTTGGATATTATAAATAGTGACTACGGTAACTTTTTTTACCAGAATTAAAGAAATCTAGGATAAATTAAGGTAACAAATAGTATGATAAAGATAATAAAATTAGCCTAAATCTTAAAAAAAATCATATTTGATTAATTAAAGTAGACAAATATCACCTTAGGGTCGGAATTTATTAATTTAAAGGTCTTTCTTCCATTAATGTAATGTAATTATAATTCAAACAAATGAAAGTGAGATCATGTCACTCTCTTATATCTATTATGTATAAAAATATTATTTTAGTGATAAATATGATAAAACATTAACCATAAATAGTTAATAGAAATATAGTAAAATTATCTACATCATGTGAATTTATATTTAATTTGTAGATATAAAATAATTATCATAAATATTGATATAACAGTGGTAAAATAATTGTTTTATTAAGTGAAATATTAAATAAATTTTATTAAAAAGAGTAAAATATATATTATTTTAAATAATTAATATCATCCATGGTTTTTCTAGGTGAATATTACATGGAATAATACTATTAAATTCTTTGTTTCGAATTTAGATATCTTTTTGAATTCTATTTAAATTCAATAAAATGAATAGTCTAAAAATTGACAGTATTGATATTTAAAAAAAAATATTTTAATAAAATATTTTAAAATCATAAATAGATTTTAAAATTGAAAATTATTTCTGATAAGATCTAAAAAATAATTAATAGTCTAATTATGGGAAATTAACCACATATAAGTAAACATAATAGCAACTTAATAATTAATGTTTTATTACATCAATTAAAATTAAAAGAGAGTGTTTAATGGTAAGACGAAAAGATAAGGTTAAAAATAAAATAAATACATGTATAAAAACTATTTTATTAAATTATTTCAAATTATACTCATTTTATACATTAAAAATATGAATTGTTATATTTTATAATTACAAAATTAATTTTAAATAAAATAATAATTCAAAACATTACTAAAGTGCCCCTCCGACCTCTTTAAAAGGACACCACATCAATCCACTTACTCACACCTCTCAAGACCCTTGGATAATCCAAATTATACTCAAAAAATCTACAATAATCCCTCCCTTCCTCCTAGATACCACACTTTGGGATGAATTCCATCCTACAGAGACCTTTTTTGCAAATCAAAAGGAGATACTTGAAAAAAGAGTCAATTGTTTTGTCACCTCTTTCAAACATCATTTATTCATATACTTCATCTTCATATATTTTTCCATACTAATGTTATAAATCCAATATCTTATAAATTATAATATATTATTATAATTATGGGACATACTTATACCTATTTTATCCGTCCTATGAATAACAATATCACCATGTGAGCATGTGTGCAGCTTACCGTCTCCAGGCCATGGTGTAATTTTTTATTCACCAATACCTAATTTGGATGGGTATAATGATGATTATAAAGGATTCAAATAATGATTATAACATGATAATTTTTCTTTATAATTATTATACCATCCAATTCTAAACCATTTAACCATTAAGTGAATGATATTGTCGCTCATGGTACGAACGACCTACCATCTAAACGATGTGATGTGATTCATTCTACATGATCTTTATTAAACCGTGATTATATACATGAATGCAATGAATAAATGTGATATAAATTATAATAATACATATTATAAATGATATAACTATAACCTAATAATTGGGACATGAAATTATACCACAAAACTGTCATAACAACATAATGTAGTAAATATATGAATAATAAGTGAAAATGAAATGTTACTGACAAATGGATGGTAATATTATCATATGTGATATCAGAAAATTGATTATGATTATATAATAAGTCAATAAAATTAATTAAATCATTATCAAGGTGGTTTTGATACATATTTCTGATATCAGACCTAAAGTAATGGATAATTTAGAAATCTCATTTTCATCTGAGATTGTTTCTACATAAGTATTT
Source organism: Viscum album (assembly GCA_963277665.1). NCBI lineage: Eukaryota > Viridiplantae > Streptophyta > Magnoliopsida > Santalales > Viscaceae > Viscum > Viscum album. Next base: position 356,019,954 of record OY728126.1, on the reverse strand, counting down.
ATTGGGCGTATATTTATCATCCATATCAATGTTTTGTAAATAAATCCTAGAATGTATACAATTATTCTATATATATTTAAAATTATTTTTACCCATTTATGACTTTTATCTCATGGGTTGGATGGAATCTTTCCTTCATTTAACATACAAGGTACTTTTTGACTTCCTTAGAAAAGGTAGGAGGTGATTTTTTAAAAACTTATACTGAATTAATGGATTCTTATTCTTTCATAACTCATTATTTCAATGAATATTACTTTAAAATATTTCAAGTTTATTTTCAATTAAATTCCATTATTTTAAACTTTCAATTCATTATGAGAAAATAAAAAAAATTGAAGAAAAAGTATATTTACATCAAGAATTAATTCTAAGTATTTTAACAAAATTGTGTTCCATCTAAGATGACATAGTGTTCTATTTCTATACCTATTATTAATTTGATTTGATTATTTTTATCATGTAATAATTTATATTAAATCTATTCATTTTTTATGGATTATAATTGAATGATGTTTAAGAAACCAATTTTTTGTTCATTGGGTTATCCTATGATGAATGGTTTATGTTTTTGGGGAACATGTAAGAAAGATTTCATTATGAAATGGGTGAGAACTATATCTCCCTCCAATTCATTGGGTAAATATTTATATCTTGTGATATAGACATGAATGTAATAGAAAGTAAATATGGTTCAGTAATATAGGGCTGGAATGACAAAAAAACATGGTTAAGTAATGGGAATTTTCTGTTATGATGTTCTTGGATATGAGCCTTGGATAACACAGAAATGATTTATATGATTATGTGTTATCCAAAAGTTCATGTTTTATTCAAATGATATGTTATTATGGTTAATTTTCTTTTATTATTTCTGTGTTACGAACTGCAAAGATTTATTTCATTACTCAAGATTTTTATATTCAAAAGTTATGTAAATTTTTTAAGTTCATATATTCATATATTGTTTTTATACCTGAACTAAGAATCTAATATCACCCTTTCCTATGATTCTATTCATTAGGTTTTAATAAAATAATTTAATTATGAGTAATAAAAGGGAATATCTTTATGGGAGATGTTGAAGATCATTCACATGTTAGAAGAATGTATTATATGTTTCCAAAAGCACTAATCTATTATGGTCCTCAGGTGTGAATTTGTAAAATGTAATGAATATTAATCTAAAATGATTTTATATTCATATGGGTCATGCTTGGATCACTATATTTGGTATTAGAGGAAAGGTTTAGTCAACCTTTGGAAACTAAGAAGCAAAAGTTTTAGTGAGATCCCTATAAATATTTCTAATTTATTTTATAAGGATACATATAATTATATATTACAGTCCTAGAATTAGGTTGACAATAATGAATAACATTTGATTAAACCTAATATTTTATATATTGAAAATATACCCCCCGGATTATGTTGTTTTCCTAGTAGAATTTTTCCTCTCACACAATTATTTTTCAGTTTTAGACAATTGATGGAACCTAAAGAAACTGTGTAAATGATTAATGAAATGGGAAAATCAATTATTTTATTCCTGGATAAATATATTTTTTGGTAGATGTAATGAAAAATATTATGGAAATACTTACAGAAGATACGAATCATTATGAAATTACAAATGAGCTGATAAAGGGACTACATTATGTTGAGTTCATCATGAGGCATCTTCCACCATCTTTTAGTGGGTCATCTGATGCACTTGCTACTAAATAATAGATCAGTTCCATAGAAAATATATTTTCCATCATTCACTCTTTGGAACATGATAAATTAATTTTTCTAAATTTATAGTTTTGATGGAGAAGCAGACTAGTGGTGTACTCTAATCAAGAATATGAGGAAACAAGATAAAATTGAGTTGGTGGAATGGGATGAGTTCAAAAAATTATTTTTCAATAAGTACTTCCCTCGAATTCTTTAAACAAAAATAAAAATAGAGTTCCTTGAGCTTAATAAAAAGGATGATGATTCCATTGGAATACTAGAGGAATGATTTACAAATCTTGAAAATTATGCTTCTGGCTTTATCATCCAACCTAAAAGTAAAGTTGATCGTTTCTTCAATGGAATAAAACCAATTATTCGAATGCAATTATCTATAAGATACATTAGTTTCTATTAATATATTGTTCTTTGTGCTATCTAGTTAGAAATAAAATTCAGTGTTACATATCAATCAAATGGTTTTGACATGAAATGAATGATTAAGTTCAATGGAAAATCTCAAAACAATGGTGAAAAGAAGATGAGTGTTTCCTTATTCTAAATGTGTGGAAGGAATCATGGTGGAGACTATATTAAAGGGACTAATAATTGTTTTATGTTTGTAAAATAAGGTAATCGGGTAGTTTAGTGCCGATGTAATGAGAAAAACGTAGCCAATGTTGTCAATATAGAAATGGATACTGAGAATGCACCACCCACAGTTCAATGTTGCAAGTTCAAGGAAATAGGTCATTATGCTAACCAATTCTCTAATCCAAGGTTGATCAGTGATGAAAGACTTCAACAACCTCTTAACGAAAAAATACAAAGGAAAATGTCATGCGATCACTATTGATGATGCTGAATATGAAAATAAAGAGGTGGAATTATTGAGTGTTTAAGTAATGGTATTATAAAATAATTTTGTATAATCGCTTTTATGGTATTAAGGAATAATAAAATATCTATATAGTGGTCCAGTATGTTTTTCCACATGTATTTTAATGTATATGTTTAGTGGTATTGGTAACCATGAAAAGTAATTGAGTTAATAAGGTGATGTTTTTAGAAAACACATTATTTAGGAAAAGGTGACCCTTAATATAAATAAGATGTTGTGATAATTATATTTGGATAATGTTACTATGGATAGATAAAAATTGAATGATAATAGTTAACTTGGATGTAGCTAAGGATTTATTGACAAGAAGGTTATGCTATCTCAGATAAAGATTACATATTTTTGGAGTTATGAATAAGAAAACAAGCATGTTTTCATTAAGGATATTTGATAGTGCACACTGTAACCATGACTCAATAGAATACATGATTAAGGTATTCACATTATTGGAATGTGATAACAATGAACTAACTTATATGATATGGGAGATAAATTTTTATATGATATAGTTATCATCTTTCTAAAGTTGTAGATTTTCAGTTTTTGAATGATTGTAGGGTTATTCATTTATGGATAGTATAAGTTAAACTCTGATGATCACTGTTAACCTTTTGGCCGGGACTGATGGAATGAACAATCATTCAATTTATTGATCGCATGATTTTCAAGAACTTTAAGAATGAAAAACCCTTCTTCATTTCATTGAATAAGAGATGACGTGAAAATTGTTCCATGCATGACCAATAGTGATATTTTAGAGAAATAAATTATGTATTTCTTATAATGTTCTTCATATTTTGGGGAAGGATCTTGAAAACCAAAACATTTATTAAATAATTACCATAAATATTGACATAAGAGAAAGTGACAACATGTCACTCTCTTGTCTCTTATATGTATAATAATCTTAATATAGTGATAAACATGAGAGAACTTGTAACCTAAATAGTCTCAAAAAATTTAATAAAATTTTCTACATAATTTGAATTTAATTTTAATTTTTATATATTAAATAATTTACATAAATATTGAAACAATGGTGACACAACAATTATTTTATTAAGAGAAATATCATAAAAATTATATTATAAATTGTAAAATAGTAATTATTTTAAATATTTTTTTTCATACACAATTTTTATCTATTAATATTACATGTTATAAGACTATTAAATTCTTTTTTGAAGTTATATATCTCGTTAGATTTTATTAAAATTCGATGAAATGAATAGTGTAAAAATTTACACTATTGGTTTTTTTAAATAAAATTATTTATTTATTTTAAAATCCTGAAAATATTTTAAAATTACAAAGTAGAAATTTTAATGTCTAAAATTTAATTAAGTGTTCAATTATAAGAAAATGCCTCTATATAATAAAGCTTAATTGCCTCTTAACAATTAAAATGTTGTTACCTCAATTAAAATTAAATGAGAGTAATTAATGGTAATGTGAAAATATAAGGAATAAAATAAATAATTACGTGTATAAAAAATATGTTATGAGATTATTTTGAACTATCACTATATTATAATCTAAATATATCACTTTTTAGCTATTATAATTCAAAAATAAATTTATAATAAAATAATATTTTAAGACGTTCCTAAAGTGTCCATCCTCCCTTTTAAAAAAGGGCACCACATCTACCCACTTACTCACACCTTTAAATTCCATTAGATCATCGAATTTATAATCAAATAAAATACCGACATCAAAACCTTCCTCATAGAGACTACAATTTGGCCATAAATCCATTATATGGAGACCTTATGTGAAAATCAAAATGCGATACTCCAAAAAGGGGTAATTGTTTTATCACCTCTTCCAAAATTATATTCCTCTTCTACATACTATTCATATGTTATTTCTATAATAGAGTAATAAATCCATTATCTTGTACATGATGAGATGTTATTATAATTTTTGTATGACTTTATACATCCTTTTACCCATCCTGCAAATAAATATATCACCATGCGTGCGTGCGTACGACTTACTGTCTCCACATTATAGTGTGATTGTTTATTAAAAAATACATAATTTGGATGGGAAAAATGATGATTATATGTACCTAAATTATTAATATAACATTGTAATTATTCTTTTTATTTATTATTCCATACAATTCTATACAATTTGACGATTAATTTAATGATATCATCGCTCATGCGTATGTACGACCTACCATCTCCATGATGTGATGGGATTCATTCTAGATGATCTTCATTAAACCACAATTATATTCATGAATGGAATGAATAAATATGATATATATTATAAAAATATCATTATCTTTGTGATATAACTGTAACCTAATAAATGTAACATGAAATTATCCCACAAAACATGCATAAGAACATAAACTAGTTATTATCTGAATAACGAGCGACAACGAAATGTTACTAACATACAGAAGATAATATAATCATATATGATATCATAAAAATGATTTTGATTTTGGAATAATTCAATAAAATTATTTAATTATTTATAAGGAGTTTCATATATAAATTAAGGATATCAAACCTAAACTAAGGGATAATTTTGCAGTCTCATTTTTATCAGAGATTGTTTATAATTATGTATTTATTGGGGGTTTATTTATCATCTATGTTCATGTTTTCTAATAATATTTTCATAAAAATATTTCTATTATTATATGTTTTTTAATTTCATTTTTACTCATTTTTGACTTTTACTACATGGTTTGGAAGGAATATTTCATACTCTATTAAAGAACCTTATTTCCATGAAGCTTATTTTATAGTATTTCATGTGTATTTTCAATTAAATTATTTTCATTTAAAATTACATGGAATTTTTTAGGAAATAAAATTATTTTAAAGAACCATATTTCCAGGAATATTTGTTTACTTTATAAGGATTATGATGGTATAATATTTAAGAAACTCATTTTTTGTTCCTTGGGTTATGATGTGAGGAATAATTTATGTTTTTTGGAACATGTATGAATATTTTCATTATGAGAAGGGTGTGGACTACATCTCCCTCCAATGCATTCGGTCAATATTTATATCTCACGAGATAGACATGAGTGGAACAACATGTATATATAGTTCAATAAAACAGGAATGGATTGATATGTTAACGTAATACAGTAATTGACTTTGTCTACTATGATGGACTTTTCTATAATCCTTGGAAAATATGAATATTATTTTATATTCTTATATGTTTTCAAAAAGTTCATGTTTTATTCTAATTCTATGTATTCATAGTTAATATTCCTTTACAATGTGGGTCTAACGAACTGCTAGAATTTATTTCATGACTCATGGTTTTGATATTCAAAAGTTTTGTTCATGTTTTTACATTCATATGTTCATATATTGTTTTATTACTATTACTACGAAATCTAAGATCACCATTTCTTATGTTTTTATTCATTAGGTTATAAAAAATCATTTAAGTAGGAGTACTAAAGAGGAAGATATTTAGGGGAGATGATTATTATCTTTCAAAATATATAGGAATGTATTACATTTTTCCAAAGGCACTAAAGTACTATGGTTCTCATGCATGCATTTGTAAAATGTAATGAATATTAATCTAAAAGGATTTAATATTCATATACATCATTCGTGGGCCATTATATTTGTCATTGTGATATGACATCATATTGAAAATGTAATGGTTTTTTGAAGTGCATTCCTAGATATATTTTTAATATATGAGGTTAGAATTATTTGTATAAAAGGGATGTGATTCACCTTCATGGGAAAAATGAATCATATGGCTGAGTGTTTGGTGATTAATAGTAGAAATGTTCAACAAATCATCTATTGGTTGGAAACATATTTCCTTGGATCAGTGAGATCTTTTGGCATCTAGATTCCAATGTTGTTGAATGATTATATAGAAATATTTTCCAAAGATGTGACATGACTACCTATTAGGGGAGAGATTGAAGTATGCATCAACATTCACCCTAATACAACATCGATATCTTCTTTTTCATATTAGATGGACTCATCAAAGCTCCATTACCAAAGGGTGAAGTTGGAAGACATTCCATAGAATAATTTTATTATACCTAATGTATCCCCCCAAGGTGGAATCCATTTCTTTCATGAAAAAGGTGGAAATAATATTGATGCTTTGTCTTCATTATTGTCTCCTAAGTCATGTAACAATAAACAAAAATCATTGATTTCCAAGGATTGATGGCCTTTTCAACATGTTAAAAGGCCTTATTTATCATTCCATGATCGATCCAAGGATTGGCTATCACCAGTTGAGTGTTCTCAAGGATGTTAATTCACAGAAAATAATATGATGTTACTATAGACAATATGAGTTCCATGTAATTAAATTTAATGTGACTAATTCACCTATTATGTTCATGGATCCTATGAATCAGGTATTCAATCTACAAATAGAAAAAAACTTAGTCATAATTATTAATAACATTTGATTGCACTATGAAGTATATGAGGTGAATCCATAGAATTTTTGGAGGGTCCTAGACAGACTATGGGAGGACCAACCTAATGCTAATCTCTCGAAGTTTTAGTTTTGGATTTGAGAATTTAACTTTATAGAGAATGTCGTCATTGAGCATGGTTTATATACAGTTTTGGTAAAGATTTTATGTATTTTACCCTTTTTTATTATTGGCGCAAAAATTTGGGAGAAGGAAGAACAGACAGACGACCATTGGGACAGGCTCATAGAGCTTGTTTAGGGAGCCCTACAGCACCACGACTGGCACGAGGCTCCCCCCTCTGAAAAACCACCGAGTAGAAAGAAGGTTAGAGGATCCATGAACCAGTTTGACATTTGTGAAGCTACCGCAGAGCAAGGAGGCGTGAGGCTCTGCGGTTAAGAATTTTTTTTACATGTATTCATTCTAAGAAAGCTCTGCTTCGCAATGCCTCTTGCCTAAAAATACAGAGCTCCCCTCGAGCCAAAAGTATGGATCCTCCAAACGTTCACCTTCATAGATCACAAATCGTGAAGCAATTTCTGCTCTGCAAACCATTAACACTTCAAGGTAGTTTATCTTTGCAAAGTTCCATTCCCTTTGCAAGAATTTAATCCCTCTTCAAAGAGGGATTCTTTTCGGGGAACCCATCGGCCTCCACGAAGGAAGGGGATCCCCAAGGGGACTCTGGTCTTCATGGAGCACTTATTATTCACAAAATACCCTTCATGCACATGTGACCCATATGCTATGTTATGGTCACTGTGCTCCGTGAAGCACATTGCATTGCAATGCTATGCTTAATAGGGCACCCATTCTTTGTCAATCACTTCTCTGTGACTGCCTTTACACTTTGAGAAGCACCTTCCATATGCACCTATTCCCTACAACTAGGATAGGCCACATCACTTCACGAAGAATACCCCTTCTCGATTCCCCTCCACTACATGGAGCATCAGAGCTTCATGAGGGTTATACCTATCAACCCATTTGCTTTGCAATCCCTTTTCCCATGAAACCCTCTAAATTTGCATGAAGTGATTTCAATGTCCATAGGGAAGTGGTTCCTACTGCGTTTCATAGACTTATGATTCTTCGCATAGGAGCGCTAATGGCTATTGCATCTTCAAATAGCCACACTAACGTGGACCCCTCAATGTATCACTCCATAACACCCCCTCTCCACAACATTGTTGATCCCTCCCCTTCCTCAAGGGAAGAAGGGTATCAGTTATGTTTGTCCTAGGGGTGCATAGTGACCCATCCTCCCCCGAGTTGCACGATGTTAAACTACCAAGTAACATCATCCTCAGCACTTGACGTTAAATGATCACCCTTCCCCATGCATCATACGCGGGGTTCCCCATCCCAGACATTCTCTACGGCCACTGGTATCCATGGGAGTGAGATCTTCCACACACGGAATGTAGTCCTCTTTGCTGGAGAGAGGTATGTCTGTGGGGAAAGGGAAACCAGATATGTTTAAGCCCTAATCCTTTCATGTAAGAGGTAGCATCCCTGCTCCTCCAATCATCTTCTTGGACAAATACCAAATAGGGTGGGGGATGGGCACTGGTACCCTACATTCATCCGTGAGAAATCCTCTCACTTTGGCCTTTGTTGCCACCCGAGCCTCCATCCTAGTGTAATTCCAAATATCCATCTCCCTGAGATACTAACCACATGTATGCCCCTGTTTCCTCATGGGGTTTCTAACCCCGCGTAGGCCCTTGTTTACTCATTGTGCTGCAGACCACGTGTAAGCCCCTATTTCCATTTTTTCTATTAACCATGTGTAAGCACCATTACACTTCCCAAGGACACACCTTTCGTGAACTGATTCTCAGGTCCTTGATGTCTCTTGTTTCTCACACCAAGCATGACTCATGTGGGCTTACAGTAAGAACCGACCATGAAATCATTTCTGGTCCACCCTAGAGTGTAATTAATAAACATAATTCTGAACTACATGGATATTGATCCTTGCCAAGGCAAGGTACGTGGGAAGCCTCCCTGAGGTTCAATCCCACCATCAATTGGTCTCGACCATCTTCACGTCAGTTCACCAAAATCATTCCGAACTACGTGGATATTGATTAATGCCAATGAAAGGTACGTAAGAAGCCACCACGAGGTTAATTCCCATTATCCATTGCTGCAAACAATCTTTTTCTTTAGAACTGTGTGGAATTTGATCCTTTTCAAGGAAAGGTACATAGGAATCCTCCCTGAGGTTAAAGCCCACCATTTGTTGGTCCCAACTCCCTTCACGTCGGTTCACCAACCCTTCAGAACTACTTTTACTTTGATCCTTGTCAAGGCAAGGTACGTAGGATGCCTCCAAAGGGTTCAAATCCAACAACCATTGGTCCGGACTCTCTTTATGTCATTTTATCCCCGTCCTCCATGACATTAAATTGTACACTCCTTTTGTCTCCATGACACTAAATTGTCTTCTGTCCAATGGTAAGATATTGTGATCCCCTATCCAATCATATGTTGTTGTGAAACTCATGTAGAAGTAAGCCATTGTTATCCCCATTCAGAGGTATGATTTTGTCAACCCAAACCCATCGGTAATCCATTTTTGTCACTTCCGTTGGGACCAATATCTCTGGTCCATCCTAGTGGTGTCAGACCAACCTCAGACTTTTAACCATTTGTAAGCCCCAATATATCAACGGGTCATTGTCCTCTGCACACACCCTGATCCTATACCCCATCCTAAACTACACAAACATTGATTCCCTACCACGGGGATATATAGAATATCTCCTCGAGGCTCAAGCACAAAATCACTATCGCCCTCTAGTTGACTCCATCTAATTCCCCATTCACTTCACTTAATCATCCATTTTCCATCTGGATTCATACCTGGCCCACCACATCCTGGTGAGATCACATAAATTCACCTCCTAGCATCATTGTACCCTATAGGGGTTTAACCCATCTAATCTACTCCAGTTAGTTTTCCAATAAGTTTGGTCCATCACTACTAGGCATTAGACTCGTGGTGTAACCCTATGTTAAAAATTATATGTTGAGGAAAACCTCAGAGACATTCCTATAGCATATAATTACCTATATTCAACGTGGTATGTCTCAGGATTCTGTGCCCTCGACAAACCCTATCATTAGTGGAAGAAACCACGATCTGCCAGCATTCCAGTGCCAAAACATGATAGTGATGTCCAACCAGACTACTCCCCCGACCGAATGTTGACACCCCGACTAGAACCTTTCGAATGTCCTAACAGAAGTAGTGTAATTAACCGGCGTCCATGAAGATATGGAACTAGGAAGAGTTTCATGAACAACATCTTAAGTCTATAAGGGAGACCACGACCAGGTGACGAGTTCCATGAAGGAATCCACTGAAGGAGGAACCAAAATCCCATTATCCCATTTCAATCAAGGAGAAAACGCCCCTAAGTAAGTGACAGATGCCTCTCACATTTGGAAAGAGGGAATGAGGGGAAATAGTTGAGTCATCCTCAAACAGAAAGTTGTGTGCTCCCTGGAGAAAGCGTTGGAAACTGAAATTGTGAACCAAACATGAGTTTCTTCTCCTCAATGTGGATATTAGTAGAGTTCGATACATCATTGGACTAGCATGTCACTGGATCGAGTTATCTGGTTCAAGGTCCCTCCAAGAAAATAGCAGGCCTAGTGTGAATCTCACATGATGTTGGTGTAGTTAAAATACTGGAAATCATGATCTGTGACAATTTCACCATGGATCTTTCTTACCAGTCATGGAAGATAGAATAATGTTGGGGCACTGGATGTCGATTTCCTTTTTTGCAGCACTAATGCTTTAATATCCCTACCTTTTAGGACCCATGTTTCCATAATAGGAAACCTATATTCACCTTTCCACCAATGCAGGGCAGGGGCAGTGCTAACGCAGCAATCCCACGTGGATCCACCGCTTCTGCGACAGCTTCCACAACCACAGCTGATGGGCACCCACAACCTATCTCTCATTTAGAATTTGTTCAAGGAAGGGTGATAAAAGACATTGTCCATTGATACGAGGAGGAGGGGATTATCCAGACTCGGGATACAGCCCACTAGGATTTAGAGGCATTTACACCTCATTACCACTACTTCCCCATGGGCCGCGCATGGAGCCACTTCTCCCCACTTCATTGTACAACCGTTTTAGGAGCCTCTCCTCGGAATCGTTTGATGACTCCCTACCCTACAAAAATGAGGTTGGGGATGTCCTAGCCAGCCCAGCCGAGATCCGGTTTCATGGGTTCTCGAGGAGGGCCCCCACCAGGACACTCCAATGTCGCCTCCAGGCCCCACCTATTGAGGAACAAGTAAGCTATGCGGCCTCACTGTCAGCCCTAGTCTATCTGACCCGACAACAGCATCGGGCACATGCCAAGGAGGAAGCCCGCTAAGGGGATTCAACGTCGGCAACTACCGTGGATCAAGCCACCACCGACATATATCATCAAACCTCTGTGTATGATGAGTAGGGTCACTTATATCCACATCCCATATCGAGGCCCCAACCACCCCATCGACAGGCTATGTAAACTCTCTTGGTCATCATCATAGGTAGTGCTAGCCACAAACCGACCAGGGGAAATGCCACCCAGTACAGAGGTCATCCCCGTACTGCCACCATGGAGAACCAAGGTCCTCTCGGCTTACAAGCTGGACATGGAGGTCCAACATGTCCCACCATCAATACGAATGAGGGTCCTCCCCAGGGTAGTGACACTCAGTACAGAAACCTCTTCCATGCTCATGACATCAAGTATGGGATCATTCCTCCTACCATATGCTTCCAACATGGATATTTTACACATCTGGTCAATCTCCAGCATGGGGGCCTCCCCCATGTCCTTATAGTCGTCGGCGAAGGCACTCCTCTCCTGTGCAATTAGAGGTGTGAGGGTCAGCCTCGCTTCATTGGCACCCAGTAGGGGGACCCTCCTCGCATTGATGTTTCCATAAGAAAAAAACATGGAGGTTCTACCCATGCTCCTATAAGCTCCAGCAATGGTCATACCCACTCCATCACTTTTACATGCAGATTCCCTCCACACATTAGTCAGTGGTCATGGAGATCCTCCCCGTGTTTCCTTTGATGTTTGTCCAGGTTCTCCATGCACCCCAGCTCACTCAGGTGTAAATCCACCCCGCCTCAGCACCATTATGGTTAAAGGTCCTCCTCATTCCATAAATATACCCTTTCTTGAAGAACTATCCCGGGGCAGTAGGTCGGGTCATCGTTGACATAAAAATATTACTGAGATGATTCCAATCGAGATTAAACGAGTTTGCTTCCCATATTCTGAGGCAGAATATGACTCCATGATGGAACCCTCACCTAGATCCCCTATGGAAAGGGTTGTTACATGAACAAGGTAAATCAGCCGCATACTTCTTGAATTTCAGATCCATCAGATTCCTCCCTACCTTCGAAGGTATATCCAGGAGGACAAAAATATGGCAACTCCACAGGTTTCGGTCGTGCAATCACAATCTTCATCACTAGAAGCACTCTATACCTCAACCAGAGATCACATAGAGATATTTGAGGGACCAATGGCAGATGAGCACTAGTGTGGTCCACCGCCAGCAGCCGTAACCCCTACACTAAAAACTGTTGTCACCAGCTTTTCTTAGTGCGATATAGTGGTTATGTCACTACACTCTTCATAGGATAGCCCGATATGCGGCGGTTTTTCAGCACGATTGTTGTATTCTCTACTGGCTAGCCCTCCATCCCAGCAGTGTAACTCACTATAACTACCGCTTCCTCAGCCGCCCCCAGTTGAAGAGTGGGGAAAATAGGTGCCAGACATCGAGTCTGAGCTGAGAAGCTTGTGGGCCATTCTTGTAGCAGACGATTTCGCTAAGATGTTTTTGCCAGTCGCATCACATAATTTCAGTGCACTGTAATCGCTCACCCAGGAAGAGGTCGAGTGTTTCTGCTAAACCTTCTGGGAAATACACATCCTCCTTCTTTATCAGTGAGTGACCTACCCAAAAATCCATACACATTTTTAAGAGATTGGACATCAATTCCATTTTGTTGATTTTTCCACACTCCATGTGGCCAGCATTGTAACTCACCAGGTCGTCATAGGAACCTTCAATAATGATACATCAAGAGATCAAAAGTTCTCTGCAGGATAATCAAGGTGGCTTCTCTCCTAAATGAAAATTTTTGGTTGGGTGCAGTATGCGGTTGTCTTTTTCATATCTATCTCACTCCAACTTAATTTTAATTGATACATAGGGGATATGTCTCCAGGAAGGGTTGCGGCATGTCCTACCTGCCGGGGGTGAGAATGGGCTAGAGCTTCATAGAGAGGACCTACCCCACGAGGGAGTTTCACACCTCTTGGATACTTTGGGAAGGACTACTCATCAATGGATGAATCTACTGGGTCTTCTTGTGCCCACAGAGGCATTAGTCATATGTCAAAATCCCAACATGGGTAAGTAAAACCTCAGATCCATAAAGACCTCTAACATGTCTGTCTCAATGTAGAATGCGGATGATGATCCCAAAAAAGACACATTGCATCAACAGCTTTCATAACAAAAGAATATGGTCGAAGTCCTCCTTGCTAAATGCGCTGTCGAGCGCTGGCTAGACTATAGTGATCCTCGTCAAGGGAAGCAGGGACTGGTACAACATCCCCTCAGTGAATTACCTCCGGGTGACCCTGATCATCCTACCCATGCAGACAGGGTTGAGGCTAGAACATAATGCAAGAGGGAGGGGTAGGTGTTTCCATATCCACCCAAGAGGCTATACAATCTTTGAGACCCAACAAAGGTTCCCCAAGCTGCTCCGCCAGTCATCCCGCTAGCCACTCCACAAGTCGTTGGGTCTGCTTATCATGTTGAAGAACCTACCAACACATTGGTGGTTAGGGATCCCCATCAAGACAGGAACCCCCACCTAGATGATGTAATGGCGGCGCTCATCACCCACCTTGACACTTTAGAGACTTGACAGGGGGTAATACCACCTGATGGAAAGCCATATCCGATGTGGGTGGATGATATTCCAGCAACCCTGGGTTTAGGAAATCCCACCTTTTACAAATTCAACAAGACAGGGGACCCACTACAGCACATGTCCCTCATTATCTCAAGGAGTAGGCCCATGTTGGGAACTCCAGCATAGTAAGAGACAACCAAACACTAATGATTTGTACTGAAATTAGAGGGGTCGATGTTCATTTGGTATAACCATCTCCCCATCAGATCAGTAGTCAGGTGGGAAGTCCTCCATATGCAATTTATCTACCATTTCAGTTCCACCTCTCTGGAGACAAGTATTGTGGACCAATTTAAGTTCAATTAGAGGCCTGATGAGTGCGTTTCATACTTTTCCGCCCGATGGAAAGGGATCACATATTCCCTTAACTAGCCACTGACTCAGGAGAAATTGCAGACGATGTGCATTGGAAATGTCAAGATAGAACTAGTCCCCACCCTTATTACTCATAATTACCCTGGGAGATTCAGAATCTTCATTTATATGGCACCGTGCCTAGGGGAATCCATATAGTATGCTAAGTAGGAACTTCAGTTTCCACCTGCAATCCCCGCGAGAAGGGCCGCCAGGGCCAAGCCCACCATGGTGGCTCAAATAGAGTCCCCCAAGCAACTATAGTTGTCACTAGTGGATCCACCTTCACAGCCTCACAGAGGCCCCCACCTCTGGAACAGCCTCTGGCTCAACAGTTCCCACCTCCAAATTGGTAGGTGCCCCCATGCAATGTCTGCCATCGACCAGGAAAGATAACCAGGATCCACCTCCTCGACAGGCTCCTCCATCACCTCGTTAGGGTCAGGCTCCCAACCCCCCCTTCTCGGATAGGAGGAACCTGACCTAATCATTCCACAAGGCTCAAGTCCCTGGTTATTTTCAAATATATGTGGATAAGGGGATTGTACATTTTCTTGAATGTAGGATGAAATAAGTGGCTAACCTCAATGATCACCCTAATTACAGCCCCTATCACCAGATCATGGGGCACACCCTCCAACAGTGCTATGTGTTTAACAACTGGCTTTAAGACAAGGTGGATAACAATATAGTACAGTTAGGCTCAGATACGACATAGGTGGAATGTGTCTTTATGATGCCAGAAAACAATAGCAACAACGAAGGCGAGTGGCATCAGGTTGGTCACCGCGAGTCCCAGAAGTATGACGATTGGATGGCTTGTAAGACAGTCACCTATGCCAATGGTATTATTCATGCATACCTAAATCGATCAAGACAATCATGATATGATGCACCATCCACCACTAGTACCTCTATATAAAACGACTTAGTCGTCCACTTACCATAAGATCAAGCATCGACGGAATAAGGGAAAACAAATTCCCTCTCTGATGCCATTTTCATCTCGTTCTCTCGGCAAATTTATGCCCTCGGAGATGGTGATTCCTCTGAGAATTCATCCAGTAGTGGATGACTGTTCTAGTGATAGTCAAGGGTATGCCTCGGTTAACACCATAGAGCTGGTAAACCCCTATATGATTTCTAACGATGAGGAGTGCGAGGCAGATCCTCCCAACATCCCCAGCCATCGCAAGTGTCAGCAGGGCTGTGGCTATATGGTCTGTTGGAGAGCCTCTGTCGGTACATCCACTCAGGTTGTTCATACTACCAAAACCAAGAATCAATCCCAGTGCAGTGCTCCGCACACACATCCTTCTCATCTAGTGTCATCGGGTCTGCCTTCACCGCCATTCATGTTTTTGGATCTGGCAGAGCCACCTCGACCACACTGTAACCATCCACTCTTTGCTACGGACCAGTTTTAGTCATATGAACATCATTCGGTAGCCACTCTGCATGCTTCGACTAGTGAAAATGGGATATTACCAGCACCAGTCAGTCGCCAGTCTAGCCGGTAGAGTCCACCATACCTACCATCATAGAGTGACTTCATTTAAGTATAAATTCATGTCTGGCATGGAATTATGATGTCCTCAATTCTCTCTCCATAATTATATCATGTTTTTTCAATATTGAGGCCCTTATCATGTCGAAAGCTATGCGTGAGGTCCACACCAAGGCTTTAAGATGCCCCCTCTAGTTTCTTGACTGAGGTAGAAGCGGTAGAAGCCTTTCATACTGAGGCGGTCAATCATGATGAATTTCAAGACACCATATCGTTATTAGGAGAAGATTATTGCTCTAACATATATGGGTATATTCTCCCACTATACATCATCAAACACATTAATGGTGTGGAGGTTTGTCTTTATCTTGTCGACGTAGGCTCTGAGATCAACCTAATCCCGACTCAAACACTGCAAAAACTACGGTTTTAGGAGGATGTTTAGAGTCCCTATGACATGAGAATCCATGTTTATGATAGGATAGAACAACCATTGGTCAGCATGATCTGCTTAAAGACCCAGTTTGGTGGCCTAGTTTTTAGTACTGATTTAATGGTTGTCTCACAGGACAACAATGTAAGAACCTAGATCTTCGTTCAGGTATGTTTTTCTTTTTTCTCGAGTTTTTAAGAAAAATGGTTTTTTTGGAAATTTTCAAAGTACACGCCGTGTACTTTTTGAGTACACGCTGTGTACTCTGATCCGGCTCGAAGCTGTGTGCTGGTCGTGCCTGGGCCACACACACGGTGTGTAGGGGTGATGTGGAGGCCGTTTTTGGCGGTGTACAGAAGGGACCCAGTACACGCTGTGTACTCTAAAATTACACGCCGTGTATTATTTTTCATTAAACAGACCGGGGTCGTGCCTAACCCCTGATAACATATTCTTCTCCGGTTTTCGACCGTCTGAGAGAGTCTGTATGGCCGGATCTTTGACAGAGTCCTACCTCGCCATCTGTTCTCCCATTCGAGCATGTTTGATTACATTGGAATCACAGAGGTGAGTTCTTCATTCTGCTTGAGCTTTGCTTCCTGATTCCCCCTTGTTTTCACGTTATCGTGGGATTAATCTTTGTGCGTTTTCTCAGATCTACGTTGTTCTAAGGGAAATATGTCATCGAGGTTCATGTAAATCGATCTCCTAGGATCGAGGTATGCAGTTTGTACCTTTCTGTAGAATGTTGATGAATATTTTGCGCAATTTTCACAAATACCCTTGAACGGGGTATTGCGTGTTTCCCGTTTTTCCCTTATTACTTTTCTGCTTTGCTTGATTGATTTAGTAGAGGTTATTGCTTGTGATTAGAGTAATTTATTTGTGCTCTGATTGCTTTTCCATGCTTGTTCTCCCTATTTGGCATTTTTCCAATTGCCATGCCTAGTCGTAGGATAGTGGAACTGTTGTTTTATTATTGTTGTTGAACCTTATTTGATAGACAAGTAGTTCATGAGGTTTACTTGGATGATACACGCGCATTGACCATGTTTAGTTATAATTAGGACTGTGAGAACCTAAAGTAGTAGACCAAAGAATGAATTGACGGAAGGACTTTTCCAGAGTGTCTTTTCATTACAATGCGATACTATAGGGGAAATTGACATTGAGTGGTTCCCCAGAGAGTCTGTAGATCCACGACATGGGCCACAAGGGGAATTGACGTTGAGTGCTTCCCCAGAGATCCTTTAGCACGATACGAGACTATAGGGGGAATTGACGGTGAGTGCATCCCCAGAGAGTCTGCTTAATTGCGTAGCTGTACCAGAGGGGTGAGATTGTGTGTGCTTAAAAGAGGGTGCTAGTATTTATAGGTTGAACCATAGGGGTTAGACTGTGAGAGCTACGTAGGGGGTTACCTATTTCTTCTTTTGTTTTTGGATTCTTACATGTGTTACAAACTTGTTAGAACTGTGGTTTGTAGCTGTTTGTGCTTTTCTGTTTACTACTTCTTGTTTTAGAAATTCCATGTATTCATTGACTGTTAGGCACAAATCTTTGGGTGATTGCCTACTGGGATTGTATCTCACACCCTGTTTGGGCCATGCTTTTGGGCCCAAGAAGACTATGTTGCTACAGGTATAGACATGGGCAAGAGCCCTTATACTTCAGGATCTTGATTGCACCAGGAGCTGGGGAGTATGGGACCAAGTCATGGCTCACGATGCTAAGGAGATTATTTTGTTTTTCTTTTCCACTTCGTTTCAGTTTTATTTCATCACATTGTTGTGTTTGCTGTTTTCCTTAGATACTTGTACGTGCTGCATTGTTTTCATCATAGTTATATCTCTACATTGCTTCCGTTGTTTGGTTTTGTTGTTATGCATGTTGTTTACTACATTAGCTAGTTATTTTTGTTTCTTACCTTGTATACCTTACCGAATGAGGGCATAGATTCCCCACCAACTCACCAAGGCCCTCACTGCTAGTAAGCAGCCTCTGGCGTTCGGGGAAACGTGCTTGAGGTCATGTGTTGAACCGGGTATGGGGCACCAGTGGAGGGGCTCCGGACCCGGGACGTTACAAACACCACCAATGTGTTGATGGGATGTTCATGGATCCACCTACATGTGGTGGTTCCTTCATTATATCACTAGTGCACAAGTACTCCCTTAATGGTCGAGTGGGTTTGCATCATGGTGATACGTCTCCCTTTTCCTCTTGTGAGGCCCATTATTAGGATGTTGACTATTACAATAGAAAATACAAGCATATTTAGGCCAATGAGTTTGAGCATGCCACGGCTGCGACAGACCTGTGGACAGATCTAGATAATTCCTACATCTTTACAATCCCCCGATTGGAGGATACAACCTCGTATATGAGAAAATTCTTCGTTATTTCTTGAATTAGTGGGAACAAATTCCCAAGATTAAGTGATCCCTGGATATCAAATCATACTCCTACAAAAATCAGGCTCAGATGATTCTAGATTCTCCTACTCCCATACGATATTAGGATGTCTACCCCATGGAAAAAACAATATGTCATACATTATTGTTTGGTCGGGCTGTAATAAATCATATCAAGCCGACGCGCCACTATTGATTTGATATCATCAAGTGTGGCCCCTTGTTTCTTTGATATCATCATACATAGACCCTTGGGCCAAAGACCAGATGGGATCAGATTAGCAACCTTCATCACTATGGTTTCTGCAGCATAGGAGTTCCCCAATGTAGTGTCCACTGCCTCTCTGGCTGGTACCACCCTCCCATCAGGATCTTTCGACTCAGAGGAAACTACTCCTTCCAAGGATACCTCCTCCAAAATTGAAGAATATAATTTAAAGGATGCTTGCCTCACCTTTGTAGAGGGAATCTCTACCCTGTTAGACGAATTGGTACAGGTGAACATCAGTAGCGAAGTGGACCCAAAACCAACAGTGATCAGTGATTCCATTCCCTTCAAGGAGAAACATCAGTACATAGAATTCCTTAAAAAACAATGTGATGTATTGTCCTGGAGTTTTGACGAGATTCTTGGACAAGATCCTTAGGTATCCGTCCACTACCTCGGTCTCCTGGAAAATCATCACAGGTTCTAGTAGCCACCCAGAAAGATGCACCCTTCTCACAGTGCCATGGTCGAGGCAGAAGTTGATAATCTCATCAGAGCCAATTTTTTTAAGGAGGTCCAGTACCCCAAATGTCTAGCCAACATTGTTCTAGTCAAGAAGAAGAACATATTGATCAGAGTCTCCATCTACTTCCTGGATTTCAATCATCAATGTTCGACGGATGATTTTCCCCTTCTTATGAAATAATTGTTGATTGATGCTACATCTGGGTTTCAAGCCCTCTCTTTCAGGGATGGGTATTCCAGGTATAAGCAGATATTAATGGTTCATGAGGATGAGGAGTTTATGGCTTTCAAGGCACCACAATGCACCATATGTAACCAAGTCATGACCGTCGGTTTATAAAATTCAGGTTCCACCTATCAATAGGCGATGCATCACATATTAAACCCAATCCTCAGGACAATGTTAGAATATTATATTGACTACCTGGTGGTCAAATCTCACTTGTTTTAGGACCATCTCAATGAACTTGAGAAATTATTCATCTACCTCTGTTCCCATCACCTGAAGATGATTCCATTGAGGTCTACCATTAGGGCCACCTCTAGAATGATTGTCGGCATCGTTGTTAGATATTGGGGCATCAAGATTGACCCGAAGAAGATCAAGGCCATTGGCTAGATGTCTCCCCCAATAAAACTTCAAGAGCATCAAGTTTTCTAAGGCCACTGAGCCTAAATACGCCGATTAATTGTGAATCTGGCCGGCAAGTGTAAGCAATTTTATCGTATCATGAAGAAAGGCATTGTCTATGTGTGGGATGAATAATGTCAGACTTCTTTCGAGGAAATCAAGAAGTACAATCTACATCCTCTAGTCTTAATTCCACCCATCTCTAGAAAATCATTGGTCCATCACGTGAATGCCCTAGAATGGTCCCTCAGTGCCTTTTGGTCCAAGAAGAACAATAAGGGGACAGAGGACAGTATCTACTATCTCATCCACACTCTCCTTGATATGGAGACCAGATAATTCCGTATAGAGAAGAGATTCCTTGAACTGGTATTCACAGTAAAAGAATTGAATTATTACTTATAGAACTGTTAGCTACAACTAGTGTCCCGTGGGGATCCATTAATGTGAATCCTAAACATCCCAATGCTAACAGGATGCCTAGCTTGGTGGGCAGTAATCCTCTAGCGGTTAGACATCAGTTTTGTCCCTCAGTAGGCTATTAAGGGGAAAGTATGGGCAGACTTCCTTGGTGCCCATCTAACTCATGTGGACCAGTCCATAGATCTCTATTTCCCAGATGAAGGGATTATGTCGGTAGAATAAGTCTAGTCGTGCTGGAAAATGCACTTCAATGGTGTTTCTCGGAGCCCCACTAGTTGAAGGCTCAAATACCCCAAGCTCAACAGAGTAGGCATGGGTGTTGTCTTTATTACCACATCACAATCCATTCTGCTTTATTCATTACATTTTTTTGAAGGATGCACCAAAAATTAGGTAGAGTATCACGATCTCATTACTGGCCTCGAGCTGCAGACAAGATTGATGTTCCCCATTTTGATGTGAAAGGGGACTCCATACTGGTCGTCAATCTGATCAATGGTTCCTATGTCTTTAGAAATCCAGAACTCGTACCATTATTGGAAAGCACTCTCTAGCTAATGGCCAAGTTCCCATCTCATCCAGATGTTACTCATGTCCCTCGATCTCAAAACAGTCGAGTTGAAGCTCTGGCTAGCCTAGTTGCATCACTTGGAAAGCCCAAAGAGGATGACCTGATTATCCATGTGGCACACAGAAGACTCATTTCTCTCATCAATCCAGATGATAATGAAAACATGATGTTAATCCACATTACCGCATGCACCACCATTTAACGTCCACTGGGTCCCCTATATGGATTGATTGAAGTTAATCTTGGCTGGAGAACATCCTTTGTCAAGTGCCTCCAAAATGGTAACCTCCAGGCTGATCGGGCCGAGCGTGAGCGAATTCGACACTGCATTATAGTTTACCCTCTAGGATGGTCCTAGTCATGAGTAGATTTACTATAAGCATAGTTTTGATGGGTTTATCCTCCATTGCATTCAAGGAGTCGAGATTTCCAAATTCATGTAGGAGGTTCATGCTAGTTCCTACGGTGCTCATCAGACCGGGCCGAAACTATCTCCCCAGATCTAGTGATTTGGGTATTTTTGTCCCTCTATGATCCATGACTGCATTGAATTATCCAAAAGGTGTCATGCATTCTAAATTCATATCAACCTTGTGCATCAACCACCAAATCCTCTCCACACTACCATGACCTCATGGCCATTTGTGTTATGGGGACTTGATATCATATGACCAAATCCACCGGCGACAGCTCGCCAGTTCAGGTTCATCCTTACCGTGATGGATTTCTTCTCCAAGTGGGTAGAGGTAGTACCATTCAAGGAGGTGAAGTCCCATTCCATCATTTAATTTTTGAGCTCCAACATCAGCTACCGATTTGGATTCCCTCACGTCATCCTCACCAATAACGGCACGAACATCTCGGAAGCAGAGCTGAGGAAATTTTATGCTAATTACAACATCTGTTCTAACCATTCCTCCCCCTATCATTCCCAATCAAGTGAAAAGATCATGTATTCATTCAAAAACCTTTAATAAATTCTGTAGAAAATGGTTGGTCAATACAGGAAGAGTTGTCAAGGCAAGTTTCCCAATTCCCTCTGGGCTTATCGGACAACAACTCGTAATTCCACCCTGGTGACCCCTTATTACCTTGTGTATGGAATAGAGGCTGTCCATCCCATTAATATTCAATTTCCCTCATTTTTCATAGTAGTGTATGATCATCCGTCATCAGATAAAGCAGCTGAAATCTTTCTGGATGAGTTGGAAGTGCTCAATGAGAATAGGCTTCATGCCTTGCACAATCTTGAAAGGCATCAGAACAAGATAACTAGAGCTTTCAACAAGAAAGTACACATATGATTATTCTTGAAAGGAAACATGTAATTAGCCTTGAGGACACCAATGATACCTTCCAGGAAACCACCCAATTCGGAGCCCAAATGGAAATGACCTTACATCATTCACAATGTTTACTCTAATAGAGCATACTCCCTGGTTACCATGGATGGTGAGCATATAACTCCTTCCACCAATTGAAAGTTTCCCAAGAAATAATTTTATTGAGTAAGATGGGTCCTAAATGACCTTAAATTGACCGGTCCTAGATGGCCTTAAATTTTAAAATGTCCCACATGACATTAAATTGTTTTTCATCCAGCACGACATTAAACAATATGTTTTCCTGCATGGAATAAACATGTATTTCATCCCTAATGACGTTAAACTTTATATTTTCCCACAATACATTAAAATGTATGTTGTCCCGCATAACATTAAATTGTATTTCATCATGAACGATGTTAAACTGTATGTTGTCCCACATGACATTAGACTTTATTTTGTCCCGCGTGAAATTAAATTGTATGTTGTCCTGCATGACGTTAAAATGTATGTCATCCCGTAGAACATTAAACTATATAACGTACTAAAAGACAATAAACAATATGTCATCCCACATGATGATAAACTGTATATTGTCCCACATGATATTAAACTGTATTTCATCCTACAAGACGTTAAACTGGGTGTAATGCTGTAAGATGTTAAACAACAAGAACAAAGTATGTCTTGATTCCAATCCTCATGGGATACGTAGGAAATCTCAGACGCTTCGTCTTAAGTATATCCCAAGTTCCCTATTTAACTAACTGCCAAGTTATAGTTCTATAGGAAGATCTCACATGTTGTCTTATTGGGTTATTTGGCCCCACTCATGTCCAGATTACGATGATTGCACCATTTTTTCCTCCTCGTTCTTCGGTTTCTCCCTCATCCTCACAACACGACATTAAACTACATGTCCTTCAAAAAAAATGTATGGATTGACTCCCATCCTTGTAGGATACATAGGAACACCCAAATGTTTCATCCATAGTCCCAGCCCCAAACATCGGGAACTCCCATTGGGTTGAAACACATGGTGTGTTGTAGGATTTTTCCCTCATTATCGTTGAGTTCGTCATGAATGTACCATGTATCCCTCCCCCTGAATATATCCACCTCTTATACTCACCAACTTGACTTTAAATTTCCTGGTCACATTTATGCTTCACACACCCCCTGTACTTGGGGCTCCATTATCCACCCCATCAAAAGGGACCCCCAAATGGCATGGATGCTTGGCCCAAGAGCTCTCCTACAATTATGGCCCAACATCATCGAGGGTTTCAAACAACAAATTAATAAAATTACCACTTTGAAAATATGGTTAGCAGTTGAATCTCATTTGTTGTTCCCGTTTCAGGTCACACGATATGGATGATGTGTTTTGAAAATGGTCAGAAAATATACTTTTTCATTTCCACCACCCCCATATGTCACAAACATTGCCTGTAGTGGTTCATTCTGCTCCTCTGTGTCTTCATGATTCGGTCTACCTTTGGCAAGAGTGTGATTCTTGCTATCCGACCTTTATATGATGGGGAGATCCTAGTACTAGTCCTTGTTTACCACACTGAGCATTTCTCAAATGGGATTAAGAGCTATGATATGGCAATGCCAGCATGGGAGGTCAAATGGCTACAGTTGGCCGGGACACCCAGCCACAGGTCCCTCGACCCTTTCGGGCCCCTGGCCCAAGTTCTCATTTAGGATTGTGCGCTGCGGTACAGACTCACAGCCTCATTCACATTGGGCTATTTCTCCATGAAAAACATATCCCCTTGAGACATCCCTCCTTCATTTATCATCCTTTCTGCGATCTTAGGCCTGACTATGCTTCACAAGCCCCATCACATGGGATTCTGTCATCTTTTATATCTGAAAGGACCCCCGAATAGGGTAGATGTTTATCCCAAGGGATCTCCTACCATTTTAGACAAACATCATTGAGGATTTTGGGAAAAAATTGATACATGTACCATGTTGAGAATGCGGTCAATAGTCGATGCTCAATTATTTTCCCTCGACCTCCAGTCACAAAAATACGAATACTGTGTTGCAAACATGGTCAACAACTATCCTATATCATCATTTCTATTTTCTAGTTTTCCACTAGAACATTTATTATCCCTCTTTACTCAGTTGTCTGATGTATATTCCATTAAAATAGAGATTTACAGTCTGAGCCCTTTGACCTTAAACAAAGAGGACAATCATCCCTGATGCATGAATATAAATTGTGCATCATCCTTCTCTAGAAATACATGTGTCTTGATTCCCATCCTTATGGGATGTGTAGGACTGCCCGAATGTCTACTCTTCGGGTCCATCCTAATTTTATAGAAACCTCCCTATAATTCTGGACTCTTTTCGTAAGTCCTTCCATGGTTGGGGTACGCGGTTTGGAATGGACTTATGTCCCTATTCACGTTGAGTTTGTAACAACCACGCCAAGTACCTCACTCCCCTGAGAGCCCTTAGCTCCCATTCCTAGACTCATATTCTCGATTAGACTTCCCTTAATTTGGGTCCATCGACCCTCTTCGATGACTCTCCAATGTTCCCAGAAGTACTCTAGTTCTGAACCTGGAGTATAAAATTTTACCTGGACCTGCATTCACCCATTTTTCAGGCTTCTTGTTCACCTTCACATGGAATTTCATTATATTTCACATATAAAGGGACCCCAAAATGGAATGTATGCTCAGCCAAAGGTATCTCCTACCATTACGGGCCAACGTCCTCCAGGGTTTCAAACAAAAAACAGATTCATGTCACGTGTTTCAAATATGGTTAGTGATTGACACTGATTTTTTATTCCCATTTTAGGTCACGCGATATGGATACAGTGTTTTGAACACGTTCAACAGTTATCCTACATTGTCACGCCAACCCCATCAAGCCTTAAATGTCAGTTACATGACTCACATCATTTTCCACCACATTATGTCCAAATGGAATTTCGACACTCTCAGTACTATCCCCCAGTGCACCTTTGCACGTTAGGAGGAAAAATCCATGGTAAGGCTTCATTCAGGGCTCTATACTGACTTCCTTTTTACAGGGATACCATGTGTTTCAAACACTTCTTCTGCCCTTGTTTCCCACACTGAGGTTGAGTCACGTGGGATTAGGGACCGGATCGAGGTCTATTCTTGCATGGAAGAGTTTTTCTTCTCCTTGGTACGAGATATAAGACATTAAACTAATATATCCTTATATGTTCTCACTTCATGAACTATGTATTTCTTTATTCCCATCCTCATGGGATACATAGGAATTCCCAGACATCTCATCTTGGGGTCCAGCTAAAATTTCACTGATTATCACTTCTGTTCATCCTTTTAGGCCCCACCCCATATAAGATTGCATGGTGTGGCATGTGTGTACATATGTCTCTATTCACTTCTATTTTGTAATTTTTACCATGTACTTCCCTTCCAGTAGAAATTCTCTCCTTCCCCATATTATCTATCATTTTTTTGCCCCTCAGCTTGAGGTTTCTTTCTTGGAATCACATGCGTTGTGATGTGGACGTCATATTCATTCACGTCGTTTATGCATTATCAACCCATGAACATCCCTTGATAACCCTCATCCCTCTTGTATATGTGAGATCCATATTACTTTAAACTATGATTCCTTGTCCCACATGAGTTTAAACTGTTGTGTCAGTACTGCGTGATGTTAAAATGCTTGGTTAGTCCCATCACATGACCCTAAACTGTGGCCTTGTCGTCCTGGCCGCACGACGAATATAACGACACCTTGTCTTGGTGTCCTCATTCAAGAGGACATAATTTTCTGTATCGGTCACACACCATACCATTTTTCGACGCCTACATGTAGCTTGATTCTTATGACAACACCTGGACATTCCATCCTTGGTCCATCTCTTCATAAATAAACAAACAGTCATCCTAAAGGACCAACAAGAACAATCAAATTATGATTATTTTAGTATGAGGGCTAGACTCGCACATCCTTATAATCCATGGAACTGGTATCTTACCATGCCAACTTTAGAACTATGTATGGATTAACTCCCATACAAATGGGGTACATAGGAATGTCCATGAACCTTGCCTCGGGCCCATCCAAACTTTCAATTGTGGTCCCCTGCCCTAGATGTTTTCTAGGGAGCACATTTTGGGGATACAGACTCCAACTATCCTCATTCACATCAGGTTTTAGTAATTACTGCACCACATGCCTCCATCCTTCAGTTTCAATTATGGCCTGACCTATATGACCATAAACATAGACCAGACCACATCCTTGTTGAAATAAGTTGAATTTCAAGACATTGTCCAGAACTACATACGGATTGATTATCATCCTCATTGGATATGTAGGAACTCCTAGGAATCTTATCTATGGGTCCAGCACAGGAATCTAAAATCATTCCCCCTCCATTTAGCTCCATGGCCCGAACTCTTTTGGGAGCTTGTGGAGTGGCAAGTACCTCTTGGGTTCTCATTCAAGTCGAAGTTTTCAAAAGGTATACCATGTGCCTCACATGTCTTTTCCCAACATGGTTTGAGTTCTATGACCCTAAATTAGGATCTTCATATGGTAACTGTGCGTCAGGTTTGGTTACTTCGTTGCCCTGTGCACAATCCATTAAATCAATCCCCCCTAAAGGACCATCCTACGACCAATAAATTGGAATCATGAAACCTCAAGACCCTTATCCTTGGAGGGGACTCAACTCCCTCTATTAGATAAGTATTATTTTCATTCTCTGATGTGTTGTGACAATGTGCCCGATGTCTAGAAATTTCACAAGATAATTCCGCCCATTCCATTTACTAGATTTGTGAGCCTGTTATTTTGATCCACATCCTCTTACACATCGGAAGGGACCCCCCCCCCTACATCTTGGTCTCATGCCACATTGTCCTACCTACCATCTTGGCCCAACATCCCTAAAAACCTTGTACGACATTTGAGACAGGTCTTGTGTTTCGAACATGGTCAATGGTCGACCCTCATTTGTCTATGCCTGTTCCAGGATAATGTGAAACTAATACTATGTTTTGAACTTGGTCAATAGTTATACACTATAATCACACCACCATCATTGTGGTCCAAATCTCAATCATCATGATTCGTATATTTCCAATTCCTTATGATCAAGTGAAATTCCGACATACTCGGCTTTACCTAAACGCACATCTAGGTGTGTTTGGTAGGTGGGTCTGCAGTCTTAGGACATCATTCACCTAGTGTCCCGTCTCCCCTAACATGTGCCTTCCTATGCAAGGAAATTCCCATAATTGCTCCTTGTTTCACACATTGAGCACGACTCACGTGGGCTTAGTAGTTTTGGTAGGATGTGTACTGGTGCAGCCATGCCACACATGATTTTAATCATCCCGCATGATGTTAAATTGTGCTCTCAGAACTACGTGATGATTGATTCTCATCTAAAGGGGGTACATAAGAACATCTATGAACCTTGTCTCAGGCCCATAATAACATTCACTTTTGGTCCCTCGACCTGAAAAAACATCTTCTAAGGATTCATGGTGTATTGTGGACTTCTTATGTCCTCATTCACATTGGGTTTATGGCTACCGCATCACGTTCTCCCTTCCATTGATCATCCCTTTCACTACCCTTCCAATCATATGACGTTAAACTACACAAGTACATATGTCCTCAATGTATGATTCTAAACATTGGTTATACCCTGAACAAGTTGAGGATGCCCTATGTTAGTCCTGGGATGCCCATATCCCTTACCAAAGAGGATTTTTGTTGTCAGTGTTATCCTTAGGCCATACAATGCATAAGAAATACATTTGGCATGATTATAATCCTTATGGGATATGTAGAAACGCCCAAAAAAATTTCCATGGGCCCATCCCCATGGTCATTGACCCTTATGGCCCCTTGGCCCCGATCTTGGTCTAGGTAGTATGACCTTTAAACTATGTGCATCAACCTCACCGTATGACTTTTAAACTACATGTCTATCATCCTTATTGATATGAAGAAAAAATATTGATCATTCCAGGTCCTTTACGGAGAGGTCCTGTTCAGAAGTATGCATGATCCCTGATCAGACAGATACGCCCACCTAATGTGTTTCCACCACAGTGGCATGATTTCAAGAGTGTTGGACTCTATTTGAAAAATCCATCACTCCACACTCCACGCTTTGTGTTCCCTTCATTCGGAGCCTCATCTTATTTCATGTCTAAAATAAATGCCAACAATAATAGATGATCAGCCTATGGCTTTCCAACTATCATGGGCCAACATTCGGGAAGACTAATGGGTAGTATTTTGAGTCTGGCCCTGTGTTTTGAACATGGTCATTGGTCGAACCTCATTTGTTATCTCCATTTCAGGATAACGCTATAAGGATACTTCGTTTCTAATGTAGTCAACAGTTATCCTTCATTGTCACACCCCCCCAATCTTCCAAATCATGGGTATCATGATTCAAACATTCTACTCCCCTATGTTCAGATTAATTCCAAACGCCCCTAGAATTACCCATCTCGTGCACTAGAGCACATTGGAATGGTTGAACGTCAATTGTTCTGAGATATCCATTCACCAGTCGGGCCTCTCCCTTTCTTCACAAAAATCCGGATTGGTTGTTCAAACCATGAATGTCTGAATCATGGTTTGTACAGTTATATTCGGATGGGATGACAAGGTGGTCATCCATTATTTCTCGCATCGGGCCCGACCCACGTGATCTTGGGGATTGATCGCTAGATATTACATTAATGTAAAGGAAATTAAATAGACCAAAAGTGAATAACATAACTCATGAATTCATCTAGAATAAATAATCAAAGCATGAAAGCGCGTAAAATGTCACATGAATCATAGTACCCGAGGATCGACCCCTCCCATAGATGGGTTGACCCCGTCAAAAGGGCGTTGCAGCTTCGCCACCCTATGTCTTGTTGAGTCTAGGGTTCATTGTCATGTATTTAGTTCCAAATACTCCTTTTTATCAATGCGGCACAGTTCGATAGCCGTGATCTAGTCCCCCTCCCTGTTGGTTTGGATGACAGTCATATCCATGGAGGCATGCCTCATGTGCTCTTCAGCCTCCGCCAACTGGGCCTTCAGCTATGATATAATCATCGATTGCATGTTGAGGGAAGAAGAATGATCATCTACCTAGATGCACAGTTCTTGAATCTCATTATCAGCCTCTTATAGCTTCTAGATGTTCACAGCTTTTCTTCGCTGCCAACCCACACCAAGGACACAGTCATATTCCATGATCTTCTCCACCATGAGATCTCGAAAGAGAATGTGGAGACTCTAGGCATCCACTCCCCCCACGCATAGTTCATGCAGTCACGAATGAAGTCTTTCTATATGATCTATAAATTTTTCTGGAGTGGTGTCATCGATAAAGTGCTGGATCAGCTTCCATGACCGGCAATGGACTATTTTTCTATCCTCTTCATCAGAGGTCATCTCATCTCATTATATGGGGTTGGTAGCTTCATACACAGGGAACAGCCCCCAAGAACTCATCAGAAGGGTATGAATATGGTTTCTAATCGGGTATGGAAGGACCCATGTTGTCTGATTGATCTTCTTCGTCAGATCCTACCATAATATTATCAAGATCTACCCTACTAACAGTCCCACCAGTTATAGGGAGCTCCACAGCTTGGTTAGTTTGGGTGTCCTCTTCCATGACGACCAGTATTCCCCTGGAAAAGGTGCCATTGGGAGAACTAACCAACCATTACAAGGCATCCCATGCCATTTATAGAAATGATCATACCAAGAAGTGCACAAATTTAAGTCAACCATGTCAATTTGTGGCAGACATGAATTATGTAGAGGGGAATTAAAGAGATCAAATTGATAAACACTATCTTGGGTTGTTTCTATTGGGACCCTGAGGCGTGGCCCTTCCGTATATTATTGGTATGTCTAAAAACTCCAGAGGAACCACCTTGGGTGTCCTAGCCTTGCTAAATGCGGTAATCACCACAACCACGGTCGTCGACCCTAAAGGCCCTACATCTGCATCTACTGAGGGGTGAGGACGGGTTCTGTGTATGTGGCCCTCCTGTATAGTTCAAATATTTGTGATGGGTTCAATGTAACCTAGAAGCGGATCCTAGGGAAATGACTCATGGTTTTACCTCAAGAGACTCTAAAATCTCTTCGAGTTCTAGGATTGAATCCCCAAATTCACCCTCCACCAAAAGGCTCCCTCTACCCCCCGGAGGACTCTTCTGATTCTTCAGGAAAAGTGATGTTCTCCCTCAATTTAGCAGCCGAAAACTACGGTGGGTCATACGATCCAGTAACACATTTACCAGACCTATAAATAGACGCATGGTACCCCAGGAGTGCACAACGTCCTCAAACATGGCCAGGTATTTCTCTGCCTCCACCTGGGATATTGCAAATACTGCCCTGACAGAGATGATTTCTAGAAAATCCATCCTTATATGGTTCATGTAATGACACATCTCGAATGGGTTGAGGAATTACCAGTTGATATCATAGATTTCCTAGGCTACCGAGATGATGACGATATCTATAATGTCTATATGGTGCATCCACTTCCCTGTATCCTAGGTGTATATCCAACGGAATCCCCTTGGGGGCCTTCTCTCCGGATGACTATGATCCTTCGGGATCGCTGGGTCCACTTTTGCCTCTGGATCGGCCACTACCTCCCCTTCGAACTGTGTGAGCCTCGCCGCCACTGAAGCCCCGCCACCATGATATGTCCCCACCACCTTCCCGCCCCAACCTCAAGGTTGGGGAGGCACCCCATCGATGGCCTGAATGGTTGGCCCCTTTAGCATCTCCCAAAGGTAGGCCACCACACAACTTTTGGCTTAATCCATCAGCAATTCGAAAACGGCAGTGGGTGGACGCATCTCATTCCAAATCATACCGTATTTCCGTGTGAACATAAACCACATCTTCCTCATCATGAATGTGTGGTTTTCATAGAATACCCCCAAATAGACCTGTGGGTTTAGTCACTGCATGCCCTGAAATTTCCTTGCAAATCAGTGCGGGCTGTACGACTCACATAGGGACTCGCGGTCCACCTGAACCACCATGACTCCACCCCAAAAGGCCTGGAGGTAGTACTGATGCTCTTATATTCCCCATCCGTCGTCGATTAACACACCTATTGGAAATTATAATGGGTGGAATTTGAACTTGTCTACCCTCCAGACCCGGTTCAGTACCACTTTCATGGCCATATTGGCTGCAAATCTCCCCACAGTCTTCAGAATGGACATGTGGAATTTTGATCCTAGAGGGGAGATGGGGTTCTGAAATTCATAGACCTTCTGATGTGTTATGTTATCCACACATACATGAGGTGGAATGGCCCACATATTCTATTTGGATTCTTCCCCTTGATGATATTCCACAACATATTTTATAGCTTGGAAATCATCGAGATCCCTAGGTTGACCTGTCCACTTGGTTCCAGTATGGACTCCATGATAAACTTGCTCAGTCGCACACCCATGTTCATGTCTCTCATATACAGGATCCAGTAGTAGATGGGATATAAAATGAATGTATCCAACCTGAATACCAATTGATGCTCGGTACTGACGCTGAATCCCCCCCATCTTCCACTGGATATCCTCCAAGAGCTACCAGTATGAGTGCTCCTTTCATCATTGATCCCCCTTCGGTCTAGTCTGAGGCCTCTCAGGGAACTGCCTATTTTCTGGGATGTTGAATAACTACTTAAACCACCATTTGAATTTGACGCCTCTCACTGACTTATTTTCCTATCATGGAACTAGGTTAATCAATGACATTTCCAGTGGTGACATCTGCTCCTGATACTCCCACACACCCAAAATAGGAAAAAACTCATCATAAATCGCCCCTAGAATTGGGACCCCCAAGATCAAATTCATGTCCCATAAACTAATGTCGACCTCTCTATGGTGAAAATGGTAAGTATTGGTCCTCTTTGACCATCTTCTCAGAAACTATGGAATTAGCTGCTTTGGCTGATAGATGTGGAATTTGGAGGCCCAGGCCACCTAACACGGGGCCACTCTTCTCATATTTGCCCCAGAATTCCTCACACGTGGCACCTACCCAGTAGGCCATGGCCAAGTAGTTGGTGAAGTTGTCACCCTGGAACAAATCCAACACATCGGACCATCCCTTTTCCAGGATACTTAGGACTAACTTCATGATAGTATGGTACAACGAGGGATATGTCTCTGTCTGCAGTTCCTTCCTATCAACGTTTTTCAAACAATTGTATAGAATGTCTGAATTGACGGATGCGAAGTCCTCCCGAGCATGGCCATCAGTCACCCAGAACCACTAGCCCTGACACGGCGTGATCATGAACTAGTAAGCTAGTTTTTCCATGATCGCTTCATGGATGAAGACATCATCCCTTAATCCAAATCCATATAGAGGCTACCTCCAACACAGTGGATAGTCCTTATTGATTTCTGACAGTATTTTCACAAAAGATTTATTGGAAGAATGGCATCATAAAAACTCCCATATACCTGAGCTATCGGCTATCTCCTCCCTCCGGGAAAAATTCGCAAGGCCCCCTAGAAACCTCTTGATGAGCCATTCTGTTTTCTAGGTTTGGAAATTTTTTTGGTTCACGTAGCTCTTTGGTAGAGATTATTCATGGATATCGTTCGCAATGACCCTTCATGGATCTCGATCCCAGCAAAGAAATCATGGAACCCTACCCCGACCTTCAGACGCAAGTCACAGAGTGCACCATAGTGAAGTCAAATACTCGATGTGCACCGTGAAGCAAAAGCCCCGATTCACAGAGAGCTATCATTGAGTACGCAGAGCTTCACAAATTGAGAGTGCTAAGTGCCAAAACTACAAGGTGAGAATGAAACAAGATAGGTCAGCCCCCCTTATTTATAGGTAATGACCCCCCTATGTTTCGTGGAGTGTCCGACTGCGTTGAGCATCGCATCGCTCTCAGCCCATGTGTTACCCCTCCTCCTCATGATCCTCCTTCGAAAGCCCTCTCGAAGATTGGCAATGGAGTTTTGGAGATTAACCCTCAGACAATGAACCTCCCTTTCTCCTCAGCTCCAAGTCTGAGGGGGGGAATTTTCTAGTGCCAAAATTTGGGATAAGAAGAACAAATGGACGATATTTGGGATGGGTTTGCAAAGCTTGTTCGTGGAGCCCCGTAGCATCGCTTCTGGTGCAAAGCTCCCCCCTCTGTGAAACCACTACGGAGAAAGGATGCGGGCGGCTCTACAAACCAGTTTTACATTTTCAATGATGTTATGGATCAAGGAGGTGAGAGGCTCCGTGAACCAGTTTTACATTTCTGAAGCCTCTGCGGAACAAGGAGGTGGGAGGCTCCATGGTTATGAAAAAATTCCATGTGTCTTCACATCCAATTAGCTTTGCTTCACGACATCTCTTGCCTATAAATAACAGGCTCCCCTCGAGCCCAAAGGATGGATATTTTGACCTTTTTCTTTCTTATCTCCCTAATTGCAATGAAATTTCTACTTAGTGAACCATGAGCTCTTCATGGTACTTTAGCATCACGACGTTCCATTCCCTTTTATTGAATTTAACCCCTCTTCAAAGAGGGATGCCCTCCACAGAGACCAAGAGACTCCATGAAGGAAGGGGATCCCCAAGGGAGCTGGGGTATTCATAGAGCACATATGGTTCGTGAAATACCCTCCATGCACACGTGACCCACATGCTAAGGCAGGGTCACTCTGCTTCACGAAGCACATTTCTTCACAATGCTATGCTTTTCATGGCCCCCTTGCTTCCCAAAGCACCAGTATGTGAATTCCTTTCCACTTTGCGATGAACCTTCCATATGTACCTATGCCATATGCCTAGGCTGGGCCACTTCACTTCGTGAAGCATACCCCTTTGCGAAGCCCCTGCACTACATGGAGAATCATAGTTTCATGAGGCTTCTACCTATGAACCTTTTTTCTTCTCAATCCATTTTCCCATTAGACCCTCTAGTTTTTCATGATGTGATTTCAAAGTCCCTTGTGTGGTGCTTCCCATTGCATTGGTTAGTCTTACGCTTCTTCTCATAGGGACGCTAATGGATATTTCTTCTTCACATAGCCTCACTAATGTGGAACACTCAAAGGATCACTCCATAACACCCCATCATAATAGCATTCCTGATGCCTTCTCTTCCTCAAGGGAAGGAGGGTATCTGTTATGTAAGTCATAGGGGTGCGGGGTGCACCCACCTTGCCCAAGATGCAAGACGTTAAACATCCAAGAACCATCATCCTTTGAACCTGACGTTAAACTGTGACCCTTCCCCATGAATCATATGTGGGGAACCCCATCTCGGACATTCTCTATGCCCACCTGTCTCCAAAGAAGTGATATCATCCCCACATGGAATGAAATCCTCTTTGCCAGAGCGGTGTCTGTCCGTGGTGAAAGAGAACCACCTTGGTGTATTTCCTAGCATTTCTTACTAGAGGAAACATCCTTGATCCCCCTATCTTCTTCCTAAGCAAAGACCAGAGGGGGGGAATGGGCACCAGAACACTCCTCTCTTCCATTTAAAATCCCTCTCCCTTTGAGATTTGTTTCCACCTGGGCCTCCATGCCAGAGTAAGTCCCAATCTCCATCTCCCTGAGTTTATAACCAAACTTAAGCCCATGTTTCCTCTTTGGGCTTCTAACCACGTATAAGCCCCTATTTCATCTATGGGTTGTGGACCATGCATAAGACCGTGTTTCCATTTTGGGCCACTAATCAAATGAAATACCCATTCCACATCCCAAAGAATCACCTATCATGATGTGATCGTCAGGACTTTGTTGCCTCTTGTTTCTCAAACCT
The DNA here is from genome assembly GCA_963277665.1 of Viscum album. NCBI lineage: Eukaryota > Viridiplantae > Streptophyta > Magnoliopsida > Santalales > Viscaceae > Viscum > Viscum album. The sequence continues at coordinate 355,984,622 of OY728126.1, read as the reverse complement.
AGAATTACTCACGTGGGCTTAGAGTAAGCATTGATCATGACATCCTTTCAATGCTTCCCTAGATTGTAACCCATAAACTCTTGCCTCTGGTTTCTCAAACCGATCATTACTCAAGTGTGCTTAGAGTAAGCACCGACCATGACACCCTTTCTGCGCCACGCTAGATTGTAAGTCATAAACTCCATTCCGGACTATGTGAACATTGATCCTGGCCATGGAATGGTACGTAGGAAACCTCCCTGAGGTTTAATCCCACCATTCTTTGGTCTCGAACATCTTCACATTAGTTCACCAATCACATTCTGAACTATGTGGACTTTGATCCATGCCAAGGAATGGTATGTAGGAAGTCTCCCTGAGGCTTATTCCCACCATCCATTGGTCCTGAATATCTTTTTCTTCTGAAATATATGGACATTGATCCTTTCCAAGGAAAGGTACATAGGAAGCCTCCCTGAAGTTCAAGCCCACCATCCATTGGTCCAGACTCCCTTCATGTCGGTTCAAAAACTCTCTGGAACTACGTAGACTTTGATCCTTGCCAAGGCAAGGTACATAAGAATCATCCTCGATGATCAAGCCCAAAAACCATTTGTCCTAACTCTCTTCACATAGGTTTCCCCCTATCCTCCATGACATTAAACTATAAGCCCCTTTTGTCCCGCATGACACTAAATTGTCCAAAATCAATGAATAAGTCGTTTTGATCTCCTATAAAATGGTAAGCCATTGTGAAACTCAAGCATCGGTAAGCTGTTCTGATCCCCATTCAGCGTTAAACCATTGTTAACCGAAACATAGTGGAATGTCGTTGTCATCCCTTATTTTGGGATCCATACCTTTGGTTAGTCACAGTGGCTTCAGAAAAACCTCGGACTTCTAACCACGCATAAGCCCTAGTATATCATCAGTTCATTGTCCTCTGAACACACCCTGAACCTATACCCACTTTTGAAATACGTGAACTTTGATTCCCTAACACAGGGATACATAGGAGGTCTCTTTAAGGCTCAAGATCATCATCACTATCACCCTCGAGTCAACTCCATCTCATTCTCCGTTAACTTCACTTAACCATCCATAATACATCTTGATTCTTACTCAAGATGCCACATCCTGGTGAGATCTCATCAATTCACCTCCTAGAATCAGTGTTCCCTCCAGGGGTTGCACCCATCTGATCCACTCTATTCAATGTTCCAATCAGTCTGATTCGTCTTTACTAAACTTTAAACGCACATCATACCCTCTGTTAAACATGGAAAGATAAGGAAAACCATTGATAAATTCCCATGGAATTTAATTCCGGACATTCAATGTGGGATGCCTCGTGCTTCCTCTCCCTGGACAAGCCCATTCATAAGGGGAAGAAACCCAGACGAGCCTTTGCTCCAGCGCCCATAAATGCATGTGATTTCAAACGTGACTACTCTCTAGATAGAAGTATGATGCCATAACTGGACCCTTTCTAATGTCCTGTAGAAGAAATGTAATTAACTGACGTCTATGAATATATTTCACTAGAGAGAGTTTCACGAACAACATCATAAGTATAGATGGGAGACCCGGACTGGGTGTCGAGTTTTGGGGATGAATCCATGAAAGGAGGAACTGACATCCAATCATCATGTTTCGATCAAGGAGAAAACATCCATGAGTAAGCGGTGGATGTCGCCCACCTTTGGAAAGCGGTAATGCGGTGCAAGAGTTGTGTCATCCTCAAACAGATAGATGTGCATACCCCGACAAAAACATCAGAAATAGTAACCATGACAATTACATCATTAATATATTCCCATATTAATTATTTATAAAATCATTTGAGAACTAATAATGCTCTAAGAGGGTACTGAACCCAAGGGAAATATGGGTACCAAATGTTCAAAAACATTCCCACAGTAAATAATTGGTGAAATTATGTTTGTTTTTTATTTTTAATGTGAAATAAAATTGATAATGAAACAATATTTTTTTATATTCTAGAATATGAAGATCTCGGAAATGATTTTAAACAAGTTAAACAAAAAATGGTGAAAAAATAGTAGAAATAAATAATAGAGAAATTTTTTTGGAAGGATTCCTTGTGAGTTTAAATACTACATTGTTAAATGGGTTTCTACAATAATGAAAAATTATGGAAATTTTTTATCATGAAAATTGGTTTCATTAATCTCCATCACTAGTAGATTAGAAATGAAGAAGAATGATTCCTAAAGTTATCCACTTCAGGAACCACTCAAAACCCAATGTAGTTTGTTGAAACAATTCATCAAGAACATTATCTCTAGTCATTTACAATGATAGAAATAAATCTCAAGAAGAATGAATTAATTTTAAATTAATTTAGCATTAATCTCACCTTTATATTATTATTCCATAGAAAAATGAATAGAATAAGTGATTAAGAATGAACTCAACTGTATTAAACCCCTATGAAATGAAAATTCCCCAATATTCCTTGAAAAAAATCAAGTAAAAGATATTTATCTATCATAATTAATGAATGAACAATAGAGGAGAATAATTCTCCCTCTAGATATGGTCAGAACACTTGTTACTTCTTCATAACGTTCTAGGGAATTCACTCTCTAGCTAAGCCTCCCAGATCAATAATGTAATTTGAATAGTATATTGCTTTGATTTTCCCCTCGTATGACAATTTAACCTCTATTGTTTTTTTTCATCACCAACATCAAGCACCAACGTAGTTTCGACTCTTCATCTTCTATCACGACCTAACCCAATGGGGCTCATGCCGCAACTCCCTAATCCAACCTCCAATAGGTCAAGGGCTAGAGACTAGCATCAAGTAAGCTATCACACACATGGGAGGAATTAGCCTAAGGTAACTCTACACACGCACCCAAAAAAACCTCAATGCAACATATCATATGTATATATAAAAACTAAAATGAAATTCATGCATACATCTAACCCACAATCAGAGCAAAACAAAAGTAAAAAGGGGAAAATACAAGCCCACCATGTAGAGACCCATATCTTGACGTACATAGACATTACATTACTTTTGTGGAATAATTAATACATAACAAAAACCAACACACAAAGATCATAATAGTTTAGTTTCCTTGGAAACTTGGTACATAATCTCTTAATCTTGGTGAATGATCTAAAACATGTCGCATAAAGATCTTCCCTTTTTTTACCTAAAACATTTCTTTATATCCAGGGGAAAATAAAAAATATAAAGTGTGAGCTCAAATTCTCAGTAAGGTTAAGAATAGTGAAAATAAAACAAACCATATACATTTGAACTTCAAAACAAAAATATAAAGTATAAACACCAAAATCTTGAGTTGTGAAATAAATCTTGGTAGTACGTAAGGAATAGATCATAAAGGAACATAAATCATCATAAAATAGCATGGGAATAAAATATTTAATTTTGTAAAACCATTAAGCACATGATATTATTTCCATAGTAGCCAAGGCATTACTTCCAAGACCATCTTAGTGGACAAAGTCCCTTTTTGAATCGAGTTCACACCTCTTTCTAGTCTAGTATCACTGTACCAGATTAACTTAACATTCCATCCAAGTCTATCTAATGAGATATAAATCTTTACCCAAAGAATTGGAGGGAGATATAGGTCCCACCCATCTCATAATAAAATCATTCTTACTTGTGACACAAAAAACCGAAATCATTCATCATAACCCACAGAATAAAATGGGTTTCATAAACATCTTCCAAACATAACATAATCTATATAAAACAAATGGATATAATTTCATCATAATAAGAATCAATCCATGTAAATAATAGAGACATTATACTTGAAACATAATCACACTAAATAATTTCATCTTATATGGAAAATAGTTTTTACAAAACACTTGAAATGAATTCTTTAGGAAAGTATACTTTCTTCTTCAAAATCATTTTCAAAAAATTCCATTCTATTTTAAAAGAAAAGTATTTTATTGAAAATAATCATGAAATCATGTCGAGTATGCTTCATGAAAATAAGGCGTTATTAAACCGTAAAAATACATTCATGCTGTATAAGTCAAAAAAACATTCTCCTCATACTATTAACGGAAAAGTCAAAATGTTCTACGTATGGTAAACAAAAAAAATATTCCTTCCATAATACAAAGTAAAAGTCAAAGAGCGGTAAAAATGACTTCAAAAATATAGTGAGGAATATTATAAACTTTATGAAAAACATTTGTATGGACATGGATAAAAAATAAAACCCCAATAAATACTTATGTATAAGCAATCTCGGATCAAAATGAGATTTTCAAATTTATCCATTAACTTAGGTCTGATATGATTCGTATGTATCCAAACCACCTGTATAATGATTTAAATAATGTCATTGACATATTACAGAATCATATTCATTGTTATGATATCTTATATGGTTATCTTATGACGTTATATTACCCGTTCATTTCTAAATTCCATTTTAAAGTAGCATTTTGTGTAAAATCATTTTATTTATCATATGTGTTTGGACTTGTTGTTCTTGATATAATTATAAATTATATCATTATTTAATTACTTCCAGAATGTAAATCATGATTTATATATAAAAAATATTCAATATATATATATATTATATAGATAAATGAAATAAAATACACCGTTCATGGAGACTGTAGGCCGTACGTACGCATGAACAATGATTTCCTTTCTTTATTGACTTGAATGGTAGTAAATAGATGAAATATATATATATATATATATATATATATATATCCAGTAGATTTATCATGTCATATATTTCAGTATTATTCATTATATATACTTTATAATCATTGATGAGTGGTTAACATGGAGAATGAATCTCATCGTGTTGTAGAGACGGTAATCCATACGTACGCACGAGTGATGATATCATTCCCTTTATTATTGAATTGAATTGGAGTGGATGATATAATATATAAGAATCATTATTATGTTATATTAACCATATATAGTTATTATTTACACCATCTTAGCCATCCAATTAAGGTGGTGGTGGAAACCCATATTTCACAACGGCGTGGAGATGGTATTCCGTACATACACACGCACGATGATTTCGTTTTCCGTACGATGGATAGAAGTTGAAATGGGGTTCTTTCATATTTATAATAAAATATCAGCATATTAGTGATACTTATGTCATTACTTTATAATGAAACAAATAATGAAGAAGAAGTTGAAGAAGAAAGGAAACATGAAATAATCGTTAAGGAGATTACCTCTACTTCGACACACCTCTTTTAAGATTCTTCTTAAGGCACTAGATTTGGTCAATTGAGGAGACCAGAACCTTAATATTTTTTATAGGGAAGTTGAGAAGTGAAATGGGTAGGGGTTTTTCGAGCTTTAATGATCAAAATTTTGTAAAGAGAAGAGGGAGGAGGTGCCCTTTTATAAGGGAGGAGAGTGGCACCTTAGAAAAAACTTAAAATATTATTTTATAATAAAGTCATATTCTGTTTATAATAGCTCAAAATTTATTTATTTAGAAACTAAAGTGGGTATGGGTCTAAAAAATGTCCAAAAATTTGTTTTAGACAAGATTAGGTTACTATTTTAACCTTATCATTTAGATTTGACTCTAAGTTAAATAATTTAACTTTTACCATGTCTTCTTGTTTTCTTACACAATATGGTTAATAACCTTACTATATCAAGCCAAAAGAACCCCAAGTGGTTCATTATTAATATATATAACCTTATCTATGTCAATTGGAAGATCCTTAGATATTTAAGAAAATATAATATCAATTAATAATATAATTTACAAAAAACTATTTTATGTCAATTTTGACAATATTTGTTAATTGATTTTTGTGAAAATCAAAACAGTATGATTAGTTCAAAAAAAATTAATTAAATCAATCATAAAATGTCATATAAACTGGTAAAATTAGATTATTTCATAAAAAGTAACAAATTACATTTATTTGGTTATTTATAACATCGATTATGTTAATATTTCATTAATAATGTAATTACTTCATCATCATTGTGTCATAAATAAATTAAATTATATAATGTCTAAAAAATATATATAAAATACCATTATGTGAGAAATATTTTTATCTTTCAAATGAATATTTATAGTTGAATATATCTTATGTATAAACCTATATTAAAAATGGTTTTGTTATTAAACATTGATTTTAACTATTTTATCACTTCTTTAAATAAAATAATAATAAATGTCCTAATCTAATACAAGTGGACCTAAAGGGTAATATTATATTCCTACGGTTGTTTTTGGTCGAATTACACTTATCCAATAGAATTATGACAAGTGTTAGGGTAATAATAATATAATTTTTACCCTTAATTACCCAATTTACTTTTAAACGTGGTAAATAAAAGTAAGAAGTTACTATTCACCAAAAAATATTTTTATCTTATTAAACCACATTTTAATCTTTGATATTAACCATTTCTCTTGGATTTTTGAAATTCAACTCACCGAAGCAGTAAAATTATATTTTATGTACAATTGCAAATGCTCCTAGGAGGTGGGTAAAAGACGGTAAAAAGATCAATAAAATTTTTATATATCTATATTATTATACAATGATTCCAATAAATTTCACTGAAAATATATAGGTATTATTTATCTATTATGACCTAAAATAAAATTAAATAAAATAAATTATTATTTAAATAAAAATTTGGTTTTAACCAATAACTCAGTGTTTTCACTATTCATCAAAAATTGAAAGTTTTCAGAAAAATACCAAAATTTCTCCCTAGGATAATTTCGCTATTCCAAATCCCAAAATGAAGTCCATTTTGAATGAAAAAATTAATAAACTTCCAAAAAGTGGGTATTACTATTCATAAGGTCAGTTTATATAGTATTTTAATAACATATCGTTGTTTAGTGAAACTAGGTATTGCGTACAATAGACTCTATCATGGAAGGTCATGATTGCGTGTAAAGCAAGACACGTCATGGTAGCATGTAGTGAAAGATTCCTTTGTTGTTGTGTATAATATAATCCAACCATATTTTATTTATACATTAAATATATATATATATATATATACACTCAATGTTGCGTTGAATAACATCTATTAAACAAACTTGAAATTTTGTGTAACACAATCCAAGAATAGTGTTGCGTATACTGCAAGCTAATAATGTGTTGTGTATAGTGTAAGATAATCTTGGTGTAGAATACAACACAAGACATCAAATAAATTAAAAATAATACTTCTCATAAAATCTCTAGGTGTTACATTCTGCCCCCCATAAAATGAATTTCGCCCTCGAAATTCACCGGGGTTATAAATGATTTACTATTTGAAATTTTCTTTCATATAAACCCACATCATAAAAAGGAATACTAAAACATCATTTTAATAAAGTAAAGTTAGAATCATAATGTTCACCCATAGTAACTCAGTACTGGGATTCCACATAGGAAAACATACGTGAAAATACATATATGGAAGAAAAATCTAACCATCAAGTTATGATGGATAGTGGTAGAGAACTTGGATATGAAAAAAACCACAATTACAAAGCCATAAATTTTTGATGATCTAAGGTACCATATGATTTATCGGATATGAGTACACTTGGACAACATATTTGGTTTTCAAGATCATTTCCCCAAAGATGAAAAAATTGGAATTAGTAGAAATACATTCTTGATTTTGGTACAAGCCCACCATTGGTCGTTCCATAAACAATTTCCACTACATCTCATAAAGAAATGAAGTTGAATTTGTCATTCGTGAAGTGTTAGCAGATCATATGATAGAATGAGGTGTTAATCTATCTATCTCAAACAAATGGTTAGCAAACGTTATCAAATATATATTAGTCCATCTATAGTGAGATTAAGAGTATATGATTTCAAAAATGGACTTATACTTCATCTATCATACCGCTTAATAAAATAGAACTAGTTTATAGTAACCAGTGACTTTTTGTAGGCCAATGGTATGCGATAAAGGACCATTGCACTTCAGTTCTGGGTTCGATTCCTGCATCCTTGTTCGACGCGATGGGTTGTCGCCCATCCTACGAGTTGTCCTTTTTCTAAAACTATACTATTATAACATTCCAAAAATAATATCAAAATGTTCTAGCATTAAACAATCCTCTATGATGTCTATATTAAACTATTCCAATCATTAGTCTTACCCAAACTCATAGTATAAGGAAAAAGATTGATAGAGAGGTCATCTACCAAGCCTGTAAATACCGTCATTTATCCCCATATATCATCAGATATGTCTTGATGGTCACATTACAAACATTATAATTCCTTAATCATGTATTCTCTTGAAAAATGAATACCCATTAAACCTTAGTGAAAACATGAATGTAGTTAAAAGTTAACACCTTCAACATACCAAAATCCAAAAAATTATATATTCTCAAACCATGATATCACTTAGTCCTTATATCAATCAAGAGCTCATGAATACTATCAAATATATTAATTTCTCATTATCCAATCATTATGAACATATTATCTGCTTTCCAAAATATTTGAATCACTTTTCATGGTTACCGGAACCATATAATTATTTAAAACCATAATAAAGCAATACATAGATATTCTAATATTCCACAATACTATAAATGATAATATAATCATTCCACTACATCGTTGCCATACTCAACATCGCCAATAGTGATCACATGTGACTTCCCTTTGTCCTTTACCTTAAGAGATTTTTGATGTCGATCATCTTTAACCCTTAGATTAGGGAATTGGTTAGAATAATTCCCCATTTCCTTGTAATTGTAGCATTGAAGTGTTGGTGGATTGTTCTCTGTAATCTTTTCTCAATTCAAATCATTAGCTACCTTTTTCCCATTACATCGACACTCAACTAATCGATGACCTTCTTTTCCACAATTAAATCATTTTCTAGTACCTTTTAGACAATCTCCACCATGCTTGTTTCTACACATTGAGCATAAAGAAACACTCACCTTCTTTTCACCATTGTTCTGAGGTTTTTCCTTGAAATCCATCTTTCTTTTCTTCTCAAAACAAAGAGATTGATATGTTAAACCAACTTCCAGTTCTACCTTGATAGCGCAACAAACAATTTCATCATAGCTATTGAAGTATCTTATCGCTAATGTCCTTCGAAGACTTGGTTTTAAGCCACTGAAGAATCGATAAACTTTACATTCATGTAGGATAATAATTCCAGATGCATACATTGCAAGCCTTGTAAAATTCGATTTGTATATACCAACAGATTCATCTTCCTTCTACTTAATCTCAAGGAACTCCTTCTCAATCTTTGTTCGATGAATATGAGGGAAGTAATTATTGAAAAACAAGTTCTTGAACTCGTCCCATTCCATGGATTCAATTTCATCTTGGGGTCTTGTATTTTTAATTAGAGTCCATCACTGGTCTTCTTCACCTTCTAACCGGTAAACGGACAAAAATACTTATTCATGCTCCATAAAACAAAGTATAAAAATATCTTTTTAGTGGTAGTGATCCAATGTTCAGCAACAAGTGGATCTGAAGACCCACTAAAAGAAGGTGGGCGTTGCCTCATGAAGGACTCAATAGATATTGTTCCTTACTCTGCTCTTTTGAAAGTCTGGAATGATTCATAGCTTGTGTAAGTATAGAAATAAGATTTTTCACTCCATCTCCCACAACATTGGTTTGTTCATGAGGACAATCATTGAATTTTCCATTACATTGATCAACACAGTTCCTTCAGGTTCCAGCCATCACCTAAAACCAAGAAAGAGCAGTGTGAGAGGAAAAATACGGCTAGGAAAACAACATAATAAAGTGGGATTACCTTCAATATATAACATCTTATGTTTAATTATAATATCATTACCGTAATTCTAGGACTATTAGCTATATGTATACTTAACCTTAGGGACATCCCTAGAACTACCCTAGAAATATCTCTAGGGTTCTCACTAAAGTTTTTGCTTCCTAGTTTCCAATGGTTAACTAAACATTTCCTCGGATACCAACTGTAGACACCCATAGCATGATGTACATAGAAGTTACATTACTTTTTCGGAATACGTAATACATAACAAAAATCAACACACAAGGACCATAATATTTTAGTTTATTTGGATACTTGGAACATAATATCCTAATCTTTGTGAAAGATATTCAACGTCACCTATAAAGGTCATCCCCTTTTTTACCAAAAACCTTTCCTTATATCCTGGAGAAAAGAAAAGATATAAAGGGTGTTCTCAAATACTCATTAAGGGTATGAATGGAGAAAATAAAACAAAACATATACATTTGAACATCAAAACACTAAAATAATGTTTAAACATCAAAATCTTGAGTTGTGAAATAAATCATGGAATTACATAAGGAATAGATCATAAATGAACATCAATCAAGATAAAAGAACATGGGAATAAAATATTTAATTGTGTAAAACTATTAATAACATGATATTATTTTCATAGTATCCAAGGTATTCCTTCCAAGACCATCTTAGTAGACAAAGTACCTTTCGAAATCGAGTTCACTCCTAGTTCAAGTCTTGTATCACAGAACCAGATTAACTTACCATTCATGCCATGTCTATCTTATGAGATATAAATTTTATCCCAATGTATTGGAGGTAGATATAGGTCCCACCCATCTGTTAATGAAATAATTCTTACTCGTGATACAAAATAAACATATATCATTCATCATAACCCAAAGAATAAAATGGTTTTCATAAAAATCATCCCATCATAATGTAATCCATATTAAACAAATGGATATAATTACATCATAAGAAGAATCAACCCATGCAAATAATAGAGACATTATACTTTAAACATAATCATAATAAATAATGTAAACATAGATGGAAAATAGTTTTGACAAAACACTTGAAATAAATTCTTGAGGAAAATATCCTTTCTTCTTCAAAATCATTTTCAAAAAATGCAATTCTAATTTAAAAAAAATTATTTTACTGAAAATAATCATGAAATCGTGTAGATAATGCTTCATGAAAATAAGGCATTATGAAACCATAAAAATCCATTCACATCGTATATGTTAAAAAACATTTTCATCGTACGTTTAACGAAAAAGTCAAAATGTATCACGTATGGTAAACAAAAGAAAGATTCCATCCATAATACAAATTAAATGTCAAAGAGAGGTAAAAATGAATTCAAACAAACATGGAAGAATATTAAACAATTTATGAAAAAAAAATTATAGACATGGATGAAAAATATAACCCCAGTAAATAATTACGTATAAGCAATCTCGGATTAAAATGAGATTTGCCAAATTATCCCTTACCGTAGGTCCGATATGCTTTGTACATATCCGAACCTCCTGTATAACGATTTAAATAATTTCATTTAATTATTATAGAATCATATTCATTGTTATAATATCATATATGTTTCACTTATTACTTTATATTACCCGTTCTTTTGTAAATTCTATGTTAAAGAAGCATTTTGGGTAAAATCCTTCTATTTATTGTATGTGTTTGGACTTGTTGTTCTTGATATTATTATTACTTATATAATGATTTAATTAGTTACAGAATGTAAATAATTATTTATAAATAATATACATTATGTATATATATATATACATATAATAGATAGATAAATGAAATGAAATACACCGTTCATGGAGACGGTAGGTCGTACGTACGCATGAACGCTGCTTTCCTTTCCATATTGACTTGAATGAAAGTAAGTAGATGACATATATATATATATACACACAAATCCAGTACATTTATATTGTCATATATTTAATTATTATTCATTATATATACTTTATAATAATTATTGAGTGGTTAAAATGGAGAATGAAACTCATCGCGTCGTGGAGACCGTAATCCGTAAGTACGCATGAGCGATGATATCATTCAAATAATTATTGAATTGAATTAGAGTTGATGATATAATATCTCAGAATCGGTATGATGCTATAATAACCATATATAGTTATTATTTACACCATTATACCCATCCAAGTATGGTGGTGGTGGAAAAACAGATTACACCACGGCGTGGAGATGGTATTTCGTACGTACGCACTCGCGGTGATTTTGTTTTCCATAGGATGGATAGCAGGTGAAATGGGTTTGTTTCATATTCATAATAATATATCAGTATATTAGTGATACTTATCTTATTACTTTATAATTTAACAAATAAAGAAGATAAAGTTGAAGAAGAAAGAAAACATGAAAGAATCGGATGAAGAGATTACCTCTACTTCGACACACCTCTTTTAAGATTCTTATTAAGGCACTAGAGTTGCTATTTTGAGGATACCTGAACCACTATAATTTTTATAGGTATGTTTATAGGGGAAATGGTCAGGTTTTGGCTGAGCTTGAAAGCTCAAAATTTTGTATAGAGAAGAGGGAGGAGGTGCCCTTTTATAAGGGAGGAGAAGGGAACCTTAGGAAAAACGTAAACTATTATTTTATAATAAAGTCATATTCGGTTTATAATATCTCCAAATTGATTTATTTAGAGGCTCAAGTGGGTATGGGTCGAAATACTCTCAACCGATAGGTTTTAGACAAGTTTAGGATATTATTTTAACCTTATCATTTAGAATTAACTATAAGTTAAATAATTTAACTTTTACCGTGTCATCTTGTTTTCTTACACTATATGGTTAATAAACTTAAAATAACCAGAAAAAAGAACCCCAAGTGGTTCATTATTAATATATATAATCGTATCTATGTTATTTTCCCGAAACTTGGATTTTTACTAATATAATAGCAATTAATAATATAATATTTGTTTTTAAAAACTATTTTATGTAAATTTTGACAATATTTGGTAATTGATTTTTGTGAAAATCAAAACAGCATGATTAGTTCGAAAAAAATTAATTACATCAATAATAACATTTCATATTGACCTAGAAAATTAGTGTAATTCATTAAAAGTCTCAAAATAAATTTATTTTGATAATTATAACATCAATTACGTTAATATTTCATTAATAATGTAATTACTACATCATCATTGTGTCATTAATAAAATAAATTAATTAATGTACAAAAATTATAAATAAAAAACAATTATGTATGATTTTTTTTAGTTTTCTAATTAATATTTATAGTAGAATTTATCCAATGTACAACCCTATATTAAAAATGGTTTTGTTATTAAACTTTGATTTTAACTATTTTAACTCTTCTTTAAATAAAATTACAATAATTGTCCTAATCTAATCCAAGTGGACCTAAAGGGTAATATTTTATTCCTAAGGTTGTTTTTGGTCGAATTACACTTATAAAATTGAATTAGAAAATGTGTTAGGGTAATAGTAATATCATTTTTTACCCTTAATTACCTTATTTATTATAACCGTGGTAAATAAAAGTAAAAAGTTACCATTCACCAAATATTATTTTTATCTTATTGAACTATATTTTACTCCATGATATTAACTTTGTATCTCGTATTTTCAAAATTAAACTCAAAGAAATGGTAAATTTATGTTTTATGTACAATTGAAAATGCTCCTGGGAGATGGGTAAAAGATGATAAAAACTTCAATAAATTTTTTATATATCTATATTATTATAAAATTATTTCAATGAAATTCATTAAACATATATAAGTTTTATGTATCTATTTTGACCTAAAGTAAATTTAAATAAAATAATTGATTATTTAAATAAAAATTCAGTTTTAACCAATAACTCAGTGTTTTCACTATTCATCAAAAATTGAATGTTTTCAGAAAAATAATAAAAATTTCATCCTAGGATAATTTCGATATTCTGAATTCAAAAATGAAGTCCATATTGAAAGATAAGATTTATAAAATTTCAAAAAGTGGATATTACTTTTCATAATGTCTATTTTATATAATATTTTTATAACATATAGTTGTTTAGTGAAACTCGGTATTGCGTATAACACATGCTCTCGTGGAAGGTTGCGATAGCGTGTAAAGCAATCCAAGTTTGGGTTGCGTGTAGTGAAAGATTTCATTGTTGTTTTGTGTAATAGAATAAAACCAAATTTCATTTATACAATGAATATATATATATATATACCCCTAATGTTGCGTAGAATATCTTCTATCAAACGAACTTGAAATTTTGTGTGACATGATCCAAGAATAGTGTTGCATATACTGCTTGCTAATATGGTGTTGCGTATAGTGCAAGATAATCTTGGTGTAGCATACCACACAAGACATCAAATAAATTAAAAAGAATACTTTTCATAAAATCTTGTGGTGTTACACACCAAATGTAAACTGCAAATGCATCCAACCTACTCATAGGAAGGGGATCACTATCAAAAGTACCAGCTAGTAAGCTTCTCGCCATAGCTCCGATAAATACCATGGTCAATCTCGCTCTCGAAACTCTGCATACTCTGGGTCCTCCTAGGCCCCCGTTGAAAGGCCTGTAGTCTGCATAGGACAAAAACATGTGCAGGAAAAGCCTTTGCAGGGGTGAGCATAAATATACTCAGTAGGCACCACCAAAACCCCAAAAATAAAAGGGGGAAACTGAAAGGCAGTAGTCAGCCCATCCCAACCAGAGATAACCCCAACTAGAGAGAAACTATTTCTCTAGACCAACTTTAGCTCAACAAGAATAGTTAGCTCAACTAAAATTTATTCTCATACATACATCATTAACATCCTCTTAGTTATATGCTAATACATATTCCATGAACAGCCAGATATACTCATTCATGCACCATGCACCAGGAGGTTTCGTCCCATCTCCTGAAACTATTACATAACTCGGAGAACACACTCCAGGAGCTCTGTCATCCCAGATGACACTCATCTGAGAGATAAACTCCATCGGGTCTCACACTAACATCCCAGATGCCTATCCAATAGATCACACTTGTCGAATATCATCACGCAGAACATCACACAGAAATGGAGGAAACACTAAACTTCTCAGATATGCGATCACACCTAGGGTCTTCTTGGGGAAACACAAACCCACTCTGATATCTCAAAGATCTCACAGATAGGGGATCACTCCAAGGTTCTGCTGGGGGATACCCAAACCCGATTTGACATTATACAGTTCACATCACTCATATAGAGGATGGTCTCCCGTGTGAATATAGTTACGATTATGCTGGAGACCCCACCTGGTATAACTTGTGATGTAGAGGATCAAACTGATGATGCACCAACCCTACCAAAAACCACACGATGAGTAGGGGAATGTATAACCAATTATTCTGAAACCCTACTAAAACCATGTGCAGAGTAGGGGATCCTATACCCAATGATACCACAACCCTACTATAAACCACATGTTGAGTATGGGATCGTATACCCGACGATGCCATAACCATACTATGCAATGACCACTACGTTGGGGATCATATTCCTGATGATTCCTCAAACCCTACAGGGTTAACATGCTAAATATGGGATTTCCACCCATGGATAAGGGGTAACAGCAATACCAATAACCCGATCCATGGAAGTGAATATAGAAGATCCCAATCCGAACCCACTGGGAGGATGCCACAAATCTATCAGAAAAAACATCATATCGAGGGGATCAAAAACCTATAATAAGGTTGTAATTTAACATACACCCTCATAAGAATGAATCAAATGGAGTAATCTCTACCACTGATGTTCTAATCATCGCTATCCCGAGCAACCCGCAACATAAAAACATTGTGCACCTCCTAGGCCTATACCGAGGCAACCACCATGATCTACCCAGAAAAACACAATGGATAGGCTATTTACTCACCTGAAACAGACAATTGGTGAAAAATATACTATTATCCATAGCTATCCTATGTGGGGCCCATTCCTTGACCCCAAAATTCATCAAGAATACCGCACCATTGTGATCCCCTCGAAAAAATGCCCATGATCGACTACTCGTTCGTCCAAAACGGACACCTGACGAAAATGTTGGGTTTCTCCAAAAACACCAAAAAAAATCCTTGTGGGGCCCACATTCTAATATCCATCCTAGTACCTAGAAACTATCCAAAAATTTATAAGTTACTATCAAGATCATAAATTCACTAACGGAACGTCAATCTGACGCTCCGTGTAGAAGTTACAGCGTGTCGAAGTTGAATAATAATAAAATATTATTATTATTTCTAAATTTCATAGCCCTGGACCATGAACCCGACTCATAAAATTCTCAAAGTGAGTTCAAATGGTCTGTCTTGACACAAGTAATGTGTTTCCTCAAATGACTCACAAATTGAAGTTATAGTTTGAATGTTTCGGGTGTTTAAAGAACCCCTAGAAAAATCCTAGCCGAAACACCGTCAGCCTCGACAGAAACCATCGTGCCAACACCAAAAACTGCCACGCTAGAGCTGGAATCCGCCAGGACGCTGCCTCCCTCACCAAAATCCTCCAGAGCTGCCCTTGGAAACCGGTTTCTCCATCGAAAAACTTCCAGGAGCACCCCGGTGCTTTAAATTCAGATCAAAAACATGTTTCAAAAACTCAGGACCCGAACTACACAACCCTTATGACGATTTAAATAAAAACAATGCATAAACTGGATCTGGAATTTTAATACTTAAATAACCTACCTTTTTGCGGATCACCGACTCATTGAACACTCTACTGCATGATTCGGGAGTGTCTGCCATCATGATCTGAGACCGGTGGCGCTTCGTTTTGACAATGTAGCCTCCAATTCATTGGTGGAGGAGGAAGGTGGAGGGGAGGAGTTATCCTCCTCATTGGTTCGTCAAAGAGAGGGGGTGTGGGATTGATTAGGTTTAATCAATCAATTAATTAATAAATTATTTCACTATTTAACGTCCCCGACCAAAACACCTGGCATAGAGAAGATTAGGTCGTCCCTGAAAGCAACAACGCACACAAAATTGAGATCTGAGACTCCGTTCTGGAGTTATTCAAGCAGATTCTCAAAAAGAAACTAGTCCATTTATTTACAAAAACGCCCATGGTGGCTTTTTTCCATAGTAGACCCACGCCGACAGAGTTTACACTCTGCCTAGGGTAAACATCATGCTCCAGACGCAATCGTGCCCTCAGATTTTTGATTCGAGCTACGGTTTATGAGAAAAAGCAACCCTACCACGTGAAAAGTGTAAAAATACTTAATATTTTTATAAAATTAATTTCATGCACAACGGGCCTCAGAATCACACGCCGGATTCATTACTAACTCTAGAAATATTCGTAGAAATATTACAAAGTAAGATAGGGCCAAAACCGAAGTTGAAACATCCTCCCCACCATAGAACTTTTCATCCCCGAAAATATATAAGCATAAGGAAAGCAATTGAACTCTCAACTAGGTCTCCCATGCCACCGAGTTCGCCAACAAACACCCCTTCCCGAATGCATCTGTTAGAGGGACTCATCCACCACACCACGACACTATGCACTTTATCTGGCACTGACTCGCCCAAATGATTTTAATCCTTTCACAAAAACACAACTCAGTGGGGGAAATATCCCTTTCAGTTGTGCATTCATATCATGTTGAACAACAACCACACAGGGTCTTACCAACGACCTGAACAAACCTCAAGCAAGTAATGGAATGGAAATAATACAGCTAAACAGTGTCAATCAAAACTTCTACAGAAGTAGATATGACATAGAGCGTACCTCCATCCACACGTAGAGCCTTTGGGTCAACAACCTCTAAGGCATGAAATTTTCCTCACCCTCACCCTCCATCTCACAGAGCTCAGCATGGACAACCTGGGGGTGGTGGTGGTGGTATCTGATACCTCATACCACCACCCGCTGGTGCACCAACTCTATCGCCACTTCTGCCGCCCTGCGGGCCTCCATTCTGAACACATTGTTGATGCCAAGGAGTCCAGTCAACTATATCCCTCTCGGCTAAATGATGGGATGGAAACTCCCTAGAAAGATATCCAAAACCATTGCAAGCATAACTCCACCTCTCCTGTGGCTGAAAAAAACTGGCATGAGATCCCTGAGCCTCAGATCCTCCATCCTGGGGTCACCTCCAGAAACATCGGGCACATCCAGACCCCTTCGCCTGCTATCGACTACCTACTATTGAGGTCTCAACTACCACGTGCCCAGTACTGATAGGATGAATCGGCCCATCCAGAAAGCACTCCACCTCCAAGGCTCACTCCAGCACTCCAGCATAGGTGGGAAGACATAAGGAATCCAAACTTTCCTGAAAGTCTCTTAGTAGGCCCTTCTCGAAGGTCTAAGCCCTAGAGAACGTGTCTCGAACCGAATATAGGGGGTAATGTGACATGTTTTTAAACATCACTGAGTAATCCGACATAGTCATACCCTCCTTTCGATGCTGTAGAACCTCCTGGATCCATACTGAAATCAGTGCCACTGGATAGAACTCTTCATTAAAGAGTCGCTCAAACTCTACCCATGTGAGCCTCTCCTCATCGTGGGTTTGTGTCACCAAACTCCACCATCACTCGGCTGAACCATCCATAAGGATCACTTCAAGTGTTGGATTTGGTGGCCTAGAACCAACTACTTTGTACTTTATTAATTACATAAACACCTTATCACATCTTGGTTATTCTTCTGCATGACAATGCATGTGATAATGTCCCGAGGATAGTAGTTGCATTAAAGGTCATAGCATGTCCCTAATATGATGAGAACCTAGATGATCCATAACACTGTTCTTGAAAATATGTTTTATGTCCAGATGATGTTATTTGAGGGACAAAAATAACACAGGCCATTAGGGGTGAGGACTCACAAAATATTGAGTCACCTTATCCTGGTGTGTGCCCATGGTAACATCCAGGTGGATATAATGATAACGAGACCTTCCAGAATTAAATCCACATTTCATAGTTTCTTTGGATGTTCCTATATACGGACGTGTGTATTGGTCCTTAGACATTAAGATTATTATTAATGGGCATTACAACACGCACACTTAGATGTATTGACGAAAACTGTGATGACACACTGTTCACAGCGAGGAAAGATTTGTTGGGTGTGTCACAAGTAATAATGCATTAATATATAATGAGAGAAAGTATTTGACCCTTATATTCCATAACGGAAGTAGATATCTTAGGAACATTGATGGAATTTATATTGCCTAAGTAAATACATGGCCATGGTAAGGAATGGAAAATTTCAATTCTGGAAAGTCAGTGAAAGAATTATAGAGCACATGGTTTGAAGGCACTAGAATTCGGCCCTCTTGATTCGAGATATCATGAAAAAGGTATTATATTTCATGGTAAGCATTCGTATGAGGTTTCATGTCAATTTGGTATCAACCTCTTTCTCTTGGGTGCCTTGACCCGTTGCTAGACAGTAATATTGGACTTTAGGAAAACCCGCATAATGTTAATAAGAAAGAGGAAACAGGGTCACACACTATGTGTATCCATGTATCTTAGTTAAATATTTATTTAACAGGTTAAGTAAAGATCATTCCTGGCTCTGGTTTAATAACTATTTAAGGATTTCTGGTCACATTTATTTCGACACTAGTTATTCGAGAGAATATCTTGTGGGTGAAATAATATATATTTTTATTAGCGAGTAATACATGTTACATTTATTTGACAAATAAATAGCAATTACTCAAGGTCTAATAAATATCCATTACTCTAGGTATAATAAATGTGGTTGAGGAAATAATGAAAAATGGAAAAATAAAAGTACACGTCATGTATATTTAATATTTTAAAGACCCGTAAAATTCAAGGGAAATTTTATCTTAATATGATTTTGAGTTTTACAAGAACGTAATTTCTGAAGGCACCTGATTCCGAGGCCCGGTGTGCCCGAAATCAATTTCCGAATTTTAGCTCGAGTATGTTCGGTGAACGGATGAGAGGGTTTTCCTAACTTTTGAACCGGTGCTTGGAATCGAAATCTGAGGGAACTGATGGGATCGCATCGCCGGTAATTTCTTATGAACACCTTTTCTAGAGTTTGTGTTTGCTCTGGTGAGGTTATTAATTAATTGGGTTAACTAAAGAATAAAATAAAATATTATGCTAGAGATTTTATTTTTATTCTAGGTAGTGATAACCTAGGCATGGTGGTTGGAGTGGGACCCACTAATATCCTAACTCCTAGGTAAGATATTAGTGAGATGGGGCCCACATGAGCCCCACCCCCCTTATTTTCCTTTTACATCCGATGTGATTTTAATTTTGTAACTCACCCGCACTTCCTTTTTAAATGCCAAGTCAACTCTCGCGTTTAATTGGATTATTAAACGCCTAATTAATTGGTCAACACACGATAATTAAATCGTGATTTAATTTTGAATTTCAATAAAGGATGATATTAGTAATAAAATAAGGCAAAGCCTTATTTTATTATTTTTGTGGTGTTGTGCGAGATGATTTGGGGAGAATTTTTCTCTAGTATTGATGAATATTCTTCCTCTTTTAAGAATGCGAATAATGATGAAGAACGCCGTCCTCCGACGAAAGACGACAAAGAACGCAAGTTTCTCGGAGATAGAAAACACGACGCCGTGTACCACAACGTCGATGATCCTATTCTCTGCGATGCTGTGTACCACGATGCCGACTATCCTCCTTCTGCGACTCCATCTTCCGCGACGTCCCTTTCCCGCGACAAACCTCGTTCGACGACTTCATCGAGGTAGGGGGTTTGTTTTAATTTTATTATATGTGGATTATATCCTCGACATGTGTTAAATTTTTTGAAAGTGGTTTGAACCTCTAATGCGGTGGGTGCGGACCAACAAACCAGTCTTAACCCACTGATTTCTCTGTTCTTGATGTGCAGAACGTTGGGCGATGAAGAAATGGGACCGTTGAACGATTGGAGGCCGTCACAGTAATCTATGTGTCCCAAGACGACCCCAGGTGCAGATGGGAGCAAGAACAGACCACCGGAGCTGCTCCGGTGGCCTGCAGTTTTCACTGGCAGCGTCGGCGGATGGAGGCGGCAGTGTCCCGGTGCGCCGCCAGGAGGGACCGCCGCGGCTGAAGCCGCGACGGCAGGCGACCAGGATCCTGCGGCCACATGGTATCCGGGGGGGAGACGCGGCGCCTAGCACCGGGTCCGCTGGAAAAGTATCAGCCCCCATGTGGGGGCCATGGTTTCGATCAAGGGGGGCAGCCCCCCCCCCCCCCCCCCGTTCCGCTCGGCTCGGCCAGCGCCGAGCTGGCCGCACACGGGCTGCACCCGTGCCGGCCCAACCGGCCGCCCATGCCGGGCCGGGCCACGCCGGCGGGGCCAGGCCGCGCCCACAGGGCCAGGCCGCACCCTAAGGGGCCAGACCCGGACCCAGTTCAGGTCAACCTGGTTCGGACCGACCCGGGGTTCTCGGGCCGACCCGGGGTTCTCGGGCCGGGTCGGTCCGGGCCCAAAACCCCCCCAAAACCGAACATTTCGTTATTTTTCCCATATCATGGGCTACAGACATCCGATCGATGCACCGTCAGTTGCTTGGCAATCCATGGAATAAGACAGTCGTTTTGGTATATTACAGTCAAGGTTTCAATGAACATTGGGAACAGCCGGGTTGGTTCGAACACAAAACCAACCGGGCCCTCGGAGCGGAAACGCTTATAACTTGAGCTCTGAACGTCCGATGGACGTGACATCGACTTTTTTGGATTCCTATTAGTGAGAAAGACCTTTTGGATTACTCCTCTCAAGGTTTGGATGCAGTTGGAGTGCGGTAGGGTTGGTTGTTACTTAAAAACCAACCGGGCCCCTGGAACGAAAAAGCCAATAACTCTCAGACTGGGCGTCCGATTGACGTGCCGTCTGTCATGTTGAGTTCCTCTTGTCGAGATGGAACCTTGGGATACATCAACTCTAGACTACGTGTCAGTTGATGTATCTACCCCTTGGCTCATGGAGCGGACCCTCCCAGAATCGAGCATGCTGTGTGCGGGAACCCTAGAGCTGGCTGTGACAACGATGAAGACTGCACTGAAATCCTACGTGGGTTCGGTAGCGTGGAAGACTACACTGAAATCCCAAGTGGGTTTGTTAGCGATGAAGACCATACTAAAATCCTCTGTGGGTTCGACGGCGATGAAGACTGCACTGAAATACTACGTGGGTTCAGCAGCGATGAAAATTGCACTGAAATCCTATGTGGGTTCAGCAGCGATGAAGACTGCACTGAAATCCTAAGTGGGTTCGACAGCAATGAAGACCGTACTGAAATACTCTGTGGGTTCGATGACGATGAAGACTGCACTGAAATCCAATGTGGGTTTGGCAGTGATGAAGACCGTACTGAAATCCTCTGTGGTTTCGACGGCGATGACTACTATTCTTGTATCCTACGTGGGTCTGGCAGTGTTTGACTCTGTTCTTGCTATCCTACATGGGTCTGGCAAAGTAGCTGGTCTATATCCTATGTGGGTCCGACAGCTTAGCTGGTTTAGTATCCTATGTGGGTCCCAGCATAGATGAATTAGTGGCTATATCTAATCATCTCTATCACCTTACGAAGAATTATAACTGTGTGAGATAAGTCTTGACATTCAATCAATGTCTTCGATATGATTGACTTGATTTCCTATGTGGATTGGGTTGTGTTATCCTATGTCTATTGGGATGTACTCCTATGTGGATGTGATCGAACATGGGCTTGGATGTTGGAGCCTAATAGGAATTGATGACTTAGGTATATGTATGGAATATACCTAAGTAGTTTTGGTTGTTACTTATTGATTGTATCTTTTCTTTGTGGATTATCCCTTGTAGATTCTGGGAGACCTTCGGGGGTCTCGGGGTCCCTACTGAGTAGCATATACTCACCCCTGCAAGGGCTATGCCTGCACTACGTAGTGTTGGATGCAGACGACGGACAACGCTGATCGTGGTTGAGGCTTGTGGAGCAAGTCGGTACCTGGAGGTGGACCACTGGGCAGGACGTACACAGAGTGGACAGCTGGACCCGAGGAGCCGAGGAGGCTATCTGTACCCACCCTTCAGGTGGGAATTCTAGTGGACGACACAACGTTGCTACTTTACTTCCAGTTGATGTAATTTCTTTCCAGTTGTACTTTACATTCAGTTTGGGTTTGTATTCTGGCTCATTTACTTTTACGCACTACTACTGTACCCAATTTTACTTATTGTTTACTTCTTCTTGCATACTCTATGGTGTTTGTTTACTTTATAAAGTCAATGCCTTCCCCTTTTGTCGGGATTTATGCCTTGGTGCTAGTCTCTATCCCCTGGCCTATGCGAGGCGGGCTTGGGGTAGTCACGGCACGGGTCCCGAGTACGGGTCGTGAAAAATATACAAGCTGTGTAGTTTTCATGGAAAACGAGTACATTCGATGTATTATTGATTACACACCATGTAGTTTTTTATGTCGGGATTTTGAGAAAATAATATAATTTTATTAAATGATATTTATTATAATCAGTGTGGGCGCAAGTCAAGGAATTAATCATATGACATGGGGGTTTTCAACGAGTGTTAATGAATTAAATAAAACGTGTAATGAGTTTATTTATATTCATTACTCTATAACCTATGTAACGCCCTGACCCCAGTTACCCAGAGTCGGTGCATTATTACGTAGCATTGGCATGATCAAAAAAGATCAAGTCTCGAAAGACCATTTAGTTTAGTAGCCTTTGAATCACTAGATACATTCATAAATGTTATATTACATCATAAAGTAAAACAAAACAACTATAAAATCTTGTCTTCATATCCCCTCATATTATCCCTACAAGTCATTCATAATATACTTCTTCACATCTTGGAAAAATTAAAACTTTGGAAGGGGTGAGATCAGATGCTCCGTAAGGATAACAATATAGAGGAAGCTTTCATAAATAAACAAAAACATTTAAGGCAATGTATGACTAAAACAAAAGCCTTTTAAACATGAACTTCAACATAATATGGAAAAAGTAAAATTGAGAAAATGTCATTTACTTATTCACATGTATATTCTACTGGTTGAATAATCACATGGAATATCAATAACCACTTTCATAATGATGGAATGAATAATGCCAGACTATCATAACCACGTAGCCAAGGCCTCGTGCCAAGACTAAAAATAATATTTTGTCAAGGCCTCGTTCCAAGACACTAGTTTGTCTCATGAGACCTGCCGATGCATAAAGGAGCTATAGCAGGCTCCACCCGTCACTTATTATGTCCAATGCATTCCTCATATGAATAGGTTTAAACATATCATAAACTATAACATAATTGTATCACATAAAACGTGCATAAAATAAACATAAGATTTTCACACTTCAATCACAAGATATCAATACAACACATTGATATAATAAAATCTTTATCAAAACCATTTTCAATATCAAAATAAAATAAAATTAAAACATGGTATTTATTTTTCTTTTAAAAAATGTTATGGCTTGTAAAGGAAGCTGAAACCCAAATAATAGTCACGACGGCAGTGAAGTCGTTGTCGCCGCGTATGTAAGAAAAAACATTCATTTTTTCGTTTAGTAAAAACGCATCGTATAAAAAGATTCCTTTTGAAGAAAATTAAAAGTAAAAGTTGTTTATACACCGTATAAAATAAAGTTGTGTATAAAACAAAATATGCCTCAATGAAAGGAGATTGAGACAAAGTCCTTTACAAAGATCATTTGTTTAAAATCAAATAGATCTATTGTGTGTATTCACTATAAGTAAACATAAATAGATTACAAATAAAAGATAGGACATAATAATATCATGAAATAATTTTAAAGTAAGAGATTAGCCCAAAGAATGGAAATTGGCTTAAGAAGTTCCCTTACCTCATATCCGACTTGACTCGATCGATATTTAACCTCCTTAATAATAAAATAGAGTTAATTTAGTTTTTCTTAAGAACCTTTTACATGTTCATTATTCCTTTTACATCACTTATTACCATGTTATGAACATTATGTAATTATTTAAGTTAATAATGGTCATTTTTTCGATCTTTGGTACTTGAGTCAAAAATAAACTTATTATAATTACAAGTTGTCCATGTGGTAAAATATCCATTATATCCAGAATTATATTCATGATTTAGATATCATATATATCATATATATCCAGTATATACATTCATTCATAATATTACGTAACATTTAGAGGTAATAAATGAAATGCACCGTTCATGGAGACGGTAAGTCGTACGTACGCATGAACGCTACATTCATTTCTATTTCATATTTAATGGAATGAAATTATAATTATATAAAGGTATAATATAATTACAGTATAATATAATGTATAATACCATTTACTCCATCCTTTATACATCCCACAAATGGCATTAACGATTCAAATCACTTTGAGGGGGCTGTAGTCCGCACTTCCTAAAATGAAAATATCACGTTTACCCATAATGGAAACCATAATGGTCTGCCATAAATGAAAAATACAGAAGCTTAAGTAAAACATAATCATATTATATATCATATATAAATATAATGACATATTAATGGCCTCCTTTGAATGTGTTATATGAGTGTTGAACAATCATCGTTTCATGAGGATGAAATTCGCCATCTACAGAAACAGTATATTCTTTAACCATTAGATGAAGGTGTGTGTAAGTGTAGCTCGAATACTTGATATAAAAACATCATAGTATATTTATGATACTGGTGTTGTTATAGAAGAAATGAAAAAATATAGTTTATTGGGTTGGAGAAGAAAAATAAAACATAAGAACGCAAGATAAAACACTGCCTTTAAAACGGGTAACTCTTTATGATTTGAGCCAAAGGCTTCCTTGGGAAGACTTATGCCCAAATTGAGGCTTCTAGGAGTAAGAGAGGGAAGTATATAGAGTATTTTGGAAGAGGTTGTCCGAGCCAAATGGCTTGGAAGGTGTGAATAAGGTGGTAGTGGTGGGGGCCTTTTATAAGAGGAGAGGAGGGGCACTCTTGGAAAGATTGAAATGTTACTTTATTATGAAATGATTTTCGGATTCTAAAGGTCCCACAGATATATATTTCGAGGATAAGGTGATGAGGGTTCTAAATATACTCATCCAATAGGCTTTGGACAAGTTCAATTCTTAGATTTTACATTATCCTTCCATTTTATTAAAAACGTTTATTAATGAGGTAATCGCTGCATCATCATGGTGTCATAAATAATTTAATTTATTTAATGTATAAAAATTATAAAAAAAATATAATGATGTAAGAAATATTTTTAGCATTATAATTAATATTTATAGTCAAAAAATATTACTTGAATAACCCCATTTAAAAATTGTTTTAGTAAAACAACTTATGTTTGTGACATTTTTATTTTAACATTAAATAAAAGTTATTTATGTCATTATCCTACCAAAGTGGCTCCATGGGGTCCCCGAGTTGACCCATGGATTGTTTTGGTCGGATATGACACATCCCATAGGGGTAAGACAAGTGTAAATGTATTTTCATATTTTTATAATATCATTTTTACTGTAAATTTCACAAATTACCTTTAATCGCGATTAATTTAACATAAAAGTTACTATTCAATAAAAAATTATTTTAATCCCATTGAACCACATTTTACTTCCTAATGTCAACCATGTATGTCAGATTTTTTAAAATCAATTCACAGGATTGGTAATGTTTCATTTAAACGAAAAATCAGTTTTTTAACTACCACTTACTGGTTTCACTATTCATCAAAAATTGAAAATTTTCAGAACAATGCCAAAATTTCACCCTAAGCTATAATTGATATTCCGAATTCAAAAATGATGTCTATTTTACAAACTTCCAAACATATAAGTTTCATTAATTAATTTTATTACTAATTCTCACTGTCACAAGAAATATCGTGTTTTTAAGAAACAATATATATCAACAGATTGACAATTGTTTATGTCCAATTTCAAAGTGAAATTAATTCTAATGAAGACAATTCGATAAAATGGTAAAAATATATTCTAATTATAATTTAAAACAACTAAATAGTATAATTTATCACTATAAATTATTTTCCTTAAAAATGTGGTTTTTATGTATTTTTCACAATTCATAAAAAATTGGTTGTTCTCAGAAAATTACAAAAAATTAAACTTATGATAATTTCGATATTCCGAATACAAAAATGATTTCCATTTTGAAGTATAGAATTTATATAATTCCAAAAAGTGGGTATTACTATTCATAACTACTACTTTGATTGGTCGCAGTGTGTTAGAATCTCGAACTTGTGTACAATGCAAGCTATTGCATTATTGAAAGAGAAGCGTATCATGAAAGCTTGGGGTGTTACATTATTCCATCATTCAATAAATTGCCTCCTCACAATTTGAAAATGTTCTTCGAAAATAAAAGGTTGAAAATAGAAAATATCTTTGTGGAAACCCACATCGGAAATAGGGTTAATAAAAATATAACATTAAAAAAAAGAAAGAGAAGTACAATGGTCACCCGAGATAGCGCATACTAGGATTCTATGAAAATATGGATATGGAATAAAAACAAACAATCAAGGTCTGATGTATAGTTGTAGAAAGCTGGATTAGGAGAAAGTTAACCACAAGAAAATCACAAACTTGTGATTGGCTAAACGGTCATTGAATCCCCAGTTGGAAAAGTTAACTGACAACGTTTTTGTTTTAAGATACCTTTTATAAAGTTGAGGAATTTATGTAAGAGATTTTATGAGAATGTAAGGGAATATACATACTTGTCATGTAGACTTTCATTCTTTAATAAATTTTTTTACCGCAAACCCATATTTCACTCTAAAAGGTCATAGAACTCAAAAATATTCTATTTATCCTAATTGTATAAGGTTAAAAATATTAACACATACCATTTAGATTAGTAAAACTATTTTGTAATAACTAGGGACTTCCTGTAGGTTAGTGGTAGGTAATAAAGGCCTGTCACACTATGGTTGTGGGTTCAATTCCTGCAGCTTTGTCCGACGCGACGGGTTATCCCCTGACCTGCAGGTTGTCCTTTTCCTAAAAATATAGTATTATAATTTTCCAAAAGTAATCATCAGAAATGTTTTAACCTTAAACAATACTATCCAAATATCAACTTAATCCATTACATCCTTTATAGTTATCCAAAATACTTCTTTCCAACTCACAGTCCAAATTTTATAAGGAAGGTAAACATAATGAAGATCCTTTTTTCCACGTAACAACATGTAACCACCTTCATCATGTATTCTTTTAAAACAATGAAACATACTGAATTAACATAAATCTTTATTGATTACATTCATTATCCCTTATTCCTTATATAATACTAGATATACTCCTTCTATCCAAAAATGTATACAAATCATTAATCAGTTTCAAGGAAGTTAAGAATATCCATTATAATTTATCCAAATCAATCATGTATTATTCCAAAATCACTATCTCGGTATCAGAACCATATTATGGTTTATCTTTCTCTCAACCATATATTTTCCAAAAATTTAACCTGCTGTGGAGTCACTTTTCATGGTTCCACACAATATCAAGTCCTTGATGAAATAGTACTGCAGTACAATCCTTATATACTCCAAAATTATTATAACCAGTACATTATTGATACAACACTCAAATGAAAAAATTATTTAATAAAAACATAAGAACTCTAACCATTCCTCCTCATCTGTGGTAGTATCATAACTTGATTATTATCCAATAACATCATTTCGGGCATACTCTGATGATTTGGACATTGGTTTGCGTAGTGTCCCCACTACTTGCAGATGAAGCATCGTACATTTTAAACCTTTTTCTTACCATTGCAGTCACGCACTTGGTGTCCTTTTTATCCACACATATAACAAACTCCCATTCCCTTCAGGCATGTTCCATGGTGTTTCTTCACACAGTTATCACATATCGGAAAATTCTTCTTTTCCCTCGTCCCTTTATCCATCATTCTCTCTTCCATCCTTTTCTTCTCTTTCATCCCTTCAAATCCATAAGACTCAGAGAATTCTCCACTTATCTTATTAACACATGATATTATTTCTTCATATGTTGAGAACACATGGGAGACTATTTCTCTTCTAAATGTTGACTTAATACCGTTAATGATATGATCCTTCTTACTCTTTGGATCATACGTATTGATGGAGTTCACATTCCTTCTACTGGGCGCCATTTATATACAATGGAATAAACTAGGTCAGTTAATGAATCAAAATAAATAATAACAAACTTGCAAAACACTTAACATAAATTGAAATATTTGTGGATATAATCCATAATCATAAAAAAAATCTTTAAGGAAGTATATATTCAGAAACCGTTCATAATGGTTTGTAAATAAAATGATAATTATCCTAAGCATATCCCCCGGGATTGTCGTAACCAAGAGTACAACAAGGCCCGTTGTTGTGCACTAGTTCCCATTCGATTCTAGCTCAAAGCAGTGTTTTCGGGTTTTACCTCTAGGTACATCTGTACCAGAGCCACCTCTACCTTCTCATATCCAGACAGGGACATATTTCTCAGAAAACTCAGAAAATCACTATAATACCAAAATTTTACGAAGTTCTTCTGTACTAATCCTCAAAGTCTATCTTAGGGATATGAGCTCTAATCAGAGTTTATCTAAATCTAGCTTCCATGGTTAGTACTAAACTGCCTCTGATACCAACTCTAACGCCCCGACCCCAGTTAGCCAGAGTCGGTGCATTATTACGTATCATTGGCATGATCACAAAAGATCATGTTTCGAAAGACCATTTAGTTTAGTAGCCTTGTAGACACTATATACATTCATAAATGTTACATTACATCATAAAGTAAAACAAAACTACAACAACATCTTGACTTCATGTCCCCTCATAATATCCCTGCAAGTCATTCATAATATACTTCTTCACATCCTGGAAAAATTAAAACATTGGATGGGGTGAGCTCTGATTCTCAGTAAGGATAAAAATATAGTGGATGCTTTCATAAATAAACATAAACATTTAAGGCAATGTATGAATAAAACAAAATCCTTTTAAACTTGAACATCAACATAATATGGCAAATGTAAAATGAGATAATTCCATTTACTTATTCACATGGATATTCTACTGGTCGAATAATCACATGCAATATCAATAACCACTTTCATAATGATGGAATGCATAATGCCAGACTATCATAACCATGTAGTCAAGGCCTCGTGCCAAGACTAAAAATAATATTTTGTCAAGGCCTCATTCCAAGACACTAGTTTGTCTCATGAGACCTGCCGATGCATCGAGGAGCTATAGCGGGCTCCACCCGTCAATTATTAAGTCCAATTCATTCCTCATATGAACAGGTTTAAACATATCATAAACCATAACATAATTGTATCACATAAAATGTGCATAAAGGAAAAATAAGATTTACACACTTCAATCACAAGATATCAATACAACACATTGATATAATAAAAACATTATAAAAACCATTTTCAATACCAAAATAAAAGAAAAGTAAAACATGGTATTTATTTTTATTTTAAAAAAAGTTATGGCTTGTAGAGGAAGCCGAAACCCAAATAATAGTCACTGTGGTGGTGAAGTCGTTGTCGCTGCATACATAAGAAAAAACATTCATTTTGTCGTTTAGTAAAAACGCTTCATATAAAAATATTTCTTTTGAATAAAAGTAAAAGTCAAAGTGGTTTATACACCGTATAAATGAAAGTTGTGTATAAAACAAAATATGCCTCAATGAAAGGAGATTGACACAAAGTCCTTTACAGAGATCATTTTTTTAAATAAAATAGATTTATTGTGTGTATTCACTATAATTAAACATAAATACAGTAAAAATACAAGATAGGACATAATAATATCATGACATAATTTGGAAGTATGAGATTAACCCAAAGAATGGAAATTGGTTTAAGAAGTTCCCTTACCTCGTATCCGACGTGACTCGATCATTATTTAACCTCATGAATAATAAATTTGAGTTAATTTCTTTATTATTAAGAACCTTTTACATGTTAATTATTCCTTTTATATCACTTATTACCATGTTATGAACACTATGTAATTATTTAAGTTAATAACGGTCATTTTTTCAATCTTTGGTACTTGAGTCAAAAATAAACTTATTATAATTACAAGTTGTCAATGTGGTGACATATCCATTATATCCAGCATTATATTCATGGTTTAGATATCATATAAATAATATATAGCCAGTATATACATTCATTCATAATATTACGTAACATTTAGAGGTAATAAATGAAATGCACCGTTCATGGAGACAGTAAGCCGTACGTACGCATGAACGCTACTTTCATTTCTATTTCGTATTTAATGGAATGAAATTATAATTATATAAAGGTATAATATAATTCCAGTATATTATAATGTATAATACTATTTACTCCATCCTTTATACATCCCACATATGGCATTAACGATTCAAATCACTTTGAAGGGGGCGGTAGTCCGCATTTCCTAAAATGAAAATAGCACATTTACCCATAATAGAAACCATTAAGGTATGCCATAAATGAAAAATTCATAAGCTTACGTAAAACTTAAACATATTATATATCATATATAAATATAGTGATATCTTAATGGCCACCATTGAAGGTGTTATTTGAGTGTTGAACAATCATCGTTTCGTGAGGCATAAATTCACCATCCACAGAAACAGTATATTCTTTAACCATTAGATGTAGGTGTGTGTAAGTGTAGCTCTAATCCTTGATATAAAAACATCCAAATATATTGATTATACTGTTGTTGTTACAAAATAAATGAATAAATAGAGATTAGGTGGTTGGAGAAGCAAAATAAAATAGAAGAACACAAGATAAAACACTAACTTTAAAACGGGTAACTCTTTATGATTTGAGACAAAGGCTTCCTTGGGAAGAATTATGCCCAAATTGAGGCTTCTAGGAGTAAGAGAGGGAATTTTAGAGAGTATTTGGGCAGAGGTTGTCCGAGACAAATGGCTTGGAAGGTGTTAATAAGGTGGTAGTGGTGGGGGCCTTTTATAAGAGGAGAGGAGGGGCACTCTTGGAAAGATTGAAATGTTACTTTATTATGAAATGCTTTTCAGATTCTAAAGTTCCCACACATATATATTTCGAGGATAAGGTGATAAGGGTTCTAAATCTACTCATCCAATAGGCTTTGGACAAGTTAAATTCTTATATTTTACACTATCCCTCCATTTTATTAAAAACGTTAATTAATGTGGTAATCGTTGCATCATCATGGCGTCATAATTAATTTAATTTATATAATGTCTAAAAATTATAAAACAAATATCATGATGTATGAAATCTTTTGATATTTCTAATGAATATTTATAGTCAAATATATGACTTGTATAACCCCATTTAAAAATTGTTTTAGTAAAACAACTTATGTTTGGGACATTTTTATTTGAACATTAAATAAAAGTTATTTATTTCATTTTCCTACCAAAGTGGCTACATGGGGTCCCCATGTTGACCCATGGATTGTCTTGGTCAGAAATGACACATCCAATAGGGGTAGTACAAGTGTAAAAGTATTTTCATATTTTTATAATATCATTTTTACCTTAAATTTCACTAATTACCTTTAATAGCGATTAATTAAACATAAAAGTTACTATTCACCAAAAAAGTATTATAATACCATTGAACTACATTTTA
Organism: Viscum album; assembly: GCA_963277665.1. Lineage (NCBI taxonomy): Eukaryota > Viridiplantae > Streptophyta > Magnoliopsida > Santalales > Viscaceae > Viscum > Viscum album. The sequence goes on along the minus strand of OY728126.1, from coordinate 355,952,117 downwards.
CTTCCTAATGAAAACCATGTATGTAGGATTTTTGAAAATCAAATCACAGAAGTGGTAATGTTTCATTTAAACGAAAAAGCAGTTTTTTAACTACCACTTAGTTGTTTAACTATTCATCAAAAATTGATGCTTTTCAGAATAATGCCAAAATTTCACCGTAAGATATAATTGATATTCTGAATTCAAAAAAGATGTCTATTTTAAAAAATTCCAAACATATAAGTTGCATTAATTAATTTTATAACTAATCCCCGCTGTCACAACAAATAGCGTGTTTTTAAGAAACTATATATATCAAAAGATTGATAATTGTTTATGTCTAATTTCAATGTGAAATTAATTCTAATGAACACCATTGGATAAAATGGTAAAAATATATTCTAATTATAATTTAAAAGCACTCAATAGTATAATTTATCAATATAAATTATTTTGATTAAAAAAGTTGTTTTTAAGTATTTTTCACTATTCATAAAAAATTGGAAGTTCTCAGAAAATTACAAAAAACTCAACGTAAGATAATTTTGATATTCCGAATACAAAAATGAAGTCCATTTTGAAATATAGAATTTATATAATTTCAAAAAGTGGGTATTACTATTCTTAACTGCTACTTTGATTGGTCGCGGCGTGTTAGAATCTCGAACTTGCGTACAATGCAAGCTATTGCATTATTGAAAGAGAAGCGTATCATGAAAGCTTGGGGGTGTTACAACCTCAAACCCTATTATAAATATCCTAAAAACCCCAACAATTTTCCCCAATCATTTTTCACAACCATTCTAGAGAGTTCTCTCAAGGACAAAAGAAATCCTTCCTCCAATAACGCTCTCAAGACTGAGAGAGATCCACCACCACCAGATCAAGGCGATCGAAGGCGGACATCGCAAGAGAAGGTTCTTCCGCACTACCACCCAGAGAGCCTTTCAGTGATGTCCATAGATACGTGAATCACATGTGGATCACCGCAAGAGGAATCCTATACTTGGATTCTACGATGCAGTGATGGATCACACCGGATCGTTACCAGAGACATCAATGAAGAAAGAATTCCATCAAGGTAATTCTAGTAAATTAATTATATTAATTATAACCAACATATGATGATCTAATCTCTTTGGTTTTGGGACTCAGTCTTTTGTTTTTCATTCTTCGTTCTATTCTAAAGATCCGGCATTTAACATCGTGATAGATCTGGGATTGAATGTTGTAAATGATAAAATTAATGTTGGGCACTCCCACCAACGAGCTTTCGCTACACCTGTAACCTACAAGTGGTATCAGAGAAATCATATAATTGATTATAATTATTTAGTTTTTCATTTGTGATTTATGTAGTTAATAATTTAGTAGTTTCAATTCACGTTAATAGTATATTAAAATCTAAATCTCAAGATCTATTCCTCCCCTCTCATTTCTCGTTCACCTTACAGAAACAAATTTTTCTTTTATTTTTTGATTAAAATAAAATAGAGGAACTCATCCGGAGGTGCCAAATGTTCCTGTCCATACAACACCAAAATACACGGCGTGTATTTGGATGTACACACCAGGTAGTCTAGGTTCAATGCATTGGACTGGTCTGCCAAATCAGGACGTGTATTGGATCCTATATAAGTTATTTATGACACCGTGTGTTGACAAGGAATAGGTGGCACACAGTTTCTGGATTACATGCCGTGTGGTCCAACTGAACACAGCTTGTATTCCCATTGGGTTAGGGTTGGACCGTGTACCCCGTACACGCCTTGCCTGGCTGGAAACCATGTAACGCGGATACAACACAGTTTGTGTCCAACTGAACATGCCATGTACTCTGAAAATTTCTGAAGTACATCCACATGCCATGTCCCCGGGCATGTACATTGGATGGACTATGAAAAAATGTACACGCCATGTTGTCAAGAACTACTAGTCGTGTACTCACCCAAATTAAGCAGATTTAATAAAATTTATTAATATATTATACAAATCCTTGAGACGTGTACCATGGTACAGGTGTAAGGGTGATGCACAACACGTGATAGTTGTTTTATATATATGTGTCTAATTTAACATCTGTGTAATGAAATGGAATTCACTGGGTTGCCTCCAATGTACATGTTATGTACAAGGATGATTTTAATTTATTAAAAATTATGTTGTATGAGAATCTCAAGGAAATTCAAGAAAGGGTTTAAGATAAAAGTATTGATTAATTAATGATAATTAATTGTTTTGAGCGTGATTTATCATCAACAAGAATGATTAAAGAATTGAATGATACTTTTATTTATGCCTAAATAACATTGCATGTATGGATAATCATGAGCTAGACCAAGACCTTTGTATTTGATTGGTTTCTATTAATTTATTTATTTAAATTAAATTTGTTGTCCTCCATGCCTTGCCCTCATAAATATGTAGAGCATGCACGCCTAAGGATTATTTTATGTAAAACCCCATTTTTACCCCTCAGCTGTGTTTTAGTTAAATGCATACGTATTGGATGGAGATGCCATGACAGTGGAGGATGCTCATGTCAGGAGCCAAGGTGAAACCAATCCAAGGAGATACAAAGGAGGACAGATGGAAAGCTGTAAACACGAACCTGAAAGGTTCAAGGTGTTTCTCCGCGATGGCATGGGTTAGTTTATCAACCGCTAGATAAACTAACCAATAGAACAAGCTCATGATCATAACATTAATTTTATTTCTGTAAGTTGCATGGTTTATTTATTATAGGTGTTTGTTCATGATAAAAAAATCAATTATTTAAAAAAGAATGCAAGATAGATCTAAAATAAGACTGTCATAGGCTTAAATATTATCGTAAAACATGGTTTATAACTTATGTATACCCCACATAATATTAAAAATTATATAGTCAAATATAATAAAATGCTAATTTAGGTATAAGGATAAAATCTATCCAAGAAATATTTAGTTGGTATAGCCTTCCATAATCTTTGTTAGAAACAAACCATAGTTTAAAGTGCATGACCAACCCTTGTTGGGGTGATTTCTATAATGACCCGAAGATGGAGCCACTCAACTGGTGCCCTGTACCCGGTTCACCACATGACCTCAAGTGCATTTCCCAAAATTCTAGAGGTTTCCGACTAGCAGCGAGGGCCTTGGTGAGTCTTTGGGGAAACTATGCCCTCATTTGGTAAGGTATACAAAGAAAGGAAATAACATTCAATCATGGAAGCAGTAAACATCATTAAATAACTAAAACTAAACAACGAAATCAATGTATAATATAATAATGATGAAAATGATGCAGCAGGTAAAAGTATCTAAGGAAAGAAGAAAACAAAACAACGTGATGAAATACAACTGAGAACAAAGTACAAAAAGTAAACAGCAACTCTAGTAGCATCGCAAACCTAGGCTCAGTCCTATTGTCTCCAGCTCCAACCAGCAGTCATGTACCCGAAGTAGAAGGGCCACAGTCCTTATCCACACATGCAACCATATAACCTGTTTGGGACAAAAAGTAGTACCCAAACAGGGTGTGAGACTAATCCCAGTAAGAAATCACCACAAGATTTGTGCCCTACTGTCAGTGAGAAATATCGAAAAAGTAGGAAATAAATGCAATAGAGAAACATAAGTACACTAGTGTAAACAATCCTACCAATATCCATTAACATAACTTTTATTAATTTAATTCACTCATTAAATTATCAAACAAGCATTCTCACAAACAACTCTATATTCTCAAGGCATAGCATGTAACACAACATGTATCTCAGCAGACTACATAAATAGCAAGCAGTACAAAACTCAAGCTTGTTCTTTGGCTTAGTGGACTCATCACAACAAACCAAACAATTATCATAGTTACTCTCTGGGTGGATCAAACTAGAAAACCCCTCTAGTCAAGTAAACATACAAAGGCACAGGCACTCTTGAAAGATCTCACCGTCATTTCCCCTGTGGTCTTGCAATGATAGATCTAGACTCTCTGAGGAATCACTTATGTCTAATTCCACCTATAGTCTCGATACTTAACTAATGAATCTCTATAGAAGCACAATGTACCATTCCCGTAGGTCCTGCGAACGATACTAAAATATAATAGACTCTCTAGGGAAGCCCAAATCATCAATTCCCCCTTTAGTATATTGCACCAGGTTTGCACAGCCCTAAGCAGTTTAGTCGTGCGTAATCGACTGTTATCAACTTTAGTATGATATAAAACTACATGGATAAAAGCTACAATCCATCAAAAGAATATAAACAACAGGAAATACATGCAATCCACTATATCAAGGCAAGAAATGAGTGCATTAAGGTCTGCCTCACAGGCAACCTAAACCAAATGGAGATAAACATCCAAACAAGGGAAACACCCAAGGGGTGATCCTCAAACATGATTACAAGAAATTATCAATCACCTAATAACCTCAAGCATACATGCAATCAAAGGAAGATAATAATGCAGGATCAAAACCCTAACCTGAGATGCCCAATACTTGGGTATCCAGATCTTTTTCACCAAAAACTCAAAGACATTCAATGTAGGGCAACAATCCACATACCTTGATCCTAGGAGATCGATATACTTGAACCACGAGGCTTGATTCTCCTTAGAAAAGTGTAGATCTACGAAAACACACAAAATGATCAACCCCCGATAACATTTGAAAGAAGAGGAGTTGGGAAACAAAGCTCTAGGAGAAGAGAGAACTTACCGCTACGGTCCCAACACAATCGAAGGTGGTTGATTCGGAGATCGGACGGAGGCTCGGAGGCTCGGAGAAGATCAGTGGCCATTCAAAACGCTCTCAGTTGAAGAACCTATTGAAGAAGATAGTTTTGTCGATGGGGTGCAATCCCAGTACATTTAATGAAAAAAAAATATTGTACATGACATGTACATCAGAAGTACACAGTGTGTATTAATCTTTTTGGTACTCCACATTAAGCAGCCTCTACATCACTCCTACCCACCATGTGTGTGGTCTGGACATGGCCAGCACACGGTTTCGAGTGGAAAATGAGTACATTGCGTGTACTCATAAAGTACATGACCTGTACTTCAAAAATTTCCAGAAACTCCTATTTTTTCCAGAAACAACCTGAAAGGGTAAAACGTAGCTGAAAGAAAGTTTCTTGTTCTTACAAACTTCCCCCTTAATGAAATTCATCCCCAAATTTCCCTAATAGGGTAGTGATGAAGAAACCTCGAACAACTCTTGCCACTGTGATCGCATATCAGCCTCCCTCTCCCATGTCTCGTCCTGTACACGGTCGTGCTTCCATAGCAACCGTACCAGAGGAACAGACTGGCCACATAGTACCCTTGCACTATGATCAACAATCCTTATAGGATGCTCCTCGAACGATGCATCCTGCTCCAGCTCATCCTCATCGGGTCAAAAAACATGAGACATGTCTGAGAAATAGCGTGGAAGCTGAGAACCATGGAAGATGTCATGCATAGCCTGATATATCTGAGGTAACTACAACCTATAAGCAACCGGACTGACTCTCTCTGTAACCTCAAATGGCCCGAAGTATCTCGATGAAAGCTTACCCTCTCTCCTGATCCTCTTGTGTCCCAACCTCGAGGTAACATGTAAGAAAAACTGATCTCCAACCTTGAACTTCAAAGGTCATCTCTGCCGATCGACATAAGACTTCTGTCGAGACTGTGCTACAACCATCCTCTTCCGAATCATATCTATATGCTCTGAGGACTCCTGAACAAGATGAGGTCCCAGCAAAGCTGCCTCTCCTGCATCCTTCAATCACAAAGTTGATCGGCATGGCCTACAATACAAAGCCTCATAAGGTTCCATCTGAATAGTTTCTTGAAAACTATTATTGTAGGAAAATTCCACTAGATGTATATGCTTCTCCCAAGAACCTCCAAAGTCTATAATGCAATCTTAGAGCATATCCTCAAGCACCTGAATTATGCACTATGACTGGCCATCTATCTGGGGATGGTAAGCTGTACTCAATAGTACTTGTGTACCCAAGGCCCTCTATAGCCCCTACCAGAAATGCGACTTAAATAAAGAGTCCCTATCAGAAATGATAGTACTCAGAACCCCATGCAAGCGCAAAATCTCACGAATGTACAACCTTCCAAGATCATCGACACTGAAGGTCTCCGTTATCAGCAAGAAGTGAGCATCCTTTGTGAGCCTGTCAATGAAAACCCATACTGCGTCGTTCCCTCTCAACGATCTTGGTAACCCTGTCACGAAGTCCATCACGACTTCATTACATTTCCACTCGGGAATGGGTAACTGCTGCAAAAGCCCTGCTAGCCGCTGGTGTTCTGCCTTCACCTGCTGACAGGTGGAACATCTCATAAAAAACCAGCCACATCTCACTTCATACCTGGTCACCAGTACTGGCGTTGTAGATCACGATACATCTTGGTGACTCTACGATGAACTACCAAAATTGTGAAATTAAAGTCTCTCATCAGCTCCTTGCGTATATCTGCTGGTACCCATATTCATCCCCCAAAACGCAAGATCTCATCCTCACCAACGGTCCATCCGGGAAGAGGGTCATCTCCTGACACTATTTCCCGTAGGACTAGGCCTTCAAAATCTACTAGCTTCTTCATTCGAACTCATTCAAGAAGCGTAGAGGTAACAGCTACATACGATAGGAATGTGTACCCCTATCTATCATGAACCTCCAAATTCATCTCAGAGAATAGAGCCATAAGCTTCCACTCACTGCTGGCCTCCTGAACTGCATGTATCGGAGTCCTCCTGCTAAGTGAATCAGCCACTGCAATTCCTTTCCCAGGCGTATAGGCATGCTAAAAATCAAAAGAATATAGGTACTCAACCCACCTCCGTTGTCTCAGATTCAAGTCATGCTATGTGAAGATGTACTTGAGGCTCTTGTGTTCAGTATACTCCACAAAATGATCTCCCAAAAGATAATGTCTCCAACAATGCAAAGTATGCACAACTTCATCAAACTCCAAGTCGTGCGTAGAATAGTTCCTCTCATGTGGCCTCAACTGTCGAGATCCATATGAAACAACACAAATATCTTGAATAAGCACTAATCCAAGCCCGATGCTAGATGCATCACAGAAAACTGTGTAACTCTTGCCCGGCTCTAGAAAAACTAGAATCGGTGGTGAAGTCAATCTCCCCTTCAGCTCTTGAATGGCTGAATCACAGGCTTCTGACCAAACAAACATCACCCCCTTCTTAGTCAATCCCATCAATGGTTCTTCTAAGTGTGATAAGTCCTGTATAAACTGCCTGTAGTAACCAGCTACCCCCAAGATACTTCGTACCTCAAAGAAATTCTTCGGCTGCTCCCAAGTAACAACTTATCTCACCTTCTCTGGATCTACTGATACTCATATCTCTAAGATGACATGACCTAGTAAGTGAATCTCATCCATCCAAAAGTTTCACATTCAGATCATATCATAAAACTGATGCTCCATTAGTGTACTCAAAACGATCTCAAGATGGGTAGCGTGGTCGTGTCGAGTGTGAGAGTACACCAAGATGTCGTCCACGAAAACCACCATGAAGGAATCCAAGTAAGGATGGAAAAATCTGTTCATGAGAGCCATGAAGACAGCTGGCACGTTCGTGAGACCGAATGGCATTAATATATACTTGTATAGACCATAAATGTTTCTGAAGGCTGTAAGAGGTATATCTAATGGTCTAACGCGTAACTGATGATAACCGGACCTCAACTCGATATTCGAGAACACTCGGGATCCTCAAAGCTGATCAAAGTGGTCATCGATCCTCAGTATGGGATATCGGTTCTTGACCTTCAACGGATTAAGCTTCTGGTAATCAACACAAAGCTAAAGGATGTCGTCTTCCTTCTTCACAAACATGACATGCGAACCCCATCGAGAAGTATTGGGTTGGATGAAACCCTTTTCCTGAATCTCCTCCAACTACTTCTTGAGCTCCTGCAACTCAAGTGTAGCCATCCTATAAGGAGGAATGGACATCGGTGCTGCTCCGGGCATGAGATCAATCAACAAGTCTACCACACACTTCGTAGGAAAACTTGAAAATTCTTCTGGAAAGACATCCCTGAAATGATCCACCACTGGGGGAAAGTCTAACTGTGAAGTCCCCTGTTCATCCATATATTAACTAGAAATATTTTCTTTATCTCCGCCTAGCCCATGATGATCGGGTCTAGCTCTACCCGCCTTGACATCCCACTCGCCTCTTTGCAGAAATGACCTACCGTCTGGTGATACGAAACTCACCCTGCGGCGATAGAAATCGAAGACTCCCTAGAAGGGAACCAACCAGTCCATCCCGAGAATGACATCATAGCCTATCATCTATATGACATATACAAACCATAAGAAGTGACACCCTGAAAACTCAATAGGGCACTCTTTTCACTGACGTACGCTAGATGTCCTCGTTCCCAAGGGCGTGTCAAGAGTCAACATGTCGGCAGACGAAAAGGTACAGAGCCCAAGGCTCTCTACGACAGAAACAAAGATAAAGCTATGCGAAGAACCAGTATTGAAAATAACTGATGATAAAACTGAGGATACTAAGATCATACCTCAAACTATAGAGGGTCCAAGATCCTTCTCCTGATGAATTTGGTCTACAATTAAAGTCCGGCCTGTACAGCGAACCTACCTAGCAGCCTGAGATACCTGAACTGACCCTCCATGAGCATGACCACTATGTCCACAACATCTACCCTAACATGAGCGACCTGAAGAACTCTGACCTCAAGTCTTCTGCCGAACTGGTAATCCTTCTCCTACAGGTGGAGTCGAAACTGATCCTTCTTCACTAGCCGTTGGAAGGGAATCCTTGCAGAAATGCTGCAGATGACCCATCTTTCCGCAAGATCGGCACTCCACTGGGTCTCTCGGGCATTTGGTATTCTTATGACTGCTCCTACCACACTAATAACACACCACATGGGAGCCAGTGGGAACATCTCATCTACTAGAAGAAACACCTCGCTTCCTCGGATCACCTCGTGTAGACTCTCGGTGGCATTTCTTACTATTTTCCTGAAAAGAATCAGCCCTGGATGCTGAAACACCCTGGTCCACAGCTCCAGCCTCCCTCATGTTTCTCTCTGTAATGAGTTTATGGTTGACTATCAGTGTAATAGAATTCCATTGGAAGACATTCACCTACGATCTGATGTCCCGTCTGAGGCCTTCCTCAAACTGCCTCGCTAAAAACATCTCATCATTCACCAGAATGGGAGTGAAGCGTTGTAAATCACTGAAGTGGGAGGAATAATACATAACATAGAGAGTAACATGTTGTAGGTTTATGAACTCCCTGGACCTCTCAGCCCTCAGCGTCAATGGGTAGAAGTAGTCGTAGAGCTTACGCTAAAACTCGTCACAAGCCATAGCCTGTTGACGCCATGTCTACGAGACCACATCCCACCTTATCTGGGTGGAATCACACAGCATATAAGTCACGAGTTTCACTATCCTCTCTAGAGGTGTCTCTAGATGCTCAAAGATGGATAGCATGGATTCCATCCATTTCTCCGCAGCATGCGGTCCTCCATCCCCTAAGAACGTGGGAGGATGCTGCTGTTGAAAAACCCGTGTCAGCTCTTCCATAGTCGGGGCAGGATACTGAGCTCCATGGAAGGTATGAATGAATCTCATAAAACCCTCTCTGAACTAAGCATTGACACAAGTTTCTGGAATCACTACAAGTTCCATGTATGGAATGATAGGCGGAACTACTGGTAGTCCATGATCTGTTGTATCTGGTGTACAGTCACTGCCCGGTCCCTGACGTGCAACGGGAGGGCGTCTTGGTGCCATATCTCTAAAACGTAAAAATCACACCTTCATTAACAATGAACACAGTTACAACATAATAGAGGAAAATATAATAGGTGGGAAAACCTTTAAATTTTTTGAAAATATGACTACACGGCATGTAGAACTACTACACGGCGTGTTTCTAAAAATTTTTCCCTGGGCGTGTAACTTGGCCATACATGGCTGTGTAAACCACCCGACTACACTAAGACTTCTCTAACTACATGTTTTGTACTAATCCTTTTCTCCCTACTCGTTACCTCCTACATGTCTAGGAACACAGACTGTCCCATCAGGAAACTAAACGACGTGCTTGTCCACTACACAGCATGTTTCTTAAGATCTATCCCCTGACTGTGGTGTTAGTCACATGGACTGGTACACAGGCCACTTCTACATGGCATGTCAAAAGAGACACGACATGTACTTGACATGCCTTACATGGCCCGTGTTGTTAGGGACACGGTCTGACACACGGTCAACACTACACGGTGTGTTCCATACGAACACAATGTGTATGCGGAAGATTAACACCAACCAGTATTGTAGGCTACATGGCAGCAATATGGTCAACTATACATGACATTTTTTCAAGGGACACGGTGTGCACTTGAAGGAAAAACCCAACCCATGTTGTTCGTGACATGGCTGGATACCTATTTCAGACTACACAGCATGCTAATCTGGTACACGACATGTTCCTACAAGAAACATTACAACCCTGTGTCTCTGCCCAACATAGTAAGGGACATAGCTAAAAACTACATAGCGTGTATTCCTAAAGTACGCACGCTGTATTCTTGTTTTTTCCTACAAATAACCTCAGAATTGCACTGTAGCCTTGAAAACACAGAAAACAGGAGATAAGGTGCCAAATTCTAATCTGTGGGGGTTCATACTCCCCGTGAATCGAATCTTGACATCATAATAATGCATATAACAAGTAAACAGTATAACAAACTCATGACCCACCAAATTCCGATCTACGTGGGCCCATAAAACCTCTATGAACAATGTTTGGCTTCCATGATAATAAAGCACTATCAAACGATACCCTGTCAACATAGCATGTATTCTATCATAGCAACTATCACAACAACATGTATTATCGATCACAAATTTTATCACAACATTATTCAATTTCTAATGCAACCTATATGGCATGGAAAAATGCATGACATGTGATTTTCTAACATGTGCCTATATGATGGATGATATGGTATACCCTCATCTCATCGAGCTGAAACAAAATAGAACCACAATCATATAAACAGTAACAACACAAAACAAGTGCACCACCCAATGGTGAAATCAATTTAATTGTAACATTTGAAAAACACAGAAATTGAAATATTCGAGGTAATATGGATTTTTCCCTATACATGGGTTCTAGAATGCCTGGGAGCAGCTATTTACAATTTACCTATTCTTTCCTACCCCTGCCTAATGTTTCTAAACAGTAATTCCATAGAAAAGGAAGAACCTCCTCTGATACCACTTTGTAACGACCCAAATCTGGAGCCACTCAACTGGTGCCCTGCACCCGGTTCTCCACATGACCTCAAGCGTGTTTCCCGAATTGCCAGAGGCTGCCGACTAGCAGTGAGGGCCTTGGTTAGTCCATGGGGAAACTATTCCCTCATTTGGTAAGGTATACAAAGAAAGTAAATAACAGCCAATAGCGGAATCAGTAAACAACATACAATAACTGAAACTAAACAGCAGAATCAATGTATTATATAATAATGATGAAAATTATGCAGTAGGTACAGGTATCTAAGGAAAGCATAAAATAGAAAAACGTGTTAAAATACAACTGAGAACAAAGTACAAAAGGAATACAGCAACTCTAGTAGAATCGCTAGCCTAGGCTCGGTCCTATGCTCTCTAGCTCCAACCAGTAATCATGTACCTGGAGTAGAAGGGCCACAATACCTATCCACACCTGCAACCATATAACCTGTTTGGGCCCAAAAATTAGGACCCAAACAGGGTGTGAGACTAATCCAAGTAGAGAATCACCACATGATCTGTGCCCTACAATCAGTGAGCAATATAGAAAAAGTATGAAATAAATGAAACAGAGAAACAAAAGTACACTAGAGTAAAAAATCATACCAATCTCCATTCACATTTATTTATTATTTTAATTCACTCATTAAATAATCAACCAAGGAATCTAGCAAATAGCTTTATATTCTCAAGGCATAGAAATTAACACAACAGGTATCTCTGTAGACTACCTAAACATCATGCAGTATAAAACTCAATCTTGTTCTTTGGCTGGTGGACTCGTCGCAACCAACCAAAAAATAATCATAGTGAATCTATTGGTGGCTCATAATGGCAGAACCCTATAGTCAAGTAAACCAACAAAGGCACATACACTCTGGGATGCTCACACCATCAATTCCCCTGATGTCTTGCAACGATAGCTATAGACTCTATGAGGAAGCACTTATGTCTAATTCCCCCTATACTCTCGATACGTAACTAAGGAAACTCTAAGGAAACAAAAAGTCCAATTCTCGTAGGTCCTACGAACGATACGAAAATATAAAAGACTCTCTAAGGAAGCCATAATCGTCAATTACCCCTTTAGTCTATTGCACCAGGTTCGCACAGCCCTGAGCAGTTTAGTCATGCGTAATCGACTGTTACCAGCCTAAGTAAGCTCAACAATATACTTGGATAATATCTACAATTCATCAAAATAATATAAATAACAGAATAAACATGCAATCAACTATATCAAGGAAAGCAAGCAATGCAACAAGGTCTGCCTCACAGTCAACCTAGGCCAAACGTCGATAAACAACTGAAACAAGGGAAACACCAAAGGGGTGATCCTCAAACATGGTGACATGAAATTGTCAATCATCTAATAACCTCAAATAGACATTATATCTAATCCGGATAACAATATAGGATCAAACCCCTAACTCGAGATACCCGATACATGGGTATCCGACACTTTTGCAAAAAAAACTCAAAGACATTCAACGTAGGGAAACAACCCACCTACCTCGATCCTAGGAGACCGATGTACTAGAACCACTAGGCTTGATTCTCCATTGGATGTCATTGATCTACCAAAAACCACAAAATGATCAACCCTCGATAACATGAGAAAGAAGAGGAATTACGAAACAATTCTCTAGGAGAAGAGAGAACATACTGATGCGGTACCAATGCAATCAGCGACGATTGATTCAGAGAATGGACGGAGGCTCTGAGGCTCGGAGAAGATCCATGGCCATACAGAATGCTCTTAGTCGAAGAACCTAGAGAAGAATACAGTTCTGTCGATGGGGCGCGACCCCGATCCATTTAATTAAAAAAAATACACAGCGTGTACTTTAGAAGTACACGGTGTATAGTCAACTTTTCCGTACCCCGCTTTAAGCAGCCTCTACATCACTCCAAAACACCGTGTGTGTGGTCTGGACAAGGCCAGCACACAGTCTTGAGTGGAAAATGAGTACACGGAGTGTACTCACAATTTACCCAACGTGTACTTCAAAAATTCCCAGAAACTCTTATTTTCCCCAAAAACAACCATATAGGGTAAAACGTACCTGAAAAGAAGGTTCAGGTTCTTACAAATTCAATTACCATGGAATTCTAATTCATGGTTTTAGGTTTACTTGACTTGGTTCGAATCAAGGGTTGACTACCACAGCAATAGTTGGTGTGACCAACAGGCAAATGTTGAGGAAATCCAAAAAACGGATTTTGGGATAGGGGAGTCCACTCAGTGGATCAAGGAGCTACGAGTTAATGTAGTTGGCATTTGGAATGCCTACCTAAAATCCTTCAACTTGTTTTACCAACCCTAGTTGGGGTAATGTGATGGGAAATATAGATCATTTCCACTAGAATATTAAGGCAACATAATAATCTGAAATCAATGGTGAGGGCTATTGGATTTTGATAAAATAGTGGTAGACTAATAAGTATTAATTTATTATTTGTCTTCGTTTTTATAATAAATTACTAAACATTGGATCATTTTAATTTGTAGAAATGGAAATAAAAATAACGTCAAACATATCATTGTGAACCATACTTGACAAGGAAACCCTTCTAACTGGCACCAATATCCAAGAGTGGCATAGGCATTTACGCGTCATCCTTCGCCACAAGAAGAAATTGTATGTCCTGGAAGAGAATATTCTAGTTACACCAGGAAATGATTCTAGTGATCAGGAACTATCTCTTAATATGAAAAATATGGACGATTCCATAGATGTCCAAAGTTTCGTGCTATCATCCAAGTCTAATGAGCTCTTGAAGCAACATGAAAACATGGACGTGTATAGCATGATGTCAAACCTTAAAGATCTCAACCAAGAGAAGGCGAGACAAGAGAGATATGAGATCTCAAATGATTTATTTTCAACTAAGCTTAGAGATTCTATGCCAACTGGGCCTCATGTAGTCATGCTAATTGGCTACATTGAACGCCTAGACATCTTAGGGATTAAATTCCAAGATGAGTTGCATACAGATCTCATCTTATCATCACATCCCATTACCATCTCAAGATTTATTGTCAACTAAAAAATGAGAAATAATGAGATGATTCTATCTAATCATCTGACATTAATTCACCACGTAGATATGGACATGGGGCGTGACAAACCCGCAATAATTATGGTGAATAAGAAAAGGAAGGACAAGTAAAAGGGCCCAAAGACTTATAAATGGTCCAAATCCCCCGAGTGCAGTCCTTCCAAGAATGGGAAGATCCAAGGGCAGGGCAAGGAATGGGAGGCGGTATGTTTTTCACGTGGTACGCAAGGCCACTCGAAGAGGAACTGTATACAGAAGCATGGGGATGCTAAAGGTGAGTTCGTTATCGAGTGTAATCATTCCATTTCTAAACATTGGTTATTGGATACCGCTTGTGGGGCTCATTCTGTATTCAAATGCAGGAACCAAGAATATTTAGAAAGATTTACAGAGGAGAGGTGGATCTTTGAGATGCGAGTGCCGTGAGGCTGGCAGCATTGGCCATTTGTGATTACCACTTATCATTGCAAACTGGGATGATTTTTGTTTTACATAACTTTTATTATTTTCCTAGTGTTACCATGAACATAATTTACGTATCATGTTTGGATATAGATGGATTTATTTTCATGTTTGGAAATAAAGGTAGTCTATTTTATAATAACAAAGTATGTTATTGTATGGAACATTTAAATAATGGTTTGTATGTATTAAATTACCAAAACCAAGTGTTGGCAATAAATAACGAAATAAAATCACATGACTCATACATCACCAAATTGTGGCATCGTCGTCTCAGTCATCTAAACAAGAAACGCTTGACAATGCTTTTCCATGATGTATATTTAGACTCTACGAAGCTAAAACCACATGATAGATGTCACACTTGTTTACAAGGAAAAATGAACAAGCTTCCATTCGGTGGACAAGGTGATAGGGCCACAGAGCTTCTTGGACTGGTGCACACATATGTGTGTAGACCATTTCCAATAGAAGTTAGAGGTGGATATTATTACTTCATTACTTTTACTGATGTTTTGAGTAGATGTGGCCATGTCTACATAATGTGTTATAAGTCATAAGCATTATATAAATTTAAGGAATTCAAGAATGAAGTAGAGAATCATCTTGGTAAGAAGATAATGAATCTTAGATCGGATCAAGGTGGAGAATATCTGAACCTAGAGTTTAGCGATCTTCTATGGGAGTCTGGGATTCTATCCCAGCTCACTCCTCCTTATACACCACATTTGAATGGTGTTAGTGAAAGGAGGAAGTACACCATGTTGTACATGGTGCGGTCAATGATGAGTCATGCAGATCTTCTATTATCCTTTTGGGGATATGCATTACAAACTGCAGTATACACATTAAACCGAGTACTAACTAAGGTAGAAAATGGAATTCCATCTGAGTAACGGAATGGAAAGAAACCCATTTTCTCTCAAACATGTGTATGGGAATGTGAGGTGTTTGTTAAGGCCTTCTTAGGCAACAAACTAGCACCTTGAGGAACGAGGTGTATCTTTATAGGATATCCCAAGGAAACAAAATTATATTACCTATACAACCCTTCAGACAAGAAATCGACTATATCCAGAAATGCTGTCCTTCGTGAGAGGGAGCACATCATCAAAAATAATATTGGGAGCAAGATTGAATTTGACAATGTTGATGCCCAAGATACATAGTAGTTGTTACAGGAACAAGTTCCACAGGACCCCATGGAGGAGTTTCCAGAAACACAAGTACTGCATTGGAGCTCAAGAGAGGCAAGGTAACCAGAGAGATTTTGTTTCCTAGTCACTGATGATGGTGAATCATTATTGTTGGTCAATGATAAACCTCCCTCCTACATGGAAGCTGTATATTGCTCAAAAGCTGCAAGATTGTTAAATTCTATGAATTCTGAGAGGGATTCCATGAATCAGATCCAATTTTGGGTTCTTGTCGATGAGCCAGTTGATGTAAAGCCTATTGGATGCAAATGGGTATTCCATAGAAATCTGGACATGGAAGGTCAATTTAGCACCTATAAAGTAAGGCTAGTGTCTAAAGTATTCATACAACATAAAGGAATTGAATATGATGAAACACTCAAAAGTTTCCATGTTTAAATCCATAATAATCATACTTTCCATAACAACTTACCATGACTACAAGATTTGGTAAATGGATGTCAAAACAACATTACATAATGGGAACCTTCATGAAGATGTCTATATGACACAAAAAGAATGGTTTGTGACACTAGGTGAAGCCAAACGGATTTGAATGTTTCAAAAATCCATTTATGGATTAATGTAAGCATCCAGGTCTAGGAATAATTGATTTGATGATGCCATAAAGGAATTTGGGTTCATTAAGAATGAATGTGAGCCATGTGTTTATAAGTTGTTTAATGGAAATTTGATCGTCATCTTAGTATTATATGTTGAAGACATATTTGTTATTGGAAATTATGTACCAATCTTACATTCAGTTAAGGACTGGTTGAACAAGTGTTTCTCTATGAAGGACTTGGGGGAAAGAGCCTGCATTCTAGGGAACAAGATCATTCGTGATAGATCCAAGAGGCTTCTTGGATTAAGTCAGGGTATATACATTGACTAGATACTAATGAGATTTAGTATGGAACAATCCAATATGGGATTGGTTCTAGTGTCAAATGGCCTACAACTTTCTATGAAAATGTGTCCTTAGAAACAAAAAGATAAATATAGAATGAGTAATATCAAATACACTTCAACTATTGGATCCATCATGTTTGCCATGTTATGTACCCGGATTGATGTTGCCTATGCACTAATTGTGGTAGGTAGATATCAATCAGATCCCGGAGAACAACATTGGACTACTATTTATACTATCTTTATGTATCTTAGAAGAACTGAGGATATGTTCCTAGTGTATAGAGAAGATGAGGAGATTTTCATCAGAGGGTATGTTGATGATAGTTTTTAGACAGATTAGGATGTTCTAAAGTCGCAATATGGATATGTTTTCTATCACAATGGAGGATATGTGAGCTAGGAGTGTTCAATGTAGCCAGTTTTCGTTGATTCTATAGTGGAGTCTGAATATATAGCGGCTTCTAATGCAGCCAATGAAGCCATATGGATTCGAAACATTGTCCAGGAGCTTGATGTGTTTCCAATCAGTAAAGACCCTGTCACATTGTATTGTGACAATACTGCAGCGGTGGCTCTTGCAAAAGAACCAAGGTCACATCAATGGAAAGAGAACATACTCCGGAAGAATCACCTCTTGATCGATATCTATCAAAGGGGTGAAGTTTTTGTGAGCAGAGTGTCCATGGAAGAAAACGTAGAAGACCCCATGACTAAATTCTTATCTTTGCAGAAGCATGAATATCATGTGAGAGCTAGCGAGTTAAAGGTTGTTAGTAGTTGGCACTAGTCCATGTGAGAGTCTGTTGGAGTTGGTGGCCTAAAACCAACTACTTTGTACTTTATTCATTAAATAAACACCTTATCACATTTTATTGTTTTTATGTGTGAAAATGCATGTGAAAATGTCCCTCGGATAGATGTTTCATTAATGTTCATAGAAGATCCATGCTATGATGAGAACTCGGAAGTGTCGTAACACTTTTATTGAAAATATGTTCTATGGTCGAATGATGTTATTTGAGGGACACAAATAATACATGCCATTAGGGGTGAGGACGCATAAAACAATAAGGTACCTTCTCATGGTGTGCGTCTTTGGTAATATCTATGAAGATATTATGAGAATGAGACCCGCTAGTATGAAATCCACATTTCGTAGTGTCATTGGTTGTTTCTATCTATGGACATGTGTATTGGTCCTTAGAATTTAAGATTATTATTAATGGGAAATACAACTCGCACTTTTAGATGTATTGAAGACAACTATGATGACACACTGTTCATAGCGAGGAAGGATACGTTGGGTGCATCATGAGTAATACTCCATTAATAAATAACACGAGAATGGATTTGTCTATTTTGTTCCATAACAAAGTAGATATCCCAGGACCTTTGATGGTATTGACATAGCCTATGTAAATTCATGGCCAGGGTAAGGAATGGTAAAATTAAATTTTGTAATGTTAATGAAATAATAATCGAGCACATGGGTTGATGGCACTAGCATGCAACCCGCATGATTCGAGATATCATGAAAAAGGGATAATATTACATGGTAAGACTTCATATGAGGTGAAAAATCAATGCTGCATAATGCTCTTTCTCTTGGGTGCCTTGACCCATTGCTAGATAATAATCTTCGACATTAGGAAGGCCCACCTAATGCCAACGAGAAAGATGCGTAGATGGTCATACACTAAGTGTGTCAATGTATCTCAGTTAAATATTTATTTAACAAGTTAAATAAAGATTATTCCTGACTGTAGTTTAATAATTTTTTAAGGATGCCTGGTTTCATTTATTTCGACATTGGTTATTTGAGAGAATATATTGTGGGTGAAATAATATATATATTTATTAGTGAGTAATGAAGTTACATTTATTTAACTAATAAATAGCCATTACTCAAGGACTAATAAATAGCCATTACTCAATGTCTAATAAATGTGGTGGAGGAAATAAAGAAAAATTGAAAATAAAATTATATGTCGAGTATATTGAATTTACATGCTGTGTAGTTTTTATGGAAAACGAGAACATGATGTGTATTAATGATTGCACACCGTGTAGTTTTTCTAATCACGAATTTGAGGATATAATATCTTTTTATTAATTTATATTTATTAAAATCAGCATGGGCCCATGTTAAGGAATTAATCATTCAACATGGAGGTTTTCAATGAGAGTTAATGAAATAAATAAAATTCTTAATGCTTTTATTTTATTTCATAACTCTATAACCTCAAGCCCAATTATAAATATCCTCCCAACCCCAACACATTCCCCCAATCGTTGTGCACAAAACTCAACAGAGTTCTCTCAAGGCCGAATAAACTCTTTCGTCCAAAGAACGCTCTCATGACCGAGATAGATTCACCACCACCGGATAAAGGTGATCAAAGGAGGACATCGCAAGCGAATGTAATTCCACGCAAGAACCCGAAGATCCATTCGGTGACATCTAGAGATACGTAGATCATGTGTGCATCAACGGTAGAGGAATCCAACACATGGATTCTAAGACGCAATGACGGATCACACCAGATCATGAACAGAGACATCAACAAAGAATGAATTATATCAAGGTAATTCTTGTCAATTAATTAAGTTAATTATAACAAACATATGATGATCCTATCTCTATGGTTCCAGGACTCCCTATTTTTTTCGTTCCCTGTTATATTCTGAAGATCTGACGTTTAACATCATGATGGATCTCGGATTGATTATTGTTAATGATAAAATTAAAGTTGGGAATTCCCACCAATGCGCTTCCGTTGTGCCCAGAACATACATCAAGGACCTCAAACTGATATAGAGGTTTCCTCATTAGGTGGAAAACATTGGTGGCTGCTTTGAGCTAGTCATCAGCTACCAGAGGGTTTGGATCCCCCCGAAACCTCAGAGGTCGGTGCCTCTGGAGGTCATGCAGTGCACTCAGCCTGCTCGCATCCTCTTCCCGCACTACCAGCACAACTAGCGGCTCAACATGTGGTGGCTCAACTGGCGGACAACCTGGAGGTCCAATCTTATAATTTTCCACCTAGTCCACGACCTCTATATTGGGCGGATCGTCACCAAAATCCCACTACAGAACCCTCACTAGTAGTCATCGTGGAGGCATCCCGAAATACAAACCAGACAAACCATGGTCAAAGAGTATATCTGATGAGATGACGCAAGAAGAAGAAGGGAAACCCTAAACAATGTCTTATATAATGCAGGTACCATTATGTCCCTATGACTGGTGTCCTAATTACTCGAGTTGAATGGCTGGTTGTCAATGTCCTGGTGAAGGGACACGTCGGCCACCATACCAACACTAGAGTCCCTAGTCTGAAGGTCAAACTCAAAACATCCTAACACTATCATGATGCAACCCAAACCAAAATCATAGCTATAATATCTACACATAGAGATCCCAAATATGGAACCTCCTCTGATACTACTCTATCTTGACCTGACCCAACGTGGCATGAGCCGTGACTCCCCAAGCCTACCTCCAATATGCCAGGGGCTAGAGACTAGGGCTGAGTAAGCTTTCACACACATGAGAGGCTTTATCCTAAGGTACCTATACACACGCACCCACCAAAACCTCCATTCAACGGTGCAAAGATATATATAAAAACTAAAAATAAATGCATGCATACATCTATCCCACAACCAGAGTACAAAAAAGTACAAAAGGGAAAATACATGCCCACCAAAAGTAAACTACAAAAGCATCAAACCTGCTCAGATGGATGGGATCGCTGTCAAATGTACCCATCGTTATGCACCTCAACACAGCTTCGAAAAACACCATGGTTTGTCTCGCTCACAAAGCATCCCCTGCTCCAATGCGTCCTAGGACTCCGTTGAAAAGAATGTGGTCTTCACAAGACACAAACATGTGTGGGAAAAGCCCTTGTAGGGGTGAGTATAAATGTACCCAGTAGGCACCCCAAAAGTAAACGGGAGCAACTGAAAGGCAACAGTCAGCTCATCACAGCTATAGGGAACCCAAATGAGATAGCAACTCCATCTCGAGACCATACTCGGAAAAACACGAATAGTTAGCTCAACTAAGATGTATGCCCATACATTCATCATGAACATCCACTCAAGTATATGCCCATACATACACCATGAACTACTAGATATACTCATTCATGCACCAAACCTCATGAGGTTTTGTCCCATCTCCTGCAACTGGGAAATAACTATGAGAACACACTACATGAGCTCTATCATCCTAGATGACACTCGTTCAAGAGATACACTCCATCGGGTCTCACACCAACATCCCAGATGCCCATATGAGAGATCACATTTGTAAGATATCATCACAAAGAACATCACGCTAAAACAGTTGAAACACTAAACTTCTCGGATAGTGGATAACTCCAAGGGTCTTCTAGGGGATACAAGAACCCACTCCAACATCTCGATTATATCATAGATAGGGGATCACTCCCATGATCTGCTGGGGGATAGCAGAACCTGATTTGACATTTTACAGTTCAAATCACTCAGATAAAGGATCATCTCTCATGTGAAGATAGTCAAGAAAATTCCAAAAACCCAACATGGTATAACATGTAATGTAGGGGATCGAACTGACGATGAACCAACCCAACCTAAAACCACACGCTGATTAGGTGATCGTATAACCAACAATTCCATAGCCCTACTGAAACCATGCGCTGAGTTGGGGATCATATAGTCGATGATACAAAAAACCTACTATAAAACACATGCTAAATAGTAGATCATATACACGATGATGCCCCAACCCTACTATGCATGGCCCCCTACATAGGGGATCAAATTCCTGATGATGCCTCAAACCCTACAGGATTAACATGCTTTATTAGGGATATCCACCAATGGATAAGCGGTAAAAGAGATTCCAAGAACCCAATCCAGGGAAGCGAAGCTAGAGGATCCCACTCTGAACCCACTGGAGGGATTCCACAACTCTATCAGGAAAAACATCTAATCGAGGGGTTCACAAATCTATACTAAAATTTTAATGCAACACGAACACTCATAGGAATGAATCAAGGTATTACACTCAACCACTGTTGGTACAAATATATCTAAACTGAGTGACCCACAACATCACCACACTATGCACCTCCTAGGTCTATATCGAGGCCACCACTGTGATCTATCCAGAAAAACATGCATGATAGGCTATTTACTCACCCGAAACAGAAATCTGATTAAAAATGTACTATTCACCATAGCTAGCATGGGTGAGGCCATGCCTCGATATTGAAACTCATCATGATGATTGCACCGTTGTGATCCCCTCAAAGAAATGCACGAGATTGACTACTTGTTCATCGAAAATGGGCAACCGATGAAAAAGTCACGTTTCTCTATAAATGCCCAAAAGCAGTCTCATGGGGACCACATCCAAATCTCTGTCCCAGCACCCAAAAACTATCCTGAAATTTCCTCCTTATTATTAGGATCATATCTTCGTCGATGTCACATAAATCAGACGCTCCAGGAAAATGTTACGGTGGGTCGAAGTTAAATAATAATAAAATATTATTATTATTTCAACGTTTCATAGCCCTAGGCCATGAACCCAACTCATAAAATTCCCAAAGTAAGTTCAAAAGGTCCCTCTCGATGCAAGGAACACTTTTCTACAAATGGATCACAAATCAGAGTTACAGTTTTCAAGTTATGGGGGATTAAACAATCCCCGTAAAAATCCTAGCCGGAACACGGTCTACCTCACATGAAACCACCGCGTCGCCGCTGCCCTCATCGAAATCCGCCATAGCCACCGTCAGAAATCGGGTTCTTCGCTGGAAATATTTTTGGATCTACCGGGAGCTCCCCGGTTCTCCAAATTCAGATTTGAAACATGATTCGGAAATCTCGGGACCCGAACTACACAGCCCATATGACGATTTAAAGAAAACCAATGCATAAACAGGATCCAGGGTTTTAAAATTATAATTTCCTACCTTTTGGCGGATCACTGATGATTTTCACGTACCACTGCTACTACGACATGATCCAAGAGCATATTCTGTCCTGATCCGAGACCGATGGTGCTTTGTTTCGACGATTTGGCCTCTGATTTGTCGGTGGAGGAGGAAGGTGGCATGGAGGATTTCTCATCCCCGATGGTTCGTCAAAGAGAGGGGGTGGTGGATTGATTAGGTTTAATCAATTAATTAATTAACTAAATAAAATACCATTTAATGACTCCAACCAAAAAGCCCTGCTGCAAGAAGATTAGGTTACCCCTAGATTATACGTGGGGTTCTAAACATAAAGACACCCTCATAATTGATATCTGAGACACTGTTCAGAAGTTATTCAAGATGACACTCATAATGAAACATGTCCATTTATTTAAGAAAATTCCCCTGGTGTATTTTTCTATAGTAGGCATGTGCCCAAAAAGTTTACACCCCTCCTAGGGTATACAACACGCTCTGGACGCAACTATGCCCTTAGATTCATGATCCGCACTACCGTTTAGGAGAAAACGCAACCCCGCCACATGCACAGTATAAAAATACATAATATTTTATGAAATTATTTTTAGGAATACTGGTTCTTGGAATCACATGTCGTCTTCACGCCAAACTCGGGAAATATTTTTAGGAATACTCTAAAGTATGACAGGGCCAAAACCCGAGTCACTATATCTTCGTCTTCCATGTTATACTGGTTTCATTGATTAATCACTTTCACGTACAATTAGAATTTCTTATAATAAGAATCTACAAATCATTCAAATTGGCTTCGGGAGTAAGACATGTGGATGTGCCCCTTTTGAAAACTGTAAAAATAAAATCCAAAATATAATTAAAAAATAAATATTATAATCATAATTATATATTACAAATAACTTTTATAATTTATAAGCATTAAATTTAATATTTTTAAAAAATATTCAAAAATAAATATATTTTCATGATAATTATAAAAATATCACATTTATAATTATAAAAGTAATTATTAACAAATAAAAATATAAATATTAACAATTAAATTAACATAAAATTATTATTATTATTTAAATTATATAAATATATATTTATAAATAAAATTATATATAAAGATAGTATCATTTTAATTATTATTAATATTTTAATAATTAGATTTCTCAAATTAAT
This sequence comes from Viscum album, assembly GCA_963277665.1. NCBI lineage: Eukaryota > Viridiplantae > Streptophyta > Magnoliopsida > Santalales > Viscaceae > Viscum > Viscum album. Next base: position 355,928,049 of record OY728126.1, on the reverse strand, counting down.
CAAATTATTTATTTATATTTAATTATTATTATTCAAACCGATTATTATTTTATTTATTTATTATTATTATTAATGTTTAATTAATTAATCAACTCATTATTTTTATTTTTATTTTATTTTGATTTATTTTCATTTTCAGGTTTCTAAGGCTTCTCCATCGAGGGGGATTGGCATGTTCTCACATCTATGTCACCTCCAATAATAGTGACAGATCAGTTTTACTATGGCATGCAATCTATCTTGAATGGAAAGTGGTAGTGCAGGCTTGGGACAACTCAGCTTGACTCATCCAAAACATTCCCTTCACATGGCATCAAAATAATAATAGGCTTTTGGGTTGGTTACAGATCCAAATTTATTCGAATGACGTTGAATATTTATGGTTCGACTATGGACTCATATCTATTTTTATGAAGGCGACATCATCTTTGAATTTCATAGAGAACCAGGTGCATCTTCAGGTGGGATTCTTCTGCAGAAAATTATGGTATTATCTAGTTCAATATGTTAGAGGTTTGATTTATTCATCAATGGAATCGTCATTAACATATTTATCTTATTTGGTAGTAGCAACTCAGTTGTTTCATCCACAATCGGCCGAAGTGGTGGATTGATTTGTCAAAATAAGGAAAGGGTATGATGGTCATTCACTGTTTCGTTATGCGACCATTGAAGTTTGGTGTGATTATATTAGGTGAATTTCATTTTTGGGAAGGTAGTGCTGGCAGTGAGTCATGAAGCTATGGGTTCTCTAGTGGTGGATCAGTTGGCAGAGCCACCATTGAGTACTATATCGGTGAGTCAGGGGAGAATAAGTCGTCTTGGAAATGACTCGCGTCGTCGGTGAGTGAGGGGCGATGTGTCTAAAATTGTTAGTTGGCTGGAGGTGGGTCGCTACTACTAGAAGAAGATATCTTTTTGGGGGTGAAGGATACATTATTGGTGTGTTACTGGAAGAGGATGTTGTTCTATTTTGAAAGTTCCTTGTGTGCATTGGTGAAAGATAAGCTATGAAAAAATCTCCACCCAATATAAATATAAAATTTCAAATTAAAAATTACCAAATTTAAAAACTATTAATACATTAAAATTAAAATTACTAATATAACAAAACTGTGTTAGTTAATTATTTAAATAAAATATAAATTAAAACATTAATTAATAACAATTTAAAATAAAAGAATAATTAATTAAATTTATAATGGGATTTATAAATAATATAAACCCAAAACATTAATTAAAATATTAAATTAAAATATTGATAAGTTAGTTATTTTGAATCTTGAATTATGTGTTGAAAAAAAAATTAAATTCATGAATTCTAAATAAATGGTTAAAACTAGATTAATAGTTAGAGAAGTAAATTTGAGTTCAATTTCATTAAAATAATGAAATATGTGGCATTAATTTAAATAGAATTTCTATTAATTAAAATAATAGAAAATAGTTATTTCTTTTATTAATAAAGAGAAGTAAACATAACATTAATATTTCAATTCCAATATGAAATATGAAATTATAATTTAAGTTGAGATAATGAATAATGAAAACATGGGAAAACATCAGAAATAATTAATTAATGGATATAAATAAAAAATTAATCATGAAAAAAGGTAAATTTAATAATGAAATAAAAAACTACTTAAGTTTGTTTGTATAAAAATAATTATTCAATTAGTTAATTAAATCAATAAAAACATTGTAACACCCCAATCATCCACAGTACACTTCTCTTTGATTAATGCAATAGCTAGTGTTTTACGCAACTTCGAGTTTTAGCACACTATGAAAAATCAAACATGCCATTATGAATAGTAATACCCATGTTACAAAAAGTTTATAATTTTTTTTTGAAAATGGACTTCATTTTTGGATTAAAATATCAAAATTAGCTTTGGGTGAATTTTTTGTATTTTTAAAAAATCTTTCAATTTTTGATTAATAGTGGAAAACACTGCGTTATTTTTTAAAACCAACTATTATTTAAATAATTATTATTTTTATTTAAATTTATTTTAATGTCAAAATAGATACATATTACCTATATAATTTCAATGTAATTCATTAGAGTCGTTTTATAATAAGATTAGATATATAATTATTTTTTAATTTTTAACGTCTTTTACCCACCTTCTTGGAACATTTTAAAATTTGAATAAAATGAAATTTTACCACTTCTATGAATTGAATATCAGAAATACGAGAGACACAGTTGACATAAGTATGTAAAATGTTGTTCAATAGGATGAAAATAATTTTTTTGGTGAATAGTAACTTTTGAATTTTATTTACCATGGTTAAATGTAAATTTGGTCATTATAGGTAAAATAATTTTATAATTACCATAACACATGTCTAATTATATTGGGTAATTTTATTTACAACAAAATAATCCTTAGGAATAAAATATGATCCTTTTTCTCCACATGGATTAGATTAGGGAATTTATTAGTTTTTTATTTAAAGAAGAGTTAAAAGTGTTAAATTAAATGTTTAATAACTAAACCATTTTTAATTTAGGGTTATACATATGATAAACTCAACTATAAATATTTATTATAAAGCTAAAAAATTTCTACATAATGGTATTTTATTTATAATTTTTACACATTAAATAATTAAATATATTTATGACACAATGATTGTGCAGTAATTACCTTATTAATGGAAGATTAAAATAATTGAGATTATAAATATCCAAATAAATATAAATTTAGATTTTTTTTTAATTCCACTGATTTTATAGGTAAATATGATATTTTAGTGTTTATTATAATAATACAAGAATACATGTTAAAAGATAAACTATTTAACTAAGAGTTAAATATGAAAGGTAAGGTTAATATAGTGACCTAAACCTGTCTAAAACCTAGTGGTTGAGGGGTTTCTGACCCAACCCCACCTTTGCTTTTAAATTAATTCTTTTGGATCCATCATAAACCGAATATGATTGTATAATAAAATAATATTTCATGCTTTTTTTAAAGTGACTCTCACCTCTCTTATAAAAGGGTACTTCCCCTTCTCTCAAAATCACACCTCCAAAGCCATTTGGATCAAACAAACCATGCTCAAATATCATCCCAACTACCCTCAATTCGACTTAGATTCCTTAATTTGATCAGAAATCCATCCTAAGATCCCTTTTGATCAAATCAAAAGGAATCACCCGAATAAGAGGTAATAATTTCACAACTTCTTACAAATTTTTTTTTCCGCTTCCTTTTTCTAGTTTTTTCCATACCAAAATAATGAAACCAGTAAAATATAAATAATGTGATTTAATTATAAATATGGTACAACCATTTTCATTATTATATCCATCCTATAAATGACAAGCCAACAAACGTGCGTACATACGGCTTACAGTCTCCACATCGTGGTTTAGTTTGTTATTCAAACACATCATTATTTTGATGGGTATAATAATGAGTATAACTGATTTATATAACAAATATAAAATTTTAATGATTCTCTATATATGATATAACATCCAATTATATACCATTCTAACATCAATTGAATGATATTGTCACTCGTGTGTACGTAAGGATTACCATCTCCACGAACGCGATTAAATTCATTCACCATCTTAACCATTCCAGAATAATTTTCATTTTATGATTAATATTATTGTTTAAGAACATAATATAATTCTGTATACAAATCAAATATATCATATCCATAACAATAATTAATTACGTAACAAATCATATAAAGGAAAACGAATCAGTTAACCCCCCAAACAATGATACAACTGAAATATTAATAACAAAGAAATATTAGAAGATCATACATCGTATCATATATAAATATGTGGTTCTTATATAATTTAATAACGATTATTTAACGAATATAAAGGTGGACAAATTACCCTCGACCAAGGAAAAGTACAAGGTAAGGGTTAATTATACAATCTATTTATTTATCTGAGGTTGTTTATAAGTAAGTATATACTGGGACTTCATTATCATCCACATCATTGTTTCTTAAAATTTTATTTCAAAACATTTTTAATATTACATATATTATTGGTTAAATTCATTTATTCCCTTGATTGAGTTTTTATAAAAAAAATTTAATGGAATATTTCCATCATTTTCCAAACAATGTATTTCAGCACCTTTTCAAAAAATTAAGGAAAGAAATTTTTTAACTTATATGGTAGGTGTGGATATTTTATACCATTATAACACCTTTGAAGACTCCCTTACAAGCTTATAAGAATATTTTCAAAATAAATATTCTCTTTTATAATTATGTGACTTTTAAATTATCAAAAAATAGAAAGAGTTATTTCTCTCAAATAGTTTTGCTTTTATCTATGTCTACATCATTTGATGGATTTTTCACTTTTTTGAAGTTGATTTTTTATGATACAATCTTCCATATATTATTGAAGGTTTGGTGATTTGTTTGAATGTGTATGTGTAATTTTTATATCATTCATGGCTAATGGTTAAATTACTAACATTTTGTATGCTTGTTTTTATACGACTGTTTGTGATATGTTTCAAAATTTTTATATGAAGAATGAATTTGACTTAGTATATGATGGGTGGAGCCCGCTATAGCTCCTCGATGCATCGGTAATTTTCATGAGACAAAATAGTGTTTTGAAAAAAAGTCCTTGACAAAATCTTATTTTTATTCTTGGCACGAGGCCTTGACTATGTGGTTATGATGTTTGATATTATGCATTCCATCATTATGAAATTGGCTATTGATAATACATGTGATTATTTAACAAATTAGAATATCCATGTGAATATGTAAATGGATTTATTTGGTTTAACTTTTCCATATTATAATGAACTTTATTTTAAAAAGGCTTTTCTTTTAGTCTTATACATTGACTTAAATTTTTATGATCATTTATGATAGTTTCCGCTATATTGTTATCCTTATTGAGCATCTGAGATCACCCCATTATTATGTTTTATTTTTCCCAGGATGAAATGAATAATATTATGATTAACCTATAGTAACAGGCTAAGGGATATAAGAGTTTTCAAAGGGGACACCGTTTTGTTTTTTTATTTCTTGATGTAATGTAAAAATTATGCATATATCTAGTACTTCCAAGGCTACTAAACTGGTCGGTCATTGGGGACATGATTCCTTGTATCATGACAATGTTATATAATAATGCTCCAACTCTAGGTAACTGGGTTCGGGGCGTTGCAGTTGGTATCAGGGAATGTTTAGTACAAACCATGGAAGATATATTTAGAAAAACATTGATTATAGATCAATACCCTAAGATATACTTTGAGGATTAGTATAAAAGAACTTCCTATAATTTTAGTAATTTAGAGATTTGATGTATTTTACAATAAACACATCCATGTATGGATATGAGCACGAAGAGGTGGCTCTGGCACAGATGTACCTAGGAGTGAAAACTCTGACGAGGAGTTTCGGGCATGACCTGGGGTATCCTGGTACACGAAAATGGGCCATGTTGCACTCTTGGTTACGACACTCCCAAGGGATATGCTTAGGATAATTCACATTTTCATTACAACACATTATAAAGGATTAATGAGTAAATAATTTCTCAATTTTTTTTTATGATTATGGATTATATTCATAAACTATTCAATTTATTTTTGGTGTTTTACTAGTTTGTAAATATATATTGCAATTAATAAACTAATCTATTGTATGACATTGTTTTGAAATGGCACATGTTAGAAGGAATGTAAAGTGTATCAAAGAACGTAATCCATGTAAGGATTTCCATCCTACTCAAGATAATTATAGTGTAGTTGGTGATGTAACCACTGCTGAAAAACTTATAACCATATCGAGATAACTAACTCATGTTATGAATAATAACCATACCCATATGGAGCACCCTGATCCCCAATATGGAGGATCAATTTTAGAACGCTTCATGAAGCAACAACCACCAATATTTAATGGGACTATAAATCCATTAGTAGCTAAGCAACATATAAAATCCTTAGAAAAAATATTTCATGCTTTGGGGAGTGGCAAAAGGGAAAAAGTTATCATTGCAGTTTATCGCCTCACGGGATATGAAGATCAATGGTGTTCATTAATTCAAAACAAAAAAGGATGAAGAAGTATCAAATATGGAATGGAGAGAGATTAAAGAACATTTTCTTTGAAAAATAATTTCCTCTTGACCATCGGGCAGATATAGAAAGAAAATTTCTATGTCTAAAGGGAATAGAGGATAAAAAATGTCTCAAATTATGAGGCTATCATTACAAGGATAGCAAGGCATACTGCTGATTATATACGTAACCTAAGTTGTAGGATTGATCATTTCCTTGATGAGTTAAAATCATTTCACCGTTTAGAATTAGTATCATAATCCTTCTCATTGTACGAAGATATTGTCTCATGGGCTATCAATATAGAAAATGAATTCTCAAAGTCTTATGAGATTAAAGAAAAGATAGAGGAGAATAGATCTGGTGAACACTCTGGAATTGGAAATATGGGGATGAAAGAAACATCTTAATTTCAATCCTATAGTTAATTTTGGAAGAAACACCCAGGTACTTGCCTGAAGGGAATGGGAGTCTATTACCAGTGTGGTGAAAAAGGACCCCAAGATCGCGACTGTTAGGGAAAGAAAGAGGATATCAATGTTGAATACTACAATTGTATAGAAATGGGTCATTATGCAAATGAATTTCCTAAGAACCAAGGAATATTACCTTAGAAAAGGCCAAGGGAGTATGTTCAAGTTTATGTCATCACTACTATAGAGGTTGAAGCTCTAAATGATGTGGTGGCAGGTAATATAATGGTTTCCTCAAGTTTAGTCAATGCATTATTTTAGTCCGGATAATCACATTATTTCATATCATCCTAGTTTTCTATGAAAATTAGATATTTTCTATTTGATTTTACAAGGGAGTTGACAATCAAAACTCCTAAGGGACGTATCATTGCAAGAAAGTTTTGTAAATCAGTTCCCATTAGGGAATATAAACGTTCTTTATCTACTGATATCATTATTATACCCATGATTGAATTTCATATAATCCTTAGTATGGAATAGATTTCAGACCATGAGCCGAAAATTTGTTATAAGAAGAAGGAGGTTACTATTTTCGAGTGTGATAAGGAGTACCTTATCTTTAGAGAAGAAATGTCACCATCTGATTCTCATCAAGATCCACCCCTAGTAGCTCTACTAAATTAAATTATTGTGGAGGAAGATAATGAAATAACTATGGGTGATGAATGAAATGTTCAAATAGAGAATGTACCTATTGTGGATGAATATTTTGATGTGTTTCCATAGGATTTACATGTACATCCTCTAGAATGACAAATTGAGTTTTCCATTGACTGAATTACTGGTTCGAGGCCCATATCAAAGACCCGTTATTGAATAACCACTATGGAATTAGTGTAAGTAAAAAATGTTATAGAAATTGAGTAATAAAGGATTTATTCACCCTATTGATTCTCCATGGGGAGCCATTATTCGTTTTTGTTAAGAAGAAATATAGTTCTAGGAGGTTGTACATTGACTACAGAGAGATCAATACTATAAAAATAATGAACAAGTACCTCCTACCTCGCATTGATGATTATTTTGATCAACATCACTGAGCTTAATATTTTTAATAGATTGACCATCGATCTGGATATCATTAGTTGTGTGTGAAGAAGAAAGACAATCCCAAGACATCATTTCGTACCAGGTATGGGTATTATGATTATACAGCAATTCCTTTTGGACTGACTAATGCACCCACTATCTTCATGGATCTAATGGATAGTGTTTTCAAGGAATATCTAGATGAATTGGTTGTGGAATTTATTCATGATATCTTGGTTTACTCCAAAAGCTATAAATATCATTAAAATCACTTGCGCACTATTATAAAGAGTTTTAGACTAAATGAATTATATGGGATGTTTAGAAAGTGTGAATTCTGGATTCATGAGATTTCTTTTCGTGGCCATATTATCTATAAGGATGGAATCTCTATAGATCCTTCAAATACAAGAGCAATACAAGATTGGCCAGCACCTACTAGTATAACTGAGGTACATAGTTGTATTGGTTTAGAAGGTTATTATCAGTATTTCTTCAATGATTTTTCCTGAATGGATAGCCCATTAACCAAGATCACACGTAAATGGGTTAAATTTGTTTAACAAAAGAGTTTGAAGAATGATTGGAATAACTAAAGAGAATATTACTCAATGCCTCTATCTTTAGTCTACCATCGGGGAATGATGGTTCTGTTATTTATAATGTTGATTCAAAGAAAGGATTTAGTAGTGTCCTTATGCATAATGATAGTGTTATTTCCTATGAATCAAGACATCTAAAAATACATGAACAAAACTATCCCACTCATGATCTTTAGTTAGCATCTATAATCTTTTCTTTGAAGATATGGAGACATTATCTCTATGGGAAAAAATGTTTGATATATACTAATCACAAGAGTTTGAAGTATATTTTCTCACAGAAAGAACCCAACATTGGGAAAATACGATTTCTTTAACTACTCAAGGATTATGAATGCATAATACGCTACCACCCAGGGAAGGAAAATAAAATGGCATATGCTTTGAGCAGAAAGGATCATGGATTTTTGAACAAGATGAATGTTAAAAGGGATCTTATTTTCATAGATTTAGTAAAGATGGATATGGGAATAATCAAGGAAGGTGAAACATCAATAATTTTTCAAATGGATTCCCATATAACATTATTAGAATGGGTAAAAATTTCTCAGACTAATGATGAGGAGTTTCATAAGAAAATTAATGTTGTGAATGATGGGAGATTGATTGAATTTCTATATGAATATGGAATTTTGAAATTTGGGAAGATACATTGTGTTCCTGACATAACTAATCTAAAAAACTAATTGTTAGATGATGCTCATAGATCGAATTTCACTATACACCATGGTAGCACTAAAATTTATAGTTATTTGAAGGAACATTTTTGGTGGGACAACATGAAGAGGGAGATTGCTGATTATGTGTCAAGATGTATGGTTTGTCAACCTGTGAAGGCTGGAAGACAACATCCCAGAGGACTCATGCAACCTCTTCCCTTACCTAAGTTGAAATGAGTTGATATTATGATGGACTTTTTCTTGGGGCTACCAAAGACTCCTAGAAGGAATGATGCAATATGGGTCATTGTTGATCATCTTACCAAGTTAGCACATTTTCATTCTATAAGAGAAGATTTTGAACTTGATAATTTATTAGGAATATAGATTAATGAAGTTGTAAGACTTCATTGTGTACCCCTATCGACTGTTTCTGATCTTGATCCCCATTTTACATCACGATTCTGGAAAAGTCTTCAAAAATACATAGACACTGAACATTGTTTGAGCATTTCCAACCACCCTCAAAATGATGGAAAATCAGAACGAACTATTCAAACCTTAGAAGAAATGTTGAGATCATCCTCACATGACATTCAAGGTATGTGGGATAAATATTTATCTCTGGTATAATTTCCCTATAATAATAGCTTCTATTCAAGTATTCAAATGGAACCATATCAAGTGTTATATGGAAAGAGATGTTGCACACCAACTTTTTGGGATGATGTTGGTGAATGAAAACTAATAGGCCCATAGAATGTTGAGAAAACAATTGAAAACGTGAAGATTTTCCAAAATCACATTAAAGTAGCTCAAAGTGGTTAAAAGAGCTATACCGATAATCGAAGGAAGATTTTGTAATTTCAAGTAGGAGATCATGTTTTCTTGGTGGTATCTCCTTGGAAGGGTGTTATATGATTCGGTAAGAAGGTTAAATTAAGTAATATGTACATCAGACCTTTCAAAATTCTAGAATGAATTGTAGTTTTAGCTTACCGTTGGGAAATGCCTCCAAGTATCTCCAAAGTTCACGATGTGTTCCACATATCACTATTGAGAAAATACATGCTTGACCCAACGTATGTAATCACCTATGAAGAAATAGAATAGGAACCCAATCTTTCTTGTTGTGAAGAGCCTATCAAAATAATTTATACCATAGAACAATTTTTCAGGAATTGGGCAACACTTCTGGTAAAAGATCTATGGAGAAACCATAAGACGGAATAGGCAATGTGAGAACCCATTGAACATATGATGAATAACCACCTAAATATTATTATTCGGTAATATTATTGATATTTCTAAGATGAATTTATTTTATAGAGGGATTAATGTAAAATCTCAATCTTCCATGGTATAATTCTCTTTGAATATGCAATAGCTTGCGTTATACACACAATGAGTTCTAGCATACCAAGACCAATATAACTACCCATTATAAATTGTAATACCCACTTTTTGAAACTATATAAATTTTATTTTTCAAAATGGACTTCATTTTTGGATTCGGAATATCAATATTATCTTAGAGAAATGTTTTGGTAATTTTCTAAAATCATTCAATTTTTGATGAATAGTGAAAAACATTGTTTTGTTTTTTACAATCAACTTTTATTTAAATAATTAATATTTATATTTAAATTTATTTTAATGTCAAAATTGATACATATTACCAATATATGTTCAATTTAATTCATTGGAGAATTTTTATAATAATATTAGATATATAAAATTTTATTGTACTTTTAATGTCTTTTACCCACCTTCTAGGCAAATTTAAAAATTTCCATAAAACGTAAGTTTACATATTCTGTTAATTGAATTTCAAAAATATGAGAGACATTATTGAAATCATAAAGTTAAATGTAGTACAATAGGATGAAAATAATTTTATTTATGAATAGTAACGTTTGAATTTCAATTACAACGGTTAAAAGTAAATTTGGCAATTAAAGGAAAAAATGATATTATAATTACCCTAACACATGTCCTAAATATATTGGATAATTGTATTTCGACCCAAATAAACCTTAGCAATAAAATATGATCCTTTTTATCCACTTAGATTAGATTAGGACATTTATTATTATTTTATTTAAGGAAGAGTTAAAAGTGTTGAATTCAATGTTTAATAACTAAAAAAATTTTAATATAGAGTTATTCATAAGATAAATTCAACTATAAAGAATAATTAGAAAACTAAAAATATTTCTATATGATGTTATTTTATTTATAATCTTTAGAAATTAAATATTTATATTTATTTATCACATAATAATAGTGGAGTAATTACCTTATTAATGAAATATTAAAATAATTGATATTATAAATATCCAAATAAATGTAAACTGAGACTTTTGGTGAACTCCCATAATTTTATTGGTTAATATGACTTGGTAGGTTTGATTAAATAATTTTTTTTTCGAATTGATATATCTTTTATGACTTTCAAAAAAACCAAATACCAAATAGTGTCAAAATTGAAGTAAATGAGTTTTTAAAACAAATACTATATTTTTAATTGATATAATATTCATAAAAATTTATGGTTAATCCAAATGAATTAGTTAAGGTTATATTTATCAATTATTAACCAGTTGGGGTTCTCTTGTGTTGGTCGGAGTGGACACTCCAGATAGGGGGGGGGGGGTTAATTGAGTTCCAATTAAAATTTCTGTTTTAAAAACTTTGTCTTAAAAACCCCCAAATAAAATACTGAATTAAACTGTAGTGAATTTATATCAAAGTAAGGGTTCGGTGGGGTTCTCAAGGGATTGATTATTTCCCAGTTAATCAAAACAGAAAGGTTGATTAACTTTTGAAACCAACTTACTGATTTACAACTAATATAAACACTTGCGAAATTAATTATCAAAGTGACTTTAAAACAGTTTTGGTTTTAAAGAAATTAGCAGCAGAATAAAGAAGAAATTTGAAAGATATAGAAAAAAAATATAACCAAGAGGTTCAGTCTCAAGCCGAGACTTAGTCCTCTCAAAAGCTTTATATCAAAGTGAACCACACCCTGGATCAGGGATTACAACAGTATACAACTGTCCAGGTCCAAGACCTCTACCATTGTTATCCGTGGGAATAGGAACAACAACAACCAGCTGTACAGGTCACACGACCTCTACCACTATCCCAGTGGGAAATAAAATAAGTAAGAGTGTTGAGTGAGGATTTACAAATTTTCTAGTTAGAGTACAGGAGACAATGTGTGTGTACAATGCAACAGATAACACACACTGCTCAATATGTAAAAGAATAAATCACAGAGCATCTATTTAGAGTGTAGAAATGGATCTAGTGATTGTCATGCAGTTCTGGACTCCTTTAATTGATCAGAATTCGCTCTGAGTCCTCTTCTGGTTTTTTTCTGGAAAACAGAGTATTGTCTTTTTCCTTGACTTCTAGGTGTAGAGACACTCGATGAAGCTCTTGTGTTATGTTATCGTTCTCAGCTCTTCACTGGTATGCAGTAATGAGTTTGTCGTGTAAGTTATGTCGTCTCTTTGCATTCACGCTCTATTGTTCTTCCAGCACACCTTCGTGTTTTGTATGTCTCATGTATTCGTCTATGTCTCACACAACCTGTGTTCTGTATTTCTGTATTCGTCTATTCATGATCTTTTGTAGTAGCATCCTTCCTTTAGTTAAACCACGTGCTCTGGAAAAAGATGATTTACTTTATGTAGGTACGAGGTATTGTTCCCTGACATCCAACAACACACATTAAATAAATGTCAGTCTATTAAAATATACCTGATATGACCGTTGGTTAGATTAAATAATGATAAATAAATTAAAGCAGTGTCGGGTTCTGTCTCTGGAGCGGTAGCTCTTGATATAGGTAGACTTGTGTTACAGTGGGTGTCTGTAGGTCTGAGTATTGGTAGACATTTGTAATGGTAGACTTGTCTGTCGGTAGACTTGATCACATCAATAGCGGTGGAATTGTAACGGTAACTGTGGCTCTGCCTTGTATCGGTAGCGGTATTCTCTATCAGTAGACTTTGCATAATGGTGGACTTCAGCATATCGGTAGCTCTGTATCGGTAGCTGTCGACTTCGATGTAGCGGTAGGATTGAGTACCGGTGAGCTTGTAACTATAACTCTATCGGTAGATTTGATGTACCGTATCGGTAGACTTTGATGTAGTAGTGATCATTGAGTACCGGTGAGCTTGATGTATCGGTGAACCCCGTATCGGTAGCTCTATTCGATATCGGTATCTCTAATCCATAATGGTGGCTACTGTTCTGTATCGGTAGCTATTGTGTAATGGTAGCTAAAAACTGTTTGAGCATTCACTTGGCAGAATGAGTTAAGTCATAGTAAACATATATCTGATAATTCAAAAGACTGTATTTAAGCATACTGAAAGTAACAACATATATTAAAGTATATTTGGAATTTATGAAGCATAATCAAGATATAAAGAAATAATGGTTGGGATTATCAAAACACAATAAATCCACTTAATTCCAGAGGGTTCAACAATCTCCCCCTTTTTGATAAGCACAACTTATGCCAAAATAATGTATTATCAGAGAAAATAAAACAAAACAAAACAAAAATATATATCAAAGTACGATATCAACAGTATAGTATCAGAGGAAAAATATGGAAACAGGAATATATCAAGAAATAATGTAGTATTATAGGAAATCACAAGCAAGATTCTTTGGTTTGCATATTTCTCCCCCTATCAATTTAACTACAGGATTCTCTTCCAAAGTATTTAGTTTCTCCCCCTTTGTCCCCTTAGGTGAACAACATTCTCAGGTTTCCAATAATTTCTCCCCCTTTGTGATTAAAAAAAGGAGGGTATTAGAGAAAAGAGAAGGACTAGGAAAGAAAATAGTCAGAGTAAAATAGACAGGGAAGAGAGGAATGAAGTATTTGATTGATAAGTAAAAGATACATTGGGAAAATCAGAGAAGTACAAAAATACAATGAATCCCATCAAAAAAATGGATAGAAGCACTCAATCATCCTCTCGAACAGGTGTCTTTCCCTTGGGATCAGCAGAGGGTTCAGAGGTAGAGTTAGCAGGCTTGGAAATTCCTGAAAGAACTACTAGTGGATCAGCAACTGATACAGTACCAGATCTGTACTCTGAGCTCCTCTGAGTGATCATCGGTGTCAAGATCCTGATGGCTTGAACTAGAGTCAGTTGAGGAGGACTCCCAAAGGTAGAAGCTTGAAGTGCAGGATGTACAATCACTAGTCTGGCATTCACATGCAGGAAGGGCAGTAACAGGTTCCGAAAATCCAATATAATGCTTCCTCCTCTCTCCATTGCAGACACAAAATCATCTCTATTTTCTATAAACGTATCCAAAGCAAGAGTAAGCTACCTAAGCTTATGTACTTGTTCCCTGAATGCTTGGGTACCTGGAGGCAACTTCATATTTTCAAGAAAAAGCTTGAAATGGTTTGTCGTTTGGTGCTTGGTATAAACCTTTTCAAAATAAGCATCCACCTTATTTTTGATTGCCTCTTGAGAAGCAGTAGCTGCCTGTAGGTGATCACGAACAAAACTACTAACTTCCCTAGTGGTAGCAAGAATCTGAGTATCTGATGCACCACTGGGACTGGCCTTAGCCAATTCTTCCTGAACAATAGTGCGGATCTGGTCAAGGTTCACACTGGAGCTAGTTGAGGGAAGAGGTTTCATTGAGAAGGCCACTATTTCCTTGAAAGATTGAGTCAGACTACTAACTACCTTATGAACAAGTTCATCATGACTATTCATATGTTCTTTGACTGACTTCTTAAAGGCCTCAAAAACTTCCACAAACTATTTGACCACTTCTTTGATATACCGAATGTTAGTATGCACTTGGGTTTGAGAACTGTTCAAAGCAGTAAATGAAGCGATTGATTGTCTAAGAGCAACTACAGCTCCTGTCCAACTCTCAATCTGAGTGTGGAACACCTTATGTTCATCCAACATTTCTTTCATAGGACTGGACACACTACATCCAATGGATAACTCAAGGGATTGCTCCACGCTTTTCATCTCTTCAGCCATACTTTTCTTCATATCTGCCACTGATTCTCTTATTGCTTCTTTCAATTCAGCTTTTCAAGACTCAAGGTCCTTCTTGGTTGCCACATTTTCAGCCATAGTGGGTAAGGTAACTGATTCCTTTTGGGATTGGTCTTCCTCATCCAAATCTCCATAATAAAGTCCAAGAATCATATATCTGGGATCTGATGTCCAACCTTCAATGTCATATAACACTGATATTGATCCAAGATTCTCCTCCTCATTTGGAACATTCTCCTGAGATATTTCTTCCAACTGTTCTTCCTGAGGTAATTCTGTACTTTCCTCTACAACCACAGCAGATTCAATAGCCATTTGTTCTGAGTCATTAATGACTCTCTCATCAACAGGTGCTGCTGCTATGTCATCCTGATCAACTAATGTCCTGACTGTACTGACTATTAGAGGACTCAAACTGAGCTCTTTTTCAACCTTTTCTTCATCATGTGCTTCACCATCAGCCTTTTCTCCATTAACATTATAATCAGATTCGGTTGTCTCATCCTCCTCAGAGGTGTCATTAACAACATACTGGCATGCTTCTTCTTCTCCTTCTGTAGTCTTTGTATCATTGTCCTTTAAGACAGTTTCTCTTTTTTGTAGTTCTGTTGGAGGGCTAGCTACTCCAAAAGAAATAACTTGATGCACAGGACTAGGGGGGCAAGTCTGGATCTCCTCCTTCCTCTACTGATGTCTCTTCCTCCTCAGCTTCATCATCACTGTAGACCGGTTCTGGCTCATCTGGTCCATGACCAGGATCCCTCACATCATTTGGTCTGGAAGGATGATCCATAAGAGTATACTTGTCATAAATTTTTCCATCATCATTCACCCATGATTTCTTCTAAGTATTCCAGCTGACTTTCATGTATTTACAGATAGTTCTTGTAATATAGAAATTATCCTTGACCACTACCAGCTCATCCTGAGGTCCATCTATCTCCTTCACTTTCAGCATCACAGAAATTAGTTTTGAGAAAAACAAGGCATTTGACTTTGACTTTGGTTTAGTCATCTCTTCCACTTGTACCATAATTAATCTACATAGATTTATTCTCACACTGTGCTTCAGCAAATGTAACAGATATATGTCATGGAATCTCAAAGTGGAAAATTCTCCTCTTCTCGGACTAACAACATGCTGAATAAACATAAACAACAGTTTGTCTTCTCCTACCATCTCTGCAGCAATCACCTTTCTAGGGGTCCCATTTCCTGTTTGTTCCAGCAGAGCATTTTCATATTGAAACACATCACTGGTCGAAGGTACAGACTTGAAATAATAAGTAAAATCGCCCTCATGAGGAACTCTTAGGTTCTCAGCCCATTCCTCTGAAGTAAAAGATAATTCCTGACCATTTACCATAGAAACCATTCTACTTTCTTCTTCAAAATTTTCAAAACGAACGAATTCGTAAAATTGTATCACTAGTCCTGGATAATAAGGTCTGTGGTTGTTCATGAAGCATTCTAGCCAACCTTGTTCTTGTAAAACCTTAAGAACTAACGATTTTCTTTCCATAATCCATTCTGCACACACCTCTTTTTCATCAAAAATCTCTCTCCTTAAGAGATGAGGGTTTATTGGATTCCTTCGAGCTACACATCCACTTCCACTTCCACTGGCATTCGATACTTTCTGTCATTTCTCTTGCGGCTCATCACTCCCATATGTGACTTGGGGTCTCTTGACGCAGGCCATTACGGATTAGAGACTAGGGTTCTGAAGATCGAGAGGTTTAGGTTTAGGATAATTCGAACAGACAGGTTCACGGTGAGATTGAGTGAGTCTAGTTCGAGTTTTAATATCATTTAGTATTCATAAATCACATAAATCTTAAATAAAATAATAACAATTCTATTACTCAGCTTTACAGAATTTTATAACAGCGCGAGATGTACCGGTAAAGTCTCTTAATGATGAGGTCTTCTAACGGCGAGGTTTTTCTAACGGTGATGTTTCTCTAATGGTGAGGTTTTTCTAACAGTGAGGATTTTCTAACGGTGAGTATTTTCTAATGGTGAGGATTTTCTAACGGTGAGGATTTTCTAATGGTGAGGATAACATATCATTCCTAATTCGTGTCTAATGAAACTTAATCTTTCTAAAATCAAAGGCTTAGTGAAAATATCAGCTAATTGAAGTTCAGTGCCTATAAACTCAAGTGTTATATCACCTCTTTGATAATGATCTCTTAAAAAGTGGTGTCTAACATCAATATGTTTAGTTCTAGAGTGAGACACAGGGTTCTTAGAGATATTAATCTCACTAGTGTTGTCACAGTTGATTGAAACATGTTTGAAGTCAAATCCGTAATCCATTAGTGTGTGTTTCATCCACAGAATCTGTGCACAACAACTACCAGCAACAATGTATTCTTCTTCAGCAGTAGACAATGCAACTGAGTTCTGTTTCTTACTACACCATGATACTAGGGATTTTCCAAGTATGTGACATATTCCAAATGTGCTTTTCCTATCTAACTTACATCCAGCAAAGTCAGCATCTGAATAACTAGTTAAGTCAAATGATTGTCCTTTTGGATAAAACAAACCGAAATTTACAGTACACTTAAAATATTTAAAAATTATTTTAACAGCTAGAAAGTGTGATTCTTTAGGATTAGCTTGAAATCTAGCACACATACATAGACTGAACATAATATCTGTTCGACTAGAAGTAAGATAAAGTAAACTCCCAATCATGCCTCTGTAATTAGTTTGATCAACTGGTTTCCCAGATTCATCAGTATCCAATTTACAGGTGGTACTCATAGGTATATCACATTCTTTAATACTATCCAAACCAAAACGGTTTAAAAAATCCTTAGTATATTTACTTTGATTTAAAATAATACCATCTTTAGTTTGAAGGATTTGAAAACCAAGAAAATACTTAAGCTCTCCCATTAAGCTCATTTCAAACTCATTTTGCATAACCTGTGAAAATTCAGTACATAAAGAATTTTTAGAAGATCCAAAAATAATATCATCAACATAGATTTGTACTATTAATACATCTATTGAAATCCTTTTTATAAAAAGAGTAGGATCATCTATTCATTTTGTAAATCCTTTTGAAATAAGAAAGTTTGAAAGTCTTTCATAGCAAGCTCTTGGAGCTTGTTTTAAACCATATAAAGCTTTAGAATGTTTAAAAACATGATTTTGAAAATGAGGATTTGAAAAACCAGGTGGTTGTTCTACAAAAACATCTTCAATAATAAAACCATTTAGAAAAGAACTTTTCACATCCATTTGATATAACTTAAAATTCAGATGTGATGCATAGGCAAGTAGGATCCTAATAGCCTCTAATCTAGCTATAGGTGCAAAGGTTTCCTTATAGTCAATTCCTTCTTCTTGATTGTAACCTTGTGCAACTAGCCTAGCTTTGTTTCTAATGATGTTTCTAGATTCATCAACTTTGATTCTAAACACCCATTGTGTGCCTATGGTGATAGTTTCCTTAGGTCTTTCTACTAATTTCTAGACATTGATTCTTTCAAATTGATTTAGTTCCTCTTGCATACCCATCACCCAGAATTCATCATTGATAGCATCATTGATATTTTTAGGTTCTAGCTGTGACAAGAAGGCTTGATGTTCAACCTGATTTCTAAGAGAAGCTCTAGTCTGTGTTCCTATATCTAGATTTCCTACAACAGCATCTAAAGGATAGTTCTTTAGAATCCTAGTTGGTCTTGAAAAGGTAGGGCTAGAGATTTCAGGTTCATCAACAGGTTGTGGTTCAACAGAAGCAGGTTCTGGAAAATTTCCAAAACTGGATGTTTTAACTACAGGGCCACTGTCTTTATCATTAAGGTTCAAAATAGATAGATCATCTTCAAGATTTTCAAGAGAGGTCTTAGGTTCATGTGGATCAGTTTCATCAAATTTGATGTGAATAGATTCTTCCACACATTTGTTTCTTTTATTAAACACTATATAGGCTTTACTGGAAGTTGAGTAACCTAGGAAAATTCCTTCATCACTATTGGAAGAAAATTTTTCAAGATTATCTTTAGTATTAAGAATAAAGACTTTGCAGCCAAAAACTTTGAAGTAGTTAACCTTAGGTTTCCTATGGTTCCACAACTCATAAGGGGTCCTCTTAAGAACGGGTCTAATCAAGACTCTATTGATAACATAACAAGCTGTATTTTCAGCTTTAGCCCTAAAGTATACGGGTAGGTCATACTCATTAAGCATAGTTCTAGCAATTTATTGCAGGGTTCTATTCCTCCTTTCTACTACACCATTCTGTTGAGGTGTCCTAGGGGAAGAGAAATTGTGACTATAGCCACTGTGTGAGCAGTAGGATTCGAACTCATGATTTTCAAACTCACGGACATGATCACTTCTCAATGTTTTAATCTTAAGTACACTAAGGTTTTCTACAGACTTGGAGTATTTTACAAAGAAAGAACATGCTTCAATTTTGTGAGCTAGAAAATATACCCAAGTATATCTAGAAAAGTCATCTACAAGGATATATACATAATGCTTCCCATTTAAACAAGAAACTCTAGAAGGTCCAAACAAATCCATGTGAACCAACTCGAGAGGTTGAGAAGTTGACACTTATTTCATTGATTTAAAAGAAACTTTATGTTTCTTTCCCTTTTGACAAGGATTAAAAACATTGTCTGCTGGAAATTCAAGTTTGGGTAGGTCTCTAACTAAGTTCTTCCTAGCAAGTTTTCTAAGTGAATGCACATTGCAGTGTCCTAATCTTATGTGAAAAATCCAATACTCTTTATGAAAAGCATTTAAACAAGTAATATTTTGATTAGCTAAATAATTTAAATCAAAAGCATAAACATTTTCATTTCTCAAAGCAGCAAACACTAAAACATTTTCATAATTGAAAACATTGCAAGAATCATTTTCAAATTTAACATAAAAACCATCATCAGATAACTGAGAAATACTTAACAAATTGTATTTAAGTCCATCAACAAATAAAACATTAGAAATTAATACTGAGTCAGTGTTACCAATCCGGCCTAAGCCGATGATTTTTCCTTTTGAGTTATCACCAAACGTGGCAAACCCTCCATCAACTCTAACTAAGCTTTTAAAGCATGAGAAGTCTCCTGACATATGTCTTGGACATCCTTTTTCCATGAACCGGTTTTTTTTATAGGAGCTCTTTAAGCAGGTTTCCTACAAAATAGATTTATATAGGAAATGATTTTGGTACCCAGATTTTCTTGGGTCCAGACAGGTTAGCCAATAATACTTTAGGTACCCAGATTTGTCTAATGGGTCTCATAAAATTTCTAGAATCAACAGATTTTGAAAGATAAACCTTATTAGATCCATAACTATGAGTATAAATTGTCGAATCATAGGAAGTTCTAGAGCTAGCTACATTCTGTCCAGATTTAGGAATGAATCTAGTTTTGGTAATCTTCCTTTGTCCTGGTTGGTATCCTATACCAGTGGTGTATCTATGAGCTATTTGATTACCTAGAATCTGAGTAAGAGTATCTTTACCATTGGTAAATTTCACTAAATCGTTCTTGAGTTGCTCATTTGACAATATTAGTTCAGTATTCTCCTTAAGAAACTGAGCATTCTTTTCCATTTCAATATCAAGATCAGATTTATGTTTAATAGTTAAACCATACTGTTTCTTTAAAACTTTGTATTTGTCTTTCAGCTCATTACAAGTTTCTTCTAACATATCACAATATTCAAACAGTTCAGATTTAGACATGTTATCACATTCAGAATCATCTCCAGAATAATATGAATTAGAAGCAGGAGTTTCTGAAGTTACCTCAGAAGTGTTTGTCATAAAACACATGTTCGCCTTATTTCTGTGTTCAGTTTCAGAAACTTCAGATTCACTAGAACTGTCCTCAGAAGCACTCCAAGTGGCCTTCATGGCTTTCTTATACGTGTTATCCTTGTATTCATACTTCTTATTGTATTTTAGCTTTGGACAGTCTGCTTTTATGTTTCCTTTCCTTTTGAATTAATAGCAGAGAACTTCATCTGATTTGTCAGATTTCTTCCAATCCTTTTTCCAATTTCCCTTGTTGTCATACTTACCTTTGTAGTTTGACTTTCTGAAAAACTTCTTCTTCCTATAAAATTTCTTAAACTTTCTAGCAATGTGAGCCATCTCATCATCACTATCAAAATCACTCTCACTGTCTTCACAGCTTGAACTTTCATTGATAGCATGAAGCTTTTCCTTATCCTTATTCTTTGAGGTTGTAGTTTTGAAGGAAACCAATTTTCTTCTAGGTTCATCTTATTCTTCTTTGTTAATCTTGAGTTCTTCTTCATACATCATCAACCTGCCAATTATTTCCTTGACTGGCAGTTCTCCAATGTCACATGATTCTGTAATGGAGACAGAGGTTCCTCTCCATCTTTCAGGTAGACATCTCAAAATTCTCATGATTTGTTCCTTTGCTGGAACATCCTTTCCCAAAGAAGTCACTGTGTTGACAATTTAATTGAACTTGAGATACATACCAGAAATGGGTTCATCAGGCTTCATCTTAAAATTATCATATTTAATAATATAGGTGTTCAATCTCATTTCCTTAACATTAGTTGTTCCTTCATGAGAAATAGCTAAGGTATCCCAAATTTCTTAAGCAGTTTTACAGGTAGATATTCTATTAAATTCCTCATCTCCTAGAGCACAGTACAAAGAATTCATAGCTTTATAATTATTATTGTAGGCCGCCTTAGTAGCTTCATTCCAAGTAATTCTAACAGTAGTAGGAATTTTATATTCTGATTCTATAGTAGTCCAAATATCAAAACCCATTCTCTCTAAATGAATTTTCATCTTGATTTTCCACTGAGCATAGTTGGTGCCATTGAAAAAGGGTGGTCTATTGGTAGCTACACCTTCAACTCTATTGTCCATGATAACTAAATTAAAGCAATGATTTTAAAGAGATAAAAATTTAGAAATAACAGAAATTTTAAGAACTTTAAAATACAACTAAAATCACAGTTCAAAAACAGAGTACTTTAGAAAATATTTTAATCCCTCTGATACTAAATGTTGGTTGGAGTGGACACTCAGGGGGGGTGATTTGAGTTCCAATTAAAATTTCTGTTCTAAAAACTTTGTCTTAAAAACCCCCAAATAAAATACTGAATTAAACTGTAGTGAATTTATATCAAAGTAAGGGTTCGGTTGGGTTCTCAAGGGATTGATTATTTCCTAGTTAATCAAAACAGAAAGGTTGATAAACTTTTTAAACCAACTTACTGATTTACAACTAATATAAACAGTTGTGAATTTAATTATCAAAGTGACTTTAAAAAAGTTTTGGTTTTAAAGAAATTATCAGCGGAATAAAGAATAACTTTGAAAGATATAGCATAGAAAATATAACCAAGAGGTTCAGTCTCAAACCGAGACTTAGTCCTCTCAAAAGCTTTATATCAATGTGATCCACATCCTGGATCAGGGATTACAACAGTATACAACTGTCCAGGTCCAAGACCTCTACCACTGTTATCCATGGGAATAGGAACAACAACAATCAGCTATCCAGGTCACACGACCTCTACCACTATCCCAGTGGGAAATAAAAAAAGTAAGAGTGTTGAGTGAGGATTTACAAATCCTCCAGTTAGAGTACATGAGACAGTGTGTGTGTAAAATGCAACAGATAACACACACTGCTCAATATGTAAAAGAATAAATCAAAGAGCAACTATTTAGAGTTTAGAAATGGCTCTAGTGATTGTCATGTAGTTCTGGACTACTTTGATTGATCAGAATTCGCTATGAGTCCTCTTCTGGTTTTTTACTGGAAAACATAGTATTGTCTGTTTTCTTGACTTCCAGGTGTAGAGACAGTCGATGAAGCTCTTGTGTTATGTTCTCATTCTCAGCTCTTCACTGGTATGAAGTAATGAGTTCGTCGTGTAACTTCTATCATCTCTTTTCATTCACGCTCTATTGTTCTTCCAGCACACCTTCGTGATTTGTATGTCTCGTGTATACATCTATGTCTCGCACAACCTATGTTCTGTATTTCTGTATTCGTCTATTCATGCTCTTTTATAGTAGCATCCTACCTTTAGTAAAACCACGTGCTCCGGCAAAAGATGATTTACTTTTTGCAGGTACGAGGTACGGTTCCCTGACATCCAACATCACACATTAAATAAATGTCAGTGTATTAAAATATACCTGATATGACCGTTGGTTAGATTAAATAATGATAAAGAAATTAAAACAGTTTCGGTTTCTGTCTCTAGAGAGGTAGCTCTTGATATCGGTATACTTGTGTTACAGTGGGTGTCTGTAGGTCTGAGTATCAGTAGACATTTGTAACGGTAGACTTGTCTGTTGGTAGACTTGATCACATCAGTAGTGTTGGACTTGTAATGGTAACCGTGGCTCTGCCTTGTATCAGTAGCAGTATTCTCTATCGGTAGAATTTGCATAACGGTGTACTTCAGCATATCGGTAGCTCTGTATCGATAGTTGTCGACTTCGATGTAGCGTTAGGCTTGAGTACCAGTGAGCTTGTAACTATAACTCTATCGGTAGATTTGATGTACCGTATCAGTAGACTTTGATGTAGCGGTGATCTTTGAGTACTAGTGAGCTTGATGTATCGGTGAACTCCGTATCAGTAGCTCTATTCGATATCTGTATCTCTAATCCATAACGGTGGCTACTGTTCTGTATCAGTAGCTAGTGTGTAACGGTAGCTAAAAACTATTTGATCATTTACTTGGAAGAATGAGTTAAGTCATAGTAAACATATATCTGATAATTGAAAAGACTGAATTTAAGCATACTGAAAGTAACAACATATATTAAAGTATATTCGGAATATATGAAGCATAATCAAGATATAAAGAATGAATGGTTGGGATTATCAAAACACAATAAATCCACTTAATTCCAGAGGGTTCAACATCTTGGATTTTTATTGTATGTTTATTAACCATTTATTATAATAATACAAGAATACTTGGTAAAAATTAAACTATTTAACAATGATTTAAATCTAAAAGATAAAGATAATATGGTGACCTAAACCTATCTAAAACCTATTGGTTGTGTGGATTATGACCCAGACCCACCTTATACTCTAAATAAATTAGTTTGGAGCCATTATAAACCGAATATGATTGTATAATAAAATAATATTTTGAGCATTTCTTAAAGTGACCCTCACATTTCTTATAAAATGGTACATCCTCTTCTCTCAAAATAACACCACCAAATCAATTTGTATCAGCCAACACCTGATAAAATATCCTCCCAACTACCCTAAATTCTACCTAGAGGACTTACATTGATGAGAAATTCAACATAAGGAGCCCTTTTGATCAAATCCAAAGGAAACACCTGAAGAAGTGGTAATAATTACACCATCCCTTTCAAAGTTCTTTTCTTCTTACACTTCCTTTTTATTGTTTTTTCCATAACAAAATAATAAATCATGTACCTTATACATAATATGATGTTATTACAGATATATTACAACCATATTCATTATTATATCCATCCTATGAATGAAAAGTCATCATACGTGGGTACACACGACTTACTGTCTCAACATCGTGGTGTAGTCTGTTATTCAAACAGTTCATTATTTGGATCGGTATAATAATGTGTATAACTGATTTAAATAATAAATATAACATTATATTGATTCTATATATATGATATACCATCCAATTACATACCATTTCACTATAAATATATTGATATGATCGCTCGTCTGTGAGTACAGATTACACTCTCCACGAACACGATGTAATTCCTTCCCCATCATAACCAATCAAGAAGAATTGTTTATTTTATGAATAAAATTTATTTAAGAACATGATATAATTCTTTAAATTAATAAAATAAATCCTATCCATAACAAACATGGCTTACCTAACCAATCATATAATGAAAAACGAATCAGTTAACACTTGAAACAATGATACTACATAAATATTATCAACAACCCAATATTAGAAGATCATATATGATATGATATTTATGTATGTGGTTCTTATATACTTTAATAACCATGAATTAACTATTATACAGTAGGATGAAATACCCTCGTCCAAGGACAAGTAAATGTTGAGGGTTAATTTTACAGTCTCTTTATTTATCTGAGGTTGTTTATAAGTAAGAATCTACGTGGAATTTTTTATCATCTGCATCCTTGTTTATTAAAAATGTATTTCAAAACATTTTTTCTATTTCCTAGAATATGGGTTAAATTCATTTATACCCTTGATTTAATTTATATAAAATGTTTTTAATGGAATCATTCTGTCATTTTCCAAACAAAGTACTTTATAACGTTTTTGAAAAATTAAGGTAAGAATGTTTTTTAACATATATTGCTGGTGTGACTATTTTCTACCATTATAAGACCTTTGAAGCATCCCTTAAAAGATTATAAGAATATTTTCAAAATAAATGTTCTCTTTTATAATTATGTGACATTTAAATGATATCAAAATAGAAAGAGTTATTTCTCTCAAATAGTTATGATTTCATCTATGTCATCATCCATTGATGGATTTTATAGGTGTTTGAAGTTGATTTATTATAATAAAATCTTCCATATTTCATTGAAGGTTTTGTGATATGTTTGAATATGTATATGTTATTTTTATACCATTCATGGTTTATGTTTAAATTATTAACATTTTCTATGATAGTTTTAATACGAATGTTTATGTTATGTTTCAAAATATTCATATGAGGAATGCCTTGGACTAAGTAAGTGATGGGTGGAGCCATCTATCGCTCCTCGATGCCCCAGTAGGTCTCATGAGACAAATTTGTGTCTGGAAAAAAGGACTTGAGAAAATCTTATTTGTACTATTTTCACGAGGCCTTGACTATGTTGTTATGATGTCCGAAATTATGCATTCCTTCATTATGAAATTGGATATTGATATTACATGTGACTATTCGACTAGTAAAATATACATATGAAAAAGTAAATGGAATTATTAGATTTATCTTTACAACATTATGATGAAGTTTTTTTGAAAAGTCCTGTGTTTTAGTCTTATACATTTCATAAATGTTTATTCTCATTTATGATAGTTTCTACTATATTTTTATCTTTACTGAGCATCAGAGCTCCCCACTTTCTTATGGTTTATTCGTCTCAAGATGCGAAGAAGTTTATTACGGTTAACTTGAACGAATATGATAAGGGGTATAAGAGTGATAAAAGGGGACACAATGTTGTTGTTTTTATTTCATGATGTAATGTGAAACATATGTATGTATCTAGTACATCCAAGGCTACTAAACTGATCAGTTTTTCAAGACATGATTCCTTGTATCATGACAGTGTTATGTAATAATGCACCAACTCTGGGTAACTGGGTTCGGGACGTTAAAAACATAATAAAAAGATATGGAAAAATAAATTTATTTATAGATCACATTAAATTCCACAATACATTATCATTGACTTTCCTCATGCAATTAATAATCAATTTAAATGGGGAAACATAACTCTCAAATTTGAAAAAATGAAATTAAAAAAACATTAATGAAAAATGGTATTCCCCCATGAACTGTCTTAATCATAGAGATAAACATACATCTAAAAATAAAGGTGATTTGTTGAAAGATTAATTATTGTGATACTAAAATTATATCTTTTCAAATTGTTTTGATTTAATTAAACAAACTTCAAATTTAATTTAGCTAAGACATCCAAACAACTCCATACCTTTGGGTGAGCAGACACACATAAATATCACTCAAATAAATAGGCACAACTAAAAGGATGAGTAAGTTTAACAATAAGTCCATGGAATAAATAAATCATCTAATAGTTTTATCTTAAATTCAAAACATTGAAATAATAAATGGTTTAATCTCATCTTGGATTGCGATTTTTATTTTATAGCTTATATAAATTCATTTCTTAAAAGTTTGGTTCAATCCGAAATAATAAATTAAATTACTGTTTTACGAAATTTTCTTAAAAATCTAATCATGAAAATTTGATTTCTGGAGTAAATTCAATGTAATTAGTCCATTAAATACTTGGTGTAATTTAAATGTAACCTCTTTAATGTGGCTTCAACGCTTTCAAAATTAAGAAAAACTTTTTCCCAAAGAATGTGAAGATAAAAAATAAAAAACTCGAAAATTCTAAAAAAAATTAAAACAATTTTATGGGATTACATTAATTAATATATTTTCCAAAAATAAGACCCCATCTACTACACTTAAAACGCTAATTTTTTCCCAAATTTGAATTAAAGGTTGGTGAAGATAATTTGACAATTACGGTTCAATATAGATTGGAAAATTCAATAGTTTGATGTCATGATTAAGGGTCATAATTGTGGGAAAACAATTAAGTGTTTTCAAAAATAGATATATTAAAATATAATCACATGAATTATTATTAAGAAACAATGCTAAATTTTTTTCAATTTAGTTAAAAATGTATAATGTTTAATATTGAGTACATAGTGAATTGGGTTTCAATAATTTTGAATATTTTATTCAATTAGAATTTCATAATAATAATAAAAATTAATTGAAAAAACATAATAAAATAAATAATTTAATTAAAGTAAACATCTATGTTATTACTCCCCCATAATTTATTTCATATGATGAATAGATTTAAAATCCATTAATTACAGTTTCTATTAGTATCATAGTAGAAGAGTATAAATAAAGAAGAGAATAAAATTGATTAAGAAATAAAAACTCTCTGGTATAATGATGCTTTCTCATTTGATAGAGGCTCTATCATGAATATTCTTATGATTTGAGAAGTATTGGGAACTCTCCTCATATTTTGACAGTACTAGTAGAAACATTCATAAATAAAACATGAAAATTTGGACTAAGGACATAAATCTATTATAAATGAATAATTTAAAAAAAGGAAAAACAACACTTTTTTTCTAACAGAAGAAAAGTAAAATAAGAATAGAAACACCGTGTGTTGAATCAAATGAATAATTGGATTTAAAGTCATTTGTTATAATTTCCTATAGACTAGATTAAGTGACTAGGAGGATGTAGTTTCTCACTCAAGAACAAAGAAATCTATTTTTCCCATTTTCTTTTTTTGAAATTAAATGTTTCTAGGATCTCAGATTTCTAATGAAATTATCCCTTGCCTTTTCAGTTTCAAATTTTCCTAGATAACACTATTTATCATTTAGTGACTTGTCATAGTTGTCTCATATTAGATCAGATGATTTATAACCCAAATCTACATTCATAATATTTTCAAGAAAATTAATTCAATGTGTAAACGAATTAACTCCCTATAACTCTACCTAGAAACTTGTTAGATCATCATAAAAAATTAATCACAATGATCAATCTTATTCGGTGAGGTATCATCTTCTAGAATATTTTATAGATTAACACTTTTAATTAATTAAAAAAAGTTTGAAAATACATTTTCAACTTCAAAATTAATTTCATTAGTGATATTTTGTTTCTAGGATACATCAAAAAATTTAAATGTTTTTTCATCTACTAAATACTCTACCCTAGAAAAGTTTTTTAGAAAATTTTGTTTCATTAAAATTTTAAAAATGATTGTACTCATCACGTTCTTCCCAAAAATTAAATATCAACTTCCCATTAGATATATCTATAATAGCTCCTCAGTGGCCGGGATGGGCTTACCTAGAATTCTGTGAACCTCCCAGTCAAACTCCATATCTAACACTAAGATGTCAACATGAAGAAATTGTTTTACAACTCAAACAAGAAGATCATCTACCCTTCCTAAAAGATGGGCGACATAATGGTCATCTAATAATATGATGATAGTGGTGGGTTGATGGTCACTCAATATCAACTATTGAAAAAGTATGAAAGGGAGTATGATAATACCTAAACCTAAAGCACATAATCGGTTGAGTTGACCACTATTCTATAAAGTTATGGTAATGACAATACTACCAGAGTTTTAATCTTGGGAGGTGTTTTTTTGCTAAAATATCCCTACACTCTTTAGTGACGCTATATATAGAAAATTCGCTTAATGTAATTTTAATTTTTATAAGTTATTTTCAATATAAATGAATTTGAATTAAGGCTACAATGAAAGAGACATTCACTTGGATTTTGGTTAAAATCCCATAGAACTAAAGAATTTATACCTTATTGTTACTCATGGGATTTATTTTTTAGGGAAAGGGATTAATGGTGAAAGGTTTATAAAAATATAAGGCATTTACCTTATATCATTAACAACATTCTCCTTACACATATTCCTCTTACCTTCCTAGATATTATCAGCATGAATTTTAGTAGAATAATTAGGATTTTCCTCATATTCAGGATTTGTCTTCTTGTTTCCAAATTCTATGTACTATAAATTTTCAATTCTATTTTTACTATATTTTTCATTTTGCGAACTCCAAAGGTATTTTATGGCATCATTTTCGGAATTAATTCAACTTCTTTTGAAATCATCCATGAAATTTTCCCAATTGATTATTTTAGTAGTTCTACAAAGTCTCTCATATCCCTATATATCTTCACTCTAGATAATTACACCATTTCTAATTCGAATTTATGAATTCTATAATTTTATTCACCCTTATTAGATTCTATCTTTTATTTTTTAAAATGAAACATATCCTCTTGTGAGTAAAATATTTCAGTAATTTTTTCTATTATATTTAGTAATTTCCCATAAAAATTACCTTGGGAATTGGATGGATTAAACCTATATTAGTTTTGGAATTGTTTTCTAGGTTGGATCTGCTAGCCTGGAGAAATAAATACCTTATAATTCTTTTCTCATTCCCAATTAAGTTAGGATGATTTATATATCCGTGGTTTTAATTTTATGGAATCTTATTTTCCTTATTAGTCATCCTAGGACTATAATTTCCAAGATAGGTTTATTATTTTTGAGATATAATATCAAAAATTGGAAAAACAATCATTGTGCCCAAATAGACGACTCTGAGAACATTGATCTCTAAGAGATTGTTTTGGTTCTAGAATCCCATATGATTGGTTTTTTTTGTATTTCGTCTCATTAAAGGTTGGAGGTCGTAATTAATTTCATCTGACTAAGAATTTTAATATACACGAGAACCAATTATGTTGGATATTTTTTTTACTCATCTCCAATTATTATTATTTTTATATTTCAATCAAAGAATATTGAAATATTTTCTTAATTATTCATCGGTATTATCATTATAATTTCACCTAATGTATCTTCAATATGCTTTTTACCAAAAGTGGAACGTACTTCATTGAAGGTGTCTATGAGAAAAGATGAATGATTTTTATGATGGGGTAACCACTAAACTATGCCCCTAAATTGATCCCAATCCCAATGAATGTTTTTCCATCATATTCATAAAAACATGTTATTTTGGACTTCAATTCACCATTATATCTTTTGGGATAGAATTTCATCACAAAAGAGTTATATACACAATATGAGTATTCAAAAATATTATCATCTAAACACATAAATGAGTGATTATCATTTCCTTTAAGGAAAAAAAATCTCATATCCAATTAACTCTTTGTGAGTTATAGTAGTGTTATCTGTTACAATTTATTTTAAAGGTACCTAATGAAGGACAATGTGTCTTCATTCGAGATACCATTAAATACAAGATATATTGAATAGTGGGACAATTTTAATTCATATTTCATAGATCTATGTAAAATTCTAGTTGAATATGTGTTACTTGATTATTGAGGGAGTTGAAACTCCTTCACCCCAGGGCTCTCATTTCATTCTAAGTTGATTTCATGTTTAATGTTTTA
The DNA here is from genome assembly GCA_963277665.1 of Viscum album. Lineage (NCBI taxonomy): Eukaryota > Viridiplantae > Streptophyta > Magnoliopsida > Santalales > Viscaceae > Viscum > Viscum album. The sequence continues at coordinate 355,897,366 of OY728126.1, read as the reverse complement.
TGAAAATTAACAGCAAGAACTTTATCTTTTAAATATTCCATTTCAAATTTTTTTTTTTTTTAATATCACAAATGTGTGGTTCAATTTTAGGAAAAAGGGATATAATGTATTAGTTGAATTCCATGTGTTCATGTAGTGGGCAGTAACAAAGATAATTAATTAAAAAATGGTATAGTAACAAATATAGATAATAAAATTGATTGAAAAATAAAATTGTATTAGTATGATACTGAAATAATTTTTATAAAACATATATTATAAATTTTTAAAAGAAATTTATTTTATTTTTTGAAGTTATATTTTTAAAATATATTTTTGCATTATGAATTAACCAAAAATAGATCCAATAACATGACATGTACATCATTAATTATTTTTTAGTTTTTTTTAATTATAAAATCCTTCTAAGAGTATTTTTTTCTTTTTTTAAAGATGAAATTTTTTTCACAATGAAATGTTGATTTTTTATTCCATAAAAATGGAGATAATGGAATTTACTAGAAATAAGTTGAAGAAAAAATGATGGAAATATAGTGTAAACTATGATGTGGTAAAATAAATTCAAGAAATATGCGTTGTTAATTTGAACATTTTTGGGTTAATTGGGTTACTTCACTCATAATGAATTATCTGAAGATGCACACATTAAAATGTGTTTGATTAATATCCATATACATGATATTAAATATATAATGACCCACACATTATATATATATTTTACTTCAATAATGAAGAATATTTATTATAGAAAATAATAAAAACAATGCTAGGACTGTATTGGTTTAGAGTCTTTAAAAACATGGTATCATAAACATCAGGATCATAAAACATCTACATTGTCTCCCACTTATTTCTTCATAACTAAACTAATTTTTGACTTATCTTACCTAATACCCTTCTTCATGAATTTTTGTAAAGAATCATATTAAAGGGTGAGCTCAAATGCTCATTAAGGGTAAATAATGGAAATATCAATAATATCATAATCATAAGTACATAACATTTGACAATCTTTTCCAGTATATAAAAGATCATAATAACATGTCATGGGATAAATCATAAAAGTGAAATTCAATCCCAATAGTAATAACATAAGACATGAAATTCCATGACATACACACATAATCATAGAAAATAATTTCATATTAGTAAAGGCTCATTTCCAAGACCATCATAGCAGACAACGTCCATTACAAAACTGAGTTCACTCCTCATCCCAACCCTATATTAACGAACCTTATTTACATGATTTTCTATTCATGACTATCTTATTTGATATAAATCATTACTGAATTAATTTTATAGAGAATAGTTCCCACATATATCATAATGAAATCATTATTACATGTTCCAAAAAACATAAACCATTCACCACAACATAACCCAAGGAACAAAGTAATGGGTTTCTTAAAAATAATTCCATCATAACATAATCTATTGAAGACAAATGGATTTTAAAAAAATAATTCCATCATAAAAAAATTAAATAAAAATAATAATTTTGTTAGAAACATATACCAATGTCATCTTATGTGGAAAATAATTTTGATATAACACTTGAGTTGAATTCCTGAGGAAAATATATTTCTTCATCAAAAATGATTTTCTTCCTCAAAATGCCACACAATCATAGAAGAAATAATTTTATGTGAATATAAACTCATAATATTTTAGGGTATGGTTCAAGGAAATAAGGTTTCCTGAAATAGTAAAAAATCTATTCATTTCGTTTATGTAAAAAAAATTCTTCTAATACATTTTTCAGAAAAGTCAAAAAGTACATCATACTAAAAACGATAAAAGATTCTATTCATACCATTTAGTAAAAATTCAACAATGGGTAAAATTGAAATTAAAAATTATATAAGGATATAATGTATATTTTTTATATACATATTTAGGAAACTTGGATGTGGATGATAAATATATCTGATTAAATACTTACGAATAAACAATCTCAGATAAAAACGAGATTTGAAAATTTAACCGTTTCCTTAGGTCTGATATGCTTAGTATGTATATGATCCTCCCATATAATTATTTATATAATGTTAATTATTTATTATATAATAATAATCATTCTTATTACTACATTTATGATCATATTTTCATTCGTTTGTGAGTAACATTTAATTTTTACACATTATTCTGGTATTAACAGGTTTATGTTCTCATTCATGTTTTGTGGGATAAGTTCTTATTCATTTTTTATGATATAGTTATATAATGTAAATTATTTTATTTGAATAATATATATCATATTTATTGATTCAATTCATTTATATAATCATTGTTTAATGGATATCATGTAGAACGAATCATATCACAACATAGAGACTGTCAGTTGTACGCACGCACAAGCAATGCTATCATTCCCAAAATTAATAAATGGCGTTGAAGTGGAGGGTGTATGAAATTTAATAATTATCATAATTTTATTATAATAATATATAGTTATTATGTATATCACTATACCCATCCACGTAAGGTGGTGGTGAAAAACATATTACACAAAGGCATGGAGATGGTAAGTCGTACATACGCAGGCGCAATGATTTCGTTTTTCACAGGATGGATAGAAGTTGATATATGATTTGTTCATATTTATAATAATATATCAGTATATGAGGTATACTGATGCTATTACTTTATCATCAAACAAATAATGAAGAGGAAGTATAAGATGAAATAATTTTTAAGGAATCGGTAGAAGGAATTACATCTTCCTTAACGTGCTTCCTTTAAATATCATCCCAGAGCACTAAAGATGGTTGTTTAATATAACCACAACCTCTAGAATAAAAATAGGGAAGTTGGGAAGGGAAATTAGAAGGTTATGGGAGAACATGAAGGATCAAAATAAAGTTAAAAGGGGAGGAAGGATTTTCCCTTTTATAATTTATGTTAGAGGCAATTTAAATAACTCCAGAAATAATAATTTATAATAAAATCAAAACCTACCAAAAAAAACTAAAAAATGTCCAAATTTTGAATATGATATGAGATAGGGTGGTAATATCATCAACCAATAAATTTTAGAGAAGTTATTTTGTCAATTTACAACATTTATTTTTAATTTTCACTTAGTTATTCTTTTTAATTTTAGTTGGTGTAATAAAATTCTAAATATTTAATGGTTATAAATATTTACATACATGGTGTTAATTGAAAATTAATGGATATTTTTTTGATATATTAGATGTCATAATAATCAATTTTTCATTTTAAAATATATTTATTTTTTTAAAATAATTTAATAATACTTTTTTTTATAAAATATCAAGTGTGTCAATTTTGACACTATTCATTTATTTCACTTTTAGAATTATACACACAGAAAAAAATTTAACATAAATATTAAATACACTCCAAACATGTCATATTCACCTCAAAATTTCATGGATCACATTAATCAGTTTATGTGATATTATTTTAATATTTTAGAAAATATTTATTTGAAATTTCAATTAATGAAATATTTTTTACATCACTTTTGGGTCATCATTAATTGTAACTATTTATTCTCTAAAACTTATAAATTGATTTATATGATTTAGGTAATTCATTCAGCCTTCCATATATTATCTATAGCATATATTATCTCCTATTTATCTATATATTAATTTTAATATAGATATATAAAATGAGATTGTGACATTTTGTCTCATTCATTAGTATTTATTACATTTATGCCATATTCATAAGTAAGTGATGATCCAGTGATTAATTTTTTCACAATAGATGATAAGAGTCAAAATTAGTTATCCAATAGGATTTTTGAAGTGTTAAAATAATTTTAGAAAATAATTTTTACTTTTAATTACCTAATTTACCTTTAACTATGGTAATAAAAACAATTACCCAAGTTACTATTCATAATGTCGAAAAATAAAAGTATCTTATTAGTAGAATTTTTTCTTACTGATTCCAAATTTGGAGTCCATTTTTAGAAATTCAAAAGATAGATGTTGCATTAATTAATTTAAAATTAATTTTTTTGGAATGAGAGAACATGTTTTTTTAATAATTTAAAACATTACTAAAGATTGAAATGAATTTACATCTAAATTTAATGTAAAATTAATTCCAATGACCTAATTTATATTAAATGGTATAAATATATTCTATTTATGCTTTTAAACCATTCAATAATATTATTTAACCATATAAATTATTTCACTTCAAAAAGTTATTTTCAATTAAAATGTTTACTATTCATTAAAACATGAATGTTAACATAAAGATTTCATTAATAAATCAAATGTAAATTTATAAATCCTTATTCAAGGTAACATATTTATTTTTTCATATCAAAATTATTAATGTGTCAAAATATTATTTTTAAAGGGCTTCGCCATTAAAAGATATAAAATTAACCTTAAAATAAGTTTTTATACATTTAATTTGTTTTTATTCACAACCTATGACTAAAATATCCATTGGATGGATATGAAAAATATTTTATTAAGTATATAACACACACATATATCATTAATTTCATTACAAAATTTAATTCACTCAAAAATACAATTATCTAACTGATTTATATTTTTCATAAATAATTGATAGCCAATGAATCCATAATGCATTTTCATAAGTTAGTTATAATTATTTACATTAACATAATGGCTAGTCTAGAATGGTAATTTTATACAATGGACATCTCACAGCTCATTTTAAATCCTGATTTTGTGCAACGCAAGCTATTTATCAATAAAAATTATTTAGAGAAAATATTTCATGAAAATCATCTGGGTGTTACAAAACATGTATAATACAGATTCAGGAAGTTCTCCACATCACTACAAAAAAATTAGTTTCAGTGATAAATTCATCAGATTTGATCTCACCAATCATTTATAATGTCTGAAATAAATCTAAATAAGTGAGAAACAAATTAAAAAGTAGTTGGTATCGATCTCACCAATCAATTCTAATTCATTTTCAAAATTAAGAGTAGAAGTGATTAAAGAAAACCTAGTTTAATTAAATCCTTCTACAAAGAAAATTATCTAAGATTCATTTAAAAATCAACTACATGAAATTTCAATTGAAAAATAAAAGAATGAAGAATCGGGAATAATAATTCTCCCCCCTGAAATGGCTGAAAATACTCTTAATTGTCTATCTCATTCTTTGGTTAGCACTCTCTAGATATACCTCCAAAATCAAGAATGTAAGGTGAATATTTCATTGATATTAATGTACCCCATTAGGGAATTAAACCACTTTTGTGTTTATGTTAATCAGTATATTATTGCATTGACTTAGTTTGGATTTTTCTTCTTCACCATCCATGTGTTATCGGTTGAAAAGATTAATCACAGGCACCAACCTATCTGATTTTCCAATAAGTAGAATGTGCATATCCTTTAAACTATCCTCTATGAAAGACATGTGAAGGTTCCCCTTGTGAGACACTACAAAACTAAAAACTAAAAATTAATTAACAAAATAAATATTTTTATCATTTTTAGATATAAAAATAATGATTAAAATTTATAACTATAAAATTTATTATTTTACAAAAATATTTAAAAATTAACGTATTATTATTTTTATTATAAAAATTTATAATTTCTTATTATAAAAGTAATTATTAACAAATAAACATATAAATATTATTAATTAAATTAATAAGTAATTTTTATTATTTTTTAAGTTATATAATTATATATATATAGAAGTATATATATTATAATTTTAATTATTTTTTTTCATTATTATAATATTTATTAAATTGTTAAGATTATTTATTTATATTTTATTTATATTATTTTTATTTATAATTTTTTATTTAAATATTATTTTAACAACTTTGTATAATTATTAATACTATATAATTTATTTAATTTATTATTTTTTTAATTTGGATTTATATACATCTATAAGAGTATGAGGCTTCTTCGTTGATGGGGATTGGTTTCTTCTATCGTCTATGGATCCTCCAACAGTGGTGAAGGCTCTATTCAGTGGGGGCATGGGCTCTCTCTTGGAAAACATGCAGTGGTGCAAGCTTTGTGGAAGATCATTTGAGGGAAGGCAGTGATGGCGGCGAGTTGAGTAGTGGTCGGTTTTCTTGTGGTTGGTCGAATAAAAGGGCCTCTGGTGAGTTCTATGGGGGTGAGACTGGAGTAGATGCATGACTGGTGGTTCTTCACTCTAGTCGTGAGTCGGGTGTGGTGGTTCTCCATTGCGATTCAGCTTGTGGTGGGTTATTTCTACAATATGAAGATACCCAGTTTTGGGGTTGGCGGAGACACCATTGGTGTGTTACTAGTTGATTTTGATGCTCTTTTTTTCTACGTCTAGGTGTGGGATGTCGGTAGATAAGCAGTGATAGATGTTGTACACAAAATTAGTAGAAAACTAAAAATATACAATTAACAATGATAAATATTATAAAAATATTTATTTTAAATTATTAATAAATAAATTTTTTCAATAATTTTCTAAATGAAATATGAATATAAATGGTTATTAAAATAAATTTTTAAAAAACTATTATTGAATTAAAATTATAAAACAATTACTACAAATTTAAAAAGATAACAATTAATTAAATTATTAAAATTATAATATAGATCAGTAAATTATTTTTAAACTCAAACTATATTTGGAAATAAAAATTAAATCCAATAAATTTATAATTTAAATCGATACAATATTAATTGTTATGGATATAATTTAGAGTTAAATTCAATTTATATATATATATACATGAATGAAAAAAATTAATCATCCATAAATTCAAATCATATAAAATGAAGGAAGATGGAGCTGCGGGAGGGGACACCTCTGGGCGTACAATGGAAAAACCCTAACTCTGTTCGTAGATCCTTTAAGAATGTTGTTGTGGGGCCTGACCAATCGATGAATGTTCATGAATGCATAAATCCTTCGATACACATCGAAATGAAGAAATTTCAACACAAGGGCCTTTCTGTGATATCTCTCTCAAAGTAAGAGGTTACGCTTTTGGATTCTGATTTACGCTTTGTTCTTGATTGAATGTTTATCAAGAATATACCTTCATTATTATTCCTAATAAAAACTTTGGAAGATCTTCATATTTCTAACATTGATTTTGGACTTTTAAATTCATCACATGTCATGTTTTGTATAAGTTTGAAAATTGGTGATTATTGGCTATGGATGAGAGGTTCATGGTGTTGGGACGACTTTGTGTATGAAGATTTCATTTGTTGTCAACAATTGTCAATACTGGTAAAAATTAAGAAGGAGATGAAGAAGGACTACGTAGTTATTGGAGAATGCAATTTAGATGATTTTTAAATTTATCCCATGTTCAATGAGCATGTGTCAATGGGGAAACATTGTTTACAACAATGAATAATTGTGAAGTATCATCCATCTAAGGATAATGGAAGAAGAATGCGGATTTTAAGAAGACCATGCAATGCATCACGATTTCATTAGAACTATTGAAGAGCTTACTTCAATAAAAGAATCATATGATTTTTCATGAAGTAGAGAATTATGGTTGAATAAGAAGAGAGAGTATGGAAGGACTTTTAATTCTAATATGGTCATGAATTATGCATTTCCTTGAAATTAGATGATTATTTCACTCTTCTTAATGTTCCAAAAATCATGTATCAAAGGTGATGCATTGTCTACAACATTGAAGGTGTTTGAAGAAGCCTTGACCCTCCACTTTTGGATGAATAGAGATGATTGGAGTTATTTGGAATTAAGACTACAAAAAAGAATTTTGTATTTGAATATAGTATGAATAAGTACTTTAGAATTCATATTTAAAAAAGTATAGGAAGAAATAAGAATGATTGTTGAAGATGAAGAGAATATATGAAGTAGTTCATGGTCTCAGATCTATAAGAATGGAAAAAACTATTAGGATGATTTGAATATTTTTATTTCATTAATATATTAATCATGGATAACTTGTGATGAAAGTCTTATGATGCATAGGGGGAGTAAGGAAGTGTTTTTTGGAAAATGGAAGAAAGTGGTGCACAAGTGAAAAGTGGTGTGCATGTCAAAATGTGGCACATAAGTATATGTGGCATACACAAGTATGTTGCACAGAAAGTCATATTTCAACATCAACACATCAAAATAAGACAAGGAATGAAATTTTCATGCAAGTTCATGAGTGGAACGCAAGTAGGAAGGGGTATAGAAGTATCAGAGGCGTGCAAGTGTATCTTGTGCGTAAGTCATACTTCAACATGACCACATCAAAATATGACAATTGAAAGAAAGGGGTTCGCAAGTAATGGAGTAGCGCACACGTGACAGAGTGGCTCCCAAGTAGGAATGTCTCGCAAGCGTATGTGGCATGTAACACACAAAAATGTGTATAAATAGACGATTACCCTCCTCATTTCGAGAAGCTCGACACTTAAGAAAGCAATTTGTGCTCTAATCGCACAAGTAGTTGAAAATGGAATGCAAGATGAAATGTCGCACAAGTCGGGAGTTATTCATAAGGAACACAAGTAGGGAGGCGCACAAGCAGAGTGGCGTGCAAGAAGAGTGGTGCGCAAGAATGCGGGGAGCGCCTGATGTAGGATGAGCGCAGGAAGGGAGTTGTGTGCAACAAGATTGTTGTGTATAATAATTAAGTGGCGTGAATATAACACCCTGATATTTTATGAGAAGTAATTTTTTTATGTCTTATGTTATACGCAATATCAATGGAATATTTCACTACACACTACACTAGCTTGGATTGCGTTTTACGCAAAAGCAACCTTCCTCGATAGCGTGTTTTGTACGCAATATCGAGTTTCACTAAACAACAATATGTTATTAAAATATTATATAAACTAGCCGTTATGAATAGTACTAACTAAAATTTGAATTTTATAACATTATTATTCATCTTAAATATTTTCTAGAACATGGTTGGAGAACAAAATAATTTTTTCGGGTAAAATAAGCATTTTTCAAAAAAATGCATTTTTCCCGCCTTTTGAGGTTGCACCCACCTTAAATCAAGAATTTGACAAGCTTATAAGTTCAATTTGACAAAATAAAATTTTTATTTGGAATTAGGATATAAAAATTTACTTTGGATAAAATTTTCATATTATTCTGATAACATTCATATTTTAATAAATAGTAAAAACATGCTATATTTAAATTAAAAACAACTTTTTTCATCGTAATAATTTATATTGTAAAATTATAATATTTAATGGTTTTAAAGTATAAATAGAATAAGTATTTACCATTTAATATAATTCATGTCATTACAATTAATTTTACATTGAATTCATAGGTAAAAACACATCAATCTTTGGCATTGCTTTTTCATTTAAAACTCGTTTTCTTAATAACAGGATTAATTTTAAATTAAATACTACAACTTCTATGTTTTGAATTTTTAAAAATGGATTCCATATTTTAATTAAGTGGGTCCAAATTATGTTAATAGGTTACTAATTTTTTTATATTATGAATAGTAACTATGTTAATTTTTATTTAGTATAGTTAAAGGTAAATCGGGTAATTAAGGGTAAAAATAAAATTATAAAATTACCCTAACACATTCCAAAATTCAATTGAATGAATATATGTCGTCCCATATCACCTAATAGTCGGAATAGATTCATTTCATGGACTTTTGACTATGAAATAATATCATTATTATTAAAATCAATGAAAGTGACAACATGTCACTCTCTTAAATCTTATAAGTGCAATAATTTTAATTTTGTGATAAACATCACAAAACATCAGATATAAATAGAACCCAAAAATCTAATAAAATTATATACATCATATAAATTTATTTATAATTTTTAGGGATTAAATAATTATCATTAATTATGACACAATATTGATGTTGAAATTATTTTATTGATTGAAATATGAAATAAATGATATTAAAAGTATTAAATTAAATATTATATGATCTATTTAATGTGCTCCACTAATTTTATATATAAATATGACATGTTATTAATCTATTAAATATTTTATTTCGAACATATATTCTGTGTATATTTTATTTAAATTCAAATAAATGAATAGTGTCAAAATTGACACTCTTGTTATTTTATAAAAATTACATATTATAAAATTGTTTAAAAATCACAAAAATATTTAAAATTTATATGGTATAAAGTGTAATAATTTATAAAATTATGGAAAATTCACAACATATAAGTAATTATTTATAATCATTTAAAATTTATAATATTATTACCACAAAAAAATTACATAGATTTTATAAGGATAAATCAAGTTGATAATGATTAAAATAAATTCCCAACATGTCTAATTTTTATTGTTTGAGGAGATTACAAACCTATCTCATATAATATTTGGATTTGAGTCATTTTTGGATATTTTTAATTGGGGTTGGTATTTATTATAAATTAATAGTTCTTATAATTCCAAAGGTGCCCCTATCCTCCCTTATAAAAGGGCACATCCTCCCTCTCCTCTTTACACAACTTTGAGCCTTCATGATCGGCCAAACCCTCTCCATTTTCCTTATCAACCTCTGTAGAAACAAACTAGAGGTCTGGGTCTTCTTCAAAAACCAATTTTAGTATCCTAAGAGGAGGTTTCAAAGAGGACTGTCGAAGAAGAGGTAATATCCTTTACTGATTTTTTCAAATTCATTTCTTCTTCAACTTCCTCTTATTTTGTTGTTTCATAATAAAGTAACAACAAAAGTATCACCCTTATACTGATATTTTATTATAAATATGAAACAACCATATTTCACCTTCGATCCATCCTATAGGAAACGAAATCACCGCGTGTGTGTACGTATGGAATACCATCTCCCCGCCGTGGTGTAATCTGTTTTTCCACCACTACCTTACTTGGATGGGTATAAGAATGGAAGAAATAACTATATATGATTATTAAGTGATATTTATTCGAAAATATTATACACCATACACTTCAATACATATCCACAATCATGGGAATGGTATCGTCGCTCGTGCATACGTACGGCTTACCGTCTCCACCGTGCGATGTGATTCATTATACATGATCTTAACTAAACCATGATTATATAAACAAATAGAATGAATAAATATTATATATATTATACAAATACCATTCTGCAAATTATTTATCTATAACCTAAAAATATTAAGAAGAATTTATTCGAAAAAACTTGCATAAGAACATAAACGAATAAACACCTGAATAACAAGTAGCAATGAAATATTACTAATAAGAAGATAAGTATATGACCATATATGAAATAATAAAAATGAATATGATTCCGGAATAAGTCAATTACATTGTTTTAATCATTATACAGGAGGTTTGGATACGTACAAAGCATATTAGACCTAAGGTAAGGGAAAATCTCGCAATCTCATTTTTCTCCGAGATTGTTTATACTTTAGAATTTACTATGGAATATTTATCATTCAGATACATGATTCCTTAATATGTAATATTATTTATATCCTCCTACAATTTTTTAAATACAATTTTTCCTATTTTTGAATTTTTATTAAACGATATGAAAGGAATATTTTTTCATTTTCAGTACAAGACACTTTTTGACTTTTTCGGCCAAAGTACGAAAAGAATGTGTTTTTAAATTATACGACATGAATGGATTTTTATGATTCCATAGAACATTATTACCATGAATATTCCTTTAAAAATTTTCATGTTTATTTTTAATTAAAATTTTTTATTTTAATATGTTATGACATTTTAAGAAAGGAAAAATGTTTTTGAAGTAGAAAATAAATTTTCCTCAAAAATGGAGTTCAAGTGTTTTTATCAAAATTATTTTCTGTCTAAGAAAATATAGGGTTATATTTCTATCCCTATTATTAAATTGATTTTAATATGTTTTGATGAAATTATTTTTAGGAATTCCTTTATCTTATATGAATTGTTTTATGATGTAACGATGTTTATGAATCCCATTTTTATTACATGGGTTATGCTATGATGTATTATTTAGGATTTTGTTTCACACATAAGAATGGTTTAATTATGAGATGGGTGGGACCTATATCTCCCTCATATTCATTGGGTAAATATTTATATCTCATGAGATATACATTGATAGAATGACGAGTTAAACCGGTTTAGTGATACAAGACTGGAACGAGGAGTGAACTCGGTTCATAAATGGACTTTTCCACTATGATAGTCTTGGAAATGAGTCTTGACTAATGAGAAATGATTTTTATGAATATGTGTGTATGAAACAAAGTTTCATGTTTTATGTTATAATTATTGGGATTACATTTCACTACTATGATTTATCCCATGTTATGAGATTATGATCTCTTTTACAGGTTATGATTTTCAAAATGATATGTTCTTATGAATATGATATGATTGATATTTCTTTTTTTACCCTTAGTGAGCATTTGAGCTCACCATTTTGTTTGTTTTATTTTCCCCAGGTCAGGAAGAAGGGTACTAAGTACGATATGCAAAAAAGGGACTCTAGATTTGAAGAAGTAAATGGGAGACAATGTAGATGCTTTATGAACTAGTTGTTTATGTTTCCCAGTTTCTAAAGAAACTATACCAATACATTCCTACCTTGGTTTTGTTATATGTTGTAATAAGTATGCCTCAATTAAAAATTAATAAAAATGTATGTAAAGTATGAGTAGTTATAGTTGGTATCAGAGGGAAGGTATAGTCATCCTTTGGAAACTAGGATGTGAAATCCTTACTAAGAACCCTAGCGATATGTCTAAGAATAGAACATAGTCTTAGTATTTTAGAAATGGCCCTGAATAACCTATGATAATAACTAATATGTGAAATTATATTACTGATTATGTTGTTTTCCTATTGTAATTAGTGTTTCTCACACTATGCTTCTTGGTTTTAGTCAATGGCTAGAACCCGAAGGAACCATGTTAATGCTGAATGCGACGGACAATGCAATGATTGTCCCACGGAGAAACCAAATGTTTTGGGAGCAGGAATAAAAAATCTTGTAGCCATTATCACACAACTTTCTCAAGATATGAATCACGCAGAACTTCCAAACGAGAAAAAGAAGGAGCCACATTTTGTTGAATCCTTCACGAGGCAGCGTCCACCATCATTCAGCGGGTCTTCTGATCTATTAGTGGCTGAACAATGGATCAGTACCATTGAAAATATATTTTCAGTTCTACAATGTTCTGAACATGAAAAAGTCATCTTATCAATGTTTCGTTTGGAAGGTGAAGCTGATAAATGGTGGAATCTTATCAAGAATATGATGCAAAGGGATGAATTTTAGTCCATTGAATGGGACGAGTTCATGATTTTATTTTTCAATAAGTACTTCCCTTGTATTCTTCGAACAAAGATGGAGAAGGATTTTCTTGTACTGATTCAAAAGGATGATGAATCAGTTGGTACCTACAAAGAAAATTTTACAAGACATGCAAGGTACGCTTCCAGAATTATTATACAACCTGAGAGTAAGATCGATCGATTCTTTAGTGGATTAAAGCCAAGTCTTCGAAGGGCGTTAGCCATAAGGGAAATCAATAGTTACGAGGAATTTTTTCGATGTGCTCTCATTGTTGAGATGGATATTAGAGTAACCAATAAGTTATATGGGTTTGATAAGAAGAGGAAATTGGAATTCAATGAAAAATATAAAGACCAGACTGAAAAAAGATGAGTTTTTCTTTATGCCCAAATTGTTGAAAGAAATATGGAGGGAATTGACTTAATGGGAAAAGAAAATTTTTTATGTGTGGAAAAGAAGGTTATCAGGCAATTGAATGTAGAAATAATGGGAAGATGATGTCTAATGATGCGAACAATGAAAGGGATACACAGAATGCACCTCCGTTACTTAAAGTTTTCAAGTGGAACGAGACGGGGCATTATTCTAATCAATGCCCAAATACAAGGTTTGTTGATGATGATAGACATCAACAAACTCTTAAGGCCAAAGGCAAAGGAATGTCACATGAAATTATAATCGACAATGTGGAGTACAATAATGATGTTTTGAAAGGTACACTTACCATCCACTCTAAAGTAGAAAATGTTTTATTTGATTCTGGATCCACCCACTTTTTTATTTTTAAGAATTTTCTAAGGTTATCTCTGTATTACCTAAACAATTAGAAGTTGAGTTAGCTGTGACAACTTTAAATGGCACAACGGTTGCATCAAATGTTTAAAATTCTTCTCCGATTGGAGTTTATGGGAAAGTTCTTCCTAAAAATCATGTGATCCTTCCTATAGTGGAATTTGATGTGATTCTTGGCACAGATTTTCATTCACTATATGGAGCTCATATCAATTTCCAAAGAAGGGAAATCACATTTAATATTCACGATCAATCTATGATCATCTATCGATGCAAAGATGAACATGACCTTCCAGTGGAAATTTCTTCCATATTATGGGTCTTGATTCCACTAAATGAATTTTATTTATCTCAAATGGTTGGCGAGAAACTCATGATTATGAATACATCCATTGTATGAGAGTTTGATGATGTCTTTCCAGAGTAATTTCGAGGTCTTCCACCAAATCGTGATGTTGAGTTTTCAACAGAACTCATACTGGGTGCTATGCCTATTTCAAAGACACCTTATAGAATGTCCCCAATTGAGTTGTAAGAATTGAAGAAGCAACTCCAAGAGAATCTTGATAAAGGATTCATATTCCCTAGTGTGCCACCTTGGGGAGCACATGTTCTGTTTGTTAAGAAGAAAGATGGATCAATGAGACTCTACATTGATTTTTGAGAACCTAACAAGATCACTATCAAGAACAAATATCCTCTCCCACACATTGATGACTTATTTTACCAACTACGTGGAGCTTAATAATTTTTCAAGATTGACCTTCATTCAGGGTATCTGTAGAGACCCGAAGCTTGATGTACATGGACATTACATTACTTTTGCGGAATACTTAATACATAACAAAAACAGACACATAAGGACCTTAATAGTTTAGTATCTTTGGAAACTTGGAACGTAATCTTCTAATCGTGGTGAAAGATCTTCAACATCTCCCATAATGATCTTCCACTTTTTGTTTCCTTACCTAAAACCTTTCTTTTGATCCTGGGGGAAAATAAAACATAAAAAGGGGGAGCTCAAATTCTCAGTAAGGGTAAGCATGGATAAAATAAAACATACCATATACATTTGATCTTAAAAACATGAACATAATGTTTAAACATCAAAATATTGAGCAACGACATAAAACATGGAAGTACATAAAGCATAGATCATAATGGAACATAAACCATGAAGAAATATCATGGGAATAAAAAATTTAATTGTGGAATCCATTAAAAACATGTAATGATTTCCATAGTAGCGAAGGCATTTCTGCCACAACCATCTTAGTGGACAAAGTCCCTTTATGAATCGAGTTCACTCCTCTTTCCAGTTCTGTAATACTGAACCAGATTTACTTACCGTTCCGGCCATGTCTATCTCATGAGATATAAAATATTTACCCAATGCATTGGAGGGATATATAGGTCCCACCCATCAAATAATGAAATCATTCTTACTTGTTCCACAAAATAAACATACATCATTCATAATAACCCAACGAATAAAATGGATTTCATAAAAATCATCCCATCATCACATAATCCATATAAAAGAAATAGATATCATTTCATAATAATAAAAGTGAAACCATTTAAATCATAAATACATTATACTTGAAACATATACATATGAAATAATGTCAACTTATATGAAAAATGGTTTTGATTAAACACTTGAAATGAATTCTTGAGAAAAATACCCTTTCTTATTCAAAATCATTTTCTTTTCAAAAAATGTGATGCAATTTTAAAAGAAAAGGATTTTTTTTTGAAAATATTCATGAATTATTTTGGAAGAAGCTTCATGAAAATAAGGCTTTATAAAACTGTAAAAATCTGTTCGTTCCGTATAAGTTAAAAAAACATTCTTCTCGTACATTTGCCGGAAAAGTCAAAAAGTAGCTCGTAAAAGAAAGATTCCATACATACCATGTAGTAAAAGTAAAAAATGGGTAAAAAGGACATTAAACATACATGAATTTTTTTTTAGGAAACATGGACATGGATGAGAACAATAACCCCTTTAAATACTTAGGAATAGAAAATCTCAGATAAGAACGAGATTGGAAATGTTATCCCTTACCTTAGGTCTGATATGCTTCGTACGTATCCGATACTCCTGTATAATGATTAAAATAATGTCATTGACTTATTACAGAATCATATTCATTTTTATTATATCATATATTGTTCACTTATGACTTTATATTACCTGTTCTTTTGTAAATTCCATGTTAAAGAGTGTTTTGGGTAAAATCGTTTCATTTGTCGCCCGTGTTTTGACTTGTAATTATTCATATGATTACATAGATCATGATTACTTAATTTCAAAATACAAAAAATTATTTATATATAATATATATTCAGAATATACATATATATAATAGATCGATAAATGGAAAGAAATACACCGTTCATGGAGACGGTAGGTCGTACGTACGCATGAACACTGTTTTCGTTTCGTTATTAAATTGAATGGAATTAATTGGATGACACACACATATATATATACATAAATCCAGTATCATTATGTCATATATTTCATTATTACTTATTATATATACTTTATAATCATTCATGAATGGTTAATCATTGAGAATGAATCTCATCGCATCGTGGAGACGGTATTCCGTACGTACGCATGAGCGATGATATCGTTCCCATGATCGTGGAATTGTATTGGAGTGTATATATACTATTTCAGAATCTATATCACTTTACCATAATCATATATAGTCATTATTTACACCATTATACCCATCCAAGTAAGGTGGTGGTGGAAAATATATTACACCACGGCGTGGAGACGGTATTCCGTACGTACGCACGCGCGTTGATTTTGTTTTCTATTGGATGGATAGATGAGGAAATATGGTTGTTTCATACATATAATAAAATATCAGTATATGATTGATACTGATGTTATTACCTCATAATGAAACAACTATAAAAGAAGAAGTGGAAGAAGAAATAATGTAGAAAGAATCGGTAATGGACATTACCTCTTCTTTGAAGCGCCTCTTTGAGACCTCCTCTTAGGGCACTAAAATTAGTCTGTGAAGAATACCAGGACCTCTAAGATGTTTCTAGGGAAGTGGAGAAGATAATTTTCAGGGGTTGGCCGAGCATGAAGGCTCAAAGTGGTGTGAGGAAGAGAGGGAGGAGGTGCCTTTTTATAAGGGAGGAGAGGGGCACCTTTGGAAAAACAAAAAATATTATTTTATTATAAAGTCATATTCTATTTTTAATAGCTCCAAATTGATTTATTTCGAAGCTAATGTGGTGATGGGTCTAAATCTTCTCATCCAATATAATTTAGACAAGTTTAGGTGTAACGAACCGAAATTTTGAATAAATCTTGTTTCCTAATTTTGTGTGTTATTTTATTTTATTTTTATACTCAACAAAAATGTTTCATTTGATAACATGAGTATAATTAAAATGAGACTGTTGGGTTTTGACTGTTATATGTCCATTGGTCAATATGACCACTGGAAACGAAACGTTTTGATTATTATCTCTAAATACAAGTAATCTTGGTTAATTAATATAGAAAGAAGATTCGATGGCCTCACCCAGTAGTCTTGGACCGATCGAATCCCATCTAACAGAACTTGGGAAGGAGGTAGCACCACTGGGCTTTGCTCTGGACCAAACCCAAGCTGAACTTCATCGTGTGAAGCTAGGATGGAATCGCCTTCACGAGAAGTTCAAACTGATAGATATTAGTACTCGTGCGATGTTGACCGAGCCTCCCTCGGATTCTCTCACCTTATCACACCTTACATTTAGGTCCTATGCTGGTGTGATAAGGGGATATGTAAGGAGACTGTAACTGCCTTGTGTAATCCTTTGTTTTAAATAAAAATTGGGATTTCTTCTTATGATGATTTTTATGACTTTTTAAATGTCCGGATAAATATAGTATGCATATTTTTGGTGAATTTTAGAGAAAGGATATTTAAAAAAAATGTTTATGTAAACCTTAAATAATTAAAAATGTGTAATGATTTTCAAAAAATGGTCTTCTACAATTATGTTCAGTACAAAATTTAGAGTCTAATAAGATCAACTTAATTTTTGATGAATAGTAAATTATGAATAGTGATTTTATGCTTAGGATTAGTAATGTGACCAAATGTATTTGTAATCTCACTAAAGAAAGTATTAATATAATCTAGGCACCTTGATTAAGTAATGTGATTCAATAAAATGGGTAAATAACGGTTTCATAAATTATTATTCAAGTATTAGTTTTTTCAGGTGAATAGTGTTTTTTAATTAAAAATTAAATTAAAAATATTTAGAATTTTATTTTTATAAAATGGATTTCATTTTTGAACTCAGAGCATCGATATTATGTTAAGGTAATTTTTGGGGATTTTTTTTTGAAAAAAATGAATTTTCGGTGAATAGTGTATTTATTTAAAAAATAAATTAAAAATATTTAGAAAATTATTTTAATAAAATGGAGTTCTTTTTTGAAATCAGAGCATTGATATTTGGTTAAGGTGAAATTTTGGGATTTTTCTAAGAAAGTTGAATTTTTAGTGAATAGTAAAAATACAGTTTTAGGGTTTCGGTATGTTTAATGACATCATAACTGTGTCATGATGATGTCATGAGATATTTTATGGGTTGGCCGACCAAAGGTGATGAATTATTTTATCGGGGGCCCATGTGGCATAACTTCATGGGAAATATCTTGGGAGAGCACATGGTTTTGAGAAACCCACTTATGAGGTGTCCCTTGGCCATTAATGCCTTGTCCCATCACTTTCCCTGTAAATACCAAGCCATTCTCTTATCCTTTGGACTCCAAAATCATTATCAAAGAATTTCTGGTCTCCGTACCTTCCAAGGAGTCCTCTCAAGGTTCTCCCAAGCCCTCAAGGTCCAAACCTTTGAGTTTTAAGTGTTACGTTTTAAGGTAAGGGATCTGACCCCTCTCTTTTCAAGTGATCTCTTTTAAGTAATTTCTTTTATGATCCATGTTAATATGTTAGAGGATGTTCTTTTATATTCCTATTACTTTCCTTTTCATGTTCATAT
Organism: Viscum album; assembly: GCA_963277665.1. Lineage (NCBI taxonomy): Eukaryota > Viridiplantae > Streptophyta > Magnoliopsida > Santalales > Viscaceae > Viscum > Viscum album. The sequence goes on along the minus strand of OY728126.1, from coordinate 355,878,285 downwards.
AATGAGATATCCCCTCTCTTACTCTCATATTTTCATTTTATGAATGTTTAAGTGGCGCCGTTAGGCTGCCGAACTTTTTGTAACGGATTTTTTCACCCATCTCATTTTCAAGTTCTATTTTCTTGTCAAGTCTTTAAAGTTCCTTTTTATTATGTTGGTTTATTATCTCTATATCTATCATAGTGAACCCTTATGTTCATATGATCAGATACCCTATTTTTATCGTGTAAATTCATTTTTGGTTGATGTTTAAGTGACGCCGTTAGGTTGCCGAATGTTTAAGGGATTTGTTCGCCTTTCTCATTTTTCAAAGATCTCAATTCATGTCAAGTATTTCAAGTTCCTTTTGTATTATATTGGGGTATGATCTATATATCTATCATACTGATCTTTTATGTTCATATGATGAGAGACCCTATTTGATCTCGTCATTTCATTTTTGTTGATGTTTAAGTGACGCCATTGGGCTGCCAAATTTTCATAAGAGAAATCTTATTTTTTTTCTTCCTTTCATGTTCTTAATTTCATATGGTATATCTTTCAGATTTCATTACCATGTTCTAAAATCCTTTATATTCTGTCCCTATAATGTTTTATGGGTCATTTATGAGTGTTTTACCCATGTCCCCTCTCTTTTCAATGTTTTCTAAAACCCTGAAACATAGCCGTTATGCTGCAGAATTTTCTTCTCAAAATGCCTCTCTCTTTTTCTCAAATTTATTTTTTGTTATGAAGTGAATACTCAGAGATATTATTTATAAAGGAGTATTCACATATATATCAAAATTTTTTATTTTAAATTCTGGTATTTACATACATGATACCTGCTCTCCCCTTCTGTGGGTTTTAATGTGACGTAAAGATCATGTCTTTAAAGCAGTTCTTAAAACGTTATGATTATGAAATGAAACCCATTTATTTTATGCTATATGGGTTATTTATGAAATGTTTGATGATTATATATGTGGCTCACATGAAAATAAAAACAAATTTAAGGGTGTGCCCTGATAGCGCTCCAATGCATTGGGTAATGATGTAACCACTAGAGATTACAATTTTCACGATATCTTGGTGAATAACGTTGGTAATTTTCAAATGACACCTTGGGGATGGACCTTGGTGATATGTTCATGATTTTATTTGTTAAATGATGTAGGCACATATTAATGTTATGAAAAATTTTATTTTTATTATGATATGCCACATGGTTTATTTCTCATGCCTTAAAGTTATTTTTCATGACATAGTTGATGTATCTCAAGTTCACATGTTAAATGTTTCTCTTGTTCCCTTACTGGGCCTTCTGCTCACCCTTTTTTTTACGTATGTCCCTAGGATATGAGATGCAGTAATGAACCTCGGATTAACTTAAGTATAATCCTTTCATGTTTTTAAGAAAAATGTTTTGTGTTGTTTTCATGTATTATGTTACTGGTTTCCAAGACACTAAACCTTAAAGATCCTCAATTTTGTGTAATGTAATGAAAGTTTATGTTATAAAAAGGTGGGATGTTATAGTTGGTATCAAAGGATTGTTTAGTTATTTGTGGAAATTAGGATATGATAACTTTAGGAATAAGCCTATAGAAAAGTTTATATATATGAAATCTTCCTAGTATTTTGGTGAGTATTGAGTAATGGGTTGCCAAGAAAATACATCCCTGTCTGGATACGAGCAGGTAGAGGTTGCTCTAGAATAGATGTACATAGGGGTAAAACCCAAAAACACTGCTTTGAGCTAGACCCAAACGGGAACTGGTACACGACAACATGCTTTACTGCACTCTTGGTTACGACACTCCCGGGGGATATTCTTTGGTAAATTCATAAGCTTAGTATAAACTATTATTAAAGGAACAAAGATAAAATAAAATAAAGATTTTCATAAGAATATATGATCATGGATAACCTAGATGGGAACCTAGGGGATCACAAGTTAGGGTATACTTATCATGCACAAGTTATCCTTATATGCGTTAAGTTATTTTTCATGATTATTGGCTAAGAATTTAATACCCAAATTATACTTTCTCTTCTTAGTTAATGGTGGGAAATGGAAGAACATGTCTCAACAACTAATGTGATAGGAAATGCGACGATTTCTGTATTAATATGACAGAGATGATCATTGGATTAAATGATTATTATTATTTTGGAAGATGTTCACTATTTTAGGGACCCTATATGATCTAGGTAAACAGATTACTATGGTATTTTCATTGAGGAGTAAGGTTGACTTATATTTTGAAGAATCGATGAATTTAAGGTGGACTTATAGTAATTTAAGTTACTTATGGGAATGATTATCATATATTGGGTAAAATATGTTTAGGTTAGCTAATTTTGTTATAATATGCTAGGAGTGTTTGATGTTGTTTAGAGATGAACAATGAAGTTTATTTTAGAAGACTATGTTATCACATCCTTCTTGTATTTGGGTTTCAATCTTAGTTTGGTATATTTTGAAAAATTTTAAGGACCGTTATTTATGGAATGGTCTATGATGAACTTTTATTAGTACCATGGAACTTTGATGATTTAAAAGTAGTTTCCATTCCTATGGTATTATTTCTTTTTGAAGAGTTGTTTTACCTTAACCTTTCTGTTTTTGGGATAATGTTTAATGATAGAACAAATTGATAGTTAATCTTTTGTGGATTATGTGATTCTCTAGAAGATGATTCTTGGGTTTTGATGAGACCTAGTAGTTTTGAATGCTCATCATTTGGATAAAATATTAGTTTTGGTAGAGACTTATTAAAGGATGAAACTCTACTTGAAGGTAGGTATATTTCCTAATGTTTTGTTCTATGTAGTAAATGAAATCCTCAAAATTATGAAAAGGAACGTAAAAAAACATTGTTGGTTTACGTTTCCTACTAGGTAATCAAAGACTGTTTACACACATAATATGTTTGGGATTTTCTCATGGTTAACTTTCTCCTAATCATGTTTCTATCACTCTCCCTCAGAACTTGACCCTTTATTTTCTCCTCCATGTCCATGTTTTCCTACATGGAATCCTAGTGTGGGTTAACTCGGGTGACCTTTGTACTCCCCTTTCATTCTTTTAACGTAATAGTTTTACTGACTCCTTTTCCAATGTGGGACATTCAATGAATTTTCAAAACCCAATTTAAAAAATTGCAAGGACACAATTTATTAAGGGGGGAAGATTGTAACGACCCGAAATTTTGAATAAATCTTGTTTCCTAATTTTGTGTGTTATTTTATTTTATTTTTATACTCAACAGAAATGTTTCATTTGATAACATGAGTATAAATAAAATGAGACCGTTGGGATTTGACTGTTATATGACCATTGATCAATATGACTGCTAGAAACTAAACGTTTTGATTATTATCTCTAAATACAAATAATATTGGTTAATTAATATAGAAAGAAGATTCGATGGCCTCACCCAGTATTCTTGGACCGATCGAGGCCAATCTAACAGAACTTGGGAAGGAGGTAGCACCACATGGCTTTGCTCTAGACCAAACCCAAGCCGAACTTCATCATGTGAAGCTATGACGGAATCGCCTTCGCGAGAAGTTCGAACTGATAGAAATTACTACTCGTGCGATGTTGGCCGAACCTCCCTCGGATTCTCTCACCTTATCACACCTTACACTTAGGTCCTATGCTGGTGTGATAAGGGGCTATGTAAGTAGACCATAACTACCTTGTTTAATCCTTTGTTTTAAATAAAAATTGGGATTTCTACTTATGATGATGTTTATGACTTTTTAAATGTCCGGATAAATATAGTATGCATATTTTTGGTGAATTTTAGAGAAAGGATATCTAAAAAAATGTTTATGTAAACCTTAAATAATTAAAAATGTGCAATGATTTTCAAAAAATGGTCTTCTACAATTATGTTCAGTACGAAATTTAGAGTCTAATAAGATCAACTTAATTTTTGATGAATAGTAAAATATGAATAGTGATTTTATGCTTAGGATTAGTAATGTGATCAAGTAGATTAGTAATCTCATTTAATGAAAGTATTAATATAATCTTGGCACCTTGATTAAGTAATGTGATTCAATAAAATGGTTAAATAACAGTTTCATAAATTATTATTCAAGTATTAGTTTTTTTGGGTGAATAGTGTTTTTTAATTTAAAATTAAATTAAAAATATTTAGAAAATTATTTTTAAAAAATGGATTTTATTTTTGAACTCAGAGCATCGATATTATGTTAATGTAATTTTTGGGGATTTTTTTTGAAAAAAATGAATTTTTTGTGAATAGTGTATTTATTTAAAAAATAAATTAAAAATATTTGGAAAATTATTTTTATAAAATGGAGTTCATTTTTGAGATCAGAGCATTTATATTTGGTTAATGTGAAATTTTGGGATTTTTCTAAGAAAGTTGAATTTTCAGTGAATAGTAAAAATACAGTTTTAGGGTTTCGGTGTGTTTAATGACATCAGAACTGTGTCATGATGATGTAATGAGATATTTTATGGGTTTTCCGACCAAAGGTGATGAATTATTGTATTGGGGGCCCCATGTGGCCTAACATCATGGGAAATATCTTGGGAGAGCACATGGTTTTGAGAAACCCACTTATGAGGTGTCCCTTGGCCATTAATGCCTTGTCCCCTCACTTTCACTATAAATACCAAGCCATTATCTCATCCTTTGGACCCCAAAATCATTCTCAACGATTTTCTGGTCTCCGTACCTCCCAAGGAGTCCTCCCAAGGTGCCCCAAGCCCTCAAGGTCCAAACCTTTGAGTTTTAAGTGTTACGTTTTAAGGTAAGGGATCTGACCCCTCTCTTTCTTTTCAAGTGGTCTCTTTTAAGTCATTTCTTTTATGATCCATGTTCTTATGTTGGAGTATGTTCTTTTATATTCCTATTACTGCCATTTTCATGTTCATTTAATGATAGATCCCCCTATTACTCTCATCTTTTCATTTTATGAATGTTTAAGTGGCGTCGTTAGGCTGCCGAAATTTTTGTAACAGATTCTTTCACCCTTCTAATTTTCAAGTTCTATTTTCTTGTCAAGTCTTTCAAGTTCCTTTTTATTATGTTGGGGTATAATTTCTATATCTATCATACTGAACCCTTAGGTTCATATAATGATATAACCTATTTGGATCGTGTCAATTCATTTTTGGTTGAAGTTTAAGTGACACCGTTAGGTTGCCGAATTTTTAAGGGATTCGTTTGCCTTTCTCATTTTTCAAAGATCTACTTTCATGACAAGTATTTCAAGTTCATTTTGTATTATGTTGGGGTATGATCTCTATATCTATCATACTGATCTTTTATGTTAATATGATGAGAGACCCTATTTGATCTCGTCAATTAATTTTTGTTGAAGTTTAAGTGACGCCATTGGGCAGCCGAATTTTCATAAGAGAAATCTTATTTTTGTCTTCCTTTCATGTTCTTCATTTCATATGGTATATCATTCAAATTTCATTATGATGTTCTCAACTACTTTATATTCTGTCCCTCTAATGTTTTATGGGTCATTTATGAGTGTTTCACCCATGTCCCCTCTCTTTTCAATGTTTTCTAAAACCATGATACATAACTGTTATGCTGCAGAATTTTCGTCTCAAAATGCCTCTCTCTTTTCTCAAATTTATTTTATGTTATGAAGTGAATAATCAGAGCACTTATTTATACAGGGGTATTCACATATATATCAAAATGTTCTATTTTAAATTCTGGGATTTACATACATGAGACCCGCTCTCCCCTTCTGTGGGTTTTAAAGTGATGTAAAGATCATGTCTTTAAAGCAGTTTTTAAAACGTTATGATTATGAAATTAAACCCATTTATTTTATGCTATATGGGTAATTTATGAAATGTTTGTTGATTATATATGTGGCTCACATGATAATAAAAACAAATTTAAGGGTGCGCCCTGATAGCGCTCCAATGCATTGGGTAATGATGTAACCATTAGAGATTACAATTTTCACGATATCTTGGTGAATAACCTTGGTAATTTTCAAATGACACCTTGGGGATGGACCTTGGTGATATGTTCATGATTTTTTTTGTTAAATGATGTAGCCACATCTTAAAGTTAAGAAAAATGTTATTTTTATTATGATATGCCACATGATTTCTTTCTCATGCCTTAAAGTTATTTTTCATGACATTGTTGATATATCTCAAGTTAACATGTTAAATGTTCCTCTTGTTCCCTTACTGGGCCTTCTGCTCACCCTTTCTTTCGATGTATGTCCGCAGGATATGAGATGCAGTAATGAACTTAGGATGAACTTAAGGAGAAGCTTTTCAAGTTTTTAAGCAGAATCTTTTATGTTGTTTTCATGTATTATGTTCCTGGTTTCCAAGACACTAAACCTTAAAGATCCTCAATTATGGGTAATTTAATGAAAGTTTATGTTATAAAAAGGCGGTATGTTATATTAGGTATCTATTTTAACTTTATCATTTAGATTTAACCTTAAGTTAAATAATTTAACTTTTACCGTGCCTTCTTTTTTTCTTACACTATAACGTTAATAAACTTACTATAAAAATCCAAAATAACCCCTAGTTGTTTATTATTAATATATATAACCTTATCTAAGTCATTTGGCCGAACCTTAGATTTTTAAGAATAAATTAACAATTAAGAATATAATATTTGATTTAAAAAATATTTTATGTAAATTTTGACACTATTTTGTAATTGATTTGTGTGAAAACCAAAAAAGAATTATTAGTTCAAAAAAGGTTAATTAATTCAATACTAACATGTCATAGTAACCTAGAAAATTAGTGGAATTTATAAAAAGTCTCAAATTACATTTATTTGGGTATTTATAACATCAATTATGTTAATATTTCATTAATAAGATAATTACTGCATCATCTTTGTGTCATACATAAATTAGATTATTTAAAGTCTAAAAATTATAAATAAAATACCATTATGTAGGAAATAATTTTATCTTTATAATGAATATTTATAGTCAAATTTATCATATTTATAACCCTATATTAAAAATGATTTACTTACAAAACATTGCTTTTAACTATTTTAACCCTTCATTAAATAAATTAATAATAAATGTTCTTATCTAATCCAAGTGGACTTAAATGGTCATAGTTTTTTCCTAAGGTTGTTTTGGGTTGAAATAAACTTATCCAATATAATTAGGACATGTGTTAAGTTAATTATAATATCATTTTTACCCTTAATTACCCTATTTACTTTTAACCGTGGTAAAAATGGTAAAAAGTTGCTATTCACCAAAAATTATTTTTATCTCGTTGAACTACATTTTAGTCCTTGATATTAACTTTGTCTCTCGGATTTTCTAAGTTCCCCTCACAGAAGCGATAAAATTAAGTTTTATGAAAAATTCAGTTTTTTTAAACTACCACTTAGTTGTTTCACTATTCATCAAAAAATGAAAGTGTTCAGAAAAATACCAAAAAATAGGCCTAAGATATATTTGATATTATGAATTAAAATATGATTTCCATTTTACCAAATTCAAAACATATCAGTTGCATTAATTAATTTAAAAATTAATCCCGTCTTCAAAACAAATCGCTGGTTTTTTTAAGAAACAATAACTATCAAAAGATTGATACTTGTTTATATCCAATTTCAAAGTGAAATTAATTCCAATGAAAAACATTGGATTAAATGGTAAAAATATATTCTAATTACACTTTAAAACCAATTAAAAAGATAATCTAACCATGTAAATTATTGCGATGAAAAAAGTTGTTTTTAATTAAAATATAGCGTGTATTTACTATTCATTAAAATATGAAAGTTATCAGAATAATATGAAAAATTTATCCAAAGTAAATTTTTATACCCTTATTCCAAAGAAGAATTTTATTTTGTCAAATTGAACTTATAGACATGTCAAAAACAAGATTTAAGGTGGGTGCTCCATCAAAAGGCGGCAAAACTACATTTTTTGAAAAATACTTATTTTAATCAAAAAATTGATTTTGATCTCATACCATGTTCTAGAAAATGTGTAAGATGAATAATAATGTTATAAAATTCAAAATGTAGTCGATACTATTCATAACGGCTAGTTCATAATAATATTATAACAATATATGGTTGTTTAGTAAAACCCAGTATTGCGTACAACACACGCTATCGAAGAAGGTTGCGATTGTGTGTAATGCATGCCAAGCCAGGGCTGTGAATAGTGCAAGACTCCTTTGTTGTTTCGTTACAATAGAATCCAACCATTTTTTCATTTATACATTGAATATATATATATATATACTCAATGTTGCGTAGAATGACTATTATCAAATGAACTTGAAATTTTGTGTAACACAATCTAAGAATAGTGTTGCCTATACTGCAAGTTAATACGGTGTTGTGTATAGCGCAAGATAATCTTGGTGTAGCGTACAACAGAAGATATGAAAGAAATTAAAACGAATATATCTTATAAAATCTTGGGTTATTACATTCTACCCCCCTTAAAATGAATTTCGCCCTCGAAATTCATCGGGGTTATAAATGGTTTACTACTCGAAAGTTTATTTAATAGAAACCCACATCGTAAAAAGGAATAACAAAACATGTCTTTTAAAAACTAAAGTATGAAACGTAATGGTTACCGAAATTAACTAATCACTGGATTTCCAAGTAAGAGAATATCGGTTAAAATATGGATATGGAAGAAAAATCTAACAATCAAGTTACGATGGATAGTGGTAGATAACATGGCTATGAAAAAGCCATCGATCACAAAGCCATAAATTTGTGATGATCCAAGGTACCATCTGATTCATCGGATATAAGAGCACTAGGACAACTTTTTTGGTTTTCAAGATCATTTCCCTAAAGTTGATGAAATTGGAATTAGAAGAAATACTTTCGTGATTTTGGTACAGTCTCACCGTTGATCGTTTTATGGACAATTTCCACTTTATCACTTAAAGAAATGAAGTTGAATTTGTCATTCATGAAGCGTCAGCAGATCATGTGATAGAATGATGGGTCATTCCATCTGTCTAAAACAAAAGGTTATAAAAGTTATCAAAAATAAATAAGTCCATCTATAGTAATATTTATCATATATGGTTCCTAAAATGGACTTATACTTCTTATATCATACTGCTTAATATAATAAAACTAGTTTCTCCTAAATAGGGACTTTCTGTATGCTAGTGGTAGGTGATAAAGGCCAATCGCACTTCGGTTGTGGGTTCGATTCCCACAGCCTTGTCCGACGGGATGGGTTGTCGCCCGTTCTGTAGGTTGTCCTTTTTCTAAAACTACATTACTATAAAATCCCATCAATAATATCGAAAAAAGTTCTATCCATTCCAATCTATAGGTGTATCTAAAATACTTCGGTCCAAGATCATAGTATAAAGAAAACGATTACTTGTAATGTCATCAACCAAGCATGTGAATACCATCATTTATCCCCCATATATGTTGTTGGTCACATTCCAATCATGTGAATACCTTAATCATGTATTCTCTTGAAAAATGAATACACATTAAACCTTAGTGAAAACATGAATGCTATCAAAAGTTAACTATTTCCATATACCAAAATCCAAAAATTCTATATACTCAACCCATGACATGACCTTTTCCTTATATTAGTCATGAGCTCATGAATACTATCAAACATATAATTTTATCCTTATCCCTTCATTATGCGCATATCATCTACTTTCCAAAAATATCTAAATAACCATTCATGGTCACTGGTACCATTCATCTTATACTTTCAAAACATAAGGAAAGAAAACAGTGTAACAATCCTTAGATGTCTCTTTATTCCATAGTACCATGAGATTACTTATACAACATTACACTTGATAAACATGTAATCATTCCACTACCTTTTTAAACCATTGACCGAGCTTCTGCAATTATTTTTTCTCACATATCATTTTTAGTCTCTTCATTATCATCAACATAAATACTAACCATACGACCATACTGATTCTTTTCATGAGGCTTTCCCTTAGGTCATTGGTTTTCATAATGCCCGTACATTGCATATTAAAAACATTTAACCATTGTTGATGTCGTAGCAATACCATTATCCTCATCCATGGTGTTAACTGAACCTTTTCCTTTGCACTTATTGGCTTTGTGTCCATCTTTTCCACAACCAAAGCATCTTCCAGTTCCCTTGAAACAATCTCCCCGATGCCTCTTCCCACATGATTTACATGAGGGAAATTGAACTTTCTTTCCTCTATGATCATCATGAAACTCCATATTTCTCTTATTATCTGAGTCGGGATACTTACCAATGTTGAGATTATTGATCATATTATGAGATTGCTGATTAGGCATAATAACGATGTTTGGACTTCCAAACCCCGTTTCATTTGGTTTCTCATGATGAATATCATTCCATTGTCCGTCATATCCTCCATTATCATGAATCTTCCTATATCCAGCCATTTTCTAAAACCCAAAAAGAATAGTGTGAGAGGAAAAAATCATGCTAGGGAAAAGAACATAGTAAAGGGGAAGCACCTTCAATATCTAACATCTTAGGTTAAATTCTAAGATCTTTACCGTAGTTCTAGGATTATATATTATACGTATACTTATCCTTAGGTACATCCCTAGAAATACCTTAGAAATATTTCTAGGGATATCACTAACGTTTTCTCATCCTAGTTTCCAAAGGTTGCCTAAACCTTTCCTCTGATACCAACTGTAGAGACCCGAAGCTTGACGTACATGGACATTACATTACTTTTGTGGAATAATTAATACATAATAAAAACAGACACACAAGGACTGTAATAGTTTAGTGTCTTTCGAAACATGGAACATAATCTTCTAATCGTTGTGAAAGATCTTCAAATCTCTCATAAATATCTTACACTTTTTGATTCCTTACCTAAAACCTTTATTTTGATCCTGGGGGAAAATAAAACATAAATAGGGTGAGCTCAAATGCTCATTAAGGGTAAGCATGGATAAAATAAAACATACCATATACATTTGAACTTAAAAACATGAACATAATGTTTAATCATCAAAATCTTGAGCAACGACATAAAACATTGAAGTACATAAGGCATAGATCATAATGGAACATAAACCGTTAGGAAATAGCATGGGAATAAAACATGTAATTGTGGCATCCATTAAGCACATGTATTGATTTCCATAGTAGCCAAGGCATTTCTTCCAAGACCATCTTAGTGGAAAAAGTCCCTTTCTGAATCGAGTTCACTCCTCGTTCCAGTCCTATAATACTGAACCGGATTAACATACAGTTACAGCCATGTCTATCTCATGAGATATAAAATCTTTACCTAATGCATTGTAGGGAGATATAGGTCCCACCCATCTCATAATTAAATCATTCTTACTTGTGCCACAAAATAAACATACATCATTTATAATAACCCAACGAATAAAATGGGGTTCATAAACATCATCCCATCATCACATAATCCATATGAAAGAAATGGATATCATTTCATAATATGAAAATTGAAACCATTTAAATCATAAAGACATTATACATGAAACATACACATAAGAAATTATGTCAACTTAGATGAAAAATGGTTTTGATAAAACACTTGAAATGAATTCTTGAGAAAAATATCCTTTCTTATTCAAGATCATTTTCTTTTCACAAAATGTGATGCATTTTTAAAAGAAAAAGATTTTGTTGAAAATATTCATGAAATATTTTGGAGGAAGCTTCATGAAAATAAGTCTTTATAAAACTGTAAAAATCCGTTCGTTCCGTATAAGGTAAAAAACATTCTTCTCGTACTTTTGCCTGAAAAGTCAGAAAGTACCTCGTAAAAGAAAGATTCCATACATACCATGTAGTAAAAGTAAAAAATGGGTAAAAAGGAAATTAAACATAAAGGAAACAATTTTTAGGAAACATGGACATGGATGAGAACAATAACCCCAGTAAATACTTACGAATAAACAATCTCGGATAAGAACGAGATTGGAAAAGTTTTCCCTGACCTTAGGTCTGATATGCTTCATACGTATCCGAACCTCCTGTATAATGATTTAAATAATTTCATTGACTTATTACAAAATCATATTCATTGTTATAATATCATATATTTTTCACTTATGATGTTATATTACCTGTTCTTTTGTAAATTCCATGTTAAAGAGTGTTTTGGGTAAAATCGTTTCATTTGTCGTCCGTGTTTTGACTTGTAATTATTCATATGATTAATTAGATCATGATTACTTAATTCCATAATATAAAACATTATTTATATATATTATATATTCAGAATATACATATATATAATAGATAGATAAATGGAATGAAATACACCGTTCATGGAGACGGTAGGCCGTACGTACGCATGAACGTTGTTTTCGTTTTCTTTTTGAATTGAATGGAATTAATTGGATGACACACACATATATATATATATATACATAAATCCAGTATCATTATGTCTTATATTTCATGATTACTTATTATATATACTTTATAATCATTCGTTAATGGTTAATCATTGAGAATGAATCTCATCGCATCGTGGAGACGGTATTCCGTACGTACGCACGTGCGATGATATCGTTCCCATGATCGTGGAATTGTATTGGAGTGTATATATACTATTTAAGAATCAATATCACTTTACAATAATCATATATAGTCATTATTTACACCATTATACCCATCCATGTAAGGTGGTGGTGGAAAATAGATTACACCACGGCGTGGAGACGATATTCCGTACGTACGCACGCGCGATGATTTCGTTTTTCGTTGGATGGATAGATGGTGAAATATGGTTGGTTCCTAATTATAATAACATATCAGTATATTATTGAGACTGATGTTATTATCTCATAATGAAACATCTAAAAATGAAGTGGAAGAAGAAATAAAGTTGAAAGAATCGGTAATGGACATTACCTCTTCTTTGAAGCGCCTCTTTGAGACCTCCTCTTAGGGCACTAAAATTGGTCTTTGAAGAAGACCAAGACCTCTAGGATGTTTCTAGGGAAGCGGAGAAGAGAATTTTTCAGGGGTTGGACGAGCATGAAGGCACAATGTGGTGTGAGGAAGAGTGGGAGGAGGTGCCCTTTTATAAGGGAGGAGAGGGGCACCTTTGGAAAAACTAAAACTATTATTTTATTATAAAGTGATATTCGGTTTTTAATAGCTCCAAATTGATTTATTTCGAATATACTATAGGGATGGGTCGAAATCCTCTCATCCAATAGAATTTAGACAAGTTTAGGTTTCTATTTTAACCTTATCATTTAGATTTAACCTTAAGTTAAATAATTTTACTTTTACCGTGTCTTCTTGTTTTCTTACACTATAAAGTTAATAAACATACAATTAAAATCCAAAAGAACCCCTAGTTGTTTATTATTAATATATATAACCTTATCTAAGTCATTTTTCCGAACCTTAGATTTTTAGGAATAAAATAACAATTAATAATATAATATTTGTTTTAAAAACTATTTTATGTCAATTTTGACACTATTTGGTAATGGATTTTTGTGAAAATCATAACAGAATTAATAGTTCAAAAAAAGTTAATTGAATCCATACTAACATGTCATAGTAACCTAGAAAATTAGTGTAATTCATAAAAGGTCTCAAATTACATTTATTTGGGTATTTATAACAACAATTGTGTCAATATTTCATTAATAAGATAATTACTACATCATCTTTGTGTCATAAATAAATTAAATTATTTAATTTATAAAAATTATAAATAAAGTACCACTATGTAGGAAATATTTTTAGATTTCTAATTAATATTTATAGTCGATTTTATCTTATGAATAACCCTATATTAAAAATTATTTACTTATAAAACTTTGATTTTAACTATTTTAACCCTTCATTAAATAAATTAATAATAAATGTCCTAATCTAATCCATGTGGACCTAAATGGTCATCTTTTATTCCTAATGTTGTTTTTGGTCGAATTACACTTATCCAATAAAAATAGGGCATGTGTTAGGGTAAACTAATATCATTTTTACCCTTAATTACCCTATTTACTTTTAACAGTGGTAAAAAAGAGGTAAAAAGTTACTATTCACCAAAAATTATTTTCATCTCATTGAACAAAATTTTACTTCTTGATATTAACCATGTCTCTCAAATTTTTGAAATTTCCTTCACAGAAGCGGTAAAATTAAGTTTTATGAAAAATTCAGTTTTTTTAACTACCACTTTGTGGTTTCACTATTCATCAAAAAATGAATGTTTCCAGAAAAATACCAAAAATTAGGCCTAAGCTATATTTGATATTATGAATTCAAAAATGATTTCTATTTTACCAAATTCAAAACATATCAGTTGCATTAATTAATTTAAAAATTAATTCCCGTCGTCAAAACAAAACGCTTGTTTTTTTAAGAAACAATAACTATCAAAAGATTGATACTTGTTTATATCCAATTTCAAAGAGAAATTAATTCCAATGACCAACATTGGATTAAATGGTAAAAAAATATTCTAATTACACTTTAAAACCAATTAAAAATATAATCTATGCATATAAATTATTGCGATGAAAAAATTTGTTTTTAATTAAAATATAGCGTGTTTTTACTATTCATTAAAATATGAAAGTTATCAGAATAATATGAAAAATTCATCCAAAGTAAATTTTTATACCCTGATTCCAAAGAATAATTTTATTCTGTCAAATTGAACTTATAGACATGTCAAAAACAATATTTAAGTTGGCTGTGCCATCAAAAGGCGGCAAAACTATATTTTTTTAAAAATACTTATTTTACTCGAAAAATTGATTTTATTCTCATACAATGTTCTAGAAAATGTGTAAGATGAATAATATTGTTATAAAATTCAAAATGTAGTTGAAAATATTCATAACAGCTAGTTCATAATAATATTATAACAATATATTGTTGTTTAGTAAAACCCGGTATTGCATACAACACACGCTATCGAAGAAAGTTGTGATTGCGTGTAATGAAAGCCAAGTCCGGGTTGTGTATAGTGCAAGACTCCTTTGTTGTTTCGTTATAACAGAATCCAACCATTTTTTCATTTATACATTGAATATATATATATATATATATACTCAATGTTGCATAGAATGACTATTATCAAATGAACTTGAAACTGTGTGTAACACAATCTTTGAATAGTGTTGCGTATACTGCAAGCTAATATAGTGTTGCGTATAGCGCAAGATAATCTTGGTGTAGCGTACAATAGATAATATGAAAGAAATTAAAACAAATATATTTTATAAAATCTCAGGTTATTACAGTATGATCCTTTAAGGGTCAAAATGGAGGATATACGAAAGACGACTTTCCGAACAATGTATGGACACTATGAATTTATACTGAAGCAATTTGGTCTTATTAATGCCTCTGCTATCTTCATGGATCTAATGAATATAATATTTATAGACTATCGTGATCATTTTGTGGTAGTCATTATAGATGATATTCTTGTTTATTCAAAGAAAAAGGAAGAACATGTGGATCACCTGAGAATTGTATTAAAGACCCTATGAAAGGAGAAGCTTTATGAAAAATTTACCAAGTGCGGATTTTGTCTTCAAAAAGATTCATTTTTGGGTCACATAATCTCAAAAGAGGGGATATTTGTGGATCCATCAAAAATAGAGGTTCTTGAAAGATGGTTGAGACCAAAAACAGTAAATGAGATCCAACGTTTTCTTGGCTTGGTTGGATATTATCGACGTTTTGTGAATGATTTTTCAAGGTTATCTAATCCACTCACCAGGATGACTTGAAATGGATTTATGTTCGTTTGGATGGAGGAGTGTGAAGAAAATTTCAAGGAGTTAAAACGAAGGTTATCCAGTGCACATGTTCTCACACTTCCTTGTAGTGGAGAATGGTTTGTGATTTATAGTGATGAATCCAAGAAGGGATTGGGGTGTGTTCTCATGAAAAATGATATGGTGATACATGTTTTTTCATGACAGTTGAAAATCCATGAGCAAAATTACCCAACTCATGATTTAGAGTTTGCTGTGGTAATCATTGCATTAATGATTTGGAGGCATTACCATTATTGTGAAATGTATGATATTTATACTGATCATAAAAGTTTAAAGTATATTTTCACACAAAAGGAGCTGAATATGCGCCAAAAAAAGACGGTTGGAGTTAATTAATGATTACGACTGTTCAATTCATTATCCCCCAGGGAAAGAAAACAATGTGGCAGATTCATTAAGTCGACAAGACCATGATAGCTTATCCATGATGAGGATAAAAAAGATATAATATTTATGGATTTAAAAAGTATGGATCTTGGAATTATAATGGAATGGGAAAAATCTTATATTTCTCAAATAAATGTTCAACCAACTATACATATGATGATTAAAGAGGCACATAATGAAGATGTAGAGTTACAAAAGAAGGTGAGAAATGTTCCTGAATTTCCCATTGATTGTGATGAAATTATAAGGTTCATGAATCAGGTTTTTGTTCCTCCCATCCTAGAATTAAAGAAGGGGCTGCTAGATGAGGCTCATAGTTATTCATTCTCTATTCATCCTGGAAGTACGAAGATGTATAGGGACCTGAAAGAGTACTTCTGGTGGGATGGAATGAAAAGAGATGTTGCTGAATATGTCTATCGGTGATTGGTTTGTTAGGAAGTTAAATATGAGAGATATATGTATAAGGGGATGTTATAACCATTACCCATACCCGAATAGAAATGGAAAAAAATCACTATGGACTTTGTCACCGGACTTCATGAAACATCCAAAGGAAATAATGTTATCTGGGTCATAGTTCATCGTCTTACGAAGTCAGCACACTTCATTGCTATTAGAGAAGATTTCTCTATAGATCAGCTTGCTAGGATATATGTAAAGGAAGTGGTAAGATTACATGGAGTACCACTTTCCATTATATCTGATCTGGATCCGAGGTTTACCTTAAAGTTCTGGCGAAGTCTTCAGCATACTCTAGATACAGAGTTGAGTTTCAGCACTGCTTATCTTCCTTAGACAGATGGTCAGTTTGAGAGAACAATTAAAACTCTAGAAGACATGTTAAGAGCTTCAAATATGGATTTCAAAGGTGGTTGGTATCAACACCTATCTTTGGTGGAATTTTCGTATGACAATAGCTTTCACTCCAGTATTCAGATCGCTCCTTATGAATCTCTCATTGGAAAAATGCTGAACTCTAACATGCTTGGATGAAGTTGGGTAATGAAAGCTATTAGGACTTGATCTTGTTGATGAGATGGAATAAATGGTCCGATCTATTCAACAACACATATGAGCAGCTCAGAGTCGACAAAAAATTTATGCTAACAACTGAAGAAAAGACCTAGAGTTTGAAGTGGGTGATAAAGTGTTCTTACAAATATCTCCTTGGAAGAGAGTAATGAGATTTGAAAGGAAGGAAATGTTGATCCCCAGTTATATCGGTCCATTTGAAATAATAGACCGTGTTGGTAAGGTAGCTTACTGATTGGTGCTTCCTCCGAATCTCTCTCAAGCTCACGATGTGTTCCATGTATCTCTCCTGAGAAAGTACATACCCAATCCTTCACATGTACTAAGCTCTAAAGTTGTACCGCTGGAGCAATATCTTTCTTATGAAGAATAGCCGATAGAGAATCTGGATCGAAGCAAAAAAGTTCTACGAAACAAGACCACTCTCTTGGTGAATGTTTTATGGAGGAACCACTAATTAAAATAAGCCAAATGGGAGATTGGGGATTTGAGGAGGGAGATGTATCCTCATCTATTTCTTACGAAGTGACGTATTTCGAGGGCGAAATTAATTTAATGGTAGGTAGAATATAACACCCTGATATTTTATGAGAAGTATTTTTTTTGTCTTATGTTATCTGCAACATCAATGTAATCTTTCACTACACACAACACTATCTTGGTTTGCGTTATACACAAAAGAAACCTTCCTTGATAGTGTGTGTTCTATGCAATATCGAGTTTCACTAAACAACAATATGTTATTAAAATATTATATAAACTAGCCGTTACGAATAGTATTAACTACATTTTAAATTTTATGACATTATTATTCATCTTACATATTTTCTAGAACATGTTATGAGAACAAAATAATTTTTTCGGGGCAAATAAGTATTTTTCAAAAAATGCAGTTTTGCCACTTTTTGATAGCCACCCACTTTAAATATAGTTTTTGACATGTTTATAAGTTCAATTTGATAAATTTTTCTTATTATTCTGATAACTTTCATATTTTAATGAATAGTAAAATCACGCTATATTTTAATTAAAAACAAATTTTTTCACCCCAATAATTTATATGGTAAAATTATAATGTTGAATGGGTTTAAATTGTAAATAAAATATATTTTTACCATTTAATATAATTTATGTCCTTACCATTAATTTTACATTGAATTCATAGTTAAAAACATTTCAATCTTCGGTAATGTTTTATCTTTTAGAACCTGTTTTCTTATCAATGGGAATAATTTTCAATTAATTATGGAAAATTCAGTGTATTTAATTTTGAAAAATGGATTCCATATTTGAATTCAGTGGATCCAAATTATGTTAATAGGTTACATTTTTTATTGATATTATGAATAGTAACTATGGTAATTTTTATTCACTACATTTAAATGTAAATCGGGTAATTAAGGGTAAAAATAAAATTATAAAATTATCCTAACACATTACAAAATCTGATTGGATTAATAAAAGTCGAACCATATAACCTAATGGTCATACTAGATTCATTTCATGGGCTTTTGACAATGAATTAATATAATTATTATTAAAACCAAAGAAAGTGACAACATGTCACTCTCTTAAATCTTATAAGTGTAATAATTTTAATTTAGTGATAAACATTATAAATCATCGGATATAAATAGTCCCCAAAAATATAATGAAATTATCTACATCATATGAATTTATTTATATTTTTTAGGGATTAAATAATTATCATTAATTATGACACAATAGTGATGTTGAAATGATTTTATTGATTGAAATATCAAATAAATGATTTTAAAAGTATTAAAATAAATATTACATGAAATATTTAATGTTCTACAATATTTTTATAGATAAAAATTACATTTTATGAATCTATTAAATCTTTTATTTGGAACATATTTTCTGTTTATATTTTATATAAATTCAAATAAATGAATAGTGTCAAAATTGACACTATTGTTATTTTATAAAAATTACATATTATAAAATTGTCTAAATATCACAAAAATATTTAAAATTTATAAATTAAAATTTATATGGTATAAAAAGTAATAAATTATGCAATTATTGTCAATTCAAAACATATAATTAATTATTTATGATGGTTTAAAATTTGGAATATTGTTACCACAAATAAAATTAAATAGATTATATAAGGATAAATCATGTTGATAATGATTAATATAAATTCCCAACTTGTCTAAATTTTATTGTTTGATGATATCAAAACCCAATCTCATCTAATATTCATATTTGAGTCATTTTTGGAGGTTTTTAAGTGGGGTTGGAATTTATTATAAATAAATATTTCTTATAATTCCAAAGGTGCCCCTCTCCTCCCTTATAAAAGGGAACCTCCTCCCTCTCCACTTTACCCAACTTTGAGCCTTCAATATCATCCAAACCCGACCCATTTACCTTCTCAACCTCCTTAGATACATACTCGAGGTCCTGGTCTTCTTCAAAGACCAATTTTTGTATCCTAGGAGGAGGTTTCAAAGAGACGCGTCGAAGAAGAGGTAATATCCTTTACCGATTCTTTCAAATTCACTTCTTCTTCAACATCCTCTTATTTTGTTGTTTCATAATAAATTAATAACATCAGTATCAATGATATATTGAAATGTTATTATAAATATGAAACAACCATATTTCACCTTCGATCCATCCTACAGAAAATGAAATCACCGCGCGTGTTGACGTACGGAATACCGTCTTCACACTGTGGTGTAATCTTTTTTTCCACCACCACCATACTTTGATGGGTATAAGAATGGAAGAAATTACTATATATGATTATTAAGTGATATTTACTCTAAAATATTATACACCATACACTTCAATACAATTTCCACAATCATGGGAACGATATTGTTGCCCGTGCGTACATACGGCTTACCGTCTCCACGGTGCGATGTGATTCGTTCTACATGATCTTCACTAAACAATGATTATATAAATGAATTGATTGAAAAAATATAATATTTATTATGCAAATAAAATTCTGTAAATGATTTTTCTATAACCTAAAATTAATAATAAGAATTTATTCGACAAAACATGCATAAGAACATAAAGCAATAAACACCCGAATAACAAGTTGTAATGAAATATTACTAATAAGATGATACGAATATGACCATATATGATATCATAACAATGAATATTATTCTATAATAAGTCAATGACATTGTTTAAATCATTATACAGGAGGTTTGGATACGTACAAATCATATCAGACCTAAGGTAAAGGAAAATCTAGCAATCTCATTTTTATCCGAGATTGTTTATACTTTAGAATTTACTGGGGAATATTTATCACACACATCCATGTTTCCAAAATATTTAATATTATTTATATCCTCCTACAATTTTTTAAATCCAATTTTACCTATGGGTTAATTTTTAGTAAATGATATGAAAGGAATCTTTTTTTATTTTCAGTACGAGATACTTTTTTACTTATTTGACCAAAGTATGAGAAGAATGTTTTTGTTAACTTATACGGCATGAATGGATTTTTATGATTCCATAGAACATTATTTCCATGAATCTTCCTTTACAAATTTTTTTTAATTAACTTCTATTAGTTTAAAATGTTATGACATGTTAAGAAAGGAAAAATGTTTTTGAAGTAGAAATGATATTTTCCTCAAAAGTGGAGTTCAAGTGCTTTTATCAAAATTATTTTCCATATAAGATAATATAGGGTTCTTGTTTCTATCCCTATTATTACATTGATTTGATTATGTTGTTATGTAATTATTTTTATTAAGTCCTTTATCTTATATGAATTGTTTTATGATGTCACAATTTTTAAGAATCCAATTTTTATTACATGGGTTATGCTATAATGTCTGATTTATGATTTTGTGGCACACATAAGAAAGGTTTAATTATGAGATTGGTGGGACCTATATCTACCTCCAATTCATTGGGTAAAGATTTATATCTCATGAGATAGACATGGCTCGAAGGAAAAGTTAAACTGGTTCAGTGATACAGGACTGGAACGAGGAGCGACCTCGGTTCAGAAATGGACTTTGTCCACTATGATTGTCTTGGAAATGAGTCTTGACTAATAAGAAATTATTTTCTATGATTATGTGTGTATTCCACAATGTTTAATGTTTTAAGTTAGGATTATTGGTATTACATTTCAGTATTATGATTTATCCCATGATGTGATATTATGATCTCTTTTGCAGGTTAAGATTTTAAAAATGTTATGTTATTATGAATAGGATATGATTGATTTTTCTTTTGTTTACACTTACTGATCTTTTGAGCTCATCCTTTTGTATGTTTTCTTTTCCCCAGGACAGGAATAAGGGTACTAAGTGGGATATTCCAAAAGGGAATCTAGACATGATGAAATAAATGGGAGACAATGTAGATACTTTATGAACCAATTTTTTATGTTTCCCAGTTTCTAAAGACTCAATACCTATATGTTCATACCATGGTTTTGTTATATGTTGTAATAAGTATGATTAAATTCTAAATTAATTACAATGTATGAAAATTATGGGTCGTTGTAGTGCAAGTTGTGAGTTGTGTACAATTTTAGTGCGCAAGTAGATGGTGGTGCACAAGGAGGGAGGTGTACAAGGATGGTGGAGCACAATTAGTTGGTGGAACGCAAGTAGGGAGGCACACAAGTAGGGTGGCGTGAAAGTAGGGATTAGTGTGCAAGCTGTGAGTTGTTCTAGAAGTTCTTACCAGCTTCTGGTCAACTATGATGATGCTAAGTTGACCATGTCTTCATTGATTTAAAAATTACAATGAGAACATGTGATTCTAGAAAGAAGAAGAAGAGGAAGCGTTTAGTGAAGTTGTTTTAGCACTGAAAGAGAAAGTATGAAGAAGGGACGGTTTTAGTGCAGCTGTTTCTGCATTGAAGAAGCAGAAGAAGAAGAAGAAGAAGAGTGTGAAGCTTACAGGTTTTCTGTATATAAATAAGAGGTTGGTTTGTTGCATTAATCTTAGTATGTAACATTGAGAAAAAGAGGATTGTGGATGAACAAAGTAGAACTATAGCATCCAACATGTCTCAACAGATGGTATATTCTTTTTGTGATGAAAACTCTATTAACCTAGGGAAGATTGTCTTTAAATGTGGTGACAAACAACAACAAGGGGATGCAAGGGACTGTCTACACTGGCAGTGTAAGGAACTAGTGAGTTCAAGTGTAAATCCAACTCATTTCAAGATAGAAGAGTATTTTTTCCCTTTCCCCCTCTGAGTATATGGAGAAACACTATGAAGCTATTATTTTCTTCCCTAATCCTAGTGTATGGAGCTACAATAACTAGTGGATTGTTTTCCTAGTCATCCAATATAACAGATACTACATTATAGTGGAGAATCCTTGATATGGTGATTACCATTCATGGGAAGAAAATAAGTACACTTATTGAGTGGCGAACCTTGTAAAAATATCGTGTTCATAATTTTACTAGTTTTACATTATTTCATATGACACTGAAACCATAACAAGAAAACCAAGATCCTAACATGTTAAGAGGTACGTGGATATTAATATGAAATTGGATTAAAAATCCACAAACAATGATTCACCCCGCTATGAGTGTTACTCATATCCCAAAATAGTCTTCTCAATTGGTATCAGAGGGACATTCTCACCAATGTTGGATTATCTACATTGAAGATATTTTCTTTGTAATACTTGATATTCTTTCTTGAGTCAACAATTATGTTCCATTTTTATGAGGAGCTAGGTATCTCTAAGCAGAGTTTTATATCTACCAAAACCATGATGAATAGGAAAAATAATGGCAATTGAAAGCTGATGAAGAAGTCCATATTTTCTAATGAATATGAAGTGTGTGTATATTCATGCCTTGCAGACAATTAAGACATATTAGACATGGAATGTTATGAGATGGTGGCTCATGTTTTCACTAGGTAGATGGAGAACCTTTATATATCTAGTGATCAAAAGATATGTATTAGTGCATTTGAATTCCATTCTCATGATGAAAATGCAAGCATAGGTGGTGATGAGCAATCTATATCCTCTCAATAATTATCAGTTGAAAGATTAAGAGATATTTTATATTATATCCTTAAATAAAGTGTATCCCTTGTTTATTGAGTATTTCAATGTGTTTAGGATAATTTCACCCAACTGTAAGAAGAAATTGATGTTTTGTAGAATAGCATGCAAGAAGAAATTGTTGAATGTCTAAATCTCACCAGACAGGTTCGAGCGTTTGAGGAAGCAAAGAGGGAATTGGAAATAAGTTTTTCAAAATTTCTCAAATAATTTGCTGTGGAGGAGGGAGTCAATAAGACTCTACAAAAGATGGTCCATGCACTTGAAGGTTAGATAAAAATGAGAACTGAAGTCAAAAAGTTATTTCTGGATGAAAAATTCAAGAAGATCTAGGAACATTTCTCATTGTTAGAAAACTATGTAAATATGCATGAAGAATAAGTTTAATGTTTGAAGAAGGCATGTGAAGATAAGCTGGCTATGATTGAAGACCAAAAATTCATCCTCAATATGAGATTTCTAGATTTGGAAGCTTAGTTGACCAATCTTGAGAAGCCACATATTAAGTCTCCACAATATAACGAAACCATTGTTTCTATTACTCAATTTTCACTGGATGAATAATTGTCAAAATACCTATAAAATGTGATATGAAGATCATGGATTCACTCATTTATCTATCATAAGAAGATGAGAAAGTTAAGGTACCATTCATGAAAACTTTTAATAATGTTTCTAAAACTGTTTCTATTAAAAGTAAAGGTTGGATGAAAAACTATAAACAAGTATCGATGATGAAAGGTGATGAGATTCCTACAACCATGGATAGGGTGGATATGAAGAATAATATGGAAGATTTTTCCCCATATAGAGAATAAAAAATTAAGAATTTGGATAAGAAATCTAATATAGAAGATATCAAGATGTCACTATTTCTGGGTAAATGATTGTGTTGCAACATATTTGGTTATTTTGAACTAGATTCTTAGTAAAATACTTTAAATGTAAAAGCAAAGGTAAAGCCCATCTCAAAGGGGAGAAATATAGAAAAGAAGAAGAAACATCCACAAATCTAGAATCATCTATATACAGAAAAGGTATTTGGAATGCTGGAAAACATCGGTGATGTATGAAATGGTAGTAGACATAAGAATGGTGCATGCTTATCTCAAAATGAATTCAAAGATAACAATAACATTAGAACATATAAGTAGGGGAAGAATAAAGATTATATCTTGGGAAGTAATCAGTAGTATGTTTCAAAAGATAATGCTCCCTAGAATATTATGAGGAGAAAATTTGATAAGTCCTTGGATTTTAAATCCATGATGTTGATGGGCAGTGAATCCAAAAAAAAATAAAAAACGATGACACTCTTAAAATTCCCTGTGGAAATTACAAACATTCTTATAGTTCCTAAATACATATTGGTAATCTGGCCTAAATATTTGGAAAAAATGATAATATAGGAAGATTCACAGGTTAAGGATAGTACAGTAAGTAATAAAAAGATTTCAAATAATGTTGAAAAGATGTATAAGATATAGAAAAAAAAAGGAAACACTCATGTTCAGGAAGTTTTATGTGTGAGGTTGAACAAGGATGGTCATGCTGTTAAAAATTGTGTTGACCTTATTCTAGCCATAGAATAATTTATCAAAAGGATAAAAATTGAACCATGAGATTGTAATGCTTTGAAATCTTATGAAGAAAGAATATTAACACACTATCCAATGGAAGAAGTATTGAGATCCACACAACGATAGTCAGAATTGATGATTATATGTTCAAGGGGGAGTGGAGAAAATGGAGCATCTTGTTTGATAAAATCATCTTAGCCTTCCTGCTCACATTTAATAAGCAATGAGGATCCACCATATTCCATTAAAGCTTTGTGTATTGTATTTTTTCTGCTAATATAGGGAATTAAGGGTGAATCAAGCTCTCAGGGTGAGAACATGAGAAGAATTGATTGTATAAACTCTTGATAGAAATGTTGATGAAGTTTTCATCTGTGGAAGATTCATCAATTGATATTCAAATATTAGTGTGATGAGGAATCACCATTGATGAATTTTATGAGTAGGGTTCCCTTGAAGGGGAGATATATAATGAAGCTTCCCGAGTAATTATTTCATTCAGTATCAACTTCAGTAGGTACCAAATTAAAATACTCTGGAAATTAATTGAATAGAATGTCATTGTAAAATTCATGTTCTTTCTTAATCTCTCATCCTTATTTACCCAATATAACGATATTTTTATAATGGGAAAATAACTTTGTCAATCATTGATATAAGAAGATTGAAAGTTCTTCAAGGAGACTTATCCTACCAATTGTACTTGAATGTTATTGTTCCAATTGATAAATTGAGTGTAGAAATTTTAGTTTTATTATTTCCTATCACATTCAATATCTTCGGACTGGAATGAAAGTGGAAAACCCTTGAAGACAAGTGTATGATATCTCATCTCATGAGGTATCTTGATCCGTGGATAATGTTGATCTTTGTGGTATAAATCAACTCCTCTTATTTTCTAAATCAAGCATTGATCATGAATACATAGAGTGAAATGATTGATGGATCACTTCTTAAGTAAAAACTAATACCCTCTCTATAGTGAACATTGTATTTATTGTCAATAATGGGAGATAAAGTGAAATGAATGTTTGAAAAGTAATGTGAAGTGTAATAAGTAATGGCTGTAGAGAAGATTTTCATTTTGACACTAACACATTCATTAAAGGAGACATTCTGGTATTGAAAAAAAATAAAAAGGGAGATATTATTGGGGCCACATTGTGTATGAAGATTTTATTTGATGTCAATAGTTGTCAATGCCGGTCAAAATTAAGGAGATGAACTAGGTCTGCATCATTAATGAAGAAATCAATTCAGTTGATTTGTTGAACTGATCCTAAGTTCAATGAACTTGTGTCAAATGTGACACATTGTTTACAACAATAAAGAATGGTGAAGTATCATACATCTATGTACGATGGAATAAGAATTAGGATTTACATAAGATCGTGCAATTCATCACGATTCTATGAGTACTATGTAGGATCTTACTTGAAGAAAATAATCAAATGATTTGCATGATGTATTGAATGATGGTTGAAGAAGAAGAGAAAGTGTTGAAGGACCTTGAATTCTAAGATGGTTAGGCATTAAAAATTGCCATCAAATCTGCTGATTTTTTCACTATTCTTATAGTTCTAAATACATGTATCAAATCTGATAAATTGTGTACAACATTGAAGGTGTTTGAAGAATCCTAAATCCACCACTTTTAGAGGAGAAGAGATTATTGGAGTTATTTGGAATTAACTCTAAAAAATTACTTGAGTATTTTAATTAAGTATGAAGAAGTACTTTGGAATTCATATTCCAAAAAGTATAAGAAGAAAAGAGGATGATTATTGAAGATGAAGATAAGACATAAAGTAGTTCATGGGTATAGAACTATACGAATGACCAAAACTATGATGATGCTTTGCCGATTTGTATTTCACAAATATCATATGTTTGGAGAACTTGTGAAGAAAGCCTTATGATAGATAGGGGGAGTAATGAAGTTGGTTTGGAAGAGGGAATAAAGTGGCACAGAAGTCAAAAGTGGTGCACAAGTATAAGTGGTGCACAAATGTATGTTGCGCAGAATGTTATAGATCAACATCAACCAATCAAAATATGACCATGGAAAGAATGTGTCATGCATGTTCAGGATTTTTTTACAAGTATGAAGTGGCGTACAAGTATCATGTGTGCACAAATGTATGTTTCATGCAAGTCATATTTCAACATAAACAAATAAAAATATTACAAAGGAAAGAAAGAGGCATGAAAGTGATGGACTAGCATGCATGTGATGGAGTAGTTTGCATGTGGAAGATAGGGACACCAGAATCAATGGATCACAAGTGTATGTGGTGTGAAATTCACCAAAAGTCAATAAATAGACGACTACCCTTTTCATTTTGGTAAGATCACGACTTAAGAGAAACGTTGAGCTCTGGTCGCGCAAGTAGTTGAAAGTGGAACACAAGCTGAAGTGTCGCACAAGTCGGGAGTTATTTATATGGCACACAAGTAGGGAGGC
The DNA here is from genome assembly GCA_963277665.1 of Viscum album. Lineage (NCBI taxonomy): Eukaryota > Viridiplantae > Streptophyta > Magnoliopsida > Santalales > Viscaceae > Viscum > Viscum album. The sequence goes on along the minus strand of OY728126.1, from coordinate 355,850,966 downwards.
ATGCAAGAAATGATTTGTGTGAAACAACTGTGCAGTGTCAATGCAATAGGTTGCGCAAAAGTTTTGGCTTGTAAAAAATTTTGGCGCTCAAGTACTTGGTGGCACACAAGCCAGGAAGCACGGATGTAGGTTGGCGTGAATGTAGGGATTGGCGTCCAAGATGTGAGTTGTTATATAAGTTCTTAACAGTTTCTGGTCATCTGTGATGATACTAAGTTGAGTTGGACTTCATTTATTTAAATATCACAAAGTGAACATGTGATTCTAGAAAGAAGAAGAAGAATAGTTCAGTACATTTGTTTTTTCACTAAAATAGAGTGTGTGAATAATAGAAGGTTTTAGTGCATTAATATTTTCATTGAAGAAGATGAAGATGAAGAGTTTTCAACTTATTGATTTGCTATAGAGAAAAAAGAGGTTGGCTACTTGCATGTTGTTATGTATGTAACATAGAGAAAAAAAAGTTTGTTGAAGAACAAAGTAGCACTGTAGAATCCAACATGTGTTAACTGGTAGAATATTATTTTGGTGTTGAAAAATATTTTAACAAATAGAAGAATGTCTTTAGATGTATTGTAAAGAACCAGCTAGAGGCTAAAAGAGACTATCTACATTGGCAGTATAAAGAACCAGCGTGTGTAAGGGTAAATCATACTTTTTGCATGTGGGATGATTATTGTTTTCCTTCCCCCATCCGAGTGTAGGGATAAAAACTATGAATTTATTATTTCTATCCCTCCTCGATGTGTAGGGTGCCACACTAACTAGAGGATTGTTTTCCTAGTCATCCATTATAACAGTTACTGCATTATAGTGGAGAATCCGTACAATGGTCATTACCATACATTGAATGGATGTAGCTACTCTTATTCAGTGGTGAACCTTGTAAAAATATCATATGAATATTTTTACTATTTCATATTATTTCATGTGACATTGAATATATAATAAGATAATAAAGATATTGACAAGTCAAGAGGTAAAGGGAAAAAGGAAGAAATCATTTTAAAAATTCCCCACCACTGATTCCCCCTCTCAATGTTAGGAATATCCCAAAATGGTCCTCTCACATCGTCCTTCGTTTGTTGACCCATGAAGGTCTTGAATAGTTCTCCTGATTTCCTCACTAATCTTGAGCCTCCTATTGCCCCTATTTGGTTAGGTTCTCCTGCTCTACTGATTCACTTATTTAAGAAGGAAGATCTATTCTCAATTTCTGGAATTATTAGGAAACCCCTCAAGTTATATTTCGCTACTAGAAGCTTCTATCAACCCTCTATTGCTAGATTATGTGCATAAATTATTATTTCACTATCCCTTCCATCCCACATCTAGATACAAAATGGTGATACTAGATTTCAAAAAGAGGTTGTCTTTAAACAACTTCTATAATACTGTACTGATTTTCTTAAAATCTGACATTCTATAGAACTTTGAGGAATTAAATCTAATGATGCACGCCCCCACAAGATTCAAATCAATTTGGGTTGAAAATGAAGATCACATGGGGATAACAATTTCTACTGGACATTCAGGACACACTGTTATGAAGGATGATGATCTGATCCTGACTAGACCTTCTAACTATCTACCCCTACTAATGAATATTCGGAATTGGTAGATGTTGATCAGAATGCTCAGCCTCTTGAAAAGGACAAGGCGCCCCCCCCAATCAAGATTAAAAAACCCACAATCACAAATGTCTCATAATCCTTTTATAATGATGATAGGATTTCCCACTATGATTCTTGTGGATGCATGCATGATGATTATGAAAAATCCTGTAGGATTGAGAAAGACTATTTAATGTCGATTTCAAGGAAAGGTAAAAAACCAATGATTGATTTAGATGGATACCTCACTCTGATCTACAAAAAGACTCGAAGGGGTAATGTTTACTCTAACCTTGAGAGAACAATTGCCACATTATTAATAGAGGCCTCTCAGAAAAAACTGTGATTCCACCACAGTCGGTGGTTACTAATCATCCAAAGACATCCCTTGATGGAAGAAACATAAACGAAACTACAAATATCGATGAGGAAGACCCGGTGGTGTAGGATTCATATCAGTATAATGATGATGTGAGTGGTGAATTTGAAGATTGTATGGAAGAGAAAGATGAAAATGTTTTTATAACATACAAGGCTAGTGAAATATTTGCAGATACATAGCTACAATTCCAAAAGTAAATGTTCATGAAGACGGTGGAAGAATACATGAAACCTCTAGATTTTAATTTCATGGATATTTCATTCCAATTACTTATTTTTCCTATAGTCAACTTGGTTTGGTCCTCCAGGATGTAGCTTTGTTTCTCTCTGGGATGTTTGTAATGCATTTTGGGGGAATGTTTTGATTTGGAGCAGTTGCTTGTCTTTTCAAAGAAGGGTTTTTGACATTTTATCAGTGAGGAGCATTGGTTGTTGCCTCACTTATGAGATAGATGCAATGAGGGGTTGATGCTCACTGAATTCCCTGATAGTGTTGCTATGTAACTTCTTACTGCTTCTTTCATTTTTTGGTCGTGGGTTTTTAGGCTCCCTTATATGGTAGCAGAAATGATTTTTAACTACTGGACATCACCTGAGGCAGAGCTTCATTAGAATTAATTGTTCTTTCTTGAGAATGATGGTCGCCCTGTTGATTTTGTTATGATGTGTGCAATTTATGTTTTGAAACCTGTCTGCTACTTGAGGGGAGCTGATGTAGTTTTTTCTAGTGACTACATTTGACATTAGATGGTCTATTTTTTATGAGTGTTTTTTCTTGAAATGGTAGGTTCTGAATATCATCCACTAATGTTCTTTGAGTAATTCATTGATTGACCGATAACATATCGTTGTGGTCATTTCCAGTGTTGTTATTTTTTTCATGGAAATATCCGTTTGTAGTGCACTTAAAACCCTATTGGTGTATATTATTTAGACCTAGTTGTTTTACTCTTATCCTTGATTTTAATAAATTATTTTGGTTCATTAATTGGGTTACCAATTCATGTCACTGTTTTTAAAAAAAGTTAAAATGATAAATTTCATAATTAATTAAAATAGGAAACAGAAAATTAATATTTTCTATGTCTGTAAAAATTAAAAATTTAAAAACAATTATAAATAAGGAATATTGAAAATAAATAATAATGATGTAATAATTTATTAAGGGAAAGAATTAAAAAATCAATATGAAAATTTATAAATTTAATAATTAAATAAAAACAGTACTTCAGTTCTCTTATTTAAGAAGACAAGATCAATTAATTATTAAATAAAAAAAACATAATTAGAAGATGTGGAAAATCAAATGATTTAAATCAGACATCAAACAACCCATGTTAGTGTTGGAGATATAGAATTTTATTGGTTTTGTTGTGTACTACTAGTGGTTCTTGGATAACTTTTTCAGGATAGAATCCCCTTTAACAACCTTTATGTGGAATGGCTTACAATTTACCTACACTGGGTTGTGTTAGGGGGTCATTGAGGAGTTAAGGATGAGTTTGACAAGTGCAACTTCACATAGACTAACAGAGGAGAGTGTCTAGTATGCGATGTTTTATAAATCCTTTGGAGGATGCATTAGATGTGTGTTGATGTAGAGGCATGATGTGATAACTTATGAAACAATGAAGTAGAAACTCCATGAGTGTAATTATGTGAACCATGAAATATACTTGATAGTAAATGTATTTTCCCAGAATATGTGGAGGCACTAACTTCTGGTTGAGCAATTCATTGATTTCTCAAACAACTAGAGTTTCATGTAAATCTTCACTCAGATTTATATCAACCTAAGAGAGAGTAATTGGTTGGATTTCAAGTTGGAATATTCCATTGAAATACATTGTACTATAGGGAATTGAAACACGGTGGTAGATTCCTTATACAAAAATCTTTGTATCGCTTGGTAGATGAGGTGTCTAATTAGTTGGATTCATTCTAGCTGAACCCTGTGGTGGGAACTGGGTAACCATTATCTATAGTAGATAAGTAGTGACTCCACCTCTTCTTAATCACATGAAATATTCGTAGTTTAGAGATTTTGACTATGAAGTTATGTGTGATCACATAACCTCCATAGATGAACCAGATGTATATTATAGAGTGTAAAATGTCATCTTTTTTTAGGGTTGGGTGGTAGTTATTGTCCAGATTCACGAGGAGGTGTTGAGGTAGTTCCATACATCTACCCTATTTTTAAATTTGGGTGTTTTAAATATATATGAACACCTTCAGTGATAGTTTTGTGGGTTAGAATGTGAAAGAGGGTAATCATTATTTTTTATTTAAATATCACATTTCTTCAGGTAAAGGATGATCATCAGGTTCCTACATGTTTGACTCAAACTCTTAAGATACTATAATTGAACATGGATAGAAAATTGATGGATTTTTTTATGTTTCTTCAAGACAAAACTAGAGGCTGAAACACTATTTGGGCGACTATTGACCAAATCACCAGGTCATCAAAGATTCTTTTACGAATGAAGAAGTGTTCAGTTAAGAGTTTAGGAAATTTATACAAGTGTGAGCTCATATGAATTCATGGGTTACCGATTACGATTATCTATGATTAAGATTCAGATTTCACATCAAGGATTTCGATAGGTTTACTAGATGATTTTGGGACCTAGTAATGGTTGAGAATAGTGATTCACCCAATGAAGGACAAACATTCAAAGATGACCATCCATGTGTTGGAAAATATGTTGATAGACTTTTTCTTATACTATAGTTAGAGAAGAGAGGATCAGTTTCTATTGTGTTTTTATTATAATATGAGTTAATGCTATGTTATCCACACACAACCATTTGAGTCCATATATGATAGACCAAGAAGGTCACCCTTATGTTGGACTGATATTGGTGATGCATCTTTTATTGGTCTAGAGCAAGCATAGGTAATGGTAGATAAAGATTATGTAATCATTGATTGTTTGAGGAAAACCCATGGAAGAAAAAAAATAATGTTGAACATTGTCATAGGACATTTGAATTCAATCAGAGAGAACATGTTTTATTAACATTATCCCTATGATATTGATTATAGCGATTCCATCAGGGAAGAAAGATATCTATGAGGTTTGTTGGGTTATTCCAGATCATATGGTTGGTTGGAGAGGTTTCCTATCACTTGGCCTTTCACTCACAATTAGAATGAGGACATTATGTATTCTGTGCATCACACCCAAGGATATATGTCAATGAGATGATGCAAGATATTGATTATTGAGATATGAACATCAAAGGTGAATCCAAATTTTTTGTGTACTCAGTGGTGTTCATGGATTGGCAAGATCAGATCTTGTGAAGAAGGAAAATACCTTTGTTTTGATTTCTTAGGTAGAATGAGAATGAAAAAGTGGGTTCCTTTGAGTGTGAGAGTCAGATGAAGGCTCAGTACCCCAAAAATATTACATAACTTAATTTAATAGAAGAATATACTTTGATTGGATTATTTAATAACTCGGGTTCAATTGGTTTGGTCCGTTCAATATTTCTATACATATATCAATATATTTCCTCATAGTCGGTGATAGGTTTGTGTATGAAAGGACCGCATAATTACTTTATAAAAAATATTAATATATATTTTGAAGCTTGTACATAGGTAGTTTCAATATAAATTGTTTTCACACTGATTAGAACATTGTATAGGAATCCGGAGACCACAATTATTTTCAGAATGAACGGATTTCCCAATATGCGATATGAATTTTGTCAACGTCTGATGTTTGTTCAAATTCTAACATTATTGGGTGAGTTAAGTGAATTAACTAAATAATTTGATTAATTTATTTATTGAAAAACCATGGTCTATCTCTATTTATTAGTATTTATGTAAAATACACAAGATCAGATGAATAACATTATGATAATAGAGAGGACGAGTTGAGCATTGTAAATAGTTACATTGGTATGATTATTCAAGATGAATGATTAATGATAATCATGAAATGAATGATGAAGATGGAGGGATTTTCATCATCTTCTCTGTTGCTAATTTTCTTCACCATTGACCAAATTTTTTCTTGATGTAGGGCAAATTATTTATTGGATTTCCAAACATTGAATAATTTTTTATACATGGTTTTCATATATTATTTTTAAATTCATTAAATACTCTTTTCAGAAGATCATATTTAATTAATAATATTTATTAGGATTATTTAAATTTTTACCCCTAATTCCACTAGTGGATCCAATTTCTGTAATTATTTGGTAGGATATCATCAAACAATGATGATATCATATTATTCTTTGGATTTTCTACCCACTGTCATTCATATTCATTGTTTTTAATCCCCAGTGTCAGGATTCAACATTTGTTGATGTTATGTTAAACCTGATAAAAACCGTATATTTATGATTGATTCATGACCGAGATGGAGATCAGTTCTTCATATAACGGTTGAGGTGTTTTTATGGAAATTGGCGATGGATTCTTTGACCAGGTCCCCAAATTGTGATGGTATTTACAAGAAGTTTACCATCCAGTTATTTATTATTTTAATTTTAAGATATTCGTGGTTGGGAATCAATGAACAGATAACCCCCATATATATCTAGTGTTTTGAGAGAGAAAATTAGTGGTGAAAATTTTGGAAGAGATGAATATGTTATCTGTATAATTGAATGTTAGTTTCTATAAAATCCCAACATACATGGTGTCTACATTAGAAGAAAACACTCTATATAGACCCCTTACGCCTACTTCTAGGGTTTTAGGTGAGATAACTATCAGACGTTATGTGGTAGTGCCCATATACCATGTGACCCTACTCAGTCCTCCCTGAAATGTGATGAAGGAACACTCCCATGTACCGGTGCATATATATATGCCATGTACCATTTGGGTAATTCCATGTAGAGGTACATGGATTGTTGATCCATGTACATTGTGTACACATCCATTGTATATGGCCGTGGCTAGAGTAAATTTTCATGGGACAAGGTACACGATCATGGGCTAGGATAACACAGGAAGACCCCAGACTTCCATGATACATCATGTATGTCTATATTCATAGTTGAGACATGCACACGTGAAGATGTGACAAGGTGTCCAAGAGTGATAACTTGTTGTGTGGAACTATGTACACATTTTGTAATTTTTTATGAGACATCTACCTTGAATATACCATTCATAAAGAATATAAATTAGGCTCATGAGTAGCCTATACATAGTAGTTTTCCAAATAGAATGTGATTCTGTCCTTCATTTCATAATCATCGATATGATGTGGTGTGATTTTAGTGAGATGCTTCTCTAATGGATGCATATCCAATGGAAATGATTGTGTGTAATCATCAAAGGTTTACCAGGGTTAATACTCTACTATATCTTTTTTGTTGGTGATTAAACTATTTCATTCATACATGTAGTGATGGAACTCCCCCCCCCCAAATACAGAGGGTGTAGGTCCTCTATATGAAGAGTGGAATCTATATCTTGAGACTAGGCAGTGAGTGGTTCCTCCTTCTATGTGGTGATCCCATTTTTATGCTATGATGTGGCAGCGTACATGGAGTATATATTATTGATATGTTATATGTGATAAATGGATACTATATAGGAAAATTGGAGATGTAGGATGAACCTTTATTCTTAAATGGTGATAGAGATGGATATCCCATATATCTCTTCTCTTTATCTTCTTCTATGAATATCTAATGTTTTATTTGATTTTCCATATTTATTATGGTTTGAGATTATTATTGATTGTTTTTATTGATTTACTAGGGTTTCCGGGAATTTTATAATGTATTTATATAATAAAATATAGAAGGTATTTTACTAAATTTATTGTGACCTATAAAAATAATGGAAATATCAGTGTTCAAATTAGTGGACATGGGTTTTTTGGAATATAGTGGTTCTTTTGAAAAAACTGTTTTTGATGGTCAGTCATAGAAATTTCTAGATGAGTTATATTTGGTTTTCCCTTTTTCAATGGTTTTATGGTTTGGACCACCCTTGAATTTTTTAATGTATTTTGTTATTTATATTTTTTATATTATTCTTCTATACATTTATTCTTGTAGATAGAATATTAAATGAATGGTCTACACTCTATATGTTCAATCATTTTTTATATCTAAAAATAGTTTTATGAGTCTAGTAATGTGTGTGTGTAGATACATATCCTAAGGCCTCTAATTTCAATATTATTACTAATAGGTTCTTCTCATGAGCCCATGGATCATTTGAGGTGTTTTAGGATGTAACACTCATCTTAATCCATGTTATCCAGACACCGATGTGTTGGGTCATGACAATTAATCCCTAACTACCCATCAATTAATACGTTTTATATATTTATTAATATTGAATGTGTGGGAGATTGCGTGATCATGGTGATTATTGGGTGGAACTTTTCTGATTTTTATTTGAGTTATATGAGCTTTTATTTTTATTTTGTATCATGTGGTCGTAGCTATAATTTAACTTTATAGTACATATTACCCCTTTTTTCCAAGAAATATATAAATAAATATATAGAAAAGGCAAAAAAATTAAAAAGAAAAAAAGAAAAATGTATATATATATATTCAAAAAAATTGAGATAATTGTATAGTTATTCACTATTTTTCATTATTTTTCTTGTGACCCACAAAAAGAACAAAGGTGAGAGAGTGTTTGGAATGATAATTTTTGGATTACAAGAGTTGAGGGACATTAAATATTTTCACTTATTGAATACATTCCTTTTGAATTGTTGACTTAAAAATCTCATTCTTACATAGAATTTATTTTCACATTTAAAACTAATATCCCTTGAACCGTAGAAAATTGTATTTCTATTCACCCTGAGTAACACACTTGTCTCTATCAGTAAAAAACATCAGATCTTGGAAAGCAAAAAATGGACCACATACACTCTAAAAATGGTAATAAATCTATTTTATTTGTTCATAGAGTGATAAATGAGTTCTATAAATAGTGGTAATTCAATAGGATAAATGGGATAGAATTTAATGTAAAAAACATGAGTGATTTTAATTGAGCAATTGGAATTAACTTATACAAGAATAATGATAATTTTAAATGATTAAGTGGAATATTGTTTTTCTACTAATATTTTTGTATGTTTGAACCTAATGGGGTGTATATATTTTTTGATTCCTTTATGATTCCCATTATTTTAACTAAATATGAAAGTGGGACTGATGGGAACCAGAAAAATGATATTTTTTCAATGTTTTCATTTTTTAATAACCCTATAATAGTACAAACCCAAGAAAAAAAATCTATTTTCGAAACTTTAGTTTAATATTGAATTAATTTGAAAATGGAATAAATTTATTAATATTAATTGATTTATTAATTTTGGTATTATTTTAAACCAAATCATGAACGTAAATGATTTTGCATTCTCATCCCATTACATTGGTGTTTAGTGAGTGTTTATGATTCTTTACCCCTTGTTTTCTAAAACTTGTTCTCATAGCTAGAAGAATCAACTACATGGAGAAATTAGATATGTGAATGAATTAGTTACCTAGTGGCATTGGATAAATAATGTATCAACTACATGAATTGGATAGGTGGATCTATCAACTATGTGAATAAATTGGATATATGGATTGATCAGATACACGAATCAACTACATGGATAGATCAGCTATAAGGATCAGCTACGTGGTTCCATTGGATATGTGGATGGATCATCTATGTGGATTGATCAGAAAAATGAATCAGAGATGTGGCTAGATTGGATTCATGGATTGGCCACATTCATGATCGTAAATAAGAGTGATTGGATATTTGAGTTATCAGATAAGTGGTTTAGATATGTAAAAATGGATACATGAATTTTTTAGAAAAATGGTGTTTCTGAAGACATGAAATCACCTATATGGATATTTCCACCAATTTCCTGAAAAAATATATATCAACCATTAATTGGAATGAATCAAGGGACTTCAGTGGCTGACTTGTAGTGTATAATAATATCCTAGATTTTTTGAGATGGTTGAGGCTGTAAAAGGATCTATTTAGATGATGTTTAATGATATGAGTACAAGTTGGAATTAAATATTTTACAATATAAAAAATATGATTGTCCTCCTACTATTGACTTAGAAATGAATATATTTTCCTTTTTTATTCATTTATTTTCTTCTATGCATATAATTTATGTTGATTTTTGGGACCCTTCTTCCAATGGATTGGATTCTCTATCAGCAATCCTATCTTGCATGTGAAGCCTGTTTTTTGGTGTAGAAAGTCACATGAAACTTCTTTAATCAAAGTATGGTGGTTATTTCCTTATCATATTATTTTATGTAAAATCATTAATTAATCAAGGAATATCCATTTTTATATAAATATAATTAACTTAATAATTATGGAACCATATTAATGAAGAATTGGTTGTAGCAATCATTTGTGGTTTCTTTAATCTATGACAACGTTTTTCCTTTTGAACTGATAGATAATTTAATATATATTTAAGTATTGTTAGTATATCTTATTATTCTATGGATTAATATTTAATCTTTTATGGAAATTGGTATAGAACATAAAACTAGAATTATTTAACTAATTGTCTTAATAATTAAATAATATAAATATTGAATAGAACCTCATGTTTCTTAATATTTTATTTTTATTAAATGGTTGCAATTAACTTGTATAATTTAAAAATAAATTCTATGTGATTATTGGATTTTTTTCAATTTTAATTATGTTAATTCATGTTATTTATATTAATAATAATAATATGTTAATGAGAATGGTACTTCTCCGGATTTTTTGAAACTTGTTTTAATGTTAAAAAACATATTTATATTTTGATGGAATTTTTTATCTTCTGGTCTTAGGTTTCTTATAGTTGGAACCTCAAAATACAAAATTGGATAATTGATGATGAAATATGATTTTGTTGTGTGTGATAATGATAATTTTTAGGCCGTCAGTTTTGTGTTATTGTTTTTTAGAAGGTTGAGTGTCTTGTGATTGGAGCTGTGAGAGACCATTCCATGTGAGCGATAGAGGCCTTTTTATTAGGACTAGATTTACTTTTTGTCCTTGAATTTTTTCCTATTTATTTTGTGATTTTATATGGATGTTATCTTTTATATGAAATATGTTATAAACTTGTGATGGCTAGGATGGGTTATCATATGTCATGTGGGTGGGGAGGCCCAGATGATATGAAAATAGTTAACGCATATGATGGGGATATGCATCGGGATATGCATGTGGGATTCAAGGATGGCACTAGAGATGCTGGAATCGGCTGAACATATTATTAACTATAGATTTTATAGTGGTATATTATTTCTTTAAATGAATATTTTGAATGGAAAATTGACGGGTTTCTTATTTTATCTACATTCCATTCGACACTACTTGAGGTAGCTAGGTGTTCATTTTTTCATGTAATATCTTGGGGGTAGATTATGATGGTTTTACTAGAGTTCCAATATTATAGAATGATGATAATAATGATTAAATAATTCATAACCTATAGAGTTGGTGCTGATGGAATGAAAATGATTAAAAGATGTTAATCTTGAGAAATCGTGGACTTTGTTTGGAATATACCTAGAGGGAACAAGATTTACTCTGATGAATTAATGTAATGTAATGTCGAATTTTGACAACTATTAATTTAATGGATACTAATTTAACTAATGAATGGATAAGATAAAAATAAATGAATTTATCAATATATCCCTTAAAATGATTATTTCCTAAATGGATATATAGTCCCTAACAGTAGCTGACAGGTGTATAAGAAATGATAGATTCAGTTTTGATTAGGATTATTGTTGTTATGTAGTGCGGTTGTGAGAAATAATAAATCACATATATTCTATGATTTTATTCACTATCCCAACCATTATGGTAAGGGTTACTGACACTCACTCATCTTTGGGAGGGTTTTTTTTCTAAAACATCTTAGTGGGTGGATGATAAAATAATTTAGTAGTTAAAATTTTAATCACATTTTAAGGATTATTATAGATTTTAATCAGTATATCCATATAAATTATTGTATTATTAAATTTTGTAGAATTAAAATATAAACATTGAAATTGATATAAATGGATAAAACGATGATGATTTTGAATTTAGGATTTTTATTTGGAATTAAGGGATTATTTTTCTTAATTTTCTAATTGATTTGAATATTATTATTAATTTTATAAAGAGTTAAATGTTTCTAAGTTTTTTAAAATATTTCATGTTTAAAAAAAACTGTCCAACAATGGGATAAACCTCAACCAGTAGCCAATAGAAACATGGTCAACCTCAATAAGTGGTCAGTCGACCATGCATGACACTGGGAGAGCCTATCCATAGTAAAAGTGTGGGAGGCCACATTGGGGACAAGGACCATGCATCAAGTGAAACCGCGGGCAGAGTCCCACAGTCCTATTTTGGGACACAGTCCGCGTGGTCTAAGAAGTGAGGCCTAGACCATTTGTGTGTATTCATGGGTATAATATTTCTTACCTAAATTAAGGATACTGGTCTAAAGAAGCCACTAATGGTGTTATAAACAATAACAACATATGTCATTAATTTTGATGTCTTACAAAAGAAGGTTGTGTACTATTCATCATATCATAAATATTATTGTTTCATCTAGACACTCATTCCCCTTCAATAGGACATGAAACTCTACCTATCCACTCCACTATCTCAACCATTAACTTCAATGACCTCCACGGAAAAGCCAATGGAACCTCCATGGACATCGTAGGAAAATCTCAGGGTCAATCCCTTTATCCATGCCAAGACCTGTGACCACTATTGACCATCAATGTGGAATATTCCAACATTCACGAAGGCTTCATCTATCCACATATAAGGAAATATAAAATAGGATCTCACTCATCACTAAATCGGCTCCCCTAAACATACTAAACCACTAAAATACCACCACATCCCTGTTTGAGTCTATGAGAGGTCGTTATGAACCATAAACAACAAATGATGAAATATTCCTCATGTGATCTCTCAATTATATCACTTTATATCATGAATTCCAAATTTTGTTAGATAATTATAGAAATTAAATTTTAGGTATCATGTGTTTATCTATGATGATATGTTTGATATTTGAACCAACATTTGATGAATAATTGGGATTCAATTGTTGGGCCTATAAAAATATCCCTCAGAAACTGCTGAGAAAGTATATTGACTACTTAACTAGAGGATACTCGGTCAATAACTACATAAAATCTTCACTATTTTCTTTATATTTATTCTAGTTTTTATTTATGTTTTTAAATTATGTAATTTTTTATTTTTTTCATAAATATAATTCATGATTTATTTTATAAATTGATCCACTCATCATTTTCTCGTTCTCTTCTTCTTCTCTTATTATTCTTCTTATTTATCTATTCATCCCAGTTCTTATTGTTCTATATTTTTTTTATTATTCTTATTATATTGTTATTATTCTATTTATTTTCTTCCTTAATTTTAATTTTATTATATATTGTCCCCCATATATATTTTTTTACTTTTATTCTCTTATTCTTTGTGTCCACCATTATGGCCTCATACCCTGGAAAATGAGTGGATGATATGAGTCTTGGCCTGAGGGAGGATATGTGTTATTTAATTATTTATTAATATTTATTTTATGTTTGTAGTATATGTGAGGGGAAATCACTGATTTGGTGATTATCCCCTATTTCATAAAACTAAAATATTCTTTTATTCTTTTATTTAATATCACATACATTTCTTTAATTGATTATTTATTAACAAGATGATGTTTATAAAATGAATGGATGGTAAAGAAAATGATGGAGAAAAGTCCTTGAAGATGTCAAACTTTCAACTTTTTTTTTCCATCATCCTTGATTTTTATAGGAGGTGGAATCTATGTTTTTTAATGAATTTAAGATTTCACAATAATAAATAAAATTATTATTATTTATTAATTATATTTTATGGTTGAATGATAAAAATGAATTTTTAAAATTAAACTATAATAATGATATAATTGAAAAGTAATCATTGGACCATGTGATTTATTTCTAATAATATTCTATTATAATTTCATATATGTTTATGTTTAAAATACCATATTTCTTGTAATTTCAATATTTTATAATTCAAAAAACCACAAATTTATCAGTATTTTTAATACATATGAAAAAATTTATTTTAGATGAATTAGATAAATTTAGTAAACAAAACATGAAGCTCCTAATGTGAGAAGACAATGGTCATTCACTATATTACACAGTAAATTGTATATATATTATATTTTTCCACACCATGTGAAAATAATTCTGTCCAAACCGGTGCCATTTCTGGGGATCTAATCATTGTTTTATTATTTTTTATTTTTCAAACTGTAGAATGTTTTTATTTCTTTGAATAACCCATTATATTTTTCCATGATGTATCAAAACATAAACAATAATTTTCCATGGAATGAAAACTCACATGTGTAGGGGAAAAAAGAATAAGTGACTAGTTATGATAAAGTTAATGTGCAAGAAAATTGAAATGACATAAAAAAATTAGATAAAAAAATGAAAATTTCATTTTATTATGTTTATGCATTGATGGAGAAACCAAAAGATAACCGAGAATATACTATGTGATGTGTTTTTGGTCAGTAGTATCTGAACAACTTTATGGAATGAGTGAAAGGTTCTACTCGATATATATTGTCCTAAAAAAGTATATGAGACCACATCATTTCATATCTCCCTATCCATAGAGCAAGAAAACTCTAATGGGAATGAATTTAAAGAAAATACATAGTATCCCGATTACCTAACCCTATCCACTATGATTCAAATCAGATAGGAACTTACCACTAAGGAAGTTATTAAACCTGAATAAACTCACGGAGATGGTCAAATTTTGAATTATGCCTTTTCTAATTATATTCAAACTAATTTTAGTATCCCTCCTAACTTATTGGAATTTTCATTTTTTGTAAATCCATATTTTTTCATATATTATGATGAAGCAACAACACGTAAACCATCTAATAATAACATGGATCTCCTTGAGAATAATGAACATACATTTCGGGAATCCCATGAAGAACTCTATGTGATGGAGCTTTAGGAAATTAACACACAGACTTATCATTAGAAATTGTAAATATTTCTAATTATTAAAATGTATTTTCTTGATGAAAAATTCATACTTACATTAATTTTGATCATTTAATTCATTCGTACCTTATTGACAACGAAAATGACATGATAGCAAAAGTTTCAAAAGTAGAAACCAAGAAAAATGATGTTCCATACCTTATCATACCCATTATATTCAAGCAATATCTAACTATCAATGGGAAGTATATCGTAACCTCTATACCTCAATCATTACTCACCAATACATGTATTCTTTTTAAACATAATTTAATGATCCATATTCTTAATTGATTGATTTACTTTTATAAGACAATGATGGAACCATGTAGCCCCAAAGAACAATTTTAAGGAGGATGTATGATTTATTTCAAAATAAATTTCATTTTTATGTTTATATTTTAAATTCTGTATAGTTTTCTAAAAAAAATTTAATATTTAAAATTAAAATTTCAGGTCCATTATTAAGATTTATTATTTACTTGTATTATATCAGAAATGTGTGTTCTTTTTGTATCATATGATTCCATGTTTTAGATTTCAATGATAAAGATATTGAATGATTAAAATAGATAATTGGATGATTAAAATGAAGCATAAATAATGAAATGAGGACACATGATTTAAGGTAATTAGATGATTCATGTAAATGAAATTTTCATATCTTTTTTCACACATTGAATTTATGATGTTCATGTAAATTTATTTGTTATTATTATTAATTTCATAGGTGATTTTACCAAATCAAATTTCTCATTCCTGTGAGGATTTATAGGCCACAAAATTCATATTTTATTGTGAAATATTTTCATATGAGATCATGGGGATTCCCCCAATCAAAACATTCATTAGAACATATCAAAAAGTTGACAATGAAAAATCATTTGAAACAATAGGATCATATTTTGAAAGGCCATATCCTTATAACTACCTTTACATTAGTATTTTTTAGACCATAATGTCTATGAATGAACTTGTCAGGTATTAGCCATAAAACTGTCCATTTTTTTCATTTCCTACCCAACTCTTATATATTTTCATGATATTTTATGGATGATGTTTTTGAGATGGGGAAGTCATGGTAAAAGGGATAAATTGTATTTTATAGAAATGTGTGGAGGTGATAAATGAGGGCATTGATTTTTTTTTGATGAATTCATTATTCATTAATGTTTTCCCATATTATAAAATGGTAAAATAGTAATTGGTTTTGAATAGAAAGTATCATAAACCACAATCAAAATACCATTGATTTTTATCATATGTGGTTAGGTGGTTAGTGTTAGATTCATTCTATGAATAAATTATAAAAAAAAATAAAGAACAAAAATAAGCACATTTGGAAAAATAAAGTATAAAAATTCAAGAAGGTGAAAATTAGTCACTATGCATTCATTATTCATGACTATTATTTGAGGTTGGTATGTTGGAGTTTTTATTTATAGTGGATAATTTCATTGAGAAATCACTTTTTATATCTTGATTAGTACATTATGTGATAAACATCCTCCTTGAGACTAAATTTTCAAGCCATCATATCCTACCTACCGTATGACTTAGAGTCATTTGATCCATAATTGAAAATAATTCACAATTTTATGTGCCACTGTCTCTATAAAATAGGTAAATTAGTTTCATTTCATGCCATTGGATAAAGAGAATATTCTCATGATATCATAATAACTCTATTTGAAATGTACCATGAGTGATAAGATAAAATATTCCAAGGATAAATAAATATTAATTTGGAATGTTTATTAACAATGAATTGAGGAACCAAAATTAATGAATGGATAAGATGAACCAATTTAAATATAGATAATGTAAAATTCGTGGATAGATTGATCACTTTGAATAGTTAGAAATAGACTCAATGTTTTATGTTGAGCATGAAAATTTGATTTGACATTGATAATTGTTTTATTTTACGGTTTTAATATTTTAATATTGGTAACATTTGGTACCTTTGAAATTAAATGCAGAGATTTTATAATTGTGGATAAGAATATTTGATGTGCAGTGGTATTTGACATGTTAATTTTATCATGAAAATTTTAAACATATTCTAAGGATTTTATAAGGATTTTTAATCATCATAACCATGAAATTAAATGTTTTTTAAGTTACAGATAATTAAAATAGAAAAAAAGAAAGGGATTTTAATGGATAATAAGATAAATATTTTTAATTTAATATTTTTATATGGATATAATTCATTGTAATTTGAATATTTTTTATGTGCTTTTATTTTTTATTTATATCAACATTGTTGATATTTTATTAAAAGTTCATTAATATTTAATGTTATAAAAAATTAGGCAAGTGAAGGGATCCCCTCAACTAGTATCCCACTTCTACTTAACAAGGCTAATGATCAGGTTGGATATCCAGTAGGACACTAGGGGAGCCCTCCCAAGATGGTAAGGTGTGAGGTTACATGGGGGACTATGCTCATGTGGTGTCTGTGACCGCGGGCAGAGGCCTACATGCATAGTTTGGAAGATAGAAAACATGGGCCAGGTGGTGTGACATATACCATTTGTTTTTGTCCATGTGTTTCTAGGTGCTTACTATAATATATTCTACTATTTTGTTGAATCCACCAATTATGTTATAAATATTCATCATGCTATTTTTCATTTTTGATGTGGGTCAAAATGAAGGTTATTGTTCATCACAATGATAATGTTGTTGTTGCATACAACAACGCATTATCCCATGATCAAACACAACAATCCACTGTTATCCATATCTTCCAAAACGTTATACCCAACTAGTGGCCACTATAAACATGTAGGATCCTCGATCACTGTTGATGTACAAATTTGGGCTCAAGACCTTTAACGATTGTTGTTATTCTATACACCTGTATCCCCATATAGAGTATTTGGAGAATTTTTATAGGTTTCATATGTATAGGTTGTGATGGAATTAAGTACCTTACTCGGTATATGGGATTTTATGGCTTGATTTAAAATACATATTGAATAATACAAACCATATAGGCTTTTTTGGATCCAAAAAACTACATGGTTACTATATGTATCTATTGATAGGATGATATGATGTTTTGATATATGATGTAAATTTTGGCATGCATTTCCCGAGTATCTTACGACTATATTTTTTTGGAGAGAGATGACTGAAGATACGATATGTTGGGGTAGAGTGGAAAAAAATTAGAGAAGTCAGTGTAGGGAACCCTTGATTTTTCATTATTACATTATATTTCATCTTGTATGTGATACTTGGTGGTAGGTAAGCATATTGAGGTTGGTAAATTAGTATACATAGCTATGTGATGAGTTAGTTCCACTATTTTTCATTATGATTTAATATTATTTCTTTACTATTTCATGCTAAAGATTTGTGGAGATCTTTCTGAGAACACTATTATTCAAACCCTACATACAAATAAAATATTTTTCAGGCTAATGACACTACTACCATTTGTCTTTTCTGGAGTAGTTTAGGATTTCTCCTCACTACCATCTACTACTTTTTGTTACTCATAGTTTTCTTTAAAATTATTATTATTGTATGAAATTTCAGGTTTTTACATGGAAATTATATATATATATACGTAGGTTTTTATTGGAATATCATTATTATATCTCTCTTACACATGTCCCCTAAGGGGGCAATTCCTCCCATATTAATGTTTATTATATCATTGATGTTAATCACCAAAACGAGGCCTATATGAGGTGAGAATTAGGCAGTAACCATCACCCTTCCCTCAAAGCTGTCCTAGGAGGCACACCCTTTAGGAGTAGGGGGTTGTTAAAATGCATTTTTTTAATTTATTTATTTAATTATAAAATTAGAAGAAGAAAAATTGTTTCACGGTTTAAATAAATTTTTGGGATTTAACTGTAAGGATGAAATAATTCTTAATAATTTTTAGATTTCTATGTGAAATGTGAGGCCATATGGAATCAAACCCATTTTTATAGGGATGTCATGTTATTCAAATAATTTAATTTTATAATTGAAATTGTTAAACACACCTATGTGTGTGAATAAATAAAAGGGGAAAAACGTCATAGAAGTAAAATGCTTATGACATAGACTTTCAGAAAATTAATCAGTGGGACACAATTATTGATCATGTAAGATTAACTAGTATATCAAACACCTCCCATGAGAATAACTACCACATTTTAACCTATTATAATATTATGTATCAATTTCTAGTGGTTTGATGATAATGAATCCTTATGCTTGACACCTATGTACGATAAACTCAGATGAGGTTGAGGTTATTTCAGAATAAACCAACACCCAATATACTTGTGTACGGTACATTGATGTGCTTCATAGGATATATAATATAAAACAAAACATTAATATTCAAGTTTGAAATTTATAATCCTCCAAACTACCATGTGTATGAATAAACTAATTCCCATTTAGAATATATAAGATTGATGTAATTTGACACAACTACGAATCGACATATCATATCAACCTACTATTTTTTATTACCACATGATATTAAATTAAATTTAAAAAAATCATTAGGGTTTATCCAGATTTGAAAATTAATATTATTCTTGTATATATAAATCTTCAAATAAATAAATGAGTTACCATGCGATGAACACCATAGTAAAAGAATAAAATTGTGATCATATGATGAATTGGAATAAGAATGAGTTTTTAAATATTTGATATGTACATAATAGGATAGATCCAAACTCTTTGGATGAACAATGAGAATGTTGATCAACGATCATGGGAAGAGTTTATCACTGATATGTAGATAGAAGGAAGTCAAATAAATCTAGTTGAATATGAATGGGTTTCATATTTAAATTAATCTTGTACACTCTGTAAGGGGTTCTCAAGAATCCATCAAAAAGTGATTTTTTATAAAATTAATTATTTATTAAACATAAAAACTTATAGAGGATGAAAATGATTAAATCCAAGACGGTCACTATTTAAAAAATATTTACAATCATATGGAATAAAGCTTAAATTATATTTTATTTTAACGGTGTAATATTGATTGCCTTATAGTTCATGATGTTTGCAAATTTTTCCATCAGTCTATAATTGCAATATTTTCCCATATTTCCACAGAATAGTTATGAAATTTTTATATAATAATTAACAAACAATTGAATGGGAGGCATACCATTCAAAAAAAATTTATAGTAATGACATTTCACTCTCCACCATCGTTGGTATGATATTGAAAATTCAACTGAAAATAAATCCACTCAATATAACCTAATCCCGTTTTATAATTAAGATATATAATTTTCATTATTTTTCATTTTACTAAATTTCATTATATTAATATTATTTATTTGTTTCATTTTCCATACATGTTCTGTTCTCCTACAATCACGGGAATGATGTATTTAACCAAAGAATTCATTACTAAGTGGATATATAACTGTATTTACAATTAATATAATTTTTTATTTTCAATTTATTTTTTTATATGAATTCTAGGAATTCTTAGGAATTTTATGGTTTTGGTTGTTATTATTATATATTTATTTGTTATTATATTATTTTATTTATCCGTGTGAAAATCATTCATCTCCCCCTTTTCAAGAGTGGAAAGTGGGAGAGACTCTTTAGGTGATGAACTAGGGTGACATTCCTAACTAGTGAATTTTTAATGATTAGTTCACACTTAAGAACAATTTTTTCATATCCTAGACTTTAGATAATGTGTCACACAATTCACTGTAAGGGTTCTAGTTATACTATGTGTTCAAAAATATTAACAATGATGATATTCTTTTATACTAGGAGTAAGAGCATAAAATTATTAGAGAATTGATAATTTATTTATATATATATATTGAAATTTTAATTTATTTAATCATTTTAGTAGTTTCATTTTATATTAGTTATCCTTTTTTTTTCTTGCATTGGTCATCTGTATTTTTACATTTAGTGAATGAATTTTCCATCCCCATTCTCTTATTATTTTTTGTATGTTTTTTGTAATTATTTCTAAATAATTTAATAAAATTCAAAAGGGTCAGTTTGTTTTTGAGTGGAACTCAATGTGAGATAAACCCATTCAAAATTATAATTTAATCTTATAGTAATAAAAACCTAATAACCAAAACTACACAATGGGTGATGACTAAATTACTTCTATCACACAGTCTAAGAAATAGTGTTTCTCAACAAAAAAATTGCAATAAATTAATACAGCCATTCATCCTCTTTAAACCCTATGATGAATAAAATAAACGGAGACTTCATAAAGTTTAAGAACATTATATTTTATTATTTTATATAGAATGTTGATGGAAATATCCATCTCCACTAATCTTATATCGAAGATGCTTGCAGAATTATCTATCTCCACTAAAATATTACCTGGTATAATGTTTATGTAATCCTAATGACGTGTGTGGAAAGAGGTAGATACTATTATAATTTATTATAAGAACCTCCTTAGATCAAGGTTGTGACATGGTACGCTCATTTTCATCTCATTTTAACAATATTCATAGGGTTATTAAAAAGTAGATCCACCACCAAATCCCTGTAAATTCAATATCCATCTTTGATAGGCTAAATCACATATCAAGGTGAGTATGAATATATAAAAAACTACCCAATAAAAATAAATGATCCTACTATCAACCTTAAAATAATCCCTGAGTAGTATTCCATCTATTATATCCTCCTCAATTTAATCCCCTTCATGAACTCATTCCGAGTGAATGAAAAGTAAATAATATATTCATTATGATACATAATTATTTTTTATAGAAATTCAATTGCAGAAGGTATTATAATCCTGATATAATTCATGATAAATTCCTCAAATATTACTCAAGGTACTTGTGCTGGGTTCCCTAGTCAATGATAATTTATCTGAATCATTATCATAAATATTCCACCACTTTTTTCTATAAATTTTTAATCACCATTCTAAATTATCTTCATATATATATATCCCGTCAATTAAGTAATTTAATTATTGTTTGTGATTTTATTTATAAATATGAGTTAAAACCATTCCTTTGTTTAATATCATTATTTTATCCCCAATATTTAATTTAACATTATTCACCATGATCATCATTAATAATACAATAATTTTGTGTATATTTTCTATTCTAACTTATTTCATTTCATTCTAGTATATAATTAAATACATTTACATCATCCACCCAACTCTATATATTTTTATCCTTCAAAACACCTATAATTAAACTACTAATTCTTATTAACCAATTTCCCTTATATAAGTAGTTAGGTCGCATTATCCATATTTTATATGAAAACCGACTTTCATTTCCATTATTAATTTAGTTTTAATGCTTTATCCTCATCTATTCTGATCCAAACACGGTCAAAATCTAGAATACACTCTTCTAAAATAAATATATAATCCATTTAATTTTTTCGACATGTTTCAAGTGAAATATTTTTTAGTTAAATTATTATCTTCCCCATCGAATAACATCATGTCACATCAATTAAATTTTAAACAAGGACAATTAAACACCTCTTATTCTAAATCAATGTAATTGATTCATTTAAAAAAATTCATTTACAATCAATAACTTCTCATTATTATTTTTATTATTCTTAAACTAATATTAACATTATCACGTTGTTGACTCATGAAACTAGAGATCCTTTCCCCCAGGGTCTAACTCGGATGGTAGCAGTCCTGTGGGGTCTCATCAAGGTCTCACGTTCAAGTCTCATTGAGTTCTTTCATGCTACTTTAGAGTAATATTTTTTTTTATTTATCCCCACCCCCAGAAATGTTGTAATTAATAAACCATACATCACAGCCTATGAATTTTTTATATTGATGATTTCACCCCATAAGTAATAAAAATATTCATATTCAATGTTGATTATCAGTTTAGCCACTTCACACAACCTAATTAAATCATTATTATTAAATAATATCAATTTTAACATTTAATTATATGTTAAACACTTTATTAATCTATTTTACAATGTAAAAAATACACCAAATATGGTTCCATTACTCCAAAAATGTCACATAGAGTAAAATAAATCTTTTTTTTGAATGGGGATATGATGTAAGAGCATGGACATGTTGATCATTCAGAGTATCTTGTTGCTCTATGTGTCACCTCACGTGTGGTCACATGCTATTCGTATTGCAAAAAATAAAATTATAATCTTGCATATTCAATGTTTTGATCGAATTTATCATATCATTTTTCATTAACCCATCCCAAATAGGAAACATCATCATCAAAATTCATTCAATCATTATATTCGATTTCCAATAGTGTGCTATGTCACATCCAATATCACATGTTATATAGTTTCTAAAATCCATATGAACACTAAATCAGATGAAAAAAACAATTCTACCTTGCACCATGAAGATAATATAATTATTTCCCCATAGGGACGAAATTTCACTATCTCAAACCCTATTTATATATTTGTACAACTGATATCTCTCATGTTTTATGTCATCAAATCCACATCGGGTCTTTTCCGTTGTTTTTAATGTCTCTGCAAAATATTTTATATCCATAGTTTATTACCACCATTGTTCCCCATATTTCGAAAAAAATATTCCAAACTATTTATACATGATATTACCTTAGTTTTACAAAATTAATCATATGAGGGCATCATATTCTACATAGACTATAAAAATTTTAGAAGCTTCACTCTAATATTTCTCCTAATATACATATTTCATTTTATAAATTTAAAATTGGATAGATTATATATTTAAAAGTGTTTATAACCATATACTATCGTTTTAATGATTCATTCAAAAAAATTGTTTCTATCATTTTTTTCAAATAAATCCCTAAAATTTCCATCTTGGTTATATTAAAACCCATTTTTTTATTTAATAGAATCCCAATGTTATGTAATTTTGAAGAAATAGGTGGTAACATACTATTATTTTATTTCAATATTATTTTAGATGATAATAAAAAAAATAGATAAGTTTGGAAAAACATAATGGAGTTGAGCTAATGGATTGTACCTATTTCATGAAAATAGGTTGATCATTAAGTAAGCTCTCCAATATCTAATAATATATGTATGTTTTTTCTTTAAAAATACCATATACACTTATATGTCTACGTAATAGGTTAACATAAAATGAGGGTGATGTTTAATCTAAAATAAATGAATTATTTTTATCTTACTGAATCAATAAAAACACAGTTCCCCCACTGTGTACTAACATGACATCTCCCAAAACAATTATAAATACTATCACAGTATAAAAAAAATTTTTTACTCAAAAACATAAACCATTATCCATTTTAACATCCAAATTAATGGTACATGACCTTAATTTCATTTTTTGATAAAAATATAATATTTTAAAATAACATCCCATAGAGATCAATCAAGCCAAGATAACACTTCGTTTAAAAAAAATAAGTGATATGATATTCAAAAACTCTATTTCAAGAATTAAATTGGGATAATATAAAAATTAACCGTCTATTTAAAACAATTGTTCATCGACATGAGGTTATTCCAAAATGTCAAGGATTGTTCATAATTTCTTTTATAAAGGGTACTGACCTTTTATTTATGAATGTGATTTTATAGATAATTTTGATGATATGAAATTGAATTATTCTATAATAAGATCATTAAAATTATGAATTCATATATAATTCATGAAATCAGGTCTAGGTTTGTGGATTCGATAATTTCAATTACTTCCATAATTCCTATTAGAATTTTTTGATTAATTGTGACCATTGGATATATTTTATTTTTTTGGATCTGTGATAATTCATTATTCAATTATAAAATTTTAAATTCTTATAAATTGTTTTTATAATATTACCCAATTGAATGGATGGATTTTTAATAAATTTAATTTAGTTTACTAGTATTTTCTAGTGTGACTGCGATTATTGGAAATGACTTTAGTGAGAATCTAGTAATTATTTCACTTAATTATATAATTCTATATTATACCATGGAATGACTGATCATTTTGGGGAATGGGGTTTTTACAATAACATTTAGAAAAATGGGTAATTTATTATGCATTTTAATAAAATAGGAATTTTCAAATTACATTAAAAAAATAGTGATTTTGAAGTAATTATTATGAAAACAGATATTTTCTTATGGTTTTTAAAAAATCTATGTGTTTATTGTATTTCAGGGAATATAGATTGTTTTTCAATTGAGACAAAAAAAATTATGTGTTTTATTTCATGAATTTATTTACAGAGAATTCTTGATTAATGAAATATATATATAGAGATTAAATTATTAGTGTTTCATGATAAATTTTAATTTTTGAGAAAATTGTTTTGATATCATGGATTTTTATATCTTAATTTAAAAATAATTTTGTTAAATATAGTTTTGTTATATTTTTTTTGATTAATCAAGGATGTTTATCATAATATTTATCAATTTTTCACAAGAATTTTTATTTTTCAATGTTATTGGTTGATTCTGGTTACGCTCAAACTCACCCCTAGCATGTTCCCTTTACTGTATATACTGAGATGACTAGTTGTGATCCTGATAATTAAAAATTCAAGTACATTGTTAGTATGGATTCATATATACACTATGGATACAATGAAGGAGGATTAGGTGTCTCATACATGAAAAATTTTTATTTTCATATAGTCATCATCTTTTATTACTCATTATCATTGGATTTTATAAACCATAGTTTTGTACTATTTATTTTGGTGTATTTCAATAAAAATTATTTTACTTTCAGTTGAATTTTTTTTCACATTGGATGATTTATATAATGGGAATAGAATTTTTTATTCCTCAAAACTAGTTGTTTACCTTTAGATAATGTGGGAATGTTATTGAGTCTATGTGAAATTATGATTCAAATCATTGGATTAAGGTCCCTAGGATGTTGTATTATAATGATTTTTTCACCTTAGACACATCAAATTTTATTTCTATAGAATTATGTACCCCTCAATAAAAGATATAGATAATATGGATAAATTATTTACATGGTAATTAACTCTAATATATGATATTTAAAAAAAATAGTTTATCACTAGTTAGTCTTTCATTGCAATAGAAGACTAGTTTACTATTGTGGCTATGTTTTTGTTCTCAAATGTTACTCAAGTATCTATGAGTTTAAAATAACTAATATGTTTTTTAAATAATACCAAGGATCATGGATTTTTATTCAGTGTTATATTTTTTAGATTGAATTAGATTCCTAGTAGTTTATATTAAATAATACATGGAGTGAGATGAGTTAAGTCCATGGAGTTCAAGTTTTCATGTTAGGATAGATTTTCCTAGTACTACCTTTGTTTTGAGATAGTGTATAATTATGTTACACTTACACAATAGATAAGTGTGATATAGTGGATGAGGATAATGATAAAATGTTCATTTATCTCTTTAGTTATGGACAAGATCATGGTTATAATTATAATTGATATGGTTACTCTAACAATATAAAACTAAATATTCATGAGTATGAAAAGTAGGATAGATTCATTAAAATTTTTATATTATTATATTTATAATTAAATGAAAATATTAATTTCCATATATATAATAAGTATATATAATTATTCCATAAGTATCATAATTAAGAAATATTATTAATTAATAAAAATAAAAAAACTTAGTTCTGGTACATTAAACAACATAGACACATAGATGTGTGAATATTTAGATATTTACCTTTAGTGATAAATTCATTAGAGTTTGACAATATATACAGAGAATATATCTTCCTACTTCATCTATTTAAATTTTATCTTATGTTTCATGGCTATTACAAATTATTTTTTCTCTAATTAACTAATATTGTGTGGATATATTTTTTAGGATAAAGAATATACCTAATTATGTAACATCACTTCATAATCTATTTATTATTTTATAATATATCATTTGTTTATTTTCAATTCATTTTTAATAATTTACTGATATAATATTAATTTGATCATATATGAAAACATATTTCTTTCACATATCATTTTGTCGAATGAGATGACAGATATTTGGAAGAACAAACTCATTGAATATCATGTTATTGTTATTCTAATGATTATGGTTAAAGAAGAATAATTATAAAGAAAATAAATTCCAAGGGTGATGAACAATTTTAAAAAATAAATAATTCAAAAATTTAACCTTGTTCATACATAAATAAATATACTCTATACATAAACATTACAAATATAACTCAAAACTAACAATAAAATATTTCTCATTTATATATTTAAACTCTCTTTAGTGACATAAGAAACATGTTAAAATCAATCAAATAATTATATTTATATTTTTTGACACCTTCACCATTATACATTGTAGTATACATTATAGGATTACAAAACATATTTTTAGAATAATAAATGACCATGACTGTAAAAAAAATTGAATTATTTCTATGAATTTAATTTGTGTATTCACAGGGATTTATATATTTTTTATTTATTTGTGATACTAATTCGTACTTGATTAAAATAAATATTTCCTATTATAAAATTTTTGTGAATTACATAAATTTAATTTATAATTATGATAGAAGGACGTTAGTATTTGAAAAAAGTGGTTTATGTTATGAGGTTTAAAAAATATTAATGGTTATTAGATGCATTTGAAAAAATTAAAATGGTCATATAATAATAAACTCATGTTTGATAAGATAATATTAAATGGAATTATACAAGGGTTAATTTATTATATTAAATTTTTTAATTTCCATGTCCATTGGACTAATGGTTATTTAATTTTAATTAATTTAATTTCATAAAAAATGAAAAGACACAAAAAATGATGAAGGTGAATTTATGAGAACTAGCCAATTATTAGAAAATATATATTTGAGTTTTGTCTTTACAGAGATGTAGGTTCTCTAATAAATCATGAACTAGAAACAAAGTATTTATACCAATTAATAAATTAATAAAAAATTATGCTGGAGGAAATGGATTTCATTAACCAATTTTCCAATACAAACACTTATGTAGTTACTCTTTAATATATTAGAATTTCTAAATTTAATTTTGAATATAATAATATTATGGAGGTAAAATTATATTTGAACATTAAATTTAAATATCTCTTAAAATGGCCTAGGAGAACAACTTTTATGAGTTAGAGTAAAATATTATATAGTTAAAATATTGTTATTATAATTATTTTGAATTCATAAAGGTTTAGGATTTTTGTAAAGATATAGTTACAGCATTGAAGGTTCCCTATTTTTTTAATATTTTAATGGATTATTAAATGGTTCAATTTCATCCTAAAATTTGATGTTGACAAAAAAATGGTTACCATGTTTAAGGGGATATCATTTTGTGCATTCTCGTATGTAACAGATTTATTTGATTTATTATCAACTCAAAATCTCAAAGAAATGTTATATTTCCAATGAGTAATGGAAAAATAAATATGTTTTTTCCCATTGATATGAAACCAAACCTCTAAAAATATTTGGATAGTTTTGTAAAAAATTATTACAAAATATTTAAAACCACAATATTCATGGGAGATAACCCATATTTGGTTATTTTTCAATTAATTATCATTATTTGTTTATTAATTTTTTTAATATATTTTTATCAATGAATATTTTTATGTTATTATGTATTGAGAGTTTCCACAATCTATAATTAATATTGTTCACTAATTTAATTGAACTATCCTATATATTCTTGAGAATATAATTAATAAAAATTGTATATATTGTATAATTTTAGCTAGTATTAAATTATGAATAAAACACTATTGAAATCCTAACATATGGTGTTAAATTAATAACTATATTACCTTTTTAAATCTTAACTTGGATTTATTTTTGTTGAGATTCAATGATAATTTTAATTATAATTTTTTCTATATTGTAAGATCAAAATGATTAAAACAAGTTTGAATATCATGATTATAGGGAGACTTATCCATGTATATTTAATTTAGATAACATAGACACATTTTAATAGTGGGGTTCATCAATATCCTTTTAAATTACATTACGATTATTAATTATCTTTACTATTGTTCTAAATTCAAATGGAAACCTTTTTTATTAATTGATAAATGCTTGTGAAAATTAATTTTATTCGTAATATTTCAATAATTTAATTATACATTAAGGATAATGATTATTTTTTATGTGTGGTGGAAGGATATCCATTTCTATCATTTTAAATTTTGACCAGAATCCATAAAATGTACTTGAAAAATGATCAACTTATTTTCATCAAACACTGATTTTAAAACTCATTAAGTGTGTATTTTTTTGGTAACCTTGGTGTGTATTTATTTATTGTGAGTGGTTATATTTTATTTTCTTATTATACATGTAATTTAATTGGTAAATTATATTATATAAATCTCTTTAATGTTTTATTTTTCGCAATTAAATTGGAATTTCATTTCCAATTTTTCAATTAAACTATTTTAGATTATGTGAAATATATATTTCAATTATATATTTTTTACATTTTAGATTTTATATAAATATTTATTGTGTAGTTTTATAATGGTTCTGTTTTTTAATGATGATTAATGAGATTTTTTAAATTATGAATAATTATTCATTTCTATGAAAAATATTCATATATTATATCTTCAATATGAAATTATGGATTCATTATATTTGTGATTATATTAAGGTATTATAATTTTATGGCTTGAGTACTCAAAAATAGAAATATGGGAACCCTAAAAGAAAATATCTGAAATTATGAATTTGAAAAATTCATTCCATCTATCCACTTTAGGTATGAATACTAATTTAAATTAAAAACATGAATTTTACAATAATTGTTATATTGTAGTTAATTATAATATTTTTTCTTACAATCTATAATAAATTGTAACACCCCCGCCCAAGATAGATCATATCCAATGTTTGATTCTAATTACATTATCATGGTTACAAGGAATCAATCCCCAAATGACCGATCAATTTAGAAGTCTGGGAAAAATAGATACATAAATGATTGTTGTATATCAAATGGATACATTAATTACATTTTTTTCTTATTTATAAATAAATTACATTGATAATAACATTATTCCATATAGTATATCCCAGTATATATTTTATATTATGATTTTTTGATTCCTGGGGAAAAATAATAATAAGGGTTAGGTACAATACTCATTACGGGAAAACACAAAAGAATGAATAGTGAATAAATGAGAAAATTAGTAATGGGAAAGAAATAACTCAAAGCACATGCCATACAAATTACAAGATAAAGAAAAATAAATATTCAAAGGTAAGAAACTAAAACACGCTCCATTTAATAAATGAACTAAAAATGATATGTACCAAAAAATATGTCGACACAAAATCCTATAGATGAAAAATAACTGAATCTAAATTAGGAAAAAGCGTTATTATTTGACGCCGTGTTTCCAAGGTACATGGAACAAGTACCATCAATACCATTCACAAGATGGATTAGCTGTCATGTAAAATCACACATAAGGCAACAATACAACTATTTTGTCTCATGATATAACTAATGCATCAATGGTATCTCATTAATTGGTCCCCAACCCATAGGGATTACATCAATCGGTGTCGAACATGTGTATTACATGTCCAAAGCATTCCTTATATAGAAAAAATAATATTCCCTATCAAATATATGTATTGAATAAATTATATGGATCTATCAGTATTTCTCCAAATAATCAAATAAGTGAAAAATTAAAAAATGTATATAAAATGGTATATGTTTTTGACAATATTAATATCCATGATAAATGAAATGGATAATTAAAGTAAATTTAATGTTAAATGACCATAGGATATTGAATGTTTCAAAGTGAATAACATATGATTCAAGGAAGTGAATGTGAATATTAATAGGAAAAACAAATTTAAACCCCTTTTCTTTGAAATTTTTTTTGAAATTATTTTCATAAAAAATAATCCTTTTAAAAATTAAAAGGAATATACAAATCAACGATGGTGAGGTAATCAATACATAACGTATAAGATAAAAGAAAATTATTTTTTCACATTAAAAGGGTTTAAAAAATGCCTTGTGTGTAATGTGATAATAATATTCATTTGAAAAAATTGTCACAGAAAAAAATTGTTGAAATTTGTTCTATAAATAATTTTAAAATATTTTTTAAAACATTTTAATAAAATATGGTTTTAGAAGAAAATAGGTTCTCAGACTAAATAAATGAAATAATGTCAGGTTATATTAAAATAATTTTCTTAAAAACATTTAGAACCAAAGAGTGGAACAATGGAATTGATGTTTGATAATTATCATTAATAACCATATTGGATAAACTGAAAATTTTTATTGAAAAATTATCACGTTAATTACTTGAATTGAAAAACCATTAAAATATCATTAATTTTATTCTTTATAAAAATAATCTTTAAACATTCCTAAGTGTCCCTTACCACTTTGAAACATTTTAAATCATAAAACTCATGAATAAATAAAAGTATATGAAAGTGGTAATATCAATAGAGTATGTAGATTCGTTATATATCTTTTGAAAGGGTAGTATATCCATAGAATAAATGATACTGGGTTCATAACAACAAATAAATCCCAATATAATGTAAATTAAGATGAAATCCATTACCTTGTGGTTCTATTGAGGTGAAAGTCAGTTAACTTCTTGTATGGTAAAATTTTGTTAATTTTCTAATTTATTGAGATTATTTTTCATGTTTATCATTACTTTTATATCACATATTTCTATGATGTGTACAACTACTTAAACAATTATGTTTATGTCGGTGGTTTTTCCCAAATTCGATTTATGTGTCAAAAATAACTTTGGTAGGTCAAATATGTTCAAAGGGTTCATTAAATAACATAATCAGAATAATAATCATGAAATAATTATGATATTTACACATTATTTATGTTTTTATGATCAATCATTAAATATTATTATCAAAATGAGTTGATGTTACGATCATGGAGATGCTAGGTCAAACGTACTGATGAGTAACGTTCTCATTTTTCAATGATCATTATGGAATGAATGTAAGTATAATTTTATCAATAATTAATGATCATTATATCATAAATAACATATTATTTAATCATATAAATTTAAATATAGATTTATTATGATGAAAAAGGAATCACATCATGTTGGGGAGGTGGTAGTCCACACTTCCACGAAAAACGTTATCACTTTGTAAGTATATGAAAGGGTAATAAATAAATTTATTTTTATATATAGAAATTTAATTATGTAATTAATATCATGTAGATGATTTTTATGTCACATATGTTTAACTGATACCATCCTTTATATGTTCTTTGTATCGTGTGAACAAATCACATTGCTTTGAGGGGCAGTAGTCTACACTTTCTCAAATGATGTTATTAGATTAACATAAAAATAAAAGTATTATTGTTATTTAATTAAAGGATTAAAGAAGAATAAATATATAATAAATATATAATAAATATCATATATAATCATAATTTCAATCATACTGTCAAACCATGAAATTTTGTGATGGAAAAATGAGCAATCATCAATTCATGAGGTAGTAGTTTACTGCACACAGAAACAATATGATTGTTACCCATTATATGGATGTGTTTGTAAATATAGGTCAATACCATAGAATAAAAATAGATTAGAATATTTATTATTTTTTTATAAATGAATAGAATAATAAGATATTAATGGTTGGATAATGAAAATAATATTAAAAATCTTGAGAGAAGAAGTTACCTCATAATTAGGTAAATACTTTTGGTTTGTACCAAAAGGTTTCCTTGGAAAACTTTCGGCAAAAACAGAGGCTTTAAGGTCCAGGGGATGTATTTTGGGAATCTATATTTGTATATAATGTTTAACCTATGTGTATTGGGTTTTTTGAGGAATGGGGATAGTAAATGGCCTTTTATAAGGGAAAAAATGACTCTTTTGGTATTTTTGAAAAGAAATCAGTTGTACTCAGGTTTTTAATTAAAAAATTATTATAAAACAAAAAAAACTCTGTACTGGAATTGTAATGGCATATTTATGTCCAAAAAGTTGGTTTTTGAATAGTGGATAGGTCATTTGGTACCCTAAGATAACGGTTTTGTCCTTTATTAGGATTAATTTTAACTTAATAATTTTAATAACATTCACTAATCTTTATGTTCATAAAAATTAAGTATACTTATAAATTGTAAAATATTATGATAATAAATTTGGAATACATTTTTATAAATTAAAATCATATAATTGGATGAAAATATTTTAATATCCAACCCACAGGCGGGATGATAATGTTAGTTTTTAATGAAAAAATATCCAAAAGTTTACACATTTTATTTAGTTAATTTCAAATTGAAATTTATTATAATGAAATAAATTTAGTAATTGATTAAAATTTGATCCAATTATATTTTAAAAATTATAAAATTTATAATTTATCATTTTAATAAATTAGATGAAAAGTCGTTTTTGAACTAAAATTATGAATTTTTACTATTCATTGAAAAAATGATATGTTTCATGAAAGTATCAAAAATTCAGTCAAACATATTTATTATGTTTATTTTTCAAATATGAATTTTATTTTGACTCATTAAATCAATTAAATATTCAAAATTACTATTTAAAATAGATTCTCCATTAAAAGGGGGTAAAAATTCCTTTGTAAAAATATAGGCTTATATGTGTAAATTTGAGTTTATTATTATCCCATGCCTATTAAATGTAATCGATGAATTTATAAAATATTTTATTGAATATATAAAATATATATTTCATTAAAATTATTATCTAGTTGTAATTAATTAATATTTATAATTCAAAACTCTATTAGATTCATAAATATAATAATGTCTCTTTTTATAACTAATTGTTTCATATTTTCATTCCTCATTAATTATTAACCGATGTATTAATATTATATTTAAATTAAAAATATATTTTAATAATTTAGTAAATACTGATCATAATTTTCATTTAATATCTTATTATATAAAATAATAATATTTTAATAATGTATTATTGTTTTGTAAGACTCGATCTCGAATGGGGCGCAAGCCATAGAAGAAGGTTTCTCTTGCATATAATAGATGCTAAATCCGTGTTGAATGGATTTAAATATATAGAATAAATTTTAAATATTAAATATATTATAAAGTATCTAGATATTATATTCCCTTATGCATTTGTTGTCACATGTCATACATGCGATGTTTTTTTATATTTACTATTTTGAAATCCAACATCAAGATATGGGTTCGTAAGAAGTAATGTATAAAAGAGATAATGGAAAGTACAATGGTCACATGGACGATAATATAAGTACGTCTCTATGTAAGGGATCATATGTGGAATGTAGAGTTATATAATTTGGGGAAAAGCATAAATATTTATAGGGATTGAATGACGCCTTAAATTAAAAAAAAGTCAATGATTGATAGAAATATTATGGCTTCAAATCCAAAAATTTTCTATTATTTCAAAGACATCAGTTAAAAAACATTTAGGTTTTAGTACAGAATTTTTTTTGGAATATTATTTTCCTAATGTTGAGGAATCCTTTCACTAAAGAAGAATATAATGAAATATACATAATTCATAGGTTTATATTTAATGTGATCAATACTAACCTTTGGTTTTTCTTCTATGAAATTTTAAATCGTTGATAATTTAATATTGATGCTTGAATCACTATAAGATACCTTTAAAAGATCATAAGCCTTATATAAGACTGAAAAGTCAAACTTCTTTTTCTATAACTATCATTCAAAATCAATATGGTTATCATATTAGTCTATAATACTAACGTTTTAATTAATGATTCGTCATTAAAATTTATATGTCGAATAGTTTACCAAAAAATGAAAAATTAAATAAGACGTTTTGTAGGTCAGTGGTTGTCATGAAACCCTTATATTCCTTCTTTTATAGGTTAATGACTCGCAACTTTTCTGAACATGATTGGTTGTCAACCAGAATACATGTTTTCCTTTTATAAATACAAATTAATATAATTACCAAAATAAATATGATGGAAATCCTTGAAATAAGGTTCATCAATAAAGTTCCTTTTAACTATAGTTTTCAATACATCATCAATACATTAATACTTTATCAATTTATTTTCACCTAGGTCCTTCCCTGATTTAACATAGGTTATCCATTGTCATTATATATTAAAATCCTTGATATATTGTTTTGTAAATAAAATGAAAATTTTCCTAATCTTATCCCATGGGTGTTTCAAAATAGGTGTGTAGTAAGCCCGATTGTCGTATACTTGGTTACCCTGAGTAAGGTCTGAAACACCTAATTGGAGTTGATATTCCTAGGTACATCTGTTCCAGAACAACATCCACTTGTATTATCCATACACGGATGTATTTCTAGGAATACCCACATAATCTATACATTACTAAAATTCATCGATTTTCTTCTTCATGTATCCTCCAATTCTACACTAGGGTTATTTTCTCTAACCTATGTTTTCCTAAATCAAGTTCCCTAGGTTCCTAAAAAACATCATTTCATATAATCTATAGTGATACGACCCCAAATTTCCAACAGCTGATATCTTCTATGAATTACATTGTTATGATTTCAAGGAATCAATCCCCAACGGACTGATTAGTTTAGTAGTCTTGGTATACCAAATACATAAATAAGTATTTTATTACAAATTAATACATTAATTAAAATATAATTTTTTTATTCTTTCTAAATAAATATCATTTGGAATGACTTTAAACCATCTAATATATCCTTTAATATATTTCATAGTACTCTCTTTAGATTTGTGGGGAAATTAACGTAATAATGATGAGCTCAAATTATTAGTAAGGGAAAAATATTGTGGAATCAATAAAGAATCAACAAGAATAGTCAATATGGACAGGTAAAAACATGAAGAACAAACCATTCGAATAACTAGATAATGAAAAATAAATATGGAAATGTAAGAAACTAAAATAGATTCTATTAAATCAGTGAAATAAAAATGAAATTTATCCATACATGTATCAATGATTAATCTAATGGATGAAAAATAAATGAAACTAGATGAGGTAAAATAAATTTTATTGCATTCCATGTTTCCAAGGAACATGGAATATGTACCACCAATATTGTTCACAGGAATGATTATCTATCAGGTAAAAATCCATAAATGTAATCTAGACCACTATTTTATCTCATGAGACTATTGATCCATCATAGGGAATTCATTAACAGGACCCAAACCCATAGGGCTGGATTAAATAGTACCCAACCCATGTATTACATGTCCAAAGCATTCCTTATATCAAATAAATTATATGCCTTATCAAATATCTGTATTAAACAAAGGGTAAGGATCTATCAATATTTCTCCAAATAATCCAATAACAATAAAAGTAGACAATGTCTTTATAATGGTATAGGTTTTAAGAAATATTAACATTCATGATAAATGAAAGTGATAATTAGGGGGAATTAAATGTTCAATAATCATACGAGATTGAATATTTTAATGAGAATGTGATATGATTTGAGGAAGTGAATATGAATATTATCCTTGTACAAATCAATAATAAACCATCCATAGTACTAATAAGTATTTTATAAATACAACAATCTCATTTGGAGTAAAAAAATCCATTGTTTTTATTGATGAATATAAATAATGAAAAATGTTCTTTTAAAATAATCGAGGAAAATATCATTTTATTATAAAAAACCATTTTTAATAATATTTTCATCGAAAAAACATTTTGAAAATATTTCCATTAATAAATTTCCTTTTAAACATGAAAATGAAGATTCCATGAAATGATGGTGACTCAATCTATACCTTATGAATGATGTAAAAGAACATTTCCTTTTAATGGTAAAAGGTTTAAAAAATGGGTTCTACAGAAAAAGATAAGAAGATTCCATTGAAAACATTTTTAAAATATGAAAAGAATAAAAATATATTTACATAATCATTTTAAAAAGTCTTTTTGGAAATATGTTAATAAAACATGGTTTTTAGAAGAAAACAATTTCTCCGACTAAAGAGAGAAATAATGTCAGGTTTTCATAAAAAGATTTTATAAATCATTTTGAACTAAAAATAGTGGGAAACTAGCACTAATACTTGATATTTGTCATTAATAATCCTTTTAGAGAAGATAAATGGTTTTATTTAACAATGTTCATGTCAGTTCGTTTAATGGAAATACCATTGAAAGATCATTAATGTTATTGTTGAGGAAAATATCATTAAACATTGTAATGTGTCCCATATCACTCTGAAACATTCTAAATCATAAAACCCTTGAAATAATAAAATTAAATGAAATTTAAAAAATCCTAAGAATACTGATATTCATGATATATCACGTATAATGGAATTATATGGACAATATAAAAGAAAATAGGTTCATAACCACAAATAAGTCTCAATAAAAAGTTAATTGAGACAAAATATCTTACCAAGTGTTTCCATTAGTGTGAACGTATTTTAAATTCATTCCTGAGAAACTTTTTATAAATTTATACATTATTGAAAATATATTTAAATTCTATCATTACTTTTATTTCACATATTACTATGCTTTGAAAAAAAACTACTTAAACAATTTAGATTATGTTATGTGTTTTGCTCAAATTCGGTTCATGTGTAAAAAATAACATTCAAAGGCCAACTATGGTCAAAAGGTTTATTAAATAAAATATAATGAATAATAATAATGAAATAAATATCATATTTATAGATCAATTATACATTTAATATTAATAATTTAATATGGTTATGAAAAAGGATTCAACATTATGATCATAGAGATGGTAGGTCGTTTGTACGCATGAGTAAATTCTCATATTTATATGATTATTATAGAAAGAATGCAAGCAACATTACATAATTAAATAATAATATTCATATCATAAATAAAATATTATTTAATTGTATATAATTATATATTTAAGAATTGTAATGAAAAAGGAGTAACTTCAAATTGAGAGGGTTGTAGTCCACATGTTCCTGAATAACGTTATAACTTTTTAACCGTGTGAAAGGATAATAATGAAAATTATATATATATATATATATATATATATATATTAATAAAGGATATTGTGTAATTAATTTTGTCATGACCCCCTCCAGACAAAGTGTACCCCTCTTGGGTCGGCAATGTGAGAAGCGAGATATTGACCCCTGAGGCCCACCTCCTGTAGGCCCCGGGTTGGCGACTAGCACCGAGTGTATAATAACACACAAAAATGGGTGGAATAACCCTCAAAGAGAACACATGCAGAAGAGACGGATAATATAGACACTGATCAACTTCAACTCAGATTGCAATATAAACAAAAACCCAAGTACACATAAGAAATGTCATGCAGAAGTACTACAACTAGAAGGGAAAAACTGCAAGTACCCAAAAGAAAGTACAAACAGAAGAAACCACAAGCCCGAATAGGTCCTGCACCCCAAGCTAGTAAAAACCAGCTTGATCTACATCCTGCTCCAAGTGACCTGAAAAACTTTTATATATACATAGGGTGAGAATAACAGTATACTCATTAGGATCCTCTTTGGAGCTTCTCGTGAAAAAGTAAAGAAAGCGTGCTAAAGCATAGTGAACAACAAGTGAAAATTACTCGTCAATTAAATGGGTATACTATGTTCCCAACCTCACCTTGGCTACTCTCACCATGTAATGCATACAAGAATATTGCATATAGTAAATAATATCATTGGTTTCCTGCTACTACTTCCCCACTGGTTTGCGGCTTTGCCCCAACGTCTCACATCCTGAGAATTTCTCACCAAAAAGGCTTACCCGCAGACACCAGGGCAAAGCACCACAATATTCACCTTATGCAACACAAAGGCTTTCCCACAGACACCTGGGCGAAGCACCACCCCATATTCACAACCAAAAGTAACCAGGTAGTCTCCGGGAGCCACCACAACATGCATAATGTATATCATACGTCGGGTATTATACCTCAAGCCATTACAGCCCATACACCGAGTAAGGATCCTCAAGCCATCACAGCCTATACATGTTACACCTATATTATTACAAACGATACTATATCCAGAATATGTGTGTTTGAATAAACACAAGCCATTACAACACTCTACACACATATATGGGGAAGACTAACTGGTGTGCCCACTATCACAAGTATCTACCAAGAGAAGAGAGTGGGGTAAAAGGGGGTAGTCATCCATTCTTCCTCCCATTGGAATGTTGGGGAAAACACCCCCCAGGGCTCAGAATCCCTGGGGTGTCAGTTTCCGTTACTAACATGGTGGATTAGCATATAGAAACATAAAAATATAGAATATATTATATCTCACAACCACATTATGAGCATTACCTAGTCTTAGACACAACTACAGCTAAAGTATCTCATACTCCGGGCTACTACTTCTATGACATGGAACCCTATAAGCATACAACCATTTAAAGAGATTTATTAGATTACTTCATTCCCTTTTTATCAGTTCCATTGTACATTAATTTATTCTTTAAACATTAACCATGAATAGTTCAACATTAAGTTCCATTAGCATCACACCCAATGTCAACTGTCCCTTTAAAAATTAAAACCTCATCATTATGTTCTAGTGAACTCCTACCCCATGAGTTAACACCATTTATTCAAATATTCATTACAAAATTACATTCCCATGTTCCCAAGAATTCTAGAAAAGTATCATATGCTACTAACAGAAGGGGCTCAACACGGTGAGTAGATTTACTACCCGTCGAGTCTTTGTCGCCTATATTAAGAGCGTAGACCCATACTCCCTGGACAATCTAAACACAAAACGCATGTGGCATACCTCGGGCGTCGTCACCTCTTTCGAAAGAAGGGTAAGCAAGACCAGATTCCTTGAAAAGTGGTTAAAAGTAAGAAGGATAAACAACCAAAGAACCAGCAAGCATCAAACAAACACATTCATCCCACTCCATCATCCCTAGTGTCCTCCCTAACATCCACATACATAAACCGATGCATCTCACCACTCTAGGCATCATATTCCGCAACAAACAAATGTCTCCATGCCCCCACATATCACAACAACCATCCAGGCTCACATCACCGCACATGCAGCAGGAAAACAAAACATCACATCAATGGGCACTTGGACCGTAAACAGTCAAGAGGGTAACTCATAACCCTTTAAGAAGTTATCAAACAATCAGTTCTTTAATTCATCTTGAATTAACATGTTTATTATTCATAGGTTCCAAATTTGGGAAACCTAATCATTAAGCTATCACAATAAATTAAACATGATTACTGCTCAAATTTGATTAACATCAAATTACAAGAAGAACCAGATTTGTTTTCATACCTCTTTATCTTTAGACATACAATTATTAATTAAACCCAATTTATGTTATTTACAGATTTCCATCAAGAACAAAATGCTAAGCAAAGCAAGCATAGATATCACACTATCCAGGAAAACAAGATGCAATGACATATGATCGATATCAATTTATTTATTTGGTTATAATATTTATTATGTCATTTCCAATGTCATCTAGTGGGATTAAACATACTAAATATACAGTTGCATTTAAAAGAAAGGGAAGCAACGAATCCCCTACCTCGAAGAGTTCTTGACATTCTTTATCCACACAACAAGTCACGATCCTCCTCTCGCGACAACTGCATCCACCCGAGGATGCCACGGTACGACCGTAACAACCAAACCCCAAGAAAAACCCCATTATAAGCATTGAGATTACATGATATAAGATGAAAAGGAGAAACAGGAGAAGATGATCCCCGAAGTAAGGATGATAAAACATACCTTATATAGAAGATTGATCGATACAGCTTGGTCGCATCAAACAGTGCGGAACTGATCCAAGGAGTATGTTTTATTGTGCAACTCCTACAGGATGGATTGAGAGGTTATAGAATCTCATAGACGAGAAAAAAGAGGAAGAACAAGGGAGGATGATATCTCGTCCGTTTTAGAATATTTAATGGGGTGACAGATTAAGATACGCTTAATTCCCCATTAAAAGCGGATCGCATTAACCCACGCGGTTTGACCAAGTAAAAACATCCTGAGCCATAGGAATAATTAATCTAGGAGTTATGGCCTTTGAATTGGCCTTAGAGTCCTTATAAAAAGGCTTTAAATTCATTTTACATCAAAGGAAAATGCTAAAGGGGTGAAATTTATGGGAAGCTGGAAACACTATTCACAAACCCAAAATATGGCAAATGAAAGAAGAGGAGACAGTTAGAGGGTCACCGTTCTAGAAACAATGTTCAGAACTCAAAATTTGTAAAAGGAATGAAAAGGTGACACTTAGAAGGTCACCGTTCTGGAAACACTATTCACAAACTCAAAATTTGGCAATGGAAAGAAAATGTGAAACTTAGAAGGTCACCGTTATGGAATCACAATTCACAGAACTCAAAAATTTGGCAACAGAAAGAAAAGGTGACACTTAGAGCTCACCATTCTGGAAACACTATTAACAGAACTAAAAAAATTGGAAAAGGAATGAAAAGGTGACACTTAGGGCTCACCATTCTGGAAACACTATTCACAGAACTAAAAAATTTGGAAAAGGAATGAAAAAGGTCACTATTAAAGGTTATCGATAGAGGTTACCATTAGAGGTTACCGATAGAGGTTATCATTAGAGGTTATAGATAGAGGGTACAATTAGAGTTTACCGATAGAGGTAACCATTAGAGGTTACCTTTGCACTGTTCAAAACTGTCTACCATTGGAACTATTCACTGAACTAGAAATTGGGCAATGTGTTGGGGATAAGTCACGTTGACCTCCCAGAACACCTCAAAACACATAATTCAACAGTGGAATGAACCGGAGAGGTCTGGGCCATTACATTAGATACCTCTCAAAACAATCTCTTCATCGAGAATTCAAAACCCGCCTATAGTGAAAAAAAAAGAAATGGGGTTCGAAAAAACAACCATCGAGATACCTCTCAAAAGAGCGCAACCTAAAAAAGCAATGAAAGAACATTCACAAATAAAAAATGAAGGGTCTAACCAAAAAGGGAACATCATTACATGAAAAGATTTAAACATAAAAAACTATGGGTACTGAGCACATATATGTGACTCGCGTTCCCATGTACTCTCCACCATGCCATTGTGTCACCACAAAACACGAACTAAAGGGATAGAACACCCGCGCAACACCTTCTCCGGGCAGTCTTGGATCCCCATAGGTCACTCCTCAAAGGTTTCATCATCATCAACATCAATCTCTCCCCAATGGATGATGTCAGAGTCATCATGAAGATTATGACAGAGTTGTGATTCATGGAAAACATCATGTATCTGTCTCATCGGTGGGGGAAGTGCTACTTGATATGCCACAGCTCCAACACGAGCTAACACCTCGAAAGGCCCAAAAAACCGGGGAGAAAGAATACTTCCACAACCAATCCTTCACTTCACATGATGGGGAGTCACCTTCAGAAACACATGATCCCCAACATTTAACTCTAAGGGCCTCCTTCTTTGATCAGCATATGATTTCTGACGATCTTGCATTGTCCTCATCCTCCCACGAATCACCTAAACCATCTCTATTGTATTCTACACTAGTTTAGGTATGAGAATTGCTGACTCTCCGACCCTAGTCCAGCACAACGTAGAAGGGAAGGGCGGCCATACAAGGATTCAAATGGTGCCATACCGATGGTGGACTGAAAACTATTATTGTAAGAGAACTCCACCAATGGTTCCAAAATCAAGAACACAAGAGCGTAACATGTCTTCAAGAGTATGGATGGTTCGATCTGTCTGACCATCCGTTTGAAAATGAAATGCAGTGCTAAGTCATAGTTGAGATCCTAAAGCATGTTGGAGACATATCTACACCCTAGAGGTAAAACGAGGATCTCTATTAGAAATTATCTTCCTAGGGATTCCATGAATTCTCACCACTTCCTCTAGATACTGCCTCGAAAAAACATCCATTGAGATCGACTCCTTGATCGATATAAAGTGGGACAATTTTGTTAAATGATCTACTACCACCCAAATAGTGCCATGTCCTCCCAGAGTACAAGGAAAACCAGTAACACAGACCATTGAGATGTTCTACCACTTCCACTGAGGAATATCTAATCGCTGGAGAAGTCCACCAGGAACATGATATTTGGCCTTCACCATCTGGAAGACTAAACATAGAGACACAAACTCCACAACCCGACGCTTCAGCCCAGACACCATAAATGACTTCTTAAGGATCGATACATCTTTGTCATGCCAATATGTACTCCTAACGGTGAACTATGGAACTCTCGGAGAACCGTCTCACGCATCATCAATGGAACAAAAAACCTTCCATGATACAACACTCAGTGTTATTCATCTTCAGTCCAACCATCAGGGGCCTCACCAGAAACAACTCGATCTCTCCAGACATCCACCTCAAGATCCCACAACTGGGACTCTTCCACATTCCTCAATAGGGATGACTCTACCGTTTTCTGAAAAAGAAAACCTCTACCCCAACTTCACAAATATCATGATGAAATGATGACATTTCTTCCATTAGTCTCCAGGAATCACCGGATTCATGGACAACATCACTACATGACTTTCAACTTAGTGAATCAGCTACAACATTCCCTTTTCCAGGTGTATACGATATTTCGAAGTCCTAATCCTGTAAGAACTACAACCACCGACGTTGTCATTCGTTCAAGTCACGCTAGGAAAAAGCATACCTCAAACTCTTATGATCAGTGAAAACCACAAAACGCTCACCAATGAGGTAATGTCCCCAAATCTTCAGAGAAAACACCATGGATGCTAACTCAAGATCATGGGTGGCATAGTTTTATTACTAGGTATGCAACTACCGAGACCAATAAGAATCAACTGACCTCTCCTGCCTGATAACACAACCTAACCCCATATGTGAAGCATCGCAGAAAACATCAAACTGAACTCCCTCAACTGGAAGACAAAAGACTGGAGCACTTACTAAATTCTCCTTTAGATACTTGAAATATGCCTGACACGGATCAGTCCATACGAATACATTATCCTTCCAGGTAAAAGTTATCATAGGAGTTGCAACTTGAGAAAAATTGGCTATGAATCTCTTGTAGTTACTTGCGAGACCAAGGAAAATTCACACCTCTGACACTGTCTTGGGGGATGCCCCAGATAAAACATCTTCTATCTTCGATGGATCCACATTTATTCCCTATTGAGACACAACATTTCCCAGGAAATGGACTTCTTGAGCCCAAAACTCACACTTCGACATCTTCCCAAACCGCTGATGTCGACGAATAACTCCCAAAATGGATTGTAGATTCTTTGCATGATCCTCTACCGATGTGGAGTACACAAGGATGTCGTCAATGCAAACTACCATGAACAAGTCCAGGAACTCCTGGAACAAAACATTCATCAATCCCATGAATACAGCTAGAGCATTCGTCAAACCAAATTGCATTACAATGAACTCATAATTCCCATGACGAC
Source organism: Viscum album (assembly GCA_963277665.1). Lineage (NCBI taxonomy): Eukaryota > Viridiplantae > Streptophyta > Magnoliopsida > Santalales > Viscaceae > Viscum > Viscum album. The sequence goes on along the minus strand of OY728126.1, from coordinate 355,806,453 downwards.
AACAGAAAGAAGCCTTCGGGATATCTTCATTCTTCACACGCATATGCTGATATCCTGACGGCACGTCGATCATTGAGAACCAACTTGAACCCTTTAGTTGATCGAATAATTCATCAATTCGCAAAAAGGATAACAATTCTTTGTTGTCACATTGTTTAAGCCACGATAATCGATAGAAAACCACAAACTGACATCGACCTTCTTCACGAACAAGACTGTTGCACCCCATGGTGACACACTTGGATGAACAAAACCACACTGCAACAGTCCATCAAGCTGTATACATAGCTCTCGTAACTCATAAGGGGCCATCCTATATGGATACATATAGATAAGAGACGCTCCTGGTATGTTTCTCAATCCCAAACTTGATCTCTCGTCGAGGGGGTAATGCTACAACCTCTTCTGGAAAGACATCATGGTACTCCTCTACGACCCTAGGAAAAGAAAACTGCTGAACCTCTGAAGAACTCATAATCATCTCATCCATCATGTATGATATAGATTGAATGCTCCTTTGGCCCATCCGAGTATCTCGCTCACCAAAAAACACCACTGGCTATCCATATACACTAATAAAGATGACCTTCTTTTGGAAGCAATCCATGATAGCCTTCACCGAATACAACTAATCCATGCCGAGGATGACATCATATGGTTGTATTCGTAAACATAGGAAATCTCCCCAGGAGCGGTGTTTCCCCAAAACTAGCTCACAGTCTCTACATACTTCAAACAAGTCAACACGACCTCCAACTGGCGTAGCCAACGCCAAGGGAACTGGAAGTCTCTCTACCTCAATTCCCAAAGCATGGACAAGGGTAGGTGATATGAAGAAGTGTGTCTCTCCAGAATCAAAAAAGGAATACACCAATTTAGAAAACAATCAATGGGTACCTCGAATGACATCTGGATTTCCTAGAGCTGGTTACACAAGAGCATGCAGCTGATCACGACCTCCTCCACTACCTCTATGACCCTGATGACGACCCCCACCATAGCTGCGCTCTACTCCTGGTGCACGGTGAGCTTCATAGGGCTATCCTCTACCTGCCTCATCTACCCTCTGCATATCTAAAGCTGGTGCAACTGGCTGCTACTGCCTCAGCTAGAACTACCTCAATGGAGGAACCTGCAATGTGGCACCTGGTGCATGATGACAGCTCTGAAAGGTTAGGCACTCCCACTACTGATTGTCACAACCACCACAAGAAAAAAAGTACCTAATCCCTTGGTATATGGATGCGATTTTCTGCCTCTGGAAGAAGAGATGTGAAGGGCTGGGACCTACACCTGGCTGAACAGAAACACTTCTGCCCTGAATACTTGGAACCCAGACCATAGCTCTGCTTCCTGACGAATCATGCCGATTACCCTCTCATGATGATCCAGTCCAGGACAAAGTCCACTCAACAACCTCTGCCCTCTCTAGTAACTCAAGAAATGTTTTCATTATATACGGGGTGACCTAGCCCTGGATCTCTGGAAGCAATGCCTCCTCAAAATGCCTCGTCCTGGCCTCCTCATCTGGTAGTAGGTCGGAAGCATATCATAAAAGGTTCCTGAAATAGATTCCAAAATCTTGAACACTGGATCTCCCCTGTCAATGGGTAAGAAGATCATGGTGACTGGACGCCTTCATAGTCGAAGAATGAAACTTGACTCTAAACGTGTCTCAGAACTCCTCTCATGAGATCGCTGACTCCTCACGATCCCCGAGGAACATGAACCACCACAGCCTTGCTGCTCCACCCCACATCGTCACAACCAAGGACACCCAATGCTCCATACGAGCACGAATCAAACTAAAGTTGATCTCGACCTCCTCTAACCAGTCTTCCGTGAATGCATTTGAAACGAAGCCCTCATACTTTCGCAAACTCTGGTGCTGAACATCTTAGAGTTTCTTCCTCTAAGTGTCATCGTCGTCAACCTCTACCCAGCGTCGATCTGCTAGCACAGCCTGCTAGAAATCTTCTATGAGAGCCTGATGAGGACGTCGACCTGGATCCATACCTGAAAAATAACAAACACTTAGAGCTCCTAAACCTGTAATATGGAAGTCTCAATATTAATTAATTAATTGTTTTTATTATTTTTTTATTCATTTGTGGTTAACCTATCCCATGTTATACCAATTCAAACACAGACACAATGAATAATGATGCTCGATCCTTTCATAGGTCAATACCCTACAACTAGTATCACCTTGTTTAGTAGCCACTGTAAACTTAAAGGTCCGTACATCAGATCACAGGGGGCCCTAAATGCCTATGTCTCTGCAGGTCTCTAGTGTTTACATCACTTGCTAAACATTAATGACATAGTTGCCCTACAAACCCATGAAACCTCACCTATGCCAAACTCCAAACTCCATCCTATCCCGTAAGCATGCCTCTAATACCACTCTGTCACGACCCCATCCCCACAATGTGTACCCCTCCTACTCCGGCAATGTGAGAAGGGAGATAATGACCCCCGAGTCCCACATCCAGTAGGCCCCAGGTAGGAAACTAGCACCATGGGTATAGTAACACAAAAAATTGGGAGGAATTACCTTCTAAAAGAACACATGTAGATGAGAGAGATAAGATAGACACCAATCTACTCCAACTCCGACTGCAATATAAACTAAAACCCAAGCACACATATGAAATGTCATGCAGAAGTACTACAACTTGAATGGAAAAACTTCATGTACCCAAAAGAATGTAAAAAAAAATAGCAACCACAAGCTCGAACCTCTCTTGCACCCCAAGCAGGTAGAAACCATCCTTATCTCCATCCTGCTCCAAGTGACTTGAAAAATAGTTATATATACAAGGGTAAGTATAACAGTATACTCAGTAGGATCCTCCTTGAAGCCTCTCGTTCAAAAGTAAAGAAAGCATGCTAAATCACAGTGAACAACAAGTGAAACTAACTTGTCACCTAAACAGGTATACTAAGTTCCCAACGTCACCTTGGCTACTCTCACCAAGTAACACATACAAGAATGTGGAATATATTGAAGAATAACATTGGTACCCTACTACAACTTCTCCATTTGTTTGCAGCATTGCCCCAACATCGCACGTCCTGGGCATCTCTCTCCAAAAAGTCTTGCCTGAAAACACCTGGGCGATGCACCACACCATCCCCATAACCAAAAGTAACCGGGTAGTCTTCGGGAGCCACCACAGTTTGCATAAGGTGTATCATACCTCGGGTATTATACCTTAATCCATTACCGCCCATACACCATGTAAGGATCCTAAAGCCATCAGAACCTATACATGTGAAACCTATAGTACTCCATAGGATACAATATCCAGAATATATGTGTGTGAATAAACACAAGCCATTGTAGACCTCTACACACATACATGGGGAGAACTAACTAATGTGCCCACTAGCACAAGTATCTACCAATAGAAGAGAGCAGGGTCAAAGGGGGTAGTCATCCATTGTTCCTCCCACCGGAATGTTGCCGAAAACACCCCCCCCCCACCAGGGCTCAGAATCCCTGGGGTGTCAGTTTCCCTTACTGAAAGGGTGGAGTATCATATAGAACCATAAAAAGTACATAATATATTATATCTCACAACCACACTATGGTCGTTACCTAGTCTTAGACACAACTGAAGCTAACGTCTCTCAGACTCCGGGCTGCTACTTCTATGACTAGGTATCCTATAAGCATACAACCATTTAAAGAGCTTTATTGGATTACTTCATTCCATTTTTATCCATTCCACTGTACGTTAATTAATTCTTTAAACATTAACCATGAACAGTTCCACATTAAGTTCCATTAGCATCACACCCAATGTCTACAATCCCTTTAAAAATTACATCCTCATCATTTTGTTCTAGCAAACTCAAACCCCTTGAGTTAACAACATTTATTCAAATATTCATTACAGAATTACTTTCCCATATTCCTAGGAATTCTAGAAAATCATCCCAAGCTACTAACACTCGGGGATCAACACGGTGAGTAGATGTACTACCCGTCGAGTCTATCCCTCATATAGAAATAGCGTAGACCCATCCTCCCTGTTTAATCTAAACATGGAAATCATGTGGCATACCCCACGCGTCTTGGCCTCTTTCAGAAGAAGGGTAACCAAGACCAGATTCCTTGAGCAGTGGGGAAAAGTAAAGCAGATAAACAACCAAAAACCAGCAAGTATCAAACAAACAGATTTATCCCACTCCATCATCCCTTGTGTCCTCCTCGACACCCACATACATAAACCGATCCATCTCTCCCTTCTAGGCATCATATGCTTCCACAACCATAAGTCTCCATGCCTCCACATATCACAACAGCCATCCAGGATCACATCACAACACAAGCAGCAGGAAAACAAAACATCACATCAATGGGCTCTTTTCCCTTTAACAATCAAGAGGGTAACTCAGAACCCTTTTAGAAATTATCAGACAATCAGTTCTTTAATCCTTCTCTAATTAAGAGTTTATTATTTGTAGGTTCCAAATTTGGGAAACCTAATCAGTATGCTGTCAAAATTAATTAAACATGCTTACTGCACAAATTTTATTAACATCAAATTACAACAAGAACCAAATTCGTTTTCATGACTCTTTATCTTTAGCTAAACAATTATTAATTAAACACAATTAACGTTCTCTACCTATTTATATCAAGAACAAACAACATAGCAAAGAAAGCATAGATATCACACTATCTTGCAAAACAAGAGGTAATAACATATGATCGATATCAATATACTTATCTAGTTAAAATATGTATTATTTCAATTCCATTGTCATCCAGTGGGATTAAACATGCTAATAAATATAGTTGCATGTAAAATAAAGATTAGAAATGAACTCCCTACCTCAAAGAGTTCTTGATGTTCTTTATCCATAAAATGTGTCAAGATCCTCCTCTCATGACCACTAAATCCACCAGAGGATGCCACAGTACGACCATACCAACCAAACCCCATAAAAACCCCATTAGAAGCATGTATATTACATGATATAAGATGAAAAGGAGAAAAAAGTGATGATGATCCCCAAAAGAACGATTATAAAACATACCTTATATTGAAGATTGATCGATACAGCTTGGTTGCATCAAACAGGGCGGAATTGATCCGAGGAGTAATTTTTTATTGTGAAACTCCTATGGGATGTATTGAAAGGTTCTAGAATCTCATAGCTGAGAACAAAGAGGAGGAACAATGGAGGATGATACATCATCCATTTTTGAATATTTAATAGGGCGATGGTTTAAGATACGGTTAATTCCCTATTAAAAGTGGATCGTATTAACCCCCGCGGTTTGACCAAGTAAAAACATCCATAGCCAAAGGAATAATTAATTTAAGAGTTGTGGCCTTTGAATTGGCCTTAAAATCCTTAATTCAAGGCTTTATATTAATTTTACATCAATGGAAAATGCTAAACGGGTGAAACTTGTGGGTAACTGGAAACACTATTCACAAACCCAAAATAAGGAAAAGGAATGAAGGGGTGATAGTTAGAAGGTCACCATTCTGGAAAAACTTTTCACAACACAAAATATGGCAAAGGAAAAAAGGTGGCACTTAGAAGGTCACTGTTCTAGAAAAACTGTTCAGAAACTCAAAATTTGGCAAAGAAAAGAAAAGGTGACACTTAGAAGGTAACCATTCTGGAAACACTATTCACTGAACTGAAAAATTTGGAAAAGGAAAGAAAAGGTGACACTTAGAGCTCACCATTTTGAAAACACTGTTCACAGAACTCACTAATTTGTCAATAGAAAGAAAGGGTGACACTTAGAGCTCACCGTTCTGGAAACACTGATCACAAAACTCAAAATTTGTCAACGGAATGAAAAGGTGACACTTAGATCTCACCGTTCTAGAAACACTATTCAAAAAACTAAAAATTTGGCAAAGGAACGAAAATGTCACCGTTAGAGGTTACCAATAGAGGTTACCATAAGAGGATACAGATAGAGGTTACCGTTAGAGGTTACCGATAGAGGTTACCGTTAGAGGTTACTGATAGAGGTTACCGTTAGAGGTTACCGATAGAGGTTACCTTTAGAGGTTGCTGATAGAGGTTATCGTTAGAGGTTACTGTTGCACTTTTCACAACTGTTTACAATTGGAACTGTTCACTGAACTAGAAATCTGGAAAAGTATTGGGGATAAGTCACCTTGACATCCCAAAACACCTCAGAACCCATAATTCAACAAAGGAAAGGACCGGAGTGGTCCGAGACATTAGAAATATTATATAGAGGATTTTTATATCACATATATTTAATTTTGACCATCCCTTTATATGTACCATGTAACGTGTGAATGAATCACAACGCTTTGGGGGGCTGTAGTCCACACTTCTTCAAATAATTCTGTCATATTAACAAAAAATGGAACGTAATAATGGTATGTGTAATAAAAGGATTAAAAATGTATGAAAAAATAATAAATTTCATATATATCATATATAAACATAGTTCCCCTCAAAATGGTCAACCATTAATGATGGTAAATGAATAATGAACAATCGTCATTTCGTGAGGTTGTAGTGAGACACACACAGAAACAATATCATTATTAACCATTTGATGGATGTTGTGTAAGTATAAGTACAAACATAATCATAACAAAATAATAATATATTTATGATACTAGGGTTGTTATAAAAAATATTATTATAATATATGATTGGTTGTAGAATGGAAATAAAAATAGAAATCTTGAGAGATGATGTTTCCTCTTAATCAAGTGAATACTGTTGGTTTGTTCCAAAACAATTGCTTGGAAAATTTTCTTCTAAAATTAGTGATTCAAGGTTGAGGGTATTGATGTTGGGAATCTATATGGGAGGATATTTTCTAAATCTAAGCGGTTTGGGAGGAGTGAGGAATGAGGAGATGTGGTGGCATTTTATAGTGGAGGAAAAGGACTAACTTTGTATTTTGAAACAAATGTCTGGTGCAGCCATGGTTTTACCTAAAAAATCATCAAAAAAAAACATTTTAACAATGGAATGTTATTGGAATAATTAGGTACATAGAATGGGGTTTTTACAAGTGTTTCGGTCATTTGAGCCCCTAAGATTAAGGATTAATCCTTTATTAAGCATAACTCTAACTTAATAATTGTAATTATTTTTAATCACAATCACTATTTCGTGGGTAAAAAACTTATTTGGACTTATTAGACATTATAAATTATTATTATTTTAAATATGGAATCCATTTTTCAAAATTACATTTATATAAGTTGCATAAATTCATTTCAAATCCTCCCTGGATGCGGGGTGACAATGCTGTTTTTAATAGAAGAATACCTGAAATCTTTTTATGTTTTTATAATCAATTTCAATTTGAAATTTTTTCAGAAAAAAAGTAATTTTATTAAGTGATCAAATAATAATCTAATTAAACTTTAAAATAAATTAAAATCATAGAGTAACATTATAATTATATTATATTTGAACACATTTTTTAACTAAAATTCAGTATTTTAACTATTTCTTAAAAAATAAATGTTTTTAAAAAATATCAAAATATCACTGTAACATAATTAATATTTTTAGATTTCATATATTATGTTACTTTTTATATATTAAATTAATTAAAGGTTCAAATTTAATATTGAAATTGTGTTCTGCTTTAAAAGGCAGTAAAATTGCCTTTATAAAAATATAGGTTGTTATGTGTAAAATAGAGTTTGTTCTTATCTTATGATTATCAAACCTAATCGATAAATATCAAAAATATTTTATTGAATATATATAATATATATTTCATTAAATAGAAACCATTTTATCAATTTTATGTGTAAAATAGAGTTTGTTCCAATTGGTTCTTATTTTTTTCTCAGTAATTGGAAACCATTGTAATAATTTTATATTTATATTAACCATATATATTATTAATATAGTTAATACTATTCATAATGGCTAGTTAATACATTATGATATTAAATAATAATATTTTAAGAATATATTTTTGTTTGATCAAACTTGGTCTTGTGTGTGTTGGAAGCCATTGAAGATGGTCACTCTTTCGTCTAACACACAGTAACTAGGCGTTTAATAGAATGAAATATATATAATATCTATTAAATAGAAAATATATTATAAATTATTTTGATATTATATTACCTTATGTTCTTGGTGTCACATTTAATACAGGCAATTGAATACAAGGTTATTACATTATAATTTTGGGGTGTTACATACATAGAGAATTTCTTAATTTAATAAGAAATTTTAGAAATGAAATTTTTATTATTTTTTCAAGAAATGTAATCCATCTACATAATTTGAATTTATTTATTATAGACTATTAATATTTAAATATGTGTTTTATGACCCCACCATCCCTCCACTGCTACCCACTTATAGGATATTAGTTAATAGAATATATGACCGCTAATTCCATTTTCAAATAGGCCCCAATTTAGTGAATAAAACTATTGGTGTAGAGCACTCAAATAGAAAGTATTTTTCTCATAATATAAAAATTGTCAATAGAAAATAAATAAAACCATAAAAAACTCCATCATATCAAATAAAATAAACCAAACTATACCATATGTGTATATCAAAAAATATATATAAAATTACCCAACATAGAAAAACTGATAAAAACATAGTATCAACCCCAAAATAGCTTGTAACTCTAAGCTATTAATGTCCAAAATAATCCATCAAACCTTCCTAGAAACCTAAAAAACCGACTTATATATGTTGTGTGAGAACACATGAATACTCATTAGGATCTTACTGAAGATATGTTGTGAAAAAGTGAAAAGATAATATTAATACACTAATGAAATAACAGTGGAACTGACAAGAACCTAAAGAAGTAACATATATATCCTAACCTCACCATGAATCACTCACCAAATAATGAGAGAAAGTTGTATGATAATGTCATGAACAAATTTATAAATGAACATTTCATCTACTTCACCATATAGTTTCTACAATCATTCTCCACTTACGAATGTCTTGAGCTCTCAAAATATCTATTCTATCTCATTACAATGTATCAAACAATCTATGATGTGGGTCGGTTCAAGACCGAATCACCCCTAGAGAACCAAAGATCCCATCATCACGTGTTGGCATTAATGTCATCATACACATCTCTTGTAACACTATATGATCATAAAACATCCAACTATAACATCAAAACCATGGTAGTAGGTTTTCATTTATGTGAAGGAATTCAACCGGATTCTCTCCTCCTACCACACCTGACCCCCACTACATATTATATTTTTTCATCATCAAGCATCTCTAGAAACAATGTCATCATCAAGGGGTTGTATCTGCACCAACTACAACATTTCCTAATAATACTACTAAATGATGTGAAATCATGAGGTTTAATCATCCGTCTATTCCTCACCCTCTATATTATTGGGGACATCCACCCACATAACATATGACTGTTAGATTATGGTATATTAAAACGGTGAGTTGCATATTTTGATATTTGGTATGTGGTTTCTTGTACATTGTACTAATGTAATAAAGTAAGGCACTAACTTTGAGCTTCTAGGCCTAGGATCCTTATAGTTCATATTAGAGTTAGGTTTTTAGAAACTTGGAAAACTAGATTTAGGAAACCCATGATTATAAAACACACCATAAGATATTTATTTTGGATAACTACAAAATACCATCCCAAATAACCAATGTTTATGAGATTATCAATACATATTGTTTTCATTTTTTGTTATGTATTTCCAAATTTCTTGTTTTTTACATAATTTTTAGTGATGATAAGATCAAATATATTGTATGTATTTATATAGAAATGGAACTTTGTATAAGGAATGGGAACCTCCCAACTTTACATGATCTAAAGTGTATAGAGGATCAAATCTTTTATTATATTATTCCAATCTTTTAATGTGAACCAGTCTCCCAATCATTATCATACTGAGAGGATATAAAATTATAATCCATAAAGAAGGAAATATAGTTTTCCAAAAAATATGAAATCTAAAGGAAGAAATACATGAAGAAGATGGTAGAGAAAATGGTGCATAAAGGGATAAAAAGAAATTAATATATTCCCACAAGTGATAATTATGGAAGGAAACACCTTGGTACTTGATTGATTGGAATGAGATATTTCTACAAGTATGTAGATAAGGTTCACTAGGATATTGATTGATAATGAAATAAATATGCCATCATATGATTCAATTCTGAGGATATGGGGCTCAACACAAATCAATATCTAATGCGTTAGAGGAAAATACCCTAAAAGAGTATAATTGGTCTTGGTCAAGAAAATGTTACTACCTCAGATGAAGAGTAATGATTAATATTACTATGATTGGATTAAATAATTATGTTATTTGAGTTTTTATCAATATTTATTTTCTTATAAGAATCATGAAAAATATAAGTATTTCACTCCCATACATATTCTTATTCAAATTGAAAGTATGTGATGAATAATACCATTAATTAAGAGAAGTGATTCCATTATAACATGATATTATTTAGAAAACATGAATTTGTAAATATAACAATAAATATGTTCTTGATGTTGAGATAATAATAAATATGTTTCTATGGGTTCATATTTTTGGCCATGAAGGTGGTTAGTAATCTAATGATAAATATTATACTGGAATAATTAGATTTTTTGATTAATGAAATATATAAAAATAACATAATATTTTACACTTTGAAGCTTTAAAGCTTCATAAATGTTTAAAGAATATAATAGTATTAACATAATCGTTATGTGATTATATGAGAGAATTTAATTGGTGAAATTTATTGTTACATGTATTTTGATAATTTAGTGACCATCCATTTAAATTTTTTGACTTTTAATTTGGACATACATATTTTGGATAAGTTTTAAGGTTAAATGCATATAGAAAGTATTAAAGATGTTATTCATTAATATTAAATTATGATATTGTATAAATTTTCCCACCAGTTTTTCATTAAAAATGTAAATGCTGGAGGAATTTTTTTAAGTTATGATTTATAAAATTACTTCAGACATAATTTGATTTCTTGAATATCCATCTCTAGATTTATGAAATGAAGTGGATTTATATCTAAATTCATTTAATGGATGTGAATCTAAAATTCAAATGAATAATGTATGTTTATTATCTAATGTGACTCTCTTGATATTAAAAGGAAACTTGAACTGTAGTAAAATTATTTTACATCAAAAATGTTACACATTTTCATTTCATACTAAAAAACAATGGTCATTTAACAGTTGAAAATTTTTCGGATTTGGGATGGAATACATTCAAATGACCATGTTCTCTATCTATCCCCATCAGAACAAGATAGTTAGATTTTTTTTTCAATAATTACCTTTTCACATCCATCAAATATTCTCATATTTGTAATCCTAGTTTTGTGGGGACCATCACATTTTCATTTCCCTTCTTTTCAAAGGATGTTTTATTAACTCATTTTACGATTTGAGTTTCCCATAAATGAAATTTCATGTATCAACATTTGATTTTGGAAATTCAATTTCAAAATTGTGAGGACACAATTTATTGAAGGAGGGGAGAGTGTGACACCCCAACATTTCATGGTATACATCTTCTAAAATAAATTTAATTTACTAGATAGTTTATATTTCCTGCAACACGATGTTTAAAAGTCTTCTTATACCATTGAACATTTACATGACTGTTAGTATAGTAATTTTACAATTAGGAATAATAATTTGATCATTATAATAATAACCTCACCCATAAAAGTATAAATAAAATCTAGTTATGAAAATATGATATATTTATATCATGGAACAATTAAATATTTTTTTAAAAAAAATTTATTTCTGTGAAATATAAATTTTTAAAAAATTTATAATTAATATAATCATTTAAAGAATATTTTTAAAAAATAAATTTATAAATTAGAGTTTTTATGTATTAAAATTATATTATAAATTTATGATACCATAATTAATTTTTCAATGTGTCATAAAAGAAGTTACAATATTAAAATCAAAAGTTTCAGAATAAATTATGATTTTAGTAAAACAAATAAAAATTTAATATTTTAAAAATTATTTCTATAAAATGGTTTCAGTTTTTGAATCATAACATTGAATTTACCCAATGGTGATGTTTTTATTTTCTAAAATACTTTAATTTTCTAGTGAATATTAAAAGTTCTGTTTTTACATGACAAATATAACTCAAATTAAATAAGTCATGATGTAATAATGAAATAATACTTTCTTGAACATAAATTTTGGATATTTTATATTTAATTTGAAAAAAATCATTAAATTATCATAAAATCAATTTCAAAACACAAAAATAACTTTCCATAACCAAAAGTGAAAAGTGATTCCATAAAATAACAATTTTTTATTTCGACATTCCTTTTTAATAAACTATTGAATTCGAATTATAAAGGTTATTTAAAGTATTAAAATAAATATATTATATTAATATATGCTTGTTATTGTCCAAAAATCACTCTTTCATGTTTTACCTTTTAAATATTATTTTATTCATTGATTCATTCTAAAAATGCGACTCTCCTCATGTATAAATAACCCATCTTCCTTCCGTTGTAAAACCACTCCTCCCACCCATTCCAAAACAATATTTCTTTATATAAATTCACTATTAAGACCCACACAACCCAACGGGACATTGTTCAATGATTAAAAAGAAGAAGATTTATAATTATTTATATATACAGTGGTATCGAACATAAAGGTGGTTTAAATCATTAATATAATTTTATGTTATGTAATAATTGATTACCTTAATGTTTTTTTGAAAGGGTTGGTGGAAAAATATTAATATAAATGAATATAATTACCTTTATTATCTGTTTTTCTAAATAAATATATGTTTATTATTCAGGATACATAAACACAAAAAAATTAAGCTGAAATTAATGGAAGGGTTTTCCCATCTAGCATTTATTTTGGTGAGATATGCCTTATTCACAACTGATTCCTTGTGTGTGGTGTATGTATATATCAAATATATATATATATATAATATAATTTATCCCTTTATGTTCACGTTATTTAATAATTCATTTATGGTCATTCATTTTATAGGGTATTCGATTCGACTGTTTTCATTGTGGTAAGGGAATTATTACCCTAATTATCATTCATTGGGTTAAAGACATAATCCAATGATTATTTATTGATATAAATATGTTTAAAATTATTTTTTTATCATAATCTTTATTTACACTTATTTTATACTGATTTATATAATATATATATAATTGATTCAATTGGTTAACGCAAATGGGTTCTTTCAAAAATCCATTATAAAATGATTCTTTTTTCCAAATGTAAATGAAATATATTTTTATCTTATTTAGAATGAGTGGATATTACATAATTACTAAATATTTAATGTTTTAAGGAATCATTTACTTTTTCACAATGTTATTTTAAAATAAAATAATTTTGTTTATAATTTTTTGGATTTTTAGATAAAATATTCCAATGTAAAAAATGGTATCTCTAAAAAAATCAATTATTTTGTTAGATTATTATCATCTATGTCAACAATTTTTTTTGAATATCATCCTTAATTAAGGTTGATCTCAAATGATACCATCTATCATATTTTATTGAATGTTTTACGATAATTTTTATTTTGAATGTACTATCTTGATACAATTCCACTCATTTCTCTCGATAGTTTATGATTATGTTTACTGACTAGAGAAATTATTTACATTTCCTATCCTAGTTTAAATAAAAAGGTATATGTTGATTATGATTAACCCCTTTCATATGAGGAAATAATTTTAATTAGTAAATGTCATTCAGGGCCCCCTATAACCCCTCGATGCATTGGTAGGTCTCATTAGACAATTTTTTTTGGGTATTGGATGATGTATTACATGATTATTTGTGGTCTCTAGGTTGAGGCCTTGATGGGATGTTTATGATATCCTACATTATGAAATCTATAATTATATGATTCTTATTGATTAAAAATGTTATTATTCTACAACTTGAATATCCATGGTTATGTATAATTCTCATATGATTATTTATATGACATTATTTGATCATCTTTCATTCATGCCATATTATGCTCAAGAATATGTTTTAATGAAATATGTATTTAGTTATCCACCATACCATATTATTTATATTTATTTATGATAACTTTGATTGTATGCTTACCCTTACTATGTATCTAATCTCACCCCATTATTATGATATTCCTTAGGATTCCTAGATGTATATTTTGATTGAAATTAGTGATAATCATATAGAATAGAGATGTATCAAATAGAGTGTCTATGTTGAATTCCATTTAATGATGTAATGTAAATCATATTCTTATATTTTGTTTTCCAAATATATGAAACTATTCTATCCTTGGGTATGTGATTTAATGTCATTATTACCAACTAAATAAAGTTAGGAACCATCTCCAGGCTACTAGGTTCGAGGTTCTTCTAGTAATAGTGGATGAAATTATCTAATATTTTGGAATTACCTTAGGAAATTTTATTGTCGTACATGTAAAGAGAACTGACGCTTGAAACAATAATTGTACCCACTTCTTGATTAACATTTGAGTCTAGGAGTCCATCCACCATAAGATGCTACCTATAATTATCTATCATATCAGTATGGGTGAAATTAAATACATAATAGTCAATTATTATACATTGATTCCAAATCATTTTTTTATTATATAGATAATAACAATAATGCTGATGATATTTTTAACTTGGAATAGATGGCCCCATTTCGATAATGGAGAAGATTCTAATGTTTTTATGCACAACTATTTTATAGAAAACTATGATGAAGGATATTTAGTTGTTCCTTTGATGTAAACCCCACCCCCTATTGATTAGATTTGAGCCATATAAAACATCCTTGATGGATTGTGAAAAGAAAACACCTTCATGGGAGGGGAAAACTGTTTTTACTTCCATAATTTTTTCCTTTTATTTTTAATCACTTGAGATCTTACTTTATTGTTTTTATTCCATAGATTTTGGGGAATCATGTGGATGGAACATAAATTTGAAGGACCCCTTTTAGATTTTATCTATTCAATTGAATTACCATCTTGTGGTATTCTTTTATCTCATTACATAGTTCCCTTTTCAATTTTAATTCTGTCTGCTCACTTTCATAATAAATTTATAATAGTAAATATGGTAATAAAATAATAAATTTTTTTGATCCAGTAATAGCCTTCAAGGAGTTTCATTATTATTTTTGTTTTAGTTTTTGGTTGGCATTTTTAAGCAGAAAATAAATTCTTGATTTACAATCCTTCCAACCTATTGAAAATAACTTGGAATTATTTAGAATTTTTTTTATTTAAAGTGATTATTGATGTTTGTGACTTAATAATTTCATGAACATTAACTTGTGAAAGTAATATGGAAATGATTCTCATGACTTGAAATTAATATTCAAATCATTTATCCTCAAATTGAATTAAATTTTGGGAAACATTTTCATATTATTTCATGTGATACATTTCCTGATATTATTAGGACATCTGTAAAACATTAAATTTCAATAATTATTGGTTAAGGATCCATAATTCGTGTCTTTTATATAAAATTAAGGATATATTTTATTTTAGAACTTCCAAATAAAATACTTTTTTTATTAACATTATATAAGACCCTATTTAATCCATAAAATACACAACCTGAATATTATATTAGTCACAATCAATGTTAATTTTTTTAGGTAAATTAATTTTAATTCCTTATTACTTTGAATATATCAATATATATTTTCAGATATTTCCTCCTAGTTGGAACTATGATTGGGTTTCATAAAACACCAGAAATAATATAATTAAAATATTAATATATTTTATATCATGTGCAAGCATCATTTTGGTATAAATGGGTTTCCCATTAATAAGGAACTTTATTAGAAAATCTGATGCCACATGATTTATGGAATATGGGGTTTACTCTATGAATGGAATATAGTTAGTTAGAGTTGATGGTAGTTGAAGGATACTATTGGCAGCTTCATTAATTGAATTAATTAATTCATTTTATTTATTTATTGAATGGGAAATACCAATACCTATTTAATCATATTATATTATGTATTATCCTTATGTATAGATGCATAAACGTAAGATATTAGAGTAGAGGAGGAGAACATTAGCATTGGAAACTCAGGAATGAAGATTGATAAAGAACGATTAGGAAGAATAATGAGACATAGGAAGAACACATTCAGAGCTTCTTATTATTAAATATAAGAGGATTTATTTACCAGTAGTCAAATTTTCATGGGGTAGAGATTTCTATTTCAAGTATTTCAACATTTTGAATAATTTATTATGAATTGGTTTTGTATCATCTTATATTATGTGTTCTACATTCTTCACTTGAGCCCAAATTTGAAAAATAATCTTGATCTAGGCTATGTATATTTTTTGTGACCCTAATTCCACCTCTAGTCCAAAATTAGGTAATTATTGGACGAGATTATGTTGAATGATGATGTTATCCCCTAGTTATGGTTTTTTTCAACCACTATTCTTCGTCATTGGATAACAAGGACATAGTTTGACATTATTGAGAAACAACATGATTCAAGTTGGATGCAAGAAAATGTTGGGGATTAATGTTTAATAGAATTGTTATAGTGTTTTTTTATGATTTGGGTGACAACTTCCTAGATCAGGTTCCCGAACGATAACATGATTCATAGAGGATTACAAGATAGATGACTATGTTTTTTATTTATAACAATAAAAGTATTGGAATATAATTCAAGAGGAACCCCATTTTATTTTAGGTCAGTCAGTCACTTTTGTAAGTGGTTGAAGAGGTATATCTAGCCTCAGTGTGAATTAACATCGGCTCTTGTAAAATCCAAACATACACAATATTTACTTTGAATGAAAAATGATGTAAAATTTCAAATATGTATTGGATAGGGTTTCAGTATAGATAAATATTACTTTCCATGGGGAAGGGTCCACAAGCTATGTAACCCTAATATAGTATAAAAACCATATTCCAAAGGCACACACTCAAACCCTTTTGTTTGTATACACAATGTGCGTAACACCAAAATATTTTATGAGAAATATTCTTTTTAATTCCATTGATGTATTATGTTGAACACTACACCAAGATTATATTGTGCTATACGCAAAAAAAATATATTTTTGTAGTATATGCAAACACTATTCTTTTCTTCTGTTGCACGCAAGAGCGACCTTCCTCGATAGAGTGTGTTGTATGCAATACCGAGTTTTACTAAAGAATGATATATTATTCTTATGAACTAGCAGTTACGAATAGATATAACCAAATTTTGAATTTTATATCATTATCATTCATCATAAACAAATTCTAGAACATGGTATGAGAACAAAATTATTTTTTTGTGTAAAATAAGTATTTTAAAAAAAAAATGCAGTTTTGCTTCCTTTTGAGGGAACACCACCATTAAATCTACTTTTTCTCATGATTATGAGTTCAATTTGACAAATTAAACTTATTAATTGCAATAATTATATAAAAATTTACTTTGGATAAATTTTTAATATTTTTTGCTAACTTTCATATTTTGATGAATAGTAAAAATATGCTAAATTTTAATTAAAAACAACTTTTTCATCAACATATTATATATGGTTAAATTATCATATTGAATGGTTTTAAAGTATAAATATAATATATTTTTACCATTTAATATAATGAAAGTCATTATCAGAAATTTTACATTAAATTAATAGGTAAAAATATTTCAATCATTTGCAATGTTTTAATTTTTAAATATTTTATTCTCAACAGTGGGATTAATTTTAAATTAAATACTACAACTTATGTGTTTTGAATTTGTAAAAATAAATTTTATATTTGGAATCATTATGTCCAAATTATTTTAATAGGCTATTTTCTATTTTTAGACATTATGAATAGTAACAACAGTAATTTTAATTTATTACACTTAAAGGTAAATCGTGTAATTAATGGTAAATATATGATTATAAAATTACCCTAACACCTGACAAAATTCTATTTAATGTATAAAAGTCGACCCATATCACCTAAGGGTCGGAATAGATTCATTTAGTGGACTTTTGACCATGATAATGATGTAATTATTATTTAAACCAAAGAAAGTGACAACATGTCACTCTCTTATATCTTATAAGTGTAATAATTATAATTTAGTGCTAAAATTCATAAAACTCAAACATAAATAGTCACTAGAAATCTAGTAAAATATCTACATAATGTGAATTTATTTAGTATTTTCAGGATTAAATAATTATCATTAAGGGTGACACAATAGTGATGCAGAAATTGTTTATTTATTAAAAAATCAATAGTACAATTATTATTAAACTAATAGTGACCATAAAAGGAAAAAACACATGAATAAAACTTATTGTTCATGTACATGTAATCCATAATCATACAATGGTTGAATATTTGACCATTTGGCGCCTTATAAAAGCAATTATGAAGCTTATATTATTTTATTTTAAAAGATGTCAAAGTTGTCACCTTCATAATTTAATTAATATAACAATTTAAATGTTGTGATTTTAACATGATAAATTCGAGTAATATTATTATTATGGAAGATAGTATATTTATATGCATCATAGTATTTTAATTTTAATTTTTACGCAACAAATATGTTTATCAAATAATTATTCCAAAATGATGTAGTAATTATTTTATTAAGTAAAATATCAAATAAATTTTTTAAAAAATATTAAAATAAATATTATATGATCTAATTAATCTGCTTCATAAATTTTTTTAGATTAATATTATATTATAGGAATCTATTAAATATTTTGGTTCGAATATATCCCTTTATTTGATTTTATTTATATTCAAATAAATGAATAGTGTCAAAATTGACACAATTGATATTTTATAAAAAGAACATGTTATTAAATTGTTTGAAAATCACAAATTTTTTTACAAATTATAAATTAAAATATATAGGGTCTCCAATTTCATAAATTATCCAATTATATAAAAATTCCTAACACATATGTATGTATTTATAACAATTAAAAAATTTAGAATATTATTACCAAAAATAAGATTAAATAGATTAAATAAGGATAAATCAAATTTATAATGTTTAAAATGATTTACCAACATGTATAAATTTGATTGGTTGATGATATTAAAACTCTACCTTACCTAATATCTAAATTTGAGTCACTTTGGAATTTTTTAAGTGGGATCTGAGTTTATTATTAATTAATATTTCGGAGGTTTCCAAAAGTGCCCCTCTCTTATCTTATAAAGGGGAACCTCCTCCCTCTACACTTCACAACATTTTGAGCCTTCGATCTCAGGAAAACTTGTACATTTCTCTTCTCAACTTTTGTAGAAACATACTAGAGGTTGATCTTTTCTTCAAAGACCATATTTAGTGCCCTAAGAGGAGGTTTATAAGAGGCGCGTCAAAGAAGAGGTAATGTCCTTTCTCAATTCTTTCAAATTCATTTATCATTATACATCATCTTTTTATTTTTTTCATTATAAATTAATAACATCAATATCACTCATATATTTATATGTTATTATAATTATGAAACATAACTATTTCACCTTCTATCCATCTTACAGAAAACACAATCCTCGTGCCTGCGTACTTACGGAATACCGTCTCCACGATGTGGTGTAATGTGTTTTCCACCACCACCTTACATGTATGGGTATAATAGTGTAAAAAATAACTATATATAATTATAATAAAATGATACTAATTATTATATATTCTATCATCCACTCTAATAAAATTCAATAATTATGGGAATGATATTATCACTCGTGCGTACGTACGGATTACCATCTCCATGACGCGATGAGATTAATTCTCCATGTTAACAATTCAAGAATTATTATAAAGTATAATAATGAAATATATGAAATAAAAATGCTACTGGATTTATGTATATATATGTTTCATTTACTTAATTCCATTCAGTTCAATAAGGAAACGAAAACAGCTTTCATGCGTACGTACGGCCTACCATCTCCCTGAACGGTGTATTTAATTTCATTTATCTACCTATTGTATATATATACCTATATAATAAATATATATGATATGTAAATTATTTTTTACATTCTGGAAGTAAGTAAATAATGATATAAGTAATAATTTTAAGAACAAAAAATCCAAACACGTACGATACATGAAATGATTATTACTCAAAACGTTGAATCAACATGGAATTGAAAAATGAATGAGTAATTTATTGACTTATGTGAATCATATATGATATCATAAAAATGAATTTGATTCTTTAATAAGTCAATAACATTATTTAAACCATTATATAGGAGGTTCAGTCACATATGGAAGAAATTGGACATAAGTTAAGGGATAATTATTCCTATATCATTCTTATCTGAGATCGTTTATTCATAAGTATTTAATGGGGTTATATTAATCATCAATGTCCAGGTTTTCAAAAAAAAAGTTTTCAAAAAATGTTTACTATTCTTCCATGATTTTTTAAAGTCATTTTTACCCCTTTTTTATTTTTACTATGATAAATGGAAGGAACCTTTCCATTGTTTACCATATGATGAACTTTTTGAATTTTCCGTCAAAAGTGTGAGGATAATGTTTTTTTAACTTATACGACATGAATAGTTTTTTACAGTTTCGCAACGCCTTATTTTCATGAAGTTTCCTATACATGATTTTCTGATTATTTTTAGCAAAATCCTTTTCTTTTAAAAATACATGGGATTTTGAGAAAAGAAAATGATTTTGAAGAAGAAAGGATATTTTCCTCAAGAATTCATTTCAAGTGTTTTATCAAAAATATTTTCCATATAAGATGACATTATTTAGTATGTTTATGTTTCAAGTATAATGCATCTATTATTTAAATGGTTTTATTATTCTTATGATGAAATGATATCAATTTGTTTTATATGGATTATTTTATGAAAGGATGATGTTTATGAACCTCATTTTACTCTTTGGGTTACGATGAATGATTTATCAATATTTTGTGGCACATGTAAGAATGATTTCACTATGAGATGGGTGGGACCTATATCTACCTACAATGTATTGGGTAATGTTTTATATCTCATGAGATATACATCGCTAGAATAATAAGTAAAATATGGTTCAATAATACAAGGCTGGAACTGCAGGTAATCCAGGTTCAGTAATGGACTTTGTCCAGTATGATGGCCTTGCTAGCAATTCCTTGGATACTATAGAAATCATAACATGTGCTTAATGGTTTTCCACAATTACATGTTTTATTCCCATGATATATTATCATGATTGATGTTCCTTTATGATCTATGCCTTATGTACTGCCAATGTTTTTTTAATTACTCATGATTTTGATGTTTTATGTTCATGTTTTTACGTTCAAATGTTTGTGGATTGTTTTATTTTCACCATGCTTACCCTTACTGAGCATTTGAGCTCACCCTTGTTTTGTTTTCTTTTCCCCAGGATATAATGGACGGTTTTATGTATGAAAACAAAATGGGACGATCTTTGTGGGAGATTTTGAAGATCTTTCACTATGATTAGAATATTATGTTCCATGTTTCCAAAGACACTAAACTAATACGGTCTTTGGTATTCTGTTCATTTCATGTATTAAGTATTCTAAAAATGTAATGTAATGTCTATGTACGTAATGTTTGGATCTCTACAGTTGGAATCAGAGCAATGATTTAGTCAACCATTGGAAACTAGGATGCGAAAACAGTAGTAAGATCCCTAGAGATATTTCTAAGGTTTATATAGGGATGTTCATAAGGTTAAGTATAAGTATAGGTTATTGTCCTATAATTATGGTAAAGATCATATAATTAAACCTTAGATATCAGATATTGAAGGTACTTACTCTTTATTATGTTATCCTAGCATGATTTTTTCCTCTCACACTATTCTATTTTGGGTTTTAGAAAATGGCTAGAATTAGGAAGATTCATGTTAATGGAGAATATGATGGACAATGGAATGACATTCTATAGGAGCAACAAAATGAAATGGGATTTGGAAGGCATAACATCATTATTATTCCAAATCCGAAATCTTATTACATGATCAATAATCTAAACATTAGTAAGATTCCTAACTTGAATAATAAAAGAAAGTTGTAGATTCATGATGATCATAGAGGAGAGAAAGTTAAATTTCCCTCATGTAAATCTTGTGGGAAGTGGCATCAAGGAAAATGTTTCAAAAGAACTAGAAGATGTTTTGGGTGTTGAAAAGAAGGACACAAATCCAATAATTGCAAAAGAAAAGGTTCATTTAACACAATGGATAAAGATAATTGAATTTATACGATATCAACAAAGGTTAAATGTATTATATGTGGAATGTATGGGCATTATGCAAACTAATGACCTATAGGAAAATATCATGAAGTGAATCAGCATGGTTTTATGGGTAGTATTTATGTTGTTGATGATGATGAGACTATAAATGAAATATGAGATGAAAGAAGTATTAAGGAATAAAATGATGAAGCTCATTCCATTTTTTAAGAAGGTAGTATAATTATTGCATGTTTATCAAGAATAATGTATGGTACTACGGAATAAAGAAAAATATAAGGATTGTTACACTATTTTTTTCCTTATGTATTTGAATGTATATGTTGAATGGTACCGGCAACCATGAAATGTGATTAAAATATTTTTGGAAAGAAGTTAATATGAATATAAGGAAGAGATAAAAGGATAATGAGATGTTTGATAGTATTAATGAGCTCATTATTGATAAAATGACAATGTGATATCATGGTTTGAGAATATAGAATTTTTGGTATATTTTGTGTATGGAAAGTGTTAATTTTGATGCAATTCATGTTGTCACTATGGTTCTATAGTAATTTATGTCATTGTCGTATTTCAATAGGATACATGATGAATTCCATCAAATATTTTGAATGTGACCAACAAGATATATCTTATGATATATGTGGGGATAAATGATGGTATTGACATGCTTGTTATATGACCTTTTTAAGAATAATTTTCTTTATACTATGAGATTGGACAGAAGTATTTTCGATAAGCCTAAACATTGGAATGGATTAAGTTAGACATCAGATACTATTGATTAAGGAAAGAAATTATAGATGTTATTTATGGAAGGTTATAGTAGTATAGTTTTAGAAAAAAGGATAACCCATAAGACGGGTGACAACCCATCGCGTCAGACAAGGATGTGGGAGTCAAACTCATAACCGAAGTGTGACAGGCCTTTATCGGCTATCACTGTCCTACAAGAAGTCCTTGGTTTGTAGATATTAGTTTTATCTTATTATGTGGTTTGATAGATGATGTATAAGTCCATTTTAGGAACCCTATATGATTAATCTCACCATAGATGGACTTATGTATATTTAATATCATTTGATAAATTTATGTTTGAGACAGATGGATTGTCCTATCATTCAATCACATGATCTGCTCACAATTCATGAATGAAATTTTCAACTTCATTTCAATAAGATATGATGTGGAAATTATTCACGGAATGACCAACGGTGAGATTATACCAAAATCAAGTAAATATTTCATCTAATTCAAAATTTTCAAATTTATGGAAAGGATCTTGAAAACCAAAAATGTTGTCCTAGTACCCCCATATCTGATGAATTAGATGGTACCATAGATCCTCACAAATTTATGGCTTTGTGATTTCTGGATTTTTCATACCCATGGTCTCTACCACTCTCCATCAGAACATGATTGTTAGATTTCTATTCCACATCCATATTTTCACATATGTTCTCCTATGTAGAAGCCCAGTGTTGAGTTAATTTGGGTAACCATTACATTTCATAATTTATTTTTTAGAATTTATTTTTAGTAGTCATTTTTAAGATTTGGGTTTCTATGAAAGATACTTTCAAGTAGTAACCGATTTATAACCGTGACGAACTTCGAGGGCGAAATTCATTTTAAGGGGGGCTAGAATGTAACACCCTGAGATTTTATGAGAATTATTATTTTTAATTTCAACGATGTCTTTTTTTGTGCACTACACAAATATTATACTGCTCTATACGCAACACCGTATTAGCTTGTAGTATACGCAAACACTATTCTTGGCTTGTGTTGCATGCAAGAGAGACCTTCCTCGATAGTGTGTGTTTTACACAATACCGAGTTTCACTAAAGAACGATATATTGTACTTATGAACTAGCCGTTATGAATATTATTAACAGAATTTTTAATTTTAAAACATTATCATTCATCTTACAAATATATTAGAACATGGTATGAGAACAAAATTAATGTTTTGGGTAAAATAAGTATTTCCCCAAAAATGCATTTTTGCCGCTTTTTGATGGAACACACACTTTAAATATAGTTTTGACACATTTATAAATTAAATTTCACAAAATAAAATTATTCATCTCAATAATTATATAAAAATGTATTTCAGACAATTTTTTAATATTTTTCGGTTAACTTTCATATTTTGTTGATTAGTAAAAATACGCTAAATTATAATTAAAAAAACATTTTCCATCAAAATAAATTATATGGTTAAACTATCATATTTAATAGTTTTAAAGAATTCATAGAATATATTTTTATCCTTTTAATATAATTCAAGTCATTATCATTAATTTTACATTGAATTCATAGGTAAAAACATTTCAATCTTTTGCAATATTGTGACTATTAAAACCTGTTTTCTCAATAATGGGATTAATTGTAAATTAAATACTACAACTTTAGATTTTTGAATTTGGAATAATTATTTACATATTTGGAATCATTAGGTATATATTATTTTAATAGGAAAATTTTTATTTTTAGACATTAGGAATAGTAAATGCGGTATTTTTTATTTTCTACAGTTAAAGGTTAACCGAGTAATTAAGGGTAAAAATAAGATTATAAAAATACCCTAACACCTACCAAAAATATATTGGATGAATATAAGTATACCCACATAACCTAAGGGTCGGAATAGATTAATTTCATGGACATTAGACAATGAAAATGATGTAATTATTTTTAAAACCAAAGAATGTGACAACATGTCACTCTCTTATATCTTATAAGTTTAATAATTTTAATTTAGTGATAAAATTAATAAAACATAGAACATAAATAGTCTCCAGAAATATAATAAAATTATATACATCATGATAATTTATTTACAATTTTTAGGGATTAAATAATTATTATTAATGGTGACACAATAGTGAGGCAGAAATTGTTTATTTTGTGAAAAATCAATAATACAATTTTTATTAAATTAATACTGACCATAAAAGGAAAAAACACCTGACCAAAACATATTGGTCATTTACATGTAAACTCTAATCATCCAATGGTAGAATATTTGACCATTTGTATCCTTATAAAAGTGATTATGACACCTATATTATTTTATTTTAAAAGATTTCAAAGTTGTCACCTTCATAATTTAATAAATATAACAACTTAAATGTTGGGATTTTAAGATGATAAATTCGAGTAAAAGTATTATTATGGATGATATTAGATTTATCTACATAATAGTTTTTTATTTTTTATTTTTATGCAAAAAATAAGTATATTAAATAATTATACAAAAATGTGGTAGTAATTATTTTATAAAATTAAATATCTAATAAATTGTTTTAAAAATATTAAAATAAATATTATATGAAATAATTAATGTGCTCCACAATTTTTTTTTAGAAAAATATGACATGTTAATAATCTATTAAATATTTTGGTTTGAATATATCCTCTGTTTGGATTTTATATAAATTCTAATAAACGAATAATTTAAAAATTGACACTATTGATATTTTATAAAAATAACAATGTATTAAATTGTTTAAAAATCACAAAAATATTTAAAAATTATAAATTAAAATTTATATGTCTAAAATTTCATAAATTATCTAATTATGGACAATTAACAATACATATGTCAATATTTATAACAATTTAAAAATTTATAATATTATTACCACAAATAATATTAAATAGATTAAATAAGGATAAATCAAATTGATACGGTTTAAAATAACTTTACAACATGTCTATGTTTGATTTTTTGAGGATATTACAACCCTATATTACCTTATATCCGAATTTGAGCCACATTGTAAGTCTTAATGTGGGGATCGAGTTTATTATTAATTAATATTTTGGAGGTTTCCAAAAGCACCTCTCTCTTCTCTTATAAAAGGGCACCTCCTCCCTCTCCACATCACAACATTTCGAGCCATCAAACTCCACCAAAAACTTTACATTTATTTTCTACACTTCGCCATAAATATAAAATATCTCATGGTTTTGTTCAAATGCCAACATTACTGCCTTAAGAGGAGGATTTGAAGAGGCGTGTCGATGAAGAGGTAATATCCTTTACCGATGCATTCAAATTCATTTCTCCTTCTACTTTACCTTTTTTATTTGTTTCATTATCAAGTAATAACATCAGTATCACCCATATACTTATATGTTATTATAAATATTAAACAACCCTATTTCACCTTTATCCATCTTATGGAAAACGAAATCACCACGCTTGTGGACGTATGGAATACCGTCTCCATGCCATGGTGTAATCTGTTTTCCACCACCACCTTACTTGGATGGGTATAATGGTGTAAAAATAACTATATATGATTATTATAACATGATAATAATTCTGAGAAACTCTATCATCCACTCCAATACTATTCAATAATTATGGGAATGATATCATCGCTCGTGCGTACGTATGGATTATCGTCTCCACGACGCGACGTGATTCATTCTACATGTGAACCATTCAAGAATGATTATAAAGTATAATAATGAAATATATGACATTAAAATTATAATGGATTTATGTATATACATGTTTCATTTACTTAATTCAATTAAATTCAATAAGTAAACGAAAAAAGTGTTCATGTGTACGTACGTCCTACCGTCTCCATGAACAGTGTATTTCATTTCATTTATCTACCTATTGTATATAAATACCTATATACTGAATATATATGATATTTAAATCTTATTTTACATTATTTAAGTTAGAAAATAATTATATAAGTAATACTGTCAAGATCAAAAAGTCCAAACATGTACGATACATGAATTGATTATTACCCAAAACGTTGCTTCAACATGGAATTGACAAATGAACGAGTAATATAAAGTGTTAAGTGAGTAATATATGATATCATAAAAATAAATATAATTATTTAATAAGTCAATTATATTATTTAAATCATTATAAAGGATGTTTGGACACATACGAAAGAAATTGGACATAAGTTAAGGGACAATTATTTCAATCTCATTCTTATCCGAGATTTTTTATTCGTAAGTATTTACTAGGGTTATATTTATCATCAATGTCCATTTTTTTCGTAAAACTGTTTTCAAGAAAATGTTTACTATTCATACATGTTTTTTTAAATTCATGTTTACCCCTTTATGACTTTTACTACAATGAATGGAAGGAATCCTTCTATTGTTTACCATATGATGTACTTTTTTATTTTTCTGGAAAAAGTATGAGAAGAATGTTTTTTTAACTTATACGGCATGAACAGATTTTTATGGTTTCATACCACCTAATTTTCATGAAGCTTCCTATACATTATTTCTAGATTATTTTCATCAAAATATTATTCTTGTAAAATTTCATGGCATTTTGAGAAAATAAAATGATTTTGAAGAAAAAATGATATTTTACTCAATAATTCATTTCAAGTGTTTTATAAAAACTATTTTCAATATAAGATGACCTTATTTAGTATGATTATGTTTCAAGTATAATGTATCTATTATCTATAGGGTTTTAT
The DNA here is from genome assembly GCA_963277665.1 of Viscum album. Classification (NCBI taxonomy): domain Eukaryota; kingdom Viridiplantae; phylum Streptophyta; class Magnoliopsida; order Santalales; family Viscaceae; genus Viscum; species Viscum album. Next base: position 355,778,682 of record OY728126.1, on the reverse strand, counting down.
TCTTCTTATGATGAAATTATATGCATTTGTTTTATATGGATTATGATATTATGGGATGATGTTTATGAAACCCATTTTATTCTTTGGGTTACGATGAATGATTTATGTTTATTTTGTGGCACACGTAAGAATGATTTTATTATGAGATGGGTGGTACCTAGATCTCCCTCCCATGCAGTAGGAAAATATTTATATCTCATGAGATAGACATTTCTGGAACGACAAGTAAAATCTGATTCAGTAATACAGGGCTGGAATGACAAGTAAACCCGGTTCAGTAATGGACTTTGTCCACTATGATGGCCTTGGAAGCAATGCCTTGTAGACTATGGAAATAATAACACGTGCTTATGGTTTTACATAATTTCAAGTTTTATTCCCATGCTATTTTATCATTATTGATGTTACTTTATGATCTATGACTTATGTACTTCCAAGATTTATGTCATTACTCATGATTTTGATGTTTTATGTTCATGTTTTTACATTAAAATGTATATGGATAGTTTTGTGTTATTCATGCATACCCTCAATGATCATTTTAACTCACCCTTGTAATGTTTTCGTTTCCCAAGGATATAAATAAAGGTTTTAGGTAAGAAAACAAAATTGGAAGATCTTTATGGGAGATGTTGAAGATCTTTCACAATGATTTGAATATTATGTTCCGAGTTTTCAAAGACACAAACTAATATGGTCCTTGGGCATCTATTTTTGTCATGTATTAATCATTCCACAATAGTAATGAAATTTCCATGTATTTCAATCTTTGGATCTCTATAATGTGTACCCCTAAAGAACATTCAAGGTAGAGGTACATGGATATACAAGCTGGGTACAATATCTACATGCTCATTGTACTTGATCATGAATAGATTACATGAGCACATAAGAAATTACATGATCATAGTTAGAGTGGACACATGCATACCTCATGCATCCATGGATCTCCATGTACATATTTTTTATATTCACATGGACAACCAAAACTTGTAAAGGTAGGGACACTCCCAAGAGTTATGGAGAGGTCACACATTCTTAGACCCTATTTACATTCCATATATATTTATATGAGTCTTATACCATGTCTTCCTCATTTTTATATACATTTATTTAGTCAATTTATTATCCTATGCTATGTAATTTTAACATAGTACCCAATGGTGGCTATCATCAAATATTTAGAGATATGATGTGAGTTGATTTTGGTGGGATTATTTTAAAAACTATGCCTTAGACATTACATAATCTTCAATTATGTTAATAATATAAATTGTGGATGTTTAAAAGTTTAGAGCTTTAGAGGATTAGTCCATAATAGTTACATAACACCCTGAATATTACATTTAGACACTTCTACTAACTATCCATTTATTTCATAAAATAAAAACTCTTAAACAATAAAACATGTTTACTTGCTTGTTTTAAATAGCATGACTTTTCTATAAACCCATCCTTGACCCGATTCCACTTTAATTCATTTGAAAAAATTTAAAAAACAGCAGATGGGCATAAAAATTTCACTATGGGATACAATAAAAAGTTAAATTTTTTGTTTTGAAAATAAAATGTAAACCAAGAATACTTTATGATAATGTCACACTTTTAACCCTTAGAGATGTAGAAAAAGAACTTCCCTAAATATAAGGTCATTTATTACCATTTTTTGTAACCAAAAGATTACCATAAAACACATATAAATCAACATATAACATATAACGGTAAACTTGTAACATAATCATAATTAAAAGGAATAAACATACGGTCGACTTCGACATATCATTCTTACAAATAGAATATCCCTACGACTAACTTCCACACCCAATGCATCGGAGGTTATAACATAACCACTGATCCTTATTTTATCCTGGAACCACCTATCATTTGGTTTATCAGGTAGCCACCCATAAAAGTTCAATGTACCATTATATAATCATCATGCATAAAATATTGAAAATATTAACTTTTCAATCATAAAATTACATTTTCTATCACAAGAAATAATTTCACGATATTGTAATAGTAAATCCAATTTAAAAACCATTTACAATATAAAAATATATAAAAAGGGTATATGGTATTTATTTTCCATTTAATATCATCATGGATTATTAAAGAATCCAAATATCAAATAAGGATCGCAGTAGTAGAAAGGTTGTTGTCACCGCATATGTTAAAAAGAAAAATTCAATTTTTCATTTGGTAAAATTATACTTAGAAAATGGTTCCCTTTGAATAAAATTAAATTTTTATGTGGTTTATACACCATATAAATGAAATTAATTTATAAATAAAAATATTCCTCAATGAAAGGTGATTGAATCAATTTCCCTTACCTCATTTCTGACTTGACTCGTTCATTCTTTAATTTCTTCAAATTGGATATATCCTTTTGATGTAAGATAAAAGGACATATTTAATTTCATTCTTCCCAATTTAAGTCTTCTAGGATGAATGAATGGATGTTGGGGGCTTACTTGGGTAGAGGATAGGAAATCCATGGGGGATTGAGAGGATTGAATATGGGTTAGAAGTTGTGCCCTTTTATAAGAGGGGAGTGTCACTTTTGGAATGTTTGAAGGTATTATTTTATTATTAATTGATTTTAAAATTATAATTAAAAAAAGTGATATGTTTAGAAGATCATATGAGGATGGGTCAAAATTCTCTTATCTAATGTATTTTACACAATTCTATGTCACGAAATTGACCATATCTTTTTGTTTTAACACTTGGTAAACTTATTTGACATTTATCATGTCTTCTTGCATATTCATAAATCAATGTTACCATAGTTTCTAAAAAATGACTAGATACCCAAAAATGTAACATTAATGAAAATTTTCATATAATATATGTCAGTTGGATGAATCCTAGATTTTGAGGACTATTATATCCTTTAATAAAATTTTAATTGATTTAAAAACTCATGTATGTCAATTTTAATACTATTCACATCATGACTTTTTAGAAAATCCATAACAATTAGATTATTTTAAAAACACATTATTAATTCAATGATAAAAAGAATTAATCATCTATAAATTTTTTTTATGGAATAAAATGTTTCAAAATAAATTTATTTTAATATTTATATTCTCATTTCTTTAAAACATTCATTAATATGGTAATCACTACATCATCATTGTGTCATAAATAAATTTATTTATTTGATTTATATAAATTATAAATAAAATTCCATGATATAGGAAATATTTTTATATTTATAATGACTATTTATAGTCTAAGATATATCTTATATAACATGATATAGAATAAATTTACTAAAAGATTCACGTCTAGGTAATATTTTCGTTATCAACAAATTAAAAGTAAATAAATGTCATTTTCACACACAAGTGGCTCCATAGAGTCATATAATCGACCCAAGGATGCCAATGATCAGACATATCTCATAAAATAGGGTTAAGAAATGTATTTGGGTAATTTAATATTATTATAATATTATTTTTAACCCTTATTTACCAGATTTACCCTTTAACCAAGGAAAAAAATTATTTACAGAAGTTACTATTCCTATTTTATAAAAATAAATTTTACCTATTTAAAAAATTTGGACCTACTGATTCTAAATAAGGAATTTATTTTTCAAAATTCAATATAGATATTTTGTATAAATTAATTTCAAATTAATTTCCATTTTCAAATAAAAAAACGAGTGATTTTAAGAAGTAACAAATACCAAATGATTGAAATGTGTTTATCTACCATTTAAATGTTAAATTACATCCAATGACAAAAATTTAATTAAATGATAAAAATATAATCTAATTATAATTTAAAACCGATTAAAAAGGAAATTCTATACTTATACTTAAACTATATGAGATGACAATTTTGACTTAAAATGCATTATTATTCTCTATTCATTAAAAATTTAACATTATCAGAAAAATACCATAAAGTTAACCAAATTAGATTTTTATGTCCCACTTCTAAATAAGATATTTTATTTGTAAAATGGAACATATAAAAGTGAAAGATACAAGATTTAAAAAGGGTTCTTCTTTAAAAGGGCATAAAACTACCTTTTAAAAATATTAAAGTACTTATGCTTAAATTTGATTCATTATCATTTTAAGCCTCTAAAATTTAGTGAATAAATGTAAAGAAATTTAACAAAAATTTATAATCATATTTCATTTAGTTATGTTCATTCCCGCCATTACAACGGCTAGGAATTAACTACCATTTAAAAAAACAATATATTAATATTTTTCCGAATGACTCAACCTTTTTTGAAACATTATATTTAAGAGAAACCCATTGTTTTGTGTCGAGTAACCCATCAAACAAAGCATCCCCTTTAAATAAAAATTAGTATTTACATCAAAAATATTAATAAATATTAAAATTTCATATTCTTTATTTATCTAGGATATTAAATCCTTCCCCACTTTTGGGAATTGCATCCCTGCAATTATATTCACTTTTCAAATAAGTGGGGGTATTTATATCTTATACCATTTTCATATAAGTGAGTGTATTAATTAAAATATTAATATATACTGTAGCCTATGAAAACGTCCTTTTGGTATAAATGGGGTTCCCATTAATAAGTAACTTTCCTGGGAAATCTGATACCAGAAGTTTTATGGAATATGGATTTTAATCTAAGAATGGCATATAGTTAGTGGGAGTTGATAGTTTAGTTAAAGGATACTTTTATCAGGTTCATTAATTGAATTAATTAATAAATTTTATTTCTTTATTTCATGGGAAATCAAAATACCTATTTATTCTAATTCTATTATGTATTATCCTTATAGATAGATGCATAAATGTAGGATACTAGACTAGAGGAATAGATCAGTGGCATTGGAAACTCTGTAATGAGGGCTGATTATGAACGATCAAGGAGAATCATGATACAAATGAAGAACACCGTGGGAACATCTTACTCTTAAATATAAGAGGAATTATTTGCTAGTAGTCAAACATTCTTGGGGTAGGGAATTCTATTTCAGGTATTTCACATTTTTAATAATTTAATAATAATTAGTTTTATATTATCTTATTTTATGTGTAACCCATTCTCCACATGGGGAAAAATATGAAAAATAATCTTGATCTGCGTTATGTATATTTTTTGTGACCCTAATTCCTCCCCTGGTCCAATATTTTGTAATTATTGAATGAGATCATTCAAGCCAATGATGTTATCACACTGTTACTGTTCCTTTCTCACCAACATTATTCATCAATGGATAATAAGGACATAATTTCAAATTGATGTGAAAAATTTGAGAATTATTTAACCACTTGATTCATGGGGGATGCATGAAAATGTTGGAGATCAATGTTTTATAGAATTGTTACTATCTTTTTTAGGATTCTGGTGACGGCTTCCTAGATCAGGTCCCCGAACGATGACAAGATTCACAGAGGATTACAAGCTATATGAATATGTTTTTTATTTATAACAATAAAAGGCTAGGAATTGAATACAAGCGGTACCCAATAAGATTTCAGGCGACTCAATCAGTGGTGTAAGGGGTTGAAGAGGTATATCTATCCCCATCGTGACCAACTTTGACTTCTGTAAAATCTAGACATACACAACATTTACTAAGAATGAAAAATGATGTCTACTTATTTTATGTGGTGGCTAGGGTTTTAGTCTAGATAAATATCACAAGCCGTGTGGATGGTTCCACATGAAATGTTACCATAATCGAGTATAAAAACCATATTCCAAAGGAACACACTCAAAACCTATTGTCTGTATACACAATGTGTACCCCTTAGGAACATTCCATGTAAAGGTGCATGGCGATACTAGTTGTGTACCATATCTACATGTTCAATGTAAATGATCATGACTAGATTAAATGGGCACATAAGAACATACATGATCATAGTCTAAGTGGACACAAGCATACCACAAGCTTCCATGACACTCTATGTATAAATTTTCTATTTTCACATGGACAACCAAAAAATGTAATGGTAGGGACACTCCCAAGTGGTATGGAGAGGTAAAACATTCTTCGACCCTATTTACATTCCATATATAGTTATAGGACTCTTATATCATGTGTTACTCATTCATAGATACTTTTATTTATTCATTTGAGTGTCCTATCAGAAGTATTTTTATACATATAACCCAATGGTGGCCATTTTTAATCTTTAGAGATATGATGTGAGTTTATCTTGGTGGGATTATTATAAGGACCAGTCCTTAAACATTACATAATCTTGAATTAAGTTAATAATTGAAATTTAGGATCTTTTATTTTTTAGATCATTAGAGGATTAGGTAATAACATTTACATAGCAACTAGAATGTTACATGTAGAAACTTCTACTCATTATCCTTTTTTCTATAAAATAGAATCTCTTAAAATAAGAAACATGGTTACTTCCATTATTTAAACACCATTAATTTTCATTGAACCCATCCTCAACCCTATTCCACATTATGTCCTTTGAAAAACATTTCAAAAACATTGGAAGGGAATTAAAATATCATTAAACGATGTATAAAGAAGTAATTTTTTTAAAAAACAAAATGTAAACCATGAATACTTTATCATAATGTAATACTTTTCACCCTTAGAGATGTAGTAAAAACACATCACTGAATATAAGCTCATTTCTTACCCTTTTTTGATACCAAAATATTACCATAAAATGCATTGAAATCATAATATAACATATAATGGTAATCATGGGACATAATTATAATTAATTGGAATAACCATACGGTCGATTTCCACAAATAATTATTAACAATGGAATAACCGTACGACTGACATCCATACCCAATCCATTGGAGGTTATAAATTTACTAATCATCCTTAGTTTATCATTGAACCACATATCATTTGGTTTATCATGTTACCACCCAACAAATTTCCAAGTACCATTATATAATCATCACACATAAAAGATTTAAAATATTAACATTTCAATCATAAAATTACATTTTCAATCACAGGAAATAATTTCAAGATATTAATATAGTAAATCCACATTCTAAACCATTTAAAATATAAAAATATGTAAAAAGGGTATATGGTATTGATTTTATATTTAATAACATCACATAATGTTAAGGAATCCAAATATCAAATAATGCTCACGGTGGCAGAACAGTTATTGTCACCACATGCGTTAAAACGAATCATTCACATTATCGTTTAATAAATCACTACGTAGAAAATTGATCTCCTTCAATGAAAATAAATGTAAAAGGAGTTTATACACTATATAAAATCAAGTCATGTTTAAATAAAAATATTCCCTAATGAAAGGATATTGAAATAATTTCCCTTACCTCATGTCCGACATGACTCTTTTGTTCGTTATTTTCCTCAAATTGGATAAATCTTTTTTATTTATGCTAAAAATACATATTTAATTTCATTCATCCCAATGTAATGCTTCAATGATGGATGGAGTGATGTTGGGAGCTTAGTTGGGCAGATTTTAGACAAGCCAATGAGGCTTGTGAGGTGCGAGTAAAGGTTCGAAGTGGTGTCCTTTTATTAGAGGGGGCAGTTGCACTTTTGGAAAGATTGAATGTATTATTTTATTATTAATTTATTGTTGAATTATAATAACCAGAATGTGATATATTTATAATATCAGCGGAGTATGGGATGAAATCCTCTTATCCAATTGGTTTTAGACAAGTTTATGCCACCAAATTGACCTTATCTTTTAGTTTTAACCTTTATTAATATTATTTTACTTGTACCATGTCTTCTTCCATATTCATAATATATGGTTACCATAGTTACTATAAAATGACAATATACCCAAAAATGTATCATTAATAATATTTGTAACATCATATATGGTAGTTGTATGAATCATAGATTTTTAGGACTATTATTTCCTTTAATAAAATATTAATTGATTTAAAAACTCATTTATGTCAATTTTTATAATATTCATATCAGGACTTATTAGTAAATTCATAACAACTTGATTCTTTTGAACATCCATAATTAATTCAAAAATGACAATTATTAATCATTCATAGAATTTTTTAATGTAATAAAAATATTCAATATAAATTTATTTTATTTTTTATAATCTCATTTATTTAAAACATTCATTAATATGGTTATCACTACTTATTGTGTCATAAATAAATTTATTTATTTGATGTAAATAAGTTATATATAAAATTCTATGATATAGGAAATCTTTTTAAATTTCTAATGACTATTTATAGTCTAAGGTATCAGTTATACAACCAAATATAAAAATTATTTTACGAAAAGATACATGTCAAGGTTATATTTCGTTAACTTTAAATTAAAAGTAATTAAATGTCATTTTCACACACAATTGGCTCAATGGAGTCCTAAAATCGACCCAAGGATTCCCATGCTCAGAAATATCTCATCCAATAGTGTTTGGAAATGTCTTGGTGTAATTTAATTTTATTATAATATTATTTTTTTCCCTTATTTACAAGATTTACCGTTTTACCATGGTAAATAAAATATTTACTGATGTTACTATTCCTAATTTTTTAAAAAAAATATACATATTTAAACAATTTGTACCTCCTAATTCCAAATATGGAATACATTATTCCAAATTCAAAACAGATAAGTTTCAAAAATTAATATAAATTTAATTCTCATTTTCAAAACAAAAAAATCATGTTTTGAAGAAGTAAAAACTTACAAAATATTGACATGTGTTTATGTCCAATATCAATGTTAAATTATATCCAATGAAAAAAATTTATTAAATTATAAAAATATAATCTAATTATACTTTAAAAACAATTAAAATGGAAATCTAAACATATAAATAAATGATATGGAAATACATTTTTGAAATAAAATGCAGTATTTTTCACTTTTTATTAAAAAATTATTATTATCAGAAAAAACAATAAATTAACCCAAAAAAAATTATGATCTACCACTTCTAAATATGATATTTATTTTTTCAAATGGAACATATAAAAGTGGAAAAAACAAGATTTAAAAAGGGTTATCATGAAAAGGGGGTAAAATTACTTTTTAAAAATTTTAGAGTATTTATGCTTAAAATTATATTCATTGTCATTTTATGCCTCTAAAATTTAGTGGATAAATGTAAATAAATTTAACAAACATGTATAATAATATTTTAGTTAGGTCTATTCATTCCTCCCAATAAAACGGTTAGGCATTAACCACTATTTAATATAATATTATGTTATTATTTTTTAGTATGACTCAGCCTTGTGTGAAACATGATATTTTAGAAAAAACCCATTGTTGAGTGTCGAGTAAATCATCGAACCTAGCATCCCATTTAAATTAAAATTAAAATTTACATCAAAAATATTAATAAATATGAAAATATCATATTCTTTATTTATTTTTAATGTTACATACTTCCCCCCATTTGGGAATTTCGTCCCTGTAATTCAATTCGCATATCAAATAAGTTGGGGTATTTATCCTTCATAACATTTTCATATTCTTATGTTTTATTTTCAAAAATGTTTTTTTCCACAAAAACATTACCAAAAAAATCACTTTATTCCTCTACACTTTCTCTCTACAGTTAATAATCTATACTGGTTTTTCCTCATAAGAATTATTCTCATCAAACTGAACTAATTCTAGACAGTAGACCTGAGATGGATCTAGCATATACATTAATAACATTGAAATATGAAAAAAAATTGGAATTGGGATAAATTTGTAGGTAAATCCACTCGATAAGCAGTTGCTCCAAGTTTATCAATAATTTTGTAAGGTCCAATGAACCATGGAAACAAAATCCTTTTCTTACCAAAACGCATAACAATTTTCCATGGTGAAACTTTGAGAAAGACAAGATTACCTACCTCAAAAGATAGATCCTTCCTCCAGTTATCCTCATAACTTTTAGGCCTGCTCTGATACGACCTTATGAGTTTCTGTATCGACTAAACTTTTACTATCATCTATTCAACCAATTCCAGTCAAATCAGTTTCCCTTCACCAATATCATCCCAAAAAGATGGATTTTGACACTGCATCCCGTATAATGCATCAAATGGTTCCATATGTACACTAGAATGAAAACTGTTACTATAAAAATAGTCAACCCAAAAAATATATTGGTCCCAACTTCCATGGTAATCCATTAAAGAAGCATGTAGCATATCATCCAACGTCATAATTTGTTTTCTGATTGCCCATCTCATTGAGGATGAAAAGATGTACTGAAATTCAATTCAGTACCTAATGACTTCTGAAGGCCCTACCCAAATCTAGAAGTAAATCTGGGATCAAGATCAGATACAATGTAGTGGGGAACTACAGGTAAACTAGCTATCTCTTTAATATACAATTGAGAAAGTTGATCTTGAGAAAATGTATCTAAAATCAGAAGGAAATTAGCAGATTTAGCCAATTGATCAACAAGAAACCATATTTCATTGTTAGCTTGAGATGTCTTGTCAATCCCAATATTAAATCCCAGGACACAATTTCCTATTTCCACTCTAGAATTGGAAAAGGATGAAGCATCACTCTTGGTAACTACCATTCTGATTTTAACTTTTGACAACTTAAAAACATCACCGTAAAGTCATAAATATCTCTTTTTATTCATTCCCACCCATAATACTCCATTTGATCTCTGTACATATTAGTAATTATAGGATAAATTTAAATGGATAGCTATGATCTTCACATAACAATTCTTTCTTTAACATAGAATCACATGGCACACATAATGTCGTCCCAAATCTAAAAATTCCATCATTATGAATGTTAAATTCAAGAAACATACCCTTCTGAACTAAATGTAACATTTTATACAACTCATTATCTTCCTTCTACTCTTGCATAATTCTATCTGATTGAGACGATTTTCTTAACACCTGATACAAAACAAAAAAAATTTATACACCATCAACTTCTATTCAAAAGTTCATCAAATTGTTAATCAAAGTATCTTGTTTCAATTGTAGCATTGTTAATGTAGCGTTACATTTTCAACTCAATGAATCGAACACTTTATTTGGTTTTCCTGAATGGTAATGAATTGTGAATTCATAATCATTGATTAATTACATCCATATCCTCTATCTCATGTTCAATTCTTTTTGATTGAATATATACTTTAAACTTTGTTGGTCAGTATATATTTCATATTTTACACCATTAAGGTGATGCCTCCAAATTTTTAAAGCAAAAACTGTAGACTCAAATTCATTATCTTGTGTAGGTTAATTTTACTTATGATATTTCAACTGACGTGAAGCATAAGCAATAACCTGATCATTCTCCATTAGGACACAACCAATTCCTTTCATTGAAGCATCACTGTAGCTAACAAATTCCACTTTCTTTGGAAGTTAATTCCCAAACTAGAGAATTCACCAATATTGTTTTCAATTCTTGGTAATAATCATCACATTATTTTATCCAGATAAAATTTACTCCTTTTCGAGTTAACTTAGACAGTGGGCTAGATAACTATTAAAAATTATCAGCAATCCTTCTATAATAACCTAACAAACCAATAAAACTATGAATCTCGGTTATATTTATGGGTCTTGGACATTATTTAACAACTTTTTTTAGCTTGATCAACAGTTATGCCATTTTTTAAAAACAATGTGACCATGTAATGAAATTTCTTGTAACCAAAACCGACTCTTTATGAATTTCCCAAACAATTTATTTTATTTTATGGTTTTCAAGACGACCCTTAAATGAATTTCATGTTCCTATTTAATTTTAGAATATAACAAAAAAATTTCAATAAACACAACCACAAACTAATCTAAGAACCCACATAAAATTCTATTCATAAGATCCATGAATATAGTAGGTGCATTTGATAACCCAAAATTCATAACTAAAAATTCATAATGTTCATATCTAGAATGAAACGTGGTCTTCAGAATGTCTTTTTTTTACTTTCAACTAATGGTACCCCGATCTAATGTCAATCTTCTAAATATACTAAGCTCCCTATAGATGATCAATCAAATCATCGATTTGAATGAAAGGATACATGTTCTTAATAGTGATATTACTCAAGGATCTATAATAAATTCAATGTCTCATTGAACCATCTTTAATTTTATCAAAAATGACTGAGGAACCCTACTTTGATGTGCCGGGTCGAATGAAACCTAATCTAACAACTCTTGCAGTTGATTCTTTCACTCTAAAAGTTCAATTTTAGCCACTCAATAAGGGTGTTTTGAATTTGCATTAGCATCAAGAATTAGGTCTATAGTAATTTCAACATCTGAATTAGCTATAATACTAGTAAGATCATCAGAAAAAACAACAAGCTAGTCATAAACTACTGGCATATCATTAATCTGAACAATTATTTTGATTTCAGCAATATGTGAATGGTAATAATAATTTCCATCTTTCACTTATTTATTAGCATCCTAATATGTTATCAGAGATAAGGTATCATTATTTTACACAAACTGAATGTCTTTCTGAAATAAAACCTCTTTAGCTCTAAGTAAATCTTAGCATGGTAAATAGAACTCCAATCCATTCCCAAAATAACATCAAACTCGACTAGAAGAAAATAAATAAGGTTTGAAGGTAAATTCATTCAATAAATAAGGATAAGAAGATTATTATAATTTTTTTCCTCGACATTTTTCCCAGTTGTTTTTACCATATGTTCTAGATTCATTTCATGAGGTTGAATTCCAAATTTACCTAAAAATTTCTCAGAAATGAAACAATTTGTAGACCCTGAGTCAAAAAACACATTGTAATAATATGAAAAAACATAAAATGTACCTGGTACAAATTCATTTTATGGTCCCGCATCAATTATAGTAGTAGATAATGATTTTACCCCTACCATATTCTTTTTATCTTAATGGTTTCCGCCCAAGGTAATCATCTTTTGAGACACATTGGTATAATTCCCAAACTCAGTGCGACTAAATCATCTTACCACTGGATATTAATTTTCTTCTGGATCATCTTCCTTACAGTTACAAGAAATATGACCAGTCTTACCACACCAGAAACACATTCTATAATTTGAGGGGCATTCTCAAGGATTATTTTTACCACACTTCTCATAAGATGGAAATTTCATTTTCATACCACTCATATTATTTGATGAATTCTTTCCCTTTGACATCCAACAAGACATCTTGTTTCTCTTAGTCACTTGGAAAACCAGATCTTAAAAATTTCCAATTCCACATTCTCAAAAGATCTGACAAGTTTCTCATAACTTTTTTATTCATGGGAGGCTAATGCTCTTCGATATCGCAAGATCTATCCAAAGTAAAACTGATTTATCATAGAATCAGGATCTTGGATTAAATTTGGAGTATACATTTCCTATTGAGTGAAAATTTCTTCGTAAGGATCCACTGAGTTTCCTCCTTCCTTAATTACATGAATTTTATCCATCCTACATCAAACCTCCCTTGAAAAGTATTTCTCAAGAAACATATAATTGAATTCATCCCAACCAAGAGCATCAATCTCTTCACTGTCCATAATAGTTTTAACCATCGACCACCACTGATCTTATTCTACTTAAAAATAATAAATTTAAATTCTAACTTTTTGATTGTTTGTATAACCCATGACATTGAAACTACTTTCCAGGGATTTGATCCACCCTTCAGCTTGATTTGGGTCAAATGGTCCTCTAAATGATGGGGGATGTTGCCTCACAAAATGCTCCACTAAAGACATGTTCCTCTGGGGTTGATCTTGTTTATGTCGGGCATGTATAACACCACTATTTATATCATAAGTAAAATGTAGACACATAAATATTGACATACATATGCAAGACATTACTTTTAAGGAATACTTAATACATGAAAAAAAACAGACGCCCAAAGACCGTATTAGTTTAGTGTCTTTGGAAACTCGGAACATAATCTTCTAATCATGTTGAAATATCTTCAACATCTCCCATAAAGATATTCCCCTTTTTTTCTTACCTAAAAACATTCTTTATATTATGGGGAAAAGAAAACACAAAAAGGGTGAGCTTGAATGCTCAGTAAGGGTAAACATGGGGAACATAAAACAATCCACAAACATTTGAATGCAAAAACCTGAACATAAAACCTTAACATGAAAATATTGAGCAGTGACATAAAACATGGCAGTACACAAGGCATATATCATAAAGGAAAATTAATCGTGATAAACTAGAATGGGAATAAAACATGTAATTGTGGAATCCAGTAAGCACATGTTATGATTTCTAGAGTAGCCAAGGAATTGCTGCCAAGACCATTATAGTGGACAAATTCCATTACTAAACCAGGTTTACATGCATTTCCAGCCCTGTATTACTGAACTGGATTCACGTTCCATTCCATCCATGTCTATCCAATCAGATATAAATCTTTACCCAATGAATTAGATTGAGATATATGTCTCACCCATCTCATAATGATATCATTCTTACTTTTGCCACAAAATAAACATAAACCATTTATCATAACCCAAAGAATAAAATGGGTTTCATAAAAATTATCCCATCATAACATAATCCATATAAAAAAATAGATATCATTTCATCATAAGAGGAATAAAACCATGTAAATAATAGATACAGTGTACTTGAAACATAATCATACTAAATATTGTCATCTTATATGGAAAATTGTTTTGACAAAACACTTGAAATTAATTCTTGAGAAATATACCCTTTCTTCTTCAAAATCATTTTCCTTTCACAAAATGCCATGAAATTTTTAAAGGAAAATATTTAGATGAAAATAATCATGAAATATTGTAGAGTAATATTCATGATAATTAGTCATTATGAAACCATAAAATTCAGTTTATTCCTTATAAGTTTAATAAACATTATCCTCGTACTTTTGCTGGAAAAGCCAAAAAGTTCCTCATATGGTAAACAAAACAAAGATTTCATCCATAACACAATGTAAAAGTCATAGAGGGGTAAAAATGACATTATACATACATGGAATAATAGTAAACACTTTATGGAAAACATTTTTATGGACATGGATGAAAAATATAACCCTAGTAAATACTTACGTATAAGCATTTACGGATAAAAATGAGATTTGAAAAATTATCTCTTACCTTAGGTCCAATTTATTTTATACGTGTATGAAACTCCAATATAGTTGGTTTAAACATATTATTAACTTTTTACATAACAATAATAATATTTATGACATCATATATGATTCACTTCGGACATTATATTACCCGTACTTTTGTCAATTCCATGTTAAAGCAGCGTTTTGGGTAAAATCGTTTCATTTATCATACGTGTTTTGAATTGTTGTTCTTAATATTATTACATATATACTGATTTAATTAATTCTAAAATGTGAAAATTGATTTATATATAATATATATTTAGCATATAAATATATATGATAGATCGATAAATGAAATGAAATACACTGTTCATGGAGACGGTAGGCCCTACGTACGCATGTATGCTGTTTTCGTTTCCGTGTTGAATTGAATTGAATTAAGTAAATGAAAGTTATATGTACATTAATCCAGTATAATTATTATGTAATATAATTCATGATTATTTATTATATATACTTTATAATCATACTTTAATGCTTAATCATGGAGAATGAATCTCATCACGTCGTGGAGACGGTAATCCGTACATACGCACAAGCAATGATATAATTCCCATAATTGTTGAATTGAATTAGAGTAGATGATATAATATCTCATAATTAGTATCATGTTATAATAACAATATACAGTTATTCTATACACCATTATACCAATCCAAGTAAGGTGGTGGTGGAAAAACAGATTACACCAGAGCGTGGAGACGATATATTGTACGTACACATGCTCGGTGATTTCATTTTCATAAGGATGGATAGAAGGCGAAATAGGTTTGGTTAATATTTATAATAACATATCAGTATATTAGTGATACTTATAGTATTACTTTATATTTAAACAAATAATTAAGATCATGTATTAGAATAAAGAAACTTGAAAGATTCGGTAGTAGAGATTACCTCTTCCTCGACGTGCCTCTTTTAAACCTCCTCTTAGGGAAGTAGAGTTGGTCTTTTGAGAAGACCAGAACCTCTATAGTATAAATAGAGATGTTTAGAAGAGTAATTATCAGGTTTTGGACGAGCATGAAGGCTCAAAGTGTTTTGAGGAAGATAGGGGGAGGTGCCCTTTTATAAGAGAGGAGAGGGGAACTTTTGGAAGACTCCAAAATATTAATTTATTATAAAATCAAACCCCATTTAAAAACTTCCAAAATGACACAAATCCAAATCATAGATGGGATAGGGTTTTAACCCCATCAACCAATAAAATTTATACTTGTGGGGAATTTATTTTAAACATTATCAACTTCATATATCCTTATTTAATCTATTTAATTTTATTTGTGGTAATAATATTCTAAATTATAAATTGTTATAAATAATTACTTATGTGTTGTGAATAGTCCATAATTGGATACTTTATGAAATTTTATACCATATAAATTTCAATTTATAATTTCTAAATATTTTTAGTTATTTTAATCAAAATTATAATATGTTATTTTTATAAAATAAAAATAATGTTAATTTTGACACTATTCATTTATTTTAATTTTAATAAAATCTACAATGAGGATATATTTGAAAAAATATATTTAATAGATTCCTAACATGTCATATGCGTGTATAATAGTTGTGCAGAACAATAATTAGTTCATATAATATTTATTTTATTATTTAAAAAACCATTTATTTGATATTTCTCTTAATAAAACAATTACTACATTATTTTCGTATAATTATATAATATATTTATTAGTTTCATAAAAATTAATAATAAAAAACTATAATAATGATAAATCTAAAATAAATAAAAATAATACTTTTACTTGAATTTATCATCTAAAAATCACAACATGTAAATTGTTATATTTATTAAATTATGAAGGTGACAACTTTGACATCATTTAAAATAAAATAATATATGTGTCATATTCACTTTTATAAAGCTCCAAATGGTCAAATATTAGACCATTAGATATTTATGGTTTATATATATACTAAAAATAAGTTTTGGTCAGGGTTTTGGGCCATTTATTGGTGATTATTATTTTAATAAAACTATCTTATTGATTTTTCACTAAATAAATAATTTCTACATCCTTAATCTATAAGTAATTAAGGTAATTAAATATCTCTTAAAAATTACAAATAAATTACCATAACAATGTAAAAAAATATAGCTTTCAAATGAGTATTTGTAATTGAATTTATATTCTTTAAAAACATATATTAAAAATAAATCAATTATTAATGTTTGAGTGAGACATATTTCACTTTCTTTAAAATAAAATAAATTAATGGTCTTAATCACATCCAAAGTGGGTTCCGATGGATTCCATTTCAACCCAAATATTACTTAGTAAAACATATAATCATCAAATTATATTAAGACAAGTGGGATGGTAATTTTATAATATTATATTTACCCTTAATTACCTGATTTACCTTTATCTATGGTAACTAAAATTTACCGTTGTTACTATTCATAGTGTCCAAAAATAAAAAGTAGCAGATTAACAAAATTTGGACCTACTGATTCTAAATATGGAATTTATTTTTCCAATTTCAAATCACATAAGTTTAAAAAATTAATTTAAAATTAAAACCGTTGTTAAGAAAACTAGTTTTAAAAGTTTAAACATTGCAAAAGATTGAAATGATTTTACCGTTGAATTCAATGTAAAATCAATGCTAATGATATAAATTATATTAAATGGTAAAAATATATTCTATTTATACTTTAAAATAATTCAATATTATAATTTAGCCATATAAATTATTATGATGAAAAAAGTTGTTTTTAATTAAAATAGAGCGTGTTTTTACTATTCATCAAAATAAGAACGTTTTTAGAAAATGATGAAAAAATTATCCAATGTTTATTTTTATATCCTAATTCAAAAGAAGAAGATTATTTTTTAAAATTTTACTTATAAACTTGTCAAAAATTATATTTAAAATGGGTGCTCCATCAAAAGGCGGCAAAACTGCAATTTTTTTAAAATTATTATCTTAGCTGAAAAAATAATTTTGTTCTCGCACCATGTTATAGAAAATGTGTAAGATGAATAATAACGTTATAAAATTAAAAATGTAGTTAATACTATTCATAACGGCTAGTTCATAATAATATTATAAAAATATATCGTTGTTTAGTGAAACTCAGTATTTCGTACAACACAAGCTATTGAGGAACGTCGCTCTTGCGTGTAACGCAAACCAAGTCAGGGTTGCGTGTAAGGAAATCTTACGTTGGTGTTGTGTATAAAATACTCAAAATATATTTTAGTTATATATTGATCCAAATATATACTTGGTGTTGTGTAAAATGAATTTTATTCTAAAGAACTTGAAATTGTGTGCATCAGATACGAAGAATTGTGTTTGGTATACTACAAGCTAATACAGTGTTGCGTATAGCCCAAGATAATCTTGGTATTGCGTAAAACACAAGACATCAAAGAAATTAAAAATAAAATTTATCATAAAATCTCGGGGTGTCAAATTCTACCCCCCTTAAAATGAATTTATCCCTTCAAATTCATCGGGTATATAAATCGTTTACTACTTAAAAGTTTAATTCATAGAAACCCACATCATAAAAAGGAATACTAAATCATCATTTTAAAAAGGAACATTAGAAAAATAAAGGATAACTAAAGTAACTCATCACTAGGTTTCCACATAGGATAAGATAGTATAAAATATGGATATGGATGAGAAATCTAAGCATCATGTTCTGATGAAGAGTGGTAATGAACATGGCTATGACAAATCCAACAACCACAAAGCCATAAATTTGCGATGATCTAATGTACCATAGGATTCATTGGATATGAGGGCACTAGGACAAAATTTTTGGTTTTCAAGATCATTTCCTTAATGTTGAATAATTTTTGAATTAAAATAAATACTTACTTGATTTTGGTACAATCTCACTTTTGTTTGTGCCTTGAACAATTTACACTTCATCTCTTAAAGAAATTAAGTTGACTTTCTCTTCCATAAAGTTATTGCAGATCATGAGATATAATGATAGGTCATTCCATCTTCCTCAAACATAAGTTTAGCCAATGTTAAATACATAAGTCCATCTTATAGTGAGATTAATCGTATATGGTTCCAAAAATGTACTTATACTTCATCTATAATACCTCTTAATAAAGTAAAATTAGTTTATAATTACCAGGGACTTCCCGTAGGCATGTGGTAGGCGATAAAGGCATGTCGCACTTCGGTTGTGGGTTTGATTACCGCAACCCTGTTTAACACGACAGGTTGTCGCCCATCCATCAGGTTTTCCTTTTTCGAAAACTACACAATTATAACATTCCAGAAATAATATCGAAAAAAGGTTGTATCCTTAAACAATAATATCTTCTACCAAACATAATCCATTTCAAATCTTTAGACTTATCCAAAATATTTATATCCATGATCATTCTATAAAAAATGATTACTAGAAATGTCATCAACCAAGCCTGAGAATACTGTCATTTATCCCTTGTATATCATAATATATATCTTGTTGGTCACATTCCAAAAATGTGAATACCTTAATAATTTATTCTCATGAAACAGGAATTACCATAGAACCTTATAGAAAACATGAATTCTGTGAAAAGTTAACTCTTTCCACATACCAAAATCCAAAAAATTATATATACTCAAACATTGATATAACTTTTCCCTTATATCAGTCATGAGCTCTTTAATTCTATCAAACATTTAATTTTCTCTTTATCCCTTCATTATGCGCATATCACCTGCTTTCCAAAAATATTTCAATCATTTTTCATGGTTATCGGTACCATATTCTTATGGAGAACCACAATGAAACAATACATAGATATTCCAATATACTATAAAAGTAACTCAAACAATATTATTCTTGAATACCATTACATAAACACTTCAATCCATCCACAAGAATAATTTTCATGGAATATGTCCTTCCATGATTTAGAACTAACCTCTTATGTTAGGGCATTGAGTTGGGTAATGACAATGTTCTCAACTGGTAAGAAATTGAACTACATAACAGTCTGTCACTCTATGACCCTTCTCCCCACACAGATAACATCTTCCCCACAATTTGATGTATTCATCAAGGTTCTTATTCCCTTCTTTAAAAATCTCAATATTCATTTCTCTATGCTCCTCACCATGCGAACATGAATAAAAGGCAATCTTCCTCTTTTTTGATGAATTAGGAATACCACTAATGTTCACCTAGATAATCAAATATTGCGATGACTGGTTCGGAATAATCACAATATCTTTCATTATAGGTATTATGCAATTTCATTTCTCATAGTGACTAATTTTTCCATTGGATTCAATGTTGACCCAATTCCTTCTGGTTCCCTCCATTGACTAAAACCAAAAACCAAGGTGTAAGAAACAGTTAAAATAACGGGGAACCACATAATCATAAAATTTCTAACTTCTCACACATTCTTTATTCCATGACACCTTAGGTTCACCATAGGTTATTCATGATCGTCAATATAATTCTAGGACTATAACCTATAGTTATACTATACCTTAGGGACATCCCTAGACATACCTTAGAAATATATCTAGGGATTTCACTAAAGTTTTCGCAACCAAGTTTCCAAAGGATAACTAAACCGTCGCTCTAATACCAACTGTTGAGACGCAAATATTGACATACAAAGACAATACATTACTTTTTCGGAAGACTTAATACATGAAAAAAAGACGCCCAAAGACCGTGTTAGTTTAATGATTTTGGAAACTCGGAACATAATCTTCTAATCATGTTGAAAGATCATAAAAATCTCCAATAAAGATCTTCCCATTTTTTTTTCTCACCTAAAAATTTTCTTTATGTCCTAGGGAAAAGAAAACATAAAAATGGTGAGCTAGAATTCTATTTAAGGGTAAACATGGAGAACACAAAACAATCCATAAACATTTGAATGTAAAAACCTGAATATAAAATCTTAACATCAAAATCATGAGCAATGACATAAAACATGGAAGTACACAAGGAAGAGATCATAAAGGAACATTAATCATGATAAAATATAATGGGAATAAAACATGTGATTGTGGAATCCATTAAGCACATGTTATGACTTCCATAGTAGCCAAGGTATTGCTGCCAAGACCATCGTAGTGGAAAAAGTCCATTACTAAACCGGGTTTACTTGTCGTTCCAGCCCTGTATTACTGAACCGGATTCACTTTCCGTTCCATCCATGTCTATCTCATGAGATATAAATCATTACCCAATGAATTGGAGGGAGATATAGTTCCCACCCATCTCATAATGAAATCATTCTTACTTGTGCCACAAAATAAACATAAATCATTCATCATAGCCAAAAGAATATAATGGGTTTCACAATCATCATCCTTTCATAACATAATCCATATAAAACAAATGGATATCATTTCGTCATAATAAAAAAAAATAAAACCATTTAAATAATATTGATATTAATCTTGAAACATAATCATAATAAATAATGTCATCTTAGATGGAAATAAGTTTTGACAAAACACCGGAAATGAATTCCTGAAGAAAATACCCTTTCTTCTTCAAAATCATTTTCTTTACAAAAAATGCAATGCAATTTTAAAAGAAAATGATTTTGATTAAAATAATCATGAAATCTTGTAGAGTAAGCTTAATTAAAATTAGGAATTATGAAACCATAAAAATCAGTTAATGTCATATAAGTTAAAAAATATTCTCCCGTACTTTTTCCAGAAAAGTCAAAAAGTTCCTCGTATGGTAAATAAAACAAAGATTCCTTCCATAACACAATGTAAAAGTCAAATAGGGGTAAAAATTACTTTATACATACATGTAAGAATATTAAACACCTTATTAAAAACATTTTTACGAACATGGATGAAAAATATAACCTGAGTAAATACTTACTTATAAGCAATCTCAGATAAAAATGAGATTTGAAAAATTATCCCTTACCTTGGGTCCAATTTCATTCATACGTGTACAAAACTCATGTATAGTTGTTTTAAACATATTATTAACTTGTAAAATAACTATAATAATATTTATGATATAATATATGATTAACTTCAGGCTTAATATTACCTGTTCTTTTGTCAATTCAATGTTAAATCAGCGTTTTGGGTAAAATCGTTTCATTTATCATACGTGTTTCGACTTGTTTTTCTTGATATTATTAAGTATATAATTATTTACTTAATTCCATAATGTATAAAATGATTTATATATAATATATATTAAGCATATAAATATATATGATAGATAGATAAATGAAATGAAATACACCGTTAATGGAGACGGTAGGCCGTACGTACGCATGAATGATGTTTTCATTTACGAATATAATTGAATTGAATTGAGTAAATGAAAAATATATGTACATAAATCCAGTATAATTATTATTTCATATCTGTCATGATTATTTATTATATATACTTTATAATCTTATGTGAATGGTTAATCATGGAGAATGAATCTCATCGCGTCGTGGAGACGGTAATCCGTACTTACTCACGAGCGATGATATCGTACCCATAATTATTGAATGGAAATAGAGTGGATGATATAATATCTCAGAATTCTTATCATGTTATAATAACCATATATAGTTATTCTTTACACCATTATACCCATCCAAGTAAGGTGGTGGTGGAAAAACAGATTACACCACGGCGTGAAGACGGTATTCTATACGTACGCACGCGCAGTGATTTCATTATCAGTACGATGGATTAAATGTGAAATATGGTTGGTTCATATTTATAATAACATATCAGTATATAAGTGATATAGATTTTATTACTTTATAATGATACAAATAATGAAGATGAAGTAGAAGAATAAATAAACTTGAACGGATCGTTAGATGAGATTACCTCTTCCTCGACGTGCCTCTTTTAAAACTCCTCTTAGGGATCAAGAGTTGGTCTTTGGAGAAGATTAGAACCTCTATGATATAACTACAAGATGTTTAGAAGTGTAATTGGCATGGGTTGGCAGATATTTAATGCTCAATGTGGTGTGAGTAGGAGAGGGAGGCAGTTCCATTTTATAGGAGAGGAGAGGGGCCCTTTTAGAAACTTCTAAAATATTAATATATAATAAAATAAAACCCTACATAAAAACGTCCAAAATGACTAAATTTCGAATAATAGATGAGATAGGGTTGTAATTTCATCAAAAAATAAAATTTATACATTTTTGGAATTTTTTTTAAACATTATCAACTTCATTTATCCTGATTTAATCTATATAATTTTATTTGTGGTAATAATATTCTAAATTATAAATTGTTATAAATAATTACTTGTGTGTTGTGAATTGAAAATAATTGGATACATTATGACATTTTAGACCATATAAATTTCAATTTATAATTTTTAAATATTTTAGTGATATTTAATCAATTTTATAATATGTTATTTTTATAAAATAACAATAGTGTTAATTTTGACACTATTCATTTATTTGAATTTAAATAAAATCCACACAGAAGATATATTCTAAAAAAATGTTTAATAGATTACTAACATGTCATATTCAGATATAAATTTTTTCTAGAACATTAATTAATTCATATAATATTTATATTAATATTTATAATACAATTTATTAGATATTTTTCTTAATAAATAAATTACTACATCATTTTTGTATAATTATTTAATATACATATTACTTTCATAAAAATTTAAAATAAAATAATTTGATGATTAAAAATCTAATATCCTTATAAATAATACTTTTACTCAAATTTTTCATCTTAATATCACTACATGTAAATTGTTATATTTATAAAATTATGAAGGGGACAACATTGGCATCATATAAAATAAAATAATATAAGTGTCATAATTTTTTTTATAAAGCTCCAAATGGTCAAATATTCGACCATTGGACGGTTATGGTTTATATAGATACGAATAATAAGTTGTTATTAGGTTGTTGGGCTTTCTAATGCGTGTTATTATTGTACTAAAACTATATTATTGATTTTTCACTAAATAAATAATTTCTTCATCATTAATGTATAAGTTATTAAGGTAATTAAATATTTCTTAAAAATTACAAATAAATTACAATAACAAGGAAAAATATTTTATCTTTCAAATGAGTATTTATAATTTAATTTATCTTCTGTATAACCATATATTAAAAATACTTTAATTATTAAAATTTGAGTGAGACATATTTCACTTTCTTTAAAAGAAAATAAATTAATTGTCTTAATCACATTCATGTGGGTTCTAATGGATTCCATTTCAACCCAAATATGACATAGGAAAAAATATAATCATCCAATTATATTAACAGAAGTGTTAGTGTAATTTTATAATATTATATTTACCCTTAATTACCCTATTTACGTTTAACTATTGTAAATAAAATTTGTCGTAGTTACTATTCATTGTGCCCAAAAATAAAAATAGCCTATTAACATAGTTTGGATCTACTAATTCAAAATATGGAATCCGTTTTTTCAAATTCAAAAAACTGAAGTTTCAGAAATTAATTTAAAGTTAATCTTGTTGGGATGAAAATGAGTTTTAAAAGTTAAAACATTACAAAAGATTGAAATGATTTTACCTATGAATTCAATGTAAAATCAATGATAATGACATAAATTATATTAAATCGTAAAAATATATTCTATTTATACTTTAAAAACATTTAATATTATAATTTTATTATATAAATTATTACGATGAAAAAAGTTGTTTTTAATTAAAATATAGCGTGTTTTTACTATTCATCAAAATAAGAACGTTGTCAGAAAAATATCAAAAATTTATCCACTTTTAATTATTATATCCTAATTCAAAATAAGAAGTTTATTTTATAAATTTAAAGTTATAGGCATTTCAAAAATTAGATTTAAAATGTGTGCACCATCAAAATGCATCAAAACTGCATTTTTAAAAAAATACTTATTTTACCTGAAAATTTTATTTTGATCTCATGCCATGTTCTAGAAATTGTTTAAGATAAATAATATTTTTATAAAATTATTAATGTAGTTAATAATATTCATACATGCTAGTTCATAATAATATTATGACAATATATTGTTGTTTAGTAAAACTTAGTATTGCGTACATCATAAGCTATTGAGGAAGGTCGCTCTTGCGTGTAATGAAAGTGAAGTCAGGGTTGCATGTAGTGAAATATTAATTTGGTGTTGCATATAACACAATAAAAATATAGTTTAGTTATACAATTATTAAAATCTATACTTGGTGTGTGTAAAATGAATTTTATTTGAAAGAAAATGAAATTGTGTGCATCACATGCCATGAATAGTGTTGCGTATACTACAAGCTAATACGGTGATGCGTATATCACAAGATAATCATAGTGTAATGTACAACAGAAAACATAAAAGAAATTAAAAATAATATTTCTCATAAAATATCATGATGTTACATAAACTATGTCAAAACTACAAAAAAACTGTTCAGTTCGTATTCCAACCATCTTGGGATGCTGATATTGAAGGATATTCTCTTTTGTATGCCTTCCCGGCACTACTGCCATGTTTCCTCTGTGGGAAACCATTATGAAAAAAAATATCCTAGCCTTAGAAACATGTTAATCTTAAAATTCTATATCATTTCAATTTTACAATAATGTAAATTTTTTTGATTAATATTCCTTAAACAATAACCTAACTCCTAAAGTGATCTAAACTGAACTCTGATACCAACTACAATGACATATCCTTAAACATTACAAAATCGTCAATTAAGTTAATAATTCACATTGGGGATGTAACATCCCAAGTAAGTAATGAATAATAGATATTTTTATCTATGTCTATTAATGATTAAGATAGTGTTATAGAGGCTTAAAATGAAAATAAATACTATCTTATGCATGGAATACACTAATATTCTTAAAAGATTGTTTTAGTGCCTTTTGATGGCAAACCATTTTTGAATCGATATTTTGACAATTTTATAAACTATTTTTGTCAAAATAAACTTATCCTTTATGTTTGGGACATCAAAATTTACCTTGTGTGAATTTTTGGTATTTTTCTGACAATGTTCATTTTTTAATGAATAGTGAAAAATACTGCATTTTACATCAAAACTGCTTTTTAATATAATTTATTTATATGATTATATTATGTTTTGAATTGGTTTTGAAGTGAAATTAGAATATATTTTTACCATTTTATCCAATGGTGGTCATTGGAACCAATTTCACTTTGAAATTAGACTTAAACGGGTGTCAATCTTTTGATACTTATTGTTTTGTAAAAACACGCTATTTGCTCTGGCAGCGGGAATTAATTATTAAATTAATTAATGTGACTTATATGATTTGAATTTTGTAAAATAGACTTCATTTTTGAATTCGGAATATCAAATATAGCTTAGGGTGAATTTTTGGTAATTTTTTGAAAAACTTCAATTTTTGATGAATAGTGAAACCACTAAGTGGTAATCAAGCAAACTGATTTTTCCGTTAAATGAAAGTTTACCACTAATGTGTATTGAATTTTGAAAATCCTACATACATGGTTGTCATTAAGAAGTAAAATGTGGTTCAATGAGATTAAAATAATTTTTTGGTGAATAGTAACTTATTAAGTTCTTAATCGCGATTAGTGGTAATTAGGGTAGTTTAATGTATAAATAATGCTTTAATAATAGGAAATGACCTAGACACATGTCCCAACCTTATTTGTTGTGTCATGGCCGACCAAGAAAAGCCATGAGTCAACTTGGGGACCCCATGGAGACACTTTGGTTTGGAAATGACATAAATAACTTTTTATTAAATGTTAAAGTAAAAATGACACAAAGAAGAGATGTTTTACGAAAACAATTTTTACATGGGGTTATAAAGATCAGATTTTTGATTATAAATAGTCATTGGAAAGATAAAACAATTTCCTACATCATAGTATTTTTTTATGATTTTTAGACATTAAATAAATTAAATTATTTATGACATAATAATGATGCAGCAATGACATCAATATTTGACGATTTAAATAAAATGGAAATATAATGTAAAATATATGAACTACACATGTCCAAAACTTTTTGGATGAGTGGATTTCGAAGCCTTGTCACCTTATCCACGAATTATATCAATTTGGGACCTTTTGAAACCGAAACACATTTTCAAATAAAGTAATATTTCTTTACTTTCCAAAAGTGCCCCTCCTCTCCTCTTATAAAAGGCCCCCACCACTACCTCATTTCACACACTCTTCAAGCCTTTGGCTCGGCCAACCCCTGCCCATTTACTCTCTCCACATCCCTCTCCTCATCCTAGAGGATTCACTTTGGGAAGAATCCTTTCAAAGGAATCCTTTAGGCTCAACTCAAAAGGAGTTATACTTTTAAAGGTAATTCATTCTCTCATGTTCATTTGTTTTATTTTGCTTCTCCAACCCCCTAAACTCTTTTTATTTACTTCCTTTGTAACAACACCAGTATCTTAAATATACTAGGATGTTGTTATAAGATTTATTTGAGCTACACTCTCACACAACTACATTAAATGGTTAAAGAACATACGGTTTCCGTGGATGGCGAAATTCTGCCTCCCGAAACGATGATTGTTCAACACTCATTTAACACCTTCAAAGGTGGCCATTATGATGTCACTATTTTTATATATGATATATAATATGTTTATGTTTTCCTTAAGCTTCTGTTTTTTTCAGTTTTGGCACACCTTTATGGTTTCCATTATGGGTAAACACGATATCTTCATTTTAGGAAGTGCGGACTACCGCCCCCTAAAAGTGATTTGATTCGTTAATACCATATGTGGGATGTGTAAAGGATAAAGTTAATGATATTATATATGTTATTATACTGGAATTATAATATACTCTTATATCATTATGATTCCATTCCAGAAAATATGAAATAGAAATGGAAGTAGCGTTCATGCGTACGTACCTCTTACCGTCTCCATGAACGGTGGATTTCATTTCTTACCTCTAAATGTGATGTAATATTATAAATGCATGTATGTACTGGATATATATGACATATATGATATCTACATCATGAATACCATTCTGGATATAATGAACCTTTGACCAAATTAACAACATATAAGTGTAAGAAGTCTATTTTTGACTTAAGAACCAAATACCGACAAAATGAACATTATTAACTTAACTGATTACATGATGTTCATAACATGGTATAAAAGGAATAATTAACTTGAAAAAGATTCATAAGAAAGTAGAGATTAACTTAAGTTTATTATTCAGGAGATTAAAGAATGGTCGGGTCAAGTCGGATACGAGGTATGGGACTTCGTCTCAATCTCCTTTCATTGAGGCATATTTTATTTTATACACAACTTTCTTTTATACGGTGTATAAACCCCTTTGACTTTTACGTTTATTCAAAAGGAATCTTTTTTTATACGAAGCTTTTACTAAACGACAAAAGGGAATGTTTTTGTCGTACGTATGCGGTGACAACGAATTCTCTGCCGTCGTGACCGTTATTTGAGTTTCGGCTTCCTCTACAAGCCATACCTTTTTTTTAAAAAGAAAAATAAATACAATGTTTTACTTTGGTATTGAAAATGGTTTTCAAAATGTTTTCATTATATCAATGTGTTGTATTGATATCTCGTGATTGCAATGTGGAAATGTTATGTTTCCTTTATGCATGTTTTATGTGATATGATTATGTTATGGTTCCTGGGCATTATTATGAAGACGGGTGGTTCCGTGATAAACTAAGGGCGGGTGAGCCCGTTATAGCTCTCCAATGCATTGGGTAACGCGAAGGAGTGAAACGTTAAGGTTTCTCCGAAGAGATTTTAGGGAATATACTGTGATGGGTATTCCAAACGTAACCAAGAGGGTTACTCCCTACGTAAGAATGCTATGAATGCCTCAAGTTACCTTTATGTCTTATGATTTCTATGATTTATTCATGATTTTATGAGGTATGTTAAAGTGCCTATGTTTTATGGGTAAAGTATGATTTCATTCTTATGTATATATGAACTCATGTTTCCTTTCCATGTTTTTTTATATAACCCATACTGAGTTTTTATGCTCATCCCAAGTTTTTGAAATGTTTTTCACAGGTCAAGGGAAAGGTACATGATATGATGATAGAGTCAAGGATGTGTCAAGAAATAATCCATGTTTTATTTTAAATGTGTTTCCATTGATGGGAATGAAGAATACTATCTTTATGTAACCACTTTGTTTATATGTGGAATGTAATGCATGTTTTATGATCTAATTCTCTAAAACTCTAAACCCGAAAAGATCCTCAATGTGTAATCTTGTTATAACTCAAGATTAAGTAAGGTTTAAGGCTGGGGCCTTATAGTTGGTATCAAAGGTCGGTTTAGATAAATTTAGGAGTTAGAATTCTATTAAATGATTATCCAAAAATATTTTTTTTTGAAATGATATAGCATTTAGAGATTACCATGTTGCTTCATCTAAGACATGTTTGTTCAGAATGGTTTTCTGCAGAGGAAATAGGGAAGCAGTGCTAGGAAGGCATACAGAAGGAAATAACCTTCCGAATCAGCATCCAGAATTGGTCGGAATTGGAACTGAACAGTTTGTTGTAGTAATGGCGTAGTTGACTCAAGCGATAAATGGTGGTGGTATCCATGCATGAGATCAGCCAGAACAACCGCAGAGGAACATTTCAGTGGTGGAACATTTCATGAGGCAACATCCACCATCATTCAGAGGATCATCTGACCCTGTGTTAGCTGAAGGGTGGATTAAAGCACTAGAGAAGATTTTTGATGTCATGGGGTGTTCAGACAATCAAAAGGTTAGTCTTGCTATTTACCGTTTGGAGGGTGAAGCAGATCAGTGGTGGTCTATGGTTAAAAATATCAGGGACGCCGATGAGATTGATGCTCTTGACTGGGATGAATTCAAAGGTATGTTTCTTGAGAAGTATTATCCTAAGGCTGTTCGACTTAGGATGGAAAAGAAATTCTTGGAATTGAGGCAAGAGGAAGACTCAGTGGCTGCCTATGAAGAAAGGTTCACTCGATTGGCAAGGTATGCTCCAAATTTTATCCGGGACCTTGATAGTAAAATCAATCGTTTTTACTCAGGATTAAAGCCAAAGTATCGAAGGGCATTAGCTTCTCGTGAGTTTAAAAGTTATGAAAAGCTTGTTCGATGTGCTGAGAAGGTGGAAATGGAGTTTGCCGATGACAAAGTTTTCTATAACAACCAGCAGAAGAAGAGACCGAGGTGGCATGAGAAAGGTAAGAATTCTTCAAAAAAGTCTAATGGTAAGAGAACTAAGTTTCCAGTTTATGATAAATTTGGAAAAAGGCATGCTGGGGAATGTCTTCTGAATTCTGGGAAGTGCTACAGATGTGGTAAGATGGGACATAAGGCTCGTGATTGCACTGAAAAGGATCAAGGTGAAGGTAAGAACAAATTTTATTTACAGTTAGTGAAATTTTATAAGTGCAATGAGATGGGTCACTGTGCAAACGAGTGTCCGACAAGGAGCTTGAGTGATGGGAAACAGTTAGACTACAAGCAGAAAGGGGTGGTGAAATCCTTTGCAACTATTTTAGCAGATGTCGGTCCATCAAATGAAGTTGTATCAGGTACTTTGTTTGTTTTTTCATATTATGCCAGTGTGTTGTTTGATTCGGGGTCTACACATTCTTTCATCTCTAAAACCTTTTCTAGTAAAATGGGAATACCATCTCAAGAAATGACTCCTGAACTTTTGGTAAAAACACCTGGGGGAAATGTCGAGGCAAAAAGAATTTATAAGAATCTTCCTATCCTTATCTGTGGAAAGAATCTACTTGAAAACCTTATTGTTCTACCTCTAGTAGAGTTTGATGTTATCCTGGGTATGGATTGGATCTCTATTTACCATGCTAAGAATGACTGTAGAGCTAAAGAAGTTTCTTTTCAGAAAGACTTTCAGTTTGTTTACAAGAATGAACCCTTACTTTTGATAACATATCAAGAGTCCGAGAAACTAGTAAAAGATGGAAATGAATGTTACCTTGCACACGTCGTTGAAAATAAAGGAACTATTCCGATTAATGATGTGCCAGTGGTAAATGAGTATCCTGATGTTTTTCCTGATGAGTTTCCTGGAATAATACTAGATCGGGAAGTTGAGTTTACTGTTGACTTAGTTCCTGATGCTAAGCCAATTTCAAAACCTCCTTATCGAATGGCACAAATTGAACTTTTAGAGTTGAAGGAGCAATTGCAAGATTTATTAGAGAACAGTTTCATTAGACCTAGAACATCACCATGGGGTTCTCCTGTTTTATTTGTTAAAAAGAAATATGGTTCTATGAGACTTTGCATTGATTATAGAGCCTTGAATAATATCACTGTTAAGAACAAATATCCTTTGCCTCATATCGATGATTTGTTTGATCAGCTCCAGGGAGCTCATTTTTTTTCAAAGATTGACTTGAGATCAGGGTACCATCAACTGAAGGTAAATGAGGCAGATATTCCGAAGACTGCGTTCCGTACGAGATATGGCCATTATGAATTTGTAGTAATGCCTTTTGGGCTAACCAATGCACCTGTTGTATTCATGGACTTAATGAATACAATTTTCCATGAGTTCTTGGATAAGTTTGTGGTGGTTTTCATTGATGATATTTTGGTGTTTTCTAAAAGTAAATAGGAGCATGAAAAACATTTAAGGGTTATCTTGCAAACCTTAAAAGAAAAGAAACTGTATGGGAAATTCAGCACGTGTGAGTTTTGGTTGCAACAAATTTCTTTCCTTGGTCACATTGTTTCTAAAGATGGAATAAATGTTGATCCCGCAAAAACAAAAGTTTTGGAAGAATGGCCAAGACCCACAAATTTAACCGAGATTCGTAGCTTCCTTGGTTTGGCAGGCTATTACAAAAGTTTTGTTAGAAATTTTTCATGGTTATCTAATCCAATGACTAAGCTAACTCGGAAGGGTGTTAAGTTTATCTGGAAAAAAGAATGTGATGATTGTTTTCAGGAATTGAAAAGAAGATTGGCGAATGCTCTAGTTTTGGATCTACCTTCCAGGAATGGTGAGTTTGTTATATACAGTGATGCTTCATTGAAAGGACTTGGTTGCGTCCTAATGCAGAATGATCAGGTAATTGCTTATGCTTCACGACAGTTGAAAACTCAGGAGGTAAATTACCCTACACATGATTTGGAATTAGCTGCTGTTGTTTTTGCTTTAAAAATTTGGAGGCATCATTTGTATGGAGTAAAGTGTGAAATATATACCGAGCACAAAAGTTTAAATTATATATTCACTCAGAAAGAGTTAAACATGAGACAAAGGAGATGGCTGGAATTAATCAAATATTATGATTGTACAATTCATTACCATCCGGGAAAAGCAAATAAAGTGGCTGATGCTTTGAGTCAAAAAAGTAATGCTTCATTAACAATGTTGTGTTTGGAACGTGATACTTTGGTTAAGGATTTGATGAACTTTGGCATAGAAGTTGTCGGTGCAGGAAGTCCTTCTATTTTGTTTCTGGTATCAGTGAGATCATCTCTATCAGATAGAATCAACCAAGCACAGAAGCAAGACAGTGAGTTGCAGAAAAGGGTAGAGCTGGTTCAGAAAGGTAAGTTGCCTGAATTCAACATTGATAATGATTGCATTTGGAGATTTGGGAAGAGATTGTGTGTGCCTTGTGATTCACAGTTGAAGAGAGAGTTGTTGTGTGAAGCTCATAGTTCTCCGTTTTCAGTTCATCCGGGCAGTACTAAGATTTATAGAGATCTGCGGGAGTATTACTGGTGGGATGGAATGAAAAGAGATATTGCTGATTTTACTGTGAAGTGTTTGACTTGTCAGCAGGTTAAAGCCGAGCGACAGTTACCGAAAGGGATGCTTCAGCCTTTACCAGTGCCAGAGTGGAAATGGGAGAATATATCCATGGACTTTGTTGTTGGATTACCGAAGACATCCCGAGGTAATAATGCAATCTGGGTTATTATTGATCGCTTGAACAAATCTTCTCATTTCCTTGCTATACGAGATACTTTCTCTCTTGATCAACTTTACTGTTTGTATCTTAAAGATATAGTCAGGTTACATGGAGTTCCTCTCTCCATTGTATCGGATCGTGATCCCAGGTTTACTTCTAACTTTTGGAAAGGCCTTCAGAAGTCTTTGGGTACTGAATTAAATTTTAGTACAGCTTTTCATCCTCAATCAGATGGGCAGTCAGAACGAACAATTCAGACATTGGAGGATATGCTACGAGCTTGTTCTATGGATTATCAGGGAATTTGGGACCAAAATCTTTCTTTGGTTGAGTTTTCATATAATAACAATTTTCATTCCAGTATACAGATGGCACCATTTCAAGCATTATATGGGAAGCGGTGTTGAACTCCAGCTTTCTGGGATGAAGTGGGTGAAAGAATGTTGATGGGACCAGAATTGGTAGAAGAGATGGCAGAAAAATTTCTGATGATTCAGAAACACATGAGAACAGCTCAGAGCAGGCAGAAGAGTTATGCGGATAACCGGAGGAAGGATCTATCTTTCGAGGTAGGTGATCATGTTTTTCTCAAGGTTTCTCCTTGGAAAAGCGTGAAGAGATTTGGTAAGAAAGGAAAGTTGAGTCCAAGGTTTGTTGGACCATACGAAATTCTGGAGAGAGTTGGATCAGTTGCATACCGAGTGGCTTTACCTCCGAGTTTATCTCAGGTACACAATGTTTTTCACGTTTCAATGTTGAGAAAGTATATGTCAGATCCATCTCATGTTTTGAGTCCAGAGGTAGTTCAGCTGGAAGAGAACTTATCTTATGAGGAACAACCAGTCCAGATTCTTGACCACAGGGAGCAAGTGTTACAGAATAAGGTGATTAATCAGGTGAAGGTTTTGTGGAAAAACCACATGATTAAAGAGGCAACATGGGAATCTGAAAATGCAATGAGGGATAAGTACCCCCATTTATTCGATAAGTAAATAAATTGCGGGGACGAAATTTTCTAAAGGGCGGAAGGATGTAACATCCCAAGTAAGTAATGAATAATAGATATTTTTATCTATGTCTATTAATGATTAAGATAGTGTTATAGAGGCTTAAAATGAAAATAAATACAATCTTATGCATGGAATACACTAATATTCTTAAAAGATTGTTTTAGTGCCTTTTGATGGCAAACTATTTTTGAATCTATATTTTGACAATTTTATAAACTATGTTTGTCAAAATAAACTTATCCTTTATGTTTGGGACATCAAAATTTACCTTGTGTGAATTTTTGGTATTTTTCTGACAATGTTCATTTTTTAATGAATAGTGAAAAATGCTGCATTTTACATCAAAACTGCTTTTTAATCTAATTTATTTATATGATTAGATTATGTTTTGAATTGGTTTTGAAGTGAAATTAGAATATATTTTTACCATTTTATCCAATGGTGGTCATTGGAATCAATTTCACTTTGAAATTAGACTTAAACTGGTGTCAGTCTTTTGATACTTATTGTTTTGTAAAAACACGCTATTTGCTCTGGCAGCGGGAATTAATTATTAAATTAATTAATGTGACTTATATGATTTGAATTTTGTAAAATAGACTTCATTTTTGAATTCGGAATATCAAATATAGCTTAGGGTGATTTTTTGGTAATTTTCTGAACAACTTCAATTTTTGATGAATAGTGAAACCACTAAGTGGTAATCAAGCAAACTGATCTTTCAGTTAAATGAAAGTTTACCACTAATGTGTATTGAATTTTGAAAATCCGACATACATGGTTGTAATTAAGAAGTAAAATGTGGTTCAATGAGATTAAAATAATTTTTTGGTGAATAGTAACTTATTAAGTTCTTAATCGCGATTAGTGGTAATTAGGGTAGTTTAAGGTATAAATAATGCTTTAATAATAGGAAATGACCTAGACACATGTCCCAACCTTATTGGTTGTGTCATGGCCGACCAAAAAAAGCCATGAGTCAACTTGGGGACCCCATGGAGACACTTTGGTTTTGAAATGACATAAATAACTTTTTATTAAATGTTAAAGTAAAAATGACACAAACAAGAGATGTTTTACAAAAACAATTTTTACATGGGGTTATAAAGATCAGATTTTTGATTATAAATAGTCATTGGAAATCTAAAACGATTTCCTACATCATAGTATTTTTTTATGGTTTTTAGACATTAAATAAATTAAATTATTTATGACATAATAATGATGCAGCGATGACATCAATATTTGACGATTTAAATAAAATGGAAAGATAATGTAAAATATATGAACTACACATGTCCAAAACTTATTGGATGAGTGGATTTCGAAGCCTTGTCACCTTATCCACGAATTATATCAATGTGGGACCTTTTGAAACCGAAACACATTTTCAAATAAAGTAATATTTCTTTACTTTCCAAAAGTGCCCCTCCTCTCCTCTTATAAAAGGCCCCCACCTCTACCTCATTTCACACACTCTTCAAGCCTTTGGCTCGGCCAACCCCTGCCCATTTACTCTCTCCACATCCCTCTCCTCATCCTAGAGGATTAACTTTGGGCATAATCCTTTCAAAGGAATCCTTTAGGCTCAACTCAAAAGGAGTTACACTTTTAAAGGTAATTCATTCTCTCATGTTCATTTGTTTTATTTTGCTTCTCCAACCCCCTAAAATCTTTTTATTTACTTCCTTTGTAACAACATCAGTATCTTAAATATACTAGTATGTTGTGATAAGATTTATTTTAGCTACACTCTCAAACAACTACATCAAATGGTTAAAGAACATACGGTTTCCGTGGATGGCGAAATTCTGCCTCCCGAAACGATGATTGTTCAACACTCATTTAACACCTTCAAAGGTGGCCATTATGATGTCACTATTTTTATATATGATATATAATATGTTTATGTTTTCCTTAAGCTTCTGTTTTTTTCATTTTTGGCATACCTTTATGGTTTCCATTACGGGTAAACATGATATCTTCATTTTAGGAAGTGCGGACAACCGCCCCCTAAAAGTGATTTGATTCGTTAATACCATATGTGGGATGTGTAAAGGATAAAGTTAATGATATTATATATGTTATTATAATGGAATTATAATATACTCTTATATCATTATGATTCCATTCCAGAAAATATGAAATAGAAATTGAAGTAGCGTTCATGCGTACGTA
Source organism: Viscum album (assembly GCA_963277665.1). Lineage (NCBI taxonomy): Eukaryota > Viridiplantae > Streptophyta > Magnoliopsida > Santalales > Viscaceae > Viscum > Viscum album. The sequence continues at coordinate 355,742,501 of OY728126.1, read as the reverse complement.
TGGCTTACCGTCTCCATGAACGGTGCATTTCATTTCTTACCTCTAAATGTGATGTAATATTATAAATGCAGTATGTACTGGATATATATGACATATATGATATCTACATCATGAATACCATTCTGGATATAGTGAACCTTTGACCAAATTAACAACATGTAAGTGTAAGAAGTCTATTTTTGACTTAAGAACCAAATACCGACAAAATGAACATTATTAACTTAACTGATTACATGATGTTCATAACATGGTATAAAAGGAATAATGAACTTGAAAAAGATTCATAAGAAAGTAGAGATTAACTTAAGTTTATTATTCAGGAGATTAAAGAACGGTCGGGTCAAGTCGGATATGAGGTATGGGACTTCGTCTCAATCTCTTTTCCTTGAGGCATATTTTATTTTATACACAACTTTCTTTTATACGGTTTATAAACCCCTTTGACTTTTATGTTTATTCAAAAGGAATCTTTTTTTATACGAAGCGTTTACTAAACGACAAAAGGGAATGTTTTTGTCGTACGTATGCGGCGACAACGACTTCTCCGCCGTCGTGACCGTTATTTGAGTTTCGGCTTCCTCTACAAGCCATACCTTTTTTTTAAAACGAAAAATAAATACCATGTTTTACTTTGGTATTGAAAATGGTTTTCATAATGTTTTCATTATATCAATGTGTTGTATTGATATCTCGTGATTGCAATGTGGAAATGTTATGTTTCCTTTATGCATGTTTTATGTGATATGATTATGTTATGGTTCTTGGGCATTATTATGAAGACGGGTGGTTCCGTGATAAACTAAGGGTGGGTGAGCCCGTTATAGCTCTCCAATGCATTGGGTAACGCGAAGGAGTGAAACGTTAAGGTTTCTCCGAAGAGATTTTAGGGAATATACTGTAATGGGTATTCCAAACGTAACCAAGAGGGTTACTCCCTACGTAAGAATGTTATGAATGCCTCAAGTTACCTTTATGTCTTATGATTTCTATGATTTATTCATGATTTTATGAGGTATGTTAAAGTGCCTATGTTTTATGGGTAAAGTATGATTTCATTCTTATGTATATATGAACTCATGTTTCCTTTCCATGTTTTTTTTATATAACCCATACTGAGTTTTTATGCTCATCCCAAGTTTTTGAAATGTTTTTCACAGGTCAAGGGAAAGGTACATGATAAGATGATAGAGTCAAGGATGTGTCAAGAAATAATCCATGTTTTATTTTAAATGTGTTTCCATTGATGGGAATGAAGAATACTATCTTTATGTAACCACTTTGTTTATATGTGGAATGTAATGCATGTTTTATGATCTAATTCTCTAAAACTCTAAACCCGAAAAGATCCTCAATGTGTAATCTTGTAATAACTCAAGATTAAGTAAGGTTTAAGGCTGGGGCCTTATAGGGGATCTATTTAGGATTAGAGCATTAGATAATTATGTCATAACATATACATAACAACTTGAATAGTAAATGTATACACTTCTACTCAGTATCCTTTTTTCATAAAATAAAAACTCCTAAAAAAAGAAACATGTTTACTTCAATATTTTAAACATCATGACATGTCCTTTATCCCATCCCTGACCATATTACACATTATGTTATCTGAAAAACATTTAAAAAACAATTTACGAGGATAAAAATATCATTAATAGTAACATAATTAAGGAAAACTATTTGTTTTCAAAACAACATATAATCTACGAATACTTTTTCAAAAAGTAATACTTTTAACCCTTAGAGAAGTAGCAAAAATACTTTCCTAAATATTAGCACTTTTATTACCCTTTTTTGTAACCAGAATATTACCATAAAACTCATAGAAAACCACATATAGCAGATAAAGGTAAAATTGGTACATAATCAAAATTAAATGTAATAACCATATGGACAACTTCCACAAATCATTATTACAAATGGAATAACCTTACGACTGACTTCCATACCCAATAAATAGGAGGTTATAATGTAACCACCCTTCCTTGGTTTATCATAGAACCACTCATCATTTCGTTTATCACATAAATACCAATGAAATTTCCAAATACCATTATATAATCATCACACATAAAAGAATTCAAATATTAACATTTCAATCATAAAATTTCATTTGCAATCACATGAAATAATTTCAATATATTGAAATATTAGAACAACTTTAAAAACCATTTTAAATAAAAAAAATATTTAAAAATTGTATATTCTATATATTTTCCATTTAAAAACATAATGGATTGTTATTGAAGCCAAATATCAAATAATTCATGTGGCGGCGGAAATGTTGTTGTCACCACGTACGTTAAAAAGAAACATTCCCACTGTCTTTTAGTAAAATGCTAAGCAAAAAATGATTCCCTTTGAAATAAATTTAATTTAATTTGGTTTTATACACCATATAAAAAATGTCTTTTATAAATCAAAATATTCCTAAAAAATGTGGTTGAGACAAAGTCCCTTACCTTGTGTCTAACTTGACTTGTTCATTCATTAATTTCCTCAAATTGGGTAACTCCTTTTGATGTATGAAAGAACAAACATATTTAGTTTCTTCCGGCCCAATGTATGGATTCAATGAGGAAGTGTGGTATGTTGGTTGGTTATTTGGTAAGAGGTTGAATAATACAATGGGGCTTGGGAGGTGTGACTATGGGTTAGAAGTGGTGTTTATTTATAAGATGGGTGAGGGGTACTTTTGGAATGTTTGAAAGTAATGTTTTTTTTATTAATTGATTTTCAAATTCATATAACACCAAAGTCATATATTTCAATGTTAATACGAGTACGGGTCTAAATCCTCACATCCAATGGATTTTAGACATGTTTAGGTCACAAAATTAAGCTTATCTTTAAGCTTTAAGCCTTAGTACTATATTTAACATTTACCATGTCTTCTTGTATTTTCATAATATATAGTTACCATAGTTACTATAAAATGCCAGGTGACCCAAAAATGAATAATTAATGAAATTTTTTAAATCATAGATGTCAGTTGACTGAATCATAGATTTTTTGGACTATTAAAAAAATTTAATAAAATATTAATTTATTTAAAAACTCATTTATGTTAATTTTTTGTACTATTAATATCATGACTTTTTAAGAATTATATAAAAATTTGTATTTCAAACAACCTTCATAAATTAAAAGATAACATTTATTAATCATCCTTAAAATTCGTGGATGGTATAAAAGGTTTCAATATAAATTTAATTTAATTTTTATAATCACATTAATTTGAAAACATTCATTAATAAATTAATCACTACATCATCATTGTGTCATAAATGAATTTATTTAAATAATTAATATATAAACTAAAAAAATGCAATGATGTAGGAAATATTTTTAACTTAATAATGAATATTTATAGTTTAAGTGATCACTTATATAACCCCATATAAAAAATTGTTTTAGTAAGAGATACATGATTAGGTTATATTTTCCTTAACATTAAATTAAAAGAAATAAATTGTCATGGTCACAAACAAGTGGCCCCATGGGGTCCTAAAATCGACCCAAGGATGCCCATGGTTGATAATATATCATAAAATATGGTTAGTGCATGTGTTAATGTAATTTATTATTAGTATAATATTATTGTTTACCGTTATTTACCAGATTCACCATTTAACCAAGGTAAATAAAATATTTACTGATGTTACTATTCATAATGTATAAAAATAAATGTTAACATTCTAAAAAATTAGGACATAATGATTACAAAAATTTAATTCATTTTTAGAAATTCAAAACATATGAGTTGCAAAAATTAATTTAAATTTAATTTCTATTGTTAAAACCAAAAGGTGTGTTTCTAAGAAGTAAAAGCTACCAAAAAATTTGACTTGTGTTTATTTCCAAAATCAAATGGAATTTACATGAAATGAAAAAATTAAATGAAATTATAAAAAAATAATCTAATAAAAATTTAAAACAAATTAAAAGTACAATATAATCATTTAAATGTACTGATGAAAATAAATTTTGGTCTTAAAATTCAATATTTTTCTATATTAATTAAAAATGAACTTTCTCAAAAAAAATACCTAAAATTTAACAAAAGCAAGTTTTTATGTCACGCTTTTAAAGAAAAAGTTTATTTTTTATAATGGATCATATAAAAGTGACAGAAATAATATTTAGAAGGGGTCTTCCATCAAAGGGTGGTAAAACTACATTTTAAAAATATAATAGTATTCAGTGGTAGTTTTGTGAGATAGAAAATGTTAGGGTGTTATCGGATTTTTTATTTCATAAAACCCCACATGCTTTATAGTAAAGGATGAAAATAATACTCCCACAATTTTGAATCGAACTCTTGAGATATTAGAATGGAACAAGGATTTCATGGGGGTACCAATGAAGATCATATCTAATAGTGATTCTCATTTCAGATGATGGTTGTAGACTGGTTTACAAAAGGATTTTGGGACCCTGTAATGATTGAGAACAATGATTCACCCCTAAAAGGACATACATACAAATATAACCATCCAATTGATAGAGGATATGTTGAGAGACATTTTTGTGGACATTAGATTGATATGAGACGATCAATTTCCATTGGGGAGTTTTATTATAATTGGAGTTATCACTATACTACCCACATGAACCCTTTTGAGTCCATGTAAGGGGGACCTAGAAGGTCACCCTTGGGTTGGATATAGATTTGTGATTGATCTCATGTCGGTCCAGATATAGAAAAATAAATTATAGATAATGATTAGGTTAGCTGTGAGTGTATGGGAAAAAACCAAAGAAGAAAAAAATATAATATTGAAGAATTTCATAGGCCTTTGGAATTCAAAAAGGAGACTATATTTTTTTAAGAATCTCCCAATGATGATGATTAAAGATATCTGGTCAGGGACGTTAGTTATCACTGAGGATTATTGGGTCATTCAAGATATTATGGAGGGTTGAAGTGGTTTCCAATCATTTTACCTTTCACTCATTGTTGAAATGAATGAATGAAGACTTCCATATGTCGTTGTTGAGGAGATAAATCTATGACATGATGCATGTAAACAACTAGGGTGATCTAGACATTAATGATGAATCCAAATTCTTAGTGTACCTGGTGGAATTCTAGGATTTGAAAGAGCGGATCCTATGAAGACGAACTATACCTTTGGTTTTAGTGCATAGGCAACATGGGAATGTAAATGATAGTTATTGTGAGTAAGAGAGATAGATTCATGATCAATACCCTAACCTTTTATAGAATTGTATTTTATATTGAAAAATACTTTGAGGGGATAATTTAACTACTCATGTTCTATTGTTTTTCCATTGAATATTTCTATGCATATATCAATATATTTCCTCATAGTCAGTGCTATTTTTGGGTGTCATAGGACCCTAGAATTGGTATACAAAATACTTATACATATATTGAAGTTAGAACAAATGTATTTTTAATATAAATGGTTTTTTCATTTATTAGGACTTTTTATTGAAAACCAGATACCATAGTTATTTCCATATTTAATGGTTTACCTATGTTCTGATATAAATTTGGTCAATGTTCGATGTTTGGGTAAAGGATACAATTTATGGTAGTTGGTCGATCTAAGCCATGGCAGTCCCACCAAGGGTAGAGCATCCCACATTATCTGTTAATCCTGATACCGCTTCAACATTTTATAGTATTGCAGAGCATGTAGTGGATTCAAGATAAAGGCATTTTCTAATGTGAAAGATGTTTTTTAGATCATATCGTGAAGAAGTGTAATATTACTCTAGTGGTCTCTAATAATGATAATATCATTGATTTGTTTAAGATTTGAATCCACACCATTATTTCTTGGTTTGTTCATCCTACTGGTGGAATGATTCGGAAATTTTATGAATTGGTTAAGAAGTTATAATCTATTTGTTATACATCTAATAGTAATTTCATACCCTTGGGTAATGGTTTCTTCTATATCATCTTCCCTTTGAAGATAATGAAGTGCAGATCTAGGGTGATTGGGACCATATCCATGAATCCAGGTATGGTTTGTTTTCAAGAGTGGGAATTTTGGTTTAACCCATTTTCCTTAGAAAAACACTAGAGCTCAAGGTTCATTACATATAAGGTCACATTGGGTGTACAACAACCTAAACAAATAATGTCACATTGGGTGATTTGAAAAAATTCAGTTTATGCATCAACAATAACATTGGTAGGTCAACTATTGTCAAAGGGATCATTACATAAAATCACTACAACAATAATAATGATTTAATTATAATATTTATTCATCAATTATTCTTTTATTAGAAATAATTAACTATGTTTAAGAAAAATGAATCCACATTATGATCATGGAGACGGTAGGCCGTATGTACGCATGAGTAATGTTCTCATTTTTTTATGATAATTATAGAAAGAAGGTAAGAGGAATTATATATTTCAACCATCATAATTATATAAAAAATAATATATATTTTTAAAAATATATACTTAGATAATTTTCATGATATGAAAAAGGAATCACATCATGCCGAGGAGGTAGTAGTCTACAGGTCCACGAATAACATTATCACTTCTTAAGTCAGTGAAAAACGTAATAAAGAAATATATATGTATATATAAAGATATGTAATTATGTAATAAATATAATACATAAGTTTTTTATGTCACATAATTTTAATTTAAAAGATCCTTTATATGTTATAGATATCTTCTGAACAAATCACATCGCTTTGAGGGGTGGTAGTCCACAATTCAGCAAATGATGTTATCAGATTAACAAAAAATGAAAAATATTTATGGAATGTTTAATAAAAGGATTAAATAAGTATAAAGAAACAATTAATATAATATATATCATATATAAATATATTATCCATGAAAATAGCCAACCAAGAATGTTTCGTAATGGAAAAATGAATAATCATTATTTCATGTGATATTAGTGTGTTGTACAGTGAAACAATATGTTGGTTACCCATTTGATAGACGTGTTTGTATGTGTAGGTTGAAACCATTGAATAAAAAAGTGTAGTATATTTAGGATACTATTTTTTTCATACATTAATAAAATAATAAGTGGTGTGGGGTTGTATAATGGAAAGAAAATTACAAAACATGAGAGAAGACATTACCTCTTAATTGGGTAACTACTTCGGGTTTGTACCAAAAGGATTTCATGGAATGATTTATACCCAAATGTAAGATTCAAGGTCAGGTGGAGGGATTTTGCGAAGCTATATTTTTATATATTGGTGGGACCTAAGACTTTCGGTAGGAGCTGTTGAGTCAATAAGGTTTTCCTTATGACTTTTCCATTCCTTCTTGTTTTGAAAATAACAAACACCTTTCATTAAGGAAAATTGCTTTTATAAGGAAAATTGCTTTTATAAGGAAAATCTCTTTTATAAGGAAAATCGCTTTGATAAGGAAAATCGCTTTTATAAGGAAAATCCCTTTTATAAGGAAGATCGTTTTTGTAAGAAAAATTTTCCTTATCAAATTTGCATTCATATATTTCTTAAGTATAAGTTTCGGATTCATTTCTATATTCTCGGAGACATTTGAAACATTGATATGAAACATTCTGTTTTATGTACCAAATTCCAGATGAGAACTGTAATGAAGTTTCATTACGAATTTTGGATATGAACTCTGATAAAGTTCTACTCTGAATTATGATACAAATTCTCATTACGAATTCTGATACGAATTCTCATTACGAATTCTGATGATGGATTCTCATTACAAATTCTAATGAAAAATTCTCATTACGAATTCTGATGACAAATTCTCATTACGAATTCTGTTGAAGAATTCTCATTCCAAATTCACCTATTAAATAGAATTTCATCATCTTTGTTTTATACACTCCAAATTTATTTAGACTCTGAAAAAATATTTTTGTTTACACTCCGAACCTTCACTCTGAACTTTTGAGTTAGACTTTAAATGATGTCGTACATTCTGTTACACTTGTTTTTTTATAAAACGATGTCGTCTATTATGTTATAAACTAACCGATGGTTAAGTTACACATGTACAGGTCCCTCCGATTTTAAGGAAAATATGACCGTTGTAAAGGAGGCCGACCTTGCCTATAAATAGGAGCTCATTTGAAAGAGCTCAATGCTGAAAGGCTGACTGATGAATAACTTAATCGACATTGTGCATACATGTTTTTGAAGTGATTTCTAGAGAGATAGGCTATTATTAACTCTCAATTCTTCGTGCAACTCCGAATGTTGGTGATTACATTCGAGGAATTCTAGGGATAGAAAGACAGAGGTGCCAACTACCTTGAAGTTAGAGGGCTTCCTTGCTGAGGAAGACAGAGGTTTCCAAATACCTTGAAGTTGAGGGCTTGCAGGGATAGCAAGACAGAGACTCCAATCTTCGTATCGAGGGCTTACCCTGGTGTGGGTAAGGCAGACATGCTTGAATGTACAAATCAAGGGACCTTTATACAAGGTTGTTGGATTCCCTTCTCTTAGGGTTAAAAGACTTATATCTTGTTACTTATAGTTTTAATACTTGTTTATTTCCGCTGTATTTTTTATTATAAGGAATATATAAATATATTATACTTCTTTACTTGTGCTCTGTTTCATTTAGATTCTATATGCTTTAAGGTAGAATCTCATACTGTAATCTTTTTTTAAGTTTCAATTTCCGGAGCCATATTTCTAGAACCTACTTTCAGAATCTCTTTCTAGTTTTAAGAAAGTACATAGGACTTGAAGTTTATAACTTCATTCCTTTATCCAAGTTTTCAATTGGTGTTAGAGGTGTTGTGAATTTTCTTAGTTTAACTTTGTTAATCTTAGCTCTTTCCTTTGTTTAAAGGAATTTTTAATGTGTACAATTCACCCCCCTCTTGTATATTGATTATCTACATCATTATTTCGATCCTACAATTGGTATCAAAGGAGGTCTCTGAAATACTTGTACTCACGTATAAGTTTTTCTTGCTCACTTTCTCATTCCGAACATTCTCATTCCGAATATTGTCATTCCGAACTTTGTTATTACAAACTTTTTCTACTAACAAGTTTGTGTGCCAAAGGTTTTTAAGTATGGAAGGAATTAATGTTGGTTCTATTGGTTATCTAAATCCTACAAGACCACAAATCTTTGACGGTAATGACTATGAATACTGGAGAGATCGAATGAAGTCTTTTTTTATCAATACTGGAGTGGACAACTTCGTTATTCTTACTGGTGATTATTAAATTCCTGATAAGGAAGTTAGAACTTTTACTAACCAGGAAAAGAAAGAGTATCAACTCAATTATAAGGTACACAATACTTTACTTTGTTCAATGACTAGAAATATATATAGCCAAATTTCTTCTTGTGAAGCATCTAATTGTATCTGGAAGAAGTTAGAAGTTACACACTTTGGAACTTCTAAAGTGATCGAAACTAGGAGATATATTCTTAAATCTGAATAACATGTATTCAATTTTCCTTAGGGTGAACCAATCTGTAAAGTTCAACAGATATTTATGACTATTTTCAACAGTCTACAGTCTATGGGAGAGAAACGGTTAGATTATGAAGCACTTGTGGATAAGATAATTGATATTATGCCCAATGAGTGGGAATCCAAAAGAACAGCTATAGATGATAACAGGAAGGTTACTCAAATTTCTATTGATGAGTTATTTGGAACTCTTCTCCAACATGAAACCAGAATGAAGAGAGATGCTGACAACATCAAAAAGAAAAATGGAAATGGTATTGTTGCATTTACAACAACATCAAATCAGATGAAAGTTAATACTCCTGAGAGAGTAACCAGATCCAAGTCTAAGAAAGTTATTTTCCAAGCCGAATCTAGTGAGAGTGAAAACTCTGAGAGTGAGTTAGAAAATCTTGCTTGAAGGATGAACAAGATAGCTGGTCAGTGAAATTTCCAATCCAAGTATAAGAAAAAGGAAAGGAAAGATAGGAAAGATGGAGAAGTCACTTGTTATGAATGCAAGAGAGCTAGACATATTACACCTGATTGCCCTTTGCTCAAAAAGAAAGAACAGAAAGAAAGATATTTAGACAGGAACAGAAAGAAGTATTATAAAGCCAAAAATATGAAAGTGCTGAAAGCAAATGACACCTGGAGTGCTAGTGGAGGTGACTCTTCAGATGAATCTTCTGATTACGAATCATCAGGACAGAAGAATCTTGGTCTTATAACCAAATTACCTATTGATAATCAATGTTTTATGGCTAAGGTATGAAATACTGAATCATTGAAAATGTATCTTTAAAATCTAATGATAGTATGTATTATAACTCCTTAGATGAAGAATCCTCTTCTGATGAAGAAAATACTTTACCTACTTATGAAGAAGATTCTAGGTTTGCTGAAATTCTTGAAATTGAGAATTCCAAACTCAATAAAAAACATGATAAGGCAAACTCTAGGAATAATATTCTTATAAAAGAGATATCAGATCTGTCTAAAGATATTGATAAGAAAAATGCTGACTTTGAAAGTATTTCAAGAAATCTTGAGGAAGTACGTTCTGAGAAGAACAAACTTTCTATAGAGTTAGAAAAAGTAATTTCTAAGATATGTGTCTTTGAGCCTAGATCTAGTTTTAAAACTAATGATTTTTAGAATAAAAACTTGGTTATAAAACTCAAGTCCGAAATATTTTCCTTAAAGAAGTGTTTATTAAACATTACCCATGGTAAGGAAAATTTTGATAAAATGTATTCCCAAATACGACCTTTAAGAAATAAATCCAGATTTGGTTTTACCCATGCAAAACCAATTTTTAGTAACAATTATTTTGTCCCTCAAAGTGCCCCATTTTGCAATAAGTTTCAATGTGGTGGTCACTGGGCAAGTAATTGTTCCTTAAACAAAACCCAATCTCTAGGATTTCACAAAGCTTACTTTTCTAAAAAGATGTGGGTACCTAAAATTTTGTTATCTAGAAATCTCAGATCCAAACAAGTTTGGATTCCGAAAGTCTAATTCTCTTCTTTATTTCAGGAAAATAAAGAGAGTACCAGCAACAATACATGGTACATGGATAGTGGATCTTCCTGGCACATGACTGGTAACAAAAGATATTTTGAAATTATTATCAAAACGAAAGGAGGAAAGTTAACTTTCAGAGACAATGCTAAGGGATATATTGTTGGTAATGGGAATATAGTTATTTTAGGAAAAACTTTGATTTCAAATGTTCTTTTTGTTAAGGGTGTTAAGCACAACCTCATTAGCATAAGTCAGTTATGCGATGAAGGTTACCTTGTGAATTTTAGGAATGATAAGTTCTTAGTTCACAATTCTAAGTAAGAATTTATTCTCTCAGCCAATAGGCATGATAATGTTTACACCTTAAATTTAGAAGACCTCAGGAGCCAAGATTTACCTTGCCTAAGTGCAATGGAAGATCATTACCGGTTATGGAATAGATAACTAGGTCATTGTAACCTTAGAAACCTATGTAAACTCACAAAGAAGAAACTAGTTAAGTATCTACCAGAGCTTAGATTTGATTCTTCTAAAGTTTGTGATCATTGTCAGTATGGAAAGAAACATAAATCTAGTTTTAAATCGATCGGTGAAGTCTCAACAACTGATGCATTGCAGTTAGTTCACATGGATCTTTTTGGTCCAACACAAACTGGAAGTATTGGAGGCAAATACTATGTGTTTGTTCTAGTTGATGATTACACTAGATTTACTTGTGTTTATTTTCTAGCAAATAAATCTAAAGCTTTTTATTATTTCAAAAGTTTTAGAGCTCAAGTTAAAAATGAGAAAAACCTTCCATTGAAAACTATTCATAGTGATCATGGAGGAGAATTTCAAAATTCTGATTTTGAATCATTTTATAGTAAAAAAAGGTATTACTCACAATTTTTCATCACCTAGAACTCCTCAGCAGAATGGTGTAGTTGAGAGAAGAAATAGAATTCTTAAAGAGATAACTAGAACCATGTTGAGTGAAAATTCTATAGCTAGACATTTCTGTGCTGAAGCTATAATTACTGCTTGCTATACTATAAATCGAGTTTTGATTAGACCTTTTCTTAATGAAACTCCTTATGAGTTATGGAATGGTAGAAAACCAAGACTATCCTACTTCATGGTTTTTGGTGGAAAAGTATTCATTTTGAATACTAAAGATAACTTACATAAATTCGCACTAAAATTCGATGAAGGAATTTTCTTAGGTTATTCCACAACTTCTAAGGCTTATAGAGTTTTTATTAAAAATACTTGTACTGTTGAAGAAACGGTGCATGTAAAATTTAATGAGTCTGATCCTTTTGTTTTTAAACCATCCCAGCCTACATCCTCGGATGTGTCAGCAAAAACTGATTGTCAACCTTTGATAGAAGAACCTTCTGATAAAGATTTTGTTCAAGAAGATACTTCTGAAACATTTACCCTAGAAGACTTTCTAACCTATGTTGATGAACAAGATTTTCAAAACCCAAATCAGGTGTTTCTTAAGAATCATCCTAGTGATAGTATCATGGGGGATGTAAATCAACCTGTAAGGACTAGAACTTCCTTAATAAATGAATTAGAACATCTAGCATTTCATTCCCAATTAGAACCTAAAAGCACTAATGAAGATTTAAGTGATGATGATTGGATCAAATCCATGCAAGATGAACTAAATGAATTTGAAAGGAATAAAGTCTAGACCTTGGTTGAAAGACCAAAGGAAAATTCTGTTATTAGAGTAAAGTGGGACTTCAGAAACAAATGTGATGAAAATGGAGTCATAGTAAGAAATAAAGCTAGACTTGTTGCTAAAGGCTATAATCAGCAAGAGGGAATAGACTATGAAGAAACCTATTCTCTAGTAGCTAGACTTGAATCTATCTGTATTCTATTTGCCTTTGCAGCATTCTTTAATTTTAAACTTTTTTAGATGGATGTGAAATATGATTTTCTTAAAGGTTATGTCCAAGAGGAAGTTTTTGTTGAACAACCTCATGTATTTGAAGATACAAAACATCCTGGTCATGTTTTTAGACTTACCAAAGCTCTGTATGGTCTTAAACAATCCCCACAAGCATGGTATGATAGACTCACTGTATTTTTTCTTCAAAATAACTTTGTTAAGGGAAATGCAGATCCAACCCTTTTTATAAAGAAAAATAAGAAAAATGTTTTGATTGTTCAAATTGATGTTGAGGACATCATATTTGGTTCAACTCAACAATCTTTATCTTACTCTTCTGCAAGACTAATGAAATATGAGTTTGAGATGTGTATGATGGGTGAGTTAAATTTTTTCCTTGGTTTTCAAATTTCTCAAAAACCAGAAAGAACATACATATTTCAACATAATTATATTAAATATATTCTCAAAAAGTATGGTTATGACAACACTAAGAGTTTAAGTACTCCTATTGGTACCTCAAACTCTTTAGATCTTGATGAAGCTAGAAAACCAGTAGATCAAACAACTTTTAGAGGTATGATAGGAATTTTACATTACATAACAGCTAGTCGACCAGACTTAATGTTCTCAGTATGCTTATGTGCAAGATATTAATCCAATCCTAAGGAATCTCACTTAAAGGCAGTAAAAATAATTTTTTGCTACCTTAAGGGAACCATGGATCTAGGATTATTTTATACTTCTGGAAATGATTTTGTTCTAAAAATATTTTCTGATTCCAACTTTGGTGGATGCAGAATGGATAGAAAAAGTACATTCGGAACTTGTCATTTATTAGGAGATTCTTTAGTTTCTTGGTCCTGCAAGAAGAAACATTTTGTAGCACTCTCCACTACTGAAGCTGAATATGTAGCAGCTGGAAGTTGTTGTGCTCAAGTGTTGTGGATGCAACACACACTCATAGACTATGGCTTGAGTTTTACTAAAACTCAAATTTTGTGTGATAACACAAGTGCCATTGCATTAAGTAAGAACCATGCACATCACTCTCCTGCAAAACACATAGATATTAGGCATCACTTTCTTAGGGATCACACACTAAAAGGTGATATTATTCTTCAGTTTATCGGAACGCAAGAACAATATGCTGATATTTTCACAAAATCTTTGCCTTCTCATAGATTTGAATACATTAAACAAAATTTAGGAATGATAACTATAAGGTAATCATTCTTCATTGACTTTCTGTTGAAAACGTCTCCTTACAGTAATAAAATCATTTTCATAGGGGGAGTACATTTGATTGTTAGGGTAACTAAATTTTTCAAAGTTAGTTTTTCAAACTTTTTGGAACTAAAATTCCAGAATGGGAATTTCTGGAACTAAATTTTTTTTCCAGAATGGATATTTTCATATAGAAAACTTCTAGAATGGAAATTTTCGTATTGAAAACTTCCAGAATGGAAAATTTCATACTGGTATTTTCATAATGAGATTTTCATACCGAATCTTTCATAATGAGCTTTTCGTTTTCAAATTTTGTAATGAAATTTTCGTACTGAGTTTTCCGTACTGAGTTTGTTTTTCGTAGTGGGTTTTGCGAACTATGTCTTTTTGTAGTAAAGATTTTTTCGTAGTTTTCTTAAGAATGTTACCCATTACGAATAATCCTCCGAAGACAATCCGAAAGGTATGATTTCCTTACTCAAGTTTTCGTAATCATACTTTACTTGCTAGAATTTTATTATACTTTGTTTTCAGATTATAGTTTTCTTAATTCATTGTTTTAATAAAAACCTCAAAAGATCAGATTCAAGTCTTTCTTGAGAATTGGTTTTCAACCGTCAGATTTGATCTCAGCTTGTCACAACCGTTTGATCAACTGAGGAAGTTGAACTGTCTTCTCGTTGCCTATATAAAGGGGACCCCAAATGGTTGTCCCACATCGGTTTTCAAGCTCCAGTGTCTCGAAGCTCTGCCTCTCCATTTTAATGTTGTTCCGAACATCAGATTTCTCCATTCCGAACTTCTCAGAGGTCTTCATATCTGAATGTCTATGGAATTAGCTTCTCAAGACATGTCTTCCTCTAAGCCAATTTCCATGTGGTTAGTATATAGAGAAAGATTGGTTCATCCTGATTTCTTCAATAAGTATGATTCTCTTATATCCAAGAACATAAAGCTTAACGGATGGGAAGATGTTGTTGTATCCAAGCCCGGAAATCAAGATGAAGTTTATTCAGATTTTCTTATAGAGTTCTATGAGACAGTTTCCTTCTATAAGGAAGATGGCAAGGAGAAATTGTCGTTTAAGTCTTATGGAAAGACTTATAAGCTTTCTTATTCCAAGGCAGCCAGCTTGGTAGTGCTGAACAATGAAGGAGAATCCGAGTTCATTTATCATGTTTTTCCTTATTCAAAGGGAAGATTCGACAAGGAAAAGGAATTAGAGACTCTCGGACTGGCAGATGACAAGGCTCCGAAGATTGCTTCTCTGTCTACGAATTTCCAGATTCTAGAATTATGGTTACAAGGCCTTATCGTACCGAGAAAAGGTGACAAAGATAGTCTGAAGAAGAGTGATATTTATATTCTAGATTTTCTGTTAAATCTGAGGAAGTTTAATCTGATGAAACACATTCTTATTACCCTTGAGAATGTTAAGAAATGGAATTTCAGAGCTCAGATCATAATGTATCCAGCAATCCTCTCAAAGTTGATAGTTCAGTGTCTTGAGTCCTTCAAGGAGGCTCGCAAGTCTATGCCAAGAGTATGCAAGATTATGTTGGTGAGTGATGGTACTCTCAAAAGAATGGATGTGGCCTTCGAAAAGAAGACTGGTCAGTTTTTTGATTTATCGGCTCAAGAAGAAACGGTTCCGAAAGTTGCTGAACCTGAATTGTCTAAGCCACTGAAGAAGAGAAAGTTTAAAGAAGTTGAAGTTGCAGCAGAGAATCCCAAGTCTAAGGAAGTTCATTCCGCACCCCCAAAACCGAAGAAGAAGAAATATAACCCAGAAGAGGTAGTTGCTATGTGGAGGGAAGTCAAAGAGAAGAGAGTCCAAGGGGAGCCTCAGTTTGGCTTAGATCCTGCGGAGGCTAAGGCCTTGAAGGAAAGAACTATGGATGAGCTAGAAAAACAAGTGAAAGGAAAGAAGCTTTAGAAGATGATGTCTCAAGCTGAGGTAGCTCATACATTGTTGAAGTTTAATGAGATGGTTTCAGAAAACATTCCTGTTCCAATATCTTTTTCTCTGGAATCTCTACCTGAGACTCCAGGAAGATACTTTGTCACTCCGGAAGAGGCAGTAGCAAATCCTGTTGAAAAAGTTTAGCAGATAGAGCAAGTGGAAGAGGAAGAAGAAGTTGCTGAAGGTAGTGGTGACACCAGATATGTTTTGAAACAAGTAGATGATTATAAGGGGACACCTTCGGAACATTTGTTACTCCGAACATCAGAAGATGCGTCATCTAAGTTAGTCACTCCAGGGAAGGATGAGGAGAAAGGAGAAGAAGTAGTAGCCTATCATGCAGAGTAAGAACAACTTCTACATGATATTTCTCAAATGGAGAATGTAGAAGGTGGTGCTCAGAAGGTTTTTGATGATGAAGACAATGTTGTTCAAGTGTCTGACAGTGAAAAGAGAACTCCGGAATAGGACTCCATTCCGAAAAAGGACAAGGGAAAGCAACTTGTTCTTGATACCCCGAGATCAGTAGTTGTAAAGATAAGGGAAGTGGATAGTTCTTCTAAGAAGAAGGTTGAGCATTCTGAAGAAGAAATTTCTCCAAGCAAAGTCTCGTATTCGGAGTCATCTTCGTTGGGGCATGACTTTGTTGTTAAGTCTTTAAAGAAGTTGCTAGGTTCTATTCCAAATTTCTCAAGTATTGATTCAAGATGCCAGATGCTCCAACATGCTTTGAATCAGAGAAGAGACTCTGTATCCATGGTCATGGACAAATGTGTTGAGATTGAGGCTCAGTTCAAAACTTTCTTTGTCGGCTATGAAGACCACAAAAGATCTTTCAAGAGGATGACTAGTTGGTCTAGGAAGACTGTAGGAGAGATGAGGCTCTTTGATGAATTCCAAGATAATGTGAAGGATGCCTTTGAGACAGAAGACAGGAAGATAAATGATCTTACTTCATCCTTTGAAAAAAAGTTGATAGATGAAAAGAATTTCCGGATTCAAGAAGTCAGAGATCTGAATGGGAAGATGAATTCTGTTTCTGAGAACTAGAAGTATGAAAGGGATCACTAGATTGAGTTTGAAGAGAAGTTGTTAAAGCAATAACAGATCTTGAAGGCTCAGGAAGAAAAGCTTCAAGCTCAGGAAGAAAAGATTCAAACCCATGAAGAAAACATTGAAGCTCAAAATGCAAGAACTGTTGTGTTAGAAAAGCAAGCCGAGGAAGATCATAAAGACTTGAAGAAGATAAAGACTATTCTTAAGGGTCTCATGGCGAACGAAAAAGATCCAAAATAGACAGATCCAATGTTTTGTTGTATCTAATCTTCTTTGTTGTGGAGCTTTCAAACATAATGAAAATTGTGCTTGATTTTTTCTTTTGTTTTCACTACTAATTTTTCAGGTACATTGTTATATTTTCCATTCCCTCGAATTGTTTTTGAAAATCACAAAGGGGGAGAAGGAAAAGAACCCCAATAAAGGGGAAAAAGAATCTTAACAAAGGACGAGAATGAAAACAAACTCTAATAGAGTTATCTAAGGGGGAGTTTTTCATTAAAGAAAACTTTCTTATTCTTAATGAAATATCATTCCGGAAATCTAGAATACGATCCTTAGTGTTTCAAAGCTTAAGGGGGATTTATTCGTATTCATCAACCTCCATAAACAAAGGGAGATAAGCCTTATTGTTTTCTTTCTTCTTAGACATTATTTTTCATAGGGATGTTTGTGCTTTCCAAAAAGGGGGATATTGTTGAGTCAATAAGGTTTTCCTTATGACTTTTCCATTCCTTCTTGTTTTGAAAATCACAAACACATTTCTTTAAGGAAAATTGCTTTTATAAGGAAAATTGCTTTTATAAGGAAAATTGATTTTATAAGGAAAATTGATTTTATAAGGAAAATTTCTTTTATAAAGAAAGTCGCTTTTATAAGGAAAATCTATTTTATAAGGAAAATCGCTTTTATAAAGAAAATCACTTTTATAAGGAAAATCGCTTTTATAAGGAAGATCGTTTTTGTAATAATAATTTTCCTTATCAAAATTTCCATTCATATATTTCTTAATTATAAGTTTCGGATTTATTTATATATTCTCGGAGTCATTTGAAACTTTGATATGAAACATTCTATTTTATGTACCGAATTCCAGATGAGAACTGTAATGAATTTTCATTCCGAATTCCGGATACGAACTCTGATAATGTTCTACTCCGAATTCTGATACGAATTCTCATTACAAATTCTGATATAAATTCTCATTACGAATTCAGATGATGGATTCTCATTACGAATTCTGATGACAAATTCTCATTACAAATTCTGATGATAAATTCTCATTATGAATTCTGTTGGCGAATTCTCTTTCCGAGTTCTCATTCCGAATTCACCTATTAAACAGAATTTGATCATCTTTGTTTTATACACTCCGAATTTATTTAGACTCCGAAAAAATATTTCTGTTTACACTCCGAACTTTTGAGTTAAACATTAAACGATGTCCTACATTCTGTTACACTTGTTTTGTTATAAAACGATGTCATCTATTCTGTTATAAACTAACTGATGGTTAAGTTACACGTGTACAGGTCCCTCCGATTTTTAAGGAAAATATGACCGTTGGAAAGGAGGCAGACCTTGCCTATAAATAGGAGCTCATTTGAAAGAGCTCAATGCTAAAAGGCTGACTGATGAATAACTTCATCGACATTGTTCATACATGTGTTGAAGTGATTTCTAGAGAGAGGGGTTCTTATTAACTCTCAAAGCTTCGTGCGACTCCGAATGTTGGTGATTACATTCAAGGACTTCCGGGGATAGGAAGACAGAGGTGCCGACTACCTTGAAGTTCGAGGGCTTCCTTGCTGAGGAAGATAGAGGTTGCCAACTACCTTGAAGTTGAGGGCTTGCGGGGATATCAAGACAGAGACTCCGATCTTCGTATCGAGGGCTTACCCTGGTGTGGGTAAGACAGACTTGCTTGAAAGTATAAATCAAGGGACCTTTATTCAAGGTTGTTGGATACCCTTCTCTTTGAGCTAAAAGACTTATATCTTGTTACTTATAGTTTTACTACTTGTTTATTTCCGCTACATTTTGTATTATAAGGAAAGTATAACTATCGTATACTTCCGTACTTGTACTCTGTTTTATTTAGATTATATATGCTTTAAGGTAGAATCTCATATTTTAATCTTTTGTTTTGTTTCAATTTCCGGAACCATATTTCCGGAACCTACTTTACGAATCTCTTTACAGTTTTTAAAAAGTACATAGGACATGAATTTTATAACTTCATTCTTTTTTCCAAGTTTTCAATTGGTGTTGGAGGTGTTGTGAATTTGCTTGGTTTAACTTTGTTAAACTTAGCTCTTTCCTTTGTTTAAACGAATTTTTAAAGTGTAAAATTCACCCCCTCTTTTATATTGAGTATCTACATCATTATTTCGATCCTACAAGAGCGAGTAATTGGGAGAGGCAGTGGCCTTTTATAAGGGAGGAAAATGACTTGCTCAGTATTTTTGAAAAAAAGTTAGGTGTATGGATATTTTTAAATATCAAAAGTCTTAAAAAACAAAAAAAATAAATAATTTATGTTTAATGGCCGATTTATGTCTAGAAAATGCATGTTGTAATTTTTGATAGGTCATTTGTGTCCCTAAGTTAAAATCTCTGTCCTTTATTAAGCATACTTTTTCTTTAATAATTGTATTTTATTTTAATAACCATCACTAATATTTTTTGTAGAAATTAATTTTTTGTAATTATAATTGATAAATTATTTGATTATTAAAATTGGATCCATTCATCAGAATTACATTCATATATGTGGAAGAAATTAATTTAAAATTCAACCCATAAATGGGACGACAATGCATATTTTTAAAATAAAAACAACAGAAAGTTTGAAATATGGTTATAATCAAATTAAAATTGAAATTAATAACAGTGATATAAATTTTATTAATTGATAAAAATATTATCTAATTAATTTTTTTAAAACTAATTGTATAATTTATCATTATAAATAAAATAGGTGGAAAAGTATTTTGAACTAAAATTCAGTATTTTTATTTATTCGTTAAAAATAAAATGTTTCAAAAAAATAAAAAAATTTCACCCTAAGAAAATTCTTGTATTTATTTTTCTAATATGAAATTTATTTTGAGATATTAAATTAATTAATGATTAAAACTTCATATTAAAAATGGGCTCTCCATCAAAAGGTTCTAAAATTACCTTTATAAATATATAGGGTTTTATGGGTAAAAAAGAGTTTGTTCTTATATTATGCCTATCAATCATAATTGATGAATATAAAAAATATTTTATTAAATATATAAAATATATATTTTATGAAAATAATTATCAAATTGTAATTAAATATTTTTATTAAGACAAAATGCTTTTGGAATCATAAAATGAAAAATATTTATTTTTTATAATTAATTGGTTCTTATTTTCATTTATCATTAATTGATAACCAATGTATTAATATTTTATTTAAATACACCATATATTTTAAAATTTTATTTAATATTTCTCATAATGGACAGTTTATATCATATTATACTAAATAATAATAAATTAATAATATATTATTGTTCGGTAAAACTCGGTCTTGCATGTGGCTCAAACCTTCGAAGAAGTTCTCTCTTGCATGGGACACATAGTAACTCAGTGTTGCATGGATTGAAATATGTAGAATATATTTTAAATATTATATATATTATAAAGTTTCTAGATATTATATTCTCTTATGTGCTTGGTATCTCGTGTCATATTCCCTATAAAATACATGCTTCTTACTTTAGAATTTTTGGATGTTAAATTCTCTACACATAAATTAAAATGCATCCTCTCAATTTGAACTCGATTAGTGCGATAGATTGATTGATATTTAATATTTTTAAATCCAAAATCATGGGAATTCTTCATAATAAATCCTCTATAAATGTGATAATTGTAAGTACAAGGTCACGTTGACTACTATGTAACTAGGTATCTATCTAAGAGAATATCAGTGGAAAGTAGACATACACACATTGAGGAAAGGAATAAATATTTTTATGGAGAGGATGATTTCATAAATCATAAACAAGTGAATGATCTATAGAAATTTTAGGTCCTCAAAGACATAAACATCTGATGATTTAGAAAACATCGGTTCAGCAAAAATTAAGGTATTAGAATAAATTTTTTTTGGAGATACTTTTACTAATGTTTAGAAATTATTTTACAACTTAAGAATATAAAGAAATATATATAATTTTATAGGACTATATTTCATATGATAAATCCTATGTTTTGGATATTCTTCGATCAAATTAAAATTCATTGACTATTTAATTTTGATAGCTGAATTAATAAAAGAAATATTTAAAGGATCATAAGGCCTATAAAATAGTGATAAGTCTAATTGTTTGTCTCTAACTATATTCTAAAATAAATATGGTTAATATATTAGTATCTAATACCCCAAAGTGATCTTAGTGGTTCATTAATAAAATTTATTTGTAATATTATTTAACTAAAATCAATTAAATATTAACTAGTACATTGCATAGGTCAGTGGTTGGCGTGAACCTAGTATCGCCTTTCGATCATAGATTCATGACCCACAGCCTTCCGAAGATGATCGGTTGTCACCCAGCATCCATGTTTTACTTTTATAAAACTAGATTAATATAATTTTCAAAATAAAAATGATGTATATCCTTGAAATAATGGTAATAAATAAATATCCTTTTAACTATGGTTTTCAATACAAACTCAATACATAAATACATAGTCAATTTATATTCACCTTGGTTCTTTCATGGTCTGGGGTTTTCCTATGATATCATATATAGGATTTATAAATCATGACACATTATCTTAAATCTAAACATCCTTACGTTTAACCCAGATATTAGTTTTAATTATATATTACAATCTGTCATAATTGTTTGTAAATAAAATTAGAATTATCATAACATTAACTCTCAGGAGTGTCAAAATAGTTGCATAGTAAGCCCTATTTTCATATACTATGTTATCCCAAGTCAGACCCAAAAAACCTTTTCAAAGTAGAACACTCCGAGGTAAATCATTGAAACAACCACATCCACACGTAGTATCAAGATAATGATTTATTTCCAGTAATACTCACATAATCTATACTTTACCAAAATAATAGAGTTTTATTCTATAATTATCCTCCAATAATACCTTAGGGTTATTTTCTCTCCATATGTTTTCCTAAATCTTGTTTCGGAGGATTCTATTAAACATCCATTGGTACCAACTCTAGCAACCCGAACCCAGATATCCTTGAGTTAATGTCTTCTACTAATTACATTCTCGTGAGTATAAGGAATCAATCCCTGAAGTGTTGATCCGTTTAGTAGTCCTGGTAAACTAGATAAAGAAATGAGTATTATATTACAAATGAATATATTAATTAGAACATTATTTTTTTCCGTATATCTAAATAAATAACAT
Organism: Viscum album; assembly: GCA_963277665.1. NCBI lineage: Eukaryota > Viridiplantae > Streptophyta > Magnoliopsida > Santalales > Viscaceae > Viscum > Viscum album. The sequence continues at coordinate 355,719,982 of OY728126.1, read as the reverse complement.
TGAAAATTAATTTATTCTATCTATTATACCTCATCATATCATTTATAGTACTATTTTTTCTTAGGGAATGAAATATAATAAAGGGGATGTAAAATGATTTTAAATGATAAAATATAGAATAATAAATAAATAATCAATGAGAATAGTAAATATGGAAAGGTAATAACTAGAAGAACATTCCACTCCTATAACGAGATAATGAAGCATAATTATGGAAATGTAAGAAACTAAAACACATTCCAATTTATCAATGAACTAAAAATGAAATTTATCTATAGATATTTGGGCACAGATTTTATGGATTAATAGTAATTGAATCTAAATGAGGGAAAAGAATAGTTGTTAGATTCCATGTTTCGGAGGTATATGGAACTAGTATCATTAAGACCTTTCACAGGATAGTTTAGCTCATAGGTAAAAATTCATCTAAGTCCGCTATCCAACTATTTTGTCTCATGAGAATATAGATTAATCGAGGTGAAATCATTAACCGGTCCCCAAATCATACGGATAACATTAAATGGAACCTAAACCATGTATTACATGTCCAAAATATTCCTTAAATCGAATAAATATTATGCCTTATAAAATATCCATATATAATAAAATATATAGTCTATCAATATTTCACCAAATAATAAAATAACACTAAAACTAGAAAATGGATATAAAATGGTATACTGTTTATCCAATAGTAATATCCATGAAAAAAGAAATATATAATTATGGGGAAATTCAATGTTCAATGATCATAGGTGATTTGATATTTAAAATGGAATAAAAATGATTCAAGGAAGTGAATGTGAATATTATCCTAGTCTAAATAAATAATAAACCATCTAGAGGAAGAATAAAGACAATATCAATACAAAAATCACAATTTCAGTAAAAATAAAGAATTTTTTAAATAATATAAATACTATAATATGATCTTCTAAAAAATTTCTTGAGGAAACAATCCTTTTCTTATAAAAAACATTTTGAAAACACTTTCTCCAAAAATACCATTTGAAAATATTTTCATTAAAAATTATCCTTTTAAACATGAAATTGATTCTTAAAAGCAATTATGGAATGTTTACTCGTACTATTCAAATGAGGCAATAATACATTCATTTTTCTTGGTAAAAATGTTTCAAAATTGCCATGTCTGAAAAAAAAGAATTTTTCATAGAAAAAAATGGTAAAATGATAAAATAATAAAAATTTATATTCAAAATCATTTTAAAAAAATATTTGAAAATATTTTAATAAATAATTTTATTACATAAAAAAAGTTTCTTGTACTAAAGAATGATATATTACTGGGTTGTCTTAAAAACATTTTCCAAAAAATTTTGTGTACCAATGAGAGGGAAAATGGTAATAATACTTGATATTGGTTACAAATAACCAGAGTAGAGAAAATGAATCGTTTGATTGAAATTTTTTCTTATAATTTACTCAAATGAAAATAATAAAAAATATTGTTAATTTAATTGTTGTGGAAAATAACCTTTATACATTCCAAAGAGTCTAATAATGCATTGAAATTTTTTAAATCATAACTCTCATAAAGGTATAAAATTATATGAATGTTATAATATCCTGATAGTAATTAGATTCATTATATATCATTTAAAATCTAATTACAAACACTTTATAAAAGAAACATTGTGAATAACAAAAAAAATAAGTATCAATAGAATGTAAATTGAGATGAAATCCCTTACCTTGTGTTTCCATTTGGGTGGATGCCCTTTAATTTCCTATATGATAAACTTATGTAAATTTTATACTTTATTGACAACATTTTTCATTTTTATCATTTATTTTATTTTACCTATTATGATTTTGATTAAAACTACTTTCACAATTATGTTTACATTAGATGTTTTGATCGAATTTGGATTATGTGTCAAAAATAAATTTGGTTGGACAAATATGGTCAAAGGGTTCATTACATGACATATACAAAATAATAAACATGTTTTTATTATCATATTTATAGACCAATTATACTTTTAAGATTAATCATTAAATATAGTTATGAAAAATAAATAAATATTATGATCTTGGATACAATAGGTAATACATATACCTAAGTAACATTCTCATTTTCAATGATCATTATAGAATGAATGTAAGTCGAATTATATCATCTATAATGATCATTATATCATAAATAAAATATTATTTAATCATATATACATATACATATATACATATATATATATATATATATCTAATTATTGTGATGGAAAAGGAATAAAAATATATCGAGGAGGCGGTAGTCCATATGTCCACGAATAACGGTATGATTTTTTAAGTATGTAAAAGGTTAATAAAGAAAAAGGTATATATATATTTCAAGAAATGTAATTATTTAATTAGTATAATATAGAGTTTGTTCGTGTCACATATGTTTAATTCAAACCATCCTTTATATGTTCTATTTATCTTCTGAATGACTCATATCTCTTTGAGGGGGCAGTAGTCCACACTTCATCAAACAATGTAGTCGTATTAATGTAAAATCAAAAGTATTAATGGTTTGTGTAATAAATTTTTTAAAAAGGAAAAATTAAATAATAAATTTCATATATATCATATATAATCATAGATTACATAATAATGTCCAACCAAGAAATTTGGTAACGGAAAAATGAAAAACCATCATTTCGTGAGGCAGTATTTCACCGTACACAAAAACAACATGATTGTTTCCAATTAGATAGATGTGTGGGAATATATAGGTAGAAAAAATACTATAACAACATCCATGTATATTGATGATACATGTTTTTTAATAAACTAATATAATAAGAATATAATATGGGTTGGGTAATTGAATGGAAAAAAATATTGATATAATATATAGCATTTTAATCGGGTTAATAGTTCTTGTTTGTACGAAAAGGATTCCTTCAAAATATTTTTGAATAATCAGAGGATTCATCATTAAGGGGAGGGATGTTGGGAAGACATATGGGCAGATCTTTTCCACAAATAAGTGGTTCGGGAGGTCTGAGTAATGGGGATAGGTGGTGGCCATTATATGGGAGGAAAAGCCTAAACATGGTTTTTTTGAAATGAAGTTAGGTGTACCCACGTTTTAACAAAGAAAAAGTCATCCAAAACCAAACAATATCAATTTAAATGTGAACATTATTCCAAATACATAAATTTTATTAATTAAAAAAAATATGATCAAATTAAATGGTAAAACAAATTAAAAACATAATTTATCCTTATAATAAAATTAGATGAAAAAGCATTTTTGAACAAAAATTCATTATTAAAACTATTTAATAAAAATCATATGTTTAAAAAAAATATCAAATACTCACTATAAACAGATATATATTTTTATTTTTCAAATATTATTTTTATATTTACATATTAAATCAATTAATGTTTCAAAATTCATATTTAAAAAGGGTTATCCTTTAAAAGGATGTAAATTTCCATTATAAAAATATATGTTTTTATGTGTAAAATATATTTTGTTCTTCCCTTATTTTAATTAAACCTAATGAATGAATATAACTTTTTTTATCAAATATTTAACAAATTTATTTCTTTAAAATAATAAATATTTTTTATTTTTTTTATTAAGACATAACTTTTTTGGAAGCAAAAATGTAATCATTTTTTGTATTATATCAAATTGGTTGTTATTTTCGTTTCTCATTAATTGGTAACCAATGTATTACTTTTATATCTATATAAATCACATTTTTTAAAATTATTGTTAATAATGTTCATAATTTCCAGTTTATATCATATTATATTAAATATTAATATATTAGTAATATATTATTGTTTGGAAAAACTCAGTCTTGTGTGTAATGGAAGCCATTAAAGAAGGTCTCTCTTTCTTGTATCACACAGTAACTCATTATTGTATTGATTGAAATATATAAAATATACTTGAAATAGTAAATATATTATAATGTATCCAAATATTATATTCCCTTACGGAATGGGCATTATGTTTCATACACGATATCAAATACAAGGTTCTTACTATTAAATTTACGGGGATTACATACATAGATTTTTTTTATTTTAATAAAAATAATTAATATGAAATATAATTTATTTTTTACCATAAATGTAATCCTTGGGAATAAATTAAATTTATTTCTTTGATAAAATTAATGTTTTAATAATTGGTTTCATGACCCCCCCCCCCCCTCCATTGGTACCCCCTTATATAACTGTAGAGAAAAGAATATATGACCCTCGATTGGTTGATCCAGCAGGGACTGCATTAGTGACTAACAACAACATTGTAGAATAGTCAAATGGGAAGAATTTCCCACAAAATATAAATTGTATCAAAATAGAACACTAAAACCCATCCAAAAATCCAGCATATTAAATAAAAAACAAAACTAAACCATATGTTTATGTCAAAAAATACATATAAAATTACACAATATAAATCAATCAAGAAAAAATAGTATGAACCCCACAAAAGCTCTTACATCCAAGCTAGTACTGACTAACATGATCGATGAATCCCTCGTAAAAACCCGAAAAACTCTACATACATATTTAGTTTGAAAATACATGTTTAATCATTAGGATAATATCCAAGAAATCAAGTGAAAATGTGAAAAGAGAGTATTAATACACCAACGAAAAAATAGTAGAACTAATAAGAACTAAAGAAATTCATTTATTCATCATAACCACACCATGTATCACTCACAAAATAATGCAAGAAAGTTGTAAGAAAATATCATGAACACGTTGATAATGGATCTTTTCATTTACTTTCCCATAGATTTTATACAGTCATTCTCCAATTCCAAATGTCATTACCTTGTCTCCAACAATCTATGATGTGGGTGGGACCAAGACCCAACAAACCCTATCCAAATGAAGACCCGAAGCTCACATGTTGGCATCATTATCATGATACACATATCTTGTATCACTAAAGGATCATAACATATCCATATAATACATAAAAATCAGGGTAGTAGGTATTCATGAATGTGAAATAATTTAAACTGATTCTCTCCTCCTACAACACATGACCCCCACTACATATTACATTTTATCATCATCAAAAATTACCACATACTATGTCATTATCAAGGGGCTCAATCAGCAGTAACTACACTATAACATCCAATTACCATTTTATTAGGTACGCCTTAATCCTCGCCATGGTTTTACTCTTCTTTGTGATTGTTAAGAAACCTATAATGGTGAAGTCAAAGAATTTTTGGAATTTCAACATTAACCATATTTTTCTATTGGATATAAGAAGAGTTTATGCCATATAACTAGGTCACACGCCATGTAACTATTACTGGGTACAAAATTTAAAATGTGGTTTCACTCCATGACTTCTATAAATAATATATTCTAATTATAGATAATGGGTTTTGGGGTCTTTATACACTGTGTATTTCATGGTGTGTAACTATATTTCACATTGTGAAATAGCCCGTGTCCAGATTTTAAACTGGGTGAGCAGCTGTATTTTTGTGGAACTTTATTCGGGTTTCATGTCTCTCGACCTAAGGTAGTCGCAGTGAATTTTTGAGAGACTCAACCCCTCTTAGATCGATTCAGTCGACATTTTATCCTTATTGAGGTTAGTGTAAAACTCTCTAATTGAGTAAAATTTACACATCCTCTTTTCTTTTGATCACAATATCAATGTTGGGTGGGATCATTGGATCTATAGGTTGAATATTTTTTTGCCTTCTTGGTTTCTCCTTGATCTATTGTCCATTCTCATTTGGGAGGCCCATTTCATCCATAGTCATGGTGATTCAGGAATTCATCTTTGAGGTTTGTATGTTTCCTCTCTTCCACTGAATATGGATTATAAATTGAATTAATCTTGATGTGGATATGATTCTAGGGCATTCATTCATGTTGTTGGGTCTCATTGATTTTGGACTCTGTTACGGCCATTTGGGACTCCAGTTTTGAGGTAAGTTGTTCTGTCTCTATCCTATTATACTAGATCTTTTTTTTTCATTACAAACTGATTCATATTGAAATTTTAATGATTTATTTGTGTGTCTGGAAATGGGGTTTTTATGAAATTGTTTCCCTAGTTATTGATAAATGGAGAGAAAATAGGTATTTTCAGTGAATTGAAATGGAATTTGTGAAATGGTTCTGAATTTGTTTTTAGAGCATTGAAATGAATTTTAATAAAACAACATGGGTTACCTTGGGTACTAAGGTGGATGGTTTAATGTGATTATAAAGGTGGTTGGAATTGGGACTTTACTTTATTTCCCATGCCAGTTTTTCTAGGGGACCAATATTGACATTTTTGGGGGGGTTTACTCATGGGGTATTCCTCTACTTCCTTGGAACGTTCTTCTAGAAAGTCATTGGTGTATTTGGTTATTATGTAACATGTAGTCTATAACCTAGACATGTAGTATTCCTTAGTTTTGTGATATGTGTGCTTCTGTTTTTAGTATTTCTTGTCTTTATGAGTTAGCATTGATATGCATGTTTATTCTTGTGAAACAGATATGGAAAATTTTAATTAAAGTTGATATACCTACTTCTATTTATAACTAGGGAAAAGGAAAATGTTAACCATGTTTTATATGAAGCTTTTTTACTTCTTATAATGCCATGTTTTTACTTAAAATTGTAATTAACAAATATTTATATAGGGGATTTTTATGGAACACCTCGGTGGGATCCAACTGAGCCTATTAGCTCACACCTTGCACAAATCTTTGGTGGTGCACAGACCATTGTTTTTCTTCCAGTGTAGGGAAAGGAAAGGAATCATACTGGTGTGGTGAGTTTCATGTCAGCATATTGGGTAGTTGGTGGTTAGATGGTGTGAGTTCATCCATGCCATCATCTAGAGTAGTTGTTTGGCATGGGTCCTTTGAGGTTGGAATTGACCATAGAAGTTTTTTTACTTTTTTTGTCTATTTAAATTTTTTTCTAACAGTTATGGAATATATATATCTTGTTTGATATTATATATCCCTATTTTTAGTAAATATAATCCATGTGGTTGTTCTGTTGGGTGAAATAGTTACCTCTATTATGACATTTGGTGCCTAAGTGCTTCTCGCCAGCCAGTGGGTGTTCGGAACTCCCTTTGGGAATGTAATGGAATAGGGCAAGTGTTGGGCTTGAGGGAAACCTGGGTTAGTATGTTACAATTTGTTATAAGAGGATGTATATCCTCAAGAGTCCATGTCTTGGGATATCTGTTAGACTGGAGATAAGATTTTCAAGACATGAGATGTATGTTGCAATAAGTGTTTGGACAGATCTTATCATAACGAGACTCAAGTTTCCATGGGATGTTGGGACGTCTGTCTCTAGTATTTGTTTTTGTTCAAAAATATCAATTTTTTGATTATGGGGTTTCTCTAGTTTGATATGATATTTGTTTTATTATCTAACTATTCTTACGTTTTAATGTGTAGCAGTATGCCTCCGAGATGACTTCCCTGAGTTCCTCAACAAGGTGTATAGATTCTCTTCAAGGGAAACCACCATAAGATCATAATATCATTGAGACTACCATACATATAGTTTTTTTATTATAATGTTCCACATCTTCATAATGCAGTGGTTTAGTTTCATCCCGAAACTGGAGGATAGAGATATCAATCAAGGTGGTTCCTCATTGAGAAACTATTATCTATTAAATGAACGAGTGAACCTCAAAGGGAGGAGGACTAGGTGGAAATGATAGATCAAATATTGAACTTTCTAGATAAACATAAGAACATATGGGTAAACTTCGCATCGTTCAGACTCAAGGGTACGATAAATGATGGTGTGAATCTATGATCTAGGCAGGACAACATATGAAATTGTATTAGAAGGGTTCAGAAACCCTGTTCTTCCTGTAGTTTTTTCCAAATTACATAATTCTAGAAAAGTCTTTGTAGTTCCTATAATAACAAAATAGATATTTTTTGATGTCTACATGCACCAATCATTTTTTGATCTTCTCTTTTTCTTCCCAGACATGGTGAATAATGACACGATGAAGGCCCAAAAGTACCTTACAGTTTCCGACTGAATATCAGATCATAGGTGTTCATGTTGAAACTTTCTACCTATGTGATTATGATAGACATAGCTAAGATGAATGAAATGAAAATGGCTGGGAAGGTTGTATTTTACACGTCGTTTATTTCATTGGGTGGCAACTTTAGTAGCCCACATTGGGAAAGAATAAAGTAGCAAGATTGTCATATGAGTAGTGGATATTGGTTTCAATAGAAGTCCTCATATGTGCCATCTATTTTAGATGGTAATGTTCCTCCAGTTGGCTATTATTGTGGCATTGGAGGACTCACCTGATTTTCGTTTCATATGCCTCCAAAGATGTTCAACAACTACGATTGCATTTTTCACTCACAGTTCTTCTGTTAGGATATGACTACACCTCATTATTGTCTGGGTTCATCGGCTCCAAAGATTATTGGGTGTAGTTAGATTATTCAATGACTATGGGGATCCAACCACTATCCTCAAGAGTGAACCATTTTTATTCAATAGATGAGTGTCTACTGGAAGATGATGCATGTCTAGAAACAATGATAGGTACTATCCTCATAGCATATTTGGTGTCAATTGTGTTATTTAATATTGGTGCATGCCACTCATTTATATCTATATGTTTTTTTGATGTTCATAAAGTCCCAATGGAACTTATGTGCATTAAAATGGAGTTAGAAACACCTCTTGATAAGATGAAATAGTAGGGGTTCAGGTTTCCTTCTTGTTCATTAATAACAGATGATAAAATGTTTGTCTAATATTTCCTCATTCTTTTTATGGGTCTTTTTTATTTCATCATTGGTAAGATTTTTCTTGTTTCTCATCAAGCTGAGATTGATTGTTATCATCTATGTGTTTCAGTTTGTGCTACTAATGATAGTTGTCATGTGTTTCAAGTGGAGTGAGACCCGAGGATAGGTCATGCATAACCTTTTGACCTAGTGATTATGATTTTGTTAGTTTTTGTTTTGTTTGATCTTGGTGATATATCTTCAATTAAAGATCTTCCTTTTATTGTTTGATAATTTCTTGATGTTTTCCCAGATAATATATCTAGTATTCCTTTAGAGAGAGGGGTAGATATTAATACTAATCTAGTGATAGGTACAGAACTGATATAGATATATTCTTATGATAAGGAACCAGTGTATCTAAAAGGTCTCAAGAATTGGTTGGATGACCTATTGGAAAAAGATTTCATTCACCTAAGCATTTTTCTGGGGCCATATCCTATGCTCTTTTCCTGGAAAGTAGATTATTCGCATCATTTATGTGTTGACCATCAGAAGTGGAACCATGTAACGGTTAAGAAATAATATCATTTTCCTCATGTGGATGATATGCATAATCAATAAAATGGTGGAATGTGGTTTTCAAAGATCAATCTTTAGTTAGGATATCATCAACCCAGAGTTTTGGAGTCTGATAAACCGAAGAAACCATTTAGAAGAAGGAATGGACATTATGAATATCTTATGATATTTTTATCTGACTAATTATCATAGAGTTTTTATGGATTTGATGAATATGATATTCCATCAACATCTTTACCCTTTTGTGGTAGCATTCAAGGATGAAATTTTGTTTTATTTGAAATCTCACCATGATCACGAGAACTATCTGAGCGTGGTTCTAGAAATTTTGACAAGTCACCCTTTTTAGAGAATGAATTCGGAATATTGTTTATGGATTCAAGAATTGATGTTCTTGTGGAACATAATTTCTAAACATGGATTATCAGTTATTCCATAGCTGGTAAAGTCTGTTTTTTGATGGAAGGAACCTCCGAATGATTTTACGATAAGAAGCTTCCTTGGTCATGCTAGATATTATCGATGGTTTTTGAAGGAAATCTCTAAGATGGTGTAACCTTTTATTAATATTACTAGGAAATCATTAAAATTCACCAGGGATGTGATGTTTCAGATTTCATTCATTGAACCATAATGGATTCTCACATCAGATCCTATTCTGATCATTCATGCACCCGGTAACGGATATGTGGCATTTTGTAATGCTTCTAGTGTTGGTTTGGGGTACATGCTTATGTAGGATAACCATGTTGTAGCTTATGACTCTCATCATCTTCGAATACATGATAAGAATTACCATACTCATGATTTAAAACATTCCTCACTCATACATGTTCTCAATTATTGGGGACACTACCTTTTTGGGGATAACTTCATAGTATTCTCTTATCATAAGAGTCTGAGTTATATATTTTCTTCAAAGGACATAAATCACAGATTGATACAATGAGTATAATACCTTCATATGTTTGACTTCGATATCTACTACACCCTAGGGAAAATAAGTTTCAATGTAGATGCTCTTAGCATGAATGTATCATCATAGGAAGTGCTGAAATCAATTGAAGAGTGAAAACATAAAGGTATTTTAAATTAGTTTCACCTAGATGCTTAGTAGGATGTTTCAAGTACGGTTCTGACCAATGTGAAATATCATCATCACTCATGGAGTCTATTTTTAATATTTAGTTGAAGGATGATGAGTTTCAAAAGACATGAGAACGCCTTTATAGTAGGGAGATTATGTCTGGTTGTTCTCTATCTATAGATATTATTCTTAACACAAGGAAAATGTAATTGACCCATCTTCTCTGAGGAGTTTAGTTTTTCTTTATTTTCACATCTTTTCATGGAACATTCATCTGTGAACTATGAAGATGTATTGTGATATGAGTCAGTGATTCTGGAGGAAAAGAACGAGGAATGAAATTATGGAGTTTGTGTCTTGCTGTTACACCTACCAATGGATAAAGGCTGGGAAACTAAAAACTTCTACTTTTCATTAGCCTCTTTTAGTTCGGATATTGAAATGGGAAAAGATATATGTGTACTCTTTTTGGATTACCATGGACTCCCTGAGGGAATAATTCTATCTAGTTTGTTGTTGATCTGTTGACGAAGTCTTCTCATTTAATTCCAATCAAAGACACAAATATACATTAATATCATGGTTATATGTATGTGTAGGAGATTGGTAGGTTACATGGGATTCCATATTCGGTTTTTTCGAATGGGATCCTAGGATTACATTGAGGTTCTATAGGAGTTTCCAAGATGTTATAGGAACTCAGGACAAGTTGATCACAACATACCATCCATAGAAAAATGTTAACATGTGTTATGTAATATTGATAATAGAAGATATGACCCTTTATTATGTCTTGGATTTCATATGATAATGTGATTTCTATATGGGACTGATTGAGTATGTTTACAACTATAATCCTCATTCATTGGTAAGAATTTCTCTATTTGAGGCATTGTATGGTTTACTTTGTAGATCACCCCTTTTTTTGGGATGTGGTGGGAAAAATATCCTTATATGGACCAATATTGGTTTAGGAAACATCTACGAATATTCACAATATACATAAATATCTAATTATATACCAATGTTGAAAAAATGTATGTGGATTGGAGGAATTGGCCTCTATATTTTTCTGTATGTGATTGGGTTTTCTTGAATGATACTAAGTATTTGGGTATCCATAGACTTAAAAAGTAGGGAATTTTGGCTTAGGGATATGTTGGACTAATTATGGTCACTAAACAGCTTAGAAAAGTGGCTTATTGGATATAACTCCTGGTTTAGTTGATTGGTATTCATGATGTCTTCCATATATCTCTATTCAAGAAGTATCATCATGATACTAATCACATTTTGAGTTGGAAAGAAATTGATTTGGAGCTAGATGATTTTGTTATGGAGAAACTAGTTGAGATAATTGAATCTCAAGTGAATGTACTATGTGAGAAGATAATTCCATTAGCCAGAGTTCTATGTAAAAAGGATCATATTCTTATGATACGTGTGAATGTGAATCATTGGTGAGGGAGAAGTGGCTACATCTTTTTCTAGGGATTACATCTTCTACATGAATTCCTATTAATGGAAAGTCTTTATTGTGGGGAGTATGTAACATATCATTACCATTTTATCATTTACACCCTTAACCTCATCAGGGGTTCCCCTCCTTTGGGATTCATAGGATACCTTTAATGGTGAAGTCACAGATTTGTTGGACTCTCAACTTGATCTAACCTTGCCTCTAGGATGTAGGAAGATTTCACACCATGTAACTAGGTTCACATCGTGTAACTATTTATGGGTACAATCCATAAAAGGGTATTTCTGGTGTGAAAGTTACACGTCGTGAAAGGGGGTTTCATTCAATGACTACATTAAATAATGGATTTTAAATATGAGGAAACAGATTTTTTTGTGTATTGGAACACTGTGAATTTCACAGTGTTTAACTGTATTAAACATCATGAAACAAACCATGTCCATATTTTAGCATCATTGAGAAGTTGTTTTGTCATGAATTTTTATTCAAACCACATGGTTCTCAACCTAAGGCAGTTTGTTCCCATTTTTGAGCGACTCAACTCCTCAGAGAATGATCTGTTCGACATTCGATCTTCATTTTGACTATGGTGAGACTCTCCGAGTGAGTAAACATTCCAATTATTCTTTAATTTTAATTGTGGTATCACTATTGGGTGGTGGATTTGGATTATTTGGTTAAATATGGAATTCTATTCATGGTTTCTCATATATCCATTTTGTGATCTCATTATGAAGTCCCTTTTCTTCATTGGTCATGGTGCGAAAGGTGTTCGTATTTATGGTATGTAGAATTCTTCTCTTTTGCCAGACCCTTGACTTCCAAATTGAATCAATATTTATGTGTACCCGATTATTGGTCCCTCATTGATGTTAATGGGTTTTGTTGATTTTGGATTCCGTTACGGGCATGTCCAACCCTAGTTTTGTGGAATGTGGTTCTGTCTCTATCCTATGATAATAGAACTTTTTATTTTTCATTACAACCCAATTTATATTGAAATTATAATGATTGTTTTGTATGTGTTGTAAAATGATTTTAATGAAAAATGAGGTTTCCCTCGTAAATCATAAATGGAGAGAAAATGAGAATTTTTAACGAATTGAAATGGAATTTCTCAAATGGGTTTGAAATGGTTTTCAATGAATTGAAATGAATATTGAAAAAGAGCTCCTAGGATACCTTGGGTACATATTTGGAAGGTTTAGCTTGGGGCCATCATCAATTGTTTTGTGATTATCAAGAAGTTTTATCTTTGTTATTTCCACTATTTAATAGGATTGTTGATCTGAGTGAATGATTCTAACATTGTTGGCGGATTTACATGGGGTGTATTCCTCCTCGTTCTGGGCCCCTAGTTCTAGGAACTAGTTTGGGCAGTTGATTATTATTGTAAAAGTTTCTTATGTCATGGTCCTTTAGTATTCCTTGTTGTTGTGATACCTATGCTCCTATTTTTGTATTTCTTGGGTTTCTAAGTAAGCCATGATATGCATGTTTATACTTGTAAAAAATGATATGAAAATGTTCTTTTAAATTGATATACTAGATTCTATTTAGAACGAAAAAAAAATTGAAAATAAATTAATAGTTTTATATAAAACTAATTTACGAATTATCAGGCCATGTTTTTACTTATAATGAGGATATATGAAGTGTTATACAGAGGATTGTTATGGAATACCTAGGTGGGATCCTACTTAGCCTATTAGCTCACACCCTTCACACCAATTCAATGGTGTGAAGAACATTATTTGTCTTCCAGTGTAGGGAAATTCAAGGCAGAACAGTGAGGTGATGATGTTCATGTCACATGGTTGGGAAGATTATTGTACGATGATGGGAGTTCATCCATTCCATCATTTGGATAAGGTTTTTGGATTGGTTCATTTTCAATTGGACTTGTCCTTTTGAAATTTTAGCTAATTTTATTGTTTTCTATATCTACAGTTTTATTACAGAAATGGAATATATATATCGATTTCATTTTCTGCTATCTCATTTTTAGTATATATATTCCATGCGGTTGTTCAGGATAGGATAAATGTTTTCTTCTATTTTATCATTTGGTGTTGGGGTGACTATCACGTGCATATGGGGATCAGGAATTCCCTTCAAGTATATAAACTAATAGGTTATGTGTTGAGTTTGAGGGAATCCTGGGTATGTATGTTACATACACCATTTCCTAATACTACCACTAAATTAAGAGAATTAACAGGGTTTAATCATCCATCTTTTCATTTTGATTAAGATTTTACTGACCCCCAAAACATATTGTTGTTAGTATATGGTACATGTCACTAGTGGGTTGCGTATAAAAGTAACATGGAAATACAAGAATTTGATTCTATGCATAGAGATCATAAAATCCCATCCTAAGCTCTTAAAATCAATAATTCATCATCTTCATCTTATTTTCAACACCATAATAATATTACCACATGATAAAATTAACTAGGTGAACCACATCCCATAGAATAACCACACACACCCTACCATTTAATTTCATTCAATCACAAATTCATATGCTTTTCAAGGTTATTACATTAACATGCATTTAACATAACATTGGAGATAAGAAAAAAAAATTAAAATTACAGCATTTAATTTCTATCTATGTTCATCCCCCTTTTGTTAACATTCATTTTTTTAATTCAGTTACATAATTTAAATTTCCTCTCACACCATTAACCTTTCATCATTAAAAAATACATATTGGATTTTTTACAAGATAACACAATAAGGAATCACGTAAAAAACCATTATATTTCCAAAAAAACCACAGGTCTACCACCACACTTCCACTAACAATTACACATCTAGAATTTGAACCAACCACTGATATCATCATAACATCCCACACAATATGAAACTCCACATAGATAATAGAAAACATACATTCATCATGCAACTGAAAATTAAAAACCACATATTTTTACAAAATTTATTTACAGAGGGATTTCTCAATAAATCATATTCATGTACATGTATATTTTCACATTGGTCTAGATTTTTTCAAGAAACCAATTATTAACCAAATATATGTATTATGATACTTTTTGTTGGTGGGTTTAAACAATAATTCATAGCACAGGTTATGAATCTACAATAGGGGTTATAAATTCAGAACTATCACAATATGAATATAACAATACATGAAAATCCTAAATAATAGTCATCATATATAAATTATAAATAAATCCATTAAAACAAGAGAATACACCTCACCCCATTCAATCTAATTTAATCTAGTTCATTATCTTTATTATAAAATATGTAGTACCAACCCACATGAAATATAAAACATGTTAATTTCAAAGATACTCAATAAAGGGAGAACAATGATCCAATTCCTTGAAATGAAATTCCAATACCTGTTACACTAAAATCATAATAAAAAATATGATGCACCTCCATAAAATTGACACACTACTAAAAGAAATAGAGAGGGAAATAATTTTTTAAAAATTAATATAATGAGGACCATGAAATGTTTATGTAAATCATAGACCACTTGAAGGATATTGAAAATGTTTTTGGTTCATACTGGCTTGTTATAAACATGAAAACATCAAAACCGGGGAAACCCTATATATTTAATATGGTAGATATAGTTACCCAAATTTCCCTAGGAAGTTCAGTTACTCAATTTTATATTATTTTTATATCTTAAATATAATATAATTTAAAATATGGGGATCTTACCATTTAAACTCATTGTTTTGGGGAATTTAAATTCTTGATCGAATCTCTAAAAAATGAATTTTAAAAGACATTATTTGAGAATTATATCCCATATTTTATATTAAAATAATCTAGAAAATCATTCTAGGAAAAAAATTTCATTTTGAAAAAAGAGGGAAAAGTTAAACTATAGGATCAACCATGAGATTTGATTAACCATAAGAAGGAACTGGTCCTATTAAGAATCTAATCAATGGTATCAAGTAACATATCAACTACAATCAAAAAATGGTTTGATCTTGAGTCAAAACTAATTGTTTGTATGGTGTTGTAGATCAACTATGAGATCAAACTAATTGATCATGATAAAAAACTAATGGATCATCCAAATAAATAGATCACAATGATAAATAACTAATTGATTGTGAGAAATCTATAATAAACTAATTGAAGGAATTGAACATTCTTGGGAATAAACATAATTACTATGAGAAAAAATTATAGAATATAAGAAGAAACAAATCAACCATGTGAACAAAATAATAACCATGAGAAGAGACATTGAAATTTAAACTGAGAGAGACCCTTGAATCCCTCCTAACACATCAATAACATGATAAATTAGTAATGATTTTTTTTTCGGACATAGGTAATTAAATTAGGTACCTCTCAACCTATTCTCATCCTAAATATTAAAAATAATATCTAGGAGAAAAACATTATAATTCTTGATAATCACCTACTATATACCTCTCAATGATAACTCTATTTGAAGAACATAACCACACATTAGAGTAACAAAACCCATTGAAAAATTACATCATCAACCCATGGTGAGAGTTAATAACAAATAAACCATATGGCTAAAAATATCACCTAAATACAATTCAAATACTTTATGTATTAAAAAACTCAATCTGTAGAGAATTCATCTATGACTCACACTACCATGTGCCATCCTCCAAGCCACCATACCACAAGAACAAATCAACATAGGGGATAACTCTCTTCTAAAGAAACTTTTCCTTCTGATTGTGAATCTTGACTCGACGCTCCATAGGCATCACATCTTTTTGGATTTATAAAACTCCATAATCAATGTCATGAGATTCATGATGAAGATAATTATGTATTTGAGAGATATAAAAGACTTTGTGAACTCATAAAAACATGATGGGAAGAATAACCAATAAGCTACCTCACCAACATGATAAAAGACCTAGGAAGATCTAAAAACATCAGAAAAATATTATATCCCGAGTAAATATCTTGTTATCTTGATTATGGAAAACCTCAAAGAACCCATTGTATACAACCTAGAACTTCAGGGGCTTTAACCTTTGATTTTTGTAGTTTTTCTGGTTGTCATGTAGTACCTTCATATTCTATAAAACTAGGTATATACTCTCTATTATGTTCTACACCACATTAACATAAAGAACTTCTTACTCCAAAACATTAGTCGAGAAAAATATAGAACAACACAACATTCCATAAAACGTTTTTCGGATGGATCCATACTGATAGATGACTAATCGTTATTGTTATACGAAATATCAACCAATTGTAGGTGGGTCACCCATGATCTAACAAATTCCAAAATAAAATCCCACAACACATTATCTATCTTCATGAGGTTCCACCCACTCATACCGTCTTCTTTGGGAATGAAATCAATTTTACGTTTTATCCAAGATCCAAAATCATACTACAATTGACAATAGACACGAGAGGTAAAATGAGTGTCTCGGTTAGTTATAATGACCTTCAGTACCACATGAAGACACACAATCTCATCCATGTACCACATTGATAGATTGTAACACCGTAGTATTTTAATGAAATATTTTTCATTAAATAATTTTATTTATTCAATAGGTTTTTCCCATAACATCGACTTTACACATAGATCGATACACTATTAAAACAATATTATTTAACGTGTTAGTTATAACCTATAAAATAAATTTTCTGGTACATACATGGTTAAAATATTTATCCAATATACATAAATTTCATAGTGAATATAAATTTATTGTTAAATGATTAGAAAATAATCATTCAAATATTTGTAAAGTCATTCTATTATTCAAAAATATATTTTATCAAAAAAAAATTCTTTTGGGTCAATATTATAATTAATTTATTATTGTTTTATAAACATTGTTGAAAAAACAAATTTCTTTTTTTATTCAGCATGAAAAAATTATATTTGGATCATTTTTTTGGATAATTTCTTGAAACGATTAATTTTAATGTGAATTGTGAAAATATCTGATTTGTATAAAACTATCATTTTATTTATTCAAATATAATTTTTTAATTTTATCTAAATATAAATTTAGTACTGTTTAGTTAAATACTGTTAAATTAATTACATTTTTAACACCATTATACCTTATTTTTTTATATGTACATTTTTGTTCATAAAATACATTTTTTCAATAAAACTAATATTTTATTCATTTCATGGATTAATTTTAAATTATATTCATTAAATTCTAAAATATTAATCTTGAAAAATGGATTCCATATTTATAATTTATTCATCAAATTTTATTAACTAGGTTTCCTCTATTTTTTGTCAATAACAATATTAACCATATTCATTTTTATACAACTATAATGGTAAATCATTTAATTTAGGTTAAAAATAAAATGATAAGGACAATTTAATAATCCAAAAACATGAATAAATTTTATTTTATGTGTTATTTTTTCAATACCCTTATGATGTTTTTTCTTATAACATTTTTAGTCCATCTAGATGAGATTATGAACTTTATGGTATTTTATCTTAAGAAATTTCATACATGAAACCGTCTTGTTTTAAATAAATATAATATTTTAATATTGGGTTATCTTGAGGGGAATTTTTATAAAAAACAGTCATTTTAAAAATACAAGATTTTTATTCATCATGGTAGTTATTTTTAATATTTATGGTAGAAATAATTTCAATAAATGCTTAACCAACGTTGATGATGTAATTATCCAATTAATTAAATAATAGAATAAATGATATTAATAATATTTAAAGTGGAATAATATTGATATTAAAGGTTACCCAATAATTCTATAGATTAACATTACATTTTTAGTATAACATTAATATTTAAAACAATATTAACATGTTTCTTATATATTTTTAAATAATTATTATTTAATAGAATCAAAATTGAAAATAATGATATTTTATAGTATTAATAATTTATTATATTATTAAAAATCATAAAAATAAGAAATAAGAAAAAATACGATAATATATTGACTAAAATATCATATCCTAGGAATTTATATTCCATTTGGAATAATTTTTCTCTATAATAGTCTTAATATAGTTTAGTCATTTGAGAAATTCAAAATCTTCCATTCACCTCAATTATAAAAGGACACCACCTCCATAACTTCATCACACCACTTTGAAATTCCAAGATGTAATATATTTTAAATGTTTCTATTCTACACTTTTGCCTCCATATTATAGAGGTTACGTTCATTCTAAAGGGTTAACCATAGATTCATTTAGTGGAGATTGAAAGGAGTAATTTCTAAGAAGAGGTAATTGTTCAAATCTATCACATTCTTTTTCTACTCTTCATTACCTCATATAAATTTGTGACATTCATAATAAAATAATAAATTTAGTGTCATAAATATTCATAAATATTATTATTATAATTAATATACCATTATAAATCATCTTTACCATTTTATAAGAAGTTAACATATCACTCGTTCATACGTATGGCTTAATATTTCCATGTCTCGACAAAAAATATTTTTCATCACCATATTATATACATTGTAATTCATATGGTTATAATGTTTAAATATGATATTTATAACATTATTATACTTTTTAATTATAATATTATATCTACATTCTTATAATTCAATCTTTTGGGAAATGATAGTGTCACTAGTGTGTACGTATAGACGACCATCTCAATGATGCGAAGTGATTCATTTATAATTTATATTTCATATGAATGTTAATAATGATGAAATTTATTTATATATCTGATATATATGACACAAAAATTATACTATAATGGGGATTTATTATTTACATTTCAATGTTTACATCAATCAAAAAATGGAAATAGCATTCATGCATACAAAATCCCTACCCTATCTATGAATGGTGTAATTCATGTTTCTATCTATAATTTTTGTGAATGACATTAAATATATATAAATAAAATATAGGATATTTTATTCCATGATTTTAATTCATTAGATGATGGTACTATGATTAATGTATAAGCATTGGTACTTCCAAACCAAAACATGCTTGGAAAACAAAGAGGATATCATCTAGAACAAGGATCTTAATAAAAAAATTTAAATACCCGAAAGGTCATCTAGAAACAACATCTGCAACCAAATAAACAATTATAAATAAATAGTTGATAAGATGTAATAAAGAAATCATACATGGTATGAGAGATATTTTTTGAATACATGTATAATAAATCCATATTTATTATACCATATGTTTCAACATGAAATATAATAGGTGAGACGTAATGTAGGGGTTTATTTCACATTGACATCATTATTCAAGATTCATTATATTTATGTATACAATAAAGAATATTTTTATTCTATGTTGATGCATTAAAAAGGTTCTATAAAAGATGTTTTAAATATTTTCTGACAATATTTTATTTTCATTTTACTTATTTTTTACTTTTTACTAAAATATTTGAAAGAACTCTTTTTTTCATTTCCTAAATCAGGTAATTTCTAGATTTTTCCAAAAAAATTAAAGGAATGATATTTTTTAAAATTATGTGGATTGAGTTGATATTATGACCGACATGATTCCACAATTATTTGAATAATTTTTTACAATATTCTTATTTTATTTTCAATAAAAATATTTTTTTATATGGGTGCATCCACATTAAAATATAATTGTTCTCAAATTTGAAAATTTATTTTCCCCATGAATTATTCCAAGCAATTTTTAAAAAATAATTTTTTAGAAAAGATTAAGTCATTTTATGTTAATAAATTATTACTGGTTATATTAACAAATTATTCAATCCTTATTAATTATTTGGATGGTTTATCATTATAATTGAAATATGTCAGTAAAAACTATTCCCTCTTCTAGAGTTTATACGTTGATGAAATGTTTCTGAAATATATTTCATTTCACTTGTTTTGTGATGATGAATGTACTGTGATATTGTGGAACACATATGTATGATTTTATTTACGCGTAGAGTGGTACATATAACGCCATCCCATTCATTAGGTAAATCTCAATACCTATTATGATAAAAATGGGAAGTAATTTCATGGGATTTATCCCACTATGGTAAATTGGTGCTCCTAATCTACGATGGGAAATAGTTGTATTCAGATCTACTATGTGAAGTATTTTTATCTTAATCTACTATGGAAAAAAGGTGAATCATAATATACTACATGAAATTGGTATGTTCTGATCCCCAATGGGAAATAGGTTATATGTCTTTATCAACTATGTTGATGGTCTTTGTAGTCCAACACTATATATGAAATGGTTTTCTAAATTTATGATGGTACAACAATTTTAGGATATGATATTATGGTCAATAGTTATTTTATGATTCTTTATCACCCTTATTGAGTAATTTTTTTTTAAATTATTATGTTTCATTATATTACACATGTTTATGATTTATGACAGGACGAGTATGAACATTGTGTGTTATATTCATGATAATATACCCCTGTTCTTATCATATTAATTCATATGATCATTGATTGATATATTCTATGTTTACCCGTACTAGGAGTCTAAGCTCAACAATTCATATGGATCATTACCAACATAAGGAATAAAGGATTATGTTTTTTTTATAAGATGAGTACTACGTAAGAAGAACTATGTGAGATATGTAGAATATATTTCATAAAATAAGAATATTATGTTTGTAGTCTCTAAAGGCACTAAACCAATACAATCCATGGGAATTTTTATGAAATTTATTGAATATTCATCTAAAAACATGAGATATTCATGTCTGAAAATACTGCCTTATTATAGTTAGTGTAACAAGAAAGGTTTAGTCAATATTTGGATTTTAAAATTAGATAACCATTTCTGAGATCCCAAAGGATATTCCATAGTATATTTCTAGGGATATTTCTATGGATATCTCTATGGATAAGTATAAGGATAATTATAATAATAGGAAAATATCCTAGAATATTGGTGACAAGTAGAGAAGGGATTTCTTATAAATTTCATCCCTTTAAGGATATTACAAGTATAGAAGGACCTACCATAGATATACCAATGGATAAAAACTATTAAAAAAGTGCATTGATGTTGAATTAATCATTACTTGGTGAGGTGAAACATGCCTTCTTATACACCAGGTCTAACAATATTTTGAGGATATGCATTGGAAATTCACAAACCCTTTATAATCTATCAGGAATGATTTAAATAATTATAATTTATTTATTAAGTTAGGACTACTTTTTTATAGAGAGAAAAGAATTTGTTCATATATAAGAATTCAAAAAATAAATTTACATTATTATGTAGTTTTCCACTATTATTTTTCATTCACATGATATGGTTTCTTTTTTTAGTCAATGGATTTGATTTGAAGAACCCATGTTACTGTTGAGTGAAATAAATAGTTCCATTATTTTCAACATTAAAAACCAAACATTATTGGAGATTGAATGAATATTAATTTTCTTATTCTCACGCAAGATTCAATGGATATTAATCATGTTGACTTTAAAAAATTTCGATCGAGGGAACAAAATACTACTAAATCTTTCATGATAAAACATCCAGCATATTATTGTGGTTCTTATGATCGGCTAGTGGATGAGTGATAGATCAATTCCATTGTGAAAATATTTTATTTTCTCCAATTCTACAAACATGGAAATGTTATCCTATATAATTATCATTTAGAAGGAGAAATATATCAGTAGTGAAATATTAATAATAACATAATGTAATAAGATGAAATTGAATATATGGAATGGGAATAGTTTTAGGGGATATTTCCCAGTATGTAATTTCTTTATATTCTACGAAACAAAATGCGAATAATGAATTCCATGAGCTTATGAAAAAAGTGTGATGAATATATTGGTACCTATAAAAGATAATTTTATAAGAATTTCCAGTTATTCATTTAGTTTAATCATCATTCCTAAAATAAGGCTTGATCGATTCTTTGGTGGACTAAAACCAACTCATCTAATGCCTTTAGTTATAACATAATTAAGTACCCAATAGTAATTAATTTGATTTTAGGTAATGGTATAAATGGAATTTTGATATTCCCACCATTCTGACTGTTTTGATAAGAATAGGAAGGTCGAGCCTCTTGAAAACTAAAATGGTGGAAAGAAATTGCAACCATATTCCTTCTAGAAATGTTGGAAGAATTGTCAATAGAATTTCTGGAAAGGAAATAGGAGGTGATTTAATTGTGGAAAGGTGGATGATAAAGCCTGTGAATATTTAAATGAGATTTATGTGATGGTTAATTAAATAGAGTAGAATAATACTATAAATAATACCCCAATTGTATAAGGACCCGACGTTAAAACAGTACATAATCATGAATTAAATGAATAATTCACATTAATGATCTTTTCAGGTTTAGAGTATTAGATAATTATACCATAAATATTACATATCAACATGAAAATTACACGCAGAAACTACTACTCAGTAATCATTTTTTTTCATAAAATAAAAACTCTTAAAAATTAACATGTCTAGTTCTACGTTATAGACAACATGACTTTTCCATGATCATATCCTTGACCCTATTCATCTTTAAGTAAATTGGAAAACATTTTAAAAAATTTGGATGAGCATAAAAAGCTCATTAAGCGTTATAATATAAATAATGGAATCATTAACCCATCAATAAATACAAATCAATGATATCATACTTTTCAATCATAATATACCTCATGAAATCATAAGATTTTTGAATAACACATAGAACTCATTAATATTACAGGTAACTTGTGGCATCCATATCATAAGTACATTGTATCTATCACAGGTACGTAGAGAGTTACATTTTGAATACCCATCACAATATATTCACCCAAATCTCTTAGGAGAAACATTTACGTTTACCTCTATCATGTTATCCAATGCATTGGAGAGCTATCTCGGGCTCACCCACCCTTGGTTTATCATGGAACCACCCATATACATAATCAATTACCATTAACCATAACATATTCATCACACATAAAAGAAGCCAAATGGAAAGATAACATTTACACATTTCAATCACAATATATCATTTTATGATATTGACATAATCAATTCTTTACAAACACCATTTTAATAACAATTTAAAACAATTAATAAAGATATTTTTGAATCCATGTGTCTCATAAAACATTGAATATTTTAAAATAATTAATATTTTAAAACATTAATGTACATATAAATAAATCCTCAAACCCATTTTTAAATAATGGATATAAATGAGAATGATTTATAAGAATTAATCATTAAAACAATTAAAACAATATTTTTGTTAATGTATTCCCAGCAAAAAAAGAGATGCATGAATACAAATAATTTAGGAATAAAATTAATCATAGATTATAATTTCGTGAGAATTAATTGATTAGTGATATAATATTTCAAAGGGTATTATATACACCAAATAAATGTAACTCGCATATAACAACAATAATGTTCAATGGAATGTAAATTGAGACAAAGCCCTTGTAAAGATCACATCCTTAGATTAAGAACAAATCAATGAAATAATTAGGAGTGAAAAATAAGAATACACCCAATATAAGTGGATATTAAGTGTAAAACAATCATAGGTCATTCACACATATTCAAATAATGAAATAATCAAGTATTATAAGTTTATCCCTATGAATTGAAATTGGGTAAATAAGTTCCCTTACAAAAATTCGACAGCCCGATGACGTCTATTTAAAATTCAATAAATGAGTTGATGAGAGAAAAAAGGTATCTCATCATTTGTACATACAATTTATAGAAATAAGGATATATAAGAACATATACCAACATAAGAAAAATGAAATTAAAAGACCTGACATAAAAGAAGTCATTGATTAAAAGAGTATGGTGAAAGGTTCCCTTACCGATTTGGTAACTTAAGAAACATACACCCCATGAAGGAAGGATCATAAAATAAAGATGTAAATATTGCTAAATTAAATTATATTACATAAAGAATACAATCATTGGTAGTAAATACAACACACAAAAGGATATTGTGTCAAATATATCATGAATCTCATGGGAATTAAAAATGTGATGAAAACCTCTCAACACATTGTAATCAATTGAGCCGTATGAAAAAAGTTAATAACCACCAAATGAATCACAGAATACCATGAATATAAAGATAATAATTGTAATATATATAAAATGGTAGTACAAAATACACCACAAGAAATAAATAAGTATTTAACAATGGAAATCTCATGGAATTAAATGTGAGATAAGAATCACTTTACAACGTTGTAATCAATCGAGTCGTATGACCAAAAGATAATAACCACAAAATGAATCATAGAATAAAATGAATATATATACAATCATGATAATATATAACAAATGTAATTATACAATACACAAAATTCATGAAATAAGTGGTGAATAAAAGAAATATCACGGAATTAAATGTGAGATAAGAAACCCCTTACCTCATGTCCGACATGTATTTTATATTCCTTGTTCTTAATGAATAATAAACATTGGTAAATTTATACATGATTTAAAACATTTCAAGTTTTTTATTTATTTTATATCACTTATTACCTTGCAAAAACAATTAGAGAGTTATTTGAGTTCATATCGGACATTTTTTTGATGTTTGAAACTTTAGTAAAAAATAAACTTCTATTAATTACAAGTTGTCCCTGTGGAAAAAATTACATTATCTCTAGAATGGTATTCATGATTTAGATATAATATTTATTAAATATATCTTGTATATATATATTTATTTATAATAGTACATGACATTTGTAGATAAGATGTGAAATGCACCGTTCATGGAGACGGTAACCCGTATCTACACATGAACGCTACTTTCATTTCAATTTTATATTTAATGGAATGAAAACATAATGATACATAGGTATATTATAATTCCAGTATCATATGATATATTTTTTACATAATTTAATAATTCCATCCTTTATAAATTCCATGTATGTTATGACCGAATCATATCACCCTGAGGGGGCGGTACTCCGCACTTTCTCAAATGAAATTATCGTGTCTACACATATAGGAAAGAATAAAGGTGTGTTTGTAATAAAAAAAATAATCATATAGAAAAAATAAACATATTATATGTCATATATAAATATGGTTCCATCATAATGTCCACCATAAGAGGTGGTAGGAGAAGATTGAACAATCATCGTTTTGTGAGACAATAGTTCACAGTCTATAGAAACAAAATGTTATTTACCCATTAGATAGAGTTGTGTGTAAATTTTGTTCCAAAATTTATAATACCAAAAACCTAGTATATTTAAGATAATGTTTTTTTAAAAAATATAGTAATAAAAATTGTTTAGGGGGCTGGAGAAGTAAAATAAAACAAAATAACTTAAGAGAAGACGTTACCTTTAAATTGGGTCTCTCCCTTTGGTTTGAAACAAAAGGTTTAATTGAATTTTATTATGGATTGGGGAGGGCTTCTAGGAGGAGTATAGTGAAGTAATGAGATTAATTGGGTAGAGGTTGGATGAGCCAGGAATATTTAGAAGTGTGATAATGGTATAGAAGTGAGGGATTTTACAAGGTGGGGAGGGGATCTTTAGGAATGTTTAAAAATATAATTTTATTATATAATGATTTTCGGTTTCTAAAGGTCCAAAAATTTATTAAAGAAGACGATAAGATACTCATGTTAGAAATAAAATCATTCAGTAATAATTTTACAGCATTTGGATATTATATTAGTCTTTATAATCTTATTTATTTATATAATTCATTAATGAGGTAAAAACTACATCTTTATTGTGCTATAAATATTTTTATTTATTTGATGTCTAAAAATTATTAAAAAAACATCATGATGTAGGAAATATTTTTATCTTTCAAATTAATATTTATAGATGAAGATCTACCTTATATGACCCCATGTAATAATTTATTTACTAAGAGATATATGTTTATGCCATTTTAGTCTTTACTTTAAATTAATTAATGTAAAGTCTCATTAACACTCCGAAGTGGATCCATATTGTCCTAAAATCGACCCAAGGATACCGATGGTTGGACATGTCTCAAAAAATAGGATTAAGCCACATGTTAGGGTAATTTAATTATATTATAATAATATTTTGTTACCTTTATTTACCTGAATTTCCCTTTAACCATAGTAAATAAAATTTTTACAAATGTAAATATTCATAATGTATAAAAATAAATGTAACCTATTTACACAATTCGGACCTCCATATTCCAAATATGGAATCCATTTTTCCAAATTCAAAACACAGAAGTGGAAGAAATTAATTTAAAATTAATTCTTGTTGATAAAATAAAAAGCATTTTTCTAAGAAATAATAACATTCAAAAGATTGACACATGATTATGTCCAATTTCAATGTTAAATTAATTCCAATGACCAAAACTGGTTTAAATAGTAAAAACATAAAATAATTAAACTTTTAAACCAATTAAAAATATAATCTATCCATATAAATATATTATATTTAAATGCATTTTTGAATTAAAATACAGTATTTTTCACTATTCATAAAAAAAGAGTTTTATCAAAAAAATACCAAAATTTTTAAAAAAGAACATTTTGATGTTTCATTTCTAATGATTTATTTTCTTTTGTTAAATATAACATATAAACGTTGCCAAAATATATTTAAATACGTTTCTCTATCAAAAGGTGGTAAATTGACATTTTAATAAATATTAGAGTATTTATGCTAAAAATCAGATATGTTCTTATTTTAAGCCTCTAAAATTTATCGGATAAAAGTAAAATCATTTAAGAAACATATATAATCATAATATGGTTATTTTTGTTTATTCCCTCTAATAAAATGACTATGCATTAACAACCAATTAAAATAATAGTATTATATTAATATTTTTGGTACAACTCAACGTTGTGTGCAATGTAAGTTTTCAATTAAACCTGTTGCATATCTGGTAGGACATAGAAAACAGCATCCACATTAAGTTAAAATTAATATTATTTGATAGATTTTAATAAATATAAGACATTTATATTCTTCATTTACCTGGGATGTTACAAATTGTGCTCTAGTGTTTTAACTACAAAGAGTTTTGGAATTTTTTTGAATCAATGACCCAATATAAGTGATGATATGGATGATATGACACAAAAAATATGAATCAAAACTAAAAATAAAAACCATATTTAATCAAAATGGGTGAATTTAATCGTGTTAATTAGGGAACACTTATCCTCCCTAGCTATGTTGGGAGTGTCCTATTTGATTTTGAATGAATTCTCTTATAAAGATCATATTGTGCATACATTAGTGAAATGTCATGGGGTAAGATTCTTGTACTTGAATTTTTGATTAATGAAATCAAATTTGATATTATATCAGAAAAATTATGAACGAAAAATTCTAATAATAAAAATTGTATAAGATATGAGCTTATATAGGGAATAAATGGTGATTTAAATTTTGGAAGTCTATATGTATTCATTGACTTATTATCTATGCATACCATAATGGGTTTATGAGTTTAAGGTTGTTCAAAATCTTAATGTCATTGAAAAATCATTTGTTGTTTTATGTGATTGGAGTTTATCAAGAATAATGCAATTTTAAGGAAAATTTATTGAAATACAATCCATTGGTTTTGTATATGTTTTTCGGAAACTTTTATTTAATGAGAAATAACATTACACCATGTGGACATATTATTAAAGGTACTATTAACAATTAGTGTTATCTTATCTTTGAAGTGGATGAAATTATGTGTTTTAGTTTATCAACCTACAACGGTTCCACACTTCATTACTATCAGAGAATGATTCATTATACATACTCTTTACAAAATATTCATTATCGGTGAGGTAATGTTTCATGGGATACAACATTAAATTTTATCTTATTGGGGTCAAAACATTACCTCAATGTTTTGGTGAAGTCTTAAATAGGCTCTTGGTACAGAGTTGTGATTCAACAATATGTATCATCTTATCAAATATGGTCAATCGAAGATAAAAATTCAAACCCTTTAGGATACGATAAGATATTTTTGATGTATTTTAAAGGATTCGGGGTCAACACCTTCATCATATTGAGTATTCCTGCAACAATAACATTCACATGAGCATTCAGATGTCTCCTTATTGACGACATGAAGGGAATGAAATATATAATTCCAATTTCTTTGAATAAAGTTATAGAAGGAAATATATTGAGACCTTATAAATCTATGGAGATAGTTTGGAAGGTCAGATCCATTCAACAACTTGTAGGCACAACACAATTTTGATAGAAATGTAATGGTCTTAATCATCAACATGATTGAGAATTTGAAGTTAGTGAGAATTTATTTCTAATAATTTCTCTACCGATGAAAGATGAAACAAATAAGGTCTATGTAAATCATTCCCCTTCAAATACTTGATCATATCAGGAAAGTAAATAATAGATTTTCAATTCCATCGAACATCTCTTAGGTTTATGATTTGATCTATGTATCTATCATTGGGATTTATATAGTTGATCCTTAACTTGTACTAAACCAAGAGGTCATACCAATAGAGCATGATCATTCATTTAAATAAAAATTGATAGATATTATGTATCATAGATGAAATGTTCTACGAAATAAGACAACTCACAAATTTGATGTTTTATGGTGAAAACCCTGTCTTCAGGAAGCTATAAGGTTATCTAAGGATGTGATGATTTATAGGTATCCTCATATATTTATATCATAGTGATGAATATTGAGGGTGAAATTATTTTAAGGTTGTAGAATGTATCACCCTCATATTTTATGGAAATATTTCTCTTTTAATGTTATTTTTATTTAATAGCTTCTGTTGTAGGAAACACTGAGATTAAATAAATCGCGCTATACTATTAATACATTATTATATAATCTAGTATTTATAACCTAGCAATTAATTTTAAAGGTATAAATATGATTAACTAATTTATGAATTATATTTAAATTTCTTAAACAATAGGAATTTATTGAGAAAATCTATGTAAATAATAATTCAAATTTTAGTAAAGTAATTATATTCTTTAAAAATCCATTTTCCCCAAGATAGTTTCTCTTATTATTGAGTATTATAATTTAGTTTTGAACTTTTCAAAAAATATATTTGAAAAAATTAATTTCATTTTGTAATTTATATTTTCAAAATTATCTTAGAATGATTTTTATTTATTATTTTATAAAATGGTTAATTTTTTAATAAAAAATAAAAAATTCAAATTTTTTTAAATATGTCATATTTTATATTATAAAATGCAGTTTATGTTTTTAAGTTCATTGAAATGTATATAAATTTATATTTATTTAGATATAGTATAATTATTTATATTATAATAATCCTTATACATTCATTTGGTTGAAGTGCATTTTTTGGGAATAAAACAATTATTTTTAGGAAAACAAATTTTCATTGCTTTTTTTGAATTAATTTTATATTAAATTCAACATATTTTTTTAGTAAAATAAGAAACGTTATTCCATATTAAGAATAATTATGTAGATATTTGGTAAATAGATCCCTTATATTTTTTCATTATGAATAGTAACTATAGTAATTTTGTTACCATGGTAAGGGTAAATCATGTCTTTTATGTTAAAAAATGATATCTACTATTTAATAACCCAAAAAATTGACTACATTTTTTTGGATGAGTTAAGTTCATCAATGATACTTCCATTTTCGGATTTATGATAGTTTTTTTTCATATGGAGAATATTATGACCTTTATAGTTTTGTATTTCCAAAAAAAAGTCAAATATGACATACTATTGCTTTTAATAATTATAATATTTTATTATTGGGTTATCTAGGTTATATTTTATACCAAAAATATTTTTTTGAATGTTAAAATATTTATCTTTATGATGGTAAATTTTTTAAATTTTTTGGGATAACATAATTAACATAAATTCTTAAACAACGATGATGCAGTAATTATTCATTTAATTGAAAATCCAAATAATTGATATTTAATATATTAAATGTAACATAAATTGTTATATTTATTGTTATCTATGAATTTTATATATGTCCAACAAAATTTATTAATATAAAAAAATATAATTTTTTGAATTAAAATTGTTTTCTTATTTTTTAATGTGAATCTAATTAATAGTATGAAAATTTACAATACTGACATTTTGTGTGATTAATATTTTAGTAGATAATTTAAAAATCATAAAAACAATAAATAATCAAAAAATGGATAATATATGTTCAAAATTTTATCAACTATTCATTTATACAACAATTGAAATAATTTGGATCTAGAATAGTCTTAATATATTTTAATCTTTTGAGAAATTATAAAATTTTCCCTCACCTCAATTTATAAGGACACATCCACCCTCACTAAATTAAAGAACTTTTAGCCTACTATATAGACCATAATATGCCAAATTTTCTTATAAAATCATTTATACACAATATATATGTGATGATCTTCAAAGAATATAAACCCAAGATCCCTTTAGAAGATGTATAAAGGAGTCCTTTCAATCAAAAGGTAATTATACTAACTAATTACTTTATTTTTGTATTATTCCTTAAAACCTAAAAATCCATGATATAAACCATGAAATATTAGCTTATATAGTGACATGAGCCTATATAGCATGGAGATGGTGTCTACTACTAAATACATTACCTTGATTTCAATGAATGAATCCATGAAGGACTAATCAGTTTAGATTTGTTGGTAAACCAGCTATACATATGAAAGTTTTATTACAAATGACTACACAAATCACAAAAATATTTTTATTTCTTCTTTGTAAACAAACAGCTTCAAGGATAATCATTAATACTTCTAGTATATTCCTATATATATTTCATACTACAATTCGTGGATTCATAGAGAAAGAAACATAATAATTATTATCTAAAATGCTCAGTAAGGGAAAATTATATATGAAATAAATAAATTAGTGAGATTAATAATTATGGCATGGAAAATAATAGAACACACATACCATGTAAATAAGAAAACATTCATGGAACTGAATAAATAGTATAGAAAAGTAATAACTAGAAACAAATTACATTCAATTAACTATATAAGAAAAATTAAATATGGAAATATATGAAATTCAAACACAAGCCCTTAATTAATTAATTGAAATGAAATGTATCCATAGATATGTTGATTCCTACTATCATGGATGAATAATTGATGAATATAAATATGAAGGTGATGATTTCTTAATGGAAATCATGTGTAAGGAACAAAAGGACCAATTACTATCAAAACCATTCACAATAAAGTATAAAACTATGTGTATAAACCCATTTGCATAGTTATTTGTTTCATGAGAAAATGTTGATACATCGAGGATCTATATAATGTTCGAGTTCTACCCTTCGTTACAAGTCCAATGTATTTCTCAAATTTAATAACCAAAATAAATCATATGACTTATCCAACAGCCATATTTAATGTGTAATTTGGCTCCATCAATATTTTCCCTGCTATTAAATTAACTATCAAAGTAGGCACTATTTGTAAAATGGTATATGGTTTAGGAAAAAAAATATCCATGAGAACTGAAATGTATAATAATAGAAATTCAATGTTTGATAGTCATATCAGATTAAATATTTTATGCCCATAAAAAATAAATCATGGAAATTAATATGAATACAATCCTTGGATAAATCAATAATAAGCCATATAATAGAAAATAAGGATTGTATAAATACCAAAAACCCATGTGGGGTAAAATATAGGGTTTTTGTCCTTAATGAAATAAATGAATTAAATTTTAAAAATATTCTTGATGAAAATATAATTTTCTTTAGAAACCACTTTTGAAGATACCTTTCATTGAAAAATCATTTTAAAAATAATTTTCTTTAATAAATAAACCATTTAAACATGCAAGGGTGACTTTAATGAAATTATGGGGAATAAATCTATACATGTTATACGAGGTAAATAGAATATTCCATTTGTAATATAAATTGTTAATAAAAATACATTGTTTAGAAAGGGGAAAGAAGATTACATAAAAACATAAGGAAAAAAGGGAAAATGTCTTTATAAAATAATTTTTTGATAATTTTTAAAAATATTTTATTAAAAAAATGTATGTATAAGAAAATAGGTTCTCCAAGTGATGAAAAAAATAAAGACAGGTTTTCTTAAAATAAATTAAAACACATTGAGTACCAAAGATTGAAAAGGGTACAAATACATGAAAATTAACATTAATAAGAAGATAATAATGAAATGATGTATTGAAAAAATGTTATAAAATTTTCATGAATTGAAATTCCATTTAGAGATCATTAGGATTAGTCATGAGAAAAAAAATCATTAAACAGCCCAACGTGTCCCATACCACTTTGAAACATTTTAAATCACAACCACATGAAAGTGTAAAAATTAATGAAAGTTTTAATATATTTAGAGTAATTACATTCATGATATATAATTTAAATGGAATTATATAAACTATATAAAATAAACTAGGTGCATAATAATACAATATGCCTCAATTAAATAAGAATGAGATGAAATATTTGACACATGAATCAAAAGATAAAAAAGTGATAACCATCAATAAGAAAATATAAATTAAATGAATATAAATTAATTAATGATATATTATTTCAAAATGGAAAGTAGGAACACCGCGTAAAAGAAGTAAGTGGTGATTATGATATTTATCTCACATATGTAAAAATTGAGATGATAATCCTTACCCTGTATTCCTTTCGGGTGAAAATATATTAAATTACAATATAAATAAATTATATTAATCTCATAATTTCTTCAGAACATTAATTATGTTTATAATTACCTTTATTTCAATTATTACCATGTTTTTTATAATTACATATACAATTAAATTTACATCACGTGTTTCAACCATATTTGGTTAATGTATCAACATCCAAATTTTAAGGTCCACTACGGTCAAATGGGTCATTATATAATATCTTCAGAATAATATTATTAGTATATTATACAATCAATACATGTTTATTTATAATATTCCATAATATTTGGAGATTATAAATGATGTGAAGTTTTTTTGGAGATGCTAGGCCGCTCATACGCATGAACACTACTTTCATTTCATTGTATTATTAAAAAAATGAAATCTAAATGATAATTATTTATATTGTAATTCCATTATAATATATATATTATATATGTTACATAGTCTTATTAACGTAGTCTTTCATACATTCCATGTGTGGAATAAACGAGTCATGTCTCTTTTAGGGTGCGGTAGTCCACACTTCCCAAATCTAAATTATCTTATTTACACAACATGGAATGCATAAAGGTATTATCTATATTAAAATTATAGAATAATGGAGGAAATAGAAATACAATATATATATATCATATATAAATATAGTTTCCATCCTAATGTTCTTAATGAGATGTTTTAGGTAAAATTTAACAATTATTGTTTCGTGGGGTAGTAGTTCGCCGTGTAGAGAAACAATATGTTCATTACCTGTTAAATGGATGTGTGCATAATTGTAGGTAAAAACCATAGCATAAAAACAACCCAGTATTTTGAGAATAATATTTTTTATATGTAATAATATAATAAGTTGAGTATAGGGTTTGTAGAAAGATAATAAAACTAAAAATCAAGAGAGAAGGCATTACCTCTTTATTAAGAAACTTCTTTTAGTTTATAAGAAAAGGATTCATTTTGTCTGTTTATGCCCTAGGAGAGGCTTTTAAGATGAGGGTAATTATTGTTTTTAAGTGTTTTGGGTAGATAATTTATGAACCAAATATTTCTTGAAGTGTGAGTATTATAGAAGAGTGGGTATCTTTTTATAGGAGAGCGGAGGGGATCCCTTGGAAACTCTTAAAATATTAAATTACTATAAATTCAATTTAGGTTGAACATGGTCCCAAACTCATTTATTTTAAATATAAGATGATTTATCATTGAATATAAATCATTAAATTAAAATTATATATTTCGTGAATATTTCTTAATTCTTATCTTTCGGAATTAACCCTTGTTTTACCATCTTTAATCTTAATTTGATATCATGTTATTTACACTTTGTGTGTTAATGTAAATACCATAACATATAAGACAACCATAAAAATTACCCTTTATTCCATATTATTACTTATTCTAACAACCTGGTTGAATATTATATTGTTAGGAATTTTATTACAATTAATAAGATATTTTATATTTTAAGTTATGAATTATGTGACTTTTTCAAAAACCATATAATCAAGTTCCCATAAAAAAAATAGATACACTAAATAATATCATGTCATATTCATCAAAAACAATAATGTATGACAACATATATTTCATATAATAATTATTTTAATATTTATAATGTCATTTAATTTATTCATTCATTAATAAATCTATTAGTGAATCATCATTGTTTAATAAATAAATTAAATTATTTAATTTTTATATATTATAAATATAATAAAATTATATATGTAATAATTTTATCTTTCTAATGACTATTTATTTTGAATATATAACTTATATATCCCCATATTAAAATAGTTGTATTAATAATAGGAATGTTTATGATATTTTATCCTTTACATAAAATTAAATGTTATAAATATCTTAATCACTCCCAAGTGGCCTACAAAAACCGATAGTTACGACCAAGGATTTATTTGGTGGCCCATGAATCATCCAATAAGTTTAGAACAAGTTTTATTGTAGTTTTATATTATTATAATATTGTTTACCTTTATTTACCTAATTTACCATTTAACTATGGTAAATAAAAATAATTAACAAAGATATTATTCATAATGTCGAAAAATAAAATGGAACTATATAAATAATTTGATCCATAAAATTATAAATATGGAATCAATTTTTTATAAATTGAAAACATAGAATTGGATGAAATTAATTAAAAATTAATCCTAATGATGGAATAAGAGACCATGTTTTTGAGGTAAAATAATAAAAATTTTGCATAGTTTTTATATTCAATTTAGATCAGAAATTGTTTCCAATGAAAAAATTGAATTAAATTATTAAGAAATTATTTAATTATAAATTAAAAATAATAAAAAGGATAATCTAAAAATATAAATTAATTAGATGAAAAGGACGCTTTGAATTAAAAAGTTGTATTTTTCACTATTCATAAAAAATCAAATTACACAGAAGAATTCCAAAAAATCAACCAAAGTAAATCTTGATGTCCTACTTCCAATGAAGAAAAATATTCTATCAAAAAGATATTATAAAATTTTAATAATTTTTATTTAAATTTGTTTTCTATTAAAACGCAGTAAAATTAATTTTATGAAAATATATGTTTTTATGTGTAATATTAGGTTTTTTATTATCTTATTCATATCAATCCAAATGTATGAATATCGAAAGTATCTGATTTATATAACATATATTTTTCATTAAAATGATTTTCTAATGTTTATTAATTATTTTTATTAAGATAAAACTCCTTGGGATCATAATAATACTTCTTTTGATATCTAAATGATTCTTATTTTCATTTACAATTAATTTGTTACACATGAATTAATTTTAAATTTATATAAACCACATATTTTCATAATTTAGTTAATATTATTCATAATGACTAGTTAATATCTTATAATATTAAATAATAATATTTTAATAATATATCATTTTTTGGTGAAACATGGACTTGCATACATCTCATGCAATAGAGGAAGGTCACTCTTTCCTGTAACACATGCAAATATAGTGTTACATGCATGGAATTACATAGAATATATTTCAAATAGTAAATATATTATAATGTATATGGATATTATATTATCTTACATGATTTTTGTTGCATGTCATGCATGCTATCGAATACAAGGTTCTTACTTTAGTTTTTTGGGGCCTCATAGTCACCCCACCATAATTAAATTGAATCCACATAATTTAACGTTTATCATGGTAATAAAATGTTTGATACTTCCTACATTGAAAACCCACATCTGTAGAAGAATTCATAATACAGATTCTAGAAAAGAGAGTATAGAAAGTACAATGTTCACATGGACTACAATGTAAATACGTATCTATTTATGATAACATTATTGGAATGTAGAGATACATACTTAGAGTAAAAACATAAATATTTATAAACAGTGAATGAGGTCATCAGTCACAAACAAGTGATCGTTCAATAGACTATTGAGATCCTCAAAGCCCTAAATATGGGGTGATTTAGAAAACCATTGGTTCAAAAAAATAGTTTTGAGGACAACATATTCTTTCCTAATGTTGCATAATTTTTTTACTAACCAATAATATTATTAAATATTCATACATGATAGGTTTAAATTTTAAATGAATAATCCTTACTTTTAGATGTAATTCAATCAAATTCTAATTCATCGTTTCACATGTAGAATTTAATTACCAATAAAGAATTTTTTTAGTCCTAAAAGACTAAAACAAACATTTAAAGTATCGTAAGAGTGATAAGTCTAACAATTTTTCCATAACTATCTTCCATATAAAATATGGTTAATATATTAATCTAAAATCCCCAAAAGTGATAGTTTTGGTTCATAATAAACATTAATTCATCAAATTGTTTTTCTAAAAAATAGTAGAATTAACAAAAAAAATCATAGGTCAGTTGTTGGCGTTAAACCTTGGGACATTAGTTTAAGACACATAACCTTTCCGGATTTGATTCGTTGTCACCAACTTATATGTTGTCCTTTTATAAAACCAAAATAATATAATATCTAAAATAAAGATGGTGTACATCGATGAAATTATGTTAATCTTAAAGTAGAATTTTGACTAAGTTTTTCAATAATACATAACTACTTCATTTATTATGATTCGACATAAGTCCTTTATCATTATAAGGATTATCCATAATATCATTTTTATGATTTCCAATCATGAAACCATGTATTCAGTATAAAAATACACTTGTTTAAACTAGTTTATTTATTCAAAAAATTTATAATGGTTCATAAATAAAATTTTCATTATCCTAAGAATATCACATGGTTTTTTCAAAATAGGTGCGTAGTAAGGATCTTTGTCATGTACATGGTTACCCCGAGTCAGACATGAAACACCTGGTCAGAGTTGTTACACCTAGGTAAATTTGTTTTAGAACCATTCCCACTAGTATTATCCAGATAGGAATATATTTCTAGGAAGAACCATATAATCTATACATTACCAGAATTCTATGGTGTTATTCTTTAATTATCCCAAAATTCAATCTTAGTGTTATATTCAATTGACTACATTTTTCTAAATTTACTTCCAAAGGTTTCTACTAAACTTCCTTTGATACCAATTATAGCGACCCAACCCCAGATACCAGGGAGCCAGGGTATAGTACTAAATACATTGGTATTAGTACAAGGAATCAATAACCAAAGGACCAATTATTTTATAATTATTTGTAAACCAGATAAATAAATGAGACATTCATTACAAATGACAACACTAATTAAAAAATATTCTGTAATTCTTTATAAATAATTAGATTCAAGGATAATTTATAATCCTTCTAGTATAATCCTGCATATATTTCATATTATGCATCTTGGATTCTTGGGGAATGAAACACAATACGAAAAAACTATAATTTAGTGCCTCTTTTGTAGTAATGTTTTTTAAAAATTTTAAAAATTTTAATTTTTAGCAACGTTTTTCTGGAAACATCACTAATTTTGAAAAGTTTTCTAAAAATGTTTCAAATTTAGTGAAGTTTCTTGAAATTTGCCTTCAAATTACTAAAATTGCCTCAGAAGAGTTTCTAGTTTCTCAACATTTCCTTAATGATATCACCAATTTAGTGATGTTTCCTTAGATGTGTCACTAATTTAGTGACGTTTTATCTAAAACATCATTAAACTATCAATGTTCCCTCAAAAGCATTCTTAAATTGGCGACATTTTCTCAGAATTGCCGTTAAATTGGTGATGTTTTCTCATGATCGTCTCTAATTTAGTGATGTTTCCTCATAAACATCACTAAATTATCTAATTTTTCTCAGAATCATTTTTATTTTAGTGGCATTTTTTCAAAAACGTTGCTAAATTATTAACGTTTCCTCAGAAGCATCAATAATTTTTCGTCATTTGATCCGAATTGTGGGTAAATTAGTGATGTTTCCTCCTAATAATTTCTAATTTAGAAAATTTTTCTTCAAATCTTCTCTAAATTAGTGACGTTTCATCAAAAGCCTCACTAAATTAGTGACGTTTTCTCAAAAACGTCAAAAAATTGGCGATGTATTAATGAAACATCGCAATATATAGATAGATAATTCTTCTGCATCGATGTGAATATATATTTAGATAGATATATATATATATATATATATATATATTTTTATAAACACATACACACAGATATATATATATATATATATATCTAATTTAGTAACATTTTTAAGAAACATGTATATTTTAGTAACATTTTTACCAGCATATTAAAATGTGTCAAATTATATATGTGTGTGTGGGTAAATTTATTATTATAATTATATGTATACATATATATTTATACACATATATCGAATATAAATATAAATAAAAATAAAATATAAACATTTATATATAATATAATACATAAACACACACAC
This sequence comes from Viscum album, assembly GCA_963277665.1. NCBI lineage: Eukaryota > Viridiplantae > Streptophyta > Magnoliopsida > Santalales > Viscaceae > Viscum > Viscum album. The sequence continues at coordinate 355,680,577 of OY728126.1, read as the reverse complement.
ATATATATAAATATTTACTATAAACACACAGACACGCACACACACACACACATATATACATAAACATAAAAATTAAACATACAAAATATATATTAAAAAATTCGATACAATAGTGAAATCAGAACACACACATAAAGATGAAAATATATATTTATATATTTATATATTTATATATTTAAATATATGTATATATTTGTGCGTGTGCACACACATAAATTTATAATTATAATTATATATGCACACATATATATTTACACACACACGCATATATATTATATGAACTTATAAATAATCATAAAATATAACCAAGCATACACAAAAACACATTTGTATATATACATAAAATATACACATATAAACATATATATATATATATATAATTAAATATAAACATATGAAATATTAAAAATATATATATATGTATTTAAAAATAAAGTATAAATATAAAATATAAATATATATATATTTATATATTTATATATTAATATATGTACATAAATTAGTATATACAATATGTTAATTTTTTAAATATTGGTTTATATATATATATATAATATTATATTTACAAAACCAAAAAAAGGATTAGTCTAGTTGGTCTGACTTTCTTATGGGTAAGCGTGAGGTTGACTGTTGGATTCTTGGTAGGTACTTAGTTTTTATGCATTTGATTACTAGGTGGGGGTACTGGAGCAGGGAAAATGAGAGAGGGAGCAGGTACTGGAGCGTGATCATGAGATGGGAAAGGATAGGGGGAATGGGTACAAGTATTGGATCGCGAGTTAGGAAAGGAGAGGGGAGTGGGTATTGAAGCATGGCTGGGTGGGGGGTGGGGGTGAGCTGGGGGGTAGGATGCGGTGAGATGGGGGTATTGGAGTGGGGCATGGAAAGGGAATGAGATAGGGGTTGGGTGAGGAGGGGGGACTTGAGCTGTGTGGGGGGGACTGGAGCACGGTAGGGAGTGTGGGGGTAACTGAGTGAGGCGATGGAATGGCAGGGAGAGCGTAGGTGAGCTTTTGGTAGGGACAGGGTGAGATGGGCGGTACATTAGAGGCGTGGAAAAGGGAATGTGAGAGGGGCATAGTGAGAATGGGATGGAATTTTTTTAAATATTTTTCAAAAAAAAATATTTCTAAATTTTTTTTAAAACATATCGAGGCATTCTAAAAAACGTCGGTAAATAAGATGTCATTTACATTTTCATCTAAAATATTTGAGTGAATTAGGTTTCACTAAACTAGTGGAATTTAAAATTTTCCCTAATGGTCGCAAATTTAGAGACGTTTCTTTACCAATGTTTTGAAAAAATCCTTGTAAATGATGTGTCCTTGAATAGCATGACTTATAAACATCTCAAATTTTGTGACACTTATAAACACCAATAATTAGAAACATTTATAATTATTGGTAAATTGACGATGTTTATAGGAGTCGCTGAATTAGCGAGACATCATTTAGAGATGTTTTTTGGAAACATCGGTAATTGAATTAGTGATGCTTTAAAATGTCACTAATGAAAAAAAACATCCCTAAATGTGGTTTTTTAGAAGTGAAATAATAAGGGTAGGGAAAAATTTCCAGTAATGAAAAAATATAGGATAAGAAAAAATTAAATTTTTGAGAGTAATAATTATGTCATGTTAAATAACTGAACACCTATACCATAAAATAAAAAAAATAATGGAACTGAGTAGACAGTATGGAAGGGTAACAACTGGAAACACATGCCATTCCATTAAATATATAAGAAAAAAATTAAATATGGTAAGGTATGAAACTGAAACACAAAACATAAAATCATGAACTAAAATGAAATGTATCTATAAATATGACGATGAAAAATCTCATCGTTGAATAATAGGAGAATCTAAATATGAAGGAATTGATTTATTAACAGACGTCATGTCTATGGAACATGAAAAGATATTACCATAAAGACCATTCAGAAGGCAGTTTAATTCTAAGTGAAGAAACCGATTCACACAATTATATGTCTGATGAGAACCTATTGATGCATCATGGGATATATAATGTTTGGGATCCACCCAGCATTTCAAGTCTAAAGCATTACCCATATTTAAAAACCAAAATAATTAAAATGCCTTAGCAAATAGCCATATTGAATGAGTAATATGGATCTATCAATAATTCTCCAATCAATCAAATAACATTCAAAGTAGGCACTATATGTAAAATGTAATACAGTTTAGGAAATAGTAGTATCCATGATAAATGAAATCCATAATAGGGGAAATTCAATGTTTGATGGTAATATGTGATTAAATATTCCATGAATACTAACAAATAAATCATGAAAATGTATGTAAATACTATTTTTTTGACAAATATATAATAAATGATCTATATGAACAATACGGATGGTAATAATACAAAAAATACCCTGTGGGGGTAAAATAGTGGGTTGTTTAGATTGATGAAATAAAATAATATCTTTTTAAAAAAATAAATCTGAAAAATATTCTTTTCTTTTAAAAAAAATTTTAATAATATTTTTCATTGATAATTTCTTTTAAAAAAAATTTTCTTTTAAAAATAAACCATTTAATCATTAAATGTAGGTTTCAAATAAATGATGGTGGATATATCTATACATGTCATATGAGGTAAAATAATATTCCTTTTGTACGGTAAAAAGGTAAGAAAAAAATGATTTTTCAGAAATCAACAAGAAGATTCTATATAAAATTTGGCAAAAAAGGGAAAAATGTATTTACCAAATGATATAAATATCATTTTTGAAAATATTTTAAATAAATAATTGTTTGTATAAGGAAACAGATTCTTCGAATAAAGAGGGAAATCGAGTTACGTTTTCAAAAACATATTTTAAAACACATTGAGTACCAAGAGTGAAAATTGTACCAATACATGAAAATGGTAATGAATAACCACATAATAATGAAAGGGTTTATTGTAAAATGTTTATATAATATCCTTGATTGGATATTCCACTGAGGGACTATTAGCATTAGTCTTGAGGAAAATAATCTTTAATCATCCCAAAGTGTTCCAAACAATTCTCAACCATTTTAAATCATAACCTCATGAAGTATTAGTAATAAATGAATGTTTTGATATTTTGATTGTAATAATATTCCTGATTGAAGTGGCTCTATTTTTTTCATAGTTTTGCAATGTATTTTTACTTAATTTTTGATGATTTAATTAATTTTCTATGCACTTTATACAAAATAATCAAACTTTTGTATTTTTATAATTAAATTTGTTAATTAATCAATTTTTATAAATAATTATGTATTTTATTTTTTAAATTAATAATTTTAATTATAGAAATTTTTTCTAATTTATTTATTTGTTTATTAATTTCGTTAATTTTATTCGTCTCGCCTTTTAATAATTTTACTTTAATAATTATAAATCATTTAACATTCTTAGTTGGGTTTTAATTAATTTAAACTATTATTTTAATATTTTATTCATTAATATAATTTTTTTTGGAATTATTTAACTATTTTTATTAATATATTTAATTATCCTGCTGATTAATTAACTAAAGAATTTTAGTTTAAATTATATAAAGTAGTTATCTTTTAACAATAACTATTCATTTTGTTATTTAGTTAATTAATTTAGTTTTTTAAAATATTAATTATTTAATATTATGTATGCAGTTATATTATTTATTTATTTTTCTATTGTTTTTAATCTACCGGTGAGGTAGACAAGAGATATCGGTAACCTATTATGTCCCTGATGCTAACCTTGTCACTCACTTCCTACCTTGTAATTAATTATATAGTAAATTTAATCTAAGTAATTTATCAATTTATTTTATCAAATATCCTGTTCTTAATTTAAGCAATATCCATTTATAATTTTACATCTGGATTTAATGTTTTAAGTTTAATAAAAATCCTATTTTGAATTCATGGTGTTTAGTTCACTTTTAATTAATTATTTTTATCTTTTTATTTAGTTTACTTAAGTTTTATTTTCATGTTTAATTCACATGTTTTTAATTTTTGAAGGTCACCGTTAGTTAATAATTTTTTTTTCTAATAGTGTCCCTTCTATATAGTTTTTACCAATGACCTATTTATCCCTAACTGTGAGATTTATTTTCCACTTTCGGTAAACTTAATTTTAAATTATTAGTGACCTTTTATTTCAACCTATTAGTGTCCTTTAAATTTTGAACCAGTGATATTGTTTTTTCTGCAACAGCAACCCACAGGCACCCAACCCACCAGTGACTTCATTATTTTTACCTAACTATGACAATTCATTCTACTAGTGACTTTTTATCCCAATGGTGACCTTTTTATTTTTTCTCTACCGGTAACCTTTTATTTTTTTCTACCAGTGACCCCCATGCCATTGATCCTCTCTTCTTTACTTCTTTAACTAATAGTGTCCTTTTCCCTTTGTTTTTTTAACCAACTTTGACTTATATTTTTAAGACCAACAATGAACTTTCTCCCCTACACCTCACTAATGTGTCCCTCTATCTAACCATTACTCTCTACTGTGGAACCTAATCCTCATGCACCATTCCATCCCTTTTTCAATATTCCTTCACTGTCCTGCCATTTTCCCCTACCTTTGCTACTATTTCATCAAAACCCTTTCCTCCGTTTCATTTTTTACACCATATCCTTTACCATCGTCAAAACATTTAGAACGCTACTTGCATGCACTATTCTTTTCTCATCAGAATCATTTATTCTCATCTACTATTCCATGTGCTTCCGTAGAAATTCACATACCATCTACCTAAAATTCACATCAATATATTTTTGAACATGTTTTTCAACCAAGAACCAATGAAACCCTTCCATAGTTTTTCAATCATCGAAGCCGAAAACCCCAACATTGAGACAGAATCCATTAAACACCCAAATAAGGTGGGATTGTAGTCAATAAAGGCATTTTTGATTGAAATTAAAACTGATGACACACCAGTTCTGGTGCCACTACTGTTGAAGACCTGGTAGCCACCGCTGCTTGTGATTTGGACCGGAGCCGCGCCATCACTTAAGGTGGACGGTGACCCATGCTCAAGTCACCACTATCTTTTTGAGACAAGTTCGACGTCGTGCTTTCCGCTGAAGGGTCTGCCACTAGAGACGAAGGCTTCTTGAATAAGCCTACAACCCCCTTTTATAGTGCCGATTTGGGGGCGGGGTGAAAACTTAAGTTATTATTTTTTATAAAAAATAACTAAAAAACTTAATAAATTGACAAATAAAAAATAATAATAAAATTTAAACAAACATAAAAATAATATTGTTATAAGATTAGATATTTTAAATAAATTATTAATTCTTATTATTAAAAAATAAACTGACTAATGAATTTATATATATTAATAAATATAATAATTAAACTTGTTAATTAAAATAAAAATTATAATTATTAAAATAAATAAAATAATTAATTCAATTTAATTAAGAAAATATTTAATTAAATAATTAGGTTATAATGTTTTATATTAACTTTAATATTCTAGTTTAAAATCATTAACTTATGAAACTAATAAACATAATAAATTCTCAATTTAAATTATAACCTTTTAATAAACTTAATTTCTTAATAATTTTAAATATTTAATTTAAAAACATATTACAGAAAATAATATATATCAACTAAAGTATTTAATAGTTATTGTTGAATTACTTTTTAATAAGTAATATAACATTAGAGTTTAAAAAATTATTTAATTTTTTTCATGATTTAACTATTTTATTTTATTTTTTGCTGTGAAAGTTCACACCAAAGTCTAAAACACGTCTAGATTCACTTATCGAACTCACTCAGTGGTAGTTACGTGAGAAAAATTAGCGCGACGTGCTGGTTGTGAAAAAACACACATGTATAGTGAAAAGTGAAGGACACTTAAAGTTGGTGGTAATCTTGTGGTGACAAGCAGTAGATGATGAAGGATATAAAAAATCAGGGCAACCTGAATTTTTAAGGGGTATTTCATTCGATCATTCACTCGGGAGCAGAGGAATAACAATGAGGGAACCTTGTCGCACTCCTCGGAGATCTATCCTCTAGAGATATGAGGGCCTAGAGCAGTAGCAATTCAAGCTTGCAGAGGGAGTTATCTTCCTCTGTTTTCTTTCTATTATTCTCCTTTCTAATTTAATGGTTTTAGAATACCTAATTGATATGATGTTTGTATAAACCTACTAGTTTGTGGACAAATTAATGTTTCACTAGTTACTTTAATATTTTCTATTTCACTTCATCTTTAGAAGTAATCAATATTGATCAGAAACATCGATATTGAATTCATTCAATTTAATTTTTACTCCAAAATTTAATTTTGAAATATCACAATAAATTAGAGAGATTTTTTGAGAAAACATTTTTCATAATATAATAAAGTATTTAAACTACATGACATTTAGTGAGTTATTTTTGTCGTCATTTTTTAAACTGTTCAAAGTTGATTTATTTTAGAATGGAAAACTCTAGAATAGATTGACTAGTGTGACTTAAATCATGGCGAGGGATGTAATTTAAATTCATATATTGGCACTCTGTGATATCTTTAAAGTGAATTGAATTGTTTTTTTAGAACTAGTAGAGTGGATATTTTTCCTGGGCATTTTAATAGATTGTTCTCTTATCAGTGTGGTATATCCTTCTATATCTTTGTTTTCTACTGTCTCTAGCTTAAATTTAGTTTAGATACAATGTGTTGAAATATTCTGTCACTCTACTGCTTACAAAAGAATAAAAAAATATATTAAAAGTGAAAAATATAAAATTCACTCCGCTGCGGACATCAATAGAGATTTCCAATGTTTTTTAAGTAGATTAGTGTCCAAAATTACCTTCCATGTGGGTTCGACCCGACGTGCTACATATATAGTAGATATTAGGATTATAAATTTTAAACTTTGACCGACTTCATTGAGATTTTAGGTCATGTTTTTCTTTCCATTTCTAGGGAAGGCACAAGCCATTATATTTCTAAAAATTAAAAACAAACATATACAAAACACCATAAAAATTGTAAAAATTAAAACGATAAAAAATATGTTTTATTTACATATAAATAGCTACTATTTTCTCTATTGTTGAAATCCCCTTAGTTCTAATATTGTTCTATTTTGAACTATTTTTTCACTATGCTTGAGCACAATAAAATAAATTTGTTACATAAGAGCCTTCAAACTCTGAACTAGAAAAACATTTAACTACACCTTAAAAACATTGAAATGGAGAACCAGGATATTAGAGTTGATCAAAAAAATAATGTGCCACATCCCATAGTTCAAGCCCTTTAGTTACCTAGACATAGGGAGTTTCAAATTCCAATTGTATCAAGTAACCCATCTTGTATTTGGTTGAACCGTAGGTCTAGGAACTCCATAATTAAGTAGTCTCACCTTTCTCAACTTCCTCATTCAATGGTCTTCTAGGAGATGATTCACTTGAGTTCATTAGAGAGTTCAATAGTTCTGTACAACAATTACCACTGAGAGAGCTTTGTGAGGAGGCGTTGAGATTGAGGATATTTCATTTTAATCTGAAGGTAAAGGAAAGGGTTTGGTTTCAGAACATAGATGACGAAATTTTTGAGACATGAGAAGCAGCTTGTACTTCCATTATATCAAAATTATATCCTAGGAACACCACCAATGTGATTAAGCACAAAATTAATGTGTTTTTCCAAGATGAAGGAAAGTTATTTCACAAGGTATGAGATAGGTTTATAAGTCTATTTAGACAAAGTCCTAGTCACCAATTTTCTCCCCATCAACTCCTGGAGACCTTTTATAATGCCCTCACCCTTAAAACCAAATTTTAATTGACCAATCATGTTTGGGTGACATTTCTGACTCCACTGCCAATGAACTGGAAATTTTTTATGACAATCTTGCTCAAAAATATCAACACAAGTGCCCTAGAAAGAGGGTCGCCCATAGAGGTGAGTTCAATCCTCATGCTACTGTTGTTAATGATAGGTTCTTAATAGAGCAATGTAATCATTGTGGGATGTTCGGTCAAACTCATACATGTTGTCCTAATTTTTATCTCCCTGTCTAGTTGGATGAGAGTGCCTAATTTATCGATTTTAGATCTAGGAACCAATTAAAAAATGATCAATTCTCTAATCAGACCACTTCTAGTTATCAAAATTTCCCAAATTTTTCCTGGAAAGAACAAGGTGTCCTAAAACAAACAGATTCCTCTATGTACCAATCACACCCTAAAATTATAACTCATTTAAATATGGGGCTTAATCTTATAATTCTCATGGGGAGTTAGAAGGGCAGTTACAACATGTTTTGGGAGTGATCAGTTCCTTTAGTAAAGAAACAGAGGGTATGATTCACAATTTAGAACATCAAATATTACAAATATCTAGGGATCAGGTGAAAAAGAAAAGGGAAAGCATCCCAACACTTCAATTCTTAATCCATGAGAGAATATCATGGCCGTAACCACCAGATATGGCCATAAAACCCATGACAATTTAAAGAAACACTCTGGAAAAAATAAAACAAATGAAAAAACATAATCTGGAAATTTTTTTCATGAAACATAATCTGGATAGCTTTGTTTATCCTGAACAATAATGTTGAACTTAAATCTAAAAAAGGTCATCAATAGAGAAAAATGAAGTATTAACTGATTAAATAAGAAAAGAAAGAAAATGGAATTGAGGAGAAAGAGAATAATCAACCTGTTCTAAAAAATTATGCCCCTCCCATTCCCATCCCTGAAATAGTTAAGGATAATAATGAACATAACTATTTTAGGTTTCATAAAACGATTCAAAACATTATTATCAACATGTCATTTGTATAAGCCTTAGATAATATCCCTTAATATTTTTATTTTACCAAAAGGTTTCTAAAAAATAAAAATGATTGGAAGAAATTGGACAAAGTTAATCTCAATGAGGTGTGTAGTTTCATCTTGTTAAATAAGTTGCCTCCAAAATTGAAGGACCCTGGTAGAATTATAATTCAATACAAGATTGGATCATGTGATCAATTTAATTGATTTTGGGGCTTGGGGGTAAGCATTAATCTTATGCGGTACTCCCTGTTTAGAAGGATGGGTCTTTAGGATTTTCAACCAACTTCTGTTTGTATTCAACTTGAGTACAGGTCACTCACACACCATTCAGGGAGGGTGGATGGTCTTTTAGTGAGTGTAGGAAAACATACACTACCCAAATAATTCTATATCTTTGATATTGAGTGTGATGAAAAAGACCCCATCATTTAAGGGAGACCTTTCCTTACTAGAACTCGTGCAGTCAAAGATGTATCCAAGGGGAAACTCACTCTCCAATCTATTGATGATGTGGAGGTGTTTTTAGTGTTTGAAAAGCCTCAACATGTGGTTGGTTGTGATTTTATAGCTATTGATGAGAATCAGTGCTTTAAAATTAAGGTCTGAGATGAGTATTGTTCTTTTCCTCTTGAGGTCACAGAGATTATGATTCCCCAACCTATAGAAACATTTCATCAGGCTTTTATTCCTATTTTGTTCCTTCCTCTAGAAGAGAAAAATATTTCTCTTGAACCCATTATAGAGAGTGAGTCACATAGTTGTCCTGAATAGTCTCAAACCCCTTCTGAAAATTTTCCTTATGAAGTTGACTGTTTAAGGTTTTTTGATGTTGGAGAATGTTCTAGGCTGAGTCCAGATGAAATAACTTTATTGTTACAATTAAGAAAATGTGAATTTTCTGGGAACATTTTTCCTGCTCAATTTGATGTCGTTTGTGATTAGTTCCAACATGAACATGAAATATTCAAATCATTTGAGTAATCTTTGGTCATTGGGTACGACCTGTTGGTACCTTAATACGATTCCATCTTGCAAGAGTTTTCTCATTTGTATTTTGTGCAAGCTGTGTTGGGAAATTTGTTGAAAATACGGAAGAATTTGCTGATGTTTTTTCTTCTAATTCTGGCTTGGAGCTGACCTCTGTGTGTGGGGGGAATTACATTAAGTATTACTAGTTTATTTGGTGATTTTATTAGAAAGATTTGGAACATTTTTAGAGCTGAGGAAGTGGTCTTTAGAGGCTGAAATAAGATGGATAGTATATTAGCAACTATTTTGTTTAAAGAACTTTTGGGAATATTGTTGGATATTGTACATGAGAATGTATTGGTTGATCCTATCTCGAATCTTTAGATAATAGTGAAGTTCACACTATTAATAATTCATTTCTATTAAATAATCATGGATATAAATATCTAAGGAAATTATGTCTGGCTGGGGACTATAAATAAAGGGTTTCATGGGAGGAAACCAAAGGTTTTTATTGTGTTAATAAATAAAAAAAAAATTGTGATTGAATAAATTATAACTGGAGGCATTAAATTTAGTGCTTCATGTAAGTCAACCCATGACCTTCCTTTTTTTTCTTTTTTGTACCGTTTCGTGTTGAATAAAGTGTTGATTTGCTGTCTCCTATTTCTTCTGTCTCTACTAGTTATTTGTACTTGGATTTCATGCTCTGATTTTCAGGATGCTGCTTTGGTTTCCTGGAACAGTTGAATTCCCTTAGTATAAGATTGATAAAAAAGCATTAAGGTTGGGAAGTAACTTATTGTTAAATTTTTTATCATTTCCCTTCTCTTTAATGCTTCAAAAAAAATATGATGCATGCCTTTCATGAAAAACAAAGTATGCTCAATATGTTGTGGCTTTAAAATAAATACTTCTTACTAAAAACTTTGCTACATGGTTTTTCCACTACAAAAGTCTACATGTATTAAAAAATCTGCTTGTGCATGTTGCTGTGAACTATAATTCATTGTTTAAAATATTGTCCCATCTTGAAAATAAGTGTGGGGGTACATGCTTGTGGGTTGCTTTATTTGTATTTTTTTGTTCTCTGTTAATGGTTGTTAGTAATTATTTCTTTACGTGCCATTGAACATCTAACTAAATCAAATTTTCTGAATATGCTTACACCTAGTTCACTATGCAACCACGAGTTTCATGTTATTTTTTAAATTTAATTGAAACTCAGTGTAACTGGACTTAAATGTCAATGCATGTGATTGCTAATGAACCCATTATAAACTTATTCATTGTGGTAAATAACACTATTTTGAACTTAAAAGATACCCTTTCTACTTGAAATCAATCTACTATATTGTAAATATATTTTGATCACAAACTGTCAAATTGTTCATTTCTATATTTGGATGTCAACTTTGGGGTCAAATTTTAGGTTTTAAGTGTGGGGGAGGGGGTCAATTCTTGATTATGCTAAACTATTCTTAATTGAATGCTCATCAATTTCCATTTCACTTCAATCATTTTTCAAAAAATAGTAATTTTTTTTCAAAAGTCTGTTATATTTTAATGCTTTAAACTGTACTCAATTGGGTATTTCATTTGAATAGTGCTTTGGTTGGTAGTCAAGAACTGCTCTGAATCTGAAATTAATGATGTTGGATGATTACTGAGTGGTCTTGAATATTGGTTGAGTGGATATCTTGGTTTAGAATGTATTTTTTGAGAGTGATATGGAAACCCATTTATTGGAGTTATGATCATAGCCTTGGAACGAGAAGTTTGATCTTGATCCTAGGGTATTCATTTTTATTTTAATTATAAAAATTAAACATCATAATGAGACAATGTAAATAATTTTTCATATAAATCAATTGAAACTGGAGTAGTTTGGGCCTCTGGGATCCCACAGTGAATCTCTAATACCATAGATGATTGGTGCATTTTTGTTTACTATAATCCCTCTGTACACATTTAATGAGTACAATTCATAGTGCTTAGCACATGACACATGGCTTGGAAATAATTAAATAAAGTGAATTGGGTCAAAAACAAGTTCATTAAGGTGAGGGGAATGATGAATGATAGATGAAGAAGAGGTAAATTGGTTTATATGGGACTCATTTAGGTTGCATCATTAAGGTGATTCAAAAAAATTATTTTTGGAACCAAGGTGAAATATCTAAGTACAAAGTTCCTCGGTTAAGATCTTGTTTCCATTGATAGTCTACCTCTTGTCATTCTCGGATTTAGTACCTGAGTTTGGATTGAAATGATCACTAATTAGAGTCACGTATGAGGCCTGACACTAACTTTGATTGATGAATCTTTTCTATCTTGATTACTTTATGAGTATTTTCTCTAGGCAAGATTTATATGAGAATTTCATTTTCTAAATTCCTACTTTTATGTTTTGTCCTCGGTGTTTGAGTGCTATACATGATATGGTATGAGTTTAATCATAAATACAAAAATCTATTATTTAAATATTATAAATCATCATATTGTTTGAGGATGAACAATTCATATGTGTGGGAAAATTTGATGTGGCTCTATTTTTTGCATAGTTTTGCCACAACTTTTTTACTTAATTTTTAATGATTTAATTAATTATTTAATCACTTTATACTAAATAATTTTACTTTAGTATTTTTATAATTAAATTTGTTAATTAATTTCTGTTTATAATTAATTATGCATTTTTAGTCATTAAATTATAAAATTAAATCTTACTTATCTTATCTGTTTTATTTATTTGTTTATTAATTTTGTTAATTTTAATATGATCACATTTTAATAATTTGACATTAATAAAAAATTCATTTAACATTCTTATTTGTGATTTAATTAATTTAGAATTTTATTTTTTTATTTTATTCTTTAATGTAGATTTTTTTAGAATTAATAAACATTGTTTATTAATATTTTAATTATCCAGATAATTAATTATGTAAAGAATTTTAGTTTAAATTAAACAAAATAGTTTACTTTTAACATTAAGCATTCATTTAGTTATTTAATTAATTACTTTATAGTTTTAAAACATTAATTATTTTATTTTCTATATGCAGTTATATTATTTATTCTTTTTATTGAATTTAATCTACCGGTGAGGTATAAAAGATATATTTGTAACCTATTAAGCCACCGATGCTATCCGCTTCACTCACTGCCTACCATGTAATTAATTATATAGTAAATTTAATCTAAATCATTTATGAAATAAGTTTATCAAATATCATGTTCTTAATTTAAAAGATATCCATTTATAATTTTAGGTGTGTCTTTAAAGTTTTATGTTTAATAAAAATCATGTTTTTAATTCATGGTTTTATGTTTTCTTTTAATTAATTATTTTCAATCATTTTGTTTAGTTTTCTTATGTTTTAATTTTATGTTTAATTCATGCATTTTTTATTTTTGAAGGTCATCGTTAGTTATTAATTATTGATTATACAATGACCCTTCAATTTAGTTTTCACTGGTGACCTTTTTTCCCCAACTACGAGCATTAATTTACGCTTTAGGAAAGCTTAATTTTAAAGTATTAGTGACCTTTTAACTCATCCTATTAGTGACGATTAATTTTTGTACAGGTGACAATGTTTTTTTATCTGCAACAGTGACCCACAGGGACCCAACCCACTAGTGACTTCTTTATTTTTACCTAACGGTGATTATTCAGTCTACCAGTGAGTTTTTTTCCCAACTATGCCCTTTTATTTTTTTCTCTACTGGTAACCTTTTATTTTTGTCTATTGGTGACCTCCATGCTGCTTCTCCTCTATTCTTTATTTTTTTCCACTAACAGTGACATTTTACCTTTATTTTTAACCCACTGTGACTTCTTTTTTAAAGACCAACAATGACCTTTCGCCCCTACACCTCACTATTGCGCCCCTCGTTCTCACTGTTTCTTTCTCCTGTGGAACTGTATCCTCACGCACCGTTCCATCCCATTGTCAATCATCATTTAGTTTCCCGCCATTTCCCCCTACCTCTTCTACTTTTTCTTCAAAACAGGTGCCTCTGTTTCATTTTTTACACTATATCCATTACCATCGGTAAATCCTTGGCACCGCTAATTGCAGGAACTATTATTTTCTCATCATAATTTGTTCTTCTTATATACAATTCCTTGCGCCACCATTGCAACTCAAATACCATCTACCTCAAATATACATCAATATATTTTCGAACAAGTTTTTCGACCAAGAACCAATGAATACCATCAATAGCTTTTCAATCATCGAGGCCAAAAACCCTAACTTCGAGCTAGAATCCATTAAACACCCAAATCTAGTGGGATTGGAGTCAAAGAAGGCTTTTTCTGTGGAAATTAAAGCCGAAGCCACACCAGATCTGGTGCCACTACTGCTGAAGACCGGGTAGCCACTACTGCTTGTTGTGATTTGGACCAGAGTTGTGCCATCTCTTGAGGTGGAGGGTGACCCGAGCTGATGTCACCGCGGTCCGTTTGAGCCGAGGCCAACGTTGTGATGTCTACTGATGGGTCCACTGCTAGCGGCAGAGGCTTCTCGAAGAATCCTTCCCCCCACCACTGTAGTGTTGCTTTGGGGGGAGGGGCATATTTATTTTTAAATGAAACAATCAACATAACATAACTTAATAAATTAACAAATAAATTACTCATAATAATAATTAAACAAACTTAAAATAATATAGTTATAAGGATATATATTTAAAAATAAAAAATTATATCTTATTATTAAAAAATAAACGGAATAATGAATTAATATATGTTAATAAATATAATAATTTGACTTTTTAATTAATATAATATTTCTAATTAAAAATAATAATAAAATAAATAATTCAATTTAATTCATAAAAAATTTAATTACATAATTATATTATAATTTTTTATTTAAATTTTAATATTCTATTTTAAATCATTAAAATATTAAACAAATAAACATAATAATTTACTTAATTTAAATTATAAACTTTTAATAAACATAATATCTTAATAATTATAATAATTAATTTAAAAATATTTAAAAGAAAACAATATATATCAACTGAACTATTTAATAGTTAATGTTAAATTACTTTTTAATAAGTACTATAACATAAGACATTAAAAAATTATTTAAATTTCTTCATGATTTAATTATTTTATTATGTTTGAGGTGTGCAGGTTCACACCAATGTATAAGACATGTCAATATTCACTTAGGTAACTCACTCAAAGTTAGTTACGTGAGAAAAATTAGCACGACATGCTAGTTGTGGAAAAACACATGTGTACGATGGACACATGAAAAACACTAAAATTCACAGGTAATCGCGTGGTGACATGTAGTGGATGATGAAGAATACATAAAAGTAAGTCGAACTGAATTTTTAATGGGATTTCATTCGATCATTCACTCGGGAGTAGAGAAAGAACCTAGAGGGTTCCTTGGAGCTCTCCTTGGAGAGCTATTCTCTGGAGATATGAGGGCATGGAGTAGCAGCAATTCAAGCTAACATATGGATTTTTCTTCCCCTTTTTTCTTTAAATTATACTCCTTAGTAATTTAATGGTTTTAGTATACGTAATTGAGATGATTATAGGCTAAACCTTCATGTTTGGGGATAAATTTACATTTTAATGGTTACTTTTATTTGTTCTTTTCCCTACATATTTAAATGTAATCTGTATTGATCGGCGAGATCGATACTGAATTCGTTGAATTACATTGTTACACCCAATTATAATTTTGAAATATCACAATAAATTGGAGATAGTGATTGTGAATTTATTTTTCAAAATAATGTAAATTATTTTGACTACATGACTTACATTGAGTTCATCTTGTGGTTATTTTTCAAACTGTTCAATGTTGATTAATTTTACAGTGGCAAACTCTAGAATAGATTGACTAGTGTTAATTAAATCCTAGAGAGGGAGTTGATTTATATTATTATGTTTTCACTCTATGATTTCTTTTATGTGAGTTGAATTGTTTTTAGAACCAATAGAATGGAGATTTTCTCTGGGCATTTTAATATACTTTTCTCTTATAAACGTGCTATATCTCTGTGTATCTTTGAATTTTGTTGTCTCTAGCTTCAATTTAGATTAGATACATTGGTTTGAAATATTCTGACACTTTACTACTTAAAAAAATTACATAATATATTAAAAGTGAAAAATAGAAAATTCAATCTGCTGCTGACTACAGTGGAGCTTTCCAACGTTTTATTAGTAGATTAATGGACACAATTACCTTCTCTGTGGGTTCAACCCTACTTTCAACATATATAGTAGTTAGTATGATTATAAATTTTAAACTTTCACTGACTTCAATGACAGTTTAAGACAATGATATATAATTTCAATGGAAATATATACACCATATAAAATACCCATGATGAAAAATAATACAATATACCACAATGAAATAAAATTGAGTTGAAATCCCTTACACATGAAACAAACGATCCAAAATTCATAATCAAAAAAAGGAAACATATTAATTACATTAATATAAATGAATTAATGATATAATGTATCAAAATGGGTTTTAGGCACACCACATAAAATAATTAAGTGGTGATTATGACATTTATCTCACAGATGTAAAAGTGAGATGATAATCCTTACTGTGACTTTCTATTCAGTTGAACATCCTTTAATTTCCTGTATAATATATTTAATTTAATTTTCCACTTTCATCAGAACCTTTTTAAATTTTAAAATTATTTTATTTCACTTATTACCATGTTCTGTACAACTACCTAAACAATTAATTTTACTTCAGGTGTTTCAACCAAATTCCGTTAATGTTACAAAATCAACATTTTTTGGTCAACTATGGTCAAATGGGCCATTATATAATATATAAACAATAATTATGTTATTTTCTTATATAATCAGTAAATATTTATTTATTATAGTATATAATATATGTATATTAGAAATGAAGTACATCATTCATGGATACGATTGGTCATACGTACACTAGAACACTACTTCCAGTTCGTTAATGTATTAAAAGAATGAATACAAAATGACATATATGTATTTTATAATTATAGTATAATAAAATTTTTATATATGCTTAATATGTTCATTAAAACCAACCTCTATATGGTTCATTTATGGAATAAACGAGTCATATATCTTTGAGGGGCGGTAGTCCCCCCTTCCCCAAACGAAATTATCATATTTAAAAACCATGGAAGGCATAAAGTAATGTTCAAAATAAAAATTATAGAGTCATTAAAGAAATATAAATATAATATATATCATATACAAATATAATATATATCATATATAAGTGTTTTCTATCATAAATTCAACTGTGATAGGTTGTAGGGTAAATTGAGCAATTCTCGTTTTGTGAGGTAGTTGGTCTCCTTACATAGAAATAATATGTCCGTTACCCATTTAATGGAGGTGTGTTTAATTATAGGTAAAAAAAATCTTAAAACCCTCTTATTATATTTAGTATACTACTATTGTTATGTAATCATAGAATAATGATATTATATAGAGTTTATAATGGGAATGAAACTAAAAATCATGAAAAAAGTTGTTACCTCGTAATTAGGTGACTTCATTTGGTTTATATAAAAATCCTTCCTTGGGAACTTTCCGTTCTAACAGAGATTTCTAGGATGAGGGTAGAGATATTAAGAAGAGGGTTGGGTAGATCTTGGATGACCCAAATTTTTCTTTATGTTTTAGTATTATATAAGAGTGGGAACCATTTTATAGGAGAGGGGAGGGGCACCCATGAAAACTCTTAAAATATTCAATTAATACAAATTCAATTTTAGATTCCAAGAGTCCCAAATTCATTAATTTCTAAGATAATAGTATGTTTCATTGAATAACCATAATTACATTAAAATTATACATTTTTTAAATTTTTTTAATCCATATCATTTTTGTTTGGCCCTTATTTTACCGTTTTTAATCATACCACGATATCATATTTTGTGTTTATGAAATTAACATAACTCATGAAAAGACCCTCAAAAGTTTCATTTATGAAATATTAGGACATATAATAACCAATTTGTAGAATATTATATTTTTTAGAATTTTATAACATTTAATAAACTATTTTATATTTTACATTATGAATTTTGTGAATTGTTGACACTATTCATATGTGACTTTTTTAAAAATTTATAAAAAACATGATTCCAATGAAAAAAATATTAAATCAATCCTAACATTCCATTTTCATTAATGAAATTTTTTTAAGACATAAAATATTTAAAATAATAATTATTTTAATATTAATAATATCATTTATTTAATTTTTTCATAAAAAAAATATTTTATTGCATCATAATTTTGTCATATATAAATTTAATTATTTAATTTTTTAGAATTATATATAAAATACAATGATGAATTTAATATTTTTATATTTCTAACTAATATTTATAGCCGAATATATACTTTATATATCCTCATATATAAATTTTTAAATAATAATAGACATGTTTATGATATTTCTGACTTTAATTAAAATTATATGTTTTAAATGTCTTAATCACACCAAACTGGCTTCCAAAGGCCAAAATATATGAAAAAATAGTATTGGCTGGTAATGGCTCATCCAATAAGGTTATTACATGTTTTATGGTATTTTTATATTATTATAATAGTATTTTTTCCTTATTTACTGATTTACCCTTTAACTATGGTAAATAAAAATTATAACCAAAGATACTATTCATAATGTCCAAAAATAAAATCGACCTATTTAAATAATTTGAACTGTATGATTACAAATATGGAATCCATCCTTTCAAATTCAAAAAATAGAATTCGAATAAATCAATTATAAATCAATATCATTCACATAATAAAAAAATTGGTTTTTTAGTAAAACGTTCAAATGTTCACATAGTTTTTATATTAAATTTCATTGCGAAATTTATTTCAATGAACAAAATTTTATTATATGATAAAATATTAGTTAATTATACATTAAATTAAATTAAAGAGATAATATAACAATATAAATAAATTATATGAAAATGCAATTTTGAATTACAATGAGGTATTTTTCATTATTCATTAAAATATGAAATTAATCAAATAATTGACAAAAATTCAACCAAAGTAAATTTTAATGTCTCTATTCAAAATAAGAAGAATATTTTACCATAAATATCTTATAAAAATATAAAATAAATAGTTTCTCTAATAATATTTGGTAAATCTCTTTTTATGAAAATACATGTTATTATCTGCAATGTTGGGTTTTTTCCATTCTTATATATATAAAACCTAATCGAAGAATATTAAAAAATATATTTATATGAAATATATTTATAAATAAAATAATTTACAAATTTTAAATAATGGTCATTATTAACATGAAACTCCTTTGGGATCATAATAATATTTCATTGTTTATGAAGTTTATTATTTTTTTATTGGTATTTAATTGGTTACCCATGAAATCATTTTATAATTATATAAACCATATATTTTCATAACTTAGTTAAAATCATTCATAACAGGCAGTTTATATCCCATTATATTAAATAATATTATTTTAATTATATATCATTTTTGGTGAAACTCAATCTTATGTACGATGCTATATATAGAGGAAGGTCACTATTGTGTGTAACACAGGAAAACTCGAGGATGGGTGCACCAAATTACATAGAACATATAATAAATAGGAAATATGTTACAATGTATCCAGATATTATGTTATCTAACATGCTAGGTGTTTCTTGTCATACATGCTATCGAATAAAATGTTATTACTTTAGTTTTCTAGGGCATCACAACTTAATTATTCTAAATATTCCAAAAAAAATTGAATATGAAAATTATAATATACACCATATATACCACCAAATAATAAGTGAATGTATCGCTGGTGCATATGTACGACTTACCGTCTCCACGTTTTAATACAATTCATTTTCAATCACCATATTTTAAGGATGGGAATTATGGTGGGTTTAAAGATAATATATTATATTTATAAAATTATTATACTTCTGTAATAATAATATCATGTTTACATTCTTATCATCCTATATTTTCTAATATGTTAACTAATTTTATGCGTACATATTGACTACCATCTCCATGATGTGATACAATTGATTTTTCATTTATCTTTCACATGGGTCGTAATAGAGATGGATTTTATGAATATATATATGATAGAATAATAATTCTAGAAATGTTATTTATTTTTTACCCCTCTTTCATTCCATTGATTAAAAAATAGAATGCAATATCCCAGATCTCTCTGGACCATTCCTTTTTAAAAATCTTGTGATTGAGGTATCATGGGGGTCTCGGTGACCCATTTAAATTGTTTTCCAAATACCATGTTTTAAAATGGTAGGTCATGAATTGGTAGGTCAAGATTCAGTAGGTTAGGAATTGGTAGTTTGCGCATCGGTAGGTCTTGCATTGATATGTCCAACCTCAGTTGGTCTGGCATTTGTACGTTAGGATTCAATGAGTGGTTTCGGTGAGTGGCATTAGTGGGTTGCGTCAGTGACTTGTTCAACTATGAGTCACCCCATGGTAAGTCATCCCTCTGTGACTCGTGTTGATGAATCACCCAATAGTGAGTCATTTCTATCTTCCAGAGTTTTTCATGTTTCTCCCCTCTTATGTTTTATTCAATGTAAATTGATTATAAATCATTCCATGACCATTTCCGAAGTTGTTTCCACCAAATCTGAGGATAAAAATAATATATTTATTATCATTCACCCCTTAAGATATTTAAATGGAAAAACTATGTGGTATTGACCCTGATTCAAATATTAATTTCTTTAAAACGGTCTCCCTTCATTTGATATAGGATCTGGTACTTCTAAGCAGATATATCTTCATCCCTATGTGTTTATATCTTTTATTGGTGCTCCCAAATACTTTATTCACCATAGAGTCGTGTGTTGTGATGTGGTTGTAAGATTCAGTTTTCTACAGAGTTTCCTATTTCTTACGTGAACCTCTATTTTGGTGCAGGTAGGACTTTTTTATCAACTATTGTTCCAATAATAGATCGCTCTATCTTTTTTTATTTGTGTATCATGTTTTCTGGGTAAGCTAATTTCCATTTGTGATTACAATAAAATCCCAAATTTTATTTAAGGATGTTATGAAGATAATCTAACCTATTATAAAAATAATCACACCTATTTTGATAAAAAATTAAAATTATTAATAAATTATTGTCATGAATGATGAGTATGATGGTCATTTTTTATCTGTTATTTTTTATCCACGTTGTGAATTTTATGTCTTCTGGAAATCATGGTTGTTGGTGGTCCTTTCATTCACATGAGTGATTATTTACACTTGTTATGGATCCCCTATTGAGATTTTGGAATTATAAAATTTATCAACCACATATACCCAGTAAAATAAATGGATTTCCCATGATCAAACGTATTATATGATATCTTTTACTTATAAAAGTTGAATTAAAGAACCAGTGTGTTAAATCGGAATACACTTTTCCTTATTTGGTGTGGTTTTGTGTTGTGTGTGGATCTCTTCTGTCTCGTGATTTTTACAGGTAGTGTGGTTGTTTTTTAGAGCACTAAAGTATGTGTAGATGTTTTAAGGGTGTAATGGAATATAATTTTGAGAAACTGATTGATTTTTGGAATAGTTGGCTAGTGGTTCGGTAGTAGGGCTGCAAATTTTGGTTGTGATTTGTTTATGTTAATTGGTGTGGTGTTTTATGCAGCAGAGCTTCCAAGTATGGTTGTGACCGAATATGTTAGAGGGGATACTATTATTTGGGTTTTTTTCCTTCGATTGGGAAACATTACATTGAAGAATGATAATGGATGTTGTTGTCTTGGTGCTAAGTGGGGAGGATATGTGAATTGGGGTATTTAATAATAGTTTCATTTATATATTTGTCATGTTTGGTAGGTTTGTTGTGTGTTCTGGTTGTTAGTTTCCCAGTTATATATTGAATTAATATTTTTATATTGTTAAATAAAGAATAGTAATTGGTTAGATAAATTTTGTGGGGTTAAGAATCAAGTCTTTGATTTGTTGTATTGTTTTGCATCAGAGGTGGTAGCAAGGGTAGTTCTATGTGGGCTGGTTGTTTGTTTTGAAATCATGTAGGTTTGGTTGAGTGTTTAGTACCAATATATATACATTTTGTTCCTTTTGATTCATATGTGCACCCCACCCATGTTGAGAACTATGTGATGAACACCTCCATCATTATGGGGGGGTGGGTACTTTCCCATCATCCTGGTGGGAGAACGAATGGCTAGTTATTGGCTCTCCCCTACACCCACTTCTAGTAATTGGTTGCCCAAAACTCTTCTGGCAGGTTTTGGTGTGGTTGTGAGGCCCAGGTGTCTGCGCGTGAGATGTGATTTCCCACGTGTCATTGGGAGTAGTTATGTCATCCTTTCCCAGGTGTCTTCAGGATTGGGTTGTGGTTTTGTGGCCTAGGTATTTACGGGTGTGATGTGTTGTGATTGTGGCCCGTGTGTTTGTTTGAAGATATGGTATGTGGCTCAAGTGTGTGAAGGAAGGTTGTGGGAATGTGGATTGTGGAAGAACGTGGTAGTGTCAGGACATTTTCTATTAGGGATGAGTAGTTAAACAATGTTAAATTGGTCTGGGGTACCCAAATATCGTTGTTGTTATTATATTATCTAATTTTAATTTAATTTTTTCGTTAGTGTAACTTGGTGAGGCTGAAGTCGATAGTATTCTTTAAAAGGTGTTTTTGGCATCTGTTATTTTTCATAGGGGCAGTAGTATGCTTCTCCCACATGTTCATGAGAGAGTTTGGATTTTTCTGCTGAGTATACTTGTATTCTCACTGTATGTATATAAAATTGTTTTCAGGTTTTCAAGAAGAAATTTCAGACTGTGCTATAACACACTATCTTAGATGTTGGTAATGTTTTCTTGTCACTTATTACCATTGTTCTTACGGTATTTAAAATGTATTTTTTCATTGAATATTTAGTATTTCTACATTAATCATGCTTGTTAGATGAATTTTGTATTATATTATATATATTTCTTAGAGTTTTTTTCCGGTTGATACATCTTATCTCACACTAATTGTAACTATAAAAATGGTAATGCTTCCCATTTTGTTATATTTTATACCCTTGGTGCAAGTCACCACCTTAGGGCCTACTGGAGGTGGGACTCGAGGGGTCATTATCTCTCTTCCTTCATTTCCAGCTTAGGAGGGGCATCTTTGGAGGGAGGGGGTCATGACATGGAAACAACATTGATGTGTATGTATGGTCTGCCATCCCTATGAATAGTTTAATTCATTATTCTATTCATACAATTTATTAATGATTATAAATATTTAAATAATTAATATATATGTTTTTATAAAATTATTAAAACATTGTAAATTGATACAGTATGATCATATCAAAAGAACTAGGTCTACCAAACACAAAAACGCTTTTAAAACAAAAACATTAACAACTAGAATAGTAATTTAAAAAAAAAATTGTTAACAAAAAGGTGATAAGATGTTATAAATAAATAATTAAATGTATTATATATATATGTTTTTGGAATATATGTATAATAAATCCAGATTTATTATAGAATATGTTTGATCATGAACAATAAAAATAAATTACTTGAGGTAAGGTTATATTTCACAATTTTATCATTATTAAGGATTTTTTATGTCTATGTATCAACTACAGAATATTTATCTTCAATGTCTCTATTCTATAAATAATTTAAAAATAATTTAATAATTCTATAACGAAAATTAAAGAAATTTTTATCCATGTTTTATTTTTTACTATAAGGTTTGGAAGGAATCAATTTTTTGTTTTTCAAATGTGTTACTCTCTGATTTTTCTGACAAAAATTATCATCCAAATATTATTTTCCATCTTATAAAACATGATCATATTATCCTACTATCATAAAACCTCAATGACTTGAAGAATCCTAATCATTTTTACAATTTTATATTCAAATAAAAATATTACAACTAAATGTGTGCATCCTTTTAAAAAAAGAATTTATTTTGAAATGGAAATGGTATTTTCCATAATATGAAAAGAATGTGATATTTCATGGAATTCCTTCTAAGTTGAAATCATTTAATGTGACTTAATATTTATATGAGATATGATTAAATAATACCATCCTTATTGTTTATCTAGATGGTTTATGTATATAAATATAATATTTTGGTGAAGACCATACCATTTTTCAGAGTTTATACATTTAATGAAATTATTAAGAAATATGTTTCATTTCATGAGTATGGGGATGATGAATGTGTTAGGATATTTTGAAACATATATGTATTATTGTCTTTATATAATGGTTGGGAACAATACGTCCATTCCATACATTGTATAAGGATTAATATCTTGTGAGATAACACTGGGAAATAATTTGATGCACTTGATCCCACTATGGGAAACAAGTGTATCTTGATCTACTATGGGAAATAGGTGCAACCTAATCTATTATGGGAAAAAAGTACGTCCAAATATACAATGGGAAGTTGGTGAATCCAGATATTATATGAGAATTATGTGTGTCTGGATCCAACATGTTAAACAAGTGATAAGGCATTACCTGCTTTGTTTATGGTCATGGTAGATAACCTTGAAATATGAAATGGATTTCTATATTTATTATGGTTCCAAACTATTATGACATGAACTTGTGGCTCATGATTTTTTATGATGATTTATCACCCTGATGGACTATGTTTTCTAAAATTATAATTTCTTATCCCATGACTCATTTATTTGATATATGAAGGTCTGGGTATTATCATTGTATGTTATGTACATGATCACCTACCCTTATTTTTATCCTGTTATTTCTAATGATAAGTGAATTATATCTCCTATTTTTACCATTGTTGAGCATCTGAGATGACAATTTATTCCCTTCCACTGGTTAGGATGAATGATGTTTGGTAGTGTTTTCCTTATAGTTGTAATATGTGAGGATAGCTTTAGTGGAGATGTTGAATATCCTTCATAGAAAAAAATATTATGTTTGTAGTCTCCAAATATACTAAACTATTATTTTAATCATGAATATTTTTATGATATATTTTGAATATTAATCTAATAATAATTGATATTTATTTATGAAAATTCTATATTATTACAAACATAATCCAAAACAACCTCCTTCCTAATCACCAAAAAAAGAACAACTTTGTCAGTTGTTCCATGATTATATAAATTACATTACAAAATCCACAGTACTAGCATATCCTAGTAATACAATCCATCAATATTTCCTCCCACTTCAACTCAGGGGAATACAATGGCTCTAAAATAACTATAGGGATATGGTTCTCCTCTTTTATCCTTTAAAATAGTAGACATCAAAAGATAAATTCTTTCCCTAACTACTTCATTCAAAGTCACCAAAGATACTCATTAAAATATAGTACATCTCAGATACACCAAGATGCACTACTAAGTGAGAGTTTTGAGATTCATGGAGAACTCACATTCATATTTTTAGTAAAATAAACACTCTCGCAATAAAAAACACACGGTTTTAATAATTATCATACCATCCCACTAGAAAAAAACTGTAAAATACATAGTATTTCATCACTTACACATATAATTTTCCACATTGAAAGTTCTCCAATTATATTATTAGATATTATTACATGATTATAAAATAGATGAAACCTCTTTACTTCTCATTGATATACATCTATGAAATATATTTCATTACTTTCTATACATCTATAAACATTAAACATCATATCTATAAATGTTCTAGTACAATGCATAAACAAATACATTACCCTTTACTGGGGTGTATAATATCCTAAAACTATAATATTTTAAAAAATCTATTAAACTCTATCGACACTAGTTTAAATTTCACTATGATAAGACGCCCCCCAGACTCTTATAGTTTGTAAATACCACAATGATCTCATAATTGTATAATTTTTCCATATATTTAGGTAAAACTCAACATTTACTTACTCTTTTTCACGAGTGGCATAGTCACACTCTTTGGTATGGAACTACATATTTCTATAAGGGACATAAAGACTTTGTTTCAGAAGTAATCATCATAATAACACAAATGAAGTATCATAAAATCCCTGAACTTCACCCCTTCTTCTAGAAACTGAAGCATAGGGTCATTGTTCAACATTTCCTCTAGGCAGATGAAACATACATGACACTTATCAGTCCAGAGGAAATCTTAGTAATCCATTGTCAAATTCTTTAAAATGACTTCAATCTGGGAGAATTTAAACAAAACACTAGAAATATCCTACAATACCAAAAAATTCATTAACCTCAACCATGTTCTTGGGTGCATCCCATGAAACAACTGCCCCAATCATTTAAGGTTCCATGGTCACATCATATTGAGACATCGCATATCCAACAAAATGCCCCTCCTATGTCCAATACTTTCACATCAACATCTTTACATATTGTGGTGTCAAATAACATATAGTAAAATATTGATATGATCAATGTAATCTTCCTATGACCTTGAGTATATAAGGATATAATAAATGAACGTGACTATAAACTCATCTAGGAACATAAAAAAACTAATATTTAGGTCTCCATGAACACATATGGTGCATTATTTACACTAAATGGTATACATAAAAACACGATTATTCCATATTTATATCTGAAGAAAATTTTCAGAATATCTTCATCAAAAACCCCCATTTGGTTACATCTAATCCACAGATCAATGTTCAAAATATTCCAGAACCCCTCATATATTAGAAAAAATACTCAATTATTGGAAGTGGGTGACCATTATTGACTCTTTCTAGATTAATCTAAAAGTTTTCTATTCATATACTCATACTTCCATTCTCTTTATTGAAAAATAACACTACAACACCGTAAGGATATAATCTAGGCTGGATGAATCCATTCTACTTTAAATCGTAAATATGGAGTCTCAACACAAACAATTTTGTTGGTGTCATATGATTCGGAGTCATTGATATCATAGAATCCCCTAGTTTTGATTCTATACCAAATTTGAAATATCATTGAAGGGTAGTATTTCAAAATCATCCCAAAAGACATCATGAATTCCAAAAAACAATTGGGATCTCTTACACCTTAGTATCTATTGATTACTCTTTTAAAGTGATATATAATAGGTTTTGAATGCCTTACATGCTTCTGACATCTCCACTCACCAATGAACATCACTTGATGGCCCTCCACATTAGACAACTTGATCCGCCTATGAAATTAATCAGAAAATTTATCCTCAGAGTATAACTAATACATATAAAGGATGATATTTTAAGGTTATTTTTATAAGAATAAGAAGTTCCATACCGAACAATACTTTCCCAAGACAAGTCCAAACCCCCAACATGATTCAAACAAGAATGCTTGGACTTTAACTATAGTGGATTATATTAGAGAAATATGACGCCTCGTCACCTCATTTCCTAATTCGTGACCCAAGGTGGGACCTTTGGTAAAAAACTAATGTTGATATTAAACTGATCATACATTCAACATTCTACAGTCCCTTTAGTGATTACACCTCCATGGAATGCACCCACCCACATCCAGCTCCACTTCACCACTATTTATAAAATCCAAAACCGTTATATAGTCTATATCACAAAGGATTAACACCATTGTGGTTCTGAACTCTAACATTTCTATATCCCTTCAACTGCTAAATAAACAGTAGTTGTTTTTTCTTATGTTTTGAATGGAGAGGGGCATGAACACCTAAAAATAACCAACCTAGTGTAGATTTTTGGATCAGATCTTGATTATTCTCATAACCT
Organism: Viscum album; assembly: GCA_963277665.1. Classification (NCBI taxonomy): domain Eukaryota; kingdom Viridiplantae; phylum Streptophyta; class Magnoliopsida; order Santalales; family Viscaceae; genus Viscum; species Viscum album. The sequence continues at coordinate 355,653,026 of OY728126.1, read as the reverse complement.
TCAATGTTACAGAAATTGAATAAAAGTTCACTAGAAGACACACAATAACCAGATGCCCTACAAATTGACGAATCATAATATTGTTATCAAATCTTTGTTGACCGAATCCTTTACTACCATGACATCCATGAGCCTATGCCTAATGTTCTACTCCTAGATAATATCTACGGACCTATCCCTCTAGTCACTCATCCCTATGAGTTCATCCTATTAATAAATTATGTCTTCTTCTTCACATCCATATGTGTATGAATAATCAATGGTGTAAAATCATATCTCATCGATGGGTTCAACACCTCCTCATAGAATCGTGCTCTAGAATCCTCATTTGTAAAGTTATTGGGATAATAAATTAGGAGGTCCTTAACCATGATATATAGGTAACACACACTATTTATCCAATAAAGAAATCAGAGTATCTTATTTCATTTTTTTCCCTCACCATTAATGAAAAAAACTCTAGATATAAATCATTCTAAAATTCATACCAAGAAAGAACCTCCTCCTTATTCTTCCCATTGTAAAACATGCACCATTTACATGCCAGTCCCCCAATCAGGATGGATGTTAATGATACGTAGTACATGGATTTGTAATGAATCAATCTTAAGGAAATATCATGATTCACTACCTAATGACCCTTCTCTATGTTAAAGACACACCCCATCTACTTTTTTGGACTCTGATGCTAGATATCATTCAATATTCGTATCCATTACTCATTATCCTCTATCAAATCAATCCTATAATGATTGGGTAGTTCATTATATTGAATATCTACCTCATTATCTATATGTAGATGATAACCATGATCAATACCTATAAATAATGGTGGTAAAGAATCCTATGAACTGTTTTAAGAAATTAATTTTGATTAATTACTTAATTTATTTTCAATTCAAAAAAGCTTCATTTTAAATCACAATTTAAAACAGTCATGATTCACTTGCCTCCCCTAGGCCCCTAACCCAGAATCAAAATTATCTATCCTAGGATGTTCAATATGTTTATGTTCCACACACCATATAATAGGGGCCTTATATTTTTATTTCTTAGAATTAATCCTTTTCTACATCACACACTATATCTAAAAAAATAAATTTCCCTACAATTCCTAAGAAATAATCGCATGTTATAAACTATGGAATTCATCTTATCTCATAACAAAAACATTCGACATGACTCTGTCATGACCCCCCCCCCCCTAATAGGTAACACCAACTTGGTTGGAAGTGAAGATATTTTATGAATCATGACTCATGAATCCAGTATGATCTAGGTTTGTGACTCAAACTAAGGGTTTAGAACACTCAACGTAGAGAAATTACCTTCATAATATAAAATGGATTGAGAGAAGACATGGACGACCACCAAAGAACTCCATCACATAACATAAAACAAACTATACCCTCCCAATTTTGTGTGTCAATAAATACATATAATAATATTTATAAAACAACAAATGGAATCACATAGAAATAACCCCCAAACAACTCAGTACTCTAATCTTGTAATGTGTGTATTATCCACGTAAACTATCATATAAATCAAATAAAAAATTGTTCATATACATTGTGTGGGAATTAAATGTATTATCAGTAGGATCAAACCCATGTTCTCTCATGAAATAGTGAAATGTGTACACGAATGCACCAGTGAATTTAAAATGAACCAAAAAAACATAAATATGTAAGTTATCCTTCCCAACCTCATAATGGATTTTTCACTAATGAGTATAATCATGTAATAAGATAGTATCAGTACAATATTAATAAATAACCCCGTATTCACATCCCCAAAATTTTTTCTCTCCCATGTCCCTACAATAAATTTATTGTGCTCACATCCCTTCTTTTCCATCTCATCACCATGTATCCAATAATCTATGATGTGGGTATAGCCAATCACCTACTGACCCCAACCTTCCCAATGTCCAATAATCCCATTCTACCATCAATGTCATAATGAAAACCACTTGTTCCTATACTACATCATAACCCATCCAACCACTATGTCCTTACCAGACCACCATGGTATCTTGAATGTGAAATATGTCAACCTAATTCCTTTATCCAACTATAGATTCCCTCACTACATATCACATCCTCTCCTCATTAGGTATCACCACCAATTATGTCATCATCAAGATAAACTCTTATTGACTGACTACACCATCACTTGATACAACTAATGAAGGAAGTATGGGGGAAAAAGGGTAACCTACCATCATTTCCCAACTATATGGTTGATTGTAAAAATAACCCTAGAATATCTGGGTGTTGGTTTATGGTACTCAATGTTAGTATGGTGCATATAAAACTAACATGAAAATTCAAGATTGTATATATAATTATATAGAAAACTAATAGGCTCGACAAAAAAAGTTTCACATAAATACATCATCACCTTCTTATTATCATTAAATCCATGATAGCATTACCACATGATGAAAAAAAATTACATGAAACCCATCCATTAGAATCCCCACACATAGACCAAATATTCTTTTAATTTAATTACATATTCCTTAAAATTTATATTTTATTACATTAACAACAATTTAAATTTATATTGAAGAAACCCATCAATGAAAACATGAGTATTTATTTTTCTTCTATATTAATTCAATTTTCCTAACATTCAATTCATCAATTTGGCAACCACATATAAATTTCATATCCACCCAATGACCTTTCAATATCACCACATTCATATTCCATCACAACTAGGATACTTCAAAAAAGAATCACACATAAATTCATAATATAACGAGAAAATAATTCTACCACTACCTAAAAAAACTCCAAAATCAGAACTGGTCAGCACCATCATCATCCCACTCCCACATATCTCATATATATATAAGGGTAACAAAAAACATACATGATGATGGAAATAGAAAATTCCCAACATTATAATTTACCATTATTCATTTTTTATATAGCATTAAATCATCATATGGTTTATAGGTATTTTAACCTATATTTATACTTACATAGGAAAAAAATTCATAGAAAAATATAAATACTAATCCTTTTATTAGTGGTGGGACTAAAAACTCATTTCATGGGTTGTAAATCTATAATAGTGTTAATAAATTCACAATATTCGTTAAAAACGCATAACAACACCATGACATCCATGATTAAAATAATCACTATAAAATATCAAGAAATTTAGTAAAACGTTTGAATGCACCCTATCACTTTTAACTCAATTTAATCTGGTCCATTACATTTTTTAGAAAATTTATACAACTTAACAACTCAAAAAAACATTCTAAATGAATAGACAAAAAATAGATCCCATACATAGAAAGGATATTCCATAACACATTGCACTAAAATAGGGGGAGAAGATGATGTAACTTCCTAAAATGTGCCACTTTAATATAGGGAACAATGAAGGAACAAAACTAATGAACATTCCTAAAATCATGAGTAGTAAGGATTCTAGAAAACGTTAGTGACTCTATGGATAATAAAATATTTTTTGTTCATTCTATGTAAAAGTAAATAAAAAAGACTCAGACAGAGAAAATAAATTATTTTAATATTTTTAATACAGTTTCTATAAGATCCCTAAAAAGATAAGGAAGATGACATTACATTTTTTATTTCTTAAATATTATTTCATTTAAAACTTATGGAAAGACCCATTTAAAATAATTTCAACAAAATATTTATAATATTGAATCCAATTCCAGTAAAATATTATTTGAATCAATTATTTTACCTTTAAATCCTACATTTTATATAAAAATAACATTCCATTCCATTATATAAAAATATATATTTTTTGAAAATATATAAATTTTGGAAATTTTGGTATAGACTGTGAGAAGGAATCGCAAGTGAGAATGGAAAAACCATGCAAGGAAACTGATAAATCTTATAATGTAACTAATAGAAAATTAGAACAAACTTATAGATCATAACATAGAACTCACTGACTATGCGAGAAACTAATCTAATATGAGAACAAACTGATCAACCATACAATAAAACATATTGATAATGAGAACAAACTGATTGAATATGAGAACAAAATTATCAACCATATATAAGAACCAAGAAACCTTGTGGACAAAATAATTGAGAATGATAAAAAACATATCAACAATACTAATGAACGGATCAACCATGAGAACTAACTAGTCGACTGTGAGAATAAATGTAATATTAGAAAATTGAAAATTGTCGTTGACCCCCAACATATACTTCTATGCCATAAAAAATCATAATGGGAGGGTTTTGAGAACATTGGGGTAATTTTATATTAATAAATTTAATTTGGTTCCAAAAAATATTTTTAATGAATTTTAAATCACTTTAATTCCTAGTATAGGTATTAATTTCATATTTCAAGTGTTTAGTCACATTTCTATAACAATGTTCTTTTCATTGTTAAATTATTGAATTATGGTTCAATATTAATATAATTAAATTTTTTATGTGGTTCTAAATGTTATATATTGTATAACAAAATTAAAATTTTTTATAAAATTAAATATTGAATTTTTCTATATTTAAATATTTTGGTATCTAAATATTATTGTGTTTTTGATTTGATATTATATTGTATTCTTTATAGGTGATATATTTGTATGGTAGTGGAGGTTGTTAATATGACTAATTACAAATACTTTTAGTGAAATCTAAATTTTAATTAGAATAAAATTTATTTTTTAATCTATTAGTGTTTATTTGATTTATATATAACATTTTAATTTAATTTGTTAATTTTAATTGAATATGAACTATGATATTAGGACATTGTTTTATGGGATGTTATTTCATGGTATTACAATTATATATTGGATAATACGTAGTAAAACCATTATTAAAATTCATCATTGTACTTTTCAATTTATATCTATAACATTATAACCATTTTATTTGTATAATATTGTTTTTGGAAATTTATTTGGGGCACAGTATCCCTCAAACACAATGTTTACGATTTTAAGAAGATTCATGGATCCAAAATGAGAGTGATGTATCTAGAATATCCCGTTTTTTCCTTGGTATTTATTCTATGTTAATAATTATTGATTATTATTTTAGTTTATTTCTGGAAAATTATTCATTTCTTCTGGGTTCGTTCTCACTATTGATGAAGAGGTTATTTGGAATTAGTTGAACGAAATTGTAGTTTTTTACTTTTTTGTTTGAGGTAGTGTTCTTTCAAAATATTTTATTTAAAATTTTACAATAGATTCAATACATTAATTTATAGAAATAATTTACTGAGGATTATTTTTCAATATTTGGGTAGTTGGTATAATGTGATTCTTACATATGTGAACTATTCTGGAAGCTTACATGGAGAAATATTAGTTGTGTTTTATGAGTATATATGTTTGTGTTGTCATATATTTTTCAAAATATTTATAAGGTTTAAGTGTGTAGTGAAATATGTTACAAATATATAACAATTTTTTTTCATTAGTTTAGATATAAATGGATACATTGAGATCTTTGACCTGTTAATTTTTTCTTTTGATCATGTTTGATGTTATAGTAAAGAAGGTTGTTTTATGGTATAAAACCATATATTAAACAGTCTAATGAGGGGGGATATTCATATATGATATTAGACAAGGAATAATACAATTCAAAATTTTTATCCATTTCTAAATATTCATTTATAAATTATTCTTCTGTATTTTTCATAACCATTTAGTTTATTAGATTCTCCCAAAAATGAGAATAGTAGAGAAATTAATTGTTGGAGTGCTTTGAAAATCATATCCAATGAGTCTTAGAATTATTCCTTTAGTATCACCCTAATAAGTGTTCAATAAGAGTCCAAGAGAAGATATAGGTTTACCTTATTTATTTCTATTACAATTTTTTGTTTAGATGTTATACTTGATTTTATCTCTAAGAATGTTATTCATGGATGATATTTTTTTGAAAGGAAATAAGATTAATTAGGATATAACAATTTAAATTTATCTTTTCAGTCATATATATTTTTTTCAATTAAATTTTTATTATTTAATAACATATTACCATGGCCACATGTATTTTATTTTTTGTTTATGATATATTTTTTCAATAGATAATATTGATCTGTATATCAAAAAGATACTCAATAAAAACAACATAAAACATCTCTTATGATTTCTGATTTATTATTTTACACTGTATATTCTTAAGTGGTTGATATAGACATTGTTGAGTCTTGATATTGATAACTACATCCAAACATTGGGGAATAATTTTCTTCAACCAGTTTGATAATATAAGAATTATTTATCCTTTATTTATCAATTAATATAACGATATGATGGATATTTAAAAGAATAATGGTGTTATTATAATTATATAAATGAATTTATTGAATTCGTTAATATAATATTTTCAAATGACAATGATCAATATTTCAAACTCCATGGATCAATGATTTCCCCCTTGTCATATGAAAAAATTACTCTTCGTTATTATTGAATGTATTTATATGTTTAATCTATATTGGTGTTACTATTAAATCATGATTAAATAAATGTAATTATTTTCATTTCAATTAATTCCATATTTATTGCACTGTATACAGGTCACTCAAACCTAAATATGAAACACAATTTATGGAAAAATCGTAATTATCTCTATTCATTTTGGAATATTAAAGTAATCACTTTAATCACAATAATTATTTTTGGTTTAAACATTAACAATTATATTAACTAATATATATTTTTGGAATATAAATTGTATTGTGGAATGAATTTATGTCTACACATGTCATCCATTCTAGCATATGTAAACACATATGCTCTATAAATAGTGACCACATTACACCCCAACCGAAGGGTTTTAATGATGATATAATTTAAACTATAATATTTGAAACTACTCATGTCAATACTACTTTATGGGAATATTCAAAATTTTAATATTTTATAAATTTTTTAGGTGGAGTTTCATACTATTAGTTATCAAGGGATAGGTCTTGGAGGGTCGTTAAACAACCTTCCAAATTATGTCAAACACATGTGTTTAATTTTTTATTAGTGAAGCAAAATACCTTATTGGTAATACAACATGATAAATAAACAATGTGGTTATTTTTAATGAAATTAAAAATTATATTAAACCCACAAAATGTTAGATTATATCTCATTGAAATATATCATCATGATGGTTGTGAGAAACCTATAAAAGTTAAAATAATTTGGTTTTAACAATTTTAAAAAATAAAGATGAAAATATAGTGCTTGTAAAAAATAAAATTACAGGTTTGTTTAGAAATGTATGAATTTATACTGTATGAGGTATAGGATAATAATTAAATATTTTATCTTAAATTGAAATATTCTTCAATTATATCATAAATTTTCTCCATTACATCTATTGATTTAAATATACAATAGTTAGATGTAAAAAACTTCATTTATGTATGAATTCTTAGAGGAAAATATATTCATGAATCCCCTTGAATATTTATCCAATACATTTAAATATAATTATGTTTTCCGTCATTATAAGACATTATAAAACCTAGAATAAACTTCCAAATAGTATATTATATTGGATTATTTTAGATTAAATAATTTTATTAAACAAATTAAATACGATTCATTTATTTCTAAATGTGATAAATATGATCTGGTTTATTTATTATTATATGTTGATGGAATTAATTTATATAAAATAACATGTGGTTGATTAATCAAGATAAATTTTAACTTCATTTTATATTTATAATTGAGGAATTTGGAAATAGTAAACAAATTTTGAGAATTAATTTCATTAGGGATAAAATGTAAACTGTTATTTTAGTAACAATGTTTTTATTTCAATCAAGTAGGTGATTAATAGTGTTAAATATCTACTAATTATCATTAGGTAAACATATTAAATAGTATTTAACCCCAGATCCCAATATTTATTATGAAAACTCATTTATGATGTTGATTCAATTATGTTCCTAATGTATATGTTAGAAATTATATTAATTGGAATGTATTTAGCTAATGAAGGGGAATATTCTCAGGAAAAAAATCCAAATTGTTGTGGTTTTATCCACTACACATTATGGGTATATAATAGTAAAATAATATATTAGATGATTTATAATTAAAGGAATGGTAAATGAACTTTTAATACCCTTTTGAACTATTTTTTATTCTTTATATGGACATTTGGAAAAAAATTTATCTAAAAGGATGATTTTAATGATTGATCAATGCATATCGTCATTCATTAAAAAAATTTAGGTACATAATTGAATTTAAAAAAGTAAGTTTCAATCAGATATATGTTGATCATAATCCAATTGATGTTTTCATGAAACCTGTTTCACTATCTAATTTTAAACATGTTTTAAATTTTTTTAAAATAAATATTATAAATCAACAACTTGGGTAGAGGAATACAATAATATGTGTATATAACATGAATGTTTATTTTCATGGACTATATTTCAGATATTCGATTTATTGTATGATACAATTTAAATTTCATATTTTTATTTTCATGTGATCGAACAATATTTTAATAGTTTAACAAATATATTTCTACAATATATGTTACCTTACTTCCAGAAATAATATATTTAATTTAATATTTAATATAAATTACTTTTTTATGTCATACATGATTTTTGGTGCTCAAAATGTCAACTTTTATATGCTTTCAATTTATAAATATTCTTTAAACAATGTTATTAAAAATATGTCTCTGATAATAAATTTTTTAAAATACTTGGTCGATACGTATGATTTTATAGATTAATTGTTTTTCTTGTTTAAAGTTTAAACAATTACTTATATATCTTGTGTATTTTTATTAAAATTATAATTTTGTATGGGAAATTTAATTCTAAAGTAATTTTTATGATAATTGAAAATATATTACAAATATATATATATATATATATGAATAATTTATTCTTTATAATTGGACGTTAATATTTTTTAAATGGAAATTTAATTTTTTTTGATTTTTTAAAAATATTATAAATAAAAAAATTGAAAAATTAAATTTATTATTATTTTACATATTGATGGAGAGAGATGATGAGATGAGTTATTTGGAAATGTAGGGACGATATAGTCCATAGTTTCACAAATCAGTAAAACATTATTTGGAGCTAAAGATGATGATCATTGGTTTCCATTAGTAGTGTTACACTCAATTTTGAATAACATCTTTGATGATCCACATAAATTTAACTTTTCTAGATCAACTAATTTTTATATATTTAGAAAACCAATATCTTATTTTGGATGATTATTATAGTTCAGTATACATATTTAATGAGATGTCGAGTGGAGGAAATATGGGCCTTGTTCCTGGGCCAAAACGACTGAACCTGTTCTAAACCAAGTTGGAATTTATTTTCTGTGAAAATATATGAAATAATGCTACGCATTTGATCAAATAAATCAATATTTACTTGTTGTAAATACTTATAAGTTGTTCATTCCAAGAATATGAACTATTCCTTTTATTTACTTATTCTAGAGAATGTTGTTTTGATAATTTGTTTTTCGGGAAATTTCAATTTATTCTAATGTTACATTTTTTCTCAATTTCATTTCTATTCCTTAAAATACTTAGAAATTTTTCTTGGTTAATGATATTATGTTTTACTTTCGATGGAAACTTGTAATATTTTCTTTATTGATGAATTTTCTTCATTCCTTAGTTAAGTTGATTGATCTTTCTAATGAATATTTATTATAACTAAATAAATCATTTAACATTATTAATACTAATGTGTTGATTTATTATTAATATATAATAATGTTTTTCAAGGGTATAATCAATATTTATGAGTGTGGTTTTTATTTAATCAATTTTTACATTTAATAAAATACCTTTATATCAATATCGATATTCCAAATTCTTTTGAAGGAAATAATCAAAAATAACAGTGGAATAACAAGAAAATGTTATTCTAATAGTGAATATAAGGGTTAATAATTATTAAGGATTCAACTTTTAATATATAAATAATTATCCTTACATACATAGTCAATCATGTTTACCATTAATAACTTGAATTTTTCAATCTATTCTATTTATCTTTATTGATTTATTTTTGTGTTAAGTCAACACACTAATTTCATTTGATTCAAATATTTTTTTAATCAAATACTATATTTTAGTTGTAGAATATTTCAATTTGATTTTATGGTTAAAAATAATTTCACTTTTGAGTATTGTTTTTTATGAATAGTTTAAGGGAAACTGTGTGGGCTTCCATGAGTATATTTTTAGTTCTCAATTCAATGTGCATATATGATCTTTATGGGTTATTCATGGCTAAGTTAAAACCATTTAGAAACTAGGAGAAAGTATATGGAATATTCATAATCATTAAAAAATGAATGTTCACTTCTAAAACTGGCTGATATTAATCCTCCAAAACTCTATTTATCCTCCTTATTTAAAAAAATTAAGAACCATATAAAGGAGCTCCCACTCTTCTCCTATTCCATTTTTCGGTCTTTCTCCTTGATTTTGGGTTTATTTATCCTTCATAAGTGCCTTTAAAACTATTTCATTCTTATATTCCTCCATTTTCCATGATTTATCATCCCCCCATAAACCGTAAAAGTTATGTGGTATTATTTTGGGATATGGAATAAACCAAATAATATGTATATGTTCATGTCTATTTTCTAGAGGGATGGTATTAAATTGGTTGGGTGTTCTCTATTAAAGGTGACAACTTTCGACTTAATTTTCATTAAACTGAGGTAGTTGTTTATTTTTTTGTCAATTTATATTACCTAAAATTTGATTCTTTTTATCTTTAATGTTATTATTTATTAAATTTATTCCAATAAAGGTTTCCCATGATGGGAATGAGGCTTTATGAATGGTTTAACACATTTTATGGAACAAGTTACATGCTATTTATCTATAATCAATGCCTTAGTGAATTTTCAAAGCATATGAATGTTTTTTAATTTGTTATTTATGTCATATTGAATTTTAAATCTATTATTTTGGTAATAACCTAATTTTTGGCTTGTTGTAACCATGGTAATTCTATGAAAGAATTGATGTATGGGTTGTTTTTGTTTCCAATCCTCTTTGGAAGTTCAGGATTTTTCCCAGTAAAGTGATCATATAGTTCAACAAGACAACAAAATTGAAGGTGGTGGCATTTCCCAGTGTTGCGCGTAAAAGGTTTGTAAAATTATGTGAGCACAAAGGGGAAGTGGTGTGTGCAGAAGGTGGGTTTTGTGCGAAATATTTGAGTTGTGCACAAAAAAAGCATGGTGTGTGAAAAACAGCATTGTGCGCGAAATAGTGGAGCATGGTTTTTCGTGCAAGAGGTGTTTCAGAATTAAAACTTTGAAAAATGGAAAAGGCATGGGCTGCACGAAAATTATGGAGATGTGCGCGAAAAATGGTACCTGCGTGAAAATTAAGCACCAAATGAGAGGTCTTTCGCGCAATAGGGGTTTTTTCACATGGGGGTCTAAGACGCCTATAAATAATAGGTGACCCCCCTCATTCTGTATGGTTGAATACTTAGAGAAGATCCGAATGGTAATGCACATAAAATTTTTGTGTAAAGGGAGTTGCGTGAAAAGGCTAGTTTTTGCGAAAAAGGTCGAGTTGCGTAAAAAAGGCCGAGTTGCACGAAAAAGTTCGAGTTGCGCGAAAATGGTTAAGCTGCGTGAAAAATGCAGACATAGTGGGAAAAATTTGAGGTTGCGTGAAAAACTATGAGCTATGTGAAAAAGGACAAGCTACAAGAAAAAGGCGATGCACTTAAATATACGCATAAAGGAGGTTGTTGTGTGAAATATTTTCCATGTGAAAATCAAGTATTTCGTGCAAAAGTGAGATATTTCACGCAAAGGGTCAAAGTTGCATGAATTCTTCAGAATAACATGTTTGTGCATTTCTGATTATCTGGTTCTGTGGTTTAGTGCATTCAAGTGCATTATTTTCGGACATCGATGAAAGTAGAGTCTCATGCTAAGTAGAGGAAAATACTTCAACACAAATCAATTGAAGAGACCATTATGTCTATAAACTGACTAAGACTTCACCAAAGGTAGTGAGCCAGGGGGAGTAAACGGGAGTGACCCGAGGGACGCAGTGACCTATCCCTGATCGTTTGTAAAGGCAGTGTGCATGGGACATACTGACTGTACATTAACATTTTAATCCACAACTAGTGAAGTTTAGTGGAATTAGGTTTGACCTAAAACCTATCGGCGTATGCTCCTTGGACATATCCCATTATGGTAAACCATGTAAAATTGTTGTGTCAACTTACTGCTTTCATTTGTTTGACAGGTTTAAAAGGTTCCTACAAATGTGGGAACAAGATCCAAAACTTTTAAAAGAGAATGATGTCTCCCTAATTCACCACACCCCTCTCAGGGTGTTCTAGGGTCATTCATGTGGTATTAGAGCGAGGTTAACTGGTGTTTGATTTGTCATATTATGTTATGGAAAATTCAGCCAATGTCATGGGAGTCCCTCTCTTCGATGGAAGTAATTTTTATACCAGGAAGAACAGAATGAGATGTCATCAAATATATCTTTGAATGAATGTAGTTTTTATAATATTCATGGAATAAAAGTCACTTATCCAACATGCCTGGATATGACTGACGCAAACTGGAAATTTTTTGATGCAGATGCTAAAACACAAAACGCTCTAACCATGACCCTTTCTGATCAGATCTATCTAAAGGTGATGAGTTTCACCTCAAAGAAATCCATGTGGGATAAAAGTGAAAATATTTATGAAGGTGATATCAAAGTGAAGTAAGTGAAACTACAAGCCCTACACAATAGGTTTGATGATCTTAAGATGAATCCGAATGAGAATGTAGAATCATTCTTCAAAAGAATTACTGATGTGGTTGAAGCTATTCGGTGTCTAGGCAAGAAATAAACGAAATTGATATTTAAAATAAAATATTAAGAATACTTCCACCACTATACAATAAAAATGTGTCTTCCTTGAGGAAATATATCTTTCTAAACATTCTCTGGATGACCTGTTTAGCAGTTTGGTGGCATATGAAATTAGTTTCAAACCAGAAGATGCTACGAATCGAGTGAGCAAGGAAATGGCATTCAAGGACATGGATAAACTAAAAATTTAAAAATATAGTATTGGTGAATATGTTGTGGAAAAAGAAACTGTTTCTCTCATTTAAACGAAGTTCCATAAGGGAAAAGAGAAATTCAAATGGAAGTTACATCTTGCTTGCTTTCGTTGAGGAAAAGTTGGGCACATTGCCTCTCAGTGCTTTAGAAAGATCAATGATGAAGATAGTGAAGATGAAAACATTGAGAAGCCTTAGAAAAGATTTATCAAAAAGGGATACTTCAAATCTAAAATTAAAGTGCCAATGAATAGTTTTATCTCTGAAAAGGAAGATGATGATAATGAATTATGTGAAGAAAAAGATCCAAAATTTAAAACTGGAAACCATGCTTCCATGATGGCCAATATTGATAAATAAGAAACATAAAAAGATAACGGTCAAGACAATTAGTTGACAACTAATTCAAATCTCGAGTTACATCTTAAATATTATGTTTGTAAGCTTAAGATCAAATGTAAGAGTCGCAATAAGTTGAAATCAATTTTAGAAGAATAATCTGATTATGTTGATCAGCTCAAAGCTGAAATTGAACAACTGGAAGAATTTATGAAATTGAAGTAAAAAATTATTGAAATCACTGATGATGTAGTGGATCTGAAGCTAATAATTTAATATAAAGCTAAGGACTTCAATGACCTCACCTCTAGACTAAAATAAATTACCAAGACTACTGAGTGTTTTGAAGAGGAAATTTTTACTCATAGGAGAAACCATGAGATTGAATCAATTTAAAAATAATCTATGAAGAAAATACAGATTGTGAGGATCTCAGATGCTGAGCTTTTGGAGAGAGAAAACTGTGGCTCAAATGGAGTTGAAAAGATTTTAAACGATCAATGACCTGCCTGCATGGGAAATAGTGTAATTGGATGTGAGGTAGAGTCGTCAAATGCTGCAAATAAAGGTAACCAAAATAAAGGCAAGCTGAAAGAGGTTGATGTGGAAAAGTTATCTGATGTGATGAAACATAAGCCCACAATCCAATATGAAGTAAGAAAAGAAAATTATCTTCAAGCCTAATGGAATAAGGATCCCTCAAACTATTATCCCACAGAAGAAGGAATGAGGATAAACATACGTGAGAAGACATTTCCTCTCATGAAGTGTTAGTTCTGTGGATATTTGGGACATACCATTTCTTATTGTGAAGAGGCAGGAAGCTATCTGAATGGAGAAGATATGGGAGTTCAACAGAGCAGAAAAAATTCATATACTAAATCTTATAGAAGAAAAAATTTCATTGGATATTGTTTTCGTTGTTCTAACTGTTTTCATAAGGCTGTTAATTGGTGGTAGAGAAGGGACATGGAAACCACATACTAGAGTTTGATATAAGTCAAATCTCATCAACAAGATATTGTTTCTCTTACAATCATGTTTAATCCTCTCGAATAAGACTTAGACTGTGAAGAACCAATGTACACAGATGAGATAATTGAAGGTCATATGTGCTTTATACTCAACCTAATGTCTCATTGAATGAAAAGAAGAAAATTGAGAAATCCAAACATGGATAGATGGCACTCAAAGCTACAAAAAGCAACAATACATAGATTCTAGATAGTAGTTGTTCATCTCATATGACAGGTAATGCAGGCCTATTGATGAATATCAAAAGTAGGGTCGATGGAATAGTATGGTTTGGTAATGATGGAGCTCTAAAAGTCAAGGGCAGTGGAAGTATTGAACTAGCTAATGGTGTGCTAAAGAAAATTCAAGTCCTTTATGTTGATGGTCTACGTCATAATCTCCTCAGCGTGAGTCAACTCTGTGACTTCGGAATTATAGTTACTTTTAATCATAAATGTTGCACTATCAAGGGAAATACAAGAAATTCACTTATCAAGTGATGGAAAATAGAAGGAAACTTGTATTAGGATGATAGTAATGAAAATGTTTGTTACATGACTGTTGAAGAAGAAAAAAATTTGTGGCATCAGAGATTCATGCACATCAATCAAAAAGACATGGAGAAAATAGAAATATTTAGGATTATCATGGACCTTTCCATCCTAAAGCGTGAACGTGAAATGTCTTGTGATGCTTTCATTTGAGGGAAGCTGGTCTGCAGTTCATATCGGCCAAAGAAGAAAAGAGCATCGCATCTTCTTGATCTCATATATACAGACGTATGTGGCCCGATAAATGTTGTCGAAACTCATGGAGAAAGGTATTTTCTTCTTTTCATAGATGATTATAGTCGAATGGAATGTGCAATGGTTATACATAGTAAATGACAAGTACTTGACTGCATGAAAAAATATCGTCGAATCACCGGGAATGATACTAGATGAACAATCAAATGGTTTGGATCAGTCAATGGAGGGGAATACCCGTCCATTGAATTTGAAAACTACCTAAAGAAGCATGGGATACACTATGAGGTAGCAGTAGTGAGAACTCCACAAAAAAATGGAGTTGTTGAACGTAGGAATAGATAAGTGAACAACATGGCACGAACTATGATAATTGAGAGTCGTATTCCATGACATTACTAGAAAAGGTCTATTCAAGATGAAACGTAGATTCAAAATTGAATAGGACATTATATGTGTGATACAATGACACCATATGAATTGTGGCGTGGAAGGAAGACCTCTTTGAAATAAGTTCATATTTTTTGAAAAAAAATACTTCATTAGGAACAAACAAGGGAATCAAGGGAAGTATGGTTACAATGCAGATGAAGGAATTTCCCTTGGATAACTAATGAACAATAAATCCTACAAGTGTTTCAACAACCGATTAGGAAGGATTGTGGAAACCCGTGATATTAATATAATTGAAGAGAAAACCACAAATACATCAAGGATTTCACATACTGATATGATTTAAAGTGAGGAAGAAAGTGATTATGGAGTAAATTCAAATACAAAAATAGAGGAAGGTATAAAAACCAAATATGAGTGACATCATGATGTTGACTCAGAATAAGAATCTGAAGAGGAATCCTTGGCTGGAGAGAATGAGACTGGACCTCACAGGAGAAATCAAAGAGGTGAGATTGATCCATCTAACATAATTGGGGACAGGAGTGCACCCATACAAACAAGGAGGATGAGGAATAACACAAAATATACATTTTTTTCAGTTGTGGAGCCATCCTCGTTTGAAGAATTTGCAAAGGATGAATTTTGGGTGAATACCATGAATGAAGAGTTAGATCTGATTGACATAAACCGGACTTGGGATCTAGTAAATAGTCCTGAAGGTCACAATGTGATTGGTACAAAATGGATCTTAAAAAACAAGTTTGATGACCATGTAAGTGTTATTTGATACAAGGTATGCCTAGTATGTGAAGGATATTCCTAGATTGAAGTTGCTGATGTAAAAGATACCTTTGCACTTGTGGCTAGACTAGAATCAATCATGATTTTCTTTTCCATGGCACTCCAAAGAGGATATAAATTATATCAAATGGATGACGAGACATAATTCTTGAATGGTTTACTCAAATAATAAGTCTATATAGAACAACCAGTGGATTTTCTTTTTGGTACTGAGGAAACAAAGGATTTCAAACTAAAGAAATCACTCTATGGTTGAAACAGGCACCACGAGTATGGTATTCCTGGCTGGAGTTTTATCATAAAAGGATAGAATTCAAAAGAGGAAGAGTATATCACAATCTCTATCTAAACAACTATCTGAAATATCAGTTCATTGTTATAGTTTATGTCGATGAAATTATATTTGGTGGCAGCAGGCTGAAATCAGTGGATGAATTTTCCAATCACATGAAATCATAATTTGAAATGTCAATGATTGGGGAGCTCACATATTTCTTGGGGTTTCAGGTGACTCAAAAGAAAGATTACACTTTCATATCTCAGCAAAAGTACCCAAGAGAGATGCTGAAGAAATTTAATATGCATGAATCGAAACCAATGTCAACTCTGATTACAGTTGATCCAAACATAGAAAGCATGAGGACGGGTCCTCTATAGATCCCACTATGTACAAGGGGATAATTTGGAGCCTACTATACTTGATAGCGACACAACCAGATATTGTCTTTACAACATGTCTAGCGGGACACTTTTAGAGTAATCTAAAAGAGGAACACATGGTGGTAGTAAAAAGAATCATAAGGTACCTTAAATGTACTCCTAACATTGGGTTATACTTTTCTGAAAGCAAGGACAATGAATTATCATTATTTTCTTATGCTGAATGGGCTAGTGATGTAGTGGACAGAAAGTCCACCAGGGGTGAAACCTTCCATATTGGGTAGAAATGTGTTGGCTGGTTGAGCATGAATCATGAAATTACTTCTCTTAGAACTGCTGATGTTGGGTATATATCCACTACAAAGGCATGCAATCAACTGCTATAGATGAAGCAAAAACTAACCGATATTAGTGATGAGGTTAAACAACCAATGGTCATTTACTATGATAAAAAGAGCACAATTGGTCTTACAAAGAATCATGTCCAGTATACTCGTACAAAACATTTTGAAATCAGGTATTACTTTATCAAAAAAAAAGTTGAGCAAGGCGTGATTTGAATGGATCGTGTGGGAACTGATGAGCAAGTGGTTGAAATCCTGACCAAGCCACTATCATCGGCTGTGTTTCAGAAGGATCGGTTGAACTTCATTGTTCAGCCACCTCCCAGTGCATAAGGATATTTTGAAATTCCCCTCTCCCTAGTTATGTTAACTACCTTTAATCTGTTTATTGATGTGATGCAGGTTTGTGGGGGAGATACTATCCAAAGGGAGTGTGTTTTGAGCTGAATAATGAAACATTACTTGTCTTAGGGTTTATTTTCAATGGGGGAGAATGGATTAAATTCAGGCATGTCGTGGAAATGTAATTCTTCTGTAAAATGATGAAAATTCAGTTTTTGTGATTGGATGAAAAGGAATACATTCGACATGTAATTCTTCTATGAAACTTTATGAGAATTTCTTGGGCGTCATTGAGAATTCCAAAACACTAGAACCCAATTCAAGCTTCCTCTCTTTTTTTCTAAACCGAGCATTGCTCTTTTATACTTAGATTATAGTCTGATTTGATTCTTACGATTTTGGTTTCCATGTGGATGGTGCTCTATTGAATTTATTTGGTGATTGAAAAAAATCCCAAAGGGGGAGATTGTTGGAACCATGGCCGTTCTATGCACGAATTGGAGTATGGTTTGTGTTTGTTGTCATTCCTCTTTGAAATTTTATAATGTTTCCCATTAAATGGATCATACAGTTCTAGCAGACAATAGTATTTAAGGTGGCACTATTTCCAAGTGTTTGAAAAAAATTCGGCGCTGAAAATCAAAAAATGATGACATGTATTGTTGGTAAAAGGAGGTGCATGCAAAGAGGAAGTGTTGCACGAAAGAGGTGTGTTGTGTGCGAAATATTTGAGTTCTGCGTGAAAAATGTCTTGGTGCATGAAAAAAACGTGGTGCATGAAATAATGGAGCATGATTTTTCGCTCCAGAGGTGTTTCGGAATCAGAACATTGAAAAATAGCAAAGGCATGGGCTGTGTGAAAAAACATCGAGATGTGCATGAAGAATAGTACCTTCACAAAATATTACATGCCAAATCAGAGGTCATTTGCACTAGAGGGGGTTTTTCGCGTGGGGGTCTGAGAAACCTATAAATAAGAGGTTACCCCCCTCATTCCATATGGTTGAAGACATAGAGAATATCTGAGTGCTAATGTGTGTAAAATTTTCGTGTAACAGGAGTTGCGTGAAAAAGGCAGGGTTGTGCTTAAAAGGTCGTGTTGCGCGAAAAAGTTCGAGTTGCACAAAAAATATGGAGTTATGCAAAATGGGTTAATCATGATGAAAAACATAGACATTGCACGAAAAATTTTAGGTTGCGTGTAAAACTCCGACTTGCGCGAAAAAGTCCATGTTGTGCAAAAAAGGTGTTACGCGTAAAGGAGGTTGTTGTGCATAATATTTTCCATGCGAAAATCAAGTATTTCTAGAAAATGTGAGATATTTCACGCAAAGGGTAGGAGTTGTGTGATATATTCAGTATAACCTGTTTGCATTTTTCTGATTATCCAGTTTAGTGGTTTCGTGCCTTCAAGTGCATCATTTTCGGACTTTAATGCAAGTAGAGTCTCGTGCTAAGCAGAGGCTAATACTTTAATGAAAATATATTGAAGAGACATTCACCTCTATAAACTGATTGGTACTTTACCAAAGGTAGTTAGCCAGGGGGAGTCAACAGGAGTGACCTGTGGGATGCAATGATTTATCCTTGAACTTTTTTAAAGGAAGTGTTCCTGGGACAGAGTGATTGTACCTGAATATTGTAATCTGAAACTAGTGAAGTTTTCTAGAATTATCTACGACTGAAAACCTGTCGACGTATTCTATTGGGACGTAGCCCTTTTTGGTGAACCAAGTTAAATTGATGTGTCAGCTTTCTACATTCATTTGTTTGGAAGGTTTAATAAGTTCTTACCAACATGGGAACAAGATCCATACCTTTAAAAAGAAAATTTTGAAACCCTAATTCACCCCTCCCATCTCATGGTGTTTCGGGTTCATTCAAGTGGTATGAGAGTGACCTTAGCAGGTGTTTGATCTGTCATATTATGTTATGGACAATGTAGACAATGTTAGGGGAGTCCATCTCATCGATGGAAGTAATTTCCAGATCTAGAAGAATAGAATGAGATAAAATCTAGTATCTCATGGAATGGACGTCCTTTTTTATACTGTTCATGGAATATAAGTCATTGATCCAACATTCCGGGCTATGACTGACACATACAAGAAAATTATTGATTCCAATGATAATGAAAAAAATTCTTTCACTACGTCAATTTCGGATTAGATCTATCTATAGGTGGTGAGTTTCACCTCAGTAAAATCCACGTGGGATAAACTTTTAAATAGTTATGAAGGATATAGAAAAGTGAAGGAGGAGAAACTACAAGTCCTATACAATAGGTTTGATGATCTGAAGATGCATCCGTATGAGAATGAAATCACATTTTTCTATCGAATTACTAAAGTGGTTGGAGTTATTTGGGGTCTAGGGGAAGAAATTAATGACATTGATATTGTAAAGAAAAAATTAAGAATACTTCCTCCACTGTACAATGAAAAGGTGTCAGCCCTTTAGGAAAGAGATCTTTCTATCTTTCGCTGGATGACCTGGTGAGCAGTTTGGAGGTATATGAATTGAACGTCAAACTAGAAGATTCTACGAATAAATTAATCAAGGAAATGGGGTTCAAGGCAATGGATAAACTAAAAATTTCAAAAGATATTATTAGTGAAGACGATGAGGAAAAAGAAATTATTTCTCTCATTGCCAAGATATTCTAGAAGGGAAAAGGGACATTCAAAGGGAAGTTACCTCTTGCTTTCTTTTGTTGTGGAAAAGTTAGGCAGATTGCCTCTCATTGAATAAGGAAGATAAATGATGAAGATAATGAAGATGAAAACATTGAAAAGCCTCAGAAAAGTATTTTCAAAAAGGGAGACTTCAAGTCTAGAATGAAAGTGTCGAAGAAGAGTTTTATCTGTGAAAGGAAGGTTGATGATAATGAATTATATGATGAAGAAGAACCCAAATTTAAAACTAGAAACCATGCTTCCATGATGGTCACTATTGAACAATCAGAAACCTCAAAAGATAATGGTCGAGAAAATCAGTTGACAACTAATTCCAATCTGGAGTTACAACTAAAATATTCTGTTAGTAAGCTTATGATCAAATGTAAGAGTTCCAATAAGTAGAAATCAATTGTATAAGAATCATCGGATTTTGTTGATCATCTTGAAGCTAAAATTGAACGACTGGAATAATTTGTGAAAGTGAAGTCTAAAATTCATGAAAGCACTGATGATGTAGTGGATCTGAAGATGATAATTGAATAGAAATCAAAGGACATCAATGGCCTCACCACTAGAGTAAAAGAGATGACCAAGACTACTGAGAGTCTTGAAGACAAAATTGTTACTCTTAAGTTAAAATATGAGAGTGAGTATATTTTAAAAGAATCTAGAATGAAAATACAGTTTGGGAGGTTCTCATATACTAAGATTTTGGAGAGAGTAAAACGTGGCTTTAATGGAGTTAAAATGATTTTAAATGATCAAAGACCTGCCTGCATGGGAAATAGTGGAATTGGATATGAGGCAAAGTCATCAAATGCTGCAAATAAAGGTAACCAAAATAAAAGCAGGCTGAAAGTGGTTGATGTGGAAAAGTCATCTGAAGTGATAAAACATAAACCCCCAATTCAATCTAGTAGAAGAAAATAAGATTATCCTTGAGCCTCCTAGAAAATGGATCCCTCAAGCAATTATCCCACAGAAGAAGGAATGAGGATAAACAGAAGTGAGAAGACATTTCCTCTCATGATGTGTCAGTTATGTGGATATTTGGGTCATACCATGTCTTATTGTGAAGAGGAAAGATGCTATCTGAATGAAGAAGATATGGGAGTTCATCAGTGGAGAACAAGTTCATATACTAATTCTATTAGAAGAAAAAATTTCTTTGGATATTATTTTCATTGTCGTAACTTTGGTCATAAGGTTGTTAATTTGTAGGCAGAGATCGGACATGGACACCTCATACTAGGGTTTAAGACAAGTCAAATCTCATCAACAAGATAGTGTTGCTCTTACAGACAGGTTTTTTCCTCTCGAAGAAGACTTCGACGGTGAAGAACCAATGTACACGGATGATATAATTGAAAGGCCATCGGTGATATATACTCAATTCAATGTCTCATGGTATGAAAAGTAGAATATTGATAAATCCAAACTTGTAGAGGATTCCCTCAAAGCTACAAAAAGCATCAATACCTAGATTGTGGATAGAGGTTGTTCGTCTCATACGACAGGTAATGTAGGCCTATTAACGTATATCAAAAGGAGGGTCTATGGAATAGTAATATTTGGTAATGATGGGGCTCTGAAAATCAAATTCATTGGTAGTACTAAACAAGCTAATGGTGAGCTATAGAAAACTGAAGTCCATTAGGTATTTAGACTATGTCATAATCTCCCCAGTGTGAGTCAACTCTATGACTCGGGACATATAGATAATTTTAATCAAAATGGATGCACTATCAAGGTAAATATAGGTAATTAACTTATGAAGGGATACAGAATAGAAGGAAACTTGTATTAGTATGATAGTAATGAAAATGTTTGTTACATGACTGTTGAATAAGAAAACAATCTATGGCATCAGAGATTTGGGAACGTCAATCAACAAGACATGGAGAAAATATAAAAATTAAGGATTTTCATGTACATTCCCAACCTAAAGCGTGAATGTGAAAAGTGTTGTGATGCTTGCATTCGTTGGAAGCTAGTCTGTAGTTCATATCAGCCAAAGAAGAAAAGTGCATCACATCTTCTTGATCTCATTCATACAAACGTATGTGGCCCGATAAATGTTACCAGAACTCATCGATAAAGGCATTAAGTCCATTTTGTAGATGATTACATTAGAATGGCATGTGTAATGGATATAAATAGGAAACAACAAGAACATGACTGCATGAAAACATGTCGTTGAATTTCCGAGAATGATACTGGATGAACACTCAAAGTGTTGTGATCAGCCAATGGAGGGGAATACACATCCATTGAATTTGAAAACTACCTAGAGAAGCATGGAATACAACATGAGGTAATAGTAGTGATAAATCCACAAAAAAATGGAGATATTGAATATAGGAATTGGAAAGTGAACAACATGGAACGAACTATGCTAATTAGAGTCTTATCCCATGATATTACTGGAAAGAGGTTGTTCAAGAAGCAGTGTATATTCAAAATCGAACAGGACATTATATGGGTGAGACCAATACATCATATGGATTTTGGTATGGAAGGCAACCCTATTTGAAATATTTGAATATATTTAGAAGTAAATGTTTCATTCGGAACAAACTAGGAAATCAAGGGATGTATGGTGACAATGAAGATGAAGGAATTTTACATGGATACTCAGTGAACATCAAATCCTTAAAGTGTTTCAACAAGTGATTAGGAAGGATTGTGGAATGTAGTGATGTTATGATCATTGTAGTGAAAACTGAAAATACATAAAGGATTTCACATGCTGATATGATAGAAAGTGATGAAGAATTTGAACATGGAGTAAATAAAAATACAGAAATAGAAGAAGGTGTACAAAACACTCAAGAGTCACATCATTATGTCGACTCAAAAGAAAAATCTTAATAGAAAACCTTGGATGGAGAGAAAGATACTGAACCTCACAGGAGATATCAAAGAGCTGAGATTGATCCATCTATCATAATTTGGGAAAGTATTTCACCCATACAAACAAAAAGGATGAGGAATAACACACAATCTGCAGTTTTGTCAGTTGTGGAGCCATCCTCAATTTAAGAAGCTAAAAATGATGAATCATGGGTGAATGCCATGAATGAAGAGTTAGATCAGATTGACAAGAACCAAACTTGGGATCTAGTCAAGAGACCCGAAGGTCAGAATGTAATTTGTACAAAATGGATTATCAAAAAAAGTTTGATGGGGATGGAAGTGTTATTAGAAATGAGGCATTCCTGGTATGTAAAGGATATTTTCTGATTGAAGGTGTTGATGTTGAATAAACCTTTGAACCAGTGTCTAGACTAAAGTCAATCAGTCTTTTCCTAGCCATGGATCTCCAAAGAGAATATAAAGTATATGAAATGGATTTCAAGACAACATTCTTGAATGTTGTACTCGAAGAAAAGGTCTATATAGAACAACCAGGGGGTTTTCTTCAAGGTACTGATGAAACAATGGGTTGAAAACTAAAGAAATCACTCTATGTTTTGAAACAGGCACCACGTGCTTGGTATTCATGGCATGAATCTTATATCATGATTCTTGAATTCAAAAGAGGATGAGTAGGTCACAATCTCTATGTGATGAATTTTCCGAAAGATCAGTTCATGGTTCTAGTTTACGTCGATGATATTATATTTTTTGGGAGTAGGAAGAAATCAATTGATGAATTTTCCAATCACAAGAAATTAGAATTTTAAATGACAATAATTGGGGAGCTCACATATTTCATGGGGTTTTAGGTGACTCAAAAGAAATATTACACATTCATCTCTTAGGAAAAGTATGCAAGAGAGATGCTGATGAAATTTATTATGCATGAATCCAAACCAATGTCAACTCTAATAAAAGTTGGAACCAAATGTGGAAAGCTTGAGGATGGGACCTCTGTAGATCCCACCATGTATAGGAAGATCATTGGGGGCCTACTGTACCTCACAGTGACACGACCAGATATTGTCTTTGAAACATGTCTTGTCGGCAACTTTTAGAGTAATCCAAAAGATGAACATATGGCGGCAGTAAAAAGAATCATGAGTTACATTCAAGGTACTCATAACATTGGGTTATACTTTCCTGCAGGTAGGGACAGTGAATTATCAAAATTTCTTGATGCTAAAAGGGCTGGTGATGTAGTGGATAGAAAGTCCACCAGTGGTGGAGCCTTCTCTATTGGGCAGAAATGTGTTGGATGGTTGAGAAAGAAATAATAAAGTACATATATTATTACTGATGAAGCTGAGTATATATCTGCTACAAAGGAATGCACTCAACTATAATGGATGAAGTAAAAACTGATAGATATTGGTCATGAGCTGAAACAACCAATTGTTATTTACTGTGATAAAAAAGGTCACAATTGTTCATACGAAGTATCTTGTTCATCATTCTCGTAAAAAACATATTGAAATTAGGTATCACTTTATCAAAGAAAAAGTTGATCAAGGTGTGACTAGAATTCATCATGTGTGAGATGATGAACAATTGGATGATATCCTGACCAAGCCACTGTTAGCAGCTGTCTTTGAGAAGCATCGATTGAACCTTGGTGTTCATCCACCTCTCAGTGCATAAAAAGGTTTCTAAATTCCCATCTCCCATGTTATGTTAATTGATTTTAATCTGTTTATGGATGTGATGCGGGTTTGTGGGTTAGATGCTATCCATGGGGATTTTGTTTTGAGATGAACAATTAAAAATTACCAGTCTTTGGATTTGTTGTCAATGGGAGAGAAAGGAAGAAATAATGGAATTTCATGGACATGTAATGATTCTATGACATGATGAGAATTCAGTGTCGGTGATAGGATGGGAAGGGATACATTGTACATGTAATGCTTCTGTGACACTGTATGAGAATTATTTGGGCGTCTTTGAGAATTCCAAAACACAGGATCCCAATTCAAGCTTCCTTCTTTTTTTCTACATCGATCATTTATCATGTAGACTTAGATTATTGGATGATTTGATTCTTGTGTTTTTTATTTTCATGTGGATGGTTCTCTATTGAATTTACATGGTGATTTCCAACAAACCTAAAGGGGATGATTGTTGGATCCATGGTCGTTCTATGCAATAATTGGTGTACGTTTTGTGTTTGTTGAAAATCCCCTTTGGATGTTCATGAATGTTTCCTAGTAAACAGATCATACAGTTCAAGAAGACAACAATATTGATGGTTGTACCATTTCCTAGGGTTTGCCAAATTTTTGGCAATGAAAGTTGGAAAATGAATACATGGATTATTGGAAAAAGGATGTTCTTACTAAGAGAAAGTTTTGAATGAAAAAGGTAGGATGTGCGTTAAATATTTGAGTTGTTCCTGAAAAATAGCCTGGTGTGTGAAAAAAAAGTGTGGTGCATGAAATAGTGGAGCGAGGTTTTTGTGCAAGAGGTGTTTTGGAATCAGAATGACAAAAAATGGAAAAGGCATGGGCTGCATGAAAAGCACGGAGATGTGCACAAAAAATGGTACGTGCACAAAATATTACATGCCAAATGAAAGGTATTTCATGCCGTAGGGGTTTTGTGTGTGGGGGATTGAGTTTCCTTTAAATAAGAGGTGACACCCCCTCATTCCGTATGGTTGAAGACTTAGAGAATATTCGTGTGCTAATTTTCATAAAATGTTCATGTAAAGGGAGATGCGTGAAAAAGGCTAGGCTACACAGAAAAGGCTGGGTTGCACGAAAATGTGTGAGTTGAACGAAAAATTTTGAATTGTTCAAAAAGTTTAAACCTGGGTGAATAACACAGACATTTCGCAAAAAATTTTAGGTTAAGTGAAAAACTCCGAGCTGTGTGAAAAAGACAAAGCTGCGCGGGTTCTGCACGTACAGTTGTGCGTAAATGAGGTTGTTGCGCGAAATATTTTCCGCACGAAAATCAAGTATTTCTCACAATAGTGAGATATTTCATGCAAAGGGTAGGATCTGCACGAAATATTCAGTATAACATGTTTTCACATTTATTATTATCTGGTTTAGTAGTTCAGTGCATTCAAGTGCATCATTTCCGAACTTCGATGCAAGCAGAGTATCGAGCGAAGTTGAGGTGAAGACTTCAATACAAATCTATTGAAGATACCTTCACATCAATAAACTAACAGGGACTTCACTAAATTCAGTGAGCTAGGGAGATTCAACAGGAGTGACCCGAGGGATGCAGTGATCTATCCCTGACCTTTTATAAAGGCATTATGCCTGGGACATAGTGAATGTACCTGAACATTGTAATCCATAGCTAGTGAAGTTTATTGGAATTAGGTATGACTGAAAACCTGTCAGGGTATACTCTTTTGACATAGACCATTGTTGTAAAACAATTAAAAGTGTTGTTTCAACATCCTTATTTCAATTTTTTGACAGGTTTAAAAAGTTTCTACCAACGTGGGAACAAGATCCACAACTTTAAAAAGAAAAATTTGACACCCTGATTCACCCCTCCCCTCTCAGGGAGTTCTGGGGTCCTTCATGGATCATGTATGGATCCTGAAAAAATTGATTTAATTATGTTTTATGGTCTTAGACTGGATTTATAATGAGATAGTGAAGGTCTAAGGGGTATTTGGGGCCTATTTAGATCCCAGAACCCCACATTTTTTGAGAAATTGGTTGGTTGTGTGGTTAGTGTAGACCATGTTGGAAGGGTGACTGGTAAGATCTAATGATGCTGATGGTCTAAATTTTTTAGTAGTGCCATTTCACATGGTTGGTGTATGGTTTCTCAGACCATGAAGCCTCATAGTGCGAGTTCACCTTTTCATACAGCTATCCGTGAGTAGTTGGTATGCAGTTTAGAAAACGATGTGGCCATATTGTAAAAATACTAATTTTGGATGGTTTTACTATCCTACTATTAATGATCTAATTAAGTCAAACCACATTCTCATATATGATTCAAGAAGATACAACCCCCATATCTCCCATTTTGAGCCCTATTTAAGCCAAATTTAGGGATTGAGATATATCAATTGTTCATGGTCCAATCGAGTTTCTGTTTGTCATGTTTGAGGCGTGTCAGTAAGTAATCGATTCCGTTTACCCATTTATTGTTTCTCTACCACTCAATTATATAATCGAGGTAAAGGATCATATGCCTAATTTTGATGGAATTGATCCATTATACTAATCTACTCTAATACATTAAAAATTAGAGGCTGATACAAGATGTGGAATGTTTAATTGGACTAAGGTGGTTGTTCAATAACTCGTTTCCCAATTACCGTAATTTCTTAAATTTTTGTGTCATTACACTAATTTATTGGGAAATATTTATTAAATTATTATGTCTTGACTAAAATCATTAGGACCATATTACATGAACCTTTCCATGTATTATAATCTTCATTAGTGTTTATGCCCACAACAACATCTATCCAATGAAGAATGGTTTACCACAATTGTGTTTTTTATTATTTTGAAAAATTTGATCCCACGTTCGGGTGTTCTTGAGATTGACGTTCTTATGGTATGACTTTGTATATTAAATGATTATGGAATCGAATAATATCTAGTTCCATTATCCCTTTCAACGTGACCCGCCTAGGGTAAGTTATTCAGGAGAAGAAATAATTGTAAAAGGGATTTTAAATAATTTTTTATAGGTATGACTTGGACTAATTAATGAAATCCAGTGGTTGGATGCATGTTGTAGTACCCATTTCCACTCATTATGGAAGGTAGCATAATGAACCAGATTAAATGAGAAAGACATAAAAGAATTTAATTATATGGCTTCATACCCCTTGGAACTATCACAATAATGAAATCAAAGGGTGGAACCAACTTAAATTATTTAATGGTTATGACTAAAATATGAAATGCCTTGAATGGTTGCATTCCCATTTTCCCATTTCACACTAACAAAAAAAATGAAATGGATATTATTTCATATTAGATAGATTGAGTGTTAAAATGACTATTTATTTATATTAAATACATACAAGTTGCCTCATTACATATATGTAACATGAAGTTTTATATAGTTGTGGATTCACTCATCTTGTCTTTTGTTTTCCTGAGGGAATGCTTTGAGCACTCGAGGAATCCATTATGATTCAAGGATGCAGGTTGCCTTTGTTGAGACCCCCCTAGTAACATGATCATTATCTATTAGTGGATGACCAGTATGACATCATATCATCCCTTATTTACTATTATATAATTCCTTAGATAGACTACTTGGATCCAATATGGATTCTACAGACACCTGGTGACTTGATTATATCCTTAGGACAAGCCATCGATTATCCCCTTTTATATTGGATTTATTTATTTGACTCATTTGGATCATGCTATTGTGGAATACCTTCGATGTTATCATTGGGTTTAACTCTTAAACTTATCTAGGATGCAGTTTCTACACTGTTGGAAACTTTTGAAGTGCTGGTTTCCTTGGTCATTACCTTGGAACATTTTATTTATTCATCACATTATAGGATGCATTTCTATGTTTTGGATCCCTTATAATCATCATGATGTCATTACTAGAATTTCCACACATAAAATAAATATATTAACAGAACTAAATTAATTCATGAACTAGTTTCATGTTCTGACCCTAGCTGAGTGATGAAGCAGGTACTCATGAATTTTTTCACAATGATTAAGTTTATATTACCTAGAAAAGATTTTATAGACATTAATGGTGGTGGAAAAATGTAATTTATCTTACACACTATCTAGGACACCATTGATCCCCATGAAGACTATTAATACACATGTGTTAACAAAGGGAAGTGAGTTTCATCAGACCCCTGATTTAGTATGGTTTAGGATGAAGTTGGTATTAGATGACCGAGTTGGAGATAGAGATGCTTGGGATGGATTTTTAATTCATTTTTCTACATGTATAAAATGCATTTATACTGTGAAGCATCCATGTTTTCCCAAAATTCATGATTCCTTACATATCATCATTAGTTATTGTATTACATATATCAGTTGCATCATGTTGGTTATGTATAGTATTCAATTAGCTTCTATGGTGCCAACTATTTAATATTATTTATTTTTCTACATAAATTATATTCTGTTATATTTAGAAATTGTGATATACTCTAGTAATGTGGGAATAGTCTCCCCAGAGGCACAACCTAGGCCCTCACTACTAGTCAGTAGCCTCTGGAATTCAGAGAGATGCACTTGAGGCCATGTGGTCAATCAATATCGGGGCACTCCTATGTGGAATCTGGTTTAATGTCCTCACAAAGTGGCATCAGAGACATTATATTATAGTTTTACTATTTTGATACCATATATTAGTGATTAAAAATTATATGGTACTTTGTCAAAAGATGTGAATGGGAACCACGAACCCATGTTCTACGTAAAGGTTGAGTTTCCAGAAATATAATTTTTGTTCTTCTTTTTCATATTACAATTGATATCATTGTGACATTGGGTGACTCAAATGATATGGGGTGTTTATTTATTATTATTATTATTATTGGGATTCCATTTAATCCTTCCCCAAATTATATGAGGGCATGTATCATTATTACATGAATCATTATTGGAACATATAATTCACATGTCATGTATATTTTTTTGCTATATTGGTTCATTTAAAACTTTTCATTCCTTGATATGAATGTAATTATTGATTGAACCCTAATTTTTATATGTAATTATGCATCTTTTGAGGATATAATTGACTGATTACACATTTCAATTCATGAGGTGTTATAGGCCCTAATGATTCTGAATAATAAATTTACCGAGTTAAGTCTCTAAACAAAAATTAAAATGGGTGATAATATCAGTGAATTGAAGTATGGGCCTTGATTCATGGGGAAAAACTCATTTTAAATGTGTCTTGGTATATTGAAATAATAAAAAGAATCTTGATAGTGAAACATAGTAATTAAAATTAAATGTATTTCATTCCTCATTCCTCCATGTCGTTTCTATAAATGGTAAAGGAGTGAAACGAGGAATTAAATTTTGATTGAATGATATGATTTCCAATAAATGATGAGGCATGGTTCTGCTGACCCATAATCTACTAGAACCATTGAATCATTATACTTGATCACTTATTGATACTATGACTTCTATGTGGGATGTTGGGATAATATACCGTAAGTAGCTAAAACTTTTTAGTAAGTTCATATTCGACCAATGACGCTATCTACCATCTTTGATCTTGTTCTGAGGTGTGAACTAGGAAATTGTAGACTAATTCCACCATGAAATTCTAATGTCATGTGTCATTTGGGTGGATATGAACATGCTCCATACATGGGGAGACCCGAGCTACCATTCTTAACTCTAGAAGTGCCATTTGAGTAACCACCTATTGTAACTCATCTGGGCACTAATGATTAGTTTTGTGATTGTTTTGTGTGACTGATGCAGTCAATGCATGGTTCTCCACAAGCTGCACTAATGACGGTTGAAATGACCTTGGAGTACCAGTAGTACCATCATCTTACCAACTCAATGGATAGTGTCCCATAGGATGATGAGTCTTAGCTAGAGTCCACCTTGTCTATCTTTTAGAATCTATTAAAAATTCTATAGAGGAGGTTCAATATTTAAGGATACATATTGTGTGATTCAGTGATGCACTGGTGGGATGTAATTACCTAGGATAGTTTCCAATAGGGCATGGAATGGGAATATTTTTTGACATCCTTATATGATTAGTAATTTCTTCATAAGATGACAACTGACAAATCCATAGAGTTAATTCATCTCGATAAGGGATCTATTTCAGTTATGCAGTATTCAGTGCAATCCACTGAGTTATAGTGCATTACACCACTTATAGTCAGTGAAGATATTTTTCACTACCAATATGCTTCAAGGATGTGATCGTGTATTCATTCATTACTTTTGTGAATGTCTTTTTACTACCTAATTTCTCAAAAATAGTAAATCGAGCAGATATCATTGAGAAAATCCAGAGAGATGACGATAGTAATAGGTATAGAGGAACAATTCCTCATCAAGACCATAGTTCTTCTAGAAGTAGTAAGTGATCCCATGAGGATTCATATTAGGTATGTTGTAACCAGATTACCCATTATGGTTTCTCTATAGTAATTTACCAATTTTGATCACAGGGGCATCTAAAACGTAATTGTGATAGAGACCCTCAGAAGTGTTGGGCTTGCAGCTATATGGTGAACTTGAAGAGATTCTGGGAGACGTTTCTATATGTTTCTAGTGGACGATGATATGAACCTACTGCACCATCAGTGGCAGGTTCATTTACATCGTGTTAGGTGGGGAGTTGGAGTAAAACCAATAGGGCTAAAAAAGGATAAATTTGTGGTCGTGGAAGGAAGAATCCTAGTCACCATAAAATCTAGAATATATGTTTTTATCCTGGAAGTCCATCAATTTCATAGGGCATTGAATTAGGCCAATGGCATGCATTATTTCTGATACCCATGGACCAAGCTATAGGACCATCTACAATCCATGGTACTATTATAGTATCCTCTGATATAGTATTTTCCGTACATGATTTAGGTGAATCACCCTCTTTTATTTCACTATAGATCATGGAATGCCTTGAGAAATAAGCATAGTATTTCTATAGTGTAATGACATTAGATACGTAGTTGATTGTTTGGCGAGATGACATATGCCATTGTAGTTATTTTCTACTTGAGGTAGGCATTGACCCTTTCATGTAGGATATTTTTGTTCTCTATGTGAAGGGATTCTATGTTATCCTTGGGGTGGATTGGTTTGTTCTGTTTCACACCTTTTAGACTTATATTTCCATAGGGTACCATTTACATCACCAGAAGGTATGAGTTATCTATATAAGGGTAACTAGGATGTCCAATTTTGAAGAGAAATAGAAGAGAATCATGGGATAGGTTGAGTGACCACCCAGATTTTCGATATCATCATAGAGGATTACAGTTTAGACCACACTAAATACCCTCTAGAAGTAGATCATTTCAGGGAAGTCTTTCCTGATGATTCTTCTATCATAACTCATGAGAGAGATGTAGAGTTTATGATTGAGCTCATTCTAGATGCAGCTGCAATATCCATTCCTCTATAAAGGATGGAACCTACTGAGCACTAGGAGGCCATGTAGATGTTAGAGGTTTTAAAGGACAATGGTTTCATATGGATTAGTACTTTATATTTTCATTCTCTCATTATTTTATCCAAGAAGGATAATGTGACCCTTCAACTAAGTATGAATCAAATATGATAGAACCAGCTTAAGATTAAAAAATGGTATACCCTTCATTATACAGATTATCTCTTAAAAAAGCTGTGAGGAGCTAGTCTCTTCTATAAGATCGACCTGAGATTGGGCTATCATCAACAGAAATTCAATACATTAGACATAACTCATATAACCTTTTTCAGTAGGTATGGTTATTATTAGTACTTCATTATTTCATTTGGTTTTACGAATGATCCCTTTGTTTTCATGGATTTGATGAATAGGGTGTTCCACCCCTATCAGGATTCTTTTAGCTAAATATTTTTGAATGAAATCTTAGGGTATTATAGTGACCATAATAAGAACATTAAGAAAGTTAATAGGACATAGAGAGAGCATCATATTTTAAATAAATATTTCAAAGTGCCACTTTTGGATGGATAAATTTTGGTTATTGGCTTATATTATCTCATAATTAAGAGTATTTGTTGAACCAAAGAAAGTTAGTGTTTTGGTTTCCTAGGAGCGGACCAAGAATATGTTTTATATACAGACTTTCTTAGGTAATTATAGATATTACTAGAGTTTTATATTTTTGACTCCTTATTATATTATTCACCTCTTACTGGTCATACAAATAAGGGTATAAAGATCCTGTGGTCAGAAGCATTTGAGAAAGCATTTCACCATATGCAAGGGAGGATTTTCTCTACCTAGATACTGATTCTGTCGAAGCCAAATAGAGTTTATACTATCTTCTATGATACCTCATGCATATTCCTAGTAACAGTGTTAATAGGAGAATATATTTGTTACATAATGATATTGGTAGTTGATGTATCATGAGATATTTCTCCCAATGCATGACATCGAGAAAGCAGTAGTTTTCAATGCCTTATATTGCCGAAGACACTATCTTTTGGGTGAGAGATTTGTGGTGTACACAGACCACATGAGCCTAAAATTTATCTTCACATATCATGACATGAATCTCAAATAGTGAAGATGGTTCAAATAACTTTAGTTCTTTTCTTTTGACCGTGAATATACATATAGAAATGGAAATGTATTTGTTGATGCGTTGAGGTGGAAAACATTGGAGCATGCCATATAGGAAGCCATTGATGGATGGAAATTGAAGTCATTTTCTTCTAAGTTGTATCTATATTCTCATGATATTCATGAGAATTCATATCTCTCAAGATATATAGTTATATATTCCCTCCTTGGGAAGGTGAAGAGCATGCATTTTTTATATCTTGAGGGCTCGGTTCTCTATGAGAGTAGTTAAGGAGATGACATGCCAATGTATTGGTCTATAGAGAGATATTATGTCATGTTTATATGTGGAAATTTCTGGGTTCCTACAGATATGATATAAGAGTTTTTGTGGGAGTCTCATTTTTCTCAGTGAGAAGTACATCCAGGAAGCACCAAAATTTATCAAGACAAGTGACGCTAGTATTTTTGGCCTAGGATGAAATGTCAGATTCCAGGATATATCACTAGTTGTTCCACCTGTCAGTAGGTGAAGGAAAATCCTGAGATACATGTTGGATTTTTACATCAACATTTAGTTCCATAATGGAAATGGAATGATGTTTTTATGGATTTCATAGTCATTTTACCTTGGTTTAATATAGGTAGAGGTGATGTATGCATTTTTATTCACCGACTAAAGAATTTAGTCAACATTTTCTTATCTAGGATACAATATTAGTTAATGTGATGAGTATATTTTATATCTATGATATCATCCGTCTAAGTGGGGCCCATCGCACTATCATATTATAAAGGGACTCTTGTTTCACATCATGGTTCTGGTAGGTGTTTTAGAAGCCTATAGGTACACCGATTCTTCTAGGAAAAACATTTCACACGCAGAACAATGGATATTTTGAATGAATAATAAAAGATTTTGAGGACATGATTTGAGGTAGCATCCATGATTTTAATAGATCTTGAGAGAAGTACATCCCTCTTTTCTAGTTCTTCTATTATAAAATCATTCAGCTAAAAATTCAGATGTCTCTTTTCGTGTTCGTGTATGTTAGGTCGTGAAATTCACCACTGTGTTGGCTAGAGATTGGTGAGGTAGCCCAAATGAATCGTTATACTATTTAGGAGACTCCGGAGTAGGTCCAGCTGATCACAAATCATATGTCTAGTGGTCATTCTAGACAAAAAACATAGGATGATCATTGTTCATGACCTCTATTGTTCTAGGTTGGGGATCATTTTTTCTTGTGGGCATCAATGGGGATGGTTAATAGAGTGATATATATGCATGGGAAGCTATATAATCATTATGTAGGTCTTTTTGAAATTTAAGAAGTTGTCAGTCCTATTTCATATTGGTTCTTAATACCTTAGTGGTTTCCATGCCCTACATCTTCCACGTTTTACATCATTGCCATTATCATGTTGACAAGTCTCATAATTTTTATCCAATGGAAATTGAAATACTTGTCAAATATTATATTGAGGAGTATCCTATATGAATCGTCAAATAAATAAATAAAGAACTATAAGCCCATACTGCCCCTCTAGTATGGGTGATTTGGCAGCAGAGTTGTGTGCATGATGATACATGGGAGTGTGGGGCTGACGTATGTGCCCAGTGGCTATAGTTAATCTATTGTAGTGTTTCACCACCCTTGGAAGGAGAACATGAGGATGAATACCATTATGGGAGAAAGTCTATAGGAACCCATTTCTTGAATCAGGTATAAATCCTTTAAAATACATTCTAATTTTGTTTTATGGGCATAAAATGGATTCCTAATGAGTTAGTGAAGGTTTCAGGGGTGTTTGGGGATTTTTTAATATCAGAACCCCAATTTTTGGGAGGAATTGTCATGTATCATGGTTATTGTATATAGTTTTGGAAGGCACATGGTTAGATCTAACCATATAGATGGTTTTCATTTTCAGGTAGATCTATTTTAGACAGCTGGCGCATGGTTTCTATCATCATGTGGAATCACCATGCAAGTGTCTAGTTTTCTATAGGTTCCTTGTGTGGTTAGCACACGGTGTGTAAAATCATGAATACAAATCATGCACAAGCTAATTTTGAGAAAATATAATATTTTACCCCTAATGATATAATTAAAAGAAACCCACCATATCATATATGATTCTATCAAACTGAACCCCTTTCTATCCCATTATTTATCCACCATCAATCCTAATATTGGGATTGGGATATCTCATTCATCTGGGGTCTGATTGAGCATTCATTTTTCATGTTGGATGTCTATCGATAACTAATAGATTTGTTTTTATACAGTCCTCATTCCTCTTCCACTCAATTAAGTGATCCTGGTTCATGATCATATGCTTCATTTTTAGGGTGTTGATCTGTTTCTCATATCAACTATAATCCAAGATGAATTAATGTCCGATACTAGATGAGGATAGTTTTATAATCCAAATGTAGGTGGTCTATAACTCATTCCTAAATTTTCTTCATTTTGGAAAATATCATGTCATAATGATGATTTAATTGGGCGTTATTTGTCTAATTCATATGCCTTTCTTAGATTCATTATGATCATATTCCATGACCCCTCCCATATTTCTAAACATTCATTGGTGGTTCTGTTTAGAACATCATAAATTCTATGTAGGATGTTGTACCATAAATTGTTTTTAGTGTTTCACCAAATTTGATCCACCATTGAGGTGAGCATGAATTTGACCATGATTGTGGTAATCCTTCTAATATTAAATGAATATTGAATAAATTATTGGCTAATAACAAGATCCATTCCCACATTACCTACCTAATATAAGTGTTTCCCATGATTTATTAATTGTAAATGTAATTCGAAAGCATGTT
Source organism: Viscum album (assembly GCA_963277665.1). Classification (NCBI taxonomy): domain Eukaryota; kingdom Viridiplantae; phylum Streptophyta; class Magnoliopsida; order Santalales; family Viscaceae; genus Viscum; species Viscum album. Next base: position 355,616,634 of record OY728126.1, on the reverse strand, counting down.
TTATAGTTATGGCTTTGCCTAATTAATGAAATCCAATAGTTGGTTTCATGTTGTAGCACCCCATTCAACTCTTGGTAGAAGATACCAGAATGAACCAAGTTAAATGAGCATGACATTAATGAATTAATTATATAGTTGAACTCCCCTTGGATTTATTACACTACTGAAAGGAAATGATTTATCCAAATGAATTTATTTATTAGCTAAGACATAAATACAAAATGAATTATATGCTTACATGCCCCTTTGGGATATCACACTATGGAATGAAAATGTACTAAACCTTATTAAATATTAGATGTATTGAGTGTTAAATGGACTAATTTATTAAATTAAATACATGTACGGTTCCTCATTATCTATATAGACCTTGACATATTTATAGGGCTTGATTAACCTGAGTTATCTTTCGGAATCCTAGAGGAATTCATTGAGAACTCGAGGAATCCATTCCAATTCAAGGACGTTTTTTCATTGGTTGAGACTAACCTTAGAATCTGATCCCTCTATATTAGTTGATTCCTTGTGTGAAATAGTTGGATCCCTTCTTTAATATAATATGATTCCTTAGATACACTCCTTGGACCTATCATGGATTCTAAAAACATGAGGTTCCTTGTTTATATCATTGTTCATAGCCGTAACTTATCATGTTCTACATTGTATGTATTCTTTGACTTAGTTAAATCATGATATTGTGGAATGTCTTGGATAAATTACCTTGAATTTCACTCTTACCCTTATCCAAGTTTTGGTTACTATTGAGTTGGTGATCCTGGAGGTATAGGTTGGATTGTTTATTACCATGCATCATTTTATTTATTAATCAAAATTTAGTATTCCTTGTTAATCTCTTGGACCCCTCATTATCATCGTGAGGTTAGTGCGAGAATTTCCTAGTGCGACAAAAATATATAAACTGATCTTAATTAACTAATGAATTGGGATATTATTCTGATTCCAATTGTGGGATGAAGCAGGTACTTGGGTATTTACGTTAGTGTAATTCTTTAATTTATATGTGCATGTTTTTACATTATTTTAGTTTATATTACCTGGATAGGATGTTATATACATTTTTGGAGGTTACCTAGTGAGATTTACCACACAAACTTTTTAGGCATCAATTTTCACCAAGGAATTCTATTCTTATTGAGGTGTTGACAATGTGGAGTGGCATTCTTCAAACACTTGATTGCTTTCCATTTATGATGGATCTAGTACAAGATGATTGATCTGGAGCATATGATACTTGGGATATATTTTTAATTAATTTTATCTACCTGTAAAACATGATTGTATGAAGCTTTTTATCCTTGTTTTCACAGAATTGAAGATAACTAACATATCATCATCATTTTTATTATTTATATCAACTGCATCTTGTGTTTTATTATTAATTTTTAGTTAGCATCTATTATTCCATATATTTACAAATATTTCTCATGTTAATTTCTCCTAGTGTGATATATTTATACACTTAAATACACTTTTGTAATGAGGGAATAATCTCCCCACAAATACATCCTATTCCCTTACTCCTAGTTGATGACCTCTGAAATTTAGAGAGATGGAATGAGGCCATGTGGAAAACTAGGCTATATACACTACAATGTGGAATCCATGTCTGATATGTCATAATTTCATATCAATTTATTTCCATACCATGTTATTAAAGTGTTTTAATATTTTAAAAATGCATTAATATGTTTTTTTATTTTTAAGGGCCATGTTCTCCCATGTGAGTGAAAATTTAAAACATATTTATATATTTTTTTAATTCCAAATGTTTTTTAAAATTCATTATGAGGTACCAATTGGTTTTTAAAAAATTATTTAATGAAATTAGTCCCAAGAGTTCATTGTGATTGGTATAAAATAATGTTTTTGGGTTTTAATTCAATTATATTTTGTAAAAGTCAAGTTTGTCAGCATATGAATAAAACGTTTTCATGGTATACTTGAGACGCTATTTTTTTCCTCTTGAAAATTATATCATGGGATGGGTGGTACATCATATTAGTGTGGAATTGGAGATGATATAGTGGTTGTTTGGTCTGAGGATGTTTTCAATGATGTGGTGTTTACTTATAATTTTTTTGGATGTTTGTGTTTGTCACACAGTTTATTTCTATCCTACATCCTTTTTTAATTCCACAAAAATCCAAGGAATATTGTAGGTGACATGTATGAGTGATATAACTAGTGTAAAACATGTTCTTACTAGGGAATATTTCTCAGTGAATTAATTTTTTTTGGTGAAAAATAGCTATACCTGTAGCCATTCTAGTAAAAGTTAGTGTTGTTCTCATGATAATATTTTAGTATCTATGTATAGTAATTTGGGACTACAAGATACATAGACATGATCTTTTGGTCTATACAAGGCTCCTAATAACAAATTTAGTTCTTATATTATAAAATTACAAGGGACTTACCTATAGAACTGTGATTCTTTAGGGGATCACATAGGGGATATAGTTCTATATGTTTTCTACATCCCTTGTTCTGTGTATTATTGATTATAACCTATTTATTAGTTTTTTTCTATTTATATTGTAAAATTGACATATCCATTATTATTACAGTTAATGGCATTTAATTTTTATTATGTCTTAATTTTCAAATGTTTTGAGAAGGGGTTTTGTAAAAATTGTTTAAGGAGGGAAAAGTAATTTGTGGTTTTTTTACCTTTAATATATTTATGAAATTTATTTGGAGTTGTTACCTTCCTTGGATGTAAAATGGTTTTGTTTTTAAAACATTGGTGTGTTTTTTTTTAAATTAGGTATTATGACATTTTTCATTGATTTATTAGAAATTTTTTTAATAGATGATTTGAAAAAACTTTTGAATTTAAATAAAATATTATAGTGACTAAAAGTGTATCTAAAAAATAGATATTCATGAAATGTTTTTATGTGAGACTTTAATATTTTGGTTTAGTTAAATAGAAATCATTTGAGGAATGGTTTTTTCCAAGTTTATTTTCTCATTTAATAAAATCAAATAAAAATATTTTTAAGAAAATATAGATGTTTTATTGGATATTAATGGAAAAACTATAATATTTATATTTATCAAGGGTATTTAAATCTATAATTTGTGGATTGTTTTATGTAAATTACTGTAACATTAGTTGTATGGTGAACTGCTGGGTAGTTTATCTCATGTAATATTTTGTAGCTTTGAGTTAAATCCCGAATTGATCCATTCAATTTGGATGTTGAGGGAAATGTTGTTATAGATGTTGGTAGTGATTCTCTTTGGTGACTTTTAAAATAGTTTGGGATTTTATTTTTATATTTGTGTTTTTTTATTAGTTTGTTTCATTTTATGGATTTATTTATATCTTTTTCAGATGTTTATCCATTACTAATTTTATAATTTATTTTTTATTAGATATTCAATAATAATCATCACATATGTAGAATATTTTAATTATCTTACTTCCAGTTATCATTTATATCATTTTATGATGGTGAAATTGTTCCCTAGTTATGTGTTGTAATTCACATAAACAATTTTTCATCCCATTTTTATAGAAAATTCCCTTCATTCCAGTGGGGAGTTGGGTCATGTGTCTATTTATATGGAATCCCAAGATGGATTTTTAAGAAAAGGAAACATATCATTTTTCCCAGTTGGACCTATGTACTAGAATTTACTCAAGATATTTTGTAATTTGGTTTTCTGGAGATAAGTATTTCACGAATCAATAGGTTAGTGTTGAGAGTGTCTCTAGATCATTCATTCCTAAAGCCACAATTTTCCATTTTTAGATGTGATTTTATATTTGATTCTAGATTGAATTTTTGGTATGTTATATATTCTATGATTTAATTCCTATGTACATATTTTTTTATCCTTGTTGGGAAACCATGAGTTTTCTTGGGTATTGTCTCTTTTGTTTTAGGATAGAGTTGGAAAATGGAACCAAGTTTGGTGGTTTTCTTGTAAGGCATGAAAAGCCATTTAGAAACAATGAAATAGATACCAAACACATAATAACTAAAATTTCATGATTATCATATGTTCATGAACATGTGGAAAAGGAGAGTATGGTTTCATATCTAGATTATTTTTTCTTTTTGGCCCAATTGTTTCATGGAATTATATATTCCATTAGGGAAATGGGAAATGTTTCAAGGTTATTTTTTATATGTATTAATTATTGGAGATGATTTCTATTAAGCGTTTTTATTCCATTCCATGCATTATTTTTATGTTATGTAAAAATGGATTCTTTTCTCTGATGATGTGGAATGTTTTTCTTATGAATTTATATCAAATACAAAAAATTGAATTGTAATGTGTGAAAAATGGGTTTCATGATAATGTTTTTTTAAAAAAATGATACATTATGGTATATTTGTGAAATGAATCTAGTTTTGTAAATGGTTGGAGTTTTTTTTCAATGTAATTTAACCCCTTCTAAAGCTGTATTTCAATATTATTTTTATTTAATGTTTAATGTGTTATAAGTGATTTATTAAAAAACCAATTGAAAATTTGTTGAAATGGAAATAGATTTTTTTAAGATATTTTTTAACCATTATTGGTTTCATTATCATGTAGCAAAAAATATTTAAGTTGGATTTAATATTTTTTTTCAAAATCTCGTTATATACAAAAGAATATTTTTCAGCATGATGTGGTTTTGACCCCTTAGTGGGTGGTTTAAAATTGGTTCAAATTCAAAAAATTTAGATATTAAACAATGTGGGTATTTTGGAAATGTTTTTTAATTTTTTTACTCTTCAATGGATCAATTCCTGGGATTCATCCCTAATTTTTTTTATAACTCTTAATATATGGGGTTTCATAGATTTAAAGGGGTAATGTTTTAAAAATTGCATATTATTTAATTTTTTATTTTATAAGACATGATTAGGTTGATATCATATCTCATTTTTCCTGGTGAAATCATATTAGAGAGGTTTATAATAAAAGTAATGTTCTTGAAGTTGAATGTATACTAATTTAATTTTTAACACTACCTAGGCATTGAATGGATTGTTGGGTGTTTTTCTCTTCTTCTAGTGAAGTGTGTTGTATTTATCAATGTATGTGTTTTCTAGTGATCATTTTTGTGGATTCTATTAGTCATGGGGTTTAGGTTGTTATACTTGGTTGGAAATTTAGGTCTTAAATAATAAGTTCTCAGAGAGACTCATAAATTAGATCTAGTTTCTGAAGTACGTTTGATCGATATTGGAGATGTGTGAGATTAAGGGAGTGATTTCCATTAGATGTATGCTTTATGTTTCCTCTTATGTCACATAAGGTAGAAAACCTAATATATGATTTATCCTTTTTTAGTCTTGGGGATTTATGTTTTGATGATATTTTGTCCTGGTGTATTCCACGGAAATCCCTTTTTTATCTTTATAAGTGATGATAGATTTGGTAATTTTCTATCCTCTTAGTTCTGTTTCTATATGCGGTGGAATTTTTTGAGGCTATCATGTACATAGGGATAATGATGAGGTTTTTAGGTTTGTTGTGACATTGGGATTCCTGGGACACATTGATGGGTGGCTGGGAGTGTTTTTTATTTTTATTGGACCATTGGTTCTACTAAACTGAGTATCCTATCATGTTCACTATGGTATAGTATTTCCTAAGTTTCTATCCAAAAAACCATGTACAAATTTTTTGAATGAAGGTTTATATTAATTTGGGATTTTGACAAGGTGTTCCACTAGAATATTTCTTAATGCATTTAGGAATATCATTGATTTTTTAACCAGTTTTGTAGACAATGTTGGTGTTTTTTGGTGTAGTGATACACAAATGGTTTCATTATATTTTTAGTGAAAAAATGAGGTTAGTGGACTTATGTTATTCAATTTTTATATAATTTAGTGATGTGGTTGTTCGGTGATGTCTTATCACATTCTAAAAAAGAGGGTGTCATCTGTTTCTCCACTCTATATCAGTTTGAACTGGTGGAGAGATTTATACTAACTCTATATATCTAAATAAAATCTATTTGATTAGTTGTAGGTTGGTATCTCCTTGATCATGAATTTTTTAGGATTTATCATATTATTTAAGGATTCATTCAGGTATTTGAGGGATTAACCTTTATCATGAGGGATCATTTTAGAATTCTTTTTCTGTTATCATCTTTAATGATATAAGAAATTATAAGTCAATAATGTATCTTGGTGTATAGAATTATGACATCATTAATGTGATTATTGAGTTTATTTTATATTATTTTTTCTTAATATTAGTAAATATTATGTTTTGTGTAAATTTGTGTTGAATTTTTAGTTTTCATGGAATTTTCTTTTTATGAATTATTTCACGCATTATTTCGAGGAAAACAGGTGGTTACCTTTACATAATTAAATTTTTAGTTCATTATGTATTGTTCATGATTGGTCTATATGGGTTTTAATGGTTGAGTCCAAATCTTAAAGAACAAAGAAGAAATTTTTTGGCATACCCAAAATCATTAAAATTCTAAACAACACTTCTTCACTTTCCATAATTTTTACCTCCTATACTAAAATTATACTCATTCTCATTCGAACAAACTAGGTTCCTTCTACGAAATCTCCCTACCTTATCATATAATATTTTGTGGTCATTCTAAATGACATATAGTGGGTATATATTCAATTATTCAATCTAAACATCATTATCTATTCTATTATTCTTTCTCTAATGGTTTATCTTCATATCATAAACCCTAAATGTTATGTGTGATGATTTTGGGGTAGGTTTAGACAAAACCATGGGTATTTTTCATCTATGTATTGTATTGGGAATTTCATAGTTTGGTTTTTTATTTAGTATTGAAAGAAACAACTTCAAACTCAATCATCATTGAACTGAAGTATGTGTTTCATTATTATCTCATTATATTACATGTCATTCAATTATTGTTATATTTAGTATGTGAAGGTATTAAATTTATTTATATGATAATTCCCCAAGATGTGTAGAGTAGTTTTTTGAAATTTATTTGACTAATTTAATGGAATAGGTTCGATCCATGTTTTTATAGAAAAACCACATGTGGATTCTCAATGCATGTATGCTTTCTATTGTGGTTCTTAATATCATATTGAAATTTTTATAGTAGTTTTGTATCATGTAATTATGGAACATTATTTTATATGAGATTTAATGTTTTCAAACTGTTTTAATGGGTTTTTTGATTTAAAATGGGCACCTTAAACTCTGTATGTGATATTTGGGAACGTTTTTTTAGATTTTATTAACATCAATGGTGGTTTAAAGGGATGTCTGAGTTCCCAATGGGATTTTTTGATTTTTTTTTAAAAACTATTCCAAAGAGATGATTGGGATGGATTTTAAAAAGTTTGTATTAACATATAAATTCAAGAATATCTTTTAAAAGGAAAATTTTTCAACTCATGAAAAATGTTTTTTCAAGGAAATCATGATACACCCTTTTGTTCCCCTAGAAAATTTTCCCCTTTGATGGTAGGATATTCATATATGTTGATAATATATAATGATATATGGGTTTTTTAATTGTGGTTGTGTTGAAAATGATGAGAGATATATTTTTAATGCACTTTTAATTCTTTTTTTTCACCAAATGGATGATTTCATGATCACCTGCATTGTTTCATGTCATGGTAATCCTATCTAGATAGTAAGTGACATGTTCGAGTGAAAGAACTAGTTTACAGTGTGTTATTAATATGAAATTTTTCTTAGTGAATCTAAGTAGATGATGATAAATATTGGAATGGATTGAAATTGTGGCCCATGTTTGCAATTCTATCACAAGAGGTATTATGTATCTTGGGATAGTCTTCCGGGACTAACTGGTACCTAGAAAAGATCATGAGTGTTCACCTAGTTTTCTTATATACTGTTCAAGTATAATAAAACTAAATTCCGAGCGATATTATCATAAAACTGGTATCCTTATTTTAATCTCTTAGGGGGCATCATTATATATCCAATTTTCATCCCCCCTACTTATATTACTTCATGTAACAAATGTATTGGTTGTTTTTTTATATTTGTCTTATGACATTTATATAATCATGTATGATTTTTTTTCATTACATCAATCTTGTATCATTTATTATTTTCCAAAGTCATTGAGAATGGGTTTTTTTGGAAAATTTTAAATAAAGAAGGGTAAAATGTAGTATATGTTTACCTTCCACAAATATTGGAAATTGGTTTTGAAAGGTTGTTATTTCAAGGGATACAATTATTTGGTTGTTTAAACTCTAGTTTTTTGTTTTTAAAATATGGGTTTTAGGATTCCAGACCTAGTTATATTATTAAATTTTAATGATAAGGTTGTTCAAGAAAAAATTTTGAAACTGAAAAAATATTTTTTGTTTTTAATGTTTAATTAATAAAAGGGGTTTTATAAAACGATTTTAAATAATAAATTCACCTATATGATTTAGTTAAAGTGGATTAAACAGATAAAATAAATTTTATGAGTATTTTAATTATCTAGTGATAATATAGAAAAATAGTTCTAAAATAACCATTATGTTATTTTGATTCTACATGTAATGAATTATGAAAAATTAATATTTTAATTGTGTATTTAAAACTACCATTTATATAATTAAAGATAAAGAGACAACATAAATTTATTGGGAGGAAACACACATTGTTGTTTATCTCATGAATATATTTTAATGTTATAAGATCATTATATTTTTAATCTAATTTTCATAGAATACTAAGGGAATTTTTGGGTTTGGTGGTGATTTTGGGTCATTTGGAGGCTCACTATAGTGTTTTATGATTTAATTTTAGTATGGGGATTTGTATTAGTTGTTGCTACATAAATGATTTAGGATTTGTATTTAAGTGAATATAATTTTGTTTCATATTATTTTATGATTAAATAATTTATTATTAATGGAATTTTAGAAATTAATATCTAGGGTTTATTTGGTATAAATAATTTTTCACTTCTTATTAATTTAATTATATTATATATAAATTATTCCTATGTTTGTTTTGTGATTCCCGACCACTAGTTTCCATCTCATTGGGATCAGGAATCTCTTTCGAGAATGTGGAATGATGGGCTGGGAATGATTTTATAAAGAATTATTATCTATTTTATCTCAAGTACTGTAATGGTCCATGAATTTATAGGACATTAATTTTCCGTCAAACATGAATTTTTTAAATTCATTTAAATATAACATGTATTTTGATCATGTTTTAAATGATTTATGGATATTCTCAGAGGGTAATTTATTTCATATCATAGATAAACCAAGTGTCTTTGGATACGTTCATGGTTTAAAGGATGTTGGTGTATGGATGGGATTATGTCTTGAAATGTATCATGTTATTGGGGATATACTTACATAATTGTTTTATGGAAGGATTTATTTTTTGAATGTGTTTACTATCAATCATAATAATTGACATGTTTTGAGAATATTGGCATGAAAGTTTTAGAAGTATTAGTGTTTTTCGAATCATGGTTAGAATAATTTTTATGTACCCATGAATAAGGGTCCTTATCCCAACACCCCGAGATTTTTTGAATTATTATTTTTTCTAATTAATTTATCCTTTTTGATATTTTTCACTTCACACAACACTGATGGTAGTTTTTTTCAAAGCACTATGTTTGACATGCATTATACACAATACAATATTAATCATGAACCATAAGAAAAACTTAAATTATCTTTTGGTAGATATAACACAATGTTTATTTGGTGTTATACACAATTTTGAGTTTCTTTGATATATTCTGTAAGATGTAAGGACCCGTTTTTAGAGAACTATAGTATACAATATACATGATTTTAGAAATAGCTATATATAAATCATGGGAATAAAGTTAATAATAATATTAACTAAACTATGAAAATATTATTTAAACATGAATATAAAATTAATCATTTTGTAATTAAATATTATAGTTGAATGTGAGAACTATTTCTAAATAAATAAAATACTTCTCTATGAAAAATATTTTTCTAAGTACAGAAACCATTTTTTCTCAATAAACTAAACAAACCACTTTTTATTAATGTTTTCAATAAAATTTACATATTATATGTTAAATAAATATTTTTTATACTCATTCAATAGGTATTATTGAAAAAAAAATAAGAATAAATCAAATTTTATAAACAAAAGATATATTTTTCTAAAAGGTAATTATACAGACTTCTCATTGATAGCCCTTTTTAAATTAGATTTTTGAATCATTTTTAATTTATGTTTGAAAAAATAATCTTTATTTTCTAATTCATTAAAAAATTTCTTAAAGTGGTTTTTTTCGGTAAAAATTCATTTTTTTATGAATATTGAGTAATACTGAATTTTAGTTCAATACTGCATTTTTGAAGAATTTATTTATATAATTAAATAATGTTTTTATTTGGTTTATAAGTGTAATTATATAATTTTTAGAAAATTTAAACCAATTTTGGTCATTCGAAACAATTTCACATAAAATTAATATATAAAAATTTAGCAAATTGTGGAACATTTTAACTTTAAGAACCTTTTTGGTCCTCTAGTCTATTGAATTAACATTAAATTAATTTCATCCACTTAATTGTTTGTAATTCATAAAACTATATATAATTTTGGAATAAGAATAATCTCTAATTTATAATTAGGGAAACTATGTTTTTTACCAAAATTAATTGCAAAAATGATTAAAATTAATTACAACGATTAACTGTAAAATTAGCTTTTCAAATGACTAATCCCTACACATAATGACCAAAATGATCTTAAACCATGAAAGAAAATCATTATATGGATATATTTAGATAATATCCTCCATTTTAAATATTTTTGTGAACTATTTGATCAAATATTCAAGGGAAAATGTCTATACAATTCTCTTTTCAGAAATTTACAAGAATGTCACTCCTCCTCCACTATAAGAAGGAACTCCGCCCCCTCAATTAATGACAACTCTTAGGCCCATTGGATCATCCAAAATTCCATAAAATATCCTAAAAAATACCTATATTACTCTATGAATATTAAATGATTCCATAAAATCAACCAAGGAATCCCTTTTGTAAAAAACAAAAGGAGTTACCCAAAAAAGAGATAACATCCTTCATTAAGATCCTTTATTTTATTTTAATTTTCCTCCATCACAATAATTATTATTACAAGATTATATATATTAAAAATATTATGATGAATATACATATATTTCATTATTACATGTTTTACCTACAATTACACACCCTTCCAAAAAATGAGTAACAAACTTACTATTCTTATGGATGGAAAACTACCGCCTCATGAAATGATGTTGTTTTTTTCCATTACTGCCAATCCTGGGTGGGAATTATGATGAGAAATATCTTTTTATATGATATTTATTATTTATTTAGTCTTCTTAAATTATTATATAATACATAACTTCATTTTTTCTTTTTTATGTAAATATGATAACTTCGTTTGTGGACAGGTGGAATATCTCCTCTTCAAAGCGATTTGATTCATTCTCACTCTTCCTAGAATATATTATGGATGGTTTTAGAAAACATATATGATATATATGAAATAAAAATTATAATATAATTATATAATATATATATACACATGTAATTTATTTTATTTCTTTTTATACGACAAAAAAACGGAAACAGTGTTCCTGCAAACGTATGACATACCCTCTCCATGAATAGGGTATTACATTTAATATTTATATCTACTATAAATTATTATAAATACATATTTATGGAATTTATATGATATTTATACCATTTTTCAAATTATTTAAATATTTAAATCATCATCAAATTAAGAGGACCATAAATAACAAGTCAAAACATGTACGAAATATACATGGTGTTTATCACCCACAACGTAACTTTTGCATGATGTTATTAATGAATGAGTATTGTAAAGTCATAAGTAAATCATATATGTTATTATATATATTAATATGACTATTTTATATATTTATTATAAATATATACTTATTATACATTCGGTTTGAAAGACTACAATGAGAGTTAAGACATACCGGCTCTGGCAGCGATGCTATAATCGGGGATGACTGCGGCTCCGGCCCCTCCCTCCATGGTGGAGGGAGGGGATGCTGACCCCTTCATCCTTAATCTTCCAGGCCCTTCCCCTTTTCTCCATTCACTGACCCTGATTCCCTCCCTCCTTTTCTGGTGATTCCCCTTGGACTAAAATTTCCTGACCTCTTCAATGGATCACTACAGCTAGCGATTTCGATGAAAGTATTCACCAAAGCCTCAGATCATCACAGGCTGATGCTCGTCCTGCATTTCAGGAACCACCACCCTTCGGTGGACGTTTATGATCGCTTCGGGTTGGAGTCTTGGGGTCTTCAAGAACAGGCGGTGGTTGGGCTTCTTGATAGGCGACACATGATGATCCGTTTTTCTTCGGAGGATGACATAATCTCTGCCTCATCCAGTACTCCGCGATCCCACAATGGATGCTTCTTCTACCTCCATCGGTGGTCTTTCGAGTTCCGCATGAACCATGATGTGCCTACTACGGTTGTATGTGTAATATTTCCTGATTTTTCTTTGCCGTTCCAAAATCCGTCGATTCATGGTATGCTAGAAAATATGGTAGGCCGGTATTTCTGTTCTGACAGTAGAACTACTACTGTCTGCCACCCCATATCTCCTCTAATTTGTATCGAAGTTGATGTTTTCAAGCCTCCAGTGGACTGTATTTGGATTGTGGTTGGAGAGGAATTCAGATAGAGGAAACCCGTTATTTTTGAATCATTGCATGCATTTTGCGCGAATTGCCAACGGTTAGGCCACTTGTTTTCAAATTGTCCTCGCAGACGTAGTACAAGTCAAGGTTGTGATTATTTCCCACAACTACCACTTGTGACAGAGCCTAACGAAGACTCTGCTGCCTAGTTTGTGGTCGATTAATGTTGGTTCAAGGAGATGCACAGGGCTGGTTCGTTGGAGTTGGATCCTCCAATGGAGGTGTCGTTGGTTCCGGAGTTGGGGTTATCTTCAATCGCTATGAAGTGTACTAATCCTAAGGTATTAGAGCTGAGGGTCTTTGATGTCATTACCTGTATGAGGTGAAATTTGGGTGTCAACCCTCTATCAAGCAGTTATGGGGAGGCTGTGCTGGTCAGTGAGGTTCATGAGTTGAATACTGACGTTGAGGTGAGGGTCCCTCCTATGGGCTCTGCTTCGGAAAACCAACTGGTCTCCTCCAGTTCTGTCAATACCTTACCTGCGTGAATTTATACCTATAAGGCTTCTGATATAGGTCTAAATCGTCAATGTTCGCTATGGGAGGAAACTAATAAACATCCCTAATTTGTGTGGCACAGTTTTGTACCATCCAGAGGCTCAGATTTTCCCAAGAATATCCTACCAGCTAAGCCTTCCTATGCTGATATTGTGAAATCCAGAGAAACTGTTATACAATCTCTGAATCAATTTTTAATGTTGTGGAATGAAGAGTATCATGTGGTTGATGAAGGGGATGAGATGGAGACTTGTCAGGAGGATAAGGATTCTGATTCCGACTCCCTCATTGAGCCCAATGAAGTGGACATTGTAGATGAATATATAAGATCCTCTTCTAAGAAGGGGAAGAACACCCTCATCGATTTAGAGGGGTTGATTCAGCACTCTCGGAGGCCGAGGAAAAAAAATACTATTCTTTCTTTCCAAGCCCTACCATTTCCAGATTCTCAATCAAATCCCAGCCCCCTCCAGGGGTTCCCAAGCAGGTGGAGGAAATCTCTTCTAAGGATCTATAACCCCCTGCAAAGGAATCATTTGTCGTCTACCTGATGAATATTGAGAAGGAACTTTTAAAATCTGGTATCCATTAGAGAGAGAATGAATTGATGGAATGTGATGAGTGGGAAGTCATTATTGATGGTAACGAGGAATTCATAGAAAAGGGTCTAGAGGTCATCACTACATAGGAGGAGTTTGACAGGCTGAACGGGAGGCGCATAAGGGGAAATTTTTCCAAGGAGCAGCGTGAATGGACTCAAAATCAACTTTTAACACTGGCACGTGGTTTCAACAGGCAAAAGATTAATGTAGAAGAGCTCATCAAAACCTGGGAAATCATGGTCTATAATTTTGATAGCCTACTCAAAGATGATCCAGATGGTTACCATCCTTCAATGGAGTCTCCTCAGAGGTAAGGTCTCTAATAGGCTTAAACTGCAAATCATAGATTCAGCTTTGATGTATTATGTTTCCTGACTGTCTTTGAATACTTGTCTGGTTTACAACATTTCCTTAAATGTGTTATCTTAATCAAAACAAAAAAGTATATTTGGGGTATAGATTTAAGACATAAGGTAAGTGTTTTCTCATCTGACATTTTATATCTCTGTAACACATGTCATGTTCACCACTAATCTATTTTGTGTAGTGTATATTATTCAAATAAAATTAGTCTATGCTACATAGAATTAAATTTTTGGGTATTTACACATATATTTTTATACCTTTATTTCCATGGTTTTATGGTTATAATGTTACCAAGTCAGTGAAGTAGTTTTGTCTCAATTTATTTTCATGGAGACACACTCCATGTTATGCACCTATATTCATATAATAGGTGTATATACCTCCCTATTAAATATTATATAATTAATACCTTTATTTTCAAGATATTTTAAGATTCATGTAATTTTATTTTCTTAAATGTGGAGTACGATTCGAGGTTACCAAGTGGTAAGAGTTTATTGAAATGATCACATCATTTATCGATATTATTTTTAATTATTCTTACATTGATATAATTTTATGATCCACATCTCAAGAACAACCATGAATTTTATTATCCATTGGTTATACCTAATATCTTCATGTTTTAGTTCCATTTTCACACATTAGTACTTAATATTATTAAGAATGTTTTTTTAATAAAACCTGACTTCATCACACTCTTCAGTCAGAAATATATGTTCCATCAAACCATGTTATCTAAAAAAATGTAATAATATTCTTATATAATTATTAAAAATAATTTTTATCCATTTTTACCTTTTAATAAAAATGTATTCTTTATATAATCTTCAGTTCATTTTCCGATTGAGGCTCTATTATAAACTTATTAGGGTAAAAATGGAATGTTAAGTCCGTACAAAGTTCCCTCCATCATGACTATTATTTCCATAAATATTAATTTACAATTTTAAATGTTTATTCATAATGAAATGGTTTTACTGAATTTTTGGATTTTTATTCATATTTAATAAAAATATTTTCAAAAAATATTAAAAAGTGTTTGAAATGGTATTAAAAACTCTATATATATTTTTTCAAATGGTTGTTTTTAAAGAAATTTTATTAAAATATCTGAATTCTACTTTTTTAATTTTTTAAAATATATTCCATGAAAAATATTTTTCATTAATATTTCAAGCTTATTTTATAATTTTTCAGGGAAAATTGTTTTCAAAATTATTTCAAGCATCCTTTATAATATTTCAAGGAAAATTGTTTTCAATATACTTTCAAGAATATTTTAAAAGTATTAAAGGAAAATTTAATTCAAATGATAATAATTTTATTTTATATGTTTTCGTGCAAAATGGTTTTCAAAATATTCTTTAGCATCATTTATATGTTTTTTAGGGAAAATGTTATCAAAATTATTACCATCTTTACTTCTATGTTTTCAATTTTTTCTCAAAGAAAATTTATTCCATAAGTTTTTATCTCTTTAAAGTTCATTTTTAAAGGATAACTGATATTCAACTTAAGAAATTTATTTTAACAAATATTTAAAAAAATTCATCTAAATTGATTTTTATAATGTTACTAATGCGTTTATTAGGAATGATCCAAATGTTCTATTAATATTCATTCTCTGAATGGTTAATTTTTTAAGGGAATGATATTGATGAATCTTGGTTCTACATCATGTGTTATATTTCTATTAATCCCAATTATGTTCACAGGTTATTCTTTAATGATGTAAATATGAAACATATCTCTTTTCCATAGGCTGTGATATGATAACATGTTTATGATATCCATTTTATTTCACGTAATATGATAAGATTGATTAAGATATTGAATCACGTTTATGAATGATTTTGTTATGATATTATTGATAGTTATATCTCACTCTCTTGCATTGGGTAAATATTTATAACTCATGAGATATAATTAGATGAAATAGGGATTGAACTCAGTTCACTAAATGACTTTTCTGGTAAGATGGTCTTGGGAGTAAATCCTAACTACTAAGATGGTAATGTGAGTGAACCATGAATGACAATAAGGAATGAAGAGTAAACCCAATCAACTATAATGGCCTTGGAAGTT
Organism: Viscum album; assembly: GCA_963277665.1. Lineage (NCBI taxonomy): Eukaryota > Viridiplantae > Streptophyta > Magnoliopsida > Santalales > Viscaceae > Viscum > Viscum album. The sequence goes on along the minus strand of OY728126.1, from coordinate 355,600,348 downwards.
ATTCCTTGACTACTATGGAAAAAATTTATATGCATAAATTTCTACCATTAATTATTTATCTTAAACATATGTTATTATTTTACAGTGCACACTAATAATTTATTTAATATTAATTTATTATGAACATCCAATACTTATTCCATGACAAATGTGTATGATCTTTGGTATGTAAGGAATGGTCTTATAATGTTATTATCATGTTCCAATACCTTTGTGTTCATGATTATTTTTTCATATATCTTTTATTTACCTATACCGAGCATCAGAGCTCACCCTTTATTATATTTTCTTTCCTTGCTTATGATAAAAAAATTTCAGTAGAATTAATATTGGGTATGAAATTTATAAGAAAAATTGAATATATTTCATAATGTTACAAGATTTTGTTTCACGTATCCAATGATACTAAACTATTAAATTCATCATGCATTTATATTTAAAATGTAACAAATATTCATAAAAAATGTTTTAATATAAATTGATATTAAATCAGGGTAGTTATAGTTAGTGTTAGAAGAATGTTCTAGTCAGCCATTGGAAACTAGGATGTGAAAACTTTAGTCAGATCCATAGAGATATTTCAAATGATATGTTTAGGGATGTCTCTAAGGATAATTCTAAGGATAAATAAAAATATAGTGAAAGGTATTGGAATGATGGTAAAGAATATAGTGATTTATTTCCTACAAACACATACCTATCTAGAAACTACATGTGGATATGGATCAAGAAATGATTTTTATATGGGTAACAACCCAGAAAATTTTTATAGGTCTGAATTTGAGTGTAACCTAGTACACAAAAATGGTTCTTGCTATATACATGGTTTATCCTTTCCAAGGGATACGAATTGGAAATTCACACACTCTTTATGAAGAATAATGAAGTATTCCTTTATTTTTATTAGTTAATGTTGAAATGAATGCATTTTTCTAGGAGAGTAGAGAGAACCAAATACATATCTATCAAGTCACAATGATCAAAAAAGTGTCCGCAATTATTTTTTATCCAATAATTTTTTTATGATTATATGGTTTTATTTTTTGATAACTGTTTCTCACAATATTATTTCTAGTTTTAGTCAATGGAAGGAACCAGAATTAATTAGGATAACATTAAATGTGATATAATATATGTTGATGAGTTGTCAAATGGGATAGTAACTTGAGAGAAGTAATTTTTGATCATGCCTAGTCAGTTTTCATGGAAGATTATTAAAAATTTGTACATTAACCAACACTCTTAATCACCAAAGAGTAGAATCAAAGATTTTACTCAGTTTCTGGGTAATGGAAACAATGAGGAATGAAGAATTAGTTTCCTTTATTTCATGATTGAGGAAATAAGCACTCATGTAAATTTCTCTAAGGAAAAAGAAGATGTTTTCACTATGGGAAAGAAAGAATGAAATCCATTAACTGCAAAAAATGTAGGGTCTGATTAACACAATGGATTGAAATATTTTCCTCCCTAAGACATATTCAAAGGATAAATTATATATGTATTTAATGAATGGCCATAAACAAATCAGTTTCTCAAGTGGAATGTTTATGAAGATAATCAGATAGGTGGTATATGTAATGGTTATACAACTAATGATGGTGAGACTACAAGTGATATATTAATGGAAATAGGAATTATGTAATAGGATGAGGAATCCTTGTTAATGCACAAAGTAAGAAGTGGAATAATATATTTTTTCATATAGATGGGGTAAATAACTATTCTATATGAATCGTGAAATATATAAGTATTGTTTAGTTTATGTTTTTTATAGGAATTTATAAGGATATCTTTAATTATTCCCATAGACTAGAAAGGTTTTGTAATGGAAAGTTTACATTAATTGTAAACACATTATTAAGGTAATGATAACCATGAATATATTAGTTATGTAAATATAAAGATGTTTGGATAAAGATATGTTGGTTATAAATTTGTTAATTTGATGATATTTATTACCTTGGTACTATTTAATGACTTTTTGACATGTTTTTTATGCTATCATTGATAAACAATACTACCTTTTTTATTTTATGGAATATCTCCAATACAATTTCGAATAAGGGAACATACATATTTTACATAAAGAATAATGGTAATTCAGGTAATTATTATGTTTCAAGGGAATAATTGATGAAGTAATTGACATGTTTGGTATATTAATGATTAGAGATACTATATGATATATAGTGTGTCAATGATAGGCTGATTTTGAGAAATTTTTTGACTATCTTTCAAGAGTTTTGTACATTCATCTTCCAGAACGATTTTAAGGTAGACCATTTATGGAATGGTTTGTGTAAATCATAGAAATGGGTTTTACATATTAAATTTTTATCTCAACAAATGTGGATTTATTCATATTGGTTAAGATTTCATAACCTTTTATAGTGACAAAAATATATAGAATGAACTATCAAATTATTCATAGATATTAGGATCTGTTAATAGATTAGGAATGAAAAATTAACCTTCAATTCTTTGAATGAGAGATGAATAAAGAAGTTACTAAAGTCAAAAATGGTAGCATTTCCTGAAAGAATACAAATATATCTTTTCATGTAAATTCTAATATAGTAAGAAAAAGGTTCTTAAATTGAAAAAATTTATCCCAATACAATCTTTTCAGAATAGACAAACAACCCCTTAGACCATCTTGGATTTATGGCTTTATTATTGTTAACATGCACTTAAACATGTTCTTTATCACATTGAATTAGATATTGATAATTATATTTATCTTTCATGTACACTTTTTCTCATACCACCTTTGTTTTCGTATGTGGAAACATATTTATGTGTTACTTTGGGGGAGTTTATGTTCCTGCATTCCTTTTTTAAAGGATGTTTTAGTATTTAATTTTATGATGTGGGTTTCTATGAAAAGAATTTTAAAGTATTAAAACATTTATAACCTAGAATTATTTCATGGGATAAAATTATTTTTGGGTGGTAGAATGTAACATAACAAGATTTGGATAATTATTATTTTTGTATTTATATAATCTTTTTTATTTTTTTCACTTCACACGATACTTAATATATTTTGTTTAAGAACTATGTTTAACGTTTGATATATGAAACACAAATTCAATAATTTGACAAAAAATGCACATAGATTATATTATGACACAACACACAATTTTTCACTTCTGTTACATGCAATGTTGAGTTCCTTTGATAGCTTGCTTAACACATACAGCTGAGTTTTAACCGAACTATAAATTATTGTTAATGTTATTATTAAAATAGCTACCACCTAGTCATTGGAAAAGAATTTAGAAATAATTCTATCAAAATTTTGAAAAAATTATTTACACACACATATATATAATATATCCACTTGTTATAAAATAGTATAATTGAATTTAATAACCATTTGAAAATATAGAAATTACTCTTCTAAGAAAACTATTTCTCTATATACGACCACAATTTTTTCTCAAAAAATTAGAAAAAACAATTTTTATTATAATTTTTAACAAAATTAATATATTAAATATTAAATAAATATTATTTACACTCATATGATGTATTTTATTAGTATGAGATATGAATAAATCTAATTTTATGAACAAAGGATATATTTTTTTAAAATATAATATTATCATCCATTAATAGAGATCTCATTATTAAAAATAATTTTTGAAACTCTTATAATATTTATTTGATAAAATAAACTTATTTTTTATATTCATAATTTCAAATTTATTTTACGGTGATTTATTTTGGGATTTTTTAGAAAAAAAATCATTTTTTTATGAATAGTTAATAATACTGAATACTAGTTCAAAACGACATTTTTATCCAATTTATTTATAGAGTTAAATAAATATTTATAGTATTTTATGTATAATTAGATAAATTATGTATCATTTAAAAAAATTTATGTCATTTTAACAATTTAACATTAGATTTTTATATATGAACATAGCAATCATTTGATCATTTTCACTTTATAATCACTTATTTGTTGTCTCCTCTGTGAAATTAACATTAAATTAATTTCTACAACTTCTATGATTATATTTTATAAAAATTTATTCCATATTTCTAATAATAATTATTTATATTTTTTAATAACTGAATGTTAGTTTTTGACCAAAAAAATTGGTGAATGTGATAAATATTTATGACATTGATTGAGAGAACAAATAGCTTAATAGAGGACTAAGCGCTAATATTACGGTACAAAATGACCTAGAAACATGATAAAAAAAAATATATTGGATATATATATATACCATATAATCCTCTGGATCTTCTAGTTATCATTATTTGAGACATTTCTCCTGGGAAAAATATGGGTGGAATTCCATTTTCAAAAAATTTCAAGAATGTCACTCAACCTCCAATATAATAATGAAATCACCCCTCCAACTTCCTCACAATACTAAATAAGTTTTGATCAATATAAATATTCTAAAATACCCACCCAAAATCTATCTCTCCCATATTGAAGCTTCCAATTGGGAAGAAATCCCACCAAGGAATCCCTTTGATGAAAACTAGAAGGAGTTACCCAATAATGTGGTAAAATCATTCATAAAACTCATTTCATTTATATTCATTCTCCACCTACTAAAACATTATTATTTAATTCATATATAATAAACCTAGTATCTTTAATATACTGAGATTTTTTTATTTTATTTTTTTGAAGTACACATCTGAACAATTCCATTTAATGGGTCACAAACATGTTGTTCTTGTGTAAGGCGAACCACCACCATATGAATCGATATTTTTCGTTTTTCATTTAATGCCTATTATGGGTGGTAATTATGATGAAAACAATGTTTTATATAATATATATATATATATAATATTTTTTAAGTATTTATTTTTCTATAATTATTATATAAAACACACCTTCATGATTTCCATTTTTTGTAAATATGATAACTTATTTTGTGGACGTGTTGACTACCACCTCCTCAAAGTGATGTGTTTCATTCACAGTCTACAAGGAATTTATTATGGATGGGTTTAGAAAATTTATCTGATAAATGTTAAATAAATCTTATTATTTAATGATATCTATATACACACATATCATTTATTTTCTTTTATTCAATACGATAAAAACACGGAAACAACATTCATTCGTACGTATGACCTACCGTCTCCATGAATGGTGTATTAAATTACTATTTATAATTTTTATATATTATTATAAATACTTATATAAGGACCTTATATGATATTTATATCATGTTTTACATAATTTAAATAATTAAATAAAGATCTACACAAGAGAACCATAATTAACAAGTCAAAATATGTACAAAAAATATGGATGTTATCACAAGAAACATAACTTCTACATGGATTAATTAATTAATGACTATTATAAAGTGATATTTAAATATTATATGGTATTATATATATTAAAAGAGTTATGTGATATATTTATAATAAACTTATTATTATTATACAATATTTTTGAACGGGTACAATGAGAGTCAAGACATAAGGTAAGGGTTTTCTCATCTTATTTATTTACATCCGTGAGATACGTGCCATGTTAACAACTTATTTATTTTATGTGGTTTATATATTTAACATTATTGTATTTAATGAAACTTATAATTAAATTTATGGGCATTTAACTATCTATTTTATCATCTTTCTTCATGGGGTTTATTTTTCCAAAAATAATAAATATGTAACATAGTTTTGTCTCAATTTGATTTATTTGAGGCACATGCCATGGTATACACCTATATTATTAAAAGATATTCATATTATTTCATATAAAAATAAATATACATAATCTAATTATTTTAATAAAATTTCAATATTCCTTTTATTTTATTTTCTTTCATGGGGATAATGATTCGTGGTTACCAATTCGTAAGAGTTTATTGAAACAATATCAATGTTTATCTGGATTGTTTATGATTGTGCTTCCATTGGTCAAATTTTATGACCCATATCTCAAAATGACTCATTAAATTTTATATCATATATTTATTACAAATATTTTCATGAGTTATTACCATTTTTTGACTCTTTGGTACTTGATATTTTTAAGATTGTGTTTTTATAAAAACCGAACTTAATAAATCTATTTGGCCGGAAATTTGTTTTATTTCAAACCATGTATTATTTAAATATATTAAAAATGTTATACTTTTATTATATGATATTTAAATACATTTTTACTGATGTTTTAGCTTTTAATAAAATAGTTTTTTTTTTAATTCTTGTGGTTTTCAGATCGAGGCACATTTTATAAATTTTTACGTCAAAAAAGGATTGTTCAGCATGCACAGATTTACACTTTGTTATGATAGTCATTTAATTAATCATTAATTCAAAAGTATAAAATATTATTTGTAATGAAAATTATTTTATATTATTTTTTGAAATTCATTTTCGACATGGTTTTCAAAGAAAATGGTTTTCATAAATTTTTTTATGTTTAAAAAGTGTTTTATATTATTCTCAAAGAATACTTTATATGTTTTCAAAAAGATGCATAAAAAGAAAACGATTTCCATGATATAAAATCCTATTTTATATGATTTAAAATTATATTTAATAAAAATGTTTTTCAAAATGTTTTCAATATTATTTTATATATTTTGACTGAAAAAAACATTCAAAATTTTTTCAAGAAATATTTACATGTTTTCAAAGGAAAACAATTTTCAAAATTATTTCAATATTATATAATAAGTATTCAACGAAAAATGGTTTTCAAAATTTTTTCATGAATATTTTATACGTTTTTAATGAAAATTGTTTTCAAAATATTTATGAGATTCTTTTAAATGTTTTCATGTAAAATGGTTTTCAAATTGATTTTAATCCTTTCTCATAACATTTCAATGAATTTTATGTGAAAATAGTTTTTGAAAGTTTTTAACATTTAAAAAAACTTTTTTAAAGAATTAAATATATTATTTTCAAGAAATATTTAAATAAAATATTTAAAAATTATTTTCCATTTAAGATTACATCTATGGATGTTACTCATGCTTTTCCAGTAAATTATCCAATGGATCCATTCATGTTATTTCCCTGACTAGATTTTTGTTTTGATTTTAGGATGTTTATAAAACTCATTTCTGATTCATGGGTAATGTTTTTATGAAACCATCTTCTTTTCAGGGTTTATGATTTAGAGAAACAATTATGATCCCTTTCTCTTTTTCACTGGTCTCGATATGATTACATGTTTGTGATACCCATTTAATTTTAGGTGTTATGATATTATTACTTATGATTTTGTGAAACATCTATGAATGATATGATTATGTGATGGATAAGACCGATATATTCCCTTAATAAACTAGGTAAATATTTTTCTCTCAATGGATAGAAATATCTAGAATGGGGATTGAACTCAGTTTTGTAAAATATATTTTCCTCCAATATGGTATTGGAAGTAAAAATTTACAACTCTGATGGTCATTGGAGTGAACCATGACTACCAAGATGGTATGGTGAGTAAACCCATAATACTACTATAGAAATTTCATTGATTCCTTGACTATTATGAAAATCATTTTATATTTTTATGTGATTTCCAAAAAGTCTATTCCTTATTCCAATGTTATTCTTTCATGGATCATGCTATTGAAATACTTATGATTCATGTCTTTATTAACAACAAATATTTTAGCCATGAATCATGTGTATGATCATTGGTATGTATTTTATGATCATCTAATGTAATTTTTCTGTTATCATACATTTATATTCATGATTATGCTTATGTATCTCCCTTGATTACCCATACTAACAATCTGAGCTCTCCCATTTATTATGTTTCATGTCCCATAGTTATTATGAATGGTTTAACTTAGAAGAAATAATAATTAATATATATATGAGGGCATTTAATATATTTCACCATGTTAGTAAATTTTATTCCAATTTTCCAAAGATAAGAAAAAATTAGGGTCCTTAGGAAATTATTTTTTGTAATGTACTAAATATTCATCTAAAATGATGTAATATCTATTTATGGTAATCCATATCATTATACTATTGTGTAAGGATTCTCATTCATAATGAGTAATGGTGAGAAATTCAATACAAAAGGGTCTAAATATTCAAAAATAAATTGTTATTTCATGATGCATAATGGTCCTCATATGTAACGGTACATAGCACTTCCTAGAATGGGATATGTATTACAGTCTAATATCTAATGAAATGTATGGGTAAACAAAACAAAACTTAATAATTATGATATGGAGATGTTATATTTCAGAATCGTAATATGTAAGGGTTAAATTTTAGATTTATATTTTAACTTTTCTATGTTAAGGTTAACCACTAATATCTATGGGTTATCCAATGAATGTATAATGGTTACCTTATCAATACATATGGTTTTCCCATAACATAAAGATTTCAATTTTGGATAAGTGTTCCTCAACCATGATATACAAAAGTATCATTTATGTTATTTCTAATGGATTCACTAGGATACATAAAATTTTACTCCAGCTTACTCTATAATGGACAAGAGTTTTGAAATTGCTAATGTATTGACAATTAAGGGTAATTAATGGTTTCCCTATGATATATAATGATACTTTGAGGGGTAAAATAAGAGAAATGATAATTCCTGAGACCTAGAAAGGTGTTGAGATACCTTGAGATATGTAATAGCTAACACTATAGTAAAAAAGGTCTCCCTAAAATATATAAACATTTAATATATGATACCATGTGATACATAAGGGTACAATTTTGGAAATTTCATCAATACATAATGGTTGATTTTGACTATTTATAATTGTTAACCTAGTATAAAAGAGTCCAAAAAATGGAACCCAATATGAGAGGTTAACATTTAATTCAAAATGGTTACTCGGATATGTAAGGTTCTAGAAAATAGATAAAGTTATTATGTAAAGGTTTACATTCTGATACATAATGGTCATCATAATTTCTAAAATCCCTAAACAAATTATGAAATCCAATAAAATGTAAATGTTAATAATGGGTGATATGTAAGAGTTAATCCAAGGTGATGCGTATGGGTTAAAAACATTATTAAAAATTGGGAGTGTTGGATTAAATATGTGAGGGTAAATGTAAGATGGTTTGGGGTTTTAAAAAGGAAACCCAATTCAAATATTTACATTTTTTAGATGTCTAATCAACGTAAGTTGGAACCCATACTTACACCCTCTTCTCTATTTAAACCACAATGACTCATGGAAATTTAAGGTTCTATGTCTCAATATTTAATGTCTGGTTATATCATCCATCACAGATTCATCAATTCCATTATTATCATTGGATTATGGGGTCTTTAAACTATGGTTGGAGGAAAAAAATCCAAAAAAAGCATGGTGTAATTATCCTTCCATGATGTGGATCTATTGATTTCTTGATAAAAATTATCTTGGTAAGTTGATCTCACTATATTTCATACAGGTTCATTTAGGAATGTTACTTACTAGAAAAATTTATACATTTCCAGCAATTTTTGGTTAAATTCATGTATCTATTAAATGATACTATTGAGATTTTGTTTATTAGAGGTTTGAGTGGATACTGGGGGTGGAGTGCACCACTTTTCTCAAGGATTAATCGGTGAAAGACTTACCATATATTTTTTATTCCTTATTACCTATATATTAATTATTTAAGTCATTTTTATAATTAGTTAGTCAATCATAATAAATTTATAATTAATTAGAATTATTTTTTATGGAATAAGGTACCATTGTTGAGGGAATATGTCCCGTTTGGACTGGTCAATGTTAATGGTTGACCATCTCTTAATGAATAATAACTATAGTTGATTTAGGTGGACTTTACATTACTGTGTCACTTGGTCAATTTTTTTATTTTAGGTTTGAGAATTATTTTTATTCTTCTTGGAATATTTAATGACTTTTGTGGTTTTTCTAAATAAATTGGATTGGAATATGTTTTTCTATTAAAAAACATGGACCACATATCATGCTAAATAGTTCATTGATGGTAACATGGTTGAATGTTTATTATAAGACAAATTTTTAAATATTTATGTTTCATTATGTATATTCTTTTGGAAAATGGTTTTTAGTATTTAAATTCAAATTTAAGAAGTGGGTTTTGAGGATGAATGGTTTTCCAAAGTAGATAGTTTAAAATTAAATTTTTTAAGGTGGTAATTAAATAAAATTAGTGGTTATAAAGAAAATTTTCATTTGATGTTTTTCCAATGGACTTGAGTGAGTAATGATAGTGTGATATTCACATTATAAATGGGATATGAGGATTATTTTGACATGGTTTTAAGGAAAAGATATAATGTATTTTTGGTTATTTATTTTATACTATTTTACCATGAAAGGGAGGCAGGCTGTTTTAAAAAGCTTATATTTTTTTATACTTTATAATGATTACCTATATTTTTGTTCCTATTTCAGGATGATGCATAATTATATGGGAATTCATTATTATGTTATGGAATTTTTCAATGTTTTTGTCAGCTGGCATGCATATGGGTGCTTGGGTGAGTCTAATAATGTATTTTTTTGGTATGATGTGCTCAAGTTGGTCCATGTTTTTATTTTTAACCCCATTTGGAGTAGAGATAGGTGAAGAGGATTGGGTTTAATTTAGAAATTCACAACTTCCTGGAATGATGTGGAGTTATCATATTTGTTAAATGAATACTATGGTGAGTTTTTGGGGAATAGTTAATGCTCAGGAGACCTAGTGATGTGGCATGTGGGTTAGGAAGATGAATCATTAGTTTTCAATGGTTTTGAGATAGAAAAACATGAATAGTTTGGGTACCCTTTAGATATTCGCTTTGGATAATCCTATGTGATATACATGTGGTTTTATGAATGGAATTCCTTAAAGAGACAGTGGTTGAGATTTTAAAACTGCTTGATTATATGATAATCCAACCATTTGATTATTTATATGTTTAAACTGAAAATTGTAATCACATCCTTAGTGAGTATAAAATGAGTTATAATGATATTTGTGATTAGTAATGTCAGGTTTATAGGACCCCTCCCAATGTGATAGGGTGTAGATATGATAAATAGTAATAGGACCCTGACATGAATGGATGGTTTGGAATATGAAAGAGTACGGATATCAAGACACATGAATTTAATGACTTATTTTACACATTCTAGATATGTGGTTATCCATTGGACCTACATAATATTGGTGTTTTTTGGATCATTTGGGATGCCAAATATTGAGATTCACTCCTTAGATATCTTTTTATAATAACTAATATGTATGTATCTTGCCATGGGGACTATATCATGATGGTTTGGTTTGGATAATATGGATGTTTAGTTATTTATATTTCCTCCATATAATAGTTTTCTATTTATTAGTGGATTTGAGATATTTACATTCGGCCTTTTATTGAGTGTATGTTTTGAAATGTGTAAGAAGATGGATATTGAGGTATCCTACTCCAAAAAAATTATATATGATGAACTCATCTATGTTTTTTAATAGATATTATGATTAATTTTCCTGATGGTTCTTCTTTGTGTCCATAACTAACCATTGAGATGACTTTTTTGGATGGAATCCCTTCTAATGTGACTATGACACAAATATTTTTTATGTCGTTAAAAGCTGGTGGGATCAGTTATTGTTGTGTCCTTGTAAGGACATAATGACCTAACACATTTTATGAATTTTAATATTTTGATATATTTCAAGGTTTGTGTGTGTGTGTGTGTTTTACTAGAATATCTTTATCTGCTTATATGTATTTATTTCAAATCCTCTTGATCGTAGGATAAATCAATGTGAAGATGGGAGGAGATGAATCCAACTAGTGAATTATACTCACCCCAATCGATGTAAAAGGTATGGGATTTTATATATATGTGTGGACCTTCATATTTATTTTCGGGAACAGCTATTAAATGTAGTTATACATGTGGTTCAGGTCTATTCTGTTTTTTATGTTATATATGGTTCCCTATAACCAACTAATATTTCACATTTGACTACTTGAATATTAATAAATATATTATCACATGAAGAGAATCCTTATATATAAAACTAATGTGAAAATTTACTTGTAGTCTTTATCACATTAAAAATTAATAATTGTAACCTAATATTTTAAAAACAATTAAATTATATGGAAATATTATTAAATGTATGTCTTACGTTATATGTGATATATATATACTGATATATATATATATATTATGTTTAAATAACCTATGATTGGGACTCATAAAACATTGATGCTTTTGATCATGAATTTCAAACATGGCAATCTTCAATATAGGATGTTACTAGAAAAATACCACCCACGATAATTCCATATATTATATGAAACTTTTTATATTTCTATCTACAAACATGTGTATTTTTCCATAGACTTGAGACTACTATTAATTTATATTAAAAATCATGTCAATTTATGTATTATTGAAATCCATGGAAAAATATTCTCATGGAGTGGTAGGATACATTATGTTCATCAAGAGTGATATGAAACTATATGAATAATTAAACAAAGTATTTTCCCCATAAAACGTAATGGAAGATGATATATATCTCATTAATTGAATGAAAACTATCAGATTAAATCCATCAACATGTAAGTTCATTAACAAGTTCATTTAACATAATCAATTAAAATTATTCAAGAATATAGGTTGATTATACAAGTATGAAAACATCTTGAAGAGATATTTAGAAAAAATCATTATATTAAAAGATAACAATTCATATGATCTTTTAGAGATTTTAAAATTAGCTTATATATTTCTAGGTTCCTCTGTATGTTTCTAGTGACTAATCATGGAAATTAGGAATGTTCTTCTAACGTCACATAGAAAGAGGCCTAGAGGGTCATAGAGTAAGTGTAACCAAAATGGAATTTAGATTATAAATCAATTTAATATAAAGAATATATATTATTCTTATATTATTGAATAATAATTGATCAGGTTTTTTTTTAATTTCATAAATTTAATCATTAGTTTTTCAAGTATAGAATAATTAGTTGTTAATAATAAATTCATATTTATTAAAAATATAAAAAATATAACATTTATATAATTATAGAATGAATAATATAATGATATTTAATTATTTAGATATGTATTTATTATTCAACATTGAATTAATTACATAGAGTATTTATAGCTATATTTATAAACCTAATGGAAATAAATTATTTTATTTTTTACCATTTAAATTAATATTAATTTTTTATTTAATAAATTATATTTAAATATATATGAGTTATCACATGTCATAGAAATTAAAAAAGATAATATTATTAATATTATTTGAAATGGGTATTAGATATATAAAAAATTAATCAATGGAATTATTGAAATTACTTATTGAGTAAATTGAAATATATAATCCATTTAATATCATTCTAGATGTTAGTGATAATTTTTGTGCATAATTTATTCTCACAAGTAAATTGACTCAATATTAAGTTATCCTTCAAGAACTCTCTTGAGAATATAGAGTGTATATCCCCATCCACTCTCTTGACAATGACAGATCAACAGAATCATTCTTCCAATATTGAATGATTAAGTGTTATGATCAACATTGAAATGGTCAATGGTGAATGATGCAAGTCACATGGTTCCCCCTCGATTTCACCTGGAATACTGATTACGATGATTCAAGATTAATTTGTCACATTTGGATACCACCAATGAAATTTTATATAGGATTATTCATCTCAATGATGATAGGAGAGCATGTACCATGTAAATCAATAATAAAGAAATAATTATCAATCAAGGGTAAATATTTTTTAAAATTAATTATAAATTAAATGAGTAAAGATAATCCCATTGAGGAATATGTGGTTTCATTCTTCTTGTTTTTCATATTTATCCATTAAAACATGGAAAAAATACTAGTCACATTCCCAAACTATTCTTTAGTACTAATAAACCCTAATGTTGTATCATATTAGCCTCATTACGATAAATAATTATTGATTATTTATTGGATAAATTTATATTATTTGTAAGAATGTTTTTTATATCTATTTTTTGTTCCATAAATCTAAAATAACGAGATGATGCATTTATTCATATTAATGTAGCCACAAACATGAAATAAATAGCTAAATAATGCTTAAAGATCCCATACGAAGGATTCTAATATGATGGATAAATTTAATTATAATATGATTTGTTACTCAAATTTACTGTTTTTTAACCTTGGTCAACAAAAAAATTCTAGGACATAGTAGTCATGTAAAATTATATCGAGATTAATACATATATTTATTATATGTCACATATTGACCACTGGTTTTTAAATAAATAGATATGGAGTACATGATTTTTATATGGCATAAACTCTATTTAATATTACACTGCATAGAATCTATATAAATCAAGAAAAGTATGTGGTCCAAGTATGTAGCATCATTAATCCTGCATCTTGACTACCATTTGAATGAAAATATATCATATTATGTAAAAACATATTTTTTAAAATATATTTCATGTAACACATGATTACTGATGAAACATACATAGTGAGGTGTGCGTAAAATGGTATCCTAACACAGTTTTACATGAACTAGATCTTTAAAAATGTTTTTTTAATTTTTTGTGATATTAAGATTTCTAGAAAATATGATTTTAAAAAAATTATGTTTCAATGATTATTTTCAAAATGATTTCAGTGTCTAGTAAAATCAAGGATAGTAAAGAAATTAAATTTTAGGTTTTTCTGTATTATTGAATGAATGTTTAATTTCTAATCTTTGTTTCGAAAACATTACAGACATTTAGTGTTTGAAAAAAAATATTTAGCTACGTTGAATAAGAATATAGAAATTTTTTAAACCTAGCTTCTAATTTTTTAATGTTTTAACAAGAAATAGACTAGTTTTTTGAATTTTTTAGATTATATGGCATTTCATATTTGTTTTTAAAGATCAAACTGATATGGGTAGGTATGGAATGGTTTTTCTAGTGATGGATAAAAGTAATTTGTTCCTATATAGATATGTTTTCCAAGATTTTAGTGGTTCACTTGGAAGGAAATGGAAGGTTGAGTGGCATATGTGGTGTGTATTTCATAGATTCTATATGAGTAACACACATGTAGGGATTAATAGAATATATGTTATTATTTATGTCAAATATTAGGGTTCTATATTTTATGGTTTCATGGTTAGCACTCGTTGATTTTTTATTTTAATGAGAGATTATTAGGGGTTGGGACACCATGAGTCGAAATCAACCGATATTAGTATGTTCACATGACACAGATTGCCATATGGAAAAAGGCGGAGTAGTTAATTTTATTATTTTTTCTTTGGATTTATGGGTATGGTGGATCACTTACTCATTACATGGTGATTTTGATGAAAATGGTTTTCGAGATATTATTTTTGGGATTCAACAACATTGATGGATATTTTAGAGTAAAATAATTACAAGGATGTGATGGATGTCATAGATAGAACTTTCGAAATACTAATGAGTGGGTTGCTTTACATTTACTTAATAGTACACATTGGTGGTTGCATTTCATAATTGGATCATATTCAATGCTCACGTGTACTATTCAGTGATTATTGGTGAATTAATGAATATAGAAGGATGTGATTTATAGTTAAATGACCACCATAAATTTTCGAGGATAATAATTTTTATGGTCAGTAGTTATTAATGACCCATAAATTTATGTGTAATTTTTCAACAGATATTTAAATTTTTTGACGCATAGAAAGGAATTGAATTTTCATAATCAAGTTTTAAATGATTTTATTGTGTTTTATTATTGCAATTTCTATAAATCCTCATATAAACAAAGCATTTTTGTACATATAGAGGTCGAAGGGGTCTTAGTTTAGGGTAAGAATCAAGACTCCAGAGTTGGAATGGGAATGGGGCTATAATTATATAGTTGGAAAAATGATGGAGTTATTTTGTTATGGATTTATTTTTAATTATCATTCTAAACATGTTTAGAGAAGGCATGGATCATTTTTTGAAATTATTAGTATTTTATGGGACTAAGCTGAAAAAATGCATAATTCCCCATATGTAAGGGTCCTTATATATAGGGATAAACATGCATAATGGTCCCCATTCATAAGGGTAATGTCCTCAATACATAAGGTTCTAAATGTTTGGAAATAATTTTTTATATATTGATGAATAGTGGTTTTCATACATAAGTTCACATAACTCATCTAAGAATTGGAAAAGTATTAGAGTTGATCACCCTGTGAATTATAAAGTTAAAAAAGTTAATATATAAGGTTTGTGATATATAAAGGTTTCATATGGAGAAGTCGTTATTTAAGGGTTGAATCTATGATGTATGGGTTTAATGTTTTGTGTAAAGATCACACTAGGATATGTAAGTGTTTTTTAGTGAATTCATAAAGGTTCCCAACTAATACATAAGAATTTCCAAGACTATTTATATTGAGATTATGGATAAATGATATGTATTCCTATTATATATATTTGGTAACCCTATTATTTTAATGGTTTACACTAGAATTGGTAAATATTAACTCCATGTTACCCTGTGATATGTAATAGTTAGAAAAATGATTAAATATTGATACATAAGGATATTCAGATTCACTACAGTGATATATAATAGTTCTCTCATATGATATGTAATAGTACATGAAAATATTGATGTATGAAAAAATGTTGAGTTTCAATATTATACTTAAGGATTAACTCTGTGGTATATACTATTTACTTTTGGAAACCTGATGTTTAATTCCATGGCATCCTAATATGTTTAAGATTTTGAAATATTGACAAATCCACCAAATGTAAGAGTTTATCTTGAAGATAAGTAAATGGTACCCTAGTACAACAGAGTCAAAAAAATGTTTAAGAACATAGTACATAAGGGTCACCCTATGATACATAAATTATAATCTAATATATACATGTTTAGGGAACTGATAATTTCCTTGATACATAATGGTTACATATCTAAAACATAAGAGTTATCTGAATTTGAAAATTCCCAACATAAATGTTGATAATCAATGATATATAATGCTTTTATGGGTGATACATAATGGGTAATCTAGATTAATACATAAGGGTTTGAATCATTGTGAATGTTTTGGGTGTGATGTATCGGTGATACTTGTATAAGGATGGGATATAGATTCTAGTTTTTAAATAGAAAAAACCCTCATGGAACATCATTTTTTATACTGGATTTATAGGGGAGTCCAAACCCCTCTTATAAAAAAATGGCCAAAGCAGACCGAACATGTCACCTAACCCAGGTTACCAAAAGACTCGAATGCAATTTCCAATCCCCCCAATTAGGAAACATGTGCCTTGATATTGTGTAAAATAAACATGGAAATGATTTTTCCCTTGAATCAAAGTTAACTAATAGTGGAACATTTTATTAAAATCCATCATGACTAACCTATATGTAGAACATCCATTAAGAACTATATAATTAGAAGAAAATATAAATAACTATAATAAATGAATCAAAAATAAGAAATATAATCTAACTTATTCAAAAAAATAGGCAGATCATCCAAAAATAAATATAAAATCGAAACTAATATAACACACTAAATTAAAATAAAAGATATGTATTCTTGTATCATAAAACAACACATCCGGAAAAAATGAAAGATAAACACCATAAAATCCATGGTTTATTACCATGTACCTATTCACACATTGGTAGCCGAATTAAATGATAGATAAACTAAAAAAGAATCAGGAATATATAAATCATGTGAGATACATACCCACACATGAGTGTGTATGTAGGGTGAGCTAACAACCCCTGTAATATCTCAACATGGTCTTAATGTAATTCCATACATGAATCATTTCTCATATAATAGTTTGAAATAAAATAGAAAATATTGTTATTAATTTTAACAAGATATCAATGGATTAAAACTACATACAATTCATTTTAGAGAATAAAATATTATTTTTTAAGATTTAATCAATTAGAATCATTTTTTAGTAGTATAATTATTTAAAACAAGAGGTGGGGGAATTTGATTTAAATTAAAAAATGAAATGGATGTCTTTTGTTACTGACCATTCTTAAAATCCAATACTTAAAACAAACCTTTAATTTTTTTAAACATCATTTTAAAATAAATTTTTGTAACCATTTTGAAAACAAACACAACCATGATGAATAAAACCTCAACATATATATGAACAACTATATCAAAGGAGTATATCCAAATTAAACAATGCAATGGTGTTTTAAACAATACATAGAAAACACGATACGAACAATATGAAATGAGAATTCCCTATATTGAATTGTTGCAACATAATAGGCATCATGGAAACATTTGATGTATAAAAGTGATACAAACCTAAAAAATAGATAAAAATATATTACAATGTTGGACCTACTATTAGACTAGGATATGCCCAAACCATAACATATCCCACTCGAATATCCAACTCTAGAATCACAAGGGGTAATTCACACCAATCCCTATTTAATACATGAACGGAAAATAATCCATGTGTTCTGTTAACTGGTATAGAATAAATAAACGTATCCAACAAAGATACCTAGCTAAAAATGACCAATCAAAGTGTAGGAGAGAAAAAAATTAATGCAAGGTCAATATACACATCTATAAAGAAAAAAAAAATAAATCAATATCACACCAACACCATCATACAAATAATCACATTCTACAACATAGAATGATCACATAATTCATCATCACAAAATGGTAAAATGTTGTCTATGAAATACGAAATGGGTAACAATGAGGGTCTCATGGACTTGAGACAACTGGTTTTAAAAAATTTCAAAGGTTCTTCCTTAATATTTGAATTCCTAATTTTAATTCATTTCACACATTTAAAAAACAAATATTTTAAACGACATTTAGAAATCAATGAGAAAACAACACCTTTTTCATTCCAAATCATTTCTTTAAAAATATATTTTATATTATGTTAAAACAAATATTAGTTCATAAGAACAACATTCATCACCAAGTTCATTTAATGGGACCCCATAAGAACATTCAAAAACATTTTTTGGGTAAAAAAATTTATTTTAAAGAAACAATTTATATTATAATTGAATATCCTTCATGCCAAAATTAAAATCCATAAAACAATTTTAAAAAATAAATAGGAAAATCCTATTGTGTTTTAATTTCATAGAAAATTAATTAAAAAAATAACTAATCTCTTACATTTTAAAAATAAATGCATTTCATAGAAACACTTACCTCATACATAAATAAAAAACTAAAAATATACTTCAATGGTAAATAACTTCCAAAAAGGACGAACCTCCCACTACAAACCCTATAAAAAAATAAACTAGGTTACAACCTCCCGAAACCCAAAATCCCCACTTATACAGTGGATAAAACATAATGGATGAGGAAAAAATAGGTTAAATGGAGGGGAAAATGAGAATAAAGGAAGAATAATAATGAATGAAGGTTACCTAGGAAACCACATGACATATAGATAAATTAATAAAAAAAACCAGAAAAATGGATGGGGAAGTTGAGACTAGGGATTCATGGGTCTTATCAGATGAAATTGTGGAAAATCCCATTTTGGGAATTCAAATTGCAGGCTTAATGGTTGGGATTGAAAATTTTAAGATTCTTCCAAGGACACATCATAGGATGAAACATTTTTTCAGTGTGAACACTTTTATAACCGACATGGCCACATAACAATGACATGTTTCATGATGTTAAGTTCTATAGTCCTCAACTATGTACCATTAGAAAATATTTGTAGTAGTGTGGTGACCCCCATCATGTAATGATGTTCTCGGCCATTCTATGATGACCATGTCCATGGGGGGATGAAACTATTGGTGGTGTAACATATTTTATTCCAAGAATGGAACATCCCAATGAT
This sequence comes from Viscum album, assembly GCA_963277665.1. Lineage (NCBI taxonomy): Eukaryota > Viridiplantae > Streptophyta > Magnoliopsida > Santalales > Viscaceae > Viscum > Viscum album. Next base: position 355,580,504 of record OY728126.1, on the reverse strand, counting down.
CCCATATAAACATAAAAAAATTAGTGAAAACCTTAAAAGACATAAAATTACCAAAAAATCATTCAATATAAAAATAAGCATTAATATGGGGGTGTAAATATTCACCCCACTATTCCATATTCATCCCCCCAAAATTCGTTATTAGAAAATCAATGGTTACAAAAAACTAAAACTTCTACTCCCTAATAAAAATTTTGGTTTCTGTGGAAATGAATATAAGAACATACAGTGGGATAAAAGGCATAAAAACCTCAAAAATTCCATCAAAATTCAAAACCTAAAACACCAAAAATAATCTAAAATAGTAGATCAACAACAACCAATGAATCAAGATCCATAAGAGAATGGAGACCCCATACAGTTCCATCCAAAATTTAGAGTTCCTCTAAAATAGTGTTTCCTCGGTAAAAAAATCATATGTGGAGGCTAATAACACAGGAAACCACTACTTTACTAAACATTAAAGAATAGGAAACCTTCAAATCATGATAAGAGACCATCCAGAATGGAACTAAGAAAGGCACATGTGAAAAATACTAATAAAATCCATAAACCCCAAAACAATCACATGAAATCAATAACGGGATACTTTTATCAATGATTAGGGAAAATATAAAAGTTACTAACCATTGTGATCCACAATAAGAAACAAAATGGGCTCACATTTTAGTTTATGAAAATCCTAATGAAAAACTCGGACCTCAACCACAGAACACCCACTCACGATGAACCCATAAAAAATTTCCAAACACCAGTCAATACATCTGAATTAGTATACCAGATTTCATAGTTACATGAGCATGGACCTTAGGTTTTAATATTCTATCTCATCACTAAGACATCCAATTCGAAAAAATTATCAAACATACAAAACATGATAACTAAAAATCTACCAACCACTCATAATTATAGAAAAAAATAGCAAGTATCCCCCATGAAATGATCAAGGGGTACCCACGTTAATCATCAATAAAAAATAATCTCATTAGCATTAACCAAAATCTTTAATCATATCCAAATCAACAAAAGGAATGACTAAATAGGAATCCAATGAATATAGAAATATCCCAATATAAAATACACATAATACTTATTATAAATAACCAGCTTACATGACCACTCTAGATGAAACAAATGATCAAAATGCAATAGTATATAAAATAATTTCTAATATGATTGATTAGAGTGCAGTAAATACCCACACTGAGAGCGCATGAGAGGTTTCATATTTTCATAAGGGATTATGAGGGCCAAGGAATACTCACCCTAATATAATTTCACTAATAATTTGGTATTTTCAAACTTCTTCTATACATTTAAACTATTTCATATAATCACACTTTTTGGAACTAAGAAGATACCCATCACTAGTCACCTATACTGGTCTGCTTCTTCTAGAATGGATCCCCTAACAACCTCCTCAAAATATTTCAACACATCTCTTATAATATAGAATAAAAGGAATGGTGGAATACCTCAACCCATAAATGAGATTTCATACAGTTTTATTTAGGACTATATTAGTGTAGAAGATCGCCCGCTCTAAAAATTGATTGATATAGTCCTTCCTTGGATTATTACATTGATGAAGGACCATGAAATCAATGGATTTATACAAATTTGTGTTCTTTATATAGACTCACTTAATGAAAACCATCTTCAATAACTCATAATTTATTATTTTTAGTAATTAATAAGATACCATCAACTACCACCACACTCAACATGATCCAAAAAGAGAACACATAGAGGATACCTCACTCTTTAAGACTCAGGATTATAGGTAGAATTGAGCATTCATTCAAAAATTTATAACCATTAAGCTAATTCATATGAACCCTTACCACTTTAAAATTAGAGAGGATATAGATTCATGATGTTATATAAAAGATCTATGACCAATGGATACTCTTATTTCAACGCTCTATTAAAATCTATGTAGATTTTGGAACTTAATGAATAGTTTCTATATAATGAGAGAATTTAGCTTGATTATCATCCATAGAGATATGCCTTCTTTATTCTTTGTTGATCTTTTTCGGATTTCTTTTCCATATAACACAGGACATAAACGAAATTAATTCATTTCTCAGAATTTAAATCAAACAATCCTAACACAAACTAAGTTGGAAAATAGATACACAAATCCATTAAAATAAAACATATCATAAAAAAATTTATATTATAAATTTACAAGTATTTTATTAAATAATTTAAATTCCATTTTAGCAAATATAACACTAAAAACACCTTTCTTATTTTAAAATAATCCATCATTTGAAAAAATTATTCATATAATTTAAAATAAAATGAAATTATTTTATAAATATAATATAATTTCAATATTTCAAAAAATCATTAATATCCCTTTTAAAAAGAGTTTCCAAAGCCCATAATTAATCATTACACTTCAAAAAATACATTATGATAAATATGATACTTATTTTTCAAAAAAATCAACCCAAACATTGATATTTAAATTTCCATTTCAAAAAATACACCGCCCACTCTCACCCAATAACATTTAAACCCTCATAAATAAAAAAATACCCCATAAAATCAAGTTATAAAAAAATATAAATCAAACATCACGAAAACCCCATTATAATAACATAAAAAATCCATTTAAATCATCTTTGATTCATCTCCAAAAGGAGGAAAACACATTATCAACATTCATGTTTTAAAAAAGCTTGAAAAATTATACCTGGGAGTGATACAGAGTCATGAAATATTTGGAATGCATTGTTTATTGATTCATTTTCTAATAATTTGATTGGATTTTTGGAGCCCTGAAAACCATATTTATGGGTTCCACACTACTGGACCAACCATGTGATCTTACCTTGGATCACTAGTGCCTCATACAAATTTCACTCAAAATCCCCTGCGAACCTCCAAAATCACTAATATAACTCATGAGGAATTAAAATATCATCTTTACACATCAAAATATGAAAAAATAGAGATTAAATAAATCAAACTCCAATAATAAATTATTTAGTACCAACAGATACATGAGGCTTTGAGAGAGAATGATCTAAAAAGACTCCACTGACATGTATTGATCGAGCCTCAGCATCTGAAGCTATGAACTACCACTATACAAAAATAATATGAGAGAACATTGAGAACCCACAACTTCTAAAACTGTAGGATGTGATAAAATTTTTAATGAATAGTATTGGGAGGACATATCACCCGACAAAGATCACTACTTGACCTAAACAATGCTCCAGATACCCACAGGTTGGAAATGATTTCCTTGGTATCAGAGGAAAAACTCAGGAATGATTTCAATCTCAAATTAATGAAAATAAATAGAAAATAATGTTAGTATAAATAAAAAATAGAGCTTCCATAAGTTACACATCCATGAAAAACTCTATGAGCTTAAATTAATATAAATTTTAGAATCAAATGAATAAAAAACTGATCAAACTCATTTATATTAATATAAAAAAAATAAAACCACTTCTTACAAAAAATATGAATAAAATAAATGTAGTATTAGAAAATAAAACCACACATAAAAAAAATTTGTGAGTTCACATGCATACAAATCAAAGTCTCTCACCGTATCCCCACTCATCCATAGATTACCTATGAAATTATATCCAAACTAAAACATATCACAGGACGTATATAAATCATAATATTTTTATACAAGAATAGGACATTTCATTCAGGGTGATAACTAGGGGGCCTATTGTTATCTCAACAAGGAGTTTATGATATTCCTTTGATGACATAATTCATAAATTCTTGATTTAAATAATATAAAAAATGATAATTTTCATTTTTTAAAGAAAGTATTGAAATAGAAAAACATAATTTCATTTTTTTAATAAAGTAACCACCCTCATTAAGACATACTCATGTGGAATATCCACATTGTGGTGAAACACATTTAAATATGAAATGAAGACATTTGATTTAATTCTGTAAAAATGAAATCAAATTCCCTCATTCCCAATCTTTAATAAAATCGAAAACATAAAACCAAAAATATCCTTTTTATAGAGAAAACTATTAAAAAGTCTTTTTTAAAAACAATTTAGAAACTCAACCCTAAAATAATGAATAAAATCACCAAAATATGGAACTTCTATATTATAAAATTATAAAAAACGTACAAATCTACAATCGTGTCGAATAAAATACAAGAATAAGTGGATCACAGTAATATGAAATGGTTATCCCCTACATCAATCCATCAACAACATAATTGGTATAATGGTAAATTCCATGGGTCATTACATGATAAACTATAATAATACATAATAATATGGGACCAACTGTCATCCTATGGTGCATCCAAACTATATCAAAAACCACCTGACTACCGACACTGGCATCCTCAGTGGAACTTCATACTTAGACCTATTTCACAGAACTTGTGATACAATACCATGTGTGATAGTAACTAAAATAGATTAAATCATGGTGTCCCACATATTAACCATGGTTTAGATGGCCAATCAAAGTGGAGGAGAGAAAACTATTAGTCTAAGTATATAATATGTATCAATAAGGAACAAACAATAAATCTACCCTACATACAACACCCTATCATAAAATATCCCATTTTTATATCATATAAACATCACATAATTGAAAATCCTTTAATTTTATAATTTCTATCAATTATATAAAAAATATTAAATAATTATTGCCTTATGGGATTTAGAAAAATGTTTTTAGAAATTTACAAATATACCAGTTTATAATTATGACAAAAAATCTGTGTCGTCTTTAGAATTTTAAAATATCACCATTTGAAAACTACACTTAGAAATCAATGAGGGAACCAGACCGTTTATATTTTATATAATTTCCATAAAAATGTGATTTCATTTTTTATATCTAATGGGTTAATCCTCACACTAATTATAAAATTCAATTAAAAATTATTCAAAGGAACATCCCTAAAAAATATCAAGATAAAACATTTAATTCAAATAAATTATAAATATTAATTTAGAAAAACTATTATTATAAGATTTAAAATCATAAAATACGTTTTCTAAAATTAATATGTATACCATATATAACTATAATCACACATAAAATTAATTTTAAAAATCCATGAATTTCAAAATATGTAGAAAAATAGAAATCTCATTGAAACACCTACATCAAACTGAATATAAAAAAGAGGTGAAACATCTCAAATTATACGGAGATCATCCAAATAAGGAGTAACCATCCTCCATAAACCTTATGATACAAAAACCATAGGTGGGAAAAAACCTAATCCTAAAATCAACACTTACACAATGGTCCGGGATTGTAGAATGTGGAATATGCTATTATTATTTGACTGGGAAATAAGTGAAGAAAGAAAGAGGAAAAAAGGGAAGTTCATCATTGAATCCACTTGAAATATTAATAATAGGAATCCAAAATTGATAGAAAATAAATGAGAGGTCAGGTCGAATATTCAAGGGATGTCTCAAATGGTACCTATGAAATAATACTGTTTCAGTTTTTAATAAAAAGGGGGTGTTTGGATTTTGAGAAGTTTAAGAGTCCCCCAAGGATACATCATGTCATTCCACATATCATCATGGTATTTATTTTTTAAAAACCTAGGAGATTATTGAATTACTATATAAATCATGGAATAAATGATTAAATTTTAGAATTATTGACCTCGAGAAAATACCAGTTTAATTGGGATGACCCTGGTCATTGTGAGACCTACAACAGTATAAGACTAAACCATTCCAGGGCTCTTTGAAACAAAAAAAACTAATGAAAAATTATTGAAACCAAAAAATACTGATAATCATTTAATATATAAAATAATTGTGAAATTTGGGTTTCACACCTCTTCATTTCCACTTCTCCCTTTCAACCATCTTGACTCATGGTAATTAGATGTTTTTCATCTCTATTAATGTTATGATTCTATTCTCCTTCATTTTTTCTACACCCCCTTACTACACAATAATTGTGGAGTATTTAGACTAGGTTTGGAGAAAACATTTCAATAATAAATTGTTTAATTTTCTAATATGATGGTGATTTTGTATATTTTAAATAGAGGAGATCCTAAGAAAATAAACACTCTAGGTTTTAGGAAATTTTATTGATTCATGTCACTTCCATGAATTATTTATTGAATTATATCAATATGGGTGAAGTTAATGTATGTTTTAAATATAAATATAAGGATTTTATGTGATAAAGTAATTTTTATGAAAATAACCTTGTTTCTTGGTTTTTTAAATTGAGTTGAAATATTAATTTTTTCTCTCGGGTACTTTTGAGTGGTAAAATGTTAATTTTCTCCAAATAGATTATTTTGGATAATTTTCATCACCAAATTATTAGTCATTGAACAAGATATTTTCTCAAGGATATGATTTTTGTTGAATTATCAGGCATTGTAGTTTTTCATGAATATTTATGTTCTCAATTTATTAAAAATTATATTATTCATGTGGGTTTGGATGAATATGTCTATAATGGCCTAGACATTTTATAAAAAGTTATTCAATCAAAGTTGATGAACAATGATTATATATCATAATTATCCCTAACAAAATCGTTTCTTCCAAGTGCCTTTGGAAATGTGGAAACAAAAGAAACTGGTCCATAAATTATCCATATCATCTCCAACTAAGCTCTTCATAACTACCACCCTTCTAAGACACCCCATTTCTAATACCATTCTTCAAATACAAGGTAATGAAAATATAAGAATGGTTGATCTCATATTCTCAATAAGGGTAAAAATTATAGATATCAATAATCACATCAGTATAACATGAGGATAATAGTGTTAGATTATAAACATGAAATTATAAAACATATACCCTACAAATCATATATTCATAATCATTAGTAATGGAATAAATATTGTAAAATTATTTTACATGAAGCATAAAATAATCAAATAACATAATCCATAAAAGCATAACATTGACATAAAATATGAAATTGTGTAATAAACATAGGTATATAACATTTTGAACATATTGAAATAGAAACAGGTTTACTAATTATGTTAAGGACATGAAATAAGTCCCTTACATAGTATTATGGACATGAATCCATGTCTACACATAGTCTTATTGACATGAAATATAGTTTACACATAACACTATGAACATGTCATCAAGAACCTTCATAACAATGTTAACATGTAATCAGGTTCACACCTACTATCTTTACTCATGAGTTATTCATATTTAACCAATGAATTTCAGGGAGATATAAATCAAACCCATCACATAGATAAAATCATTCAAACACTAGCACAATATCATAAACCATTCATAATCTCAGGAACTCATAAAATGAAATGAATTTTTGGAAATTATATCCCATGGGGAAAATGGAACGGGTTTAATCAACAACTTTTCATCAAAAAAATAATTCCCCTAGAAAAATAATAATGATGGTATAATTGTATTATGTCCAAAATAAATAATATTTAAAATGATATCATATTTTCTTATATGGAAAATAATTTTTGAAATATCACATGAAATAAATCTTGGGGAATATATGCTTTACATTTAAAATAAATTAAAAATGTAGCACATTTATAATGGAAAAACAAATTCATTGAAAATAATATTTTATGATTGTAATGAAATCATCAAATAATTAATGTGTAATTATAGAAGTAAATTCAATTAATTTTTTAAAGTTAAAAATACATTCCTTTCAAATTTATGTATTAAAAATCCAAAAATATTTCTTTTGAAAAAATAAGAACAATCCTTTTAAAAAAATTGAATTTTTTTAAAAAAGGTGTAAATATGGATTTAAACAATATTTAAGTATAATAAAAAGTGTCATACTAGTTTTAGAAAACATGGTCATATAAAAAAATATTCTACAATAGATAGTTAAATGTAGACAAGACCAAATAACGATGAGATTGTGAAATAAAACATTAGCACTTTAAAATCTGTAAAATAATATGAGTCATGAAATACATTAAAAATATTTGGTTATGTATTTACTATATTATTTAGGATAATAATCAAAAAATACATCCATGGGTAGTATATACCTCACAAAAAATAAATGAGTATTTTATAAGTCATGTGCCCCACTGAAATAAATGTGAGACAATACTCTCTTACCTTAAGTCTTGACATTCATTGTTCACATTGAAATAACCTATACAATAAATAGGAATTTATTATATAGATATTATGTAACAATATATCTTTAATTTTTTTTTAATTTTTTTGTAACAACTAATCACCCTTTTATTAATAATCCATTATTAAAATCACTATTATAGGTTATAACATCTTCATTTTCCAAGCATCTTTCAGTTTGACAGTCATTGTCCTTGTACTTTGATCCATTTATTAATAATTTATAGTATTTTAATAATTTTATAAAAATAATATATAATTATTATATACAAATATATAATAATTAAAATAATGTATAGATAGAAAAATTAATTACGTTCTTCTAAGAGGCGGTAGGTGATACGTACGCATTAATGCTATTTTCATTTTTTGATTGATTGAATGAAAGAAATTTAAATAATAATTTAACCATTAAATATTTATAAATATTTAGAATATATATTATATATTAATAAATTTTATCCTTATTACCAACCATGTGAAATATTAATTAATAACATTTCGCATCATATCGTGGAGTTGGTAGTTCATATGTATGCACAAGATATGTCATCATTTATCAGAAGATTATATGGTAATATTATGGACGTGATTTTATCATACTATAAGTATAATTATGTAATAAATATCATATATACGTATTAAATTCATCTTAAAATCCATCCAAAAAATATATTTTTTAATAATTAATTGTATCGCTACGTGGAGACCGTAAGCCGTACGTATACATGAGTGATACTTTCACATCATTTTTTATGTTGAACATGGTATGTAATGGTGTTTTCATAATGAATATATATATTTTTACTATTTATTAAACTGTATTTCTTATTTTATTTTATTTACGATTGATTTATTAGTGCTAAGTGTAGAAAAATAAAGTGATTTACCTATTTTTCAAAACAACTCATAAAGACCTCCTATAAAGGGCTCTATGTTTTGTATTTTGAGGATACAAGAACCTCTATAACATGTACAATGATGTCGAGAAGGTTTATATTAATATAAGGGTCTATCGATAAGGATATATATGGTGTAAACAACTGATGTATGTGGTCCATTTTTATAATTGACATGATGAGCATTATCTGGAAATTTCTAAAATATTAAAATAGAATATGATTATTCGGCTGCAATTTGCTTCCAAATAGCATCTAAATTCTTGTTTAGTGACATTATATACCATATTTCCAATTATTTGTTATTATTTAACAATTTATTTATTTATAAATAATTTAATAAAATATTATATACATGAATTATTGTAACGCCTCGATCCCAGTTACCTAGAGTCGGTGCATTATTGCGTAACATTGGCATGATAACAAAAGATCAAGTCTCAAAAGACCTATTAGTTTAGTAGCCTTGGAAACACTAGATACATTCATAAATGTTACATTACATCATAAAGTGAAAAAAATGCAATAACAAAGTCTCTATATTCCACACTCATATCTTCTTCTGACTATCCCTGCAGGTCATTCATAAAATACTTCTTCACATCCTGAAAAATATTAAAACACTGAATGGGGTGAAATCATATGCTCAGTAAGGATAACAATATTGTGGAAGCTTTCATAAATAAAAATTAAAATTTAAGTCAATGTATAACTAAAAAAGCCTTTTTAAACTTGAACATCAACATAATATGGCAAAAATAAAATTAAATAATGCCATTAACTTATTCACATGGATATTCTACTAGTCAAATAATCACATGCAATATCAATAACCACTTTCATAATGATGGAATTCATAATGCCAGAGTATCATAACCACATAGCCAAGGCCTCGTGCCAGGTCTACAATAAGATTTTGTCAAGGACTCGTGCCAAGACACTAGTTTGTCTCATGAGACCTACCGATGCATCGAAGAGCTATAGTGGGCCCCACCAGTCACTTATTAAGTACAATTCATTCCTCATATGAACTGTTTTAGACATATCATAAACCATAATATAATTGTATCACATAAAACGTGCATAAAAGAAACATAAGATTTCGACACTTCAATCACAAGATATCAATACAACACACTGATATAATAAAATTTCATCAAAACAATTCTCAATACCAAAAGTAAAAGAAAAGTAAAACATGGTATTTATTTTTCATTAAAAAAAGTTATGGCTTATGGAGGAAGCCGAAACTCAAATAATAGTCATGGCGGCGGAGAAGTCGTTGTCTCCGCATACGTAAGAAAAAACATTCCTTTTGTCGTTTAGTAAAAACGCTTCGTATAAAATGATTCCTTTTGAATAAAAATAAAAGTCAAAGGGGTTTATACACCATATAAATGAATGTTGTGTATAAAACCAAATATCACTCAATGAAAGGATATTGAGACGAAGTCCTTACAAATATCATTTTTAAAATAAAATAGATCCATTATGTGTATTTACTATAACTACACATAAAGAAAGTACAAATATATGATAGGACATAATAATAACATGACATAATTTGAAAGTATGAGATTAACCCAAAGAATGGAAATTGGGTTAATAAATTCCCTTACAAATATCATTTTTTAAATAAAATAGATCTATTATGTGTATTCAATATATGTACACATAAATACAGTACAAATACAAGACATGACATAATAATATCATGACATAATTTGAAAGTAGGGGATTAACCCAAAGCACGAAAATTAGGTTAAGAAGTTCCCTTAAAAAGATCATTTTTTAATTAAAATAGATCTATTATGTGTATTACATATAAGTACAAATAAAGAAATTACAATTTCAAGATAGGACATAATAATATCAAGACATAATTTGAAAGTAAGATATTAACCCAAAGAACGAAAATTGGGTTAAGAAGTTCCCTTACCAAGATCATTTTTTACATTAAAAAGATCTATTATGTGTATTCCCTATATGTACACATAAATAAAGTACAAATACAATATAGGACATAATAATATCATGACATAATTTGAAAGTAGGAGATTAACCCAAAGAACGAAAATTGGGTTAAGAAGCTCCCTTACCTCGTGTCTGAATTTACATGATCGTTCTTTAATCTCCTGAATAATAAAATAGAATTAATCTATATTCTCTTAAGAAAAATTTTCATGTTCATTAATCCCTTTTATATCACTTATTACAATGTTACGAAAATTATGTAGCCATTTAAGTTAATAACGGTCGTTTTGTCGATCTTTAGTACTTGAGTCAACCATAAACATTTTATAATTACAAGTTGTTTATGTGGTAGAATATCCATTATCTCCAGAATTATATTCATGATGTAGATATCATATATATACTATATATCCATTATGTACATGCATTTATAATATTATATAACATTTAGAGGTAAGAAATGAAATGCACCATTCATGGAGCGGGTAAGCCATACATACGCATTAACTCTACTTTCATTTCTATTTCATATTTAATGGAATGAAGTTATAATTATATAAAGGTATAATATAATTCCAGTATAATATAATATATAATACCATTTACTCCATCCTTTATACATCCCACATATGGCATTAACGATTCAAATCACTTTGAGGGGTCGGTAGTCGGCACTTCCTAAAATGAAGATATCACGTTTACCCATAATGGAAACCATAAAGGTATTCCATAAATGAAAAATACCAAAGCATATTTAAAACATAAATATATTATATATCATATATAAATATAGTGACATCTTAATGGCCACCTTTGAAAGTGTTATATGAGTGTTGAACAATCATCGTTTCGTGAGGCTGAAATTCGCCATCCACAGAAACAATATGTTCTTTAACCATTAGATGTAGGTTTTTGTAAGTGTAGCTACAGTCCTTCTTATAAAAACATCATAGTATATTTAAGATACTTGTTTTGTTACAAAATAAAGGAATAAAATTAGTTTAAGGGGTTGGAGAGTCAAAATAAAACAAAATAACATAATAGAAGACATTACCTTAAAATCGAGTAACTCTTTTTTGATTTGAGCCAAAGTCTTCCTTGGGAAGAATTATGCCCAAATTGAGGCTTCTATGAGTAATAGAGGGTAGTTGGGAGAGTATTTGGGAAGATTTTGGCCGACCCAAAATGATTCAAATATGTGAATAAGGTGGTAGAGGTGGGGACCTTTTATGAGAGGACAGGAGGGGTACTCTTGGAAAGATTGAAATGTTACTATATTATATAATGAGTTTCAGATTTCAAAGGTCAAAAACTTATATATTTAGAGTATAAGGTGATAAGGGTTCTAAATATACTCATCCAACAGGTTTTTGAAAATTGTAAGACTTAGAATTTACGTTATCTTTTCATTTTTTTAAATTGTTAATTAATGTGGTAATCGCTGCATCATCACGGTGCCATAAATAATTTAATTTATATAATGTCTAAAAATTATAAAAAACTATCATGATGTAGGAAATATTTTTAGATTTATAATTAATATTTATAGTCAAAAATATGACTTGTATAACCCTATTTAATATTTGTTTTAGTAAAACAACTCACGTTTGTGACATTTTTATTTTAACATTAAATAAAAAGTTTTTGATGTCATTTTCCTACCAATGTGGCTTCATGGGGTCCCCAAGTTGACCCATGGATTTTATTGGTCGGACATGACTCATCCAATATGGGTAGGACATGTGTCAAGGTCATTTGAGATTATTATAACATTATCTTTACCTTAAATTTCACTAATTACCTTTAATCGCGATTAAATAAACTTAAAAGTTACTATTCAACAAAAATTGTTTTAATCCCATTGAACCAAATTTTACATCCTAATGACAACCATGTATGTCAGATTTTTGAAATTCAAATCACAGAAGTGGTAATGTTTCATTTAAACAAAAAATCATTTTTCTAACTACCACTTATTGGTTTCACTATTAATCAAAAATTGAAGTTTTTCAGACCAATGCCAAAATTTCACCCTAAGCTATAATTGATATTCTGAATTCAAAAATGATGTCTATTTTACAAAATTCCAAACATAAAAGTTGCATTAATTAATTTTATAACTAATTCCTGATGTCACAACAAATAGCGTGTTTTTAAGAGACAATATATATCCAAAGATTGACAATTCTTTATGTCGAATTTCAAAGTGAAATTAATTCTAATGAACATCATTGGATAAAACGGTAAAAATATATTATAATAATACATTAAAACAACTCAATAGTATAACTTATCACTATAAATTTTTTTTATTAAATAAGTTGTTTTTAAGTATTTTTCACTATTCATAAAAAATTGGAAGTTCTCAGAAAAATACCAAAAATTCAACATAGGATAATTTTGATATTCCAAATCCAAAAATGAAGTCCATTTTGAAATATAAAATATATATAATTAAAAAAAGTGGGTATTACTATTCATAACTACTACTTTGATTGGTCGCGGTGTGTTAGAATCTCGAACTTGGGTACAATGCAAGCTATTGCATTATTGAAAGAGAAGTGTATCATGAAAGCATGGGGTGTTACATTCTACCCTCCTTCAACAAATTGCGTCCTCGCAATTTGAAATTTTTCTTTGAAAATAAAAGGGTGATAATAGAAAATAACTTTGTGGAAAACCCACATCAGAAATAAGGTTAATAAAAATATAACTTTAAAAGAAAGAAAGAGAAGTACAAAGGGCACCTGAGATAGACCATACTAGGATTCTATGAAAGTATGGATATGAAAGAAAAAAATACCATCAAGGACTGATGTAGAGTTGTAGAAAACTGGATTAGGAGAAATTTAATCACAAGAAAATCACCAACATGTGATTGGTTAAACGGTCATTGAATCCCCAGTTGGAAAAGTTAACCGGCAACGTTTTTGTTTTAAGTTACCTTTTATAAAGTTAAGGAATTTGTTTAGGAGATTTACTAAGAAAGTTAGGGAATATACATACTTGTCATGTAGACTTTCATTCTTTAATAAATTGTTTACCACAAACCCATCTTTCACTCTAAAAGGTAATAGAACTCAAAAATATTCTATTTATCATAATTGTATACGGTTCCAAATATTAACAAATACCATTTAGATTAGGAAATTTTTTTTGTAATAACCTGGTACTTCCTGTAAGCTCGTGATATGTAATAAAGGCCTGTCACACTATGGTTGTGGGTTCAATTACTACATCTTTGTCTGATACGACGGGTTATCCCCCGACCTGCCGGTTTTCCTTTTTCTATACTATAGTATTATAATATTCCAAATATAATCTTTAGAAATGTTTTAACCTTAAACAATACTATCCAAAGTTCAACTTAATCCATTCCAACCATTATAGTTATCCAAAATACCTCCGTCCTGAATTTCTCTAAAAGGTCATTGAATTCCAAAATCAATTGTAACATTAGATTCCCCCCAAAAAAGTAAAGTTTCTCTTATTGTCACATACTAAAAATATGATTACCTTCATCATATTAAAACCTTAATGAAAAAAAAAGTATTGTAGTACAATCATTATATATACCACATTATTCTTATAACCAGAATATTATCTGTGAGTCCAAAAGCACCAATACATTAATTATTCCACTTCAACTGTGGTAACATCATAATATTGTCCTTGATCCCTTGGCCTTTTCTAAGGTATGTTTCCCTAATGCATAGGAAATTCATTTTCATAATGCCCCATTTCCCTACAATTGTAGCATTCAACATTGATAGCTTCTTTCTTTCCCTTACAATCACGAGCCTGGTGACCTTTTTCTCCACATTTTAACAAACTCCAATTACCTTTAGACAAGTACTATGGTGATTCTTCCCACAATTATCGCATAATGGAAAATCCTTCTTTCCCTTTTTCCTTTTATCTGTCTCTTGTTCCACCATTCTCTTCTTCTATTGCTTTACTTTTTTGTCATAAGACTTAGAGAATTTCTTTTCTGTCTTGATAGTACACAAGACTATATCTTCATATGTTGAGAAAGATTTTGATACTGAAGCTCGACGGAGAAATGGTTTTAACCCATCAAAGAAACGTTCAATCTTACTTCTTGGGTTATGTATATAATCTGTAGCATGGCTCGCTAACATTGTAAAGTTAGCCTCATATTTTGCGACACTCTCATCCTCCTTCTGCCTCGGACTTAGAAAATGCATTTCCATATCTGCTCCATGGTCATGTGGAAAGTATTTTTCTAAGAAAATTTCCTTAAAATCCCTCTATTCCGTACTTGATACTTCTTCATCTTCCTTTGTGTTTTGAATCTGCGACCACCGTTGATCAGCTTCTCCAATGAGGCGGTAGACTTCCATGACAACCTTCTCTCTTTCGCTACTCCCCAAGGCATGGAATATTTTCTCTAAGGAGTTTATCCATTGCTCAGCTACTAATGAATTTTTACCCCTATTAAATGTTGGCGGTTGTTGTATCATGAAGTGGTCTAACATTGATCCTCCACGTTGCGGATTAGGGTGCTCCATTCGAGTAAGGTTATTATTCATAACCTGAGTGAGTTGTCCCAGAATGGTAATAAGTTGATCAGAACCAGTTGTATCTCTAGCTCCACAATAATTATCTTGAGCATTAGGGAAATCCATACATAGAGTGCGTGCATTGATAGGGTTTACATTCTTTCCACTATGCGCCATTTCTAAACAATGGAAAAAACAAGATTAGTTTATGAATGAAAATATATAAATCCATACTTTTAAAACACTTATCATTAATTGAACAATTTATGGATATAATCCATAATCATAAAAAAGTTTTTTTTTGAGAATGTATATACTCATAACCCTTCAGAGTGGTTTGTAAAGAAAATGCGAATTATCCTAAGCATATCCCCTGGGAGTGTCATAACCAAGAGTGCAGAAAGGCCCGTTGTCGTGCACCAGTTCCCGTTCGAGTCTAGCTCAAAGTGGTGTTTTTGGGTTTTACCCCTAGGTACATCTGTGCCAGAGCCGCCTCTACCTGTTCATATCTAGACAGGGATGTATTTCTCGGAAAACTCACAAAATCTCTATAATACCAAAATTCTAGGAAGTTATTATATACCAATCCTCAAAGTCTATCTTTGGGCTATGTTCTCTAATCAGAGTTTATCTAAATCTAGCTTCCAAGGTTAGTACTAAACTGCCTCTGATACCAACTATAACTCCCCGACCCCAGTTACCCAGAGTCGGTGCATTATTGCGTAACATTGGAATGATCACAAAAGATCAAGTCTCGAAAGACCGATTAGTTTAGCAGCCTTGGAAACACTAGATACATTCATAAATGTTACATTACATCATAAAGTGAAAAAATAAAATAAGAAAGTCTCCATAGTCCACACTCATATCCTCTTCTGCCTATCCATGCAGTTCATTCATTAAATACTTCTTCACATCCTAGAAAATATTAAAACATTGAAAGGGGTGAGCTCATATGCTCAGTAAGGTTAACAATATTGCAGGGGCTTTCATAAATAAAAATTAACATTTAAGGAAATGTATAACTAAACCAAAATCCTTTTAAACTTGAACTTCAACATAATATGGCAAAAATAAAATTAACTAATGTCATTTACTTATTCACATGGTTATTATACTAGTTGAATAATCACGTGCAATATCAATAAGCACTTTTCTAATGATAAAATGCATAATGCCAGACTATCATAACCACGTAGCCATGGCCTCGTGCCAAGTCTACAATGAGATTTTTTCAAGGCCTCGTGCCAAGACACCAGTTTGTCTCATGAGACCTACCGATGCATCGAGGAGCTATAGAGGTCTCCACCTGTCACTTATTAAGTCCAATGCATTCCTCATATGAATAGGTTTAAACATATCATAAACCATAACATAATTTTATCACATAAAACGCGAATAAAGGAAACATAAGATTTCCACACTTCAATCACAATATATCAATACAACACACTGACATAATAAAAACTTTAACAAAACCATTTTCAATACCAAAATAAATGAAAAGTAAAACATGGTATTTATTTTTCTTTTAAAAAAATTTATGGCTTATAGAGGAAGCCAAAACTCAAATAATAGTCACGGCGAAGGAGAAGTCGTTGTCGCCGCATACGTAAGAAAAAACATTCCTTTTGTCGTTTTTTAAAAACACTTTTTATAAAAAGATTCCTTTTGAATAAAATTAAAATTAAAAGGGGGTTATACACCGTATAAATGATAGTTGTGTATAAAACCAAATATGCCTCAATGAAAGGATATTGGGATGAAGTCCTTACAAAGATCATTTTTAAAATAAAATATATCCATTATGTGTATTTACTATAAGTACACATAAAGAAAGTACAAATACAGGATATGACATAATAATAACATGAAATAATTTGAAGGTAGGAGATTAACCCAAAGAATCGAAATTGGGTTAAGAAATTCCCTTAAAAATATAATTTTTAAATAAAATAGATCTATTTTGTGTATTCAATATATGTACACATAAATACAGTACAAATACAATATAGGACATAATAATATTGTGACATAATTTGAAAGTAGGAGATTAACCCAAAGCAAGAAAATTGGGTTAAGAAGTTCCCTTACAAAGATCATTTTTAAATAAAATTGATCTACTATGTGTATTCCCTATAGGTACACATAAAGAATGTACATATACAAGATAGGACATAATAATATCATGACAAAATTTGAAAGTAGGAGATTAACCCAAAGAACGAAAATTGGGTTAAGAAGTTCTCTTACAAAGATCATTTTTTAATTAAAATAGAACTATTATGTGTATTCCCTATAATTACACATAAAGAAAGTACAAATACAAGATTGTACATAATAATATCATGAAATAATTTGAATTTAGGAGATTAACACAAAGAACGATAATTGGGTTAAGAAGCTCCCTTACCTCGTGTTCGACTTGACTCGATCATTCTTTAATCTACAGAATAATAAAATAGAGTTAATTTATATTTTCTTAAGAACCTTTTTGATGTTCATTAATCCCTTTTATATCACTTATTACAATGTTACGAAAATTATGTAGTCATTTAAGTTATTAACGGTCGTTTTATCGATCTTTGGTACTCGAGTCAACCATAAACTTCTTATAATTACCAGTTGTTTATGTGGTTGAATATCCATTATCTCCATAATTATATTCATTATTGAGATATCATATATATCCTATATTTCTATTATATACATGCATTTATAATATTACATAACATTTAGTGGTAGGAAATTAAATGCACCGTTCATGGAGACGCTAAGTCGTACGTACGCATGAACGCTACTTTGATTTCTATTTCATATTTAATGGAATGAAGTTATAATTATATAAAGGTATAATATAATTCCAGTATAATGTAATGTATAATAACATTTACTCCATCCTTTATACATCCCACATATGGCATTAACGATTTAAATCACATTGAGGGGGTGGTATTCGGCACTTCCTAAAATGAAGATATCGCATTTACCCATAATGGAAACCATAAAGGTATGCCATAAATGAAAAATAAAGAAGCTTAATTAAAACATAAACATATTATATATCATATATAAATACAGTGACGTCTTAATGGCCACTTTTGAAGGTGTTATATGAGTGTTGAACAATCATCGTTTCGTGAGGCAGAAATTCCCCATCCACAGAAACAGTATGTTCTTTAACCAATAGATGTAGGTGTGTGTAAGTGTAGCTTGAATAATTCTTATAAAGACATCCTAGTATATTGAAGATACTTGTGGTGTTACAAATTAAAGTAATAATAAGAGTTTAAGGGGTTGGAGAAGAAAAATAAAACAAAATAACATAAGAGAAGGCATTACCTTAAATTCGGGTAACTCTTTTTTGATTTGAGCCAAAGGATTCCTTGGGAATCATTATGCCCAAATTGAGGCTTCTAGGAGTAATTGAGGGAAGTTGGGAGAGTATTTGGTCAGTGTTTGGCCGATCCAAAAGGCTTTTAAGGTGTGAATATGGTGGTAGAGGTGGGGGCCTTTTATAAGAGGAGAGGAGGGGCACTCATTGATAGTTTGAACTGTTACTTTATTATATAATGCGTTTTGGATTTTAAAGGTCACACACTTATATATTTTGAGGATAAGGTGATAAGGGTTCCAAATATCGTCATACAATAGGTTTTTGACAAGTGTAAGACTTAGATTTTACATTATCTTTTCATTTTATTTAAATCGTTAATTAATGTGTTAATCACTGCATCATCATGGTGTCATAAATAATTTAATTTATTTAATGTATAAAAATTATAAAAAAACTATCATGATCTAGGAAATCTTTTTATATTACTAATGAATATTTATAGTAAAAAATATGACTTTTATAACCGCATTTAAAAATTATTTTAGTATAACAACTCATGTTTGTGACATTTTTATTTTAACATTAAATAAAAAGTGTTTAATGTCATTTTCCTACCAAAGTGGCTCCATGGGGTCCCCAAGTTGACCCATGGATTGTCTTGGTCGGACATGACTCATCCAATTGGGGTAGGACATGTGTCAAGGTAATTTTATATTATTATAACATTATCTTTACCATTAATTTCACTAATTACCTTTAATCGTGATTAATTAAACTTAAAAGTTACTATTCATCAAAAAAATTAATTTACTCCATTGAACCACATTTTACATACTAATGAAAACCATTTATGTCGGATTTTTAAAATTCAAATCATAGATGTGGTAATGTTTCATTTAAAGGAAAAATCAGTTTTTAACTACCGCGTAGTGGTTTCACTATTCATCAAAAATTGATGTTTTTCAGAACAATGCCAAAATTTCACCCTAAGCAATAATTGATATTCCGAATTCAAAAATGATGTATATTTAAAAAAATTCCAAACATATAAGTTGCATTAATTTATTTTATAACTAATTCCCGCTATCACAATAAATAACGTGTTTTTAAGAAACAATATATATCAAAAGATTGACAATTGTTTATGTCCAATTTCAAAGTGAAATTAATTCTAATGAACACCATTGGATAAAATGGTAAAAATATATTCTAATTATACTTTAAAACCACTCAATAGTATAGTTTATCACTATATATTATTTTGATTAAAAAAAAATTTTAAGTATTTTTCATTATTTATAAATAATTGGATGTTCTCAGAAAAATACCAAAAATTCAACATAGGATAATTTTGATATTCCGAATCCAAAAATGAAGTCCATTTTGAAATATAAAATATATATAATTTCAAAAGTGGGTATTACTATTCATAACTGCTACTTTGATTGGTCACGGTGTGTTAGAATCTCGAACTTGCGTACAATGCAAGCTATTGCATTATTGTAAGAAAAGCGTATCATGAATGATTGGGGAGTTAAAATTATCATTATTTGAAATTTTTTCAATATTTATTACATTGACATTATGAAAATAAATAAAATAAGATAACATAGAAAATAATAATTAAAAAAACTATAATCTTTCATATTCATATATAATGTTCTTTAATGACATTAATTAATTGAAATTATATGTATCTAAATATTTTTAATATCATTTATTTCATTTCATCATTAATTGAATAATTAGTGCATCAATGTTAGGTAATTATACAAATTATTTATTTATTCACTAAAAATAAAAAATAAATTACTATGATTTAGATCAATGTTTAATGTTTTAAAATATTATTTATAGTCAAATATATATTCTTAAGGAGAACATATTAAAAATTTTATGATTATTAAAAACCTTAATGTGACATTTTTTACTTTTGTTTAAATAAAATATTATAGACAACATAATCTCATTAAAATGGCCAAATGGGCATATAAATAAATCATAAATTCATGTGGACTCAAATTCCCCATCCAATATAGTTTTTAATGTTTTAGGGTAACTGAATAGTCCTTATCAATTTAGTTTTTGACCTTAACTACACAATTAACCCTTCAGAGTGGAAAAAATTTACCAATATTAAGATTCATAGAGAACAAAATTTAATGTGGCCTATTTAGTAAATTCTAAATTCCTAAATTTAAATATGGAATACATTTTTCAAAATAATAAACACATAAGTTTATGAATTTTATTTTAATTTAATCCTTAAAAATGTAATCAGTTTTTTCAAAAAAAATCAAATTTTATATATAAAATTCATTTATACTAAATTCATGTAAATAATTCACATGAAATAACAAAACTATATTATAAATAATTAATTAATATTTTAAAATAATAAAAAAATATAATTTCACATTTTATGTTTATAATAAAATACAACTTTTAATGAAAATCAATATTTTACACTATATAAAAAATCTTGTCCTTTTAGGAAATTATCAAAAATTCATCTTAAGATAATTTTCACATGATGAATCATAAAATTAATTTTATTTTTTAATTACCTAAAATTATTAAATATAAATTATATCTATTTCCTCGTAGAAATAAAATAATCCTCTAGAATAAAATAACATTACTAAAAATGAAGTTTTTATATTCTTATAATTAATAAAAAAATTATCTATTTAATATAACATTCATATATTTCATAATATTTTTATTCATATTTATACCCATAAATTCAATAGAACATTATAATGGTTACATTAAAATAATAATATTTTAATAATATGTTACACCTCGTTTAAACTCAGTGTTGTGTGCAATAGAAGCTATCGAAGAAAAAATTGTTATTTAAAAAAATTAGAAAAATATAATGGTGCTTTATTATACACCCTTAAAATAAATTTTTCACTAGATGTTTTTCTCAGTCATTAATGGATTAACATTTAAAAATTCCTCCATAGAAACCCACATCATGAAAATGAAAAATAAATATTCACTTAAAAAGGGAATGTTGGTAACATAAAGGTTGCCTTAAGTGACTCATAAATTGGTTTCCGCGTATGATAACATAAGTGGGATGTAAAAACATGTAAATGGAATAATCCCCTATCTACCAAGGACTGATAGGGAGCGATAGATTTCATGTTTAGGATAAATTAAATCATCACAAAACTGTAAATATGTGATGGTATAAAAGTCAATTGAATTCCAAGTAAGAAATATAAAATTATAACATTTTGATTTCAAGGTGGTTTTCCTAAATTTGAGGGATTATTATAAAATCTATATAAAAAACTCAACAAAATAACCATGGATGATTTCATTCAATTTCATAAGAATAATACAATCATTTTTTTTGATCTATTTATACCTGATCTCTTATACTAGTAAAGGGATATACAAGATGATTTTTTTACCTGAAAAAAGAATTGTTAATCGAATCATAAATATTATAATTTATTAATCTAGATTTTAAATATTTTCCAAATCCAAAATGTTTAGAACATGATATGATAAATAATAAATAAATCCTAAAAAGAAATATCCAAATATATAACATAATAAATTTTACCATAAAAATATTTCAAAAATTTATCGACCATATTAAAAAACCCTTACATATTTAGATCATATATTTACCCTTGATCAAAATAAAAATTATTTTAATTATTCATACTGTCTTATTGAATAATTTATAGACCTTGATCATAAATTTTTAAAGGTATACTAATCATTTCCCAAATTTCATAATCATATATAATTTTAAAAGATAATTATCACTTTATTATTTAAATGAAGTCTTATCTTGTCAAAAAATATGTTATTATGAGGATTATGGTCCTATTTCACTAATAGATATTCATATGATGATTGAGAATAAAATATGATCTATTTCCTATATAAATATATTCATAATATATGTAGGGTAAGATAATCACTACTCAAATTCACATCAAACATCATTGAAGAACAATATTTTCATAATGATTACAAACACAAACATGGAATTTCATATTCTAGATTAGATGATATGTGTGACCAAATTATCATTATTCTCTTCAACTATTATTATTTTGTATTCTTTTACTTTTTATTTTGACTTCAAGGGATTTTTTGGATTACTATATTCAATAGCCCCAGGATCAATACATTAATTCACTTAGTTCCCAAAAAATATGGAATTATATCACTAATGTGTCAGTGGTTCATTTTAAAGATATATATCTCTTTTCATTTCATTAAATTTTTAATTTACACCACTTTGGAATTATTTTTCTCAATTGAGAGTATTTGAACTATAAAATTTCATCCAAGAATGCACCAAAATGCTATGAACATGACCAAAAAGAGTATCACATTCCACAATCTCTGAATTGATCGGTTGTGGAGCTCTATCAGAGTTATTTATAAGAATTTATGTCCACTTGAAGTCATACCTATGAAAATATCCTTCTAGGAAGACTCGGGGGAAAAGTATGGATGTGTACACAAGATTCAAAAAATTAGTTGCAATACAATCCTGGTAATGAATGTTAGTTATGAACAAATAGATATGATAATTTCTTCTGAGGGCCCTCGGTCCAACCATGTTCCAATGTCTCATGTAGGAAAAAATGGTAGTCATGTGCACACGAACCAAATCTTGCACGTGGGAATGGAATCATACACACAATCTAGAATGCAAGCATATGTGTTCCATGTACGATGCCAATATTCACCCCTTCTATGCATGCCAATAAAATTCCTATGTTGTTCAAGAATAATATTTCCACACCACATTCAAGAACTGCAGCTATTCATAATACTCTTCCGGTCCAAATACAACATCACCCAACCCCTTGAGGACTCGTCCACCACGTAATATGAAAGTAGTTAAGTATAATACATATTCCATGATTTAAATCATCCACACCATCACTTAATATTTCTTATAAAAGATGAAGGTGACTCCCCTTCATTAGGGGGATCCTCTGGAAGTTGAACCATCACTATTTTACATGTAATACAGATCTTCGATGACATCACGAATGAATGGAACCCTCCAGGTAGATATTTTGTGTGATAGCTTCCTTGTTCATCCGCCCTTGATTGGGCCTGATGTTTTTTAATACTCACCAATCATCTTTCAACCCATGTCAAGTGCATACAAACACTCCTCTTGAATTCACATCCGACCATGTGTTCAAGAAATATTTCACAAACCCCACCTTTTGTGTATCCCTTCTTGTGTTCATCCCATCCTGTGTGTGCACCATCTTGCGCACAACCCATCATAAGTGAAATAGTGTTTGTATACAATCCCATGATTCCATACAATGAAGGATACGCCCTGAACTCCCTACTTGAGATCAGCATCAGCCTTCTGCTCTAGGCCTCCATTATGGTCTATTCATAACCATCAGTGACCCCCATGGAAAATGTAGATTTACAACATGTTCTTTTCATGTTGAGTTCACGAAATTTGGGGTTTCATCCTTGTATGACCCAGACACCCACCCTTGAAATACTATGATTTGAGATACTCCTCTTCACCACCAAAAATACCTTGAATCAACCTACTCTTCTTGTTACCTTTCCCATCTGATGAGTTGATATTTTCTATTGTAGTTCCCCCATGTACATTGAGTCGAACAATTCATGAATCAACTCCTCAAATCCCCCCCATCATTGAAATCCTATACCAAAATAAACTAGGAATTCCCTCCCTCACATAATCCCCCACCAACCATTTCTACGTTTCTTCCACCACTTAGTATTCACTTCATGAATTTAAACCATACCATTCCCTATCATTCAACAATAGGATTCCTTATGTGTCCAGCATAAACTACCTCATGACATTATTATGAAATGATATTCGATTGTACAAACTATATGTATTTAAATAGTATCACACCATATCAATAAATAATATGTTGAATTATATGACAAACACAATATTCCTTTTGCCACAATTGTATGAGGAACTATTGATTTGACATGAGGAATACTCTATGGGAAGCTCAATGCATAAAACCCAGTCATTACATCCTTTCATATGAATTTAAATGGTCATCATACTACATAAAATTTATATGGGATGCCTTCACTACTTATCTAGTGGAAGATAGCATTGGGCACATTTATGTGTAATCCTTGACTGCCTCATTGTTTCTCCTAGAAATACATGGCATGTTCTTATGTGTAATCTTGGACAACTTCCTAACTTCTACTAGAATCACATTGGCCAATCCAATGCGTAAGACATGACCACATCATCGGTCCTCTTAAAATCACATGGGCCTCTCCAACCTGTAATCCATGACCGCACTATCACTGCTCATAGAAAAACATTGGCCGCTCCTATGAGTAATCCCCAACCACACTATCACAGCTACTAGCATCCCATTGTATGATTCTATCTGTATGCCCTAAACACATCATCGATGATCCTACCATAACATAGTCCACTCTTATACATAATACCCAAACCCATTCTCATTTCTCCAAGAAGCATATGGTATGATCATATACATAATATTGTACCACATCATTTGACCCCCTAGTAGCACATGGTTCTCTCTTATGCATAATCCCTAAACACATCCTCACTTAACATAGAAGGACATGGGATTATCCTACATGTAATCCCCAAACATACCATCGCTTCTCCTAGATTCAAATGGGCCTATCCTACACGTAATCCCCAACCACGTCTTTCTTCTCATGTGTGCAAATCAACTGCTCCTACACGTAATCCCAGACAACATCATCGCTTCTCCTAGAATCACAGGGAATGATCATATGTGTAATCGCCGACCACATAATCACTACTCCTAGAAACACATGGTACACTCCTATGCATAATACCAACCAACATCATTGCAGCTCTAAGTAGCACATGGGATGCATCTAGGTATAAGCCCTGACAACATCATCACTGATCCTCATAACACATGGTCATCTTACTTGTATAAGCCACATTCCTATCATTTTTAATCCATTATGCCTCCCTGTCATATTACCCAAATAACCCACAATCACATCATTACTTCTCCATAGCAGCACCTTTGGAGCTTTAATGTGTAATCCCCAATAACCAATCATCTCCCCTCAATTATGATGTATCTATGCATAATCCCAAACCAAAAGGGACTCCTTCTTATGTGTCAGCTACAATTACCTTTTCCAAATTATTTGGGATTTGATTTCTAACTAACTAGGATATGTAAAAGCCTCCCAGAGGTCTAACCCTATACCCACTACACCAATTGCATAAACGGCATCCACTCCATCTACTCCATCCACTTGACCCACTGGGTCCACTCCAATATTCTATCCATTACATCTACATCTATTATGATATTACACAATATTCTACATCCTGGTGAGATCACGCCACCCAACCCGGAAACTCCTACACATATGCTCCATCCACTTAATCACTAAACCTAGCATAACATGGTAATCTCACATGATTAATCACCACACTATCCAAAAATATAGTTAATTTTGTGATGGATATCTCACATACTTAATCCTCACACCATATCATCGAACTACATGTGTTTTTATCCATGTATTCAAGGTATATTTTGTAGGAACTCTCCATAAGGTTAAATCCGGACCTACAATAATCCTTGGTTCCCCCTCATAAGGTTGAACCTCCCTGGATGACTATCGTATGGCATTTAGATCAACCATCATGGTGTGGAATCTTCTCTTTATGGGACACCCCACCCTTGGATTCTCCTGCATTGGGAATAATGATCCATTAAATAGTAAAACTTTTAGATACTCCCTCTTAGTGATATTCCTCAAGGATC
The DNA here is from genome assembly GCA_963277665.1 of Viscum album. Classification (NCBI taxonomy): domain Eukaryota; kingdom Viridiplantae; phylum Streptophyta; class Magnoliopsida; order Santalales; family Viscaceae; genus Viscum; species Viscum album. Next base: position 355,553,828 of record OY728126.1, on the reverse strand, counting down.
CACCTCTATAGGGTGTCTAATCATCCATCTATATAGGACGTTAAACCGCACATCTCCCTCTATGGGGAATTCTAATAAACCCATCAATAAACATTTTAGGGACTACCTCTAAGGGATGTAACTCTATGATCTTCCTATACAGGATGTAACAATCATCAATCTATATAATATATTAAACCTCATATCCACTTCCATGGTGCGTTCTACTCCATCCATCAGTAAACCGTTTAGGTACCCCTACTAGTGATAAACCTCTATGATCTGCCTCCATGGGGAATCTCGATCATCAGTTTCTATATGATGTTAAACCTCGGATCAGCATCCATGGAGAGTTCTAAACTATCCATGGGTAATCCTTTCTCGTACACTCTCTAAGTGATTTACCTCCCTGATTTTCCTCTATGGTGCTTCCGGATAATATATCTCCATAGGATGATAAACCTCGGATCCTCCTCTTTGGGGTGTTCTAGTATATCCATCTATAAACCATTTAGGTTCTCCATATTTGGGATGTTCACTATTTATCTTCCTCCATGGGGAATTCTGATCAGTCTCATTCCATCTCTACAATATGTTAAACTTATAAACTGTCCTGTCAGCCACCTTACACTAAAAATGGGATGATTGAGGTAAAATAATTGCATGATATGCCTCTAGAAATAGATACCACATGATTGATATAGGATTTATTAGGTTCAATTCGTAATATACCTCCTTTATATTCTCCACTATGTGAAAAAAATATAGGTTCCCTACACAAACACTGTCCAGTGATACCCTTAAATACCCGAAATTACCATATACAATGAGGAAAGGTTGATTCCCTATTAGACATAAGAAGCGTAATTAACCAGGTTCCACAAAAATATTCCATCAAGAAAATGTTACATGACCATGACTAAAATATATGAGGGATACCCTGACTACGAAATGAGATTTGAGGAGGAATTCATGGAAGGATGAATTGATATTCTATCATCCCATTTCAATCAAGGAGAAAAAATCACACATGAACATGATGAATGTACCACGCATTTAGAAAGTGAAAATTTGGGGTGACAATGCATTGCATCATACAATATCATGAAGGACGGGTCCTTGTTGAATGTGTTAGAAACTAAAATGGTGAACCCAATATAAATACATTCTCCTTCAAATCCAAGTTGGTGGAAATGATGGCTCTATTCAAATCAATGAATCAGCCAAGTGAATATCCTCTTATTCATATGTTATAGGATGAGTAGCATTGGGTGAGTGAATACAAGGGGACATCGGAACCCTACAGAAATTATCTCCCTCATGGTCCACATAGAGGGAAACCACCCCCAACTCCATCGACTCCTCACCGACACCACCACCCTCATGGGCCACGAAGGGGAAAACAATAGGACCCCATAGAACCCTAAGAGGGGAGGGGTGATTCGGGGTGTCAAATTATTTCTTGCAAATAAATGGATATTGTCAACAATTTTATAAGAATGTCAAAAAAATGTTAGTTGGTAATGTTCAGAAACAAAACATTCTCATGAAAGGAGACAATACAAGAAATTTACTTGGTTGACAACTAAGGGCTTTTACATGGAGCATACATTGAAAGTTTGTTAGTCATATCAAAATCCACCAATCATCACTAGTTGTGGAAGAAAATAATTAATTTATCATAAAATTATTCCAGGACAACTACATTGATAGGTTTTTATGGATATCTCAATATGTCCCTTTGAGCCCTTCTATCAACCCCCATAGATCACTACCATGGGTGAAGTCTTGTTTAGTTTATCAACGTGAAGGTCTCTTTAATATATTTTTATTTGAGTCCTTATCTATATCCTGCACGAGACTCTACTTGCATAGAATTCTTGAATTGATACACATGAAATCACAGAAAAGCATACTTGATTTTATAATCCGGTTTGAATCTCAACACTGCACTTGTGCCAAACACCTATTCTTGTGAAAAATTTTGGGGATTTTCATGCAATTAGACATTTGTGAAACCCATATCTATCATGAAGCTACACCATAAGTTTCATTTCTCCTTTAAATAATTAAGGATAACATTTCATACAAGATTTACACTGTGTAAGTCTTACGCACACACCTTTTTTGTGCACTGAGACACCAGATCTTCATTGAAAAGACGACTGAGTAATGAGTGGGGTTACATTCCAATTTATAGGCATTGATGAACCTATGAGAAAGTTGAGTAACATTATTTAAAAAAGTATCATCATGAAAATTCATATTTCACACAGGTTCATATCATGCATGATCCTCTTTCCATTATTCTATTTTTATGTAACAATAATATAATATGCATTGTGCACAACTTTACTATCCTCTTTAATAGTTTCATGCAACTTAGTTTTCCAAAATCACCTTTTTATTCTATAATTTCTAGACTGAAAAGTTTTTCAAAATCTAGGAAACAATTCTACCTATATAATTGTTGTCTACATGATGTGTCAAATCTCTTCCCTTGAAAATTATATGATTTCCCATGTTAGGATTGAAAAAAACACAAAACATAATCTGTATCAGCAAATAACAATCTTGGTTCCAAAAATCTCCCCTTGGGGTTTTTTTCAATATGTACATAAATTCAATGAATCACCAGCCACTATCAAAACCTGATATGGAAGAAACAAGTCAACCAACATTCTATTTCTATGTGACCAATGCATAGTGTAGAAAACTTATGGGAAGCATGAATATGAATCTTGTGTATTGGAATTATTATATATTTCCAAGCTAAGATCTGACTATTTTTATCATAACACTGAATTGTTGTCTCCATTATTATTCTCATCATTTCTAAATAATTGAATTTATCTATTTCCCCACATTTAGTAAAAAATTGAAAGATCCTATTTTTTTTATTTAGATCTTAGGAAACACTCTAAATGGTTCTTCTCTCCCCCATAAACTTAAAACACTTCAAAAATTGATTAAACTGTTAAATAATATTGTGATATGGGAATAACCATAACCTCCTCATGCTCTGGGAGTTGGTTGAACATTAGGGATCAACTGATGCTTCTCGAACACATTTGTTGACAATGTATCAGTTAGTATGTCATCCACTTGATAATCAATTCCAACACAATCCATTTTAATCATGAATTGTTCAAAATTTTCATTGATAATGTGATATCTCTTTCAGTGGGTTTCATATGATAATTCTAAACATGATTCTTAATTAGATCAATTGTGCTCTGGTTTTCAGAGTGAATGAACATTGGTTGTTTCACCTCATCACTAATATTATTATGTTATTGCTTCATCCACAATATTTTTTTGCATGCCTTTGTAGTAGAGAAATACTTAGCTTCAATAGTACTAATAGAATTACATTCATGTTTCTCACTCAACTAACCCACACATTTCCTACTCATAAGTAATGATCAAACACTTGTAGAATTTCTATCCACTATATCTCCAACCCATTAATCATCATAAAAATCTGATTGTTCATTATCTCTTCCAACAACAACGTATAACCCAAAATTTTGAGTACTATTAATATACATCATTATTAGTTTTTCTATCATCATATGTTCTTCCTTCAGACTACATTGAAACTGAGTCGCTAATATTATTTTCAAATACAATATCAAGAAGTTTTCAATTATATATAGTATGCTTCTGTTGAATCTCTTATACATGGGGGGATCTACATATGGCCAATCCCCTTGACTTAAATTTTTATTTCCTACTATAGTAACAGTTAACATTATTTTGGAGTTATTCATATGGAAATTTTTTAGTAACTCTCTGGCATAAATTTCATGAGAAATAAAAGTGTAGTCGTTCCTATAAATCACTTTAATCCCCATGAAGTATACGAATTCACCAATCATTTCCATTTTATATTCTGATTTCATGTGATTGGAAATTTCATCCACTGATCCCTACCTACAACTATGAAATATAATATTAGCTAGACACACCAGTGTCATAAAATGATATTGCTAAAAATTATTCACATAGAGATTATGATCGAATCCTCTTATTTTAAATATTATCTTCTTTAGATATTAATATAATCAATAATACAATGGTTGTGTTTCCTGCTACATTTCATAGAGTACCTTATTTAATCTAAAAACCATCATTTCATAATTACCATGTAGAAAAGCAATTAATTGTTCTATGTAGACTTCTTCTTCAAGAATACCATTTAAGAAGGCAGTCTTTTCATCCATTTTCTAGACTATGTATCCATTTATAATTGTCATGGATATAAAAAGACATAGTGACTCTACTCTAGCCTTTGGTGATAATAGTTCTTCAACATCAACACCTGCAATCTGTGAATTGCCTTAAGACACCAATCACATCTTTTTTCTGATCACATTTCCATGCTTGTTGAATTTATTTTAAAAAAACCACTTCGTACCAATCAGATAGTGATATTCGGGTCTCTTAACTAGGTTACAGGTTTGGTTCTTGTGGATTTTATCAAAACCATAATTCATGGTTTTAACCCATGATTCGTTATTTGTATATTCCTTAAATGAGGATGGTTCCACAAATAATTTAAAGAAATATTTTTCAATATTCCACATCCTCTATGTCAATGTGGTTGTATTACAATCCCCAATGATGTTGTATTCATTAATTTGTACTCATCAATTTCTCTTATGAGATTTAGAAAAAGATTATTCGACAATGGTTTGTTCTTATGACTCTTCTCCTAAATCAAAATTGTGTTGTAACCTCTAAATTGTTTTCACTACTTCCTATAATTATGCATTTGAATCAGTTCCATGTCTACTATCTTCTACATCTTCAGTAACATTAGCATAATATATCTTCAGGGTATTTTTGGTCTTATCTTCAATGAATTTAATAGCTCTAATTTCCAAAAATATTCCAAGATGATTATTGAGGAATTTGAAGGCTTTTATATTCATTGAATATCTTAGGAATATTCATTCATCTGAAAAATTACCATACTTCCTTGGATTCCCATTTTTGTTTTGAATGAAACATTTAAATCAAAAAACATTTAAATACATCCAAGATGGATTCCCACCATTAAAAAATTCATATTTTAATGCCTTGACCTTAGTTACTAAGATTCACGGATTTTTTACATAATGTTGGCATGATATAATGAATCATGTCCCAAAAGACCAATCAATTTCATAGCCTTGGAAGTACTAGATTCATTCATAAGTTTTACATCACATCATGAAATAAAAAAATCAACACCATTTTCCCCCTTTTTAACACAATTATATCCTTATCCTACCCCTGCACGTTAACCATAAAATACATCTTCACATCATGGGATAAATAAAACCTAGAAAGTGGTGAGATCAGATTCTCAATAAGGAGAAAACTATAGCGAAAAATTACATAATTATGTATAAACATTTAAGGAAATGAATTAGACTAAAACAAAAGACTGATAAACATAAACATTAGCAGAATATGGAAAATATAAAATCAAATAATGCTATTTACTAATTCGCATTGATATTATACTATTCAAATAATCACATGAAATATCAATAGACACTTTAATAATGATGGAATGCATAATGCCAGACTTCATAACAACATAGTCAAGGCCTTGTTCCAAGACTGCAGATAAGATTTTTTCAAGGCCTTGTTCCAAGACACTAGTTTATCAAATGATACCTACAAATTTATCGAGGAGCTAGAGCAGGCTCCACCCATCACATACTATGTCCAATTCATTCCTCATATGAAAAATATTAATCATAACATAAACATTTGTATAAAAACTGGCATAAAAAATGTCAATAGCTTATCCATAAACCATGAATGGTGTTTAAATAACAGATCTATAATCAAACATATCACAAAACTATCAATACAATATGGAAGTTTTGTATCATAATAAATCAACTTCAAATAAGTTTTAAATCCACCAATTTATTTTGACATAGATGAAATCAAAACATTTTTTAGGTAAATTTATCTTTCTATTATGAAATCATTTAAAAGTCATATGATTATAAAATAAAATATTTATTTTTTATATATTCATATAATCTTTTAAGGGAAGCTTTGACAATGTTGTAGTGGTGGAAAATAGATTCACCCATCGTATAAGTTAAAAAAACATTCTTACCTTAATTTCTCGAAAAGGTCATAAAGTACCTTGATTGGAAAATGACCGAAAGATTCCATTGAAAAAATTATAAGGTCAAATAAGTGTATAAATGACTTTAACCCATTTTATATTAAATATTAAGAAAATTTTGAAATACATTTTTATGAAACACAGATGTGGATGATAAAGAGGTCCCGGTTGATACTCACATATAAAAAAACCTCAGATAATAATGATATTGTGAAATTAACCCTTAGATTGTAATTTTCCATAGTAAATCTTATGTAAACCTCCTGTATAATAGTTAAAACATTGTTATTAAATTCTACAAGAAATATATACAAAAATATGATATCTTATATGATCATATAATATTGCTTTGTTTTAATATTTTAGCGGTATCATCATTTCGGGTGTTAACAAATTTGTTTTCCCATATATTCTTGGTTATGTAACCCATATATGTAATAAATGGGATGTATTTGATTCATATTCAGAATTATATTATGTTCATAATTTTTTTTTGAATCATAAAATGAAAATTATTCATAAATTATTACGATGGAGAATGAATCTCATCGCGTTCGTGGAGACGGTAATCCGTACATACACATGAGCGACAATATCATTATATTGGTTGCGAAATCATATGTAATTGTATCATATATCATATATAAATAATCGTTAACATTTTATATTTTTTATTTACATTAGTTATACTCATTATTATACCCATCCAAATGATGATGTGTTTGAATAACAAACTACACCATGGCGTGGAGACGGTAATCCATACGTATGCATGTATGGTGAATTTGTTATTTATAGGATGGATAGAATAATGAATATGGCCGTATCATTTTTATAATAAAATAAATTTACATAGAAGATACTGGACTTATTATTTTAGAATTGAACCAACAAAAAAGGAGGAAGTTGAACAAGGAAAGAACTTGGAATAGGTGATGGAATATTTACCTCTTCTTTAGGTTCATCCTTTTGATTTGATCAAAATGGCTCATTAGGTTGGCTTTATGACCAAATAAAGGCCTCTAGGATTAATGAAGTAATGTTTTGAGGATATCTTGGTAGATTTTAGCCGATCCAAAAGGCTTTGGATTTGTGAAATTAACAGAAGGGGAAGTGCCATTTTATAAGAGAGGTGAGGATCACTTTAGAAAAAGCTTGAAATATTATTTTGTAATAAAATCATTTTCAGTATCTAATGGATCAAAAAATGATTTATATCTAGGATAAGGTGGATATGGGTCTAAAAACTCATATAATATGTTTTATATAGGCTTATGTCATCATATTATCCTTATCTTTTAAATTTAACTCTTAGTTAAATAGTTTGACAGTTACCATGTCCCTTTGTATTTTTATCTAATATGGTTAATAAACATAATATAAACATTAAATTGAACCCAATATATATCATTAATGATACACATATCATTATATAAGTATTTTGGCCGAACTGTAGATTTTTTAAAATATAATATCCATTAATAATATAATATTTTTTTAACTCTTTCATGTCAAATTTGACACTATTTTGTATTTTCTTTTTTTCAAAGTCATAAAAACTTGATTAATTCAAAAAAAATCATTTAATAAACCCTAACATGTCATATTAACCTACTAAATTCGTGTATAGAATCTAAACTTTCACATTATATTTATTTTAATATTTATAGTTTCATTTATTTGTTTGTTTCATTGATAAGGGAAATAACGCATTATTATTGTGTCATATATAAATACATTTATTTTAAGTATAAAATTTAGAAATAAATTTTCCTAATGCAGTAAATTTTTAATATTTCTAATTACTATTTATAGTTGAATTGATACATTATAAAACCTCATATAAAAATTGTTTTACTATTTGATATTTGCTTTTGTTATTTTTGTCTTTACTTTAGATTATTTAATATAAAATGTCATTATCACTCCCATGTGGCTCCCTGGGGTCACAATATCGACCCAAGGTTGCCCATGGTCGGACATGTATCATCCAATAGGTTTAGTACAAGTTTTAGGGTAATTTAATATTATAATAATATTATTTTTTATCCTTATTTACTGGATTTACCCCTGTAACCACAGTAAATAAAATATTCGCTGGAGTAAATATTCATAATGTCTGAAAATAAAAGTTACATATTTAAACAATTTGGATCTCCTGATTCCAAATATGGAATCCATTTTTTCCAAATTCAAAACGTAGAAGTTGTAGTGGTAAATTTAAAATTAATTCTCTTTTTCAAAACAAAGAGAGTATTTTTACGAAATAATAACTATCAAAAAATTGACACATGTTTATGTCAAGTTTAATCGTGAGATTGCATCCAATGACCTGTATTATATTAAATGGTAAAAATATAATCTAATGATACTTAAAACCCATTCAAATTCATAATTTAACATGATAAATTATTTTAATTAAAAAAGTTGTTTTTAATTACAATTTTGAATTTTTCACTATTCATCAAAAATTGATAGTTTTTAGAAAAGTACCAAAAATTCATCCTAAGATATTTTCGATATTCTGAATTAAAAAATGATTTCCATATTAAAAATTTATAAAATTTCAAAAAGTGGATATTACTATTCATAACGGCTAGTTTGATTGGTCGCGGTGTGTTAGAATCTCGAAGTTGCGTACAATGCAAGCTATTGCATTTTTCAAAGGGAAACGTACCATGGAAGCATGGAGTGTAACATTATTCCATCCTTCAAATAATTTTGTCCTTGGAATTTCTATAATTATACCACATAAAAAGATTTGCGTGGTTCTTCATCATAACTTCCTCTTTTTCCTACCTTGCCTCTTCCATCTTATGGTTTCTCTATAGAATTTTTACCAGACACTTTATCCTGTTTTTCAACACTTGTTCTCCAGTATCAAGAATCTGGATAGGCACTTCACAATAAGGCAAATCCATTTCTTGTTCAATTTACTCGTAGGTGAGTACATGAATTGGGTCAGGCTTGTATTTTCTCAGTACTCATACATGGAACACATCATGAACATTAGCGAGACTAGGCGTCATTGCCAAACGGTAAGCTACAACTCCAATTCATTCTTGAATTTTGAACGGTATGATGTACCTAGGACGTCATATACCCTTCTTACCAAATCGAATTACTCCCTTCCATGGAGATACATTCAAAATAACATGATCTCCTTCCTGACGTTCCAAATACTTACTTCGGTTATTGGCATAGCTCTTCTACCTACTTTGAGTTGCTTTGATGAGGGTTTTAATAACCTTAAACTTTTCCATAATTTTCTCAACAAGTTCTGGGCCTATGATTTTTCTTTCACCAACATCATCCCAAAAAGATGGTGTGTGACATCTCTTTCCATATAGCGATTCATATGGTGCCATATGAATGCATGAATGGAAGCAATTGTTATTGGAAAATTCTACCATAGGTAAATACTGATCACACATACCGTGAAAGTCATGTGAGAAAGATATCAACATGTCTTCTAAGTTTCAATAGTCTGTTCTAATTGCCCATCAGTTTGAGGGTGGTAGGCAGTGCTCAAACGAAGTTCACTATTCGGGGACTTCTGGAGACATTTCCAGTATCATGATGTAAAACGGGGATCATGATCAGAAAAAATCAATAGGGGTACTCCATGAAGTCTTACAACTTCATTAATATATAGTCTTTCCATACGTTCAATCTGTAAATCTTCTCTTATAGAAAGAAAATGTGCTTGCATGGTAAGATGATCAATAATGACCCATATTGAATTATTGCTTCTAGGAGTCTTTGGTAGACCCATGACAATGTCCTTCATAATATTATCTCATTTCCACTCTGGTATGGGAAGAGATTTCATGAATTCTCTGGGTTGTTGCCTTCCATCCTTAACTTGTTGACAAACCATACATCTCGACAAAAAATCAACAATCTCTCTCTTTATGTTTCCCCAAAAAAATTGTTTTTTCAAATCTCTATACATCTTATTGTTATCATGTTGTATAGATAAATAGGAGCTATAAACATAATCCAACAATTACCTTTTTAGATTAGGTATATCGGTAACACAAAGCCTCTTCCCAAATTTCAAAATTCCTTCTTTATATACGAATTTGATCAATCTCCCATCATCCAAAACATTAATTTTCATTTGAAATTCCTCATCATCATTCTGAGACATTTTTATCCTTTCTAGTAAATATGATTTGACAACCATTGGAAAAAAGAATTGATGTTTTACCTTCCATGGTTATTCCCATATCCATCTTTACTAGATCCTTGAAAATTTGATCCTTTTCAACTCTCATCTTATTTATAATTCCATGATCATTTCTTCTCAGTGCCTCTGCCACCTTATTTTCCATCTCCATGTGATATTTAATAGTGCAATCATTATCCTTAGGTAGTTCAATCCATCTCATTTCTTTCATGTTGAGTTACTTTTGTGATAAAATATACTTCAAACTCTTGTGATCAGTATAAATGTCACAATTTTTACCACATAAATAGTGTCTCAATATATTCAAAGCAAAGATTACAGCTCCTCACTCAGGATCAGTAGTATGATGGTTTTTCTAATGAATTTTTAGCTGTCGTAATGCATATGGAATAACTCTATCATTCTGTACAAGGACCCAACCATGTTCTTTATTTGAAGAATCACTATATATAACAAACCCATCATTCCCCGATGGTTGATTCAAGATAAGAGAATTAACTAATCTTTTCTTCAGTTCTTCAAAACATTATTCACAGTCTTTTATCCAAAATATTTTAACCCCTTTATGTGTGAGCTTGGTTAATGGGTTAGCCAATCGGGAAAAATTCTAGACAAAACATTGATAATAAACTGCTAAACCAATAAAACTATGTATGTCAGTTATACTCATTGGTGCTGGCCATTCTTGGATTGCCTATATCATAGAAGGACCAATAGATATTCCATTCTTAGAGACAATATGTCCAAGAAAAGAAATCTCCAGGAGCCATAATTCACACAATCTAAAATTCCCATATAATTCATTTCTTTATAGAGTCTTTGGGATAATGTGCAAGTGATTTTTGTGATCATAGTAGTTTTTTATTATACCAAGTTATCATCAATAAATACAACTAAAAATTCATCAAGATATTCCTTGAAAACTATGTTCATTAGATCCCTAAAAAAGGGTGCATTATTCATCCAAAAAAGGTATTACTGTAAACTCGTAATGCATGTACCTGGTTTGAAATGTTGTTTTCGGAATGTCTTCCTTCTTCACACACAATTAATGATATCCTGATCGAAGGTCAATCTTTTAAAAATATTGAGCTCAATGAATTTGGTGGAATAAATCATCAATGCGAGGTAGGGGAAACATGTTCTTTATTTTTTTAGCATTGATCTCCCTATAGTCAATGCACAACCTCATAGAATCGACTTTTTTTCTAACTAAAAGGAAAGGGGCTCCCCATAGAGAAAAACTAGGGTGAATAAATACCTTATTAATCAATTCCTCTAGTTTTTTCTTCAGTTCCACTAATTCTACAGTGGCCATTCTATAAGGGTTCATCGATATGGGCCTTGAACTCTGAATTAAATCAATGTAAAACTCAATTTCTCGTTTCGGAGGATGTCCAAATAAATATTCCATAAACACATCACCATATTCTTTCACAATTGGCATGTCCTCAATTCAAACATTCTTCTCCTCAAATATAATTATTTCAATCTCATCCTCCCCAATAATAGAATTTAGTAGAGCTACTGGGGGTGGATCAAGATAAGAATAAAGTGGTGACGTTTCTACTCTAAATATAAGGTAGTCCTTATCATCCTTGAAAATTGTAACCTCCTTATTCTTACAATAAATTTTAACATCATGCTCTAAAATCCAACCCATTTCGAGGATTATATAATATTAATTCATTGTTATGATGATGCGATCAGCAGATATAGAACATTTATATGACCTAATGGGAACTGATTCACAAAACATTGTTGCGTTGATACATCCCTTACGTATTTTGACTGGCAACTCCCTTGTTAAGTCAAGTAGAAAATATCTAATTTTTGTAGAAAATTGGGAAGAAATGAAACAATGCGATGATCGAGAGTCAAATAAAGAATTGGATAAAATTGAGGAAACCATTAAATTACTTTCCAACACGTCTTTTGGTGCTTCAACCTCAGCAGTACTGATCGCATAAGCTTGGACTCACTCCCTTGGCCTTTTATAACGTATATTCCCTTGGTGCTTAGGACATTTATTTGCATAATTTCCCTATTCACTACAATTTTAGAATTCAACAACCTCTTTCTTCCTCTTGATATCACGAGCTTGGTGGCCTTTTTCACCACACTTGTAACAGACTCTCATTCCATTCTGGAAAGTACTAGGGTGTTTCTTCATACATTTACTGCAGGATGGATATTCAAATTTTCGATTCTTCCCCTTATTTTCATTTCTAGAGTGTTCAACATATCTTTCCTTCTCTTTCTTTGCTTTAAAGTCACAAGACTTAGATAATTATTTTTCATTCTTGATAGCACATGAGACAATATCTTCCTATGATAAGTAGGATTGTGAGACTAATTTTAGCCAGAGAAATTGTTCTAACCAATCAAATAATCTATCAATATTACTACTTGGGTTATTTATATAATCTATAGCATGACTTGTTATCCTTGTAAAGTTAGCCTCATATTTTGTGACATTATCATACTCTTTTTTCCTTAGATATTTAAATTTCCTTTCAATTTCCGCTCGATGGTCATGAGGAAAATATTTTTCTAAGAAAAGTTCTTTAAACTCTTTCCATCCCATATTTGATACTTTATTATTTTCCTTTGTGTTTTGAATCAATGACCACCATTGATCTGCATCTCTCGTGAGACGATAAACTACCATGAAAACTTTTCCCCATTCACTACTCATCAAAGCATGAAATATTTTCTCTTATGAATTTATCTACTACTCATATACTAATGGATTAGTACTACAATGAAATGTTGAGGGATGTTTCCTCATGAAGAGGTATAACACTGATCCTCCACATTGTGGATTCCGGTGCTCTATATGGGTAAGGTTATTTTTCATAACCTGAGTGAGTTGTCCCATTATGGTGATAAGCTGATCAGCACCAGTTCATCACCAGCTCCACTGTAATTATCTTGAGTATGATGGAAATACCTACATGGATTGAGTGCGTTGATACGGCTTCCACTCCTTCCACTAGGTGCCATTTCTAAAAAATGGCATGCACTAGATTAGTTTACGAATCACAATACAATTTCCAAACATATAAAACACTTAACATAAATTCAATAGATTGTGGATATGATCCATAATCATAAAAAAATTATTTGAGGAAGTGTATAATCATAAACCCTTCATAATGGTTTTTATAGAAAATGAGAATTATCCTATGCACATCCCTCGGGAGTTTCGTAAGCAAGGCCCATTGTTGTGCACTAGTTCCCATTCGAGTCTAGCTCAAATCAATGTTTTCGAGTTTTACCCCTAGGTACATATGTGCCAGAATTGCCTCTTTGTGCTCGAATCTAGACATGGATGTATTACATAGAGAACTAACAAAATCTCTACAGTACCAAAATTCTAGAATGTTCTTCTATACTAATCCTCAATGTCAATCTTAGGGAAATGTTCTCTAATCAGAGTTTTTCTAAGTCTAGCATCCAATGTTTGTTCTAAACTTTCTTTAATACCAACTGTAATGACCCGACCCTTGTTATCCAGAGTCGGTGCTTTATTACATAACATTGGCATGATATAATGAATCATGTCCTGAAAGATTGATTAGTTTAGTAGCCCTGGATGTACTAGATACATTCATAAGCTTTACATTACATCATGAAATAAAAAAAACAACAACATTTTGTCCCATTTTGAAGACACATATATCTTTAGCCAATCCCTGTAGGTCAACAACAAAATTCTATATAGAATATTTGAAAAAATATAACATAGAACGGTGTCAGGTGAGATGCTCAGTAAGAATAAAAATAGAGTGGAAACTTTCATAAATAATTGTAATCATTTATGGAAATTTTTTAGTCTAAAACAAAATCCTTTTAAACATAAACTTCATCATAATATGAAAAAGTTAAAATCAACTAATTCCATTTACTCATTCGTATGTTTATTCTATTAGTCTAATAATCACATTCAATATCAATATCCACTTTTATAATGATAGAAGGCATAATTCCAGACTTCATAACCACATTGTAAAGGCCTCGTGCCAAGGCTAAAAATAATATTTTGTGAAGGCCTTGTTCCAAAACACTAGTTTGCCTCATGGGACCTACTAATACATCGAGGAGCTGTAGTTGGCTCTATTCGTCACTTACTAAGTCCAATGCATTCCTCATATGGAAAGGTTAAACATAACATAAACATTCATATAAAAAATAACATAGGAAATGTCAATACATTATCCATAAACAATGAATGGTGTAAAAATAACACATCCACAGTCAAACATATCACAAAACCTTAAATACAATATGGATGTTTTGTATCATAATAAATCAACTTCAAATAAGCTTAAAATCCATCAAAGGATGTTGACATTGATGAAATCAAAACATTTTTTTAGGGAAATATCTCTTTCTATTATGAAATCATTTAAAAGTCATATTATTATAAAATAAAACATTTACTTTGAAAATATTCTTATATCCTTTCTAGGGAAGCTTTGATAATGTTGTAATGGTGGAAAATAGATGCACTTGCTGTTTAAGTTAAATAAAACATTATTACCATAATTTTGTCGAAAAGGTCATAAAGTGCCTTATTTGGAAAACGACGAAAAGATTCCTTTCAAAACCAATAAGGTCAAATAAAGGTATAAATAAATTTAAACCATTGTCTTATAAACATAAAAAATGTTTTGAAATACTTTTTTTAGAAACACGGATGTTGATGATAAAGAGGTCTCAATAGATACTCACGTATAAAACAACCTCGGATAATAAAGAGTTTGTGAAATTAACACTTACCTTGTACTTTTCCTTAGTCGATGGTTTGTTAACCCCCTGTATAACAGTTAAAACAATGTTATTAAATTATACATGAACAATATACATAAATATGATATCATATATGATCTAATAATATTGCTTTGTTAATAATATTTTAATAGTATCATCGTTTCGGGTGTTAACTGATTCGTTTTCCTTTATATGCTTGGTTACATAAGCCATGTTTTTAATGATTAGGATGTGTTTGATTCATATATAGAATTATATTACATTCATAAAAATTATTTTGAATCAAAAAATGAAAATTCTTCTGGAATGATCACGATGGGAAGGAATCTCATCGTGTTCATGGAGACGACAATCTGTACCTACACACAAGCGACAATATCATTATATTGATAGAGAAATTGAATGTAATTTGATGGTATATCATATATACAGAATAATTAATATTTTATATTTATTATTTATATGAGTTATATTAATTATTATAACCATAAAAATAATGAAGTGTATGAATAAAAAACTACACAATGACGTGGAGACGGTAATCCGTACGTACGCACGTACAGTGAAATTGTCTTTTATAGGATGGATAGAATAATGAATATGGTTGTAACATATTTATAATAACATCATAATATATAGAAGATACTGGAGTTATTACTTTAGAATGGTAACAACAAAGAACGTGTAAGTGTAAAAAGAAAAGAACTTGAAAGATGTGATCGAATATTTACCTCTTCTTTGGGTTCTTCCTTTTAATTTGATCAAAAGGTCCCCTTAGGTTGGCTTTATGACCAAAGGAATACCTCTATGACAAAGGGAGGAAAGTTGGGAGGATATTTGGGAGGGGGTGGCTGAGACAAAAGGCTTTGGATGTGTGAAATTAAGAGAAGGGGAAGTGCCCTTTTATAAGAGAGGTGAGGGTCACTTTAGGAAAAGCTTGAAATATTATTTTATAATAAAATCATTTTATGGTTCTAATTGGTCCAAAATGATTTATTTTGAGGATAATATGGGGATGGGTTAAAAAAACTCAACCAATAGGTTTTAGGCATGTTTATGTAATCTTATTAACCTTATATTTTAGATTTAACTCATAGATAAACAGTTTGATATTTTCCATGTCCCTTTGTATTTTTATATTATATGGTTAACAAAATTACTATAAACTTCAAAAGAACCTCAAGTGATTCATTAATGATACACCAGTCATTATATAAGTCATTCAGCTGAGCCTTTTATGTTTATAAATATTATATCAATTAATAATATAATATTTGTTTTTAAAACTCTTTTATGTCAATATTGACACTATTTTGTATTTTGTTTTTGTCAAAGTCATAACAGCATGATTACTTCGAAAAAAAATCATTTAATCAATCCTAACATGTCATGTTCACCTATATAATTCTTGGATGGTATAAAAACTTTAAAATCATATTTATTTCAATATTTATAATATCATTTATTTGATTGATTAATTAATAAGGAAAATACAACATAATTATTCTGTCATATATAAATATATTTATTTAATGTCTATAAATTATAAAAAAATTCCTGATTTAGGAAATATTTTTATCTTTATAATTACAATTTATAGTCGAATTGATAAATTATATAACCTCCTTTAAAAACTATTTTACTAAAAGATATTTTCTTTTGTTATTTTTGTCTTTACATTAGATTATTTAATTTAAAATGTCATTATCCCTCCCAAGTGGCTCAATGAGGTCCCAAAATCGACCCAAGGATGCCCATGGTCGGACATGTATCATCCAATTGGTTTAGGAAACGTGTTAGGATAATTTATTATTATTATAATATTATTATAATATTATTTTTTAGTCATATTTACTGGATTTACCCCTTTAACCACGGTAAATAAAATATTTATTGAAGTAAATATACATAATGTCTGAAAATAAAAGTTACCTATTTAAAAAATTTAGACCTCATGATTTCAAATATGGAATCCATTTTTCAAATTCAAAACATAGAAGTGGCATAAATTTATTTAAAATTAAAACTCATTGTCAAAACAAAAACCGTGTTTTTAAGAAATTACAACTATCAAAAGATTGACAGTTGTTTATGTCCAGTTTAATCATGAGATTACATCCAATGACCTAAATTATATAACATGATAAAAATATAATATAATTATAATTAAAAACCATTTAAATGTATTATTTATGACTATAAATTATTTTTATTAACAAAGTTGTTTTTAATTTAAATTTAGTATTTTTCATTACTCAACAAAAATTGAATGTTTTCAGAAAAGTACAAAAAACTCACCCTATGCTAATTACAATATTAGAAATTCATGAATGAGGTCGAGTTTGAAAAATAAAATTTATAAAATTTCAAAAATGGGTATTACTATTCATAACGGCTACTTTGATTGGTCTCGGTGTGTTATAATCTCGAAGTTGCATAAAATTAAAGCTAATGCATTATTCAAAGGTAAACGTTCTATGGAAGCTAGGGGTGTTACACATATTTTTTCATTGTTTCTACCATTTAAATATATGTTAAATTTTGAATATTCACTTTAGATTGAACAACATCTTTCCAGTGATGGTGAGAAATATGATTCTCAATCAGCATAGTTTAGGCCATATTATTCCCATGTCAATTCATGAACTGAAAACTCTATTTTATGGGGTTCTCATGGTATCCACCACATCTTGTATTCTATGTTTCACCATGTAATTTTCAAACTCAATGTATGTGTATTACCATCCATTTTTAGACCACATAACTTTGATTACCTACCCAGTATCATTTTCAACTATTTTGAGAGGCATTTTCATGCAACAAAGAACTTTTTGTTTCATGTATATAACCATCACATAATCCATTATACTATAATAATCAATTAAATGAATGAGGAAACTTTCTCCATATATTCCAGTATCATTTATCAGGCCATATACATCTGAATGAATGATATCAATGAGATTTGATTCCTTTTTCCTCTTTGACTGATATGAACTATGGACCAACTTCCAACATATGTATACAACACAATTATTTTCCCTCTCACTCTATATATTGGTGGTATTCATTAATATATTTAGCTTATATATTTTTCCCATGTCTTGTTGATTAATGGGACATAACCATCAATGCCACAAGCTGTTTTCTTCTTCAACTATTATATAGAAAATGTTCTATTTACTATCAACCTTAGACAAGGTTCCATCATCACTACAAACTTTTGTGGTATAATAACATGTTTTTTCTCATATAGTGTATCTTTTTCTTATTGAAACTCACTATATGTATTGATTCAAAACACTGACTCACACTGAGGATACTGCAAAACAAATTTTCCACATAAAGAACTTTATTTTTCTCCATCTCTCTATTAGCCACGTGAGTTATTCCTCTTCCCTTGATCTTCAAAGCACATTCATTTTCGAACCGTACAATTCCGTAAATTTTTTTTCTTAACTTTTTTTAATAGGTTTTTATTTCCCTTCATATAACATGAGTCTCCTCTATTAATAATCCTAGTGCTTCAGCTCTTTGTAGCATTGAGTGCTACTCCCACAAGATTAGAATTTTCAATATTCTTATTTTCTTTCAATGAAATATTAGATTGTGTAAAAGATAAATATAGCATTTAAAATATATCTTAAATGTGAACATATTTATCATACCCATACTATTTTTATATAGGATAAAAACTATTTTTATGAAAAACATTGTTTGACTAAATTTTTTTTGCATGGCTTAGAGTTTTGCATGAATTGTTTTTGGCTTTCCTCTATCTGTAATAAATAACTTTATGGACAACATTAAAAAATTGAAAACAATATCCATAGAAATTTTTTATTCTATATGATGTTGGAGATGAATTTTTTCTCATTTATTGAATTTATTGGTCTTTCCCAGTCAAATATCATCTTTCTACTTAATAGTATGACATGGTATGGCCCAAATTGCCACAAAATTTACACTTCATAAGAGGAAATGTCTTCTCATATATGTTCCCCACCAATTCTCCTTCCATAGGAAAAATGTTTCAATACCTTTCACCTAAGAAAAAGATCAGATATGATTCCTTTCACCTTTCAGTTTTATTTGAATCTTTCATTGTTATGAATTCAGGAAACTTTGTGATATTTAAAACATTCAACTTCCCACTATTTTAGTTCATCTTATTTCTAGCCTTTGTTGTTTCAACATCACTACCAATTAGGCATTTTCCCATGAATGTGGATATTTGATCATAAAAAACCATCTATACTCTTTCAGAACCACACTTTTCTATCTCGATGATCTCATCATCTGAGAATCTTCCAAACTTGTTTTTTTGTTTGTTTATTTTGAATTTGATACAAAGTCAATACTAATTAAATGATTAATGAAATGTTCATCAATAACTTTGATAGTCTTGGACTTTTCCTATAGTGTGTATGTATGGTCATTGATAACCATTTCCAATTATTCAATTATAATCTTTATTTACACCACATTTTCTTGGAATTCAATGGTTATTGGCTATTCTTTCATTAATATTTCTAGTCATTTAACTTCATCATCAATTGGATAAATATATTTTGATGATTCATCCTTAAATTCTCCCCATTCATTAAACCGTTACGTTGATTCTCAAGCTTACCAAGAGAATCCTTAGTTTGAAAACAGAGATCATTATCAGCAATCAACTCATTATCTCTATCTTTATATGTTGATGATTATAACTTATCAAATATAGACATCATAGAAATGTGAGTTCCATATTTAAACTATGGTTCTTCTTCATTTAAAAATTCATTTTCATTGTCTTATCCTTTAATGAAAATACTCATCCTTTGTAATTTCTTTTTAGATTTGAATTCGCTCTTTTGATCAAAACTATTTGGAGGCTTCTGTGAATTTCCTGCTTCATATTCTTCATCATCAAGCTTCCTTGATCACCTAGTGGTAATGTTCCCATCTCTACCACAATGAAAACAGGATAAGAGAATATTACCTTCAAATATACCATTTCATCTCTTAAATTTCATTGTAAAAGAGAAATAATTTCATATTCCTCGTTATCTTTATCAACTGTATCTCTTAAAATATCATGATTTTCCATGGATTTGAAAAAAAATTCCATTCTTACCCAAGTCCTTTCATATTTAGGTTTGATTGTTATTTTATATTCCACTAGATAACTCAGTAGATCATCCAAATAATGTTTAGGAAGATCCCTTTCTTCAAAGGATGACACTTATGGATTGTAGCAGGGTTAATTCCTTCTTAAAATTTTCATCACAAAGTTTAAGTATTTTATTTCACGACCAATCCCACAAATTAATCCTACAACTTTACTAATTCGATTGAAAAAGGATTATATATTTTCCTCAGGATTGAAAATTAGATTGCAAAAACTATTATGATGTACTTGTAGTTTTTCATCCTTCACATTATTGTCACCATCATATATATTCTCAACTTTTACTATATAGAAAATTCATATGTATAACTCATTAACTTTAGATAAATATTTTTAGAAATTAATGCAGAGAGGGAATTCTATGATTCAGCATCCGCATCAATCATTTTCTTGTCTCTATCAGTCATAGACATCCTCGTTGGATTAGTGACATGTATTACTTTATAAGTGGAAAACATGATTTTCATTACAAGAGATCATAGATGTGATATCATCAAATTATTCCACATCTGGAAGTTTCTTCCATCAAATAGGGGAAATCCACTATTATTTACTTACTTATCAATGACAGCAAAGGGAATATTTAACACTAGAAACGTGTAATCTTGGATACCAGTTGTAGGAACCCTGGGAACCATGAGAGGGCAGGGGTGAATTAGAGTGTCACCATTATTCCTTTAATTAAATGGACCTTGTCCCCACATTGGTAGGAACTACTTAAACTAGTGAGTTAGAAATGTGATGTAATAAAACATTCACATGAAAAGAGACATCACAACAGTATTACTTTGTTCCCCACTAAGGGATAGCACAAAGAGCATACAATGATAGTTTGTCGGTCATTCCAAAATCAATTATTCTTCTCCACTTTCAGAATAAAATAATTTATCCATAGTCACTCTGTTCTAGTCATACTACCATTACCGGTTTTTACAGATAGCTTACAACATCCCTTAGAGCACTTCCATTGACTACCCCTAGCTTAGTGCCCTGGCTAAATTCTTGGTATGTTTATCAACTTCATGGTCCACACTATATATTTTCATTTAACTTTTTGTCTCTATTCACTGTGAGATTCTTCTTTCATCAATTTCCTAAATTTATTCACTTGAATTTATTGAAAAAATCAACGGGATATTAATTTTTTTTGGAAACTCAACACTACACAAGTGTAGATCACATCTTCCTACATGAATGCTTGGGGATTGTTGTGAATGCTGACTTTTGTGAAACCCTTATTTTTTATGATAGCCTTATCTGTCCTAAAACCTTATATCTGAGATAGGTACACCATCAGTTTCACTTAGTCTTTTAAAGACTTAAGGACAACTTCGTGAAGAATATTTACTCCATGTAAATCATTCGTGTTCCACTCATTTGTGGGATGAGATTCCATATATTAATTGGAAATTCTTATGATCCTTTAGTGGGGGTACTCACCAATTTATTGGAATTGCTGACACTATACGCAAGTCACACAGCCGTATTTTTTATTGTTTCCTCACAAAAAATCATTTTTCACACGAGTTCATACCTTGCAAGAATTAATTTACTTTTCCATATTTTGATTAAATATATTGAAATATGCATTTCTTGTAACATACCTATCCTCCTTAAAATATGCATGAAACTTAATTTTCCAAAATCACTTTTCTCCATTCTCTAATTTTGGTAACCAAAAATTTGGAAAACACTAGGGAACAATACTACCTTCCAAACTATTTTATACTCGAACTATATGATCCAATTCCTTTTAAACACACTAATATTACATTTCATCATTAAAAACACACACAACATACTCCATTTCCAAAAAAGAAAAAAACATGGGTCTAATAGACGCCCAACCCCTATTCTATCAGCTCCATGATAAAATTTCCACCTTCATGGGCCACGCAGAGGGAAACAACCCTTGACCCTATCAGCACCATGATATCACTTCCACCATCATGGTCACCATAAGGGGAACACCCCACACCCTCCCTTGGGACTCTGTTGGATACATGTTGACACAACATCCCTCATGGGCTATGCATGGAGAATCTACCCCTGACTCCATAGGCTATACATCGACACTGTATTACTCATGGGACACACAAAGGGTGACCACCCCCATACTGCATTAATTCCTCACATACACCACTTCCCTCATGGTTCACATTGGGGGAAACCCCACTGGACTATATCGACCACTTGGTAACACCAATAGAATCTATTATAGGTAGTCCCATACAAAAGTGGCCAATTATTGAAGTCCTCCCCATCAACATTAGAATCCATTACGAAGGTTCTCCCTAAAAAACCATAAAACAACATCATGGTTCTTCAGGTTTCCAACGTCATCCACTATGGAGGTTCCCCCCTCGCACTACCATCAACCGACAGAGAGGTTCTCCCCACACCGACCTCTACTTGATTGGACTTCCTCTGCATGCCACTACCCGAAGACATCATAGATGTCTTTCACATACCAAATACATGAATTTATCTAAAGAACCATCAATGGGGGAACATAGATCATATCCGTAATCCAATATCTCTATATTGTGATATGTGATTCAAGGCTTCCATGCCTCCAGGGAACAATTTCCCTGTCGAACTGACGTTCCTAGCTTCCACACCACCCGAGATCCATAGCTCTAACAACCCAATGATCGAATCTTTCATTCCTTTAGGGATCCATCAACATGTTTTACTATATTTCTAGTCTTCCATGCCTCCAAGGATCCATCGCCACATCGTACTTATTCTCTAGCCTTCCATACCTCTAATGATCCATTTCCCCATCGTACCGGAACTCCAGACATCCATGCCTCCTGGGATACATCGCCATGTTTATCTAATGTTCCAGAATTACACACCTTATGGGATCCATTTCTGCATCATATCAAAACTCCAGGACTCCAAGCCCCATGGCCTCCATCAGTCCATCATACAGACTCTCTGAGCTACAATGCCTCTCAGGGTCCATTATGCCATCGATCAAGTATTCCAAACATCCATTCCATCAGAGCTTCATTGATCCATTGTACCGATGATACATGCTTCCTCGCCTTCAGTGATCCATCACCCAGTCAAACTGATGTTCCATTCTTCCACACCTCTTAGGATTTCTAACACTATTGAATTGATGTTCCTAGATTCTACACCTCTAGGCCTCTATCACCCCATTAAATCTACATTCCATTCTTCTACAACTCCAAGGATCCATCAGCCCAACAAACTAGCATTCCAGGATTCCATGCCTCGAGAGAACCATCGCCCTATCCAACCAATGATCCAGGATAACATGCCTTCCGATATCCATCACCCGGTGACACCGGCATTCCCGTTTTCCATGCCTTGTCGACTCCATTTTCCCCATCGAATCGACATTCCTGGAATCCAAAACTTCAAGTGACCATTTCCTCATAAAACATACATTCCATTCATCTATGCCATCAGGGCTCCATCACCCCATAAAATAGATATTCCATGATTCTACCCCGTAAGGGATTCATCTCCCCATCATACTGACAGTCCAGTCTCACATGACATAATGGATCTATCTCCCTATTGAACAAAATAACCAATCTTCGGCACCACTCATTCTATGATTCCCCTTCAAATCAACATTCCAGGATTCCACACCTCTATGAAATTGTCACCTCGTTGAACCAACATTACTTACAGCCACTCCTCTAATGCTTCATCACCCCGTCAAATCAAAATTCTATGACTCCACGTCTCCTGGGTTCCATCACTGCACTAGATAGAGGTCATGGTAACATCTTTGTCGAATTCTACCTCACATAAACATCTTGTGTGTCCCATGCCACCCTCAAGGAGTTTCATCTCACCAAAATTGATATGTGGAGAAGTATTCTTATCTGAATAGACTAGGATCAAGACATATACTCTATGTCTGGTGTTTTAGGTTAATTCTCTCTACTATATGTTCCTATAGTAGTCTCATAAGTCCATCTTGTGGCCCTATTTTTATCCAATGGAATTTTCCCGGTGACATAGACCAACTAATGCTTGGATAACATCAACATGTACACTTGGGGAATTTTTGCATAATCCCTTGTGAAAATTCCCCCTATTCCTCAATGTCACAAAACTATGAAATTTTTTGAAGATATGACCATTCCTCGGTTGAAACAATCTATGTGTCCATACGTCTTATTTTTATGATGTTTACATGAACAACGGTCATCATCTAGGTCACATGAAGTTAAAATATGAAAAAGACCTTGGTCACGTGATAATAAATGTTAAAATGTTTCAATCAAGTATATGTACCCCAAAACTATAGAAATCTTGGTTCATGCAATGTGACCTAAAATGACATCCACCACTTGTCATGATCACCCAATGTTAAACTTTACGATGAAATTTCATTGTCCTATGATGATAAAATATGTGATTATCATCATTATTGAATGATATTAAACAATATCCTTACCTAGTGTTGATATTATATGATGCCTAATATTCTATGCATGAGATGAATCCACATCCCCATCATGTGATGTAATACTATGTAAAGACTAGAGATCCCATTTGTGAGATCACTCTCCATTTGGTGTTGGTTCACTTCTACTCCACATTCAATAACTACCTCATAATCCCTCTCCTTGAGAATGGGTTTGACTCCCTCTTACTGATGCACCTCATTGATGTGGTCAAATTAATTGTGGAATATAATCTAAGGGTTGTATTATACATATAATTTATTCCAATCGATAACAATGATTTTTGTGTCCCATTTTTTGGATCCCCATAATCTTCCAAATCTGAAGGTACCCCACCCCAACAAAATGGTCTCATGAAATTTTAAAACACATACCATTAAGGGACGATTCCACAGAAGACAGTGGATGACATTTTGATACTAGTCTCACCTCTCAAACATTGTCAATTGTTGACCATCATTTGTTTATCAACATCCAATGTAACAAGATATGTATGTTTTGTTTTGAATAGGGTCTGTAGTTATCCTCCATCATCATTCCACCCTTGATGTATTCCAGATATCAGGCTTCAGGATTCACACATTATACACCATCATGTTTTAGTGGAACTCTAACTCCATTGTTGTTACACCACTATTCCCTTATGAATGATGAGTCATATTATCAGTGACATATGGACATTATCAAAAAAACATCTTCTTTCCCCTATTATGAGGTTCTATATGTCAGGGAAATCCACATACCGCTCTTTATTTCCCATGATGAGGATGACTCACATAGGATTTGAAGTCTTGGTTGGATGTGTACACAAATGGTCTATCTACAAAAATCTATAGTCCCTAAAACATAACCATTAACTATTCACAGGGGTCTAAAATATAAAATCATAAACTAAGAGACTCCATTCTAAGGAACAAAACCTTATATTGTTTGATGTATTGGGGTCTTTTACCATTAGTTCTATCTGGGTTTCTAGACCCCTTAGGAACTTCATCGTTGATAATGGATTTTATCCTTCATCTCGGTGTGTTGTGGTGTGAATCATAGAGTTTTGGATTTCATAGGGACACTCCACCAATCCATATTCACAAATCAATACTTTCCCGGTCTAGATTTAAATAATATTAAAAGTCCAAAGGGGTCACCCCATTGTAATGGTGCCTTTCCAAAATGGATCACCTTTTGTCTTAGGAAGCAGTTGCATGGACATTTTGTGATTATTAGGTAGTCATCAGTTTCGAACATGGTCAATAGTTGATTGCGAATTTCCATCCCCCATCCTTGACTGGTGTAGTTGTGGATCCTCTATTATGAATTTGGCCAAAAGTGGCCCCTTCCCACCAGTCACCCCTTTCATGATCTAGATCTCAGAAGTCTTGACATACCTCTTTTTGAAATCCCTTTTTAAATGTAGATTCCCAATACCCTTGGTGTTAACCCTCTATGCACATGTACACATTGGGAAGGCAGTTCATTGTTGTTGGGACATTCTCAACCTGTCTTCTCCTTTCCCCTACTATGTGCTTCCATGTGTCCTGAAAATCCTCAACACTCATTTTTTCACAATGACTATGACTCATATGGGCTTAGGATTTTTGGTAGGATGTTTACCCATGTGTTAAAGATACAAATTGTTTTCCGAAACCCACAAACATTATATATGATACCCTATAGTGTGAATTCTATGATCTTAAAGTAAGAATAAATGTCCAATAATCAGGAAATTTAATCATTATGCAGGTTCTCTCATGAATTTTTTGTCTGGTGTTGGGAATATTTGAACCACATTCATGTTGGGTTTGTCAATCCACCAAGCTCTACATATCCATTAGAGACACTAAAATCTTTGCCACAATCAATATGAACCAAAAATAGGATATCAAGTCCATGAATCACGACTTTAAACTATTAACATGTCTTATTAGGAACATGTATTATGGAATGGGGAATTATATTCCCCCATTCACATCATGTTTGACACACTGAAACCCTACATGCATTCCTCTAAAGAAATTTCCATCTATTTTATGAACTCTATGAACATAAATTGATACCCTATAGATGATGAATTATTACTTAAAACAATATGTCAGCCATATTGGGAATATATAGTATGTCACTATGCCTCATAGGCACTCATTCACATCGGGTTTTTCACTTTGTCTCACTAAAAAAACCTATTTTAGAAGACCCCTTTCAATGGTCCTTACATTATGAAAAAAACCAAGATCCCTTTTCGTTCAAACTCTATGACCATAAACTAAGAAACATTATGGTAAAAACACTTTGTCCTTAAACTATGATCCCATGTTCTATAGGACATGACCTTAAACTATTTTCAGTGTTCCCAAGAATTATGACCATGATTTATTTTCAACCCCTGTAATTCAAGTTTTATGGATTTATATGGAAAATCCTGACATCCTTAATACATGATATTAAACTGTGATTCTACCCTATATGAAATTGGGATTCCTATTAATAAAATATGATACCTACAACCTGCTATGAAATTGGGACACCTCATGATAACTATGTGTTGCATTAGATTCCCTCATAAATGAGGATAACCACCATCATCATTGGTCTTTAACACACTATTCTATAGAACTATGTGTGGCTTGATTCCAATCTATGTGGGATATGTAGTGACACCTAGACATTTCATCTCCAGGACCAGCCATAAGTTCATTAACTCTTTGTCCACTAATCCATAGTAATAGTACATGCATTATGTCCTTAAATTGTATAATGTTCATCTAAAGGTGACCATCTAGTATGTGAACCTCCATGGATCCATTCATGTAAGGTTTTACCTCTTGCGTGGAATATATATACCCTTGGAGAAAATGCTTCCCACGTGGTCCAAGAAACGTGACTTTGAATTATTTTCCATTGTCGATACCATATGACTAAAAACTATGTGTGTCGCCTTCCATAACTATGTACAGTTTGATTCCTATCTTTATAGGATATGTAGTGATGCCCTAACTTTTCATCTCTAGGTCTACATATATATTTATTAATTCCATAGGCCCCATGGAACCATCATTGGTTCGAGCTTTAAGACCATAATCTAATATATTCCACATGTCCAAGAATCAAGAAATTAGATTATGTGCATGTATTCCCTGGGATATTGTTATTCATCAGAAGCCTCTTTTGACCTCATTCACATCTGGTTTGTCACCCTGCTGTGCTATCCATCTAGCTTTTTGGGATACTCTTATTGTTCCAAACTCTATGACCATAAACTTGGATCTCATAATCCAATATTTAAGACTGTAAACTAGTATCCATGGTCTTTGAAATACGACCCTAATCTATTTTCAAAATAGGGGGCTGAATTCCATATTCTGATACACCCCATTGGTGTACCCAAATGGGATGTTGTGTAGATCCAATAATTTTAAATCCCATACAGATATTACTTTATCCCAGAACAAACACAAATATTTCCTTCGTTTGTATTTACATCATATATCAAATTTAGATGTACCCCTAATAGTGATGGTTTCATTACATTTTGGATCACCAACCATCCATGGCCAACTTTCAAATGGATCTCTGTTAGAAAATAGTTAATCATGTTTTTAGAAAATTGCCAACATTTGATCTGATATTTTCTAACCCCAATTTTTATTAGTATATTTGTTGTACATGTGTCTTATACATATTCAATAGTCGATCACTACTCAAAAGTCACCCCCATTATATATTTCTCAAAAAAAATTGATCTCAATTCTTTCCACCCCCTTATATCTCGGTTGAATTCTGATCTTCTTTTTGTTACCCTCAACATGAATTTGTGTGTTTCATGTAAGTATATTAGTGTCACTGGGAAATTTTCAAACTAGTATCTCTTAATCCCTAATGTGTACTCCCTTGTGTTTGGGAAATCCACCCACCACTCCTTATTTCACACACTGAACATGACTCATGTGCGATTATGATTTTCAATAGGTTGTTTACTGATTTGGTTGCGTTGTAAAAACCACCCAATGGACTGAACTGTATGACTATAAAATTGGAGTATAAGTCCAACCAAAATGAATTTAAATTAGTTTACTTCTTGCATAGCTCCAAGAATTATGACCTGAAACTGTGTTTCTTTGATTTTTTATACTTATACGGTACGCATGCCTACATTGACTCATTTATGTTGGGTATATCTTCTTCATGGGGCATGAGTAACCTTGGAACAATCACTTATATTGTCTGTACATCACAACATTAAACCGATTTCCTGGGGTCTATGGTAATATTAAAAAAACCCTTATTTTTTCCAGACCTTATAACCTTAAACTGTATGAATTTATATCCAAAACTCTTGGTGGATTGATTCTCAACCTTTTGGGATATTTAATGAAACCTAGACTTTCTATCTCTGGTACCATCTACAGATTCCCCACAAAAACATTTGTTATCTATGGTGCAATCCCCCCAAAACATCCCATGGGCCATGTTGTAGATATATGTCTCATTTAATTTCCTTGACCTCTCAATGAGACGAGATGAACTTATAGTTCGATATACAGAAGAAACAGGTTTAGTACATAATGTTAAACTGTAGCCATACCCTGAGTAAATTTTGGATTCCTCATATCTCAGCATGATAAGATTCAATAATCTTGTCTAAGAAGTTATACCCTTACCAGTGACGGTCTTTTACCATGCTTTGATTCAAAATCCAATCCTCGTTACATTAAATTGTGACTATGTTGGATTGGGGTGTTTAGTGTGGTGTTTGGTGGAATTCTATTCCCATTTATTCGTGATGGGTAATGTTTTTTGTACCACCCACATTACATTGGGAAACACCACCTTATTCCATGAATCAAGACCATAATCTATTTTCAATAGCTCTAATCTCTATAACCATAAACTAGGAGTGTTTTCTGATGTGACATGAAATTAAAATGTACATGGCATTCCCCATATTTTTTTCATTTCTGAGATCCCTATCATGCTACACTCATTCACCCTTTACTCTTATGGTTGGGTGATTATAATTCAGGTTTGTTCACAACATCCTCTTTTTCTTGATGATAAACTGCAACATTACACCATGAAATGAACACACGATACCCACATGATCTTACCTAAGGAGGAAATGTTGGACAACCCTATGCCTAATCCCCAGAAACTCCACATCCCAGTCACACAATGTTAAATTGTGAGATGTATCTTAGTAACATGATTTCAAACTGTATAATTTCATGTCCTAGACATATGATGTTAAACTACATGTCCAATGTCCTCAATGCATGATATGAAACTGCAAATCCCTCTTCTTTTCTGCATGACTTAAAATTATAGGGTCTATTATGCACATTCCTGAGATCCCTTCATTCAGTTTTGTTCATTTAAAACATCATTCATGTTACTTTATATGTAGCTCAATATTAGATATATTCTCCCCCTAAAAGTCACGTTTGACACCTATTCATACTGATACACCCACACAATATGTGACCCAAGTCACTGTGGAATAATTTTGAGTGTGCTAGAATCTATTGAACCATTCCACCACTCTATTCCCATGATTTTTATTCATCCTATTTTAATCCTTATCCACTTCCACATTTAAAGGGACCCCCATAATGGTTTGGTCCCATGCCATGAGGCTAACCTATTGTCCTGGGACAATATCCTGTAACACATCAGATGAAATTAGGAGAAAGGTTCCATGTTTCGAACATGGTCAATGGTTGACCCTTTTTTTCTTGTCCCCATTCGAGGCTAATGCTCAACATACTGTGTTTCGAACCTGATTAAAAGTTATCCCATATCACCATGGCACTATCCCTGTGTTCTAGATTTTGGGCATTATTATTGGCCCTTCCCAATCCCCTTTTTTCGAGTATAATTCAGTGCCCCTAGAATTGTCCCATTTCTTCAGTATAGTGCACTAGGGATATAAGTTTGTTGTATAGAGTTTTAATCACTAGCCAAGTCATTATTATTCAGCACACTCCCAAAGGCGATCGATGTCTCATTCTGATCCAAGCATATTATCCATGGGTTGGCACTCTCATTTATGTGAATAATATTATATTGTCTCTTTTGTACAACATCGTGAATGACTCATGGGGACATAGAGATTAGTTGGGTATTTACTCAATACATACAGATACATTGGGCCATAAGGGAAGTTATTTCCTCCTATCTTTCTTCATAATGTGGTCTCCCTTGGGATCATTATCCGTGTTGGAGCACATTATGATGGGGGAATTTTTTATCATTGTGAACAAGTATATAATAATTCACCAAACACCAAGGAACATGACCCAAAATATTATATTGTTTCATATTATTTCACTTGACTTTTCATGGATCCCTAATATAGTTACAGATCAAATGTTATATTCATTTCAATTCATACTATAGAAAATGTCTAGCTAGGGAGATTTTGAGGAAAAGTATGGAAGTATGAATAATATTCCAATAAGTGAAAGGAATCCCTTATTGGTCATGAAAGTGACTTATGATAAAAATTATATGAGGATTGTCTCAAAGTTCCATCAGTTCAAATGCATGCCCAAGTCCCTTGTGCAAAGAATGGCAGTCCAGCATGCAAGAACAATATCTTACACCCATGATTGGAATCATTTATACAACCCAATGCGCAAGATTATTTCACACAAAATATGATGTCAATATACACACCTTACTTATAGGCCACTCAAATGGTTATGTCAGGTACGTGTAAGTTGTTCATGTCACGTGACAGAAACTACAGCCACACATAAGTCTCTTCAGTGCCAAATACATCATCAACCATCCCATTGCACACTCATCTTCCATATAATATGAGAAGGGATGCGTGGAATACATATTATATGACTGAATTCTTCTATTTCATCCTGGAATATTTCTTCTATAAGATGAACTTCATCCACTCATCCCCTTGTTCGAAGTAATCCTTTACAATTTGAATTGTCACTCTACTAGGTGTAAGACCAATCTTCTTTAAAATAGTGAAATAATGGAACTATCAAGGTACTAATCATGTGAAATAGGTTTCATGTTGGTCTTCCCTCAATTGGGACCAAAATTGTAAAATCATCTCCCAACCCATTTCAACCTAATTCGAGTCCATGCATAGAATCCTATTGTGTGCCTCCCTAACATTGTGCACAAAGCATCTTGTACACAACTCACCTTCTATGAAACCCAGCATGAACGCAACCCATCTTGAGTATATCCCATCTTTCCTACAGTTCATTGTGTATAAAACACTTCTTGCATTAAATAGAGCTCATACACATTCCCACTAGTCCAAACTGGGGGGTGGGGCTTCACCTATGTCGCACTAGATGGGATCTGTTCTGAGATTTGATCATGTAATCCTAACTCATTAACATGCCTATCATCACTGACCCCCATGAAAGTGCTTAGTCACCCCCACAAACCTTTTAGGTTGGTTCAACAACATTTTGAGTTGCTCCATTATGCGGTCAAAATTTCCACCCCTAAAATACTATGATTCAAAAACTCTTCTACACCCTGTAAAATAACTTGAGTCTACATACTCTTATTAGTTCCTATCTCATATCATGATTTGAGATTCTCTCCATTAGTTCCCTAAGTATAATTAGTGAAACCATTCCTCAAATAAATATTCAAAACCTTGTCACATGAATCCTATTCCATGTGGAACTTGAAAGGTCATCTCTCAAATAATTCCCACAAAAACCATTTTTAGGTTTATTCCACACAATAGTCCTCACTACATGAATTTATACATTATTATACCCTATGATTCAAGAATATAATTCATTATTGGTCAGGAATAATATCCCTCGTGATATTATCATGATATGAAATTCAATAGTCCTCAATACATGTATTTAAAATGATGAATACCTTATCATTCATGAATAAGATGACTCCTATCACAAACAAGTTATTTTTTATGCGACAAGAATAAGATTACCTAATAATTTGGTATGAGGAAGCCTTCATTGGTAGCTCAATTCATAAACCCCACTCAATTTGTCCTTTCACATGATGTAAAACTTTCAGCATACCCTATAAAACATACATAGGATACCTTCATGGCCTAACATGTGGAGGATACCATGGGATGATTATATACATAAGTCTTGAACGCATCATTGATGCTCCAAACAACACATGGGCTGCTCTTACTCATGAGCCCTACTCAGATCATCGTTTCTCCTAACAGCAAATGGGTCTATCCTATCTGTAAGCCACAACCACGCCATATCTTCTCCTAGAAGAGCATGGTATCCTCTTACATGTTTTCATTGAACACATCACCGTTTCTCCAAGAATGACATGGTCTGGTTCTACTTGTAATCCTTGAACACATAATCACTACGCCTTGCTATAAAAGGGCCTCTCTTAAAAATAAACCCATACAAAATCAATCATTCTCCTAGAAGAAAATGGGCCTCTCATATGTGAATGCACTGACCACATCACAGATTCTCCTAGAAGAACATGAGCCTCTCCTATGTATAATCGTTGAGCACATAATCACTACTTCTAGAAAAAATGGGCCGCTCATATGCATAATCCCCACCAACATCATTGTTTCTACTCGTAAAACATGGGCCCCTTATAAGCGTTACTACCAACATCATCATCCCTGCTCAGTGAATCACATGGTCCGCTTCTACTTATAAGCTCTGACTAAGTAAATTCTACTTGAAGGATCACATAGAACACTCTTACACGTAAACCTCAACCACATAATTTCTGATCAGATGCATATTACCCATTGAAACAGTTGTTTCCGTATATATGATCATTGGAAGATTCTACGTATAAACCTAATTAACTTCATCAAATCTCTATAACATCACCTGGGTAGGATTCTAAGTAATCCCTAATAACGAATCATGTTCTTCCTAATAGGCATATTCAAAATGTAAGCCACTACCAGATGGGACTTCTTCTTATGTGTAAGCCTTAATTCCCTTTTTAGAAATACATAGCCATTGATTTCCAACCAACGAGGATACATAGGAAGACTATGTGATGTTCAACCCTAACATCCACTACATCTGCTCCACTAACTCCATTTTCTCGTTCCACTCTATCTAATCCATCAAAAACCACCCTGATTTTACCAAGGTTACCATATCCTTGTGAGATTAAACAACCCACCCGGGCCACTCATATGCATTAGTCCCATGCACATTGTCATTGTTCTTTGTAGCGCACAATCATCTCAAATTCATATGTACCAGACCAGCCATCCATGAGTGATCCTCTTACGTAGGGAATCTTGCATTCATAATCACCAAACCATCTCAATGACGTATTTGGGCTTTGATCCCTATATTCAAAATTTGGGTATGAAGGAAGCCTCTCAATGGTGAAATATCAAAAAATGGTAAATATCTGTTTCCAATTATAATGGTGAAACCCATGGGTTTTCGATCATTAGTCATTCGGTTCAACATTCTCTGTATGGAATCTTCCTCTTATGGGACACCCCTGGATGTTCCTCTATGGTGCGTTCAGATCCATCCATAAGTAATCCATTCAGGAACTCCCTCCTAGGGATGTACCTCCTTGATCTTCCTCCAGGGATCATCTAGATCATATGTCTCTGTTGGGATTTAAACACTGGTTACACCTCCATGGGGGTTATGATCCATCCATTACTAAACCTTATAAGTACTTTCTCGTAGTGATAGACCTCCATGATCCAGCTCTATGGGGCATCCCGATCATCCATCTCCATAGGATTTCAAACTCTCTATATTCCTTCATGGGGAATTTTTATCCATCTATTAGTATAATATTTAGGTAATCCCACTTAGAGATTTACCTCCATGATTGGCCTCCATGGGGTGTCTCGATCATCCATCAATATAAGATATTAAACCATGGATCTACCTCCCATGGGAGTTCTAATCAATTCATCGATAAAAATTTTAGGTACTCTCTAATCAAAAAGTACCTCTATGATCTACCTTCAAAGGGTGTCATAATAATATTTATCTCTTTGAATTTAAAACCCAGATCCGCTTCCAAGGCATGCTCTAGTCTATCCAACAATATACCTTTCATGTGCTCCCTCATAGGGGTGTCACCAATTGATCTGACTCTGTGGGTGTTCTGATCAATATTATTACATCTTCTCAAAATGTTGAACACACAACCCAGCCCATAAGCTAACTCATGCTAAACATTGGATGATTCAGGTTAAAGCCATGGAAGATATGGATTTTGAATCATATAACTCATGATCAATAATGAATCCCATATGTTCCCTGTCTATGATTACTCCATGAGATGCCCTACTATGAGGAGTAATGTAGGTTCCCAATACACCAAACATCCAGTGATTCCCACACTAACCATGCACTACCATCTACTCCAATGAAGGTTATTGACCTATTAGACAGAAGCATAGTAATTGACTGGTTTCCACAGTGAGATGGTACTAGGAATGACTTTCATAGACACGACTCATTTCTATGAGGGAAACCCAAACTAGGAAACAATCTCCAATGGGGAATCCGTGAAAGGATGAGCCGACATCCCACTATCTTATTTCGATCAAGGGCAATACATCATTGATAAATGTGATCAATGCTACTAACCTTTGGAGACCAGGAATGAGGGGTTAAAATGTAAGTCAACACACAATAACATGTATGTGGGATCCCTTATGAATGGTTTAGAAACAACCAGGCTTCCCACACTTGAAACATATTCTTGTTACTTTCATAAATTCATCTGAGTTCTCCTTCTAATATTTTTGGAAAATATGAAGATGAAACCTTTTCATCCCTCTATGTGGAAAACCAATATATTTTCCCTGAATCTCCAGCTTAAGTTCATAATCACCATAATCTTGATGGTTTCTGACCTACAATTCCACTTTTATTGCACATAGAAACATTTATTTATATCTTTAAAATTACCTTATGGCTAATTCCATTTGAATTCCTGGATTCAAGACAATAAATAAATGATAAATATTTCATTCAGGACTGATGACTAAACCTTAATCATACTTTAAAATTCTTATAAACTTTTTCTTATAAGTACAAATAGACTCATCTTCCTTCTTCTAGAGCTCAAAAAATTTATTCTCCATTTATAATAGAAAATATGAGAGATGTAATTACTAAAAAATATTCCCTTATTCTCATCCCACCACATGTATCTAATTTTATCCTCATTCATTTTATTCTTTAATTACAATCCACAATTGTATTTCATTTCCTATAAAATGATAAACATCTAGGAATTTTTTTCATGGCCTAAGAAATGAAGAATGGAATATATATTTTCTGTCACAATGATCTATTTATTAGAAGCCATTAAATTATAAGAACCATAAATTCATTATTTTTTTTGTGATATAAATGATTAAATTACATGTTTCTCCCTCCTTGGTAAATTTGGAAGTTAAAAATGATCCATGTTTCCACCAATAGATGGAGAGAGTTTAGTGATCATATTCAGAAGATATTACATCCATTCACTTAATAAAATACATAAACTTATGAATGTAGAGATATATGTAGTAAGAACTTTATTTATACAAAGACCATAATACATCCTTGACACACAATAACTAACCCATTAAACCCACTACTATCGATAATTAAACTATTGGAATTCCTCTGAGAAATACAAAGATGCTAATCTGGTAGTTCACATCTATTGGATATGATAAAATCACGAATGTTAGAAAAAAAAAATATCAATGAAACTAAGAACAAGGGGAACAAATAAAACCATTTCTGAAAGTAGTGGTGTGAGCGTCGTGGTATTATTTTTTTTGTGTGTTTGAACTTCCATTAGAGATAGATATTTGTAATTTTTTTATACGACTGGTATAAATGCTATCTGTTAGAACTTGTAATATATGAAAAAGACATATGAAAACTCTTAACATGTAAATAAAATAAATAGACAAGATGATTTGAATATTTTATTTAAATTTTAATTGATATGCAATAAACAAACATTTTTTATTTAATAAATTTTCTTATAAAAAACAATATATATATATATATTAATTTTAAATATGAAATTATAAATTAAAAAAATATAATTATGAAAATATAATATTAAGAATAAGATTTAAATTATGGTTGAAAATTATAAAAAAATACTATATATGTCATTAAGACTAGTTATATAAATATATTTTTTATTATGTGACATTTAATGATAGTATGATTTGTTTTGTAATATATATATATATATATATATATATATCTATAAAGAAAAATGTAAATTTAAGATATTAATATTAGTGTTGTAATTCAGCATATAATTTTACATTGATTCACAATATTGTTATACATATAATGAAATTTATATGTTTAGGTTTAAAATAAATCCAAAATAATGGAATGAAATAAAAAAAATGAGATAAATCGGAATTAGGGGTAGGGTTTCGCATGATGAGGAATGTGAGGCTGGAGCATGAGCAGGACTTGATGTCGAGGCCTTCAGGACAAGACCAGGGCGAGCGATGGTCGATGTTGGTTCTTCTATGGTAGTTGAGGTCGAAGTTGGTTCGAGGTGAGCATGAGTCCAATCGATGTCGAGGCTGATTCATCTTCAAATGTTAGGTTGAGGGTGATCACTTCTGTGAGTAATTTTGACTGCCATTAGAAATACGAGGAGAATGTTGTGGATTGAAATGCATGTCAATGCCAAGTGAGTTATGTGCTTATGAATTTGATTTGTGTGGATGGGATTTTGGGAAATATATATTCGGTTTTAAGATATTTTCTTCACGTGGTCACGATTTTGAAATGTGTTTTGTTTTTTCATGTTTTTTGTATCGATATTCTATTTTTAGATTCGTTTTTGGAGTATTAACCCACTTTTTCTTCATTATCCATTTATTTTTCTTCTTCAAATGTAAACATATTACGATTACATATATTTCAATGGGGTTTCTTCATAATATTTGATTTGTTGTCCATTAACGTGATTTGTTTATTCAATCAGAGGATGATTTTTGTGATTGTTTGATTCTATAAAATAATTGTAAATGATTTTTGTCTCATTGTCAATGATTTTAGTTCAATCTGATTCTATCATTTTAGACTTAATAATTTCCCATAATAAATTTTGTATAAGATTCTGATTATAGACTAACAGCTGGATATATATTTTTTTAAACGATTACATTTACCACTTTTGTATTCTTCAGTGATGTCGTCTTATTAAATATATTCTTGTATTCCTATCAAATGAATTACCATTCTATAAAATAGAACCCCACATTAAAATTTTTTAGCATGTTGAATTTGAATATTGACTTGCTGTGTGTATAAATTGAGAGTTGGGAAACATTTTGTGAAAATAAATATCCCCACCACTTCACTTTATTTCTATCAAGGAAGAAGATATTCTCTACAAATAAAAACTATAAGGGATATTTATATTTAATTTTATCTATTTCCATATTTATTGTAAGATATTTTTAGTCTATTTATTTTAAAATTTTGATTCTTAATTGGAATGGGTTCTAGTAAGGTAATGATAATTTTAATTATTTGTTTCTTTAATACTATACCTTCTTTAGAAATAAATATATTTATTTTTATTAATTTTTAAATTAGTAACTTTATTTGAATGGGTAATCCATCTGTTCAAATAATATTACTATGTCAAATATATATTGTTAAGTGTTAATAAAATTTAACAAATGGTTTGGTCATTAATTTTATTCTAATCTATTTTATATTTTCAAGAAAATTTGAATAAGGAAAAAAATTACCTATTTATTTAATTCAAACTCAACATGTATTTTTATTGGAATTTATCATGGAAATATAATATTGTAGATATATATACACACTTACACGATGTTCAAATATATATTTATTTTAAATAAATTTTTAATCATGTATTCATTCACATATTAATTTACAAATTAAGAATATCGTAATTTTATCATGTGCATGAAATATAAAAGTCAAGATTATAACCATACATCAATGATTTTGTTATCATGATATTTATATATTAATATACATATGTACTTAAAGTCATGTTCCTTAAATCTTAAGTTCATATAAAAGGATGATTTTATTTAGTAAAGAAATTTTTCTTTGATAATTTTTTGCACGACACATAATTATCTATTGTTATTGATTGATTTTAAGAAGATAGAATTATTTTTTTCATATTTTCATTAGTTTAACATCATACATAAAATAAATTTAATAAATTAATAATAGAAATTTAATAAATATTCCTTTGAAAATTCAATTGCGTTGATGTTGATTTAACAGATATATGATTATGTAGAGTCATGTATCCTGATATCAGATCATACAAAGATGAATATGTAAGTTTATATAATTAATAGTATTTATTTGATTCAAAAATGATTATAGATATATTTTCAAAACTAAAACACTAGTGAAAAATATATATCTATAAATCAAGATAAGACAAAAATGTTTTAAAAACCCGTAATAAAACATTGTAAATACGATATGGAATTGGATAGTGAATCTATCCCTCAAGTGGGTAGGCCCAAGATATCCTTCAACGTTTTGAGTGGCCTCAATGTTTTTATTTTTAAGAGTTTTCTTAATATTTTCAACTGAATAACTATATTTGTTTAAAATAATTTTCAAAGTATAATTTTTTTATCATTATATTAATTTGTAAATGTGGATTTACAAATGTATTCCTAATTTAATTTTTCTTGATGTTTTATCAAAGGGATATTTTAATGGGAATTATGAATGGTTTTCAAAACTCCTTACTGGGAAATTGAATTCTCGCCCTTTTTAAAAAAAATGATTTTTCAAAGGTATCTTGGAAGTTTTTTTACAGATGTCGTCAGTTTTGAAGTTAGCACGTGGAAGTGTAGTGGACATCGATTTTGTCTCAAATCTGATAAAAAAAATATACTCTAATTTCTCTAGAACCTAGACCAGTAAAAGGTTATTGTTATTATAATTTCTTGTGTAATTGTTTGGTTTCATTTAAAAAAAAATTACACTAACTTTTTCAAACATCGTGTTCAGAAGAGCGGGCTCGGGGCGTTATAAATGGTATCAGAGGAACGGTCTAGATAACTATGGAATATTATAACCCTTCGATAGATTGGGTATCATTTCTTAGTCAAATATTAGTCTTTCTAATTTTCAGATGGAAGGAAGGAGAAATCAAACAAGCCTCTTAGGCCTTCTGGATGAATTACATTCTATGATCATGGAAAAATCAGAAAATAAGAATATCATACCTATGAAGCCATGTGGCTTTCCAACAAATGAATTTACAACATATCAGGCACACATGATATACTCCGTTTTTGTCACAGTTCAAGGTTTATCAGTGAAGACATCAAACAGATTCAAAGTCGATTCAATAGATGCCAAGGGGTATATTCTGAAGGAATTTTTATGTGCATTACCCTGTTTGAGCAACCTAAATCAATCTCAACCTTTTATAGTGTAGTAGACGAATGAAATCTTTGTGAAAATTATATATGTCATCTTTTAAACTTTTTCTCCAAAGGAAGAAATTATGATGACTTTGAAACATTTGAAGACGAATACATAATAATTTCATATAGGAATCAAATCCATGACAACCTTCTCATATACTATTTTTTTATCATTCCTTAAGGATTGTCTT
This sequence comes from Viscum album, assembly GCA_963277665.1. Taxonomy (NCBI): domain Eukaryota; kingdom Viridiplantae; phylum Streptophyta; class Magnoliopsida; order Santalales; family Viscaceae; genus Viscum; species Viscum album. The sequence continues at coordinate 355,513,494 of OY728126.1, read as the reverse complement.
GTGATGCTTACATCTATACAACCTTTTTTTCATAAGTTTTGTTTCGGCAAAGGAGGTGGAGGATTTTGAAGCCACCTTGAACATTAATCTCATAGTAATATATGATAACAATGTAATGCAACTTTATAAACCTTGGGGTTATCATATGAGACTCAAAATAGATGGAGATTTGAAGTGATAAGTTTAAATTACTTGCGAGAGTACAATTGAATTAATGGGGGGGGATGTAACACCATGGGTTTTAAAATAAGTTTTATGTTTTTTCAATGTTACAAAATGAAATAAAATACATAAACTTATGAACACAGAGATATACGTAGTAATCACTTTATTTATACAATGACTGTAACACATTATTGACACATAAGAACTGAACCATTAAACCCACTACTATCGATAATAAAACAATTTTAATTCCTCCAAGAAACACAAGAATGTTGATCGGGTAGTTCACATATTTTGTATCTGATAGAATCACATAAGTTATACAAAGAACAATAGAAATGAATCTATGATTAAGAGGAATATATAAAACCATTTCTGAATGCAGTGGTGTGAGCGTCACGGTATTATGTTTTGTGTGTGTTTGAACATCCATTATTATTACACCCCAAACATTTTATGGTATGATTCTATTAAATACATTCTTTTCATAGACTATATTTAATTAAGCATTTTGTTCCTTTTGAACAACACTTGGTTATTCAGGAAATAGTCTAAAACAATCCATGAAACATAAATTTTCCACTTCTGTGTTGTGAAATTTCAAAAAATGGTCATCTAGTGTTGTGACCAGTAAGTCATTTAGAGTATGATAGAACCAACATGATTTTTTGATTAATAGTAACATAACCTTATGAATATTAATATAAATAGTAATATTACCCTTATAAATAATAAAAAATGATAATATTTTATTTTATTAAGGTAATAAGATAATGAGATCATAATTGATTTTTAATGTGATATAGAACTAATTATACCATTAAAAATTGTTTTTTCAAATTAACTATTATTTTATTTAAAACATTATTTAAAAATATATAGATAATTATTTTCAAAATATGGTGATCATTTTTGAATTATACACATATAAAATGGTTTGGGTGAATTTTTGGGATTTTTCTAAAATACATGAATTTTTTATTAATAGTAAAAAATGCATTTTTGAGTTTTCCGTAGTTTAATGACATCATAATGATGTAATAGTTAAATATAAAAGTATTGTATACTTTTGTACAGTAACAACTGACATGAGGTGTCCCAAGTGGCTAAAACCATGTGAAAATACCATGGGAATGCCCATGGTTTGGAAAAAACCAAAAATGAGGTGTCCCTTTGATATTATTAAAATACTACCTCTCTTTTTATATAAATTCCCTCTCATCCATTCATTTTCATTAATTAAAAACCCCTCATACTTGAAGATCTTGTGGTTTTACCTTTCTATGAGTCTTCCCAAGGTATCCTTAAGCCCCCATGGTCCCATCCTTCAGGATATAGGAGTTACTCTACTTGGTATGGGAAACCATCATTCTCTTGTTTTAGTAGACACTTCTTTTATGTTTTCTATTTGAATTTATATTATCATATGTTGGGGTTTTATTTTATGTGTATTTATTACTATCCTTTTGATTTCAATATGGTCCCTTTTTTCTCATAATTTCATTTTATGAAATTTTATTCGACGTCGTTAGGCTGCCCAATTTTCATAAGGGACCTCTCACCTTTTCATTTATTATCTAGTCCATCACTTTTCTTTTTATATTCTATCCTACTTTGTCCAAATGACGATGATAAACTCTAGTTTCATCTATATACTGGAATTATATCATGTTAATGGAAGAACCACAATCAATATTATTACTCCATCCTTTTTATTTTTATAAACGAAATCAACATCTCTGAGGTTCCAATTTATAACCATTGTGGATGACATCATTTTGTTCATCAATTACTCCTTCATTACTTGTGATGAAACCATTTTAATGGATGAACCTGATAGTAACATATTTATTTAATCTCATTAATCATCTGGAATCTTTACACAATCATAATATGAAATAATAATACAAAACTAGTTCATTATGAACAAAACGGCCAAGTTAATCAAAATATTTGTAATACACTTTTATCTAGTGAATCATCATCATGGTATAGAACCCAAAATAACTATAAGATCATTTATATATCCTTAATTTCATAAATAATAAATATTAAAAATTCTGTTTTTTAACAACATTTCAAGTGAACATCCATTAATGAAAACAAGTAAACGAATCATGAAAACCAAGGAAAAAAATGATTCCAAAATAGGAAAATTGAACCTCTTAGACCCATAAAAAGGGCCATGAATGAACCTAATAATGTTATACTAAATAAATTACATGTATAAGAGGTTATGGAATTATTAATTAATGAAGTTAAATTTTATTATTCAGGTTATTAAAACAAACGAAGAACACACTCGAGAAAAAGGTAAGGGGTTTCTCATCTCACTTTCATCTCTGTGTGATTTTCATTGTTCGCCACTTATTTCTTGTATGTGGTATATGTGTACTGAAATTTTATATATAATAACATGATTATAATTATATTCATTTTATTCAATTATTCATTTCAGGTTTATTACGTTTTGTTCATATGATTCGACCGATTACATTGTGGTAAGAGACATTGACTCAACTACTATTCTGTTGTGACTAACTTCGTATGGTGCACCTAATAATCCTTATGTGGTGTACATAATGCCCATTTGAGAACAATTTTCAATTTTCAATTATATTTATATTAAATATACATAATCTCATATCATGGATATGTTTGTTGTCTCAACCGTATACCATTTTACATACGGTGATTATTTGGAATGTTATTTTAATTATGAAATACTGATGAATCCCTATACTCTACCCCAGAAATATATTGAAAAAGTAATATTGCTCTTGTATTGAATCAATTTAAAAAGAATGAATTTCAAATTAAATGGAGGTTGGGGCCCGTTATAGGACCTCGATGCATCGGTAGTTCTATTGAGACAAATCATTTGGCGACAAACCCCTCGAGTTTGTTTCCAAAAATCAGATGGGTTTCTACCCATAGAACTAAAATATTTTTATGGTATTATTGTATCATGTTCCAAATACATGAATATAAATTATTAAGAATTAACGTTATTCATTTTTAATTAATATTATCTATGAGGTTTTCACTATGAAAAAATCTATGGATGCAGTTTCATTCTCAGTTTATTAATGGTTTGAGTTTTTCATTTATTCACCATGCCATGTTTATTATGTCAAATTATTTACAATTCAGTTGATATTGACTCATGCTTCTACCATTTGTAACCCTTACTGAGAATTTTATCTCACCCCTTTCACTATTTATCTTCAACATGTGTTGAAGTGGAGATCATTTATTGAGTTCCTATGCATACAATTTTTTGTTTTTGTTATGTATTTATTTTGTATTATTTTCCAATCTAATTTGAGTTACATTTACGTATCAAGTTTCTTCAATAATACAAAATTGATCATTCCTTCTGGATTTTTATTCCTTCTAACCATGCCAATATCACAAGTAATGCACCGGCTCCGGTCTAGAGGGGTCGGGGTGTTATAGTTGGTATCAAAGGAATTTTAGTAGAAATATTGGAAACTAGTGTAGGAAATATATAGTAGGGAACAAAGCCCAAAGGTATTTTTTGAAGATAAAGGTACAATAACGCCCTGGTATTTTGGTAAGGAATATATTATGTGGATGTTTCAAGCAATACATTCATGTCTGGATATGAGCGGGTAGAGGAGGCTCTTGCCCAGATGTATCTAGGGGGAAACCCCAAAACACCACTTTGAGCTAGACTTGAACGGGAACTGGTGCACAACAATGGTCCTTACTGCACTCTTGGTTACAACACTCCTAGGGTATATGCTTAGGATAATTCACGTTTTCTTTACATGCCATTATGTAGGTGTTTAATAATTTTTTTTCAAAGAAACCATGTTTATAAGATTAGCTATGCATAGAATTTCAATCTATGTTGAGTGGTTTTATATTTAAGATTAATAAACTAATCTAGTGTATCCCACTATTTATAAATGTCGTATGACGGAATAAGGGGAATCAATACTCATGGGAAAGGTAGGTTTCTCCCTACCGAGAAAGTCAATATAGTCATTGTTGGAGCAGATCAGATCATGACCATATTGGGACAACTTACTCAGGTTGTAACAAATAACCATTCCACACATATGTTGGATCATTTTATGCAGCAGAAGCCACCATATTTTAGAGGGACTACTAATGAAGTTGTTTTTGAGCAATGGATCAAGTCCGTTGAAAAGTTATTCATGGAATTAAGATGCAATTAAAACTAAAAGGTAGTAATGGAAGTATATTGTCTCAAGGGAAATGATGATCAATAGTGGTCCTTCATTTAGAATAACATGGAGGAAGAAGAAATAGAATATATGGAATTGAGGATTATTAAAGAAATATTATTCAAAAAATATATTCATCATGATCGACGAACCGAAATGAAGAGGAAATTCCTTGGCATAAAACAAAGGGAAGAAGACAATGTCGTAGAGGATGAGGCTACCTTCACAAGGCTAGCTGGGTATGCCGTATATTATGTATATTACTCGGAAGAAAATATTGATCAATTCATTGAAGGTATTAATCCATGTCTTAGAAGGGAACTGGCTTCTCAAACATTTTAATCATGTGACGAAATTGTATCATGTGCCATCAAAATAGAGAAGGAATTTTATGGATCAAATTTGTTCAAGGGGAACCAAGATAAGAAGAGGTACTCTGATAACCAAGGGAAATGTGAAGCACCAATGAAGAAAAAGGTATTGAAGAAATTACCATTATGCTAAAACAGTGGAAAGAATCATCTTTGGAAATGATTAAAATGAAAGGGAGTCTGCTATAACTGTGGAGAGAAGGGTCTTCTATCTCATGAATGCAAGGGGAAGAAATAATTTGATTGTGTTCAATGCTACAGTTGTAGAGATATGTGACATTTTGTAAATGAGTTTCCTAAGAGCCAAGGAAACATGCCTCCGAAAAAGCCAAGAGAATAAGAGAGAGCATATGCGATTAAAACCATGGAGGTTGAAGTTCTTAATGATGTGGTGGAAGGTACTTTAATTGTTTCCTCAAACTTAGCCAACACTCTATTTGATTCTGTATCATCACATTCATTTATATCATCCAAATTTTCCAATAAAATTTGATATGTACAATTTGATTTAATTAAGGAGTTGTCAGTAAAAACTCCTAGGGGATGTATCATTGCAACAAAGGCATGTCGACTAGTCCCCCTATAGACACCGAAACGTACTTTATTTTCTAACCTTATCAATATACCAATGACTGAATTTGATATAATTCTCGGTATAGATTTTATTTCAAGTTTTGATGAGAAGATTTATTTCAAGAAAAAGGATGTTACAATTTTTGAAAATCGTGTAGAATCTCTTATCATTAGAGTGGAGACCAAGACATCTGGTTCTTATCTAGACCCACCCCTAGTAGCACTATTGAATGAAATTCTTAGAGATGAAGAGAACCTAATTTCTATTGGTGAGGAAAGAAATATTCAAATTGTAGATGTGCATATAGTGAAAGAATACATTGATGGGTTTCCAGAGGATTTACATGGACATTCTCATAAGTGGGAAATTTGGTTTTCCATTGACATAATTCCTAGTGCAAGACCGATATCAAAGACCCCCTATAGAATGGCTATTGTGGAGTTAGTGGAGTGAAAGAAACAACTAGGGGATTTGAGTGAAAAAGGATTTTTTTCAACCAAATGTTTCTCCAAGGGGAGACTTGGTCTAGTTTGTCAAAAAGAAAGAAGGATACATGCAGTTATGCACTGATTATAGGGATATCAATGCTATTACAATAAATAATAAGTATCCTCTTTCCAGGATGGCATATTTATTTGATCATCTTCTTGGAGATCGATACTTTTCAAAGATTTACCTTCGATCTGGATATCATCAACTAGATGGGTTGAATGAAGATATTATGAAGAAAGCATTTCAAACCAGGTATAGGTATTGCAAGTTTAATGTGATGCCTTTTGGACTAATGAATGCACCATCTATTTCCACAGATTTAATGAATAGTGTTTTCATGGAATATCTTGATAACATAGTTTTGGTATTCATCGATGATATTGTTTTATACTCAAAAAGCTATGAAGACCATGAGAAACACTTGTGGATTTTTCTGAGAATTCATAGAAGCAATAAATTATATGGGGAGTTTAACAACTATGAAATCTAGAATTAATCAATTTCATTTCTAGGATATATTGTCTCTAAGGATGGAATCCTAGTTGATCCTACAAATACAAAGGCAATCCAAGAATGGAACACCACAAAAAAGATAACTGAGTTACACTGTTTTATTGGCTTAGCAGGATACTATTGTCATTTCGTTTAGAAATTAGCTTAACTGGATAACCCTCTAACCAAGCTCACACGTAAAGAAGTTAAGTTTTTTTTGAAAAAACAGTGTACGGAATGCTTCAGATAATTGAAAATAATATTGGTCAATGCTCCAATTTTGACTCTTCCATCTAGAAGTGATAGATTTTTGATATATAGCGATGCATCAAAGAATGGTCCAAGTTGCGTCCGTTTGAAAAACGGTAAAGTTATTGCTTATGCATCAAGATAGTTGAAGACCAATTAGAAAAATTATCCAACCCATGATCTTGAGTTAGAAGCCATAATCTTTTCTCTAAAAATATGGTGAAATTATCTCTACGGAGAAATATTTGAGATTTATACAGACCACAAGAGTCTGAAATACATTTTCACACAAAAATAACTCAACATGAGGCAAAGTAAGTGGCTCAAGCTACTCAGAGATTACGATTTTTCAATATACTACCACCCTGAAAAAGGAGAATAAGGTGGAATATTCATTAAATAGGATGGATCATGGAATTATGACTGAAATGAGTTTTGATAGAGATCCTATATTTTTGGATCTACTAAAAATTGATATGGTAATTTTTATGGAAGGGGAAACATCTTTTCTATTTCAAATGATTACCAAAACATAATTATTAGAGATGATAAAAAGCTCTCAATCTTATGATGAGAATCTGCACAAGAAAATTAATGCTGTTAAGGATGGGAGATTGGAAAACATCATGTAAGAGGAAGGAGTTCTAATGTTTGGGAAGAGGTTATGCATCCCATCCGTACCTGAGATAAAATGGGAACTAGTAGATGATACTCATAGATCTAATTTCTCTATACACTCGGGTAGCACAATGACGTATAGGGATCTGATGGAATATTTTTGGTGGGATAATATGAATAGGAAAATTACTAACTAATTGTTAAGGTGTCTAGTTTGTCAACAAGAGATGGTGGATAGACAACATCCGAAAGGATTGATGCAACCTCAACCTATTCATATTTGGAAGTGGGATAACGTTACGATGGATTTATTCACCGGACAACTGATGACATCGAGAAGGAATGATGTAATAAGGGTAACTGTTGATATTATCACAAAATTAGCACATTTCCTTCCAATAAGAGAGGATTTACAACTTGAGCACCTGGCAATCCATTATATTAATGAAGTTGTAAGACTTCATAGTGCACAACTCTCTATTGTGTCCGATCGAGATCCCTGGATTACATCAAAATTCTGGAAAATTCTCTAGAAGGCTTTGAATACAGAGCTTCATATGAGTACTGCTTATCACCCCCAAACTGAAAGACAATATGAAAGGACTCCTCAAACTATAAGAGATATGATGAGGTCATGTTCTCTTGACTTCCAAGGTATGTGGGATAAATACATGCCTTTGGTGGAAGTTTCATACAACAATAGTTTCAATTCTAGTATTCAAATGGCTCCATATGAAGCATTATATGGAAAGAGATGTCGAACTCCAACTTTTTCAGATGAAGTTGGTGAGAGAAAACATATAGGCCTAGAACTTATTGAAGAGACTATGACAAAGGTGAAGACAATCGAATACCATATTAAAGAATCCCAAAGTAAGAAGAATATTTATGCTGACAATCGGATAAAGGATTTGGAATTCCAGGTGGGATATCATGTCTTCCTGAAAGTATCTTTATGGAAGGGTGTCTTAAGGTTTGGTAAGAAAGGGAAACTAAGCCCGAAGTATATTGGACCATTTGAAATTCAGGAAAGAATCGGAGTAGTAGCTTACAGTTTAGAAATTCCTCCAAATCTCTCCAAACTCCATGATGTTTTCCATGTGTCGTTGTTGAATAAACACATGCTAGACCCAACACATATACTCACCTATGTAGAAATTGAACTGGAACCTGATTTGTCATACATTGAAAAGCCTATTTTGATTCATGACCCTGGGGAGTTGGTATTGGGAAATTGGACAACTCCTATAGTAATGGTTATTTTTAGGATCCTGAATATGGATGAAACAACATGGGAACCAAAGGATTTCATGAAGAAGAACCACCCACATCTTTTTGCTGGACTTTATACATAAAATTTCAAGGACAAAATTTCTGAAGGAGGGAATAATATAACCCCAAAACATTTTATGGTTTGATTCTATTAAATACATTATTTTCATAGCCTATATTTCAAAAGGCACTATGTTTCTTTGAAACAACACTTGGTTATTTAGAATACATTCAAAAACTAGCCATTATACTTAAATTTTCCACTTCTATGTTTGGTAATTTCAAAAAACGGTCATCTATAGTTGTGACCAGTATGTCATTTAGAGTCCGATAGAACCAACTTGATTTTTTGATTAATAGTAATATACCCTTATAAATAGTAATATGAATAGTAATATGACCCTTATAAATAGTAAAGAATGATAATATTTTATTTTCTTAAGGTGATAAGATAATGAGATATTAATTGATTTTTTAATGTGATATAGAACTAATTATACCATTAAAATTTGTTTTTTCGAATTAAATATGATTTTATTTAAAAATTAAATTAAAAATACGGAGACAATTATTTTTAAAAAATGGAGATAATTTTTTAATTCTACACTTCGAAAAATGGTTAGGGTGAATATTTGAGATTTTTCTAAAATTCATGAATTTTTCATGAATAGTAAAAATAAATTTTTGAGTTTTCAGTAGTTTAATGAAATCATAATGATGTAATAGTTAAATATAAAATTATGGACGACTTGTGTAGAGTAATGTATGACATGAGGTGTCCCAATTGGATAAAACCATTGGAAAATAACATGGTCAAGCCCATGGTTTGGCAAAAACCACTAATGAGGAGTCCCTTTGAAATTATTAAAATACTACCTCTCTTTTTCTATAAATATCCACTAATACATTCATTTTATTTCATTCAAAATCCCTCATATTCGAATAACTGGTGGTTTTACCTCTATAGAAGTCCTCCAAAGGTTTCCTTAATCCCACAAGGTCCCATCCTTCATGATCTAGGAGTTACTCTACAAGGTTAGGGAATCCTTCATTCTCTTCTTTTAGTCGACACTTCTTTTATGTTATCTATTTGATCTTCCATTATCATATATTGGGGTTTGATTTTATGTGATATTATTAATTTCCTTTTGATTTAAATATGATGAGATACCATTTTCCTCTCATCATTTAATTTTATTAAATTTTAAACGACGCTGTTAGGCTAGAGAATTTTCATAAGGGGTCTCTCACCTTTTCTTACATTTTCAAGTTCATCTATTTTCTTTTTCTATCCTCCCATATACTATCCAAATGACCATGATAAACTACATTATCATCTATATACTTTAATTATATCAATTTAATGAATGAACCATCATCAATATTCTTACTCTTTCCTTTTTATGTTTATAAACAAAATCTATATCCATGAGGTTCCAATTTATAACCATTGCGGACGACAGAGTTTTGTTTGTCACATTCTCCTTCATTACTGGTCATGAAAATTTTTTAATGGTTGTACCATATAAGAATATATGTATTTAATCTCATTAATGATCTGGAATATTTACACACTCATAAGATGAAATAATTTTACAAAACAAGTTCATTATGAACAAAATGGCCAAGTTAATCCAAATATTTGTAATAAACTATTAACTAAAGAATCATCATCATGATATATATCACAAAATAATTATAAGATAATTTATCTATCTGTAATTTTATTAATAATCTATATTAACTATTTTTATTTTTATCCACATTTCAAATGAATTTCCATTCATGAAAACAAGTAAACGAATCATGAAAACCAAAGAAGAAAATGCTTCCAAAACAAGAAAATTGAATATCCCAAACCCATAAAAGGTTCCATGAATAAACCTAATATGGTTTTACTAAATCAATTAAATTTATAAGAGGTTCTGGTGTTATTAATTAATGATGCTAAATTTTATTTTTCAGGTCATTAAAACAAAGGGAAAACACACTCGAGCAAAAGGTAAGGTGTTTCTCATCTCACTTTCCTCTCTGTGAGATTTTCATTGTTAACCACTTATTTCATGTATGTGGTATATGTGTACTTAAATTTGATATATTATAACATTATTATTTTCATATTCATGTTATTCATTGATTCATTTGATGGTTATTTTTTTCTGGTCATATGATTCGACTGATTACAATGTGGTAAGATACTTTGTGTCAACTACTATTTTGTTGTGACTAATTTGGTATAGTGCAGCTAATAATTCTTATGTTGTGTACCTACTTCCCATTTGAGATAACTTTTCATTTTAAATAATATTTATATTACAAATTCATAATCTCATATCATGGATATGTTTTTTTTTCTAAAACGTATACTATTTTACATACAGTGTTTATTGGGAAAGTTATTTTAATTATGGAAATATTGATGAATCTGTATACTCTACTAAATACGGACATTGAAAAAAATTGTTTCTATTGTATTGAATCAATGTATAAAGAATTATTTGGACTTGAAGTGGAGGGTGGGGCCTGGTATATCCCCTTTATTCATCAGTATATCTAATGAGACAAATCAGTTGGCGACAAACCCTTCAAGTTTGTTTCCACAAATCAGACAGGTTCCTACCCATAAAACTAAACCATTTTTATATTATTATGGTATTGTGTGCAAGATACATACTTTCTAATTAATAAGAATTTTCTTTATTCATTATTTTTTATTACTATCCATGTGTGTTTCACTCTAACAAAATCTATGGATGTAGTTTCATTCTCAGTTTATTAATGGCGATATTTTTTCATTTATTCACCATACAATGTTGATTATGTCAAATTGTTTATAATTCAGTGACTATTGATTCATTATTATTCCATTTGTGACCCTTAATAATAATTTGAGCTCACCACTTTTACTGTTTACCTTCAATAGATGATGATGTAGAGATCATTTATTGAGTTCCTATGGATTCAGTTTTTAGTTTTTGGTATGTATTGTATTTTGTAACCTTTTCCAATGTAATTTGAGTAACAATTATGTATCTAGTTTCTTCAAGTCTACTAAACTGGTCATTCCTTTATAATTTTCATTCCTTTAGACCAATCCAATATAACAATTGATGCACCAGATCAGTTCTAGAGGGGTTGGGGTGCTACACTTAGACATTGATATTTATAATGTTTTTATCCGACTGTTATAAAAACAATCCGTTAGAACATTTAATATTTATAAATGACATATGAAAAACCTTAATATATGCATAAAATAAATAGCCAATTTTTATTTGAAAATTATTATTTAACTTTTAATTGATATGAAATAAAAAAACATTGGGTATTTAAGAAAATTTCTTATTAAAAATAATTATATATATATATATATATATATATTAGTTTTAAATATGAAATTATAAATAAACAAAATTATAAATACAAAAACATAATATTTATAATAAAATTTAAATTAATATTAAAAATTATTAACAAATATTATATATGGAATTAAGACCAGTTTTATAAATATAATTTTTATTATGTGGCATTTAATATTATTAATATTTGTTTTGTAAATATATATATATAAATATTTATTTATTTATTTATAAGGAAAAATAATAATTTAATATATTAGTGTGGTAATACAACATCTAATTTTACATTGTTGTAAAATAATTTTATACATATAATTACCTTTTTAACTTTATGTTTAAAATTCATCCCAAATAATGGAATGAAATACAAATAAAAAAGGAGATAAATTGGAATTAGAGGTAGGGTTTCGCGTGATGGGGATTGCGAGGTCGGAGGGAAACTGTGACTAGGAGTCAAGGCCTTATGGAAAAGACAAGGGGGAGCTCAGATCGATGATTGTTTTTCTTTGGGAGTTGAGAACGAAGTAGGTTCTAGGTGAGCATGAGTCTTATCGATGTCGAGGTTGATTCGTCCTCAAATGTAGGGTTGAGGATGATCGCTTCGGGGAGTAATTTTTACCGTCATTCGAAATACGGGGGGTTTGTTTTAGATCAAGATGAAAGTCGAATCCATGTGAGGTATGGTTTTCTAGATTTGAGTTTCATAGATGTGATTTTCAGAAATCTATGTTCGGTTTTTGGAGATCTTCTTCGTGTCGTCAAGATTTGCCAATATGTGTCGTTTATTCATGTTTTTGGTATCGATATTCAATTTTTAGATTCGTTTTTTGGTTCACTGACTCACTATTTCATCGTTATACATTGATTGTTCTTCATCAGATGTTGAAAGATTACTATTACATGTATTTATATTGGAATTCTTCATAGAAATTGATCTACAATCTATTATAGTGATTTGTTTATTCAATCTCAGGACAATTTTTTCACTATTTGATTTTATAAACTAATTGAAAATTATGGTTGTCTTATTGTCAATGATTTTAGATCGATATCATACTATCATTTTAAACATAAAATTTGCAAACAATAAATTACAGATATGATTCTAATTATAGAATAACAACTGAATATTTAATTTTTTAAACGATTACATTTATCACTTTTGTATTCTTCGGTGATGCTGCCTTATAAAATATATTTATTTATTCCTATCAAATGACCCAACTAACTTTAAAAAATAACCCCACATGTAATTTTTATTGCACGCTGAGTTATAATATTTCCTTCATATGTGTATAAATTGAGAGTGGGGTGATGTTTCTTGAAAATCAATATCCCATCCACATCAATTTATTTCTATCAAGGGAGAAGATTTGGTCCGAAAATAAAAACAATAAGGGATAGTTGTATTTAATTTTGTCTACTTCCAAATTTATAGTAAGATATTGTTAGTATATTTATTTTAAAATTTTGATTCTTAATTTGAATGGGGTATAGTAAGGGAATGATACATTTCATTATTTGTTTATTTAAAACCATACCTTCTTTAGTAATAAAGATATTCATTTATTTTATTTTTAAATTAGAAACCTCATTTTCATGGCTAATCCATCTCTTCCAATAAAATTACTATGTTATATATATATATATATATATATATATATATATATTTATGTGTTACTCAAATTTATCAAAAGGTTCAGTCTTCATATTTTACTCTAATTGTGTTTATGTTTTCCTGAAAATTTAAATAAGGAAGAAAATTACATATTCATTTAATTCAAAATCAACATGTATTTATTTTTGAATTTGTCTTGGAAATATATTACCAAGAAGGTTCAGCCAAGGGTGAAGGACCCATGGCTCCAATCTTTATTGAAAAGAAAGATGAAACAGTACATAAGAGTTAAGGAGATGTTAACATGCAGTAACCCACATCTTAAACAAAACACAAGTGCACATCCAGAAGTTACCTTTTCCGAGGCCAACCACGACCCCTGGCTCCACCCCGATCAGTAGGATGTCGACCTCCCCCCCTTTGATTCCCCATCACAGGAATATTAGAAGAGGAGTCCCCGTGCATTGTATCTTAAGGTATTGCATCCTGAAGAAAAGTGGATTGCTACTCCTTCAATTCATGAGGCCCTGCTTGCACCCCTTTTGTGACATGCACATCCATGTCCAAGGCATCGGCTACAACCTTAGCATCAGATATCCCAGTACACCTTCTATTATTGCATCCTGCACTTTTCAAACCATCTAAATTAAGTAAATCAAATTCAGGATTATTAATGTTCTCTAACATGGAGAAGAAATTAGCAACTGGTTTATACGCAGCAACTGAATCCTTTTGTTCCACCACCGCTGAGGGGTCCAGCTCCAGATTTCCTAAATTATCCTGCTCCACATTAATCAGGGAAGAATCTGTCCTGTGGAGACAGTCCTCCCCTGAATCTCCTTGTCAGTTAACGGATTCAACAACAATTAAGATTGCTTGATTTCCTTGTTGCTCCAGTTTCCCTTTCCTAACCTGCTTGACATAATCAGCAGGCTTTGTCTCATGTAGACAGTCCTCCCCTTGAGCAATATGCAAGCTGGCACATTCAACAGTATTCTCAGTTATACCTGCCTGAATTCCCAGCTTATCCAACAAATCACCATCCTCCACCACATTACATTCCTGCGGCTTTTCTTTAGAAGTTGAGCAGGCCCTCGGTTTCTTGTGCAGCACCATTTGGAAACCTTCATCATCAATAATCTTCATCTTCCCCTTACCAAAATTAGGGGCCATTTCAACATGATCAAGCTCCTTATTGACTTTTTCTTGAACCTCAATTTCATGTTCTGCTTGATGCTCTTCATCCTCAGAAACATCAGCCCATGACTTATTCATAATGCCCATCTCACCATTGATTCCAGATGTCATCTGCTCCAAAGTTTTAACAGTTTCTATATCAACAGCAGCAGTAGTATGTTGTGACTCATCAGCCTTTTTCAAACAATGTTGAACAGCTTCAGCAAAAGTTGGAGTTACCTTGTGAGGATCCTTTGTTTTGGAGCCATGTTTACTGCCATCTGCACCTTTCCTCTTACACTGATCCTGGGAGTGACCCAATGATTTACATAGGGAACATTTTAAATTCCGACGACATTGAGCAGGAGCATGACCAATGCAAAGGCAGGACTTACAAAAACTAGGCAACCACTCATACTGGATTGAGAGTTCCAGCTTGATTTCACCAGCAACCAGAAATATTGTATCTATCAGCACATTTGCCAAATCAATTTCAACTAGGACACGAGCAAAATGGCCATACCTCGGATGTTCAGTTTCTTTGTCTACTTTAATTGGGCAACCAATGGCAGAGGCAACTTCCACCAGGACAGATGGATGCCAGAAAAACCAGTTTAAGCCTTTGATTCGGACCCAAGTCTGGGTACAAGAGTTCCTGATTGCCAGAGGACATGAAAGAGGATCCCATTGTTGAACCATGAGATATCCAGGTTTCATCGACACTGGTCCGAAGCTCCAGGCCGCATTCTGCATTTCTTTCGAAGGGAAAACAATGTGAAAGGTACCTCTTCCAATAGAAATTAGACGCCATTCCGTAAATCCCCAGCTCTGAGAGAGCCGCAATCGCACATCCTCAGCCCTGACAGGTGCATCATTTCGAGTTCCAGATAATCTGGCAAGAAGGGAAAATCGGCATTCTTCCAGTCGATCTTCCAATATCTTAGGGTTTTCTTCGATAAATGCAATCGACCCATTTTTCGTAATCCTTTTGCAAAGAGAAGCAGATTCATACCTGGAATCACAGAAGAACAGGTTCCGGGAAGCCGATCCATCAGGCTTTTTCTTAGGGTTTGCTGCAGCGTTCATCAACGAATCTGCAGTGTTCCCCTTATATGATGTTACAATATATAATTGTTTTTAATAAATTATTAATCATGTTTTAATTCATGTATGAATTTACAAATTAAGAATGTCATAATTCTATCATGTGCATGACATATAAAACACTAGATTATAACAATTAATCAATGATTTTATTACTGGACATTTATATATTAATATAAATATGTACTTAAAGTCATGTTCCTTAAAAATAAAGTGCATATAAAAGGATGATTTTATTTAGTAAAGAAATGCTTATTTTATAATTTTTGTGCGTGACACATAATTATATATTGTAATGGATTGATTTTATAAAGATATAATTATGTGTTTTCTATTTTCATTAGTTTACCTTCATGGATAAAATAAATTTAATAAATGCAAAAATGAAATTTAATAAACATGTATTTGAAATTTCACGTGTGTGGATATAGATTTAACTTATATGTGATTATGCAAAGTCATGTATCATAATATCTGATCATACAAAGATTAATATGTAATTTTCGGTAAAAATTAGAATTTATTTGTTCCAGACATGATTATAAATATATTTTCAAAACTAAAACACCTGTGAAATATATATATATATATATAGAATGCTAAGAAAAAAATGTTTTAAAAAAACAGGAACTCAAACATTATAAATATGATAGGGAATTGCCTAGTGAATCCATCCCTCAAGTTGGTTGGCCCAAGATAGCCTTAAATGATTCGAGTGTCCTTGGTTGTTTTGTTTTTAAGATCATGACTAATATTTTCAACTGAATCACTAGATTTTTTAAAAGTGTTTTAATAGTATTTTTTAGCATTACATAAATTTGGAAATGTTTTTTTACAAATGTATTCATAATTTAACTTTTATGAATGTTCTATCAAAGAGATATTATAATGGAATTTATGAAAGGTTTTCAAAACTCCTTACTATGAAATTTAATGCTCACCGTTTGTTTTAAAAAATGAAAATGCGCAGGTATCTTAGATGTTTATTTACAGATGTATTCACTTTTGAAGTTAGCATGATGAAGTGTAGTGGACATCTCTTTCCTCTCATCTCTAATAAAATGGGAAATGTACTCTAATTTCTCCTGAACATAGACCAGTAAAAGGTCCTCATTTGTACAATGTTTTGTGTAATTGTTCAGTTTCATTTAATGAAAATTACATTTCAGTTTTCAAACTCCGAGTCCAGAAGAGCGGGCTCGGGGTGTTATAATTCAGGTCCCATTCATTGACTGAAACCAAAAAGAAAAGAATGAGAGATCATTATGGTGAATCACATAGTCATGAAACATAATTTATAAGATTTCCAAATCCCGACACCTTATTTTATGACATCTTAGGTTTAACCAATGTCATTCATGATCGATATCAAAACATTAGGGGTTTATCCTATAATTAGACTTATTCCTGAAGCTCTCTCATCATAATTTCCAAGGGATAACTAAACCCTAATCTGATACAAAATATAAGGACACATATGTTTTATACATATTTTTTAAATTTATGTTTATGAACATTCATTATATAACATATCAATCCATTCCATAATCATATATGTCTAGTGCCTTTGGAAAATTGGACACACAAAAAACTGGTTCAATAATGATCAATATCATATCCCACTAAGATCGTCATATCTAAAACCCTTCTCAGAAAATACATTTATAAAACTATTATTCATAAACTAGGGAAATGAAACATAAAAAATGGTGATATTAGATGCTCAGTTGTGGTGAACAATGGAGATAACAATAATCACATAAGAATAAAATGACCATATGGATGTGATAACATGATCTTAACATTTTAAAATCTATACCTTACATACCATAAATTCACAATCAATAGTCATGACATAAATATTAGTAGTTCATAAGAAATTAATCATAAAATCATCAAATAACACTATCCATATGAGGGTAACAATTACATGAAATGTGAAATTGTGGAATACACATAAACTTATAACATAGTAAACATGTAAAAATAGAAACATATTCACTAATTATGTTATGGAGATGAGATTAGACCCTCATATAAACTTTTGGACATGAATCCATGTCCACAAATAATCTTATAAAAATGAAATGCACCTCTATTCCTAACACTATGATCAAGTAATCAGGATCACATATAACACTGTGAACATGAAAGCTTATTCACACAAGACATTTTTATAGAACAGTTATACATATTTATCCAATGAGTTGGAGGGTGATATGGGTCCCAAATTTCACATAAAATAAATATAAATACATGTTCCATATTATCATAAAACTGCCATCATCATATAACTCATGAAAAGTAATGAATATCTCCAATGTCTATCAAGTGAAAAAATGGAACGGGTTTCTTCAACGTCTTTTCATCTTAAATATAGACCATAAAAATAATAATAAGGACAGTATCCTTGGATCATATCCCCATTAAATGATAATTAACATCAAATAATATTGTCTTGTATGGAAATTTTTTTTGAAATATCCCATGAAAAAGTTATTGAGTAAAATATCATTTCCATTTTGAATATAGTTTATCAAAATATACACAATTAAAATGAAAAACATTTTCATTTAGAAAAAAATTGTAATATTTTAAAACATACAAAATGTTAAAAATTCATCATAAATTTGGGGAAATCTATAAATTCTTTATAATTTAAAAACATTCCTTTCATGTATTTGTATGAAAAATACAAAAAATTCCCTTTTAGAAAAAAACAAGATTATTTTTTTAAAAATAATTTATAAAAAACAAAAAAATGGATAAATATCAATTTAAATAATCATTACAAAATAAAAAATAAACATTATTTAAAAAAAACAAGGAATGGAATTGAAATATTCCATAATGGAGACTTAAATATAGACAATCTTGAATACTGTTGAGATTATGGTATAATGGTTTTCCACATTATAATTAGTTTAATCGAATACAACAGGAAAGAAAGAAACATAGATGGTTATGTAAATCTCATAATTTTCAGGTTAATACTTATAAATGATATTAATGGGTAGTATATGAACAACACAATATAAATATATAGTGTATAAGGTATGCATCACACAGAAATAAAAAGTGAGACAAACATGCCTTATATTAAGTATTGAATTTATTTTTTCACATTAAATCCAACTATATAATAAATATAAATTTATTTTAAATGTATTAGATAACCATATTTCTATAATAACATTAATTATTTATTCACAATATCTTATATCATATTTATTAATAATTTATCATTAATATGATTGTTCTGGGTGATACCTGCTTCGTTTCCCAAGCTTGTTTCAGTTCGATAGTCTTGGTACATAGACTTCAATCAATGGTATTATATTTTATAGTATGTTAATCATCATATAAAATTCATAGAAAATATTTATATACGTATTTATAATAATTCATTTAATTTATATATTGAAAAATTAATTACACCATTTAGGAAGACAGTAGGCCATAAATATAAAGGATTGGTATTTTTATTTTCTGATTGATGAAATAAAATAAAGATAAATAATAGTATATAATTTAAATGATGATTATTATTATTTAAAATATATCATATATATTTAAAAAAATTTATTCATATTACCAACCAGGTGAATCATAAATGAAAATAAATGACATCACATTTAGGAGATGGTAGTCCATACGTACGCACAAGAGACGTTATCATTTCTCAAAATATTTGATGGTAAGAAATTAGACATGATATTATCATTGAATAAGTATCATTATGTCACAAATATCACATATAAACATTAAAACTATAAAAATATCCATTCATAAAATGTGGTGTAGAAAAAATGAATTGTGGTGTTATGTAGTGATATTTTTTCATATGTATGCATGAGCGATACTTTGACTTCATGTTTGAAACAAAACATGGTACATAATAGTGTTTGTATGATCATAAAAAAATTTCTACATATTTATGATATTTAATTTATTATTTTATTTTATTTGAAATATAATTATATGAGGTAAGTAAATGCATAAAAAGAAAGTGACCTGTAAGAGTGATTACCTCTTCTTCAAAATGACTATTTTAGATCTCCACTGAAGGGATCTAGGGTTAGTATTTCGAGAATACTAGATCCTAAAAAAGATGGATTAAGAAATTTTTATGAGAAATGAGTATATATTTGTTGATATATATGGTTCAACATGATGTAAATAAGAAAATGGGTCCCCTTTAATAACTGGTGTGAGGGGAACTTTTCAATATTCTCAAAATAATTAAATATTATAACACTATTCTATTGAAAAATTGTTTAAAATAACCCTTAAATATATAGGTAATTATTTTATAGACCATATAATATCCTCTTAATAATCATTTAATATTTTCATTAATTTTAAATAATTTAATAAAATATCATATTCATGAATTATCATCATTTTAAATTTTAACACTGTTAATTACATTGAAATTAATAAAATCAATAAAAAAAGATAATATTAAACCAAATATATTAATACATACCTAATATGTACAATTAGTCTTTAAAATTATTTTATGACATTAATTGTCTCAAATAATATTTTTTATAATATTTTTAATTTATTTTAATATATTTCTTTCCATAAATTATTTACTACCGCTTCATCGTTGAGTACTTATTTAATGAAATTATTTTTTCACTAAAAATAAAAAATAAATTACCATGATTTATATTAATATTTCCTATTTTCAAATAATATTAATAGTCATATGTAATTTTGGATGACAACATATTAAAATTGATATTGTTATTAAAATCAAAAATGTGTTATTTTTTACTTTTAATTAAATAAAATATTATAAACAACACAATCTCATTAAAATGGAGTTAAATGGTCATATAACCAAAAATTAAATAATTATTTACAAAAATTACTAAAAAAGTAAATTTTTGTAAATTTTTCTTGTCATTTTATAATTCCTCTCATTTTATTTAAAAAAAATTACCAAATTTTCCCTTTATCATTATAACAAAATTTACCAAAGTTACTATTATTATTGTAAAAAATTAAAGAGAAAAATATAATACATTCTATACTTATGAATCCAAATATGGAATCCATTTTTCAATTTTCCAAACACATAAGTTCAAGAATTTAATTTAAAACTTATCCTAATTAAATCGTGGGCATGTAGTCTTTTTTTCAAAAAAAATGAACTTTAAGTATAAAAAATCAAAATTTAAATACATGAATAAAACTAAATTTTTATACCAAAATTATATTAAAATTAAGAAATAAAATTTTAAAACTAATCCAAAATATTTTTCCACTTTTTAAATTATTTAACAGGAAATACAGTTTTCAATAAAAATCAATATTTTTCACTCTTTAAGAAAAAGTAAAACATTTCATAAAAACATCAAAAAATCATCCAAATATAATTTTGAAATGTTTAATCCTAATATAAATTTTTATTTTTCATTTCATAAATGTTTCAATAATTAATTATATTTTTTTGATAAAATAAAAATAGAATTGTGAAAAATGAAATAACTTTAAAGAATGAAGTGTTTATTTTATAAGAAATAATAACTAAATTTATTGAATATTACATTCACTTATATCATATTATATTTATTCCAATTAATACCTATGAACTCAATAGGATGGTTATAATGGATGTGTTGAAATAATAATTTTCAATAATATATCATAGTTCATCTAAACTCGATGATTCGTGCAATGAAAGAAATCAACGAAATTAAATTTATTTATAGAAACATATTTCATAAAAATATCGAGGTGTTATGATGTCTTTTGGATGGAGAATTTGACGCAGATTCTGACTCCATAGTTATGTCCGTAATTAGTGGTTCGTTTTTCATATGTTGTGAATAAACTCACTTTGGGTTCTAGGAGTTAAGATAATCCTTTAAAATAGTATTTTAATTTAATTAATTAATTTAAATTAAATTAAATTAAATTAATACTCCCCCACACCATTTTTCATTCCAATGCAATGTTGGATGTTGAGCGTTATTCTTTCTTGAGTGATTGTCGAACAGATAGGGAAGTAGGAAGGCAATGTTGTCAGACTGCGTCAATTATGGTAATCAAAACTGGATCATGGTGTAATGGATTTTGGGAGTAGTTATGGAATTGAAGCTTCAGTATAATTTCATATTTGTAGGATTTTATTGATCTTAATATATATTCCCCATAAATCTTATTTTAGTTTTAAACCCGTTTTATGATTGATCTAGAAAGTCAAGAGGTCTATACTTTCTTAATCAGTGAAAACACAGGGTTTTGGAGATTTGAAGGGGTTTCCCATTCAAAAATCCCAATCACACGACACATGGTTTTAGGAATAATTTCCATGTGATATTCTTATTCGAGAAAGATGGTGTTTTTAAAATTACATGTCATGTACTCAGATTAAATTTCATGTAGTGTTACATGGACATGTTGCTGAGTTTTTATGAAGATATAGTGTTTGGAACTACACACCATGCACTTAGAGTACACGTCGTGTAGTGTGACATGGTCAAATTGTTGAGTAATTTGGCACCCCCCCCCCATGTAATGGGGGAACATTCATGTAGTATAAAACATCCATCCCAAATGTCTACCATGTCCATGTAAAAGTACACCCCAGGCCACATGTGTGCTAGACCATGTAGAAGGAGAGAGTTATGCAGGAGAATCGGGACTACACACCATATAATCTTGGTAATTATATTTTCTTCCCCATTGTTACCCTTTTGATAGGATTATGTGGGTTTTAACCCAATGGTCAGATTCGGACATTTTAGGAGTCCATTTTATTTATTTTTCATGTATAATGTGGTCTTGGGTCCCTTGGAGAGTTTTTAGCACTTGAATTTGGTAGTTTTGTGTGACTTAGTTTGGGAATAGATGTTTTCTACCAATAATTAAATTCATCTATCTCCGTATAAGGATACATGGGTTGAATCATCGAATAGGATCATGAGAATGATTTGAGGATATAGAATAGATCATTTGTTTCCTCGATTGGTATTGGAATGGGCCTTTCCCAGGTAAGTGGGACTCGGTTGCAATTCAGGGTGTTAAATTGGTTATACGTATATGCTAACATAGGGTATCTTGAAAAGGGAATGTGATTGAGGTAAAATATATGACTACTTGGAAATTCCATGTTTGTTTTTATTATTTGGGATTAATACGACTCGGAAAAAATTGACGGCGCGTGATTTTGGGGGTTGGTGTGCTCGAGATGATTTTTTGAAATATTAAGGTACATTTAATAAACGTATGGGTGGAATTTTACATCTTTGGAACTGGTGCTCAGATTAAAAATATAAGGGCACTGTTGAATCTACAATATCAGGATTCAATTAAGGAAAGCTTCACATCGACCGCAGTAGGTTAGGATAAAACAATAAATTTTAGACTTTACTAAAAAAATATAATAATGTTATTTTATTTATCTTCTGTAACTGTTTTGTGGTGGTGGTGGGACCGATGACTTTCCAAGACATTTAATAGCTCGATCCTTCTACTTTTCATCCTCAACATTGATACATTAAATGTTGATCATAAATTAACTTCATTAATGTCATGTAACACAGTCAAATATCCCATCTATTTAATGGATGTTTTGGCATGGGTTTTGGACACAAATGTGAGGAACCTCTGGAAAAGTAATGCAACACCTTCCACTGATGGAGAACGATGGATATGATGACACCCATTGTGGAATCTCTCTGGCGGTCAATGGACGACGTACATCAATACTTTTTAACCTTCTTCATCATTCGTAATACCCTTGAACGTGGAAGGATGACCGTACACCATGATCACCAATGTTCTATGAGGTAGGGTGTTTATTTATTAAGGAAATATTTGATGAAATAAAATTTCACCCACTTGTTATGATGTTAACATGGAGTGTGCGAGCCAAAGAATAATGCCCTGACACTCTGTTGCTTCGTTTCATAATTCATTATTCATGGGATGATTATTTATCTCTAGAAAAAGCTGAAACAGGGAGGCATGCAACGATGGAGGAAACCTGGGAGGGTCATAGGCACGTCTTGAAGGAATAATGGACCAACAGATCTCAGCCAGCGGCTCGCAGAATTTTCACCAGTGTGACACTGATGACCAGTGCCTGTAGCGTAGTCGGCGGCCATCACTAGCTAGCCCCAGAGGAGGGTGGTGCTGCGGCGGTCGGACATGCGGTCGGCAATGGCCAGCCATGGAGGTGGGAGGTAGCATGTATTCATGCACTACGGTGAGACATGTCACATCTTGTAGCCCCCGAAAAGGTAGGGAACCTGCTCCATGTGGGTCCCATGAGTGAGAGAAGGAACCACTTGGCGCCTCCAATTAAAGAGAAGAATGGCTCCATGAGCCATTTTGGAGGCGGACCGTGTGACCCACATCCATCCAAGCCCAACTAGGCAGGCCCTGGTAGGTTCGGGCTGAAACCGGTTGGGTCAGCCCAGATCGGGTCGGGCCGACCAGGTCGGACCAGACCTGAACCCCACTCGGGCCCTGATAAGCGTTAAAGGTCATATCTTGTGAACCAACCGTTTTTTTAACAAACCATCTGTGGAGATGGGATCCTTGGAGAGAGAAGGTCCTTTTGAGATAATCCACAAGGGGTTGGGAGAAATATGGAGTATGGATGGGTTGTATCATCTCCGAATCCAACCGGGCCCTCGACACTGAAATTCTAATAATATACAGACCGATAGTCTAGTTGATGCGCTGTCTGTTGCATTGGAACCCTTATGATATGGCAGATCATTTGGTAACTTCTATGTGGGACTTGGTGTTGGTTAAAATAAGACCAATGGCTAGAGGAGTAGTTTATCCTAGAAACAAGTGTACTCTGAGCGGGAATCCTATGTCTGGTTGAGACGTGAATAATGATGAGTGATTATGTGGGAATCATCCCTTAACGATTTTTTTTAATAATCACCCTACGATATTGTGTGAATCATAACCAAGTGACTCTGTGTGAATCAGCACTAAGAGATTCTGTGTGAATCAACATCGAGGACTTCTATGTGAATCAGCACCCAGCGATTCTGTGTGAATCAGTGCCTGGAAATCTGTGTGAATCACAACCTAGAGATTATCTCTGAATATACACCGAGCAATTCTATGTGAATCAGCACCCATCGATTCTGTTTGAATTAGCACCTCGAGATTCTATGTGATTCAACACACATTGATTCTGTGTGAATCAGCACTGATCGATTCCGTGTGAATCAGCACCGGGCAATTCTATGTGAACCAGCACCCTGTGATTCTATGTGAATCAGCACTTAAAGATCCTATGTGGGTCCTAACGGGGTTAGTACCTATCAATCCTGGGTGGTTTAGCCACATTGCGTCTTAATAAAGTATTATGATCTAGACTTATGAATAATCATCTCTACTACAGTTCTCAGTTATAACTGGTTTGGCCTATGTCAATATCTTTGTGCATTGTGATTGAGATCTTGCTTGTGGTTTCCCTTTGTGAATATTTATGAGATCTTTAGGGGTATTATGGTACCTACAGGGTATTCTTATACTAACCCCTTCACAGGCTTCACCCACACCTTGTTGTGTTTTTAGACTGTGTGTTTTTACATGTTAAAGGCAATGCCTTCCCGTTTTAGGGATACATCTTTTTAGTGCTAGTTCTCAACCCATGGCCTATGGATGGCGGGATTGGGGTAGTCATGTTATGAGCCTCGAGGACGGGTCATGAAAAAGTGATATCAGTGGATTCAGTTCTACCAAAGTACTAGGACTCTGATCTTTCCAATAGAGCAATAGTGTCAATTATTTTGAGTGTGGTTTTTAGATGAGGGAGTCCAGTGTTGGTGCGGTGGCCGACATATCCCAACACTAGGACCCTGAATTCAAATTTCTAACTCGGTACATTAAAAAAATGATTGTGTGTGTTTTAAAAATGTTCTATTTTTTATGATCTCTTTTGAGTATGCTCACCAGGTATAAAATAATGATTGTCGTGCACCTGTGTCTTTTCACAATGTCACTACGTAGACAACCATCCAGGATTCCCAATAGAGTAAATGATTACGACCAACCGAGTGATAAGGCTTCAGTGCAGGGCCCTCTTACTATGTTAGCACCTTCGGGTAGTGCACCGATAGCACCACCAATTGTTGGGTAGTAGTTAACACTAGCCCCACTGGCGGAAGGTTCACATCAACTGAGTGTGTTTCACGAGTTCTAGTGGTAGAGACCTTTGCGTTTTTTAGGCAAAACAGACCCCCAGGAAGTTGAGGACTTGCTAGAGGCTGTGGCTAGAGCTTTCTGCCTAATTTGTACCCCAGAAGAGTAGATGGTGATCCTAGTAGATATCCATTTCATAGGCATGATAGGAATATGGTGGATCCTGACACTCCAGTTACATGATGAGGCAACCCTCACCTAGATGGACATTAAGAGCCTCTATAGGGCAGAGTCTATCCCAACGATACTATGCCTTATACATATCCAGGAGCTATTGCACCTCCATCAGGGCATCTTATCAGTGGTTTAGTACTCATCAAGATTCAATTACCTCTTCCCCCACTCCTCCAATATGCTATGGGACCCATTCTTCTAGGCCCAGACCTTTGATTGAGGTCACTATCGATAGATAAAAGCATCGATTATATCTCTGAATATCACGATGCAGGCTGGAGTGCTCATAGGAGCGTTGATAGTGGAGATCTTCTTAGATTAGCAGGCACCGACGGTGAGAGCCACCATGGGATGACAGGTAGCCGAGTTATCTGTAGCAGGTAGTAGTAAGATGATGCAGAGTTCTAAGCAGACCAGACCATCTGGAGGGAAACCCCAGGATATAGGGTCGGAGGTGTGGATCTTGCGGGGCAGAGGAGTCAATAGGGATGCATACTATGCATCACATGCTTCAGGAAGTGTCACATGGCTCACGACTGCCCGACGCACCGTACGGATGATCAACTGAAGGTAGAGGAACCACTGAGGCAGCGACCCAGGTTCATGTGAGGAGGTCTACAAGGAAATGGATGTAGCAGATGAGTAGGTCGTGTAGCAAGTGGTGGAAGATGGTTTGATATTATACCACCACCACCCCAAGGTGGTCCACCCCAACTACAGAGAGTAGTTGGAGAGGGGTTAATCTCAGCTTGAGGCGGTAGTGTCCTATGACTGTAGTGCGTCAATGATTACTTGAGTTACGAGATGTGTCTACCCTACCATATCTATAGTTCTTATAGACAAAGGTTTTAGTCACTCGTTAATTTCCACGGCACTTTTCCGGAGCTCGAAGATTCTGATGGAGTCGTTGGATCGATATTTATGATTAGAGACTCATAGAGGAGAATATTAGATGATTACACATTGGTTTAGACAGTGTGAGCACCCTCTAGGAGGTGAGAGATATGGCTAGAATCACATAGTAATTATTTCAAGTCCTTATGATACCATTTTGGGTATGGACTCACTGTCCCCAATCAATTCTTAGATTGACTATTTTAAGCCCAAAGTGCGTTCTGTCTATGAGGATGGAATCAAGTTTAACTTCAATGGGGAGGGGGAAACCTTTGTAGCATAGGATGGATTATCTCATAGGAGGGTTCAACTGATTACTCCTCAGTTTTCTAGACTCACCCTCTAAGTAGTTGATGTGAGGAGTCCGAGTTATCATGTTGTTGGGGAAAAATATGCTAATGTCTTCCCTGATGATGTTCCAAGACCACCTCTTCATAGAGAGGTGGACTTTCACATTGAACTATACCATGTTGTGGAACCAATATCTACACCAGCATATAGGATGGCTCCCATGAAGCTTTGTGATTTGAGGGTAAATTTAAAGGAATTTCATAAAAAGGGGTTCGTATGACCCATTTTTTCTCCATGGGAATCCCCAATCTGGTTTGCTAAGAAGGATGATGGGAGTATAAGGCTTCATGTGGACTATGAGAACCTGAACCAGTTGACCATGAAGAACAATTATCCTCTTGAAAGGATCAATGATCTCATTGACTAGCTAAAGGGGTCTCCATGGTTTTCGAATATAGGCCTCAGATCAGATTATCATCAGCTTAGGGTATGAGATGAGGACGTACGAAAGACAACCTTAAAATGTTGGTATGTTAATTACGAGTTCTTGTTTATGACTTGCGGCATGACCAATGCTCTGGAAGTGTTCAAGGGGCTCGTGAACAAGATCTTTCATCCTTACCTCAATCACTTTGTGGTAGTCATTATTGATGAAATCTTGATATACTAAGCCTCGGAGGAGGATCGTGCCACACACCTGTATATAGTTCTATAGACACTACGAGATCACCATTTTTATGGAAACCTCTCAAAGTTCCAGTTCTAGATATGGGAAGTCCACTTCCTGGGAACAATTTCTCAGATGCTGGAGTTGTAGTGGATCCAGCTAAGATAGAGGTAGTGATTTATTAGGAGACAACGAATTGTGTGACTGACGTGTGGAGTTTCTTGGGATTCGCTAGCTACTACCAGTGATTTGTACCTAACTTCACCAGGGTTGAGGAACCCTTTTCATCCTTCAAAAACAAGTGAATCCTTTATTATTAATGGGGATGTGCCAACAGATTTTTCAAGAGCATAGGTATAGGTTGATATGTTACTCCATCTTGTGGCTTCCAGAAGAGGTTGTTGGATTTTTAGTCTGCAGCAACACATCTGGGACCTGACTAGGTTGCGTCCTAATGTAGGAGAGAGTAGTTTCTCATACATCGCCCGATAGAAAACACGAGTATAACTATGCTACCCATGACCTAGATTTTGCAGTAGTGGCCTTTTCACTGAATATGTGCTGGCACTAATTGATGGGAGAACATTTTATAGTCTACTCTAGTCACAAGAGTCTCAGGTATATCCTATCTCAGAAGGACTTGGTCCTCAAACAGCGACTATGTCTAGAGTTCCTCCAGGACTACCGCATTGATATAGTCTACAATCCTAGAAAGGGGAACGTAGTAGCAGACGCACTCAGCAAGAGGTATGGTGTACAACTACTGAGTGAGGCGACAAAGTAGACATCATCGTTGTAGATATCCTTTTTGGATAGATCTGTATCATCTTACATTCAGTATGTGACTATCACTCCCCCACTTCTTCAGTGAGTTTGGGAGGATTAGCTTGGGGACATAGACTGCAAGGCCTATCATGCTCAAATATCCTCAGGACACACTCATGATGGATTTTATGAAGGCGGTGAGTATGTCCTCCTCTTCAGAAGACACACCCTGGTACCAGTGATTCTACGAGAGGATATGTTGAGGGGGTTTCATACATTCCCTTCATTTATACATCATGGAGTGGAAATGATGTACCAGGACCTCTAGGGCTAGTACTGGGGGCCTGGGAAGAAGAATGAAGTCGTAGAGTTTGTATCTTGATTCCTCACTTATCAATAAGTAAAGGGTGAGAATCAGGTACTAGCTGGCTTAGCTCAGTCACATGAGGTACCAGAGTGGAAGTGGTATGGTATATCCAAGGACTTTGTGATGGGGCTACCACGTACATCCAGGGACCAAGATACCATCTGGGTTATCATTGACCGACTCCCCATGTCGTCCCACTTCATACCAATATGAGAGTAGGAATCGTTAGAGAGTAAGGATTGTCTCTATGTACATGAGATTGTTCGACTTCATGGGGTTCCATACACAATCGTATTAGATAATGATACTATTTATACACCCCGCATGTAGAAGGGATTGTAGGAGGCATTAGAGACTCAGCTATGCTTGACCACCGCCTTTCTTCCTCAGACTGATGGTTAGATAGAGAAAACCAAACAGAAACTCAAGGTCATGCTTCTTGCTTGTGTCCTTGATTTAGGCCGCAGTTAGGAGGACCACCTACCCCTGGGGGGTTTGTATACAACAGAAGTTTTATATTCTACCATAAACATTACTCTGTTTGAGGCCATATACGGGTGACATTGCAGATCACCAATTTACTGGATATACCTAGGGGAGTCAGCACTCATAGATTTAGAGTTAGTACATGATACCATAGAGAAGGTGCAGATCATCTAGTAGTGGATGAAGACTACACAAAGCCGACAGATTTCCTATGAAAATACGAGATGGAGACCCTAGGATATTGAGGAGGGATTCCATGTTTTCTTATGGGTCTCACCCCGATGAGAATTAAGGAGGTTTTTCTGGGGTGGGAAGCTATCTCCGAGGTTCATTGAACCATTCTAGATACTCAGAAGAGTAGGCGTGGTGGCATACAATATAGCTCTTCCCACACATATGCACTAGCTACATAATGTATTACATGTGTCACACTTGAGAAGGTATGTGCATGATCCATCACATGTTATCGACTAGGGTGAGCTGGACATCGATAGTGGGGCATCGTTAGTGAAGTTATCATTGTAGAAAAATTATTGATATGAGTAGGTCCATTGTGGGTGGTTTATTACTCTATTTTGAGTTCGTTGGATTCCCGGGAATCTCTAGGAGAGCATATGGGAGCTGGACGATCAAATACATAATCAATACCACATTTTGTTCCCCAAGTATGGATGTAGCTTTAGGGATGAAAATCCTTAATCTGGGGAGAATGTAAAGTCCTAGAAATTCTTTTTTTTAATTATTTGGGAATAATACGAGTTTTTGAAAATTGACAGCACGTGATTCCAAGCCCTGTGGTGCCCGGAACGAATTTTTGAACTTTTTGTAGGTACGTTTAGTAAACGTATGAGAATTTTTTTCTAGAATTTGAACATTTGCTCAGATTAAAATTATAAGGTCACTGTTGAATCCGCAATGCTGAGATTCACTTAAGGGAAGCCTTACTTTGACCATAGAAGGTCGGGAGAAAACGATAACTTTTGGACTTCAGAAACAAATTATAAAATCACTTAAAAAAGATATTTTATTTATTTTATGTAACAATTGATAAGTGGTGGTAGGACCGATGACTTGTGAATCCATTTATTAGATTAACCCTTTTTCTTTGTAACCTCAATGTTGAAACATAAAATGTGCTTTATAAATGAACCACATTAATGTCATGCAACATGGTCGAATCTCTAATATATTTAATGGAATTTTGGGCATGGATTTTTGACATGGATATGAGGAACCTCTAGAAAAGTATTTTGATGCCTTCCACTAATGGTGAATAGAGGATTTGATGACACCCATTGAATATTTTCTCCAGCGATCGACGGAAGACGAATGTCAACGCTCATGAACCTTCACCATCGTTTGAAACACCCTCAAATGTGGAAGCACCGCCATCCGTAATGGTCACCAATGATATTTTTGGTTGGGGGATTATTTATTAAGATTATCATTGATGACTTAAAATAGATCCCACTTTTTGGGATGTTAAAGTAGCAGGCACGGGCCAAATGAACAAGGCACGTACCCTCCACCACTTCATTTCATGATGTGTTTTTCGCTGGAATATTTTTCAACTTGATATATAGAAAAAATTGGGAAGCACACAATGACGGTAGTATCCTAGGATGGTTTTAGGTGCATCCATAAAGAATAATGGACCACTAGATCTCACCCTGTGGCCAAAAAAATGCCCATTGGTGCGACACCGTCGACCGACATAGGCGGTGGATGGCACTCGCCATCCGCGGAGTAGGGCAGCACCGTAGCGGTCAGACAGGTGGCTGACAACGGTCGGCCATGGATGCAAGGGGTGGCACACCATTGCATGCCGTGGTCACACTTGATGCAGCTCGAAGCCACTGTGAAGATAGGGGACCCACTCCCGACAGGTCCTGTAGGTGATGAGACAGAACCTCATGGGACCACCAATTAAATAACTGAATGACACTTTGAGATGTTCGGGAGTTGGACCATGTGGCCCATGCATGGGTCGTGCTAGCCGACAGGCCGAGCAGCCGAGGCCCAGTTTGATGAGACCACCCTGGCCCAACCCAGCTGGCCTAGCCCAGCTGGCCCAACCCAGTTTGGTTAAGGCTGGGCCAGGTCAGGTCGACTCGACCAGGTCGGATAGGACCCAGACCCCTCTCGGGCCCAGATATGCTTAAAAGGTCGTATCTGGTGAACCTGACGTCCATTTGATGAACCGTCTGTGGTTCTAGGATCCATGGAGTGAGGCTGTCCTTTTGAGATACTTCAAGAGAGTTTTGGAGAATTTTGGCGTATGACAGGGTAGGATCGACTCTAAATCCAACCAGGCTCTCGGCACTAAAATGCCCATAACTTACAAACTGTGAGTCTGGATGACGTGAAATCTATACATTGGAACCCTTATGACATGATAACTAATTGAGATACATCTACATGGGACTTCATTCTGGTTGAAATATGACCGCGGGCTTGAGGAGTGGTTTCTCCTGGAAATAAGCGTACTATGAGCGAGAATCATGTTCCTGGATGGGGCATGAAGAATGAAGAGCGATTATGTGTGAATCCACACCGATCTATTCTACGTGAAATAGTACCCAGTAATTCTCTGTGAATCAGCACCACACAAATCTGTGTGAATCAGCACCCTATGATTCTTTGTGAATCATCCACGAGTGATTCTGTGTGAATCAGCCATGAGCTATTCAATGTAAATTAGCACCCATCGAATCTGTGTGAATCAGCACAAAGTGATTCTATGTGAATCAACAAATAGTGATTCTGTGTGAATTAGAACCAAGAAATTCTGTGTGAATCAACACCAAGCGATTCGATGTAAATCAACACCTAGAGATTCTATGTGAATCTGCACCTATCGATCCTGTGAGGGTCTTGCAGGGGTTAGTACCTATCGATCATGTGTGGGTTAGCAATATTGCTTCATGATAGATTAAAATTATCTAGGCTTATGACTAATCATATGTAGTATTTTACTTAGTTATACATGGTTTAACCTGTGTATATTTCCCTGTTCATTGTGATTGAGATCATGCTTTTCATTTTCCTTTGTGTAATTTTGAGTGACCTCCGGGGGTCTCGGGGACCCTACAAGGTATTTTTATTATCACCCATGCACGGGATTCGGTTGAACCTTGTTGTGTTCTTGGAATTTGTGTTTACAAAGGTTTAATGGAAATGCCTTCCCATTTTAGGGATACGCCTTTCCGGTGCTTGTCACAATCCCCTGGCCTCTGGAAGGCGAACATGGGGTAGTCACGACATGGGGCATAGGGGACAGGTCATGATAGTATCCATTATTAGGATTTCCTATTTTTAGGACTGTGAGGATTCAATATAATAGATACTATGTTGTTGAAGGTGAAACCCCATAAGATATGGGCATTGGACAAAGTGTTTACTTCTTACCAAGGATTCCAAGAGGAATTCATCTACTTATGTTATAACCGTGAAGATCACATGAGTGATGCCTCTACTTGAATATTAATCCTGAGGAACCCAAGATGGATAATACTGATTACCTATTGACCCAAAGGGCCAATGAGTTTCCCTATTGATAGACCAACACTAAGAGGATAAATGTATTTGGGTAGTAATACGTGTGGGTATACATTTGGGACCAAACTGTTGTGTGATCCAATGGGTCTGGGAAGTGATGAAGAACATGGGAACTTTTATATAACATGATATATTTTTAATTTTTTTAGGCTTGATATACAACATTAATTTAATTGGTATATGATTTTGATTCCACATTTTTTAGCCTAGATTACTGATATGGGTTTATAATTTCTAAAGAGTTGGGTTAGATTCCCCACATGTACCGTAATGGATTTTATACATGACACTCCATGCCCATGGGATAGGATGTTGGACATGATTCTCCATATAAATATCATTTGTTTTGTTCATGTTTTTGTTATTGGGATGAGTTTCCAGGCATGTTTTACATTTTTGATATAGTTGATAATTATGGAATTGGATTTCCACATATGTGGTTTAAATTTTACAATGATACTATGTGCATGGGTGATATACTGTATGGATTATGTTTCAGACCGAGTTAGTATAAACTAATAGTATACTTTATTTCTTATGTTCATGATTGTTGCACTCGAAAATGATGGAATACCATGTGGAATGGGATGGTGGAAAGATACTCTACACCCATTTTCTATCTCATTGATTGATACTCTATGGAATATTGTTTTATTTTCAATTTTATGTGTTGGATGATTTTCTTGGAACTATTTTATATGAGGCATGGATTTGATGTTGGTCTGATTCTCTAAGTACAAGTAGTATTTCAACATGGTATGAGTACCAGATGCAGTTGTTTCTAGGTACTACGTAAGAGATAGTTATTTAAGTCATGAGGTTTTGTTATGTATTCCACGTATATGGATCCTTCATGTTTCTTAGAATTCATGATCATATAGAAGTTCTCATATAAACCCCTATGTATGTTGAAGTATGTATGGTCGATGTAATGAAAAGACATAATGATCAACAATGGATTTATTTTTCTTTATTTTTTTGGGTTTTTTGATATGCTGAGTATATTCCAAGAGCATGGACTTATAGAATCATGTTATAGGTTCACCATTGGGGGTGGCCCACTATGATTTATTTTCCACCCCTACATGTGGAACCTAATTCTTCATGTAGAACTTCTCTTAGCTTTTATGTTGGGAACATTTGTAGGAAGGATATGTCGAAGTCCCATGGTTTCATGATTGATAAGATATTCTCTTGTGGTGTTTGATTATCATTCATGATATATTGTACAAGGATCTGGAGATCAGGTATGTGGAATATCTAGGAGTTGGATGTATAGCATGATATATTTAGTTTTCAATTTTTTATTTTGTATATGTGATCCACCCATTTGGTGATCATTTTTATCTCTATATTATGGTTATTTGGGCCTTCATTGTATTTCATCATATTACAACATGATTATATTTTAGCTTATTTATTCATTTTGTGTAGTCTGATGTGTAAGATAATTCATTATTTATTTATGGTTACACACTTTTTTATGGTGGTATAGTGTCCTCATAGTGCCACTTTAGACCCTCACTACTATTCGGAAGCCTCTGGCATATGAGGTGAACCTGAGGTCTTGTGGAAAACCAGTCAAGCTGCAATTCATTGAGTGATATGGGGATTGACATTATAAAGATGAATTAGAAATGTTTCATTCATTTTGTTTTTCTATTTCGGATTTCGTGGATTATATATTTATCAATTTATTTGGTTTTTGAATTTATTGTTGTATTTGATTTTCTCCATGGGTGATACACCAGTAGTTTTGATTTTATGTGTAATGATGAATTTCTATAATTTTTCTCTATTATAAATTGGCCACTATGAGTCTCATGAATCATGATAGGCATATATATATCTATGTCATGTAGACATACTACTATATGATTTTGTTTAAAATAGTGGCTCAATTATTTAAAGTTTCAACCACTACTCATACGGTGTTTTTCTACATATGTACTTTGTGAAATTATAATCATCTATGCTGATAAGAATGTTGATTTCCCTTGAATTGATGTTCACATATACTTAAAATGAGATGGTCAATGAGGAGGATTTTAATGTGGTCATTGTGCATAGCTAGTATGATGAACTCAGTGGGTCATCTTGACATAAGTTATTGACTATTAGACCCCTTATTAGTGGTTATTAATTGTATTCTAGTACTTTTATACGTGCAATGTATATGGTATGGTCCTTTAAGGTGTTGAATGATTTGTAGATTCTATGAGATGATGAGTTTCCTAGTTTGTGGGAAGTTGGTTTGGAATATATATTCCGCTGTATATGAGACCCAATATATTTGGTATTTGGATTTCAAATGTCATGTGATATTGGTATTGTTGTGGGCTTGATTTCAGGGGATCTGTGGCCTTCTACAACCTTTCTTAGTCCTAATCCTCAATTTTTATACATGGCATGTGGGGATCGATGGGAGGGCCAAGTGTCCCTATTTTACATTAATCTAGTTCTTGGATTGGGTGGTAGATGACTTCTGCGGGTCACTCTTGAGAGGGGTTATAAGGACTCGGCCTTCAAGATTACATAATACTGTGTTTTAAGTTAGGAATTCATTTTATTGTATATTTGTGGTTCGTTATCATTTTTAGATTTAAAGTATTATTCAAGAACCCTAAAAATTTAAAAAATCATAAAAATTTGTAAATAGATTCTTATTATCCACTTTTCCAACAAAAAATTTAGGTATAACTAGTTTTATTACCATGAAACATTGTCATAATTTTCATTTGGATGTCATCATTTTCCCTTCTCATCATTAAAATACTAGGAAGGAATCTTAAAATGTGAGATGAGAACAAAAAACAATATGTAAGGGAAATATATAAATATAGAAAGTACCTATTAATCCATGAATACTTTAAAAAAATTTATTATCAAACATAATGTTTAGATAGAAAATAAACATTCCTATACTCAAGAACTCAACTTCTCTAACCAACGATTTTTATAAAACATTTAATTATACATCTAAATGGAAAAATAAAAGTCATAATAGTTTATTTGAAATCATTATTAACTCATTAAAATTTTTTCACAAACATATATATTTCACCCTTAAGAAGTGTCAAATTATTTTATTTAAAAGTTATCTCATTTCCATACCTTGTGAAATAATGGATTTTCTGTAAAAGAACATAGCAATTATAAATAAATCTTATAGGTTACTCGATACATCATTTTACATATCACCCTTTCAAATGAAATATACAATAAGTTCAACTTCCAAAATAATTCTCCCGCTACCATAATAAGAGAACAATTATTTATATGTCTATAATGGACCCACTCATGATAGATTTATAATTTAACCACCCATACTTGTTTTATAATTGAACCACCCATCCATGATTTATAATGTAACCACCAAAGCTTGGTTAATAAGGGAACCACTCATCCTTGGTTTATAATAGATCCAACTATCCTAGGTATATAATAGAACCACCTATAATTATAAATAGTCACCAATAATTATACCATAATCATAACACAATAAATATTCCATACTTATAAAAAATTCCATTCACCCATAAGAAAAAACAAATTTAGATATCAAAATATCAATTCTATTTAAAATCAATTTTAGAAAATATCCAAAACTGTGGGATAAAATGTTCATTCCCTTATTAAAACATTAAATTTTATACAGAAATCCAAAACAAAAAATATTTTTTTTTATGGAGGGAAATATTTTTATTTGTTATAATTTAATGTAGAACATTGATTTTATCTATTTTAAAAAATTTAAAACATTCCTTATAAAATACATAAAAAAATCGTTTTGAATACCATTGAAAGAAAGTAAAAAACATGATATAAACAGTAATTTATAATTCATCAATGACCATATAAATACATCTATTAAATAATTTAAAAAAAATAGATGTGGAATTTAAATATATAAAAACTAAATCTTCAAATTACTAAAATGGGGATTTTAAATAAAAGTGTCCCTTACATCAAGTTCGACTCGTCATGTAATTACAGTACCTAACTAAAAAATAAAATTATATTAATTATATAATTTATCAAAAAAAATCTATTTTATTAATCCAATTTTATTTGTTACCTTGTCATATCCAATTAAATATCCCATTAAGTTCACGTCTGACGCTTCAATGATATTCATCTCATAAGTCCATAGTGACTTCAACAGATTGACTATGGCCAATGAGCTAATTAATTCATTATATTCAAATTAATCATCATTAAAAAATTAAAACTTTTTTACATATATTATACTTTTATGACCAACCATGGGATAGGTCTATAAAAGAATAATTAACCTAAAATCACAGATATGGTATGTCATACGTACGCATGAGTAACATTTCCATTTTTCAGTGACCATGATAGAAATAACATCAATGTTACTTTTTCGTCCAAGAATTATTAATATAACCTAAATATCACATTTATTATAAAAATACACATATATATAGAATCCATGTGAGTATTTATGAAAAAATAATCACATCACATCGTAGAGGTTGTACACCATACATATTCATGAATGATATTATAATTTTTCAATTGATGAAAATGTACAAAATTAAATGATATATGATATTTATATAATGATAATTATATCATTATTATCATATTTATATATATGTATATGTATTAAATATATATTTAGAACCAGTTCTGAGAGTATCTGATGGAAAATTAATTATGTCAGTTCATGAGGTGATATTCCATCATACACACGAATGAAGACTTAATTACCCATTTGCTAGAAGGGAAGAATTATGTAGGTTATAACATTAAAATAATAAAATATAATTATATAAAATATACTATTTTATTTATTTTAACATTTTTTAATAATATTTTAAAGAGGTAGAAGAATAAATAAGACAAAAAACATTAGGTAAAAGTTTTAGCTCTTCTCAGCCATCTTCCACTGTTTGACCCCTTAGGCCCATTAATGATCGATTTCATCACAAAATAAGTCCTCTTCAATGTGCTTATATATTTTAGGAAGGTATATTTGTATGGATAGTCTGAAAAAAAATTATTGTTAAGTGTGATGAAAAGAGGAGAGGGGGTTCCCTTTTATAAGTGAGGGGATGGGCACTCTTGGAATTACCTATAATATTAAATTAATATAAATTAATTTTTAGTGAAATATTCCTCCAAAAAATATAATTTATGTATAATATGAGTATGGGTTGAAATAATATAATGAAATAAAAGTATCACAACTTTAAATTATATTTTTACCCTTATCTCTTTATTTTAACCCGCCTTAACCCCTTTTTGAAAATTACCACAATAACAAAGTGATTACACTTCAGGGTCAATATAGTTACTATAAAAGGAAAATTGGTACATAAAGGGACAATATTAGTTATTTATAAACATATACTAATAAAATGGAAACTGAAAGTATTTCTACGAATTTTAAATAATTTAATAAAATATTACCAATTATAAAATATCATTTATGACATTTTTAGAGATATTGGAAATATTATAATATAATATGTTTCTAACACATGTAAATTGGTTCCAAAATGAAATATATTACAATATATGGAATATATATTATTAATAAAATAATATAATAAAATTTTGAAAGTTTTTGATATCATTTAAAACCTTATCTTTGGTTTATCCACTAGGTTAACCAATTTCAACCTTAACCACTATAATGTATTTTTCAATATTAAAGGGTAATAATTTTAATTATATGGTAAAAATTGTTTTAATATGCAAATAATTTAAAAATTGTGACTATGTTTGATATCGTACAAAATACATGACACAAAGCATGATTGAACAGAAAAATATTGTTATTCAAATATGATTATTATAACCAATACGTTAAATTCGTGGGTATGAATTGTATTAAATAATTTTGAAAATTATTTATAAATATTATTTAAAAGAAAATTATTTATTAATTATTATAAAATAGGAACTCAATTTTTAGTTGAGTAATGTCATTCATCAAAAATAGGTTTTCATCAAAAATTATTTTAATTTCTATTTTGATTGAATATTATAACTAATTATTGGAACATCTAGAAATTGTATATTATTAAATAAATATACTTTTTTTATTCTCTATGTAAAAATTATCTTTTTGTGAATTTTTTGTATTTTCAAGAAATAGTAATTTATCAATGAATATTAAAAAATAATGATTTTTATTGATAGCTGTATTTTATTATGAAATATTTATAAATTCAAATTATATTTTTTATTAGTTTTAAAATTTTATTTTTTAATTTTTATTTAAAATAATACAATTATTGTTTGAAAAATTATTTTTATACTTGAATTTAGTTTAAAAAAATTTATATTTAAAGTGCATCTTTTTGAAAAACAAGTTTTCATTGAGTTTTTCTGAATTGATCTTAAATTTAATTTCATCACTTATGTATTCTAAATATTTAAAAAATGGATTCCATATTATGAATCAGGATATCCCAATTCATACAATATTTCCATTTTTTTTCAATAAGAGTAGTTTCCATAGTATTTTTTGTTACAATGGTATATGGTAAATCAGACAATTAAATATTAAACATAATATTATAAAAACTATAAATTGACCCTAAATCCTTACTCAATTTTATTGTATTGTTAAATCCCATGTGTAAAAATCTATGATTTTACTATATTTCATTTTATTTCCATTTTTTGTGATTATGGAGTTTATAAAATTTTATTTAAAGAAAGGTCAAAAATTTCACTCTTGTTTTTTATTAATATAATATTTTTATTATGTGGATAAATATAGGATATGTTAGGTTATAACTATTCATTATAAATATAAATTATTTATCTCCATCATGTAAATTTACTTCTAATTTTTAATGACGAAATGATACCTTATATTCTTAGACCAAAATACCACAGTAATGTTTTAATTAATGGAAAAATCAAATAAATGATTATAAATATATTTTGAAAAACATAATTTAAGATAATTAATGTGATACATAAGTTTTATATATGAATATTATAGCTTATATAAGTAATAATATTTTTTTTAATTTCATTTTTTGTAAGTTTATTAGATTCAATGTTATGAATAGTTATACAAATTACAATTTCTATATTTTTTAAATGACAATAAATTCTTAAAAAAATTCAATATTAAAAAATATTTGGATACGATAAATGTATCAACCATAGAGAATTTGTTGTTTTTTCAGTTATGTTAACAATAATGACCCTCAAAGAGTAAAAAAACCTTTTTGTCACGATAAGTGTAAAAAACGTAAGTGTAGTGTTAAAATCAAACAATCAGATTAAACACACAGTAAGAAAATTTTGAAAATATAATTTTATTAGAGTTTTTATAATCATAATAGCCTTATCTAATAATATTATAAATTTATAGTCACTTTTACATCAGAATTAATTTATATTAATTTAATATTCTTAAAAATTCAAAGAGTGTCCCTACCCCCTCTTATAAATGGGGATATCTTATTCTCTTTACTTAATATATAAAAACCCATTTTATTCAGTAAATATTTACCCAAATAAAATTTAAAAATCTTTACCTGTGTTTTAGAGGCCTTATTTATGGAATATTTCAAACCATAGTGGGAATTTGGGGTTATGAAAAAGATGTTGTCCGACAAAGATTTATGTGTCTTAGCTGAGTGTTTCTATTTTTTTTCTTTAACCTCCTCAAAATATTTTATAAACATTTATATATAATAACATCAATATATTATATATTCCTGGATTTTATTATGTTAATTGAATAACCAATATGTATCTCCAACCACCACGAATTTGGAATGAAATTGATCTTTCATGTGTGTGGAGAACTACCGCCTTAAAGACTGATGTAATTCATTTTCCATAAACACCTCTCATGGATGGTTATAATGATGATATTAATGTTAATATTTTAAATAAATCATTATGAAGATATAATACATCACATATTTTCTTACATTTCCAATCACTAAAAAAATATAACAGCATTCATGTGTTCATGTGGAAAACCACCTCCGTAAAGCAGTGCGATTAATTTTTCATCCCCCCATAACATGGATGATATATATAAGTACACTTAATATGTAATTTTATATTTAGATATTATTATCATTATTTAAATTAAAAATAATACAAAACTTCTTTCAATAAATTTTTTTGAAAAATGGAAATGTTACTCATCCATACGTATAACATACCATCTCCATGATTATAACATAGTTAATTTATCATAACAATATTTCCACATTAGTTTTAAAATTATAAATTTTCAATAAATATTATAATAACATCATGATTATTATTCAATGGATGATGGGATAATGACATATTTGGCCCCATTTAACCTAAAGAAGTCATTTTGGACTAATGAATTGAACACCCTAAAAACACTTGACATGGATATCCTTGATTGCATAGTTAAATAAATCATTAAGATAATTTAAAAAAATTTAAGGATAAATTGATAAACCGATTAAAATATATTAAGAAATAAAACAATTTATATTAGTTTATTATGTAGGACATGAAGGGAATACCAAGAATATATGGATTTGAGCTAATGGATTTCTACTAAATTTATTTTCAATGAGAAATATTTTGTTAATAAATATAAAATTTTTTAGATGGTGTACATAGAACTTATTTTTCATGTTATATAATGAATCCAAACTAAATATTGGAGGTTTATGTTGAGATTTTAATTATTTCATCCAATGGGGTTGATTTTAATGTTACTATGTTTTAAAGGGTTTCATAACTAAATTTCATTTTGTTTCATTATAACTATTCTTCATTGATTTAGTTATTCCATGAGTATGTGTGAATTGATATATAATTTTTTATTATTTATTTCCACTTTTTGTGTAAATTTAGATTTTTTACACATAATCACTCCATGGATTAATTATCAATTCAATGATATGATCTTTGAAAGGATTAATCATTTCAAATCCTCTTTCAATGGGACATAAATTAATAAGGGGAACATATAATATTTTATGATGTGTACATTATTCCAATTTGAACTTTTATATAGTGAATCTCCTTATTTTAATGGTATTCAGTGTTTTATTTATAATTATTCATTCACATGGCTTATAATTAATATGTATCCAATATGGAAAGGTCCTTATTTGATAATCTCATTTCCTTTTGAGATTTTTTAAATTAAAAGTTCCATTAGGATAAATTATATGATATTACTTTTTTCAAACACATTTCTTTTATTCAATTGTAATTATTATGTTTTTTTCATGTTTTGTTTCCATTTCCTCTAATATTTATATAATAAACAACAAAAAAGTTTGTTTAGGTGATATTGAACCTATATCTACTTTTATATTAGGAATAATTCTCTTACAAGTCCATGATTTTCTAAAATACTTTCAAAAATGATTTTTCATAAATATAAATGATTCAAAAATCTATTTTACATGATCTTGGGAAATATTCGAAATGTATTTAAAAACAAAATTTCTAATCACATTAAAAAATGGTAACATTTGACTCATTCATAAATTTTTTGAAATGAATATTTATTTTTAACATTTAAAACATGAATAGGTTTTCCAAACATCATGAGATTTAATTTCTTTGATGTTTACTTTATAAATTTCCAAGTTATTTTAAAATAAAATTATTCTTAAAATATTTGGTTAATTTTTATTTTTGAATGTGATTTTCAACGTAAAAAAGGATATATTCCTTACATAAATTTTTATATTATTTTAAATGTTATTTTCTTTCTATAGTGTTAAAAACCTATTATGGTGCATACACTCCACTTAGGATATATTGTAATTGAACCATCCTTATTTTTTATTTGAATGGATTATGATTATTCCAATGAAATTTTAATGGAGCCTATTTATCATGATTTATTCATGTTTTTAAAAGAATATGTCATGTTTTATGATTTTTATGATGAAAATAATGTGTTTGAAAATTTATTCAAGTTATGGTTTTAGGATATTATTTATGAGGATGGGTTTTAATGTCATAAAACATGAACATTTGTTCTCGTTATAGCTATCCAATGCATTGGTTAAATGTATGGAGTTAACTAATTTTGTTTCTCCTAATAGAATTTGGGAATATACTATAATTTTTATTCCAAATATGGGATAGATTTATCATATTAGGATTATCCAAATTCATTATGGGAATATACCATTGTTTGTATTCCATTTATAGTCACGGTAGACATTAAATTTCATCCATGATGGCGATTACATTTGTAACTATGATGGTTATTCCCTCTGTAAGAGTGATATGAAAATGATCAATGATACCAAAAAAAATTATATATGTTATCTATATAATTTCATGATACTTTTTATCCATATTTACAACACATGACTCGAGATTATTGATTCCAATTACTCATTCCTTGTTTAAATCACTATGCCATGATTGATGATATAGATATTAATGGGTATGGATTGCATTATTTTTTACTCATTCAATATGATTTTTTTATAATACCCTCATTATAATATTACACTCATTTGAGGAATTCAATTGTTAAGGCTTATTTTAACCCTTACTGAGCATTTGAGCTCACCCATCCTAAGTTTCCTTTTCCATTGGTTATAAAGGATGATTCTAAAACGTTTTTTTTTCAAAAATTTTTTATATCTTAATCATATTATGAGAGATATTGAAAACCTGTCTTCAAGTATGGAAATATTGGTATAGTAGTTGATGATGTTGATATTTTTGAACAAGTTGTTTATGAACCCAAGTATTAAAGTTTTTTTCCCAATTCCCTATAACTCTAATCCTAAAGGAACTTCGGTATATCAGTTATCAGGTATTTCATTTTAATTTTGTTTGATTGAGGGTGGAATTGGATCATTTTAATCAATATCAAAATATGAAGTATTTATTTTTTGTTTTTATCACCAGATACGAGAGTAAAATTTCATGGTTGTTATAACTTGTAACATCCCACCTCTCTCTATTGGGAGTGTTACCATGTCAAAGGAGAAATCCAAAGGACACAATAGGGTATAAATAAATTCCAAGGGATTAATTAACAATTGGGGGATGATTTTCCCTTTAAATCCAAAACAACCTAACTAGATAAACCATAACTGAACAACCATTATATTATGCATTAGTTCCAGAAAATAAAATGAAAATAAAACTGAACCATACCAAACATTTTCAGATTACAAAGGGGAATCCAAGACCAAAAAAACTCAAAGACACAAAGTACATCAACTCAATATCTCCCTACCTAATGCAAGTTCTGACTACACATTCTATTCCCATGTTATCATGATGCATCACTAAATAAATTATATACCATTCTATTACTTGTGTCTTGATAAATCACATCTATAAACACAACAATGTTCCTATGCATGGGTTGGGTATAAAACTCAATTGGATTTCCTCCATTCCTCCCCAAATCACTCTAATAGGATATATAATTCTATCATATTAATATATAAAAATATCTATAAAACAATTTTAAATCATTTCAATAGTTTATATCAATACCAAATATATTCCAACGAAACTAAACAAAAAAATCATTGAAATAATTTCTCAAAACCAATTTTTGCATAAACATTCAATTTAGACACATCTAAACATCCATTGATGCATGATAACCATATAAATCCCTATACTCATGAGTGGTGAGTAATTCATTCACAAATATGTCACTTAGTGATCCATTTTAGTGGGGGAAACTTAACACACTTTTATATCTCAT
This sequence comes from Viscum album, assembly GCA_963277665.1. NCBI lineage: Eukaryota > Viridiplantae > Streptophyta > Magnoliopsida > Santalales > Viscaceae > Viscum > Viscum album. Next base: position 355,468,690 of record OY728126.1, on the reverse strand, counting down.
TTTGAAGTGGGAAACATCACTCCCTTATCCATCCCAAATGAACACGAACACATTCCATCCATGTATGCTAATACACATTACATTACATTTCCAAAAACCATTTATTTTGTATAAAACTTTTATAAAAATTGTTTTCTATTCATTTAAAATAAAACCACAATTCAAAAATCATCATTTTAAAATTGTAAACCAAAAATCATTCAATAAAACCTTCAAATATCATAATTTCACAAAACCATAACTAATTAGGTTTCCCTCAAGAATAATACAAAATTTTAAATAAATAAATCTATAAATTATTTTATTTGGACTAAATCCTTCATGGTTTAATCTAGATGAGTCATTTGTGAAGCCACCAATATCTCAAACATAGACAAAAAAAAGAATGACACGTAACTTCCAAAACCTGGTCTTGAAACTCAAATAAATGTCCTTAGATATTATTCCCTTTAAAAAAGACCACCATTTTACATCATTATGGGAATGAGGATAAATTAAAATAACCCCAAATTATTAGATCCATGAATACAAGTGAGAGAAGAATAATAAAACGTCGGAAAATGATGAAGAACATTCACATGCCAACAAATCAGGCCCCGTTACACCTAGATATTCCACGAAATCTCTCCCAAATTAAGAGGAATGGTCTTAATATCCTTTGGGAGGAATATGAATTAATTTTGTGAGCTATTTATGGGAAATATATTTTTTATGAGGAAATATGAATTAGATACACATTTTTTGGATGTATTTTTCGACAATGCATTGTTAGGGCCCAGAGCTTGGAAAATTGTGTCCAATTTGTATGATAGCCAATTCCAAATACCACACCTCCCATTGTTTGATCATATGGTTTTAAAAAACAAGAATTAACCATATTAATACACTCTATCCAACCATTCACAGTTTCTTCTAGGAGGCCACACAGTTTGGTCAAACTATATACCTAATCATACACCAACACAATGACAACTATTTTAATTTCTCAGATTCCTTGGTGGTGTTTCATGGTTTATACTATCCATTTTCAAATAATGAACCTCCATAAGATTTCGAAAAATGTGTAAAAACCCCACAAAACCTTATGATACATAACCCAATCAATATATATACATAAAATAAATAAATAATGGGTTATGTACCATATCGTGTGGTGCTACATTCAATACAACATTGGTCTTTCATCCCACAAATAGTTAATATAAAACATTGGACTAAAATAGTTTGGGCCATTTCCCAACTCTTTCATTTTCACACTCCCATGTTTCTACTTGAATATATCTATGTATCTATAAAATGCACACTAGAACAATTCTTTTCCCATGAATGAATTTTCCATTCAAATCATAATTTATACTATCGCATGAACCCATGTATCATCTGACTCTAGAAAACTGTGATCGCATAGAATCCCAAGGCTATAATACGACTGATACTTTTTAAAAAAAGATACAAAAAACACATTATGCACTAAACAAAAATATGGTGAAAAAATATAGCTGATATACCACGTCACCAACTCATTCAAATGTCTCAAAAGGGAATATTTATCCAGGAGATAACATTAATTACATACCAAAAATGTGATTCCCAATCCAGGTGAGGACTCTCTAGGTGCATCCAAGATACCAGAGATCAAATATGGGTGGAGGCATATTTCCGGGGTATTCTAGCACTATTGTAGCAGTACTGTAGTACTACTCTAGCGGGCACTATTAGGTACTGTAGCATCCTGAACTATTCATACATTTGGGCCTTCGGGCCACCGTTTTGGTCCTCGGGTCCTACAAGGCTTTCGGGCCACCCAAGGCCTTTGGGCCAGTTGATTCTCAAGGCCTTTGGGTCACCTTAAGGCCTTAGGTCCACCCCAAGGCCTTAGGGCCACATGAATCCAGGCCCAAGACCCACTACAAAAAAACGAGCAGCCCTAGAAGAGGATTCAGAGCAGGTGCACTCACGAGAGTAGAGCCAAATGGATTTGTCAGAAATCGGTACCAGCCTGTGCTTCCACGGGAAGCCTAGGAATACGGGCATGCAAAGGTGCAGAGCTACTATCAAGATGCAGATGATGGGGAGGGGCAGTTCCTTGTAGATAGTATTAATGAATTCACTAATTCCTTTGGGTTATGTATCTCCCAAGCCTACGGGACATGTAATATCTGAGTCTACGAGCCTTGTAAGGGTTCCCCCTCGTCACTTTAAAGGGGGGTTATCAAAAATAAATAAAAATGAAGGCCTTTGGGCCATTCAGGAATCCAGGAATAGGTTCACAAGAACACCTTATCTCTCACCCAGATTGAAAATGGATGTCGATGATGATTCACATATTTTTTTGATGACCATGAGATGTCTTCACCCTCTTTCTGATCAACCGAGTCTTATCCTCTATCTATTACACAATGAATGTTCCAACTAGTGATGTCTCACCCTTTTCATCCAACAATGTGGAGATTGTAAAGGACTACCATACAATTCGTTAAAAGGATCCATATGTATTGAGGTATCATAACTATTTTTATATGAAAACACCACTAATGGTATATGATCCTCCCATGAGCCACTAAAATCCATTATAAAATCCATAAGAATTTATTCCAATGTTAGTATCCTTTTTTGTATTATGGTTATGTTTGAGGGTGATACACCTTGATCATGGTCAACTAAGTCGCAAGGTCTTGTGGTATGGATTTATATAAATGGTATGTAAACCTGGAGTATTTTTCTGATACAATCATGACTAAAAAACCATGTCACTTTAAAAATAATTTGATGTATATTTTTGAAAGGTCTTTCACTATATTAGATTCACAAATAGGTATAAAATGGAATGCCTTTGTGAGATATTTTACTTTATACCATACGGAATTTTGTTTTTAAACTGTCTGTGGTAGAAATGTTATAAAATCCATAACTATATTATCCAATTTCCACACTGGAATCATTAAATACTGCAGTATAACTTATAGAATCTATTAATCTACCTTAACAAGATGAAGGATTAGGCATCTCAATATAGACTCAGCCACTTTTCTTTTCTGGTCAAGGAAACACAATTTTTCTTGTTGTTCCTTATAAATCTTTTATATTATAGGATAAATATCCCATATTTAATACTGGTAAGCATGAAGAATTTTATCCGGACTAACTATATGTATGACCATAAATCTCTAAACTGAAAAATAGAACTCCCATCAAGAATTCATCTGTCAATGGTCTCTCCGCTATTGAGTTTTGAACTCTTAGGAACACAGTAAGAATTTGATGATAATGCCTCATTACCCTTCTTAACCAAATCAAGGGAAAATTAAATTAGAATCAAAACTCCAACAATACCTCATTCTTCACAATCCAAGTGGAAGTAAGATATCATCGACATTAACTATAATTGATGTTATGTCTCTTTTCCTTATGACCATGTGAATTTCTATTTAAATAATTCACCACAGAATTTCCTTTATCTGATGTATATATCAAGTCAAATACAAGAATATGGTGAGAATACATCCATAGAATTTTCCTAATATTCAAATATTATTGGGAGAAAATGTGTTTCAAATATATACACCATGAATATCTCAGTAAATAGGTAATGACTCCAAGTATTCAAAGAATGGAATACATTAGTTAATTCTATATCATGCATTGGGTAGTTCTTATCATGAAACCATAACTATTAGATTTGGTTCCCTAGAATGACATTTGTGTAATTTGTGATGACTTATATTAATGTTTTTTTAATATTAATAAACTCTTTTTCACATCATGAATGTTCTTATGTGTGACATAGTATGTGATAATGTCATTAAAGTATCTATCTTACTAAAAGGTCAATGTAGTTCCACACTATGGTGAGAACCCATAAATAAAACAAAAGATTTCATAAATATATGATTTACAGATAGATGAAATAATATAAGGGGCATAAATGATACATTCTATCAAGGTTGGAGACTCATAGGAATTTGAGGCACCATCTCATCGTATATGCCGATGGTAATATTTTTTGTAGGATATTATGAGAACGAGACCTTCCAATAATAAATCCAAAATTATATGTGTAATTTCATATTTCTATATAAATATTTTTTAATTGCTTTTTATACAGTAATATTATAATTAACGAGTATTATAAGTCAAGTACTTTTATGTATTGATGAAAACCATGATACTATATGTTCATATATAGGTATGATACATTAGATGTGCCATTAGTAGTATTACATTAAAGAGTAATGCAAGAAATTATTTGTCCCGTATGTTCTTTAATAAAAGGTAATATCTTAAGTCCTTTTATGGAAATGATATAGCCTAAATATATCCATGGACATGGTGTTCTATAGGAATGTTCAACTCTTGAAAAGTCAATGTAAGAGACATCATGCTCATAGGTTCATGTCACCAGTATTAAAACTTGTGGATTAGAGATATTTTGATAAAGGAATTATATAACCTAGTGAGTGTCCATATGATATATTCTTGAATGGAATCATTATCTTTATCCACTATTGTTGGCATAGCATATTTCCAGACATTAAACATGCACTTTTGGATTCTTCAGCTACTTCCACTAAGAATCTGGCCTGGAACGTAACACCCTATGTGTATCCATACTCATAGTTAAATAATATATCAATTATTTATTTTTTAAAAAGTCTAAAAAATAGTATTCCAACATGTGATTTAATAATAATTCATGTAATCTTTGATCACATATATTTCATAATTAGATTTTAGGGAGAATATTACATGAGTGTAATATTTAATAAATTTTTATTCTTATCTATTAAATAAAATATTTATCTATTTATTGGTGAAAAATATAGTGATATTTATTTATTAAATAAATAATAATTATTCAAGGACCAATAAATATTGTGGTGGAATCGTAGATTGTGTTTAGTGGTCTAGTAATAAATAATATATATTCAATATTATTTTAATAAAAAAACATTTAATTTAATTCGACATTTTTTATGTCAAGATTTATTATTATTATTATTATATACATGGGGTTCCATATGGATTAAATAATAAATAAAGGGTAATTTTTCAATTATTTACTTGCTTACTCTAGTAGTAAATAAACCCAATTATTTTACTTTTCATGTGAGTCATTTTTTTGGTGTGCATAATAAATTCAAGATAATCCTATCGAATCCCTTAAGAGATCCCCTCTATGAGAATTCTCCCAAAAAAGAAGATTGGTCTTCCTTTACCTTCCACTCTTTCTATGCATCTGTACCCTTCAAGGGGTATCAAAACATGTCTCAAAATAATTTATAATTATTTAAGGATATTTTATTGTTTATTGATTTTTTTTCATTGAATTTCATTTTAATAATTTTTAATCTATATTTCAGATGTCCTTCTAATTATTCTTTTTTTCTAAATATAATAAAATGGAATCATTTTATAAAATAAATAAATATAATATTTCATCAGGAGGTGACATGGAATAAATCCATATAGTACAAGTGAACATGTTGTGTAACTTGGAGGTACAAAGCATGTACTAGTGTTTAATGAATAAATAATTAATTTGGAATTAATTCAAGGAATGTGTATTTATTAAACGAGATAAATTTAAATATACACCATGTGTTGAATAAGACATCCTATCACACAATCTATCATTGTGAATTCCATGAAACATCCTTACCTAGGATGTATTCCTTAATCATAGACAGACTATGTATCTTCTTACGTGGCCTACCTAACTAGTGACAATGTAACTCAGAAACCATATGTTATGTAGCCTATGTACATGCCATGTATTCTAATAGTTTTAATGGCAAGGTTACACTTAATGTCCCAAAGTGTGTACCTTAGATTGATTGCATCAAAAGTATATGTCATATAGTTAGCTTCTATATTCTCTTTCCTTATACAAAAATATACAGAATTAAAAAATAATTTTTTATACTATGTAAACCATATGAACATGTAATTTTGTGTGGACATTAATTTAATAAAACTTTTCATGTGATGGGTTTTTATACATGTGATTTCCAAATTAATTTCGGCTTAATTTTTGGATCTATATATAATTTATAGATCAAATTCCAATTATTAATCTATGCATTGAATATTTAGAAACCAGATTCAAAATAGAAAATCATTCAAACTGTATGATCATTAAGTTGATAGTATACATCATGATATTACGTGAAAATCAATGTATCCCATATGTCACAAGAGTGAACAATATATAAGTATAATACATATAGGGTAGTTAAAATTCATACTCACTATGTCTAATCAAATAAACATTTTATATTACTGAGTTCATTTTAATTATATTTATTTTATTGAAATAAATTATGATGTATGAAAATCTCAATGAAACATGGATGAGAATGAAGATATAATAATGGATTAATTAAATAATATAATTAACTGATATGAGCACAATTTATCTTAAATAAAAAAAATTTAAAATTTAATTCTAAATTTATTAAATTCGTAATTCATTTCATGAATATAGATGATCATGATATTAGACTAGACCGTTTAATGTTGCTAGTTTATTTTAATTTAATATTAAGAAATTTTTGTGGAATGCATTCCATCTCTCCTATTATTATGTAAGGGCACACATGCCATGGTTTCTTTTATGTAAACCCCATACCTACAACAATGTGTGAGTAAGTGAATATGTAGTGGATGAACCTCCCATGATAGTGAAGGAAGTTCTTGTTTGTATTTGAGCCCAAAAAAATCTATAAAAGATTCAAAGGTGGACATGTGGAAGACTACAACACAATCCATAAATGGTTCATTGTGTGTCTCCCCTAGGTCAATGGTTGCTTTATCATCATCAAGATAAACTAACCATTATTAAAAGCTTTTGATCATACCACATAATTATTTTTTTCCTTTCATGTTTCTAGGTAACTTCATTTTTATTATTTTTGCGATCACATGAATTAAGGAATTTACAAGCATGGAAGATAGAACTCAAATAAACATGATTTAGTGTAAATATTGTCTATGAAATGATTAATCACTTAATTAAATATACTTAATATTAAAAATCATGTAATAAATATAATAATAAGAAATTTATACATAATGATAAAATCACTAAATTATTTAAATTAACCAGGTATATCTTTCGATTAAATTTGTAAAAATCAATCCATAGTTCAATGTGAATTACCTTCCAATGTGGTCGTTATTTTAATTATAAAGGAATTATAACATGAATATTTGGGTTGACATAACATAGTCAACGTTAAGGGATAAAAAAAATAGTACTTGGTGTAACAGAGAGGCAAAGGCTGAGGAAATCTAATTTATGGATTTAAATTGTTAGCATTCCACTCAACATATGAATGAATTGTGAGTTAACAATGTTTGAATTTTGAATTCCTACAAAAAACCCCTAATATTGCTTTACCAACAAATGTTTTTATGATGTGAAGGAGAATATAGTTAAATTACACTAGAATTTCCAAGAAAAATTATATTAATAATCCAATGGTGAGGGATATTTGGTTTTTATAAAATATTTGAAAATTGATAAATTTAATATTTTTTATTTGTCTACATTTTATTAGATAATGTGCTAAAAACTACTCATATTATATATAGAAACTGCCATAATATGACTTCCAGCATATTATTATGATCCATAGTTGAGTTGTATATTCTTCTCATCAGTACAAAATTCCATAAATGGAAGAAGACCTCATGAATTATCCTACACTAGGGAAAGAAATTGAATGTTCACCAATAACATATTCCTAAAACGACTGGTAATGACGATAGTGAGTAATATTTATCTCTCTATGAGAATAAGTATAATTATGATATTGATGTTCATTGTTTCATGTTATCTACCATGACCAATTTTTTTTGGACGAAATATGAAGAAATGGATGTGTACAGCATGATGTCTTAACTTTGGGATCATTATTAAGAGAAGGAGAGATAAGAGAGATAAGAGATCTCCTATTCATTTTTATAACTATTATTGGAGATCCTATTCTATTTGGGGGTGATGTATTCATGATTATTTTCTACATTGAATGATTATATAACATACAGATAAAATTCCTAGATATGTTGCGCACTAATCACAAACTTTCATCACTACCCATGACCTTCTCCAATATTATTTCTAATTATCAAATGTGAATAATTAGAATATTTTTTTTAACATCTTACTCTGGTTCATAGAGTGGATAATGACATGAGGCATGACACAATAGTATTAATTATGGTTAATAATAAAGTAAAGAACATGGTAAAGGGGGCCAACACTCATAACAAGTTTATATCTCAACATATGTGTACTACCACGAAAAGGAATATCTAGAGGCAGGGCATGGAAAAGCTGACAGTAATATTTTTTGGTGGAAAGAAAGTCCAATAGAAGAGGAACTTCACCCAGAAGTGATGGTTAGCTAAAGGTGTGTTTTCTATCAAGTGTAATCATCCAATATATAAACATTAGGTATTAGATAAATGTTTTGTATCTTAATATATATATAGAAATTTATAAACCAATTAGATTCTAAAAGTTTTCTTGATTAAAAGTGGATTTTAAAGATACAAATGCTTTGAGTTTGGATGCTCTATCCATTGTTGAAAACCAATTATCATTTCCAATAGGATTGATATTGGTTTTAAGGGATTTCTATTATATACCAAATATTACCAATAATATTATTTCTTTATCATTTCTTGATGAAGACGGTTTTATTTTCATTATTGGAAATCAAGGTGGTTTCCTTTATAAAGACAATATATGTTATGGTATTGTGAATTTAAATAATGGTATTTGTGTATTATATTACAAAAATCAAATATATTTAATAGGTAAATAATCATGGTTAGATGACTCATATAACAACGATATATGGAATCACACTCTTGGTAATGTAAAAGAGAAGAACTTGAAAAAGGTCTTCAATATTATTATTTAGACTCTTTTAATATTAATCCACTTGAAAGATTATATTCGTGTTTACATGTCAAGATAACCAAACCACAACTTAGTGGACTGGGTTAATGGTCCACATAAATTTTAGGATTGATACACACTATTTTGTGTAGAAATTTTACTATAGAAGATAGATGTTGATATTCTTACTTCATAAATTTTAGTCATGACTTGAGTAGATATGTTTCTATCTACTTGATTAGGTATAAGTTCAAGTCCTTTGTGAAATTCAATGAATTCATGAATAAATTAGATAATCAACTAGGAAATAATATAAGGAATCTAAAAAAATATTAAGATCTTCAATATCATAACCAAAATTTTATCACCTTTCAATGGGTTTTGTTATTGTATCTCAACTCACTCTAACTTACACACTGTAGTGGAATGGTGTTGTCGATAAGAGGAATCATAGTCTGATACACATGGTATGTTCAATGATGACTCATGCATATCATCCATTATATTTTAGGGATATGCATTTCAAACAGTGGAATATACATTAAAATGAGTACCAAATAAAGAGGAGAATATAATTCCTTTCAAGGTATGTAGTTAAATGAAACACATTTTGTCTCGTACACATGTATGGGGTTGAGAGTTGTTTTTGTGGTCTTCCTTTGGTAAAAATCTATTACCTCATGGAATAATATGTATCATTATAGGGAATATAATGGAAAAAAGGGATACTATGTACAAAACCCCTTAGAAAATAATGTTAATTTCAATGGAAAAGTTGTATTTCTTCATAAGGAGAACTTACTCAAAAGGGGTAGTGGGAGAAATATTGATAAGGATAAATATAATGATCATTATACACAACAGTTGGTATATGAAGAGATTCCAAATGTCACCATGGAATATGTAGTCCTTGAAAAAAAAAGTACTGTGTAGGATCACAATAGAGGTAATAGATTTAAAAACATATGGTTTTCTAGTTAAATAAGATGATGAATCATTATTGTTAGGAAATTATTGACAACTCCGGTAAAAATAGGTAGTTGGGATATCATAAGAAACAATATGGAAATAATATATGAATTCTGAAATAGATTTGATCTATTAGAACCATGTTTGTGTTCTAGTCGATGCGCATGTTGATGTTAATCCCATAGGGTGAAAATGGGTATTCAAGAGAAAACTAGACATAAAAGGTTAGGTAAATTCATATAAATCAAAGATAGTGGCTAAATATTTCAATAAGTTTCAAGGAATTCACTATGATTAGAACTTTTCCCAAGTTTCCATGTTTATATATATCTAAATTCTATACTATACAGTAGCTTATTGGGAAAAATGAAATTTGGAATATGGATGTAAAAATAGCTTCCTTAATGGTAACCAAGAATAAGAGTTCTATATGACAAAACCAAAATGTTTTGTAACTCCATGTGATGAAAAAATAATTTCATGTTTCATATATCTATTTATGCATTGAATAATTCATCAAGTTCATGAAACATTTGATTCGACGAATCTATAAAATAATTTGAATTTATTAATATTGAATGTGAGACATGTGTTCAAAATAGGTTTTGTGGGAATGTAGTCATCATCCTAACAGTATATATTGATAACATTTTACATATTGACAATGATATACCAGTGCTACATTCATTAATTTACTAGTTGAAAAAATGTTTCTCCACAATGGAATTTGGTGAAGAATCCAATATTTTTGAGATAATGTTAATTTGTTACAGATAAAAGTGGATTCTCATACATTTTAATGTACATATATTGACTAGATACTAGATTTATTTAGTATGGAATAATCCAATATGGTATTGGTTCAAGAGTCACATGGTACTCGTATTTCCAAGAAAATGTGCCCTATAAAAAAATAGGTTAAAGAGGGAATGAGTAATATCACATACACATTAGTGATATCGTAAACCATGTATTCCATGTTATGTATTAGAAATAATTTTTCCTATTCATTGAGCATGGTAGGTAGATTTCACGATAATCCAAGGGATAATATTGGTTTGTTGTAATGGTTATCCTCAACTATCTTAGAAGAACTAAGGATATGATACTTCTATTTTGAAAAGTTATATAGGTAGTCATAATGGGTTATATTATTTCTATTAATAAAAATATCAAAATGATATACATTCATATTTAGGATATATTTTCTATATTAATTGAGGAGTTGTGAGATGGAAGAGTCCAATGATTCTAGTTTTTGCTGAATCTAAAATGGAGATTGAGTATATAGAGTCTTTTAATGTAGCCAAGGTATCCATGTGGGTGTGAAACATTTTGTAAGAGTTTAATATGTTACCTATAAGAAAAGACCTTGTCACATTGTACTGTTATAAAACTGTAGTGGAGAATATTGCAAAAGAGACAAGATCACACAAAATAAAAAAACATACTCTCTAAGAGACATGTCATGATAGATTTTTTCCATGGGGTGAGGTTTTAGTATGTAAACTTCCAAAAGAACAAAACATTGTAAACCCCTTCAATAAAGTCTATCTTAGTATAAGCATGAGTTTTATGTTTGAGTTAGTGGACTGTAGGTAGTTAGTAGTTTGTTCTAGTGAAAGTGGGTGTCTATTGGAGTTGGTTCACTAAAAACAATTCCTATGTACTTTATGATAAACTATATTTATTTTTTTAATATTAGAAAACTTATTATAACATCCAAATTTTTATTATCTGTGACATAGTATGTGATAATGTCATAAGAGTAGTTGTTGCACTGAAAAGTTAGAGATGTTACGTGAAATTATGAGAACCCATAAATTCTATGACATTAATCACAAAATATATGTTATATACCATGATAAAATAATTTTATGGATGGAAATGATACATTTTTTCATGGGTGGATTCTCATGGGACATTGAGGCACATTCACATGGTGTACTTTCATGCTAATTTCCAATATATAATTCTATGAGAACATGAATATCTGGTACGAATTCCAAAATTATATGTTTAATTGGATGTGGAAATCTATGGACATGTGTATTGATCCTTAGACATTAAAATTATTATTAATGAGTATTGCAAATTTCATTCTTTTATGTACTGATGAATATCATTTTGAAATATGTTCTCGATGAGGAAGTATGCATTGGGTGACTCACAGGTAGTATTTCATTAATAAAGATTGTAAAAATGTATTTGTCCCTTATGTTATTTAGAATATATTGATATCTTATGTCATTTGATATAAATTATATACCATAACTAAATCCAAGTCCATAATGTTATATATGGAAATTCGATTACCAGAAATTCATAGAAAGAGACATCAAGAAAAAAGATTGATCGAACTGTCATGCAACCTACATGATTAATGATATCGGGATAAATCCATTATATTACATTATGCATGAATTTATGAGTAATTATATGGTTGAATAATTATATTCATTATCAATGGGATCCAGGGCATGTGCATAGATTCTAACCATGGAATTTAGGATTCTTTGCCTATTTCCACTAAGAAAGAGGCCTAGATGGTCGCACATTAATTTCATCATAACCACTATTAAAAAGTATATTTTTTATTTATTATTTAGGTATTAGAATAAATATTTTTATTTCATGTCATTTAAATTTTTTATGATTTATTGATTAAATATATTACATCACCAGTTATTTGATATAATATTATTCGAGTAGAATATTGGATGAATATTTATTTTTTATTTAGTTAATATAATAAAATTATTAGAGAATAATGAATTGGTAATGATTTTTTAAATAAATATTCATTATTCATGGTTTTCTAAATATTTTTAGTGAATTGTGGGGTAATGTTAATTGTCAAGTGATAAATAAAATATAAAAAATATAATTTTGGTAAATAATATTTTATTTAATTTGTGAGTTTAGTGCATGCTAATAAATATAATTATTATTATTATAGACATGGGGTTCCTTTATTATTAAATTAAAAAAAATGAATTTTCCGGAATTATTTATTTTATAGGACTTGTGATATATAAATCCAAATATATTATTTTTAAATTGATAAATGTCATTTATTTTTTTGTACTCCACAAAATCCAAAGTATCCTCATGAATCACTAGAGATATCCCTTATCCAAGAACTATCCCATAAAACAATAATGATATTTCTCTACCATCCAATATTGAGGTAAGGGAGATCATGTATAATCCTTTGAAAGTGATTCTTGGAGAAATCATAGGTGAATGACACCAGTAATAGGATCAGTCTTTATTGCACTAGGAGATTCATATGACAATGTTTGGAGATTTATGGAACACATGTGGATCACCTCTAGAGGGAATCTATACTGGATTCATATAATGAAATGATGGTGCAAAATAGATCCTTTTTCATATCCATCACCAATGAAGGAATTTACAGCAAGGTAATTATTTAATTTCTTAAATTATTTATAAATAATATGTGATGATCATGCATTTTGGTTCTGATGTTTTATCCATTTTCTCTATTTTTTGATTCGATTTCATTGATCACAGAATTTTTCACCTTGCAAATGTTGTGTTGACCATCAATCATGAAAAAAATATAATTTCGTAAATCCCTATAAAATTATTCTTTTGTACCTAGATCCTTCTATAAATACCTTGATCCATAAGAAAAAACATTATACCCTTTCATGAGAACACACCACGACCCAGATCTTGAAGAGTCATAATATACAATAAAACCTGGTCCAAATTCTAGAAGTATCATGATCGATGATGATTCAAGAGGAATATTAAGATCATAAAAAGTCTTATAAATTTCACATTCCATTATAATGGTATATTATTCCTTCTAAAATATATCAATGGTGATGAAATTCATGAAAAGTGAAAAAAAATCAATAATAACCATCCATAGCAAGGAAACTTCTTATCTCAAAGACATTCGTTGTTGGTTGATGAATGATCACTACCTTTATCTTTTCTAGACACATCAAATAACATTTTTCTGAGATAACAAGGCCAAGAAAACGTACTTATTATATTCAAAAAACAAATTCTGAATGATTAGAAAAATATTGATGGTCTCATAGGATACCCAACACTATTAAAAAGTGTTTAGAATTTTGAACTTTTTCCATTAATACAAAACCATTTCATATACAAAAACCACCTAAAAATAATTCAGTTCTATTTTAAGTATATAATTCATAATTTCCATGAAGAATATGGGTGAATTAAAAATACTAATACTCATAACCACATATATGTAACAGAAATATCTACTTCAATTGTTTGTCTTTATAATATCCTTCATCTGAACCTGTATTTGGCGGCATCCCGATAGGAAGTCAATTTAAGAGAACAACTGGTCTACCATCAATTGGTAAAATTTGTCATCATTTTGTTGAATAGGATACCAATTATTTAACTTAATGTGGTTAAGCTTATGATATTCCAAAAAGTTCATCAAAGTTCTATCCCTCTTTTTCAAAAAAAGAGTACATAACCCAATGATACATTTTCTTTAAAACTATTCGAACTAGATTTTTAATTCCCATAATTCTATTAGTTCCATCTAATCTGATAGATGTGATATATGACTAGTGCCTAAAAATATATCAATCGTAAAATCCACTTATTTATTTGGTGGAGACCCTAAGACATTATTGGTGGAAACCACGTGAAACTAATAAGAAATTGTTAGAAAACTACTTGTATTGATCCCATACTATGATTCCAACGTCAGATATTCCAAGTGTTAAAATATATTTCCAACCAGTTGTTCCACAAAATATGTTACACCTTCATATATATTTTGATTTCATCTTTACTAATACTTTATTACATCATATATTGTAAAACTAAACTATTAGATAAAAGATTTGATATGATATTTGAATATTGTCAAGCAATCCGTTCCAAAAATTAAGTTATATACATCATCCTCGAGAATATAGAATATACACCACTAATATTATAGATCCTCCTGTATATATATTTACAACCTAAGTGTCTTATTTACCAGTGTTCCTAGGAAATTTATTATTCAATGCATCTGATTCATCCACACTTATACATTCTATGGGTTTGATTCACCATAAAATATGGGTGGATTCCACTTTTGTAACCGAATAGAATGATCCACTTTCCTTGGATCATCCCTTATGTTCCCACTATCAATGGCCAAAAAATTCCATGAAAACACTCTGAACCAACTATTGGTTCACCTATGGCACTATTGCAACCATATTCTTGGATTCATCTTTTACATAGTTTCTATAGTGCCTAACTGTTTTTAATATCTATAACCAAAAACAGAAATAATTTATTATTACTGTCTATTTACTATAGTCTTTGTAATTTCATATTTTAAACATCATTCATATCACGTAACTATATCCAAAATTCAACAATTGTTCGGTTTTTCAAATCACTTTTGAAAATTACACAATGTTTTGAAAATATAACCATTTTCAACTATATCAAAAAATCCAAACTTTTTCACCAAATAATAAATCATTAGAAAAAATTAAATATGGACCCCTAGTGGGATTTAATTTTTATCAATGCATGTAATTATAATCTCATAATCTAAACCCATGAAAATGTGGTCACAACTCCAAAAAATTATCAAAAAACTCAATGTACCCAAATCCTGAGTACCTCGAATTTCATTAAAAATAGGTTATATATGACTTTTTATTCTATACATTCATTGTTTTGAAAATCATAACACCTTGCTACCAAGACAAATCAATAACTAAAATGAATGATTTTTCAACACCAGTACCGAAAAAACAGATACCATTTGTACCAATAAGTGAGATGGAATGGCCTAAACTGATACAATTCGTAACAACCCACCCCTCCTTGCTGGCTTGAGAAGTGAAAGATCTGCTAGTAGAACATAAGTGACATCCCAATTGAACTAAAGGCTACAAATAAATTCCAATGTCTTTATTAACAATTTTGGGACTATTTTTACATTTTAATGTAACCAATAAAATAAGAAAATCCCATAAAAAACAACCTCTATATGATTCATGAGTACCAAAAATATAAATCAAATCAAACTAAACCAAACCAAACTAATCAGTGTGAAAAGTGAAAACATAGAGAAAAAACTCAAATACATAGATAAAATCAACTAAAATGATCCAAAATTATCTTAAGCTCCCACATTGCATTCCATTCCCAAGGTATCATGATGTATCACTAATTAAATGAGATACCCTGCCTTAACCATTATCTTGATTAATAACATATGTAGACACCCTATTTTTCTCAATAAGTGGGTATGTATAAAACTTGATATGATTTACCTAATGAATTCCCAACTCAAACCTTTATAATAAAACATGTTATAAAATTTATATAAAACAATTTATATAGAACAATTTAAATTAATTTCAATAGATTAAATCACAACCAAATAAATTACAGGGAAAGAAAACAACAAATTATTTAGAACCATTTCTCAATACCAATTTTGGAATAGTCATTCCATTTCCACACATCGACACATCCACACTTGCATAATAACCTTGGAAATCCTATTTCTAATTAGTGATGAGTCATCCTTCAACCAATATTTTCACTTGGTTGACCATTTTGATGGGGGGAACATCATGCCCTTATCCATCCCGTATCAATGGGGGAATCTTAATGCCTATATCTATCCCATATTCACAAGAAAAGACACCCACCCTGCATTCCGATCCCCATGACATGAAAATTCTTTAAAACATTATTTTTATAAAAAACAATTATAATAACATTTTCACATTCATTTAAAATCGAACTAGAAATTTAAAATCAATATTTTAAAATTCTGAACCAAGACAATTTCCATTAGCCCGCCTGATTTCAAAATTTTATAAAACCATCACTAATGACGTTTTCTATAAATAATCACACATAAAGTGAAAAATTAAAATAAAAAAATTAAATAAATTGGAAATGAATCCATCATTTAATGATCAATATGTTTCATGAGTGATTACACCTACCAATCAATCTTATGAAAAAATGATAAACATCACAAAACATAAAAAACCGAGTTTGAAAATCCAATAACCTTCTTTAGATCTTATTCCATTCAATAAAAATAAAAATATATCATCCTAGTTGGAATCCAATAACATGAATCAGTCTTGAAAAGATTAGATCCATTAATCCAAGATGGAAAAGAAGATTAAAACTAATGAAAATGATGAATATGTATCACATACCAACAAATATTGACGCTAATGAACCTAAATTCACCAATGAATCACTCTTGTATCCATAATAATGGTCTCTAAGGCCTTAGGAGGAGTATTATTTCTGGTTAGGATCTATTTAGTGGGGGGGGTTAAGAGTTAATCCTATTAATATACACTTTTTCAGATATAGTTTATCATAGTGCATGGTTAGGTCTCATTGTTTGGAAAATCATGTTCTAACTATGGTGTAGTCGCTGTCTTTAAAAATACCTCTCACAATTGGCTCAAATTGATTGAAATCTCATGAAAAAACAACGATATTACCCTAGGTATATCCTTTCACTACTTCATATTGGTGGTATAACGGTTTGGTGAAAACATGAACCATACCATGAAACTACCTAGTTACCACTTTTTCAGTTGCATGATTTCTTGGGAGGTGTTTCATATTTCAACTAACCCAACTCAAAATGTGCACCTCCAAAATAGCCCCAAAAACATTCCAAATGTCTTCAAAACCACTTAAAACATAACCTAATAACTTAATAATGTGAAAATAAATAAATCGAGGTCCATGTACCAGAAATAGGTTCTGATACATTTTTTAGGGTAAACATCATTCCCTTATTCATCCCATTTTGATTGGTTAATCTTCATACACTCGTCAACAATAAACGCACATGAACACAAACGACATGTATAGAAAAACACATGTTAGGGAATTTTATGAAAATAATTATTTTATTTAAAAAATATAAAATATTTTTACTTTTCATTTAAAACCAAAAGACAATTACAAAATAATCTTTTTAAAATCATGCACCAAAATACTTTCCGAAAACATTCCGATTTAAAATTTTCATAAAATAATCTCTAAGAGGTTTTATATCAATAATCACACAACAATTTCAAAAATAAAATAAAGTAATTTGGTAAATATAAAATCAACCAATCATTTTATAATTAATCGTAGTTGAGATTGAATCCATCTACCTCTCAAAACATAGGAAAAAAACAAAGAATAGAACACAACATAAAAAATTGGTTTGAAGATCCAACAACTGTTATTAGATCTTGTTTCTTATTTTTAAAAAACCATTTTCCATATTTACTGGAATAAATAAATAGTAATATATCCCCCAATTAATCATATAGTTGAATCAAATAGAGTTAAGAAGAAGACAACTAGGTAATTTGATGAAAAACAGTCACTAAGAAAAAACTGTGGTCTCTTACACACCAAGATTCACCTAGGAATCACTCCTGGTTCAAAAAGAATTCTCTTCATAGCGTTGAAATAAAGAATAATATGGGTTATGACCTATTAAGGGGGAAAATGGCAATTTTATATGGTATTGCTAATTATATAAATATTTTTTGGATCTAATTTTCCACAGTATAGGTATAGGGTGAATGATTTGGAAAACCGTGTACCAACCATGCTCTAGAAACTGCCTCCAAATAAACCTCACATATTTTTATATCTTGGTAGAAAACCCATTCAAAAAAATAAGTAATTACTCTATTTCCACCCATTCATTGTTTCTTTTGGGTGGACACATAGTTTTTTCAAATCAAGCTCTTACCCATTACCCATTATTTCAATTGAATGGTTTCTTAGGAGGTTTTTCCTGGTTTCTACTAACCATAATCAAACCATTAATCTCAATAAAATACCCAAAAACAATCCAAAACACATGAAAAATCTGTAAACATACCAAAATCACATTATATAAATAATAATAAAATAGTTAGGTACCATAAACTGAGGATGCTACATAATTGGTATCAGAGAAGGTTTATATAATGTTTTAGATTATGATGTTTTCATTTTGAGGTTATATTAAAATTTTTAGATGTCATTATGGGTTTATAAGATTTAGTTTTATCATACATTTCCATTATTAGATTACCTTTTTAGGTTTTGTGTCATGAAATTATAAGAAGGCTAAATGAATTTTGGTAGATGTTTTATTGGGATTACGTATATCTAAGCCTTATGTCCAATAAGATTTTTTATTTTAGGAGTAAAGGATGGCCATTAATTTTGAAGCATCTTTGATTTTAATGTGGATTTATTGTTATTTAGGTTATATTATGGAAATGAACATCATATTATGGATATTATATTATTATGTAATATACCTTTTGGGTATATTAATTAATGTGTGAGTAATCTTATTTGGAGATAAATGTTAAAATTAACTTGGAGGAATGTGTGATTTAATCGTTTATATATTTAATTTTCAATCTTGGTTCGAAATATTTTGAAGAATTTTTATGATAGTTACTTATGGAATGATTTATTTGGAATGTTCTGAATTACTACTAAATTTTAGAGATTAATCTATTATTTAATCATATAATGTTTTACCCATTTTGGGAATTATTTTACCTTGTGATAAATATTTTTGTTTTGGTTAACAAATAATGATAAAATGATTATTTTTTAAATATATTATAGATTATGTGAGTCATTATATGTTGATTTTAGTTCTTCAAGCATAAAAAAATCCTCATCAATACTCATCAATTATAGAACACAATGAGATTGTGGTTGAATTTGTTAAATGATAAAAATATCCATGTCAAGTAAGTATAATTCCATAAAATTATAGTTTATATATTATAATTATTCTTAAAATAAACGAAACAGATAATGAAACAAAAATTATATCCTATTACCTTCATTTTCATTGATGTGATATTATTTTTAACACGTCTTTATTTTTTTGTTTTTTTGTTTTTGACTCTCATAATAGTTTACTTTCTTGTGATGAATGATATTTTTCACTATTCATAATTATTTATAAATTATTATTTTATTCCATGTCTATATTTTAATGTACCACTAATTTTCTCCTATAGGGAATCCATGTTTGTGTTATCCCTTGTGTCAATTATACATCCATTTTTGTCCTTTCATGAGGATGTTTTATAAACCCGTTTTTATAATGTTGCATTATGAAAATAGTATACTAAAACATCAACCATTGATTACTAATATAGAATTCAAAATTTATAGTATTTGAAATCTTAATTTATATTAGAAATTAATATCCATGAATTTTATAAATAATGAGAATGTTTTGTAGTATAATAAATATGAAACTATGAGCATATTTAAAATAAGAAATATTGTTATGTAAATATGACTTCTATAACCTGGTTGTAAAATTTGCGTGATTAACTAGTTTTTGAAATATATATATATATATATATATAACCTAGTCAATATAAATATTTTAATTATTTATTCAGAAATATGGAATCAATTTTTAGTTAAGTCATTTTATTCGTCAAAAATATGTCTTCCTCAAAAATGGTTTTTATTTATTTTTGGCAGTAAATAATATAATAAATTAATAATTATTTCAAAAATTTCTTTTATTATTTCAATATATTTTTTAAAATCTACTTATTAAAATTATATTTTTATGAAATTTTGGTCTTTTTCCGAAAATATTTATTTATCATTGAATATTGAAATATAATTATTTTTACTGAATATTATATTTACTTTTAATTAAATTAAATATTAAAATTAAATTTTGGATTAGTTTTTAAAATTTAGTTAGTAAAATTTTATTTTTAGTAATCCAATTAATTTTTTAAAAGAATTATATACATGATTTAAGTGTTAAAAAATTTTATATTTAAAAATAACATATGCTAAAAACCCATTTTTTGTCGCATTTTACAGATGTGATTTTTAATTAAATTATACCACTTAGGTTTTTTTAATTTTTAAAAATGGATGATATATTTTTTATCATTATTCCAAAAAAATTAAAATATATCACTTTTATTTTTTAAAAATTTTACTACTATCTATAGTAATTCTTTTCCATGGTAAAGTAAAAATCAGAAAATTAATTGTTAAAAATATTATGATAAGGAATATTAAATGACCCTACCACATAAGTATGTTTTTTAGATGATTAAATGTCATAAATAATCATCCAATACTTGGTTATATTGGCTTTTTTAAACTTGGGTGAGATTATTACCTTTATAATATTTTATGTACAGAAATGAAAAAAATGGCACACTGTTGTTTTTAAAGATTATAATCTTATTTACATGGAGATAAACATAATTTATATTCTGTTATAAATAATTATTTTAAATATAAATTATTTATCATAATCATTATAATTTACTTATAATTTTAATCAAATAAATAATTACCGTAAATGCTTACATGATGTTGACACATTGTCTATTCAATTAATGGTAAATCAAATAAATGATACTGAAAATATTATAAGAAATATAATTTAATTTAATAAATATGATGTATAAATTTTATTGATCACTATAATTGGCCATGGGTGTAATGAAATATATTTTTCAAATTTTATTTTTGGTATTGGTGTTATTAGAGTCAAATTAATGAATAATACTAAAATTTTACATTAATGAAATTTTATAATAAATAATATATTGTTAAATGATGTAAATTTTTTAAAAAAATTATGATTAGTCCAATTAATTACTATATTGTATATAATTTCAACCATGGTCAATTTATGGGTCATTATTTCTACTTTAATAAATATAATTACCCTAAATGTGTAAAAAATATTACAATTTCAAAAAGTGTGAAAATAATAAATTGGGGTAAAAACAAATGATAAAGATAAAGACATATTAAAAAAGTAAAAACATGATTTTAGGATATTTTTTATACTAAAAAATATCTTCATTTTTAATGTTATCAATTTTGATTAAATTTGAAATAAAAATTACTTTATATTTATTTAAAATTTTAAGAAATTCCATGAGTTCCCCTCCACTCTCTTATAAATGGGAAACACTTATTATATTTACATAACACCTAATAACCTCATTATTTCAGTAACTATATCACCAAATTCCTTTATAAAATACATCCCTTTGTTCAAGTGGATTTTTTATGTCATTATAATGACCTTTTTGGACTATTGGTTTTAAGAAATTGAAGATTTATGAATAAGGGGTATCATTTTTACCTGATCATTTCTTTTTTATTTCATCTAACACCTCTTTGTAGTCATATTTAACTGTGATTTTCTAATATAATCAGTGTCTTATATAGAAATTTATTTTATTGTTTTATTTTCAAAACAAATGTCCATATAAATCCTCAATCAAAGGGGAAATGAGTTCATCGTTCGTGTGTTTGGAGGATTACCAGCATCCAGACCGATGCAATTCGTTTTCCATCAGAACCACTCATAACTAGTTATAATTATGTAATTTATGTTATTTATTATTATCATGAAAATTTTATAATTTTTAATATATAATATGTTATATAATCTCCCACATTTCCATTTACTAAAAAATCATAACATCATTCGGGCGTATGTGTTGACAACCACCTCTATGAAGTGATGTGATTCATTTTCCATCACCACATTACATAGATTATATATATTAGTGAATATAATGAAATGGTATTATATTTATGAAATAATTATCATTATTTAATGATAAAATATTACTTCCCTTTTTTATATAATGACCGTTGAAAGTGGAAGTGTTACCCATGTGTACATACGACCTAACGTCCCCATGATTGTAATGTATTTATTTTTCATAACCATCGATGATTATAGGTTTTAAAAGTATAATATATAACTAATATAATTATTTCATTATTATTATTCTTTATATGATTTAATAATTACCTCTTTTGTTTCATTAAACAAACAGAATTTATTTTGACCTTTTGAACTAAATGTTCTAAAAACAACCGATGTGGACTTAATTGGTTATGTAATTAACTATGTCCTTATGATAACTGAAATAAATTTTTTTAATTAAATGCTATGAAACCTATAAAATTTTATTAAAAAATTTAATAATTAATATTTTTTTCTATAACGGATTTATAGAACATACCTGGAAAATATGGACTCAGGTAAGATATTTCATTTCAATCTCTTTTCATGGAGGAATATTTTTTTGTTATGAACATATTTTTTTAATAGTTTGTATATTATTCCCCTTTTAAATTTTATTTAATGAATCATTCAAAAATTATTTTAAATTATGTTTAATTTTAATTATTCCAACCAAGTGGATTTTATTTTAATGTTACTAAGTGGTAAAGGGTTTCTTAACTCAATTTATTTTAGTTGGGTTATAAATCATCTTTATTGATTTTTTTATATCGCGATTATGTTTCAACTGATTTATAAATTTATTTATTATATATGAATCATTTTTTAGTGGATTTAAATTTATTACACAAAATCATTCCATTTATTAATTCTATATTCACAAATATGACCTTGGTAAGGCTTATTTTCTCAAATCCTTTTTCTTTGGGACATAAGTTTTTTTATATTAACCTCTATTATTTTATGAGGTGTATATAACTACCATTTTAAATTTTATATAAGGTATTGTTATTTTTTCATGATATTTAAATTTTCATTTAGTGTGATTCTTTAATAGGGCTTATGATTGTAAGGTTACCAAAGTGGAAATGGCATTATGTTATAATCTTAATTTTTTCACGACTATTTATATTCAATAATCCTTTGGAAAAAATTATATGATTTTACAATCTGGTACCATATATATAAATTTTATCCTTGGGTTATGAATTTTTATAACATGTTTAGCTTCATTTACATCGTTTATTTATCTAAGAATCATCAATAATGTTCTTTTAAATTGATACAGATCATGTATCATATTAAAGATTAGGAATTATTCTCTTCCATATCCAAGTTTTCTAAAACGATTTAAAAAATATTTGTTTCAAAACATAAATTTATCCTAAATATATGTTACATGATCATAGGCATTCTTTTAAATGGGTTTAAAAATGATTTTTATCAATGTTTTTTAAATCGGTCAATTTTATTCCATTAAAAATAGCTAGAAAAGAATGGGTTTTTAATGATTATAATATTATTGGTTTTTCCACCATCATGACTATTATTTTATTTTAATATTACTTTATAATTTTTAAATTTATTTTCAATGAAAATTGTTCTATCACTAATTTATGAATTTTTAGTTTTTTAAATTTATTTTCAATGTCAAAAAAGGTTATATTCTTCATGAATATATTTAATGATATTTTAAGGGTATTTCCATAAAACAACGTCTATAAATATTTATGATATATTCTTTCAGGGATATGTTTTAATGATGAAAATCCTTGATATTTATCTAGATGTATTATGATTTTTTAAAGATATTTTCATGGATTCTTTATTTTCCCACTATTTAAACAAGTTATAAAAAGAATTATGTTTATTCAATTAGTTTTATGATAAAATTAAGGCTTTATATAAGGTATTCATGTGATTTTTCTTACAAATATATTATGAGGATGTGTGGTATCATTATAAAATAATAACGGGTGAGCCCTTTATATCCCTCCAATGTATTGGGTAAAGGGACGGAGTTAAGCGATTGGGTTTATCATAAGGTATTTCAGGAATATACAGTGAAGGTTATACAAAATATTGGATAGAGGTGACTAATTAAGTTTCTCCTAATTGATTAGAGTAATATTCCTTTTGGGGTATTCAAGGTATATCTATGGTATTTATTCTATGTAAACCATGAATTTTATTTTGTTGATAATTGTGATGTTTATTTTATAGTATTATTGTTATTAAAATAATCTAAGATAACAAAATTTATTCTTTATATTTATTATGGTTTTATTAATTCCAATGATCAAGATTGAAATCAAATTAATCATTACATTTCATTGCAATTACTCATGCCTTTTTAAATATTTTTTCCATTATTTATGATCTAGGTTCTGATGGGTATGAATTCGATTTTGTTATACTCATACTCTATGATTATATAATCATGGTCTTATTCCCATATTACTCTAATTGGTAATATTTGATCATTAATACTGATGTTTACCCTTAATAATAATTTTAACTTACACATATTATTATTATTTTATTTATGTTATTAACAATAATGATAAATGATTTCTATTTAGAAAGGTTTCATATGTGATTAATATAATGGGAGACGTTTAAAACATAACATGTACTATGAAAAGATGGGTAGAGTGGATGAAGATTTAGATCGTTGTGAACCATTTGTTTTTTAACCCATGTTGTTGTGTACATTTCTTGAAAATCTAAAAGTAAAACCCTAAAACACCATTTTCATTTATTAGATCTGTTATTTCATTTTGAATTTTCATGTTTTTTTTGAAAAAAATTGCATCTCATTTATTGGTATCAAAGTCAAAACTGTAATGTTTATGTTTTTAGCACATCGTGTGGAAGTTTTATTTTGTAGTTAATATAATTAGCTAATAAATATATAAGGTATGCAATTCTCTACCATTTATCATATTAATTTTCTCTTTTCAATTATTCTATGACAATTAAATAATTTGACAATATATAATTTAAAACAAATTATCATTAATGATTTTTTTGACACTATTCCATTAGTTTGAATTTGAAAACTATATTAATGTAATGTATTTGGAATATAGTACTTTTACTCACCTATAACAAGTATTAGTTATATGAAAAATTCATGAAAGAAAAATAATCATTCAAATTATATTATATTGAATATTTTTAAAATCATTTATTTTATTTTTTTAGTAACTGAATAAATACCTTATTGGTTGTGAATATGAATTTAAGGTAATTATTTAATTAATAATATCTAAAAATAAATTTCAATTATAGAAAAATAAATTTTAATCAAATTAAAAATTTTATAACTTAATATAGCCTCTATTTATCCATATGTAAAAATGATGAAATAATAATATAAAGGGAATGACATTTTTTTACATTTCATTACATTTAATAATATAACATTTAAAATTAAACAAATATAGCCCCAATTTACTATATTTTTAAGACATAGATGGAAATATTTGTTCTCTACTCATCCAAATAGACAATTTGAAGTGTTATAGAGATTTTTTTGTCCATATAATTATACTTTTTTATTTAATTTCTCTATTTACTCTTACTATGGTACAAATTATATACTGTAGTTGGTATTAATAGTCAGAAAAATACTAAAATAACATCTTTAAAAAATTTACAATCTAATTAAAAATATCGAATTGGTTTTTCTAGATTCAATTTCAATAAATGGAATAAATTGATTTAAAATTAATAAGTAAATACCAATGAAATACATTTCTTTAGAAAAATTTAATTTTAAATGCAAAGATGTTTTGAACCAAATTCATGAGAATAATTTTATGGTTTTTAATCAAATTTATCAAATGCAATAATTGAAAATATAGTTTTACATTGTAATTAATTTGAAATAATTTTCAATTTAAAAAAATAGAATTTTTAGTTATTATTGAAAATAAAATATTTAATTAAACTATAAAACATTCATTTTAAGTAAATTTTCTATTGGGGATTTATAAAATGATATATTTTATCTAAAAAATCACTAATTGTTCTCAAAATTATTTATAATATTTTCTAAAAAATTCTTAAAATCTATTTTTTAATAAATATAATTTTTAAATAAAATAAGTACTTTACTAAAAATGGAGAGATTATTTTTTGATCATTTATCAATACATTTATATTTGGTAGGAACCTTATATATATTTCATAAATCAGTTAATCTTATTAATACATGTGCATTTAATGGTAAGGTTACAACTATTATATTTAAATAATAATATTTTATAGTTTTCCTAAGCTCTATGTTATGTGTCATAAATTCTATTGGACATCGTTTCCTTCTTAATATCATTGGGTGTTATATGGATCAATGGATTTTTAAGTACCTTGAGGTGTTTAAGGAACATGTATGTAGTTTGGGCTTCTTTTAGGGATGCACGCATGGGGTTTTCCTTGTATAGGGATAAGGCTTGGTTAATGCCTTTTGTTTTTTGAGAAGAAGAACTTTTGTTCTATTGATTCAATCATCATGTTGGTTTCTAGAAGGAAATTATCATTTAGGTGCCTATCCCAGGATAAAAATGTTCTTTGGGGTTATTCCTGATTGTTATGAGTTGGATAGGGAGCTTGTAGAGTTCTCAATGGAATATGGTTTGGCCTTCTAAATTTATTTTTCTGGGGTCATGACTCACTAGAGTCAGAAAAAGTTTTCACTTTAGGTAATGTAAGTGCATGTAGCTGTTAGGTGTTAATTAGATTAAGCGGGAATTAATTAACAGTAAAGTGTTATGTCATTTTGTTTGAGAACTATGTTTTATTAATGTTTATGATCTTGATTCTAGGATTGAGAAAGCATGCATCATTGAGCTGATAAAAAATTTGGGTGTGATGAGAGGATTGTCATCGTTATTGATAAGGGCCCTTTTGATAGAACCATGATTTTCCCAGGATGGAAAGATTTTTTATGGTACTCATCGATGATATATTATTTTACTCACATGTCCAATATCATGAAATCGGCCTTTTTATGCTGATAGGGCATCAACTATAAGAAAATATATCTAAATAATACCTCAAGTCATTTAAAGGTCCTCCTAACATATTTCACAATGGGAGGGATATTGGTGATGTTGTATGGTTCGAGATTCACATCTGTTTTCTATTAGTGTGGTCCAAGTGATGGATTAGATGTTGGTGAATATTTTTGGTTTTTTTTTCTTAAATTCTAGAAATGGGTGATAGTTAGTGTTTTATATTTTTTCTCAGTTGGGAGAAAATACTTCCAAATATATATTTATGGTTTGGTAGTGATTGGAACATGGGTTGTAGAGTTGGTGTTCGGTTACGAGGTTAAAATAAGTGTACTCATATAGGGGTATGTATCATACCATTAATGGTGATGTGAACCTTGTGTGTGTGTGGGGGGGGGATTAGGATGTAGTGGGAACCTCATTGATCAGTCTAGTAGACTATTATGGATGTGTTTCGGTAGGTGACTCTGATGCTTAAAAGTATTGTCGATCAAAATAATACATTTTGGATTGATTACTATGTCGTGGAGAACCATGCAAATAATATTATTTTTAGATGTTTCTGTGACATCTCATGATGGACAAGTTTGGTAAATAATCATTTTGGTAGTTTTTATATTTTGGAATATTGTGTATTTTCCATTGGTGGGATTTACTCTTTATCTATAAGGTAATGCAGAGGCTATCAATTGTCTTCTTATTGTAGATTACAACATGTTGGGAATAAATTAATGAACGATGTTATTTAAGATGTATGGTTGGAATAACATAAAGGATTCTCATGAATGAGAATTTTTATTGTGTTTATGGTATAAAGACCTATATTTATATGTTTTTCAAATTGTCCAGAAATTTGAATTTTTTATTTTGGGATCTCATTAGTGATAAAATAGTCATTTTCCTAAAATATGTGATCTTTGATAATTATATTGACAAATCCATTTGTCACATAATTGTGTGTGTACCCATGTATAGGTGTTTTTTTAATTCTGATCCATTTTAATTGTGGTTGAATGTTTAATATTTAATTAATTACATATTAACTTGTTCTTACAGGTTTTTATTGATATAAATTTTTGATAGAGTTTCATATGGTGATTCCAACTCCCCGATTGAGTCCAAAATTGGGGGGGTGTTTTTTCGTAGGTGAGGGATAAACTCGAATCAGGTTCTAGGACCCAAGACTACAATTTTATTTGGGTTTTGAATTAATTAATTAATAAAAACACTCCCCATCCCATTTTGGAGTCCTACACATGGATTTATTGGGGGAGAAGAATTCAACCACATGAAACTGCCAAAATAAGGGGGAAAGAGGAATGAGGTTTCAATGGACTTCATCCAAGGGATTGGTCGAGACCATAACAAGGTGCAGTGACTTTGGAGGGTAGTTATAGACCTGATGCTTTTGTTTTTTCAACATGACGTAGGCCAATTTTTTATTTCTATCCTTAATCCACAAATATTTGTTGTAATTAAATTCAATTTTTGATATTTATGGACCCTTTTGGTGTTGATCTATACTTATTTGGTGAAAATTTCGTTTGGAATGTTTAATGTGGTTTCCCATTTGGAAATACCATGAAAAAATCACGTGGTTTTAAGAAAACTCACCATGTTTTCTTCATATTTGGGGAAGTTAGAGTATTGGTAACTACACACAATGTACATAGAGTTAACTATATGTAGCGGTACTTGTCCAAGTGGTTGAGTATTTGGGATGATGGATTTTTTCATACTTGTCATGTACATTGAGTACAAATAGTGTAGCAGGACATGTTCATGTAGACATGTACTTGGGAAGACACCTATTTTAAAGGGGACATGGGTTTCCAATAGTAAAAAACAAAAACCCATGTATTCTCAAGCTGATTAGTAGATGGAGAGACCTCATGTGTTTCATGTCATGTAGAAGTATGTGTAAAGGTATGATATTTTTGGAGTAGATATCGTGTACATAGGGAACCCAGCGTGTACTACCACTTTGTTAACAATTTGATGGGATTTGGTTACTTTTTCTCCTCTGTAGATAGAATATGATATAAGAGTTTTCCATTTTGAGTTTTCTCCATTTAGAATACAATGGTGGAGACCTCATGTCATTATTATGACTTCTAAGAGGTAGTTTGGGATGAGTAAGTTATGACTGATAGGTTTTCCTAAAATAATTGAATTTAGTTATCTCATAAAAATGATACATGGGGTGATATCCGAGAGTGGGTCCTGGGAATGACTGTATAATGTATCATGGTTCTATAGAGTCCTTGATTGATGTGGGAAGCTTATTATCCCCTGTTAGAGAGACTGAGTTTTTATTCCTGATGATGGATAAGTTGGGAATACAAGCCAATCTAGGGTATATTGGAAAAGGTACAATCATGTTATCATCTCCCTTGTGATATTTACCCATTTTATATTGGTGAGGCCATGAAATTCAAGATACTAGTTTATGGGATGTGTGATGCCCGATAGACATCACTACCCTAAGATTTTACTTGCTACCAAGGACACCTAGAGTAATTCATCCAATTTTATTCAAACCCATTGGATCCCAAGAGGGATTATTCTACTTTAATATGTGTTATAAGTATCCCAAGAGATATTTCTCTTTTTTTATGTTGAAACAGAAGAAAAAATAGGTTCCTTATTGATAGAATGGACCTAACCATGTACAATTTAATGGATAGTAATGTTTTTCGGTTTCCACTTAGGACCCTAACCGATGTGTGATCTAATGCGGCTGAGATGTGATGACTAAAATTAATGTTTAGCTAGCCCATGATATTTTACCTTGTTTTTTAAATTGATTATTTATTTAAACCCTCGATGATATTATGTTATGGTAAGGTTTCCACATTTTGGAGTCCAAATTAAGGATATCAGTCACCATGTTTTATTTAGTTAGAATTCATAATCCATATGTGTGGTTCTAGATATGAGGAAAGATACTCCAAGACCATGGGATATGATAAAATCTATATCCGTACTGGTAGTCATGTTCATGGTTTTGGAGAGGTAACAAGGTTTCATGAATGTTTGATCCTATTTAAATAGTTTAGAATAGTGTACATGGTGTTTCACATAGGTGGTGATAATGAAGCACTAATGGCCTGGGAGTGGGTAGTATGCAATATACATTTTCATTCATATTGATGTTATAGAAACTGAAAGAATAATTTATTATTTATGTGATATACTATAAATCTAGGAAATGATTTCATGCAAGGTGGAATCGGATGATGTTCTAATTATTTGAATTCATGGTTTAGGTGTTGGACTAATGCTTCAAGCACTATTGTTTTGAGGTATGGTTTAGGAATATAAATGAGGCTTCATGCATTATTGTTTTTGAAAAATGGGATTGAAATCGGATTAATCCTTAGGGTATTGGTAGTAAATTAAAATACTACAAGTCTGAGGGATTAATGTGTCTACATACCATATAAGAGATAATGATTGTATTTTTGTGGTTTTATTGCATCTACAATATATGTGGGTTGGCATGTTCCATGGGAAGGAAATTCATCAATTCATGATTAGAGACACACCAGTTCTGGAAGAAGCAATAAAGGTCAATTCAGTCTATAGAAATAAGGGTCGATAATGGTTTTATTCATCTTTATTTTGTTTATATTTTTTGGTGTGGGAATATTTTATTAGAAATCAGTTATTGAATTCTGTTATGGGTTCACTCTTTAGGGTGGCCTACTAATATTACATTCTCACCCCCTATGGGTGAACCTCATTGTTTATATAGAACATATGTTATAATTCATTATTTTGAAAGATGAACGATGGAAAAGGTGATGTCCCAAGGTTTTATGTTTGAGTAGAGTCACTCATGTAGAGTCTTATGATCGTAAAATAGTATCTCATTTAGGTAATGGAGACTGGTTATACGGAAAGACTCAATGTTCTCCGTAGATCCTGAAATATTTATATTTCAGTTATTTTTTTATATGATAATCCTAGGGTGAAATAATTTTTGTATTTATGGCATTGTTTTTTGGGACATTAGTATATTTCATCTTATTGTTGTATGCTTCTATTTTAATTTATTTATATATTCTATGTACATTGATTTGTCTGATTCTGGGTTATCATTTTGTGGATACACATTTTTATGTTTGTAATTAGTCTCCTCACAATATCACCATAGATCCATGAAGCTAGTCAGAATCCTATGGAATATAAGGCACACCTAATGTCATTCAGGAAAAAAAATATGGATACAATTCATAGAGTAGTCCAAGGTGGGGTTTTACAAAGTGGATACAATAGGTGGTTGACACCATGTTTCTCATGGTTTAATTCATAGAACACAAACTAATAATTTTTTTGTGATTATTATATTAATAATAATTATATTATTGATTTTTTATTAATTTTTTAATTTAATTATAATTGACATATAGTTAATGAGAATTCATTTTATTAGAGATATGGACTCATGTTTACGAATGATAGTTGGTTTATCATGGTTAACATTAATGGACGATCATTACTTAAATTCAACTAAATCTCACTAAGAATGGTGAACATTATTTTACTATGTATCTTTCTAATTTGGGGACATTATGTTCTAGTGTGGGATTAATAATCTTTATTCTTTCCATGTTACATGACTTTTTATATATCATACTGTAAATTCATATGAGAGCATGGCATCCTAATAATCAAATGGACCACATGTCTTACAAACTAGTTCATTGGTGCAGCCTTGGTTGAATGAGTAATGGTGTCCCTCGTTATAGATTTTTTAGTTATTTGATGTGTATTATAATGTAAAATGGGGTTTCCATTCTAAATTTGTATTTAAAAGGGGGTTTTATAAATAATGGGTTTACATATGAAACGATATATAAGGTAGATTCATGGTGAATCAGATGGTTTTAGTTTGGGGTTTTGTAATGTTATTTCCAAGCAATTGTGGGGTTATGGATTTGGTAATGTTTTATTGAGATTCTAAAGTACAAGTTTGAACAGTGGTGGTAGGAGGAATATTTTATAAATTGTTTATAATTTATATTTTGACATTCTTTTTTAGGGAAATATAGAAGGAATTTATTTAGATTTTTTTTCTATTTTTACATATGGAGGAACCACCCTATTTTCCAATGAAATTGTGAATTTTTTTTTCTTCTTAATTATTATTTCTTAGTATTTTTCCCTATTTCATGATCAATAATTAGTTATGGGATATCTATATTATGTTGTGGCATTTTTATTTGGTTGTGTTGAATGGAAGTCATGATGGTGCGTGGGTTATCTCAATTATATTATATTTTTTGGATCAAGTGCTTGGTAGGTCTGAGATTATGAAACTAACATCATAGAGGTAATATATTAGTGAAATATCATGAGTTTCATTCAACTATTATTAATTTTTTTGATTGAGTTGGAGATGTCCTCTTTGTTAAATGACTCATGTAGTGGGTAGATTAAGAATAGTTATGGATTGAGTACCATATAGGTTTAGAATATGGGTTTGGATGATTAATCCATTATTTTTTATGTTATTGGGTTCTTGAACATGGATTCTATTTGATCCAAAGATATGATGGTTTTATAGAATCATATAGGTTGTCCTTGTGGTTTTAAATGATTAGAATTTTCTATGGAATTGTGGTTTACCTTTTGGTATTTCTAGATTATTTTGTGTTCCTTCCATTTGTTTATTTATATATTGATATTGATGTTAATTAAATTTTATTAATTGAAATTATTTTTATTTTATGAGGGTTGTGCTGAGTTTTATAGTGTGTATGAGGCCAAACCTTGTGTGAGACGATTGGGATAAAATTTGTGTTCATGGGACCATACATTGAGATGATGGTTTATCTAGTATGGGTGTTTAGATGTTGGGATTCCTTCTACAAAAAACATGGTTTCTGATTTCTAGATACAAGTATTTCCGTGGGACCTAACTCATGTTTTTTTGGATCATCTCATTATTATTGTCGATTATTGAGATGCACTCCTCTGACGTCTTCGGATAACAATTTAATTTTAATTTTATTTCTATTGAAAATAACATATGTTAGTGAGGACTAGATCATGTTGAAGGTTTTTTATAATTACTTCCTCCTCATAAACACTCTAATTTTCATTAATCAGTTTGATACATTTCCATGGGACCTTTCCCTATATGGATGGTTTGACCTATGTGAGAGGTTGGTTGTTGAGTTACCACTTTAGATATCATGTTTTACATGATGGGATTTTTTATACTTGATACCAGATATTGTGATTCCCATCCTTGATGAATTTATAATGTGTAATGAAAATATTTGAATGCTTTTTATGGATGGCCTTTATTATAATTTAACTATGATAGAGATTTTATTCATGTTTTATTAAAAGGTGGGGTTAGGTTTCATAGTGTAATGGATTGAACATAAAAGGATAATGTATTTTCTTCCATATATATCTTGTGAAATGTTTTTTCTGTGGTTGTGTTAATGGATCATGAAATTAACTCCATATATGTATTTCATGTACATCTACATGATCACAGTAGCGCACAGTATGTTAAGAAATGTGGAGGAATCCTTCGGAGTCATTGGACTGGACCTTATCCATGTACACAGTATGGTTTTCAATATAAATTGGTGAAATTTTATGTTTACATCTATGTGAAATTATTAGTTATAGATAAAAAATTAATTTAGTACTGTAAGGTTGTGGAGGTAGAAGAT
This sequence comes from Viscum album, assembly GCA_963277665.1. Taxonomy (NCBI): domain Eukaryota; kingdom Viridiplantae; phylum Streptophyta; class Magnoliopsida; order Santalales; family Viscaceae; genus Viscum; species Viscum album. The sequence goes on along the minus strand of OY728126.1, from coordinate 355,434,511 downwards.
TTGGTACATATAACTATGTCAGTGGGGTGATAAGGAATTTGTATTTACATTAAAATTATTGTTTTAAATATTTATGGTCTAGTTTTCCCTTATTTATTAATATTTATGATACTTTATATGAGTTTTTATTAATGATTTATTTATTTGATGAGTTAATTACATTATTTAGTGCTTATTATTATAAATTTTATAGTATTATTGGATTCCTTTTATTTCTATAGGTTTTATAATTTATATTATATAGATGGGTCATGTTGAATTTCTAGTTGATTTACTCTTGAATCTAGGACATTAATTTTGAAGGAAAAGGGTCACCATGATCATTTTAGACCATAAAATCCATTTGGATTTATATGGAATAAGGATGTGTGTACTTTGGGTCTTTCATCCCCCACACCACGTAGTTTCCTTTTTTGGAGATCAGGTTCGGGGTGTTAAATGTATACATTTTTTGTCCCATCATATTTAGGAAAACATTTAAGATTAAATTTAAACAGCCTTATTATTTTATTTTTACCCTTCACTATTTCCCTAAAAAGTATAATTTTATAGATTTGTAATTCATATTTATATTTCTATGGTGACCACCAAATGATAAATCATGATTTAAATTATAATCATTGCAATGAAAATTTATCAATGGAAAAACTAATGTTAATTTTTAGTTATTTTCTTATCATGTCTAATCATACACTTTATTAGGCCTTTTGGTATTCTGGTTCACTCAGTTGTTCAAATTTAATGTAATATATTATTTTATCATTCTACTATAAAACATACATCATAGAATATTTCCCATTGTCATTAGACATTGATTATATTAATAAATAATATATACTTTGTCAATCCATGTTTTCTTGGGTTCCTTCATTTCACTTGTATTTGGGATAGATTCATGTTTTCATCATCAAATTCAACCCAGTATCCCAAACTTATCCTATTATATACCTTCATACATTTTCTGACACTAAAATTCTAAAAAAAAATAATTTTCTAGTTCATTCAATAGTTAATTTATATTTTCACTTTTTATGTGCATATGCATTGAAAATATAACTAAAATTAGTCTCAACCATATGATACATGGGTCACATCTATTCCCTAGTTTCAAATGTTTCGATTTTTTTATAAATATAGAATGTTTTATCTTGATCACTAACTTGTTTTATTTTTTTATAAATTTTTATATGTCTTGTTGATCTATACCCACCTTTCAAATAACCTACCTTTTATTATTGGTATTTTGATATCAACTTCCCTAATTCATATATTTTTTTATTTTTTTAGGTTTAAGAGTGGAATATTGATTTATTGAGAGCACATGCACTTAATTCTTTCAGACACCTTAATTGATACTATAGTGATCCTCCGACACAACTCATGCATGAAATATCATAATATAATTATTTTATTTTATAAATAGATTTCGAAATATTTTATGATAACACTTATTCGTTGTGTTATAAATTTAATTTTTTATTTATGGTTTCTATAATATTGATTAAACCAATAACAAGGTTAATAAATATTCTACTTTTTCTTATCCAATGTTGATATTGATATCTATATTATACATTATTTTTTATTAAAAATTCCTAATATTATATCATGGTAAATATCTAATATATTTTTTATTTAATATTTAAAATAACTTTTGATTATTTCAATTGTATTCCTTTCCTTGTTTGATAAAAGATATTTATTTGGTTTTATCTAAATCTTTATTTTTTATCAATTTATATTTTATATTCGAATTTTTAAAAACAATACAGATAGATTTTTTACAATATATAAATTCTTTTTTATATTTAAATACTACATTCCATTCATAAATATTAAAAATCAATCTATATCTTTTATAAGGTTCATTAGTTTTAATAAAAATACGGTACCTTGGAAAATTTTGGTATCATTATCATGTTTTATGATTTATTAATGATTAAACATGACGTATAAAAAAAAATTGAATCCACTTCCACTAATCTTCCATGCATAATGGTTAACCAAGATATTTTAATTACATGAGACATGGATTCTAACAAAAAGTGTTAGTATATTAACCTGGACAAAACCAAACCACTTCCAAGTGAAATGAAAGACATAAATAAATATTTAAAATGTGTTTATAATTAAATTTTTATTTTTATTTATTTGATTCTTATTAATTTTCATTCTTGTGAAACATTATCCAATTAAAAATACTTTTATTAATTTCATTTATCTTTTTATCTAAACTGACACTCGTAGTTATTGTTTTGCTTTGGATTCTAGTATTATGGGTTGTTCTTGCTTCATTGTGATTTATAATATTATTGTTTTCAGAAAACAACAGGACATGTATATCCTTGGAAAATATTACTGGTCCTTTATTATTTTAATAAAATATATGTGGTGGTTTCAATCCTTATTTACTTAGAATATTACTAAACCCCAATATTAGTTATGAATTTGTGTCATTATCATCGAGTCCTACAAACAGTTCCCACATATCCAACCATCATAAACTGTACTCACACGATCCCTTTAGTAATCATGTTATCCTATAATATTTTGTAAATTGATTTTTTACGGAGATTTGAACCACTAACATGGCCTTCAAGAACTTATTGATTCACCATTAAATCTCTAATTATTATTTTTTATATTCCCACTTCCCTTATTGGAATATTTTGAAAAAAAAATCGAGTATGGGAGATAGGTTCACCACAAGCTCTATTTTTTGATCATTTTATATTCCATGTTAATTCATATGATTTCAATTGGTCATTAAAGTCCCATTATATAATTTTGGTAGATATTAGAGATTTTTATATCTTGTGAACCTAATTATTTTAACGTTGGATCTTTAGTGTGATGTTTTTGGTAGAACATAATCATTGATATTAATTTTTATGTGATTTAATAAGTTATTTATATTAAGGTAATGATTTAAAAATCATTTTTATTCACTAATTTTATAATATTATTTTTTTCTTTCTTGTGAAATATCGACACCTATCAATCCCATGGATTTTATCTTGTATGAATTTTATTATCTACCCTTAAATTGGATTTAGTTACTAATTTCTAGGAATCTAGGGACTTGTAATTTAATATAATGAGTTTTATCCATGGTAGTCATGAAATGTATATAGATAAAACATGTAATAAAGAATATAATTATATATGTTCATTTAAAATAATTTTATATTTCTAATCTTTTATATAAATTATTTACTTCATCATCAATACTTGTCTTAAAAAAAATTAACTATTCGTGTTATCATTGTGTGTAGTTGTGAACTATTTTTTATTTTATTTTAATATTTTTGAACCCAATCCCATAATATAAAGTATGTTCCTTGTCTTTCATTGAGTAGTATAATTTAATTCATTCAACATTACATCACATAAAAATTGGTATTATAGAATTATTTTCTTACTTCTATGGGTTTATAAAAAAAATTATTGAGGAAATTGATGGTGAAAAAAGATTTTAAATTTTGATCTTAATGATGAACACAATGTATGTATATATAAGGGTATTTTAAATATTTTTTGTAGCCATAAAAGATAAATTACATATTTTGTGATCAATAGATAAATGGTGTTTCTTACACTGATATTTATTTTGATACTATTGAGAATGAGCATGGTTTATTTATTTTATACTTATATATTAAATTATGCATGAGATAGCTTATGGATTTATTTTTTATCCAATGGATAAATTTAAGAACATTTATGTAGCTATTTTTTTATGATTATATAAAATGTTTAGATTCTATACTTTTAAAATATTACCCAAAACTATGATATTGGATCACATTAATGATTTTTATAAAATTTGGATTGTATTAGCCAATATAGATTTAAAAATAAAAGATAACAAACAAAACATACCTTTTTATCATATTTATATATTTTAGATAATTGATTTTGGGATTCCACAATATAATGGAAGAATAATCTAACCATAAAATAAGATTAATTAGACTTACTGTATAAGTATTTATGATTAAAAAATAAAATTTATATCTTGGTTGAGAGACATAAGGTTAGTTTTATTATATAATATATATAATAGAATAAAAAAATCAAAGAAGATTAATCATTTCAAACTCTATTAATAATGTGACAATATTATTTTATTATAAATAACTTTGTCAAATAAAATGAGTTAACTTACAAAATAATCCTTAATAATTACATTTTAGGGGTAATTAATTAATTTGTGGTTAAGACTAATTGAGATTGAGTTTAAGTATTGAATATTTGTAGTGATTATATACGAGTGGATAGGGTTCTAAAGCCCATATATTTTGAAGTGGATGATCTATTTTTCTTGTACTTTATGAACAATTATAAAAAAATTCATAATGATTTTTGGTGGGAAACAGATACTAATAGAAACATGGTATCATCAAGTATACATGACATAAAGTGGTATTATTTTAAGTATAATATAATTTTATTTAAGATCATTATATGTTATTTTATAGGTATGTAGGTTTCCCTTGTATGTAGAATCTTTATATAGCTTAGATAAATAAGAAACCCTATTATTTCATAGAAAAAATGAAGAATGTATGTGTTAAGGGTCTATGATAACTCCAAATAATGAAATATTAAAGGAAAATATCCTTATAAATATTATATTTTGTGATGATTGTTTCAAAATCTAATTTATTAACAACATAGAATATGTTCATACATATTTATGGGGACCATCTATAGTAAAATCATATGGTATTGAATAAAACTTCTTCAATTTTATTATAGTATTTCTTTACACGCATTAAAATAAATTTCATACCACTAAAGCATTTTATGATTGTATGTATGTGGTCTATAACCAAAAAATAAAAATATCAGGACACTATAGATTTATAATGTATTTTTATATCATTACATATAATCCATTTAATTATATTAAAATTTGGGTTTTCTTACTGAAGGACGATTAAGGAAATTCTTTGATTAAAAAAATAAATTAAAAATTGAATTACAATATATTAGAAATGGTTATGAATTTTTTATACCTCCCAATATTATCAAAATATTTTTTGATTTGATGCTAACATTATAGTAATGTACCTAGTTAATTTCTTCTCATAATGGTAGCTTTTAGTGGGTTAGATTAAATATACTGAAAATATTACAAAATATTTCACACTTTAATGGATACAGTTTGGATAGTCTAATGTTAGGATATTAAAACTAAATAAATTAAAATTAATTCAACATAATGGAAAATTAAAAAAATATTATCAAGTAAAAACATGAGATTATAATTAAAAAATAGAACAATGAAGGTACATTGTAAATAATTAAATTAATGTAAAAAATGTAATGATGTTTCAATCAAACAATCCTAAATATATTGAAATTTTATTAAGTACATATCCAAGTTCATATCCTATTAACATATTTTTTTAACCCAACAATTTTATATGATCAATACCTTAATAAAAATACATTAGTTTTGGGAAATAAACTCTTACAACTGAGATTGAATGAAAAATATATCGTCCTCAAAGATTCACTAAGTATCACATTCAGTAGTAATAATTCCTTATACATTAATTCATTAATTAAAAAAAATATTAGAAGAGTATGAAACTATTTTTGCAATATTTTTATTCATTTAGAATATTTGATCACATAAATAGAGGCACAAAATAGTAAATGATAAAATGGATGTATAAGTTCATAGTCTTAATCAATGATACTGTGATCACCATTTTCAAAAATTAACATATGGCATGAAATTCAGCATATTTTTATATGCATTTATAGATTACTCATTGCTATAAACTCTTCAAAAAAATTATTTTATATATATTCTCTAACCAAATCATTATTTTCAAGTTTTTTTTATCTATTTATACATTTATTTACTATAAATTAATATTTTTAGTATATAGGAAATTTTGAGGATTTTTTTTGGATTACATTAAATGAAGATTATTATCTTCTTTACTAAAAAAACATTATTCAGAAATAATTTAAATATATTGCGTTTATAATGAATTATCAATATAAGGATCTAAAAGATTTAAATTAGAAAATTACTCAATAATATACCTCTTTTGGAAATATCAATCCCTAATAACGGTATATTTTAATGAAATGATAAATTTAAAAGGTAAATATATAAACCCCAACCCCTTTTATTTTTACTGACGCATTTACTAAAATAATATTAATTATCCTTCTTATAATTAGTTTACCTCCTTTCTAAATGGGGCATTTAATGTTGTGTCATTTATATCCGACTGTGATTCTAACAAATAAATAAAAAAGATGATAATAAAAAAAATATGGAATATTAATAAATATAATCCTGATAAAAGATTCCATTTATTTCAAAAATAAACAGAATACAATACTAAATCCATGACTTATATATTTTCTTGATATCTTTAATCCATTTTTCAATGTCAAAATTCTTCTATTTTATAATTTCATTCCTCTTATCGATGGCTTCAACCTTCTTATATAAATATATATACATGATATGAAAATTTCCATGTCAATTTTCCCCATTATCGATAAATCATGACATTCGTTTCATCAGCCTAAAAATTTAATATAGAAAATATTTAAAATTGAATAGGACACCAATATATAACTTTAATAACATATAATTACACTTCGAGACACATGAAATATTGAAAACTTATTTTTATCTTAAATAATACTCATAAAATTACAAAATTATGGAAGAACAAGGTGGATCTCACTAATTTATTCATACTTTGAGATTATTACATAAATTGATTTTACATATTCATTTTCCATGTATACATATTAAAATTATAAAATTATTATAGGCAAATTGTAATGAAATTTTAATTGGTATTTTTTAGAAACATATCTTTATCATCTCTTTAACTCTAGAATAATTAGCTATAAATTTTAGGAGTCATTGGATTGAGATGAAGTTTGATTTTGTGCCCTAGAGAAAGTTTCCTTCAAGGAATTAGGATTGAAATCATAAATTTTAGGGTTATAATATATCTATTTTATGTTTTTAAATATTGAATGAGTCTTGGTTGGTGGTTTGTGTGCTTGGGTGAGTTTTGGAAATGGTATTAGTGTGACCTAGTTATTTAATATAAGTAGATAATGTAAGTTTTTCCTAAACTAACCCTAGTGAACCTAGAACTAGTCACTAGATAGGCCTCATAATAATGCCAGAGATGCGCTCCTGATCCTCTTAGGATCAAAACTAGCTTTAAGAATCAAAATAAATTAATTGGTAATAATTTGGAACATAAGAACAAGAAAATTAAATTTATATCTACTGAATAATTAAAAAACACATAAAGTTCAAATAAATAAAACTACGAATAACTCTATCTTGAACATTAGGTCACCACCAACCACAAAAAAACAGTGCACCACTTTGATCAAAACTGATAAGGAATCATCACCCGAATCTATAAAATATAAAACCATAGGTGGGAGTATTAAAAGTCGGTATTCATGCCCAAAAAATATATTCTCATTCCAATTTCCTTTAAATCTTAGATTTATCAGTTTCACGTTTGAAATGTAATATACAAAAATTCATTTTGAACACATTTTCTCTTTAAATAATTTCATATTATATTTCCCTTTTCATTTAATAATTTCTATTTTTCTATTGTGGAAGAGCTAACGTATTAAAGAAAGAGTGACAAAGAAGAAGGAATGATGTTTTTATAAAAAAGGGGGAAGAAGTTGTAAATACTACTCAAAAAAAATATAGACATTTGAAACCAAATTTTTTTATCACCGTTTGTATAGAAACACACCTTAAATGGAAGTTGGCGAAATGAACAAAAAATATGGGAAATGGAAAATAGAATACAAGAGTAACTAATCAGACAATTTAGCTCAATAATCTGCTAGATATAAATAAATATAGATGTACATGGAAGAATATTGGAGATTAGTGGATAATATAGAGCATACGAAAACCCATCTCATCCCATAGGCATGCCTCACCCAACAACATAAATCCACCCACACATTCGGTATTATCCAACCCAGACTAACTGTGGGGCACAATTCCAATGAAGAGAAATTTCCATACTAAGGTCCAGTAGCCAGTGAATAATTTAAACTGCTTTAGAAAATCATCCAAGAAAATCCATTTACTTGGATAGGTTCCTATTTCATGGATAAAGAGGGGATGTGACAAAAAATCAAACATGCAACCAACAATATAAATATATATATATATATCAGATGCACAAATCCAAGAAATAACCCCTGAATCACTCCACAGAATAATACCTTTCCTTTCAACCATTAGATCACATGGGATTCCCATAATGAGTACATCTAATACCATTCATCACAACTAAGTAAATAGGATCATCCATGGAATGATTTTAAAAGTGTACCAACACATGATAAGGACAAACATGCCTTTAACAAACTTTGTGTAACCAACCATTTTCAATGAGCCAAAAACACCATTTCCAAAAAGGATCAAACACACCATTTATAAATATACAACCATTTATAAATTAATTTAAGTTAGAGAAACACATTTATAAATCCAAATCATTCATTTTAGTTCCATAAACTCTTGTAAGGGCCAACAAGGAATTTTATGAATCACTTTGTATGCACATTTAATAAAAAAATCATGCAATTTAAATAAAAAAGAGGTAAATTTCTCGACTTCATAAAATATAATTACTATAAAATCATATATCACTATTTACCATTAAAAAGAGATTTTAAATAAAATCAATCAAGTTTTACTTATATTTTATGGCCAAATGCAATGGGGATCCTAACTCAAACACAACACTTATTTACAACGACCAATCTAATTCCCATTATTATTCCATATATATTCATGTTAACTTATATATAAGGACACCTAGCCCCTATGTATAAATTTTCAAGTCCAATTATGTAGAAGGAAATCCTAAAATATACACTTACACATTAATATACACCTTTACATCACATGCGTATGAATTGTTCATATATATATATATACATTATCCCACATTGCCCCAATATATAAATTTATACCAACTTCTGTGAATATATAGATATAATAGGGGAACTTACATATATATCTACCTACCTATGCATACCCATGTAAGTCGATATTGACAATGACAACCCAAAACCACCATAGTGAGGTCCAATGCACTAAAGAAAACCCCCAAAAACTCATAAACCACCAAATCCTCAATTATAAATTGATAAATAATTAGGTATGGGGTAATGTTTACCTAAAATTGAAGGAGGGTGGAAAAAAATGGTTCAAAACACACCATATTTGGTGGAAGATTCTAAAACATGAACAATGATGACCAGAGAGAGCCCCTCACAACCTATTAAGCTGAGAAATGCTAAAAATGCCTGAATTGAAACCATAGGGTTCATCTAAATAGAATATAAAGATGGGAGAGAAGAACACTCTAATAAATGGAAGAAAGAAGGGAGAGGATATCCAACCTAAAGGTGTGGACCAAGATTCCTGAAGAAATTAGGAGAAGAAGCAGGCATAGAGGGCGGTAGATGGAGGGGGTGGCACAAAGCTACGGGGAAGAAAAGAGGTGTCTCATGAGATTAATAAGAGTGGTGGCGAGGTGGGATGTGCATGGAAACAGGAATACACCTCTATTGAGGGATTAAAAAAACAAAAACCCTAATAATAATATTATTATTTAAAATAATGAAATATTGTTTTAGTTTTAATTATTAAAACATTTCATTTTTTTAATTGTTTATTTTTATTTTATTTACATTCTTTTCTTATTATAATTATTGAACTCTAGTTGGGTTTCATGATTTTTCAACATGTCCTTCTACACCATGCACCAATCATGTGCACCATACTAGAGAGGAGGGACCCTCACACATGTTTTTTATACTTTTTGAGATATTTTTCACCAACCATGAAACTTAGATCTATCATTTGATAGGTCCATTCTGCATACTTGTTGCCTGGTTTCCTCTAATTGTTCACAAGTCATGATCCACCAAGAGAAGGGTCCATGATCACTAATGGGCCCTAAACTGTTTGATCTAAACCATTCCCAAACAGTATACAGGGAAAAAAAATTCTTCATGACTCTAAAACTCAAACATTTTCATCAAGAAATCAATTTGGACATTGACAAAAATATCCAAAATTAAGAAAATTATGAAAATAAAGAGAAATCATTATTGGGGTATGAAAATTCTCCCCACCACAAAAACGTTTTTCCCTTTAAAAATCACTCATTAAAATGAGGAACTCAAATCGAGTTCTAAACTCAATGAATTCAAGTGAAACCATGAACCTTGGTGGGACCTTTCAACTCCACATGCCATACACAAACATATCTAGAGAAAACCCCGTTAAAGAGATACATGGGGAAATAAAGTAAATGGGGTTTCTCCCACATACATGATGGTAGAAATATGGAAAACAAAACATAAATATACCATGGAACTTCAAATTGAACCAAAGACCCTTGACACAAGGGAAAACCCAAAAAAGAAACTCCAACCAAACAAAAAGATATAACATAATTTATCATTTACAAAACAATTCAATATCTTCAAAGAGTGAAAAATCAGAAGTTAACCAATCCACAATGAGATGAAAATTCATGGTTTCACCTTCATAATGAATTACCACAAAACATAGAGTAAAATGATACCGTCATTCCATCCCACAAACAAAGGGGGATTTTGAGAACAATGAAAACTAAAATAGATGAAACTAAATTATTCCCACTCCAGCACTGATGATCAAATCTTGACCAAGGATATCCACAACCATGTGATTCATAACTACATTAAGGCTTCACTCTGAGGGTTATGGATGGATCTCTAATGTTTTAAGGGTGAATTGACTCACTGTTAGTAGTTGACATCCTCTCACTGATACTTCTTTTTCTAACAACACAACATTCAAAACTTCTATAGGTGGCCCAAACGACCAGACATATGGAAATACTTCAAAGGATGATGAAAATTTGTTTTATATTTCCCCACACGATCAAAATGGGATAAAAATAGTTAGTTTTATGATGAAAAATATAGAAACTGAAATATACTATCACTGGAAAAAGAAAACCGGTTCATTAAAATTATAAATCATCCCCTTCACCATCACTTGAACTTATCAAGCACCCATGAGATATGGCACGTCTCATTCCCTAGATAAGAAACAAATATCTAGATGGATATTTTCTTAGATGTCACCTGATAAATCCCAACTCATAACGATAATGGAACTACAACTATCCACTAATCCGGTCACGTACCCTCAAAAAACATAAAATAGATAGAACCCTCACCTGTTAGAGAGTTCCCAAAAACATGAAATTGATTTCAAAATCATAAATAAAATCCATTTTCTCTAATGAACCTTGATCACCATTGAAACTATGAAAACACTAAGATGGCCTTGATTCGTCCACTCCACTAGGAGTCTAGGCAGGACCAAAAACTGAACAAAACTCAATGAAACCAATGGGGACCTTTCTGAGTACCATGATCTGAACAACAAAAAATCACAATACAAACAAACATCAAACCAATACTCCACCAAATACCAAAAAAACTCATTTAAAGAAAAATACCTAGCCAATAAACTAATATCAAACACCAAAAAGCACAAAACAGACCTGTTATTATTTTTCAAAAACCACTACTTTTTTGAATTCAAACCCATTTTACCCAAGGAAGCTTTTCAAAATTCCCAACTTACTTTTCAAATTAAATTTAAAAACCAAATACCACATGATAAAAAACCATCTTTTAAAAAATCATTTTTATTTGAAATAATATTTCCCATAATCCATTTTTCTTAAAAAAAATTGGAGAAACTAAATCGAACATTTAATTTTAAATACTCACTGGCGACATCCTATGAATAGAAACATATGTGTGAATCCCACATTCACATATATCATCCATGAACACATTTCAAAATGATATTTATAGAATCAAATACACATATTTGAATGTCCATAGAGAATACCAAGGGCCATACTTACTATCTTATTATCAAAACCAAGAATTTATAAATTTCCAAATTTATTTTTCATCCACATTTTATAAACAACATAAAAATTATGAATCACATTCTATTTTAAATCCCATTTTAATCAATTTGGAAACCATATATTGAAATAATTCTCATTTAAAAAATCTTTTTCCACAAAAAGACCATTTTCCATTGAAATACCACTCACTCCAAGAAAAAACAAAATAACACTCATAATGAAGCATCAGGATGAGGAACTATTGGTGATGCCTAACCTGGAAACATGGTTTAGAAAACCATTCCCCAAGAAAGAACCAACTATTATGATTTTATAGAACCATGCATTTGGGATCCAAATGGGTCGCTACTCCATGAAATCCCACTGTAAAACACTTCCTCATTCCCTTGGTTATCCCCCATCCACACAACCCAAATCCAATGTCTCAAATCCGGGACTACCCCTAGAAAATCAAGCATAATAAGGAGATAGAGTTTATGATGTTCTTATTATACCTACCTCTCAAGTCCTGATAGTCATATATATGAGCTACCGGAGAAACTAAATAACAGTGTTTTGATCGAATATTATTTTTTCATGAACCATCCTGAGTGAACCCGAAACAGGTCACCCGAGCCATTTCCCAACATAGACTGAGATGAATTCTCAATCCTATTTAGATATAAACTAGTGTCAGGAAACAAAATAATACAATTGGAAATGATATTTCCTTAAGAAGAAGTTAAAAAAATTAATATAAAATAAACATTAAAAATAGAAAGTAGTAGTATAAATAAATAATATTAGGCATACCTTCATGTTACCCGGTGTGTCACCACCAACTTCAAAACTAGAATCACACCACGATAACCAAAACGAAGTAGGGTGTATCTCCATAAGATAAAAAATTATAAAACCATAGGTATGAGTAATAAAAACATTATAGATGTTCCCAAATAATTTATTCCCATTTTCATTTCCATTCAATCAAAAATATATCATTTTCAATTATGAAATTAAATTTAAAAACATAGCTTTTTTACACATTCCATCTTTAGATAAAATTAAGATCCATTTACCTTTTCCTTTAAAACTATTTTCTTTTCAATGGAGTAATATTTATCATTTTAAAGAAAGATGGATAGATAATATGAAATTTTTTTATAAAAATGTGAAATAAGTTGTGAATCCTTCTCAAAAACATATTCGTAAACATTTTAAAACCATTTTGATCACCTTTAGCAGGGAGATACACCATATAGGGAAGTGAGAGAAACAGACACACAACATGGACAATAGAAAGTGTCACACAATAGTAACTAACAAGACAACGAATGTCCATCATCCGTTATAGATAATAGAGTCGAAATACATGGGAGAACATGGTATCTTAGTGGAAAATCTATAATATACTAAAACATGACTCATCCTATAATAATTTCTTACCTAATGAAATCAATTATCCCACATGATCGGTCTTACCCTACCTGGACTAAACATGGTTCATAATCCCAAAGTATATAAAGGTCCATACTAAGGGCCATTAGCCAATGAATATTCTAAACTAGTGAAACTACAATTCTTGAAAAATCTATTAGCTATGTTATGTTCCCATGTTATTTATAAGGATGGGGTGTCCCAAAATAATCAAACAAGTAACCAACAATTTTATATATATATATCAAGAGAAAACACAATCACAAACACCCAAATAACATAATTAAAATATTCATTACCTTTAAACAACTAAAACACAATGGATTCCCGTACAAAGAACCTCTTATACCAATCCACACAACCAGGACAAGAGGATCATCCTTGGAGAGTTTTTAAATGTCTAGAAACCCATGAAAAATTCCAAAGGGCATTTAATGTCCTTTTAGTAACCAACCATATTTGATGAACCAAACACAATGCCTCTAAAATTTATCACAAATAACATTTAAAAATTCAAAACTATTTATAAATTCATTTTAGAAACAAAAAAATATTTATAAATCCTAATATGTCCTTTGATAATCACAACCACTTATAAAGAACAACTGGGAATTTTAAAGGCACTTGATATGGGCATTTAACAAAATAATTTCATGGAATTCAAATTAAATATTGGGAAATTCTATCAACATTATATCATAAAATTATCTAAAAAAATAAATCAATATTTATCACTAAAGAGAGTTGAGAAAGACATGCAATCAATGTTTCCGTAAATTTAATTCCCAAATGAAAAGGGGACCAACCTCAAACATGCCTCTCTTTAATGATGAACACTCTAGTTCCCATTATTCTTGCACACATATGCATGCTCACTTATATGTAAGGACTGATATACACTGTGTACAAATTTTCATACCTGATGTGTAAAAGGGGACCCTTACATATATGCTTACACATTCATATACCCCTTTACCCCAAAAACGAACATTTTTTAATATATATAATCATAAATAGCCATAATATATATTCATATATCCATGTGTGATTATATATATATAATGGTGGAAAATAAATATATATTCTCCTTACTATGCATTCCAATGCATGTATTTTTTTAAAAAACACAACCCAAACCACTACAGTGACTTACAACGTACAAAATAAAATTACCAAAAACATAGAAACTACAAAAGCACTAATTATAAGTTGGGAAATACTGTATAATAGAGGAAAACCTCATTGTAATTGATGGTAGGATGAATTAAATGGTTTTAAACACATCACCTTTGGCAGTGAATGTAAAAAGATAAAAAAGAATACTTGGGAGAGGCAACTAAAACCTAATTAAAAATAGGAATTTCAAAAATCAGCCCACATGAAACCCTAGGTCTCTGTTAAATGGAATATACAAATTGGAGAGAATAAAATAGCATGAAATTGAAGAAAGTTATTATAATTAGTCATACCTCTAGGTGTCATCCAAGATCCATGAATAAATAAGGATAGAAAGTCAATTTAGAGGGAGCTCGATATAGGGGATTATACGTGAATACATGAAAGAGGGGAGGGGCTTTCTTAACACTCAAATGAGTGAAAGATGGGGTTGTATAGTGATAGGGTAATAAGCCTACTTTAATGGGTCAAGAAAACAAAAACCCATATTACTAATAGTATTATTATTATTATTAAATTATTATTATTGTTATTAAAATATTTTTATCTTTTTTCCATTATTTTAATTTTATTCTCATTTTTTGAAATATGGGCACGCCACACCGTTTTTTCACATAGTATTTTATACAATTCGCTAATTGTTTACACCCAACCTGAGAGGAGGGACCCTCTCATGGGATGGCCGCTTGGTTTGACAAACAGTGTGCCAACCATTTAACTTGTATATATAAATTCATAGAACTACTTCACAAACTGATCACATGGTTTACTCTAACCATGCACAATCCATGCTTCACCATGACAAGGGAACCTGATCACTACTGGGCCACACACAGTTTGATCCAAACCTTTTTTAAATCATGCATTGGACCAAAAACCACACGAAGACTCCAATGTTCAAAACTTTTCATCGCAAACTCAATTAGAATCATTAAAAATGATCTGACATTCGGAAAAGGATAAAAATAAAAAAAATCAATGGTTGGGGTGTGAAAATGATACATTATGACACAAAAGTCATTCCATGATGTCTAGAAACATGTGTGTGTGTGTGTGTGTCACAACATAAGGCATGGAAGGTCTCACTGTGATATGGGAGGAGGGATCAGGGATGATTTGAGATATTATTTGGTGAAATTGTCTCCAATGGTTCATGTTGCAATAAAATTTAGTTGAGGTATTAGTAATCTTCATAGGGAACATCATGTCATGACCCATGTTCATAACACATAATTATCACGAAAAGGCACATGTTGAGTTCCCATCCTCGTAGTCTCAAAATGACTGACAACTATGTTTCATTTTATAATCAGGGGTAGACACATATTTTTTGATTTAACCCCCTATGGTATTTTAGAATTAATAGTATCCATAGAGACTCATTCCAAGTGGATCCCCCTCCTTCTAACCTAATTATATCCCCCATGGTTGGGGATGGATCTTGGTGTATTTTGATTGCTATCTAATGTAATATCTTTTATTTTATATTATTTCTTATCCTACTATTTTTTCCTTTTATTTTGGTGGTTTTGGGATAGGGTTTTAGTATTGATTGAACTTTATCATGGTCAAATGGACTCA
This sequence comes from Viscum album, assembly GCA_963277665.1. Taxonomy (NCBI): domain Eukaryota; kingdom Viridiplantae; phylum Streptophyta; class Magnoliopsida; order Santalales; family Viscaceae; genus Viscum; species Viscum album. Next base: position 355,418,339 of record OY728126.1, on the reverse strand, counting down.
AAATAAAGGTTTTTACATATGATGTTGCTAAATGTGGTCCCGGTAGGATTAATGCATGAGGTGTCGCTCGTTTTTGGTGGGATGGTTATGGTTGATGTGTTTTTCATGGATTATTCCTCTTTGGTTTTAATTAAATAATTAATTGTATAAGTTTTTTATTGAATTATTTACCACATATGGCCGAATATCAATGCTTGGATAATGATATGAATTTGGATAGGCATGGAGAGTCTGTTCTAGGGTAATTCATTTCATGTCTTGGGTGGTCGCCTAGATTTGAACGTAGTTTGTACCTTTCGTAAAAACTCATATATATATATATATATATATATATATATATATATATATATTTACGAGTATACAATCATATGAAATTTAATGGTTTCGTACATGTGGTTAGAGTGGACAAGGAGATTCTGCCATGTAACTAATGAATGAATGGTTGGGTTTCATAGTGGCCGAGATAACACATAAAGACCTTCTAAGAATGTTTATCTCATATAATTCTATGGTGTCTTATTCAAAATGAGATAACTCAATGATATTGTTTATTTTTTATATTTTATTTCCTAATGAATACCCATGGGTATAGAGGCATATATGAGGGGTGCATGGTGAGACCAAAATAAGTTATACACTCAAACCCAACATGTGTACCCTAGTGTGTGTGAAAATACAATGATTGATTTTCAAGTCTAACCACATAGGTGTAGTGGATTGATAGGGAAAAAAAGATGGGCTTTGGAGATGGGGTTGTTAAAAATATGGAATAGTAGTTGGGTTAGTGTTTATATTTTTGGTATTTTCATATTTTTTTCATGTGATCAGATCATTGGGTAATTAGATTTATATTTTGTATGATTATAACATTTTATAATATAATCTTTTAGTTATTATATGAATTTGATTTTGATGGTGTATAGTTATTTTTTTATGATATCAAAGTTATTGTATCCCCAATTTAAGATTTATTCCCTCACCACTAGCTAGAAGCCTCTAGCATATGGGGATACATGATTAAATTCACATAAACCCAAATTACTAAAAATGCTCAATATATAGTGTAAGCCTTTATCAGTTCTAGAAAAAAAGTGGCATTGAAGGATTTCTTTATCAGCAATAAAGATGAGTTATTAAAGGGAACCTTTTTCAACACTAAAAAAAGAAAAGATAAATGGTGATCATTATCATTGTTTTTTTAGCATGGATAAAATGTGGTATTTATTAGTGTATTTTCAATCACTAATAAATGTATCGATTGCTACGCATGTCCCACATCAAAATAGTTAATGTTTGGAAAATTGACTATATTTTATTTTTCTATATCCCGACATCAGAATCCTATTATAGGGGTGATATCCCATATAAACTCTCCACAAACACTCTTATGGGCCCACATGCCCACTTGATCATTATTTTACCCCTTCTTTGAGTAGCTTTAGCCCACCCACACACACATGGTTGGATCATACATGACCCAGACCACCTGCCTATACACACAACCCAACCCACATGGTTGTGGAACTTATTCTTAACATATAACCATAAAAACCCAAGTAATTAGAAAATTAAAATAAATAAATAAATAAAAATTAAAAATGAATCAACTAAAGAAATTAAAAAAATTTAATTAAAAAATTAATATTAACTTTAATATATATATATTATAAATATTAATACATAGTATAAATTAAATAAAAATTTATAAAATTAAAAAATTTAAATAATTAAAAAAACTAACAAATGTTTTAATTAAAAAAATTTACTATTTTAATAGTTACTAAAAAAATAAATAAATTTAATGTGAATATGTATAAATTATAAATATTAATAGATAGTATATATTTAATATATATGTATATTATATTTATAAATTATAACTATTAAACAAAAAGAATAATAATGAATAAATTATATAATTATAAAAAATATTAATGAAACAATTATTAATAAAAATGAATATATTTAATATATATATATATATATATATATATATATTATAAATTATAAAAAATAGTATATATAAAATATAAATATAGAAAATTTAAATAATTTAATCATTAAAGAAAATTCTTATCCATTTTTAAGGGATTTAATGCATAATTATTCATTAATATTTTTAATATTTTTAATATATAAATGTGTATATATATATATATTTAATAATTCCTAACATACGATTTATATAATAAATAAATATTTATTCTCATATTAAATAAGTCATATGTTTTTGGAAAATGTATTATAATTTAAAAAATTGTTAATTAAAAATATTGACTAATGGTATTGAGTAATGGACCCTTAATTGAATTGTGTTTCAATTTTAAACATTACATATGTAAAACGTGTGTTACATTGTCTTTAAAAATACATATACGTAATTAATTTATTTTTATATAGAACACACAAACACATAATATTTCAGTAATTTTTTCAATTTTAATATTTATTTTTGAATTATATTTATTAACATAATATATTTAACATATATTATGTTTTCAATTTGGAAAATTTTATCATTTATTATATTTTTATTCAATACATACTATTTTTACTTTATAATATATATTTTTGAATTTATTAACTTTTAATATTATTTATTTATTTATAATATTAATTGAACTTTTAATATTTCTTTAATTTATTCATTGACCTTTTTTGGTTTTCAATATGTTTGAAATTTTTTCCATTTTTAATGTTTATTTATAAAATTTTATTCATTAATATTTAATGATTTTAATATTGATTTATTTTAAATAATTAATATGTATTCATTAACATATATAAATTTACATTTTAAAATTTTTAAATTGTCTATATAATTAATAACAAATTTTCATTTTTTATATTTATTAATTCGTATTCTTATTTATTTTATTAATAAATACTAAATATTATATAAAGTAATTTTTCAATTTAACATACATCCAAGTTATATTTATATATATATCTATATTAATTTCGCACACAAAATATTTAAGTAATTAATGATATATTATTTAGAAATGAATACACCTAATATTTATAAAACATATTCAAATATTAATATTCATTTAAGAATGTTATTTCTTAACATACTATATTTAATAAATTATGGTTATAAACAAAAAAAATTATTAATTTATATTTTATATTATTATAGTTAGTATTATTTATTCAGTTTCTACAATTTTTTTTTGAATTTAGTTATTTCCTAATATTTATTTATATATATTTATATATTTTATTTTAATAATTTCAATATGTATTCATCTTTATTTCAATAGATATGCATATTTTATTTTTTAAATAATTTCTAAAATTAATAAAACATACCCATATATCAATATTTTTAATGTCGGTATATTTTTATTTATTCAATTTCACTCATTTTTAACATTAATTCATTTAAGATTATATATTCATTAATAACCATAATAATATATTTGTAAATAAATATATATGTATATATTTATAATTATATTTATAAATGTATATTTACTATATTTATAAAAATTTTAATTTTATAAATATTAAAAAAAATTATATTTATATTTATTATTTATTTAATTACAAATAAATAATTATATATTTAAATATTTATAATATTCTAATAATTATATTTAAATGATGAATATATTTACTATATTGATATTGATATTTATATATATCTATTAAATATATATATATATATATTTATATTTATATAATGATAAAAATATATTCTTATTTAAAAATTATAATAAATATATTTAAATATTGAATATATTACCTATATATAAATTTAAATTTATTTATTAAATATATATAATGATATAAATATGTTGACAATTATAAATAGATAATTTTAAATATATTGAAAAATATATTTATTTATAAATATATTTATAGATGTATATTTACTATATTTATAAAATTATACATTTAAAATTATATATAAAAAATATATATTAAAAAACTATTTATATAACTTTCCAAACTACCTGAACCTTGGATTTACTCCATAGTCCCAAATATTAATGAAAAAAAATATAAAACAAGATAAATGAGGATATGGAAACACAGAACCACCAAAATACTAAAAGTGTACAACTACTCAAAAAGAAAATAAAAAAACTCTAAATTCAGTCACCACCCCTACGTCTCTAAGGATGTCCCCTCCTCCATGTTTTGGGAAACTTCTAGGTCCCATCATCGTCAGGGGGATATATTATGTAATCTTCTGGGGTGGTATCAATTAGGGGCCGAGGAGGATCAGTGTTGCCTTGGGCTAGTCGTGAGCTCAGATAACTCCATGAGCGATATCGAATTCCACACTGAATACCTCCTTACTACATGACATATTGGTGATGGTAATCAAATAAAGAAAATCATTACCAGACCCCAGTGGAGTTTGTACACCTCCATGGTCAATACATGAAGCCCCATTCACCCTCTTCGAGTATAGGAGGGAAGCAACATGATTTACCACATCATTAGAAGTTACAACAGGAGTTGTGGATGTTTTTAGAACAACATTTCCCATATGAGACATCATGTTAGACTTTCAATGAAGAGATGTTTTCTCATAAAATTTCTATTTCCCCATCCATTGACTGGAGTGATTTTCCTAAATTTTATTAACTAGTAGTCAATATAATATTGAATATACTTCTCAAAATATGGATGGTTGAGTGTGTCCTCCATGTACCCCTCTTAAATACAATCAACATACCCAACCCATGTAATAAGTTTTCCCTTGTTAGTTACAGGATCATTTCTAGAGGGGTACTGGCTCCCATGTTCCACGCTAGTATAAGGACCATGAATACTTCCCTTAAAAGGGCATATGTCCTGTCCATGATTCAATTCCGTGGAATATGAACCAATTCCATCATCCATACTCTCCTTCTTTGTTATGACTGAGTATCCATGGATATTCAAAAAAAGGTTCACAGGATCCTTGGGGGCTCCACCCCTCTTTCTACATTCATTTTCCAAATTCCCTCACAGTCCAAAACACATATAAGAAAACAGTCAATGATAATTATTATTAAGTTGTCCCACAAAAATAATTTACTCGGTAATAACTTACAGTTTTTAATATTCTAATCTAATTATATTGTAATCATGACATGTTGAAATAACTACCTGATAAATGTGGATTTTGTTGTGGTAAATTTACACCATATTTCTTGTAGAGTTTCCATATATCAACATATCTTTCTCTTTGACATGGTGAATAGGGGCTCCAATAGATACAATAATATAATGTTGATTATACGGGTTCTTGGGAATAAAATTGAGCCTATAAAACTGAATCCAAACCTAGGAAAATGTATTGTTTACATTTCCCATGTTAAAGCCCAGTGACCAATCATGAACTTGGAACAACAATGGTTTCAGATATAGAGATCTGAGCCTCTATTTCTTTTGTTTCAAGAAGGCATAAGGGAAAATGCAGTGGTAAAATCCACAACATAATGAAACAAAATATAATTGAAAAATAAATATAACTAAAATAGTGAATATATTTAATATATTTATATTAATATTTATAAATATTTATTATATATATATATAATTATGTAAATATATATTATGAAATAAACATATTTATAATTATAGATATTTATTTATTTAAAAAAATATTTATAGCTATTATTATAAATCATTATCAGTGCTGATAAAGAGTTTGTTTATTGGTTCTTATTATTTTAGCACTTAACAATCCCCAATCATTTTAGAAGAACCCTAACTAAACCGATTTCCATCACACCATTCCAGCCCTCACGGATGTCTGATTATTTTATCTCCCCCTTGAAATTCTCTCTAATGAATCAAAACCATAATCTAAGTTATGTTATTTTTTCCCTCCTCTCCCGTTGCTTTCATGTTCAATTTCAGAGGTGTGTGATAGTGAGTAATTATCATGGCTTAGTGGTCTCATAGTTCCATGTTTAAGATATTTATTTTTGAAGTATACACTATCATTCATCCTCCCATTATAGTTCCTTGTTTTTGGGTCTCTACATTTCTCATTTTATCCTATTACAACTCACGTAGGACCTTCTCAGTTCACAGTTTTGTGTTTTCAGTTCCTAACCCACTCCGTGAAAATTGGTTTCCTCCTAGTATTAGTGCTTCCCCATTCTAATATCACTCAATAATTACCTCATCATTGTTCTCATCCACTTCTCTACTGACTATGTTTTCTATGGTGAAGTTTGGTCACTTCCTTAACATTATAAATTTAAAAAATGATTCACTAATGTGTGAATGGAATGAAAATTTTTAACTTCCTATAAATTTTATGTTTAATTGAAAAGTAAATATCATAGATAATAATACATGAATTGTTAATATGATATATGTTAACGATGATAAAGGATATTAATAGAAACAAAAAAATGTGTTCAATAATTATAATTATTTCAGACTATGATAATGTAGTAACAGTTTCCATAAATATGAGTGTATTTTTAGAAGTCATATTGTCAGTGTAAAAAAACAATAGAGATTTAATTATATATTCATAGTGAATAATGGTAATACATGATTATCATTAAATTATTTTTATTATAAAAGCATAAAATTTGGAAAAATAATATTCATTTAAATAAGTATTTATTATAGGCTCATTTCAAAATAAAAATTTTATTTATATAATATTTTTATTTTAAAATCATTATTTTATCTAAGATATTTTTTTTTTAATTTATCAATCTAAATTTCCAAAACCCTTTGGTCGGGGGATCTAGTTTAAAAGATATTATAATTTCTGAATTATGTTTTAGAAGATTAAATAATATATTTTTATGTGTAAATGGGAATATATATTAGGTTATCATTTGATGTGAATTTAATTAATTAATGTATTCAATACATAACTCCATTTTATTGGATTTTTTATGGTATATTTCATGCCAAATGGTTTCAATAAAATATATGTAATTCTCATGTTTTTTTTTTTAAATGTATGAATGTGTTTAATTGATGTATATTTATTGATTGATTATATATATCTAGATTTTTTGAATTTCGTTTAAAGTGATTTAAAAAACATTTTCTTTTTAGAATAACAAATACAAAAATTATTCATTAAATGATTATTATTATGGAATGAAATGTTCTAATGAAATAGTTGATTATGGTTGTTTCTTTATTTAAATTTTAAATTTGATTTTTAAAATGAGGAAACGTATTTATCATTAAAAAGTATCATTTTTATACTTTTAACAACTATTATTTTCATATATACATAAATTTTTATCATATGGTATATTTGAATGAGTTTTGAAGTGTTTATAAATTAAATTTATGGATTCACATCATGTTTCTTGTTTCTTATTCAAATTAAAAAATTTTAAAGGTTTTAAATTTGATTTTTTTTTGTTTCATTAGTTTTAATGGTTTTCATGGAAATAATTGAGTTTCTTATATATTTACTGGTTAAAATTTTATATAAATTTTTTTTCTATAATTATAATTATAGATTAAACTGAATGTTTTTAGTTACCTGTAATTGTATTCTCCCCCTCAAACATCTTTTTATGTTTTTATTTCCACAAATTGATTCAACAGTGTGCATGAAAACTATCATATTTTTCATCAATTTACATTACTAAATATCCACACAATCATTCATGCCTCAAGACATAGTTGTTTCACACATCCCTCACCATATTTTTCATTTTCAATCATACAAATTTATTTATAACTCTTATTTAATTGATCTACTAGTTATGTACTACAAAAAAATCACCTAATATCATGTAAGGATATGATATCAAATGATAAGTAGACAATGTTTTTTTTTCACAAATAGTAATCAGCTCCACATTCCATGTGTCCATCTTCTTCCAATTTTATCCAATATCTAATTCCTAAATATATACATAATGTGTTTACCCCCCCATCACCATCATGTTCATTTTCAATCATTCGTTATTTTTTTGCACTCTAGTTTGAATTTTGAATGGTGTTTTTGAAGGATTGTGGCTCGGTTTGATGGTTAGGGTTGTTATTTTGAATTTTGAAATCTATAATGTGTATTTTGGGTCATTTCTCTTAGTTCCTACTCACCCTAAGTGGCTCCTTAAATAAAATAAAATAATTGGATTGTGTCCCCAAAACACTTCCCACTTATCGTGTTAGGTGGTGACTGTAAATGATTAGTAGAAAGTGTTTTATGTGGTGAATTTTTTTAATTAGATCCATGTTTCAAGAAGCCCTACTTCATCCAAGGATTTAAATCAAATAATAATGCATATTTATTTCCATTTATCCCTCCTAACACCATTTATTAAAACCCGAATGTCTTTTTTAAATCACATCATTACCTTTTGTATTTTATTTTTAGTGTCCATAAAAGAGTTAACATTCTAAATTATTTTCCTTTTAGGGAAACATATATATAATGAAACATGGTTTCATTATGGACTCAAACTCCTTTAGATATAAGTGGAATGTTAATTTCAGGATTCATTAATTAATTGGTGTTCTTATTTATTATTTCGTGATTTTATTTATTTCGTAATAACAATATTAATATTCAATAGATTAGTTTTATATTAATATGTTATGGACTATTTTGTTTTTAGAGTTATATATTTTGAATTCATGTTACGTTAATTTTACCTAAAATAAAATATGAATGTTCTGTATATAAATTATAATTATATTTAACGTTGAATCTATGTAAAAATATTATTCTTATTTTGTTCCATTGTGTATAATTAAGTAAGGTGTGGGTGCCACCCAGAAAAATTTATAATTTAAAAACATTTTTCTCTGACACATATAGGATTAGATATTAATGGTAGAATTGCATAAATTTTATTATGATCTCTCATAACCCAACATGTGGAATGAATTTTATAAATATAAAATATACACTTTTGGATGTACCTATAAATGTTTTGACTACTATATGTGGAAGATAACATATACTAATTTGTGACATTTTTAGAGGTGGAATCAAAATGTTTTGGATTTCAATGATGTCAAATCCATGCTGACTGAAATTTTAGTAGTATTTTTTAATCAAAAGTATTTCTGGTGTTTTTATAGAAAATTAATATATGTTTTCTATATTGTAGGATATGTAAAATATAATTAATCTGAATAAATATACTATTATTAAAATATGGTTCCTTCAGTGGGATAGGGTACAAATATATTTTTTCATATTCCTTTAAAACATGGTCTAGAATAATATTTTGAAATGGATAACAAGTAATCCAACTTCACTTATTTCTTAAATTATAGTTCCGTCTATTAGTTTCATGAAATTCCATGCTTCATTATCATATGTCAAAATCTAGTGATTAAATTACCTTGTATGTTCTAAGTAAATATATGTTTACCCATATTTAGAATCTTTTATCACAATTAAATGAAAATAGAGAACAATAATTTCAAAAGGAAGTCTTTCTTTCAATAATAATTAATAATTTCTTACCATTATATTTAATCCCAACTTTTTCTCAAAAAAAATATAATTGTGAACGTAGACCAACAGACACATGGTTACCCTTGGTGCATTTTTTCATTTCACCCTTGTGTAAATTTATAACTTGTTAGGAATAAAAACTGATAACATTAAAATTTTGGGTTCCCCTTATTATAATTATCTATAAAATTATCCTTTTATTATGGGTATCTTATGTATATTTATATTTTTGTAAAAAATGAATATTTTACGAACATGTATGATGAATTTAAATAAAATATGGATACACTATTTTTATATGAAAAATTATTTTGAATATGGAGTTAAAGAGTTCATCAAGTTTGATAAAGAGCATGCATATGAACCTTATCAAATCCTTTTACCATGATTAAGTTGTAGTTATTTAAGAAATGTTTTTTAACAAGTTTAAAGAACATTTAGCATATCAAAAAATTTATGAATGCAATAATTATTGGAATAAATTTGTGGAAAACTGAATGTGTAGACCGATTGGAATGACTATATGATTTATGGATCATTTTATATGAATACTATTGTAAATTATGACTGATATCATATGGAAGAAATGATAATATAATTGAATATGAAATACATTATTTTCCAAAGTTGTTTTAGACGTTAAATAACTATTATATGAAACAATTTTATACAATTATGCTAAACACACTACATTTTGATCTTTATTGAAGTTATATAATATTAAATGTGGAAGTGGATGGAACGATACAAGTTTTACAGAACAACTTGTTCTCCTTAATAATATTCCATGAAATAAAAATAAAATTCATTATTTAACATTGGATCCTAAATGAATACTACATTCAATTGGAATTATCTCAAAAAAATACATTCTTATCCAAATGAATTCATATTTTTTCCCAAAGGCCATGAATCAGTAATAAAATTCACTGTGTGTTTCTTGAATAAATACATGAAATATGAATCAAGTTCATAGAAATTTAAATGGTAATTTCCCATCATTCCATGGTTTAGAAGACTATATGAATGTATAAAAACCATGTGAAAATTTACATGACAAGTAGGAACAAGGATTAAATATTGGAAAATACATTGTAAAACAGACTCTCTTAAATGGAAAAAAATTGATTATAAACATCCTGAATTTGGAAAAAATTCTACAATATTTATTCCTGAATTATATATAGATTGAATAAATCCTTTTAGTTTATAGAGTAGTACTCACAGTACAAGGTCAATTATGTTGATAATTTATAAATGTTATCCATGTTTATTGATGAAGACTAAATACATTATGTTTTCTCTATTTATACCTAGTCCAAAATAACCTGCTAATGATATTGATGTCGATTTGTCTCTATTGATTGAGGATATCAACTTTTTGTGGGATGCATGTGTTATAATGTATGATGGTCATATATTTTAATAACTAACACTGAGGTCCATATTTTACAAGACATAAATGAATTTCCTACTTATAGAAAGCTTTTCAGGGTATATAATTAAAAGAATATTGGGATGTCCCATTTGTTGAAAATTCACAAAAGTAGTTAGGATCAAACATTCCTTAAAGACTGTGTTTTTTTACATAAATTTTTTTTATCATGATAACATAAATCTCAAGTATGGAAGATGGTGTATGATGGGAATAAAAAACAATATAAAACACTATCTCCACCAATGCATGATCAACTAATTGATAAAGTAAAATTTATAGGCATTTTTCTTGTTAAATCATTTGTGAAAAACCATGTGAAATCATGTTGGAAAAAGAGGTCAATTTTATTTTAATTATTGTACATGATTTTTTAGGTAAGACATTTTCTTAATGTCATGAATGCAGAAAAGCGTTTATTTGAATGTGTTATTGGGATGTTAGAAAATGTTCATATAAATGAAAAATATTGAATCAAGGATTGGTTGGACATGATTGACCATAGGATAATGTAAGAGTTGGCACCAATGAAGGATCAATGTTATATTTTTCTTCCTCCAACCGCAAACACTCTATCTAGAAAAGAAAATTTTCAATTTTTTATGTTCCTTAATAATGTAAATGATCTAAAGGGGTATTCATTAAATATCCATAATTTCATCTCATTGACTAATTTAATGTTATAGGGAGTAGAATGTGAAGACTTACTTGTTTTTGTGAAATATTTGGTGCTTGTCACTTTACATCGTGTTATACATAAACATGTATCAAATAAATTAAACAAACACTGTTTATTTTTCAAATCCATATGAATCCAGGTTATAAATCTAAATATTTTACTAATCATGAATAAGGAGGTTTTTTATATTATGTGTATTTGGGATGTTCTTCCCACCATAATTCTTTGATATAATGGTCAACCTGATGGTTCACATGGTTAGAGGGATTCAACTATATAGACATATCCATTAATGATGGATGTAACCCATTGAACAGTATATAAATACATTGAATGGGTAACTCAAGAATTGATGTCAATCAAAATGATGTATTACATAATGATATAATATTGAAGAGAATTTTGAAATCTATACCAATTACCTATCTAGTATTGATATAATCGGTATTCCAAAGAGTCATCACAATAGACTCCATATGGAATAGGGTATTTCTAGAAGATATGTTGTTAAAATTACCATCATATACAGGGGGAATGATCACATTTTCATTTTACATAGTAGATATAATATTTATCCGTATGTTGAATCCCAAAAATCAATTCTTAGAAATTTTAATCCATCAAAAGTTGAATATTGGATATCAAATACACATAAAAAATTATTTATAGGGTAGTAATGAGATTATATTTATAAGGATTTATTATAAAATTATAATTCAATTTCAAAATGACTTGGATGTCTAGCCAAGGGAACAAATGAAAAGGTTATATCATTCATTATTTTTTAGAAAATTGTTATATGTTTTATACAAAAAACACAGTTATATTACTACGATGTAAAATAGTGGAGTTAGATTTGTGGTGGAATTGATGCCCATATCTGGTTATAAGGATAAAAAACAATTTATCAGAATATGTCATATTTTGGCATCATCAAATATACATATGATTTGGATTATTCAACATATTAAGTACCAATTTTCCACTGCAATTGTGTTGAAAAAATTATTGTTGTGAAAGTTGATGAAATGGGATATGTGAAGGTGAATTTCAATGTGGAAGGGGAAATATAGAGTCTTTCCAAATGGAATAACAATAATTATAGGTATTTAATGTGTCAAATCCTATAAAAAATTAATTATTCAATTTTCTTGTATGCTACCACAAAAACTAAAGGGTTAGATGAAAATTCAATCAAGTATGATCTTTTCAATGGTATATTATAATCATTTCATAGTGATACCAATTTAGGAAATGTCTTGTACTTTAGGTGGGTCCATAGTGAGTGGCTCTAGATTCTCTATATAGGATCAAAATCCTTTTATCCCTAAAAAAACAAAGAGAGTTCAATGAGAAAGTTAAATTGTATTTAATATAAATTTCTTTTCCTAAAAATATTTTTTGTTCTCTAGTGTATTTATGTATTCAAAATTACATTTTTGAGTACTCATACAAAAAATGATTTTTTCGCATGATGATGTTACCAATATTGTGGAAAAACAAGTGTTTCATGCTGAAATTGTAGAATTATTAGGGATCAACATTGTGTTGATGAAAAAAAGAATGATGCAACATCATAGTATTAACTAAAATTATCATGGTAAGAAGTAATTGTATAAAATTTGAGTTTGGATGGAATCAATGCATCCAACCCGTTAAACCCAACATATGGATATTTATTAGTTATTTTGGGTCATAATGAGGATGAATGTTGAAATTGATATATATCTGTGGCATGATGTCTAACCTGTAATGAAGGAAAAATTTTAGGAATAAATTATGGTAATGTTATGATATACTTTCTATATTTTTACAAAAAATAATATAATTCAACTTATATTTAATTTTTATTATTTCCTATAGAGTTCTTTTATTTTTGACGATTTCTATAATATTTAATTCTTAACAGCCACCATAAATCACCATAGAGGATTCCCGACTCATCTTATCAAGTTTAATCTTAGGGATGAATAAGGTAATGTAAATCCCCACCCATCGGTTACTTATTGACAAAATATAATGTAGTAAACATGGAATTTTTTCATCAGCTTTTAGGATGAGAAGCCATTTATGGTTAAATATAATGTATAATATATTATTTGAAGTTATTTATTTCATTCAATTTCATTAAAAAAATTTATTTTATGAAACATAAAAGGATTTATGAAAATAAAATACCTGCATAAAATCTAATGTACCCTAATCTCAAAGAAAGGATGGGGTATGATTCACTATATAATAAATTTGATTCATTTGTAAACAAATTTATGTAATCTCAAATAACATGTGTTCCTTTATTTATTTTTAGATTGATGAAAAAAAAATTAAATCTGATTCCATCCCATGTCATGTATATATGAGGAGACCCACATAAACAAGTTGGGTAAACTTGTTTATAAATCACAAAATTCGTATGGGAAACATGTGTAAGTATGAAATAATAGTAATTTTTATTATTTTTAATAGTGTTTTATAAAAATATCTATTTATATTCATATGTTCTTATTGGGACAATACACCAAAATCAGTAACTACCCAAACAGAACTAATTCTATTTTCAGAAGCATTTATGTGGCTGAATAAATATGTTCATGTTATTGGTGTTCATTTTAGAGTGTCTTTTAAAATACATTTCACGAAGAAAAAACTTCAAGAATATTAATATCAGATGATTGATTTATTATAGGTGAAAATATATTATTTTTAATATATTATTATCTGGAACTATATGGCTTATCAGTATATATGAAATGATCAATGCGAATTGGAAGTGGAATAAATATCATCACTTTAACAACCAAATGACCAAGCTATATTTGTGGAAAATAATCCCCCTTAACTCAATACCATGAACATTGTAATCAATATTTTCATTACTCTTTCCCTTTAATGAGAACCAATCAACTTATGATAACATTGTATTACTAAAATTCGATTGGGTAATATTTTATGTGATTTATATCTATCGACACTCACACAAAACCTTGCTGAATGGTGTATGATTTATAATACCCTAGGAGATAATAGTTCTGACGTGTGTTATGGTATTACAAATGTATAAAATTAAAGGGAAACAGAAGGTTGAATCAAGAAAATATAGAGAATTAAGCATGAAAACAAAAAGTCCTTCTAGGAGTACCTCCTCCCCTCTAGTTCCACTATAAGATATGTTATCATTACATCCTCATGTAGACACCACATTTAAAAATTGATATCTCTCCAACAACCCATATGAAGAATAAATTTTCGATACTGTCATTATAGACATGTTTAGTCTTAAGAGAATATATGAGATTCTCATAATTGAATTTTTTGGAGACTCAAATACAGATACATACATAAGGTACATTTTCATAACACTCCTATATAAAAAATGATCATGTATGTTCATTAATATTAAAAACTATTCATATTTTCTATATGATTTTATATTATAACATTATAAATTCCAAAACCTAGTGGATCAGGATTTGAATTCACTTTATACTTTCTAAGGTTGAAATTAAATTGGATATGAAATAAATTGATAATCAAAATATGTGACTAACATAGTGTTTGAGAAGAAAATAAAAAATGACAAATTTTTTTCCCTACAACACAGGGTAAAACACTAGAATCTAATCCAATAAAAATATATTTTTATGTTTTCATTAGTTATTTGTTTTTGTTTTTTAAAGAACTATATATTGGTAAAAATTGATATGGATAGCTGAAAGATTTATTTTTTGGATCCAATACATGGATATATGTCAACAAAATGACACACGATGTGTATTAATTCACTTAAATCAACATTTTATAGATAATCATAAAATTCTATGGTTCAGCCTATTTTTTAACCTGATTTTTTTAGAGGTATATCACTAAATATAGAATAAATCAATGTATAAAGTCAGTTACATGATATAATAAGCCAATATATTACTCCAAATGGAAGAATATCATGGTACATAAAGAAATATTTATCTATTAAAACAGATTACAAAGCAATTAACTTATTTTGGTCAATGTTTCCGCAGTGTCGGAAGCAAGATAACCTCACTTATTATTGATGTTATGTTTCCAATTTATGAAATATATCATAAACAGAAATATACTAGCATCCCACAATAGGTAATTTCAAATGGAAATTAAAATTTCATTAAAAATATTTATTAATCATTTGTATATATTTTCTAAGTATTACCATTATTTCGGAAAATATATGTTCTCAAAAGAAGAAGTAAATATGATTAGGGATGAGTGGGAAGCGTGTATGGTATCAGAAAATATGTCGCCATAAAATTTTTATGATTAATTTCTATTTTGGTGATATATAATGGGATATGACCTGAGAAATATATTATGGGTGTGAAAATTTATTATCATAATACTTATATATTATTTTTTATATGTTGCACAAGGAGAAATATAATGGAGGTAATCAAATATTCTAGAAATGAATGGTAAACGTGGTTTCAGAATTTATATAGGGATAATGAATTAGTGAATTTCCACTAATTTATTTAATTTTTTCCCCTTTTTATCTAATTTTTTAGTTTTATGTTTTATTATTTTTATCTCATATCGATTTATTAAATTTACACACTAGTTCTATACACATGTCACATGCTCAAAATAGAGAAAATGATCTTGGGTTGTCTTCAAACATTTGAAAAATTATTCATAATCCATTTTTCATTTGTAGGAACTGAAATCAATCCAATCATAACATGTGATACGATTGGTAATATCTGATGTATGTTTATTTGATATTAGAATATCATTTTAGTTAAAAACACATAACAAATAACCAAAACATAGAAAAAGAGAAATGAATATTTTCAGTCAATAGAAAAATAATCCATATTTCTATTTTCACAAATATGAATTTACCTCATGTTATTCTGACACCTAATGGGATCAGTATGAATAAAGGTTTGTGTTCTCAATACCAAAGTGTCAATTTAGTTAGAAATACACATCAGATAGTCAAAATTGAGAAATAATTTTAGATTATTTTCAACATTAGGATAATGATCCATAATTTATTTTTCACATGTAGAAAATGAAAACACATTAATCTGAGAAATGATGTGGTCGATATGATAAAAATTTCATGTATTCAATAGAAGGATTTCATTTTAGATTTAAATTCTTATCAAATAGCCAAAACCAATAAAATAATATCATATTTAATTTCTAACATTAGTAAAGTGATACATAATTTGTTTTTCAAATATAGGAATTTAACATATATCAATCCACCAATTGATGTGGTCGATATAACCTAAATTGTGTGTTTTCAATATGGAGGTGCCATTTTTGTTTAGAACACATGTCAAAAGTCCAAAAATAAGAAAATTGGATTTGGTTGTTTTCATATAATAGTATAAAAATACATAATTCATTTTTCATATTGATTAATTAAATACACATCAATCTGACACATGATGTGGTCAATATGATCTAAATTACATGATTGTAATACTAACTTACAACTTTAGTTTAAAACACACATCTAATATACAAAACTGATCATATGAAATTTAATATTTTTAAAACATTAGGAAAATAATTCATAATTCATTAGTCACATATTGGAATTGACTAAACATCAATTCGACACACAAGGTGCTCAATATGTGCAAGAAGTGCATGTTTTCAATAGAAATGTTAAATTTTAGTTTAAAGAACATATCAAATTGCCAATTTATAAAAACCAAACTTGGATTGTTTTCAAAATTTATGGAGACAATACATTAATCATTTTTTACATTTTTTAATTGAACGCACATCAATCCAACACTGGATGTGGTTGATATAACCCAATGCATCTGTTTTCAATAAAAAATATCCATTTTAGTTTAAAACAAGCATCAAATAGAAAAAATCAGTAAAATGAGATTAGATTGATTTCAAAGATTAAAAAAATGATCCATTATTATTTTTTCATTTGTTGGAATTAACCTCATATCTATCAGACACACGATGTAGTCGATATGACCCGAATTGTTTGTTTTAAATACAAAAGTATCATTTTTGTTTAAAACACACAACAAATATCCCAAACTAATAAATTGATAACAGATAGTTTTCAATCATTATGATGATTATCCATAATTTAGTTTCATTTTTTAGAATTACCGTACATAAATATGACACACGATGGAGTTGATATGACCTGAAGCGTGTGTTTTCAGTACAAAAAGTGCCATTTATGTTTTAAACACATAAAATAGCCAAATCCATGAAAATAAGCTTATATTATTTTCAAAAATTATTAGAATAATCTATAATTATTTTTTCCATTTAGGAATTGATTATAAATAAATATCACATATGATCTATTCGATATGTCCCAAAGTGCATCTTTTTCATAAAAAAAGTGTCATTTTATTTTAAAACACATATAAAATATCTAAAATAGAGAAAATGAGCTCATAATATTTTTTTAAAAAAATAAAAAGATTCCTAATTCATTTTATGTGTAACAGAATTGACAGCACATAAATCTAGTACATGATATGGTCGATATGACCCAAATAACATGTTTTCAATAAAAGAGTTCCATTTTAGTTAAAAACAAACATCAAATATAAAAATCTATTAATATAAGATCATATTGTTTTCAAATATAATGATAATGATAAATAATATATTTCTTACATGTAGTAATCAACCTCATGTCAATTTGACACATGATGTGGTTAATAACACTTGAAGTGTGTGTTTTCAATATTGAAGTGTTATTTTAGTTTAAAATGCATATCCCATGTCCAAAGGCCAAAAAACGAGATTTTATTTTTTCAATATTTTTGGCAAAGAACCATAAAATATTTCCTATATATAAGGATAAACCTCACATAAATCTAACACATGATGTGGTCGGTATGACTGAATGTGCATGTTTTTAATATTAATGTGTCATTTTAGTATAAAATTTATATCACATTGAAAAACCCAATGAAAAACACATTTATTGTTTTAGAAGTTTAGTAAATGATCCATAATATATTTATGATGTGTAATAATTTTCCACATTTCAATCTAACACATGATGTGGTCTATAAGACTTGAAGTGCATGTTTTCATTATAAAATTGTCATTTCTGATTAAAATGTGTATCCAATACCCAAAATTGAGAAAAAAAATCTTTTATTGTTTTCAAAAATTATTATACCAAGCCATTATATATTTTTAACATTTATTAATTAAATACTCATCAACCTGACACATGACCTGGTTGATGTGACTCAAAGGTTTTGTTTTCAATATAAAATTTCATTTTAGTTTAATATGTGTATCACATAGAAAAAACAACAACAAAATGTTTTTATAATTTTAGTAAAATGATACATAATATATTTTTTATGTGTATGAATTTATCGCACAACAATTTAACACATGATGTGGTCACTATGACACTATGTACATATATTCAATATAGAATTTTCATTTAGGTTAAAACACTTATCACATAGGGAAAAAAATAAAAAAATGACCACGTAATGTTTTCAAACATTAGTAGAGTTATTAATAATATACTTATGATGTTTAAAAATTGACCATATGTCCGTCCAACACATGATGTGGTCAGTAAGACCCAATGTGTGTGTTTATAATATAAGTATAATTTTAGTTCAAAACAAACCTCACGTAGTAAAACCCAATAAAAAAAGATCATATTGTTTTTAAAATTTAGTAAAAAGATTCATAATAATTTTGGGACATGTAGGAATCAACCACAGATTAATCAGACAGATGACATGGTTAATAGGACTTGAAGTGAATGTTTTCAATTTAAAAGTTTCATTTTATTTAAAAATTCATATAACATTTCCAAAAATGCGAATATGAAATCATATTTTGTCAAAAATTATTAATTAAATCCATATTTCATTTTTTTGATAGAAGAATTGACCACACATTAATTTGATAGATGATGTATTCGTTAGGAATTGACGTGTCTGCTTTCAATTTGAGTGTAATTTTAGTTTAAATTTCACCTCACATATTCCAAATCAAGAAAATGAGATCATATTTTTTTAAAAATTATAAAGATTATACATAATAAATTTATGTTGTGTAGGAATAAACCTCATGTCAATTTGATAAATAATTAAATTATAATTTCATTAATATAGAAGGTAATTTGCAATGAAGTTTATCTTATGTGTTTTATATAACAATAAAATTAAAATTTCTTTATTTTATAATTTATTGGTATTAAATAAATAATTCATTATATTATAGGGACATACATTTATATAGAGGTTGATCGTAGAAAAGAATCATCTAGTTTTGATATTTTATATAGGTTTTATTTTTTTGGTTAATTGTAAATATTCCTTTAATATAAATATTTTTTATGTACATTATGGATTGAAATGATAGTGTAATGTGTTAAATTTATTCAAATATAGTTTACTATATATTTTTATTTCTTTTTGTGCATTCGGGTTGGGTTTAATTATATAGATCTATTGCTTGGCTGATGTAGGGTAGCAATTGTGTAGTAACTGAAGTGGACCTTATTTGTGATAGATGAAGCACTCATAGAGGATCTTCTTTTAGTTATTCATTTAGAACTTATAAAGGGTATATTTATTCATGCTTCATCTTCAACTAATAATGGGTCTCTTTATTAGCTCTTTATTTAGTTCTTATAAAGGGTCTCTTTATTAGTTCTTTATATAGAACTCATAGAGGGGCTATTTGTCAGTTATTAAACTTTCAATGATAAAGATATCATTTATCAGTGAATCTAAATATCACCAATAAAGTGTAACATTATTATTGCGTCATCAAATTGATGAGGAAGGGAACCTTTAGCAGCAGTATTTCTCATTCCGATAATGTATTTTGGATTTTGATATCTTTTATTAATTTCACATCATTTATCTGTTGACATTGTTATTATTAATGTTGTTAAAAATGAATTTTGTAGGTTTGCATCAAACCAAATAACTATAAATTTTTTTTTGGACCTAGGCATTATATCTAGATTATAACTGTTTTATTTAAGAATATTTCCCCTTAAATTTTAAAAATAATATTTATCCATTTTATCTATGTTAATTGGATCGACATCAAAAATCTCATTTTCCTTATCATGTTTACTTTCTTCATCACACTTTTTAAACTCAGGTTGATTATATTTATTTTCCACTTCATCCTATGCTTCCTTAATATATGTTTCTTTTGTTATATTCAATGTGGTTTTATAAATATTAAGAATTTAACAAAACATCATTTTATTGTACTATATTTGTAAATACCCGTAAATTTAAAGGAAAATTTTTTCTTAATTAGTTTGTAATTTTATGAGTCTGTGGCTTCTGACGCGACTTGATTCCTAGGAATGGTGTGCCCTGAATCAATTTCCAAAGTTTATCTCGGGTACATTCAGTAAATGAATGAGCGGGTTTTTCTATATTTTGAACCGGTGCTTGGAATTGAAATCTGAGGGCACCGATGAACTCGCAGTGCCGGTAATTTCTTAAGGGGACCTTTACCGCAGTTGTGTTTTAAGAGGGTTGAGATTTTTTTTTGGGAATTAGTTTAAAACAAACAAAATTGTTGAACAATTTAATTTGGTAACCTTGGAAGTTAAACCCTCTCATGGGAAGTTGTTGGTGGAGCCCACAGCCACCCAACTTCCCATGTGTGGTTATATTAGAGGTGGGGCCCACACGAGCCCCAACCTTTTATTTTCCCCCAACATTTTTAAACCCATTTAATTAATTTGTTATCTTTTCTTTAAATGTGTAACTCTTCCTCTCCTCTCTCTCTATCTTTAAATCTTTCCAACACACCTTAATTAATAAATTGAACCTATTCAAATATTAATAAAGTGATTTAAATTTTGAAATTTAAATTTCTAGTGTTAATAAAATAATAAATATTGGCCTATTTTTTACATTGTCCACTTGTTGGGTAGGGGGATTTTGAGAGAGCTCTTGTGAAGAAGATGAAGAAGAGAAATACACTTTCGTTGAAGAACGATGCCTCTTTAACGAAGAATGCTGGTTCCACGAAGATCGACGACGCGTTTCCTTTTCATCCTCCACATAAAAGGTGGAAATATAGTCCCGGGGAACTCGAAAAAGATGACGGTTCTTTCCCGACATTGACAGAGCGACAATTCTTTCCGCGTCTATGATGAACGAAGCATATTCAAGGTAGGGGTTATGTTCAATTTTAATGGATTAAAATTGTGCCTCGATTCATCATTGTATATCATTGTTTGTCTCAGCCTATTACTATCGCTTAAAGCGGAGGTCTCGGGTCGAATGAACACGGTCCGATGACCCTCCACTAGAACATGATTTTTTGGAACCAACGATCGGAGGCAGAACACGAAAGAGACCGGTGGCGCAAGGGCCGCCGTCGCATAAGCTAGAAAAAGCCGCGGCCAAGCGGGCCACGGTGGAGGAAGCACGATGCGGTCGCGTCGTGTCGGGGATGCGGAACCGCGACCAGCGTTGGACGTGGTGGAGGAAGCCAGCACCGTCACTCCGGCTATGCAGCGGGAACTGCAGCCCGCTTTGTGGGCCGCTTTGGGGGAAGGACCGGTCGGCCCATCGGCCTGTTGGGCGAAGGGGAGCCGCAGCGCCAGGAGGGCACCGCGCTGGAAAACCGGCCGGCCCATCGGCCGCCAGAGCGGAGAAAATCTGTGGCCCCAGGAGGGAGCCACGCCGGGAGAACCACGGCCCATAGTGCGGGCCGCTTGCGCCAGAAGGCCGGCCGGCCTAGCTGGCCAGTTTGGGAAGGGTGGCGCCGCCGGTTCGGACAGCCGTGGGGCCGCGCCCCTTCGACCGCTCAGCCCTCAGGCCCAGCCCGCCAGGTTGTGCACCCCGCCGGGCCATGCCAGGCCAAGCCAAGCCAGGCTGCTCCCCTCGGGCTCGGCCGCATGCCTCACCAGGCCAGTCCGACACCTTTGCCGGGTCGGACCCGCCAAAACAGAGTCGACCCGACCCGTCAGCCCATCAGGTCTCACGGACAGGGCCAGTTTTCACTTAAACGTGAATAACATGAAGACCGTGCGTCCGATTGACGCGCCATCGGTGGCACTGGGACCCTCACGACCTGGTGGTCCTTTTTCGATACTCTATGTGAGTTTTGGACAACTATGGAAAGTTGCCGGGTTTGGAATGAATGTAATTTCCACCGGGCCCTCGGAGCGGTAACACTTATAACATAAGGACCGGACATCCGATTGACGTGCCATTGACTATGTTAGATTCCTCTTGATGAGACGGTTCTTTTAGAATACTTCACCTCAGGTTTGGATGTAGTTGGAGTATTTCCAGGCTTTATTGTACCCGAAATCCAACTGGGCCCCTGGAACGGAAATGCTAATAACTCACATACCGGGCGTCCGATTGACGCACCGTCTATTGCGTTGAGACCCCTATGATGAGGAGGTCCTTTAAGATACTCCCACGTGAGATTATGTGACACTAGGAAGTCTCTACTAGTATCTCGTAGGGAGGATACTCCTGGAGATGAGTGTACAGAGTACGGAGACCTTGTAGTTGGTGAGACCTAATGACTGCTTGTTCGATTCATTTCGGAGTGATTTGAATAGCCCAGTGGAGAGCACTACTGTGTTGGGGTGGCAGACCCATAGCAGAGAGCACTACTATGTTGGGGTCGCAGACCCGTGGTACTCGACAGGAGGAGTACTTCTGTAGGCTATTAGGGGGAGCGCTACTGTGTTGGGGCGGCATACCCATGGCGGGGATCACTACTGAATTGGGGTCGCAGACCCATGGTAATAGACAAAGGAGGAGTACCTCAGTAGTCTATGGTTAGTGAGAATCATTTCAGAGTCACGACAAGATCACTGTACTCGACAGAGGATTAGTTCTCCAGTAGTTGTGGTTTCGATATCATGAATAAAAATCATGTTTTGAGCTGAGTCAATAACCTTTGTGTTTTCCTCATGATTAAGATGGGTTACTTGATAACTTAGGTATATGTATAAAAATATACCTAAGTAAAGGTTATCTATTGAGATCTATCTTTGTGGTTTATCCTTGTTGGGTTTAGTGAGACCTTGAGGGTCTATGGGTCCCTATGAGTATCGTTATACTCACCCCTGCAGGGGCAATGCCTGTACCTCGTTGTTTTTGTTGCAGATGATGGAAAGCACTCATCGTGGTTGAGGTGTGTAGAGATGGACGGTACCCAGAGGTGGATCTCACGACGAGTCGGTACCCGGAGGAGACGGATGGATGTGGATTGCTGAGGAGGACATCTGTACCTACCCTTCAGGTAGAAACCTAGAGGACGATCCAGGAGCTTCTTCACCATTCAGTTGTTTGTCTTTTTAGTTGTACTTTCTTTCAGTTGTAGTTGTACCGTTCTGTGGGTCTTGTATTTCCATCCCCTTTTTACATTCAGCACACCTGTTACTGCTTCACTTATTGTTTTCTTTCCCTTGTCCTCTGGTTGTGTGTGTGTTTACGTTTTATAAAGCAAATTCATTCTCAATTATAGGGATATACGCCTTTGGTGCTAGTCACCAGCCCCTGGCCTATAGTAGGAGGTATAGGGGTAGTTATGAAACAAGCCCCAGGGTACGGGTCGTGACAAATAAGTATCAGAGAAGTTGGTTCCACCGCAGAACATAGGACTCTGATATTTTTTATTTTTTATTTTCTATGAAAAAATAGTGTAAAGGGTACTAAGTGTGGTCTTCAGTTCAGGGAGTACAGTGTTGGTGCGGGCACCCGACATATCCATACACGAGGATCCTGACTTCTAATTTTTGACTCAGTGCACGAAAACAATGACTGTGTGTGTGTTTTCAAAAGTATCTTTTATGTCAGATAAAACCAGGTAAGCTCACTAGGTTTAGTCTTTTGACTCTGTCACATCTATTTCATTCAGGATGTCTTCACCTAGTTAGTCTGCATGGGTACCGAGTGGAGAGCATGATGATAGCTCACCGAGCAGTGAGGCCTTAGTACAGGGCCCTCTTCTAGTAGAGACATCAGTGGAGAGTTCATGCCGCTTGAGCACGCTGCATGAGTTCCAGCGATAGAGGCCTATGAGGTTTTGAGGTAAGTCATATTTTTAGATGGATGGGTACTATCTGGAGTTTGTATCACGAGCTTTCCACAAATCTAGGACACTCACTGACTTGATGGTGTACCTTGCTATTAGTCTCTTTCAGGGAGCAGCTAAGAGTTGGTGGAGCCAGATGCTCCAGTTTTGTGATGAGATGACCTTCACCTGGGGAGACTTCGAGAGTTTTTTTCAGGGTGGAGTTTATACTAGTGACTCAACACTCTGAGCATGCTCAGGAGCTACTGCCTTTTCCATAGGGTTTTCCATCAGTAGTTGAGTCATATGTAGGCAGTAGACAGATGATGCAGGGGTCCAAGAGGACCATACCTATATGTGGTCGACCGCACGACTCAGGATCGGTAGTGTGGGGAACCCAGGTTGGAGTTAGAGCCAGACAGACCAGGAACGCACAATGTTTCACTTTTGGAGGGATTGGTCAAATGGCAGGTGACTGCCCGACATGTCCATCAAATGAGCTGCATATAGTATAGGAACCTACCAGACCGAGACAGAGGAGATGGCCATACAGTTTGTGGTGTACGACGATTCGAGGTGTTTCCACGACCACCACCAGGAGGTCCACCCCGACCGCAGGGAATGGGTGGATATGGGAGAGCACAGCTTCAGGCAGCTGAATCATACGACAATGGAGCTCTAGAAGCAGGTGGAAAAGAGCGGGACTAGTTCCAGGCATTGAGGCCTTTGTTCTTGGTTTTTCTAGTTCCATGTTGTTGTTGTTTGTGGTTGATGTGTTTCTTTGTACATGAGCTGCAGTAATAAAATACACATGTCCTTGTGACGTTTTCTTTCCTTCCTTTTGTGTGGTTGACTCTTAGAAATTTCGTTTAGAACTATTGACATGACCCTCACTCACGAGATTCCTATTAGACGAGACCCAGTAACCATGCACTGATGCCGATAGTGTGACTAAACCTTTGGAGGTCAGAGTAATGGTTGAATCTCTTAGTAGTAGCATCCAGGTCTTACAACATCGTCTATGACATGAAATAGTACCGTTCAAGTAAGGATTGACTGTATTTGGCAAGGAACGTGGTTCATCCAGGGGATGAGACCAGATT
Organism: Viscum album; assembly: GCA_963277665.1. Taxonomy (NCBI): domain Eukaryota; kingdom Viridiplantae; phylum Streptophyta; class Magnoliopsida; order Santalales; family Viscaceae; genus Viscum; species Viscum album. The sequence goes on along the minus strand of OY728126.1, from coordinate 355,392,675 downwards.
TCCCTTTTCGGTAGAGGATAAATCTCAGCAGCTCTTTAGTAAAACATAGATAAAGAAGGGTGGGGATGAGTTCTTACAATTGTCTAGTCTCACCCATTGTTTGTTGAGCGAACAATTTATGTTTCTCTCTAACCCAATAGTCTTAGGTGTATCTTTTCTCAGAAGGCCATGAACTTGAGAAAGTGGTGATGGCTTGAATTCATCAAGGACTATCACTTCAAGATAGTTTATACTCCTTGGAAGGGGAACGTTGTAGCAGATGCTCTTTGTAGGAGATCGGGCTTTCAGCTGTTAGGAAGGGCGAGACAGCAGCTGGTCGCGTTTCAGATATCCTTTATGGATAGTGATGGAATCAGCATGTGTAAAACTAGAGATGGTTCAGGATTTTATGGAGAAGGTGCAGATCATACAGGATTTGATGAAGACTGCACAGAGAAGACATAAGTCCTATACTGATAGAAGATGAGACCATTGGAGTTTGAGGGTGGTGACCACGTCTTCCTACGAGTCTCACATCGACGAGGTCTATAGAGATTTAGTCAGGGCATCAAGTTATCTCCATGATTATTCGGACCCTTCCAGGTCCCCAGCAGAGTTGGCAAGGTGGCTTACCACCTGGACTTTAAACCTCAGTTGCATTGGGTGCACGACGTCATCCATGTATCTCAGCTGAGGAGATGTATGCACGACCTAAGCATCATCGTCGACCACTGAGAGCTAGAGAACTATGACGGGGTGAAATTCCCGGGGTTCAGTTAGAGGATGAGGATCGACAAGAGCAGGTCCTATGTGGAGGGTTGATTCCTCTTGTGCACTTTCACTGGGAGCATGGGAAACCTCGAGGAGAGTACAAGGGAGTAGGAGGATCAGATGCATGCTCGGTACCTTCTTTTGTTTCCCTAGTTTGTGTTATAGATTTACGGGGACATAAAGCCCTGAGGTGGGAGTAATGTAAAGTCCTGGAAATTTCAAGGAAATTTTTTTCTTAATTACTTTGGAATTTTATAAGTCTATGGACTCTTAGGCCACTTGATTCCGAGGCCTGGTGTGCCCTGAATCAATTTCCCAAATTTAGCTCGGGTACGTTCAGTAAACGAATGAGGGGGTTTTTCTATCATTTGAACCGGTGCTCGGAATTGAAATCTAAGGGCGCCGATGAACTCCCAGCACCGGTAATTACATACGGGGACCTTTACCACAGTTTCGTTTTATGCAGATTGCGATATTTTTTTGGGGAATTACTATAAAATAAATAAAATTGTTGAACATTTTTATTTGGTAACCTTGGAAGTTAAACCCTCCCATGGGAAGTAGTTGGTAGATCCCACAACAACCCAAATACCCATGTGTGGTTATATGAGAGGAGGGTCCCACCCGAGCCCCGACCTTTAATTTTACCCAAACTCCCTTAAACCCACTTAATTAATTTGTTATCTCCACTTTAATTTTTTAACTCTTCCTCTCCTCTCTCTCCCTCTTAAACTCTTGCCAACACACATTAATTATTAAATGGAACCTATTCAAATATTAATTAAGTGACATAAATTTTTAAATTTAAATTTCTAGTGTTAATAAAATAATAAGGATTGCCCTATTATTTTACTTTGGGAACTTGTTAGGTAGAGGGATTTTGAGAGAGCTCTTGTGAAGAAGAGGAAGGAGAAGAGAATTCCACATTCGTTGAAGAACGACGCCTCTTCAACGAAGAACGCTGGTTCTATGAAGATCGATGACATGTTTCCTTTTCTTCCTCCACGTCATGGGGGAAATATAATCGCGGGGAGTTCGCCAACAATGACAGTTCTTTCCCGAAGTTTACAGAGCGACAACGCTTTCCGTGTCTCTGACGAACGAACCATATTCGAGGTAAGGGTTATGTTCAATTTTAATGGATTAAAATTTTGGCCCAATTCGACATTTTATATCTTCGTTTATCTCAGACTATTGCTATCACATAACATGGAGGGCGTGGGCCGAACGAACACGGTCCGAAGACCCTCCGCTAGAACATGATATTTTTGGAACCGACAATCGGAGGCATAATATCGAAGAGACCGGCAGCGCAAGGGCCGCCGTCACATAATATATGAAATGCCACAGCCAAGAGGGCCCTGGCAGAGGAAGAACGACACTTTCACACCATGCCGGGGATGCTGAACCACGACCAGCGTTGGCGGCGGCGAAGGAAGTCGACGTCGTTGCACTGGCTGTGCAGCGGGAATCGCAGCCCGCTTTGTAGGCTACTTCGGTGGATAGACCGGCTGGCCCCTCGGCCGGCGTGGCGAAGGGGAGCCATGGTTCCTGGAGGGCGCCGCTCTGGAAAACTGGCCAGCCCGTCGGCCAACCAGGCGTAGAAAATCCACGGTGCCAGGAGGGCACCGCGTTGGAAGATCCACAACCCACCGTGCGGGAAGCTTGCGCCAGAAGTCCGGTCGACCTAGCTGGACGGTTTGGGAAGGGAGGCACCGCTTGGCACCACCGGTTCAGAAAGATGATGGGTTGTGCCCCTCGGACTGCTCAACCCTAGGGACGAGATGCTCGGCCAACTGGCCGAGCTAGCCAGGCCGCACGCCCAGCTGGGCCACGCCCAGTCGAGCCGCGCTAGGTCGGTCCTAGCTGAGCCTCGACGGGCCGCGTCGGGCCGCGCCGGGCCACGCCCCACCAGGCCGCGCCACATCAGGCCAGGCCACACCCCTCAGGCCAGGCCGCGTGACTCACCAGGTCGGTCTGACCCATTTGTCGGATCGGACCCGCCAAAACCGAGTCAACCCGCCCCGTCAGCCCATCGGGTCTAACGGACCGGTCCCGTTTTCACTTAAATGGGAATTACATGAAGAACGTGCATCCGATCGATGTGCCGTTTGCAGAACTAGGACCCTTGTGACTTGGCGGTCCTTTGGAAATACTCTAACTGAGTTTTTGATGACTTTGGAAAATGGTTGGGTTTGGAACGAATGTAATTTTAACTAGGCCCTCGGAGCGGTAACGATTATAACTTAAGGAACGGACGTCTGATTGACATGTCGTCGACTATGTTGGATTCATCTTGATGGTAAAGTTATTTTATCATAAATGAACTGAGGTTTGGAAGTATTTGGAGTATGTCCCAGTTGGATTGTACCTGAAATCCAACCGGTCCTCTGGAACGGAAATGCTAATAACTCATAGACCGGGCGCCTGATTGATGTGTCGTCTGTTGCATTGAGACCCCTATGATGAGGCAGTACTTTGAGATACTCCCACATGAGATTATGAAACACTTGGAAGTATCGACCAGTAGATCGTGGAGTAGATCCTCCAGGAGACGAGCGTACGGTGTTTGGAGACCTTGTGGTTGGTTGTGACCTGATGACTGCTTGTCCGATTCATTTCGGAGTGACTTGAATAGCCCAGTGGAGAGCACTAGAGGGTTGGGGTGGCAGACCCATGGCAGGGAGCACTACTGTGTTAGGGTGGCAGACCTGTGGTACTTGACAGGAGGAGTACCTATGTAGGCTTTTAGGGGGAGCACTACTATGTTGGGAAGGCAGACCCATGGCGGGGAGCACTACTGTGTTGGGGTGGCAGACTCGCGGTACTCGACAAAGGAGGAGTACCTCAGAAGTCTAAAGTTAGTGAGAAGCACCTCGGAGTCGCGACAGGATCACTGTACTCGACAGAGGAGGTGTTCTCTAGCATTCGTGGTTTCGATATTGTAAATAATAATCCTGGTTTGAGCTGAGTCAATGACATTTGTGTTTTCCTCATTATTGTGATGGGTTACATGATAACATAGGTATATGTATGGGCATATACCTATGTAAAGGTTATATATTGAGATATTTCTTTGTGGTTTATCCTTGTTGGATTTAGTGAGACCTTGAGGGTCTCAGGGTCCCTAATGAGTATCGTTATACTCACCCCTGCATGGGCTATGCCCGCACCTCGTTGTTTTGGTTGCAGACGATAGACAACACTGATCGTGGTTGAGGCTTGTAGAGCTGGACAGTTCCCGGAGGTGGATCTCACGATGAGCCGGTACCCAGAGGAGACGGATGGACATGGAGTGCTGAGGAAGACATATGTACCTACCATTCAGATAGGAACCCAGAGGATAATCTAGGAGCTGCTTCACCATTCAACTGTTTGCCTTTTCAGTTGTACTTTTTTTCAGTTGTAGCTATACGTTTCTGTTGGGCTTGTATTTCTGGCCCCTTTGTACTTTCATCACACATGTTACTACTTTAATAATTTCTTTGCTTCCACTTGTACTCTGGTTGTGTGTGTGTTTACATTTTATAAAGGAAATGCCTTCCGAGTTATAGGGATATACGCCTTTGGTGCTAGTCGCCAGCCCCTGGCCTCTGGAAGGCAGGCTAGGGGTAGTTACAACACGGGCCCCAGGGGACGGTTGTGACAATAATGATTCAAAATTCATTGATTTTTATTTCAAGTAATATGATTTAAATGCGAGGATTATGATTCATTTTCAAGATATTGGGGAGTAGATGATGATTTACCTCTACCAACTATTGGTGATGCATCTTGGTTCTACAATATATATTTAGATTATTGAAACTGATCCTTATTCTTCTAATCATTCACTAGTGAAATGTTTTACAATCATAAATCAAAATTGTATTGAATTTTTACATTGAAAAAATTCATTTTTCTATTCCAAGGTGATGAGGGTGAAAAATAATTCTTTCTCTTGGAAGTTCGTCCTTCTAGTTTTTTTGGATCCTTTAGGGATACTAATAGAAGAATAACCCTATGATTTTTTATTTCTAGAAACTTTTTTTCTTTCCTTTCTCTACATTATTTTTTTCTTATTTTTTATTTTCTTACTACCAATATCATTAATCTTTTTATCCCCATCATTATTCTTCTCTATTGATTTATTAATAAAATTACGAGTTATTTAATTTCCCACAATATAATTTCCCTTACCTATATTTTCTATTTCGAGATTCATTTTTGTGATGTTGAAGTGGTTATTTCTTCTATATGTATTATTTTCATATAACCTTATTTTATAACCATGGTTCTAAGGCATTTAGTATATAATTCATGTTTTAATGTTTCCTCTACCTTTTCACTCTAAAGTTTATTTAAATTTTATTTTCAAATTTTTCTTCTAGTTTATTATAAGTAACAGAGAAACCACAATTTATTCATCATCTCATAAGGTCAAATTAGATTCCTTCTCAGTTTTCTAAATGAATTCCTCTATTTAATCCTCTAAATTTTATTTTTGAATAATAATATGAACTAATTATATAATAAAATGATCTTACAAGATTTCATGTAATTATAAATGATGCCTCATAATGATTCAAATGAATGGACAAAAGTATTAATGAAAAGGGAAAGGATGCAAAAAAATTGTACATATCAAGAGATCCAAATTACAGAAAAATACTAAGAGGGTGTACTATTAGAATCAATTAATCAATTAGTTTAATCTTAATTCTGTATCTGTTTATATTGTTATGTGGGTAAAACCTGTATTGAATTATATCATCTAGAATAAAAAATTGAATGACTTGGTGTTTTCACATCAGAGACTATCACTTTTTTAAATCATAGAAAAGAACATCCATGAAAAAATATAATAACATTCCCAAACCAATGACTACCAAATCAATGAGTAAGGATCTTGGATCAAATGCAAGGATTAAATATCCTTGAAAATGGGTTTATGAACATAAATATCCTCTTTAAAAGAAACATATGATGATTTAAAATAGAGTTTAAGGGACTAAAAATGAGGATCATAGTAAATAGTATATTATGAGTTTCAATCCTAATACCATAGAATCTAAAATTTAGAGTTATAAGGAAAAACTATCCATAGTCTAGTGTCTGATTCCTTTGGGTGCGAAGATTTAGAATGTGGATAAAGAGGGTAAATCAAGTAAGAATTAAGGAATGATCAACCTATAATTAGATTATATATTGTTATGAATTCCATGGAGGATATATAATAAAACTAGTTTGATAGTGAAATTTCATATTAGGAATCTCGAGGAATGTATAAAAGAATTTTCCAAATTCACATCAATGAGTAATAATCTGTGAGGTTCATACCCAAGATCACATTTGGATTCACGGTCTTAATTAAAGAAAGATTATTTTAGAAATTTATCTTGATATGTGTGACAACATGGATATCATGTTTGAGGACCTCATTAAACATGAGCCCATGTGGATATACATCTCCATTTATTGTAGTTTTCACCGGGTACATGGATCAAATATTTTAAAATTTTATTAAAATGGGAAGTTATGTTATTTTGTGACTTAATATATTTTCCAATTTATTTGGGTTCCCAATAAACCTTATAAGGATTATATTTTGGAAATAAAAAAATATATCTTTTGGTCAAATACACTGCCAATACCCAAAGGTTTAATGTATTTAGATATTAGTGGCATAAATTTATTATTACAAAATAATACATAAAAATCTCCCAAAAAATTCTCAATGTATTATTTATTACATATAAAATTTCATTATATATGTTCTTGGGAAAAATAAGAAACATAAAAAAGATTTTACTCATATTATATACAATTTAAAAATAATATCCTAATGTAATAAAGGCTTTGTTCATAAAAATGCAATAAACAAGAACATAGTAGAAATTCCTGATTATGAGATAATATCAATATAAGTGATCAATATAGATGATATAAAAATAATAGATCAAGAAATAGGAATATAGACCCATAAAATAACCATTAATAAAGTATATTATGTAACATTTAATAAGAAAAAGTAATCATAATCCAATAATCGTTACCCATGGACACATAACAAATGAATTTGGCACAAACATAAGAATATAATATCATAACATTGTGACCATATTTAATATCATCATGTTCATTCCTAAATTACTAAACATAGTTAATCTTATAAGTTCAATACATAACATTGTGAACATAACTAATCATATAATTTTCAAAAATAAAATTTGAACCAGGCTAAGTTCATCATGTCTATGTATAAAAGGTTAAAAAAACTAATGTATCATTTTCAATTGTATCATTATTATCTCATGAGAGATTGTAGATACCCATTTCATACAATGTATGACTTTGTAATGTGTCTAGAAATAGTTTTTGAAATATGTTTTGAGATGCTGTATGCTTCCGAGGCCTGGAGTTTCCATAATAATTTTAAAAAAATGAAATTTATTTGATATTGTGCAAACACGGTTTTTCATAAATAATTGGATAACTCTTAAAATGAGTCTCAAATTGAAAATTTAAGACCATGTTTGAATCTAGAATTTCAGTTGTAACCTATACGTGTCCGAAAAATGTAAAGCATGGGACATTCAAATACAGAGGCATTGGAAGGTTCTTTTAATTAAAATAAATAAATAATATTTTTATTTTATTAAATAGCATAGACCTATGATCCTCTATAAATTCACCATTATGTTAGATATATATGTTTTATAACCTAACACTAGGATCATTGAGAGTATTTTCCTCCACCCTCTCATTGGGGAATCGAAATCAGATGACGAAGAGCTTTCATGTTAATGTGAATCAAGATGCAACAAATGAAAAAAAATACCATTCATTGGATAACATAACATTCATCAAAGAATGATCAAATATTGACATAGAATTCATCATTTTTTATTATTCCCCATTTTATTAAAATTTTGTTCATGATCGTTATTATATCTTTCATTAGCATCAATTATGAAACTTTTCATTCTCCTAATACCGATTTTCAATTGGTTATTCAATATATACATATTATGCCATTTTTTTCACCCAAATCATCTATAAATTGTACTAGTTAACAGTGAATACATGTCAAATAAATGTTTCACCCATTTCCTTGTTCATTTCTCCCAATCATTATTAATTTTTTTTATCATTTAGCCTATGTGGTCATAGTTCTACATTTTCGGTTGGATTTAGTATAATAAAACCCCTAGATTCACAGTGGATTCACATGGAAAAAATAGATTAGTGATCATAGAATTTATTGGAATGTTTTTTTGGATATAGAAGATTTATTCATTAATCATAGATGTTATATGGAATTGGAAAGGAACGAGAGGCCAGCAAGGCATATGGGCTTCAAAAGGACCAATGAAAGTCAAATTTCTGGAAACCATATGGCCAAAAACGATGAATGGAGACTCTTTACATTGATATTTGGCTAAAAAAATGTGTTATTCAAAGTGGTGGGTGTTTATTTGGATCACATAGAGAAGATATAACTTACTAAAAAAATGATATCATGGAATGTACATTGATGAATACATGACCCGTAGTACCCCTATGGAAACAGATCTTGGGTTCTATAAAAGTTAAGGATCACAAGACCTATTTCTAGACCACACACCATGTGAACCTCCATGAGTAGGCATTACATGTGGTGGATAACAAAGTAATTCTACTATGCGGGAAGGCACATAGTGTACTAGAGAACATAGGAACCAACAAGGTTACATGAACACGAACTGGAGCATGGGTAGGATCCTCTGTGGCTGAATAACACTATATAAGGCATCAGGAGTAGTGTTTCATGTATCGATAGGGACAATTCAAGTTAATAGGGTGGGACTAAATAGAGTGTGGTTGACCTTAAATATCGTGTACCCATATTTTCTTTTTGAGGAAACTTATACCAACTTTATCTCGATCGTTTGGACTCAGATTTTGGCCCCTGAGTAGCCTATCCTGATTTGTTTCAATATAGAATGTGATTTTAGCCTTTAGATTAAATTTTGACATATGATACCAGATTTTACGAGTGTGACACACATTTAGGTGATGCTCGATGATGGAAGTGATCAGTTAGGATCAAAAGACGAATTTGTGTGGAACTCTCTAGATGAGAAGGCTATGGGTCCACCATATCCTCTTGGAATGAAACCCCCCAAGTGGGTAGGGAATGGGTCCTCTATTTCCAATTATAGTGGAACCCTCCTATTTTATATTCCATGGGTCCTATATCATCTATTTGATTGGAACCCTCCAATGGTGTAACACCGCGAGATTTTATGTCTTTTTTTGTATGCTTCACCACAATTAGCTTGCGCTATATGCAACACCGTATTAGCTTGTAGTATACGCAACACTATTCATTCCTTGCATTACATGCAAGAGCAACAGCCCTCGATAGCTTGGGTTGTACGCAATACTGAGTTTCACTAAACAATGATATGTTATTAAAATATTATATAAACTAGCTGATTTGAATAGTAATACCAACTTTTTGAAATTTTATCATTCAAAATGGACTTCATTTTTGGATTCAGAATATCGAAATTAGCTTAGGGTGAATTTGTGGTAGTTTTCTGAAAACTTATAATTTTTTATTAATAGTGAAAAATATTGAGTTATAGTTTAAAACTGACTATTTATTTAAATAATAATTTATTTTAGGTCAAAATAGATTCATAATATCTATATAAGTTCAATTTAAGTCATTAGAGTCGGTTTATAATATTTTTAGATATATAAAAATTTTATTGAACTTTTTACCGTCTTTTACCCACCTCCTAGGAGAATTTGCAATTTTACATAAAAATTAGTTTTTCCACATCTATGAGTTGAATTTCAAAAATCCAAGAGACACAGTTAATATCAAGGAGTATAATGTGGTTCAATAAGATAAAAATAATTTGTTGTGAATAGTAACTTTTTACTTTCATTTACCACGGTTAAAAGTATATAGGGTAATTAAGGGTAAAAATGATATTATTATTAACCTAACACATGTCCTAATTCTATTGGATAAGTATAATTCGACCAGAATAAACCTTAGGAATAAAATATTAACCTCTTTGGGCCACTTGAATTAGATTAGGACATTTATTATTATTTTATTTAAAGAAGAGTTAAAATCAATGTTTAATAACAAAAACATTTTTAATATAGGTTTATACATAAGAGAAATACTACGAAAAATATTAATTAGAAAGAAAAAAATATTTCATACATAATGGTATTTTATTTATATTTTTTTATACATTAATAAATATAATTTATTTATGACACAATGATGATGCAGTAATTACCTTATTAATGAAATATTAACATAATTGATATTATAAATACCCAAATAAATGTAATTTGAGACTTTTTATGAATGAAACTAATTTTATAGGTCAATATATCATATTAGGGTTATTTAGATGAATTTTTTTGATGTAATAATGATGTTAATGAATTAATAAAAACAAAATACCAAATACTGTCAAAATAGAGATAAAAGAATTTTAAAAAATATATTATATTATTAAGTGATATAATGGTTCTAAAAATCTACAGATTGGCCAAAAGACTTATATAATAATATATATGACATTAATGAACCAATTGGGGTTCAATTGGCTATTTATAATATGTTTATTATCTATATAGTGTGAGAATACAAGAAGACACAGTAAAAGTTAAATTATTTAACTTAGAGTTAATTCTAAATGATAAGGTTAAAATGGTAACATAAACTTATCTAAAACCTATTGGTTGAGAGGCTTTCGACTGATACCTACCCTAACCTCGAAATAAGTCACTTTGGATCCATTATAAACCGAATATGAATTTATTATATAATAATATTTTCAGTTTTTCATAAGGTTCCCCTCACCCATCATATAAAGGGGCACTCCCAATTATATCTAATTCACACTCAAAAGCCATTTAGATCGGCCAACACCTGAACACATACCCTCTCAACTATCCACCAATAATCCTAGAGTCCTTATTTTAGTTAGAAAGTCAATCTAGGGTACCCTTTGGATCAATTCAAAAGGAAGTACCCGAAAGAGAGGTAAATATCTCACCACCTATTTCAAGTTCCATTCTTCTTCCACTTCCTCCTTCTTTGTTGTTTCCATTATAAAATAATAAATCCAGTATATTCTATATACATTGATATTATTATAATGATTTTAAAACAATATTAGTTATTTTATCCATCCTATGAATGAAAAAGTCACCACACGTGCGTAAGTATGGCTTACCGTCTCTACCGCATGGTGTAGTTTGTTATTCAAGAATTTCATCATTTGGATGGTAATAATAATGAATATAAATTCTATAAATAATATATATAACAATATTATAATTCTGTATATATGATATACCATCCAAATTTATATGATTTTAATATCAAAATAATGATATCATCGCTCGTGCGTAAGTACGGACTACAGTCTCCACGAACGCGATGAGATTCATTTTCCATGATTAACCATTCAAGTATGATTATAAAGTATATATAATATATAATAATTAAATATATTACATAATAATGATTATTTATGTATGTACATATATTTTTCATTTACTTAATTCCATTCAATACAATATGGAAACAAAAAACAGCGTTCATGCGTACGTACGGCCTACCGTCTCCATTAACGGTGTATTTCATTTTGTTTATCGATCTATCATATATATTTATATGCTGAATATATATTATATATAAATAATTTCTTACATTATGGAATTATTTAAATCATGATATAAGTAATAATATCAATAAAAACATGTCGAAACACGTACGATAAATGAAATGATTTTACGCAAAACGCTGCTTTAACATGGAATTGACAAAAGAACGGGTAATATAATGTCTAAGTGAATCATATATGATATCCTAAATATTATTATGGTTCTGTTACAAGTTAATAATATGTTTAATCCCACTATACAATAGTTTTGGACATATATGAGATAAATTGGTCCTAAGGTAAGGGATAATTTTTCAATCTCATTTTTAACCGAAATTGCTTATATGTAAGTATTTACTGGGGTTATGTTTATCATCCATGTCCATGTTTTCTAAAAATGTTTTCATAAAATGTTTACTATTATTCCATGAATGTTTAAATTCTTTTTACCCTTTCTTGACTTTTACCACATTGTATGGAAGGAATCTTTCCTATGTTTACCATATAAGGTACTTTTTGACTTTTCCGGAAAATGTACAAGAAGAATGTTTGTTTTGACTTATATGGAATGAACGGATTTTTACAGTTTCATAATACAAAATTTTCATGAAGCTTTCTATACAATATTTCAGGATTATTTTCCAAAAAAATCCTTTTTATTTTAAATTACGTGGAATGTTGTGAAAAGAAAATGATTTTGAAGAAGAAAGGATATTTTCCTCAAGAATTCGTTTCAAGTGTTTTGTCAAAAACTATTTTCCATATAATATGACATTATTTAGCATGATTATGTTTCATGTATAATGTCTCTATTATTTACATGGTTTTATTTTTATGATGAAATTAAATCCATTTGTTTTTTGTGGATTATGTTATGATGAGATGATGTTTATGAATCCCATTTTATTCTTTAAGTTATGATGAAGGATTTGTATTTATTTTGTGGAATAAGTAAGATTGATTTCATTATGTGATGGGTGGGACCAATATCTCCCACTAATGAATTGGGTAAATATTTATATATCATGAGATAGAAATGGATAGAATGGAAAGTGATTTCAGTTTTGTAATATAGGATGGGAACGACAAATAAACCCAATTCAGTAATGGACTTTTTCCACTATGATGGTCTTGGCAGCAATTCCTTGGCTACTTGGGAAATAATATCATATGATTAATGAATTTCCACAATTACATGTTTTATTACCATGATATTTTATCATGATTAATGTTTCTTTATAATCTATTCCTTTTGTACTGACATGTTTTATGTCATTTCTCAAGACTTTGATGTTTAGATTTTATGCTCCTGTTTTTATGTTAAAATGTTTAAGAATTGTTTTATGTTATACAAGTTTACCCTTAATGGTAATTTGAGATCACCCTTTTTATGTTTTCTTTTCCCCATGATATAAATAAATGTTTTTGGTACAAAAAAAGGAAGAACTTAATGTGAGATGTTGAAGAAATTTCACCATGATTAGAAAAATATGTTCTGAGTTTTCAACGACACTAAACTAATACGATATTTGGTAATCTGTTTTTGTTATGTATTAATTATTCTACAAAAGTAATGTAATGTCTATATACCTCAATATTTGGGTCTCTACAGTTTGTATCATAGTGATGGTTTAGTTAACCATTGGAAACTAGGATGCAGAAACATTAGTGAAATACCTAGAGATATTTTTAAGGTTTATATATGGATATCTCTAAGGTTAAGTCTAAGTATTGGTAATAGTCATATAATTATGGTAATGATCATAGAATGAATCCTAAGATGATAGAGATTGAAACTACTCTCCCTTGATTATGTTGTTTTTCTAGTACGAGTTTTTCCTCTCATACTATTTTTTGGGGGATTAAGAAATGGCAGGAAATAGGAGGGTTCATGTTAATGAGGAATATGATGGACAATGGAATTATATTATTAATGAGCAATCAAATGAAATGGGATTTGAATGTCCAAACATTGTTATTATGCCTAATTCGTAATCTCATAATATTATCAATAATATCAACTTTGGTAAGTTTCTGGACTCGACTAATAAGAGAAAGATGGAGTTTCATGATGATCATAGAGGAAAGAAAGGTCAATTTTTCTTCATGTAAATCTTGTGGGAATATGCATCAAGGATAATGTTTCAAAGGAACCAAAAGATTCTTTGGGTGTGGAAAAGAAGGACACAATGCTAGTAATTGCAAAGGAAAAGGTTCAGTTAAGTCCATGGAAAAGGATTACGGTATTTCTAAGACATGAACAATGATTACATGTTTTAAATGTCTAATGTATTGGTATTATGAAAACCAATGCCCTAAGGGAAAGTCTTATAAAGAGAATCAACATGGTCATACAGGTAGTATTTATGTTGATTATGATAAAGAGACTACAATTCATATTTGAGATGAAAGAAGTTTTGAAGCTCAGTCAATGTTTTATGAAGGTAGTGGAATGATTGCATGTTTATCAAGAATAATGTATGGTACTATGGAATAATGAAAAATTTAAGGATTGTTACATTATTGTCTTTTCTAAAGTATGTGAGTGTATATGTTGAATGGTACTGGTAACCATGAAAAGTGATTGAAATACTTTTGAAAAGCAGATGATATGCGCCTAATGAAGGGATAAAGATATAATGAAATGTTTGATAGTATTAATGAGCTCATATAAGGAAAAAGTGATATCATGATTTGAGTATATAGAAATTTTGGGATTTTGGTATGTGGAAAGAGTTGACTTTTTATAGATTTCTTGTTTTCAAAATGATTCTATGGTAATTCATGTTTCAAGAGAATACATGATTAAGGTATTCACATGTTTGGAATGTGAGAAATAAGATATAGCTTATGATATACGGGGGATAAATGATGGTATTCACATGATTGGTTGATGGCATTTCTAGTAATCATTTTCTTTATCCTATGAACTTGGATAGAAGTATTTTGGATAAGACTAAAGAATTTAAATGGATTGTGTTGGACATAAGATAATATTGTTAAAGGATATAACGTTTTTTCAATTTTATTTCTAGAATGTTATAATAGTGTAGTTTTAGAAAATGGACAAACTGTAGGACGGGCAAAAATCCGTCGTGTCGGACAAGGTTGCGTGAATCGAACCCACAACCGAAGTGAGACATGCCTTTATTGCCTACCACTATCCTACAGGAAGTCCCTAGTTAGTATAAACTAGTTTTATTTTATTAAGTGGTATGATATATGAAGTATAAGTCCATTTTTGGAACCATATACGATAAATCTTACTATAAGATGGAATTATGTATATAAATTTTGCTAAACTTATGTTTGAGATAGATGGATTGACCTATCATTCTATAGCATGATCTGCTAACAATTCTTGGAAGAAAAACTCAACTTCATTTCCTTAAGAGATGATGTGGAAATTGTTCAAGGCACAAACTACAGTGACATTGTAACACAATCAAGTAAGTATTTCTTTTAATTCAAAAATTATTCAACATTAGGGAAATGATCTTGAAAACCAAAAGTTTTTTCTTAATTCCCTCATATCTGATGAATCAGATGGTACCGTAGATCACCTAAAATTGATGGCTTTGTGATTGTTGGATTTTTCATAGCCATGTTCTCTACCACTCTTCATCCAAAAATGATGGTTAGATTTCTCTTCCATATCCATATTTTCACCTATATTCTCCTATGTGGGAACCAAGTGATGAGTTATTTTGGTAATCCGTTATGTTTATAACATTCATTTTTCATATAAAGTTTTAGTATTCATTTTTACGATGTGGTTTTCTATGAAAGAAACCTTCAAGTAGAAACCCATTTATAACCCTGAAAAATTTCGAGGGTGAAAATCATTTTAAGGGGGGAAGAATGTAACACCCTGAGATTTTATGTTGTTTGTTTTACACTTCACAAAGATTATCTTGTGATATACACAACACGATATTATCTTTGTGTATATGCAACACTAATCTTATCTGGCATTACACGCAAGAGCAACCTTCCTTGATAGCTTGCATTGTAAGCAATACCGAGTTACACTAAACAACGATATGTTATTAAAATATTATATAAACTAGCCGTTATGAATATTAATACCCACGTTTTGAAATTTTATCTTTCAAAATTAACTGCATTTTTGGATTCGGAATATTAAAATTATCTTAGGGTGATTTTTTGGTCTTTTTCTGAAAAATTTCAACTTTTGATGAATAGTGAAAAACATTAAGTTATAGGTTAAAACCAAATTTTTATTTAAATAATCATTTATTTTATTTAAAATTATTTTAGGTCAAAATAGATAAATAATACCTATATAAGTTCACTGTAATTCATTGGAGTCATTTTATAATAATTTTTGATAAATAACATTTTTATTGAACTTTTTATCGTCTTTTACCCACCTCCATAGAGAATTTGAAAAATTACATAAAACATAATTTTACCGCTTCTATGATTTGAATTTAGAAAATCTGAGAGACACAGTTAATATCAAGGATTAAAATTTGGTTCAATAAGATAAATTTTTTTTGTGAATAGTAACTTTTAACTTTTATTTACAACTATTAAAAGTAAATATGGTAATTAAGAGTAAAAATGATATTATTATTACCCTAAAAAATGTTTTAATTCTATTTGAAAAGTCTAATTTGAACAAAAATAACCATAGGAATAATATATGAACCTCTTTGATCCACTTTAATTAGATTAGGACATTTATTATTATTTTATTTAAAGCAGAGTTAAAAGAGTTAAAATCAAATATTAATATATAAAACATTTTTAATATAGGGTTTCACAAAAGATAAATTCTACAATAAATATTCATTAGAAAGATAAAAATATTTCCTACATAATGGTATTTTATTTGTATTTTTTATACATTATATAATTTAATTTATTTGTGACACAATGATGTTGCAGTAATTACCTTATTAATGAAATATTAAAATAATTGATATTATAAATACCCATATAAATGTAATTTGAGACTTTTTAGGAATATAAAAAATTTTATACGTTAATATAACATAATAGGGTTGTTTAGATAAATTTGTTTCTAAGTAATAATGCTGTTATAAATTTAAAATAAACAAAATAACAAATAGAGTCAAAATTGACATAAAAGAGTTTTTAAAACAAATATTATATTATTAATTGATATAATGGTCCAAAAAATCTATGTATCGGCCAAAAGACTAATATAATAATATAAATGACATTAATGAACCAATGGGGGTTCTAGTGGTAGTTTATAGTATGTTTATTAACCATATTGTGTAAGAATACAAGAAGACATGGTAAAAGTTAAATTATCTAACTTAGAGTTAAATCTAAATGATAAGGTTAAAATGGTAACCTAAACTTGTATAAAACATATTGGTTGAGAGGATTTCGACCCATCCCCACCCTAGACTATAAATAAGTCACTTTGGATCCATTATAAACTGAATATGAATTTATTATAAAATAATACTTTTAGTTTGTCCTAAGGTGCCCCTCACCACTCTTATAAAAAGTCACTCCACCTTCTCTCTAATTAAAATTTCAAAAGCCATTTGGCTTGGCCAAAACCTGCTAAAATACCCTCTAAAATGTCCTCCCATCATCCTAGAGGCCATCCTTTAGTAATAAATCCAACTTATGGAGCCCTTTTGATCAAATCAAAAGAAAGAACCCGAAGAAGAGGAAAATATCTCACCACCAATTTCAAGATCCTTTCTTCTTCCACTTCATCCTTCGTTGTTGTTTCCATTATAAAATAATAAATCCAATATCTTCTATATACTGTGATGTTTTTATATAAAATTTATAACAATATGTGTTATTTTATCCATCCTACGAATGAAAAAGTCACCACACGTGCGTGTGTACGGTTTACCGTCTCCACGTCGTGGTATAGTTTTTTATTCAATCATTTCATCATTTGGATAGGTATAATATTGAGTATAAATGATATAAATAATAAATATAAAATTTTTATGATTCTTTATATATGATATACCATACAATTATATACTATTTTAATATCAAAATATTGATATCATCGCTCGTGCGTATGTACGGACTACCGTCTCCATGAACGCGATGAGATTAATTTTCCATGATTTACCATTCAAGTATGATTATAAAGTATATATAATAAATAGTCATGAATGATATTAAATAATAATGATACTGGATTTATGTACATATATGTTTCATTTACTTAATTCCATTTAATTCAATAAGGAAATGAAAACAACGTTAATGCGTACGTACGGCCTACCGTCTCCATGAACGGTGTATTTCATTTCGTTTATCGATCTATCATATATATTTATATTATGAATATATATTATATATAAATCATGTTTTACATTATGGAATTATGTAAACAAGGATATAATTAATAATATCATGAACAAAAAGTCGAAACACGTACGATAAATGAATCGATTTTACCCATAATGCTATTTTAACATGGAATTGACAAAACAGGTAATATAAAGTCCTAAGTGAATCATATATGATATCATAAATAATATTATGGTCCTTTTATAAGATAATAATATTTTTAAACCCACTATACAGGATTTTCGGACACTTATGGAAGAAAATGGACCTAAGGTAAGGGATAATTTTTCAATCTCATTTGTATCGGAGATTTCTTTTACGTAAGTATTTACTGGGGTTATGTTTATCATCCATGTCCATATTTTCTAAAAACGTTTTCATAAAATGTTTAATATTCTTAAATGTATGTTTAAATTAATTTTTACCATTTTTTGACTTTTATCACATTGTATGGAAGGGATATTTTTTATGTTTACCATATAATTTACTTTTTGACTTTTCTAGAAAAAGTACAAGAAGAATGTTTATTTTAACTTATACGACATGAACAGATTTTTACGGTTTCATAACGCCTGTTTTTCATGAATATTACTCTACAATATTTCATGATTATTTTAAATAAAATTTTTTTCATTTAAAATTACATGGCATTTTGTTAAATGTAAATTATTTTTAAAGATGAAATGATATTTTCCTCAAGAATTCATTTCAATTGTTTCGTCATAACTATTTTCCATCTAAGATGACATTATTTAGAATGTTTATGTTTCAAGTATAATTTCTATATTATTTAAATGGTTTTATTTTTATGATTAAAGTATATCCATTAGTTTTATATGGATTGTTTCATGATGATATGATGTTTATGAAACCCATATTATTCGTTGGGTTATGATGAATGATTTATGTTTATTTTGTGGCAAAAGTAAGAATGATTTAAATATGAGATGGGTGGGACTTATATATTCCACAAATTCATTGGTTAAAGATTATATATCTCATGAGAATGTCATGGTTGGAATGAAAAGTGAATCTGGTTCAGTAATATAGGGCTTGAACGGCAAGTAAACCTAGTTCAGTAATGGACTTTGTCCACTATGTTGGTCTTGGCAGCAATGACATGGCTACTATGGAAATAATATCATCTACTTAATGGTTTGGCACAATTACATGTTTTATTCCCATGATATTTTATCATCATTAATGTTCCTTTATGATCTATTCCTTATGTACTGCAATGTTTTATGTCATTGATCAAGATTTTGATGTTTAGATTTTATGTTCATGTTTTTATGTTCAAGTGTTTATGGATTGTTTTATGTTATCCTTTTTACCATTACAGAGAATTTGAGCTCACCATTTTTATGTTTTCTTTTCTCCAGGATATAAATAAAAGTATTTGGTAAAAAAAGATGAACTTTATTAGAGATACTGAAGATATTTTAGAATTATTAGAATATTATGTTCCGAGTTTCCAAAGACACTAAACTAATACAGTCTTTGGGAATCTATTTTTGTTATTTATTAAGTATTCTGCAAAAGTGATGTAATTTCTATGTATGTAATGATTTGGGTCTCTAAATTTGGTATCAAATCGAATTTTTAGTTAACCTTTAGAAACTAGGGTGCAAAAACTTTATTGAAATCCCTAGAGATTTTTCTAAGGCATATCTAGGGATGTCTCTAAGATTAAGTATAAGTATAGGTTATAGTCCTAGAATTACGGTAATGATAATGGAATTAAACCTAATATGTTAGAGATTGAAACTACTCCCCCTTGATTATGTTGTTTTGATAGTATGAGTTTTTCCTCTTAGACAATTCTTTTTGGGTTTTATGAATTGGAAAGAAACAGATGGATTCATGTTAATAGAGAATATGATGGACAATGGAATTATATTATTCAAGAGAAACCAAATGAAACAGGATTTGGATTTCCATACATTGTTATTATTCCTAATCAGCAATATCATAATATGATCAATAATATCAACTTTGGAAAGTTTCCTGACATGCCTAATAAGGGAAAGATGGAGTTTCATGATGATCATAGATGAAAGAAAGGTCAATTTCCCTCATGTTAATAATGTGGGAAGATGCATCAAGGAGAATGTTTCGAAGGAACAGGAAGATTCTTTGGGTGCGGAACAGAAGGACACAAATCTAGTTATAGCAAAGGAAAAGGTTCAGTTAACACCATGGACAAGGATAATGGTATTGCTAAGACATAAATGATGGTTAAATGTTTTAAATGTGGAATGTATGGGAATTATGCAAACTAATGCCCGAAGGGAAAGTCTCATGAAGAGAATCAGCATGGTCATATGGGTAGTATTTATGTTGATGATGATGAAGAGACTACAAATAATATATGAGATGAAAGAAGTTTTGAAGCTCGGTCAATGGTTTATGAAGGTAGTGGAATGATTTCATATTTATAAAGAATAATGTATGGTACTATGGAATAATGAAACATCTATGTATTGTTACACTATTGTTTTTCCTAATGAATCTGAAAGAATATGTTTAATGGTATATATAACCATGAAAAGTGATTGAAATATTTTTGGAAAGCAGATGATATGCACATAATGATGGGATAAAGAGATAATGAAATGTTTGATAGTATTAATGAGATCATATAAGGACAAAGTGATATCATGGTTTGAGTATATAGATATTTTTGGATTTTGGTATTTGGAAAGAGATGACTTTTGATATCAATCATGTTTTCACAAAGATTTTATGGTAATTCATGTTTTAATAGAATACATGATTAAGGTATTCACATGTTTGGAATGTCACCAAAAAGATATATCTTATGATATACGGGGGATAAATGATGGTATTCACATTCTTGGTTAATGACTTTTCTAGTAATCATTGTCTTTATACTATGAACATGGATAGAAGTATTTTGGATAAGACTAAAGATTTGAAATGGATTATGTTGGAAATAAGATAATATTTTTTACGGATAGAACCATTTTTCTATATTATTTCTGGATTGTTATAATAGTGTAGTTTTAGAAAAAAAAAAGACAACCTATAGGACAGGCGACAACCCGTCGTGTTGGACAAGGATGTGTGAATAAAAACCACAACCGAAATGCGACCGGCCTTTATCACCTACCACTAGCCTACATGAAGTCCCGAGTTAGTAGAAACTAGTTTTATTTTATGAAGTGGCGTGATAGATGAAGTATGAGTCCATTTTTGGAACAATATACGATTAATCTCACCATAGGATGGACTTATGTATATAACATTTTCTAACATTATGTTTGAGACAGATGGAATGACCTATCATTTTATCACATGATCTGCTAACACTTCATGGAAGACAAATTCAACATTATTTCTTTAAGAGATTATGTGGAAATTGTTCAAGGCACAAACAACAGTGAGATTGTAACAAAATCAAGTAAGTATTTATTTTAATTCAAAAATTATTCATCATTAAGGAAATGATCTTGAAAACCAAAATATTTTCCCTATTTCCCTCATATCTGATGAATCTGATGGTACCTTAGATAATCACAAATTTAGGGCTTTTTGATTGTTGGATTTTTCATATCCATGTTCTCTACCACTCTTCATCCAAACATGACTGTTAGATTTCTCTTCCATATCAATATTTTCACCTATATTATCCTATGTGGAAACCAAGTGATGAGTTATTTTGGGTATCCGTTATGTTTCTAACATTTCTTTTTAAAATAATGTTTTAGTATTCCTTTTTACGATGTGGGTTTCTATGAAAGAAACCTTTAAGTAGAAAACCATTTATAACCCCGAAGAATTTCGAGGGTGAAATTCATTTTAAGGGGGGTAGAATGTAACACCCTGAGATTTTATGTCTTTTTTTGTATGCTTCACCAAGATTATCTTTCACTATACAAAACACCATATTAGCTTGTATAATATGAAACACTATTATTGTCTTTCATTACACTCAAGAGAAACCTTCCTCGATAGCTTGCGTTGTACTCAATACTGAGTTTCACTAAACAACGATATGTTATTAAAATATTATATAAACTATGTGTTATGGATAGAAATACTCACTTTTTGATATTTTATCATTCAAAATGGACTTCATTTTTGGATTTGGAATATCAAAATTAGCTTAGGGATAATTTTTGGTATTTTTCTGAAAACTTTCAATTTTGATGAATAGTGAAAAACACTAAGTTATAGTTTAAAACCATCTTTTTATTTAAATATTCATTTATTTTATTAAAAATTGTTTTAGGTTAAAATAGATACATAATACCTATATAATTTCAATGTAATTCATTGGATTCATTTTATAATAATTTTAAATATAGAAAATATTTATTTAACTTTTTACCGTCATTTACCCACCTCCTAGGAAAATTTGCAAGTTTACATAAAAAATTATTTTATAACTTCTGTGAATTGAAATTCATAAATCTGAGTGAAATGGTTAATATGAAGGAGAAAAATGTGGTTCAATAAGATAAAAATAATTTTTTTTGAATAGTAACTTTTTGATTTTATTTACCACGATAAAAAGTAAATAGGGTAATTTAGGGTAAAAATGATATTATTATTACCCTAACAGAAGTCCTAATTCTATTGGATAAGTATAATTCGACCAGAAACAACCTTAGGAATAAAATGTGAACCTCTTTGGTCTACTTCAATTAGATTAGGACATTTATTATTATTTTATTTACTGAAGAGTTAAAAGTGTAAAAATAAAAGTTTAGTATGTAAAACGTTTTTAATATAGGGTTATACAAAAGATAAATTCCACTATAAATATAAATTACAAATATAAAAAGTTTTCCTACATAATGGTATTTTATTTATGTTTTTTAGAAATTAAATAATTTAATTTATTTATGACACAATGATGATGCAGTAGTTACCTTATTAATGAAATATTTACATAATTGATATTATAAATAACCAACTAAAGGTAATTTGATACATTTTATGAATTAACCTAATTTTCTAGGTTAATATGACATATTAGGGTTGGTTAGAGGAATTTATTTCAAATTAATAATTCTTTTCTGAATTTAGAAAAAAAACCAAATAGTGTCAAAATTTACATAAAAGAGTTTTTAAAACAAATATTATATTATTAATAGATATAGTGGTCCTAAAAATATCAGGTTCGGAAAAAAGACTTATATAATAATATATATGACATTAATGAACCAATTGGGGTTCTATTGGCATTTTATAGTAAGTTTATTAACCATATAGAGTAAGAGTACAAGAAGACATGGTAAAAGTTAAATTATTTAACTTAGAGTTAAATCTAAATGATAATGTTAAAATGGTAATCTAAACTTGTATAAAACATATTGGATGGGAGGATTGCGAACTATTCCCATCCTATCCTCAAAGTAAGTAACTTTGGATCCATTATAAACCGAATATAAATTTATTTTAAACTAATATTTTATGTTTTTCCTAACGTTCCCCTCACCCCTCTTATAAAAGGGCACTCCCCCCTCTCTCTAATTCACACATTCAAAGTCATTTGGATCGGCCAAAACCAACCCAAATACCATCTCAACTGTCCTACCTTTAACCTAGAGTCCATCCTTTAGTCAGAAAGCCATCCTATGGATCCTTTTTGATCAAATCAAAAAGAAGAACCCAAATAAGAGGTAAATATATAACCACCTATTTCATGTTCCTCTCTTCTTCCACTTCCTCCTTATTTGTTGTTACCATTATAAAATAATAACTCCATTATCTTATATATACTGTGATGTTATTATAAAAATTGTACAACAATATTAGTAATTTTATCCATCCTATGAATGAAAAAGTCACCACACATGTGTACGTATGGCTTACCGTCTCCACGTCGTGGTGTAGTTTGTTATTCAAACATTTCATCATTTGTATGGGTATAATAATGAGTATAAATGATATAAATAACAAATATAACTTTATTATGATTCTGAATATATGATATAACATCTAATTATATACGATTTTAATATCAAAATAAAGATACCATCGCTCGTGCGAACATACGGACTACCGTTTCCACGAACACGATAAGATTCATTTTCCATGATTAACCATTCAAGTATGATTATAAAGTATATATAATAAATAATAATGAAAGGTATTAAGTAATAATGATACTATATTTATGTACTTATATGTTTCATTTACTTAATTCCATTCAATTAAATAAGGAAAAGAAAACAACGTTCATGAGTACATATGGCCTACCGTCTCCATGAACGATGTATTTCATTCTATTTATCGATCTATCATATATACTTATATAATGAATATATACTATATATAAATCATTTTTTAAATTATGGAATTAATTAAATCATGATATAATTAATAATTTCAAGAACAACAAATCGAAACCCGTATGATATGGGAAACGATTTTACCTAAAATGAGGATTTAACATCGAATGGACAAAAAATGTGTAATATAAAGTCATAAGTGAATCATCTATGATATAATAAATATTATAATGGTTCTTTTACAAGTTAATAATATTCTTAAACCCACTATATAAGAGTTTTGGACACGTACAGAAGAAATTGGACCTAAGGTAAGGGATAATTTTTCAATCTCATTTTTATCCTAGATTGCTTATTCGTAAGTATTTACTGGGGTTATGTTTATCATCCATGTCCAAGTTTTCTAAAAATGTTTTCATAAAATGTTTAATATTCTTCCATGTATGTTTAAAGTCATTTTTACCCTTCTTGACTTTTACTGCATTGTATGGAAGGAATCGTTCTTATCATTACCATATAAGGTACTTTTTGTCTTTTCTGGAAAAACTACAAGAATAATGTTTTTTTAACTTATACGGCATGAATTGATTTTTACGGTTTTATAATGCCTAATTTTCATTAATATTCCTATAAAATATTTCATGATTATTTTCAATAAAATTCTTTTTCTTTTAAAATTACGTGGCATTTTGTGAAACGAAAATTATTTTGAATAAGAAAGTATATTTTCCTCAAAAATTCATTTGAAGTGTTTTGTCCAAACTATTTTTTATCTAAGATAACATTATTTATAATGTTTATGTTTCAATTATAATGTCTCTATTATTTACATGGATTTATTTTTTTGATGAAATGATATCCATTTGTTTTATATGGATTATTTCATGATGAGATTATGTTTATGAAACCCATTTTATTCTTTGGGTTATGATGAATGATATATGTTTATTTTGTGGAAAAAGTAAGAATGATTACATTATGAGATGGGTGGGACCTATATCTCCCTCCAATGCATTGGATAAAGATTTATATCTCATGATATAGACATGGCTGGAACGGACAGTGTGTCTGGTTCAGTAATATAGGGCTAGAACGAGAAGTAAACACGGTTCACTAATGGACTTTGTCCACTATGATGGTCTTGGAAGCAATGACTTGGCTAAAATGGAAATAATATCATGTGATTAATGGTTTTCCACAATTACATGTTTTATTCCCATGATATTTTATCATTATTAATTTTCCTTTATGATCTATGTCATATGTACTACAATGTTTTATGTCATTGCCCAAGATTTTGATGTTTAGATTTTATTCTCATTTTTTTACGTTCAAATATTTATGGATTATTTTATGTTCTCCATGTTTATCCTTACTAAGCATTTGAGGTCACCATTTTAATATTTTCTTTTCCCCAGGATATAAATAATGGTTTTAAGTAATAAAAAAAAGAAAAACATTATGGGATATGTTGAAAATCCTTCACCATGATTGGAAGATTATGTTCCGAGTTTCGAAAGACACTAAACTAATACGGTCTTTGGGTGTCTGTTTTTTTTTATTTATTAAGTATTATGAAAAATTAATGTAATGTCTATGTATTTGAATCTTTGGGTCTCTACATAAGGGGAAAGGCATGATCCATCTACCTACTACTAGTGTGGAACTCTACTAATGGGAAGGGAATGAGGGCTCTACCATCTTCTAGAGTGGAACTATTGTATGGTATGATGGTATGGGTCCTTGTCCTATAGAGTGGAAGACACTATTTTGGTGGGGTATGGGACATATACTAAATAATATAGTGGAACATTCATGTGGTACGAGAGAATCTATCCTCTAGCTATATACAAACTAAAACCCTCATTCGGAGTATGGGTATGGGTACTCTATCAACTGAGTGGCATACTCATACTGTACTAGGGAATCATTCCTCTACCTAAATATTGTTCCCCATTACTATGTGGAATAGTTTGGAGGTGTGGCATGACATGAAATTTTTTTTGGATATATGTGCGATATGATAGACATCATTGATGTGTCTCTTAGATCATTTGGAACTATTTTAATGGGTTTGGATGGGAGATACATATCCTCTTTTTATTTCATTTGGGTAATTTATTATCACATGTATATATGCATCCAATTTTTATATGTTTGTTTTCACACTTATTATGGGTTTATCTATCTATTACAATCATGTCTCTTACTACCCCCCCCCCCTAAATGTTACGTCATTTATTATTATTCCTCTCCACTTATGAATGGGTATGGTAATGTTTTTGTGTGTATAGGTACATTATGAAAAGGCCTTCCATATTAGTTATTTCTTCTGTGTTTTTTATTATCCCATACCCCATGGAGGTAGGCTTGGGGTATTTTTCCCTCGAGCCCCATTGGGTCGGGTCAAGATAGATTTGTATCAAATAATTTCATTACATGGGATGGTTTTTGGATTAGTCCCACTATGAGTATTTCATTTGGATTTAAGGAAATAGTATCAAAGTGTTTCATGTGTGGATTTTAGGCTAGGGAACCTAGTGTTGGAGTGGAAATTGACGTATCCATTCACTAAGAGTCTCACTACCTACATGTTGACACAACATACTGAGACAATTGTTGTAGGGATCAATGGAAAATAAAACATATAGTATTGACTCATAAACTACCCTTCTTTAGTCATATCCCCATATAAATGTGCTCATATGATCATCTTACATCTTGATTCAATCTTCTGGATGTCTCCATGAAGATAGTCATCCAACTAGGTTACCAATTATAGAATGTGATAAGGATCTGATGAGTGATGCACCCTAGGTTCAGGGTATATCCCCTAAGATTCATACTCCAGGTGAAATGTTAGCAGCACACTCACCATTCTATGATCATAAAGTACCATTAAATAATGATATGTATATTCATTGTCCTAGTGCACTCCAATAGTGTTAGTGCCATATGCAGCTAAGGTTCCATAGTGAGCTAGATCCCCATGTAGTAGATGATTGGATAGATTTAGGGATCTGAGCATTCAGGATTTTTTAGACACCAACTGATCAGGAGGTTTCACTGGTAGCTAGAATTTTGCATCGTGTAGTGGGGATTTGGTATATTCTAGTTACATATATTCTTGAGGAGTTGACACTCTCATGAATAGACTTCTATAATTTGTTCTGTGAGGAGTATTATGCCTCATACTTTCCCTCAGTTCAGATTCATGAGCATCTAGATATATAGCATGGAGGGATGACAATGTATATTGATGTTGTGAGGTTTACAGAACATATGCAGTACTCCCTCATCTTGATTCCGGATGACTACTTCCAAGGGCAGATGTTTGATCAGGGTATTCAAATATATATCCATTCCATTGTAGTACCCTTATGCATACCCAACTATTTCAAGCTGTTGGATATGGTGATGGAGATGAAAAGATTCCTATCATAGGGACACATATATCTATATCTAGTAGTTTATTTTATAGATATTAGTAGTATACAACACCTAGTAGACCCTAGTCAACAAGTTCTCATTAGAGGAGTTCTTCCCAAGATTAAACTCAGGCGCATGAACATGGACAATGTTGAGGACGACAGAATCTCATAGTGGGGTGGTCTTATACATGTGATGGGAAAGGTCACATGGAACATTATTTCTCGACCTAACACGTTGAGGAGAGAAGGAATATAGTGGACTAACCTCTACAGTAGTGGAAGCTCCATGATGGGTCTCCCATGTGAGGTTAGTGTGGCCTTTAAGGAGGAAGACCTCGAATTTGAGAATGTGGAACTCTAGGAGGAAGAGTTTTTGGATGGTGTAATACACTATGATATCTTCCACCACCACCACTAGGTTTCGCACATCAATATCAATGTTATAGTGGTATAGTCTGAAGACAGCTAGAGGCTATGAATGCATATGACCCAACAACACATGATATGATTAGAGGTATGATATTTGTTTATTCTAATTTGGATTCAGTATTGTTAAAAAGGTGTGATTAATACATTTATCTCTTTACTCTAACTGTGATATCTACAGCTCATAGTTGAGGATTTATCCCATCATCATTCTCTCAAGTTTCCTACAAAGAATGATTCATCTATATATTTTGCCTTATGATAGTGTCTGCTATCACATAGTGGATAGAGGATCTCATGGGACCTTTTTCAACATGATGGAAACCTATGAAGTCATCATGGGTATTTATTGGTTGGCCATGGCTTGATCCCAAATTGACTATCACCCTAGAAGAGTCAGGTTCCTTCACACTAATGGGATGATTTTATCCATTGTGGGTGAGAGAGATCTCATGATAGAATGAGTGCATTTTTCGACCAGGTGGCTACATCCCATTACAAATTAGTTGGTGAGTTTAGCCATAGGAATAAAAATATATTCTGGCATATGGATTCATTCATTCATGGAGGATTTTATGGATATCTTCCCCAACGATGTTTGGGGAGTACCTCCATGGAATGAGATGGAGTTTTGTATCAACTTGAGCCTCATACATCTATGATATATTGTACGATATATAGGATAGACCCTACCAAGCATTGAGAGCTATGGAAATAGTTAGAATATATATTAATAAAAGGTATTTTCAAACCCTATGTGTCCCCCATAGGTAGATCTAGTGTTTTTCTTCGAAATTGATGATCGGAGGTTCTGGAATTATGTCAATTATCATCAACTGAACTGAGCCACGATAAAGTCCATGATACCTTTATTAGGATTTATGAGCTATTTGATCAGTTTCAATGTGATATTTGGTTCTTAGTGATTGATATCAGGATCTTCTACCACCATTTGAGGTTCTAGATGGATGATATTCCAAATATATAATTATTATGTTTTTAAAGAAACTATGAGTTCTTGGTGATGACCAATATTATGAAGAAATACCCTACTGGGTTTATGAATTTGGTGAACCAAATATTCTAGTTATACATGGACTGGTTTATTGTTGTCTTCATTGAGAATATATGCATATACTCTATGTTAGAGGCTGAGCGTGCAAAGAACTTTAGGGTGGTCCAATATTTCCTTTAGGAGATCCAACTCTATGATAACATATAGAAGTTCCAGTTTTGGATTGATGAGGTTCACTTCATCGGGCACGTCATTTTTTAGCATGGATTAGTTATGGACCTAGTGATGATTGATGCACTTATTGCAAGGGATCCACTAAATAGTTTATCATAGGTGCATAGTTTTCCTGAATCAGTAGGGTACTATAAGATGTATCTGGAATAATTAACAATGATTATATCCCCTATGAACACTCCTACGTGGATTGGTTATTCATTTATCATGATCGGGAAGTGCTAGATAGTCATCAAGGAGTTGAGGATGTGGTTGATGAATTCTGTAATTTTTAGACTACCAAATGACGGTGTAGAGTACAAAGTGTATAGTGATCCCTTATGAGCTAGGCTCAATAACATGTAGAAGAAAATATGTGTAGTTATAGAACATAGTTCAAGGATGTTGATACACTATGAGAATGGCTATGTGACTCTCATCGTAGAACTGGAAGTGGTTGTATTCACTCTAAGGATCTAGAGACACTATCTTATTGGAGTGAACTTTGGTGTTTACTCATACCATCAAAGCCTCATGTATGTCTTAATGAAATGTGGCTTGAACCTGAGGTGAAGACTCCAGTAATACTTCTTGTGAGACTATGACATTGAGATAGTCTATACTCATGTGAAGGTAAATGTGGTATTATATTCCCATAGCATGAATTCCCAGGCTCCCTTGGTGGATGAGGTTTTTGTGTAGTTGTCATCCTTTTAAATGACCCTGGTTAAGAAGACGGGTACAACATTTCTTTAGTTGATGGTGTTGACTCTTCTACTCCTCCAGCGTGATAGAGAGTCCCAGTTGGGAGAATCGACTATCTGGTCTTACATGACTAGATATCTATAGGATATTAAATGGGTATATTTTCTAAAAGAGAGAATCATTTCTTCCTTTTCTATGAATGGTTGGTGATCTTAGTCACGTTGTAGGAGTTGGTGATGAGAGAGTTTCACACAAATCCTCTAGTTATACATCCCATAATGGGAAATATGTACTAAGACATTCAGTAGAATTTTTTGGGGGGGGGGATGAGATGTAGCATGGATGATTTCTTATCTCAGTGTCTTACCTATCTGTAGGTGAAGGTTGAGAACCATGTTTCAAAAGGATTATTATATCCTCTTATGATCCCATTGTGTAAAAGGGAAGGTATATTAATGTAATTTGTGGTGGGGATTTCATATATTGTTAGATGCCTTGATTCCATCTAGGTGATAATTAACAAAATGATGAAGTCATCACACTTTCTTCTTATCAGGGAGAAGAGTTCAATTGATATTTAGGGGCAGTTCTTCATAATATAGGTCATTCCCCTTTATGGGGTTCCATCAACTATTGTCTCTTGTCATGATTTGGGATTCTTGTCATAGTTGTGGATAGGCCAGAAGAATTTATTCTTGTCGTATATTTGGTTGAGTAAAACCTTTAACCCATAGAAAAATGGGTAGATGGAGTGCACTATCGAGGTGCTAGAGGAAATGTTGGAGGATTTTTTTGTAAGAATTTGGTTGTAGCTTTAGAGGATCACTTGCCATTGGTGGAGTTCACACACAATTATAGCGACCACTCTGTTATCATCATTTATCCTTGTAAGGCCATGTATTGGAGACACTTCAAGTCAACCTTATACATGACTGTGAATAGAGAGGTATCTCTTTTTGTTCCATATATGCTTCTAGATAAAATAGAGATAGTCCAATACATCTTCAGCAGGATGTGGAGAGTCAATAGAAAGAAAAAATAACATGCATATCGACATTATCATCCCTTGGAGTTCCATTAGAGAGACCATGTTTTCCAAAGTGTCTCTCCATGATGAGGATTGTGTATATTTTCCTAAAGATGTTGGCTATCCTTGAGGTACATAGGGTCATTCGAGATATTTCATTGTGTTGGTGGTGTTTCATGCCACATCTCCCCACCCCCTCTATTAGAAGGGGTTTATGACTTCTTCCATGAGTCACAACTGAGGAGATTTAGGCATAACCCTGTAGACGTTATTGATCAGGGTGAGCAGTACATCATGTACGAATACAATTTTTTAGATCACCTAGTGGTGATCAGGTATCGATATGAGAAGATTTTGTGTGGATGGACCATTCCATTCGATCGGGTGTTGTGGAAGCACAGAAGCATATAAAAGAGATCATAGGAATGGAAGAGCCATATGTGAGCTCACTATCCAAACCATTTTGTTTAGTTTTTTCTTTTCATGTATAAGAAAACTGATGTATGGAAATTTTAGAGACTTATTTTTCCTGAAATGAAATTTTAATATATCTAGATATACTTTAGAGGTTATGCACTAAGTCGATGTGGGATTCTATGGCCTGATGTGTGCATAATTAATTTTAAAAATGTATTAAATATATTTTATATTTTGCATGCACAGTTTTCATAAATTATTGGATAACTATTAAACACAGTCTCATATTAAAAATATAAGACCATGGTCTAATTCATAACATGAGGTTTAACCTATGAGCATCCCAAAATTTGTCAACACATGATGTTCAGATAAAGCGGCCATTAGCGGGTACATTTAACCATAATAAATAATATTTTTCTTATTTTTTTAAGTCACCTCAACCTAACCTCTAATATAAATTATAAATTTTGATGTATTCCTAGGGAAATCCAATTAACATTAGAATTGTTGAGAGAAATTTTCCCACCCCTCGTTGGATAATTGAAATCATATTATGAAGTGCCTAAAGATCAAGGCTAATCAATATGTAGAAAATACAAAAAAAATGTCTCCTTAGTGGGAGAGTGTGTTATTCATCAATGAATCAAAGAATAATTATCTTGGAATCATTATTTTTTTATTAACTCCAATTTTAATAAATGATTGGGAATTATCATTCTTATTTAATTGATCTACATTCATTATGAGTCTTTGTATGCGCCTACATACCAATTTTCAATTGGTTGTTCAATGTTTATTTATTATTCGACGTTCCACATGAAAATATTCCATAATTTATATTTGATGTCCAATAACCCATATCCAGTGATATTTACAATCTTTTTCTTGTTTCTTTATCCCAATAATTTATTTCTCTCTTCATAGATGGGCTTATGGCGTCTCAGTTTGACATTGTCAGGTGGAATCGAGTAATATCAAACTACCACGTTCATGGAGGATTCTTGTGTGATGAATGGATATGTGATTAGAGAATGGATTGGGAATATTATTATGTTTTATGTAATTACATCATGGATAGGATCTAATGTGGTACATGATTCATATGAAGCATATAGATTCTATTTTAGGTGGCTTAGAGGTGAGATTAAAATAGAAGGAATGAGTTTGGATTGCGTGGAGAATATTTAACCTACTATGATAAAACTAAATACATAGTGTTTACAATGATGATAACGCGTTGTGTAGTAAACCTATGGTCGTGACACTGTTGTTATTGAAACTTTATGGATTACACATCATGTGGATAGGCTACACACCATGTGTCTGGGATACACACCATGTGGACCTCCCAAGTAGATATGTCATGTGGTGGAGCACTTGGGAAAGACCCTATATGGGAGGACATTCCATGTACTAAAGTACATAGGAATTGGAATTGATACATGGAAATGTCCATGAGCATGGTAATGACCACTGGTGGATGAGACATATCATGTGGTCCCTCAATAGTTGGTGTAGGGATACATGTGATGTGGGACATGTAAAAGTAAAGGAACAGATTAGGAGCAGGGAAGAACCAAATTTCATGTGGGTCCCTTTACACACCATGTACCCTCACGTCCCCTTTGAGAAAAGTTCTATGTCTCATATCTCCGTCATTTGGACTCATATTTTGGCCCTCATATAGCCTACCATGAGTTTTTTCCGCACATATAATGTGATGGTATCCTTCATGATGGATTTTGAAATACAATACTAGGTGTACTGGGTGTGATTCTTCTATAGTCAATGCTTGATGGATCAATGATCAGTCAGTATCACTAAATAAATTAGAGTTTAACCCACCTATTATATAGGTAATGGGTCCTCAATTTACTATTACTATGGAACCCTCCGACAGGGTAGGGAATAGGTCCTCTATCTAACATTATAGTGGAACTCTCTGGATGGGAAGGGAATTGGTCTTTAATCTACTATCTAAGTTGCAACATTAGGTTGAGCAGGGAATGGTTCCACGACCACTAGTGTGGCACCCTTCTACTGGGGAAGGGAATGGGTCCCCCACCTATTACTAGAGTGGAAAGGATCTTTAGGAAAGGAAATGGGTTCTCTATCAACTACTCGAGTATCACCCTCCTGCAGTATATGGGTTTGAGTCCCCAACTACTAGATTAGAACCCTCCAACTAGAAAGGGCATGGGTTATTTACATAATACTAGAACTTCAACCTCATACATTATTAGATAATGGTTTCTCTAGATATCTATATAGTGGCACCCTCCTGTGAAGTCAGTGTATGGTTACACTAACTACTGAGTGGATCCCTCCTGTTATACCAGGGCTTGGGTCCTCTACCTTGAGATTATTCCCCTCGACTATGTGACATAGTGGTGATGTCTGGATTGACTTGGATGTTATTTTGGAAAAATATCGAGGTGGCTGTGTATCATTGATATACCTCTTGGAACAGTTATCATTCTGTTCAAAGGATTTTCTATGAAATGGAGATCACCTTTGTCTCTCAATTAGGTTTCTTTTAAGACATATTTATTTATGTATCTTTATTATTGAATATAATTTACCTCTTATTATGGGTTGATATTTCTATTTCTATTGTGTCTCATACTACTCTACCTTCAGATTTCAGTATATACTACTAAGAATGTATATAATCACCCCTAAATAGGAATTTCCTACATGTGTCATG
The DNA here is from genome assembly GCA_963277665.1 of Viscum album. NCBI lineage: Eukaryota > Viridiplantae > Streptophyta > Magnoliopsida > Santalales > Viscaceae > Viscum > Viscum album. The sequence continues at coordinate 355,358,724 of OY728126.1, read as the reverse complement.
TCATATTCTAATGGCGGACCAATCGGCGATGATTACATTACAGCATTGTAATGCATGGTGAATTAGACCATGTATGATGGTCATGGCTTGGAGATATGGATTGATGCCCTCTTATCACTATAATCTCCCATTTTCAGTTGGGACATTTTTCTGGTTGGGTTCCTATTTTTTCTCTTTAATTTTTATTTTACATAGTTGAACACTTTTTATCCTTAGAGGATTCACAAGCATGGACTATTCTAAATATTTTGAAAATTTTTTTATTATTCATCTACACATATACACATATACGACCTTTTTTGTTCATATAGGTACATTAGGAAAATTCCTCCCATATCATTTATGCATTTTGGTGCTTATCTCTAACACCTAGGATATAGAGGCAGATTCGTTGTAGTTGTGGATCGAGATCATTTGGTTTTTGTCATGAGAGATATTAATATTCACAAATTTTATTTGATAGAAATACAATACATGGCCCACCTATTACATAATAATCAATCATACATTAGTGGGCCACGTGAAATAATTCATTCATCCAAGGCTTTAGATTCCCATGGAAGGAAAATGTGTTCATAACATTTTTATGAAGTACCAAATAAAAAAATTAATAAATTGATCAATTGATAAAAAATTAAAATAACCCATAAAAAATATAATTAGACAAATTATATGGTCAAATATAAATAATAATCCAATATATGATAGATTAATTATTGATAGATATGAAAATGAAAGATAATTCATAAAAAGAGTTTTATTAACGTTTTGGTAACATTTTCTTAAAAAAAGTCATATGTTATATCCAAACCCACTTTTTTTAAAACTGAGAAGGAGACCTAAAAATTTAAAAGTAAATTTTTTAATAATGGAACTATGAAAAATACATAAAGGATAATGTAGAATTTTTATAGTGGAACAAAAACATATAGCAAAGTTAAACAAAATATAATTTGAATTAAATATTTTATGTTTTAAAAAAGACTGTATTGATAAAAATAAATACACTTTCTCCAAGAAATAAGTTAATGTTGAATTGGAATGGTATACAATAGAATACATATTTATCATTCAAAGTAAAAAAAATGGTTTCTGGTAAGAATAAATATAAGCATGGATGAAATATACACAAAATAGAGAGTGTAATATTTCCATTATAATTACATATACTTAAGAAGAAAATATCAATAAAATAGTGTTAATTTATAATTAATCAAAATTTGATAAAAAGTAATGATAAAATATAATTTTTTATATGGTGGACTAGGAAGATTTCCATATTAAATTCCAAATTTTTTAATAGGTACAGAAACTTGTCAAACTATTAAAAACCTATAGTTTTATGTTAGTAAAATGACAAATGTGTTAAGGTGTGGTTCATGAGAGTCAGCTTCACGTTCAGAGCCCATAGATCTGGAAATAAGAGAGACAAATTGAGCTTCAAGGTTAGCACATGGTTAATGCTAACCATGAGACACAACCGTGTTTGGCACTCAATGCACAATAAAAGGATTAATACATTGACTAAACCATTCAAACCGGGCCAAACAATCATATAATTTATTCAATATAGGTGATAGAGAAATTTGGCATGGTCTGTGTGTGCTTATTCAAATCGTGAACCTAGCCAAGGTGAGGGGGTTCCTTGGCAAGTGTTGAGTGCATGTATCATGGAATCTCCTCCTTATCCTCTTATTTCCTTCTCCATCATGCACACAACCTCTCTCACATGAAGCTCCTCCTCTTCTCATTAGGATTTGAAGCCATTTTCTCATCTGGAATTTGTTTTCTTCACCTTCAGGTGTGTTGGATCTATAATGGTAATATATCCACTAATATTACTTCCTCTATATTTTATCTTTCCCTCTACTGTGTCGTTTTTTATAATTCTCATTTTCCCTATTTTTAGGGTTTTTTTTCTTTCGATCTCTCCATTTTTTTCTCGATTCAAGGGATGACATTTGATGTGGAGAGTGTTATGAGACTAAAGTAGGTGTTCTATATATTTAATCAAAATTCATGTTTCTTTTATATGATGCGCCATTAAACTGAATGACATCCAAAAGTGTCCATGCTACATGATGATAAAATGTGTAGCAACTTTTTCCTTATTGCATGATGTTAAACTGTATGACATCATTTGACCTCATTATAAGACATTAAACTATACAGTTAACATCATCTCTATTTGATGTTAAGATCTTCTATATTCATGCATCACTGATATCATATCTACTCCTTAGCAGCACATGGGTTTCATTCCTCCGTATATTTAAATCAAATCTGCATAGGGGCCTCATTTCACGAACTGTGTGTGGCTTGATTCATATTTTTAATGAAATACGTGGAGACACCTAGATCTGAAATCTTGGGCCAAGACGCAACCACAACATTTTTTATTTACCTTTTCTCTCCTCATTTATATGAACTAGATCTACATAGAATAATCTTTTATGTTACATGGTTTGATCTTCATGCCATCTTCCGTCTTATGTCTAACTATTTTTCCAGAATCCATTAAAGTCCCACATCTCTGACATTAAACATGATTGGTTTGGGATATGATTTTTTCATGAACTACACATGGCTTTATTATCATCTATATGAAATACATATAGATGCCTATATCTCAAATATTGGTCCTAGCTCTGGTAAAAAACCCCTTTTCCCAATCTATGAATCAAACCTGTATAGGGAATGTTAAAAGAACTATGTATGGATTAATTTTCATCCATCTAAAATACGTAGTGACACTTAGGTTAAATTCACCAGTCCAGCTACAATATTCCCTTTTTTTTGCATCGTAATCACTTGATTTCCTCATTACTTGACTCTAAACAGCTTAACAAAAAGTCCTAGTTCCAGTAAATTAAAATGAAAAGCACCCAAAGAACTATATATGGATTGATTATAATATTATTAAGATATGTAATAAAACCTAGGATATTTATAATAGTCTCGGTCTTAGGATTTTTTTTATCACACTTCTACATATAATTAACAATCTATGGGGGAGTCATTTTTTTGGGTTCTCTCTTTAGAGAGCCCACCAAAGAAAAAATAATATCCCCCTTTTACATATGAGTCAGATCTATATAATGGAATCCAAACACATGATCAATATTGATTCAAATATTTCTCATGTGTATTAAGCATAACCCATTTCATATTTTGCACAATTAAACATGAATATTTTCAAAAATTCATAACCTTTCTTACAGTTTTTGATGATATAGTTTTTGATATCTGAGAAAACCTTTTCTTGACTATGTGGTGTGTGCCCTTAGGTGGCCCTGCATAAGTTGCCTATATAATGGACATGTCAGTCAAATGACGCCACTATTTTTCTAGGAATCACATGCCCAAGTCGGACATCCACAATACAACCCACATAATGGGTTTTTCAAAAAAATTGTAACATCATTCTTGGTTAAATATTCTTTTTTCTACTTCGATCATTGATGAAAATATACAATAATATATATTTTAAAGCAGTCATCCATTATATTTGTCCCACTAACATTCTCTCGATCTGAAAATATTCAAGACCACGGTTTAGACATTTACCTCTCACTATGTTCAAAGAAATATGAATTAACCTTGGATCATTTGACCACATATCTTCCACTGATTCCATTTTGGTCCAAATAGTATGACATAAAGCTAAAAACAACATATTCCATACATTTGGGCCAGACCTTCATAGAAATCTTATTCCCATGATTCTTTGTAAATCATGATTAAAAATACACTTTCTTATATTCATGTACCTTTATTCATAAAACAATTTATGTCCTTTTTAAAATCTAAACCAATATAAACTTTTTTCGCCTTTTAGCAAAATAATGTCAAACTATTGAGAGCTCTTTTTCCTAACTATGCAGTATGTGCCCTTAGGTGTCCATGCATATGTTTCCTACATAACATTATTTTCATTCAAAGGATGTCACTATTTGGCGATATAGCATATTCCCTAGCCAGCCCTACATAATACAACCCCTCTAACAGGTTTGTCAAATTATGGTAACATCATTCTGGGGAATGACTTCTTCTAACGCCTATCATCCTTTTTCAAATATAATTATTTAGATCCATAAATTCCCAAATCACATTTTAAAATTGTTCTCTACCATTCCTTATCATGGTAGTATGTTTCCAATAAAATTATCATGAAATTTGGAGAGTCTCAATCCTTTGGTCAAAGCAAAAGACCATAAATTAAAGCAGCATAATGTCCTCAAAGCATGACATAAAACTACATTGTGCAATGTCCACACTACATGACATAAAAATAAACAGTAAAATATCCTCACTGCATTACATAAAACTGCACAGTGCAATTTCCTCAATGCATGACTAAAAGAATACCCAACATGATATCAGAAATTCCCTATTCTAAAAACATTTAGCAATTCCTCATACAAGAAATTTGTGTAGAAGTGGTTTTCATATTTATATCATATGTGATCATAGATAAATCATTATTCTAAAAATCGATTTTCATTTAAAAAATCAACATATGTGGTCTTGAGGAACCCAGTTATTATTTCCCCTTATCTAACCATAGTAAGATGTTAAATTCCTATGAAATGTTTTTCTTGATAATGAAATATGTGTCCCCAGAGGCCTTGCATAAAATATTCCTACATAACAAGCCTATCAGTTAAAAGATTCCACAATTTGTCTATGCAACAGATGCCCCAGATTTCCCTTCATAACTAAACCCCCATAAATGGTTTGTAAAATTATGGTATCTTCATTATTGGAAGAGACTTACTTTATGTTTATACTTGTTTTAGATTTTTTGACCATAAAAAATCATGACTCAATATTCACCCAGGAAATATTTAAAGAATATTAGAAAAATTCTTAGCCACTATGCTTTATTTGGGATATAATTTCAAAATTTTAGTCCCGGATATTCAAACTTAAACACTAGATATTTCTAGTCAAGAATTCAATACTCTAAACTGCTAACAACATGAGACGTGGTACTCACCAAATTGGAAACATGCATGGGAAATCTGGATAAAAGTTGAGTCCCAACTTAGTAAACAGACATTTTTTAATGGTGTAGTTAATATTGAGCAATAAAAATTCCAAAGATAGATTTTTTGTTTGGTTATATGTATAACCATTTTAAAAATAAAACTACTCTTACCAAGACCATTGTCTTAGGTATAACGAAAGAGCTAGAAAAAAATGAAACATAGATGATCAAAGACAAATTCATTTTCATTTGTGGGTAGAAATTCATAGAAGTGAATCAATAAACTATAGTCCCTATTCTGTAATAAATCATAAGAGGTTTTCTGCATATATTTTCGTTTGGTTAATGACCTATTGAGCCCTATAAACTCCCTTTTGAAGTTTTTTTGGTCGACCAGTCTCATTCTCTTCATCATGGAGAAGTGCAGCTACATCATCTGCAATGGTTCTGCACCATCCTTCTTGAATTATCGTATTGAATCAACAATCTAGTTAGGCTCTACTATGATAATATCTAACTCTTTTTGAAGATTCAACTGCTGATAAGTATTTTCTTTAATCTTCTTCATTAGTTCTTTGTTCTTTGTAGTATAATTGGACTCATCTTGGGATAGTTCTACTTGGAATTCATCAGTATTGATCAACAGTTTAGTTTTTATCGGATCATGCTAAAGTTTCTTCTCTTTCTCACACTTTCGGATAACCTCTTTCCCTAAAGTATGAATTTCATGGTATTCAAAACCTTCAAATCCCAGTGTGATAAATAGAGATGAATGTCACGGAATTATTGAAGATAGTTTCTCAAGGTGGATTTCAAATATTATATTCTATATATATTTCTATGTCGTGTGATGTAAAATTCACATAGAATTTTTATTTCTAGGTCTAATTCAAAACTCCTATAATAAAGAGGGACATATTATGAGATTCATGAACTTAAAAAAGTGCCATGTTCCTCTCCTTCTTTGACAGTGGTTTCTTCACCTCCTAATACTACTTTAACTGATTCAGAGGATTCACCTCAAGATTAGTCCATTGATGTTGAAAGACTAATATTGATAATTAAGTTATAGTTATGGTTAGTTTCAAGGGATAATAAGAGTGAGTAGAATCATAATATTATTTTCTCATACCTAAAAGTATTTTGGAATCTTGAGAAGACTCATCTACAATGTTATCAGTTTCAACAGTTTTGGTTGATGTCTCTAGATGGGGAATACATTATTTAATTTTCCTAGGAACCTCTGAATGGATATTAGGAATATTTTTAATCTCAATATTCACCTAATTCATTGTCTCTACAATGGTAGGACTGACATTAATGTCGACTCTTTCTTAAGGCATTGTCACGGTAGTAGTTTCTTTATATAAAACTCCATATTTCAACTAATATTGGTTAGAAAATTAATCATAAGAAGATTAATAGGACAAAAAATGAAAAATCTCATCTAGTTGGTTCTATACAAGTAACTTCAAAATATTATAAATCATTTGGTTTATTAACAGGTTTTAATACTTCCACGAAAGACATGAAAAGGTTCATCATATCATCCAATGATAACCCAAATATCATGTTAGTCCCACCCATGGGAACACTTAGCGTTGTGACTTTAAAACCTTCCTCCAACAACCTTTGACCCCAAATAGATTTCTCAACAACAATTTTGGGTTCATCACAAGTTATCACCGGATATTCTAGTGCATGTGATGAACATAAAGTATCACAGGATGGAAGTTAGTTGATATTACATTTAGTGTCTTATGAATCACTTTTGATTTACCAAAGATATACTCTTTTCTAATAGTATGAATATGAGTAGTTTTGGGAACCGAAGTTGGATCATTTGGCCTCAATGCGTATTTAGGAATTATAAGGTTACCATGAATTTGTGACTATTTAGAGGCTCCCTCCAAAGTTACTTGAATCTTATTGGAAATTATTTTATGATAAGAAATAGAAAAATCTCCTTCAATTCCAAGAATTTTAAACACATTTTCATGAATAAGGCTAAATTTCATGTTGTCAAGAAGGCATACAACTACTAATGAAATTATTAATGAGGGTATTCTTTATTCGATGCTTTTGTTTCTTCACTTTCTTGGGAGGAAATTCTTCGTCATCTCTAAAAACAGGTATTGCAACGTACAATCCCCATTCTATCTCATCTTCCATGGCCTGTTGACCTGGAAATATCCCTCCTGATTCACGGGGTGATCCAATAGCTCCAAAATATGTACCACTAGGGCTATATTGTGGCGATGGAATATTAGTCGATTTACCTTTACCCAAATACATGTTAAAATTTTATTTTCCCAATGTAAAAATAATTTGAATTAATTTAAATTTTAAATCAGAAGAGAATGTGATAAAAAGGAACCAAACATCTTCAAGATCCAAAAAAATCACTCCATTTTTCATCTAATAAAAGGTCAATCCCATCAGTGGTATCACGACCAATCTTTTCCTTCACCCTCTTTAGGGTGGGGATTGATTCGTCAGTTTCGTATATGATCATTTCAATTCTCGGATATAAGTTTTCACATCATCAAGACTATTTTTAAATAGAATGTCAGAAGAAGCCCATGGATCCCATATTTTTCAAATAAACAACCCTTCACATAAATCGGTCCACTCGGTTTCCACATCACAATGTAAAATTTTCAATGTTTCAATAGCCTCTTGTTGTATATATTCTGAGTACATGCCAGAGGGCTGTGAAGAGGATCCTATAGTATTGGAGTTAATATTCTTCGTAATATTTGTAGTCACGGATGGGGGATGAGAAAATGGGACTCATTTCTCTTTGGAACAATGGAGACGAGACCACCTCGGTATGAACTATGTAGTGACTGATGGGGTGGCTCTATTAACTCTAATAGGTAGATTATATCTTTCACAAGGTCACTTTGTTGAATTTGGAAGCTCATCACCTCCACCACCTGACTCCATTGAGTCATCCCCTGATGAGGAAGAATTACCTTGCAAACAAAATGGTTCCTTCATACTACCTGTCTTTATCCCCACTTGAGGGACAACATGCTTTAGTACCCCTTGAGGGTAATATGTGACATCGTTTTCCACACACCCGACAATCAATCTACTTTTTAAATCAATGGAATGTAAATTAAATATTGACCCATTTTTCTCCACATATGATAGAAACCATATTTCTCTGGCATGCATCAGATGTTTCTCTAATCGGATGTGCATGGGAGGGGATACAACAAATTTTTGCTGACATTTGAATTGATGTGATAATTTATAAGGATCATAGGCCTCACATATGATTTCTCTGTCAATCTTGGTGGCCAATACTCCATCTTTATAAGAAAACATATATTCCCTTAACTCTAATCTGGTCATCCCATCATCAACAAATCACCCCATTGGAAGATTCCCATAAGGGAAGAGATGAAATTCCATATACATAATCAACCTAGCCTTGATTTCATAAGAGTTCAGAGACCATGTGAAATACCAGAGAAAGCTGGAACAGATGGTTGGATAGAACTTCCCAAGACTTGTACCCCACTTTCCACAATATAAGTTACGAAATAAGTGGAGATCCATCCCAATAACATTTTTAATGGTCCGGCTATTCTGAAAGGATACTTACCTCTGTAAATATTTAGTAATCTCTTATGACTACCATCAAAAATATGGGTGTATAACCCTACTATCCTCCTCACATCCAGCATGGTTGTGATAACAAAAGTTTCAGACCTCACACCTCCTTTGTAATCTTGAACTGGTAATAAATGCATGCTAAGAAACATTGGTAGAAAAATTACAAGGCATGTCTTCACATGAATTTTGGAATTGACTTCATATCCCCACCTATCAAACTCTCCTTTATCTAATGTTGGCTAGAAGGTGTCAGGTGTACCTCCCTTTTCTTTATTTGGATAGCTGGTTGGATGAGTGAAAGTGGGTTCCTTCTCCTTCTTTTTTACATGGAGTATTTCCATCCGCTCCTTTAGATGAATATCCCTTCTTGGGTGGTATTTCGTTCTGTTGGTGTTCTTGAGCTTATAAAATATTTTCATCAACTCATGAACCAGGTCTGGTGTTTTCTCCGAGTCCCTCCATGTTACCTTGGGAGGAATAAACTCATCATACTTATCTCAAAGGATAGGAGATCTATATATCATGTAGACAACCCACAAAATGATGCATACTTCCTCATGTGTCAAGTGGAAGGAGTTAGTTTCTGTTCTCCTTTGTCTTAGTAGTTCAAGCCTAAAATTGACATTCGTATACACATAGGTCTTCCCAACCCATACAACCTCATAAATTGAAACACATATTAATTCATCAATAAACTCTGAACACATATTGCGCACCCAATAAATCCAAATCCATGTGGGTTTTACATCCCCTCCTAGGAAGAAATCCTAAATTTTCTTCCATCATTTTGACTGATCTTTTCGATAATGTAGATGGATGGATGAATAGTACTGTGGCTACAACTCAGGTTTATGTGCTTTCATATCTGGAGCACACTAGCTATGATGCATGAAATGGGACTTATCTAATATCCCGAAGTTAATTTATGAGCCCCCAACAGAAATATTGTTAGAAGATAAATTGGTACAGTCTTGGAACCAAGAATGTGGAATATAGTTCTTTAGGTCTACAACATTGACATAATACAGATGTCCATAACTATACAAAGGAAAATAAGTGCTCCGTGGAAAATTGAAGTGATACTTCTTTAGATATTTTACCATGTTTGGGAGTGTTGTGTCACAAACATTAATATAGTAATGACCAACATCATTCATCATGTCAACAATTGTCATATTGGAAAATTCATCAGTGGTTCCAATTCTTTTGGTATCAATTGAACTTGCAAAAGGGAACATAAATCATCATTAAAGTAGGTTCATTTTGAATTTTTGACAAAGATATTAAGAAAAATTGAACAAGGAATTAAGGTGTGCAAATTTGAACTTGGTGCGCATGTATAAAACTAGTGTGCAAGTGTGGGACCCTAGTTCTGGTGAGAAAATGAAAAACATATAGAAGAAGTGTGACTAAATAGATGAGTCAGAGAGAAGGGAATTTCCAGCTGAGAGCTAGATTTCTAGAAGTCATAGGAGTTTTTTCGGATGTGAAGCTGGTATATATAAGTAATGTGAGTTACCATGTGTGTCTGAACCCTGCATGCCTATTTACCTTTCGCACCAACACATTCTCCCCATAGTAGCCTATTTTTCCTTCATTATAAATTTACCTTAGTATAGTATCCTCTTTTCCTTCTTAATCCAATTATGAGGGGGGGATTTTGATGACACTTAGTTTCATCACAGATTCTAAAAAAGGGAAAAAGGGAAACTCCTTAGAAAAAGAGGAGAAAATACATGAAGAGAATCCAGATTAGAAATGTATTGAACATTAGAACTCCCTAGTTAGACCAAGAAGCCATCAGCATCAAAGGTACTTGTGTGCCCAATTACTATGCACATCCTACATGCACGCCCCATCACCATTTCACCCAAGGTCAATTATTTACCTATAAATAGACCCTTGGGGCCTCCATTTGTATGAACGAATTTCCCTGATGCCTAATTGATACTTTTTTGACCCTAGTGCTTCACCCAAGTCTTAAAAACATTCAAGTTAGATCTTTAACACCTAGAGTGGAGGAATTGAAGGAGAATAATAGGACTTGATTAATTTTAGTGTTTGAAATCCGTAACACTTGTTCACCTAAAGCGTCCAACCTCCCAAAATCAAAAACACTTGCACACCACCTAATCCTCTCACATGAACATGAGTTCCCCACTTCGGGGAATACATGTGAATACTCTTGAAGGCTTGAGTTAGGTCATGACCATGTATTAACATCCAGTATGTTCTTCACTTAAGTGAACATCTGTAAGAACCCAGATCATTTTTTAAGGAATGTTTTCCTTTTCTGGAAGTTTTTGAGAAAACCCGGAATTTATGGAATTTTTTTAAGTACAAGACATGTACTTTATGAGTACACAACGTGTACAAAGTTACAGTAGGTATCCAGGTGTGGGTTGTGTAGTGGACATGCACCCGACCGTGTGGAGGTGACCTGGAGACCGCCTAAAGTGGAGTACGAAAACAGAAAGTACACATAGTGTTCTTTCAAAGTACATGTCGTGTACTTTAATTTTTCAATTAAAAGGACCTAGGTCATGCTTTATAGAAATAAACACCTTCTTCGCCTTCTTGGAACAAGTGTGCCCGTGCAACCGTGTTTCTGCCTCGATCCCCCAACTGAGTATCCGATCTCTGATTCGACTACCGTTGATTGCATGGAGATCACCTCATCAAGCTCTTCCTTCTGAAAGAGCTTCATTTCCAGATTTCTCCTCTTTATCATGTAATCCTATGTTGAATGTTTTAGTTGTTTTTGTAGATCTATGGTGTTTTTGGGAGATTCAAGGATTGAGGTTCACGTATAGCGATCTCCCAACAATGAGGTAGGTGGTTTGTGCCTTTCTGTTGAAATTCTTTGAGTAATATGTGATATTTTTTCCTATACCCTTGAATGGGGTATTGTGAGTTTACAATTTTAACCCTGTTAATTTCCTTCCAGGCTTCTATGCTTGAGTAGAGGGTAATTAAATGCAAATAGGGTTGATTTCTGTGCTTTGGATGTGTTTTCCCAAGCATGTTCTATTTATAACTGTTTCGTCATGTTTAGCCAGTTAGGATTCCTTGATGTTTTCCCATGACTAGTATTGTAGGATGGAGTGATTATTCTATCTGAAATTATTGATATATTGTAGTCTATTTATCCACCTAGTCCATGAGGTTTAGTTTGTCTGTATTTCATTGCTATGCTCGTTTGACTTGCCCAGAGCTATGAGAACCTGGGTTAGTAAACTATAAGGGTAATTGACTATGTGAGATTCCTTAGAGAGTCTTTATCACTTTTTGACTATATGGGTTATTTACCATTTGAGCTTACTTATAGAGTCCTTAATCTCTTTTGACTGTAAGGGTAATTGACCATGTGATCTTCCTCAAAGATTCTTTAACCACTTTTGTCTATTAGGGGAATTGACTGTTTGAGCTCCCTCAGAGAGTCTTTATCACTTTGATTATAAGGGGGATTGACTGAGAATCCTTCCTCCGAGAGTCTTTGTTATATCTATGTAATTTGAACCAGAGGGAAAGACTGTGTGTTCTTCCCATAGGGTTTCTTGTGTTTCTAGGTAGGACTAGAGGGGATAGGTGGTGAGTACTTACTAGGGGGTAACATATTGGTGTTTTCCTGCTTGATTAGCTTTTTACATGATATATGAAACTGAATGATTTGAAACTATAGGATTGGTTACTGTGGAGTACTTCCTTGTTTAATTCCTTCTTTTGTTTATTACCAGCCATATATTCACTGACTATTAGACACAGATCTTGTGGTGGTTTCCTACTGAGATTAAGTCTCGTCCCTTTTTGGGCCATGCTTTTGGGCCTAAACAGATTATATTGTTGTGGGTATAGATAAGGTAAATATCCCTTCTACTTCAGTTACTTGAGTGCTATGGAGCTGGAGAGCATGGGACTAAGCTGAGTCTTGCGATGCTAAGGAGCTGTCATCTGTATTTATTTTTTTACTTTGGTTTAGTACTAGTTGTATTCCAGCATTGTGGTTTGTTTGGTAGATTTCCTAGACATATGTATCATGAATCATTCATATATATTTGTGTGTGCTCTAATTTATTATTTATAGTCTTCTCCTCTTTCCCTTTGTCGGAATTATTAATACTTCTTTATTTTATATCTATTTATTACTTCCGCAGTGTGCTCTGCCAATGAGGACATAGTTTCCCCACCATCACACCCAAGGCCCTCGCTACTAGTCGGCAGCCTCTGGCATTGACGGAAATGTTCTTGAGGTTATGTGACCAACCAGGTACTAGTTTCCGCTAGGTGGCTTTCAAAAATGTGACGTTATAATGTAGTATCAATGGAATTATTTTCTTCTTGACATACAGTTTTGAGCCTATAGCTATGTATAGGAAGGAATAGGTACTTGGTAATATGTTTTTCCCAGGAGTAGCTAACCCATGTACATGGAAAATCCAATCTAGCTCGTTTAATGATACTTTTATGGTTTTCAATGTTTACAATTGATTTGATTTCACCATGAGTGATTCTCATTTTTCATGTTGTTACCATTGATTTTATTTATGTTCTATTTCTGTCAGAACCTGATGAGATGAGGGTATGCCATCTCATGCATCATATAGGCACTTTCTAGAAAATCACATTTCATGCATTCCTTTCATGCCATTTAGGATGCATTATCTATTTCATGCTGTTTCGATAGGTGTTGTGTTAGATATGCATGATGTTTTGATAAATTCCAAGTTAAAATACCTGTTATTTGATAGGGTATTGTTTGTGCATGGTTTTATTTGAATGAATTCCAAACATTGGTTCTTGAGGTGATATGTGACCTCATGGACCATAAATTGGTGGATCATTGCATGTTATGTTTGTTTATAACATAATCATGATTCCATGTTTTGATTTGAGGGGATTATGGGCCCTCGCAGATTGGAATTTGGCACATTCAATGTTTGTTTCAGTGTTTCTCTTGGTTCTGGAGTAGTTTCTACGACTTACTATCTGGAAAAACCCAGAATACATGTCGTGTAATGTTGAAGACACGCCATGAGTTCTTCTGTTCAGGATGAAACTATTTTTCTTAAGTACATGTCGTGTACCATATGTACACACCATGTAGTCTATAACAGTGACTCAAACTGTGTGGGAAAGGACATGGGGCTTGGGAAATTTTTTGGTAAAAACACATCATGTACTAGATGATCACATCGTGTTATAGAACCGTGTAACCGGTTGTGTCACTAACAACATAGGTCGGTTGAGTCTCTTCTAATGCACATCGTTTTTTATGGGAACATGTCGTCTAGTGTAATCCTTGTAATCCAGTCGTGTAACTAACAACATGGGTTAGTGGATATCCATTGGTACATGTCGTGTCCTTCTGGAACACACTGTGTAGAGTGAGTCATGTATCCAGTCGTGTCACTAATAACACGGGTCAGTGAAACTCATCTAGTACTCGCCATGTCTGGCAAGAAAACGTAATGTAGTTTTCTTCTAGGAGAACCGTGTGGGTTAGCCGTGTAAGATAACTCAGGCAAGAGAAGAGAATAAAGTACATTCTGTGTGTTCGGACGACAAGTTGTGTGTTTGGGGTGTTACGTGACTAGTTGTGGTAGGATTACATGCCCATGTGAAAGGCTTTAGGGAACACATCATGTAGTCATTATACACGTCGTATATACATGTTTTGGAAAAGATAATAGATTTTCTTCTCTTGATCCCTTCTTACACATCAAGGTTTCAGTGCCTTTTAATCATGATCTATGATGTGTGAATTACCATGAAGAGTTATGCCACTGAGACATCTTCTGTTTGTATGCCAGTTACAGGGCGGTGATCAGATACTATATATGGCTAATCAGGGACTAACAGTAGATCCTCTAGTTACGCCAATCTTGGCACTAGCAGTTATACCTGACATAGGTGATGATGCTCAGTTCATGGTGGTATTTCTGTGGATGATGCAGACCTTTTAGGGAGGGCTGCCTCTTTCCCCGTCAGTGGCAGAATTTATGCAGGTCTTTCAACAGCAGAATCCTCCCACTTTCTCAGGGGATGGAGGACCCTAGGATTCAGAGTCGTAGCTAAAAGCCACATTGAAGATGTTCAATCATCTAGAGACTCCTCTATATAGGAGGTTCAATCTCGCTACCTACATGCTTAGAGAATCCACCAAGAGGTGGTGGGATGTGATCTCACAGGCAGGATGACAGCAGAGTATGGCTTGGGATGAGTTTCAACGCATCTTCTACGACTACTTATAGCCAGATACCTTGAGGGGTCATCGAGCCCGAGAGTTCATGAGTTTGGAGGAGTGTACTCTTTCTGATTTGGAGTATTCCTCTTGTTTCACCGAGATGTGGTGCTTTACACACTTTGTAGGGGGATCTGTCTTCTTCCTTACATGGATGTTTGAGGATTTTCTCAGGAGGTATTTCTGATCTCAGGTGAATATCTTTAGGTTGACTTAGATATCTTCTATATCCACCAGGAACTAATCACCGAGTGCAATCTGATGGATTCTAGAGCTATGAGATAGGGTAGTTCAGCACCCAGAGTTAGTGCTCTGCCAGATGACAGCAAGAAGCATCATAGGGAGACTGTACGAGGAGATCATATTAGGCAAGATGCATCTTCTGGTAGATAGGTGGTGTGCTAACAGTGTAGGAAGAGAAGGCATATGAGGCCACATTACCCGAGAGACCCAGTGGAGTGACCATATTGCAGAAAGATGGGTCATCTTTAGCGTTTCTAATGGATATTCTCACCAGAAACTAGTGACAGGGGAACTTCTATGACTCTGCATTCAGAAGCATCACCAACAGTTACTCCTCTGTCAGAGAAATGGAGTTCTTCCGACAGTTCGAGCAGAGGTGGAGGTCGTGGTTGTCGTATTCAGTCTCTAGGATTTCAGTGACATCAGAGTGGATCATCATAGAGTGGTCAGGTAGGGTCCCAGGGCCGCAATGTAGGTCAGACATTTGTAGTGGAACAGACCCAGCAGGAGTAGGATCCCATAACTTCTAAAGTTCAAAGTACGATCTTAGTTTCCTCAGTTTTATAATCTTCTCTTTTCAATAAAATGGATTCCCATATCTTTATATATTTTTCTATTGTGGAGAGCCTCGATCTCTGTATCTCTTCTTCTGTTGATATCTTGACTCAATAATCTTTGTTGGGGACTAGAACAACTAGTGTGCGTCTGTTCAAGAAGATCCCTCAAGAGGATGGTGGGTGTCACTTTTAATGGGACCTCTATGTTCTAGAAATGACAGGCTTTGATGACATTCTTAGAATGGATTGGTTAGTTCCCTTCCTGGTAGTTGTCCATTCCTATCATCATAGGGTGAGTTTTACGTCACCAGAGGTCATATCGTTTCTTCATATGGGTGAATGGGATGTCCAGGTGAGCATAGAAGGACCCAAGTCTATTGGGTAGGGAGAAGTTACCACCCAGAATTCTAGTCTATATCTGGATGACCAGGGGATTTTGTAGTTAGAATTTCTGCCAGTGGTGGAGCATTTCAGGGGTGTCATTATATATGACTTTAAAGTTTTCCTCCTGAGCATGAGGTAGACTTTTATGTTGATCTTGTTCCAGGGGTGGAACCGATGTCCATACCTCCTTATAAGATGGCTACACCAGAGTTGCAAGAGCTTAAAAAGAAGTTGAAGGAGTTGCAGGTAAAGGGTTTCATCCGACCTAGTACTTCCCTTTGTGGTTCACCTATCCTGCTTGCAAAAAATGCAGATGGTACCCTCAAACATTGTGTGGATTATTAGAAGTTTAACTAGTTGACATTCAAGAACCAATATCCCCTACTAAGGATTGATGGTCTCTTTGATCAACTTTAGGGATCCCGGGTGTTCTCGAAGATTGACTTGAGATCCAGCTACCATCAGTTGCACATTAGACCATCTGATATACCCCTTATAGCCTTCTGAAGTAGGTATGGTCTATTCAGGTATGTGGTTATGTTGTTAAGTCTCATGAACGTGCCTGTAGATTTCATGGAAATAATGAAATGAGTATTCCACCCATACATGGATTCATTCATTATGGTCTTCATGGAAAATATCTTGGTGTAATCTCACACTCAACACGACCATGATACCTAACTTGAGATCCTTCCAAGTACACCGATAGTGCAACAATTATATGTTAATCTCTCCAAGTGAAACTTTTGGTTAACCTAGATTAACTTCTTTGGTCATGATATCTCGGAGACAGGCGTATTAGTAGATCTAGAGAAAGTGAGAGCAGTAGATATCCTATAGCAGCCTAAGAACCTATTTGAGGTGCATAATTTTATAGGGATGGCTGGATACTATAGTTGTTTCATACATGACTTTTCTCTCTTAGTAGCGCCACTGACGGGCCTAACATAGAAGGGTGAAATGTTCTTTTGGTCAAATTCTTGTGATTCAGCCTTTCTGAAGTTGAAAGGGTGGTTTACTTTAGCACCAATACTAGTATTTCCAGATCCAGGAAAGAGATATACTATGTACTCTGATGCTATAGGTATCAGTTTGGGAGCTGTGCTAATGAAGGGGTAAGGGGTCTTTGCGTACGGGTCTCGGAAGTTGAGGCCACATGAGAGGAACAACACGACACACGATCTCAAGTTGGCTACTGTTGTTCATGCTTTACTTTGTTGGAGACAATACCATATAGGATAGAATTTTGTTGATTTCACTGACCAAAAAAGTCTCATGTACTTATTCACTCAGCGTTATTTGAATTTGAGACAGCGAAGGTGGGTTGATTACCTTCAGCCCTTTGACCACGATCTTGCCTATACGCCTAGAAAAGGCAACATTATGGCTAATGTGTTCAGTAGGAGGAAACAGATACAGGCCGTTCTGGAGGCCAACAGTGAGTGGAATCTTATGTCTCTATTCTCTAAGATTCATTTGGAGGTGCACATTGATAGGGGAAGGCTTTTCTTTCTTCTGTAGCTGTTACCTATACTCTTCTCGATTGAATATGAATATGGAAGATATCAGATTCTGATGTCCTAGTCCAACAGGAGAGTGCTTCATGAGAGGACCCTATTCCTGGATGGACCATTGGAAAGGATGAGATCATGCATTTCCAAGGGCGCGTAAGGGTGCCATCTGACAAACGCGAGGAGCTAATGAGGGGCTTTCATTCCTCAGAATGAGAATTTCATACTAGTGTCACCAATATGTACCATGATCCACACCATCAGTATTTTTTGCTTGGTATGAGGAGAGATGTTGCTGGTTTTGTCATGTGGTGTTCCACCTATCAGCAGGTGAAGGCGGAGCATTAACGACCAGCAGGACTTTTGCAGTGGTTACCCATTCACGAGTGGAAGTGGAATGATGTCGCGATGGATTTCGTGATAGGATTTCCAAGGTCACATCGAGGGAATGAAACAGTATGGGTTGTCATTGACAGACTCGCGAAGGCTGATCACTTCATTCCGACCAGGGAGACCTTCAATGTTGATGAGATGGGATTGTTGTACATATAAGATATTGTGTGCTTACATGGTGTTACACACTCCATTGTTTCTGATAGGGATGCACGTTTTACTTCCCAAGTTTTGCAGGGGCTTTAGAAAACTTTGGGTATATAAGTACTTTTGAGTACAACTTATCACCATCAGTAAGATAGCCAGTTCGAGTGTACAATTCAGGTTCTTGATGACATGCTTCGAGCATGCATCCCAGATTTTGAATGATCTTGCGAGAGACATATACCTCTTGTGAAGATTTCCTACAATGACAATTTTCATGTAACTATTAATATGGAACCTTATGATGCTTTCTACGGTAGGCCATGCCAATCACACTTATGTTGGCTGGAGGAATGAGAGGGAGCTATGATGGGACCTCATCTTCTACATGAGACTACAGAGCAGATAGAGTTGATTAAAAAGAGGGTGGGTACCACACAGTCTTGATTGAAGTCCTATGCTGATCGACGGAGACCACCTCTGGAGTTTGAGCTTGGGGATCTGTTTTTCCTGTGTGTCCCACCATGGTTTGGACACTGGAGGATTAGGAGAAAATGTAATCTTTTTCTGAGGTACATCACCCTATTTGAGGTTTTGGAAGGAGTTGGGGAAATTGCCTATCAGTTTCACTTACCTCAGAGGTATCGGCCTATGCACGACGTATTCCACATTTCTCATCATTGACGTTACTTCTTAGACCTATCTCATGTCCTCAAAACTGAGGAGGTTGAGTTGGAAGTGGATGCATCTTTTGAGGAGCATCCTATCCGGATTGTCGATCGAAGTACAAAGGTTCTCTGTGGTCTGTCTATTCCTCTAGTATGAGTTATTTGGAATAATGTGTGAGTATAAGACGAGACATAGGAGAGGGAGGTGGATGTATGATCGTAGTGGCCGGATCTGTGCGGGGTTTCTTTATGCCCCCTTGCTAGGGAAATTAGAGGATGAATTTATTTATGGGGGAAGTTTGTAAGAACCCGGATATTCTTTCCAGGTTTGTTTTCCTTTTCTAGTCCTCTTTGAGAAAAAGAAGAATTTCAGGAAATATTTGAAGTACATGCCATATACTTTATGAGTACATTCCATGTACTCAATTACCGCGGGTAGCCGAGTGTTGGTCGTGTAGCAGCCATGCACATGGTCATGTGGGGGTGACCTGGAGACCGCCTAAAGATGAGTGCAGAAATGGGAAGTACATGTCATGTACTTTCAAAGTACATGCCGTGTACTTTCTTTTTTTTCCTTAAATGTACTGGGGTCAAGTCTTATCGAAGGAAACACCTTCTTCATCACCATCTTCGACCAAGAGCACCTGTATAGATGAATTTCATCCTTGAACCCCCGACCAAGCATCCAATCTCCAATTTGACCATCGTCAATTTCATTGGGATGGCCTCGACAGGATCTTCCATCTGCAAGAGCTTCATTTCCTGATTTCCCCTCTTTCTCATGTTATCCTCCATTGAAAGTTTTAGATGTTTTGTAGATCTATGGTGTTCTTGGGGGATTCAAGGCTTGTGGTTCATGTATAGAAATCTCCCAACACTGAGTTAGGTGGTTTGTGCCTTTCCATTGTAAGGCTTTGTGTAATATGTGAAATTTTTTCCAATTCCCTTGAATGGGGTATTGTGAGTTTACTGTTTTAACATTGTTAATTTCCATCCATGGTTTTATTCTTGAGTAGAGGTTAATTTAATTCGAATATGGTTGATTTCTATGCTTCGGAATTGTTTTCCCAAGCTTGTTTTGTTTACGACCGTCTGGTCCTATCTACCCTGTTAGGCTTCCTTGATGTTTTCCCAAGCCTGGTACTATTAGATATAGTGATTATTTTATCTGACATACATTATATGTTGTAGACTATTTATCCAAGTAGTTCTTGAGGATTACTTTGGCTGTATTTCATTTCTATGCTCGTTTGATTTACGCAGGGCTCTGAGAACCTGGTGTAGTGGAATATAAAGGGAATTGACCGTGTGAGCTTTCTCAGAGAGTCATTTTCACTTTTTGACTATATGGAGAATTTATTGTGTGAGATTCCTCATATATTGTTTAACCACTTCTGACTATAAGGGGAATTGACAGTGTGAGATTCCTCAGAGAGTCTTTAACCACTTTTGACTATATAGGGAATTGAATGAGAGTGCTTCCTCAAATAGGCTTTGTTACATCCTTGTAATTTTAACTTGAGGGGTAGACTGTGTGTGCTTCCCAGAGGGTTGTTTGTGTTTCTTGGTAAGCCCAGAGGGGATAGGATGTGAGTAATTCCCAGAGGGTTACCGGTTGGTGTTTTCCTGCTTGATTAGCAAATCACTTAATATATGAAACGGAATGCTTTGAAACTCTAGGATTAGTTACTGCTGAGTAATTCTTTATTTACTGCCTTCTTTTGTTTATTAACTGCCATATACTCACTGACTTTTATGCACAAATCTTGTGGTTGTTTCCTTATAGGATTCAGTCTCACACCCTATTTGGGCCTTGCTTTTGGGCCTAAATATATTATATTACTTTAGTTATAGATAAGGTCATGCTTCCTTATACACCAGCTACTTGAGTGTTGTGGAACTATAGAGCATGGGACCAAGCTGAGGCATGCGATACAGAGGACCCATCATCTGTCGTTCTTTTTTACTTTGGTTTAATAACGATTGTATTACAACAATGGGATTTTTTTGAAAGATTTCCTATACATATGTATCATGCATCATTAATATATATATTTATATGTGTTTGTGCTCCCATTTATAATTTCTAGTCTTCCATTGTTTCCTTTGGTATGGATTATTTCTACTTCCATTATTTTATATCTGTTTATTACTTTTGTCATGTGCTTTTCCAATGTGGGCATAGTTTCCCCACTATCACACCCAAGGCCCTCGCTGCTAGTCGGCAGCCTCTGGAATTCGGGTAAATGTGCTTGAGGACAAGTGACCAACCTGGAAAGGGGCGCCTCTGCGTGGCTTCCAGAACTGGGACGTTACAACATCATGTCGTCTAAGCCTACTTGTGCACCAATACTTACACACCAATACATACATGGGCGCCCTTCTTTGTTTCACTCACTCCCTTTAGTCTACATTCCATCAGGCCTTATTCAATGATATTAATGGAAACAATTCTTCTTCATTGCCTCCATTTTCTAGAATGGATTATGTGGAAAATTACACCAAAACCTCTTAAATTATCAAACCATTGGGAAATTCACATCATCATGTCTCCTATTTGGGTTTGTATATATGCAGTCAGAGGTTTCCCACATTTTTCCCCAAATGGGGTTAGAATTCATAGAGTTTTTATAGATTTGTATATCCGCAGTCACATTGACCTTTCTACCCAGAATAGTGTTGGGAAGTTCTATGTTTTGAGGATTAGGTTTTGGGTTCTAACCTCCCCTTCTCATCTCTAAAATCCGTAACCTCAGGTATCTGGTTGGGAAAGGTCAGTTCAGTCTTTCTTTTCCATGCAAGCCAAGGATAAGTCTCCCTCCCCTACGATGAAAAATTTTTGGGTAGCCATACTGGTTTAAGACTATAACCTTTCAAGTAGAAGGATGTATTCATACTACTCTCTAATTCATTCTCCTTCACTCCATTCATTCATTTGAACCTTGTCAATTGTAAAGAGAAGGGAGGGAATTCTCATCGCCTCGCCCTCTTCCCTGGTAAACTCTCCTTCATCTACCCTTGCCACCGTTGGTGTGTCCTCTTAAACCAGTAGAGGAGGGAATGTGTGGGTGGGTTTGTTGAATCTTTCACATCCTCTTATTTCTTACATCAATAGTTACTCACATGGGGTTAAATATTCATGATGATTACAACATTTTTAGAAAAACAAACATTGAATAATCAATGATAACTCTGATTCCCACCCTAATTGGGATATGTAGAAAGCCTTATCAGGGCCTGATCACACTGAATATCCTCTATAGAAATCTAACCCCAATTCCCTTTATCTGGGAACCCTCTTTAGGAATAATCCCCAAATTAAACCCTCAAATCACTAAGACATGATTTTCCGAAGGTAAGCCCAAACTCATTTCTCTTAAAGGACTATACTCTCCTATGAGGCTCATTGAACTACATGAACTTTGATTCCCATCCAAATAGGATAAATAGGAAGGCTCCTTGAGGTTCAAACCCAACACTTCAAATAAACCTTGTTCTCATTGGGCCATATTCCCAATAGGGTCTAATAATTCATAGAAACTCATATTCTTTCTAAGTTCCATAGGCAGTATATTCTTATGCCCCACACCCAACTCTGAATAAGAACCTTTTCATTAGAGGTCCTTATCACATGACCTGAAAATGTATGATGTGTCCCATTAAGAAGCACCGAACTATAATGGTTCTGATTCCTTTCACAATGATACATAGGTAGCCCATTCTATTAGTATGATCCCAATATCAAAACAAACTTCTGTCTCCCTAGATGATAATAAATTCCAATGTTTCCCACTATGTGGTGTAAAAAAACAATATCATCCTAACGATGATTAACAGAGTCTCCAAGTAGTATATGAGAGGATACAATTGACGGAGAACCTTCAATACATATGGATGTCACCATTAATAAAGAACATCGAATATATACAGATGGTTAAAATATTAAACATGCTAGTAATTGATGGAAAATTAGAAGGGAAACCTATTTATTTATCGGTTAAATAATAAGGAATTTTTAAAATATCTCAAATATATAAAGAGAGTCATGGATTAGACAATAATTCCCCCCAAAAAAGGGTGTGATGAGTCTGACCTCCCATCCTTTCGACCAATGCATGTTCTTAAGTATAGTATGTTATAATTTAACGAATATATGCCATTGGAAAATATGTACTTTTTGGATAATGAACTGTTGGATGCTTTAGTTTCCATGAATAAATCCAATAGAAACCACCTGGAAATAGTGATTCTTAAACTAGAACACACATTCCAAGGAACTACGAAATAGTCTTCCTCCCTTTTATCTATCTTGATGATTTCTTGTTCTGTTTTTGTTTGTTTTATTCTTATCATATTTATTCTCTATTTTGGTCCACTCTAGATCATGATGGAATAGTCTCCCAATAAACACGCCATAGGCCATCGCTGAAAGTTGGAACCCTCTATCGTGTGGGGAGGGGTTCATGTGGTCATGTGGTCATCAATCTCAAGGAACCGCTTATTGGATTCTTAGGAAGAATTGTAAAAAGTGGTATAATAGATCCTTTATCATTATTATTACTATTTGGGTATTATTTATGAGACTAGAATGTATCAGAATCTGGTAATGATCATGTTCTTGGGAGTAGCTCACCCACATACAAGGGAAAACAAAATTACATGGGATGGATTATTGTTCTTAATGAATTTTCTTATTAAAGTAGTATTAGTTTCACAGTTGGGTGACACACATGTTTTTGATGTTATTATTATTGATATTATTATTATTATTGATTACATTTAATTGGAAAGGTTTGGTAATGAGGTATCATACAATACATCATATTATGAACTTATGGATTCACATTTCATGCATTTTGTCATACCATATTTTGATTACATTATACAGTGCATGTATTTCATGTTGTTGTTGAGAGTGAATAGATTATAATATATATGTAAATGTGATAACGTTTTACATAGGGATTATATAATTGAATTAATAAAATTTTCTACATCAATATAAATTTTTTTACCATTATATATTGACAATGAAACATTAAGTAAATAATAATGTGGTGTTTAATCCATGAATCACTAGTTCTATGGACTGAAATGATTTTTGAGTTGACTACATGAATAATAACAGTAATTTATGAAGCATGTACATATATAAATTTTGAATGGTGATTTATTTGATAATATCACTTTACATGACCTATTATATCTTGATACCGAATGTAAGGGTCAAGTTGTAGATTCATGACATTACAATAACAATTTATAAATATTATGGGCCTCTATAAATTGGGAATAGTGACACATCTAACTAGATTATAATATCAATGTGAATATAATTTATATAATACATAAATGAAATAATAAATTTAAATGACATGGTTATAATTAAATAGGGATTAAAATTTCAATGTAAAGGGTGTTTGCCATTATTCATTATAATTGACACCCCATATACTGGAACCTTGTCATGTGGTATAAGGCTTCAACACTGGCTCGACTTGTATTGGGAAGTAGGTGGTGTATTTTATGGTCTATTATGATAATCATATCATTTATACCTAGATATACAAGAAGGTTGAGATGATTGACTAGTTATATAATGGTTTTGTACCAGGTCTTTAGTATTATCTCAATTCTTATCTTCTATTAAATCATATCTAAGGTGTGTGATTGGTAATTATAGAGTTATGTCACAATGAAATCCTTGATTCATATTCCAGGAGGGTGGATAAAACCATGATCCAATGTTGGTTCTCCCTATGTCACTAGTATTTCCTTCTATAGTTCCACTAGAGGCACCTCCTGTTGATCTTCCACTGGGCTCTAATTATCAATTCCATTATAAATTTTTATACTTCCTGTAGTCCATATTGGCATATTTTTGGCCTACCCCTACTATGAGAAAATTGATGTAGGAATTCACGAATCATCATCCTCCCACATTATCAGGGTATATAAGTAATCAGGATTTTGAGTCATGGATAGAGGTCATGTTATCAATCTTAGATCATATGAAGACATATAAAAAGGGAATGATCAATCTATTAACCCGTATTCCTCATGAATTCACCAATAATTGTTGGGATATCAACTCTCAACATGATCATCATTAGGTTATGGTCTAGGTCAACTTTTAGATAGTCTTATATGAATACATAATTCTATAGACCTTTAGAGAATACCATTATAGAGAGTTTATTAACCTTTATTATGGTGTTATGTATTTTATGGAGTACATAGCTCTTTTCAATAATCTTCATCATTTTTTAATGACATTGAAGGGTTTCGAGGTGATGACTACTAGAAAATTTAAGGATGGGATTGTGTATTCAATTTGATCATAGGTCAATGTTTTCTAGAAGAAAACTATTTCAATGAGAGTGAATCAGGCCCTCATCACAATTCAAAACCCGAGGGATGTTAGAAATGTGATCAAGGGTGGTCTGGTTCGATATAGTGAGATGGTTTTATAGTATTAGAAAACATCATTACAAGGTTTTACATGGGGGAAGTGTAAATAATATATCATTCAACAAAAGATATGTGGTGTGTCACTTGTCTGGTTGAATATTCCCTTAGAAGTCTCAGTGTACGAGGAACCCAATCCAGTGCCAAGATTGCGACAGGATGGGTCAACTCTAGTGTTTTTTGTTGAAATTTCCCTCTAGTTACTAGTGAAAAGATATTTTTACCAACACTAACTTTTGGTATTCTATTTGTAGATCCACGTTGGGATGGAATATGATCAAATACCAATCTATTGAGATGAAGTAGTGGTCATGGTTGAAGTAGTCAAACCTAAGTGGTTTTGTGCCAGCAGAGCAGCCCAACCAAGGTTATTTAGGTTGCATCTCAGGGTTGTTGATCTGGGCATATTTATAAAATGCATATGACACCCATGTTGAATAGTATAGGGCCTTCTATACTATGAGGAACTATACTTGTTTCCTCAACTTTAGTTTCTACCTTAATTGATATAGGTTCTTAACACTATTTTATATCTATGGAAATTATGTAAGGTCTAGTACTAGAAAAGGCGTACTTCTATTGAATTATTAATCTCAAAACACCATTTGGGGTTTGATCAGAGTGTATATGTCATTCAAAAAAGCTTCCTCTTTAGATTGGAGGGAACTAATTATTTTTCAATTGTTTTTCCAAGAGATGACAAGATTTGACGTCCTTATTACGAATCACTTGTTAATACCATACCATGCCTTCATTTATTTCTATCATAGGATGGTATATTGTACAACACCATTGGGTAATATATATATTCATAAGGGTGAATGAGATGTCTCGGAGTTTCAAGATGGACCAGAGCATTATGTGATGTGTGGAGTTACAGCCTAGATGGCTAGTATCATTATGAGTAATTCGGGAATGAAGCATATTAAATTTCCTCCTATGGTGGATCATTTGATGGATCTCTTCCCTGATGACATATATTGATTACCACCTATGTGATTGGTTGATTTAACCATTGTTCTATAACCAGGTGTCGAACTAATGTCCATCCCTCCCTATAGGTTGTCTCCTACTGTTCCCAAAGACCCTAATAAATTGATGCTAAAATTTGAGGATAAGGGTTTCATAAAAACCATCACTTATACATGGGGTTAACCAATATTATTAACCAAGAAGTATGATTGTCACCTCAGTTTTTTTTTGGATTACTAATTGTTGAGCCTTTTATGGTTACAAACTAGTATGCACTTCCCCGTGTAGAATACCACTTCGACCTACTCTGAGGAACGAAATTTTTCTATGAGATCGATGTCAGGTCAGCTGACCATCATGTGCATGTGATTCCATCATGCATACCATGTACACCATTCTAAAGATGATATAGCGTGTATGACTAATTGTTTCCATTAGGCCTTATGAATTCTCCAACAGTTTTCATTGCGTGGATTAATCGGGGTTTTTCACCCATATATAGATTCAATTTTTTATCATTATGGATGATAACTTTTTTTATTCTTGTAATCATCAAGACAATTCCAACAATCATGATATCATGATAAATACACATATATATAATCATATGTATGTTAATGTCATGAAATTCTACTTTGATATTTATAAGTTTCATTTCTTAGGTCATATTATCATAGAGGATAAAGAATCTGTAGACCGAGAGAAGGTGATCACAATAGTTTCCAAAGATTATCCTGAGAATATAATTTATTTTAGAAGAGTCTTATGTTTAGATGGATATTACATGTGACTAATTCCAGAATTATCCCTCCTATTAGAGCCTCTTGTGTGATTAAATAAAAAGGGTTTTATTTTTTTCTAGTTTTAATATTCTATGATATACTTTCATGATATGAAAGGGAGACTCACTTATATGATAATAGTGATTCTACTAGAGTCGATTAGAACCTATACTAGTTACTGGTATCATTTTAAAATTTTATGAGGATAAGTTCTAATGAGGGGTGATTGGGTTGCATCAAACGGGTCCTGCTAGCTAAGAACTCATGAGCGATATTACCCTACACGTGACTTTATCTAAAAACTATGGTGCATGCTTCACATAGTTTAGGGAATTATATATATAAATAATTTTATTTTCATTACAGAGACAATAGAAGTCTCAAATACATTTCTACATGTTATTAATTGAATATCAGTAAATGATGGAGTTTCGAGTACCTACAGTTATTCGATTTTTATCTTTCTTATGTATACAAAAGTGCAATGAGATTATATAGATCAAAGGACAATCCGAGGTTCATTGAGACTAATTAGAATAGTTTATGTGGGAATCTCATTCCACTATTTGGGAAGTTCACCATGGGATTACCAATATGTACTAAGACATAAACAATTAGTACTCGTTTCATGGAATGAAAAGGAAGATCTTATGATTTATCAATTGGTCCTACACCTATCAGTAGGTGAAGGATGAGAATAGGAAATATGATGGACTTCTATAGCCTCTATGTAATCTGAATTAAAAATGGTATGACATCACCAATGATTTTGTGATAGTTTTCGATGATCCCCTCGAGGTAGTTAAGCGGTATGGGTGATCTTCGCCAAATTGAACAAGGTCACACACTTCATAATAATTAGATAGAAATTTTCAGTTGATGAGATCAGAAGGATTTATATTCGAGAGATTTTACACCTTAATGGTTTTCCTTATTCTATCTTACCAGAAAGATACACTTGATTTACATCACATTTATAGCAGGGGTTGCAGAAGGAACTAGGTTCACTAGTGCTTCTAAGTATATAATATCACCCTCAAACTGATGAAAAGTCTAAGCAGACAATACAAGTGTTAAACAACATTCCCTGGGAATGTGTCCTTGATTTTAGAGGTTCTTTGGTGATACATATACCTCTCATTGGTTTTACTATAATAAAATATTTAGAAAAATGATTTAGATGATCTCTATGAGACCATTTGTGGTATTTCATTTCATTGTCCTCTATTCTAGTAAGTGAATGGTGAAAAACTACAACTGGTTCATTGTCTCATTCAGGATACGTTAGAGCTGGTATAGCTAATTAATAAATTTTGGCCTCCATCTCAATCCGATAAGAATACATGTGATAGTCATTATCATTGACCTCTAGAGTTTGATGTGTGACATTAGGTCTTTATGTGTGTTTCTTCTAGATTGGTATGTATACATATTTGAAGATAGGGAAATTCATCCACTCATTACATCTAACCTTTTGATATCAGGGAGAGTGAAAAACATGTTACCTATGTGTTGGATTTAAATCATAGGTAATGATCCATGCACAAATAATACACATATTTTATATTCTTCATTATCATTCTCTTATGTCTCATTATTTGGACCATGTGGATATTGAGCTATAGGTAGATATGTCCTTTGAGGATCATCTGATACATATCATTGATCAATTAATGAATGATCTATAATCATGTTCTATCCATCTGTTGCAACTGATATAGTAGCACAACTATGTATAAGACCATACCAACGATCATGAGTTTGACGAATGTTCTTAGTGGATGGAATATTTTTCATATTATGCTTTACCACCCTTATATGGGAAACTTTGTGATGATTTTTTATTGGGGGTAGATTTTAATGTCCCTATTTTTTGAAAAGGTACATACACTTTTGATAATATTCAAAATCATTTTTTATGTTAGTAATATGTTAAAAGGGATAATGTGTGGATCAGAAGAGTTTGGGGATCCTTCAAAGCTTAGAGATCCGAAAATTGGAGAGATATATTCAGTTGCATGATTAGAACATGTTTGGGGATAACTGTGGGACTCATCCTTATGGGGAACTCATTACATATTATGAGGCCACATGATTTTACTAAACCATGTGACCTAGGCTACATGACCATGTGATTTGTATCCTATAGGTGATAGATTCATTTTTTATAGGTTGTTCGTGGTTAGACAAATTGTGCACCTAGAACGTTTTAGTGGGTTTCTTAGGCAGTGATTGGCACATTGTTGGTTCATTTTTTTTTAAATGTGATTCAAAACCATTTGACACATTCATTAAAGGGTAAATTACACATTTACCTTAAATGGTTTAACCCTTGTTCTTTTATTTTCTTCTCCATTGGATGCATATCTGTCATGTGTGAAAATCCTCCACCATGCATTTGGATTTGAATCCAACTTCTCATTGGGACTCTGATTACTTCTCTATCTGGTGAGTTGGATATATAATGGTAATCTCTGTAATTCTATTCATTCCATATATAGTTTAACTACCACTGATATATAATATTTTTGTGCATTCTAATAAGCCTTATTTTTTGGTTTTTTATATCTTCATTTGATTTCTCCCTTTTTTGTAGGATTCATGGGCTGAAAATTCGAAGAGTGGATTTTTATGAGACAAAGGTTGGTGGTATAACTCTTATCCCTAAAGCCTCATTTTTTATATCATGTTTCATTATCACATGGATTATAATCCTTTAGAATCACCTACATTATATATGATTAAATTAAATTAAATGTATTCACCTTCCAAATACGTTCCTAGATAATGTAAAATCAACATAGTCCATTGATCGCCTCGAAGTGAACCAGCCCTATGATGGTTCCCTTACTTAATGTTTTAGATTATATGTCCCCAAATTATTAGAAAAAAACATTTTTGGTGGGTTTTTTCCCTTTTAAAAAATACTTTTTAAATTTGAAATGATATAAGGAAATTCATTTTACATGAGTTATGACCTTATTATATATGTTATATCTTGAATTACATGAAATAAGCGCATTCGAAAACTTAGAGAAAGTGTTATAATGTTCATGACTATTAAATTATATGAGTTATTGATAGCTAAATATTTATTCAAAACAATCCAAGGGTGATACAAGTGTCCCAAATAAAGGACACCTTAGATTGCCTCATCATTCTATATAATTAAGACATGTCTTTCATTATGGGTATATTTAAGAAAATACTTGGATCTTTATGAGATTCCTTTGATGGGATCTCTAGGAATATTAATTACCTAATAACGAATGATATAGATTCACTAGAGGAGTCACTATGGATGGGATCAGAAGAAGGATAGTTATACCCTACCATAGGTGATACATGATCCCCTTCAAGGGAAACCTACGATGGGTTCTGAGGGTTTTTATTTACACCAAACTAAGAGTGATACTTGATATGCCTTTACGGATTTCCATGGATGGAATCTTATAGTGTTGGGTAATTATAATTCTCTTGGATGGACACGTGTGATTCCTTTTAGGTCACACCATGGATGGGATCAAGTTTCCTCTTAAGAAATTCTATAGATGAATTTTATATAGAAAATAAATAATTCATAAATATTATACAAGGGACACATCCTCCAAACCAAATCACATGCTTGATTTTATTCCACTATTTAGGATTGTAATACGAAGACACATTATCAAACACATATCATATATATACATGTTGACCTTGTTTTAGAGACATTCTATTTAGGAAAAATAAAGTAATGTTAGTCAGGAATTCCATGAGGAACCCAAAATGATATGTTTTAGTATTTGTTTCTTTTTATGTATTATGCTCCTACATTCTACTCATTTTATATAAACAAATTGGATTGTTCTGTACAATGCTAGTGGTGGAAAACTGACTATATCTCACACACTGATTGTACCACCCACAATACCTGAGGAGACTTCATGTCTGTAGGTGTAGATAAAGGAATGTACCCATCTATTTATGTTTAGTTATTATTACTAGGATAGAGAATGTGAGCATAGGACCGACCCTATGCTCATGATTTTTATAGTTTTATCTTTTTATTACTTTTTTATTTTTTAGCATGTGGTATATGAATGTTTATCTTGTATCCCATGTACAACTTTTTGAATAGCGACATGACATGATCATCATCATATTTTTATTTATTTATGATACATCTTCTACCTATTTATCTATAGTAATGATTTATTATTATTATTCTGTATATTTATTGTTCACTACATACTATATTAATTCACCGATATGATCCACTCAAGATCATGTGGAATAGTATCCCAATGGACACAACCTAGACCCCTTACTTCATATCAAGAGCCTCTAGATTATGGGAAGGCATAGTTTATGTCTTATATCCAACCATCTTTGGGATGTTCATTTTTTCTTACAAGTTAGTATGCTACAATCCATCTTATAATATCATAGTTAGAGAATAAATGATATAAATAAATTAAAATGATATTCAGTCAGGAAAATCCATAAGGATTTGGTAATATATGGATAAAAAACCTAAACAGTTGTTATGAAAATAAGTATGAAATTAACATGGGTAAATGGTTATTTATTATAAAATAATTTAATAGGGTAGTATTTTCACTATGTTAGAGATGAATAGTTGTATAATCTAAAATATGTCTAAAGGAATTGAAATTGAGATAGTGAAACCTTAACATAGATTCATACATAGTCAGGTTCTTTCAAAATCAATGTATAACCAATTTAAATTTATTATACATATATTTCAGAATATAATATATATTTAAGACCCTTAGTTAAAACAATTAATACCTTTTCATTACATTTTTATTAATAATTCATTATAAAAATAAATCTATGACTCTTAATTGTTCAATTCATTCCGCATTTTCATCAGTTTGATAATTTGGTTCATGATCCTTTATCGTGTGTTCATAACATCAAAAAAAATTTTTGGAGATAATATAAATTTATTTTATATAGTTCAGGACTTCTCATATTATTTGATATAAGTTATAGTGATAGTATATAATTAATGGATAAAAATTATCCTTTCTATTAATAATTAATTAATCAAAATAATTTATTTCAATAGTGAAATTAATTATATATATTAGAATTAATTAATTTAAATCATAACGTAAATTAAAAATTATTTCCAAATATTAAAAAAAATTATCGATTCATCATGGTGGAAGTGTTAAGAAATTTTTTATTTCGGTTCTAAAACCTACAAAAACTAGAACATTTTTAAACAAATTATTGAGTAAGGATATGAATTTATATGGTTGTAATATCATTTATATAGAAACGGAATAATTAGAAAAATAATACTTACAGTTTGGTATAGAATATAATAATTTTATTAATAAAAATATATTTAATGTAAATAAACCAAAACTCATTACCTACTTTGATATAATTGATCCATGAAAATACTTTCTTATGAACAAAGGACATAGGTCCCATTATTGAATTTAAAATTTTACAAACACGGGTGATGAAATTATGAGAGGGTATTTGTTAATGTACTAAATTTAAGACTAAAATATATATTTGGTTTGGTGTTGGGGTAATATATTTTCTCTTATTTTTGATAATGAGGGAAATTTTATTAGAATATTGAGTATGGTGAAGGGAAACCATGGAATCACTTGGGAGTTAGTTGAGTAAGGTAAGGAAAATTTGAATGGAATGGTAGTACATACTCTCAAACATAAAAAATTGATTCTAAAATATCTAAAAATATAATTAATTACTAAAAATTAATTCTATTTCAATTTACGCTTTTTTACCTCATTTTACTTTGTTGAATTATTTACCAAATAATTATTTTATGAAAAATATAATATATTTTCTCTTACCATGTTTCTAAAAAATGATACTAAATTTGGACTCCATTTAATCATATTAAATTTCTAAATAAGATATATATTATTAATAAAATATTAAAATATATCTGATAACTACATTTTCTAGAAAAAATGAGTTGTCATACATTAAATAATTTAATTCTTTTTTCATAATATTTTCGACTTCCTCTCCAATCAGGTTTCATTTTGTTTTATTTTTGTTTGAAATTATATTTTCTTTTTTTTTCTAGGAAATTGTTTATGGGCAAATGGGATTCATATTTATGTTTTTAGAGGTTTCTGGCCTGTGTGGGCCACATGGTGGATGAATCAGGGAAACCATCTAGTTGGTGGGATACACCTACAACAACACTTGTCTTTTATAAAAAATAATTTGTGATTTGTAGCATTTAGAAACAAATGATATAATCATAAAAGATCAAAATTAATAGAATATCTTGGTAAATAGGTACATAAAACTATAACATGAAATATGGATATATCAACGTTATCGACAAATACCATAACACTCCCATTAATTCATTTAATCTTCTAAATTTTCACTCCATAACCATAGGACTTAGATATGAAATGTGGTGAGACATAAATCCATATAAGGGAACAGAAAAATAATAACATGCTGAATTTAGTACATTTTTTTCATGAGGAATATCAAGGTGACATTAAATGGGTTATAATCATAAACATGAACATCGAATCATGATATAAGATGATAACATAACCGAAACATAGGAATGTGTCAACAATATAAATCATGAAATCATGACTATATGTCAATGATATCCACAAGGAAATAAAAAATTAAAAGGATAACCTCCCATTAACTATACATGGTATCTCATGAGAATAAATCTTTACCCAATTTATTGTAGTAATTTATAATTTTTCACCCACCAATCTAATTCACATTATTTACATGCGTTTATTTTTCATATATATCAGACAAAAAAAGATATAATTTCATCACTCTTTTTCACATGACAAAGGATTTTGGTTAACATAAATGGATTTCCCCAATCAAAAAAGAATAAGTACATATATTTGAATACCTTTGACTGTAAATGTGTATGGGTGTTCAGTACACAAATGTTTGGCATCGAAACTCATATGATAATTTTATTAGCATAATGGGTGAACATAAAGATTCGTGGAATGTTCTAATAATAGTGAATGTCTGTATATATTTACTTTAAAAAATAAGGATAGTAAAAAGGATTTTAAAACACCTTCTTAATATGAATAATTTCAAATCCAATGGCATAGTACAATAATGTGCATGAATAAAGAGGAGATGGAGGTAATAACTTTCCTTGAGTTGGAACTTCTAAATGATTGGGATGCGATTATTATGAGATTAGGAAATCCTCCATAAGGATTCACAGAGGGATAGGGAGAGTAAATTGGTGATTAATTTGTTTTGGTTGAAGCATAGTGGGAGGTTGGGGAGGTATTTGTTGCAAAAGATACGTGATTTCCATATTAATATATAAACTAAGGGTTTGGACTCTCTAGGACATAATAATAAAAACCAAAGTCATTCCCCTAGATTTGTATCACTATTTCCACAAAAAAAATAGTGGTTTTAAATATTTGATAAGGTCAATAACCGATAATATAAAAATAATACCATATATGATGTGGAAGTGAGTCGTTATTATATATAATTGATTTCAAGGCCTTAAAATAAAATACGGGGATTCAAGGATTCTATAAAGGTTTATAAAATTAATAAAATAAATTTAAAAAAAGATTATTTCCAAGTGGAGATGTACATTACTTCATCGATTCATTTTTATCCTTTATTACATCAATTTTTGTTTATTATGATGTCATAATACAGACCGTATATTTATATTATATTTATGTTTTACCTAAAAATTGATTATCTCATAAAATTATAAATATTAACCATTATAAAATTTCACTATGATGATCTCAAACATAATATTCATTTTTTAATAATAATTTTTTAAGTATTATAATTTGAAATTTAAAATAAAACCCCTTATTTACTGGAAAATACCTTTTTTATGAAAATAAAAATTGTTTACACTAATAAAAATAAAATTTGACATCACTATATGGTATTAAAATTTATATATAAATAAAAATTATTTAATAATAATATTATTTTAAATTATTGTTTATTTGAAAAATAATAAATTTAACAAAAAGTGCATTAAAACAATGTATTTTCAAAAAAAAAATACAATTTTGGTTTCATCATATCAAAATATCATTTTCATCTACTCATATATAATTGTATATATATAGTATTAATTAAAAGAGATAAACATGATAATTATATTATTATAAATAAAACATTAAAATTCATAATATTAGTCTCTAGATACAAAAAGCCTATAGGCTTGAATGGTAAGAATGAAAACCATTTTCTTTATTATATAATAATTCATGATTTAAAAAATAAGAATGCACATATTAAAACAAAATAGATTGAGACTTATAGTTTCTTTGGGTAATTGGGTACATTAAAATGCATCTTAAAAATAGGTCTCACATCAAAAATATTGAAAACACCCTTAATATAAAAATAATATTAAATTGTTCTTAAAATTGAATTGGATAACCAACGCACACCTATCATAGAGTGTGGAAAATGAATATTTTTATGTTTTCCTAGTGTGGCATAGAGGCTGACCAAGGTCTTCTCACTTGAGGAGCGTTCCTAGTTTGTTCACCTACATAATCTAATTCACCTAAATTACTTCTTTTTGATGTTTTATATTTTATGAAATAAATAGAATTTAATAAAATCAATGAAATCCATAAATCAGAAGAAACTAAAATATAATTCTAAATTACCATGCAATGCTAAACAGAATGTAATTAGAGAAGAAATGATGTTCTCTCGAGAGAACATTCAGGGAGCACGTTCATTGGCCATCTTAAAATATCGGTAGAGAACACACTACATTGTATCTTTTCACACCTTATTCTACCCCGGTTGTGGATGAAAAGTCTACTTAGAGAACTCTAATCACACCCTCCATCCACCTCCTCAATCAAGGGAAAATGGTTGTAGATTAAAGATTTAATCTTTAGAAAACCACAGTGAGGATTACACCCACTATAAATTATCCTTAGAATTAACTCAAAGAATATTAAAAACATGGTCTCGGGTTCAAGAACCTAATTAATCCCTCACGATATTCCTCAGATTAGTTACTAATGATCATTAGTATTATAGTTCACAATGGTAAGATTAGAGGAAAAACGAGGGTGGATAGGTGGACACAAAAATAAAAACAATGCATGAATTTATTTGAAATATAAATTAAAATTGAAAACTAAAACAATAATATAGAGAATAAATAAATTAAAAATAATGTGGAAGAGTTACGACCGTCCTCCCTCGGTGATGATATCCTCCCTGGTGCCTTGATGGGATGGATGGACAATAGGATGATTTGGGAAGGAGGTGAGGGCCTCCTTTTATAGGCATAAATTTTTAATCCGAATGTTTTCATATTATTGACCAATTATATTTCAGTTTCATGCCTAGAAGCCTTCTTCAATGTTGTTCATAAATATGTTTTCCGTTTACCCCCAAAATTTCAGCACCATTAGACATTGTATGAAGGAGTTATGATTTTTTCATTGGTGGATTCTGTTTCTCGATGAAGCTTCCAAGAAGGTTACTCGAAATGTATGTAGGTTAATGGCCACCTTAATGATTTCAAAACTTCCCAAAAATATTTTTTTAGAGCCATTAATATCTGTTCTCGTGCTAGAACAGGTGGAAACACCTCTTTTGTATGTGTTATCCTGAGTATGGATTCTGTTACGGTGGTGGGGTCCACACTGTCTGCCCAGAAAAAATTCCAACTTCAATGAATTTTTAGTCCATATAGATGGTAGAATAAGATCCTAGTCTAGAAGACAAATTTTAAGACACTAAAATCATGATTCTAAAAAAATTTAATCACAAAATTTGGAATTATACTTTTCATGAAATGAATAAAATACCCTTGATGTAATAATCTTTCTAAAGGACAGAATTATGCGTTTTCACCATTTTTCTCAAAACACATTATAAATCCAAAATTAATTCATATAAGCTCAAATTGATTATTTTTGATGATTTAAATATTGAAATGAATAAAAAAAATGTGGAAAATATTAGCTCTATCGATTCCCCGATATATAAACTATGCCCACCCTCAAGCATAAAATCTAAACATCTAATGGGGAGGTCACCAATGTTACCAATAATCAAATTCCAAAGTAATAAAATTTACTAATTTTCAATGTTAAATAAAATATACAAAAATATACATAAAATATTCATTTAATATCCCATTTTTTTAAGAAATAATTAAATTATGTATTATAATTTTCCACTTTGAAAAAATGGTACTTCTTTCTCTCTTTCATTCAAGCTTCTCAATTCATTATTATTAAGCCTGTCACATCATGATTTACCTCAACTTTGAATTTTTCCTCTCATATCTCATGATAAAATTCATGTTGACTTATGCTCATATCATGAGAACATGAATCGTATCCATAAGATTAAAAAAGAACCACTTTCTATACTTTGTAAAGACAAAAGGCACATAAAATCATGAGGACTTTTTAGTAAAGTTTTAAAAGACACTAAGGCTTATTGTTGGTAGGATTTTATGATTAAAAATAAAGTCTCAAGGATGAGGTTTATCTCTAAATCAGAATGCAAGATATCATAAAGTGTAATGAAATTATCCAATTTAATGTACCAATAGCCACTTCCCCCAAAACTCAATGTAAGTTCATGATTAGAGTAATGCACAATGAAGGATTAATGCACCCTCTTGATTTGTTTTTTAATTTTTCATTTTTTTGAATGTTATGGTTAGATAAAACCTCACATCCATAACCAAACCACATATAATTAGAAGATTGTCGGTCTAAAAAATGGTGATTTTTGGTTCACCCAAATCACAACCCATTTTTTTCTTTTTTTAATGTTTTTCTCCTTTTCATATTTTTCAGGAGGGGAAAAACAATAGAGTACAATGAATTATTACACAGCCTTTTATAATTCCCACAATATCACCCCCACACATTTTCTTTACAATTTAAATCACCCCTTCCACCATGAATCCCTTCACCCCGCACACTTTATCTTTAAAATATCATGAAAATACCAAGAGTTGGGTAGGAAAGGATAAAAATGGCTTGAAACATGGCTTATCCATATAAAGGTCATTCATGGTATCTATGGGCTAAAAAAGGATTGATTTGAAGGTGGTCATTAAGGATAATGGCTTTTCAAAAGGTTCCTAAATCATTTTAAATGTTTTTTTGCATAGTAATAGCTTCGTCAAGTTCAAATGCTAGTTATAGTCAAGGAAATGTCCCGAGACCACTTAAGAAATATTCTCAAGAATAAGTACGAAGTACATGGTGTAGAAATCCTCTCAGGAATGAGACATATGATATTGGATAGTCATTAAATTCATGATCAATAATAATAGATCAATTCAAATGAACTTATTAAATTCAAAGCATGAAAGATGGTAGGGAAATTTCATTTACATGAATCGTTTGTTTCTTTCAAATCATGAGTAATCATTAAATAACTAAGCTTCATATATAAAAATTAAATTCTCCATTTCAATTATTTAATCATATAAATATTATATTCTAAAACATGTCATCACTAGGTTCCTAGGAAACTCAGGTCTCCTATATAAGTTGAGTAAGACATGAATTCAAGTGTGGGCATGAAATTTTATCGTTGAGGATCAAAACACATTGTGGAAAAAATGAAGAGAGTTTAAAATATAAATTACTAAAAGTGAACTCCCTTTTTCCATGAATCATAGTCCTTTCCCAACATTTTATGGGGCTTCCTTCCACCATTTGGAACCAATAAATGATAATAACTCAATTAATATTAAGTATCATATCATTTATGATCCAAAAAAATAGGGAGGGGCCTCATGCTAAACTATTTCCTAATAAACAAAATTCAAATCTAAATTAATATAAAGAATGTAAAGCTAAATCATGGTATGATGCCACAAGTGGGCCCTGGAATATTTTACTACCTCCAGAGGGTAGTACCAGCTTTTATCCACAATCTATCGGTGGATCGATCTTCTTTGATTTGAACAACCACACGTGGCTCTTCCTAGCCTGCAAATCTTTTTTATTATTGAGGAGGAATATAAGGACAAAATATACCAGATCCTCCCTCTTCACAATGTGGTATACCATGCATGGTATGGGTAGGATGAAGTAGGGAACCTTTTCTTCTTTTTTTGCTACTTATGAAACCATATTGTCTTCCAGTGATGGATTCATGGGGGCTTTAACCTCTGGTCTAATTTCCTCAGGCTCAGCAACTTGGATCTCTTCATGATGGGGCTCCTACACTAGATATTCAATGTCTTCAAGGAGCTCTAAGAATTACTCAACAGGTGCATCATTTTCTGAATCATCCTCCAAGTCATAGTATGAGTTTACCGAATTTGAAAATTCAATAGAATTAGAAGAGATAATAAAATTAGTTTCAACAAAATTAAAATAATTTAAGTTCAATAATGTATCTACCTAAGTTGTTTCGGAATAAATATCCTCTCCAATTGAAATTTTCTCATGGATTTGATCTTCATTGGATAGAGGTGGGTTGTCAAGCTCCTCCATCTTAACATCAAATTCCACCACTCAGGTGGTTTCTTGCTCCAGCTCAGGCTCAGGTTTCTCTTGGGTAGTATGGACATATTCTTTTAGACTTTATATTTGAATATTTAGTCCCTATATGGCCTCTTAAGTTCATTCGCCTGAGCTTTGTTGTACTCTAAAGAAGATTCCTCTTGTTGTTGTGGCACCTGTGAGTAGTCATTCCATGAATAGAAGTTTTAGTTTGGATACATCATGGAAATTTTACTCTTTTTGGGTTTTTTTTATAAATGAAAATCTGTCTACATTTTGAAAATTAAAAAATATAAGTAAATTACTAATTGGATATCTAGAAACAACACCGGTTTTGACACACGTCTGTCGTAGGGTGTGGAAAAATCATATTTTTATGTTTTCCTAGTGCAACATAGATGCTGAACATGGTCGTCTCACTTGATGAGCTTTCTCAGTTCATTCACCTACTTAATATAATTTACCTAAATTACTTCTTTTTTTGTTTTATATTTTATGAAATAAATGGAATTTAAAAAAATAAAATAAATTTATAAATCATAAGAAACTAAAATTTAATTCTAATTTACCATGAAATGCTAAACAGAATGTAATTAGAGAAGAAAGGAAGTTCTCTTGAGAGAATCTTTTGGGAGCACCTTCATTGGCCAGCTTCAAATATTATTAGTGAACACACACCATCATAAGTGTTCCAACCATATTCTACCCCGGTTATGAATGAAAAGTATACTTTGTGATCTCTAAAAAACTCTCCATCCACCTCCTCAGTTGATGGAATATGGTTGTAGATTAAGAAGTGAATCTTTAGACAACCACATTGAGTATTACACCCACTATAAATTATCCATAGAATTAACTCAAAGAATATTAAAAACATGGTCTTGGGTTCAAAAACCTTATTACTCCCTCAGGATATTCCTCATATTAGTTACTCATGATCATGAGTATTATAGTTCACAAGGGTATGATAAGAGGAAGAAAAGAGGGTGGATGGGTGAACATAGTAATAAAAACAATGCATGAATTTATTTGAAATCTAAATTACAATTGGAAACTAAAACAAAAATAAAGATAATAAATAAATTTAAATAATTTTGATGAGTTTCTGCCGGCCACCATCGTTGGAGATATCTTTCATGGAGACTTGAAGGAATGGATAGAGAATGGGATGATTTGAG
Source organism: Viscum album (assembly GCA_963277665.1). NCBI lineage: Eukaryota > Viridiplantae > Streptophyta > Magnoliopsida > Santalales > Viscaceae > Viscum > Viscum album. The sequence goes on along the minus strand of OY728126.1, from coordinate 355,318,045 downwards.
ATGGTGGTGAGGGCCTCCTTTTATAGGCAGAGATATATATTTCAAAAGATTGCACGTGCTTGACTCTTTAAATGGCAGTTTCACATGTGGACCCCTTCTTCAAAGATATTCCTAAATATTTTTTTCGTTCACCCTCTGATGTTCAGTGCCTTTGGACACTTTATGAAGGAGTTATAAATTTTTCATCGGTAGTTTCTGTTTCTAGATTAAGCTTCCAAGAAGGATCCTCAAAAATTATTTCATTTAATGTCCACCTAAATGACTTCAAAACATCCGAAAATTTGTTAAAGAGCTGATAATATCTATCCTCGTGCTATACCAGGTTGAAAAACCTTATTTGGACTTGTTTAGGCTGATTTTTGGTTCTATTACTGTGGTGGGGTCCACGATGTTTGCCCGGAAAACATTCCAACGTCAATGAATTTTTAATCCCTTTACATGATTGAATCATCTCCTGGTCCAGAAGACAAAGCTGGAAGAAATAAATTAAGGATTCTAAAAATAATTTAATCACAAAATTTGTATTTATATTGTTCATGAAATGACTGACTTACCCTTGACGTATAAATCTTTCTAAAATAATGAATTTTGTGTTTTCGCCATTTTTTCGAAAACACATCATAAATCCAAAATTGATTAATATAAGATCAAATTGATTATTTCGGATTATTAAAAAAAATTGAAATGCATAAAAAATTTGGAAAATATTAGCTCTATCAATAACCTGGGTACATACATAAGAAAGGGGTGTGCTGTAAAACATTTTAAGGGTATAAACATTGCATAACCTGAATAAAACCTTAAATTTTAGATAATAATAATTTAAATGGGCCATAAATAGTTTGATAACTAAAAATATTAAGAAATATGTGTTATTTTTCATGATAACGTAAAATAAACATGGGAATGTGGTAATAACATTAAACATGACATTATAAACATAGGTCTAGGATAACCACCAAGACATCATAAAATGGGGGAAAATCCCATTTATGTATTAGGTTCACTCACTAATATCATTAAGGATTTACAATGAAACTAAAAAATTACACATTGAATTTGAGTGATATATACATTTGGTCACTCTCATCAGGTTCATATCATTTACATATATAAGTGTTCCACACTTATTATTCAACATAGAATCATATTTCATTATATTTAATTCCATGATCAAGGAAATTTGAATATATACCTGAAAGTACACAAAAAAATATGTATAGGTATTTCTAGATGAATATCCATTAGTGAAAATAGTGATGGTATTAAAGATTAAAAGTTTTTTCATGGAAAATTCACAGTTAAATTTTGGCAGCATAACACCAGTACATAATGACTAATTCAATGGATTAATGCGATAAAAACTGGTATATTAACATTTATAACCAAAATGGAATCTTAAATTGATTTGGAAAATCATATTTCAACATTATGAATTTGATATAAAAGCTATAAAATGAATAATATTCTTGAATAAAGAGGATCAATAAAAGACCCCTTACCATTATAGGGTTATTCGAAAATCATGGGAGGAGTTTTTTGAGAGGATTGGGCTCCTTGGGAGGAGTATAGAGTGGGGATTGTAGATTAAGGATGTTATATAGGGTTTCTAACGGAAGAGGAAGGTGATATTGGGTGGGTATATATAGGAAAATAATGGGTATCTTTTTATTATTTCACAAACTAATGTTTTGGACTCTGTAGAATAAATCAATAACACCCACAAACCATATCATTGTTTTTTCCCATGGATTCTACACAAAAGGAGTGGTGTTTATTAAATTATAAGTCAAATGTTAGAAGTAATTAATATATCACTCCTGGAATTTTGGAAGTTAATCTTGTTCATAAAGAAATGATTTAAAAACCTAAAATATAATATATGGTTTGTAGGATTCGTAATGGCTTTATAAAATTATATAAAAATGATAAAAATAACATTCCTTTAAAGGGGAAACTAATTTTTTGGATAATTTTTATGGAATTTATTAAATCATGTTCAAGTCATTATGATGTCATAATACACACTGTATATTTGTAGTATATTTTAATTTTACCCAAAATTTATTCTATCTCCAAAAATAATGAAAATTCACTGCTGGATAATTTAGAAGTGATAATTTCAAAATTAATATTTATATTATCAAACTATGTTTCTAAATATCTAAATTTTTTATTTTAAAATATTAGTTCACATTTGTTGAGAAATTCTGGATTTTTATATAATTACAAATTTTGAACCCTTATAATAATTACATTTGAATTCATATATATTTTATTATAATTTTCATTTTATAAAAAATATATTACAATAATATTAAATTTACACTTATTTCAAAAATCCATTAATTCAGAAACAAATTATTGATTTTAAATATCATATTACCCAAATAACTTATTTCTATTTTATCATATCAAAATCAAAATCATTAATTATGTAACACCAATAATAAGTAAATATAACCATAATTCTATTGAAAATATAATATTTAAATTCATATTATTTGAGTATTGATACATATCCCTTTATTACTCCAAAAAAAATCCATAAATTTTAGATGATTGTTGGTGACATTTTCATGTGGTGGTTTTGCATAGATGGTCTGGGTCGTAGTCTCAATGAGCTTGAATTTCACTCATAAGTGGTTTTTTTCATGCACTAGTTGTTCAATTTTGGATTGGTAATGTTCAAGGGAAAAGACCAGCAGTGGGATCTACCATGTAGTATTTGATAAATGGGATTTATAGTGTATGATCCTACAGGTCAAGAACATCACTTGCATTGTCTCCATATATTTGATAAAAAGCCAATATTTATAATAATAAAATTAACATTGTTTAATGAATATATTTTATGTTTCTATGATTCATAATTTTTTTGCTAAATGATATGATATAATTAAACCTATTAAGTTAATGTTTCTTCTATAACCATAATAGGCCATTAATTCAATCACAAAGGGAATATTATTTACAAATGTTAAGTTCATTATAATACTCCCCTTATAAATATTTACCACTTAAAATTTTCATTTAATATTCTAAAATAGATGATGTTGTTTATATTTCATCACTTCCTTCTATTCCCACTTCTATTCTGCAAACTTGTTTATTCACCATAGAACTATGACCAGATACATTGTCTTATTTCGTAGAAATTTTTCTCTATGATCAAAGATATTCACTTGACACACCTTATATAAAATATCATTCTTAGATGGTAAAACTGATTGATTCATCACATGCATAGAGTATGTTATGTACTTCTTCAAGAAGTACGTAGGCAACACATCATGTACTTGAGATAGGTTCTGTGAGAGTTACAGTAAATATTCCACCACTCTAATGCACCCAAGGATCTCAAAGGGACCAATCTGTCTTCAACTAATATTTACATTCTTCCCAGATCTCATGACTTTATTCAATGGATATATATGGAGGAATACATTATATCTAACCTCAAAATACATTTAACATCAATGATTGTCATCATATCTTTTTTGTTGACTCTGATCAACCATGATGGGTTATTGAATGGTATTAACCTTTTACACAATTTCCTCTACCATTTTAGGGCCATGTAGTTTGTGTTCACCAAAACCATCCCAACATAAATGTGTTCGACACCTTTTCCAAAAGATATATTCATAGGGGTCAATTTTGATTCTTAGATGGAAATTATTATTTCATGAGAACTCAAACAGAGGAAGTTGTTGATCTCATTCCCTTTTAATTCCATTTATCATGTTCGTAACTTTTCCTCAAGTATCTGGATAGTCTTCTCAGATTACCCATCAATTTGAGCATGCTAAGACATGATGAAGTTTAGCACAATATTTATTGCATGTTGGAGACTCTTAAAAAACATATAGGAAATTCTTGGGTCCCAATAAAATATAATAGAAAATGGTCTTCCAAGAAGCCTCCCAACTTCTCTAATGTATATCCATGTGTATTAATCAAGTGTTAAGACCTCTTAAATTTCAACTAAGATAGAAGTCATAGTAATAAGACCCAAAACAACCAACATTGAATTATTTCCTCATGATGTCTTTGAAATAAGATTGAATAAGTCCATGGTTATATTTTTTCATTTCCATGTAGGTATATGTAATGTTTTCATCATTAACTATGATTTTTATTTTGAGATTTTACTTTATGACAATCGAGATACCTTGATGTATATTATATTATCTCTTTCTTCATTGTGTCCCACCAATAATTCTCTTGAATATCTAGATATGTCTTTGCGCACCCCATATGGATAAAGAAGGTTGACCTAGCTGAATTATCAAAAAAATCCTTCTTTAACTCAATATTTTATGGTACACATAGTTATGAACCAAATTTTACAACTCCTTCTTAATTAATTTGTAATTCTATGAATTTTATTTTTTCTAATTGGTTCCAAATTCTTGTAGATTTTGACATCATCTTCTTGATCATCCTTTGTCTACCGTAAAATAGATGGTTGGTCAATAATTTGTGAATGTGTTGATGATGTTACTTCCAATATGATTAACTTTTCATATCATTTCAATTTTAAGAAGATCAGATCCTTCACAATTCTCATCATTGGAAAAATTTCTAGATAAATTATACTTATAGTGTCAACCACTATATTGTATTTAATAGTATGTAGTGGATTGATCCACTATAGTCCATAATCTGCTCAAACCATGTTTTACAGTGAATATTAATCTCTTTCTATGTAGATATATATTTGAGGATCTTATGATATATATATATATATATATGTTAGAACTCATCCCCAAAGGGATAATTCCACAATATTTTTTATGTAAAAATTAAAATGGGCAATTCCAGATCATGTGTTGGGTATTTTTATTACTAAACATTAAATTTCCTTTAGGAATAAGCTATAAGATTTTAATTTTTTATTAGTACACAACCCAAGACCATCTTCAATGTATAACTCTTTACCATGAAAAGTTCCCCACTTCAGGGTATCAAAAGTATATGTTTCAAGAAAACCATCATTATCAACTTCTTAAGGCACTATTCTCATTCCATATTAAAATAAAACTTTAATCTCTTTTGAGTTATCTTGTTTCGTGGGTTCGATAATCGGGATAATAATTTTAAAAATGAATGATACTATCCAGCTATTCTATGTAAAATATAGATATATGTTAAAGATGTTGGTGTCATCCATCCAACATTTTATTTCTTCTATGAAAGGTCTATAGATATCTCATTTCATGTGATAATGTTCCCTAATAAGGAGACCTCCTTTAACCAAAACTCATATTTTAGGTACTTTTCATAAATATTAACCATTATTACGGTCCTTAGAACAACCCTCTCATGCACCTTTATATTTTGGAGTATATTTTATTATCATCTATAAATAATTCTAAAAAAATTTCTGGTAATCTGTAAAGACTCCATTCATCAAATCCATAAAGATTTAGGAAGAATTAATGAGTCCAAATCAAATTAAGGATAAAAATTGTGCCTATACATTGTGCAGAATGAATTCTTGGCGATGTCAACCATCCTCATACTTACGTGATAGTAGCACGACCAATGATCCACCGTGGAGAAGTATCAGACTCCACACCGTTTATTAAACATGTCGCTAATATGTGCCTGAGGAAACTTGTTCATTACCATGATCTTGTTGAGATCATGATATTCAATGAAAACACACACTGACTAATCCTTCTCCTTGATTAAGAGGACTAGTTCACTCCACAATGAAGCTGTTGAGCGTACAAACACATTATCAATATTATCCTACAGTTTCTTTTTCAAATCCATAATTTCTACAATATCTATTCTATATGGAGGATTTTATTTTATAAAATCTCCAAGTATATGATCAATTGAAAATTCAACCACTTGGCATGGATGATGACCTGGAAATTCATCTAGAAACACTTAATAGTGTTCCCTCACAATTACAATGTCTTAAAGGATGATCCATTACATAGAATGAATCGTTTGAGATAGTTAAAATTTCACATATGGAAATAAAATCCATGGCTAAGATGTTTGTAATAAAGATGATTTACCCTCCATCATTCACAGGTATAAAATAAGAGGATGATTTATGATACAAATAATGAATTACTTATCACATAAATTTATCTTTCCCCTGTTTAAAGATATCCGTCCTATATTAATAGTTTCATGAAATTTCACTGAAGGGAGTACCAAAATATTTGGTGGAGTGGCCAGACCAAAACAATTGAGAGGGAAGGATTTATATACATGGGAAGCAATAATATCCCCATATCATGTTTTCAATGAGATCTCTACCTCTATGTTTTTCAAGGGTGTTTGAATTTTCCTGTTACACATTACTGATATGAGGGAACATGTAGAATGAGAATAAAAAATTTTGTTCCTTATTCATGAATGAATAAGTATTGTACCTATCACCAATTGATTGTGAGGAGCCACCTCAGTAGTTGTACTGTACTAAGATCACCCTTAATTCCTTGGAGGTTGTTGGTGTTGATTAGCTCTTACCACCCTTGTCTTGGTGTATTGGTTTTAAAAGTTACATTATACCTTGTAGTTGAGACATTGGATAATAGGATGTGGGTTTACTAGATAATTTCACACTTCCAATACATTGATGGGATTATACCATCAGAAATCTATAGCTAAGTTACCTTCCTTCCCACACCTAAATCATTTCTTAACTACCATCAAGAAATTTTCAGGGTTCTTCCTTCCACATTTTTGCAATGTGGGATGTAGAAATATCTTACCACAAATAAAATTATCCATAAAACCTCAATTTTAAAGACTTTTAAAATTCAATGGAAATTTTTTCTTAATTTCGTTTGGGATTTTACGAGTACGCATTTTCTGACGGAAACTAATTCTGAGGCCCGGTGTGCCCGGAATCATGTTCCGATGTTTAGATCAGGTACGTTCAGTGAACGAACGAGCGGGTTTTCCTAACATTTGAACCGGTGATCGGAATCAAAATTTGAGGGCACCGATGGAACCGCAGTTTCGATAATTGCTTAAGAAGACCTTTTCCGAAGGTGCGTTTTCTCGGGAGGAGTTGTTTAAAATTTGATGTTTAAGTGAAGAATAAAATAAAATTGTTTTCCAATTTTATTTTTCTTCTAAGTAGTTTTATCCTTTGTGTGGAAGTTGGGTTGCTGACTTCCCTTGGGAGAATAAAATAGAGGTGGGTCCCACATGATCCCTCACCATTTCACATTCCCCATAACCCCTTGAAACTCCTCTTAATATCTTCCTTGTAATTAATGTTGTGACTTTCCCCCTCTCTTTTAATTAAGCCAACTCCTTAATTAAATTAATTGAATTGAGTTTTTAAATTTTAAACTCTTGGCATGTCTTAATAAAATAAGTGTAGTTTATTTTATTTTTGGGTTTGATTTGTGGTGTTAAGGATTGGGAGAGAATACTCAAAATCTAGAGGAATCTTCATCTTCTTCGTTGGAGAACGCGAAGAATGTCAAGACCTCGACAAAGAACGTCGTCACCACAAGGAGTGCTGGTTGTGCCTCCACAGCCGGTGTGAGATGCCGCTCCACCTCGGACGATCTCCATCAAGGGCATACAGAGCTTTACCTCGTGACGTCATTTCTGCGATGCTCTTCGATCGTCAACTCATTATCGAGGTAGGGGTTTGAATTTGGTTCATGAATATTCGTTGCCGCCCAAACGTCTAATTTCCAAGCCGCTTGATATAGGATTAATATGAGGAGGTCGGACCGCACAAACACAGCCGACCCTCCTCCCCCTTTGATGTTGTGTTTGTCACGGCACGATTAAAGGTAGCGCGGTGCAATGGCACCACGCGGAAACAAAGAAGAACGAGCAAAGAAGCGTAGCGCCGTCACGCCGCGCCGGAGAACCACGAAGAGGCCGTGGCCAGATCGGGGCCGCGGGTGAGGGTCGCGGGGCCGTCGTGCCGCGGTGGTGTGGGGAGCCGCGACCGAAACCTCCAGACGTCAGAGCAAGGAGGGCGGGACCAGCAGTGACACACCGGCCGGCCAAGCCGGCCTGTTCCGAGAAGCCCGGGGGTCGTAACCCCCGGCTGGCAAAGGACGGGCCCCCCATGTGGGGGGGGGGGCATTTCATTCAATCAAGGGGGGAAGCCACCCCCCCACCCCCCTCCCGCAATGGCTCCCCCAGCACCGAGCTGGCCCTGCGGGGCGCGCCGCGCCAGGCCATCCAGCCGCCCAGGTCGCACTAGCCGCACCGGGCCGGGCCGCCCAGGCCAGGCCACGCCGCGCTGGGTGGGTCGGGCCACGCCGGGTGGGTCGCCCCGTGCCCTAATGGGCCAGACCCAGACTCGGTTCATGTCGACCCGGTTCGGGCCGACCCAGGGGGTCTCGGGCCGGGTCGGTCCGGGCCCAAAACCCCCTAAAATCGGACAGGTGCGTTCTATTGCCCATGTCACGGGCTACGGACCTCCGATCGATGCACCGTCAGTTGTGATACGATCCTTGGATCGAGATGGTATTTTCAATATATTATACTCAAGGTTTAGGAGAACTTTTTGTATGTACAGGTTGGTTCGAGAACCAAACCAACTGGGTCCTCATAGTGGAAACGCTTATAACTTGAGCTCCGGACGTCCGATTGACGTGCCGTCAACTTTGTTGGATTCCTCTTAGTGAGAGAGACTTTCTAGCTTACTCCTCTTAAGTTTTGGACGTAGTTGGAGTGTGGTCGGGTAGGTTTTGACTTAAAAACCAACCGGACCACTAGAACGAAAAATCCAATAAATCTCGGACCGGGCGTCTGATTGACGCGCCGTATGTCACGTTGAGTTCCTCTTGTCGAGACGGAACATGGAGATATATCAACTTCGGACTACATGTCAGCTAATGTATAGACCCCTTGGCTCGTGGAGCGGACCCTCCCAGAATCGAGCATGCTGTGTACGGGAACCCTAGAGCTGGCTGCGACTGCGCCGACGATGATGACTGCACTGAAATCCTCTGTCGGTTCGGCAGTGACGATGACTGCACTAGAATCCTCCATGGGTTCAGCAGCGATGAATACTGCACTAAAATCCTCTATGGGTTCGGCAGTGATGAAGATCGTACTGAAATCCTCTGTGGGTTCGATGGCGATGGAGACTACACTGAAATCATGTGTGGGTTCGACAGCAATGATGTCCATTCTGAAATCCTCCGTGGGTTCGACGACGATGACTACTGTTCTTGTATCCTACGTGGGTCTGGCAGTGTTTGACTCTGTTCTTGCTATCCTATGTGGGTCTGGCAGGGTAGCTGGTATGTATCCTATGTGGGTCTGATAGCTTAGCTGGTTTAGTATCCTACGTGGGTCCCAGCTTAGATGAATCAGTGGTTACATCTGATCATCCTTATCACCTTATGACGAAGTCTACCTATGTGATCTGAGAATTGAATTTCAATCAATATCTTTGATATGATTGACGTGATTTCCTATGATGATTGGGTTTTGCATTCCTAGGTGGATTGGTTTGTGTTATCCTCTGTGGACGTGATCGAACTTGTTCTCGGATGTTGGAGCCGAACTAGAATTGATGACTTAGGTATATGTATGGGCATATACCTAAGTAGTGTTGGATGTTACTTCGTGTTTGTATCTTTCCTTTATAATTTATCCTTTGTGGATTCTGGGAGACCTTCGGGGGTCTCGAGGTCCCTACTGAGTAGCGTATACTCACCCCTGCACGGGCTATGCCCGCACTACATTGTGTTGGATGCAGACGACGGACATCGCTTATCATGCTTGAGGCTTGTGGAGTAAGTCGGTAACTGGAGGTGGATCACTGGGCGGGACGTACACGGAGCGGGCAGCTGGACCCGAGTAGCTGGGGATGCTATCTGTACCCACCATTCAGGTGGGACTTCTAGTGGACGACTGGACGTTACTGCTTTACTTTCAGTTGATGTACCTTCTTTCCAGTTGTACGTTACTTTCAGTTTGGGCTTGTTTTCTGGCCCATTTACTTTCCGCACTACTATTGTATCCTGTTTTACTCAGTGTTTACTTATGCTTTCTTACTCTGTGGTGTTTGTTTACTTTATAAAGGCAATACCTTCCCCTTTTTGTCGGGATTTACGCCTTGGTACTAGTTACCAGCCCCTGAACTATGAGAGGCGGGCTTGTGGTAGTCATGGCACAGGTCCTGAGGATGGGTCGTGACAGCCATAATTAAAATCCACATTCAACTTATTATCCCCATGATACACATGATATTATGTCATCTCTATTTATAATTTTTGGGCATATCAGACAATGTCATCATAGCTATCAATGTCACAGATAACCAAGGCTTACAGTAGGCTTAGTTTTAGCACACCAAAGAAGAAGTCAACTTTTCATTTTTTGGTAATAATAAATTTAGAGGTGTTATGTTAAAGTATTTCAATGTTTTCCTCTTAATCCCTAAAGGATTCATCATCTTTTTTATATGAGATCAAGTAAATACCTTTCTATTTTATCTCGTAGAGATGAAATAAAATTTTTTTAGAATTTTTTTCCAGAAATCCTTCTAAAACATCGAATTAATCTATTCCTTAGGATTCATATTCATGATCAACTTACCCCACTAATCATATTATCTCTCCAAATGATAAACATTCAGTTTGAATTTATCTAGCATGGAACATTGAAGGATGGATATGATATAATAAATGGAGTGGATCCATTATTCCATGAATAAGGTATTGGATTATCCATTTAAGTCAATGTCCTTTTCGCATAATGGTAAAAATTACATCTTCTTCTGTCTGATGGGATTTGGGTGTTCTACTAATTCATGTTTCAATTCATAACCTATGTCAACTGTGAGAGTATCACTATAATTATCTTGATTTCTTCCCCCATTAAATTGGGAAACTCATTTGTACAGTCATCACAGTTCCCTTCACATTGATTATTTACTGATTTCCTCTTATTTTTGGGTTATTGGATAGAATTAAGGGAAACTAGGTTTCGGTACTTTAAAATTATTTAACCTAAAAATGGAAATCCAAATTCATTGAAGAGGAAATTTATAAATTTCCTCTGTTTTCGTAACGTATGAATTTTTAGGCATCAATATATGTTATCCATTTTCTATTTTCTAACATATACTCTTATAGGCATTTTTGTTCCCTTAATAGTGGTTTTTAATAATATTAGGAATTTAAAAAATCATATACCTATGGATTTTAATACCAAGTGTGCATCTGGGCGTATTGTCATGAACCATTTCCCGATCAAGTCTAGCTCAATATGGTGTCTTCGAGTATTATTCATTGGTACAACTATGAGACAGAAACGTTAATATGTAGTATCAATAAAGGGATAAATTTCATTAGAAACCACTTACTCTATACTTCACACAAATTTGTAATCATAATCCCAAAAATAACTGCACTTTCCTCAACGATTGTCTATGCCAACACATGGATTTATTACACATTAATTCATGATTATTTACATAAGAACACACATATTACTGAATTATCCAAATACAGTAGTCTTATCCCTAATATTTTCACTAGAAGATTCTAATCCTAATCCTAAAAATAACTAAACATTACTTTGATTTCAACTTTTCCAACACCTAGATTTTTTAAACATTAATTCAAGATTTTTTTCTCTATGATCACACATATTACAAGCTTAATGTTCAATAATTCTAGTGTATTTGAATAATTTGGTACATTAAATAAGAACTTTAAAAATATTTCTCATCGAAACTTTTAAAAACTTCCTTAACATACTCATAATATTACTTCATTCGTAAAACTGCAGTGTATAACCTTGTGAAAAAACTATGAAATTGGATGTAACACTGAGAAATTCTAAAGTATACCTTTTTGTTCGATAGAATGTTTGAAATGATCCACCAAGTGGATAATGAAATATAATATACCAAGACTCTATTAAATGTTTACTATTTTAAATGAATTCAATACATGATAGATCTTGTAATTCAAGCAATAATATGTTTTTCTTATATTACATGCATGAGAGACCTTCATCGATATCTTTTGATACATACATGGGAGAACTTCCTTGACATCTCACATAATATGCAAGATCATGTTTCAGGAAACAATTATATATTATTAATATGTTATTATTTAATATGATATGATATAAACTAGCTGTTATGTTAGAGGTTATTAAAAGAATTAACTAACGTATGAAATGTTTTGGTTTATATAAAAATAAAATAAATTAATGGGTTAAAAATAAATGAAAAAGGAAAATAATAACCAATTGAATATACAAAGAAATAGTATTATTTTTATGATTCTAATAGATTCTAGTATTAATAAAAATAATTAATTAAAATAAGTTAATGATTTTAATGAAATATATATTTTATATATTCAATCAAATAATTTTTTTATTAATCAATTAGGTTTGATATACATAAGATAAGAACTAACTCTATTTTACACATAAAAATCGAAAATTTTTATTAAGTCTCTTTTACCTCCATTTAATGGAGAACCACTTTAATATATCAATTCCAAAACATTAATTTATTTAATATGTCAAAAATTGACTTAATTTAATTTTAAACAAAAAATATTAGGTTAGTGTAAATTTTTGATATTTTTTCTGACACATTTCATTTTTAATGTATAATTAAAATACAGAGTTTTATTCCAAAATTTATTTTTCATATAATTTATTTTTTAGGTTAAATTATAATTATAATTAGTTTTAAATATTAATTATATAATATTTTTACTATTTAAAACAATTTATTTCATTTCAATCATTTTCACATTGAAATTTAACATAAAAACAAAAAAATAGTTGTTTTTACTTCAAAAATTCATATTGTCGTCTCGCTTGTGTGATGAAATTAAAATTAATTAATACCACTCATGGGATTTGAATATGTAAAAATGGATTCCAAATTAGGAATCATAATAATTTATATTTTATAATAATACCAACTATTTTGTGAACCAAAAAGATTAGTGAAAGTGACTAAAATTAATTACATTGATTACGGTAAATTAAGATTAATAACGCACTAAAATGTTACCTTAAACGCCAAAATAAACTATACACTTGTATAAGAGATATTTTATTGTCATATATTGACCCTATTATCTCTTGGATTGAATTTGGGCCATTATTGGAGCCACTTTTCGATTGAAAAACATGCATGGAATTCCTTTGTCAAAATATTACAAGAGTACTACTCCCCCTCCTCAATAAAACGACCTCATATCCTACAATTCCTCACACCATGAAAACCTCATAGGATCATCCATGATATGAAAAAATATCTTCCCATAAATACTTCCCTCTACCTTTATGCCTCCATTTTGTAGGAAATCTTACCAAGGAACCCTTTTGGTACAACCCATAAGTAGTTAACTGATTAAGAGGTAACAAACATTCTTATGTTTTTAAGATTTATTTCCATTATTCAACTGAAAAAATATTTTTATTCCTTGATTATATAAAAAAATAATTATCCTCCATATACTAGTATGTTTATGGAAATTTTTGTACCTAAACATACACACCATGGGTAATAAACAGATTGTTTCTGTGTTAGGAAAACTAATGCCTTCAGAAAAGATGATTGTTCAATTTTCCATTACCACCTATCATGGTGGCCATTACTATAGAAAATATATATATATATGTTATATATTATATTAATAATTTATTTATTATTCAATAATATTGTTTATAAGACAAAATTATTTTGACCATATTGTCAAAATATGATACTATTTTTGATGAAGTGTGGACTACCGCCTCTTCAAGGAAATATGACTCATTGATGACATACATGGAACATATAAAGGAAGTTTTTAAAAAACATATATAACTTAAATAACAGATATATGATAATGAAATTATAATTTACATATTTATCATTTATCTATCATTTTTTAATATGATAAAAAAAGGAAGGTAGAATTCATGCATACGTACGAGCTACTGTCTCCAGGAATGGTGCACTTCATTCCTACTCTCCAAATATAATATACTAATACAAATACACATATAATGGATATATATCATATTAAAATAATGTTTTAAATTATTTATATGAATAAGACTCAAAATATTTAATAATAATATGAAATAACAAGTTAAAACATACTCGATTAACAAGGCAATTAACACATGAAATACATAATATAATGAAATGTTTTTAACAAACGGGTAATAAGATATTCTAAGAGCATCATATATGATATAATAAATATTAATACAGTTATTTATTAAGTTATTAACTTGTTTAAACCCATTTATACAGGATGTCAAAGGTCGTTCACCTGTAAGGAAACACAATTTAAGGGATTCTCATCTCAATTTTTACATTCATTCGATAAATGTCACATTCACCACTTACATCTAGTGTGTGGTGTATATAATGACACTTTTGTTATATTTTATCAGTAATACAGTCATATTAAGGTTATTTTAATGTTTACATTAATATTATTATTTCACAAGGTTAATGATTTGAAATGTTTCAAAGTGGTATGGGCCACTGTGGAATATTTAATGATTATTTTCCTCAAAAATTATCCTAATGATATTTCAATGGCAAATCCATTAAAGGAAATCATAAAACCATTATTAAATAATAAATTTAATTTTTATCAATTTATTCATAACCATTTTCATGTATCAGTACCATTTTTACATACTTTGGTAATCAAAAGGTTCTAGATATTATTTTTCAAAATAAACCTAACCTTATTCCTCTCTTAGTTGGAGAATATAATTTATTCTAAAAACAATTTTTAAATAAAATTCATTCAATTTTTTTTTGAAATGATTGTAAAATAATGTTTTACCCTTTTTCTTTTACCAATTTTTTCAAATAAATCTTCTAATCGCATTCCCAACAATGCATTTTTCAATCCTTTTTTCATGCAAAAGGAATGTTCTCTTACCTCGCACGGAAGGTACATATTTACTTGTCATCATTTCATTGAAGCTTGATTTTCATGTATAACAGGTTATTGTTGAAAGTAAAATGTTTTCAAAAGTTATTTTCAAAAAAAAATTATCAAAAGGTTTCATAAAAAATGATGTTTTCCTCAATAATGTTTTTAATACCTTTTTAAAATATTTTCATTCATCAACAGAAACAACCCTTTATTTTACATCACATGGGATTTGATGTATTGATACCATCCATATTCATCCTCTGGATGTTTAATTATTGATTTTTCCAAGGATATAATTCACATTCAAGTCGGTGATTCATTTTTTATTCCCCTTGAAATATTCAATCTCGTATGATTATTGAACATCGTATTTTCCCAGAATTATCCTTTTCATTTATCGTGGATATTATTATTTTGTAAACATTATACCATTTTATATACATTGTATACATTGATATTTATTTAATTATTTGGGAAAATATTGAAAATTCATTATTCTCTATTAAATAATGATATATTGTAAGGAATATTATTTATTTTGATTATTCATTATAAGGAATGCTTTGGACTGGTAATGACGGGTGGTTCCCAGACATTATATAGATCCTTGATGTATCGAAAGGTTCTCATGGGAAACATTTAGGGCACAACATAAATGGGTCTCTATATATATGTTTAAACCATATTTTGAATGGTCTTGATGGTATAAGTTTTCATGTACCTTATAAATGATGTCCATTAAGAAATTATTCCCCTAATATTAGTTTTAGTTATTATTCATCCAAGAGATTTTGCATCGACATATCTATGGATACATTTCATTTTATGTAATATAGATGAAATATGTTTTAGTTTATTAACATTACATATTTATATTTTCTTTATTTAGTTATTTGAAAGGCATGTGTTTTAGTTATTATCTTTATATGTTGTTTATGCACTAACATCTTATATTTTTTATTAGATAGAATATGACTTCTGTTATTCACATTGTTGTAATTATTATTCTCATTAATTAATTATTTATTATGGTATATAATTCCGTAATGAGAATTTGAGCTCCCCAATATTATGTTTCTTTCCCTAAGGATTCATTAAGCATACTATGAAGCATTTGTATGGATTTAGTAGATGAATTAGAGTTATCCTTAAAACACATTATCTAGAAATATGGAAAAAAATTATTGTAAGCAGTGTTTTATTTTCTCATGTATGTATAGGGTTTACAGAGAAAAATATACACTCTGTCCTTCCAGGCTCGATTACCTTTAATCATGCCAATGTAATGGTAGCAGACACAAGCTCTATGCTATCTAAGGTTGTGGGGCTATAGTTTTTTTTAGAGGGGCGTTTAGTAGAAACCTTTGGAACTTTATTAAAGAAAACATATATTATAGAATATAACCCTAAGGTATAATTTAAGGATAATTATGGATGCAAATACTATAATTTTGGAAAGGTATAGATTATGTGGGTATTCATGGAAATACATCCATCTCTAGATACTAAAAGTGGATTCTATTCAAGCACAAATGTACCTATGAGTAATTAATCTAAAAAATATTCTGATCCTGACTCGAGGTAACATAGTACACAACAATATGCCTTATTGTACACCTAGTTTAACACTCCTGGGATATTTTCTTAAGATAATTAATGTGTTCTTTAAAATTTATTATGTGTAATTTGAATAGATAATAAAAATTAACATCCTAGTTTAAACCTATAACGTTTTAGATTAGATATAAGGACTCATGATTTAAAAATCCTATAAATTATATTATGGGTAAACCCTTGACCAATGAAGGACCAATGTATAAAATAAATGGATGAAGTATTTATGTATCGAGTTATTTTTTTGAAAATCATATTTAAAAGGATATATAGTGATTAACTATATTTCATGGGTGTCTATCATATTTTGGAAATTATATTAATATGATTTTAGAAAAAGAAAACCAATAAGTCGGGTATTAACCAATCAAATCAATCAAGGCAGAAAGTTTTGAACCCATGAATGTAATATGATTAGGGTTCTATACCAACCACTGACCTACGAAATGTCCGGGTTAATTTTTCATTATTTTTAGTTACACAACATGATGAATACTTGTTAATGATAAACCAATATTGTCACTTTTCTATTATTATATATTAATATATTAAAAATAATTGTTTTGGAAGATATCTAAAGATAGATAGATAAACATGTCACTCTTTTATATGCCTTAAGATCCTTTAAATGTTTATTTTTGTGATTTAGTCATAAAATTTTTTTTATTGGTAATTAATTTTTGCGAGTATAGGTATGAATTAGAATTTGATCAAAGCATATCCAAAATATAGGATTGTTCTCATGAAATTTAAACATATCAAGTAATAATATTTCCTAAAACTGATAGGTTGTAATAGAATAACCCAAAATTAAGAGAACAACTTTTTAATAAAATGTTGTCCTAATACATTAATTTATATTGTACCGGTTGTCTTCCAAATCATCGTATATTTATATATTTTATTCAATAAACATTATATTGATCATTCCCTTTTTTTATTGATGACCTCATTCACTCGCTATAAATATTTAAGTCTTTTAAGTAAGTAAATATCTCTACTTTCCATTAATTCTCTCCTACATAGAGACGTAGTTACATGGTAGTCCTTATGGCCTTTTTTTACATCAATTCTCAGATTCATAGAGGATGAAATATGAACCCTTATCATGATTTGGGATAACAACATATTAAATATCAAACAATCTATTACTAAGATAGAGTTTAAATTACAATGCCAGAATTTAATAAAGGTGGGGGGTATGTAACACCCTAAAATTCTAGAGTAAAATTGTTTATTTGATAGTATTTATGAAAATTTCCAAAAATAGTGTAAGGGAATATAACATCATGAGACTCTCTTATATATTTACTATTTTAAATAAATTCAATTCACGATATAGCCTGTAATGAAAGAAACGCCATGATAGTTTTCATGACACACAAGAGAGAACTTCCTCATAGCTTATGTTACAAACAAGAGTCACCTTACTAAATATCTTTTTTTATACACAATAGAGACCTTCCTAAATAGATTTTATTATACAGAAGACCATGTTACACCAAACAATTATATTTTATGAAATATTATTATTTAATATAATATGATATAACCTAGATATTTCATTAGTGGTTATGAATGTTGTTAAATAACTTATGAAAGTTTATGGTTTATATAAATATAAAATGAATTAATGTGTTACCAATTAATGAGAAGATAATATAAATAAAAATTGGATATAAAAAAGAAATATTATTATTATTATGATTCAGAAGGATTTTTTCTTAAGAAAAATAATGAATTACAATAATAAAATGATTTTAATGAAATATATATGTTTTATACTCAATAAAATATTTTCTATATGCATCTATTAGGTTTTAAATAATTAAGATAACATAAAACTCTATTTTAATCATAAAAGCATATATTTTTTAATGAAAATTTTACACCAATTTAATAGAGAACCCATTTTAAATCTACATTTTGACTATTTAGTTGATTTAATATGTTAAAATAAAATTCATATTAAAAATTAAATCCTCATAATTATGTTATGTTGATTTTTTTTTATTTTTATGAAACATTTCATTTTTAAGGAATAGTTAAAAATACTAAATTTTAGTACAAAACTACTTTTTCATATAATTTAATTTTAATGTTAAATTATAATTATAATTGATCTTAAAGTCTTATTAGATAGTATTTGTATCAATTAATAAATTCTATTTAATTCTATTTAATTTCACTTTTAAATTGATTATAAAAACATAGCAAACATTCTGATGTTTTTACTTCAAAACTAGCATTATCATCCTGCACACTTGATCAAATTTAAATTAATTTCTTCCACTATTGTAATTTTAATTAGGAAAATTGTATTGAATATATTTAATTGTACTAACTCATAAATTATAGTAATTCAATCAATTTTTTGGCCAAAAAAATTAGGTAAAGTGATTAAAATTAATTTTAATAATTAAAGTTAAATTTAGCTTAATAAAGGACTAAACCTTCACCTTAAGGCCCAAAATGACCTATAATCTTGTATAAGATCTATTGGATTTCCATATATCTACCATATACTCTATTATATATAATTGTGAAAATTATTTGAGAAACTATAAATGTGAAAATGTGCATGAAATTCCTTTGTGAAAATATTACAAGATTCCCACTCCTCAACTATAGAAGGACCTCCTCTCCTCCAATTCCTCACACCTCGAAAACCACATAGTTTCGGCCATTATCTTCAATAATAAATACCAAAAAATCCACGCCTAGACCTTAAATCTTCTCATTTGGAATAAACCATTAAAAAATTATTTTGGTACAAACCCAAAGAAGTAAACTAATGAAGGGGTAACAATCTTTCTTAAGATTTTTAGTTTTAATTCAATTCTACAACCCCTCAACTCTTATTATAAAATTATAATATAGCAACAATAGAACGCTGTATATAATATTATGTTATTAAGTAAATTTTTAGACCTAAATTTACACACACCTCAATATAATGGGTAACGAACATAATGTTTCCTTGTATGGAAAACTAATGCATCACGAAATGATGATTGTTCAATTTCCATTTACCACCTATCATGGTGGTAAGTATGATGGAAATTATATTTATATATTTAATATATAATTTTTATAATTTTTTTATTATTATATTTATTTATAATTAAATTCATTATTGCTTTAAATATTTTGTAAATATGATACTTTAATTTAATAATTGTGGACTACCACCACCTCAAAGTGATATGAATCATTCATGCCTTACATGGAATGTATAAATTATAGTTTTAATAATCCTTTGTAAAATATAAAAAATAAATTTGAAACTGGAATTATAATATATGTATGTATCATATATCTTTCAATTTTTTAATATGAAAAATATATTAATGTAGCATTCTTACTTACATATGTCCTATCGTCTCCATGAGCTGTGCACTTCATTTTTAATCACAAAATATTACCCATTACTAAACATACAAATATAATGGATATATATGAAATTAAAATCATCTTTTAAACTATTGATATGATGAAAACATGAAAAATTTAATAATAAAAAATAATAACAAGTTAAAACATACTCGACAAACTAGGTAATTAACAAGGAAAATACATAAAATATTCAATGTTTACTAACAAATGGTTGAAAAGATATTATAAGAGGATCATATATGATATAATAAATATTAATATTGTTATATTATAAGTCAATAATCTATTTTAACCATTATACAATAGGATAAAGTATGTTCACCCAAAAAGAAACGGAATGCATGAGATTCTCATCTCACTTTTTACATATGTGAGATAAATGTCATGTTCACCACTTTCTTATTTCATGTGGTGTATCTATAGACCATTTTTTTATATTATATAATTAAACATTTTATATAAATGGTATTTTAAACTATAATTTAATATTATTCTTTCATGATGTTTATAATTTAATATTTTTCAAAGTTATATGGGCACTTCGGGATGTTTAAAGATTATTTTTTCAATACTAATCTTAATGACCATTAATTGGAATTTACATTCAATTAAATTATATAAACATTGTTCAATAATCCATTTTATTTTTATCTTGTTATTCATGACCATTTTCAATTATCAGTACCATTGTTTCACTATTTGGTACTCAAAATGTTTTAGAAATTGTTAATAATAAAACCCGACGTTATTCCTATCTTAGTTGAGGGATATATTTTCTTATAAAAACCATGATTTAATAAAATGTTTTCAAAAATGTTTTTAAAATTATTTTGTAAAGAAACGTTTACCCTTTTTTTCTTTTAACAATTTTTTCAAATTAATCTCATGTCACTTTCCCAACAATGCATTTTTGAAACCTTTCTACAGTGCAAAAGGAATGTTCTCTTACCTGATACGACATGTATGTATTTACTCACCATCATTTATTTCAATCTTCTTCTTCATATCTAAAAGATTTTTTGAAGAAAATGTTTTAAACTGTGATCTTCAATGAAATGGTTTATCAAAAAAAATTAAAAAAAAATAATATTTTCCTCAAGAATGTTTTTACGATATATTTATAATATTTTCATTCACCAGCAACAAAAACCCTTCATTTTAATCCACATTGGATATTTTTTTTGATAACCTCATTATTATTCCAATATGTGGTTAATTATTTATTTTTCCAAGGATAGTATTCAGATTCAACTCCTTGATTCTTTTGTTATTCCCATTTGAATAATAAATCTCTTTTGATCATTGAACAATGAATTTTCACCAAATTATCTATTTCATTTAACATGGATATTATTATTGCCTAAACCATATACCATTTTACATATGGTGTTTACTTTGAGAGATATTTAATTATTTTGGGAAATATTGATATTTCATTATTCTTAATTCAATGTGGACATTTGATAATCAATAATATTAATTTTTATTATTCGATATGAGGAGTCTTTTGGATTGACAATGATGGGGGGAATTTAGGACTTTATATAGCACCTCAATGCATCGATAGGTTATCATGATAAAAATTATTTTTATAAATTAAACAGGGTTCTATACATAGTTTTAAACCATCTTGTAAAAGGACATAATAATATAGGTTTTCATGTAGCTTATACATTACTTCCATAGAAAGCATTTCTCCCATATTAGTTTCAGTTATTATTCATCCATGACATTTTTTATCGACATATCTATGGATACATTTCATTTTGAGTTATTTCGATGACATGTAATTCAGGTTCATACCTTTCTTTTTTTTCATTATATAGTTATTCTTATGGCATGTGTTTTTAGTTATCACATTCCTATATTTTTTATACACTACCTTCCCAATCTATTGATTATATTGCATGTAGGATTATTTATTCACCATTTCATAATTATTATTCTCATTGATTCACTATTTCTTATGTTATAATCTTCCATTAGTGATCTTCTATGCTCACCTTTATTATATTTCATTCCCCATGATTCCAAGAAGCGAGCTATGAAGGATATGTATGGATTTACTAGATGAATTTGAGTTATCTTCAAATATATTTATTTGTAAAGAAGAAAAAATTTAATTCGTAATTAGTGTGTTATTTTATTATATATTTATCTGGTTTACCAATAATATGAAACTCTCAGTTCATCAGGGCTTGATGCCTTCTAATGATTATAATGTAATAGTTTTAGACATTGGCTCTAGGCCATCAACGGTAGGGGTGCTACATGGGATAATGAAATAAACATGGAATAATATGAATAAATAATTACTTGTTAGAAAATAAGTATTTAAATTGAATTTAAAGGCATTGAGAACCATAAATATAAATAAAGTGGTATGATATATCATGATAACATAATGGAAACATGGGAATATTAAAACATCTTCACACATGACATAAAAACAAATGTCATGGACAACCTCCAATACATTATTACTTGGAATAAAAAGTCCCATGATATATTATTTTTTACTCCCTAATCCATTATAATATTTAACTTGAGAAATAAACATTACCAGATTCATTGGAGTGATATATAATTTCAAGTGCACTTATCACTTTCATATCATGTACATTAATAAGTATGTCACATAGATCATTCAATGTTGGAACATATTTCATCACATTAAATTACATTATCATGGAATTTGGAATACATATATGGATTTCCTTAATCAAATAAACATAGGTATCTTTAATTGAATACCCTTGACCAGAAATGGTGATGATATTAACTATAGAAAGGTTTGGCATGGGAGTGGAATTTTGGCCACATAATTGCATTACATAAATATTATATATTGGTTTAATGATATATAAATTATTAAATATTCATTTTTAAATCAAATTTATTTTAATATGAACATGTAAAAACATATACAAAAATTTGAAATTTGAAATAAATGCACAAAATTAAGAAGATTCTTGAATAAAGACGAGAAAGAAAGGAAACCTTACCTTAAGAGTGTGATTAAAAAATCATAGAAGGAGATTCATGAGAGATTAGGTCACATTGGGAGCACTATAGAGAGGAGAGTGTAGATTAAGGACATGATTTTAGAATTTTAATTGATGATGAAGGAGAGAAAGGATGGGTTTATATTGGAAAAGGGAGGGGAGTTTTTTATTATTTATGAAACATTGGTTGTGAACTCTATATAATAACGCAATAAAAACCAAAAACCTTATTATGGGTTTCCCATGATTCATTCCAAATTAGAGTGGTTTTTATTATTTTATTAATCTATTTTCCAAACTCATTAAAATATTTCACATAGCGATGTGAAATTTAGTCATGTTAAAAATGAAATGATTTTAAAATATTAAAAATTCAATATTTGATTTAAGGGATTCATAAAGGATTTTTACAATTAATTAAATAACATAAAAAATTATTTTAATGAAAAAACATAAATTTGGTCGTTGATACCTTTTATGGAATATATTATATCACTTTTGGGTCATTATGATATCATAATATACACCATATATTTATATCATATTTATTTTTTACTAGAAAATTCATTTGTATTATAAAATTATGAAAAAATAAATAATGGATAATTTCCACAGGATAATTCCAAAAAAATATTTATTTTATAAAAATTATTTTAAAATTTATGTATTTCAAATTTTAAAATATAAATTGACATTTGTTGAGAAATTTGGGGGTTTTTGACAATAACAATTTTTGAACCCTTATAGAAATTACATTCAAATTTGTAAAAAAATATATTATAATTTATATTTAATAAAACATTATTCAATAATAATATAAAAATATGATTTATTTCCAAAATAAATGAATTCATTAAAATTAATTTTTATTTGAAATTTCATATTACCCAAAAATAGAGTTTGTGTCTTATCTTATCAAAATAAAAATAATTTATAATGTAACAATAATAAGAAGTAAATATGACCATTGTTATATTGAAAATGAATTATAAATTTTTATATTAGTTGGGTCTTGATACATATCCATTTATTAACCTAGAATTTTCCCAATTGGTAAGGTGTGTGATTGTGATATTTTAAAGAGGTAACTTAGTGTATATGGTTTGGGTCATGATACCAATTAGAATTACCTTATCAAATAAATGGTTTCCCACAGGTATTAGTTTTAGGATCTGGTCTTAGGATTGGTCCAGTTAGAATACCAATGATGAAAAGTCCCTCATAAGATCGAATAAATGGGCTTCATAGTGTATGATGCTATTGGTCCAGTCCATCCCTTCCTTTGTCTGCTTCAATTGGATTTAAAAAACCCCTAAATATATACTAATCGTATGATCACTGTTAAATGGATATATTATCAATGGTTATGATGCTTAATGGTCTTTTAAATTATATAAGATATAATAAAAACAAAAAGGTGCTTGTTTTTTCTATTACCACATTAGGGAATTTAATTTTATCACAAAAGGAATATTATTTATATAATTTCATGTCATTAAAGTATGTTATGAAATGGTGGAACACTCTTGGGGTGATTTGGTTAACATGGTATTGGTCGTGATCTCAATAAGCCTTACATTCTCCCATAAATAGTTGTTTTCATGTTTCAGTTATTGAATTTGAACTGGGGATTGGTCAAGGGAAAATTAGATTGATGTCATATCCCTCAAAATCAATAATAATTAGGATTTATAGGGTATAATTATATTTGTCAAGGCTATAGATTATTATGTATTTTTTCTATTAAACATTATCATATCTCTACATATATAATAATGACAATTAAATCTATTAAATGGATATATTATCAATGGTTAATATGATTAATAGTTTTTGAAATCCAGTTTACTATAATTTATAACAGTCCAAGATAAGGAAGGTAATGAATTTTCGATAACTACATTGCACAATAAATATTTCCTTCATTCAAAAAGATAATTTTATTTATAAAAGTACAAAATGTTACATTATTCCCCCATCAAAAAACCTTACCTCAAAACATCATTTCGTACACTAAAATAGTTGAGGGTCCATTTTCTTCATCACCTCTTATAGTTCTTATTTTTCATCCATAAACTATTGGATCTACCATAGAAATTTTACCTAGTAAGATTTTCAATTTCATATAACATTGTATTGATAATCTATGGTCTTCCCTGACTGATCTTCATATGATAATCATTCTCCAATGGGTGACACCATAGGATTCAGTACATCTGAGGGTTCTAGTATATTCATCATAAAGAGTAATACATAGAGCACATCATTTACTTGGGATATGTTTGGATGGAGTGTTATTTTATAGGAAATATCTCTATCATGATCTAGGATATGAAAGAGTTTAATGTATCATAGAATAATCTTCCATTCTTCTCTTAAAGTTATGATTAAATTCCTTGGTTATATATAAAGGAAGACCTAATCTTTGACCTCTAACTCTTGGTCTCAGTGATGATTTTATACAATTTTTTTAGTCCTTGTAAATTTCATATGCTATTTAATGGTTTAAACCTTCTATATAAACTCATAGATAATATCTGGTGATGAAATATTCCACTCACCAGATTCATCTCATCATGTTGGAGTTTGGTACATCATCCTAGAAAAATCCTCATAAGAATCCATTTGAATGGTAAAATAGAATCTATTATTTTATAATAACCATACTAGGGGAATGTTTTGATACCAACATCCTTGGAAACACATTGAACATGATCTCAACATAACCTATAGAGTTTTTAATGGTTATTTCACACTGACCATCCATTTGAGGGTGATAAGAAATACTAAAATTTTACTCTGTATCTAAATCTTGCTAAAGGGCTCTCCAAATCCTTGAGGTAAAACTTGAATATTTACTAGATACAATGGAAATTGGTACTACATTATATCTTTATACCTACCTTATGTATATATTGGTTAGTTTTTCAAGATATAAATATTCCTTAAGAGAAAAAAATGCATTCACTTTTGAAGATGATTGACTACCACCTAGATGGCATTATTGAGTACATATTTCATCAAGATTCCCACAATGAAATCCATGGTTATCTTTTCCCATTTCCATAATATTATCATAAATGGATACATCATACCCTTATATATATTTAGATTATCCTTAACTTGTTTCCATACAAAGAAACATATTAAAAAATATATAATCTCTCTCTTCATGTAATCACACCAGAAGTTTTTCTTTTTGATATATATACATCTTATTACTTCCTAGATGAATAGAGAAGGATGACCTATGTGCATAATCCATAAGTTCCCTTTTCAGTTATTGTTTTTATGGGAAACATATCATGGTTCAAAACTTTATAACTCTATCTTTATAAATTTTTAACCCCAAGATATTTTCTACCTTTCTCTCTAACTCCACATTTCCATTCATAGCCTCTTTGATCCTATTAATAATTGATGGTTGGATTGTTATTTAAGAAAGGTAGTATGAAGATTCTTTTATTAATACCATGTTAATACTTTGAATTTCCAAGAATATTATATTCCTTTCAATCCTCATCATGTATAGGGTTATAGGATCCTTACTACTCATAAAATCATACACTATTTTCTCTTTCACTATATGATAACAGACTAAAAACAACAATTCTCAATCAACTCTGACCACCTTCTTTGGTACATATTGAGCTCTTTTGGCGGGAATATATATCTGATAATTTTATGATCAGAATATATGTCACATTTTTTCCCATTGATGTGATATCTTCAAATCATTAATGGGATGATCAATGTAGACAATTATAGATCATAGATTAAGAATTTCTTCACATGGATCAATAATTGGGGAGAGGAATAGGCTTTAAATATTTCATCGTCCATTAGTAAAAAACCCAAGACCATTTGTTAATCATCACAATAGATCATAAATCTTTTCCTATTGGTGGGTAATATGAGAACAAGTGCAGTGATTAGCCTAAACATTATTTATTTAAATATATCCTCAAATTAATTAGTCCACATGAACTTCACAACATTATAATTTATCTTGGTTACTGATATTGATAATCATGATATGTCTCTCAAAAAAATGATGATGGTACCTTGTTAATCAAAGGAAACTATAGATCTTCATCACAGATATTTGTTTGGTCTATCATTTAGTTGACTCCATCTTCAATGGATCTACACATATTCTTATTTTTTGGATAACATGACCCAAAAATTTAACTTTCCCTATCAAAAAGTATCATTTAATAGAATTTACATAAAACCTTTCTTTTTTTAATGTCTTCATTAATTAATTAAAATGATCCTCATATTCCTCCTTTATTTTGGAGTAACAATAATAACATCTATAAATAATACCAAAAATATGTCAAGGAAATGAAAAAATAATCTATTCATTATGTATATGAATATATATGGAACATTAGTGAGTCCAAATGGCATCAACAATAACTCATAAATCATGTAATATGTACGAAAATAATTTTTTGGGTTATCCTCCTTCTTTTCCTTTACTTGATAACATCCATACTGAAGATCCACCTTAGTGAAGTACCAATATACATGCAGTTGATTGAAAAAGTCATCAATATGTAGTAGTGGATTGTTTTTATTTATAGTTATCATTTTGATCTCATGATAATCAATGAATAGGGTCATTGACCTACCCTTCTTCTTGATGAAAATGACCGGAACACCCCATGGGGAAGTAGTTGGGCATATAAAACCATTATTTATATTATCATAGAGTTTATTATTTATCTTTTCAGGTTTCTTAACGTCCATTCAATATAGAGTCGTGGATGTTGTTAGATCTCCAAGTTTAACCTCAATTGAGAACTCAACTTCATGGTATGGAGGAAGACCCTTAAATTCATTATAAAAAATAAATAAATTTCCTTACAATGGGAATATAATAAAGGATGATTTTTTCCTTAGTATCAATATTTTTGAATAAATACACTTCAGTATAACTTAATAATATCTATTCTTGATATGATTATTCTGAAGGATATACATCCTCTTCCTTGAACGTTTATTGAATTATTGGGTGATTTTCAATATTCAGGGATATTTTCATCTTTCGGTAATTTAGGTTTCCTCTAAACAAGTATTTTTACAACATATATATTTAATACAAATTATTTAATGATTTAATACATAAATGTAGACATTATAAAAACCCTGAATATCATGAAAATATTTTTGGGAGATTAGTTACACGACCAATGAAATCTCAAAATAAATACAACATCATCAGCTAAAAAATCTAAAACATGCCCTTATTTTCATTGGATCTTATAAAATTTCATGGGATAATCAAGGGATATGCACAAGAATGGAGTGTGATGTAAATACTAATAAGGGATAAATCAAATTAAATCATAAATTAAAGTATTAAATGTGAGACAATAAATGATATCTATGTAACATAAGAGGATAAAAATCATAATCCTTAGTAATAAGGCATGATATAATATGATAGCATAAAGAAAACATAAAAATGTGGAAAATATTTCAAACATGGAATCATAAATATAAGTAAAAGATAATCATAAATAATTCATTACATAGATTTCTTAGGATATCCTCTTTCACAACATACATGGAATCTCAAGAGATTAAGACATTTACCAATGTATTAGATGGTAGTATAATTACAGGCCCTCCCTACACTTTCATACCATGCACGTGCATAAGTGTCCCATATAGATCATACAATATAAGGATATCTATCATTAATTTTAATAAATAGAATCTGGAGAGTGATATATATACATTTAATTCACAAATATATTATTTATAAATAAATCTATGTGTATATGAATGAGTGGAGATGGATATGGGTATTCACTACAAAAAAGTATTGCATGGAAAATCACAGGATAATTTAGGTAGCATTCTGGGTTTACAAAATGTTTAATTTATGGGGTTTGATGAGAGAGAAATGGGTATGTTATTAATTGGGAATAGCAAGGATAGTGATATCGATTTATAATGAAATATCCCAAACTAAAAAATGGAAATCCAAATTCATGAAATAAAAAATGTTGTTAAATAATTATGGGAAGGAGAGGATCCCTTATATTTAGAGTATGATTCTAAAATCATGGGAGGATATTATTATGATATTTTTGGAACATTATTAGGACTATATAGAGGTAAAGTTGGAGAAATATTATTATAAAAAGATTTTTAGTACAAGGAAAGGGTGTTTGGGTTGGTTTATATAGAAAAATATAAGATAATTCTTTTTTAATTTCTAAAAATATGTTTTGGACTCTATATGAAAAAGTTATAAAAACCACAACCTATCCCATTAATTATTCACATTTTATCTGAAAAAGTGAATTAAATTTCATTATATTACCATTTAAAAACCAATAACATTAATATAATACACTTTGTGATGTGTAAGTGATTCATGATTACAAAGAACTTATATAAAAACATTGAAATATATTACATGTATTGGTTGATTCATCAATGTTTTATCAAATTAATTAAATAAATTAAGAATAGATTATTTTAAAGAAATGATTTATATTTAATCATCAATAATATTGAAATCATGTATTACATCACATTGGGGTCATTATGATGTCATAATATATATTGTATAATTATATCGTATAAAACATTTACCCAAAAATTCATGTATCATAAAAAATTATGAAATAACACCCATTGTATAATTTTTACACAGTGATATGATAATTGATATTTATTTTACCAAAATAATTTTATTAATATGTTAATTTTATGTTTTAAATAAAAAATACTAATTTTTTGAAATGTACTTGTTTTTTAACAATTATAGTTTTCAGAATCATAAATATTATATTTGACTTCATAAATATATATTATAATTTAAATTTAATAAATATTAAATATTTAAAATATTTTATTAAATTTTAATTTATTATTTAAAATAGGTTGGGGATCAATCCCCCATTACTGAAAATAAAATATATATATATCTTTTGACAACTGGGAAAAGAGGGACCCATTAAAAATATAGAGTAAAATACCATAATAATAAAAAAAATAGGATACAAGGGCCTCGAATGTCTAATGGGTGAAAAAAATAAAAATAACCAATATAATAGGCCTCATCCCCCATTCTATATAAAGAAAAATGTGTGTATGGGTTATGCTCGACTCTCCTTGGGGGCCCCAACCAAGCCCAGAGAGCGTTGTACATTCCCCATCTCGTAAATGGGTTTCAATCACCATATAAATAATATGTGTAGTGTCCACGTCTAGTGGGACCTGATCATGTGCTAGTTCCCATAGAGATAAAGGTGTACACATTATCTTTATTAAAACTATACATATCCCTAAAAAAATTGTGTTTCCTCATACATAAATCCAATTTTTTTCAAAATTATTATTTAATAATTATAAAATATTAATAAAAATAAAAAATATAATAATTAATTTATAAATAATAAAAATAAAATTCATTATTTTATGTTATAGATATATTTACCATTATTACTCCACTTAATTCCCAAATGGTAAGTTGGGAAATTCTGAGATTTTCTTAGGGGGGTTCGACATAAATGACTTTTGACATGATCTCGATGAGATTAACCTTCTCCCATAACTAGTTTTTTCATGATTTACTGGTCAAGGGTATATCTTTGTGATGTTTTCTCCCACATAATCCCTGATAAATTGTCTTCTTATGGTTTGATCATATAGGTTGAAAACATAGCTTTCTTGTTTATATTTCAAATTGAAATGATCATAATCCTAAGTATTCTAATTTTAATGGTCACTATAAAATGGCTATATTATCAAAGTTTGTGGTGCATAAAGGAATTTTCAATCCAGAAGACTATGACTCTCCAGAATAACCAAATTAGTGCATGTGTTTCATATAATTTCATTAGTTGATAATGAATTTTTTCATTTAATAATTGGACTCAAAATTTATGAAACTAATGTTTAGAAAATTATCCCCCCCATAAATAAAATTTAACATAAAATTTTAATTTGATTCCCTAAAACATATTATGTTACTTCTATTTCAATGCCATTTTTGGTTCCCATGTCACTTTCTCAAACTTTTGGTTATACCACAACACTTTCATCAAGTGAGTTGTATTTTTTATATAACTATGCCTTTATGATCTATGATCTTTACCAACTACTCCACGTGTGAATGATCTTTATTAATTGGTACCACTTATGGATTCAAGACATTTGAGTGGTCTATTATGTACTCTTTCAAGAGGGATAAACTGAATACATCATAAACTAGGGATAGGTTATGGGGGAGTGCTAGTTGATAGTCCACCACTCTAATGTGACCATGGATTTCAAAGGTCCAATTGTGTCTCAGAATAAGATTTCCATTTTTCTAAAATACCATGACTCTCTTCTAGGGTGATATATAAAGTTAAACAGAATACCATTGACTTCATAATACATGTATCTTAAATGATTTTATGAAAAGATTTTATTTCATCTTGGCCTAGATTTCATATAATGCTGAATGGTTTGAACTATATCTATCATATCTTGGATAAGATTAGGTCTCATTAGCTTATTCTCCCCAATTTCATTACATCAAGTTAGAGTATGGCAGATGTTCCCATAAATATTCCTATAAGGTTTCATTTAGATTTTAGAATTTAAATTGTTGTTATAAGAGAACTAAACATGGTAATTTTGTTGATCCCAAAATCCTTGTAAATCCATGAAACATCATCTCATCGTATCCTCTAAGGTTTGAATAGTCCTTTCATAATATATATCTATATATGGGTATTAAGAATTTTTGAATCTCAATTCTATATCTAACTCTTTCAAAAGGATTCTCAGAAACCTCATAGGGAAATAATGTATCTCGATAGACTAGAAATTGTGCCTTCATAATTTCTTACCAATTCCCTTAGTTATATCTTATTAATTTAGTAGATAGATAAATTTTCCTTAATTTTAATTAAATGTGAGAAATTTGTAAGGTTACTAACTACCACACATAAGGTGTTATTTCCAATATATTTTATTATAAGTAATACAATGAAATCTATGGTTATGTTTTAATATTATCATTGTAGTAAGAGAACTGGTTTTATAATACCCATATAATTATGTTTTTCTTCCTTGAATTATATTCATACCAGTAATTGAGATAGAAAATATTCAATATCCCTCTTCATGTTATCTCATCATATGTTTTTATTAAAAAAAATGATGTATTTTCTATTCTTGAATGAATATATAAGGATGGAAAATTCAAATTATCAGGAAGATCCATCATTAGTTCAAGTTTTTTTGGCACACATATTTGGGTTCCAAATATTATAACTCCATATTAATGAAATTTGAACTCATGAATATTCACTAGATATTTCTACAGGACCTCACCATCATTTGGAGCCTCCGTGATCCACTCAAGAATATATGTTTCTGAAGTTATTTGATAAATGAAAGATAAAGATTATTTTATTTTTCCCATGATAATTCTCTATATTTCTTAAAATATTAGATCCCTTTCAATCCTCATAATGGATAGGGTTGAATTATCCTTTCTTATTAGAGCATCATCCATTTTTTTACCTTCCCAGTCTGGTAATGGATTGAACAATTGTAATTCCTAATCAAATTTAAAAATCACTTTCAGAACATTTTATACTCCATTTGTTTGAATGTGTACTTAATTACTTTATCTTACATATATATCTCAAAAATCATTCCATAGAGTTAATGTCACCAAATTTTCAAAATAATGATCTCTACATCCTGTTATAGGTCCTGAGTTGGGTATTATGGCTCATGGATATTTAATTGGTGGAAGGAAATATTACTCTCTTTTTTAAACTTCATGATTACACAAACCAATCCGTATTTAGACACATCGTTTTATATCAAAAAAACATTCAAAAAAATTGGTTAATGTGATTACATGTACAATGATTAGCCTCTTTTTCATCTCATTAATACTTTCTTCACAATAAATAGTCTAGATAAATTTGACTCCCTTTTAAGTGGTATTGGTTAGTGGAATTTAAAATGATAAGAGGTTTCCTAAAATTCAATGATATTACCCATAAAATCCAATTAAACTATTGATTTGTGTCACTTATATTGGTCTATATCATCCTTTAATTGCATTTATTTTAAAATAACCATATATAATCTTTTTCTAGTGATATAATTTCCCACGAAGTTACATTCCCTAACCTGAAATTTTAATTACTATTCTTTTTCAATATATTTTCTTTCTATAAGGGCTTTAGTAAAGTATTTAATTCCCCTAAATTACCTGCTTTCATTTTGAGTAGATAAGAATATAATCTCAAAATACAAACATTAATTTTTTGTGGTTTTCCCTAAAGAATATATTCATTAAGTACATGATTATTATTCAATAATTAATGAATCTAAATATGAGCAATATGAATATTTTTTTTCTTATACCTTGTATGAGTGGAAGTCTTAGGGATATCATTTTTCTTCACCTTTACATGAAAATATCTCGACTTAAGATCCCCCTTATAGAAGTATTAGGCTCTAAATAGATACTTGAAAAAATTGAATATTCCTGGAAGGGGATACTTTTTATTTATCATCATCTTATTGATCTCTTCTTAACAAATCTATTGGCACATTGACCCATCCTTTTTCTTCAAAAATACAATCAATGCACCCATTTGATGTACAAGGGTATATAAACCCTTTATTCAGATTATGATATAATTATTTCATTAGATTCTTAAGTTAAAAAACATCTATTATATATAGATTCTTGGATATTTTAAAATATTAGGGTATGAGTTTGATTGGGAACCCAACTTCATTACCAGATTGAAGACCACGCAATTATTCTGGAAACACAATATTGAGTTCCATTACAATGTTCATTTCATCAAGGATAATCATTTATTTAGTATTAAACATTTGGGAAATATAGGATTTTTCATTGGGAAATAATATCCATACTTGAGATTAGAATACTAAAGGATATTCATCTACCTCCTTGAAATTGTATAAAATCAAAGGATGATTCATTATACATATAATGATTTCCTTCTCTCAAAAATTTACGAGGCCTCTATATATGGAAATCCTATAGATACCCATAATTTCATAAAACTCCACTACATAGAGTATGAAAATGTTCATAGAAAATTTTAACCCACAAATATTGACAATGTTTGAGTTATATACTTGGGATGAAACAATTAACCTATTTCTCTACATCACTGATACCCTAACATCTATGTTTGAGTTTTTGATTGAAAAGTTATTTAAACTTGTGTGATATGAAAGTGTGCGTATAACCATGGGAATAATCCTTCCATTCACTATTTGATTATATTTATAATCATCTACTTTATCCAAAATAATATTTTGGATGAGAATTTAGAAACTACTAAACATTTAAAAAACAATTACTATTTAATGGATAGCTTATAAATGACATATAATCCATAAAATATGAATTTATAATATTCCATATATAATATCTATTATCTATTTCTTTACATAAAATATGATAAGATTTTTTTTCAATTATTAATGGTTTATAAGGAGCTTGTTAATTTACAAAAAAATATACCCTGAGAGTTTCCAACTAGGTGTGCATCACAGCCTATTTCTATGAGCCAGTTGATGATCGAGTCCAGTTCAATGCTCCCTTTTCATGGTTATTACTCCTAGGTTACTCTATGCTAGATCCACATCCTATTATAGTAACCATACAAGGATTTATTTTCATGAAAACCATTTTAAATATACTTAAAAAAAATTAGGTATGTTTTCCAATTTTTATTCTTATACCTAATTATTTTAGTATAGTTTTATAATAATAATCCCAAAAATAAATAGAATTTCCTCTAATACCAACTATGAAAACCCATATCATTAGCACAAATTACTTTGTAAATTTTTATATAATGGTATAAATTATAAATTCAAATAATAAATATAAGCTCAGTGTATTTGGGAAATTAGATACATGAAATAATGACATTTATAAGAAATATGACATCATTAACTAAAAACTCTGAAACATGCCCTTATTTTCCATAGATGTTTTAAAAGTGCATGGGATAACTTGGGGCATATATAAGAAAGGGGTGCTATATAAATCCTCTTAAGGGAGTAATCAATGTAAAAAGTTAATGTAGCACATGTGATCTAAGATTACTATATAGGTAACATAATTTGGATGAGAATCATAATATTGAACAATGAGGCATGGTATAACAAGATATAATAAAGAAAACATAACTAGGGGTCGACAATATAAAACATGGAATCATAAAAATAATTTAAGGATAAATACAAAGAATTAATAACATATTGTATATTGTATAACCATACATGAACCATACATGTAATCTCGTGAGATTTAAAAATTACCCAATGTATCGCAAGGCTGTAGAATTATGGGCCCACTAGTCACATTATTATCTTGTACATTCATAATTGTGAAACATAGATCATAAAACATAATGAATTATTTCATCACATTTAATAAAAATATTAATGATTGTGAGATAAATAAATGAAATTTACCAATAAATAAATTATAGTTACTTGTTGGTGAATATCCTTGAGTGTAAATTTAAACAGGAATTCACTACAAAATCTTTTAACATAGAAAGCCAAAGGATACTTTCGGCAGTATAAAAAGTGTACATAATGTTTATATAAGGTGTGAATTAGAGAAAAATGGGTCAATAACTAATTTTTAACAATAATTAAAGTAATATAGATGTATTAAAACATATTAAAATATAAAAAATCGAAATAAAAATTCAACACATAAATAAGGTGCTCAAATTAAGATGAGAAGGAGAGAATACTTTACCTTGAGAGGATGCTTCTAAAATCATGGGATGATCTTATTAATAGATTGGGAAAAACATTAGGTGACTCTAGAGAGATAATTTAAGAGAAATGTAATTATATAAGGGTTTTTAGAGAATAAAAATTTGAGTTTTATGGGTTTATATAAAAAATTAGCGGTGAATTATATATTAATTTCCAAACAAAGGTTTTGGACACTATTTTAAAAATTAAATAAAACCAAAAACCTTTCCATGTTTTTTCCATGGTTTTTGAAAAAGTGATGTGGTTTTAATTATTTTAATTTTTTAGGAACCGAGATCCTTAAAATAACACCATTGGTGATTTGAATGTGAATCATGTTTTCTTTTAATTGATTTTAAAACCTTAAAATATAACATCGGTTTTGGAGGATTCATTATGGGTTTATAAAATTAATATAATCATTGAAAAAAATTATATTATAATGTAAATATATATTTGATCATAAATATATTTTAGGTCATGTATGACATCACTTTTGGGTAATTATGAATTCATAATATATAACGTATAATTATTACATTTTTAATTTTTAACCAAAAATTCACTTGTCATGGAAAATTAATAAAATTATCCCACTATATAATTTTGAATTTAATATTTAATAAATAATATTTAGTTTTTCAAAATTATTCACAAAATATTATAATTTACACTTTTTACTTAAAAAACGTCAATTTTTGAAAAATACTAGTTTTTTTACAAAAAAAATATTTCTGACTCATATAAAAATTACATTTGTATATAACATTATTTTTGGAGGATTCCCATGGATTAGTTTGACGTATATGGTTTGGGTTATGATATTGATGGGTTTTTAATTCTCCAATAAATAGTTTCATTAATCCTTTATTTTTTGAATGTTATCTTGGGATTAGTCAATGTAAAATTATAGTTATGTCATCTCCCTCAAGAGTATTGATAAATGTGCTTCATAGGGAATGATCCTACTGGTTGAAGCCATCAGTTCCTTTGACTCTATCAAATAGACTTTGTCAAAACTCTTAATATAGTAATAATAATTTTCAATGTAAAATTGTTATTTTATCAATTCATATGATGATTAGAAGTATTTTAAATCCAAAGGACTATATGTTTCCAAAAATAACCATATAAGTATGCATTTTTATATAAATTCATTACCTGATAAATCATTTATTCATCATAAAAGATGGAATTTCATTTATAAAAGTTCAAGTCAGTACATGGAAAGAAAATCAATAACCATAATGGATTTGAATTATATTTCAAAGTATATCTTGTGGTACGTTGGGTTGTTCATCCCAAAAATTTGTATAGGGGAGAAAGTATATATTTGGGGTGAAATAATTTCCCCATTTTCCTTTTTCACTGATAGATCCACTTCCATATTTTGATGTTTTTTTTGAATAATTGTAATAAACCATCATTGTATAGATGAATGAAAATAACCATTATAAAATATTATGTTGTCTTTACCTAAATAATAATCATTGCTTATATCACCATTTCCTTTAAAAGATTCACCATAGTAGTAACAATGGATTAATATTTCCCTTTATATCTAGGCCAGGGTCTTTTGTTCACTAGTTAATGAAAATAAACCATAGTATAGTTCATTAATTCACATAGTGTCCTTATTCCTTTCTACTAAAATATTTGAAAACAAACTAAGAGTTGATTGGAGCATTCGTTTCTTTTCTTACATTTGTGGTTTTCTCCTGTTGACATTTACATGATAGGTTAACATCCTTCCAGCACCTAAAATATTTACTTGTTCACATCAAGATACTTTTAGGATGCTTTTTCCCACACTTTTGACAAATATAATGTTGTAATTTCTTTCCCCCTGATATTTATATGTCACTCCCCCCCCAATTAAATTTCATTCTGTTCATACTATATTAAAACTCATGA
Source organism: Viscum album (assembly GCA_963277665.1). NCBI lineage: Eukaryota > Viridiplantae > Streptophyta > Magnoliopsida > Santalales > Viscaceae > Viscum > Viscum album. The sequence goes on along the minus strand of OY728126.1, from coordinate 355,280,421 downwards.
GCCCTTTGGGATCATTGATCTCCATTTTAAAGTTGAAGTAACAACTAAAAAGTTACCCATTGATTTCAAAGTAATGAATCACCAAATATTTTTATAATGAAAAATTTATTCTACCCTAAAAGTGTTAAAATTTACATTTTAGTTTAATTATAATGTTTAAGTAGTTTCATGAATGTCTTGTGTAGTTTTCCTCATACACCCTAATGCATTATCATATTTCTTCTTTAGTCCAAGGAAATACCTCTCCATTTATATTCATAGAGTTTCTGAAAAATATTTATTGAAAACATATATACATATTTCAACTTAATTGCTTTGAAATCCTCCTCGTACTTCATATTTGTTTATCAAAATTTATCATTGATCAAATTATACCTCTATATGAAAAAATTATATAGAAACATCTCTTTCATGGACTGTTTCATAATCAAAGAAATGTTTTTAATTGATTTGATCTGTTGTTCTATGCTTAAGGGATCAGAAGATCCAATGAATGATTGAGGCCTTTTTCACATAAATATATCCATTCCAACATACACTATTAATAGGATGTGGGATTTCCCCCAAAATTCAATTTTCTATTAAATATTTTAGTAAATATAGAAAGTATTTTCATGAATTTTTCAACTCTTGCTATCATTTGGTTTGACCGTATCATTTGGGAAATCATTACATTTCCCATCACATTGGTTTTTCACTTAGTTTTTCCTATTTCCATCCTTTGTCTAAAATAAAGTGTAAATTAGTGATGAGAGTTTTCAAATTGTTAATAAAATAAAATGGAAATTATGAAAATTGATATGATAAGTCCTAAATGGAATTCAATCCTTATCCTATGAATTTATTGGGTTTAATACATGTTATCCATGGGCTATTTCTAAACATAAAATTTTAATGGTATTTTTGTTCCCATTTTAAGTGGTTGTAAAAGGATTTTGAATTTTCTAAACCATATCCCATAGGGGTTTCAACCCATGTGTGTATTAAGTCATCTTTTCTATGAACCACTTAATTATTGTGTTAATACCCAATTCTATAATTTTATAGTTACCTAAACTAGTTAAAACTATGCTCGACCCACATCCACTTGTAGTATCAATGGAGTAATTATGTTTATTGAAAACCATTTAATCTAAACTTTTATAAAAAAATTAGGGTTTATTTCATTTGATTAGTATATTACCTTTTTTTCCACTAACATTTTATAATACTAACACAAAAAAATAAGTAGAACTTTCTCTAATTCTAACCTGGCCAACCCAAATATTTTTTATCATTTTTTCATGATTTATTACATAAATAAACACATGATAAAATCCCAAAATATTGAATGGCCTAGTTTTTTTGTGTAATTAGATACATAAAACAATAAATTTAAATATTTATAGAAAAACATAATTTAAAAAATCCATAACATGCCCTTAAATTCATTTGATCATCTAAAAATGCCCTAGATAACTAGTGGATATAGATAAGAAAGCATGAGCTATAATGTCCGATAAGGGAATAAGCAAAGAATAAAATAATTATAGAATAAAATGTGAGTCATGATTCATGAAAAATGTTGAATAAAATAAGTGATAATCATAAACATGAATATTTATTAATGATGTTAGACTATGACATTAAGGAAACATAGGAATGTACAAACAACACAGAACATGAAATTATAACCATTTATTCTGGGATAACCACTATGAAATCATAACACCCTGGTATTGGGATACCCTATTATGGAAAATACATGTTGTCTTATGGGTTAAAAACAATACCCAATTCATAAGAGTTATTTAGAATTCTAGGTTAAACCAACACATTCATATTATGTACATGAATTTGTTTACCACATAGATCATACAACATCCGAGGAAATTTCTTAATTTTTGATCCCATGACTGATTGTTGTATATCACATATATGGAAGTTACAAGTCAATTTCGGATGGTTACATCTAGGTAACTACCCTTTAAGGGAAATGGGTATGGTTATTCACTACACAAATGTTTGGCAAGGATAATTGTAGTAAACTTTCGACAGTATAATGTGTGTAAATAATGATACATGGATGGGTTTAATGAGACTGAACGGTGATATATCATTACCTTTAAATAATAATGAGAGTACAAATAATGCGTAAAAACTCATTTCAACTTGAACAATTGGAAATAAAATTTAATAATACAAGAAAGTGCTTGAATAAAGAGGTGGAGGATAGAATACCTTACCTTCAGTTGGTTCTTCTAAAAGATTTGGAGGAGCTTGTAATGAGATTTATAACACCTTGATTAGTTTTTATACAGTAAAAATAAATTAAATTCATGATACATGGATTTTGAGTGAATAGGATGGGTAGGTTAGGTGGGGTTTTATCAAAAAAGTGATGATAATTCTTTATTAATTTCTAAACATAGGGTTTAAAGTATATATGATAAAATAATAAAAAACACAAGACATACCATGGTTTTTTCCAATGGTTTCTAAAAAAGTGGTTAGGTTTTAAATTTTTTTCTTTCAAATAATTGAAAATATTTAAATAATACCATTAGTGATGTGTAATTGATCATTTTTCACAAACAATGGATTTTAAATCCATAAAATATAATATAGGTTTTGATGGATTTACTAAAAGATTATAAAATTAATAATTACCTTTAAAAAGACATTATTTTAATGTTGAATATATATTCATTATTCTAGGCCTTTTATATAATTTTTTAAATCACATTTGGGCCATTAATATGTTATAATATAGACCATATATATATATATATCATATTCAATTTTGACACAAAAATTTGACTCTCTCAGAAAATTATAAAACAATTAAACATTAAATTATGAAGAGATAATTATTTCAAAAATAAATTTATTTTCATAAAACTAAATATATAAATATAAACTCTTAAATAAAAACCCTTATTTATTATCAAATATATATTTTTACAACAATACTTGTTTTCTATCCCTTAAAAATATTACATTGGGCATCATTAAATTGTAATTTCATTTTAATATAAATAAATATTATTTAATAATAAAACTATATTATTTTAATATATATTTAAAAATTCACGAATTTTTCAAAAATAGTGTTAAAACCATATATTTTCTAATAATATAATTTTTGTGTCTTCATATCAAAATCTAATTTTCAAAAAATAATATATAAATGTATTTGTAAATTAATAATAAAAATTGATAAACATAATAACTATATTATTTCAAATATAAAAAAAATTATAACTATTGTAGTATTTATACAAAACCACTTATTACACCAGCATATTCCATATGGGCAAGGTGCCTGATTATTTCACATTATTAGAGTAGTTTCAATGAACATGGATTGTTTCATGATCTTGGTAAGCATAAATTTATCTTATTAATAGTTTCATTTATATATTTTTATTTCGAATTGGAATTGATCATGGATAATTCCTTGTGACTTTATCACCCATGAAAGCTCTGATAATTAGGCTTCAAATGGTACAATCATACAGGTCGAGAACTTTGCTACTTCTATCTAAGCCAATTAGACATTATCATAACCCTTAATATATATTAATATTAATTATTAATATACAATGGATATATTATCAATGTTCAAGATGATTAATAGACCTTTAAATATAACTGGTTGTATTTTATAATAGTCTAAAATAACCATAGTAGTACGTGTTTTTCTATAATTGAATTACTTCTTAAGGTATTTGTTCATAAAAAATGTAAATTTTATCTATAAATGTCAGTTTCATTATAACACCATAAAATTAGTTGTTCTATAAGAGATATTTTTATTTTGGTAGACCCACAATTCAGCCAGTGGGATTCTACTAGTCGACCAGTGGAGGCCACAAACTTTTTGCATTAATAGCATTTTTCCTTTTTCCTCTAATATATTTATTTACCAATCATTCACCCTAATCCAACCCATCTGTGGCTAGAACCTCCAATATAGCTCTCCCTTGGTTCTATGGGTTTCCTATTCCACTACTATTTCATACGTGAACTCTATATTAATATTTTGGCATTATTTATTATAATATATATCATTCAAAAGTCCATTTCCATTTATTTCGATAGAATTGGTAATATATCTAATCAATGTTGGATTGATATCTTAATATTCACCTAACTCTTGCAGAGGAATCATGATTGATTGATATATTAGTGTAGGAATATGACAATTGCTGACAACTCTTTGATTTAAACCAAATATTTAATCAAGGATGAATCTCTTTTGGTTAGTTGATGTGGATTCTAGATCATGGAATGATCAATTCATAGAATACTAATTATAAATACTCTATTATCATGTATTTGGTAGTTTTCTAGAGAACATTGGTGCATGAGAATAATTTGGGTTTAATCATGTAATGTTTCTTCGAAATTAATGTCAACCTACTAATGATAAGAAGTTTGTACTATCTTTGATCATCATATATAATTTTTTGGAATGTATGTACAATGATTATGTTCATACTATAGAGACCCTTGTATAATATAGTATATATGGAATGAGTGGATAGCCCATGAGATTATAACATCATTTGGATTGTGTGTTACTTAATATTTTGCATCTTATATATGGTCATCACATAACCTATGGAATATTTGATATGTTATGTTTTTTCAATGGTATATTATTATTTATTTATATATTATTTAATAGAATGTGGAATACTTATTGTGATATATTATTCCTTATTATTACTTAAAATATAATTATATTGTAGATTAGTTGTTTGGATAACTTTTTCACTATTTAGGTAGATAAGTGGGCCCAGAATTCTTATTCAACCCCTTAGAAAGTGTGCTTGGATGACATGAATCAGGGATTGCAACTCAAAATACTGGATAGGTAGATTAAGATCTTCGAATGTGTTTGTAACGATGCAACCCCAGTTACCCAGAGTTGGTGCATTATTTTAATACATTGGCATGATAACAAGGAATCATGTCCCAAAGAACCGATCAGTTTAGCAGTCTTGGAAAATAGATTAAATACATTAACATTACATTATGATTTTAAACATAAAACACAACATAAATAATCCTTCATGAACGCCATTATTCCCAGGGATTAAACCTACATATCAATCACAATACACTTCATGGAATCCTGGGAAAATAAGACATATAAAAGGGTGAGCTCAAATGCTTAGTAAGGGTATGAAATATATCGGAAACTTTCATAAATAAGCATAAACATTTAAGGCAATGTTTAACTAAAACAAAAGGCTTTTAAACTTGAACTTCAGCATAATATAGAATAAATAAAATCAAATAATTCCATTTACTAATTCACATGGATATTCTACTCAAATAATATCATGCATTATCAATAACCACTTTCATAATGATTGAATGCGTAATGCCAGACTATAATAACCACATAGTCAAGGCCTTGTGCCAAGACTACAAATAAGATTTTTTCAAGCCCTTGTTCCAAGACACTAGTTTGTCTCATGAGACCTACCGATTCCTCAAGGACCTATAGAGGGCTCCACCCATCACTTATTAAGTCCAATATATTCCTCATAGGAAAAGGTTTAAACATAACATAAAAATTAGTATTAAAACTATTATATGAAATGTGAATACTTTATCCATAAACCCTGAATGGTATAAAAATAACACATCCACAATCAAACATATCACATAACCTTCAACACAATATGGAAGAATTGTATCATAATAAATCAAATTCAAACAAGTTTAAAATCCATCAAGGGATGTTGATATAGATGAAAATGATTTTTTTTAAAATCTTTGATAGAAACATACCTTTTTCATAAAAACATTTACAAGTCACACAATTTAGAAAGGAACAAATTTAAATAATTTTTTTAATCAAAGTGTACCATACCACATAGAAAGTTTTGATAGGGAATAACATTTTAAAAATAGTCATCTCCATATAAATAAATCCTTAAAACTCATTTTGAAGACATAGACATTAATGAGAATGATTTAGAAGAATAAATATTTAAAATATTTGAAATGATGTTTTAGTAAAAAAAATCCCTATAAAAGAATCCATTTGAAAACTCTTTCATAAAATGTGGACATGGATAATAAATATGTCCCAATAGATACATATGTAAAAACAACCTCAGATAATAAAGAGATTGTGAAATTAACCCTTACCAATTTGGTAACATATGAAAAATACAACCCATGAAAGAGGTATCATACAATTAATATGTAAATACACATAAATTAAAGTGTATTAAACAAAAAATACAATTATGGGCAGTACATACACAACACGAAAGGTAATAGTGTAAATATGACATTAATCTCACGGGAATAAGGAGTGAGAAGAAAACCTCGTACCTTGTACTTTCCTTTAGTCGATGGTACGTTTAACCTCTTGTATGAAGACTATAATATGTTATTAAATTATACTAGAACCATATTAATTTTTATGATATTATACATTATTCATTTATGACTTTATACTACCCATTTAATAATAAATTCCATATTATATTTATATTTTAGGTAATAATCGCTTTCTTTATCGTACGTGTTTTAACATGTTACTCTCGATTGTGTCACTTAGATCATGATTTAAATACTTCCAGAATATAAAACATGATTTATATATCATATATATTTAGAATATAAATATGTATAATAGATGTATATATGAAATGGAAAACACCGTTTATGGAGACGGTAGTTCGTACATACGCATAAATGCTTTTTCTGTTTTCATATAGTATTGAACGGAAGTAAGTGAATAAGATATATGTAAGTACATAAATACTTATATATATATATATATAAAGTAGCATTAATATGTCATATATTACATATTTATTAGTAATATATATTTTTATAATCGTCAAGGAATGGTGAACTTGGAAATGAATCTCATCGTGTCGTAGAGACGGTAATCCGTACATACGCACGAGTGAAAATATCAGTATTTTGATATTAAAATAATATATAATTGGATGGTATATCATATATAAAAAATCATTGTCATGTTATATTTATTATTTACATCAAATACACATCATAATTATATCCATATAAATAATAATTTATTGAATAACAATTACACCATGACGTGAAGACGGTAAGTCGTATGTATGCACGTATGGTGACATGTCATTCAAAGGTTGGATAGAATAATGAATTTGGTTGTACCATTATTATAATAACATCACAGTATATATAATATACTGTATTTAGTATTTTATAATAGAAACAACAAATAAAAAGGAAGTGGATGAAGAAAGGAACTTGATAGAGGGTGGTGAAATCATTATATCTTCTTCAGGTTCTTCCTTTTGATTTGATCAAAAGGGATCCATAGGAGGGATTTATGACTGAATTAAGGCCTCTAGGTTGAAGGGAGGATAGTTGAGAGGGTATTTGGGTAGGTTTTGGCCGAACAAAAAGGCTTTTAAGGTATTAAGGATTTGTTAGAAGTGGTGTCCTTTTATAAGGGGAGGAGGGGCTCTTTAGAAAAAATATAAAGTATTAATTTATAATAAATTCATATTCAGTTTCTAATTGATCCAAAGTGGATTATTAGAAGTCTAAGGTGGGGATGAGTCGAAATCCTTTAAATAAATAGATTTTAGATAGGTTTGTGTCACTATATTAACCTTATCTTTTAGTTTTAAATCTTAGTTAATTAGTTTGACATTTACCATGTCACTTTGTATTTTTAAATTTTATAGTTAATAAAAATACTATATACATCCATGCGACCACAAAGTGGTCCCTTTATGATACACCTATCATGATATAAGTCATTTTTTCGATCCATATAATTTTAGGAATATAATATTAATTAATAATAAAATATTTGTTTCAAAAATTCGTTTAGGTCAATTTTGAAAATATTTAATAATTGATTTTTGTTAAAGTCTTAACAAATGTATTAATTAGAAAAAAAATTCATTTAATAAATAATAACATGTCATATTAACCAATAAAATTCTTGGATGGTATCAAAAAATTCAAATTATATTTATTTTAAAATTTATAATACTAATTATTTGATTCTTTCATTTATAAGGAAAATACTGCATCAATATTGTGTCATAAATAAATTTAATTATAAAATTTCTAAAAATTATAAATAAAATACCATTATGTAGGAAATAGATTTATATTTCTAATTAATATTTATAGTCGAAAATCAAACATATATAACCCTATGTAAAAATTGTTTTTCTAAAAGATAAATGCTTATGTCATTTTTGCATTTACATTAACTTAATTAATATAAAGTGTCATTATCACTTACAATTGGCTCCATGGGGTCCCAAAATCGACCGATAGTCGCCCATGTTCGGAAATGTATCAACCAATAGGGTTAGGATACCTTTTAGGTTAATTTAGTATTATTATAATATAATTTGTGTACCCTTATTTACCGTATTTACCCTTTAACCATGGTGAATAAAATATTAACTAAAGTAATTATTCAAAATATCTAAAAACAAAAGTTACCTATTTAAAAAAAATTTACATCCTGATTCTAAATATGGAATCCAATTTTATAAATTCAAAACACATAAGTGGCAGAAATTAATTTAACATTAATTCCTGTTTTCGAAACAAAAATGCTTGTTTTTAACAAATAATAACTATCAAAAAATTGACATTTTCTTATGTCCAGTTTAAATATAAATTATGTCCAATGACAAAAATGGGATAAAATGGTAAAATTATAATCTAATTATAGTTTAAAATCACTTAAATTCATAATTTATCACTATTAATTATTTCGATTAAAAAAGTTCTTAAATAAAATTTAGAAATTCTCACTATTCATCAAAATATGAAATTTATCGGAAAAGTACCAAAATTTCACCCTATGAAAATTTTGATATTCCAAATCCAAAAATGAAGTCTTTTTTATGAAATTAAAAACACGAAATTTTCATTTATTAATTTAAAATTAATTCCCACTATTAAAACCAAAAGGCGTATTTTTAAGAAATAATAACTATCAAAAGTTTGACACTTGTTTATGTCCAATTTCAAAGTGAAATTACTTAAAATTACCATAATTGGATTAAATGGTAAAAATATAATCTACTTATACTTCCATACATTTAAAATGTATAATTTAACAATATAAATTATTTTGAATAAAAAAGTTGTTTTCAGTTAAAAATATTGCATTTTTCACTATTCACCCAAATATGAATGTTTTCAGAAAAACACCAAAACATTATTGAAACTAAATTAATATGTCCCGATTCTAAAGAAGAAGTTTATTTTGTCAAATTTAATATATAAAAGATTAAAATATTGGATTTAAAAAGGCTTCTCCATTAAAAGGCGGTAAAATTGCATTTTATTTTTGAAAAATACTTCTTTTATCTGAAAAAAATTATTTGTTCTTACATTATGTCTAGGAAACTCATAATATGGATTATAAAATTGTAAGTATTATATAATGTTAAAAATTATGTTAATACAATTCATAACATCTTTTGAACGGCTTGTTTGGTAAGTCATGGTGCGCCAGAACTCGGTGTTGCGTGTAGTGAAAGTTATTGAATTACTTTGAAGAAATAACGTACTATGAAATCATGGGGTGTTACATTATTACCTCCTTCAATAAATTGCGTCCTTGCAATTTGAAATTATTTTTCGAAAATAAATGGTTGAAAATAGAAGATACCTTTGGGAAAACCCACATCAGAAATTAGGTTAGTAAAATTTAGTTTTAATAAGAGGAAAATGGAAATGAAAGGGTCACCACAATGTTATGATCTCTATTAGGAGAACATTGTTGGAAATTAAAGACATATAATTGAGGAAAAAATGTAAATATTTATTGGTAGTGATTGAGGTCATCAATCCCAAACAAGTGTAAAATTGAAGGCCTTAAATTCATAAATCTATGATGATTTAAATTACCATTGGCCAACAAAACTTATGGTATTAGGATAACACATATTTTGTTTTAAGATCCCCTCCCTAAAGTATAAGAATTAATTTCTTCATTGAATACGTGAAGAAGAAAACTATATAATTGACAAGTATAGTCCCATCATTTTACTATGTTCTACCATAAACTCATATTTCACTCTAAAAGATAATAGAACTTAAAAATAATATTCTATTTATCCTATTCGTATATGGTTCAAAAAAATGAATTTATAATTCATCTATAAGAACAATTAAAAAAACTACATTATTCAATCCAGTACATCATGTGGGTCAGTGGTAGGTGATACTCCCATGTTGCCCTTCGGTTGTGTTTTTAAAGTCTCGCTGCCTTGCCGGACGCGACGGTTACCGCCCGACCTCCGTGTTGTCCTTTTTATAGAAATCGAAAAATAATCTCAAACTAGAATTATCAAAAATACTTCTGTCCAAACTCACAGTACGAAATTTATAATTTAGGTAAATTTAATGAAGATTCTTTTTCCACGTAATTGCATGTGAACACCTTCACCATGTATTCTTTTAAAACAATGTAACATCTTCAAATACCATAAAACCATATTGATTACATTCGTGATCCCATATTCCTTATAGAATACTGGATAAACTCCTTCTATCCAAATATTTTGTAAACTCCAGCAATGATGGAATATAAAATTCATTAATCAGTTTCAAGTTAATCAATAATGTCTAATATAATTTATCCAAATTAATCATGTATTATTCCAAAATCACTACCTCGGTATCAGAACCATATTATATTTTATCTTTATCTCAACCATAAATTATCAAGAAATTTAACCTGCTATTGAGTCACTTTTCATAGTACGATATAATCTCAAATCCTCAATGAAATAGTAATGTATTACAATCCTTATTTATCTCCATAATTCATATAACCAGTACATCATTGATACAACACTCAAATGAAATAATTCTTTAATAACAACATAAGAGCACTAATCATTCCTCTTCATCTGTGGTAGAATCATAACTTTATTATTATTATCCAGTAGCATCATTTGGGTCATACTATGATGATTTGAACATTGATTCACGTAGTGTCCCCACTCCTTGCAGATGAAGCATTGTACATTTGAACCTTTTTCTTACCCTCACAATCACGATCATGGTGTCCTTTTTCTCCACACTTATAACATACTCTCAATCCCTTAAAGCATTTTCCAAGGTGATTCTTTTCACAGTTATCACATATGGGAAAATCCTTCTTTACCTTCTTCCCTTTATCTGTCCTTCTCTCTACCACCCTTTTCTTCTCTTGCTACCCTTCAAAGCCATAGGACTCAGAGAATTATTTTCATATCTTATTAACACATGATACTATTTCTTCATATGTTTAGAATACATGGGATACTATTTCTCTTCTAAATGTTGGATTAATACCGTGAAATATATATCCTTCTTACTCCTTGGATCATGTGTACTGCTAGAGTTCTCATTCCTTCTACTGGGCACCATTTCTAAACAATGGAATACACTAGATTTGTTTATGAATAGCAATACATAATCTCAAACTTGTAAAACACTTAACATAAATTAAATAGTTTATGGATATAATTCATAAAAAATATTTTCATTGAGGAGATATTTACTCGTAAATCCATCATAATGATTTGTAATGAAAATGAGAATTATCTAAAGTATATCCCCCGGGAGTGTCATAACAAAGAGTGTAAAAAGGCTCGTTTTTGTGCACCAGTTCCCATTCGAGTCTAGCTCATATTGGTGTTTTTGGTTTTTACCCCTAGGTACATCTATGCTAGAGCCGCCTCTACCTGCTCGTATCTAGATAGGGATGTATTGCCCGGAAAACTCACAAAATCTCTACAATACCAAAATTCTAGGAAGTTCATATATACTAATACTCAATGTATATCTTAAGGCTATGTGCTCTAATCAGTGTTTATCTAATTCTAGTTTCCAAAGTTATTGATAAACTTCCTCTGATACCAACCATAACGCCCCGACCCCAGTTACCCAGAGTCGGTGCATTATTTTAATACATTCGCATGATTACAAGGATTCAAGTCCCGAAGGACCGATCATTTTACCAGTCTTGGGAAATAGATTACATAGATTAACTTTACATTACAATTTTAAACATAAAACAGAGCATAAATAATCCTTTACAAACTCCATTATTCACTTGGCTTAACCCTACATATCAATCACAATACACTTCTTGGAATCCTGGGAAAAATAAAACATATAAAGAGGTGAGATAAAAACCTCAGTAGGGGTAAGAAATACAGCGGAAACTTTTATAAATAAGCATAAACATTTAAGGCAACATATAACTAAAACAAAATCCTTTTAAACTTGAACTTCAGCATAATATGGAAAAAATAAAATGAAATAATTCCATTTACTAATTCACATGGATATAATACTAGTAGAATAATCACATGAAATATCAATAACCACTTTCATAACGATGGAATGCATAATCCCAGACTATCATAACAACATAGTCAATGCCTTGTGCCAAGACTAAAATAAATATTTTGTCAAGTCCTTGTGCCAAGACACTATATTGTCTCATGACAGCTATCGATGCATCGAGGAGCTATAGAGGGATCCACCCATCACTTACTAAGTCCAATGCATTCCTCAAATGAAAAGTTTTAATCATAACATAAACATTTTTACGAAAACTAGCATATGAAATGACAATAATTTATCCATAAACCATGAATGGTATAGAAATAACACATCCACAGTCAAACATATCACAAAACCTTCAACACAATATGGAAGAATTGTATCATAATAAATCAACTTCAAACAAGTTTAAAATCCATCTAGGAATGTTGATATAAATGAAAATGATTTTTTTTTAAATCTTTGAGAGAAACATACCTTTTTTATAAAAACATTTTTAAGTCACACAATTTATAAAGGAACACATTTAAAGACATTTTTTTAAATCATAGTGCCCCATAACACTTTGAAACTTTTGAAAGGAAATTACCTTTTAAAAACATTCATGTGCATATAAATAAATCCTTAAAACCAATTTTGAATACATGGACATTAATGAGAATGATTTAGAAGAATAAATATTTGAAATATTTGAAATGATATTTTAGTAAAAAATGACCCTTAAAAGAATCCTTTTGAAAGCCCTTTCATAAAACATGGACATTGATAATAAATATGTCTCAGTAGATACTTACGTAAAAATGACCTCAGATAATAATGAGATTGTGAAATTAACCCTTACCAATTTCGTAACTTAAGAAACATTCAACCCATGAAAGAGGTATCATACAATGAATATGTAAATACACATAAATTAAATTGTATTACACAAAGAAAACAATTATGGGCAGTACATACACCACACAAAAGGTAATAGTGGTAGTATGGCTCGAATCTCACAGGAATAAGGAGTGAGATGAAAACCGCTTACATTGCACTTTCCTTTAGTCAAGGGTACTTTTAGCCTCTTGTATGAAAACTATAGTTATTTATTAAATTATACCTGAACCATATTAATATTTATGATATCATAAATTATTTATTTATGACTTTATATTACCCATTTAATAAAAATTCCCATGTTACATTAATATTTCAGGTAATAATCACTTTCTTTATTGTACGTGTTTTAACTTGTTACACTTGATTGTATCACTTAGATCATGATTTAAATAATTCCATAATAGAAAAAATGATTTAAACATCATATATATTTAGAATATAAAAATGTATAATATACGTATTTATGAAATGGAAAACACCGTTTATGGAGACGGTAGTTCGTACATACGCATAAATGCTGTTTTAGTTTTCATATAGTATTGAACGGACTTAACTTAATAAGATATATGTAAGTACATAAATACTTATATATATAAATATATATATCTCCAGTATCATTATTATGTCATTTATTACATACTTATTTGTAATATATATTTTTATAATCGTCGATGAATGGTGAACTTGGAAATGAATCTCATCGCGTCGTGGAGACGGTAATCCGTACGTACGCACGAGCGAAAACAACATTATTTTTATATTAAAATAATATATAATTTGATGGTATATCATATATAAAGAATACTTATCACGTTATATTTATTATTTACATCAAATACACATCATTATTATACCCATCCAAATAATAATGTATTGAATAACAATTACACCACGACGTGGAGATGGTAAGACGTATGTACGCACGTATGGTGACATGTCATTAAAAGTGTGGATAGAATAATGAATTTGGTTGTAAAATAATTATAATAACATCACAGTAAATATAATAAACTTGATTTATTATTTTATAATGGAAACAATAAAGAAAAAGGAATTGTAAGAAGAAGGGAACTTGAAAGATGGTGGTGAAATCATTACGTCTTCTCCGAGTTCTTCCTTTTGATTTGATCAAAAAGGCTCCATAGGTTGTCTTTCTAACTAAAGTAAGGCCTCTAGGTTGAAGGGAGGATATTTTAGAGGGTATTTGGGATGGTTTTTGTCAAACCAAATGGATTTGAAGGTATGAAGGATTGGTTAGAAGTGATGTCCTTTTATAAGGGGGAGGAGGTGCTCTTTAGAGAAAATATAAAGTATTAATTTATAATAAATAAATATTCGGTTTATAATGGATAAAAAGTGGATTATTAAAATTATAAAATTTTTATGGGTCTAAATCCTCTCATCCAATAGATTTTAGACAGGTTTGGGTCATTATATTAACCTTATCTTTTAGTTTTAACTCTTAGTTAATTAGTTTGAAATTTACCATGTCACTTTCTATTTTTTATTTTACAGTTAATAAACATAATATATACATCTAATCCACCCCCAAGTGGTCCATTAATGATACACCTATCATGATATAAGTCCTTTGGCCAAACATTATATTTTTAGTCATATAATATCAATTAATAATATAATATTTGTTTTAAGAAATCATTTATGTCAATTTTGACAATATTTAATAAATGATTTTTGTTAAAGTCTTAAAAACTTTATTAATTCGAAAAAAAATCATTTAAGATATACCAACATGTCATATTAACCAATAAAATTCGTGGATTGCATCAAAACATTTAAATTATATTTATTTTAACAATTATAATACTATTTATTTTATTCTTTCATTAATAAGGAAAATACGTCATCATTATTGTGTCATAAATAAATTTAATTATTCAATGAATAAAAATTATAAATAAACTACCAGTATGTAGGAAATATTTTTATCTTTCTAATGAATATTTATAGTCTAAAATCCAACATAAATACCCCTATGAGAAAATTGTTTTTCTAAAAGATATATGCTTATGTCGTTTTTGCATTTACTTTAACTTAATTAATATAAAGTGTAATTATCACTTAAAAGTGGCTCCATGGGGTCCCCAAATCGACCCAATAATGACCATGGTCGGACATGTGTCAAACAATAGGTTTAGGACTTGTTTTAGGTTAATTTAGTGTTATTATAAAATTTTTGGTTACCCTTATTTACGGGATTTACCCTTTAACCGTGGTTAATAAAATATTTACTGAAGTAATTATTCAAAATGATTAAAAATAAAATTTATCTATTTACACAGTTTGGAACTCCTTATTAAAAACATGAAATCAATTTTTCTAAATTCAAAACACATAAGTGTAGAAATTAATTTAAAATTAATTCCCATTGTTGAGACAATAAGTGTGTTTTTAACAAATAATAACTATCAAAAGACTGACACTTTCTTATGTCCAGTTTTAATAATAAATTATGTCAAATGACCAAAATTGTATTAAATGGTAAAATTATAATCTAATTATACTTTAAAATAACTCAAATGCATAGTTTATCAATATTAATTATTTTTATTAAAATAGTTGTTTTTAATTAAAATTTAGTAATTTTCACTATTCATCAAAATATGAAATTTATCAGAAAAGTACCAAAATTTCACCTTAACATAATTTTGTTATTCCAAATCCAAAAATGAAGTTTATTTTACGAAATTAAAAACATAAAAGTTTCATTTAATAATTTAAATTTATTTCTCGCTATTAAAACCAAATGACGTATTTTTAAAAAATAATAACTATCGAAAGATTGACACTTTTTTATGTCCAATTTCAATATGAAATTACATACAATGACCATAATTGGATTAAATGGTAAAAATATAATCTATTTATACTTCCATACCATTAAAATTTATAATTTAACAATATAAATTATTTTTATTAAAAAAGTTTTTTTCAGTTTAAAATATAGTATTTTCACTACTCAACCAAATATGAAAGTTATCAGAAAAACACTAAAACTTTACTAAAACTAAATTATTATGTACCGATTCTAAATAAGAATTTTATTTTTTCAAATTTAATATATAAAAGTTTCAAATATTGGATTTAAAAATGCATCGCCATTAAAAGGCAGAAAATTTCATTTTCTTGAAAAGTACTTCTTTTATTTCAAAATAATGTATTTGTTCATACATTATGTCTAAGAAACTAATAATATGGATTCTAAAATTATAGGGTTTACATAATGTTCAAAATTCAGTTAATACTATTCATAACCGCTTTTTAACAGCTTGTTTGTTAATTCGTGGTGTGCTAGAACTCGGTGTTGCGTGTAGTGAATGTTATTGAATTACATTGACGAAATAACGTACTATGAAATCATGGGGTGTTACAATGTTTATCCCATGGGGTAAATACCCTATGCCAGTAGAAGAGGGTCAATTGACTGGTATGATATACCAATGGAGTACTTTCTTGTGTATATGTTGAGTTTCATTGATTTAGTAATGCTGATTATCTGTATCATTTAAAGAGAGAAGGTATCATTGGGTCATGGGTGTGGCATTACCTTAAACATGGGGGTGGAGTTATTCATTAAAGGTTGGTTTTTTTTTAAAGTTCGGACATGAAAAATTTCATGATCTATATCATGTGATGGCTACTTATGAAATTTTTCATTCATGGTGTTGAAGTAGGTGTGCTCGGGTCACATGGATTCTTAGTTAATGAATGATCTCTCAGTATATAGTTGGTTATAAAATTTTATGTTAATTTTCCATTCCATCATCATAAAGACTATAGGTGGCCCAAACCCACACCCCTAAATCTACTTCTAAAAAAATAATATTTATATTTATGGCCTTGATAAAAATAAATGTAACCCAATTTTATACTTCCAAAACATAAACCATAAAATGGAAGTATCTAATCAGTTAAATACAAAAAGAATTTTTGAGTTTATATTTTTATTGAATCAAAGAGAAACTCTTATATAATAATACCCATGTCATTAAGTAGAAACTTTTTAAACTATACCATATTTCCTTATTTCACATTATGTCTTCGTCATCACCAACAGGAAATACTTGTTTACATATCTTACTTAACATATTTCATTATATCCAAGGTAAAAGAAAATATACGAAGGGTGATCTTAATGATCTGTAAGGGAAAACATATTCATTAATAATTAAATATATTTTGTGAGTATAATATTAACATATGTTTGTGAGAAAATATTCCAAGGTTATGGCCGTTATATAATAGAATTGAAACCCAAGAAAATTTGGATCAATTAATATGTAAAATGTATTAATACACCTAAAAAGGAGATACATACAATTCAAAATTCAGGATCCAAGTGAAAATAATACTTCATTGTAAGAAACATTATAAATAATTCAAATCATAAGGAAACTCTTGTGGTATTTTTAATCATAAAAAATTCATCATGTAATCACCTAAAAAAGATAATTCCAACATTATTATAGGAGTAAATTACATAAGACATCTTCTCAATCTCTTAGAAGATACACGAATTCCATAAGATATGATGTTTCTTTGGAGTAACATAAAATATTTAACTATTTTATCTCTTAGTAGGAACAGACAATATTTAACATCTTCATCAATTAGGAGCTACCGTTATTCAATATGATCTGATGTCTCTTATTAGTATCTTGTAATAATTAACTCTCTATTCTCTTATGAGTCTCTTACTATAGTTAACACTATCACATTGTCCAATGATTTGAAGGGATATAAAATACCACCTGTCCTTGGTTTATAATGTAACCACATTTCACTCATCTATAAAAATATCAATATACCATAGAATAGAATTTTTTTTATAAAATCTTCCACTTTCAAATATAACACCCTTAAAACAAGCATCATTCCTTTTTTACCATGATTAAACCATGGAATGGAAACATGTTCCATGAAAATATATTTATGTAATAATAAATCATTCATAGAAATAAAAATCGTAGTTTCATTGGTAGATATCTCCATTTTATTATAAAATACAATGGAGGATATTTTCAAAGATGAAAAATAAATTTAAAATAACATTTAATACATTTCATGGAATATAGGGAAAATATGCATTTATTTTTATAAAAATTTAAACAAAAATTCTATTAATATTGAGAAAAATATTCTCCTAGAAAATAAAAATGGTAACTTATAAATGAAACTTCAAATAAATTAATACTTATGATGGTATAAAAATCTAATCATTTTTTAAATGTTATAAAAAAGATCCCTTTCACCCTTCTAGTAAAACCCCAAAGTACTCTATTTGGAAAAATGAAAAATAAAATTCTTCTGAAACCATTTTTTTAATAGAATAAATTATAGTTTTACTTTAATTTTTACTATCAATTATTCATATAAAATAATATTATTTAAATAATTTTAATGATAATGGGTATAGATGAAAAAATATTCATAGAAAAAAGATAAATATGGTCGGTTTTTTATAAAAATGTTCTTTTGGTCTTCTAAAGTACCAAATTAATTAATGTGAAAGGAAATCATGTAAATACCATATATAAATAAAATATAATAATATTTATGTAGTTCAATAAATTAGTATCATTAAATTTCATCAAAGTAACCATGAATATAAAAAAATTTAAAAATGATATTGTAATATAAATTTATTACCTCTTTGGAAAATTTTAAATAAAAATTAATTCAAATAAATAATATGATATGAATATATAAATACCACTAATTACATGAAATAATATTTCAAAATTAATTTATTGGGTAGTATGTACACCAATCAAAGAAATTGTTACTCAATACATTAAACGTGTCACATGAAAATGGGGTTGAGACAAAGAAAACACTTGTAATGATTATAACATTTGAAGTGATAATTAATCTATGATGGTATTATGTAAACATATTTAAAAACACATAAAACTTTTTTAAAAACATTAGAAAACAATTTAGTAACCAATACCCTTATAATTAACACATAATAATGTCAATGATGAAGTGTAATAACCGAGTGAATTAAAATTGAGTTTTAACCCCTTACCAATATCATTACATTTAAATAGTAATTAATAAATGAATTTATTAATTATAAAAAAATTAATCCCACCTAAAAAATTTTCAATATAACAAAAAATAATCATATTTCATTACATATATAATCTTGGAATAACAAAGTAAATAAATTAGCTGTGTAAACTAATGAATGGTGATTTTGTTAGGAAACCACTTACCTTTAGTTTGGACTTGATATGTATCTCCTTTAACTCATGTATAATAACCATATATTAATTATATACATTATTAAGACCTATTATAGGCTTTATTCAGTAATAATTATTCCATTTATTTTTTTTATTTCAATTATATATTTAATTACATAATAATTTAAGTCCACATCAGCTATTTTTTGGTTGTTCAGTTAAAAATTTCAAAATGAATTTGGTAGCCTTACCATGGTCAATTGGGTCATTTTTCCGTAATATCAAGAATAAAAATAATTAAATAATTTTAATTTTTATACAATAAATTAAATATTAAATTTAGTGATGAAAAATTGTTCATGAAGAAGAAAAATGGATAAACACTTGAGGTGGTGGTCCACCCATACACATGAGTGATGTTTTTACATTTAGTAAGATAGAAAATTATGAAATAAGATAAAATATTATTTTTATGAATAATTATAATGTTTTAAAAATAAAATAAATTCATTAAATACATCACCATGAACATGAATGTGTAACAGTTTTTGAAAAAAATGAAGTACATCGCATTGTAGAGATGGTTGACCGTAAGTACACACGTGTGGTTATTCACTTTTAAATAATTATAATGGTATAAATATAGATGATATGTTATATTTAAAAAACCATAATTATTTTATTAATATCATATATATATTTTAAATCTATCAAAATAACTATCCATGAAATGCAGTGACGAGAAATGAAATACATTAGTTTGGAAAGTGGTAGTCTGCCAGTATGCATGAATAATAGTTGCATTTCCAATTTGATGGAAAAGAAGATGAAAAATGTTATTACATTTAAATAATAACATCGAATTATATGATTTATATTAATTTTATTATAATTATTTTGATATAATATAATGAGGTAAAATATAAAGAAAATTGAAAAATCTTGGATTAGATGATTACCTCCTCTTTGAAGAACATCCTTTCGCATCAACCTTAAGACTTATATGTTGGTATTTTCGTGAGACCAATATCTCTATAAAGTGGGTGGGAATGTTTTATAGTTTCTTGGATAGATATTGGTTATGATAAATTAATCAATATGTGTGGGAAATATAGGAGGGGTGGTGTTCTTATATAAGAGAGGAAAGAGGCTCCCTTGGAATTAGTTAATGGAATTAACTTAATATAACTTTTTTTCACATTCACGTTGTAAGAAATTTTTATATTTATGATATAGGATTATGATGCATCTTAATAGTATTATATAATAAAATTTAGACAAATTTATTGTATTTTTACCCTTATCTATTATTTTTAACCCCCTACATACCGTTTTTTATGATTATCATGATATCGAGGTTTTTACTCTTTATGGTTCAATAAAGTCACTATAAAAGTAAAAGTGACACATATGTAAAAATTGGATGAAATAATGACCATATTTCATTATCTTAACCAAATATAATATTTTTTTTGTATTTTATATCATTTAATGAAATATTATTTAAAATTAGATACCATTAATAATTTTTGGATATTTCTCACATTGTTCAATTTTAAAAACATTCATTATATTAATATATTTTGAATATAATTTTTTAAAAAAAAACTATTATATTATATTTGTAGACAATTTTTTTTGTTACACCATTACTTAATCAAATAATTATTATTTTCTATGTTTTTTCGAATCATTCCCTTGATATTTCTACAATCACAAACACTATATTGTCATTGCCTAAGAATTAAAGATAATTATTTTTTCACTAAAAATTATAAATAAATTAAACTAATAAAAAAATATTTATATTAAATGTATCCTTTTGGAATAATTAATAACTTCTTCTTATAATTTTGAATGGATATTATACAGATTAAAATCATAATAATGATAATTTGAAATTCATCATTACTTAAAATAATATAATGGTCATTATTAAAGAAAAATGGAACACAAATAACATTATTTTTATTATATTCTGGTTTTAGTCACATTAAATTAACATAAATAATAATTGGAATGAGTATGGAGGATTTTAAAGCCTTATTTCATTAATTTAACTTTTTTTGTCTGTTTTACCCATAACATGGTGACAAAATTTCTCAAGGTTACTAATCATTAAGACCAAAATCGAAGACGACCAAATTAAAAATTATGAAAATTATTTTTAAAAATATTGAATATATTTTTTGGTATTCAATTTCCATTATTGGATGATATTACTTTAAAATTTTTAAATCATGATGAAAAACATTTTTCATGATAAATTCATTATATGTATTAAAATTTTTCTATAAAAAATTAATAATAATTCTAATTTAAGTTAAAGTAATTAAATTATGATTAATTAAATATTATAAATTATATTATAAAAATAAATTTGAAACAAAATTTTTATTTTTAAATATGTTCAATGAAAATATTGTTTTCTATAAAATCATTACTTTCCATTATTCACTGAAGAATCATTTTTTTGAATAATCTCAACATTTCATAAAAAATGAGTTCTTATTTCATAACCATTAATCAATAAATCATTATTGAGTGCGACCTTTATATATATATATATATATATCATAACATGGTTACAATTATTCATGTCTTCCAATTTAATTATTGGGTTATAAGTGTCATATTGAAATAATAATATTTTATTGTCGTTGGAGATTGGTGTCACATGTCATGTATCCTATCGAATTAGGATTCTATTAAAATATTAGGGTATTAAATTATCTCCCTGAATAAATTTTTCGTCAATTTTTTTTGATATTTTTATTTCAAGTGTTTAATATTTTAAAATACCTTTTGTAAAAACCCAGATTATAAAAAGGGTTAAAAATTTCCTTTTTAAAAAAGGTAATGGGAAGTATAAACTTCATCCAGAATAAAGTATAACTAGGATTATAAACAGTATAACATTAATGGGGAGTTAAAATAGAGACATAGGGGACAGAATTCATGTTTAGATAAATATGGAGAGTGATATAAAAAATTGATCACATTAAAATGAATGATCGTGAGAAATTCATTGAAAACCAAACTATAAACCATAGAGGTGCAAAAAAGACCATAAATTAATAAATAATTGATTTATAAAAGGAAAACAATTACATATACATGATCATTTTTCTAAATATGAGGTATCCTTTACCATTAAGATAGATAATGTGAGAAAATATAATTAGGCGATTTTCATTAAATATATCAGTTACATTTAATCTGTTTATTGTGTGTTTTAACAAGTCTTCCACACTATATAAACCCATTTTCCCAAGTGATGTGTATTAAAAATGAATAATTATTATGAAAATATCATCAACATTTAAAATATTATACGATCTATATAAGGATTAAAAAATAATCCTCATGTATTTACAAAATCCAAGATGATAATAAAAAAGTCATTTAATACCCAAAATGATTAAACAATCATATGAATAAAAAATAAATTGTTTCTAAAAATTAAAAATAACACTAAAAGTTCAAATAAAATAATTCCACAAATAATTAACCTTATATCCCAAATAACCTCAATAAATACATATTAACCTCAAATATTTTCATATAAAATTTATCTACATCCCCAAAATGTTATAGAATTCTTGAAAAATAATAATTTTTTTAAACTGTATGATACACCTAAGGGTTACTTGTACCAAAACCGAAAAAACTCCCAAAATATCATTATTTACCTTAAAATATTATCACTTAAACCCTGGAACATATATTTTACTATTTTGAACTTATGATCAACACTAAATTTATAAAACCATGATGTTATACGTAAATATTATTTTAACATAACATAATAACATCCAAATCACCAAATTTATCTATACTCTTCTCTGATACTAACTATCACATCCCTAAACCCCCACTCATAGATCTAGTGATAAAGGCAAAATTTTTATATAATTGGAATTATTACTGATAAACATGACCTATTTATCACCATAAAAACACAAAACAACAAACAAAAATATTAGATCACTTACATAAAAAATTATTTTTTAGGATTAATGTTTTAAATAATTATGATAAACTCTTACATAACAATACCCATGGCTTATGTGGGAATTTTATCCACTATTCCATGATTTTATCATTTTATATTATGTCTTTATCATCAACCATGTGAAACCATTCTAGACATGTCTTACATAAAATGTTTCTTTATATCCTTCATAAAAAAACATATAAAGTGTTATCATAAATTATTTGTAATGGTAAACAAATGGATTAACAGTTGAATATATGTGGTTAGAATAAGTTCAGCATAAGGGTATGAGAACATATTAAAATTTCATGGGAATTACATTATATAATTAATACCCATAAAACCCTAGATCATTAAACAAGTGAAATTTTATAATGAATAAATAAAATTTATAGGCATGTGAGAACTAAATCATGAGAAATTTTAAAATAATTATTTATCAAACAAAATATTAGAACTTATTGAACGCATAAAAAATCATGTGGGTAACATGGAACCTCAAAAAATCATAATGGAATCTCATAAATAGGATAATTCCAATATTATATTTGGAGAAACATAAAACTATTAACTCTATCATCTCTTATGATCTACACATATTAAATAAAAGTCATCTTGTATTAAGAATAACTTTCACTAGTTAACTCTATAACACCATAGTAGTCAAATAAAATAGTTAACTCTACTACATTACCAAATGAATTAGAGAGATAAATGGACCCACCCATCCTTGGATTATAGAAGAACCACCCTTAAATAATCTTTGTATATGTCCAAGTACAATAGAATGAATAAAAGATTTATAATATCACAAATTTCAATATAACAAGCTTCAAAAATTTAATCATCCCATTTTAATTTTATTAACATGAGGAATGGAAACAGGTTACGTGAATATATATTTAGAAAATAATTTATCATCTAGAGAAATAATGAGTATACTGTCATTTTAATATATTCTTATTGGATTATTGTAAAATAATAAGTATATTTCAATAGATAAAAAATACATTTAAAATTAAATTTAATACATTTCTTTGAAAATAGGGAAAATATCATTTTTATTTTATAACATTTTAAATAAAGATTCATAGAATATTGATAAAAATATTTTATTTGAAAATAACCATGATAAATTTAATGTAAAATTCCAATAAAATAATTGTAATGTAGGTCGAAAAATCCATTCATTTTTAAAAGTGTTAAAAGAAAGATCTTATATACATTTCTAGTAAAAACCCAAAAGACTCTATTTGGAAAAAATTAATCCTTTTAAACCATTGTAAATAATGTTAAATTTCACAATAAATCACATTAAACATTAATCTCATCATATAAAATACCAATATTGGAAATAAATTAATGATTATTTATATGGAAGTGAAACTATTCTTGGAAGAAGTGAAATAGTGTTGATTTTTTCATACAAATGTTAATTTGAACTTCTTAATTACCAAATAGATAAAAATGAAAGGAAGTAGTTTAAAAGAAAAATTTAAAAAGATGATAATTATATATAATTTGTTAATTAAATTAAAATCATACAATTTCAACCAATGTAACATTTAACATAAACACTGATAAAAAGAAATTACATTTTAACATAAAACTCATATCTATTTGGTAATTTCTAATTCAAAGGTCATTAAAATAATGAATATGATATAGATCTATAAATAACATGAATTACCTGATTTATTATTTCATCATTAATTAATTCAGTAGAGATTAAATAACAAAAATAAATCATGTTGCATGACATGAATCAAGTAATAAAAAATTCAGCTTGAGAGAATGAAAACACTTTCAAAGATTATAATATTTAAATTAATAATGACTCCAAAATTTTATTATGTTAACATAATTAAATCCATATAAAACAAGTTTGAATATATTATAATAAAATTTATGGATAAATTAAAACTTATTTTTTTCCAAAAATTGTTAATGAAGAATTGTTTTATTATAATTAAATGGAATTGAGGTTAGAAACACCTTACAAATATAATAACAGTGAAATAAGGATTAATTAATGTGGTGATTATTTATAACAATTTAAATATATAAAAACAATTGTAAATATAAAATAAAATAATTGTATTTCACTTCAAATATAATATTGGAATATCATAGTTAGTGAAGTATAAGTATAACCAAATGAATGAAAATTAAGTTAACATACCCCTTACATAAAGTCCATCCTTTATATGTATGTCCTATAACTCTTATATAACAAAATTATATAAAAACTTTCCCTTTCTAAGAACCTTTTATGGTTTCATTCCCTTATCATTTGACAATTTATTTTATGTATTTCAATGACATATTTAATTACACAGTCGTTGAAGTCCACGTTGTGTGTTTTGAGAATGACTGGATTATAATTGAAAAATGACATTGGTATGTGGATGTGGTAAAAGGGATTTTTTATATAATATTTTGAGTAACAATACTGATATAATTAATATTTTTATACATCAAATAAAATTATAATGTTATTTATGGGAAATTCATCATGAAAAATAGAACAGATCAATTAGAGAGGCAGTAGTCTACATGTACCCATGAGGGATATTTATAATTTTCATTGGATAAAAAATATTGAATGAAAATAAAATATAATTTTTATAAAATAATTTTAATTATATAAAAATATAAAATCCATCATTAAATCTCTCTTCATTACTATATATAATGGGTGTTTTTTGGGAAAAAATAAAGTACATCGTAGCATGGAGACATTAGTTCATACATGCACATGTGTAATGATTCTATTTTTAATGATTGTACCAATATGAATATAGATGATATATTATATTTTCATAATCATCAGTATTTAATGAATAAAATATATATGAATTAAATCCATAGTAATTACCACTTATTAAATGTTTTGATGACGAAATAAATACTTATATTCATGAGGCTCTAATTTTCACGTACATACAAATGATTGGTTTGTTTCCTATTTGATGGAAAAGAGTGTAAATAAGTTTATTAAATTATCATAATAACATCTAAAGTATTTTTATATTCATATTTTATTTCATTATAATGTTTAGGAAGAAATTTAATGTGGTATAATATGTTGTGTAATAAAAATTCTTGGTTAATACAATTACCTCCTCTTGGAAGAAACCCCACACACATGAACCCTAGACTTCTAGGATTTTATTTTTTAGAGAAAAGGACCTTTAGAATGTGGGGAGTAATTTTATAATGTCATTTGGGTTGATATATTTTGAGATATGTGGCTCAAGAAATGCTATGAAGGGAGGAGTTGTGATTCCCTTATAAAAGGGAGGAGAGGGGTGCCCTTGGAATTACCTAAATTACTAAATTAATATAAATTAATTATCCACATAAAAGTGGAAAAAATTAATATTTTTAAATTATATTTTGTGTATGAGTCTAAATCCTCTGAAAAAAAAATTTAGACTATTTTAGGAGATGTTTTAACCCATATATTTTTTTTAACCCCTCATAACCCTTTTGATGATTACCATGATATCAAAGTTGTTTACTCTTTTACAAAAAAGAAATTTACTATAAAAACAAATGTGGGAGACAAGTTCTTAGTGTATGATATACAATATAAAATCACATTAACCTAGAAAAATAAAAATGTTTTATGAATTTTAAATCTTTTAATAAAATATTTTTTTAAAATAAGATACCATTAATGTTATCACTAAGATTTTTCACATAGTTGGCTTAAAAAATATCAAAAAAATATTTTTAATATAAAATTTTGACACATAAATAATAAATAATATAACTCTAAAAAGTCATTGCAACTCTATAACTCACTAAAATATTTTACTTTCTATGTTTTAAAAATCATTTATATTATTGTTATACTTCATGGACAAGAACTGTGTTGGTGTCGAAAAAAAATTGTGTTAATTATTTTATCACTACAACCATAAAATAAATCACCATCATAAAAAATTATTAATGGTATGAAAACTTATATAACCTTTCATAAAATTTTTATATCAATGTGAAAACATATTAGAGATATTATAATCATAGAAGTGACATTTTGGTATTATTTGTTACTTAAAAAAATATAAAGGCCTTTATCAAAGGAAAATAGAATAAAATTCCATATTTTTATATATAAAGGAGTGGTAAAATAAATCTCCTAAAAAGAAATATAGTAAATTTTTGGATAATTTTGAAATCCTATATTATATTTTTAGCCTTGTTCTACTTGTTGTAGTCTTACACTAGTGAAAACATTTTTATCGGGGTTATTATTTCTTCGGAAAAAAAATTAATGTTGAACTATTTAACTAATATGGAAATTATAATTCCAAATAAATAATAAATTTTTTTTACTTAAATTCTTGTAATGGGAATGATTTAATTTTAAAATAAATCTGAAAAACACACTGAGTAACAATTTCCTAGAAGAAAACATTTTAAGTATAAAAAAATAATATCATAATTAAGCATCATAATAATTAAATTAAATTAATTGGAATATTTTTAATAAAAATAAAATAATTAAATTTTAATAAAAAATATAATAAAATTGTACCTTGTAAATTATTTAAAAGAAATGATATTTCTCAAGAAAATTGATATTTTTAATATTCACTCAAAATAATTCTTTTAAAAAAAATAAAAAACTTGATACTAAGATGTTTTTTATATGGTAATTTAAATAATAATATCGTTTTATAAAATAAAATTTATAAAATTTACAAAAATGAATTATAATATTATAACACAAAAAGATATAATAAACATTTTTAAATATAACATATTTTTGAAGAATAAAATAGATTTACTAAAAATTTATTTCTTATTACCTATAAATTAAAAAAAGTTAGATTGAGTTGGATCCTCATATGTAAATTTTATAATGCGTTTATTATTATTCATGGTCAATAATTCAATAGCTATGATACAACAGTCGTAATTAAATAATAATATATTCTAGTTATTCAAGTTCAGTGCCACATATCCCGTATGCTTTCAAAAATAGTTTGGTTGAAAAATCTAGAGGTATCATATACACCTCTATATATATGTTCACATATATTACTTATGAATTGGTTGGGTTTAGTAGGGTTTAAATTCACACCCTACATGAGAATCATGATTCATATGTAGACTATAGGATTAGGGGTCCAGAGAATGGAAAGGACCCAATGATAGGTTGATGAGGATCTGGGAGTTAAGAGATGGATGTGGTACCAAGATAGACTATAGGCAACCGACATAGTGTTTTATTTATTTATTCTTGTGTTAAATAATTATTCCAGATGGACTCCCGTTTTGGGGGACTGTTTGGTTTATTAATGAATGAACTAACAAGAAATTTCTTCTTTCATTATGTTATATTGTCTTCAATAGTGATATTTAATTGGCCTGGGTATATTTTAAGATCCTAAACTTATTTGGAGTTATCATAGGCATAATTTTATATAATTTATGTTTTTACTTAATTACCTTTGATGGGAGTTACAAGTTGGGGTGAGTTTGGTTGGTTTCTAAGAAATATTTTTAGAAAAAGGGGAAGTGCACAGTTGTCGCACAGTTTGTAAAAACTATGCGGCTATCTAAGAGATATTGTGTGCTCTATGGTCTTTCAAGGTAGTGGATTCGGCATCGTTATAGCACAGTTTGGGAGTTTGTCCAAGGAAACAATGACTGCTACCCCTTGAATCAGTGGATAAGGCACTGTTACCACACGATTTGTTTAACTATGTGACTAAATTGTGCATGGGATAGTAGGAAGATTCTAAAATTATAGATCTCACTCATTTTTACCTTTTAGGGACCTATTTCTTCTCCAATGTGGCCCTAACTTGGGATTTTACTTTCCTAAGGGTAAAGAAAGGTTCTCCCATCTACCCAGATGAAATCAATGTCCATCGGACCTCGGTTCATTGAGATTGAATTATCGAATCGAAGATCAACTCTTTGCTCGGCAAGTGGATCTCATCCCAATGCCTTTCCCTTTCATTCTCCTTTATTTAAATAATCTTTTCATTGAAGATATCCTCTTATTAATTAGATCTAAAACTATTTTTGGAGATCTATATCTTATATAGTAGATCTAGATCTTGATTGAATAGATATTGATATCATGGGTTTAGTTTAGGGAATTAGATCCCGAACTCATATCTATATCGTTGCACTGCTTGGATTTTGGGGATTTCTGTTTAGAAAATTTCTGTCAATAAATTGAGGTATTTGGTCTAAAATATAATTCATAGAGTCATGGATTTGATAAATATATGAACATTTTTAGAATTTCTGTCATCCTTTAGCAATTAATTTTTATAAATTGGGTTATTTATGTTGATCAATTGATTTATGGAAAGATTATTGAATTAAAAGATAAGTTGAGGAATTAATTATGAGACTAATGGGTTTCCATATTTGATATTTAATTTGCGAAATTGAGTATGAGATTTAGGGATTGTAATCTAGATAACTAATCAGGGGGATTAATAATGAGAAATTGAATTGGTTAAGTTGAGATAATTAATTGTGAACAAATTATGTTCTTTGAAATTTTGATCTAGATAATTAATTATGGGATTAATTTTAAAGAGTTGAGATTTAGAATGTAATAATTAATTTTGGAATATTAATTATTCGATATTAATTGTTATTTTTGTTAATTAATTAATGAATTAATTAATGGGATTGTGTAATTTAGTTAATTGGTAGGTTAACTAATGGGTTTGATTTAATTAACTAATTATTGGTGTAGTAAAGGTATTGATGTGGATAAATAATTTTGAATTAATTATGTGTGCATTAATGGGAAAATGTTTGTTCTGAATTGATATGTATACATAGTAATGTTTTCATTATACTTATGAGTTAATGGAATGAGAACATGGTCATTCTATTAAAGAGTAAGCCTGGTAACATCGTCATATTACTTGTGAGTAAAGAGAATGGGAATATATTCATTCTATTGAGGAATAATCATGGTAACATGGTCATATTACATAAATTTATGATATTGGTAACTTTAGAAATGTGGGTTTTCAATTTCAAATTACATAATATAAATAATGGTACTCTGAGTTTTTTCCTCACAAGAGAATATTTCGAACTCCAGCATGAGTCGAATCAGGTGCTGATATCTGACACTACCTCTAAATAATTTGAGCTCTATAAATAATCTGGTGTTAAGATATGATATTACCTCAAGAACACTATTGGATCTGGCATGAGACGAATCTAGTATTGGGGTATGGGTCTCCTTGGGAACCCTAGAGTGATTGATGTTATATAAGAAAAAATGATAATGTAATTACTGGTTAATTATGCATTGTACATATTTCATATAGGATTTCATATACTATATTTTGACTGGAATTATTTTAGACACAGTTGGTGGAGAACTACTGAGTTGTACTCAAACCCTACTCAAGATTCCTAATCGGTACACGAATAGATAATATTATTGCAGGACATGGTCGGGGAAAAAGAACTGGGATGGATAATGATTTGGGAAAGATCTAGGATGAGGGAAATAGACATGCTTTTGGAACAATCTTGGGTATTCATATTGTCTTTACATTCATTTATATTATAAAATATTTACACCTATATTCATATAACATGGTTTTTCATTCAATGGAGTATTTTATTTTTTTCTTTCTTATCTTTGGACGCGAGTATTGTTTTGTTTATATATGATTCCAATTTAGTTTATTTTTTTCTATTGGTGTTTCAATATGATAAATGATGGTATAGTCTTCCCATTAATGAATTACCAAACCCTCACTACTAGTCCGCAACCTCTAGCGTATGGGAAGGTTTGCTTGAGGTCACATTGGGAACCGGCTTAGGGCATTGTCGTGTGGCATCCCAGTCTGTAGATTGCAATGTGATATCTACAGAGTTTCTTTATTCTAATTTTTTCTTAATATTCTAAGAAAGGAATATATGATACTAGGTAGTGTTGGGGATTAGAAATGAGCATTTTCATGGGAGTATAAAACCAATGAATGGGAGAAAACTCAAGTACCCGATGTGGGGTTGTTATTATTACTGATTGCTATTACAGTTGGATATTATTTCACTTTGGGTGATGTACTTGTGTTATGATTTGATAATTGTTTCAAAGAATGTTATATTAATTATTTGTGTCCTGGAATGTAACGACAGTTCATTCTGCCTGCATCACTCTAGTCACTCAGGGTTATTGTAAAATGTATCATTTTTGGCATGCAAGAGAAACAGATTATGGGTATATTGTTAAAACTGAAATTGTTTCCTCTTATGTGAGATTAAAATAAAAAATATTCCCTATCATGAATTAAGAAATATTGTAAAATGATGAAAAGTGAGAATAATTGGGTATCCAAATGAGAAACTTTATTATGATAGTGTGTTTACCCTTGTTAAACAAAACTTATGAGTATTATAATTAAGTGTAGTGATAGAACCTTGGTTTGGCCGTGTGGAGAGATTTGGAAGAAAATACATGATGTTGCATATTATGATTATTTCCTCTTACGTAAATGTTACAAGGTTGTGATATGACACCCTATACATGTGTTTGAAAATGTAGAGAGTATGTCTCTATGACTCTTGTTGTGGGGAAAACCAACATGAATTCCTCGGAAGGACTTTCCTGTTATATAACTTGAGGAAATGATCATTCGAGCTAAACATGAAGGGGATATGTTTTCATAGAACTTACCTCGCTTCTTGAAATTCACAGAAAGAGACCTTGGGCTAGGTATGACAAGAATGCTTGAGTAGATAAGGGGGTTTCAATTTTATCTCCCTTTAAATTTTACCAGAGAGGGTTGTCCTGAAGAAGCTGAATTCTTGGATGAGTCCATAGAGGCAACACTTGACCATTTGGGGAATCTAACATAGTGGATGGTCATGTTGGATTCTTCTATAGAATGGGGATCAGTGAATCTATGGTGGGATATTCAGGCATGAACTAGACAGACTGAAGGTATGTTGTGAAAGGACTTCTTGGAGAGGTTCTTGGTGCCCATTTATTAGAGACACTGATACAGGAGAATTATGATGAGTTCTTTCATATAACATAGGGTACAATGTCAGTGATTGACTATGTGGGATGCTACATATATCAACAATGCTTTTCTCTAATGTTAGCAGGAGATGAGGCAGATGCAGATAATTATTTTCAGGATGGGTAAAGTGTGAGATTAAGTCACATGTGAATATCTTCAGGCTGAAGAAGTTTATGAATGTAGTGGATCAGACACTAATAGTTTAAGGGAACCTGAGAAAGGATTCTAGTTCTATTCGAGTAGTTATTACTAGAAGATTAGGAGGTGTGACTTCTGAGTGAAGGAAGAGATGTTATTACATCTTTAGCCATGGTAGTTGGAAGTATACTATTAAAATAGGAGGGTCAATTGGACAAGACGTTATTGGGGTGATCTGTCATCAGTGTGGTAGTTCAAGGAATTTTCACTAACATTGTTCTTGAAAAATAGTAGAGTGTCAATCTTAAGCAATATGGGACACCGAATATTGTTTTTTTTTGTCGAAGTGATAGAATGGATCTAAAGGTGAAGCTCAACAGAGTCAAAGTATGAGATAAGAATCTTCAAAAACATATCGGTCTGGAAGTTGAAGTTCTATTGGGTAAGGAAGTAGAGGTAGTGGACATGGTGCTTCTGGGTAGGACCCTTATCAGTAGACTGGGGCTACTCATGGGATTCAGACAACATCATAGGGAAGAGGGGAAGCATAATTATATGTATCACATCCTACACTTGTTGATAGAGAGGTTTGACCATCGATACTGAGAGGTAATATTATAGTCTCTTCTACGTTAGATAGTGTCATATTTGATACTGGTACCTCTCATTCCTTTATATCTGCAAATTCTGTTGATGGTTTGAGCCTAAAGGTGTAGTTTTAGAGTAGGGTAATGAATATAGGTACACCATTGGGAGTGATATCTAGAGATATCATTATATGAAAGTGGTGTTCACTATAGATTGGAGAATATTGTGTTCAATGGGATCTATCTATTCTTGATGTGATGAGCTTATACTTGATTTTAGGGGTGGAATGGAAAGTTGGATACCAATCCCACATTGACTGTCACAAAAGGAGAGTGACCTTAGTGTCTCCAAAGGGTGACCAGTATATTCCTCATGGAGAGTGGGATATCCAACAGAGTTGATTAGGTCCAATTATTAATTAACTGGAATATCTCAAAACCCCAGTTTCTAGTTTATTTTTGGATGAAGGGGGTGCTTGGAATGATTTCCTTCCAACAGCAGTAGTACTATTTCAGGATTTCTTTCCTGATTACATCTCAAGGATTCTACCAAAGAGAGATGTAGAATTCCATATTGATCACATGCCGATGGATGAGCTAGTATCTATTCTGCCATACCGAATGGAACCCACTAAGATTCAAGAGCATAAGACTTAGTTAGAGGATTATGAGGATAAAAGATTTATCTGTCCATGTACATCACATTGGGGATCACCTTTTTTGTTTATAATAAATACTACTAGGATTTAATGTTTGTTTGTTGATTTATGGATGTTGAACAAAATGGTTGTAAATAAATGATATCCTCTATTGTGTATCAAAGAACTATTTGAATAATTAAAGGGAGTCTATGTGTTCTCCAATATTGATTTGAGAATATAGTATCATTAGTTCAGAGTACAAACTTCTAATATACTGAGGACTACATTCAAGGGTAGGTATGACATTTATGTGTTCATTGTAATTCCTTTTGGGTTGAAAAATTCACTTGTGATGTTTATGACCGAGATGAATATGATCTTTAATCCATATCCGGATTAGTTTTTTCTGGTTTTTGTGGATGACATCCTCGAGTACTCCATGCCTCATGATGATCATGCCCAATATATTGAAAGAGTACTGAGTACACTGAAAGAGAATTGTTTATATTCCAAGCTATCTAAGTGTCATTTTTGGATTGACCATATACACTTCATAGGACGCATCATCTCAGAGGAAGGTGTGTTAGTGCACCTAGAGAAGGTTCTAGTAGTTTTTTCTTAGGAGCAGCCCATGAATATTTTCGATACTTGAATCATTATGGTTTTAGCTGAATATTATTGGAGATTAATCCATGAAATTTCTCATTTGGAAGTGACACTATCGGGCTTGACCAAAAAGGTAGTAAAGATTGAATATTCTGATGGTTTTGATAGAGATTTTAAGGTTTTGAATAAGTGCTTAACTACAACACCGGTATTGATCCTATCTGAGTAAGGTAATGATTATATGATTTACTATGACACTTTTGCGATCGAACATCGAGTTGTTCAGATACATGGAGATCAAGTGGGGGTGTATGGGTGTTTTCACTTGAGGCCTCATCAATGAAATTACCCAACACACAACCTCAATTGGGTAGTATTGGTTTATGATCTTATGTTCAAGAGACCGTTTCTTTTGGAATAAATGTTTACAGTTCATACAGATCAAAAGAGCTTAAAATATATATTTTCATGGCATGATTTGAATCTTCGATAGTGGTGATGGGTTGAGTATAACTAGTATTTCAATTTTTCACTAGTATATACACACAGGATGGGAAATGTTGTGGAAGATTACTTGAGTAAGAATACTCAAACTCAGATGGTTTAGGAGTCGAGTGCAGAGTGGATGATTATGACCTTGATGGATGAAATTCTTGTCGTGGTTCAAGAGAGTCAGGTAGAGATGACTTAGGTTTCAGTTTCAGTGGAGTCAATGATTTTGGGATAGATCGTAGAAAGAAAGTATGAGGATCTAAATTTTTTAGCCTTGATGGAATTCATTAGAGGTTGGGATACATCTTTATACATGTTGATATATGAGGATGAGAACTTCTATGTAAATAGTCAAGTTGTGGTAACTACAATCATGTGATAAGATCTCATGTGGGAATTTCATGCCTCGAAATGGGTGGTTCATCCTATGGTAACCAAAATGTATTGTCTCTAATGATGACAACTTTTATGTCCAGGTATGAAAAAGTATATAATAGGGTTTGTGACAAGATGTTTCACCTATCTGTAGGTGAAGGCAGAGCATCAATGGCCTAAAGGTTCTCTATAGTCGCTTCCCACCCCGTAATGGAAGTGGGATTTCATTACCATGAATTCTATGGTGGGTCTCCAAAAGACACTTAAGAAGAATGATTCTATTTGGGCCACTATGGATCGACTAAAAAAGTTAGTGCATTTCCTTCCTATAAAGGAATCCTTTATTGTATAATAGTTAGGAAAACTGTATGCTCGGGAGATAGTCTGTCTGTATAGAGTTCCATAGACTATATTTTCAAGTCATGATTGATGCTTAACATCATGATTTTGGTAGGTATTGTAGAAATCACTTGGCACTTAGGTGTTTTTGATTATGTATTTCCGCCCACAGATAGATGGGATGTCAAAACCTACTATACTGGCGCGTGAGGACATGATATGGGCATGTGTTCATGACATCGGTGCATCTTGGGAAAATCACTTGTCTTTAGCAGAATTCTCCAATTACAATAGTTATCAAGAAACAATACATATGTCACCATACATGGATCATTCTACTAGTAAATTTTGATCACTGATATGATGGATGGAGTATGGTGAGTTTGATTTGTTGGGATTGTGTCTCATGTAGGACACATAAGAGAAGGTGCATCTAATTCAAAAACATATGGTTATGGATCAGATTATAAATAATTCATATGATGATTGATGGAGATGGACCCTATAGTTTATATAAGGTTATTTTGAATTCATTTGGTTGTCTGTTAGGTTGGTTCTCTCCAGGATATAGAGGTATGGAAATTAGGCTCCTAGGTTTGTTGGATCATTTGAGATATTGGAGAGAATCAGGTTTTGGGCATACCCATTGGCTCCTCCATATAGATATAATTCTATGAATGATGTTTTCCCTGTAAAAAAACTTCTAAGGTATCACCCCAACCCTTACCATGTGATCAATGTGGAAGAGTTTGACTTTGAGATAGATGTGTCCTTTGAGGATCATCCGATATATGTGTTAGATCACAGAGAGAATGTGTTATGGGGAAATATTGTGCTGGTAATTCATGTGTTATTGAATCAGGGATGTGTACAATAGTAATCATGGGAAAGATATGTATAAATGAGATCTCAATGACCTGATAATTTTTGTTCAGAATCTTATAAGGGCTTGGAAGTGCACCTCGAGGACGAGTTGTTATAAGGTAGGGAGATTTTACGATATTGACCATTTATAGAGTAATATGGGGAGGGATTTATGGTAATTTTAGTTTTTACATAATTACCTTTGATAGGAGTTATGAATTTAAGGGAATCCAAGTGTAGACTATGAAAAATTTGGAGAAATATGGGCAGTGCATGGTTGGTGCACGATTTGTACAAACTGTGCGGCTGCCTAGGAGAAATCATGCAATCTCTAGGCTTTTGAGGTTGTGGATTTGGTGTGGTTAAATCATTTTGAGGGAGGCCATGCAAGGAAAACATGAAATATACCCCTTTAAGTATTATCTAACACACAGTTATCACATGGTTTTTCTAATTGTGTGACTAAATTATGGGTAGGACAGCGTGAGATCCTAAAATTATTGATCACACTTGCTTTTACTTTTTAGTGACCAATTTCATCTCTTATGTTTCCATAGATAGACATTTTTCTTTCCAATGGGTAAAGGAAGGTTATCCCATTCACTTAGTGATATTCTGAGGCCATCAAAACTACTTTTGATGAGATAGAAAACCTGAATCAATGATCTGATCTTCGCCTGGCAAGTGGATCTCATCCCTATGCCTTTCCCTTTCATTCTTTTATATTTACCTGATCTTTGGATGTAATACATCCTCTTTTTCATTATATCTAAACCTATTTACTGATATATATATATATATATAATATTTTATATCTAGATATATATTTATTTGATCTTGATATCTTGGTTTTGGTTTAGTGATTTAGATCTAGATTTCATATCAAGGTTGTTGTGCTGCTCGGATTTTGGGAATTTCTGATGAGTGAACATATAACAACGAATAAAGGTTAGTGGTCTAAAGTATAATTCCCATATTAATGGATTTTATATGTATATGAAAAATTCTAGAATTTCTAGAATCCTTTAGCAATTTATTTTCATAAATTGTGATAATTAGTTTGACCAATTTATTTTTCAATACATTATTGAATTAAAAGATTAATTGATGAATAAATCATGAGACTAAGG
Organism: Viscum album; assembly: GCA_963277665.1. NCBI lineage: Eukaryota > Viridiplantae > Streptophyta > Magnoliopsida > Santalales > Viscaceae > Viscum > Viscum album. The sequence continues at coordinate 355,242,790 of OY728126.1, read as the reverse complement.
ATATTCCCTATTAGATATTAAATTTGGGAAATTTATTACAAGATTTAAGGATTTTAATATTTGATAATTAATGAGGGTATTAATTGTGTGATATTGAATTGGTTAAGTTGAGATAATTAACTGTTATTTAATTATGTTTTTTTAGATTATGATCTAGATAACTAATTCTGGGATTAATTAATAAGAGTTGAGATTTATAATAATATTATTAATTTTGGAAAATTAATTATGGGATATGAATTTTTATATTGGTTAATGAATTATTTAATTAGTTAATTGGATTGAGGCATCTAGTTAACTATTGGGTTAAATAATGGATTCTATGTATTTAAAAAATTGATGTGGTTGTAATGGGTATGATGTGGATACTTAATTATGAATTAGTTATGAGTGAATGAATGGGAACATGGTCATTATATATTTAGAAGTATACATGGTAGCATGATCATTAAACTTACGAGTTAAGAGAATATGATCATGGTCATTCTATTGAGGAGTAAGCATGGTAATATGGTCATCTTACTTATGAGTAAAGAGAATGGTAACATGGTCATTATATTGAGGATTAATCATAGTAACATGGTCATCTTACATATATTTGTGATATTGGTAGCATTAAAAATGTTGCTTATATTTGTGAGATTAATGAATTGAAATAATGTCACTCTGAGTAATGGCCTCATAGAAGAATATTTCGAACTCCAAGATGAGTCAAATCATGTACTAAGATATCATAAATGCATTGAATACTTATAGATCTATCATAAAGTATGTATTAAGAAATGATATTACCTAGGTAACACTTTGGGATTCTTCATGAGACAATTCAAGTATTGGGGTATAGGTCTCCTTGGGAACCATGGAGTGAATGTAGATAGATACAAATAAATAATAATATAATAACTAGTTATTTATGCATTTTACTTTTTTCTTATAGAAATACAGACACTATATTTGACTAGATATTTTTTAGAAATCATTGGAGGTGGCCTACTGAGTTATACCCACACCTTACATGAGTTACATGATCAGTATCCAAATAGATTATATATTTGCTGGACAAGATAAGGGAAAAGGCCCTGGGATGTATTATTGATTTGGAATAGATCTTGGCTACTAGGATTAGACATGGTTAAGAACCCACATGCGGTGTCTTAGTATATTTACTTTCAGTTTCATTATGGCCACTTAACAATTATATTAGCATAGCATAGTTTCCCTTTTAGTCGAGTATTGTATTTTCTATTTGCTTATCTAGTGACATGACTATTTTTCTTATTATATATGATTTTGAATTGGTATATTTATTTCCACTAGTGTTTTACTCTTGTAAATGAGGGTACATTCTCCTCGTCAATGACTAAAATGACCCTCACTACTAGTTAGAAGCATCTATCGTACAAAGAGAAGTGCTTGAGGTCATGTGGAGAATGGGCTCGAGGTACTATCATGTGGCACCCGAGTCTGTACATTACATATATGTTATTATAATCTGGTTTGTAGCTATAATCATGGTGGTTATAGTCTTCCAATAAAATTTTTAGACCCCATCCACTGGTAGGAATCCTTTTTTGGAAGGCATGCATGTGGACATGTGGCACTTCGTCTCCAACCTTGTTTTTTCTTGTTTTGGGTGTTACAAAATGGAATTAGATCCTATGTTTTATTTCTCTTCTTATTGCATATTTTGGTACATGGTGTAATATAGGTAGGTGGTGTTGAACGTTGGTGGGTTAGTTGAAAATATCATCTCCATCACATGTGAAACAAACATCCTAGTTACCATAATTGGAATGTTGTTGTAGTTGTGTCCATGAAGTTTGATGTTAAACATAAGTATGGTGTGTTGTTAAATTTTATGGGATTTTGGTGTGTTCATTAAACATGAATAGGAACATTGATTCACATGTCATATATATAACTATTGTTTTCTTTTATTAGTTCTTTAATTAAATGTATTTATGTTTGATATATGTTCTTTGATATAGTTGTATTCCCAAATTTTGTGATATAACTATGATTGAATTTATTAGTTAAACTTGTTGTTATTTTTATGTTGTATATATTTATATTTTCTTGTGACTAATGTGTAGGCCTAATAATTTGGTAGAATTATGATGGATATACCTAATTTGGTGTTATCTATTAGGATATTCCTTCCAATATAAATCCTATGTGTGTGCCTTATAGGTTCTTAAGTTATTCTAGTTATCAAGTAATCAAAATAATTCTAACCATTCATTTAGAATTTTAGAAAAATGCCACCATAGAAATGCTAAACGGGGACACCTGGAAAAGAAATCCATAATTCTCCCACTATGGTGGAAATTATAGATCCACAATAGGTTATGAAGGAGTATTCAACTAATCATGATCTTGTACCCACTCTTGTGGTTTAATAGAAAAAAAAATACCATATCCTTGTGTCTTTTATACTATGTCTGATCATGGAATAGGGGCCCTGAGGATGATGGTTAACTATGCCTAAGACTTCCATCTACAGTATTTCCATCCTTCAAGGGAATTGGTGATCTATAGGATGATGAGTAATTGATTGACATTATCAAGGTAATATTTACTATTGTAGAGACTCCTAAGTAAATGTTGTTGAATTTGACTGATTTTATACTTCTTGGACACACCAAGTGAAGGTTAGATGTTATGGGTCAGGTAGGTAAGAATGAAGGTCTTACATGGGATGCCTTCAAATAGTAGTTATTTGAGTAGTTCTTCTATCACACCATGAAGATGGACCGTGACAAAGTGTTTATAGTACTTTATTATAGATGGTGTCATATTATTCTTATTATACTTGTTTTTTATATTTTATACTCTATAATCATATTTTTAATTGGAAGGAGGTGTGAAAGGATTGAAAATTTTAGATTTCCTTTCTTCTAGAATGTAGATTTATAATTTGGGGGTTTGACTTAGAAGACATATAAAAAGGTTTTTTAAAAGAAGTCTGAGGAGTGTACAATAGGGAATCATATGTGTAGAGTAGTGTATGTGTAAGGACTCTAAACTTATTCAACACATAATTTATTTTTAAAACAATAATTTAATTTTTTTAGTTAAAAATACATTTTAAATCTTATATATTTATATAATTTGGTGACAAAACTTAGAAAACCAACCCATCAATTAAGAAAATTTCACATCTGATTAATTTACATTTTTTCAAAACTCAATAATTTTAAATTGAAACAAATTTTCTTTTCTTGAAAAATATTCATGATTTCAAATGTGTCATAATTATTATTCTTATTAATCCCCAAACCCTATGAAAAACATGTGAAAATAAGATATGATCACAGATATATAATTATATAACATATAAAAAGAAGAAATAAAGATTTTTACTCCATTTTAAAAACCATAAGATCATATATGAGAGTTTACCTTTAACATAATAAATGTTTAGATAACAAAATGATTTACCTATGAATGAAAAAAGCTCTAATAACCAAATTTTTCTATAAAACACTTTTAATGAAATCTAAAATGAAAATCATAATCATTAGGTTTTTTTAGAAAACATGATAACACATGAAAACATTTTCTTATAAAAAATCCTTATATTTTTAAAGGGAATATCATTCATTTAAACAAAATTTCATTATTTTACCTTAAGAAATCCCAATATTTCCCTAAAATTCTATTTTTAGGAATATAAATTTCATGAAGTTTCTCTCAGATATCACCTTAATTGAAATTTTATAGGAACCCATACAAATAGAATATCTTACCTGGTTAATTCCAAAATAATTCTCTAAAAAACATATCATTACCCAATGCATTGGAAAATTATATTAGGCTCTCATATAATCCTTGTAATTTTAAAAGGACTATAACATGAATGAGACACATAAAATATTTTATTTCCATTCTCAATCTCAAAAAAAATATACTTTCTAACCCATAAGTAAAACATTATTAGATATTAACACATCTTTTTCCTTCAAAACCCCATTTTCGAAACAAAAATACCCAAGAAAAAGGGAATAAGGATTTTTTCAATGGAAGTAGAATATTTTAAATTAATTAAAATATAAATATGTTTTTTTGGGGGTAAATTTTCGTGTGTCTTATATGTCAAAAATCATTTCATTTTTACTATATAATAAAATTAAACATTCTGTATAAAATATTTAAGAATATTCCTTTTATGACCTTTGTAATAAATTAAAACAATAAGTAAAATGTCCTTTTTAATAAATTTACCTAAACATTTTATAATATATTAAACAATTTTTCTATATCAGATAATATAATGAAGAAATATTTTAAACTTTTTAATCATGGTTTAATGATAGAATATCCCTTTCCTTGAGTTTTCATTGGCGTATACATTATTTATCTTCATTAATAATAATTTTACGTTACTTATTTAATTTATTAATTATATTTTTCAAATTAATTTCCATTTTATTATTTATTATATTTAATTTTTTTACCATTTCATACTTAATCCCGAAATTGATTAATTTTACTTCGGATGTTTGGAGGATGTTTGGTTCATATGTCCAAAATGGATTCGATAGGTTCCCTATGGTCAAATAGATCAGGATTATTTCATTTCCAAAAATATTAATCTTGTTATATATTTAATTTTAAAACATTAATTATACATTTATAACCCACTTTGTATGGTGTTTATGAAAAATGAATTTTTTTACAACATGGGGATGGTGGTCTATATATACGCACAAGTAATGATTCCAATTTTCAATAAACATGATATGAGGAAGGTAAGTAATATCTAATCTCAAAAATTATAATTTTATACTAACTTTAATATTATTTATTTAAATAAACCTAAATATATCATTCATGTGATTAGTGATGAATAATAAAATACAACAGTTTGTGATGCGGTAGTCCACACGTATGCATGAGTGATTTTTTTTATTTTCATTTGATGGTGAAATAAGGATTAGAATTTATATTTAACATTAAATAATTAAATTTATATCATTTATATAATACTATTTTATTTGGATACATTTATCATTACAATCAATAAGCTTTGGTGATGGAAAATGAAATACATCGCCTCGGGAGTTGATAGTCCACACATATGAACTAGCGATATTTTCATTTTCCATTACATATATAAGTAGATGAAAAATGTTATATCATAAACAGAATAACATTAAATAATATTATATATACTAATTTTATTCTGTTAATATTTATAAGAGTGTTTTGGAGGAATTTTTTGAAAAAATAATATAGAATAACTTAATAGAGCTATATCTCTTCTTTAAACACAATTCTGAGACTTATACATAAATACTTACTAAAATGGTATTATTATAATAAAAATACATATATAAAATAGGTATGGATTTTATTAATGTATATTTGTAAGTATTTCTTTAGATTATTGGATCTTGAACCTTGAAAAAGAGAAGAAAGTTACTGTCTTTTTATAAGTGAGGGAGATTATACAGTTTGAATTTCTCAAAAGACTAAAATATATTAATGTATTAATGAAGAAAATATTCCTATAAAATGATCATATTAGAATTTTATATATGATATGGTTTAAATAAGACCAAAGAATAGTAAATATATAATTTTTAATTATTTTTATCGCTAATAATTTTATAACCATTTTAACATGTTTTAACTCTTACCTTGGTAACTGAAAATTTTACCAAAGTTACAATTCATAATGAACAAAAATTATTTTCATCTTTTTAATCATTTTAGACCACCTGATTGAAAATATGAAATCCATTTTTCATGATTAAATCTCTATGGTTAGTTAATAAAACTTTTAAAATTAGAAAACATATCATGAGGAAAAATATTTTCCAGATAAATAAATTTTAAAGTTAAAAAAATTATACCAAATTATAGTATAATGAAATTCCAAGGATATTAATGTAATTATTTATAGTTAAAATTATCTAAAGGGATTTTAAAACCAATAAAAAAATATACTTTTTAAATACTTGAAAAGAAAATATAATTTTTTCAAAACTTCTTATACTCTACTATTTACATAAAAAATAAATTTTTTAAAAACATATAAAAAATAAATCTAGGATAATTTTTACAAGATTATATCAAAAATGGTATCCATTTTTCAAATTAATATTCTATAATTTTGAAATTATGCATTTTTATTAAAGTATTTAATACATGAAACTAAATCCTATTAAAATAAAACTATTTTCATTTTTTATTGATAAATTACATATTATTCTTATAATGAATATGAATCAATTATAAACAACACATAAATATAATTAATGAATTTGAACTATTATTAACAATACCTATATTATCACATTCTTTTCCTCTTTTTTAAATTTCATCCCCAAAATATGTATTCACTTCTTAAACAATTGAGGATATGTTTCTATCATAGAATATTCAAAATATTATGTAGATTTTCAATCATATGGTTTTTCCACAAAACCATAACCTAGGAAAAAATTTTATTCCTTAACACCTACTCACTAGGGTTAATATTCTGATTAGTCTAATATTTATATTAAAGGATATCTTCAAAAAAACTAATTCAAGACTAAAAACATGAGATGAAAATGGCACTATCTTCCCTAAAAATGAAACATGAAAAACCCAATTTACTATAGATAAACTGAGAGGAAAGGCCATTTCAAAAGAAACTAAACCAATATTCTCCAAAATTTCATATCTTCCATTGCACCATGGACTTAACATTCCCATTTATCAAAATTCATAACCATTTTCCATAGAGATAATTGAATAAAAAAATGGTTGACTACCTCAAATGAATGAATCTTCTTCCATTTATCTGCATAAAGTTTCTACTAGCTATGATCTTCCCTCATATCTTACTGGATAATAATCACTTTCCCAACCACATATTCTACCAATTATTTTCAATAAAATATAATCTTTCAATAAATTTATCTAAACAGTCTATAGATTGGTAATACCTTTCATATAATTCGTCAAAAGCATCCATACATATAGTGTAATAAAAAATTTTATAAGAAAATTCAACAACAAAAATAGATTGATTGCAACTTATATGGTAATCCAATTAACAAACATAAATCATATCCTCAATTGTTTGAATTGCTTACTATTATTGTTTATCATAATGATGATAGAAATATGTACATAAATATAATTCATAACCCAATGACTTTATAAGTATTTTCAAAACATTAGAGGTAAATATGGGATCAAAATTATATACAATAGAAAGAGGGAATCCATTCAATATGAATATATCATTAACGTAAATTCTGGCAACATGATCCATTGATATGTTAACCCCACTAGGAATAAAATTTATATATTTAGTCAAAAGATATATAATAAATCATATAGTATTATTACCTCAATATTTCATTGGTAATAAAACCATGAAACCCATTGATATATTCTCCCATTCCCATTATGGAACTAAAAAGATCTTAATAATCACCTTCGTTAATTTCTATTCCTTTTTTATTAGAGGACATGTCAAACAATTAATGTAATAGTCAAAAATATCTGATTTCATTCCATCCCAATAAAAATGTTCCCAATGGTCTCTATACAAATTATTGTTGATGGAATGTGTAGAAAATATAGAGACGTGAGATTAAATTAATAATTACTTTTTCAATTGGAAATTATTACACAAACATAAAGAAATTAATCTCTAAACACCTGGTTTTTCTATGTTAAATTTATGAGACTTATCCTGCATGAATAATTTTACCTATTCATGTAAATCATGATCCTTCATCAAATATTTATTATTTCTTCCTAAAAATGATTACTACAATGAATCCTTAAATAATATAGTGGATGTTTCTATATGAAAAATTTCTAGTCTAATAATCATTACATAATTAATCAAAAGTTATGTTTTATTCACAACATAGTTAATCATGCATTATATTTCAGATATAATGTATTAGAGACAAATTTTTTTCTTTAATGGTAATAAATCATCCAATCATAGTCCTGAATCAGTTCTAGATATATTATTCTTATCATCTTTATTTTTTGTGAGTGAAAATATACTTTAAACTTTTATGATTAGTATATAATAAAAAATTTACCTGATATAAATAATGTGTTGAAATTTTTAATGAAAAAAATAGCCTATAGTTCAAAATCATGAATATATTAATTTACATCTTACGGTTTTATTTTTCATAATGTATAAGAAATTTTCTAATCATTCTACATCAAAACATGTCTAATTACCTTCATATAAGTGTCAATGTTGATAAAGAACTGACCATTTATAGATATGATTTCCAAAACTGGATAATAATATAATATTATTTTAAATTAATGGATACATTAATCACATAATTTCGTCTATGTAAATTTAACTCCTTATAAGGTAAATATATTTAGTGGTCTAGGGAACTGATAAAACCTTTCACCAAACCATCATTAGGAAACTACTAATCTAAGAATATTATGAATCTCTAAGAAATTTTTAGGTCATGGAAACTCTTCAACCATATTATATTTAGCTAGATTAACGGTTATTTTATATTCAATTAAAATACATCCAAATAAAGAAATGTATCACAACCAGAATTTATATTTAGTTAATTTTCCATATAACTTATTTTTTTAAGGATTGTAGAATAACCCAAAAATAGTTCTCATGGTCATAATAAAATTGAAATATATTAGGATGTCATAAATAAAAATAACCCTTCATTTATCTAAGAAATCATGGAAAATCAATTCATAAATTCAAAAAATATATTTAGACAATTTCTCAAACCAAATGGACGAATCAAAAACTCATAATGCCTATATCTAGTATAAAATTTTGTACTTGGAATTTCATCCTCCATCACCTTTATCTGATGATACCTGAACATGATATCAACCTTTAAAATGGTTTGATCTCATAGGATATAATCAAACAAGTCATTTATATGGGAAAAAATACTTATTATTAATAGTGAAGATATTCAATGCTCTATTATCATCCCAAGTCCTTATAGAACTATCTTTCTCTTCAACAATATAATAAAAACAGTCTACTGTAAAGTTTTTGGATGAATGAATCCATTTTCAAGAAACTCTTGTATTTTTTTCAATTCTAAAAGTTCTACTTCTCTGTATGATAATGATATTTTTATATTGGATTATCATCAAGAACTAGGAAAATAGTAAATTCAATAACAAATTAGGTACAATACCTGGTAATTCATTATGAAATACATATTGATATTTATTTACTATATAAATATCACAAATTTAAGGTGTTTTCTTATTCTCAAAAATATGTGCAGTATAACATTCACTTTCATATTTTTTCAATTTAACATATTCTTGATATGTTATCGAAGCAATGAATGCATTCTTCTATAAAAACGAATTCTCATTCTAAAAAAACTACTTTAGATTTATAATATATCTCAACATGATAAATTAAAATCCAATCTAAACCCCAAATAATATCAAACATTACAAGAGGGAATATAATAATTTTTTTAAGAAAATCATTTCCACTATTTATTCTAAAGAGATTATTATAATTGGTTTTGTAATAATACAACCCCTACGTGTTTATGTTGAAATTTATGACTTCATTTATTTTGGTGAAATTTCCTATTTAAAAGAAAATTACATTGAAATGAATGAATGAATGGACCTCGAATTAAAAAATGCTTTTAAATAATGAAAATAAACAAGTAATGTACACAACACTAAATTATTGGATGGTCCATCGTCTATTGATGTTGTCAAAAAGGATTTTCCACAACTTTATGATTGTTATCTTGATGACTTCCATCCTTCATTTCTATCTTTGTACAAGTAATCTCCTAATGACCTATATCATTGTAATTAAAATATCTTACTATCAGTTTTTCATTATTATTTTATCACAAAAACAACCCTTTTACTTATAGTCATGAGCCACATTTCCAAACATACCACACCATAAACAATCCTTGTATTTTATAAGGCATTCTCCTGGGTTCTTTATATAACACATGTCATAATATGTAAAATTTATTTTCTCACCTTCATGTTTCTTATAATGATGATTTATTAATACCTTCTACCTAGACACATTTTACTATATAATATCATAAAACACATGATCATTAGGAAACATTATTTATAAACTCTTACCATATAATAATCGTTTAACATATATTTTAAATTCATATGAATCAAATTCCTATCGATATTATGGATTTTTTCCTGAGTAAAGTTGATTAACATTACTACCAAGTTGTCATAGACAAAATTTGGTGTGTACCTTTCCAATCAAGTTAACTTTTCATCAAATATGGCCACTGATTCATCCTCTTTCTACATAAATTATATGTAATTATTTTTAATTTTAAGATGCATAACATTTGTACAATATTTATCAAGTCAAATATTCTTAATTTAATATTATTATAAGGAATCAATTTCTTCTAGTTCCCTATAATTATTTACCATTAAAACCCATTGATTAGATTCATCTTCAAATCTATTAAAATTTAGAATCACATTTTATACTCTAAACAACCCATGACTTCAAATATATTTTCCAAACATTTAATCAATCCCATATTTATCATTGTTTCATAATATCACAAAAATGTTGGAGCATATTTTTTCATGAAATGATAAATGATTGTAGATACCCATAGCATGACATACATAGACGTTACATTAATTTTGCGGAACACTTTGTACATAACAAAAACCAACACAAAATGACTGTAATAGTTTAGTGTATTTGGAACCATGGAACATAATCTTCTAATCTTGGTGAAATATCTTCAACATCTCCCATAAATATCCTCCCTTTTATACCTAAAACCTTTCTTTATATCCTGGGGAAAAGAAATCATATAAAGGGTGAGTTCAAATTCTATGTATGGGTAAGCATGGAGAAAATAAAACAAACCATATACATTTGAACATCAAAACATGAACATAATGTTTATACATCAAAATCATGAGTTGTGAAATAAATATTGGCAGTACGTGAGGAATAGATCATAAAGGAAATCAGTCATGATAAAATAGCATGGAAATAAAAAAATTTATTGTGGAAAAAAATTAAGAACATGATATGATTTCTATAGTAGCCAAGGCATTACTTCCAAGACCATCTTAGTGGACAAAGTCTCTTTCTGAATCGATTTCACTCCTCATTCCAGTCCTGTATCACTGAACAGGATTAACATACCATTCCATCCATGTCTATCTCATGAGATATAAATTTTTACCCAATTCATTAAATGGAGATATAATTCCCATTCATCTAATAATGAAATCATTATTACTTGTGTCACAAAATAAATATAAATCATTCATCATAACCCAAAGAATAAAACGGGTTTCATAAAAATCATCCCATCATAACATAATCCATATAAAACAATTGGATATAATTTCATCATAAGAAGAATCATAACATGTAATTAATATAGACATTATACTTGAAACATAATCATACTAAATAATCTTATATTATATGGAAAATAGTTTTGACAAAACACTTGAAATTAATTCTTGAGAAAAATATCATTTCTTCTTCAAAATCATTTTCAAAAAGTACAATTATATTTTAAAAAAAAATCATTTTATTGAAAATAATAATGAAATAATGTAGAGTAATCTTCATGAAATTAAGGCTTTATGAAACCGTAAAAATCCATTCACGCCGTATAATATAAAAAAATATTCTCCTAGTACTTTTAAAGGAAAAGTCAAAAAGTACCACGTATTGTAAACAAAAGAAAGATTCCTTCCATAGTACAAAGTAAAAGTCAAATCTAGGTAAAAAAGACTTCAAACATACATGGAATAATATTAAACACTTTATTAAAAACATTTTTATGGACATGGATGAAATATATAACCCGAGTAAATACTTACGCATAAGCAATCTCGGATAAAAACGAGATTTGAAAAATTATCTCGTACCTTTGGTCCGATATGCTTCGTATGTATCCAAACCTCCTGTATAATGATTTAAATAATGACATTGACTTATTACAGAATCATATTCATTGTTATTATATCATATATGGTTCACTTATGATTTTATATTACCCTTTATTTTGTAAATTCCATGTTAAAGCAGTGTTTTGGGTAAAATTGTTTTATTTATTGTACGTGTTTGGACTTGTCGTTAATGATATTATTAATAATTATATCATGATTTAATTAATTACAGAATGTAAATAATGATTTATATATCATATATATTCAGTATATATATATAATAGATAGATAAATTAAATGAAATACGCCGTTAATGGAGACGGTAGGTCGTACGTACACATGAACGCTGTTTTCCATTCCATATGGACATGAATGGAAGTAAGTAGATGAAATATATATATATATATATAAATAAATTAGCTTTATAATATCATATATTTCATTATTATTCATTATATATACTTTTTAATCATTATTGAGTGGTAATGAATCTCATCGCGTCTTGGAGACGGTAATCTGTACGTACACACGAGCAATGATATCATTCCCATAATTGTTGAATTGAATTGGAGTGGATGAGATAATATCTCAGAATCGATATGATGTTATAATAACCATATATAGTTATTATTTACACCATTATACCTGTCCAAGTAAGGTGGTGGAGGAAAAACGGATTACACCACGACGTGGAGACGGTATTCCGTACGTATGCACGCGCGGTGATTTAGTTTTCTGTAGGATGGATAGAAGGTGAAATTGGGTTGTTACATATTTATAATAACATATCAGTATTTTATTGATACTGATTTTATTACTTTATAATGAAAATACTAAATAATAAAAAGTTGAAGAAGAAATAAAACTTAAAAAAAATTAGTAGAAGATATTACCACTTGTTCGACACACCTCTTTTAATCTTCCTCTTATGGCATTAGAGTAGGTCTTTTGATTAGACCAGAACCTATATAATATTTATAGGTAAGTTTAGAAGGGAAATGGGCAGTGTTTGTCCGAGCTTGAAGGCTCAAAATTGTGTAAAGAGAAGAGGGAGGAGGTGCCTTTTTATAAGGGAGGATAGGGGCACCTTAGGAAAAACATAAAATATTATTTTATAATGAAGTCATTTTCGTTTTATAATATCTCCACAATGATTTATTTCGAAGCTAAAGTTGTTATGGGTCGAAATACTCTCAACTAATAGGTTTTAGACAAGTTTAGGTTACTAGTTTAAACTTATCATTTATATTTAACTCTATGTTAAATAATTTAACTTTTACCGTGTCTTCTTGTTTTCCTACACTATATGGTTAATAAACTTACTATAACAAGACAAACGAACCCCAAGTGTTTAATTATTAATATATATAACCCTATCTAAGTATTTTGGTCGAACCATAGATTTTTAGGAGTTGAATAGCAATTAATAATATAATATTGTTTTTTAAAAACTATATTATGTCAATTTTGACACTATTTGGTAATTGATTTTTGTGAAAAATCATAAAAGCATGATTAGTTTGAAAAAAAATTAATTAAATCAATAATAACATGTCATATTAACCTATAAAATTAGTTTAATTCATAAAAAGTCACAAATTACAATTATTTGGGTATTTATAACATCAATTAAGTTAATATTTCGTTAATAAGGTAATTACTGCATCATCATTGTGTCATAAATAAATTAAATTATTTAATTTTTAAAATTTATAAATAAAATATCATTATGTAGGAAATCCTCTTATCTTTCTAATTAATATTTATATTCGAATTTATCTTATGTATAACCCTATATTAAAAATGTTTTAGTTATTAAACCTTGATTTTAACTATTTTAACTCTTCTTTAAATATAATAATAATAAATGTCCTATTCTAATCTAAGTGGGCCTAAAGGGTAATATATTATTCCTAAGGTTGTTTTTGATCGAATTACACTTATCTAATAGAATTAGTTCATGTTTTAGGGTAATAATAATATCATTTTACCCTTAATTACCCTGTTTACTTATAATCGTTGTAAATAAATGTAAAAAGTTACAATTCACCAAAAATTATTTTTATCTTTTTGAACCACATTTTACTCCTTCATATTAACCATTTCTCTCAGAATTTTATAAATTCAACTCACAGAAGTGGTAAAATTAAGTTTCATACACAATTGCAAATGCTCCTAGTAGGTGGGTAAAAGACGGTAATACGTTCAATAAAATTTATATGTATCGATATTATTATTAAATGACTCCAATGAATTTCATTGAACATTTATATATATTATGTATCTATATTGACCTAAATTAAATTTAAATAAAAACTCAGTTTTAACCAATAACTCTGTGTTTAAACTATTCATCAAAAAATTTAATGTTTTCAGAAAAAAACCTAAATTTCTCCCTATGCTAATTTTGATATTCCGAATCCAAAAATGAAGTCCATTTTGAAGGATAAAATTTATAAAATTTCAAAAATTGGGTATTACTATTCATAACGGCTAGTTTATATAATATTTTAATAACATATTGGTGTTTAGTGAAACTCAGTATTACGTACAACACACGCTAGAGTGGAAGGCCGCGATAGCATGTAAAGTAAGTCAAGTCAGGGCTGCTTATAGTGAAAGATTTTTTTGTTGTTGTGTATAATATAATCCAACCATATTTCATTTATACATTGAATATATATATATACACACTCAATGTTGTTTACAATAACTTCTGTCAAACGAACATGAAATTTTGTGTAACATGATCCAAGAATAGTGTTGCATACATTGCTAGCTAATACGGTGTTGTGTATAACGCAAAATAATCTTAGTGTAGCATAAAACAAATGACATCAAATAAATTTAAAGGAATACTTCTCATAAAATCTCGGGGTGTTACATTCAGCCCCCCTTAAAATGAATTTCGCCCTTGAAATTCGTCAGGGTTATAAATGGTTTACTATTTTAAAATTTCTTTCACAGAAACCCACATCGTAAAAAGAAATACTAAAACTTCATTTTAAAAAGGAAAGTTAGAATCATAAATGTCACCCATAGTAACTCAATATTGGGTTTCCACATAGGAAAACATAGGTGAAAATATGGATATGGAAGAGAAATCTAACCATCAAGTTCTGAGGGAGAGTGGTAGAGAACATGGATATGAAAAAGGCAACAATCACAAAGCCATAAATCTTTGATGATCTAAGGTACCATCTGATTCATCGGATATGAGTACACTAGGACAACATTTTTGGTTTTCAATATCATTTCCCAAAAGTTGAAAAAATTGGAATTAAAGAAATACTCTCTTGATTTTTGAAGAATATCATCGTTGGTTGTTCCTTGAACAATTTCCATTTCATGTCTTAATGAAATGAAGTTGAATTTGTCATTCATGAAGTGTTAGTAGATCATGTGATAGAATGATGGGTCATTCCATATGTCTCAAAGAAAAGGTTGGAAAAAATTTATCAAATATATATAAGTCCATCTATGGTGAGTTTAATCGTATATGATTCCAAAAATGGACTTATACTTCATCTATCATACCGCTTAATAAAATAAATCTAGTTTCTACTAACCAGGGACTTCCTGTAGGCTAGTGGTGTGTGATAAAGGCTTGTCACACATCTTTTGTGGGTTCGATTCCCACATCCTTGTCCGACGCGATGGGTTGTCACCCTTTCTATAGGTTTTCCATTTTCTAAAACTATACTATTATAACATTCCAAAAATAATATCAAAAAGTTCTAGCCTTAAACAATACTATTTTCTGTCTACCTTAATCTATTCCAATCTTTAGGCTTACCCAAACTCACAGTATAAGGAAAAATATTGATAGAGAGGTCATCTACCAAGCATGTAAATACCGCCATTTATCCCCATATATCATAAGATATGTCTTGTTGGTAACATTCCAAACATTTTAAAGCCTTAATAATGTTTTCTCTAGAAAAATGAATACCCATTGAACCCTAGTGAAAACATAAATGCAGTAAAAAGTTAACACTTCCAAAATACCGAAATCCCAAATATTCTATATACTCAAACCATGATATCACTTAGTCCTTATATCAATCATTATCTCATGAATACTATCAAACATATTATTATTTTTCATTATCCATTCATTATGCACATATCATCTGCTTTCCAAAAATTTTGAATCACTTTTCATGGTCACTCATACTATATAATTAATGAAAACCATAATAAACCAACACATCGATATTCCTGTAACACCCCAAGCTTCTACGGTACGCTTCCCTTCGAATAATGCGATAGCGTGTGTTATACGCAACCTCGAGTTCTAACACACAGCACAACTAATTAAACTAGCCGTTGTGAATAGTAATACCTAATTTTTGAAATTATATATATTTTATATTTCAAAATGGACTTCATTTTTGGATTCGGAATATCAAAATTAGCCTAGGGTGAAATTTTGGTACATTTCGGATAACTTTCATATTTTGATGAATAGTGAAAATTACTAAATTTTAATTAAAAACAACTTTTTTAATCAAAATAATTAATAGTGATAAATTATGAATTGGAGTGGTTTTAAAGTATATTTAGAATATATTTTTACATTTTAATATAATGTTGGTCATTGGACATAATTTTACAATTAAACTGAACATAAACAAGTTTCAATCTTTTGATAGTTATTATCTCTTAAAAACACGCTTTTTGTTTTGACAGCGGGAATTAATTTTAAATTAATTTCTGCCACTTCTGTGTTTAGAATTTAGGAAAATGGATTCCATATTTGGAATCAGGATGTTCAAATTGTGTAAATAGGTAACTTTTATTTTTAGACATTTTGAATAATTACTGCGGTAAATATTTTATTTACCATGGTTAAGGGTAAATCCGGTAAATAAGGGTTAAAAAATAATATTATAATAATACTAAATTACCCTAAAACGTGTCTTAACCCTATTGGTTGATACATGGTCGACCATGGGCATCTTTGTGTCAATTTTGGGACCCCATGGATCCACTTGTAAGTGATAATGACACTTTATTTTAATTAAGTTAAAATGAATACAAAAATGACACAAGCATATATCTTTTAGAAAAACAATTGTTACATAGGGTTATATATGTTGGATTTTAGATTATAAATATTCATTAGAAAGCTAAAAAGATTTCCTACATAATTATATTTTATTTATAATTTTTAGACATTAAATAAGTTATTTTAGTTCTGACACAATGATGATGCAGTAATTACTATAATAGTGAAAAATTAAAATAATTGATATTATAAATACCAAAAAAAATATAATATGAAACTTTTAATGAATTAAACTAATTTTCTAGGATAATATGATATATTAGGATTGATGTAATTGACTTTGTTAGAAGTAATCAATCTGTTATGAGTTTCGAAAAAATCAACTATTGAATAGTGTCAAAATTGACATAAAAGAGTTTTTAAAACAAATATTATATTATTAATTGATATTAAATTCCTAAAAATCTAAGGTTCGGCCAAAGACTTATATAAGGATAGGTTAATTATTAATGGACCACTTGGGGGTCGCTTGGATGTATATAGTAAGTTTATTAACCATATTATATAAAAATACAAAGAGACATTGTAAAAGTGAAACTAATTAACTTAGAGTTAATACTTAAAGATAAGGTTAATATAAGTACCCAAACCTATATAAATTCTATTGGTTGAGTTTTTTTCGACCTATCCCCACCTTAACCTTTGAATAATCAACTTTGGAGCCATTAGAAACCGAATATGAATTTATTATAAATTAATATTTCTAGCTTTTCCAAAGGTGCCCCTCACCCCTCTTATAAAAGGGCACTCCTACTTCTCATTTCTTCACACCTTCAAAGCCTTTTGTCTCGGCCAAACTCTGCCCAAATACTCTCCCAACATCCCTCACTACAACCTAGAGGCCTTAGTTTGATCAGAAAGCCAACCTAAGGATCCCTTTTGATCATATCAAAAGGAAGAACCCGAAGAAGAGGTAATGATTTCACCACCCTTCTCCAAGATCATTTCTTCTTCCACTTCTTCTTCCTTTGTTCTTACCATTCTAAAATAATAACTCCAGTATCTCACATATACTGTGATGTTATTATAAATATGGTACAATCATATTCAGTATTCTATCCACCCTTTGAATAACATGTCACCATACGTGCGTACGTACGGCTTACCGTCTCCACGTCGTGGTGTAATTGTTATTCAATATAATATTATTTGGATGGGTATAATAATGATGTGTAACTCATGTAAATAATAAATATAAAATGTTAATGATTATGTATATATGATATACCATCCATTTATATATTATTTGAATATCAAAAGAATGATATTGTCGCTCGTGCGTACGTACGGA
The DNA here is from genome assembly GCA_963277665.1 of Viscum album. Lineage (NCBI taxonomy): Eukaryota > Viridiplantae > Streptophyta > Magnoliopsida > Santalales > Viscaceae > Viscum > Viscum album. Next base: position 355,224,500 of record OY728126.1, on the reverse strand, counting down.
CTACCGTCTCCACGAACGCGATGAGATTCATTCTCCATCGTATCCATTCAAGTATAATTATAATTTGATGATTTAAAAATGATGTTTAAGGACTGGATATCATTCTGGATATGAATAAGATACAACAACCATGGCTTATGTAACAAAACATATAAAAGAAAATGAGTAAGTTAACTCCCGAAACGACGATAATTCTAAGATATTATTAACAAATCAATGTTAAAAGATCATATATGGTATCATATTAATATATATGATTCTTGTATAATTTAATAACAACTATTTCACTATTATACAGGAGGTTAACCTACCCCAACCAAGGAAAAGTACAAGGTAAGGGGTTTTCATCTCACTCCTCATTTCCGTGAGATTCATGCCATATTGCCACCATCACCTTTTGTGTGGTGTATGTACTACCCATAATTATATTCGTTGTGTAATACACTCTAATTTATGTGTATTTACATATTCATTGTATGATACCTCTTTCATGGGTTGTATGTTTCATAATTTACCAAATTGGTAAGGGTTATTTCACAATCTCTTCATTATTCGAGGTTGTTTATACGTAATAATCTACTGGGATTTCTTTATCATCCACATCCACGTTTCTTCGAAATGTATTTCAAAACATATTTATTATTTACAAGAATATGGGTTAAATTCATTTATACCCTTGTTTGACTTTTTGTAAGAGGTTTATAAAGGAATCTTTCCATCGTTTTCAAAACAAGGTCCTTTTTGACCTTTTCGACAGAATTAAGATAAGAATGTTTTTTTACTTATACGGCGGGTGCGGTTATTTTCCGCCGTTATAAAATCGTCAAAGCTTTCCTTACAAGCTTACAAGAATATTTTCAAGAAAATGTTTTATTTTATATGGCTCTTAAATTATTTCAAAAATAGAAAGAGATATTTCTCTAAAAAGTGTTTTGATTTCATCTATGTCAACATCCTTTAATGGATTTTACGCTTATTTGAAGTTGATTTATTATAATACAAAACTTCTATATTGTATTGAAGGTTTTGTGATATGTTTGACTGTGGATGTGCTATTTTATACCATTCATAGTTTATGTTGAAACTATTGACATTTCGTATGCTAGTTTTAATCCGAATGTTTATGTTATATTTCAAACTTTTCTTCAGATGAATGTGCTAACCAAGTATGTTCCGGGTTGGGGACCGGTAAAAGTAAGCCCTCCAGGTTGGGGACTAGTAAAAGTAAGCCCTCCAGGTTGGGGACTGGTTAAAGTAAGCCCTCCAGGTTAGGGACTGGTAAAAGTATGCCCTCCGGGTTGGTGTCCGGTTATTAGAGGCACTCCGGGTTGGTGTCCGGTTATTAGAGGCACTCCGGGTTGGTGTCCGGTTATTAGAGGCACTCCGGGTTGGGTTCCGGTTAGAAGTAACCCCTAGGTCTTGGGATGAGGCCTAGACAATGAAATTAATGTTTGAAATTATGCATTCCAACATTATGAAAGTGGTTATTGATTTTTGCATGTGATCATTCGATTAGTAGAATATCCATGTGAATAAGTAAATGGCATTATTTCATTTTATTTATGCCATACCATGTTGAAAGTTCAAGTTTAAAAGGCTTTTGTTTTAGTTATACATTGCCTTAAATGTTTATTCTTATTTATGAAAGTTTCCGCTATATTGATATCCTTACTGGGCATTTGAGCTCACCCCTTTTCTATGTTTTATTTTTCCCAGGAAGTGAAGATGTAAGTTATGAATGACCTGCAGGGATATTATGAGGGGATTATAGTGTGGATTTTGGAACATTATGTTGTTGTAGTAGTTTTTCATTTTATGATGTAATGTAAAACTTATGAATATATCTAGTGTTTCCAAGGCTACTAAACCAATCGGTCTTTCGAGATTTGATCTTTCTTGTGATCATGCCAATGTTATGTAAGTAATGCACCGACTCTAGGTAGCTGGGGTCGGGGCGTTACAGTTGGTATCAGAGGAAGTTTAGTACAAACCTTGGAAGCTAGATTTAGATAAACTCTGATTAGATCACGTAGACCTAAGATGAACTTTGAGGATTAGTATAGAAGAACTTCCTAGAATTTTGGTATTGTAGAGATTTTGTGAGTTTTCCGAGCAATACATCCCTGTCTGGATACGAGCAGGTAGAGGTGGCTCTGGCACAGATGTACCTAGGGGTAAAACCTGAAAACACCGCTTTGAGCTAGACTCGAACGGGAACTGGTGCACGACAACGGGCCTTGCTGCACTCTTGGTTACGACACTCCCGGGGGATATGCTTAGGATAACTCTCATTTTCTTTACAAATCATTTTGAAGGGATTATGTGTATATACATCCTCAAAGAAAACATTCTTATGATTATGGATTATATCCATAAATAGTTCAATTTATGTTAAGTGTTTTATAAGTATGGGATTATGTATTTTGATTCATAAACTGATCTAGTTTATGCCATTGTTTAGAAATGGCGCCTAGTGGAAGAAATGGAAACCGTATCAATGCACGCACTCCATGTAGGGATTGCCCTCCTGCTCAAGATAATTATAGTGGGGCTGGTGATGCAACTGGTGCCGATCAGCTAATCACCATACTGGGACAACTTACTCAGGTTATGAATAGTAACCTTACCCGTATGGAGCACCCTGATCCGCAGTGTGGAGGATCAATGTTAGATCGATTCATGAGGCAACAACCACAAACGTTCAATGGGAGTACAAATCCCTTAGTAGCTGAGCAATGGATAAATTCCCTAGAGAAAATATTTCAGGCTTTGGGGAGCAGTGAAAGGGAAAAAGTTATCATGGCAGTTTACCGCCTCACTGGAGATGCTGATCAATGGTGGTCATTGATTCAAAATACGAAGGAAGATGATGAAGTATCAAATATGGAATGGAGGGAGTTCAAAGATCTGTTTTTAGAAAAATACTTCCCTCGCGACCATCGAGCAGATATGGAAAGGCAATTTCTGAGTCTGAGACAAAAGGAGGATGAGAATGTCACAAAGTATGAGGCTAACTTTACAAGGTTAGCGAGGTACGCTGGTGATTATATTCGTAACCCAAGAAGTAAGATTGATCATTTCTTTGATGGGTTAAAACCATTTCTCCGTCGAGCGTTAGTCTCACAATCCTTTTCATCGTACGAAGACATTGTCTCATGTGCTATCAAGACCGAAAAGGAATTCTCTAAGTCTTATGACTTTAAAGCAAAGCCAGAGAAGAAGAGACCTGCTGATCAATCTGGGAATGGAAATAAGGGGAAGAAGGGAAAGGTTGAATATCCATCTTGTGGTAAATGAGGGAAGAAACATCCTGGTACTTGCTTGAAGGGGATGGGAGTCTGTTACAAGTGTGGTGAAAAAGGCCACCAAGCTCATGATTGCAAGGGGAAGAAGGAAGCTACCAACATTCAGTGCTACAATTGCAGGGAGATGGGGCATTATGCAAATGCATGTCCTAAGCGTCAGGAGAACTTACCTCAGAAAAGGCCAAGGGATCAAGGCCAGGCTTATGCTATCACCACTGCAGAGGTAGAAGCTCCAAAAGACGTGGTGGCAGGTAATTTAATGGTTTCCTCAAGTTTAGCAAATGCATTATTTGATTCTGGATCATCGCATTGTTTCATATCTTCCCAGTTTGCTAAGAAAATTAGATATTTCCAATTTGATTTAATAAGGGAATTGTCAGTTAAAACTCCTAAGGGAAGTATCGTTGCAACAAAGTTTTGTGAATCAGTCCCCATTAGAGCACATAAATTTTCTTTATCTGCTGATCTCATCGTCATACCTATGATTGAGTTTGATATAATCCTCGGTATGGACTGGCTTTCGGACTATGATGCGAAGATTTATTGTAAGAATAAAGAGGTTACGATTCTTGATGATAATGATAAGGAACACCTTATTTTTAGAGCAGAATCGTCACCCCCTAATTCTTATTTAGATCCACCCCCAGTAGCTCAACTTAATTCAATTATTGGGGAGGAAGAGAATGAAATAACTGTCGGTGAGGAAAGGAATGTTCAAATAGAGGATGTACTTGTTGTGAAAGAATTTGTAGACGTATTTCCAGAAGATTTACCTGGACATCCTCCAGAACGAGAAGTTGAGTTTTCCATTGATTTGATTCCTGGATCAAGGCCTATATCAAAGACCCCTTATAGAATGGCCACTGTAGAGTTAGTCGAACTAAAGAAACAACTAGAGGAATTGAGTAATAAGGGATTTATTCGCCCTAGTGTTTCTCCATGGGGAGCCCCTGTTCTTTTTGTTAAAAAGAAAGATGGATCTATGAGGTTATGTATCGACTACAGGGAGATCAATGCTATAACGATAAAGAACAAGTATCCCCTACCTCGTATTGATGATTTATTTGACCAACTGCATGGAGCTCAATACTTTTCAAAGATTGACCTTCGATCTGGATACCATCAGTTGTGTGTGAAGAAGGAAGACATTCCGAAAACAGCATTTCGAACCAGGTACGGGCATTACGAGTTTACTGTAATGCCGTTTGGATTGACTAATGCACCCTCTGTATTCATGGATCTAATGAATAGAGTTTTCAAGGAGTATCTCGATGAATTTGTGGTGGTATTTATTGATGATATCTTGGTATACTCCAAAACCTACGAAGATCATGAAAATCACTTGCGCATTATCTTGAAGACTCTGAGGAGGCATGAATTATATGGGAAGTTTAGCAAGTGTGAATTCTGGCTTCAGGAGATTTCTTTTCTTGGCCATATTGTCTCTAAATATGGAATCTCTGTTGATCCTTCTAAGACCAAGGCAATCCAAGAATGGCCAGCACCTACGAGTATAACTGAGGTACGTAGTTTTATTGGTTTGGCAGGTTATTATCGACGTTTCGTCCAGAATTTTGCCCGATTGGCTAACCCATTAACGAAGCTCACACGTAAAGGGGTTAAATTTGTTTGGACAAAAGAGTGTGAAGAATGTTTCGAAGAACTGAAAAGAAGATTAGTCAATGCTCCTATATTGACTCTACCATCGGGGAATGATGGGTTCGTTATTTATAGTGATGCATCGAAGAAAGGACTTGGCTGTGTCCTTATGCAGAATGATAGAGTTATTGCCTATGCATCACGACAGTTGAAAATTCATGAACAAAACTATCCTACTCATGATCTCGAATTAGCAGCTGTGATCTTTGCTTTGAAGATATGGAGACACTACCTCTATGGTGAAAAATGTGAGATTTATACTGATCACAAGAGTTTGAAGTATATTTTCTCACAAAAAGAACTCAACATGAGGCAAAGGAGATGGCTTGAATTACTCAAGGATTATGATTGTACAATACACTACCACCCGGGGAAGGCAAACAAGGTGGCAGATGCTTTGAGTAGAAAAGACCATGGAGTTTTGAACAATATGAGAATTGAAAGGGATCCAATTTTCATGGATCTAGTGAAGATGGACATGGGAATAACCAGGGAAGGTGAAACATCAATGCTTTTTCAAATGGTTGCCAAACCATCTTTACTAGAAAGAATTAAGAGTTCTCAGACCGATGATGAAGAATTCCAAAAGAAGATTAAAGCTGTGAATGATGGGAGATTGAGAGACTTTGTGTATGAAGATGGAATTTTGAAATTCGGGAAGAGACTTTGTGTTCCCAATATACCTGATCTAAAAAGGGAATTGCTGGATGATGCTCATACTTCCAATTTCTCTATACATCCTGGGAGCACCAAAATGTATAGAGATTTGAAGGAACATTTTTGGTGGGACAACATGAAGAGGGAGATTGCTGATTTTGTGTCAAGATGTATGGTTTGTCAACAAGTGAAAGCTGGAAGGCAACAGCCTGGAGGAGTCATGCAACCTCTTCCCATACCGGAGTGGAAATGGGACAATATTACGATGGACTTTGTCATGGGGCTACCAAAGACTCCTAGAAGGAACGATGCAATATGGGTTATTGTTGATCGTCTTACCAAGTCAGCACATTTTCTTGCTATAAGAGAAGATCTACCCCTGGAACGTCTAGCAAGACTATATATTAATGAAGTTGTGAGACTTCATGGAGTACCCCTATCAATTGTTTCTGATCGTGATCCCCGTTTTACTTCAAGGTTTTGGAAAAGTCTTCAGAAATCCCTGGATACTGAACTTCATTTGAGCACTGCTTACCACCCTCAGACAGATGGACAATCAGAACGGACTATTCAAACCCTAGAAGACATGTTGAGATCTTGCTCACTTGACTTTCAGGGTATGTGGGATCAATATTTACCACTGGTAGAATTTTCCTATAACAATAGCTTCCATTCGAGTATTCAGATGGCACCATATGAAGCGTTATACGGAAAGAGATGTCGTACACCAACCTGTTGGGATGACGTTGGTGAAAGAAAACTTGTAGGCCCAGAACTGGTGGAGGAAACGGTGGAAAAGGTGAAAGTAATCCAAAATCACATCAAAGCAGCTCAAAGTAGGCAGAAGAGCTATGCCGATAATCGAAGGAAGGATTTGGAATTTCAAGTCGGTGATCATGTTTTCATAAAGGTATCTCCGTGGAAGGGAGTCATACGTTTTGGTAAGAAAGGTAAATTGAGGCCCAGGTACATCGGACCTTTCGAAATTCTAGAACGAATTGGGGCTGTAGCTTACCGATTGGCAATGCCGCCAAGTCTCTCCAAAGTTCACGATGTGTTCCACGTATCTCTGTTGAGGAAATACATGTCGGACCCAACGCATGTACTCACCTATGAGGAATTAGAACTGGAACCCGATCTTTCCTATTGTGAAGAGCCCGTCAGGATTCTTGATACAAGAGAACAAGTACTGAGAAACCGGACGACGCGTCTGGTAAAAGTTTTGTGGAGAAATCATAAGATGGAAGAGGCAACGTGGGAACCCGAGGAACTTATGATGAAGAACCACCCGAGTCTTTTTATGCAGTAATACCCTAGAAATTGCGAGGACGCAATTATTTGAAGGAGGGGAGAATGTAACGCCCCAAGCTTCTACGGTACGCTTCCTTTCGAATAATGCGATAGCGTGTGTTATACGCAACCTCGAGTTCTAACACACACCACAACTAATTAAACTAGCCGTTGTGAATAGTAATACCTACTTTTTGAAATTATATATATTTTATATTTCAAAATGGACTTCATTTTTGGATTCGGAATATCAAAATTAGCCTAGGGTGAAATTTTGGTACATTTCGGATAACTTTCATATTTTGATGAATAGTGAAAATTACTAAATTTTAATTAAAAACAACTTTTTTAATCAAAATAATTAATAGTGATAAATTATGAATTGGAGTGGTTTTAAAGTATATTTAGAATATATTTTTACATTTTAATATAATGTTGGTCATTGGACATAATTTTACAATTAAACCGAACATAAACAAGTGTCAATCTTTTGATAGTTATTATCTCTTAAAAACACGCTTTTTGTTTTGACAGCGGGAATTAATTTTAAATTAATTTCTGCCACTTCTGTGTTTAGAATTTAGGAAAATGGATTCCATATTTGGAATCAGGATGTTCAAATTGTGTAAATAGGTAACTTTTATTTTTAGACATTTTGAATAATTACTGCGGTAAATATTTTATTTACCATGGTTAAGGGTAAATCCGGTAAATAAGGGTTAAAAAATAATATTATAATAATACTAAATTACCCTAAAACGTGTCTTAACCCTATTGGTTGATACATGGTCGACCAGGGGCATCTTTGTGTCAATTTTGGGACCCCATGGATCCACTTGTAAGTGATAATGACACTTTATTTTAATTAAGTTAAAATGAATACAAAAATGACACAAGCATATATCTTTTAGAAAAAACAATTGTTACATAGGGTTATATATGTTGGATTTTAGATTATAAATATTCATTAGAAAGCTAAAAAGATTTCCTACATAATGATATTTTATTTATAATTTTTATACATTAAATAAGTTATTTTAGTTATGACACAATGATGATGCAGTAATTACTATAATAGTAAAAAATTAAAATAATTGATATTATAAATACCAAAAAAGAATATAATATGAAACTTTTAATGAATTAAACTAATTTTCTAGGATAATATGATATATTAGGATTGATTTAATTGACTTTGTTCGAAGTAATCAATCTGTTATGAGTTTCAAAAAAATCAACTATTGAATAGTGTCAAAATTGACATAAAAGAGTTTTTAAAACAAATATTATATTATTAATTGATATTAAATTCCTAAAAATCTAAGGTTCGGCCAAGAGACTTATATAAGGATAGGTTCATTATTAATGGACCACTTGGGGGTCGCTTGGATGTATATAGTAAGTTTATTAACCATATTATATAAAAGTACAAAGAGACATTGTAAAAGTGAAACTAATTAACTTAGAGTTAATACTTAAAGATAAGGTTAATATAAGTACCCAAACCTGTCTAAATTCTATTGGTTGAGTGTTTTTCGACCTATCCCCACCTTAACCTTTGAATAATCAACTTTGGAGCCATTAGAAACCGAATATGAATTTATTATAAATTAATATTTCTAGCTTTTCAAAAGGTGCCCCTCACCCCTCTTATAAAAGGGCACTCCTACTTCTCATTTCTTCACACCTTCAAAGCCTTTTGTCTCGGCCAAACTCTGCCCAAATACTCTCCCAACATCCCTCAATACAACCTAGAGGCCTTAGTTTGATCAGAAAGCCAACCTAAGGAGCCCTTTTGATCAAATCAAAAGGAAGAACCCGAAGAAGAGGTAATGATTTCACCACCCTTCTCCAAGTTCATTTCTTCTTCCACATCTTCTTCCTTTGTTCTTACCATTCTAAAATAATAACTCAAGTATCTCACATATACTGTGATGTTATTATAAATATGGTACAATCATATTCAGTATTCTATCCACCCTTTGAATAACATGTCACCATACGTGCGTACGTACGGCTTACCGTCTCCACGTCGTGGTGTAATTGTTATTCAATATAATATTATTTGGATGGGTATAATAATGATGTGTAACTCATGTAAATAATAAATATAACATGTTAATGATTCTGTATATATGATATACCATCCATTTATATATTATTTGAATATCAAAAGAATGATATTGTCGCTCGTGCGTACGTACGGACTACCGTCTCCACGAATGCGATGAGATTCATTCTCCATCGTATCCATTCAAGTATAATTATAATTTGATGATTTAAAAATGATGTTTAAGGACTGGATATCATTCTGGATATGAATAAGATACAACAACCATTGCTTATGTAACAAAACATATAAAAGAAAATGAGTAAGTTAACTCCCGAAACGACGATAATTCTAAGATATTATTAACAAATCAATGTTAAAAGATCATATATGGTATCATATTAATATATATGATTCTTGTATAATTTAATAACAACTATTTCACTATTATACAGGAGGTTAACCTACCCCAACCAAGGAAAAGTACAAGGTAAGGGGTTTTCATCTCACTCCTCATTTCCGTGAGATTCATGCCATATTGCCACCATCACCTTTTGTGTGGTGTATGTACTGCCCATAATTATATTCGTTGTGTAATACACTCTAATTTATGTGTATTTACATATTCATTGTATGATACCTCTTTCATGGGTTGTATGTTTCATAATTTACCAAATTGGTAAGGGTTATTTCAAAATCTCTTCATTATTCGAGGTTGTTTATACGTAATAATCTACTGGGATTTCTTTATCATCCACATCCATGTTTCTTCGAAATGTATTTCAAAACATATTTATTATTTACAAGAATATGGGTTAAATTCATTTATACCCTTGTTTGACTTTTTGTAAGAGGTTTATAAAGGAATATTTCTGTCGTTTTCAAAACAAGGTCCTTTTTGACCTTTTCGACAGAATTAAGATAAGAATGTTTTTTTTACTTATACGGCGGGTGCGGTTATTTTCCGCCGTTATAAAATCGTCAAAGCTTTCCTTACAAGCTTACAAGAATATTTTCAAGAAAATGTTTTATTTTATATGGCTCTTAAATTATTTCAAAAATAGAAAGAGATATTTCTCTAAAAAGTGTTTTGATTTCATCTATGTCAACATCCTTTAATGGATTTTACGCTTATTTGAAGTTGATTTATTATAATACAAAACTTATATATTGTATTGAAGGTTTTGTGATATGTTTGACTGTGGATGTGCTATTTTATACCATTCATAGTTTATGGTGAAACTATTGACATTTCGTATGCTAGTTTTAATCCGAATGTTTATGTTATATTTCAAACTTTTCTTCAGATGAATGTGCTAAACAAGTATGTTCCGGGTTGGGGACCGGTAAAAGTAAGCCCTCCAGGTTGGGGACTGGTAAAAGTAAGCCCTCCAGGTTGGGGACTGGTTAAAGTAAGCCCTCCAGGTTAGGGACTGGTAAAAGTATGCCCTCCGGGTTGGTGTCCGGTTATTAGAGGCACTCCGGGTTGGTGTCCGGTTATTAGAGGCACTCTGGGTTGGTGTCCGGTTATTAGAGGCACTCCGGGTTGGGTTCCGGTTAGAAGTAACCCCTAGGTCTTGGGATGAGGCCTAGACAATGAAATTAATGTTTGACATTATGCATTCCAACATTATGAAAGTGGTTATTGATTTTTTCATGTGATCATTCGATTAGTAGAATATCCATGTGAATAAGTAAATGGCATTATTTCATTTTATTTATGCCATACCATGTTGAAAGTTCAAGTTTAAAAGGCTTTTGTTTTAGTTATACATTGCCTTAAATGTTTATTCTTATTTATGAAAGTTTCCGCTATATTGATATCCTTACTGGGCATTTGAGCTCACCCCTTTTCTATGTTTTATTTTTCCCAGGAAGTGAAGATGTAAGTTATGAATGACCTGCAGGGATATTATGAGGGGATTATAGTGTGGATTTTGGAACATTATGTTGTTGTAGTAGTTTTTCATTTTATGATGTAATGTAAAACTTATGAATATATCTAGTGTTTCCAAGGCTACTAAACCAATCGGTCTTTCGAGATTTGATCTTTCTTGTGATCATGCCAATGTTATGTAAGTAATGCACCGACTCTGGGTAGCTAGGGTCGGGGCGTTACAATTCCAATATTCCACAACACTATAAATGAGATTATAATCATTCCACTACAACCTTTTCATACTCAACATCTCTAATAGTGATCGCATGTGACTACCCTTTGTCCTTTACCTTAAGAGGTTGTTGATGTCGATCATCATTAACCCTTGGATTAGAGAATTGGTTAGCATAATGCCCCATTTTCGTGAAATTGTAGCATTGAAGTGTTGGTGGAGATTTCTCTCTAATCTTTTCTCTATTCAAATCATTAGTTACCTTTTTCGCATTACTTCAACACTCAACTACTCGATGACCTTCTTTTCCACACTTAAAACATTTTCTAGTACCTTTTAGACAATCTCCACCATGATTATTTCTACACATTGAGCATAAAGAAACATTCACCTTCTTTTCACCATAGTTATGTGGTTTTTCCTAGAACTCCATCTTTCATTTCTTGTCAAAACCATGAGATGGATATGATACACCAACTTCCAGTTCAACCTTGATATCACAACGCACAATTTCTCCATAGCTAATGAAGTCTCTTATCGCTAATGTCCTTCGAATACTTGGTTTTAAGCCACTGATGAATCGATCAACATTACTTTCAGGTTGGTTGATAAATCCAGATGCATACCTCGAGAGCCTTGTAAAATTCTCTTCGTATATACCAACAGATTCATCATCCTTTTTCTTAAGCTCAAGTAACTCCTTCTCCATCTTTGTTCGAAGAATACGGGGGAAGCAATTATTGAAATACAAGTTCTTGAACTCTTCTCATTCCATGGATTCAATTTCATCTTGGGGCCTTGTATTCTTAATTAGAGTCCACCACTGGTCTGCTTCACCTTCTAACCAGTAAACATCCAAAATGACTTTTCATGCTCCGTACAACGAAGTATGGAAAATATCTTTTCAATGTTACTGATCCATTGTTCAGCCATAAGTGGATCAGAAGACCCAATGGAAGAAGGTGGGTGTTGCCTCATGAAGGACTCAATAGAATATTTTTCCTTACTCTGCTCATTTGGATGTCTAGAATGATTCATATCTTGTGTAATTATAGAAATAAGAATTTTCACTCCATCTCACACAACATTGGTTTGTTCTAGAGGAAAATCATTGCATTGTCCATTACATTGATCAACACGGTTCCTTCGGGTTCCAGCAATCGTCTAAAACCCAAAAAGAACAGTTTGAGAGGCAAAAAGCATGCTAGGAAAACAACATAATAAATGGGTATTAACTTCAATATATAACATCTTATGTTTAATTCTATGATTGGTACCATAATTCTAGGATTATTACCTATATGTACACTTATACTTAGAGACATCTCTAGAACTACCTTAGAAATTTCTCTAGGGATCTCACTCCAGTTTTCACATCCTAGTTTTCAAAGGTTAACTAAACCTTTCCTCTGATACCAACTATAGAGACCCATAGCTTGACGTACATAGAAGTTACATTAATTTTGCGAAATAATTAATACATAACAAAAACCAACACACAAGGACCATAATTGTTTTGTGTCTTGGGAAACATGGAACATAATCTTCTAATCTTGGTGAAATATCTTCAACATCTCCCATAAAGATCTTCCATTTTTTTACCAAAAACCATTCTTTATATCCTGGAGAAAATAAAACATATAAAAGGTGAGCTCAAATGCTTATTAAGGGTAATCATTGATAAAATAAAACAAACCATATACATTTGAACTTAAAAACATGAAAATAAAGTTTATACATTAAAATCGTGAGTTGTGAAATAAATCTTGGCAGTACCTAAGGAATAGATCATAAAGGAACATAAATCAGGATAAAATAGCATGCGAATAAAACATTTAATTGTGTAAAACCATTATTCACATGATATGATTTCCATAGTAGCCACGGAATTGCTTCTAAGACCATCTTAGTGGACAAAGTCCCTTTCTGAATCGAGTTCACTTCACGTTCCAGTCCTGTATCACTGAACTGGATTAACATACCATTCCATCCATGTCTATATATTGAGATAAAAATCATTACCCAATGAATTGGAGGGAGATATAGTTCCCAAACATCTCATAATGAAATCATTCTTACTTGTTCCAAATATAAACATAAATCATTCATCATAACCCAAAGAATATAATGGGTTTCATAAACATCATCTCATCAAAACATAATCTATATAAAACAAGTAGAAATAATTTCATCATAAGAAGATTAAAACCATGTAAATATTATAGTCATTATACATGAAACATAATCATACTAAATAATGTCATCTTAGATGGAAAATAGTTTTGACAAAACACATGAAATGAATTCTTGAGGAAAATATCATTTCTTCTTCAAAATCATTTTCAAAAAATGTCATTCTATTTTAAAAGAAAATTATTTTATTGAAAATAATCATGAAATATTGTAGAGTATGCTTCATTAAAATAAGGATTTATAAAACCGTAAAAATCAGTTCATGCCGTATAAGTTAAAAAAACATTCTCCTCGTACTTTTAATGGAAAAGTCAAAAAGTACCACGTATGGTAAACAAAAGAAAGATTCCTTCCATAATACGAAGTAAAAGTCAAAGAGAGGTAATCATGACTTCAAAAATCCATGGAATAATATTAAACACTTTATAAAAAAACATTTTTATGGGCATGGATGAAAAATATAACCTCAGTAAATACTTACAAATAACCAATCTCGGATAAAAATGAGATTTGCAAAATTATCACTTACTTTATGTCTGATATGCTTTGTACGTATCTGAACCTCCTGTATAATTATTAACATAATTTCATTTACTTATTATAGAATCATATTCACTGTTATGATATCATATATGGTTCACTTATGACTTTATATTACCCGTTCTTTTGTAAATTCCATGTTAAATGACCGTTTTGGGTAAAATCATTTTATTTATCGTACGTGTTTGGACTTGTTGTTATTAGTAATATTATTAGTTATATCATGATTTAATTACTTCTAGAATGTAAATCATGATTTAAATATCATATATATTCAGTATATATATATATATATAATATATAGATAAATTAAATGAAATACACCATTCATGGAGACGGTAGGCCGTATGTACACATGAACATTGTTTTCCTTTCCTTATTGACATGATTGGAAGTAAGTAGATGACATATATATATATATACATAAATCCATTAGCTTTATAATTTCATATATTTCATTATTAATCATTATATATATTTTATAATCATTCTTGAGTGGTTAACATGGAAAATGAATCTCATCGCGTCGTGTAGACGGTAATCCGTACGTACGCACGAGCGATGATATCATTCCCATAATTATTGAATTGAATTGGAGTGGATGATATAATATATGAAAATCAGTATTATGTTATAGTAACCATATATAGGTATTTCTTACACCATTATACCCATCCAATTAAGGTGTTGGTGAAAAAATAGATTACACCCCGGCGTGGAGATGGTATTTCGTACGTACGCACGCGCGGTGATTTCATTTTTCGTAGGATGGATAGATGGAGAAATGGGGTTGTTTCATATTTATAATAACATATAAGTATATTACTAACACTGATGTTATTACTTTATAATGAAACAACTAAACATGAAGAAGTTGAAGAAGAAAGAAAACTTGAAAGAATCGGTAGAAGAGATTATCTCTTCTTCATCACAGCTAGTTTTAGTTTCCTCTTAAGGCACTAGAGTTGGTCTTTTGAGGAGACCAGAACCTATATAATGTTTATAGAGAAGTTTATAATAGAAATGGTCAGGTTCTGGTTGAGCTTGAAGGATCAAAATTGTGTAAATAGAATAGGAAGGACGTGCCCTTTTATAAGGGAGGAGAGGGGCACCTTAGGAAAAACTTAAAATATTGTTTTATAATAAAGTCATATTCACTTTATAAAAGCTCCAAATTGATTTATTTAAAAAATAAAGTTGGTATGGGTAGAAACCCTCTCAACCAATAGGTTTTATACATGTTTAGGTAACGATTGTAACCTTATCATTTAGATTTAACTCTAAGATAAATAATTTATCTTTTACCGTGTCTTCTTATTTTCTTACAATATAAGGTTAATAAAATTACTATAACAAGCCAAAAGAACCCCAAGTGTTTCATTATTAATATATATATCCTTATCTAAGCCATTTTTCCGAACCTTATATTTTTAGGAATAGAATAACAAATAATAATATAATATTTGTTCTTAAAAACTATTTTATGTTAATTTTGACACTATTTGGTAATTGATTTTTGTGAAAATTATAACAGCATGATTATTTCTGAAATAATAAATTACATTAATGATAACATTTAATATTAACCTATAAAATTAGTTTAATTCATAAAAAATTTCAAATTACATTTATTTGGGTATTTATAATATCAATTATGTTGATATTTCATTAATAAGGTAAGTACTGCCTCATCATTGTGTCTTAAATAAATTAAATTATTTAATGTCTAAAAATTATAAATAATATACCATTCTGTAGGAAATCATTTTATATTTCTAATGAATATTTATATTCTAATTTATCTTATGTATAGCCCTATATTAATAATGTTTTAGTTATTAAACATTGACTCTAACAATTTTAACTCTTCTTTAAATAAAATTATAATAAATGTCCTATTCTAATCCAAGTGGACCTAAAGGGTAATATTTTATTCTAAGGTTGTTTTTGGTCGAATTAAAATTATCCAATAGAATTAAGACATGTGTTAGGTTAATAATAATATCATTTTTACCCTTAATTACCCTATTTACTTTAAACTGTGGTAAATAAAAGTAAAGAGTTACTATTCACCAAAAAATATTTTTATCTTATTGAACCACATTTTAATCCTTGATATTAACCGTGTCTTTTGGATTTTCGAAATTCAACTCACAGAATTGGTAAAATTATGTTTTATATACAATGTTAAAATAGTATTATCTTACCTTGTGAAATCAAAATATTTCTTTGAAAATACATTTTTAAGTATAGAAATGTCATGTAGGTTCCTTGGGACATCATATTCATAGATTTACAATAATAAACCTTATAAAAAACTTTACAAACGTAATAAGAGACATATATAATTCGAACAAAATTCTATAGATAACAGAATCGTTACCCAAGGTGTCAGAGAGAGATACCTAGATCACCTACCTTCATAAATAGTGTCTAAGGACCATGAAATTCATAAAACACATAAATTCATTCATTTACATCATCAAAAGCATATAAATATACTATTAACCCATAAATTAAACATTTTCAAATATTGATATAACCTTTTCCTTTAAAACACCATTTTCATAACTAAAATACCCAGAATAAAAAGAAAATGTTTTTGCTTTGAAGAAAAAATAGAACCTTGTAAGGGAATTTAAATATTAAATAATTTTTATGGTGGTGTAGAAATACATTGGCATCATATACATTAAAAAATCTTATTTGTAGATTATGATGAAATTCAAACATTTTATATGTAATACACAAGAAAATTTATTTAAAATACCATTACAATATTATTAAAAGAGAGGTAAAATGATATTTAAAATCAATATCTTTAAAAATATACTCATCTAGAAAACAATATAGATATTGAGTAAAAATATTATGATAAAAATTTTAAAACAATTTAATTTTCTGTTTTAAGATAGAATATCTCATACCTTATTCTGGCTTCACATGTATGTTATTCATGATTTTCAACTTCACTTCGTCGTTGTTCCTATGCATCCTCATGCTGAGGGAAAAAATTTTAAAAATGTTATTAGAAAAAAATATTGTAAAGCTAAATACACGAAGAATAAAATAAACCCACTATTCAATTTCAAAAACATGTGATCATGTAAGAGTTTTTTCCATTAACATAATAAACATTGAGCTTAGATAATCAGTTAATTACACATGAAATTAGCTTCATTGAACAATGTTTTTCAAAAAACCATTTATCAGATAAGAAAATGAAAAATCCTAATCATGAAGGTTTCTTTGAAAACATGAGAAACCATAAAAAACATTTTCTTAAAAATATGCATTTTATAAAAAAAGGGAATAAGCATTCCTTTAAACAGTATATCATTATTTTAAATTATTAAATACAAATATTTACATGAAAAAAATGTACAAGAATAGAAAATTTATATAGTTTTATGGGATATCATCTTCACAGATCCCTTGTAGGCACCATTATAAATAGGTTAACCAACTTAGTTAATTCTAACATAGTTCTCTAGATAACATAAGCATTACCCAATGTGTTGGAGGGTTTTCTTAGGCTCACCCATCATTAAAATCAATGGAAAGGGACAATAAAATGTACAAAAAACTTTATATTTTTAATTTCCATCATAAAACATATAAAAATATACTTTTTAACCCATAAGTAAAAAATATTCGGATATTGATATATCCAATTCATCTATAACCACATTTTCAAAACTAACATACCTATAATAAATGGAAGAAGTGTTTTTCATTTAATAAAACATGTAATATTGTAATGGAATCCAAATATAAAAAATAATTTTGTAATAAATCCGGTTTTTTTGGTTTATACCATTGAATATTTATATATAGATATAACTAGATTTTTCCTCAGACTCAGGGATATGTTTTGGTTCCATAGTACACTGAAATTAATATTTTTATAATATTAATATATATATATATATAAATTCATTCATGAATAAATTTTATGAATTAATATTTTTACCATTGATTAGGACCACATATGGGAAATTTGACACCATGATTGTTTCTGAAATGTATGGTTTACCCTGGGTGCAATATAATGATGTTTAGTGTCAAATTTCTAGTTGAGGGAAACCGTTGGAGGGTGAATTAAATAATTTAAATGATTAACTTATTAATTTTTTAATGTAAAAACTGCAAAACATCTCAATAAATACATCATTATAAAAAATCCTATAGTTATCCACATAACACTGGGAGATTAAATTGAAGTATTTCATTGGAGATGAAGGATCAAAGTAGATCGATGATCAACGGTCAAAGAGAAACATGATACAGATGGGCAGAGGGATCATCTTCTTCATTTGTATTGGATGTGTTCTCCACCAATGATTGATCCATTTCAAAGTTAGGAAAAATTATTTCATATATTTCTATCAAATTTAATTTAATTGATGGAAATCGATTATATATTCACTTATTTACCTTGATTTTATATGATCTTCATGATGCCTATTGAATTTTTTTATTCCAAAGGGAAAAATAATTACCTACGTTGCACAACTGATTCTCAACACTTATGTTTCCAAAATTCAATGTTTTTATCCAGGATCACATCATCTATAAATGATCATATTTCATTATTTTCCCCCACTACACTTCTTGTTCTTAACTGTTTAACCATGGGTTTGTGGTTTAACATTTTTGTTTCAGGTATTAGCATGATAAAACCCTCTACTTCATAGAATATTCTTCAGAAAGTTATGGAGTGGTGTTTCGAAATTGGATCATGATACGAAGCAGGATTTGTGTGTTGAAGACACAAATCAGAAGATGGATTGTGGGTTTCATCCATGTGGGAGGTAATGTTGTGTAGTGGAGTGATGGGGATGATCTAAAACAAGTTAAAGAGGCCAAAATATAGGCACCAATTATGGATCAGGTGAGGAAAACCCTAAATACAATTAATCAATGAGAATTATGATGATGTCGGCAGCGTGGGATAAGATGAGTGATTCCAAAATGAGTTTTTAAAAAATTCTAACTAACTAAAAATTTATTTTTTATTATAAGTATTAACCCATTTTATTGTATGAAAAACATTGAATGTAATTCGAAAGAACACATGATGTGTAGTCCCATTTTTGGGATTTCTAGGGTTTTTGGTGGAATTAAATATCATGAATATTTTATAACCCTTACAAACATTGTGACTTTATATTGGTATATCAACATATACCCCATGAGTAAGTGGTCATGTTTATATATAGGTACATAAATATTTCCATAAAACATAGGATCAAACATGGCTAGAGAACCCAAGAAAAGACAAAGTACACGTGCACAAAAAGAGTACACGGGAGAAACTAGATTAAATGGGCAAGGGACAGAGTGCCCTAGAATGGGATCTGGAACATAGTACTACCATATATATCCAAGATATTTTATGTATACCATCTACTAGCATATTAAATTTTCCCATAGACTTCTTCCATATGTACATCCATTTTGGGACTCAAATTTGGGCCCTCGAGTATCTTATCCTGAGTAGTTTTCCACGTTGAATTTGATGGTGGCCTTAGTTATTATATTCTAGATAAAACACTATGATTTATGAGTGGTAATATTATTTCAATGATTCGTAGTATATTATTGTGATCATGTTTGATCATCAGAACGATTTCAGTGTTGGTACACCACTATCACACTAGGGCATGGGTCCCCCATACTCCTTACATAGGTAGAGTTGCTTTTCCACCGTACTACATCTAGGAGTGTTCCCTATATCTGTATAGTGTTACTCAACCATTTTCAATCACTTATAGGGATAAAATCCATCCATTAGTAGTATATCTCCCTCATTTCTATAGCCTTGTAGAGAAGAGTGAGACCCTCTACCCAAATTCTTGTGAGGTTGAATGTGGTGCTAGGAATTAGAGATAGTCCTTTCAGATCCACATGATGTCTCATAATGTTTATCTCCCAATGAATATGGAGATCCCATTTCTATCTCCCTAGGGTTTTTCAATGATAATATATGTTGTTTTCTTCATTAACATCGTACTTATAGGTTGATCATACTGTGTTTACATGTATTTTTTTTTTGGTTTTTGGGGTGTCCTACTAGGTTTTTATATACTCACACATGCATCTGATTTTACAATGTTTCTTGAGTCTTTTACAGTGGATATAGTGATTAGCAGTGATATTGGTGGACCTATTTTGTAGGATAATGTTGGTACATAGTGTTTCAATCTTTGTTTGGTGGTCAGCCTTGGAGATCCTGAGCCATGAACTCTTCACACATTCCACTATTCTAGTTTTTTTCATGTTGGGAGTTATTTTCTAGTTGAGTGTTGATTTCCCAAATTTATATATTTTAATGTCTGCTTATGTACATTAAGGTTATCCTATAGGTTATTGCATCCTTGATTTATACTTTTTATTTTTATTTTTATTCGTATATATCTTCACTATTCCATGGATCATGTTGTGTGTGTGCATATTTATTAATTATTTTGAGGCCCCCCATTTCATTGTTATGAATATCATAGCATATTTCCATCCCTTAGCCTATTATGTGTGGTCTCATGGAGACCCAATTTTCTTACATTTTCCCAGTAGGGGTCCTAGTAGGTTGGGTTGTGAATGAGTGGTATCAATGCTGAAATTTCCCTCAAAGGTGTTTTTATTTGGACATAAGTTTGGATTGCATAGGGGAACATAGGGAAACAATGTCAGATTATCTTGACATCATCTCTCGGTCTACTGAACCCAATGTCGGTGTTGATGTAAAAATATCTATACACCAGTATGCAGAATACCTTTTTTTACTCAGCATACTAAGGCATTACTTAATGGGAACCAATGGTACACTAATCATATAGTATTGGGTATTTCAAAATTTATATCCTTCTTGATTCATCTCTCCATATATTCTCTTCTAACTGTGGTATGTCTTGATATCCTTTATGATTCCTCTACAATAATATTCATCTAGGATACTAATATATGATCATTATGACGATTAATTGATTGATGGGTCAATAGTTTAGGGATCCACCCATGAGGTGTTTCCTCTTGGAGGGTACAGACAAAGTTTAATCTCATGTTTAAAATTAGATAGTTTCAATAAATCAAAATGGTGATGCACATAGGTTTAGTGTGTTTTAGGCATTCTAATGATAGATACCACTAATGTTTTAGGGAAAACAAAACCATTATGAAGTAAAGAATTCGGTTGATATGGTGTTTTAGGTATCCAGACTCATTCATATGCTAGATGATCATATGGTTTCCCTTGCAACCGGTCTTCTCTATATACCAGTAAGGATCTCATGGAGTTTGATCTCCAAGACTCGTGATGAGGGAATTCTCTCATGATTAATATTAAAATTATTGTTGTATAAGGATAATTATGCTTTTATCATGCATTATTTGTTGACTGGGGAGCATCTAGTGCGGAATCTAGGTGATATTATACTTTTTCAGTATAGTATAAGGTTTATTAACCTCATAACATACTCTATTGAAATAGTGAAAGGTGGATACTTCCAAACATGGATGTTTGAGTAGGGTCTTTGTAGAGACATTCATTCTAGTATGGTTTCTTTGTGAATTCCAACTTATTATTGGGTGTTTATGTGGTCCTTAGTTACTAAGAGTTCCGAGAAATAGTGGAATTAGGTGGCTCATGATGATAGTGGTCATCATAGGGATGAGTCATATAGGAAATCTAGTATGAATCATTTTCCAGGGTCTTTATGTAAGAGACATAACCACAACCATACTCATACACATGATTCTATATTGTACAGTTCACATAGAGGATCGAGTCAGTGAGGAGAGGGGAAATGTTATGCTTATTATAGGTGAGGTCACATGGATTGTGATATCTTTTCCCATAGTGATATGTATGGTGGAAAGGACGTAGATATACTACCATGACATAGGTAGTTCTATGATCATGTATCTCTTATGCATGCATTGAGTGGCCCCCAATATTACGAACTGGCCTAGGATTTCATCCTACTCAACACCCAAACAGATTCATAACTGGGACCGAATCATGTTCCCAATCCCCCCGGGCTACTGACTAGAGCCTAGAAATTATCAGAAATATTTTGGGAATTGTTTCTCCCAACCTAGAATTAAACATTATAAAAATATAAAATTATAGTAACAAAATAATCAAACAAGAAAGAGATAAGAAAAAAACTAATTAATGGAAACATCTACCAACATGAAGGAAGGAAAACTAACCAACTTAAGCCAAGACATGAAGTATCTCCACCCAACTGTCCTCCACTATATCCTCAAAGAGAAAACTAAATCCAAATGAGAACCTGGAAGATATTGGAATGATCTAAAAATCATAGTAGATTACCACAACACATTGAAACTATGCAATAGGTTTCCTAAGGCCAATCATTAATGAAAGTTTTAAAATAAAGTTAGAAAGTTGGTTTTATAAACATAATCATCTCTAGGGATCAAATCAAAACCATCAACAACTTCCAAAACATTTTCATTTACTTTTCAAAAAATGAACAAATGCATTTAAAAATAAGCCATGGGTTGAAGCCTTATTAAAAACCACGCAAACCATCATCAATTCAGAAAACTCCCCATTTACTTTATTTATAGTAAACAGTCACTTCAAATCATTTCCCAAAGATTCAAATAAACACCTAAGTCCACTTTGGCACAACATACACAAATATCAACAAGGTATGGGAGTGGAGGTCATAATCATCAACACATAATCAATAAAAACAATTGAAAAAACATATCCCAATACATCATTCCCAACATAAAAATAACAAAATACATCAAACTAACAAAAAACCCCAAATAACCAGAGAAACACTCTTGGGATCCGAAATCCCATAACCAATCATCCCACCTCTAGGTGGCATGCCAGAAAATGTGAAGCATTTCCTAAAGGAGTGACAATGTATATAAGATTAAACAAGGAGACATTAATTAACAATACTTATTTTACTTGTTTTCTTTATTATTTAAATTTCATCACCTACACTCATTTTCACTACATAATTACATTTATCACATGTTCCATGAATTAAGAACTTACACCATTTACACTATGGGAAAATTTGTTCAATTACTAGGAATATGGGATTAGGTAATGTTTATATCTTATGAGGGATAAACACATCACATCTAACACATCATCCTCACCTTGAAGCCTCATTCCAGGTGGAATGAATCCATTAGGAGAACAGAAAAATGCCCCCTTCCCAAACTTGTGCATTGCGAGGTGGAGTTTAGAGCCTCAGTCTAACTCAACATGTGGGTGTAGAACCTCAAGTAAAAACACCACTCTACAAATACATGTGAACATGCTAACATATATCCATAAACCACATATAACATATCAGCAACAAAAAATAAACCCATACATAACAATCTCATTTCACATTTCATTTAACACATGGATTAGCATTATGCCTTAACCCATTAACACAGTCATCATTTTCAAATCATTTCTCATTAATCCATTAAACTTATACCATACACTCCCTTATTCCATACTATCCATTGAACAGAATTAGCATTAATCTCATTTACATCCCATATTAAACAATTACACTAAATTCTCACAATTCCTTTCATGAGAAAATATTAACTTCATAAACATAACAATCCAATGATAACCTCTTGTGATCTACCATAGGAATATTAAAATCTCCAAACCCAAGTACATGAACATGAACGACACATGGGTGGCCTCGATCACAACCCTAACATCCCCCATTCATCCAACAGGGATCATGAGGGTTTCAATTAATTAATTATTAAGTAAATATATCATTTCTCACCAAGGAAACCCAAAATCTCAACAAGGAGAGACCATTGACACAACCATTTTTTACAATATAAGAATCAACCACATGAACAACATAATCATTATCTGCATCAATAGGGTTTAACAAAGGAAATCAATAACACATCCCAAGTGCCAACCGAGCCCTCACTCATTTCATAAACATTTGAAAATCCATTTCCAAAAAATATGAAATTTCAAACACAAATCCAAAGTAATGTATAAACAATTCCAACTATAACAACATAAATCAAGGGAAACCCCATTTCCACTTTATAAAAACAAAACACCATTTTTAAAATAGTGAAACCCATTAAGCACCAAAGGAATCCCACTTTAGAAACCCATGCCTTTAAATTTATCAAGGTCAACCCACACAAGGGTTTATTATTTGAAAATAAAAATAACAGAAAACAGAATTTCTTCCATCACACACTATAAAATACCTCTTAAAACATTTTTTAGAGGTTCCACATAAACATTCATTTAAAAAATCATTTCAAGCTACACTATTTAAAACAAATAAACTCACAAATCCTTTTTCATTTCCATCAAACGGCCACTTAAAGAAGCTGACTGGTCATTTTTATTACAAGGGATAATTCACACTCCCATTTCGAACTAGTTTTTGGAATAAAAGTGATAACCTCATTCTAAAATCATTTGATGTCACAGCTCAATTTAAATCCATATTCCCTTTAAATGATGGGTTTCGCCCAATGAAAACAAAATTGGCCCAAGAACCATTCCCCAACATTAAAACCATTCAATGTCCCATATACATTTCATGAAAAGGTTATCATAAATAATTATTCCAATTTAAATCATAAAATGGGGATTCAACAAAACCAACCATTTATTCTAAGGCCACTGAATTCTAAAACAACTTCATATCAAGACATGGATGTAAAGTATATTTATAATTACCTCAAAGGGTATAAAAGTAATGAGTATATTAGTATTCCAATGGATCAAATTGAATAGGGACACCTAAATTTAGGAGGATCAGATCAAGTCGTAACACTTTGGCACATGAATCTCTTGACAAATACCACCCATGAATTCACACACATACAATTATATATATATATACACACACACTTAATACAATGTACATTTTACCCATTCAATGTGCTAAAATGTGCAAGGAATATGTATGTGTGTGCGTGTACATATGTATGTGGTTGAAATGCTTCATGGAGAGACCAATGCTATAATTAATTAACCAAGATGGTCCAATAATACCTAAAGACCTGAAAAGAAATGTCAAAAACAAATCCAGTGGAGGAAACCCTTATCTCAGATGGTGGCAACAAGCTGATACAAGCCAATAATCTTCACCTATAGCGGTGGATACTAGAATACACATGAAGGGGTCGTAATAGACCCTTCTCATAACCTAGTATTGAATAAAAATACCAAATAATAGGTTAAACCATACCTTATGGTTTGCCTGATCCATACCGGGTGATTAAAACTGAGGAAATTATCCAAATCAAGGGAGGGTAGTTTAGAGAAAGGTTGACCTTGAAGAGCTAATCGAGATTTCTAAAGAAACTAGTGAAGATCATCAAATGGGAGAGAGACCTTGAGGGATGCAGGTGCACGTCCATGGGAGGGGAGGTGTTTCTATCATGTGACATAGATGAGAAAATAAGGTAGGGAGAAAAATAAAGTAATAATAAAAATAAAAATTAAATAAAAATTAAATTCATAAAATTTGGGAGAACTCGCATGGTTTGATCATGGGTCACTATACCATGAACTAACTATACACTGGCCACTTTCTAGGCTATGAACCCTCACATAGTTACCTATAGGCAGACACATAGTTCAACATATGGTTGTTATACCATTCCACTCGGCAATTCCAACTTATAGAACCCAACTGCATGCTTGTTGCATAGTTTAATAGATCGTGTGCAAGCAGTGTGCCACTCCACTAACTCACTTGGGCACCAACAAAGGAATGGAATGGTTACTACTAACCATGCAAGATAAATGTGCAACAGTTAAAAAGCAACAAAAACTAAAATTTTCTGCCTGCTAAGTACCAGAGCTCAAAGTCACTCCATAATAAAATAAAATAATTCAAATTAAATACACTGTGGATCCTGGGGTATTAAAATATACCCCAACATTCCATATAATTTCCCCATTAAGTGTCGATCAAATAAATAGGAAAAGAAAACAAAAATTTCAAGAGAACATAAATGAAGGAAAAACCCACCATATCTTAACTTAAAAGTCAAAGACCAAAATCATCAAAACAATATCTCGAATTAACTATAAAGCATCCATATATCTGAGTACTACTATAGCAAGAACCTCAAACAAGAAAAATAATCCATCATGGGAACCTCTAACATGGTCTCCACACTATTTATCATCCCTATAGAATTATGGTACTAAAGAGAACCACCATTAGACTTATCATTGAATCAATTGAACATTAATGAGAGGAAAATTAAAAGGAAAAATAACTCACATACCCAAGGAAAAAATAACCACCACAAGGAGCCCTAAAATGATAAAATATACCTCATATCAGTTCAAAACACATATGGATAGCCTGGGATTTTGAGCAGGTACCACCCCACACAGTGCATCTAAAACGGCCACAGTCAAGCGAGTGATATTATACCAAACTCAACTGGTAGTTCAAACACCCTAGTTTCCCGGTTGTGAACCCCATACATCACTATTATAAAAATCAATGAGCACCAAAATGGGTCAACAAGAAAACATGGGCAACATCCAAAAGATC
The DNA here is from genome assembly GCA_963277665.1 of Viscum album. NCBI lineage: Eukaryota > Viridiplantae > Streptophyta > Magnoliopsida > Santalales > Viscaceae > Viscum > Viscum album. Next base: position 355,198,129 of record OY728126.1, on the reverse strand, counting down.
TAGAAAACTAAATCACAAGCCCCAAAATCAAGATCACAGACCCCAAAATAAAGGCTTCCCAATAGTAATCACCTATTCAAACTCAACTTGGACCAAAAATCCAGAACTCAATCTTCCTTACAAGGATATTACTCCACTGGGTTTAAGGATGAACATTGGATCTGAAGAAACTCTTTCTTCCAATCTAAGGGATAGAACAATGTCACTAGACATGGGCAATGGCAATCCATTCATCTTAACAAAATCCAAATGATTCCTTCTAAATGAAACAATTAAAAGTAAACTTCATGCCATTATAAGGTGCACAACAACCCTCAAAATAGGAACACAAAATCTTTACCAAAATAACTTTCCCTTTGAAAACATCACTTTTACCAACAGATATATTCTAAAAAAAATTACCCTCTACCAAGGTATTTTCCAAAAATTAAAAATTTCACATTTAAAGAAAAATATCTTGGTTGAACTCATGAATTTCACAATCATGGAAACCCACAAGATATATTTTTCATTTGTTTTTATTTTTATACAATGCACCCAAGTATTCCCATTAAATACTTTTCTTCTTTTCAATGAAACCATTTCAAAAGAAGGAAACCATTTTCATAAATAAATTTATAAAACAAATGAAATTCAACAATCCTTATTTTCCATAAAACCAAATTTGGAAGTAAATTTTTTCTTTAAAACTCTTTTTATTTCTCAATCAAGGATTTCAAAACCTAGAGCAAATAATCACTACATAATAAACCACATAAGAATCCTAAAAATCACATCCCAAAACAGAAATCAATCCACCTCTAATGTGCATAAATCACATTTGGAGAAATCAAAAATCATGAGGAGTTCCAAAATAGAAACACCAATGGGAAATATTGTTATGAATGAGTTGGAAAACCTTCCAACACACACCATAAATGGCATACTTTTCTGCATGGATACGATATGGTTTTCTAGTCCATGTATGCCAACCACAGAACTCATGTTCTCATTCACATCCAACCTAGGACCAAGAGAGACCCCCAATATCACTCACATGCTCAATGTGGATAAAACCATAAATGACATTAAAATCATTAAAACATCCCATAACCACTCGAGTCCATGATTTGAATCCTAGCTTCCCTGGTAGCTTGAGGCTCAGGATAGGCAAGAGGTTGCTAGGCTCTCCCTTCCCTTACCTCCCAAGCTCTGCAAACCTTGGCTTACCTTTTACCCAAATATTCCCAAATAAAAATCTCTATTCCAAACATAGTCCCATTTGGAACATAGTCTATGATGCCACTTTTAAATGAACTCACCCAGGATTCCATCATACTCCTCACCCGACCATATTTTTCATAAGGAATGAAGGGCTTTCCTGATCCCCACAGGTTGGCTACTAGCGTATGGGAATCATCAGAAATAGTTGGGGAATGATTCCACCAAAAACATATTTAAACCATATAAAAATATATAAATGAAATAACAATAGTAATTAACCATGAAATATAATTAGAAACAAACTGACTAAAGGAATCAAATACCATCCAACAGGAATCAAAACCAACCAAATCAACCTAATACCAAATGTATCTTCACCCAACACTCTTCTATGACATCGATGAAGAGAAAAATTAATCTAATTTAGAACAGGGAAGAAATAGGAGTGAGATAAATATCATAGTAGGTCGCCTCAAATCGCCCAAAATATGCAACAGTTTATTAAGGATAATCATTGATACAAGTTTGCAAATAAAGGTAGAAAGTATATTTTATATAAAAAATAATATCTGGGGAAAAAATTAAATCCATCTTCAACATCCAAAACATTGTATTTTACATTCCAAAACCCGAACACATGGATTTGAAAACAAGACATTTGTCTAAGCCTTATAAAAAACCATGAACACCCTCATCATTTCCAAAAAAACATCCCATTTACATTATTTGGAAAAAATAATCACTTAAAATCATATCCCAAAGATCCAAATAAACACCCAAGTCAAATTTGGAACATCGTACACAAATATCAATAAGGCATGGGAGAGGAGGACATAATCTCAACACATACTCAATGAACATAGTCGAAAAAACATATCTCAATACATCATTCCCAACATGGAACTGATAAAATAAATCAAGAAAAAAACAAACCCAACCAAGTAGTGAACCACTCAAGGGATCTAGAATTCCATGACTGATCATTAAAACCTCTAGGTTATGATTTTGAAAGAGTGGAACATGTGCTAAAGGATTGAAAATTTAAATAAGAATAAACAAGGTGTAATTAATTAACATTACTAACATTAATCATTTTATGAATTATTTATGTTCCATCACCTATACCAATTTTCACTATATAATCACTTTTTCATATGTTCCATGAGTTAGGAACTTTCACCATTTACACTACGGCTGAAGATGATCAATTACTATTCATAATGGAATATGTCAAGTCCCTATCTCACTAGGGATAAACACGTCACATTTAACACATCATCCTCACCTCTAAGCCTCAGTCTTAGTTGAATGAAACCATTTGGTGAATAGAACTCATTCCCCTTACCTAACCCACGCATTATAGGGTGGAGTTTAAAGCATTTATCTAACTCATCCCATGGGCTTAGAACCTCAAGTCAACACAAAACTCTACCAGGCCATGTTCACATATATACATATATCGATCAACCACGTACACCGTATCACCAGCCAGTCATAAACCAACACAGAACCATCACATTTCAAATTTAATTTAACACATGAATAAATCTTATGCCTTAACCTATTAACACAATCACTATTACCAAATAATTTCACATTAATACATTAACAATATACCAAAAAATCCCTTATGATATATTATTAATTAAATAAAATTAGAATTATTCTCATTTACAACCCATATTAACCAATCGAACCCAATTCTCACAATTCCTTTCATATTATCGTGTTAACATATTAAACATAACAAAAATAGGTTAACCTCTTAAGTTACACCATTTTCATATTGGACAATCCAAACCCAAGTTCACGAACCTATCACACCCCATGGGTGTTCTCAATCCAAACCCCTTTATCTTTTATGCATTCTGTAGGGATCATGAGGGTTTCAGTTAATTAATTATTAAGTTAATATTTCATTTCTCACCATGATCACCCAAAATCACAATAAGAAGTGACCAATGAAATGAACATTTAGCACAATAAATTCATCAATCACATGAAAAACATAGCCATCATTTGTAATAATAGGGTCCAACAGTGTTGATTAACATCGCATCACAAGTGCCAACCAAGCCTTCACTCATTTCATAAACATTTAAAAATCAATTTATAAACAATTTGAAATTTCCATCCCAAATCCATATGAAGGAATACACATTTACAATAATGACAACATAAATCAAGGTAACCCCCATTTCCACTTAATAAAACAAAAACAACATTTTCTTAAACATGAAAACACATCAAACACCAAAAGGAATCCCAATTTAAAAATCCATGCCTTTAAACATATCAAGGTAACCTCACACAAATATTATTCTTTGAAAATACAAAGCATCACCAAATTACTTTCTCCCATTACAATATATAAAACACCACTTAAAATATATTTTTAGAAGTTACACAAATCATTCATTTCATAAAAAAATTTAAGCTACCCTATTTAAAACCAAAACAAGACACAAACCCTTTTTCATTTCCATCAAAACCCCTTTTAAAGAACATAACTATGAATTTTTATTATAAGGGAGAAACCACCTCCCATTTAAAACCACCATTTAAAATAAGTGTGCAATCCACATTTTAAAATCATTTGAGGTCAAACATCAATTTAAAACCATATTCCCTTCAAAAGTTCATCTTCACCAATGAAAAAAACTAGGCCAATACCCATTTCATAACCTTAAAACCATTCAAAGGACAAGGTGCATTTCATGAAAAACGTAACATAAACAAATATTCCAATTTAAACCATAAAAAGAGGATTTGAAAAAACGAACTATTTATTCTATGGCCACATAATACTAAAATGGGTTCAAATCAATACATGTATATCAAATATATTTATACTTTCATAAAAGAAGAATAAATGAAATGAGAATATTAGAATTCCAAAGAAAGTAATTCCATAGAGAAACCTAGGACAAAGAGGGGAGGATCAAGCTGGAACACTACGACAATTGAAGATATTGATCAATACCACAAAATCATTCATGAAGATACATTCCTATATATATAGCCTTAATCCAATATATATTCTCTCATGTCATGAGGGAAAGTCATCAAGGAAGATATATATATACACATGTACCTATGTGTGTGGGTGAAACCCTTCAAGGATCAACCAATGCCTTAATTATTTAACATAGATTGACCAATAATCCCTAAAGACCCCAAGAGAAACATGAGAAACATAGTAGCTGGAGAAAACCCTTACCTCAGATGGTGTCTACAAGCCATGATGAGAAAATCCGCTTCACAATCAGTGGTGGATATAGAAATACCCTTGAAGGGTCCTAGGAGACCCTTCTAATAACCTAACATCAATGAAAAATACTAATAATTGAGTAAACCAAGCCCTAGGTCATGGATGATCTATACTAGGTGACAAAACAAGATTGAATCAGCCAAATTGAGGGTGAGCAGTTGAGAGAAAGGCATACATTGTGGAGATGACCACGATTCATAAAGAAACAGTTAAATATTGTTGAACGAGAGAGAGTTTGTGCAAGAGGGAGGTTTCTAGACATGGTAGTGGAGGTAAACCTATCATGAAATGCACACGATAAAGGAAGTGGAGTGAAAAATAAATAAATAAAAATATAAAAATAAAAATCATAAATAAAATCATAAAATTTTGTACAACTCACAATTTTTAAACATGGGTTACCGGACTGGGATCTAATAATGTGATGTCTACTACCTAGGCCAGCTACCCTCGCACAGTTACATATAGGTGGGTGAACAATTGATAAAACCATGCCACTCATCTATTCCAACTTATAGAACCCAATTGTACTCTCTCCACATAGTTTAATTGACCGTTTCAAAAATGGACAACACTCTACTGACTCACCTGGGTAATAAAATGACCATTGCATGGTTACTACTAACTATGTCAGTTAATTATTAAATAGCTAAAAATCATCCAAAAACATAAATTTTCATCCGACCAACAACCATATCTCAAACTCACTCCATAATATTATAATTTATTTCAAATTAAATACAATGTGTTACCTAAGGTATTTCTCCCAAGGAGGAAGTACTAACAGCAAAGCAGGTTGAGCTCCAAATTGAGCAATATCAGGTGGAGGGTGACACTATGTGCTACATACACCACACATAAATAATAAATCATGATAGGCTAAGATAGATGATGGTCAATGGTGTGGAAATTTATACGATATTGAGGGATATGATGTGGATACTCATGAAATGATTTTAAGGTATTATTAGTGTCACTTAAAATCAAGATCCAACACCTATAGATAAAGGTTTGGTTCATTCCATTGTAAATATATAACTTGTACATGATATAGATGTTCCTGTTGAGTCTGTAATAAAGAAACTAGAGATAGAGGTTATTATAGGGAGTGATTCTTCAATATTTCACATCCAATGAATACGTTAATCGGTGCGAATTGGAAAATGTTTCTCATGTGACCTCTTAGTCATTGAAATGAAATATTATGATGTCATAGTGGCTATGTACTAGTTATCTATGATGAATTCCCATATTTTCTTTTATCACATGGGAGTTGGATGCCTTCATATATAGGTGATGGGAGCCAAATTCATATGAGAGAGTTATCTTATAAAAGTGAATGCAGGTCTTGTGAGAAGAAAGCTGCAAGTCATCACGCGTCAATTGGAGAGTTTGTACATTAATTCTAGAGTCACTTCAGTGAACTAGAATCCATAGTTAGTTGTGGACTATATTGATATTTTTCCATAGGATGACATGGGACTACCTACAAGTTGATGTATTGACTTCCATATCAACATTCACCCCAGGACAACATTAATATATTCTGTGGAATTTCTTATGACCACTTCTGATATCCAAGAGCTGAGGGTGATGTTTTAAGACCATTAAGAGGGATGTTTTATCAGCCCCATTGTGGACCCCTAGGCATCTCTGGTTCTATTCATGAAAATAGAGAATGGGAGTTTGAGGATTTTTTTTGATATATTCTTCGAAATTAGGAATGTATTAAAATCACATACCATTTACTAAGGATTGATTACCAATTTAGATAATTGAATGGTGTCAGTTGGTTTTAAAGATTAATCTATGTTCTATATAGAATCAATTCAGTATATTGACGCATAATTTCTCACAAAACCATTTGATGTCTATATGTATTCTATGAACTCAGGAAAATTATTTCAATGTGACTAATTCCCCCACTGTGTCCATGGATATTATAAACTAGATATTCTAGTTGTACTTAGACAAATTCATAGTTGTATACATCAATGATATTCAAATATAATCTATGTCAGAAGAGGAGCAGGAAGATTATTTCAGGGTGGAATTAGACTTAGACTTGGAGAAACAACTTTATATTATGGTCCTTAAGTGTCTCTTTTGGATCACTGAGGTTTACTTTCTTGGTAATTTCATCTCTGATCATGGTTTAAATACATACCTAGTGATTGTTGACGTATTGCTTTCTATGTAACCACAAAAGAGCATATCATGTGTGTGGAATTTTATATGCATGTTTGGGTGGTATTAGAGTTTCCTAGAAGACTTTTCTATGATTTAATCTCCATTGAATGCCTTAAAATAGTAAGGGTAGTCATTTATATGGACTGAGTAGTGTCATAGATCATTTGAGAAGCTGAGTTAGACATTTTATTTTTCTCTGGTATTGAGGATACTAGAGGAGTTCATTGAGTACAAGGTGTATTGGTATACCTCTAGAGATGGGCTCAGTTACATGTTGATTTAGAATCAATTAGTGTTCGGATATGGTTCATTTTAGCTAATACAGCTTGGGTAGATTTTTGTTACCCATGACTTATAGATGGTAGTGGTTGAATTTTCCATGAATATGTTTATAGATTATATTATTGGGGATAATTTAATTGTTTACTGAAACTAAAATATCCTTACGTACATTTTCATTCAAATACATCTCCACCTGATACTGAGGCATTGGTTTGAGTTCCTATGGGACTATGACTTTGAGATAGATTTCATCCAAATAAGGGTATTATAGTGGCATATTTTCTTAGCAGGATGCCATGTTCACTCTTTTTTATAGGAGGCATTTGAGTTGTTTTTTTATGTTAATACAGTTATAGGAGAGGGGTTCAGCTTATCAACCACCAATGGTTGTTACTCTGTCACTTATTTTTGGTGTGAGAGAATCATAGTTTGATGATATCAACTCTAAGTATTTGTGTGAGCATATATCCTTGATAGATGCACCAAATGATTTTCTGAATGAGGGGAACACATCAACATTTTCTTGGGAAATATATTAGTTCTACTAACATTGAATAATACATTATTTATGGAAATTCATACATACCCCACAGTTGTATATCTTAGTCTAGTGAGGGTGTAAAAGGACCTTTGGTGACTGTTTTTTGGGATTTCATGAGGTAGAGTGTTACTGAGTTTCATTCTCGATGTCTTGTGTCTCAATAGTTAAAGGATAAACATCAGGTTCTAGTGGGTTTTAATCAACCTCTTCATATCCTAGAATAGAAGTGGGATGTAATATCTATAGATATTATTATGGGAATTCAATATATAGTGATATTCCCTAATTCTATTTGGGTGATTTTTGGCTGACATACCATGTCCTCACCCAATCTTTGACATTAGGTAGAAGAGTCCAGTCAAGAGTTTGAGGAATTTTTACATACGGGATATATTCCAGCTTCATAGGGTACCCACAAAGAATGTACTTCTCTATGATTCTTAGTTCAAATAATTTTTTTGAAGGGGTTTGTAGTAAGATTTTAGGATCAAGTTACTAATGTGAAAAGTGTTTCACCCCCATAAAGATGAACAGACCAAGATAACTATCCATGTTTTAGAGGATATTTTGAGATCATGTGTGTTGTAACTCGGACTAATTTGAGAGGATCACTATCCATTAGTGTATTTTTATTATAATAATAAATATCACTCTACTATTAGAATTTAAACATCTGAGTCTCTATATGGGAGACCCTACAGGTCACATTTATATTGGAATGAGATGGGTGAGACATATTTTATTAGGATAGATCTAGTACATAAAATAATAGATATGTTTTAGGTGATCCATGAGTGTATGTGTGCATCCCAGAGAAGAATCAAGTCTTACATAGATCAACATCATAGTCTTCACAAGTTTGATAAGGGAGACTGTTTATTCTTGAGAGTATCCCCACGATTAGGATTATGGATATTTAGTCAAATAATAATGATATCCCTTAGGTTCATTGGGTGTTTTAAGATCCTACATAGGGTTAGTGAGGTTTATCCCTTCTTCATCTTTCCCAAACAACTGGAATGAGTGCCTGAAATCTTCAACTTGTTACTGCTGGGGGGATACCTACATGACCGAAAACATTTTATTAACTAGGGAGAGATTGGAATCAAGCATTACGAAACATTTAAGGAGTATGCATTGGATATCAAGGAATGATATGATATGACCATGTTTGAATGGACAATACCTTTAGTTTTTGGGATTTGGTAGCATGGAGCCTAAAACAGAGCTCCTGAGAGCAATGAGCTAGACACTGGCTCAGTACCACCAATTTTTTTAGCATTATATTTTCACGATTAAATTAATTGATGAAAGTTATAATAAAATAACTCATGTTTTTTTGGATTATGTATTTTATCATATAAATATATATCCTCAAATTTGGTGTTGTGTTTGGTTGTGTCATTTGTAACAACCTGAAATTATAAATTGAGAACCTTATATTTGATATCATTCATGGCGTGTGACCCCAAAAATATAAGAGGATATAATAGAAAAATAAATTAAAAAATAATTACTATTTTAAATATATTTTACACTTTTCAATTCACACAACACCAATATCGTATGCGACATTCTTCGATGGATTTTGTTACATTCAAGACTGAGTTTCACCAAACACTAATATATTATTAAAATATAATTATTTAATATATAAATTGGTAATTATGAATATTATTAACTTACTTATATGAATATATGGTTTTTATAAATATAAAATGAATTCATGCGTTACCAATAAATTAGAAATAAAAATAAGAACCAATTAGATATAAAACCTATTATTAATTTTTTGATTCCAATGTGTTTCATCTTAACAAACATAATTAATTAAAATTAATGAATGATTTTAATGAAATATATATCTTATATAATCAGTCAATTATTTTTTATATTCATTCATTATGTTTGATCTGCTTAAGATAAGAACAAACCCAACATTACAAATAAAAATCTTAATTTTTATAAAAGACATTTTACCACCTTTTAATGGCATGGCTATTTTAAATATGAATTTTTAAAATTTAATAAATTTAGTTTGATAAAATAAACTTTATTTTTCAATTCAAAATTTCAAAATTATCTTAGGGTGAAGTTTTGGTATTTTCTTGAAATACATCATTTTTCGATGAATAGTGAAAAATACTGCATTTTAGTTAAAAACTTCCTTTTCGTTTAACTAATCATTAATGATAAATTATATATTAAATTTTTTAAGATCAAATTAGAAAAAATATAACCCTATATGTAAATTTTTTTATTATTATGGTCAATTTCAATTTGAAATTTAATATAAAAACATAAGGAACTTTTGAACATTTTTCAACATTAAAACCTGTTATTTCTTCTCATCTGCGGGATTAACATCAATCCTAATTTTCCCGCATCTATGAATTTAAATTTGAAAAATATACATAAATTTTTTAATCAATATTATATTTAGATTATAATCCTATAAAATTAATTTTTTAACAAAATTTTTAGTGAAAGATATTAAAAGTAATTACAGTGATATAGTTATACTTAAGGACTAAACCTTTATCTTAAGGGCCAAAATGACCTATACACATGTTCAAAACCAATAAGATGTCCATAATAAGTCCATGAAAATTAAAATATTTTGTTTTTTTTGGTTTTATATGAATATTTTTAGGTAAGAACATGTGTACACCTAACATGTTTCCAAATATTCCAAGTGAGTCATTTTCCTTCCCTATAAGGGCCCATCACCTATCCCCCTTCTTCACACCTCCCATTCCACTTATGTTTGGCCATTAACTACACAAATAGTCTCCCAAAATACCAATCCTCAACCTAAAAGCCTCCTTTTTGGCCAAAATCTCTCCAAATAATACTTTTTTTATAAACCAAAATAGGTTACATGATTAAGTTATAACATCTTATCTCATGATTTTTTGTTTAATTTCCATTATCTAATCCCTATACTCTTCTTATTATATTATTTTAAAAATAACATTATACTGAATATTTTTTTTATTCTAATGTTTCAATTTATACTTACACACACCACCATCTAATGAGGAACGAACATACAGTTTCTATGTACGACAAACTACTGCCTCACAAAATGATGATTGCTCACTTTTACCTTATAATGTATCACAGTTTCCATTATGATGGACACTATATTTTAATATTTTATATATTATATTTACAATTCATTTATTATTCTTTAAGTTATATTTATAAAATACCTTCATTTTTTCTAACTTGTGTAATTCTGATAATTTCAATTGAGGAAGTGTGGATTATCACCCCCTCAAAGAGATATGACTCGTTCATACCATACATAGAATGTATAAAAGAAGTTTTATAAAAAATATGTAACATATATTACATATATGTAATAATTTATATATAATATACATATGTATCATCTACATTTTATGGTTTTAATACAATAATGAAATGAAGGTAGTGTTCATACGTGCGTACAACCTACCATCTCCATGAACACTGCACTTCATTCCTAATCTCCAAAGATAAAAGACTACTATAAATACATATATAATGATTATATATGATAATTAATCCATGATTTACATTCGTTATTGGATGAATCAATGATATGATTAATTAAAATAACAAATAAGATGTGAAAACTTACTCAATAAAACTAGAAAATTGACTGTAGAAATAGAGAAATTAATGAATTGGTGTTAACAAATGGGTAATAAATTATTATAAGTATTTAATATATGATATTTAAGAGATGAATTTGGTTCTGTTGTAAGTTATTAACATATTTTTAACTGTTATACAAGGGGATAAATAATACAAAACAAAAATGAAGTTAAAGGTAAGGAAATTTCGTATCAATTTACCTTCTAATGAGACTTATTTATAAATATGTTCCAGTTCAATTTTATTTAGTGTATATTCAACTCTGTCCATATTATATTATGAATACCCTTATTGTCATCATAACATAAATTTTATTTATTGTCATACCTTTTAGGATATTATGATACAAATGCTTCAATGTGATATGAGACACTTTGGAATGTTTAAACATTATCCCCCTCAAAAATATTCATAAACATTATCAATGAAATCTAACTTCCTTTTGGGATTGTTAACTTTATATTGAAATAATAATATAAATGTAATCATTTCTCATTAGTAATTACCTTTAATATCCCTATTATTAAATAATGAATATTATTATTTCTTAAACCATATTTCATTTTACATAAGGTGTGTACTTTGATAGTTAATTGATTAACTCAAAATTAATAACAAAATTGTATCTTCTATTCAATACAGATACATTTTTATAAGGAACATTATTTATTCAATATATGAGGAGTTATTTGGACATGAAAAACATGTTTTGGGGACTAATTAAAGAAATCCCTATGGGTTGAGGAATGGTTATTAAAATCTCATCAATGAATCGATAGTCTCATGGGTTGAATTAATTGGCCAAACTAGAAACATTTAAAATGTCTCTTGACGATAAAGGTATCATGTGCCTGAGAAGAATCATGTCTGATAAATAATAATTTCTTTTGTTGATAATTCTTTTATTATTATTATCCATGAGATTTTTTGTCGACATATCTATGGGTTAATTTCATTTTTATTTTATTGATTAAATGGAAAGTGTTTTCAGCATTTTACCTCACCATGTTGATATTTCCTTATCCATTTATTTGAATGGAATGTGCAACCTGTTATTTACCTTTCACGGTTAATGTATTCCTATTAATTCATTATTTCTTCCACCTTACTTACCCTTAATGAGAATTTTAGTCCACCCTTATTATTTTTCATTTCCCTGGGTTATAAAGAAGAACCCTTTGGATAGGCATTCTTGACACAATTTATTTTAGTTTTATATATAATTCTTGTATTTCCTATTTCCCAGTGTATTATTAGTATCATTTATGTAATATAAATTTCCAAGACTTATAAATTAATCATTCCTTCAGGATTTTATCCATTTTAATAATGGTAATGTAATAAAGTAATGCATAGACTATAGACTTCAGGGGTTGGGGCGTTATAGTTAGTATCAGAAGAAGTTTTGTAGATACCATGGAAACTAGATGTAGAAACCATGGATTAGGGAGAAAACCCCTATGATATACATTGATGATAGGTATAGAATAGTATCCTAGAATTTTGGTGAGGTAGTGATTATCTAGTTATTCCTAGAAATACCTCCTTATCTGGATACTAAAAGAGGACATGTTTATAGAAAACATGTACCTAGGAGTAATAAATCTAACAAGATGTTCTGGTCCTGACTCAGGGTAACCTTGTACATGAAAATGGGACTTACTATGAACTTGTTTTGACACTCCCAGGGGATATTAATAGGATAATTCACATTTTATTTACCTACCATTATGAAGGATTTAAAAGTAATGATGCCCCCAAAGAAGCCAAAGTTTATGATTCTATGATTCAAGATGCATACATTTATCTTATATGATATACCATATTTAGAGTTATAAAAAGTCCTCAATTTTAGGAGCTAATCTAGTATAATAATATTTTTAGAAAATTCACTTCAAATGGAGAATGGAATCAATAAATATGGAAAATATAGAGGTTTCCTTAATAATAAAGTCAATGATGCTAGTATTAAAAAAAGGAGGTTATGGATATGTTAGGGTAAATTAGTCAGGTCATGACATTTAACCTTTCCCAAATGGAGAAACCTATTTCATGGAGATAATCTCTTATACTATATCACTTTATACGATAGTAGGCCCCATCGTTTATTTTTACTACAAATACAATAGTAGCTGAGAAATGAATTAGTCTCTAGAAAAGATATTTACGGACATTGAATGAAAAAATAAATGGTCAAAATTTTGGTCTATTATATTCAAGGTGATGCTGACCAATGGTGGTACTTAATTCAGAATACAAGGGAGGAATAATAAATTCAACTGCTGGAATGAAGAAATTTTTAGGTGAAATTATTTGATAAATTCTTCCTTCTTGATCATCATATGCCAACACATCATGCCCAACATGGAACTAACAAAATAGATCAAATGAACAAAAAAACCAACCAATCGGTGTACAACTCATGGGATCCTGAATCCCAGAACCAATCATCCCACCTCTAGGTGCCATGTCAGAAAATGCGGAGCATTTACTAAATTAGTGAAAATTTAAATAATATTATACAAGGTGAAATTAATTAAAAATAAGCATTTTACTCATTTTAATTATTATATAAATCTCATTAGCTACAATCATTTTAACTACTTAATTATATCTATCACATGTTCCATGAAATAAGAACTTACACCATTTACACTATGGCTAAAGTTGTTCAATTACTAAGAATATGGGATTAGGTAAAATTTGTATCTCACTAGGGATAAACATATCACATCTAACACATCATCCTCACCTTTAATCCTCAGTCGGGGTGGAATGAAACCATTAGGAGAAAAGAACAATGTTCCCTACCCTAACTCTTGCATTGTGGTGTGGAGTTTAGAGCCTCAGTCTAACTCAACATGTGGGTGGAGAACATCAAGTAATCCACTCTACCAAGACATGTGAACATGCTTACATATATTCATCAAACACATATACTATATCACCAACCAAACATAAAATCCCACATAACAATCACATTTCACATATTATTTAACACATGGATTATCTGTATGCCATAACCCATTAACACAATCATCATTTTCAAATCACTTGTCATTAATCCATTAAAATTATACCAAACAGACCCTTATGCCATACTATCAATTGAACACAATTAGAATTAATCTCATTTAAAACCCATATTAACCATTTACACCAAATTCTCACAATTCCTTTCATAAGATAATGTTAACCTACTAAACATAACAAACCAAGGTTAACCTCTTATGTTCCACCATGGGAATATTCTAAAATCCAAAACCACGTTCATGAAACTGACACACCACAAGGGTTGCCTTGATCCCAACCCTGAAAACTCTCATTCATCACACATGGATCATGAGGGTTTAAATTAATTAATTATTAAGTAAATATATCATTTCTCAGAATGGGTACCATAAATAACAACAAGAAGAGGCCAAATACACATCCATTTGTCACAATATAAGAGCAATAAAATGAACAACATAATCAGGGAAACACCATTTCCATTATATAAAACCAACACACCCTTCTTAAAACAAGGAAACCCATCAAACACCAATGGAATCCCACGTTAGATACCCAAGCCTTTAAAAATATAACAAGGTCAACCAACACAATGTTTTCTAATTTAAAAAAAAAATCATGGAAAAGGCCTTTCTTCCATCACACACTATAAAACAACTCTTAAACCCTTGTTTAGAGAATCAACAAAATCATTCATTTCATAAATCATTTCAATCTACCCTATGAAAAAACAAAAACAAGGAAAAAACCCTTTTTAATCTCCATAAAACCCCCTTTTAAATATGCCAACCAGGATTTTTTCTTACATGGGATTGTGCACACTCCCATTTCAAAACTCTATTTTCAATAAAAGTGAAACTCTCGTTTAAAAATCATTTGAGGTCACACCTCAATTTAAATCTAAATACCCTTTAAAAATCATTTTCACCTAATGAAAACAAAACCAGGACAAGACCCATTTCTAAACATTAAAACCATTCAATGTGAAAAATGAATTTCCTGAAATGTTTATCATAATTAAATATTCCATTTTAATATATAAAATGGGGATTCAACAAAACCAACCATTTCCGCTAAGGCCACAGAATACTAAAATAGCTTCAAATAAACACTTGGTTATCAAATATATTTATTCTTGTGTCAAAGGGATAAAAGGAATGAGTATATTTGAATTCCAATGGATCAAATTAAATAGGGACACCAAACGCAAAGAGGATAAGATCAAGAAGTAACACTTTTGCATAAGAATCACTCGACAAAGGCCACCCAAACATTCACACACATACATTTATATATATATACTCTTAATATAATGTACATTTTCCCCATTCCATGTGGTAAAATGTGCAAGGAATATATATATATATCTGTGTGTGTGTGTGTGTGTCTGTTCATATGTATGTATGTGAAACCCTTCAAGGAGAGACCAATGATATAATTAATTTACCAAGAGGAACCAATAATCCCTAAATACCCCAAAAGAAATGACAAAAACAAAGTAACAGGGAGCATGATGGAAGATGCATGTAGGGGTCCTAATAAAACCTTCTCATAACCTAGTATAGAAGAAAAATACCAAATAATTGGTTAACCCTGGCCTTAGGGTTCGATCGATCCATACCAGGTGATTAAAAGAGATGAAATCATCCAAATCGAGGGTGATGAGTTTAGAGAAATATTGACATTGTGGAGATGATCGAGATTCAAGAAGAAACCAGGGAAGATAATTGAATGGAAGAGAGACCATGAGGGGGGTAGGTGAATGTCCATGGGAGGAGAGTTTTACCTCTCAGGCAACACACATGATAAAAGGAGGAGAGAAAAATAATGTAAGAATAAAAAGAAAAATTAAAAAAAAATAAATGCATAAAATTATGGACAACTCGCATAGTTTGATCAATGGTCACTAGACCGTGCACTAACTATACACTGGCCACACCCTAGGCCAGGAACCCTCACAATGTTACATGCAGGCAGACTCATAGTTTGATATATGGTGCTTAGACTATTCCACTTATCACTGCTAGCTTATAGAACCCAACTGCATGCTCATTCCATAGTTTTATAGATCGTGTGCAAGAAGTGTCACACTCTACTAACTCACCTAGGAACCAACATAGGCATGGAATGGTTACTACTAACCGTAAAGGCTAACCGTGAAATAGATAAAAAGACTCGAAAAACATAAATATTTAGCCCTCTATGTATCAGATCTCAAACTCACTTCATAATAAAGTAAATTAATTCAAATTAAATAGATTGTGGATCCAGGGGTATTAAAATATCCCACAAAAAGCTACTTTATTTCCCTATAAATTCTCTAAGGAATAAGAAAGGAAAACCAAAATTAAAAGAGAACATAACCTAAGGAAACACTCACCAAAGCTTAACATCAAAGGCAAGGACAAAAATCATCAAAATGGTCGCTTCAAATAACTATAAAGCATCCACATATCTATGTACTACTAGAGAAAGAACCTCAAACAATAAAAATCATCCATAATTGGAACCTATTACATGGTCTCCACACTATTTATAGTTATTCTTGAATTGCGGTACTTAAGGGAAATACCATAAGACGTATAATTGAATCAATTGAACATTCATGAGAGGGAAATTCTCAAGAAAAAGAACTCTTGTACCCAAGGAAAATATAACCACCACAATGATCCATAAATGGAGAAAATATATCTCACATCAGTTCACAACACAAAAGGATAACCTCAGGGTTATAGTGTGGACCACCTCCACACAGTGCATCCAAAATGGCCACAGTCAAGCGCGAGAGATTATAGAAAACTCAATAGGTAGTTCAAACACCCTAGTTTACCTATTTTTAACCCCATTCCTCTCTCTTCTACAAATCAATGAGCACCAAAATAGGTCAACAAGTATATAGGTGCAACATACACTATATACTGAAAAACAAATCTCTAGCCCCATAATCGAGATCACAACCACCAAAAGAAAGGCTTCCCAATATTACTCACCTATTCAAACTCAACTAGGACAGACAAGCCAGAACTCAATATTCAATACAAGGAGACTACTTCACTTGGAGTAAGGATATTAATTGGATCTGAAGAAACCCTTTATTCCATTCTAGGGGATAGAACAGTGGCGCTAGACATGGAACTTGAAAATACATTACTCTTAACATAATCTAAATGATTCATTCTAAATGAAATAATCAAAACAAAAAATTCAAGACATTATTAGGTACACAAAAACCCTCTAAATAGGCACACAAAATATTTTCCAATTTATCTTTCCCTTTGGATGTATCACTTTTATGAAGAGATATTTTTTTTTAAATCACCCTCTACCAAGGTATTTTCCCAAAACTAAACATTACACTTTGAATGAAAATAACCTTACTATAACTCATGAATTTCCCAATAAATGAAACCCACATGAAATCTTTTTCAAAATTTCATTTCATTTTTAACCAACCACCCAAGGTTTCCTATTAAAGACTCACCTTCTATTCAAAAAATCCATTTCACAAGAAGGAACCCACTTTCCTGAATAATTTTATAAAACCAATGAAATTCGACTTTCCTAATTTTCCACAAAAAACAAATTTGAAAAAAAATGTTTTCTTTAAAACCCATTTTTATTTCTCAATCAAGGTTTTAAAAACCTAGTGCACAAAAGAACTACATAATAAACCACCTAAGTATCATTAAAATCAAATGCCAAAAAAATCCACCTCCAATGTGCTGAAATAAAATTTGGAGAAATCCAAAATCACGGGGAGTTCTAAAACATGACAACCAGTGTGGACATAGTGTTATGAATGCATTGGCCAACCCTCCAAAACATTCCATAAAAGGCGTCATATTCTACATGGGTACTGCATGGTTTCTTAGTTTATGTGTGCTAACCACGCATCTCAGGTTCTCCTTAATTTCCAACATAGCACCAAGAGTGACCCCCAATATCACTCACATACTCAATGGGGATCAAAACATAAATCAAAATAAAAACATTAAAACATCCTAGAACAACTCTAATCCATTATTTGAAACCCAGCTTCCCCCAAAAGCTTGTGGCTTAGGATAAGCAAGAGTTAGCTATGATCTTTTTGACCATACCTCTCAATCTCCGCTAGCCTTAGCTTCCCTTTTACCCAAACATCCCCAAATAAAAAGCACTATACCAAACCTAGTCCCATTTGGAACATAGTCTTCAATTCCAGTTATCAAAAAACTGATAGAGGATTCCATCATTCTCGTCACCCAACCCGATTATTCATAAGGCATGAAGGGCTTTCCAGATCCCCAGGGGCTGGGTACTAGCACATGGTAATCATCATAATTATTCATGGAATTATTTCACCAAAAAAAATATTTAAACAACAAAAAAAGATATAAATGAAATAACCAAAATAATAATACAAAAAGGAAAAAAGATACAAACTGACTGAAGGAAACAACTACTATCCAACATGAACAAAAACTATCCAACTCCACCTAAGACCCAATGCATATCCACCCAACTCTCCTCTATAATGTCCATGAAGAGAAAATGGAATCCAATTGAGAACCTAGATGGTATAGGCATGAGATAAAAATATCAGTAGGTCACCTCAACTAGCCAAAAATATGCAAAAGTTTCTTAATGATAATCATCAATACATGTTTGAAAATAATGGTAGAATGTATGTTTTTCATAAAAAACCAACTCTAGGGAAAAAAATCAAATCCATCTTCAACTTATGAAACATTTCCCCTTACATTCCAAAACCAGAAAAATCAGATTTGAGAACAATCCATTTGTTGAATCCTTATCAAAAACCATTCACATCCTCATAATTTCAAAAAACACATTGTTTTCCTTTATTTATATAAAATAATCACATTAGATCATTTCCCAAAGAGTCAAATAAACACCCAAGTCCACATAGGCACATCATACCAAAATATCAATTAGGCATGGGAGTGGATGACATAATTTCAACACAAACTCAATGAACATAGTGGAACAAACATATCTCAATACATCATTCCCAAAATGGCACTAACAAAATACATCAGGAAAAAAACAAACCCAGCCAAATATGGAACCACTAAAGGGATCTAGAATTCCACAACTGATCACTACAACCTCCAGGTTAGGATTTAGAAAACATGGAGCATGTGCTAATGGATTGAAAATTTAAATAATAATAAAAAAGGTTACATTAATTTACATTACTCACATTACTCATTTTCGTAATTATATTTTTTCATCACCTATACCCATTTTCACTACATAATCACTTTCTTCACATGTTCAATGAGTTAGGCACTTACACCATTCAAACTATAGCTAAAGTTTGTCAATTACTATTCATAAGGGAATAAGTAAAGTCCCTATCTCACTAGGGATAAACACATCACATTTAACACATCATTCTAGCCTCGAAGCCTCAGTCCGGGTTGAATGAAACCATTAGGGGAAGATAACTTTGTCCCCTTTCCTAACCCATGCATTATAGGGTGTAGTTTAGAGCCTTGATCTAACTAAAACCATGGAATTAGAACCTCAAGTAAACTCAAAACTCTACCAAGCCATGTGCACATGCATACATATATATATCAACCACATATACTGTATCACCAGCCAAATATAAACCAACACATATCAATCACATTTCAAATTTCATTTAACATAAGGATCAATCATATGTCTTAACCCATTAACACAATTATCATTATCAAATAATTTCTCATTAATCCATTAACAATATACCAAAAATCTCTTATGACATAATATCAATTAAACACAATTAGAATTATTCTCATTTAAAACCCATAATAACCAATTGATCCCAATTCACACAATTCCTTTCATAAGATCGTGTTAACATATTAAACAAAAAAACTAGGTAAACGGCTTAAGTTCCACCATTATCATATTAAATAATCTGAATCCATGTTCATGAACATAGTACACCACATGGGTGGCCTCTATCCCAACCCCTTTATCCTCCATGCATCCTATGGGGATCATGAGGGTTTCAATTAATTACTTATTATTTCAATATTTCATTTCTCACCACGATCACCAAAAATCACTTCAAAACATGGCCAATGATAAGACCATTTATCACAAAAAAAGCATCAATCTCATGAAAAACATAATTGTCATCTATAGTAACATGGTTCAACAAAGGCAATAAACATCACATCACAAGTACCAACTGGGCCTTCACTCATTTCATAAACACTTGAAAATTAATTTATATATAATATGAAATTTAAAACCCAAATTCAAAGGATGTAATAAAAATTTACAATAATAACAACATAAATCAAGGGAAACACCATTTCTACTTCATAAAACAAAAACTCTATTTTTATAAATAAGAAAACCCATCAAACACCAATGGAATCCCACTTTAAAAACCCAAGACATTAAACATATCATGTTCACCACACACAAATATTATTCTTTGAAAATTCAAAGCATCACCAAATTACTTTCTCCCATTACACTCCATAAAACACCACTTAAAATATTTTTTTAGAAGTTCAACAAATCGTTAATTTCCTAATTAAAATTAAGCTACACTATGAAAAACCAAAACAAGGGACAAACCATTTTTTATTTCCATAAAACCCTCATTTAATGAATGAAACTAGTAATTTTTATTATAAGGGATACGCTACTTCCCATTTCAAACCACCTTGTGGAATAAGAGTGAAAGCCCCATTTTAAGATAATTTGAGGCCCCACATCAATTTAAAAGAATATTCCCTTTAAAATATCATTTTCACTAATGACAAAAAACTGGTCCAAGACCTATTTCCCAACATTAAAACCATTAAAATTCCAAATTTCATTTCTTGAAAACTTTACATAAACAAATCATTCAATTTAAATCCTAAAAAGTTTATTTGATGAAACCAACCATTTATTATATGGACACAAAATAATAAATTGGGTACAAATAAATACATGGATATCAAATATTTTTATACTTTCATCAAATGGAAGAAAAGGAATGAGATTATTAGAATTCAAAAGGAAGAAATTTCATTGTGAAACCTACCTCAAAGAGGAGAGGATCAAGCTCGAACACTTTGGCACTTGAATCTCTAGATGAAGACCACCCAAACATTCATGCACATTCATTCATATATATATACCCTTAATACAATATATATTCCCCCATGCCATGATGGAAAATGTTCAAGGAAGATATATATATATATATATATATATATATATATATATATATATAAACATGTCCCTTTGTATGCAGGTGAAACCATTCAAGGATCCACCAATACTCTACTTAATTATCATAGACGGACCAATAATCCCTAAAGAGCCGAAGAGAAACATGAGAAACATTGTAGCTCGATAAAACCCATATATCGGATGGTTCTGACAAGCCATGAAGAGTAAATCCACTTCACCATCTATAGTGGATGTAGGACTACACTTGAAGAGTCCTGTGAGACCCTTTGAATAACCAACCATCAATGAAAAATACTAAATAAACAATTAATACATGACCAAGGTTTTGGATGATTCATACTGGCTGACAAAAAGAGATTAAATCGGCAAAATTGTGGGTGAGAACTTGAGATAAAGGCTCAAATCGAGTAGATGACCAAGATTCAGGAAGATAAAGATAAATATTGATGAATGGGAAATATTTTGTGAGGGAGGGAGGTTCCTGGCCATTAGAGGGGAGGAAAACAGCTCATTAAATTCATAGGATAAAGGAATGGGATTGAAAAATAAATAAACAAGTAAATGAAAAAAAAATTATACTTTAAATTCATAAAATTTTAGACGACTCACATATTTTCCACATGGGTTACCAGACTATGCCCAAATCATGTGATGGTCACTACCTAGACCAGGTACCCTCGCAGAATTACCTATATAACGATGCACAGTTGAGAAAACCATGCTAATGGGAACTTCCAACTTATAGATCTCAATTGTACTCTCTCTGTATAGTTTAATTGACCATGTCCAATTCAGGCACCACTCTACTAACTCAGACAAGTAATAGAACAGGCATTACACGGTTACTACTAACCTGGATAGCTAACTATGAAATCACTAAAAATCCTCTAAAAACATTAATTTTCCAAAATCCAACAACCAAATCTCAAACTCCCTCTATAATAATATAAATTAATCCAAATTGAATACACCATAGCACCTGAGGCATTTCTCCCAAAGAGAAAGTACTAAGAGCGTAGCTGGTTCAGCTACAAATTAATAAATTTCTAGTGGAGGATGATACTATGTGATAATTACACCACAACTAACTAGGAACACATCCTAGTATAATACAACTTGTGGTCATGGGTGTGGATATTTATAGGATATAGAGGGATGTGATGAGGATACGCATGAGATGATTTAATGTATTATTGGTGTAATGTATACTCTAGATCCAACGCCAATAAATAATAGTTTTGTTCATTCTATTATCACTATATCCCTTGTACATGATATAGATATTATAGTTGAGTCTATAAAAAATAATTTAGGAATAGAGGTTGTTGTTGGGAGTGATTATTTAATATCACACATCTAATGAAATTGTTAATTGGTGTGCATTGGAGAATGTTCCTCAAGGGACCTCTTGGTCATTGAAATGAAATATTATGAATTCGTCCTGGGTATGGACTTGTTACCTATGATTCATTCCCAAATTTCATTCATCATGTGAGATTTGGATGTCATCATATATAGGTGAGGAGATTCTCCTTCATATGAGAGAGTTGTCTTATAAATGATAACGTGGGGCTTGTTAGAAGGAAGCTGCCAGTCATCACACATCAGTTGGAGAGTTTATCCATTGTTCCAAGAGTCACTTCAGCAAACTAGATTCCATAGGTAGTTGAGGAATATATAGATGTTTTTCAATAAGATGACCTAGGACTACCTACATGTTGATTGATTGACTTCCATATCTACATTCACCTCCGGACTACACTGATAACTTCTGTGGAATTTCATATGGCCCCTTCTAAGATCCAAGAGCTGAGGGTGATGTTTTAAGACCATTAATAGAAAGGTTTTATCAGCCCCATTGTGTCCCCCTATCCATATATAGAGATATTAACGAAAATAGAGAATGGGAGTTTGAGGATTTTTGTTAGGTATATTATTCTAAATTAGGAATGCGTTAAAAACAAGTACCCTTTACTGAGGATAGATTACCTATTAAGATAATTGAATGGTGTGAGTTGGATTTAAAGAGTATTGCATGTTCTATATACCATCGTTTGCAACTTCTAAGGATAATATTCTAAAAAAAAAATTTGATGTCTCTAAGTATTCTATGTGTTCATGAAAATTCCTTTAATGTGACTACTTCCTCCATTGTGTTCATGGAAATTATGAACTAAATATTCTAGTCTTACTTGGACTATTTCATAGTTTTATACATCAATCAGATTCTCATATACTCTATTTCAGAAGAGGAGAAAGCAGATCATTTTAGGATGTAATTAGACATAATCTGGGAGAAACATCTTTATATTATGGTCCTTAAGTGTCTATTTCAGATCACTGAGGTTCCAAGGTAATTTCATCTCTGGGAATGGTTGAACTATAGAACTGGTGATTATTAATGTAATGCTTACATGGGAACCACATAAGATCATTTCAGAGGCGTGTAATTTTCAATTCATGTTTGGGTAGTATTAGAGTTCCCTCGATGACTTTTCTATGATTGAATTTCCATTGACATGCTTGACATAGAAAGGGTAGTCATTTACCTGGACTGAGTAATATCATATATCCTTAAAGGATATGATGTAGAAATTGTGTAATTCTATGGAATTATGACTAACAGAGGAGTTCATTGAGTGCATGGTGTATTGAAATATTTTTAGAGATGGGCTCAGTTACATGTTAATGTATAATCATGTAATGTTCAGATATGGTTCAATGTAGTTAAGACACCATCGGTAGAATTATGTTACCCATGAATTATAGTTGGTAGTGGTTGTATTTTCCATGAATATATTTACAAATTATATTATTGGTGATCAATTAATTGTTTACTCAAACTAAAAGATCCTCAGGTACATTTTCACTCAGATATAACTAAACCTGATATAGAAGAATTGGTTGAAGTTTATATGGGACTATGACTTCGAGATAGATTACATCTTAAAGAAAAGGTATTGTGGTTGCATATTCTATTAGTACGAAGTCAATTTCTCACTTTTATAGGAGTTATGAGAGTAGTTTTCTTTTTTTATAGATAATTGTAGTAAAGGAGAGGGGTTCATCTTATCAACAATCATTTGTTTTGACTCTATCACTTCTTTTGGGAGTGGGTGATTTTTAGTTGGAAGATATCAACTCTGAGATTTTTTGTGACCAAATATCCTCAATAGATGAACCAAAAGATTTTATGAATGAGGGGAACATATCAACCTTTTCTGAGGACATATATTAGTTCTACTCACATTGAATAATATATTGTTGAGGTACTTTCATACATACCCCATGGTTGTGCATATGAGTCTGGTGAGGGTGTAAAAGGACCTTCAGTGACAGTTGTTTTGGGATGTCTTGAGGTAGAGTGTTACTGAGTTTCTTTCTCGATGTTTTGTGTCTCAATAGTTAAAGGATAAACAAAAAGTTATATTAGGTTTTAATCAATCTCTTAATATCCTAGAATAGAAGTGGGAAGGAATATCTATATATCTTATGATGGGGTAAAATATATATTTATTTTCCATGATTCTATTTGTGTGATTTTGGACCGACATACCTTGTCTTCACACAATATTTGACATCAGGTAGAAGATTCAAGTCGAGAGTTTGAGGAATTTTTACATACGGGATATATTCCAACTTCATAGGGTACCCATAGAGAATTTACATTTTTTTTATTCTTATTTCACTTCATGGTTTTGGAGGGGTTTTTAAGATTATTTTAGGTTCGAGTTACTAATGTGTAATGTGTTTCACCCCATAAAAAAGAAGAGACCAAGAGAAATACACAGTTATTGGAGTATATTTTGACATCATGTGTGTCGTACTTCTGCATAATTTGAGAGGATCGCTTTCCATTAGTGTAGTGGTATTATAATAATAAATATCACTCTAATAATAAAATAGAATCATATGAGGCTCTATATGGGAGACACTAAAGGTCACCTTTATATTTGACTAAGATTGGTGAGACATATTTTATTTGGATAGAGTTGGTACATCATATGATAGAGATGTTTTATGTGATCCATGAGTGTATTTGTACATCCCAGAGCTGAAACAAGTCTTACATATATCAACATCTTAGGCCTTGAAAGTTTGATCAAGGACACTATTTATTTTAGAGAGTAACCCCATGATTAGGATTGTGGATATTTGGTCCAGGAATATAGTTATTACTAATGGTAATTGGCTGTTTTTAGATCTGAAATATGGTTAGTGAGGTTTCTCCCTTCTTTTTCATTCCCACACAATTGGAATGAGTGCATGACATCTTCCACATGTCGCAGCTGAGGGGATACCTACATGACCTGAAATGTGTTATTGACTAGGGAGATCTATGCCTGAAGGATGATGAATCCTTCAAGGAGTATTCATTGGTGATCAAGTAATGATAAGATATGACCATGTGTGAATGGAATATACCATTAGTTTTAGTGATTTCGTAGCAGGGAGTGTAAAACAGAGCTCCTAAGAGCATTGAGCTAGATATAGGCTCCGTACCCCCAATTTGTTTAGCTTTATATTTTTACTATTAAAATCATTGAAGAAGGGTATAATTAAATAACTATAGTTTTTATGGATTATTCCTTTTAATATATATATACATATCCTCAAATTCGGTGTTGGTTCTGGTTGTGGCATATGTAACAACATGAAATTCTAAAGTGAGAACCTTATATTTGATATCATGTATGACTCGTGTCCCCTAGAATGTAAGGGGATTTAAAATCACAATACATTAAAATATAATTACTATTCTAAATATACTTTATATTTTTCAATTCACACAACACCAACCTAGAATGAGACATTTTTTATGGCTTGTGTTACATGCAAGACCGAGTTTCACCAAACAATAATATATTACTGAAATATTATTATTTAATATATATAAACTGGAAATTATGAATAGTATTAACTTACTTATTTGAATATATGGTTTTTATAAACATAAACTGAATTAATGGGTTACCAGTTACTGAAAAATAAAAATAATAACGAATTGGATATAAAAAATATTATTATTATTAGGCTTCCAATGGGTTTCATCTTAACAAAACATAATTAATTAAAATTAAAGGATTATTTTAATTAAATATATATCATATATATTCAATCAAATATTTTTAATATTCATTCATTATGTTTGACCTGCATAAGATAAGAACAAACCCTACTTTACATATAAAAATCTATATTTTTAAAAAAGCAATTTTACCACCTTCTAATGGCATGCCTATTTTAAATATGAATTTTGAAAATTTAATATATTTAGTTTGATAAAATAAACATCATTTTTCAATACATAATTTAAATATTATCTTAGAGGGAATTTTTTGTATTTTCTTGAAAAACATCATTTTTTGATGAATAGTGAATATTATTGCCTTTTTGTTAAAAACATCGTTTTCATTTAAATAGTCACTAATGTTAAATTATATATTAATCTTTTTTTAAGATCAAATTATAAAAACTAAAAAACAAATAAAACAATTTTTTTAATTATAATCAATTTCATTTTGAAATTGAATATATAAACATGAGAAACTTTTGAACATTTTGTTACTTTAAAACCCCATTATTTCATCTCATATATAGGATTAACCTTAATCATAATTTTTCTACTTCAATGAATTTAATTTTGAAAAATATTCATAAAAAATTTATTCAATACTATGTTTAGATTATGATGAGGTAAAAAAAAATTTGAACCAAATGATTAGTGAAAGAGATTAAAATTAATTACATTGATAAAGGTAAAATTAAAGACTAAACCTTTAACTTAATGGACAAAATGAACTATAAACATTCTCATCACCAATAGTATGTCCATAATTAGTTAATTGAAATAAAATTATTTTGTTTTTTTGGTTTTATATGAATATTTTTTGGTAAGACCATCTGTACACCGAACATTTTTTCAAATATTCCAAGTGAGTCCTTTTCATTCCATATAAAACTCCACCATGTATCCCCCTTATTCCCACCTCCCAAGCCACTTATGTTGGGCCATTATCTACCCAAATAGTCTCCCAAAATCCCTACAGTGGACCTAAAACCCTCAATTTTGGCCTAAATCTCTCCAAATAAGCCTTTTGTTACAAACCAAAAGAAGTTACCTGATTAAGAGGTGACGTCTTCTCTCATGTTTTTTAGTTTAATTTCCATTATTCAATACCTATATTCATCTTATACTTTTATTATAAAAAAAATCATCCTAAATATATTATTATTTTTTATTCTAATGTTTCTACCTATACTTACACACACCTCCATCTAATGGGTAATGAACATACAGTTTCTGTATAAGGCGAACTACTTCTTCACAAAGCAATGATTGTTCAAATTTCCCTTACAACCTATCATGGTGTCCATTATTATGGACACTAAATATTAAAATTATATATATTATATTTATAATTTACTTATGCTTCTTTAATTTATAGTTATAACATACCTTCATTCTTTCCATCTGGTGTAATTACGATAATTTTGTTTGAGGAAGTGTGGATTACCACCCCCTTAAAGAGATACGACTCATTCATACAATACATGGAATGTATAAAAGATGGTTTAAACAAAAATATGTAACATATATAACATATATATGATAATTTTTATATAATATGCATATTTATCATCTACATTTCATTCTTTTTATACAAAAATGAAATGAAAGTAGTGTTCATGTGTGCGTACGACCTACCATCTCCATGAATAGTGTTCTCCATTCCTAATCTCCAAATATAACAGACTACTATAAATACATATATACTGATTATATATGATAATTAATCCATAATTTACATTTTTTTGGATGAAACCATGTTATTATTAATGAAAATAACAAATAAGTTGTGAAAAATAACTCAATAAAACAAGGAATTGACAGCAAAAATAGTGAAATTAATGATTAAGTATAAACAAATGGGTAATAAATTATTATATGTAATTAATATATGATATTTAATACATTAATTTGGTCCTGTTATAAGTTAGTAACATATTTTAAGACACTATACTGGGGGATAAATACTACACAACGAAATGGAAGGTTGAGGTGATGGAATTTCATCTCGATTTACTTTCCGAAGAGACTTATTTGTAATCATGTCCCAATTCACTTGTATTTAGTGTAAATAATGTTGTGTTCATGTAATATCATGAATACAATTATTATCATGATAATATAAATTTCATTTAATTTCATAGATTTTTGGATATTAGGAGTCAAATGTTTCAATGTATTATAGGACACATTGGAATGTTTAAAGATTATCCCCCTCAAGAATATTCTAAATGATTATCAATGAAATCCGACTTCCTTTTGTGATTATTAACATTATATTGAAACAATCAATTTATTATAATCATTTTTATGGGTATTTACCTTTAATTTCCATATTATTATATAATGGATATTATTATTTCTTAAAACATATATATTTTTACATCAACTGTTTACTTTTATAGTTATATTAATAACTTTGAATTATTAATAAATTTGTATCTTCTATTCAATACAGATACATTTTGATAAGGCACATTATTTATTTAATATATGAGGAGTTATTTGGACATGAAAAACATGTTTTGGGGACTAATAAAGGAAATACCTATGGGTTGGTGACTGGTTAATGAAATCCCTGCAATGAATAGATAGTCTCATAGGACAAATTAGTTGGCCAAACTAGAAAACATTAAATTGTCTCTTAAGGGTAAATGTATCATGTTCCTGAGAAGCATAAAGTTCAATTAATAAGAATTTAATTTATTGATAATTTTATTATAATTATTTATCCATGTAATTTTTTTAGACATATCTATGGATTAATTTCATTTTTAGTTCATTGATTAAATGGCATGTGTTTTTAGCTTCTTACCATACCATACTGATATTTCCTTATCCAATTATTTGAATGGAATGTGTTATCCATTATTTACCATTCCCTATTAATTTATTCCAATTTATTCGTTATTTCTTCCTCCTTACATACCCTTATTGAGCATTTTATTTCACCCTTTTTATGTTTCATTTACCTGGTTTATGAAGAAGAAATATATGAATAAGAATTCAAGGATGAAATTTATTTTATTTTAATATAAATATTTTGTATTTCCTATTTCCCAATTTATTATGAGTATCATTTATGTAATATGAATTTCCAATACTAATAAATTGATCATTCCTTCAGGATTTGATCCATTGTAATAATGTTAATGTAATAAAGTAATGCAGAGGCTATGGGCTTCTAGGGTTGTGGTGTTATAGTTGGTATCAGAGGAAGTTTAGTAGCATCCTTGTAAACTAGATTTAGAAAACATGGATTAGGGATAAAACCCCGGAGATATACATTGAGTATAGGTATATAATAATATCCTAAAATTTTTTTGAGGTAGAGATTATGTGGTTATTCATAGTAATACATCCCTATGTGGATACTAACAGTGGACGTGTTTCTAGCACAAATGTACCGAGGAGAAATAAATCTGACAAGATGATCTGGGCCTGACTCAGGGTAACCTCATAAATGAAAATGGTCCGTACTATGATCCTGGTTTGACCCTCCTAGTGTATATTCTTAAGATTATTCGTATTTTATTTACCTACCATTATGAAGGATTTAAACGTAATGATGCCCCCAAAGTAGCCAAAGTTTATGATTCTAGGATTCAAAATGCATAAAATTATCTTTTGTGATATACCATATATAGGGTTATAAAAAGTCCTTAATTTTCATAGATATTATAATATAATACATTTTTTTAGAAATGGCACCTCTAATAGAGAATTGAATCAATACTTATGGAAAATTTAGATGTTTCCCTACATAGAATGTCAATGAAGATGGTATTAAAACTAACCAGGATATGGATATATTATGGTAAATTAGTAAGGTTATGACAATTCCATTTTCTTGAATGTATCAAGCTATTCCATGGAGAGAATATCTTATACTGGATAACTTTCTACTAAAGAATCCCCCATCAATTATTGGTGCTAAAAATGCAATTGTAGCTGAGTAATGGATTAGTATCT
This sequence comes from Viscum album, assembly GCA_963277665.1. Lineage (NCBI taxonomy): Eukaryota > Viridiplantae > Streptophyta > Magnoliopsida > Santalales > Viscaceae > Viscum > Viscum album. The sequence continues at coordinate 355,167,751 of OY728126.1, read as the reverse complement.
GGAGAAGATATTTACAGACATGGAATGCTATAAAAATGAAAAGGCCAAAATTTTGGTCTATTATCATCAAGGTGATGTTTACCAAAGGTGGTCCATAATCCATAATACAAGGGAGGAATAATAAATTCAGCTGATGGAATGGATAACTTTTTTTACACTCTTTGATAAATACTTCCTTCATGATCAACAAATTGAGATGAAGAGGAGTTTACATAGTTTAAAAAATTAGGAAGAAGTTGTTGTGGAGTGTGGAGGAACCTTTACAAGTTTACCATGTTATGATAAAAATTTCATATGCAACATAGAATGTAATATTGACCTTTTATTTAAAGGGTTTAATACATATATATATAAAGGGTACTAGTTAAGTAAAATTTTTCTTCATCTGATGAAATAGTTTTATGTACTATCATGACATAGAAATAATTCTCTATTTCCTATGGCTCAAAGGGAAACCAGTATAGGAAGAGGTCTTATAAACAACATGAAAAAAGTAATGACTCAGAGAAGATGAAGGGAAAGAAGTTTTAACCAACATTTAATAACTATATAAAGAATAACCCATCAAAATTCTTGAAATGTTTGTAATTTTTTTATAAGTGAGCTGTAAAAGGTCACCAGGAAAAAGAATGCAAAGGAAACAAGAAACATTTTTATTTAATGTTCTAAATTAAATGATATGGGGCACTATGAAAACTAGTTCCCCAAATTTCAGGGTAATATACTACCAAATAAGATACGGGATTAAGGTCAAGAATATTCTATTGACACGACCGAAGTGGAATGATTAATGTAATTTTGTTTTTGTACCCAAAAAAATATATTGTAAAACTATTTTGTTTATGATATTCACATAATATGATTTATGATATATGTAAGGATTGTGTTTAAGTACTTTTTCACAAATTATTTTATATCATATGTGGAATGGTGACAGGAAATCTTATTATGTATAGAGTTAAAATTTAATAAAAACATGATTGTGGGGAAGACAACCCTTAATATGTTCTAGATGTTGAGATAATGATGAAAAAGAGATTTATTCGGATAATTTCATACTACCTTAATGAATATTCAACATGTGTTCTATGATATCATTTATGGAGTTTACAAAATATTTGGATTAAAGAAATATATCCAATAACCTCTGTTATACATAATAAATAATTAAAAATTCATGTTTCCAATGTGGTTTTATTATGATTGTAGTTATTCCAATATTTCAAGAGGATACATGTAGACATCATTAACATATCTTTAATGTGAAAATATTGATAAAAATCATATTTATTAAAGGTTAGTGATAAGTACATTTTGGAAATTTAGTAACTCTCCTTCAGAAGTGATTGGATCATAATATGTTTAAAAAGTAAACCCTTTATAAAATTGTTTAAGATGATCATTAGATGATATTTTACAGGTTAATTTATTACGTCACCATATGATTTATCGTGTTCTATGAGATGAAGTACAAATAGTTTAAGGCATAGTAAAAGAAAAATATTGTGTTCATAGAAATGTATACTCTTATAGGGTGAAAGAATTCATTTACTATAGAAAAAAATGGTTTTGAAACAAATATGTTGTCTTATTATCATAAATTTTGCTCATATAAATGGCCTTTATTTTCACCTTTGATTTATGGTTTTGTCATCAAAAAATTTCATCTGGCCAGGTTCTCTAGGACACTTCATTAGAACATGATTATTTGACTTTTTTTTCTATATCAATGTTTTCATTTCCCACTTGCGTTCTCCTATTAGGAAATATAGTTACCTGATCATTGTACTTTAACTTGCCTATTATTAATTAGATGTGTTAATAACCATTTTTAGAATGTTTTTATTTCAATAATAGTTTATTTTTAATCCCTCTATCACTGAGATCATGTTTAAATTTTGTGGATGAAATTTAATTTAGGTGGGGAGAATTTAACACCACGAAATTATAAAGTAAGAACATGATATTCAATATCATGTATTACACATGACGCCAAGGACATAAGGGGATATAATACAAATATAATTTAAAATATAATTACAATTTTAAATATATTTTTTATTTTTCAATACACATAACACCATGTTAGTGTGCAACCTTCTTCGTTGGCTTGCCTTACATGAAATACTACGTTTTACCAAAGAATAATATATTAATAAAATATTATTATTTAATATATAAACTACATGTTATGAATATTATTATCTAACTTATTAAAATATATTTTTTCTAAATATATAAAATGAATTCATGGGTTACCAATAAATGAGAAATTTAAATAAGAACCAAATGGATATAATAAGAAATATTATTATTTTTGTGCTTTGAAAGATTTTTAAGTTAAAAAACATAATTAATTACAATTAATGAATTATTTTAATGAAATATAAATTTTATATGTTAAACAAAATATTTTTTTATATTCATCTATTATGCTTGATATGCATAAGATAAGAACAATCAATACTTTAAACATATACCTATATTTTTTTAAAACAAATTTTACCACCTTTTAATAGAACACCTATTTTAAATATGAATTTTAAAAAATTTAAAATTATAATTTGATAAGATAAATTTAATTTTTTAATTACTAATTTCATATTTATCTTAAGGTGAATTTTTGGTATTTTTCTTGGACACCTCATTTCTGGATGAATAATGAAAAATACTACATTTTAATTAAAAACTACCTTTTATTTTGAATAATTATTAATATAAAATTATAAATTAAATTTGTTTTAAGAGCACATTAGATCAATTATAAATCTATAAAAACAATTTAGTTCATTGGAATAATTTTCAATTTGAAATTTTAAGTAAAAACACAACAAGAAGTTGAATATTTTTCAATATTAAAAACCAATTATTTTATCTCATTTGCGGGGTTATCATCAATCATAGTTTTGTCGATTAGATAAATATAATTTCAAAAATTGGACATACTAAAATTTAAAAAAGATGAAATTTTGATTTAAATGTGATAATGTTAGTTTTTTACCAAAATGATTAGTGATGGTGATTAAAATTAATTACCAAGATCAATAGAAACATAGGGACTAAACCTTTATCAAAATAGAAAAAATGACCAAGAAACTAGTTAGAAACCCATTTTCATTCCATACAAATTCTATTAACCTTCCATTAATGGGTTTTTCTAGTCTGGTATGACTTTTTTTAGGTAAGAACATGTGTACACCAAACATGTTTGCAAAAATCTCAAATGAGTCATTTTCCGTCCCTATAAAAGGCCACCACCTCTCCCCCTTTTTCAAAAATACCCATACAATTATGTTTTCCCATTCTCAACCCAAATAGTATCCCAAAATTCATACCTTATACCTAGAATCCTATCTTTTTCTATAAATCATTCTATGGAATCCTTTTGTTATAATCCAAAGGAAGTTACCCGATTAAGAGGTAACATATTCTCTCATGTTTTTTAGTTTCATTTCTATTCTACAATCCCTATACTTTTAATTTTCTATTATTGTATAAAAAACCAGTATATTCAATTTACTATGATTTTTTATTATAAAGTTTTTACCTAAACTTTCACACTCCTCCATCTGATGGGTAATAAACATATTGTTTCTTTGTATAGAGAACTACTGCCTCATGAAATGATGATTGTTCATTTTTCTCTTACCAAATTTCATGGTGGCTATTATGGTGGAAAATCTATTTATATATGTTATATATTATATTTATGATGAATTTATTCTTTTCTAATTTCTATTTATAACATTCCTTTATGCTTTCCATCTTATGTAAATATGATAATTTCATTTGAGGAAGTGTGGACTACCACCCCCTCAAAGTGATATAACTCATTCATACCATACATGAGACATATAAAGGATGTTTTTCAAAAAAATATATAACTTATATATGCTATAGAAATTATAATATATTTATTTTTAATTTATATTTTATTCTTTTAAAAAAAATTAAAGTGGTGTTCATGAGCACGTACGGCATATCGTCCCCATTCCTTGCCTTTATTGATAGAATAATAACTCGAGTTAGCCCGTCTCTATGAATAGTGCACATCATTCAAAATATACAATTAAAATATACTAATATATTGACATAAATACTGGTTATATATAAAAATTAATTTATTTTTTAAATTCTGTATATGGTGAAACCATTGTCCAATTAATGATAACAATAAAAAAAAAATTAAAACTTACTCGAGAAAACTAGGAAACCAACACCCGAAATAGTGAAATTAATTAACGTGTGTTAAAAAGGGTAATAATATATTATAAGGAATTAATATATGATATTACAATCAATAATATCGTTCTTCTATAAGTTAATAACATATTTTAAACCACTATACAGTGGGATAAAGGCCACCCAACAAAAATGAATATTAAGGTTATAGAATTTCTTCTCAATTTACATTCCATTGAGACATATTGATTATTATGTACCAATCCACTTTTATTTGATTAATATACTACATTTTTTATGTTATATCATGAATCCCCTTATTCTCATGACAATATATATTTCATTTAATTCCATACCTTTTTGGATATTATGATCCAAATGTTTCAAAGTTTTATGGTACACTTTATAAGGTTTAATGATTATTCTCCTCAAGAATATTTTAAATGATAATTTATGAAATCTAACTTTAATTTGTGATTGTACAATTTATATTGAAATAATCAAATTATTAAATAATTTTTCATTTTAAATTACCTAGAATATTAATATTATTACACAATGTATATTATTATCACCTAAACTATATATCATTTTACAAACGGTGTTCACTTTGATAGTTATTTCATTAACTAGGGATTATTGATAAATCTGTATCTTCCATTAAATATGGATAAATTTTGATAATGAAAATTGTTTACTCAATATATGAGGAATTATTTGGCCATGAAATACATGGTTTGTGGACCATTTAAGGAAATACCTATGGGTTGGGGACTGTTTAATGAAAGCCACATAATGCATATGTAGTATCATGGGAGGAATTAGTTGGCCAAACAATAAATGTTTAAATTGTATCTTGATGGTAAAGGTATCATGTGCCTTTGAAACATGAGGTACAATAACTAAGAATTTCATTTATGGAGAATTTTATTATTAATATTTATCCATGATATTTTTCATTGAAAAATCTATGGATGTATTTCATTTTCATATCAACGATTATATGGCATGTGTTTTCAGCTTCATAACTTTCCATGTTGATATTTCCTTCTCCTGTTACGTGAATGACATGTGTTTCCATTTATTTAACATTCCAAATTAATTTATTTCAATTTATCCATTATTTATTCCTCTTTACATACCCTTACAATGAATTTGAGCTCACTCTTATTTTATGAAGTTCCCAGATCAGTGTGAATCACTAAGAAGGGGGAGTGAATCCTTGATCCCCTTAAAAATTTTACAAATTGATTCTCTTATGGTAAACCTATTTGGATGGCTAAATACTTTTTCCACTATTATTTTGTCTCTCATCCTTACCTCGAATGATGTTGTAAAAATAAAGGCATGGAACACAAGGATTTACAAGGTTCGGTTCAAATACCAACTCCTTGTTGTGTTTTTTATTACCCAACACATATTCTAAACAATAATAATATTTTCAATTAAAATGGTCGATAAAGAGTCCCATTGTATCTCTCATAAGTCTTATAGGAGGGTATTTATACTAAATCCCATATTGTTACAAGAATCCACTGGCATGCTTCAAAGTCCCACAGAAGACTTCTTCTCTTCCCTAAATCACATAGGGTCATTATAGCTCTCGAGTCACATGAGAAACATTTTTCTTTGAATTATCTTTGATTCACTATATATGATATGATTCTCTTTCCACATGGGATTTCTGAATCACAATTTCTTGTGTATCTCTTCAATAATCTACAACAACCTTTGGTATGGTCTGTTGGACATGCTCAATATTTATGATCACATTTGTGATCAGTCCTTAGTGCAACAATGCTCGAGAAATTATTTCTTCTTTTGATGAAGGAACAGACTCACTTATAAGTGTGAAAATGGTGCACACAAATTCTTCAATAATATGATATGCAAGAATGATCTTTAACAATATCTTCATTGTCTCTCATCTTGAATCCTCAAATACTGTCAACTCGGATATAATATCTTCTTTAATTATGCTTGGCTTCGGTCTCAATACTCATTCACATCATGCATGGGTTTAATGGAATTCAATACCTCTTATCTTGGGTATCTCAAAGACTTTTCACACATGCATGTGATTATGCATGTTTTCATGCATGTAGCTTGTTAACCCAAGCACACACTATTCACTTGTATCAATATTTTAGGTTCAATGTGTTTGGGTCATGAAATTACACATGCACTATACACTTTTTTCTTCTTTTGTGAAAACCCAACTGGGCATAAATCATTGAGCACACACACTTCGTCTTCTTTTCTTCCCTTTCTCATCATTCCTTTCGGTTCTTTGTACACAAACACTTATTATTATTAATTTGGGTTCAATGTGTGTTATTCATGTGTTTTCTTGAAATCTAAATTGGTGTAGTCCATTTTTTATCATTGTTCAGGCACACTCAAGTAACTCAAATAATTCACATGATTTGTATATATTATGAATTTTTCTTTACAAACAAATGATCTTCATCTTGTTCCCTTCATGCAAGTAAACTTTCCATATTATGTGATCTATTTTGACCTCGAATGGGTATATTATTTGTGTATGTGTGATTTCGTCTTCACAACAGGTAGTTTATAGGAAAAAATTTTACAAAGTATTTTAAAACCCTCTACCTCATGTTCATGTAGTGGGTGCATGTAGATCAACTTCACAAAACCAATAGTGGTTCTTGGTTTATGTCTTCATAGAGTACAACAAGGGTGTGATTTCCCCTGATGTGTAAATGTGGAATTACCTTCACAAACACAATGTGGTTTTCAGATAAATTATTGCATTCTCATCGTTTTCTTCACATAGAGGGTGCATGTTCATCCCTTCTTTACAAGGATGGTTCAAGAGTGCATTACACTTATTGAACGCCAGCAGATCTCCCCTGTCCTTTGTGTAGAAAAGCTTTGCAGAACCTCTTTTGTACGGTGCTCTATTTCTATTAAAACACACGCTTCATCAATATTTTCAACAATAGAATTGGTCAGGGGAATCCACCATTTAGATTCATAGAAAACATTGTATCTTCATGGTCAAAACCCTTATAATATTCCGTTTGTTTCATTTCATCGAATGAATAAGATCTTCACCTTCAAATATTTTCTAATACCTAATAAGAGATACAACAAATCACTCTATTTGTTTCTATTAAACACAGGATCCTAATACCATTGTGTAATCCTCCTCACATTAATGAATTAGAAACACATGCAACGTATCTCCACAAACATCTAATGGCTCAGCCTCTGACAACTATGTTTTCCTCAACCCAGGCTCGATATTCATGTTGCATTGCATGCATGAAAATATATTTGAGTGCATGAGTTTGTTATGTCCAGACTACTGGAATGCATGAGGTTTTGATCATCAATGGTGACCAGAGTTCAATGAAGGAGTAGTGAATTAATGTACGACAATAAATGGCATCAGGATGACCGGATGTTGAAAAAGATGGTGGGGACTCCCCAAGGCCATTGGATCAACTCAGATCGATCACAGACATCATGGATTACATCATGTGATGGGGGATGAGATGTGCAGTCATGACCTCTCATGAGATCAAATGGACGGTGGGGATTTCTTCCCTGTTTTTAAACTTTTTTCCCACATCTAAACAAGGATGCAGGTTTCTCATAGTTTAAATATCAAACTGTCAAATCCAATCAGCAATTAGTTCTCTTCCTACTCTTCTAGTACCACCATATACATGCTTTTTACGGGCACACTCTATGCCCTAATTTTTATCCCTACCTTTATTCCACTCGGAATAGTGGCTCTCCCATGCTTCCCTATGGTAACACACTCCACTGTGCCCTGTACATGCCTATGTCTAGTCACGCAAGCTAGTTGGTTGGGGTTAAGCTCATCTGCCCACTCTTGTGGGGAAAGGCTCTTCCCTAGCATAGTTGGTCGGCTGGATAGCCAAAGTCCAATATTTTTTATATAAACCCCATATATAAATACTTTGGAAAACCCAAATTATAACATATAGTATTAAACAGGAAATGCATGACACTTGGCCTTTTTTTATCTTCATTCGGAATCGTATCCTTCTTCTTCTTCTATTATTTTTGGCACACCTCTTAATCATTTAAGATGAGATAGATCTTCTCAAAAACATCATCCACTTCATCCTATTATAAACTAGTGGATATATCATCCAAATGGTTCATGGAATCATGTATTTCATGGCCTTATTAAAATGGCGTAACAAAGTGTCATTCATTGACACATGTATTTGAGGTTAGGACTAGATCAACAATCATCTAAATTAACAACTTGGAGAATTTCCGAAGTGTGGCATCCAATGCGATGAATCTATAAAAATTCACGAGGCATCAATAGCTTTGTAACAACTTCATTATATTGATAGCAATGATATATTCCCATATCATTGATCATCATTTCTAACCAAAAATTATTAATAGAACTTTTCAACTAATACAAATCACAATTATGGTGGGCTTTTCACTATGTCAATAACATTTCATTAAGCATCACCACTTCTATCATCATCGCCACTTCCATCTTTACATTTTTGTACACATATTGAATACTTATTGACAAAAAATGAAACACTATGCTCAAAAATCTCTCCCTTTCTATTTTGTTGTCAATATCACCTAATCACACTTTGTTTGGGTTAATATATTTGCCTATATTTTCTCCCCCTTATTGGAAACCTAATGAAATGTTTTAGTGGGGTTTTTTCAAAAACAATGTTCTCCTCCATTTAATGAATATATTCTTGAATATTTTTTAGAGAGGGATGATGTCACATGGCTATCTTAGAAAATATCCTTTAGTTAACCAACCCTATGTCTACTTCAGCTAACCCAGTGTAGCAAAAAATAGAGATATGACCATAGTTTTTAATGCTGACCCTAGAAAACCACACATGTGAAATCATGCTGAGAGTGTATCAATTCTTACCAAGGGGTTATAGATAATCATATTTATCACTAAAATGCTAAATCCTAAACATACATCACCAAACATATAAACAAGTTCAAGTTAAAATATAAATACCCCCCTTTCATCCCATCTTTTCCTGAATCAAGAACTCCCCTTAATTTACCTAATAAATTCAATTAAGAACAAGGGATGAAAGATTGATTGGAATACCTCAAGTTTCAACATCTTGAGATGATACAAATTTCAGAATTTTTCATGAAGTAATCATTGATTTCATACCCTTCATATTTTCACCCCCTAAAGGGGTTCAATAGCTTTGATTTACCCGAGTGGAATATATCAACAAATAATCATCAAGATATGCTTGTTGATAATCTTCCACTATAGAACATTTCAACTAATTATCAGATAATGAATAATGATTCCAACTTGTTTTTGTCTTCATTGTTCATTCAATTATCATCTTGAGAATGGCCTTCACCTTTAATTCCCTACAATATAAGAACACGTATGAAAAAAATATATAATGGAATAAGATGGAAAACATGTGAACTTCTTAATTTGATCAATAGGGATGAGAATTTCCTCTCAACCCAAGAACACCTTTCTTGGTATCTCCAATGTGTCTGGTACTCTTCATTCTAGTGTCTCCTATCGTTTAAAAATTTTGATCTTTCATTGTCTGCATGGTCCCATTACTTCCACTCACCATCAACTTGTGTGGATTGTTTGTCATTACTTTTTTCTGTAGTGAAGTAGCTTTCACTGGTTTATGTTTTTCAATTTTAAACATCTACATTTGACCAGGTAAAATAGTAAAACTTTTTTATGCATAATTTCCAAACTTCTTTCACCTTCTATACAGTACCTATAAGACACTTGGCTTTTCATGTGCTAATAACCTCTCATTAAATTTGAATTTGTCTTCATGTAGAATTATATGTTTCCCCTTTTCCTTTTCTTTAGCTAGTAATTCATTTTTAGATTTTTTCAGTTCTCTAGAAATTTTCAATTGATTAGGACAAATAACAACCCACTTTTTCTTAACATATTGTGGTTTAGAGCTTCCACATGGCGTTTTCAAATATTTCTAGTTTCCTTTCTTAGGAAACTTATCATCTTCATGAATGTCTTCAATCAATCTTATCTTCTTTTGGATTGATTATCCTTTCAAATTCTGCATTATTCCATTAAGTTCCATGGCTTGTTTTATGTGTTCTCTATTATAACCATTAATTACATAGTAGAAGAATATTTTCATTGTTGAGATGACATTCTTGGATTGTAGCTCAAACTTCTTCTTGGGAACTGTTTCTTTCAATGTTTTCTTGACTTCACTGTTTTGAATATTCCCAAATGGAATATTTTCAAACTATTTTTCCTTTCTTCTACACTTGTTATGTCCTTTTCTTCTTATGAACATATGTATTATTTATGGTTGGAATAAACCTGCATTCCTCATAATTTCTGACTACTTTAGCTGCAATTAACATTGATGTCTTCAAGATATTCAATCTATTCATGATGGATAGATTCATCTTTATCTTTTTATTATATTTTTTCTTTACAAGTTGCTTCATTTCTTCACATATACTTTCCATGAATGTAGGCCTTCCATAATTTTCTTAGGTTAACACATTATTCCAACAATGATTGTCCTGATTCCCAAACAACCATCAACACTAATAGTAGACAATAAATCTCTATCTTTTTTAATGAAGTATAAATCTGGATAGATTCAGTGCTTTGTTATTTTTAGAGTTGTATATATTTATTTGGATCATCCATTTGGGAGTTGTTCTTCTTAATCATTCCAGTAGCCATCCATGAAATTTGGATGGATTTATCATACAAATATATCAATCCACGTCTTTCAATATTTTAATATTCAACATGTACTTTCAAATGAAAAAAAATTAATAAAAATAGAAATAATTGGGTTATGGGATACCTTCTTAGTTTAGGATGTTTCCATTGGATTAGAAGATGATATACTAATCCTTTTAGAATCATACTTCTCAATGAAAACTTGATTAGAAGAATCTCTTCTTTCAGCTGTTTGAGATATTCCAATTTCGAGTGACTACTGATTCCCCATTTTCACCTCCAGTTCGAAACAAACCATGTTGATGGTGTTCATATCATCCTAAAATAGTCTCAGATTACTTTTCAAATTCTCTTTCAGCTTTAACATTTGACCTTAACGTAGATTTCATAATTCTTGCGTAGAGATTTCATGCTCAATTTCCTTGTTAGCTTTCTCTTCTAATGGAGTAGATTGTATAACAATAAAAACTCTATGAAACTTTTCAAATGCATTGAAATATTCTAAAAATATAATATCAATGAATTATATCTCACAAATACTTAACTATAATTATTTAGTAACTTTAGAATGTATTTCATTGCAATGAAAAAAAATTATTCCTTTTCCTTCACAATAATTGTGAGAAAGATGGATATTCCAACCCTTTATCCAATAAATCAGTCATGGAATTAGATTCTTCTTCTGGCTGTAATTTTTCATCTTGAAGAGGACTAATGATTTCAATAATATTTCTTGACCCTTATCTAGGGATTTTCTTCAGATGTTCTTTGAGTACATACTGAAGATCACTAGTTGATCTATCATCATCACAGCATGAACAGGCTTCACCAAAGTTTCATAATAATACAAATAATTATCACATGTTTTACCATTCAGATTACATTCAATAGAAGGTGTACCCCAATTAGTAGTATGACTCTTCATCATCTTTTTCTTATGAGTCTTGGAAAATATCTCGATTTTATGTTTCTCACTCATTTCCTAAAATCTACACATCATATAGACTCCCATGGATCTTATAGAGGTGACCATCCCTCTGATACCAATTGAAGTGACTAGATTAAGCTCAATCTCCAAAGTAGTCAAACAAGGAGATCCCCTATCTGCAATTATTTTTTCCATTGCATAAGACTATTTAAGTCGCATGCTCACCCACCTAGTTGACCGAAACAAACTCAAACCTATTCATGCTAACAGAAATGTGAATGCCCCCACTCACCTTCTTTATGCAGATGACATCACTCTGTTTTTAAAGGGTGATATAAGAAACATCAGAACTCTTAAAACTACTCTCACTCAATATGAGGAGGTCTCGAGTAAAGTCATTGAATGGCATAAATCCTTCATTTACTTTGGGAAAAACATTCCAATTTCTAGGAAAAATGGAACTATTAATGAGCTTAACATCAAAGAAGGTACCATTCCCTTAAAATACCTTGGGGTCCCCATTTTCTGAGGCAGAACCAAAGCTTGCTACTTCTCAAAAAAAATTACCAAATTCATAATCATCTATCATCTTGGAATGGAAAATCTCTCTCCATGGTGGGAAGAGTCTTCCTTGTCAAGTCTGTTATTTTCTCCAAACTTGTCTACCCGATGATGGTCTATAACTGGACATCTAGTCTCATAAAAAAATAAATTTTCACATTAAAAAATTTTTCTAGACAAGTAGAACCTTGGACAAGAAACATGTGACTATTCAATGGGCTAAATGTTGTAAACCTTTAGACATGCGTGGACTTGGAATTAAAAACATTAAACTCTTTAATAAGGATCTTCAAGACAGATTAACTTAGAACGAGATTCAAAATTACTCCCCCTTGATTGCTTTTATCAAAAATATGTTCATTGATAGATTGAAAAGAGGTAACAAGAATTTCATGACTTCTTCCATTAGGCCCTCTATCATAAATATGTACGACAATATTATACACAATGCTAGATGGATGGTCTCTAGAAACTCTTCCCTGAGATTTTGGTTGGACAACTGGACTGGCACTCCTCTTATTTCATTTACTCCCCCGAACTATATCCATGATAACATCAACTCCACTATTAGTAATGTGCTTAATTCTCACATTGATACCCTTCCTAAAAATATTATTCATATTTTTGATTCTAACCACTTTTCTACCTCGTGTGATCTCTTGATTTGGGAACCTGCTCATAATGGGATTCTAAATTCCCAAACGTTCTATAATAAATCTTTACATAAACTCAAAAATGACCTGAAATGGATTAAATAATTTTACAAACCCCGGATTAATCCCTCAAGACTCACTCTTATTTGGCGTCTCGCCTACAATAGGGTTCCCACTGACTCTTTGGCACGAGCATCGCCACGCGTGCAAATTTGCGAATTTTTATAACCGAATGGATACTGTAAAAGTGGCGAGCAGGGTCGAACCACAGAGATCACGGAGTCTAGTTCACTAAAAATATTTCGTTGGACGGTGTTTAGACGAACAAGGACAAGGGATTGAAGGAATACCTATTTGTGAGTTTTCTTTTTTTTTCTTTTTAATTAAACTAAAACGGAGAAGACTAAAGGTAAAAAAGAAAATTGCAAATGAAAATGATGATGGACTCTAAGTCAACAAAATGTGTCGGGGATGCTGGTGTCACAATTAAATTATCACGCAACCGTGCAAGGTATTCTTTAGGATGATTAATTATTTATTCTGTTTAATTATCGCCAGTTCCGAAAATATAACCATTTTTAGATGCTAAATTTTAATTTCCCAAATTTATTTAAAGTCCCGTTCTCTGGTGTCATAAATAAATTAGAAAACTCGTTCAAGCCCCGAACTACACGGCGAAATGACACAACCCTTTTCTCACAAAGTTGTGTCACTAATTTGCACCTACCATCAGTCAACGCGGTTTACCTTCTCGGACCGCCGCGTCGACTTATAATTAAAATGGAAAGTTTTAATTTTAGCAATTAATTCAGTGCAAAAATAATTTAAACAGATAAATATTCAATTAAAATAAATTTAATTGACAATTAATCATCAAATAATACTTGCATGGCATGCGCAATAGTTTTAATAAATCAACCAACATCCCGACACTAAGAAAATCACCCCGACATCACAACTGAAAATGTAAACACGGCAATAAGATGACAATTCACGTAAAATAAGACCATGTTACCAACAAATAATCGTGTCGGTCTTCACTCTCACTGCATGCAACTCGTTCTTCAATATCTGACTGCACCTCGGCACGTGATGACGTCGCGCGCCAGCTATGCTACCACCGGAACGGAGGATATGAGCGGTGAGCGGTGCGCGGCTGCTGGTCGACTCCTCGGATGGCGGTGACCGGTGCACTGCAAAGAAAACAAGAGAGAGAGTGGGGTGCTGCGTGGTGGTCCGGCCGAGAGAGGGAGAGGAGGGGGTGGCGCGCGACAGTGAGGAGGGTGGTGGTCCGGCCGAGAGAGGGAGAGGAGGGGGTGGCGCGCGACGGTGAGGGAGGCCGGCGGCGCGACGGGCTGGCGGGGTGTGGGTTAGTGAGGGAGAGGATGGGGCGGCGGCCAGCGGGTACGGAGGGGCAGTGGGGTGCGACGGGGGAAGCCCGGTGGGCGAGTGGAGAGTGGCAGGGGAAGTGCGGCGAGGATAGGAGGGGAGGGCCATGTGAGAGAGACAGGGTAGGCAGGAGGCGGCTGCTTGGAGTGAGGGTTGGGAGCGGGTGGCTGGGGCGACGGGGTCCGGCGGGGGAAAAATGGGGAGCGGGGTGAGCAGTGGGAGCGGGGTAGGCGGGTTGCAAGGCTGGTGGCGGCGGGATATTATGCCGGCGGTTGAGGGGAGAGCGGGTCAAGGGGGGGCGGCGGCGTGGAGAAGGGAGGGCATGAGAAACCAAAAAAAACAAAACAAATTTCAAATTTCAAAATAAAATTCTAAAACAAAATGTTAAATGATAATAAAATAATAATAATATAATTAAATATATAAAATTCTAATTAAAAAAATAATAATAATTAAGAGAAATGTTATTGAAACTAATTCTAATATATAAAATTAATATAAACTAATAAAAATACTAAAATACTAATATCAATATATAAATTAACTAAAAATTATCCAAAATAACTAAATTAGTATAAACCAACAAAAATAAACTAAAAAATATAAAAAATGTTTAAACTAACTAGTTAAAACTAAGTTAAAAAAAAATAAAAATACATGTAAAAATCCATGTACATCAAATCCCCCACACTTAAACTTTTGCACTCCTGGGAAAAACAATCAGAAAGAGAACACAAGTGGCCGCGGACAGATCAAAACATCAACATTACAAGTTCAAAATTTGTTAATCTCTTTCCTCATAATATATCATGCTTCATTTAAAACTTCAGTTTCAAAAATAATTTTTCTTTCACTTGCATTTTTTTCAAAACAAGTACGTGCACTCATTCATCATGTGACCTACCTCACCACCACTCTCATCTCTCAAAAACATTTGATCAAATTTTTACTCAGTTCTCATAAACATGCAGGCTTACCATAGGCTTGCCATGAATTTCACATCTCCACTAGTGGAAATCAAAAGAATGCACCAATCTCAATGACTTTACATGAGGTTCAAATGTTTCTGAAGCTTTGGGACAGTGGGTAAAAAAAATATTTGACATTTTTTTTTTGTAAAAAGGAGGGTTGAATCTTGAAATAAATGAATGATAAGTCAATCTAAATGTCTCCCTCAAACTCTCACTCCCCCACACTTAAAACACTGCTTGTCCCCAAGCATTTTATAATCCAATGTTTCACTCTTTTTTTTTACACAACTCACTCAAATAAGATGGGTAGGAAAAACAAGTGAGTATCGGTTCCAAAACCCCATGAAATAAATGTCGGACAATAATCCCAAAGAAAGGTACACAAGTAGCGTATACGATGTAACATCTCAATGAAGGTAGGTCATATAGAAAACTTTCTAGTTCCTGGAGTAATGGATCATCACTTTAATAGGTATCCCTAAAGTCGAGGGTTACCGCGTAATGACCACCAATGTACTCATTGTTGGAACTGAAAAGGGTTCTATATTCCTATATCAAAATAATATGAAATGAATGTCGCTACTGTGAAAAAGAACTCATATGATTAGGATGGAATAATGTCAATCCATTTACATCAAATGACTGACTACCCCTCGAAGAACCCTCTCCATGAGTAAGTCTCTCTCCCCCACACTTAGATTGAAATCATCATGCAAAAATTCAAGAAATTGGTAGGGAAGGGTATCGGCTTGGGCTCATCCTAAAAGGCTCCTGCATGGCTTCTAAGGGCTATACGAAGGAGAAAATGTTTGGGTGGATCAGTGGGTCAACGGGGCTAAAATATCAAACAGATGCCTCGATCATTTTAGTGCAACTTTCAAAAATTTCTATCGCTTTGATCGAAAAACATGGCAAGTTCTAGAAGACAAAACATGGTTGAGATTCCCTCAAGAAAAACAGAAATAAGAGACGATTTTGAAATGGATTAGAGTCCTCATGGGTATGGAAATATAATGTTGGACAGCACAGATGATAATGAGTGCAAATAAGTGTCTCAAAAATATTGAAGTTTTTGAAAAACATTAGAAGCATGAAATAATATCAGCAATCATCTAAGTCATGAGATCAAGGATTAAAGAAATCTAGAACAAGAATCAGGTGCTCAAACTGCCTAGGGACACAAGTGGTATGTTCCCGACTGGGTTGCGAAAAAAATACAACAGTTCTTATGTGGGTTCATGAATGAAAGGAGTGTTAGTCTTTTTTTTCACATGGTGTTTTTGGAAGCAGAAAATATGGCGAAAATTAAAACACTTCCCTGTGTAAGTGCAGATAGATGCGGAGAGGTTGCATGTATCCGATGAAGTTTCAGAAATGATGTACCTGTAAAATCTACATATGGACAACACATACCCGCATCATATCATAAAGATAACACCAAGAATCATCTAAATAGAAGCAGAGATGCAGAAGAGTGACAGGTGTATACAAATATCAGGAGGAGCTAAAAAAAATCACACATGCCATGTTTTATTTTTATTTTTTTTCAAACAAATTAGAACAGGTAAAAGGAGAAAAGGGGGGGGGGAATGAAACTGGAACATGGGTTGCCTACCAGGAAGTGCTAAGTTTTACGTCTTCAGCCAGACGGATGGACAATGTTCAATCGTCTTGGTCCATCAGCTCTGAATTCCTCTGCCTTTTACGAGAACTAGTGGCTGTGTCCTCGATCTCACGGGGACGCTTGGTGGGATTAACCACCTCCGGAGCAAAGTGAGCGTGAAGCTGGTGAGGGAGGAACGGAATCTGTGCTCTTTGTGGTGGTGCTGGATGCTGAGCACGAATCTCCAGTGAAAGTTCCTCAAGTCGGCGCCCGATATCAGCCAGCTCTTGAGTCATCTTTCGTACTAAGTCAGAGGGAGACGGAACAAGCGCATCGATGACCACAGAAGAATCAGAAGAGCCAGACATTTTTTTAGCTTCATTCACAAAGCAGATAGAGAGATAGAGAGAGAGTAAGAAAACAAAGATCAAAGAATGAAGAAGCAGTCGGGTTGCCTCCCGATCAGCGCTAAGTTTTACGTCTTCAGCCAGACGGATAACTTCTCATTGCAATTGTAGTTCTTCAATGATGCCTATTTTATCCAAAGTGTGGTAAAGTTTAAGGCGTTGACCATTAACTTTGAATGGGGGCATCTTCCCATCAGAAATTTCGACAGTACCATGTGGATAAACAATTGTGACGGTGTAAGGACCTGACCACTTCGACTTGAATTTCCCAGCCATGATTCGAAGTCGTGAGTTGAAGAGGAGAACTTTGTCGCCTGTTGAAAAATTTCTTTGTTGGATCCGTTTGTCATGCCAGGCTCTAGTTTTCTCTTTGTAAATCAAAGCATTGTCATATGCTTCTCTCCTCATCTCATCCAGTTCATTCATTTGTAGAAAACGCTTCTCTTGGGCAGTTTTGAGATCAAAATTCAGTTTCTTCACAGCCCAATAAGCTTTATGTTCCAATTCTACAGGTAAGTGGAAGGTTTTCCCAAAGACCAACCTATATGGGGACATTCCAATGGGTGTCTTGTAGGCAGTTCTGTAGGCCCATAGTGCATCATCAATTTTGGTGACCCAATCTTTCCTAGATGTACTTACAGTTTTCTCCAAAATACCCTTAATTTCTCGGTTTGAAACCTCAGCTTGGCCATTGGTCTGTGGGTGGTATGGGGTGCTCATGTAGTGGTGACATCCATGGAAAGTCATTAGCTTCCGAAACAGCGCATTATTGAAGTGGGTACCAGGGTCACTGATGATGAGCCTTGGAATTCCGAACCGGGTAAAAATGTGTTGCTTCAAAAATTTAATGACGACTCGAGCAGTATTTTCCGAGAATGCCTCAGCTTCCACCCATTTTGAAACATAGTCCACACAGACAAGGATATAGGATTTCCCAAAAGATTTAGGAAAAGGACCCATGAAGTCAATTCCCCATATGTCAAAAATTTCAATTCCCATGATTGAGTGTTGTGGCATTTCGCGCTTCCAGCTTATACCCCCGGTTCTTTGGCATTTGTCACAATTCATGACGAATTCACGAATATCACGATTCATGGTCGGCCAGCACAAACCACATTGTAACACCTTGTTGATTGTTCGATGAATCCCATGGTGTCCTCCAGCTTCTCCAGTATGGCACAAGTTCAAAACACTCTCCACTTCTTCTTCAAGGATGCATCTTCTTATCATTCCATCCGCACAGTCTTTGAAAAGTAAAGGATCATCCCAGTAGTAATGCCGTGATTCATTCAAAAATCTTTTCCTCTGTTCCTTTGATAAATATGGATGTATCACACCTGAAGCTAAGTAGTTCACGAAATCAGCATACCAAGGTGTGATTGTCTCAATGGCATAGAGTTGTTCGTCAGGAAATGTTTCATTGATTAGTTCGACATTGATTTCACTTGTGTCATGGTCGAGGCGTGATAAATGATCAGCAACGACGTTCTCTGTTCCCTTTTTGTCCTTGACTTCAATGTCAAATTCCTGAAGTAATAGTATCCATCGAATGAGTCTCGGTTTTGCATCTTTCTTGGCCATTAGATACCGAAGTGCAGCGTGATCCATATAGACAGTGACTTTTGAGAACAACAGATGGGATCGAAATTTATCAAAGGCAAAAACAACTGCTAGCAGCTCTTTTTCAGTTGTGGTGTAGTTATGTTGGGCCTCATTCAATGTTCGGCTAGCATAGTAGATTGGCCTAAAGATCTTTTCTTTTCTTTGCCCCAAGGCAGCTCCAACTGCCCAGTCACTAGCGTCACACATTAACTCGAATGGTTGCTCCCAATCAGGTGAAATCATTATTGGGGCTTCAACCAAACGCTGCCTTAATAATTTAAATGCTTCCTGACATTCACGGCCGAAGTGGAACGTAACATCTTTTCCCAATAGATTCGTAAGGGTTCGGGCAATAACAGAGAAATCCTTGATGAAGCGTCTATAGAACCCAACGTGCCCAAGAAAACCTCGAATGGAACGAACTGAAGAAGGCATGGGTAACTCAGAGATTGTACTAATCTTTGCAGAGTCAACTTCAATTCCTTTCTTTGAAATTTTATGGCCTAAGACTATTCCACTTTGGACCATGAAGTGTGACTTTTCCCAATTAAGTACCAGATTCTTTTCTTCGCATCTTGCCAAAACCTTATCCAAATGTTCTAGACAGTCATCCAAAGAATTTCCATACACTGAGAAGTCATCCATGAAAATTTCCAAGAACTCTTCAATCATGTCCTGGAACATTGCCATCATGCATCGTTGAAATGTGGCTGGAGCATTACACATTACAAAAGGCATTCGCCTATAAGCAAATGTACCATATGGACAAGTGAACGTGCTTTTTTCTTGATCCTCTGGTGTCACTGCTATTTGATTATAGCCCGCGTATCCATCCAGAAAACAGTAGTAATCTCGTCCTGCCAATCGTTCAAGGATTTGATCAATAAAGGGCAATGGGAAGTGATCCTTCCTGGTGGCATCATTCAATTTCCGATAGTCGACGCACACTCTCCATCTAGTCACTGTTCTTGTGGTTATCAATTCTCTTTTATCATTCTCAACCACTGTGGTTCCACCCTTTTTAGGTACCACTTGCAACGGGCTAACCCACTGACTATCGGAGATTGGAAAAATTAAACCAGCATCAAAAAGTTTAATGACTTCTTTCTTGACTACTTCTTTCATGGGAGGTGTCAAGCGTCGTTGTGGTTGCCTGCAGGGTTTTGAATTATCTTCCATATGTATTCTGTGAGTACAGATGGCAGGACTTATACCTTTTAGATCAGCAATCGTCCAACCTATTGCTGGTTTCCTTTGTGACAGGACATTCAGCAATTTGTTCTCTTGTTCACTCGAATGATTGGCATTTATGATGACTGGTAAGGTGTTTAAATCTCCCAAGTAGCTATATCTCAGGTTTGATGGAAGAGGTTTAAGCTCAAGTGTTGGAGGCTTTTCAAGTGATGGAGTAAGTGAAGTGAATTCATGTCTATCTAAAGGCTCGACTATATTCCTGATGAATTCCACTTCCTCAATTGATTCAGTGAACTCTTTATTTTCTTTGTGCAAACCTGCGAGGTCCAGCACATCGCTTGCAAACTCATCTCATTCTTCAATCGTATCCAGGAAATGACATTCTGCTACAGATGGTTTTTTCATAGCCTTGAGGACATCAAATGTTATGTTTTCATCCCCAATTCTAAAAATTAATTTCCCCTCTTGGACATCAACCAGTGCTCTGCATGTCGCCAAGAAGGGTCTCCCGAGAATGAGTGGGACGCCCTTATCTTCTTCCATATCGAGGACAATGATGTCAGCAGGGAAGTAATATTTATCAACCTTGACAAGAACGTCCTCTAGAATCCCTCGAGGATGCTTCCCTGATCGGTCAGCCATTTGCAAGGCCACTCTCGTTGGCTTTAATTCGGTGATGCCCAGTTCTTCAAGGATTCCAGACGGCATGAGATTGACACTAGCTCCGAGGTCGCACAAAGCTCTTCCGAATTGACATCCTCCAATATTTCAAGGAATAGTGAAACTCCCAGGGTCTCTTAGTTTTGGAGGTATGGATCTGGGTATGACCGCTGAACATTCCTCATGCATTATGACTGTTCCCACATCATCTAATTTTCTTCTTTTTGACAGAAGTTCTTTGAGAAATTTGGCATAGTGGGGCATTTGTGTGATGGCTTCCACAAAAGGAATATATATTTGAAGCGTTTTGAACATCTCCATTAATTTTGAAAATTGAACATCCAACTTCCTTTGCTTCAGTCTTTGTGGAAATGGAGGAGGTGGTATGTGGGATTTCGCTCTTTCGTTGAGTGCCTCATTTTCCTTCTCCTTTCTTGCCTTTTCATTCTTTGCAAGTATGTTTTGATCTTCCTCCTCTTTGGGTTCAAGTTGGATTGCTTTGTTTGTTGAGTCGCCATTTTTAGTGGAAGGTATAGGCGTTTCATCTGTTGGTTTAAAATCAGGCTTTTGGTGCTCTGGTAACTGTGTGCCACTTCGCAATATGATGGCTTTTGCTTCTTCTCTTGGGTTGACTCTTGTGTTTCTTGGTAGAGTTCCTTGCTGTCGGTTTTGCATTTGTGCGGCTAACTGACCGACTTGATTTTCAATTTTGCGCATGGAAGCCTGTATGTTTTGGGTTGCCATCTCTTGTGATTCAAACCGTGATTGATTGGACATTATTAACTTTGATATAGTTTCTCCCCAATATTTTTGACCTTGTGTTGCAGCAGGGGCGCAGTCTGTTGTTTGCTTTTTCTCCTTATACTGCTGTTGCTGATGGAACGGTGGTCGGTATTTCTGTTGAGACCCATGATCTTGTGGTTGCATGGTGGGTCTGAAGGTAGGTTGAGCAGTGAATCCAGGTGGACCCATGTTATGGTTCATTGGCTGAGTAGCCACTGGTTCCTTCCAACCTTGATTTTGGGTATTGCCTTGCCAGTTTGTGTTGTAATTGTTCCCATAATTTCCACGGTTGTAACTAACGAAGTTAGCTTCAGACATCTTGGTCTCTGTAGTGTTATATGGACACATGGAATAATCATGAGGACCACCACAGTGTGGACAGTGTTCAGCTTGAACAACATGGACTGTCTTAGGCGGGTTTATTGACAAGTTGTCAATCCTCTTGTTGAGAGCTTCAAATTGTGCAGCCATGAATGTCTGAGTATCAACGTGATGCACTCCTGCCTTTCGTCTTGAAAAATCTTCTGTCCACTGGAAACTGTGTTCGGCCATGTTTTGAATCAATATGTACAGGTCCTCAGGATCCATTTCCATGAATGCATTTCCAGTAGCTGTGTTGATGGCAGACTTACTCTCGGATTGAAGTCCATAGTAGAAAGCTTGCAGCTGGTTTGCCAACTTCATCCCATGATGGGGACAATGTCTTAACATGGACTTGAATCTTTCCCAAGCTTCTCCTAACGATTCGTATTCACTTTGACAAAAGGAGTCTAGGTCTCTCTTGTTTTTCAAAGATTGAGCTGTTGTGTAATATCGATCAAGGAATTTTCTTCTCAACACTTCCCATGTGAAAACTGTTTCGGGGTCGAGACTCTCCAACCAGTCCTTTGATTTCCCTTGCAACGAAAATGGAAACAGTCGTAGGATCAACGCATCATCCGTTACTTCGTTATATTTAAATGTGTCACAGACTTCAAGAAATCTGTTCACATGCATATAAGGGTCTTCGCTGCTCAATCCATGAAACTGTGCATGTTGTTGGAGCAGGTTGATCGTGGACGGCTTCAATTCAAAGTGTGTTGCTTGAATTCTGGGTCGTGTTATACGTGAGCTTATTCGGACTGTGTTGGGTCGCAACTCCTGTCTCATAGTAGTCCGAGGTCGTTGATTATCGAGACGGTTTTGGAAAAGTGGATGGACTTGTCCACTAGGAAGTGTCGGAATATGAGTTTCAACGCTTTCCGCAGGTGGATGCATTGCGTTTGCAGCTGAGGTACCGACTTGTTCTTTTCCCTTTCTTTGATGTTCAAGTTGTGGATCAAGGGGTGTGTCGTTCTTTGACGGATCAGAAGTACGAGTGTTCACCATTTAGGCGAACAGTGCCTAAAGCAAGGTCTACTTGAAATTTTCTTAATGCTAGACGTGCGCGTGCTCCCCGGCAACGGCGCCAGAAATTTGGCACGCGCGTCGCCACGCGTGCAAATTTGCGAATTTTTATAACCTAATGGCTACTGTAAAAGTGGCGAGCCGGGTCGAACCACAGAGAGCACGGATTCTAGTTCACTAAAAATATTTCGTTGGACGGTGTTTAGACGAACAAGGACAAGGGATTGAAGGAATACCTATTTGTGAGTTTTCTTTTTTTTCTTTTTAATTAAACTAAAACGTAGAAGACTAAAGGTAAAAAAGAAAATTGCAAATGAAAATGATGATGGACTCTAAGTCAACAAAATGTGTCGGGGATGCTGGTGTCACAATTAAATTATCACGCAGCCGTGCAAGGTATTCTTTAGGATGATTAATTATTTATTCTGTTTAATTATCGCCAGTTCCGAAAATATAACCATTTTTTAGATGCTCAATTTTAATTTCCCAATTTTATTTAAAGTCCCGTTCTCTGGTGTCATAAATAAATTAGAAAACTCGTTCAAGCCCCTAACTACACGGCGAAATGACACAACCCGTTTCTCACAAAGTTGTGTCACTAATTTGCACCTACCATCAGTCAACGCGGTTTACCTTCTCGGACCGCCGCGTCGACTTATAATTAAAATGGCCAGTTTTAATTTTAGCAATTAATTCAGTGCAAAAATAATTTAAACAGATAAATATTCAATTAAAATAAATTTAATTGACAATTAATAATCAAATAATACTTGCATGGCATGCGCAATAGTTTTAATTAATCAACCAACATCCCGACACTAAGAAAATCACCCCGACATCACAACTGAAAATGTAAACACGGCAATAAGATGACAATTCATGTAAAATAAGACCGTTTTACCAACAAATAATCGTGTTGGTCTTCACTCTCACTGCATGCAACTCGTTCTTCAATATCTGACTGCACCTCGGCACGTGATGACGTCACGTGCCAGCTATGCTACCACCGGAACGGAGGATATGAGCGGTGAGCGGTGCGTGGCTGCTGGTCGACTCCTCGGATGGCGGTGACCGGTGCACTGCAAAGAAAACAAGAGAGAGAGTGGGGTTCTGCGTGGTGGTCCGGCCGAGAGAGGGAGAAGAGGGGGTGGCACGCGACGGTGAGGAGGGTGGTGGTCCGGCCGAGAGAGGGAGAGGAGGGGGTGGCGCGCGACGGTGAGGGAGGCCGGCGGTGTGACGGGCTGGCGGGGTGCGGGTTAGTGAGGGAGAGGATGGGGCGGCGGCCAGCGGGTAAGGAGGGGCAGTGGGGTGCGACGGGGGAAGCCCAGCGGGCGAGTGGAGAGCGGCAGGGGAAGTGCGGCGAGGATAGGAGGGGAGGGCCGTGTGAGAGAGACGGGGTAGGCAGGAGGCGGCTGCGTGGAGTGAGGGTTGGGAGTGGGTGGCTGGGGCGACGGGGTCCAGCGGGGGAAAATGGGGAGCGGGGTGAGCAGTGGGAGCGGGGTAGGCGGGTTGCAAGGCTGCTGGCGGCGGGATTTTAGGCCGGCGGTTGAGGGGAGAGCGGGTCAAGCGGGGCGGCGGCGTGGAGAACGGAGGGCGCGGGAAACCAAAAACAAAACAAAACAAATTTCAAATTTCAAAATAAAATTCTAAAACAAAATGTTAAATGATAATAAAATAATAATAATATAATTAAATATATAAAATTCTAATTAAAAATAATAATAATAATTAAGAGAAATGTTATTGAAACTAATACTAATATATAAAATTAATATAAACTAATAAAAATAATAAAATACTAATATCAATATATAAATTAACTAAAAATTATCCAAAATAACTAAATTACTATAAACCTACAAAAATAAACTAAAAAATATAAAAAATGTTTAAACTAACTAGTTAAAACTAAGTTAAAAAAAATAAAAATACATGTAAAAATCCATGTACATCACTCTTGCCTTCATATTTTTGGAATTCAGCTTTTTTCAAAATGTCATTTGTGTAATCAACATAGAGAAGATAGTAATCACATATTTCTATCTTGAGCTACTTCCAATTCTCTTTGGAACTATATTTTTGGCACTTTTGATTGCAGGTGGCTGATTCATAACTCTATTGATGAGCATCTTTATCATTGTGTTGTTATGGATAACTCACAAAAAATCAGGAACTTGTTCCTTGCTGTGGTTGGAGAGCTGCTTCATGTGATTTTGTATGATAGAAATACAATTCTTCACAATAATTTCGCACACATAATTAATTCACGTAAAATGAGAATTTTCATCACTATTCGGGAAGCTGGATTGATTTCGAAAGGAAATTGAAACAACTTTGTGGCAGACTTTATGATACTGAGATGTCTTTGAGTTGATTCAATTTTCATAAAACCAAAAAACACTTTTGAGGTTTTCTGGAGACCTCCAATTCCAAGTTGGATTACAATCAACGTGGATGGATCCTATAAAGGAAATCCTAGACCAATTGGGTGTGGCGCTGTCTTCAGAAATCATCTTGGACACATCGTTGGGAGATTTTTTGGAGGTTATGCTACTGCATCCTTTCTGGAAGCTGAGATTATGAGTGTGATTCTTTCCATAACATTCGCATTACGCCAAGGCTGGAACAACTTGTGGATTGAAAGTGATTCTACTATTATAGTGCAGTCCATTTGGAAGGGGGGTTTTCATCTAGCATGGCCGCTTACTATGCGTTGGATGAATTGTCTTCAATCTCTCCATGACGTCAACTATATTGCAACCCATACTTATCATGAAGAAAATATGGTTGCAGATTCTCTCACCAATAAAGGAGTTTCTCAGGTCATAACCTAGTTGGAGGAGCACCCAGAAAACCTCATTCCTTTTCATGTTAAATATTGTAATTTGATTCCGTCTTTTCGTCTCATGAAACCTTTCTTTTTTTCAAATTAAATTGCTTTGGTCTTTTGACCAAATCTCCACCTTTAAAAAAATACAGCCACTGAACATAAGTATTTTCACGGTTCAGTTCAAAGACCCACTCCTTGTTGTGTTTGTTATTACCCCCAACATAAATTGTTCACTATAATATTATTATAAATTACAATGGTTAAAATAGATTCCCACTATATCTCTCCTGCGTCTCATTGGAGGGCCTTTATACATCATCTCGTAGTGTTATTAGAATCCACTGGCCTGCTTCAGAGTCCCACTGAAGGCTTATTCTCCACCCTAAATCACAAAGGGATCTTCTATCTCTCATGTCACACGAGTAGCTTTCTTATTTGAATTCTCTATGATTAACTATAAATGATCTGAGGCTCATTCCCCACAGTCTTACTATATCACACTTTCCCATGTAACACTTCATGAATCTGAAACAACCTTTGGTAAGATCGGTGGTCCTTTCTCAATATTTTTGAGCACCTATGTGATCAATAAATAGTGCAACAGTGCATGGAAAATTCATTCTTCTTGTTATGAAGACTCGGCCTCACTTATAAGTGTGAAAATGGTGCACACATGATCTTCAATAACACAATAGGAATGAATTATCTCACATAATATCCACATTGTATCTCTTTTTGAATCCTCAAATATTGTCAACTCAGATATAGGATCTTCTTAAATTCTTCTTTTCTTCAGTATCAATACTCATTCACTTCATTCATGGGTTTCATGGCATTCAATACCTTTTTTCTTGGGTATCTCAAATACTTTTCACATGTTCATGTGGTTATGCATGTTGGCAAGAATGTAGCTTGTCAACCCGAGAACACATTATTCTCTTGTATCAATATTTTAGGTTCAATGTGTGTGGGTCATGCAATTACACATGCAATTTATACTTGGTTCATCTTGTGTAAAAACCTAATTGGGTATCAATATTTGAGAACAAACACATCCTCTTCTTCTCTTCCCTTTGTCTCATTTCCTTATGTTTCTTTTTAAACACACACTTGTTCTTTTTAATTTGGTTTCAATGTGTGTTATGCAGGTGTTTTATTCAAACCTGAATTGGTGTATTCGACTTTTTATCATTTTTCTTGTACACTTATCTATCTCAAATTATTTACATGATTTGAATATATTCTCCACTATTCTGTTCAAACACACAATATACGTCTTTTTGCCTTCATGCATCCATACTTTCCACCTTATTTGATCTCTTTCAACCCTGAATTGGTATAAGATTTGTGTAGACATGAGTTATTCTTCTCAATAAGTAGTGTGTAGGAAAATTATCACATGGTATTTTCAAACCCTCTTCCTCATGTTCACGTAGAGGGGGTACATGGGTCTACATCACATAACCAAGAGTGGTTGTTGGTTTCTGTCTTCAAAGAGTAAAACAAGGGTGTGATTGCACTAGTTGTATACATTTGTAATTACCTTCACAAAACACAATGTGGTTTCAATATAACCTATCACATATTTATTTTTTTCTTCACACAGTGGGTTTGGGTTCTTTCCTTCTTTGTAAGGATTGTTCAAGAGTGTGTTTCACATGTTGAACACCTACAGATCTCTCTTCTACTTCGTATAGTAGAGATGTGTAAATCCTCTTTAGCATAGTGCACTATTTCTTAGAAAACAAGTGGTTATTCAATATTTTAAACAATAGAATCAGATGAGGGACTCGTACTTTTATAGGTTTTGATGAAAACATAGCTCTGAATTCAAATCCCTCATGAGATACCATGGGGTTAAAATATTTGAATTCTCGAGATCTTCGACTTCAAAATTTTTCAAATGCGGGATAAGGTATACACCGAATCTATCAGTTTTTTTGTCAATGTTGGATCCTGATATCATGTTTTAATCCTCCTCACATGCATACATTTATAATGCATGCAAATAATCTCCTCATACACCGAATTGTGCAGCCTACAACAACTACATTTTCCTCGGTCTATGCTCGATCATCGTGTTGTGTTGCTTGCATGAAAATACATTTTCATTCATGAGTTTGTTATGTCCAGACGACCATAATGCATGATGTTATTATCATTAATGATGGTAGGAGTTCTATCAAGGAGGAGTGGCCTCATATGTAGCGAACTGTGGAGTCGGGATGACTGAATATTGAAGAAGATGGCGTGGACTCTCCAAGGCCACTTGATCAACTCAGATCAGTCACTGATGGTGTGGATTATATCATGTGAAATGGGATAAGATGTGAATCTGTGATCTCGCTTGAGATCAGATGGATGGCGGGGATTTCATCTTCATTTTTAAAATCTGGTCTCACATCGAAATGTGGATGAGGGTTTCTCACGGTTTAAATATCAAACCGCGGCAGCCACTCAGCAATTAGTACTCTTCCCCCACCTCGGGTATAGCCTCATACCAGCTTCTTCTTGGCGCGCTCTCCACCAAACCAATGGTCCCTATCATAGTGCTTCCCTATAATGTGGCTCTCCCATTCTTCCATGTGGGTTCATGCTCCTTTGTTTCCCGTGCATGACTGCAGTTAGTCATGCTGGTTGGACGGCTGGGGATAAGATCAGCTGCCCACTCTTATGGTGCAAGCTACATCCCTAGCTTGGTTGGCTGGCTGGCTACCCAAAAACCAATATTTTTTATATAAATCCAATACATAAATGCTTTGTAAAAACCAAGGTATATACATATAGTATTTCAATATGAAATGAATGACACTTATCCTTCTTATTATATGTATTATCTATTTTATCCTTCATCAAATGCTGAAATAATGTGTCATTCATTGACACAAGTCTTAGAACATAGGGTTAGCTCACCAATCATATAAATTAACAACATAAAGAATTTCCCAAGCATGGTATCCAATGACTTTAATCCGTAACAATTTTCTATGAATAAATAGCTTTGTAAAAACATCATCAGATTGATAGCAATGAGATATTTCCATCTCATTGATCACCATTTGGAACCAATAATTTTTTACACTACTTGTCAACTAATACAAATCATAATTATTATGATATTTTCAATGAGTCAATAAAATTAAATTAAGAATATTCACTTAAATCTCCACCACCACTCCAATCATTACCTTTCCACAAACATATTGACACCTTGTTGATAACAAATGAAACACTGTATTCAAAATTATGTTTAATTTCTCGAGGTTATGAAGAATAACTCTTCAAATAAGCATTCATTGACATAATTTATTTTCATTTTTATATATCTTTCTTGAATTTCCAATTTCCCAATGTATTATGGGTACCATGTATTAATAATTCTTTCCAAAACTAATAAACTGATTGGTACTTCAAGACTTGATTCCATGTAATCGAGAAAATATAATAAAGTAAAGCATCGGATTCGGGCTTCTGGGATTGGGGAATTACATCATAACACCATAATTATTATATTACATATTTATATATTATGGAACATGTATTAATATTTTTATAATAAATTGTTTTCTCGTTGATTAAGTCAATGAATGGAAAAACAAGACCATTGTTATTTTCAAACTGTTTTTACCCTATAAATGATATAAAATTGTTCAACATCATGTTTTCTATTGAGGGTAATCATTTGTGGGTGTGTTAAATCAATTAAATGAATAATTTATTTAATTTATTTTTTGAAAAAACCATAACCTACATCTATAAACATGTCTTTATTATTAATTCCCAGGTTCAAACAAATAACCCTAGGAGATTATATAGAATTGGTGTTGGCGAAACAGGAATGAGAGTGGATGATTAACTATCGAGGAAAAACATGAGATGGATGGAGAATGAAATGGGATCACCATATTCATTGATATAGGATGAATTTTTCACCAACTATAAATCCATTACGAAGGTTGGCTATACTATTTAATATATTTACACCATATTTGATTCAATTAAGTATAAAAAATTATATATCTTCTTAATTAATATGATTTTCTCTTCTTCTCATGAGCTCAATTTCATTTGGTATTCTTGAAAAAAAAATATCATTGTTGTACATGTCATTATCAATCCATTATTCCTTTAATTAATGAAAATTATATGGAATCATATCTTCCAACAATGGTATCACATTATTTTTATAATTCTCCACACTAATAGATAAATTCTTTTTTTATACCATGGGTTTGTGGTTCAAAACTATTTTTTTTGGATTTGAGTATGATTGAACCCCCAATTTCATGGAGAATAATTGAGTGTTTTATTGGATAATGATGAAATGTAATATGTTGTAGTTGGACACATGGATAAGAGGTAGGAATATGGGTTTTTATCCCCTTATGTGGTGAAATAATGTCATGGTGTGATGGGGGTAATCTGTGAGCAGATCGGGTGGAGGGAATCCATCCCTCAACAAATAATTTGGTGTGTTCATCCCTAAATCAGAGTTACAAATTATGATTCATGGAAGTATCAATGGAACTAATCTATAAGGTAAAGATATATGAATCATATGATTGTTTCGATAAAATCTGGACTTACATGTTATGTACTTTGGAAGAACACGCGTTTTGTAGTAACCTTGTTGTAGCATCTAGGGTTTCTTGTGGAATTTAATATAACCTACCGTGTGACTAAATTATAGTTTCTAGAACTATACACCATGATTACATGGGAATACACATAGATATCTACATATTCACAATCAGGGAACACAAGTTGGACATGTCCAGAACACCCTAGGATGGCCAAAGTATAGGACCACAACCAGAGTACATTGGCACGCCCAGAGTACACGACCACAGTTTCAAGTACATGGGAATGTATTTTGGTACATTTTCATTCTTAGGTTATATAATAAACATTATTTATACCCTGTACATGAAAAATAATTTTTCCTAGATACATATACTATAACGACCCATGTTATAAGATAAGGTGGAATTCCCGAGGAATTTGAATTTTGGCATTTAATGGATGGTTTGTTCTTTTAATTGAGCATCGGAACATAATTGTGATATATATAAAAATCTGATGAGTTTTTTTTTTGACATGGGTAAAGGCTTAAGGGGTCTATTTGGTGTCTAGTTTAGTTTTGAGAGAACCAAGATCCAAAATATCAAGTTTCAGTGCTCTGAATAGGGAACTCGATTTATCTAAAATCATGTTTCCCCCAGCAGCAAATCGTACAACTTATAGGGGTGAAAAAATGTGTAGTGTATGGGTTGTGCATGGGTTTCCCAAACCATTCACCTATCCCACAAAGTTAGTGATATTTATTAAATACCAAATAACTATTCATCACACAGTTGGTTCATGGGTAGAAAAATCATGCTTCAAAATAGTACGAGGTGGGATTCTTAGGAAGAGGGTCCTGCATGTTTAGTGAATAGTTTGGCTAAACTGTAAAACCATACTATGTGACCCAGTTTTTTGGGGGACGTTACATATATTCCCTTAATGAGTTTTAAAATTAATTTTATTTCCTTTCATCCTTGTTCTTCTCCATCACGCATAGCTCACTCCCTTGTGGGTTCTCCTCCCTACCAATCTAGGTGTTGCTAAATCTCCTCCTTCTGGATTCTGAATAGAATAATGTTGATTTATATGGATCAACACCAGTAATATCTTGATTCCTATTAAATCATTTCAATGTTTCTATTCAGATATATTTCTATATTTTAGTGTGAGCTCATTTTCCTTACTTATAGGGAAATGTATTCATTTAAAAGGATGGTTGTGTTCTGGTCAAAGACCAAAACAGTAAAATTTATTCAAAAATTTAAGGAGTACATGGGGAAATTACCTGAGATGAAAAGTGGGAAATTTTTTGGTGTCTCTAATATAATAAGAGAAGCAAATCTAAATGAATGTAATTCCTCCAAATAATATTGTGAGGAAATCACATGTTGGCAAGACCATCGGAAATCCTGTTCGCTTCACGGTAGGTATGAGTGATAATAAAATTGAGATTCTAGAGCAAGTTAATACAATCAATCCATTGGGAGGGGAGAGTCCTAGATTGATGGGAAACACCTTTCCAAATGTCTTGCACTATAATTGTAGAGTCACTCTCAATAAAAATGTTGTTTCAGTTGTACTTTTTGGCAAATAAAATGGTGTGAATAATACCCATTATTTCAGCCTCTAATGTAGAAGAGAGACCATTGATTCCATAAAAACATCATTATAGAAAATGTATGATTCTCCAATTTCATCCAAACTAATACAAATCAATGATTGATATTGGATGACTAGAATTTACTAAGAATAATGTAGGTGGTATTTGGATATTTCATGGATTTTCAATTATTTTATAAATAGTGTCATTATGCCACAAGTCAGCCTTTTCGATATGTTTCCTTAAAATCGGTTCCTTCATATTAAATTGATCTATGTACCTTGTAAGACTCATATTAAACATTGTTTATAAATTTTAGGTTGTCACGCGTGATTGCAGACACATCATGGGTTTTCTGGATTAAATTGACCCTAGGAAATTAAATGATTTAAATTCTTGGAAATCCTTTAAAGCATTCATCTTGGATTATGAATGTTTTTTCCCTTGTAAATTATAGCCAAATTGATAATGGCACATAATGAGTTTTATATTATACTCTATAATTGAATTCCCATGTTTTTGGTAGTTATTCTAAAAATGTCCTTTAATGTGAATTGGGTTGTTATTCTTATTTGTAATATTAAATTGTGCATAGTGAATTGTTGATAGAAAATGTCATGTTTTTATAATAAGACCCCTCATATTAGGTGTGTTGTCTTTGAAATTATAAATTGATGGTAGGTATTTATAAGCTTGTTGGTAGTATTTCATTGACCCTACATATAAATATTAATTTCTAATCAAACCAAAGAACCTTTTAAGGGATTGTCCCAACTTAAATGACACCACCCCTGTCGGAAATGGCTCAACTATTAAAGGAATCATCTTTTTATCTCCTTTTTCCTTATAAAATAAAATTCCATGATTTATTAATTTAAATGGATTTCCATTGATGGAACTAATAGTCATGAAGGAATTCATTCCTTTTTTAATTTAAATGATTTAAATGGAATGACTTGTTCTTGATGAATTTCATTCCTTGTTTGTATTGAATGGTTTAATTGTAATGGTTTATGAATGTTTGTAAGGCCATTCCATGGTTTAGTCATCGATAAATGTAATTTATGAATTTAATATCTTATTTATATATATAGTATTGATAAATATAAAGCCTAAGAGGTAATGCCTCATGTATTTAGTTTTTATTTTTATATGATTGCACATTAAATGGGTTTAGGAATTATGTTAAGGGATCTATTGACTATGGTGTAAATAATATTTCATTACATCAAGTGTCGAATCACGACATCTCGCACCATTGAAACAATATAGGATGTTGGGATTAACGCACCATGCTCCCTATTTAGAGTGTTTACATGATGGAACACTCATTATCCCAACTGTCATGCATGATGTCTCACACCGTATTGGGATATAGGGAAATTACCATACACCTTGAACATAAATTCTTGTTTAGAATGGTTATGGATAACTGAGTTATGCCTCGGTCCAGCTACCACCTAGTTTTCGAGGTATATAGACACTTACATCCACGCATACATAGTTCATATAGGTGGTTGAAAATTATAGCCAGACTATACATATAATTTTTAATATATATATATATATTGTTAAAAGTAAGATATCTCTTTCTGATAATGGGATGAAGTAGGTAGAGCCACCAGTTGTCGTTTAGGAACCAAAGTGGGTTTATATATATATATATATATATATATATATATATATATATATATCCAGTTTTTCTTATTATTTATATTACCTACACACTTATCTACTTATTATACATGGATTAGATGTAGTTGTAGACATCATGGGTGGTAATATACTGTGATTTATATCTCACACCATGCTCAGGCTTCTATAACACTGGGGTACCCAAGTAGACCTTATGTTCACAGGACCATGGAATCTTGCTTGTTGTAATTTACTTGTACCTAGGAATTAAGAGCATAGGACTGAGCAGAAGAACTATATTATTATTGAT
Source organism: Viscum album (assembly GCA_963277665.1). Taxonomy (NCBI): domain Eukaryota; kingdom Viridiplantae; phylum Streptophyta; class Magnoliopsida; order Santalales; family Viscaceae; genus Viscum; species Viscum album. The sequence continues at coordinate 355,133,758 of OY728126.1, read as the reverse complement.
TTCACCTTTAAATATTTTGTTCCTTTTCTTATTATTTTACTATACTGTATAATTTTGAATGTTTTATATCAATTTCTTTATTTATGTATCATCATATGGAAAATCATGCATTGTTGTATAATGGTGTTGTCCATATTTTTTATATAAGTTATATTGTTATTCATTTTCTCTATATTTTATTTATTACTACTATTTTTGTTGTTTATTATTTCTTATACTGATGTGATACTCTTATATGAGGGTAGAGTCCCCCTAATATCACCTCTTGAAACCCTTACTACTATATAGATTCATCTTGCATATGGGGAAGTGCACTTGAGTTTCTGCCACCGCCCAGTCGGGCCACTGTTTTAGAGGATATTTGGTCAAGGATTTTACAAAGTCGTAATAGATGTGTTTTCTTCTTTGGTATTACAATTTCAATAATTAGATGACATGAGATTATGAATGAATCGGTTCATGGTAAATATCAATGTATTGGACTTATCACCCCACACATAGTGAAAAGTCTAAGTGGTTAGGGTTGGGATTTTTATTCATGTCATTTTCTATAATAGTTTATTATTATTTATCCTAGAGTAAATGCTATAGTTTCTACTGATTATTGATTTCTGTAATTATTGGTATTTTTCTGATGGTGTGGTATGGAAATGATAAATCATTATATACATCATTATATCCACATTGAAATTCACATTTCATGCATATTCCATGCCATGTAATTTCATTTGTATCTTGCATGTTGATTATGATTGTGTTCCTTGATTGAAGTGCCATTATTAATTTTCATTAGCATGCGTGATTTTATAACATGATTATTTGATTATATTCCTAGATTCCTTCTAATTTATAATGTTAATTTTCATCCTATGTAACATTTCTTCGGTTCTTTATGGCATGTTCCTCTTTGTTTATTTCTTGTAATATCATGCCATGTTTTCTTTAGATAGCATACTATGTTATAATTTGACATGTAAATGGTTTAATGTGATGAATATAATATTTGTGTCTAAAATGGTGGTAGTTTTCAACTGTAAGGTGTATGGGTACCTTATAATCAAGAAAAGGTAACTTGTATACTCAAACCATCACTGAACATTATTTATAATTATTATACTGTCAAAATGTAGAACCATCAATGGATTAAAAGATAAAGTGAATTGGTTTTAAACAATGGGATCCAATTTGAAATTTTTGTAATTTTTGTGTTCATTATGGATTAGGAGATGGAAACCCATATAATCAAACCATGATAGATGACCATGTTATGTTTTGAAATGGTTATAAATGTGAAAACTGTTTAATTTTTCCGAAAAACCGTTTTGGTTTCCTCTAATAAATATTTTGACTCTTTCACACAGGAATGAAGATCATTTGAGTGGCCTTTTATATGCACAACCTGACCCAAATATATCATTTTTGGTATGTTTCTTATGAGATAACCCTTTATGAGTGTTTTAAAATTTTTAAAACTATGCAACTGTTATTGGGTTGCATTTTTAAGAACCTTGGATGGCTTATCTGGACACTCATTGGACTCATTATATTTTAAAATGAATTATATAAAACTTTTTATTTCTGATGAGATATCATTAAAATTATAATTTTTTAATAGGATGTTCAAAAATATGTTCCTATTATTCCTTATTTTTTTTGTTTTAAAACTTCTTAAATGTTTAAAAATGGAATTTGAATTAATTTAATGATCTAAAATGGAACTTGTAGTAGTGTCCTTTTATTAAACCCACATTTAATGGTAGTTTTAAATATCTCTTTTGAGTTTACATGGAATTTAACCGTAAGAATTATTTGTATACATTTATCCTTTTTTTATTGCAAAAAATGATAAATTTAGGGCTTACTGAATCTTTTTGTTCTGTCCTTGTAATGGTGTCGATTATTTTGGTTAGTAAGGGCCTATATCGTTGTTGTTATCACCCTCAGATCTTAAATTCCTCAATAAATGTTGTGGGTTTCTAATTTTATGTGTTTTTTGGGTGTCATTTTCCTTAGTGGGACTCTTAGATACCAAATGGTACCCTTGTTCGGATGGATGGTCATGTTTTTATTTGTTCTTTGTTGCGGGTGTGAGCATTGAGTAATTCATGGTTTTAGTAGGTTAGACATTCCAAGGGAATGTTTGTCTGCTTAGTTGGTCATGGGACGCTATTTCGTTTACCTTGGGTGACTCAAGAAATCATTAGGCAACTTTATAGTCATATGGGATAATATGAAATCGATTCAATTTTTTTCATGAGCCACATGATATGTGAACTCAAAGGTCAAATAGCCTATGAATATTATCAACGATGTATCTTCGTGATTCTATAATCCCTAGGTAGTACGTGTTGATATATGTGGTACTGTTGAGTTTCTAACTAGTGTAATGAACCAGTTGAGTTTGGCATAATCTTTGAACATTGAGATATTTATAGTGTTCTTAGACCTTCCCTAGAGTAGAGTGACCAAGGCATTAAATGTAACAATTCGTATCAATGCATGAGATGGAGTTTCAAGAGAATCATGTGTTTGGACTTGCTGGTCAATTAGGTTTTGGTATCCATTCCAAATTATATGACGTTTGTGAGTTTGACTCAGGGATGTATCACACTTAAATTAAAGTGGATCTGACATAGAACACTTTTCATCAGTTGGTCCATCTCTTCTTTTTATTACTAGTAAACTCATAACATGGGGAGAATCGTGTTAGTTCTGGTAAAAATGTGCTGGTCCAAGTAGCAGAAACACAACCAAGGGGAACCATTCAAAAATGGTCTGTCCTACTTAAAGGATTTTGAGGATTGAATGTTTTACATCATATCAGTGATTTCTCATAAGCATGAGATTTATGTGGTTTATTTATTATGAGACCTTTGGAAACTTTATTTGTTTTGGATGGAATTTGGGGGGGGGGGGTTTCAAAAAATCATAGATCTCCTCTTGTGGTAAATTCTTGTGATTGTTTAATAGGGATGCATTGGTGGGTGAAACCAAGCATCCTTCAAGATATTTACTAGTAGTGTTTCAACTGTTCTTATTTTTTTTATTCATTGGTTGGAAACGGTTCAAATAATCTTCATGTAATCATTTTAAAAATATGATCATGTACCCTATCATGATTCCGTCATTGGTGCACTAAGAGAGCAATAGTCTTATGCCATGCTAAATTTTTAACAGCTATCAGACTTGATATACGATCTATACCATAGTTTCTATCTTAATGTATATTTTTTATCAAGGCTTTTTTATTCCCATGGGATACCAGGGTTACCGTATAGAAACTCCTTGGATAGATTCTTGAACAAAAATTGTTTCCTTAGACTTGACCACCAGAAGGATGTTGTTATGGGCTCATCCAATGATCATATCTGTACATCTTGTATTTGTACCAATGTCTCACTTTTAGACATGAAGAATGAACTACCTTAGGTTAGTTCCATGGACTCTAGTTTAATGAATCTGATGTTATCTAGGACTTTTTTATGAGAATATATGTGATGTATAAAGAGTAATGATTCTAATGGGATGGAACTAGACTTCCCCCTTGTTCATGATAAAGAAATATAGTTTATATGGTTTTTTGATGTCTTGAGCATAGAATGTGACTCGAAGTTAAGTATGGTATTTTTTGAATGTTCTCATTGTATGTGTCACATTCTTTGGAGAAAGGCATTGCAGATTTGGTGTACAACATCAACTGTCTAGGCCAAGCATTTTCGAAGTGGTTAGAAGGAGGTGGATCGACTTATTATTTTTCTTGTTCATTTTTTTACTCATAATTAACCAACATAATATTTTCTCCTGATTAATAATGGTGTGGTTTAATGGTAGGTTGTGTCTTTCAAAAAAATTCATTACTAGTTTCAATTAGTTCAATTGTGATTCGATCGTTTATTTGTGATGAGGTCCCTTATATGACCTCGGGTTTAATAAGATTATCCCAATTAAATAAATCATGCAGGGAGTATCAATAGAATTCTTAGAGGGTGATTTGTAGGAAATTATTTTTTTAGATCATTTCATGGAACGTAATTCACCCCTTATGATGTTAAGACCATGGTGGGAGCACCATTGATCATATGTTTAAAGAGGTTATGGTGTGGTTGTGTCTCTATGTAAATGGGATCATTTAAGCATCTTTAAAATGTTTCATTTAGAAAATGATCATTCTCTCATGTTTTTACTGCTTAAGTGTCATATCCTTTAAGTCGTTCTTAAAGGTTCACTGGGAATTTGAATATGAAAAGTGACCTTGTGAACTTGATTTCATGACCCTCATAGTTTGAATGTCATTTTCGTGGTTCATGATGGCTTCTGAGTGTTCATAAGTTCTAAGGAGGGAAGGTTGTAACGACCTATGTTTTGATATAAGGTAAAATTTTATGGGAATTTGAATTTAGGAATTTACCAGATGGTCTATTATTTGAACCAATATTCATAATGTAGTTCAGAGTCTTGGAACATTTCAATGTGTTGATTTTAGACATTGGTACAGGCTTGAGTGGTCCCTAGGGTTTCTTGTTAGGTTTTAGGAGGGTCATGATTTGAAATCTCATGTTTCGATGCTGTAAACTGGGCACACAATTTTTTTGAAGAAATGTGTCCCCCAACAGAAAACTGTGCATCTTATGGAGGTGAGTATATGTGAAGGGAATGGACTATACACTAATTTCCCAAACCACGCTTCAATCCAACATGGTTAGTTCCACTAAATTAGTATCTAAGCACTATTCACTACACACTTGGCACATGGTTAGGCTGACCATGTGACACAACAATTCGAGGTGGGTTTCATAGGAATATGGTTCCAGATGATTGAAACATTGTTTGAAAAAACCACGTGATCCCTTATTTAGTGTGAAATTACATTTTTTCCATAAATTAGTTTTAAAATTGATTTTCTTTTCTTTCCTCCTCCTTGTCCAGCATGTGTGGCTCCCTCCTTCTTTGTTTCTCCTCCTCTTCGATGTTTTCTTGGAAATATCTCCTCTATCCCAAATCTGTATCGAATTCTATCATTCTATATGGATCTACATCAGTAATCACTCTATTCAAATGGAATCCTTTCTATGCTTATATTATTATCAATTGTTCTATTTTTGTGTGAGCTCATTTTCCCAATTTTTTGGGATAATGTCCATTTAATAATTTTTTTCCAAAAAAGATCAAATTAACGATAGATATTGGATGAGTGGATTGTCATAGGAATAATTTAGGTGTTCTTCATCTTTTCCTTAATTTTCAGTTGACTTATAAATAGAGTCATTGTGCTTCATTCCGTCATTTATTATGTGTTTCCATAATATTGGTTCCTTCTTATTAAATTGATATATGTACCTTTTAATACTCATATAAATCATTGTTTTGTAATTTCTGGGTCTCATCCCTGATTGTGAACACCATGTAGGTTAGACAGCTTAAATTGGCCTTTAGTAATTAAATTATTTAAATGCCTTAAATGCTTTCGAAGAGTTAGTCATGGAATTATAACTTTTTCCCCTTATTGGTGATAACCCAATTGATAATGGCACCTCCTAAGTTCATTTTAAACTCCATAATTTATTTTCCTTGTGTTTATTATTCTTCTAAAATTCTTATTTAATTTGAATTGTGTTATGATTCATATTTGTTATACCAAATTGTTCGAAAAATTTATTGATATACATAGTCATGTTTTAATAATAAAACAAAAAATATTTGGTGCATATTATTAAAAATAATAATGTGATGGTTATTAATTATAATATACTTGGCTGTATTGATTTTACCTCCTTATAATTATATATTTATAATAAAACAAAGGAACCTCTTAAGGCCTTGGCCTAGCTAACATGACATTTCCCATGTAGTCAACTTTTAAACTATTAAATTAATCTTATATGTATCTCCATTAGCCTTGTAAAATGAAATTTTAAGCTTGATTAGTTTAAATTTCATGCCTTAAATTGAATGGAAAGTCGTTACGGAATTACTTCCTTAAACTTCTTAAATGATTTAAATGTAATGAATTGTTCATGATGGATTTCCCTCCTTGAATTTCTTAAATGGTTTAATTGAAATGGATTTTGAAGTGTGGTAAGTCCAGGACATTTTTTATGCCTTCATAAATTATCTTTGTGATTTTAATTGCCTTATCTATATATATGGTTTTGAAGCATGTGAATCATGATAGGTAATGACTTTTGGATTCAATTATTATTGTTATATGATTTCACCTTAAATGTGATATGGAACTATTGTAAGCAGGCTATTGATCATGGGGTAAAATCATGTTCCCTTATATTGGGTGTGGATTCATGATGTCTTGAACCTTTGACACAGTGTAGGATGATGAGATTGAGATTCCACAGTCCTATATTTAGAGTGTTAAAATGATGTGTAACCCACCCTCCCGAGTATCATGTATGAAGTCTCCCTAATGTATGTATGCTTCATTAGTTATGTAGCATCATATTGACATGAATTCATTTTGGTATAATGGCATTGGACATCTATTGTGTACAAGTAATTATAATTATTCCACTCCTCTATCTTTCATTTAATGTTGATTCTACTATTTATGATTTATTAATTTTAAAAATTTTCTACTCTAATATGACGGTATAGTATCACCACTATTACCTACTAAAACCCTTGATGCTAGTCGGAAGCCTCTGACATACAAGGAGGCGTGCTGGAGGCCATGTGAACCACCTTCCCATCCACTGTTTTAATGGTGATCTGGATCAGGATGTAACATCTACTTTGGTTTTCTCCTTGTTTAGGGCTAGGATGTGGTCCCTTGAGTAGCCTATCATTTCTAGTGTTCTATGTAAAACAAAATGGAGGGATTCATTTTGGCACTAAAAATATGACATGAGGTGTTATGATTGGGATGCTTCTTTCAGCAATGATTTGATGATGGTAGTGATCATGCCTAATCCTCAAAGAGATTTTAGGGTCATTAATTCTCTTTTGCATTAGGGTGTGGGTCCCCCATACTCTTAAAATAGGTAGATCCAGTTCCCCCCAATACTGTGTCATGGAACAAGACCTCTATCTATAGAGTTGTACTGCCCCTTCATCAAATGTTAGTAAGGATTAATTCCTCTATGTGAGATAGTGCTCCCTTGGTTGTTGTGTACAATAGAAAAGAGTTAGCCACTCTACCTAGATTCTTGTGAATTTTTGTGTGGCACTAGGCATCAGAGAGGGACCTTTTATAGATGTAGGTTGACCCATTATTTTTATCTAGCTATGGATATGGAGATCCTCTTTATCTATGACTTGGTTTTTATCATGGGAATATCTAATGGGTTTCTCATTAACCTCTTTCTTATGTTCTAGTGAATATTTCCAATTTTTGATTCTCCCTTATTTATTTTTTAGGTTTCCTACTAGTTATTATATAATCACCCCGTTTTGGGATTCACCCACCCATGTTTTGTCTTATTCATATGATAGGAATATTAGTGGTCATACTATTATACCTAGATTAAGATGATAATATCATTATCCGGTGTTAATAGTAGTGTTTAGTGGTCATTATTAGATATTGTGAGTAGGTCTCTCTTCAGTATTTCCCCTTTTCTAGCTGTTTTTAGGATGGGAGTTCTTCTCTTTTTGGGCATGCATTTTTATGCTTTAGATATTTTACTATATGTTTGGGTACATTGATATTATCCAACAGGTTATCTCATAAATACTTTACATTCTATATGTTTTAGTTTATTCTTATATATATACATTCTTTCATGAACGTTGTTCTGTTCTAACATATAGGTACTTTAGGATAAGGCCTCCTATATTAGTTTTATGCCTACATAGTGATTATGTCCATCCCATATTCTATTGGATTTTTTCATGGGGTTTCACACATAACATACTACCATCACATATGGGGTTTGGATGGGTCTGTCCATGATAGGTTACAGTGGTGGTAAAATTCGTTGAAATCTTCTATGTTAAAAAACATTCCTTTTGTAAATTTAAAGAGATTCAATCATTCAATTTGAAATATGATAGAAGAATCTATTAAAATACATTTTTAGGAAATTAAATAGAAGGGTAAAATGATATTTTTAATTCATAAATTTAAAAATTTACTCAACCATCAAACAATATGAACATGAAGGAAAAAATATTAGTAATAAATATTCATAGAATTTATAACTAGGTTTAAATATTGACCATCTATTACCTTGAGCCTAAAATATCATGTTTTCTATTTATCTTTCTTAATAAAAAATTTATCTTAATTGTCTAATTTATTAATAATAATATTCAAGTTAATTATTTTTCTATTATCAGTTTTATCTATCTTATCACCATGCCATTATTAATCATTTAATTCACAAAGTTTACATTGGTTATTTTGAAATTTTTTGGTTTGTAAGTCCAAAATGAATTTGGTAGGTTGAAAATGGTAAAATGAATCTATATTATAGAATTTACATAATATTAACCTCTTTATATTTATCATTTTTATAAATTAATAGTACTGTAATATCCGATAATATATGGTGGTTATAGAAAATTAATTTCATTATAACACAGAGATGATATTCCATATGTATGAATTAGTAACGTTTCTATTTTTCAATGAACCTAGTGGAAAGGAGGTAATAATTATTTTATACTAAAAAAATTTATTAATATAAAAACATTAGTTTTTTTTTAAATCTTCCTATATATATCATCAGAGTGATGTGGGGATTAAAAATAAAATACATTAGTTCGCATGATGCTAGTTCACATGTACTCACATGCAGTGTTTTCTATTTTTATTTAGATGAAAAAAAAAGAATTATAATATTTATTTAAAATTATACATTTAAATATCTATCATATTAATTCATTTTTTTTATATTATTGTTACCTTAAATAATATTTGGGGATGAAAAATGAAATACATCATCTCTTAATGGGGTACTCTGATCATACACAAAAGTGTTGTTTTCATTTTAAATTTGATGGATAATTAAATGAAAAATGATTATAAAGTAAAAAATATATATTATATTATATGGTAGATAATAATTTTATAAGATTATAATGTTTAAAATAATTTTGAAGAAATTAAATGAAGAAATAAAATAAAATCACTCAGCTAAACCTCTTCTTCAGAAAACGTCATTAGTTTTATAAATAAATACATTATACAATGGTATTATGATCAAAAAACCTCTGGTACATGGTGATGGATGTTACTAAAGGATTTGGGTAGGTATTTTATATGATAAGGGGAATAAACTAAAAATAATTTTTGATATGTGGTGTCTATTTATAATTAAGGGAGAGGACACATGTTGAATCATTCAAATGAATAATATAAATTAATGTATTACTCCAGCCAAGTCTCCCCTAAATGACTCATATATTAAGAGGAGATAATATATGGTTTAACTATTTCTAGAAAATATATTTTTATAACTTTTTAAGTCATTTTAACCCTTATATTTTAGTTTTAACTATTTTTAACTTTTACTATGGAAATGGAATTTATTACAAAAGTTACTATTCATAAAGACCAAAATTGACGGTGAACTATTTTAAAAAAAAATTTCCCTTTTTGTTGACCTCACCTCTTTTTAAAAACTCAATTATGTTTTAATATTTTTTTTATAATCTTATCTATATGTTAAATTATGTCATCCTACTATTGAGTTGACAAAAATACCAAAATAATCATTGGAATATGTTAATTAATGTTTATCTATGTTTATACATGTTTTGAAATAATACTAACTCAATCTGGATATGATTTTCATATAACAGATAAGTATTAATTTTTTGAGTCACTGATACAGACCTACCAACACATTGTCACCAATACAGATATATTCTACCTATAAGAAATGATCACTAATAGACAGAATCAATGGTTATAATCAAGAGCAACCGATACAAACAGACAGTTACCGATATGAAGTCTACCAATGCAGATAGACAGATTTACCGATACAAGTCTACCGATATAGACAGATCCACCTATATACAGAGAGAGCCACTGATACAACAATGCTACTGATATTGGCGAGTTACCGATAGAGAGAGAGCCACTGATACAACAATGCTACCTATACAAAAGAGATACTGATAAGAGGAGCTACCGATGCAGAGTCTATGTCACTAATACATAGTCTAATTTTATAAAGAGTAACATCCACCAATACATACCTACGAACTCAAATCCACTGATAAAAGCTAACTGATACAAAGAGCTACTAATGGAAACCAGTCACTATTTCTCTAAACTCTAGTTCTATTGTTTATTTAAAAATGGTCATATTTGATGTTTTTAATGAATCTTCTATTAAATTGGAGGATTTTTAATATAAATATTTTAAATAGAAATTTTTAATTGGAACTCAATTTACCCCTCCCCCCATATTGAGTGTCCACTCTGACCAACATTTGGTATCATATGGTGGTTTTTTATTAATAAAGGATTTCCAAACACTCTATTTTTTAACTGTTATTTTAGTTGTATCTTGAAGATTGTAAATTTCTGTTAGTTCTAAATTTTATCTCTTTAAATATATTTTCTAAAATCTAATTATGGATTATATATTAGAAGGTGTTTCTACCAACATGCCACCTTTCTTTAATGGTGTAAATTATTCCCAATAGAAAATCAAAATGAAAAATCATTTAGAAAGTATAGGATTTGATATTTGGAGTACTATAGAATCAGAGTATGAGATTCCAAATACTTCTGGAGCTACTTGGGATGATTATACAAAATCTGATTACAAAAATAATTTTAAAGCCATGAATTCCCTTTACTTATCTCTTAGAGATGAAGCTTTTAACAGAACTTCTGCTTGTAAAACAGCACATGAAATCTGGGATACTTTGGCTTTTTCTCAGGAAGGAACAACCAATGAGAAAGAAATGAGATTTAAACTTACACTATTAAATATGAAAATTTTAAAATGAGGCATGATGAACCTATTTCTGATATGTATCTCAGGTTCAATAAGATTGTTAATACTATGAGCTCACTGGGAAAATTTGTTCCAAAAAAAGAGAAAATCATGAGAATACTCAGATGTCAGCTAGAAATATGAAGAGGCACATCAGTTTTAATAATAGATTCATGTGATATATGTTCACAACATGTTAAAGAGTTAATTGGTAAGTTGAGTATGTATGAAGAATACCTAGAGGTAAACAAAGGGTAACATGATGAACCTAAGAAGAGATCAGTGGCATTTATCTCTACTTCCTCAAAGAGAAAGGACAAGAAGAAAGTTCACATACCTACTAAAAGCCCAAAAAGTGGAGGTTCATATTCAGATAGTGATGAAGAGATGGCTCAAATATCCAGGAGATTTAAGAAATTCTATAAGAAGAAGAAATTTTTTTGAAAACCAAACTATAAGGGTAAGTATGACCAACGAGGTGATTGGAAGAAAGATCGGAAGAAAGATGATAAAGATGATGAGATAATCTATTATAAATATAAAAGGAAAGGACATATAAAGGCTGACTATCCAAAATTGAAGTACAAGAAGAATCAAAACTACAAGGACAGAAAATATATGAAAGCTACGAAGGAAACATGGAGTGCTTCCAAAGACAACACAAGTGATTTTGAGGCTTTTTATTCTGAAAAGTATCATGGCAACATGTGCTTTATGACTAAAACATCAGAGGTATTTATCTTCCCTATGCTAGATGATTATTATTATGGGAATGAAATTGATTCAAATTGTGATAACAATATGACAAAATCTGAATTATTTGAATACTATAATATGTTAGAAGATACTTTTAATGAGCTGAAAGATAAGTACAAGTCATTAAATAAACAGTATGCCTTGACTAATACTGTTAAATCTAATCCTAGTATAGAAAATGAAAAGAATGCTCAACTGTTAAAGAAGAATACTCAATTTAAATTGTCCAATGAAAAACTTAGAATAGACATATATAAGTTCAAAAATGGAAGGAATACTCTAACTCAAATTCATGGAAAAAAATGTTGCACCAAAGTAAAGTACTGGTTTAGGATACCAACCTAGATAGAGACAGCTTGTTAAGAATAAATTTATTCCAAAAACTGGACAGTTTGGTGCTTGTTCAGGTTCTGGAAATTCTGTTGCTTTATCTAGATTTTCATATACTACTAGACCAAATATAATACATTATTCAAATTTTTCTGAAACTGATAGTTATGGGAAACATATTAGAAAAATATGGATGCCTAAGGTTTTTCTTGCTAACATGTTTAGGCTGAAGAAAATATGGGTACCAAAATTATTTTCTGTTTAAACCTGTTTTGAATGAGATTTTCTTGAATAGTTCCTATAAGAAGATATGGTACTTGGATAGTGGATGTTAAAGGGATATTACTGAAGATTACTCATGTTTCAAAAGTTTAATAAAGGATGATGGAGGACATGTCACCTTTGGGGATAATTCAAAAGAAAAAATCATCAGCTTAGGACAAATTGGTTACACTGACTCAATTCAAGTATCTAAAGTATTATTTGTTGATGGATTAAAATACCCATTGTTAAGAATTTCTCAGTTGTGTGATGATGCTTTCAATTTTAAATTTTAAAATGATTCTTGTAATGTATTAGATTCTAAAAATGCTTTTGTACTTACTGCCTAGAAAAATTAAAATGTATATGTTGTAGATTTAAATTCTATATCAAAACAAAAGGTTACATGTTTAAATTTTTTTCATAAAGAGTCTATGGAACAGAAGATTAGGACACTGTAATGTTCATTCACTTAATAAAATGACTATGAAAATTTCAGTTGGAGACCTACCTCAACTAGAATTTCCACCAGACTATGTTTGTACTCCCTATCAAAAGGGAAAGCAACATAAAGTTTCATTCAAATTAAAGAAAGAAGTTTCAACTTCCTAACCTCTCAAGTTGGTTCACATGGATTTGTTTGGACCTTCTAGAATTTCTAGTTTGAATGGGAAGCACTATGTTTATGTCTTAGTAGATGACTTTTCTAGATATACTTTTGTATACTTTTTTACTCACAGAAGTTAATCTTGCTCTAATTTTATTAAATACTCCAAGTCTATAGAGAACCTTAGAGGACTTAAGATTAATACCATATGAAGTGATCATGGCCGTGTGTTTGAAAATTCAGATTTTGAAACCTATTGCTCACATAATGGCTACAATCATAATTTCTCTACCCCTAGGAAACTTCCACAAAATGATGTAGTTGAAAGAAGGAATAGAACCCTTCATGAAATTTCAAGAACTATGCTTAATGAGTATGACCTACCTAATTACATTTGGTAAGAAGCTATAAATACATCTTGTTATATTATAAATAGAGTCCTGATTAAACCTATTCTTAATAATACCCCTTATGAACTGTGGAATAATAGGAAGCCTAAAGTTGGTTACTTCATAGTTATTGGTTGCAAAGTCTTTATTCTCAATACTAAGGATAATCTTGGAAAGTTTGCTTCAAATGTGATTTGGGAATATTTCTAGGTTACTCTATTACAAGTAAATCATATAGATTCTTTAACAAAAGAACCAAATGTGTGGAAGAATTATTACATATAAAATTTTATGAAACTGATCCGCATGAACCTAGGCCCCCTCTTGAAAATCTTGAAGAAGATTTGTCTATTTTGGACCTTAATGATAAAATCAGTGAACCTCCAGTAAAAAAAAAGTAATTGTGGAAATTTTCAAGAACCCCATTCTATTGGAACCAAACCTACAGAAGAACCTGAATTCTCTAGTCCTGCCTTGACTAGACTAACTAGGATTCTAAATAACCATCCTTTAGATGCTGTTGTGGGAGATTTAGATAGAGGAATCCAAACTAGAGCTTCTCTAAGAAATCAAGTTGAACATTAAGCCTTTCTTTCATAGATAGAACTTAAAAATATCAATGATGCTATCAATGATGAATTTTGGGTAATGGCTATGGAATAAGAATTAAATCAATTTGAACGAAACAAATTCTAAAAATTAGTTGACAGACCTAAGGACACTTTGACTATAGGAACTAAATGGGTTTTTAGAAATAAAGTAGATGAATTGGGAAATATCATTAGAAACAAGGCAAGACTAGTTTCACAAGGATATAGTCAAGAGGAAGGAATAGAATATGTGGAAACTTTTTCATCTATCGCCAGATTAGATGCTATTAGGATTCTACTTGCCTATGATGCTCATCTGAATTTCAAGTTATATCAAAAGGATTTTAGAAGTTATTTTATAAATTGTTTTATAATTGAAGATGTTTTTGTTGAACAACCACCTAGTTTTACAAATCCTCATTTTCCATATCAATTTTTTCAGCTTTTTAAAGCTTTGTATGGTTTAAAACAAGTCCTACGAGCTTGGTATGATAGACTTAATAGTTTTATTTTTTCAAAAGGTTTTTCTAAAGGGATTTCTGATCCAACTCTCTTTATTAAAATAATTTCCCAAGATTTTTTGATAGTATAAATCTATGTTGATGATATTATTTTTGGATCTTCTCAAAATTCATTTTGTATTGATTTTTCAAAGAGTATGCAAAATGAATTTAAAATGAGTTTAATGGGAGAACTCAAATATTTTCTTGGATTTCTAGTTTTCCAAACTGAAAATGGTATTATTTTAAATCAAAATAAATATACAAAGGATCTTTTTAAATGATTTGGTTTGGATAGTATTATGTAAAGTGATACACCTATGAGTATTGTTTGTAAATTGGATGCAGATGAAACTGGGAAACCAGTGGATCAATCCAACTACAGAGGTATGATTGGAAGTCTACATTACCTTACGGCTAGTAGACCTAATATTATGTTTAGTGTGTGTATGTGTGAAAGATTTCAAGCTAATCCAAAAGAGACACACTTTCTTGATGTTAAAATAATTTTAAAATATCTTAAACATGCTACTAACTTAGGATTATTTTATCCAAAAGGACAATCATTCGATTTAATAAGTTTTTTAGATGCTGACATTTCTGGTTGCATGTTAGATAGAAAGAGCACTTCTGGAACATGTCATTTTCTATGTATGTCACTCATATCTTGCTTTAGTAAAAAAGCAGTACTCTGTTTCATTGTCTACTGGTGAAAAAGAATATATTGCAGCTAGTAGTTGTTGTGCACAAATTCTGTGGATGAAACATACATTATTGGACTATGGATATCAGTTTAGACATGTATCTATAAACTATGATAACACTAGTTTGATCAATATTTGTAAAAATCCTATATCTCACTCTAGCAACAAACACATTTAAGTAAGGCACCACTTTTTGAGAGATCATTACCAAAAGAGTGATAATAATATTGAATTTATAGGTATTGAACATCAATTAGCTGACATATTCACCAAGAATTTATGTTTAGAAAGGTTAAGTTACATTAGACATGAGTTAGGAATGATATACTTTGTAGAAGAAAATCCTCACTATTAGCCAAATCCTCACTGTTAAGAAAATCCTCACCGTTTGCCAAATCATCACTGTTAAGAAAATAATCACCATTAGCCAAATCCTCAATGTTAAGAAAATCCTCACCATCAGCCAAATCAACACTGTTAAGTAAATCATCACCGTTAGCCAAATCCTCACCACTGGGAAACTTGCCGTTAGAAAACCTCACTGTTAGGAAACCACACCGTTAGAAAACCTCACTGTTAGGAATCCTCACTGTTAGAAAACCTCACTGTTAGGAAACCTCATCGTTATAAAACCTCGTTGTTAGGAAACCTCACCATTATAAATCCACAACGCTATGAAACCTCACCCTTAGAAAACCTCACCGCTAGGAAACCTCACCGTTAGAAAACCTCACTGTTAGAAAACCTCACCGCTAGGAAACCTCACTGTCAGAAAACCTCACCGTTAGAAAACCTCACCACTAAGAAACATCACTGTTAGAAAACCTCACTATTATAAAACCTCACCACTAAGAAACCTCACCACTAGAATTCCTCACTGTTAAGAACACCTCACCACTAGAGACACTTCACCGATAGATAAACCTCACTGTAAGGTTTCTCAATGGTAATTGTCACTATTATGTCATACACTATCTGATTTTAGTGATCTTTAGCCAAAACTCTTATTGTTTTTAGTATAATTATTTTTATTACTCTTCGATTCCTAAATGATAAAAACTAAGCCTAAGTCACATTTAATCAACCGAAAACTCTCCTATATTCAATCCTCACTTCTCAAACCCCTACATTACGCGTAACCCTATGTTATTCTATTGGAAAATTCAAGAACAAAACTCCTAATTGTCAGGGATGATAGTGATGCACCATATGCGAAGAAGTAGAAAACAGGACCGGAATGTAGTGGTAGTGAAAGTAAAACAAGGTCGGGGAAGCGTGCAGTGAACCCACATTTGAGGAATAGAGAAATAGTAATCGAAAAGGAACTCAGTGAGGAATGGCCCTTCCCTAGAAAGTCATTAGTTCTAAGAGTATTGGAGGAACATGGATTCATCGACTGTTTTTCAAACAACAATAGACCTCATTATTCGAATATGGTTAAGGAGTTTTATGCTTTTGTTCGCTTTTATAAGTATGAAGAAGAAAATAGAATGGTTTCATTATTGAATGGCAATGAAATTTGTTTTTCATCTGTTGAGTGGGATGAATGTCTGAAAGTCCCGCATGAGGGTGTATTTGGGTATACCTCGAAGACAATACCTCCTACTAGTGAAATTTTTGACTATGAGGTTTCTTTGGAAGAGCTCACCGGTAGTGGAAAACAAAGAACAGTAGTGGTTGCTGAGATGGATGGAGAAAACCGGATGTTATTCAAATTCATTCAACATGTTCTAAGTCCAAGAAGAGGAGACTTTGAAAATTTGAGATACAAAGATATTTATTTGTTAAATTTTCTGAGGCATGGTGTCAAGGTAAATTTGTGTAGGCTATTGGTGATCCAAATTGAGGATATGACCAGGCCTAAGTCAAAATCCAATGTTTATTCGTTGAAAAATTGATATCGGTAATGATCAAGGTGAAATGAGTAGAAGAGTCTTAGGATGAGATAGTAGTTGTGAGGAACAATTTTTGCATCACAAGCACAATTTGTAGGTATATGAAGATTGGTAGGAACCCATGGATAAGGAAATGGGTTATTGATGATGAGAAGTTGTATGATAAGTTCAACCCTGTTGACCACCCCATTAGGACAAGAGACAGAAGAGATCCAAGTCTAGGAACTGATGAAGAGGAACCTCAGTATAGTGATGATAATGAGGAGGAGGATACCTATGTAGCTAATAGAGGGGATCAGGACTTGCCTACAAGTCCAGTTTCTAATGTTGTATCATCTGGAACGGAAACTGTGTTGGGAGTAAGTAATCAAAATCCCCTATTGATGTGGAAGACCAGATTACTCTAGAGAATGAGGAAGAAGTTTAGGAAAATACAGAACATGTTTTTGATAGTTCATATGAGAGTATTTTTATCTTAAGTCCACTGATTGGGAATTCTTCTAGACTTGAAGAGGTTGTTTTGGTTGAGATGGAAGAACCTGTACTTATTCCTAATGATCCTCTTATTGTTGAAATGGAGATGGTTGTGGATGACTCTTCTGAGGAAGACCTGCCTGCTCAAGCTACTGTTGATATACATGTTCATGTGAATGCACGGATAGAGGGGGAGAATCTCATCAGACATGGTATTGTTTCAATATCTCATGATATTGATGACAAGGCTGAAGACCCAGGTTTTGTAGTTTTTGGGTTGGACTATATAGATTCAGAAGATGAGACACCCATCAGTAGACCTCGTGTCACATATAATCTCCTTTCTGAAACTTTACATAAGGATATTGTATGAAAATATGATATAAACCAGTTGAATTCTGATCTCAAGACCTGTTTTATGGAAGATAAGAGAATAATGGAAACATCCTTAATATCAACTATTCAATCTATGATGACTGAATCAGTATCTGGTGTTTTGGATGAAGTCAAGGCATGCCAGAATCATGTTTCAAGCTTGGCAGAGGATGTTAAATCTCTAAAGAAATCAGTTGTCTCTATGGAGTTTTATATGAGTTCTAAATCACAAGAAGACAAGGATTTTTCATTTGTAAAAGTGTAGTTACCCAGACGGTATTAGTTTTTGAAGAATTTAATAATTCTATGGAGATGAATGTCAGAACCCTGTTGTAAAAAATCTCATAAGTGGGATGACTAAATATTTTAAGGAAACAGTAGCCTTTACTGTTTCACCTCTTTGTACTACCAGGCCTTCTTTGGATATTGATCAGATTCGAGCTGTGATGAGAGAATAGACTAGACAGTCTTCCACCAGTGGCTCTGTAGACTCTGCTGCCTTGACAAAGTGGTGACTACCACTAGGGATATTGGGGAAATTGTTCAGAATTTAATGGGAGAGTCCACTGCTTCTCAGAAATATGTATGGGACAAGGTGGATTACTATTTCCAAAGGGTCTACAGTAAACATCAGTTGAAAAAGTACTCCAAGCTTATGATAGAAAATTTAAAGTTACATGTTGTGACTCAAGATTACAGAGAACAAGTATGCATGATCAGGGAGATGAATCCTTCCCTCGACAAGTTTATGGGGAACAAGGATGAATTTATCTCTGCTATGGAAAGAGGAGAAGGAATCATTTTTGGGATTTAGGAATCTGTTGTTGCCGTTTTTTCATGTCGACAGTACCCCTATCATTGTACCTCTATCTCTGCCTGCCTCTACTTAGTGTGCCTCCATTCTTCAGATGACACCAGCTCAAGAAATCAGATGTCTCTCTCATATGATCACCCAGAGAGCTTCTCATTATAGGCAATCCATTGTATCTGTAGCTCAGCCACCTCTGATTATCACTAGAATTCCCAAGCCTCCACCTGCATCTACCCATCCTGAATCCACATTTGATTCCAAGGGAAAATCCAAATCACATGCTGAGGAGGTGGATTAAATACGGTCTAGGACATTTGATAAGAATCACTTGTACTCTTTTTTACTCAATTTTGTATTTCTCTATATTTTATTTCCCTAAGAAATATATATGATCTTATTATATTTTACCTTCTGTTACCTCTCTCATCCATTTTTTACTACTTTTTTCTAATCACAAAGGGGGAGAAATATGATCCTAATATATTAAATATGAGCATGAGCATAATATAATAAATATGAGCATAATATATTCTACCATTGATACAATTTCTTCCTACATCTAATTCATTTTCATGTAATACTCTAGTCTATGATACATTTGAAAATGTCATTACTCACACTGAGAAATGAGACCCTATGTATTTTATACTGATATATTAAAGATTATTTTGGATTATAATACCATAATTTGTGATTATCAAAAAGGGGGAGATTATTGACCTCACCTGTTTTGATAATCTCAATTATGTTTTAATATGTTTTGATAATCCTATCTATATGTTAAATTATGTCATCCTACTATTGAGTTGACAAAAATGTCAAAATAATCACTGGAATGTGTTAATAAATTTTTATTTGTGTTTATAGAAGTTTTGAAATAATACTAAATCAATCTGTATATTATTTTCATAGAACAGATATGTATGAAGTTTTCGAGTCACTGATATAGACCTATCGAAACATAGTTACTGATACAGACGAAGTCTACTGATAAGCAGAGATCACTGATTGACAGAATCTACTATTTTAATCAAGATCTACCGATACAAATAGACAGCTACCGATATGAAGTCTACCGATACAGATAGCGAGACCTACCGATACAAGTCTACTAATACAGACAGAGCCACTGATATACAGAGAGAACCACTGATTCAACAATGCTACCGATATAGGTGAGTTACCGATGGATAGATCCACTGATATAACAATGATACCTATACCTAAGATCTTATGATAAGAGGATTTATTGATTCAGAGTCACTATCACTGATACAAAGTTTACCGTAATAAAGAGTAACATCCACCGATACAGACCTACTGACTCAAGTCCATCGATACAAGCTCAATGATACAAAGAGCTACTGATGGAAACTAGTCACTGTTTCTCTAAACTGTAGTTCTATTGTTTATTTAACAGTGGTCATATTTGATGTTTTTAATGCAACTGTTATAAATTAATGATATTTGTTGGCATATCAGAAACCTTACCTCATACCTATAAAAAGGTAATCATTCCCTTTGTTGGAGGTGAAGGTGTATAAGGGAACCTCGAACGACTAAAGACATGTCGGTCAGTCTTTCCATGCATATACAAGACAATATTATAAAGATACACAAGGACTTACAATCATAGAAGAAGAACGGAGAATACATATTGAATCTGTAGCACCTAAACATTATAAGGAGTAAAGATCTTCAACGATTTCACCTACACTCAAGCTGACCAGGCTGATCAACCTGGACCTAGAAGTCAAATACAAAAATGACACACTGTTTTTCTTAACTAAAACCAGAGAGGGACTCAAAGCTTCATCTGCATCAATCCAATGTGTCCATAGCATATCTCAAAACACTTAGAACATTATAAACTCATCTCTGTTTGTTTAGCTCTATTTTGTTTCATTTATTTTCATTTTCAGCAGTGTGTGTGCTCTGTAATTTTAGACACACATTGTCTCTTATAATGCACTGGAGGATTTCTAAATCCTCACTCAATCTTTCACTTACACTCCTGTATCCCACTGTGGATAGTGGTATAGGTTTGAGGACCTGGACAGCCTGTGAGTTGTTGTTATTGTTGCTTTCCCACGTAGAACTCTGGTAGAGGTATGAGGACCTGGACAGTCTGAGTACTGTTGTAAACCCTGATCCAGGGTGTGGATCATAGTTTATATAAAACTGTTTGAGAGGACTAAGTCTCATCTTGAGACTGAACCTCTTAGTTAAAACTACTGGTCTTGTTTATTTTTGGTTAAAACTATATTGAATATAACACTGCAATGTACTTTAAATACAAATATATTTTTAAAGTTACTCTGATAGTTAAACTAGAAAGTGTTTGTATTTATCAAAAATTAGTAGGTTAGATTCAAACGCTAATATAATCTTCTGATTAGATTAACTAAGAACTAATAAATCTCTTGATAACCTAACTGAACCTTTACTGTATTTCAAATTCACAGCAGTTTAGTTTGTTATTTAAATTAGGGGATTTTTAGTATAAATCTTGTAAATAGAAATTTTTAATTGGAACCCAATTCACCCCCACCTCTTGAGTTTCCACTCTGACCAACACTCTTGATTCCAAATATTAACTCCATTTTTCAATAGAAAAACAATAAATTTTAAAAATTTACATTTAAAATCAAAACATGTTACCCGATGAAAAGAGGATTTATGGATAAATTCCATTTAAAGTATAAATAAATTTTATTTAAAATTCAAGGATGATTTTGATCCAAATTAAATAAATTGAAATATTTATAATTAAAATGAAAAAATTTAATTTTAAAAACTATCCATTAAATGTATCTTTGTAAATACTTGAAAAGAAAATGTTGTTTTTATAATCATTTTTTTCTAATACCCACCCAAATGTCAACTATTTTAGTGAATTATAAAAAATTCACTCCAAGATAAAATTTAATTTATAAAATAAAAAATTTATCCTTTTAAATATTAAAATTATATAATTTATAAATTATAATTTTTAATAAAATTTTAAAATTCATCAATGTCAATATAGTTAGAATAAAAGTATTTTCTCTTTTTCCATGAAATTTACTATTATTCCTATAATGAATATATATCAATGAAATGTAAATCATGAATATTTATAAAGAATAAATTTGAACTATTATTAATATTACAAGGGTTTACATTGTAGAGATTCTTCTACTCTCTTTCTGGGAGGATGCTCAGCATGGTACTTCAACTATGGACGAAAGTAACATTTTAGTACATTGTGTGTGAAGCCACCAATGGAATATAACTACTGTGGGGTGTTGGGCCCTATAAATTTATTTTTTTGTAAGGTTTCATATAAAAAATTGAGTAGGTAAGGTCTATGTTTGGGAAGGGATTCTTATCAACAAACCGATGTGACTTAGGTAAGTCTTTCACTACTGTGGAAGCATCGTGCTCTAGAGGCATATATGATGTATGTGCTAAAGGAGGATTCATCATTATGTATAGTGGAAACCATTAAATTAGAGGTAAATTTTTTATTACCACTACACTATCTACTAATTTTTTTGATAGAGGATCTTACTTTTCTTTTATATCTTCTCAATTCATTCATGGACTAGACTTACCAGTAAAGTTATTTTCTGAGTTGATCTCCCCTGACATGACTTTGGGTAAGAATGTAGACTGTATTCTTCAATTTAATGATTATCCCATTGTTTTAATTTTCTATTGGATAGTCGTTTCACCGAAGGTATATTATTGATGTCCCAAATTTTTTTCCCTTACATGTATAGCACCAGTAAGGGGCCGATCCTCCTGGAAAAAGAAGTTATTTTTATCTTTTTTAACATATTTTGAATTCTTGTTTTAAGGATGTTTGCAGAATTTAAAGCTGATTTTTTTTAATAAATATAATGATTGGTTTTAATATTCTATTAAAAAATTACTTAACAGAATACAAGTAAATACGGGAAAATTGATTCTTATATATATAAAGAAAGACGTGCATTGGGGTTTTGGATTAATAAGAAGTTGTTAGGTAAATTAAATTTCTTATGAGGTTGTGTTGTTTATAACAACCCAACACTATGGGTTCAATTTGTAATAAAGTTCCCATGGTCTGGTAAACATATATTTTGAGCTGAAGAAATTAACTCTGTGGTTCGGTAGTCAGTGTTTCATAGTTTTTTATTTGTATTTGTCCATTTTTAGTCGATGAATACTTCTAATGGTCGTGAAATTATTTGTTTTTATTATTATTTTGAATCCCTAAAAATTATGCCCTTGGTATGGTTCATAATTTTCAGTGATAATAAAAATTAGTTTATGAAGTATAAGAAGAGGTTTAAAGGAACAAACACATTCATAACGACTAATTTAAATTACAACTCATCATCTTCCACTACCCCAACACACTAGATATTTAATAACACATAGAAAATGATAAACACAAAGCTCCTGATACCTGATAAGATCATGCTTGGAAATTCGAGGAGGGAATGATTCTTTGGTAGAAGATAGAATGGTGGTAGTACGATGGAAGAGCTTCTCTCCTTCGGACCTTCAACATTTTCTCCACACTTTCTCTCCACACACCACCCTCAAAACGGAGGCCAATTCCTCCTTTTATAGAAAAAATAACTACACGACATATATTTTCTCAAAATGTTTTTTCTCTGGTTTTCTCCGTCGGTAGGCGGCCTAACACGCCTTCTTTGACTTGGAACATGGCACCACCGGGTAGGTGGCTATACACGATGTGTAGAGCCGCCATACAAGGTGTGTAGTATCATTTTTCTTCCACCAACCTCTTCTAGAAAGGCCTACACGGTGTGTATATGTATAAAAAAGTGTGTTCCCTTCAACTGACCACATGGGTGTGTACACTTCTTCCCATCCGCCAACTGCTTCTAGAGGGGTGTACCCGACAAGTATATGTTGAACACAGCGTGTACCGAATTTTGATTACTTGGGAATGTACTTTTCATGGTGAATCCGTGTCTGATTCTAGATGTACATGGCGTTTATATAAGTACACGTAGTGTAGTTTGTAAATTTTGTTCAGTTTCCCCCGTTTTGTGTATTTGGCCATAAATATCCTAAAAATGAACAAGATCAAAAAAACCAAAGTATTTTTCCCCTAAATGGTAGGTAATTGGGGAAAACATGTTTTTATTTTCAATAAAGTATGCGAAAATGTATACAAAAATCGGGTGCATCAAACTCCCCCATTCTTAGTCATTTTCTTACCCTGGAGAAAATCTCAATATCTATTTAATAGAGTCTATATTTAAAAGGATTGAATTCAGACAATCATAAATGTAAATAATAAGTTATAGGAGAAAATCCAAAAAAGATACAAAATAGTTTTAATTCGGGAGATATTCTAATCATGCCTCTTATATAATTCATTTAACAACTTCCATCCTTTTTTAACACATGTTTTGACCTTTAAAAAATAAAAAAACCACTTCATGATCTACCTCACCAATAATATACTCAACCCTTAAGAAATTTTAAATAATAGATTTTCTCAATTAAATATATATCAACTCTATCCATAGGATTGTAAGAAATCTAGATCTCTACTTTAGAAAATTGATTTACAGAAATCGTGAGGGATTTTCAATAACGATCAAATGTTTCTGTGGATAAATCGTGGTAGGTAAATATGTGAAAAATAACTCTGAGGCTTGAAAAAATAGGCTAAATTCTTTAAATAATAGTGCATTATATTCAAAGTTAAGTTCATGTAAATGAATCCTCAACAGGCTTTGTCAAATAATCTCCTCACCACCATATCCATTAGTTGGGTATGTAGGCTTCTCAAACCAACAAGTGGGTATAAGGTCCCTTTGTCTATATCATTTTTTTAAAGAAAAAGGGAACATTTCAAAATTTTAAAAAATAGAGGTTTGGAAGCCTTCTTACCCAGAATGATATAGAGGCTCTCCCCCACACTTAATTTCATGACAATTTGTTGACGCTCCTTTCGTCACAGAATCTAAAGATCGGAAAAGGGAATATCTGAGCTCAAATGTGATTCATCCTTTGAAGAAACATCAAAAATCGACAAAGGGATGAACAAAGAGAACATTGCCCATAGGTCGCGCAAGTTCCCTCTTGGTCGCGCAAGTACACTTGCGCGCCGACTCAATACTTGTGCGACTCCTCATGGCCGTGCAAGGGACTTGCGCGACATATGTGGTAACCGCCTGGTAACCGCCCAGTAACCGCCCGGGGTCTTCTTTTGCCTATAAATAGACCCTGTGGGCCCCCCATTTGGGGGATCTTTTTCCAGAAACTCGGATTGAAACTCCCGACGCCCAAGTCTCTTCTCAAAGCTTCCGGAACACTTCTAAGGTAATTTCTTACCTAGAACGGAAGATCTAAAGAGAAGAAGGAAGGCCTAAGTGTTGAAACTTATCAAACACTTGCGCACCGACTTAATTCCTTCAATATAACTTGCGCGTCCCTTTTCTGGAAGAACCTCAAGGGGATTCTAAAGGGTTTTATCAAGAGTCGCTCAAGTATTTCAATTCTGGTTGAAAATCGCGCAAGTACCCCTCAGGTCGCGCAAGTGTACTTGCGCGACCCAAACTTGCGCGCCGCTGCTGGACTTGCGCGCCTCTCAAGACTTGCGCGCCCCTACCTTTTTGGGTGCCTTTCTTGCCTATTTTCATCCCTCTTAAGCCATTTCACCTTTCCTATTCAAGATTCAGTCTTCAAGATACTCTTCAAAGCCATCTATGGCATGATTTCTTGATTTGACATCCTTGTCTGAAAGGAATTCTGTGAAATATCTCTCAAAACCTAGTGATTTAAACATCTTTATGTCACCAAAGATTGAGAGTTCATTCATTCAACCTCATCCTTTAAGATGAGAGAATCCCCATTAACCTGGGTTTCCTTTTCAGGAATAATCCCCACTTATAAATCCCTTCAATCTTGGGAATCCTCCTCAGGAGTAAGCCCCAAATTCTTAATCTATAACTTGGGTTTCCTTTTCAGGAATAAATACCCAGTTATAAATCATTTAACTTGGGCATCCTCCTCAGGAGTAAGCCCCAAATCCTTAAAGTTCCCAATCTTGGGCATCCTCCTTAGGAGTAAGCCCCAATCAAGTCCTTTAATCTTGGGCATCCTCCTCAGGAGTAAGCCCCAAACCTTAATCCCTAACCTGGGCCTCCTTTTTTAGGAGTAAGTCCCAGTCATAACCTTGGGTTTCCTTTTCAGGAGTAAGCCCCAAGTCCCCTAACCTGGGTCTCCTTTTCAGGAGTAATTCCCTGTCATAACCTTGGGTTTCCTTTTCAGAAGTAAGCCCCAAGTCCCCTAACCTGGGTCTCCTTTTCAGGAATAAGACTCAGTCATAACCTTGGGTTTCCTTTTCAGGAGTAAGCCCCAAGTCCCCTAAAAATTCTCTTAACCAGTCATAATTTACCTTTGATGTGGGTTTCCTTTTCAGGAGTAAAACCCAATCATAATTCCCCTCCTAACTTAGGCATCCTCCTTAGGAGTAAGCCCGAAGATTAGAGTATTCAAATCTCCATGAAGCACACATAACTTTATGGACCCTGTTCATGGATTTTCTCCCTAAAAAGTAAAATCCTAAACCTTCATCTATCTGGGCAGTCATCCATACATAAGCCCCAAACAAATTCTTATGATTGCATCTTTTATGGCACAATTGTCTAAATTTTACCAATACCTATTGTTTCTCACACCGAGCATGACTCACGTGAGCTTAGAGTGTAAAAGTAATTATGACATTCATCTTTGAGCCATCAATCATAAACATCATACCCCATTTCTCGAACTACGTGGGTTCTGATTCCTTTTCCAAAACAAAGGATACGTAGGTATCCCATTTATGGGTTCGATCCCAACTTTGAAATAATCTCTGTCCTTCTGAATGACAATAAACTTCAAGTGCCCCACTGAGTGGCTTTAAAACCAGCCTGGTCATCATAAATGACCAAGAGACTTTTATATAAATGTTTTGAAGGATACCATTGACCAAGAATCTCTAAACAAATATAGATGATTCTCTATTGATGAAGAACCTCGAATACATATAAAAGATTCTCTAAATTTCTTTCATATTTAATCATTGATTGTTAAAACTAAAGGAAAGCACATTTTATACTTGGTAATGTAATAAGGATTCACGAACATAACTTAAATCTATAAAGAGAGTCCCGGAGTAGACAATAATTCCCCGCAAAAAGGTGTGATGAGTCCGACCTCCCATCCTCTCGACTAATGCAAATTCCTAAGCCTCATTAGTCCACAAGCTAATAAGCGCCTGCCTTTGGAAAGTAGGTCCAAACGGATGTGGAATCATTGGATGTTTCCGGTTCTACGAACAAACCCGTTAGAAACCGATCGGAACGTTTGAATCTCCCGTCCAGGAGGTCATCCCCGGATTCCGTGCGAAACAAAAATGGTGAACCCGACGTGAATCCTTAACCAAGTTAAAATGATGTGCTTCTTATCTGTTAGGCCCCTTGGGCCAACAAGGCAATCATTGACATATGATCATCCAAAAGATGCAGTAGCCTGATTCATCTTGATTATGTCTGTTATATGGAACAGGCACTCTTTTTCTCAAGATCTTCTGCAAAATGGCTTTCCTTAAATTCACCCCTGTGAATACTGCTGCTGTAAACACCTCTACTGTGAGGTCTGCTGCCGTGAAAACCAATGCTGCTACTCCTGCTGGAACGTTATCCGCTCTGAGGATGACATCACCAACTCAGCGTCTTCAACGCTGTGTTTCTAATGCACTGGTTAAGGAGTATCGTCGCAACGGTACTATCCCAACTCTGGAGGCCGCTCGTCAAGCCCTCCAAGTTAACAATTCTACCTGGTCGTCCGGACAACGGCGACCAGCAATCAAGAAGCAGGCGGTGCTGACTACCGTCTCCAACCGTTTCGGGTCGTTATCCCCAGAACGCAATTTCCATTCACTCCCTTACTCCGAGGAAGTGAATGAGCAGGTCTCTCGGGGCCTTAATTCAAAAAGACAGGAGTCCTTCTCAAGGGCTCCCATCAACAATCGCCGCCAGACTCGTGCGGTAGTGCGCCCTCAACATGATGAGGGTACCGTCTCTAGGCATTCAGCTCAGGTTCCCCAAACACGAGCAGGCAAGATGAATCACCAGAGACGGAATCCGGTTAACAATAGGCAGGTTGTCATCCCTGCCATCTCCGGAGAAGTCCACCAACCTAACTTGGTGGCAAACAACGAGCAGGCACACACACCTGCCCGTTTTAATTCAGCTGTCCAGCAGACTCGTCTGGCAGCATCAAGCCGATCCCGCCAGGCAATTCCGGCGGAGTACTGTAGGCAGGCACATACACCTGCTTATACATCATCAGTTAGTCAGCAGGCTCGTCTGACTACATATGATGGATCTCGTCAATCACGTTTGGCGAAGTGTAAACAGCAGGCACATACACCTGCTAATACTAATCAAGCCTACCAACAGTCTCGTTTGGTAGCACATGGAGAAGTCAGTCGGAAAGTCCCGACGACAAACAAGAGGCAGACTAAACTCTCTGCCTCCACACTTGAGTACTGTCAGGATTCACTGACAGGAAAAGGAGGACAGGAGCAGGCACATACACCTACTCCAAGCCCGGAATGGACGTATATTCCTGTTCCGGCGGCTGAAGTCACCAAGCATATTTTGTCAATGGTGAAAGAGCAGAAGCAAATTCCTGCTCATATTCTGGATGCTTGCCAGGATATCATAACATCTTCAGCATCATTTCAGGGACAGACACATAAATCTATCCCTAGCAATGGAGTGACACATCAACAATTCACTCCGGAACAGACACACACATCTGTTCCAGTCCAAGAGGGTTGTGGGGCCTACTCCCCCATATCATACGGACAACCAAGTCAGGCACATACACCTGATTTGAGCGATGATCGTCAGCCTAACCTGACCATCTTTCCTGATCAGGCACATACACCTGCTCAGAGCAATCACTTTCGTCATCAAGTGATTTCTAAAGCGAGTAAGAAGGCATCTAAGAAAAAGATCCGCCCAGCACAGTCAGGAGATCAAAGGCCAATCTGCAACCAAGCCTTGCTCGATGCTGGAGTTCTTGAAGCACTCAGACATTTATCTGTCTGAATTCAAGATTCTACTCCCTCAATTCCCAATAACGGGAACATTAATTCTGAAGGTCTTCAACAGACACTTCCTCATGAAGACTTGCTTCATGAAAATTCGGTCAATCTCGAAGTTTCTTCTTCAGATGAGAGCCACAAGAACCCTCTGTGTGGTCAGAAGACCAAGGAGCAAGAGATTT
Organism: Viscum album; assembly: GCA_963277665.1. Lineage (NCBI taxonomy): Eukaryota > Viridiplantae > Streptophyta > Magnoliopsida > Santalales > Viscaceae > Viscum > Viscum album. The sequence continues at coordinate 355,104,863 of OY728126.1, read as the reverse complement.
CATCTTTTGCTGTAACCCATCATGAAGGTCCTCCTCATGGTGATGAACTTCGCTGCGAAAGTCCTCTCCGCAGTAGTGATTCACATTGTCTCGAAAATTCTTCAGAAGGGAATGTAGTGCCGAGAAAGCCCTCTTATCTTGAGGCACTTGCAAACGTAAAGCCAGTCATGTCTGATGCTTTACTATCGGCAGGTGAAACTCTTTCTCCATCAGAAGATAGTCTGGGGTTCAGGTTATTCTCCGAACCATCCCTGGGTCATTCATCTTCCGGCATGAATAATGATGTCTCTACCAATCTTGTTGAATCCGATGAAGCACAAGGAAACACCAACTCTGGTCCAAACAGGTAGAAGAATCTTCATTCAATGATAAAGAGGAAATGCTGAACATGAGGAAAAAACTGGCAAAAGATGAAGTACCGGTCATGTTTTGGCCTTTGGCTGACTCCCAGTACGACATTCCAAAGATGTTGACGGATGATGGAATCCATGACATTCGTCTCAACATATGGAAGACTCTTTGTCAATTAAAGAAGAATGTATTATCTTACGATGAATATGAAAATCATCTTAAGATAATAGAAGGGTTACAACGCCAGATTGATTTGGCATCTCTATCAGTCTCTCGGTATCCGAAGGCTGAAAAGCAACAGAGAACCCATCAACGTTCATGCCTTGGCGCATTAAGAAGATTGCGTCAGTTAATTTCCAATGCTCCGTCTAATGTTCATATCAGAGGATGGGGTGTTCACGGAGCACTACATTTCACAGTGCTTTCCGGTCAGCAGAGCCCGCCGAAAATGGTCTCATGCAATGTTATTGCCCATGGCCGGCCACAGTCAATGGGCTTTGTTCATAATCAAAATCTTGCTCAAGATCAAGCTTCAACTAGTTCCTCTCAAAGTCAAGTATATAGAGAACAAGTTGTCGAATTGCTCCTACATCAAGCAGGCGAGAATATTGCACAAGCCTCTCGTCTGGAGCAAACACGTCATCAAATGACGGAAGTTTCGGAAATCATCCAACGGTCTGTTGAACCAGGTGATAAAAGTGGATACAGGTTAATGCATCCAGCTAATTTCCGAACTAAGATTCGCAAGATCAAGAGAGATTTCAAGAAAATCTCAGACATAGCATGTCAAGAGACACCCCAGCTTTCCAGACTGGGGACTTCTCTAACCCAACCCTCAGAGTCAACAAATGAGATTCGAGGAGTTGAGCGGAAGCAGCAGGAACATCCCCAGTCCACCGAACTGGGGACTTTTTCAAATCTTCAATCCCTCCCTCAGAGAAAGTCAGTATTCTCTCGATTAGGGAATAAGCCTCAAGAGGAACGAAGAGCCAAGATGTCAGGAGATTCTCTCCAAGTGACGGTTCTCCAAGAAATTCCTGAGGGATCAAGTCAACGGAATTCCATGTCTCATCATGGACATGGAAGAAGACAATATCACAGATGTGCTGATAGAAAGGATTCCATGAAATATGCATCCATTAATGTCATCACTGCCGTTGCTGCTGATTCACCAGATGAGGCTCAATCAGAGGGATCAGACGAAGAGGTTCCTGCTCAAGAAGTCGCGCACACAGACCTAAATGAAGAAGGTGTGCGCACACGTAATCAAAGGCTTACCCAAAATCTGGGTATTCCTTCAAGTAACCCACTTCCCCCTCTCCGAAAAGGATCCAATAATGGGAAAGGAAAGAATCAGGTTACTTCTCACCCTTCCTCTGAAGGAGGTCAATCGCTCTCATTAGAGCAAAGGTTTGCACAACAGGAGGAGGAAATGAAAGAATTAAGAAGGTTGAATGCAGAAATACTTCAGAGTAGTCTTCTTCTTAAGAATACTGAAGTCCGACAGCCGAAAGAATTTGTTGTAACTACTGAGATGGATCAGGAATATCCTCCTTTATCAGTACACCCACAGAGGTCTAATCCTACGGGTCAAACACAACAACGGTTGGCAGCACTACCATTAGTTGCAGCACCAACCTCCATGGCTGTCCAAGCTCCATTCATTGCACCTACCCAAAACCAAGTTCAACCTGACGTTTCTCAAAAGTTAATAACTACTATTGAGTCATTAACAGCTCGGTTAGAAACTATGGAAGGGAAACGGGCGCAAGTTCAACCTGAAAAGAAAGTTTACCCTGAATGGGTAGATTCAATTTCTCCTCCATCCAGTTTTGGAAATCCTATTTTCCCTACTTTCAATGGATCAGGCGACCCTGAACAACATTTGACGCATTACGTGTCTTGTTGTGATCCTATGATGGGAACTCCAGAGCAACAAGAAGCAGTGAAACTCAGATGCTTCGTGCGAACCTTGCAAGGACCAGCTTTTGTCTGGTATACAAGCTTGCAATCCCGGTCAGTCATCGGATGGGAGGATCTTCGTCAAAAATTCCTTCTTCAGTTTAGCTCAACTTTGCCCAAAACGACAGTTTTTGATCTTACGAACTGCAAGCAAAAGGAGAATGAAAGAGTCTCTGATTTCATTGCTCGTTGGAAGGGATTAACATATTCCTTGAGTTTATCACTCCCTCAGGAGGAATTGTTGCCAATATGTGTGGCAAATTTGCGTGACGAATTACGCACGCCATTGATCCCTGTGAAATACACAGGAGGGTTTCGAGACCTTACTTCAATCGCTCAACAGATTGAAGATTCCCTTATACAGGCTAAGGTTAAATCTCGTGTAATTCCATCAGCTCCAGGAAGAAGAATGGGTAAAGCAGAAACTGCTACAGTTATGCTTAAACAGGCACCTGTACCTATTTCTACGTCAAAACCTTCATCTTCTCGAAGGGCTCCACCTCCTGAACACCAACAACAAAGGCTGTTTCGTCCAAATGATCAAAAAGATCAACGACGAAAACAATTTGAGGATATAAAGAGTAAAACATACTCTTTCCGAAGTGAGCAGGTTCCTGGTTACTTCATTTCAGCTCTGGAAAATAATTTGGTTCAATTACCAGTGCCCAAGAGGCCAAACAAGGAAGGAGATGAAGACCGTCCCAATTATTGTCCCTTTCATCAAATGTTGGGGCATCCCATCCAGGAGTGTTTTGTCTTTAAAGACCTCTTGCAAAAGATAGTTGATTTGGGACAGGTCAAATTGAAGGGTTCTTCAGCTCATGTAGCGTGTATTACCGCTACAGATCCAGAGGAAGGAGGCGAGTGGCAGGAAGTCAAAAGCAAAACTGCGAAAAAATATGATGATTGGTTGGTCAGAGAGACAATCAATCGGACCCATTCCATTTTGCGAACACAATTGAAGAAGCCAATTGTGTCTCCTACAAAAGCCGCAGTAAATCCTCCATCAAAAGACAAATCCTCAAAAGGGCAGAGCAATTCAAAGAAGAAAGAGGAATCAGAAGAAGATGAGTATGTATCAAAGCCTAAATTGTCTTTGACTCTGGCAGATTTCATGCCATCTACTTCAAAGCCACGGGCACCGTCCCACCAAACGGCACAGCCTAAACAGGCTAACCAGGTAGAGTCTTTATCAGACGAAGAGTTAATCTTTGGTTCTGTTAATATGATTCAATTAACAGATTCATATTCCAGTCTTGATAAGCCTGAATTCCCTGTAACAAATAAGGGAATCCGAAGAGGTTCTAGAGGTTCAGGATATAGGGGAAGACGTGGATCTTTCCGAAGCCACTACTCTAATTCTACCCCTTCTAGCACTGTATACGTAGCAGAAACTCGTGGTAGAGCCCTTCAGCAAGCTCAAAAAGAACAAGCAAGTTCTTCTGCCGATGGCCAACTCAGTTTTGGCACAGTTATTTTGGAAGACCGATTAAAGGTTCCATCTTATTTATCTCAGAAAGTAAATGGATCTAATCAGTCTAATCTTCCAAAACCTAGAATGTTGCCAACTTCAATACAAGATGCATCAGCTTCCAAAGCATCTGCTTCCAAGGTACCTGCTAAACCGCATATTCTTATTGGGAAACGCAGGCCTCTAGATCAAAAGTATGATATATTGAAACACTTGGCCCAAGTACCAGCCAAATTATCAATTTTGGATGCTTTGAATCTATCAAGAGATCTTCGGGAAGCACTCATCGAAGCTTTGTCAAGTCCTCAGGAGTTTGAAGCTGAAATTGCTGCGGCTGAAATTTATCACATAGAGAATAATCCTGCAGAATGTCATGCAGTGATATCTTTTACTGATAAAGATGAAGATGATGTTGTTCATGGGCACATAAAACCTTTGTACTTATCTGGCAAAGTCAATGGTATAGATGTTCGAAGAGCTTTTATTGACAATGGTTCAGGAGTCAACCTCATGCCCATTCGCACACTTCGTCGATTGGGCCTCACGGAATCTGATTTATCTCCTTCTACCATGATGTTGCAAGGATATGATAAAAATGAACAAGAACCACTGGGAGAAGTTACACTCAGAAATCAGTTTGGAGATCTTGTTTCCAATTCAGATTTCATGATTGTTGATCAGGACTCAGCTTTCAATATCTTGCTTGGAAGACCCTAGTTACATCAGCATGCAGCTATTCCGTCATCATACCAACAATGTCTCAAATACTGTTTCGATGGTCAAGTTGGAACATTATATGGTGATAAGGCCCCGTTCAAGACATGTGAGTCTCAATACATTGAGGCGGAATTTTATCACATGAAGGGAAGAGAAAAATCTACAATGAAGGAAATTACCAAAGTTAATGCTCCATATGGTTTGGAAAAAATTCCAATAAATCCATTTTCACATGTGAGTACAGATTATGTGTTACCTATCAGTCAAATTGACAAAATAGGCCCAAATCAAAATACTCTTATGGAAAGATCCATAATGTCAATTACGGCAGTCGAGCCAGACAACATGGGAGAAATTGGTAATTTACCAAGCAGTGATGAAAGCATAAGTGGTGACGTTTTCATTTCGTCTGCTGAAATCCAACAAGTCTATACTTCGCTAATCAGGCCAGAAGAAGTTATAGCAACACCAGAGGTGAATAATGATGTCGATTCTCGATCCATTATCTCCTCTTTGATTCCCAAAGAAGACCCTTTATCATCAATAGGGTCGGAAATGGAAGCTTCTTCTTCAAAATGTGATAATTTTGACATTTCTTATGATCATGAGAATTTCGTTTTTTCATCTACTTCGCAAGTAGAAACGGAAGAAATAACACATGATGAAGAGGAAGAGGAAGATCTTAGAGATGCTCCTCCAGCATTTGAAGAGGGTATCTCTACCACTGTGGATGAACTCAGAGAAGTAAATCTGGGTACAGAGAAAGATCCACGCCCCACTTTAATTAGTGCGGCCATGACCCTTGAAGAACAAGAGATGTATATTTCTTCTTTAAAGCAAAATAAAGATATTTTTGCTTGGAATTATACAGAGATGCCTGGCCTTGATCCTGATGTTGCCACCCATCATTTGGGTTTTCCAAAAAAACATCGAGGATTCAAGCAAGCCGCGAGAAGAACACACCCAACCTATGCTTCCAAAATCGAAGCTGAAGTGGATAAGCTTATCAAAGCTAACTTCGTCAGAGAAGTTCAATATCCCAAGTGGTTGGCTAATATTGTCCCAGTAAAGAAAAAAACGGACAAATTAGGGTTTTCATCGATTTCAGAGATCTTAATCGGTATTGTCCCAAAGATGATTTTCCAGTTCCGATTACAGAACTCTTAATTGATGCGACGGCTGGCTATGAAGTACTTTCTTTCATGGATGGATATTCTGGATATAATCAGATCCGAATGGCCCCAGAAGATGAGGAATATACAGCCTTCAGAGCTCCTCAAGGTGTGTTTTGTTACCGGGTGATGCCCTTTGGTTTAAAGAATGCAGGTGCAACATATCAACGCGCCATGCATCGTATCTTCAAACCTTTTCTAGGGAAATTTGTTGAATGCTATGTAGATGATTTGGTGGTTAAATCCAAACAACGTTTTGATCACTTGGCTGATTTGGAAGTCGTATTCCACAAGCTTCAACAACATAATTTGAAGATGAACCCCTTAAAATGTGCTTTTGGGGTAACCTCAGGAAAATTTCTCGGCTTTGTTGTACGCCATCGTGGTATTGAAGTCGATCCTGAGAAGACCAAATCAATCCTTGGTATGTCACCTCCTCAGAATTTGAAAGAATTAAGGGGACTTCAAGGACACTTAGCCTATATTCGGCGTTTCATCGCCAATTTGGCAGGCAAAAGTTTACCCTTTACCAAATTATTGAAGAAAGGAGTCACTTACCAGTGGACTGAAGAATGTCAAGAAGCATTTGATGTTCTCAAGAAATACCTCTTAAGTCCACCAGTACTCATGCCACCTGTTGAAGGTAGACCTCTTATCCTCTATGTGACAGCTTTAGAGCGATCATTAGGTGCCTTTCTCGCTCAAAAGAATGATGCTGGGAATGAAAATAGTCTCTACTATCTCAGTAGAACTATGCTTGAAGCAGAAACTCGATATTCGAGTATTGAAAAGTGCTGCCTAGCATTAATCTTTGCAGTTCAGAAACTGAGACACTACCTGCAACATCACGAGGTCCAATTGGTATCTCGTAATAATCCACTCAAATTCATCCTTAGTCGTCCAATGCTTACAGGACGTCTGGCAAGGTGGGTGGTTATTCTACAGCAGTTCGACATCCAGTATGTGTCTCAAAAGGCAATTAAGGGCCAAGCTCTGGCTGATTTCCTGGCTGAACACCCTTCAGTAGAAGACACGTATTCAGATATCGAACTCCCTGATGAGGAAGTTTTTTCTATTCAAGAGAGTCCTCAAACATGGGAAATGTATTTTGATGGTGCTTCTAGAAGTCCAACAGGAAAGAAAATAGAAAATCCTAAATTCAACAAAGTTAGTTTAGGAATTGTGCTCATTTCTCTAGATAAGGCAGTGTTACCTTATTCCTTTTTGTTGTGGGAAGGTGGTACCAATAATGAAGCTGAATACCAAGCTCTCATTACAGGCTTGGAGTTAGCGCTTCAAGCACAAGTGAATCACTTAAAGGTGAAAGGTGATTCAGACCTGGTAATCAAACAAGTCAATGGGGATTATGCCATCAGAAAAGAAGAATTAATCCCTTTGTATGATTACGTCAGAGAGTTAATGTCGGAATTCCCTTCAGAACCGACATTTTCTTATGTCCCAAAATCACAAAATGCTCAAGCTGATGCACTGGCTAATATAGCCACAGCTTTAGCAGATCCAAATCAGGATGAGACAACCATCTGTATTGCCCACCGTCGTGCAATTTCACCTTATGTTCAAATCAGAACAGTGGAAATTAATGAAATTAGTCCCATTCCTGAACTGTATGGTCATACTATAGGATGGATGTCACCTATCAAGGAATACCTTCAAAATGGAACACTTACACCTGATAGAGCCGAGAAAGAACAAATTCGGCGACGTGTGGTCAATTTTACTCTTTATGATGGTCCAAACCACCTCGAGAAAATTCTCTACAAACGTGGTTTTGATGGAGTTCTCTTCAGATGTATTGATGGTGAAGAGACAATGGCTGTCATAAAAGAAGTACATGCAGGAGTCTGTGGTGCCCACCAATGTGGACATAGATTGTCTGATCAAATTCGAAGGCTTGGATACTTCTGGCCTTCAATGATACAAGATTGTGTTAATTTCACAAAGAAGTGTCATTCATGCCAAGTATATGCCAACTTCATTCATCAACCTTCAGAGTTGCTTCATACAGCTAAATACTCATGTCCATTGCCACATGGTGAATGGATGTGGTGGGACCTTACCCTTCAGCTACGGCCAAGCAGTTTAAGTACATTCTTACTGCTACTGATTTCTTTTCCAAATGGGCAGAGGCAGTACCTCTCAAAGAAGTCAGTTCTAAATGCATTGTTAGCTTCATCAAGTCTAACATCATTACTAGATTTGGTGTCCCTCATACCATATTGACGGACAACGGCACCAACTTCTGTTCTTCTGAGGTAAAGAAATTGTATCAAGAATACAACATTAAGTCCAACCATTCATCTCGATATCATGCAGCGGCTAATGGCCAGATAGAGGCCTTCAACAAGACTCTTTCAAATATACTACAAAAGATGGTGGATAAAGATAAGAGGTCATGGCCTGATAAACTCTTTCATGCTTTATGGGCTTATCGGACTACCACTCGCAATGCGACGCGGTCAACTCCATATTCATTAGTATATGGAACAGAAGCAGTCTTGCCAATTGAAGTTCAACTGCCCTCACTCAGAATAGCCATTTTTGATCAGTTATCTACAGATGAGCAATCCCAAAAGCGGTTGAATGAATTGGAACGGTTAGATGAGAAAAGATTGTGCACTTTGCACCACTTGGAAATCTATCAGAATCGGATAGCTCGAGCTTTTAACAAAAAAGTTCGTCTTCGTTCATTCATTCAGGGAGAATTGGTATTGGTTCTCAGAACACCAATGATACCAGGAAAGAAGCCTCCCAAGCTTGAACCAAAATGGGAAGGACCTTATTCAATACATAAAGTCTATTCCAATGGAGCGTATTCTCTGATCTCAATGGATGGAGAACTCATCACGACTCCAACCAATGCCAGATTTCTGAAGAAGTATTTTGTATAAACACAAAATATGGTCCCCAGAACCAAGACTTACAATTGGTTCATACAGCATGACCTTAAACTGCATCAGCAATGGTCCAGTATGACCATAAACTACAAGTTGGTCCAGTATGACCTTAAACTACAACTTGGTCCAGCATGACCTTAAACTACAACTTGGTCCAACATGACATTAAACTGTGTCACACTTTTGTCCGAGATGACATTAAACTATAATACGTCCAGCATGACGATAAACTGTACGGTCCATGCATATGACCTTAAACTATTCGCACTTATGTCCCTGCAACATGACACTAAACTGTGCAGCACCAATAGTCCTAACTGCAAGACTTTAAACTGCATAGTCCCTGATTTTGTCCTACATGACAATAAACTGTATAGAAGTTCCCATATTTTGTCTGAGATGACATTAAACTATATTGTGTCCTAGCAACATGACATTAAACTGTGTGGCACTTCCAATGTCCAGCATGACGATAAACTGTAAAAAGTCCCCAGAACTGATATCCTCATATTGGTTCACCTTAGTCCTAGCTACATGACTTTAAACTGTACAGCACCAGTTCGTCCTTGCTATATGACGTTAAACTATACAGCAATGGTCCAGTATGACTTTAAACTGCAACTTCGCCCCACACGACATTAAACTGTGAAAAAAAATTCCATGAACCGTCCAGCATGACCCTAAACTGCATCATCCCTGGTCCATGTATATGACCATAAACTATTTACCATATCCAGCAAGATTTTAAACTGTGACGTCCTAACTACATGACGCTAAACTGTATAAAAGTCCCTCATGTCCGGAAAGACGTTAAACTATATAATCATCAAAAGTCCAGCATGACATTTGAAACTGCACAAACCCCCTTTCGTCCAATATGACGTTAAACTATATTGTCCCCATCGTCTTAACTACATGACGCTAAACTGTACAGAAAGTCCCTTTTTTATGTCCTACATGACATTAAACTGTACATCGTTAAGGTTGTTATTACCTCTTGTTTCTCACACCGAGTATGACTCACGTGAGCTTAGAGCGAACATCAACCATAACACTCCCTTTGGGCCACTAACCATGTGTAAGTCCCAACAATATTTTTTATTAGATCATTGTCCATAAGAACAACTTGATCATTGATTCATTCTTTAATTGAACTACACAGACTTTGATCCTTGCCCTCCAGGCTGGGTATGTAGGCAGCCTCCCAAGGTTCAAGCCCAAAAACAATCTCTTCACATCGGTTCACCACCATCTCATATGATGATGATTTGTGAAACCACCCCTGGAATCAATATCTTTAAATTGATTCACTTTCGTCCTTGTTATATGACGTTAAACTATACAACACTTTTTGTCCGGTACGACAATAAACTACAATATTCTTTGATTTCCTCATTTGAGAAAGAACCATTATTAACATTGATTCTTTTTCAATCATGGTTTTCATTTTCAAAAGACTACGTACATACATGGTAATGCCTAAATTTTTTTATCTTAGGTTAAAACAATCATTGCACTAAAGTCCCTTTTCACCCTTCACATGTACGAAGCAAATTTGTACAAAGGGTAGTTCTAGAACTACGTGGACTTGATTCCCATCCTTATGGGATACGTAGGAACATTCGAGTGTCCCTCGAATCCAGTCCCAAGTCTTTTGGGCCTAACCCCAAATTTCACTTTCAGTCCCTTGGCTGAAAAGTCCTCATGAAAACACACACTGTGTATTCATTATTATGGTCCGAATTCTATGACCCTAAACTAAGATCACTCATACTTTTGTCCTGCACGACGTTAAACTGCATTTCAAGAACTACGTATGGCTTGATTCTCATTCTTATGAGATACGTAGTGAAGTCCAAAATTTCAATTTTAGGACCCAGCCACAACATGATTATGGTTTTTTTATTGACCTATGTATCTCTATATACATTGGACAATACCCATCTTTATGTGTTATAATCCTAACCTTAAATATTTTCAGATCTTCATAACCCTTTTCAAGACTTCTAGTCACAAAAATGTCAAACTTCTGAGAATTCTTTTGCCTGACTATGCAGCACGTGCCCATAGGTGGCCTTGCATAAACAGTCCACATAACAGACTTGTCAACCAAAAGATGCTATTTTATTTGACTATGCAGCCAATGCCCATAGGTGGCCCTACATATTTCAACCCCCTAACGGGTTTTGTTAAATAATAGTAACTTCATTCTTGGGAAGAATGCCTCTTTTGTCCTTATTTGTCTTAAAACGACATTATGTAGGGATCTGCAAAAAATAGCCATCCTTAAACATATTTGTCCCATATCATTTTTCATGATCTGAAATTATTCAAGTCTATGGTTTATTCTTCTTCCCTACGTTTGGGTCAGACCTTCGTAGGAGTGATATTCATCCAGTTCTTTGATATTCTTGTTTGGAAATATCTTCTCCATATTCAAGTACCTCTTTCCATACAACAAACTCTATGCTTTAGAAAATTTGAATCTCCATAAACTTTCACTGGCTTTTTAGCACTGGGAAAGTAAATTTCTGGGAGTTCTTTTGCCTGACTATGCAGCACGTGCCCATAGGTGGCCTTGCATAAACAGTCCACATAACAGACTTGTCAGCCAAAAGATGCTATTTTATTTGACTATGCAGCCAATTCCCATAGGTGGCCCTGCATATTTCAACCCCCTAACGGGTTTTGTTAAATAATAGTAACTTCATTCTTGGAAACTGCTTCTTCTAAAGCCTTTTTAGCTCTTTTTCATATCATTCCTCAGATTCAAATATTCTTAAGCCATAGTTTACACTTTTTCCCTCATGCTTGAGTATGGTAATATGTTTTCAGATAAATTGTCAAGGAATTGAATCCATTTTTAATCCATTTTCGGTCAAAGCTATTTCGACCTTAAACATTAGCCCCTTTATGTCCGGTGTGCATGACTTTAAACTGCCCACACAAAAGACAAAGGAACTCTGAATAAAAGTCAAGTTCCAGCTCACTAAATATACATTTTTTTTTGTATGATTTAGGTAATATTGAGCAGTTAAAAGATTCAAAGTTTGTAGGGTTATTTGTAATAATCCTAGTAAAAATCAAACTATGCTTACTAGGCCTAATAGGCCCATTGTCTTGAGTAAGTTTGAAGTAGGTAATGAAAGAATGCAGGTACAAATGATTGGAGACGAAAGTTGTTTTTCATTGATACACAAGAGTTAGAAGGACATCCACAGATTGGAGTCTCTTCTCTTTTTCAAGAATTACAAGAGGCTTTCAACATAACACTTCATTTGATTTACGGCATCCCGAGCTTCATCAGCAACCACCTGGAATTCATTCATTCAACTGGATACAAAAAAAAGATGCAGTGATACCAACTCTTCTTGAAAAAGTTGTAAAAGGATGTTCTTGACTGCGGTTTGAGAAAATTTTCTGCTGATCAAACAGTGACTCTGTTTCTGTCCAAGAGACTTGGAAGATGGATACATGGATTTGAGAATGGAGCATTGGAAGTAAAGAGCCATTTGGAGAGAGTACTCTTTTCAGATATTGCTCTAATACCATGTTTTTCTTCTCTCCCGGTAGTGGAAAACATTTCAGCCCATGGATTTACCATTTTCATATCTGCAAGGAAATGGCATGCAAGGAGAATTTGAAAGTTTACACCATTGTTGTTGCTCTTAATGCACAGCATAACCGAAATGAAGGAGTAGTAGCGCAGCTGCATTTCACATGTATAGTTGTTTGCATTTGGAACATTGACTCCTTGCAAGTAACCATGACCACATAGAGACAGGTAGATGCTCTGTGGGAAATTAAGATGATATTTCTTCAAGTACTTAGCCAAATCTGGGAAAGTGCTGTCGCAGATATCATAGTAATCATGGCCAATGATGTTCATCATGTCATCAATCCGCTTGCTAGCCAGTTCATAAGCCGTTCCAATTCCCTTGGGAACCACTGAATCTGCATAAAAGATGAATAAACTAACTCTTAAATGGGTTTATTTTTCATAAATTTTGTGAAGAAATTTGGAAAAATGGCAAAGGCATTAAGGCGCGCAAGTCTAAAACATGGCGCGCAAGTATTCATGTGTCGCGCTAGTTTTCACCGCGCAAGTCTAAACCGCGCAAGTAAGAATACCTTTACAGGAGCGCGACATCAAGGAAAACAGAGAAGATTTGCGCGGCTTAGGTGACCTGCGCGGCGAGAGCTCGAGAAGGTATGAAGTCCGGAAATCCGGATACTTGTACGGAGGCAAGGCCGTGTATTTATAGGCTCGGAATCCTACCTGCGCGCCGTACCCAGAGGGTTTAAGGCCTGCGCGCCGCAGACTTGCGCGCCGACCTCTGCGCACTGAAAGACTTGCGCGCCCTCCCTTTTCCTTGGAGGGATTCGATTTCCTCAGAGTCAAATCCTCATTTCTTTCCGGATCCAACTCTGAGGGGGGACTTTTGTTGACGCTCCTTTCGTCACAGAATCTAAAGATCGGAAAAGGGAATATCTGAGCTCAAATGTGATTCATCCTTTGAAGAAACATCAAAAATCGACAAAGGGATGAACAAAGAGAACATTGCCCATAGGTCGCGCAAGTTCCCTCTTGGTCGCGCAAGTACACTTGCGCGCCGACTCAATACTTGCGCGACTCCTCATGGCCGTGCAAGGGACTTGCGCGACATATGTGGTAACCGCCTGGTAACCGCCCAGTAACCGCCCGGGGTCTTCTTTTGCCTATAAATAGACCCTGTGGGCCCCCCATTTGGGGCATCTTTTTCTAGAAACTCGGATTGAAACTCCCGACGCCCAAGTCTCTTCTCAAAGCTTCCGGAACACTTCTAAGGTAATTTCTTACCTAGAACGGAAGATCTAAAGAGAAGAAGGAAGGCCTAAGTGTTGAAACTTATCAAACACTTGCGCGCCGACTTAATTCCTTCAATATAACTTGCGCGTCCCTTTTCTGGAAGAACCTCAAGGGGATTCTAAAGGGTTTTATCAAGAGTCGCTCAAGTATTTCAATTCTGGTTGAAAATCGCGCAAGTACCCCTCAGGTCGCGCAAGTGTACTTGCGCGACCCAAACATGCGCGCCGCCGCTGGACTTGCGCGCCTCTCAAGACTTGCGAACCCCTACCTTTTTGGGTGCCTTTCTTGCCTATTTTCATCCCTCTTAAGCCATTTCACCTTTCCTATTCAAGATTCATTCTTCAAGATACTCTTCAAAGCCATCTATGGCATGATTTCTTGATTTGACATCCTTGTCTGAAAGGAATTCTGTGAAATATCTCTCAAAACCTAGTGATTTAAACATCTTTATGTCACCAAAGATTGAGAGTTCATTCATTCAACCTCATCCTTTAAGATGAGAGAATCCCCCTTAACCTGGGTTTCCTTTTCAGGAATAATCCCCAGTTATAAATCCCTTCAATCATGGGCATCCTCCTCAGGAGTAAGCCCCAAATTCTTAATCTATAACTTGGGTTTCCTTTTCAGGAATAAATACCCAGTTATAAATCTTTTAACTTGGGCATCCTCCTCAGGAGTAAGCCCCAAATCCTTAAAGTTCCCAATCTTGGGCATCCTCCTCAGGAGTAAGCCCCAATCAAGTCCTTTAATCTTGGGCATCCTCCTCAGGAGTAAGCCCCAAACCTTAATCCCTAACCTGGGCCTCCTTTTTTAGGAGTAAGTCCCAGTCATAACCTTGGGTTTCCTTTTCAGGAGTAAGCCCCAAGTCCCCTAACCTGGGTCTCCTTTTCAGGAGTAAGTCCCAGTCATAACCTTGGGTTTCTTTTCAGGAGTAAGCCCCAAGTCCCCTAACCTGGGTCTCCTTTTCAGGAATAAGACTCAGTCATAACCTTGGGTTTCCTTTTCAAGAGTAAGCCCCAAGTCCCCTAAAAATTCTCTTAACCAGTCATAATTTACCTTTGATGTGGGTTTCCTTTTCAGGAGTAAAACCCAATCATAATTCCCCTCCTAACTTAGGCATCCTCCTTAGGAGTAAGCCCGAAGATTAGAGTATTCAAATCTCCATGAAGCACACATAACTTTATGGACCCTGTTCATGGATTTTCTCCCTAAAAAGTAAAATCCTAAACCTTCATCTATCTGGGCAGTCATCCATACATAAGCCCCAAACAAATTCTTATGATTGCATCTTTTATGGCACAATTGTCTAAATTTTACCAATACCTCTTGTTTCTCACACCGAGCATGACTCACATGAGCTTAGAGTGTAAAAGTAATTATGACATTCATCTTTGAGCCATCAATCATAAACATCATACCCCATTTCTCGAACTACGTGGGTTCTGATTCCTTTTCCAAAACAAAGGATACGTAGGTAGCCCATTTATGGGTTCGATCCCAACTTTGAAATAATCTCTATCCTTCTGAATGACAATAAACTTCAAGTGCCCCACTGAGTGGCTTTAAAACCACCCTGGTCATCATAAATGACCAAGAGACTTTTATATAAATGTTTTGAAGGATACCATTGACCAAGAATCTCTAAACAAATATAGATGATTCTCTATTGATGAAGAACCTCGAATACATATAAAAGATTCTCTAAATTTCTTGCATATTTAATCATTGATTGTTAAAACTAAAGGAAAGCACATTTTATACTTGGTAATGTAATAAGGATTCACGAACATAACTTAAATCTATAAAGAGAGTCCCGGAGTAGACAATAATTCCCCTCAAAAAGGTGTGATGAGTCCGACCTCCCATCCTCTCGACCAATGCAAATTCCTAAGCCTCATTAGTCCACAAGCTAATAAGCGCCTGCCTTTGGAAAGTAGGTCCAAACGGATGTGGAATCATTGGATATTTCCGGTTCTACGAACAAACCCGTTAGAAACCGATCGGAACGTTTGAATCTCCCGTCCAGGAGGTCATCCCCGGATTCCGTGCGAAACACAATTCACGAAAGTATTCCATGTGTTTCCAATCCATTCATTTGAGCTCAAATGAATAATCATGAAAAATCATAAATGAATTTGGGTAGGAAGGGAAATAGGCTTGTAATATGGATTCCTATAAAGGATATTCATGGTTTCTAGGGGATTCTCGAAGTTAATATGTAGGGTAGGTCTCAAGATAAAGGGGTTAAAACAATCTAATGCCTCAATCATTTTAATGTATTTCAAAAATTTCTCCTGATTCGAAAAGAAAACATGGGAATTCTGGTAGTTATGTATATCCTAAAAATCTCTCAAGAAATAGGGTATTAAGAATAATATGACAAAGGGTTTAGAATACCTCTTAAGAGTGGGAAAACAAATAAAGAGAAAATCAAGTCGTGACTTGAAAATAATGTGTTAGTCTAATCGATGTAATTTGTAAAGACCCGTAAAATTCAAGGGAAATTTTTTCTTAATTTTCTTTAGAATTTTACAAGAGCGCGGTTTCTGACCGCACCTGATTCTGAGGCCCGGTGTGCCCGGAATTAATTTCCGATGTTTGGGTTGGGTACGTTCAGTGAACGAACGAGCGGGAATTTCTAACATTTGAACCGTTGCCCGGAATCGAAATCTGAGGGCACCGATGAACTCGCAGCGCCGATATTCGCTTAAGGAGACCTTTTCCGAGGTTACGTTTTATGCGGGTTGAGAGTTAGGTTTAGGGGAATTAAAATGAAGTTAAATAAAATGTGGAAACACATTTTATTTTTATCCATGTTGGTTATATCCTCCCAAAGGGAGTTAGAGGTGGGACCCACATCCACTTAACCTCCCTTGAGAGGATTAAGTGTGGTGGGGCCCACATGAACCCTAACTCCCCAACTACCCTTTAAACTCCCAATAACTCCACTCAATTTAATTTTGACATCTTCAGTTTTAATTGAGATGAGTTATTGTTTTTCAAACTTTTGAAATTCAAGTGGTTTAGTTGTGTAAATAAAATAATCTTTAGACTTATTTTTTTTGGTTAGTATCCTTTGCCACCTTGAGAGGATTTGGGAAGCTATCTCTTCATCTTCTTCAACCTTGATGAAGAACACAAAGAACACTTAAGCTCCGACGAAGAATGCCACATCTCTTCTTCGTAGCCGGTGTGTTTCCAAAGATCGATGACACCGCTTATTTCGATCTTCTTCCCGTGTTAATGAAAGGAGACGCCGCTTCCTCAGGCTTCCTCCATCAGCTTATGAAGCTTCTCCAGCGACGTACCTCTTCGGACGCACCTCAACATCAATGGAATCGACGTTCGATTCCCGCGACGCCCGACCTCTGCGACGCTTGTCTTCCGCGGCTTGTTGACGTGCTCCGCACTTGAAACCGAGGTAGGGGTTTAATGTTCTTTGATTCCGTTCTTGATTCTGGCATGTCGAATTTTGTGGGTTTCAACTTTTTATTATCGAATAATGCGAGGGGGCCGGACCGCACAAACACGGCTGACCCTCCTCCTTATTTCATAATTGTTTTCTTTGTGGTTGGTATGACGGAGCATGCTGCCGTCGCACCACGCAGTTCATGCGAAACATATGCGCGGCGCCGTCGCGCCGCGCCGTGGAAAGAGATTCAAGAACAAGACGCTGTCGCGTCGCGTCGAGGGAAGTCGAAGGCGCCACGGCCGGAACGGGGCAGTGGCGGAGGGGCGCGGTGTCGTCGCACCGCGCCGGACGACAAGGGTCGTGGCCAGTTCCGGGCCGCGGCGGAGCTTGGTGACCGGCGGCCAGCCGGGCCGCCGGTGTCGGAAGCCGGAAGGGGACCGACCTTTGCCGGTCCCGTTGAGAGGGAGCCGGCCGGCCAAGTCGGGCCGGCCGGAATGAAGAAACCCGGGGGAAGTTAATTCCCCCGTCCGGCCAAAACATCCCCCCATAATGAGGGGCCGTGGTTTCACAAAAGGGGGGCAGGCGCCCCCCGTTCTCAATCAGCTCGGCCAAAGGCCGAGCTGGCAGCGCGCCCAGCGCGCTGCCTTGAGCCGAACAGGCGTGCCTGGCCGGTCAGCCAGGCTGGGCCGAGCCCAGCCGGGCCGGGCCGGGACGCACCAGGCCGGGTCGACCCTGTCCGGGCTGGTCGACCCCGTCCGGGGCGGGTTGACCCGGTTCGGGCCAACCGGGGGGGGGGGTCTCGAGCCGAGTCGCCCCGGGCCGGAAACCCCCGATACCGAACTGTTTGGGTTCGAATTCCCATAACTCGGGCTACGGAGCTCCAAATGACGTGCCGTCAGCGGCGATGCGATCCTTGGATCGAGACGATCATTTTGGTATATCACACTCAAGGTTTCGGATTACTTTGAGTTCGTCCGGGTTGGTTCGTACACGAAACCAACCGGGCCCTCGGAGCGGAAACGCTCATATCTTGAGCTACGGACATTCGATTGATGTGCCGTCAGCTTTGTTGAGTTCCTCTTAGTGAGACGGATCTTTTGGAACTCTCTGCCCGAGGTTTGGATGCAGGTGGAGTACGGTCGAGTTGGTTTTGCCTTAAAAACCAACCGGGCCCTTGGAACGAAAAAGCCTATAACTCTCAGACCGGGCGTTCGATTGACACGCCGTCTGTTGCGTTGAGTTCCTGTTGACGATACAAAACATTTGGATACATCAACTCTGGACATTGTGAAAGTTGATGTATCAGCCTCTCGGCTCGTGGAGCGGACCCTCCCGAACGAGCTTGCTGTGTGCCAGAATCCTAGAGCTGACTGCGACTGCTACTGTGGCTGCGACTGCTACTGTCACTGCGATGACGGCTGTGCAGAGATCCATAGTGGATTCGACGACGAAGACTACAGCACTCAGCGATCCTGTGTGGATCAGTGCTACCGATCCTATATGGGTCAGCGCTCAGTGGTCCTGTGTGAACTAGCGCCTACAGATCCTGTGTGGGTCTGATCCTGTGTGGGTCTTTGCGGGGGTTAGTACCTATCGATCCTTTGTGGGTCCGATGACTTAGATGGGTCAGTGATCATCTCTATCGTCCTCGAAGAAGTATACCTATTAGAGCTGAATCATGTTTACCTTCCTGTGTGGATTGTGTTGTGCTATCCTGTGTGGATTACGTTTTGCTTTCCTGTGTGGAATACGTATACTTTCCTGTGTGGACTGAGTTGTACTTGGGCTCGGAGGTTGGAGCGTATTGGAATTGATAACTTAGGTATATATATGGGCATATACCTAAGCAGTGTCGGTTGTTACTTCGTGTTTGTATCTTTACTTTGTGGTTTATCCTTTGTGAATTTTGGGAGACCTTCGGGGGTCTCGGGGTCCCTACTGAGTAGCTTATACTCACCCCTGCACGGGCTATGCCCGCACTACGTTGTGTTGGTTACAGACGACGGACAACGTTGATCGTGGTTGAGGCTTGCAGAGTAGGACGATACCTGGAGGTGGACCACTGGGCGGGACGTTCTCGGAGCGGACGGCGGGACCCAAGGAGCAGTGGAGATATCTGTACCCACCCTTCAGGTGGGATTTCCAGTGGACAACTCGGTGTAGCGGCTTTTAATTTATAGTTGTTGTTTTCCCTTTTGTTTTGTACTTTACTTTCAATTGGGTTTGTATACTGGCCCATTTAATTTTCCGCACTTTCAGTTGTACTCTGTTTTTACTTAGTGTTTACCTTCCCACTTGCTTACTCTATGGTGCTTGTTTACTTACCAAGGCAATGCCTTCCCTTTTTACCGGGATTTACGCCTTGGTGCTAGTCACCAGCCCCTGGCCTATGGAAGGCGGGCTTGGGGTAGTCACGACACGGGCCCCGAGGACGGGTCATGACAAATTGGTATCAGAGGAGTTCGGTTCTACCGCGAACTCTGATCTTTTCTATGTGAAGCAATAATGTTTAGCGTATTGGGTGTGGTTATCAGTCTAGAGAGTCCAGTGTTGGTGCGGCGGCCGACGTATCCGTACACTAGGACCCTTACTTCTTATTTCTGACTTAATGCAAGAAAACATTGATTGCATGTGTGTTTCATGTTTTCTTTGTGATAACTTTATATTAGCTCACCAGGTATACTATTCTGACCATGGCGCTCCTGTTTCCTTTTCAGGATGGCCCCACGACGGCAGCCATCTAGGGTTCCGAGAGTCGAGCGTGACGACAACCCACCGAGCGATAAGGCCTCGGTGAAGGGCCCTTTGTCAGCAATGGCATCGGCGGTAACACTACCCGCCAAGCCATCGATGCTTCCAGCACCAGCCGCTAACGATGCACGTCGCCTCAGCGCAATGCATGAGTTCCAGCGCCAGCGACCGCCCAGGTTTCGTGGGGAGACGGACCCCCAGGCAGCCGAGGACTGGCTGGAGGCAGTCGTACGAGTTTTCAGGCTAGTGAGGACACCAGCAGACCTCATGGTGATCCTCGCTGCGAGCCTACTGCACGCAGGAGCAGGCCGATGGTGGAGCTTTATGCTCTAGGTGAACGATGAGGCATCTCTACTTTGAACTGACTTTGAGAGCCTCTTCGGCTCGGAGTTCGTCCCAGCCACCGTCCGTGCGGTGCGCATTCAGGAGCTTCTTCAGCTGTGGCAGGGCAGCATGATGGTCGCTCAGTACTCGGTGAGATTTACTGATCTCTCGCGCTACTTGACCGACATGGTACGAGACCCATTCTTCCGGGCCCAGACCTTTGAGCAAGGTTTGAGACACGAGATCAGGGCATCGCTGATATCCCTCAGCATTCCGACTCAGATGGAGTACTAGAGCATGCCCTTTTGATCGAGAGCTTTCTTGCTGAGTCTACACCAGCGCCGAGACTCACCGCAGGGCGGCACGTGGCAGAATCTTCTGTAGCCGTCAGTCGAGGTATGACTCTTGGGTCCAGGCAGACCAGACCCTCAGGAAAACGACCTCAGGACACTGGCTCAGTAGTGCGGGGCACACAGCGCGGAGCCAGTCTTTCGAGAGGCAGGCAGTGCTACTCGTGCGGCGGGCAGGGCCACATGGCTCATGACTGCCCGACCCGTTGTGCTGAGGAGCAGCAGACGGTTGAGGGACCACCGAGGTAGAGGAAGAGGGTCAACCGTGGTGGTCCACAGGGAGGAGGTGGACAAGGAAGATGAGCTGGCCGAGCAGCAGGTGGTGGGCGACGCTTTGAGGCTCTACCACCACCACCACCAGGAGGTCCACCCCGACCATAGGGAGCTGGCGGGTAGAGACAGGCACAGCTCCAGGCAGCGGAGGCCTACGACCACGATGCACCAGAGATGATTCGAGGTACTATCTGTGTCTATTCCACCCTTGCTGCAGTACTTATAGACACATGAGTGAGTCACTCTTTCATAGTCGCTGCCCTTGTTCAGAGCTCAGAGGTTCCGACAGAGCCGTTGGCTCGATCCTTACGGGTAGAGACTCCTACGGGAGCAGACTCGACGATTACGCACTGGTGCCTGTAATGTGAGCTTACTCTAGGAGGCGAGAGCTTCGGCTGGGATCTTCTTGTAGCAGCGTCGAGGCCTTACGATGTCATATTTGGCATGGATTGGTTATCTACGGTCCATGCACAGATTGACTGTTTTAGGCACAAGGTGTGATGTGTACGCACCGACGGGAGCAGGTTCACCTTCACCGGTGAGAAGGGAGCCTTTGCAGCACAGGATGGACTTCTGCAGAGGAGAGGACAGCCCATCACTCATCATTTGGCTAGCCTCATCCTAGGAGCAGTTGATGTGCGGAGTCCTGGTTTTCCAATAGTGGTGGATCAGTTTGCAGACGTTTTTCCCGATGACGTTCCAGGGTTACCTCCTCACAGAGAGGTAGACTTCTATATTGAACTATACCCCGGGACATCCCCGATATCGACTCCATCATATCGGATGGCCCCCGCCGAGCTTCGGGAGATACGGGTATAGTTGGAGGACTTGCAGGGCAAGGGGTTCATCCGACCCAGTGTTTTACTCTGGGCTTCCCCAATATTGTTCGCCAAAGTGGCGGACGAGAGCTTGCGAATGTGTGTCGATTGTCGTCACCTGAACCAGGTGACAGTGAGGAACAAGTATCCGCTATCAAGGATTGATGACCTCTTTGATCAGCTCAAGGGAGCATAGTGGTTCTCGGAGATAGACCTTAGGTCAGGCTATCATCAGCTCACAGTTAAAAATGAGGATGTACAGAAGACGACCTTCAGATGTCGGTATGGCCACTATGAGTTCTTGGTTATGCCCTTCGGCGTGAACAATGCTTCAGTAGTGTTCATGGCCCTCATGACCAGGATCATTCAGCCATACCTTGTTCGGTTTTTCGTGGTCTTCATCGACGACATTCTGATTTACTCGACGACTGAGGAGGAGCACGCCTACCACTTACGGTTTGTACTAGATACACTCCAAGAGCACCCGCTTTATGGAAAGCTCTCGAAGTGCCAGTTCTGGTTACGTGAGGTCCACTTCTTGGGACACGTCTTCTCTGAGGCGGGAGTTGTAGTGGATCCTTCGAAGATCGAGGCAGTGTTAGATTGGGAGCCACCCAGGAGTGTGATGGAGGTGCAGAGTTTCTTGGGACTAGCCGGATACTATCGGAGATTCGTGCCAGACTTCTCTAGAGTTGCGGAACCACTCTCAGCTTTGATGAAGAAGGGGAAACCCTTCGTGTGTTTAGAAAGATGTCAGCAGAACTTCCAGGAGCTGAGACAGAGATTGACCAGCGCCCCTATCTTGAGGTTGCCTGAGGAGGGAGTAGGGTACGTAGTCTATTGCGATGCATCAGGGACCGGACTCAGATGTGTCCTAATGCAGGAGCGGGCAGTGATCGCCTATGGATCACATCAGTTGAGGCCGCATGAGCAGAACTACGCTACCCATGACCTGGAGTTAGCAGCAGTGGTCTTCGCTCTGAAGACATGGCGACACTATCTGATGGGCGAGCGCTTTACAGTCTTTTCTGATCATCAGAGTCTCAGGTACATCTTCTCGCAGAAGGACCTGAACCTGAGACAACGGCGATGACTTGAGTTCCTCCAGAACTATGACTTTGAGATAGTCTATACTCCTGGGAAATGGAACGTAGTAGTCGATGCCCTCAGCAGGAGGACGGGCATTCAGCTACTTGAGGAGGCGACAGAGCAGCTAGCCTCTTTGCAGATATCCTTCGTATATAGAGATGGAGCAGCCTTCCTTTAGTCTCTCATAGTCACTACTCCACTTCTACAACGGGTCAGAGAGGCACAACGTGGGGACACTGACTGTGAGACGTGGCGTGCACAGATATCCTCAGGACAGGCACCTGATGGTTTCTCCTTTGGAGCAGAGCATGAAATCCTTTTCAGAGTACGTACCACGGTACCAGTCGCTTTACGGGTGGAGGTTCTAAGAGAGTTTCACACTTCTCCTTTGGCGGTACATCCTGGAGTGGTGAAGATGTACCGGGATCTTAGACGACAGCACTGGTGGCCGGGCATGAAGAAGGTTGTGGTAGAGTTCGTTTCTCGATGCCTCACCTGCTAGCAGGTGAAGGCTGAGCACCAGGTACCAGCAGGCTTGGTACAGCCCTTGGAGGTTCCGGAGTGGAAGTGGGACGGCATATCTTTGGACTTCATGACTGGACTTCCACGCACTTCCAAAGGTCACGACTTCATCTGGGTGATTGTCGACCGACTCACCAAGTCAACTCACTTCTTACCCATCAGAGAGCAGGGTTCAGTGGAGAGCTTGGGACGTCTTTACGTTCAAGAGATTGTGCGGCTTCACGGAGTGCCATCATCTATCATCTCCGATCGAGATGCTCGCTTTACTTCCCAACTTTGGAAGGGATTACAGGAGGCATTCGGGACACAGCTACGTCGGAGTACAGCCTTTCACCCTCAGACAAATGGTCAGACGGAGAGGACCATTCAGACTCTCGAGGACATGCTCCGCGCATGTGTCCTCAACTTTGGTTGTAGGTGGGAGGACCACCTACCCTTGGTGGAGTTTGCGTACAACAACAGCTACAACTCCACCATCGGGATGGCACCGTACGAGGCATTGTATGGCCGACCTTGTAGATCTCCTTTGTGCTGGATAGACCCTGGGGAGTCAGCACTTGTGGGACCGGAGATGGTCCAGGCCACGACAGAGAAGGTCCAGGTCATCCAGGAGTGGATGAGGATAGCTCAGAGCCGGCAGAAGTCATACGCTGACAGGAGGCGGAGGCCACTAGAGTTCGAGGATGGCGACCACGTCTTCTTGCGGGTCTCACCTCGATGTGGTATACAGAGATTTGGCCGAGGTGGCAAGTTATCTCCACACTTCATCGGACCCTTCCAGGTCCTCAGCAGGATTGACGAGGTGGCTTATCACCTGGCTCTACCACCTCAGTTGCACCGGGTGTACGACGTCTTCCACGTGTCTCAACTGAGGAGATGTGTGCACGACCCGACGCACATCATTGACCATGGGGAGCTTGACGTTGATGATGGGGCGAATTTTACGGAGGTCCCAGTGGAGATCAATGATCGATAGGAGTGGGTCTTACGTGGACGGTCGATTCCTCTAGTGTGCATCAGATGGCAGCACGGGAATCTCCAGGAGAGCACTTGGGAGCGGGAGGATCAAATGCGTGCTCAGTACCCTCATTTGTTTCCCTAGTTTTGATGTATCTTTACTGGGACGTAAATCCCCGAGGTGGGAGTAATGTAAAGACCCGTAAAATTCAAGGGAAATTTTTTCTTAATTTTATTTAGAATTTTAAAAGATCGTGGTTTCTGACGGCACCTGATTCTGAGGCCCGGTGTGCCCGGAATTAATTTCTGAAGTTTGGCTTGGGTAGGTTCAGTGAAAGAACGAGCGGAAATTTCTAACTTTTGAACCGGTGCCCGGAATCGAATTCTGAGGGCACCGATGAACTCGTAGCGCCGATATTCGCTTAAGGAGACCTTTTTCGAGGTTGTGTTTTATGCGGGTTGAGAGTTAGTTTTGGGGGAATTAAAATGAAGTTAAATAAAACGTGGAAAGACATTTTATTTTTATCCATGTTGGTTATATCCTCCCAAATGGAGTTAGAGGTGGGACCCACATCCACTTAACCTCCCTGGAGAGGATTAAGTGTGGTGGGGCCCACACGAACCCTAACTCCTCAACTCCCCTTTAAACACCCAATAACACCACTCAATTTAATTTTGACAACTTGAGTTTTAATTGAGATGAGTTGTTGTTTTTCAAACTTTTGAAATTCAAGTGGTTTAGTTGTGTAAATAAAATAAGCTTTAGACTTATTTTATTTGGTTAGTATCCTTTTCCACCTTGAGAGGATTTGGGAAGCTCTCTCTTCATCTTCTTCAACCTTGACGAAGAACACGATGAACACTTAAGCTCCGACGAAGAATGCTGCATCTCTTCTTGGTAGCCGGTGTGTTTCCTAAGATCGACGACACCACTTCTTTCGATCTTCTTCCCGTGTCAATGAAAGGAGACGCCGCTTCCTCAGGCTTCCTCCGTCAACTTACGAAGCTTCTCCAGCGACGTACCTCTTCGGACACACCTCGACGTCAACGGAATCGACGTTCGATTCCCGCGACGCCCGACCTCCGCGACGCTTGTCTTCCGCGGCTTGTTGACGTGCTCCGCACTTGAAACTGAGGTAGGGGTTTAATGTTATTTTATTCCGTTCTTGATTCTGGCATGTCGAATTTTGTGGTTTTCGACTTTTTATTATCGAATAATGCGAGGGGGCCGGACCGCACAAACACGACTGACCCTCCTCCTTATTTCATAATTGTTTTTTTTGTGGTTGGTACGAAGGAGCAGGGTGTCGTCGCACCATGCGGTTCATGCGGAACATACGCGCGGCGCCGTCGCGCCGCCCCGTGGAAAGAGATTCAAGAACGCGACGCTGTCGCGTCGCGTCGAGGGAAGTCGAAGGCGCCGCGGACGGAACGGGCCACGGCGGAGGGCTGCGGTGCCGTTGCACCGCACCGGACGACAAGGGCCGCGGGGGAGCTTGGTGACCGGCGGCCAGTCGGGCCGCCGGTGTCGGAAGCCGGAAGGGGACCGGCCTTTTCCGGTCCCGTTGAGAGGGATCCGGCCGGCCAAGTCGGGCCGGCCGGAATGAAGAAACCCGGGGGAATTTAATTCCCCCGGCCAGCCAAAACGGCCCCCATAATGAGGGGGGTCGCGGTTTCACAAAAGGGGGGCAGGCGCCCCCGTTCTCAATCAGCTCGGCCGAAGGCCGAGATGGCATCGCGCCCAGCGCGCTGCCTTGAGCCGAACCGGCGCGCCTGGCCGGTCAGCCGGGCCGGGCCGAGCCCAGCCGGGCCGGGCAGCGCCGCGGCGCGCCGCGCCGCGCCGTGTCGGGCCGGGTTGACCCTGTCCGGGGCGGGTCGACCCGGTTTGGGCAAACCGGGGGGGTCTCGGGCC
The DNA here is from genome assembly GCA_963277665.1 of Viscum album. Classification (NCBI taxonomy): domain Eukaryota; kingdom Viridiplantae; phylum Streptophyta; class Magnoliopsida; order Santalales; family Viscaceae; genus Viscum; species Viscum album. The sequence continues at coordinate 355,079,018 of OY728126.1, read as the reverse complement.
GGGTCGGCCCGGGCCCGAAACCCCCGATACCGAACTGTTTGGGTTCAAATGCCCATAACTCGGGCTACGGACCTCCAAACGATACGCCCTCAGTGGCAATGCGATCCTTGGATCGAGACGGTCGTTTCGGTATATCACACTCAAGGTTTCAGATTACTTTGAGTTCGGCTGGGTTGGTTTGTACACGAAACCAACAGGGCCCTCGGAGCGGAAACACTCATATCTTGAGCTACGGACGTCCGATTGACGTGCCGTCAGCTTTGTTGAGTTCCTCTTAGTGATACGGATCTTTTGGCACTCTCCCCCCGAGGTTTGGACGCAGGTGGAGTATGGTCGAGTTGGTTTTGCATTAAAAACCAGCCGGGCCCCTGGAACGAACAAGCCTATAACTCTCAGACCGGGCGTCCGATTGACGCGCCGTCTGTTGCGTTGAGTTCCTGTTGACGATACGGAACTTTTGGATACATCAACTCTGGACTTTGTGATAGTTGATTTATCAGCCTCTCGGCTCGTGGAGCAGACCCTCCCGAACGAGCTTGCTATGTGCGGGAACCCTAGAGCTGGCTGCGACTACTACTGTGGCTGCGACTGCTACTGTGACTGCGATGACGGCTGTGCAGAGATCCTTAGTGGATTCGACGACGACGATTACAGCACTCAGCGATCCTGTGTGGATCAGTGCTACCGATCATGTGTGGGTCCGATCCTGTGTGGGTTAGCGCTCAGCTGTCCTGTGTGAACCAGCGCCTACAGATCCTGTGTGGGTCCGATCCTGTGTGGGTCTTTGCGGGGGTTAGTACCTATCGATCCTTTGTGGGTCTGACGACTTAGATGGATCAGTGATCATCTCTATCGTCCTCGAAGAAGTATACCTGTGTGAGCTGAATCCTGTTTATCTTCCTGTGTGGATTGTGTTGTGCTATCCTGTGTGGATTACGTTTTTCTTTCCTGTGTGGAATACGTATACTTTCCTGTGTGGATTGAGTTGTACTTGGGCTCGGAGGTTGGAGCGTATTGGAATTGATGACTTAGGTATATGTATGAGCATATACCTAAGCAATGTCGGTTGTTACTTCGTGTTTGTATCTTTCCTTTGTGGTTTATCCTTTGTGGATTTTGGGAGACCTTCGGGGGTCTCGGGGTCCCTACTGAGTAGCTTATACTCACCCCTGCATGGGCTATGCCTGCACTACGTTGTGTTGGTTGCAGATGACAGACAGCGTTGATCGTGGTTGAGGCTTCCAGAGCAGGACGGTACCTGGAGGTGGACCACTGGGTGGGACGTGCTCAGAGCGGACCGCGGGACACAAGGAGCAGTGGAGCTATCTGTACCCACCCTTCATGTGGGATTTCTAGTGGACAGCTCGGTGTAGCGGCTTTTACTTTACAGTTGTTGTTTTCCCTTTCGAGTTGTACTTTACTTTCAGATTGGGTTTGTATACTGGCCCATTTACTTTTCCGCACTTTCAGTTGTACTCTGTTTTTACTTACTGTTTACCTTCCCGCTTGCTTACTCTGTGGTTCTTGTTTACTTACAAAGGCAATGCCTTCCCTTTTTACCAGGATTTACGCCTTGGTGCTAGTCACCAGCCCCTAGCCTATGGAAGGCGGGCTTTGGGTAGTCACGACACGGGGCCCGAGGATGGGTCGTGACATAATTATCCAAGGATTACAAGTTGTAATTTAAACTATATCAGCAATCATTTTAAAATACATAAGAACCAAAATAATCATGAAACTGTAAAAATTTTCCCCTTTCAACTTTATTATTTAAAAATATGATTAACCAAAATGTCTTCACATTTTAAAATATATCATCTAATAATGATATCTCCTAGAATGATGATAAGGGAAAAGACTAAGGTGGTCGAGAGACGCTCCCCCATACATAATACCGTAGTTGGTCCACCAAGTGCCTTAAAGTGAAGAAGGTAATGTGGGACACAATAGTGGACTAGAACGAGGGGAAGAATGGAAAGAATGAAAGAAAGAAATAAAAAGAAAAAAATAAAAAAAAGTGAAAAAAATACTTCCATTGTATCTAGGCGAAGAAATACAGGAGGTTGTGGAAAAGTGAAGCACAAAATGTGCCACAGTACCTGTGATGGAGGTGGAAAGAAAACAATGCAAGCATACACAACATACATAGGCATAAGATATCACAAAAATATATATATAATGAAAAAAATGTGTCCAAAAACCAGTCAGGGAGTCGCCTCAGTAGAGACATCATTCAGTACCGAATCAGCCGGTAGAGAAGGGTCTGGAGCCATTGAAATTGGAGGCCCAGACTCTACACCCAGAAGAGAAGCCGTAGAAGTAGGAGCCGTAGGAGTTGGACTCAAAAGGGTAATCTCGGCATCACTCCCTAGACTAGAAGTAGTGGTAGCAGCAGTTGGGCCCATAGTGGATAGAAGAACTGATTCGGTGGCTAGTGCAGCAAAGGGCGGTGGAGCTGTAGAAGAAGGGCCAGGAGCCAAAGCAGGGGTAGGCGGTGGGGGTAATGGGATACCATGATGCTAAAGAAGAAGCCCCAACATCTGCTCCAGTTGGTCATGAAACTAATCGATATGGATCAAGTGTTTCTCAATTTCATCTAGGCAGAGGGAATAGGTGAGATCGACCGAGGGTGCGGGGGTAGGGGTAGTAGGTGGAATAGAAGAAGGAAGGCCAGACGTAGGGTGATGGGGCAGGGAAGCTAGAGAGGGTGGGGAGGGAGGATCATGTGCATCAGTAGGGAATGGTGGGTCAGCAGGTGGGTGGGTTCGTGCTTGGGAAATGGCATAGGCACCTCCTGCTTTCAAACCAATCATGTGCGAATAAGCCTGAGATATTCCATCTGCTAGGGGGAGCCTAACAAGTGATGAGGAAGAAAAGGCCCAAAACCCTTAGAGGATGGTCACGGAGGGTGGCATAAAATCCACCATTCAGGTTTCCCTGACGGATGGTAAACATTGCATGGAAATAGGAGGCGACAAAGTAGGGGAGGTCCAAGTAGTCCTTCCGGATAACACAAGTAAGGAGATCTAAGTAACGAAAGGTGACGACCCCCATATCCTCATGGTGGGGAAAAATAATGGTGTGGAAGCACAGGTGGTTGAAGTGAAGGATAGGGTTACATATAAGGGTACTCTTCAGGGAGGAAGGGGTATAGCGGTGTTCAGGCCCAGCAATCTCTCGCCACATGGCAGTGAGGTCAGAGCACTCAGGTCGGGTCATGGAGGAGACATGTTGTGGGGTGATAGGATGAGGATAGAAACTGCACCCTCGGCTGAACTGTATCATGGTAAGGGAAAATTGATGGCCACCTATACAGAACCGGACCACTGATACTACATCACTAGGCATCTTCCGGTAATCGGCCCTGTCGAAGTCGAATGAAGATGCAAACTCCAAAAATAAATCTCGACAAATAGGAGTGCTGACCTGGAATATCGATATTAATGGAGTGTTCCTGAGAAGATCATGCAACCCTCCCCAGATGCCCAGCTATTGTGGGACGCTTCTATCCAGATAGAAGCTTCTCAATGGAATCGGGCGGCGAGAGAAATGACGGACTATCTGAGATGGGATAGATGATTCCTTCATCCAACAGTTTTAGCACCTCTTTCTTTACAACTTCCTTCACGATTGGATTCATGCACTGATGTGGTTGCCGATATTTCTTGGAATTTTCATCAAGTAGCACTTTGTGGGTGCAAATGGTAGGGATGATACCCTTCAAATCAGTGATTGTCCACCCAATAGCATGATTCTGCAGATTCAGAACCTGCAGAAGTACATCTTCCAGCTCCTGTGATAGTTCTGTGTTAAGTATGATAAGAAATGTTTGAGGGTCTCCCAAATACCCATAATTTAGAGAAGATGTAAGAGGTTTCAGTTCTAGTTCAGGTTCCCTTATAATTGAATTCAAAAGTGGTTGTAGCTTGTCGTGTTCCAGGCTATCAGGAACAACTGCATGTCTCCAGTAGTGGCAACCCTGGCCTTCTAGGAATTGAAAATCTTCTATCTCTTATTCAATTGGAATTCCTGGAATGATGAAGTTTTTTGAAGTAAAAGAAATTACAAAGTTATACTCGTTTTCACTCAAACAATCATCCATGGGGGTTATCACATAACAGTCCCCATGCTTTGATAATGATACATGGTTGACGGCCTTAAGGACATTGTAGGAGACTTTTTTGTCTCATACTCGAAAATTCAGCTCCCCTGGTGCACGTCAATCAGTTCCTTCCTAGTGGCAAGGAAAGGTATTCCTAGTCTGAGAGGTGCCTCTTGGTCATCCTCCATATCAAGAACGATGAAATCTGTATGGAGGATTAGCCTACCCACCATGATGAATATGTTTACTAGTAGTCCCTTTGGATGTTTAATGGATTGGTCAGCAAGTTGAAGGGCTACTCGAGTAGGCTTCAAATCGTTGAGCCATAGATTTTTGAAAACATAGAGGGGCATGAGGTTCACACTGGCCCCTAAGTCACAGAGGGCCTTCCCAAACTCGCATGGTCCAATTGTTAATGTAATGGTAAAGCTACATGGATCCTAGAGTTTGGGAGAGATTGAATGTTGGATGACTATAGAACAGTCCTTGGTTTGGGCAATGGTGCTCAGATCTTCCATCATTCTTTTGTTGGAGAGTATTTCCTTCCTGAATTTGGCATAAGTGGGAATCTTCTTCGGTGGATCTGCAAAATGTATTTATATGTGCGTATTCTTAAACACATCCATGAATTTTCTGAACTGGTGGTCTAGCTTTCTCTGCTTCAATCTCTCTGGGAAGGGTAAGGCACACTCAAAGGGTTTGACATCCTCCTTTTCTTTATTTAGTGGTGTCTTCTTCTATGGTATTTTTGATGATGAAGGGTCTTTATCTATACCTTATTTATCAACAAGGGGTGTGGGTGCACCTGGAAATGCTGGTTTGTGTGGTTGGATCTCCTTTCCACTTTGTAGCGTAACGGCATGAGCCTCTTCCCTTGGGATCTTCTCAGTGTTACCTGGTAGTGTACTGGGTTTCCTTCCCGAGAGTTGGTAGGGAAACTGGCCAATTTGTTTTCCAGGCCTCGAATTGAAGCCTCGTGATTTTGGAACCTAGTCTCAGCAGTAGATATAAATTTGGTCATGAGATCCTCCAACCTTGAGGTATTCTTCTGTTGAGGTGGTTGTTGAGCTAGTGGAGGTGGTGGCTGTCGCGGCTGCTGCGGGCGACGGTTCTGATACCCTTGCTCTTAATAAGAGCCTTTTTGGTGCTATTTATACCTCTGGTACTGGTTCTGATAAAGAGGCTGGTTGTAGTCGGGCTTTCACTGGGGCGGAATATTCTGCTATGGTTGGCCCTAGACTGTGTTCTATTGATCACGCCATGTCGAGTTCTAGTACTGCTGGTTCTGGTTGGGCCCTTGATTTTGTGCACCATAACTCACCTTGCTCGTCGAATGGAATCCAGTAGAACCCGGGCATTCTCCCATGATGTGGATATCACCTCATTCGCTACACGTCGGATGGGTCTCCGCATGTACTTGGGACGTACCCTTCAAATTGAGTGCGTCAATATTTTTGGACATGACATCCAATTGGGTAGCAATAATAGTGGTAGAATCAATGTTATGCATACCTCATTTATGTGTGCCATGCTCAGAATGCCACTGTATGCTAGTGGAATACATGTCTTCCAGTAGTTTGAAAAGCTCTTTAGGGGATTTCCTCATTACTGTACCTCCGATAGTAGTGTACACTATGGACATTGTATTCTTTGTCAACCCTTTGAAGAAGGTTTGGACCTGCATAAAAAGCGGAAGTCTGTGGTGTGGTCATTTTCACAACATCTCTTTGAAGTGCTCCCATGATTCTTACAGTGACTTAGCATCATGCGACTGGATGTTGTGGATTTCAATCCGTAGATTCATCATCTTCGAGGGTGGGAATTATTTAGACATGAACACCTAGGCTAGATCCTCCCAGGTGGGGATATAACGTTGTGGAAAACCTTTAATCCAGTCTTTCACCTTATTCCATAAAGAGAAGGAGAAGAGTCAAAGAAAAACAGGGTCTGTTGACACTCTATGGTAGAAAAACGTGTCACAGACCTCCAAGAAATTGATGAGATGGGCATTTGGATCCACATTGGGCAAGCCACATAACTGAACGGTGTTCTAGATCGGCTGCATGATAGCATGCTTGATCTCGAAGTGTTGGTCCTGAACTAGTAGACAGACGATGCCCCTGTCAGCTTTGTGGATTGATGACAGGCCATACTCAATGAGAGTATGATGTGGAGGTGGCGGCTGAGGTAATGGTGTTGGCATGTACTGTTGTTTTAGAGGTTCAAAGTACAACCCCTGACCTTGGTTGGAAAATGGCATCTCCTCCTGTTTGAATTGTTGGAGCTACTACGGGCCATACCCTAGAGAAAGTGGATCTTGCTGGTTTTGGATGCCATATGGACCTAACTATTGTCTAAATCCTTGTAAAACAGTTATATTTCCTTCCTCATTATGCTCCAGTAGATTGTTTTGGTTACGCACAACCATGAGTGCTCGTTGGTGCCTTAAAAGTGTTTGTTCAATCTCTGGGTCAATCGGAAAAAACCCTGACGACTCAGCATTCTTGGAACATGTGAGGTAGTTGTTCATACACCTAAAGACCTGCACAATATGAAACACACCAAGATTAAACAAGGAAAAATAAAGATAGAAAGGAAATAATATTAGAAAAGAGATATTTGTGAATTTTTTATATTTATTTTCACTAAAATTTGATACAAACATAAATGAAAACAAGAAAAAAAATAACTTTTCTTTGTTCCCCGGCAACAGTGCCAAAATTTGGTGAGTCGTTTCATAGAAGTTATATTATCAGTGTCCAAAATTATTTTTAACCTAACAATTATAGCACCAGTAAGGGGTTAATCCACTGGGAAAAAGAAGTTATTTTTATCTTGTTTAACTTAGTTTTTATTTTTGTTTTAAAGAAGTTTTCTGAATTTAAAGTCAATTTTTGTTGTTTGGATAAATAGAATGATTGGTATTAAGTTTCTTTTAAAAAATTACTTAATTTAATAAAAGTAAATATGATAAAATTGATTTTGATATAGATAAAGAAAGACATGTGTTGGGTTATTGATTAATGAGAAGTTGTTTAGTAAATAAAATTGCTTATGAGGTTGGGTTGTTCATAATAACCCAACACTCTGGGTTCAATTTGTAACAAAGTTTCCTTGGTCCGTTAAACTTATATTTGGAGCTAAAGAAATTAACTCCTTAGTCCAGTATCTAGTGTTTCACAGTTCTTTATTTGTATTAGTCCATTTTGAGATGACGAGTACTTCCAATGGTCATGAAATTATTCGTCGTTATTCTTCTTTTGAATCCATGAAAATTCTGCTCTTGGTCTGGTTCAAAAGTTTCTGTGATAATAAAAATTGGTTTAAGAACAATAAGAAGAGGTAAAAAGAAACAAACACATTCATAAAAACTAATTTAAATTACAACTCATCATCGTCCATAACCCCAACACACTAGGTATTTAGTTACATATATAGAAAATGATAAACACAAAGCTCTTGATACCTGATGAGATCATGGTTGGAACATCGAGAAGGGAATTATTATTTGGAAGATGGTATAATGGTGGTAGTAAGGTGGCAGAGAATCTCTCTTTCGGACCTTTAACCTTTTCTCCACACCTTCTCCATACAAACCACCCTCAAACTGGACACCAATGCCTCATTTTATAAAAAAATAACTACACGGCATGTGGGAAAAGTACACGGCATGTAATTTTGTCAACGTTCATTTTCCTTGGTTTTCTCTGCCGTTAGATGGCCAATCATGCCGTCTTTGACTTGGAACAAGGCGCCTCCTAGTAGATGGCTATACGCGACATGTTGCTCCGCCATACATGGCATGTAGTCTCTTTTTTCGGCCACCAACCACTTGTAGAAAATCTTACACGACATGTATACATTAAACATGGTGTGTTCCTTTCAGTCAGCCACGTGGGCATGTAGACTTATTCTCATCTTCCAACTGCTTCTAAAGGGGTGTACATGCCGTGTATATGTTGAACAAGTCATGTACCTGATTATGATTACTTGGGCATGTACTTTTCCTGGTCAATCCGTGTCTGAGTCTGGATATATATAGCGTGTATATAAGTACATGCCGTGTAGTTGGTAAATTTTTCTATGTCTCCCCCGTTTTTTGTATTTAGAAAAAAATCTTCTGAAAATAATCAAGATCACCAAAATAAAAGTATTTTTCCCCTATGAAGTATGTAATTTCTGAAAACGTGTTCTTTTTTTCAATAAAGTATGTCAAAATGTATACACAAATCGGGTGCATCATCAATGTACATCTATTAACACCATGATCCTATATGTAACAATTTTCTACGTTATATTCTAAACAGACTGGTTGACCATTTATTATGATCGTATCTACTGCTCCAGAGATGCTTATCTTTCCCCATGCGTATATGTGAGAAGTTTATGTCGACCAATAATTTGTATGTCAGAGAAGGGAGGATAAGAAAATCCTTGTTCTATATTATACCTATCATTGTGTACGTGGAAATCTTGTCTCCCATAATAAAATCAACATTCACCCCTCCATATTCCCTCCAATGGGGGACCATTATCACGATGTTTTCCTATATGAATTCTCATGTATTCCTTTAGATAGATGGAATGATTTTTAAATTGATCATACAAATTGGGAAAAAACTATATTGATTCCTCCTTATCATATGGAACCAACTGATTTAATATATTTTAAGGTGTGGTTATATGATATGGACTCAAATGGATTTATCAGACCAAGAAAATATCATTGATGGGATCTAGTGTTTTTTTCAACCAGTTGAATTATAGTATATAGCTCTATGTTTACTATAGTAATTTGAATTAGATAATAGGGAAGAACATGTTCCATTTACTATGGATTGATGGGTAGTTTGATCAGTTATAGTGAGCTCAATGGTTTTCCATTATTGATATTGATTCTGACTACCATTAGATGTGGTCTAGAGAGGTTCATATTCCAAAGAAAAACTTTTAGGATTAGATGTGGACTATATGAGTTTCTTTTAATCCTTTGGGTTGAAAAATTATTAATATTATTCATGGATCCTATGAATAGTATTTTACATCCATATCTTGACTCCTTGTTCATTGTATTGATGGATGATATGCTAATATATTCAAGGACTCCATATGTACATGTTATTCACCTTAAGATGGAATTTAATAATGTTTGTGAAAATTAGACTTATATTAAGTATTCAATTTCTTACCTAGGGATTATATAGGTTCTTTTCCTTAACAATGTAATTTTTATGGGAGGATTTCCATATATCTGGAAAAGGTGGAGGTTTTTAAATTTTATCCATGTTCGAGGAAGGTATTTGGGATTAGGAGTTCCCATGGAATTTTTGGTTATTATAAATATTTAATCCAATACTTCTCCTACTTGCACTTCCCATTGATAGATATTTCTAGAAATGCGTAAAATTTGAGTTGTCTAATTAGTGTCAGAAGTAATTTCTATAGCAGGATGAGTAGGTAGAATTTAATTCCATTTTTTATTTTTCTAGGGCATGGGATATGATACACGGTGTAATATGATGTCTTAGGTTTTTTTTCGGGATCTATTTTGATGCATAGTGATTAGGTAGTTATGTATGGTTCATATAACTATAGACACATTAAAAAAACTAAACAAGGCATGACTTGGAGATGGATTTTTTTGTCCACACAATGAAGAGTTATAGATATTAACTTTTGGTGATAGGTTTATTTTCTACACACAAAAAACATGATATTTTTCTATATATTCTCTTAGTTAGATCTGAATCTAATGAATACGTGTTGGTTGGAGTACCAATAAAAATTTATCATTGATATGGTTAATTCTTATGGAACACATAACGTGGTTACATATGCCCTCAGCAGGAAAACATTAGAGACACGAGATCTTGGAGGGTAGCCTTCACAAGAGGAATCCCATCTGATGAGTTTGATGTTTTATTGGATGTTCATGTTTCTAATGATTATGGATCAATGAAATGAGAAACTTTAGTTATCATGTCTTCTTTAGTGGTCTGGGTTAAGGTAACACAAGATATAGATCCTGAGTGTTCGATTATGTGGGAATGATAGGAAAAGATTTACTTGATTCCCAAATGGAAATTAGATGATAAAAATAAGATCAAAATTCATTCTAGGTTAATATTTACAACATCCCTGACGTTTTATTAGTTGATAGACTTTTATTTCTTATATGGGGTTGTGCATCTAAGATCTATGAAGATGCACAACAATATTAGAAATCTATTTTGGTTTACAGGTATTAATGAGTACATTATCAGGTTTTTTCATGATTCTATACTTATAAAAGGGTAATGGTGAGGAATCAATATCCTAGTGGTTAAATTTAGTCACATATTGCTCCTATTTTCATGTGGGTTGACATGAAAATAGAATTTATTTTTGGGTTACTTGGGTCCCTATGGATTTTTATGTTATTCGGATGATAGTCGATCATCTGAAATAAAGTGGCCCATTCCTTTCCAATTTGAAAGACCATTTCTATGGATGTGTTTTGAAAGCTATGTATGTGGAAGATTTTTGGATTTCATAGAGTCACATAAATTATATTAGCAGAAAAAGAAGTGTGTTTCAAATCATGGTTTTGGTAGGTACTATATAAGTATTTGGGATCACAAAATGAAATAGAATACAACATATCATCTTCAGAAAAATGGAAAGATATATAGGATTAACTGAATATTGGATGTTATGTTGTTATCATTCATTATAGACTTTGTTGGAGCTTGGGATTCTCACCAGTACTTGGATGAATTCAGGTAAAATAATATTTTCTAGGATTATTTTCAGATGGAATATTTTGAGGATCTTTATGGATGACTGTGTTTCTCACAACAATTTTAGTTTGAAGAAAATGAAGCTACATTTTTGGGGTCAATCTTTATATAGGATAAATTTGAGAGAGTACAGTTGATCTGGAAATAGATAATCCCCACTCAGAGTAAACAATGATCATATGTTGACCAGAGGATGTGACCTTTTGAGTTATTTGGGGGAGGCTAAGTTTTCTTTTGGGTAACTAATCAATTAGGTAAACGATGGGTTCAGAAGAAATAAAAGATTACACCACGATTTTTTGGACTTTTGGGATTGCCAAGAATGTCAGAACATTGTCCTACCATTTTTATCTTTCTCCACGGTATCATGGTATGCATGATATGTTCCATGCGTGTTTGCTCCAGAGGTACATTCTAGATCCTTTTGTATGGAATCTACTATGAGGATCATGAGTTGAAGCCTAATACATCATTAATCTAGATCTGAATTTAGATCATATAACAGAGTGAGAAATGTTTCGTGGGGAAGATAGTTCCACTTCCATTAGTCAAATGGCAGGATGATGGGGTTCAAGAGGAGAATTGGGATCCTAATTTTGATGTTTTAGTGTAGTGTGTTTTGTTTTTCGACCATTACCATAGGAGGAACTTCCCATGGATTATATTTCATTTTATATAGGTAATTGAAAGATACCCAACATTTAATTTATAGTTTTTATGTTTCAAAGTATATTTTCATGTTTTTATTCCCTTTTAGGTGTGTCATATATTTAAATAGGTTACAGATTTATGTTTTTAGTGGTTAAGGAGTTTCTGGGTTTTATGGTGGGTGACACAAGGCCACCAACTATACGATGGGGTAAAATATATATATAGTGGTTCCAAAAGTTGGATATAGAGGTATGTAAAGTCCATCGTCCTATTATGAGCCAGTCACTCACCATTAATTAGTTTACTAGATGGTGCGCAAGAAATTTTTAATTAATGTTGTTTTGCTCTTTTTTTAGTAAACCAATTAATGACATACCCCTTTTATAAATAAACCCCTTTCATGACTATAACCTCCTTGATCCCTCTCCATTATTTTTCTAGGATTTCTATTTATCTCCACTTGGGTGATTTATTTTTAGATTTTTTTCATTTGTGTCATTTGAGGTGTGATATATCTATTTTATTCCTAAAACATCTTCTTTCCATATAATTGATCATATATCCAAGGCAAGATAGAAATAAATATTAGAATATAGAACTAGATCAAATACTCTTCAATCTTGATTGATCGATCAGTGTTGGATTACATGAATTAGTTATGTCTCCTTGATCAATCCAATATATTCTATTGTTCATGAATCTCTTTTTATAATTTTATGTGGATTATACCTCATGTAATGATTTCTTACTTGAATATCAATTCATGAAAATCAATTATGATGGATTGGGTCTTATTATAGTGAATATGGGTGTGTTGGTGTGATCCTTGTGTCATCCCATGATGGATCCTTGATGTTGGAATCAAAGAACTAATGGTAGGAATCATTACCATATTGGGAATTCGTATGTATTAGATTGGAAATATTGTGTTATGTGTATGTTCTTATGGTATACACACTTTCATGATATGGTATTTTTATCTTGTTTGGGTAACCTATGAGACCTTATCTTGGTATTTCTTGAATGTTATTTCCTATTTCACACCATATCTATAGTTACAACATATCATATGAAATATTTTATATGTTATGTTTATTCCTTGTTCTGTAGTTCATTATTTTTGTATTATTTCATACCATGTAGAATACTTTTTTGTTGTGTTTTTTCTTCTTTTTTTAATCCTTATAGTTGTATTTTTTATAGCCAATGGAATCCATCTTTCAATGTTCTGGTTGACAGATGACCCAGATGGACTTAGTCGGGTCCTTAAGGTGGGAGCTTAAATGACATATCTCATCCAGTGTGGCTCTGTATATAGGATGGGTAGCATCAAATATTTTCATCTATTTATCCCATGGGAAGAAATTCCATTTCTATTATAATATGATCTATATGGTGTTATGGTGTTCCGATAGTGAAAATCTATGTGTGTGGGTATAGTTCAACTGATTTCGGTATACCCCATTTGTGTACAATCATATGAGATAAGGTAGACATGTGTCCTGAGTGTGGAATTCCATTAAAGGTTAGCATTGAGTTTTTTCCTAAATTTGGAACATGTATTGTGCTTTAATTCATGATGGCTACAAATAGAATGATCTATGTCATACTATGACTACTTATGAAATTTTTCGAGTATTGTGTTGAATCATGTACGACCGGGGGCCGAGATATATTTTTTAACCCAAAATAGATCATTATATGAGTGGTTGTATTCTTGTATACATATTTATAATTAAATCATGACATTAACATCTATATAAATTTTCACTTATTTTAAGGACACATTAGTGGTGTCCTATAATGTTTATTCTAACACTCTTCACCTATTTATTGGTGTATATGATGACTAAATTATCATAGATCTATAAAAAGAAAAAGGACCAATGTTAGGTTTATAATAATAATAGAGTTAAGGTATAGATAGGGTATCAGTACAAAATCTTAAAATCTTCTATAACATCATTATTTATTTATTCCCACTTATACTACTTATACATGATGACCTACCACATTAGGGATCTGTTTGGTTTATTATTATATAGTCTAACAAGGCATGTGTTATTGAATAATGTTATGTTATCTTTTATAGTGATCCTTGTCTTTATTTTGTATATCATGCAATATTATGGTTAATTTATTTTATTACCAAGGGTATAGTTTCCCCAGAATTACACTAGACCGTCTCCTCTAGTCATCGACCTCTTGTGTATGGGGAGGAATGCATGAGGTCATGTGGTACTTCATCTTGGACACGGTGGTTTGGGTAAGGTTGGGAGACCAATTAACTATAATTAATTGAGTTTTAATTAAATTTATTTGATATAAACAATACATTTTATTTAAAAATTTATTTAAAAGTGATAAATTTCATTTATTAAGATAAAAACACATATCATTTAAAATAAATATTTGAAAAAAAAATCAATTTTTAACATTAAACGATTTTAATCATGTTAAATTATTTATTTTTATAATAACATTTCATTTATTTTTATTAAAAATTATTTTTTAATTGATTCATTGAAATAAGTTATTATAATGTTACATAATTGGATAAAAAATTGCAATGTCTAAAAAAACTGTTATTATATATATATATATATATATATATATATATATAATTTATAACATTAACAATTACATGGTGACAATATCCTAAATTCTACTTGAAAATTCATTAATGCATCCACATAATCCATAAGTATGTGATTGAAAATGGTGGTAGTCATGATAGGTGATTCATCTTGTGTGGATAGAATAGTGGTTTCCATGAGATTGGACTTTGGAAACAAATAATTCTATTCATTCCATACTTTTTGAAGTTTATATTACATTGTTCAAGGAAGAATCCTAGTGAATATAGCACATTTAAAATCTTATAAAATTTATCCTCATAAGGAATACTTATACCACTTTATACCATTTCTACCCTATTTCAATATAAATCTCATAATAAAGTTACTTATATTTATAGTCACCAATTCAATGGTATTATTATAATGACTTTTCTTTAACTGAGTATCCAAAATTTTTACCTTAGAATTCATCTCATTAGCCATTATGGTGTACTAGATATCCATATAATCCATATTTTCATATATCCATAATTGCTATATATTCCTCTCAAGAATATAACCGTTACATTTCCTTTAAACCTACATATTTAAATCCTTGAATTCTTCACTAAAATCATTTATCTTATTCCTTAATTTCCTATCAATATATATCTCTTATTTCAAAAAAATTGATTTTTTTTATAGTTCTCATCAGTAATATGATCATCATGGGTGATCATGATTAGGACCATTTCAATCTTTTTGTACTTTTAATTTCATGTACATTTATTCCATTTTGGGTTTTACAACATTCATTTCATTTAGTTTTCTTATAATGTTTATTCCAAAAAAATTATAAATTAAGGGAATATATTTTCCCTTAGTTAAATATTTTGTAAAAAAAATTCTATCAAACATATGTATTTATATAAAGTAATTGAACATTAAAAAAGATGGGGTGTTATATTTAACATAATATGGAAACTCTTTTCACGGATCAACAAAATTTCCATCCCAACAATCATATGACAACTTCATCTTAGAAATTATATCCTTATTAATTGGATTTTGAGAAACCCATGAATGATTTTACATTAACCACTATTAAGTTAATAGATGGAAATATAATCACTGAAGATTTGAACTATAATAATATTATGTATATAAAAAATTAAATGGATATAAATATCAGTAATTTTAATAATATCAATGTCACCTTTTCTTGTAATAAGAATGAATTGTGTCTATTTAAATACTATTCATTATTTTACTCTAATATTACCCATATCATTCCCTTTAAACATAAACAATACTACCAGTGATTCATACATGATTAAGTTATGTTTCTTCTATAAGCTTATGTGAACCATAAAATGATTCTATAAATATTATAAGGTCTACTTATTGATTAAATTGAAATTAAATTTTTATTCACTATGCTTTTTAATTATTTCCATAATAATATTTCCATTAAAATTCATATTTATAAATTGGTGTTCATGTATTGAATTCAAACATAATTAAATTTAATTTCATAAAATCATATTTTTTAATCTATTTGATAATTTGTATATAACATTCATAAAACTTATCTTAATCATGTGAAACTTTTTTTAGACCCATGTTGTAGATTATAACAAACCAATCATCATAACAATTAATTTAATTTACCAAGATAGGGGTATGGAAATTTAATGTGCGCGTTTTATTTTTTATTTAACAAAACATTGTAATTTTGTGTTTTTAGGAGTTTTTATTTGTTTTATGGGTATTCTGGTGTATAATATTTTTTCAGCAAGACAACACATTTTGTAAAAAGGTTAAAAGAATTATTCTAACAGAGATGGAAGAATGGGAAAAACACGCACTAAAATAGATGTTTCAAATGATGATTTGGTCAGGGGTCTCCCTCCGAGAAATAGGGGAACGCTCATCGTAACACTTTGGGTGTCATAGTGGTGGATGTATGTTGGGGATGTAACACCATCTATGTCCCTACTATGTATAATTTTGAGTTTTTTTTTTTTTTTTTTTGTCTTTTTGTTTAATTTTGTTTTTGGGAAGACATACATGAGCACATAGTGAGATCACGGTTTATCTAACATTTTGGATAACCATGAGAGGGTGCTATATGTTGGGATAGAGGGATTCACATGGTTTGATAAAAATTTTCCAAACCATGAAACTCCAATGGGGTGACCTTGTATCAATTTATGGGGGGATCATTCCACCTACACGGTTAGGGAATGGTTTTCCCAACTGTGTGCCAAAACTACATGACTCTTTCAAGGTAAATTAAAAACTATGTTTTAAAATATTTCATCTTGTATATTTATTAAGTGATTTGCCCTCATTTTATATCCCCATAACATTAAATCGCTCATCTTTGGTCATTGAGTCTTCCACCTCCTTGTTCAAAATTTTGCTTGGAAATCTTGGTGTTATAGGAAGAGGTAATCATGTTTTCTCATGTTTTCTTCCTCATTTTCCCCTCTTCTTGCTTGTTCATCCATTCTTATGGAAGGGTGGAACCCTATGAAAGTTTTTTGATGAATCTAGGGTATTTTGTAGAGGGTTTTATTCTATTTCCGTATGTTAAAGTTGTGTGATTCCTTCTTCTACCTCTTTCAGGTGGTTATTGACAAGGGAAATGATATTTAAACTGAATATGAGGTTGGTTTCTCTATTTAAGGGAATTTATAGGGCATACCTATAAATTTATAATCATAATTGGTATGTGTTGTTTTAATTTCCATTTAAATTATTTATAGTATTGTTTTATTCAATGTTTTATATGTTTTATGGATTTTTTTTAAATTTTTGTGCTTAAACGAGGCTTTCTAAATTGGTGTGGCTTTTATGCACACCTTTTGATTGTTAAAATGTATTAAAGTGGTTTCATTATTTAACAGGGTTTTATAATTTGGTTTCAAAATGGTTTTTATTTGGGAATTTTTTTTAATGAAATTATTTTTTTTGTGAAATGGGTCGTGTTGTTGCTTATTTGATATAGAAACCTATTTTTTAATGTGTTGGTGTGGAGTGGTATATAGGATAGCATAGGTGTGAGTGACTATTTTTTTTAGGGACCATGTGATCCTTAGAACGAAATACCATGAATGATTCCATATAGGAATTTTAGAAACTCAAGGTGGTCAATTGGAGGGGGATTGTGTGAGACTCAAATTTGGTTTCCAAGGGACCATGAGAGATTTTGGGTAGTAATATTAGGATAGCTTCCATTTTTGGTCCCAATGAAGACAATTAGAGATTCTGTTTTCATAGCTTTCTGAAAAACTTATTTACTCACTCACATTAGTAATTATAGTTAAATCTCGTGGTGCACATTAATCATGTAGGTTTGGTTTATTTGTTTCTGTCATTTTATTAGTTACATTTTGATGTGATGAGATATATTATTCTCATTTTCAAGCGATGTGAATATTGTTTGTTAATGTTATGATCACCATGAGTGTGATTTGGTTATGATATTGAGTATGTTAGTCTTTTATTCTACATTAATCTATTTGATCCATGTTGATTTGTTTTTAAAAATATGGTTTTTTAATGGAAAATGGAAGGTATTTTAAAATGCTATTTGAAATTTCTATGTTTTTAAATTTATTTAGTTTTGAAAATGTTTTGAAACTAGTTAATTAGTTTTTATGGGTAAAATATATAAATATATTCATGATGGTATCCTAATGTATTTTCATCCTCGCACCCTTCTTGTTCCTTTGAGATTTTTGTAGATTTTGTTTTACAAGACACATGTAATGGTATGGGCGCCATGTTCTAGAGTGGGTCTTCCTGATTACCAGTTTCCAGTGTTTTGGGGAGGATATGTGGTCACATATGGAATGAATTTTATGGATTCATTTTTGGGTTTTTTTATATATTGGGATTTATATATAGGACTTATTTGGACTTGTACCCATTTTTTGAGTTTTGGGTTTGGTTTTAATGTTCGATATATGCATGTGACTAGATATGGATTTTTTATGATGTATGTTGTTGTTTATGGTATCTTCTTGTAGTATGTTGTGGAAATTGATGATATTAGTTTTTCCATCCTATTTTATTGATGTTTCATGTTAGTCTACCTATGGTGAAAATATTCCCAACAGATATTTGGTGTTGATTAGTGTTTTTCTCTAGCCTATGACAATTAGGAGGGTGATTCAGGATATGTGATGGGCCACCTCAGGTGACGGGTTAGGTCATCCCATGTTGGTTCATTAAAAAATGGTATCAACGAAGATGTGGATATTTTAGATTCCATTTTAGACCAGAGATAGGACTGTCAAGACTCAATAGGTAGGAACATGGGGTTCCTAGACATCTGTTCATCATGTCAAACCTCAATATTTCATGGGAGTTCTAAGATTATGGTTATGTTTTGAGCTCATTTATTGTTTTTTATGATGTTTCAGGGTATTTACTCATTATTAGAAGGTCTCTGGGTTGAAAAAAGGGCCTTTTATAGTCTTTTGGGTGAAATAGGGAGATCTTGTGGAGGTTCACATTTAGTCTTCATGGTTAGTAGAGACCATGTGCATCATGTGTGCCCTTTCCTTCCAACTCCAGTGATAGTCACATTGCATGATTAACCATGAAACCTTACCATTCATAGTGGAAGATACTTGGGATGGTTTTTCACATTTCCACTTATATTTTCTATTGATTCTTGTACTACATAATGATATTCAGGTATGTGGTTTATTTTCAATCTTTTAATGTTTTCGATGTTGATTTTTTCTTGATTAATCATTTATTTTATGTATTATAGACAATGCCTCCCAAGATGACCTCATCCAGGTTTAGAGATGGTGAAATGGATAGTACCCCATAGGTGAACACTCGTGTTGATCCTAATTTGGTGGAGTTAGTGATTTGTAGGATCCAAAACCTGGGTCGTGTGGTTGGTCATGAGTAAGAATGATTGGTGGATGATGATGAATAGTTTTCATGGAAAAATACACCTATGTTCCATGGTGACAAACGACCCAACGATCCTAAGTAGTGGATAGATTATATCAATCTTATATTTTAGTTCATTAAGACCCATGAGACCTCTAAAGTGGTAGTTTCTATATAAATATTAGAAGGACGATTTAGAAATTGGTGGGAGTTGATGGTTCTTTTAAAAAATCTCTAGGGGCTATCCATGGTAACTTTTAAGTTGCATTCTACCTAGAAGTCTGAGAGAGATGAGATCAGTAAATGAACATGATTTCCTGATGTTGGAGTATGGGAATCATTTAAGAATGCAGTATGCCACTATATTCTCTATGATAGCTCACATTTCTTTGGATCTCCTTATGGATGATTATCTCATTGATGGGTATTTTGAGATAGTATTTTGTCTAGAGATCAGATTTCTTCTCAATATTATTTGTCTACTAACCTATTCAAAGTAAGTATATAAGGAATCTATGACATTGTAGATTTTATTGGAATGATAGGTCACAATGGTGTTCCTTCAGTGGGTGAGAGCTAGAGTTCTTCATAAAAAATAAGAGGAAGTGGGATGAGTCTCATAGGGGAAGTGGAAAGATTGTAAAGTAGACTTTAGGTTCAGTTCATGTAGCATCATCAAGGATTAATTTTTTCATTTTATATCAGTGGGGAAAGGTGGAAAACACTAGGATGGATTAATCAGAGCCTCCAAGGATGTTCAACTAGTGTGTGTATTCATGGAATATATAGAGATTCTTTTCAGTTGGAATTATATGGGAGTAGTGTTGGATTAAACTTTTCAAAGGTATCTCATGTGAAGTCAGAGGTTTCCAAGGTTTATGTGTAACATCCTAGATGAATAAAGAATATAACTTTTTTAGATTTATTAAAACTTGTGAATTAAATATTAACTTTACCTTAAAGAGGATTCTATGTTCGATGAAATACCTGATACCCAACAATAGGTTTCAATGCAAACTTATGTTGCACACAACGTTGAGTTATAATGAAAAATATTAATATAATATTATTCTTTTAAATGGTAGTTAAGGAATAGCCATTATTTTGGTGGGAATGAACCAAAAATAACCATACTATTATTAAATATGTTTGTTAAATGTTTTTACTTTTATCCAATAAATTTTAAAGGCTTAAAATAAGAAATAATCTGAATTTAAGCATAAATACTCTAATATTTATTAAAAGGTCGATTTACCACCTTTTGATGTTGAACCCTATTTAAATCTAGTTTTGGCCACTTTTATATGTTTTGTTTGATGAAATAAAATTATTCTTTAGAATCAGGTCATCAAATTTACTTTGGGTAAATTTTTTGTATTTTTCTGATAAAATTCATTTTTTAGTGAATAGCAAAAAATACTTTATTTTAATTCAAAGCTGCCTATTAATCTAATTTATTTATAAGGATATATTATCTTTTTAATTGGTTAAAATGTTTAATTATATTATGTTTTTACTATTTAATCCAAATTTTTTCATTGTAAATAATTTCACTTCGAAATTGCACAAAAATAAGTGTCAATCTTCTGATAGTTATTATATGTTAAAAACACGTTTTTTTACAGCAGGAATAAATTATAAATTAATTTCAGCCACTTATGTGTTTTTTATTTGAAAAAATAGTTTCTATATCTGGAATCAAGAGGTCCAAATTTTGTAAATAGGTATCTTTTATTTTTAGACATTATGAATATTTACATTAGTAAAAATTTTATCTACCATGGTTAAAAGGTAAATCTGGTAAATAAGGGTAACAAAATATTATTATAATAATAATAAATTAACCTAACATGTGTACTAATCCTATTGATTGACACATTTCTGACCATTGGAATCCTCATGACGATTTTGGAACCCATGGAGCCACTTGGGAGTGATAGTGACACTTTATATTAATTAATTAATACTAAAGACTAATATGACTTAAACATATATATTTTAGTAAATCAATTCTTACATGGGGTTATATAAGTTATCTCTTAGAATATTAATATTCATTTGAAAACGAAAAATATTTCATATATCATGATATTTGTTTATAATTCTTTGACATCAAATAAATAAAAATATATATGACACAATAATTATGTGGTGTTTACCTCATTAATGAATGATTTAAATAAATAAGATTACAAAGATTTAAACAATATCCAAAACCAGTCCTATTATTATTGGATGATTTTATTTCTAACATGAGTCATTTTATCTTCTACTTTAATATGTTTTTTACATTTAGAATCCGAAAATCATTATATAATAAAATAATATTGTTAAACATTCCTAAAGAGCCCCTCCTCCCCCTTATTAAAAGCCCTCAATTCTAACCCATTATTCACACTTCTCAAGCCCAGTGGATCGTCAATCCTCAATCCAATTAATCTACCTACATCCCTCTGCTACTCCTAGAAT
Source organism: Viscum album (assembly GCA_963277665.1). NCBI lineage: Eukaryota > Viridiplantae > Streptophyta > Magnoliopsida > Santalales > Viscaceae > Viscum > Viscum album. The sequence goes on along the minus strand of OY728126.1, from coordinate 355,057,539 downwards.
CCTTCCCTTAGTCATTCAGAAATTAAATTAATCCTTTTTGGTTCAAACCAAATGGATATACCCGATTTAAAAGTAACATCTTCTCTTAAGTTCTTTTGTTTTATTTTTCTTCTCCATCCACATAAACTATTTTTATTCTTTTATTTTAAAAAAACACTAGTATACTCAATATAATTGGTTTTTTATGATAATTATTCTAACTACACTTAAAAACACCTTCATCTAATGGTTAAAGATCAAACTGTTTTTGTGGATGGTGAACTATTACCTCACAAAACGATGATTATTCAATCTTCTTGTACCACCTCTTATGGTGGTCATTATGATGTAAATGTATTTATATATGATATATATTAGGTTTAGGTTTTATCTATGCTTTGGTAATTTTAATTTATAGACATACCTTTATTCATTCCAATATGTGTAAATACAATAATTTCATTTGAGGATGTGAGTACTACCGCACCCTCAAGGTGATATGATTATTTTATAACATACATGGAACGTATAAAATATAGAATTAATGAAATTATGAAACATATATATCATATGATATTATAATTTAATTATAATATAACTATGTATCATTAAGTATTAATTCAATTAAATATGAAATAGAAATGAATGTAGTGTTCACGCGTACGTACGTCTTACTGTCTCAATGAATGGTGCATTTCATTTATTATATCCAAATGTTATGTAATATTATTAATACATAAATATACTGGATATATATGATATATATGATATATAAATCATGAATATCATTCTATAGATAATGGAATTTTGACCACATGAACAACTTGTAATTATAAGATGTTCATTTTTTACTAAAGTACCAAATATCGACAAAACGACCATTATTAACATAATTGTTTTCATAATGTTTATAATATTCTAATAAGTGATATAAATGGATTAGTAAACTTGAAAAACGTTATTAATCAAGTTGAAATTATCTTTATCTTATTATTCATGAGATTAAAGAACGAATGGGTCAAGTCGGACACGAGGTAATGGGTTTCTTATCTCACTTTAATTCCATGAGATTTCCATTGTTCACCACTTATTTATTACATGTGGTGTATTGTTTAATTAAATTAGATATATATTATAATGATTCTATTAATATTCATGGTATTTTGTCATTCATTTGGTGGTTATTAACTTTTTTTCATATGACTCGATTGATTACAACATTGTAAGGGGGTTTCATCTAAATTTTTATCCACATGAGATCCATGCTATATTTGCCACTATTTCATTTTTTGTGGAGTATGTATAGTCCATGATTGAATTCATTGTGTAATATATATTAATTTATTGGTATTTACATCTTCACCTTATGATCCTTTTTCATGTGGTGTATGTTTTGTATGTTACCAAATCGTTGAGGGAATCTTTCACCCTCCTCTTTTAAGAAGACTTCATTTGTGTTATGTATTTTAATTTACACTTTATTATATAGGGATATGTTATTATATATCCTTAATACTGTAAATTTTGTTACCAAGTGAATATAGAATCTTTTCTCTCTCAGCATCTCAATTTCTAATTTTTTAAGTGATATTGTTGGGCTATCGAATTTCTGTAAGAGAACTTTGTAACCCAAATTCAATTCCCTAGGTTAAAATTATACATCTTAATTATGTCATGATATGAATATGTGTGAATGCCCTCTGATTTTTTTACACTTAATATTTAATTATATTGGGTTTATTCTTATTTTTCACTCATAATTATGTCATTGATTTGTCCTTAATATAAGGATACGATCTTTGCAAAGGGACTTTACCTCAATTTACTTTCCATTGAAACTTATTTATTGTTATACACCTGTTTACTTTTATGTGGTGTATATACTAAACATTGACTTATTATATCATGAATATCTCTATTATCATGATATTATAAGCTTTTATTGATTTTATTCCTCAATTAATTGTATTCAAGTGTCTCTCATCTTGTTAAAAACTCTTTAACTGAAGTGTCATTTTAAATGTTTTAATGATTTATTCTTCTAAATATTTCACATTAATGTCCATGTTTTAAAAATGGATTTACGGAATTATTTTTATGGACATGAATGTTTTGAAATTAATTTTTTTTTCAAAAGCATTAAATTGGTATGGGACACTTTGATTCAAAAATCACTTAATTTAATTTTTTAAATGGTTTTAAAAAAGGTTTGATAAAGTTTTGATTATATCAATATATTGAATTGATATATTTTGTTTGAGATGTGGAAATTTTATCTTTCCTTTATGCATGTTTTATGTGTTATGAATATGTTATGGTTATTGTGCATTGTTTACATATACTGGTGGTTCCATGATAAACATAGAGAGGGTGATCCCGAGATAGATCTCCCACGCATTGGGTAAAGTGACAGAGGTAAATGTTAATGTTTATCCTAAGAGATTTAGGGAATATACTATGATGGGTATTCCAAATGTAACTCCTTACATAGTTGTGATAGATAAATGTAAGTTTTATATGGATGCCATAAGTAACCTTTATGATTTATGATTTCTATTTTTTATTCATAAATCTTATGATTTCATGAGGTATGTTATGATTGAAAAGTATGGTTTCAATAATTTGTATTTATTGATGGGTTAATGTTGCCATTATTTGTTTTTTAACCCTTACTTATCTTTTTATTCGCATCCAATGTTTTTGAAATGTTTTCCACATGACTTAAAGATGAATAGTGTCAATGATGGGATCAAGGAAAAGTCATGTTGTCTAATACTTGGATCTAGACATGTTTCTGTTTAAGAGTTTTTATTTTATGAAAAAATGGATACTGAGTTGTAGTGTCTACATGTAATTTTCATGTTGATATGTAATAGTTATGGCCTAATTATCTAAAACTCTAAACCTAAAAAGATCCACAATGTGAATTATTCATTTAATTCTAGATTATGTAATGTTTTAATGCGTGGTCATTATAGTTGGTATTAGTGGTCAGTTTACAAAACTTTAGGGTTTAGTAGTTTTAGTTAAACACAAGGTTAGTCCCTATGTCTATTTTTTTAGTTAAATCCTTGTTCCATAAGTTTTTTAGATAAAGGAATGTCGGTTACAAATGCAAGGGGTAGGATCTAAAATGAAATTTATATATCTTCCTGATGACATGATTGTAATAATTATTGCAAAGTCAAGTTCCGATGGTTGTGAAACTTCTCTGGTATACAACTCACTTGCAAATAGTTGTTTGAGATATCGTAATCATTCATTATACCTCGATGTCATCATGGATCCTGGGTTTTATTTAATCAAATGCTATTCACTCAATATTCTCATATTTTCAAAAAAGGAAAATATTATCAAGGCATTTTTTTAATATTTTACCTTATCACATAATTTTGAAGCATATTATGATTTTGAAAAAGGTGCTGAAGAAAGATAACCTAGTGAAACCTATTTATATTTTATTTTATAATATATTTCTCTTAGAACCTACTTATGGTATTTTAAAATGGCCATTACTTGAAAGATTTTACTCAAACTCAGTCAGACTGTATTATAAAAAAAACTTTTATCCTATGTTTTGAAATTATATGTCACACACGATTATTAAAGGTTAGTGATAAGTACATTTTGGAAATTTAGTAACTCTCTTTCTGAAGTGATTGGATCATAATATGTTTAAAAACTAAACCCTTTATAAAATTGTTTAATATGATCATTAGATGATATTTTACAGGTTAATGTATTATGTCACCATATGATTCATCGTGTTCTATGAGATGAAGTAAAAATAGTTCAAGGCATAGTAAAATGAAAATATTATGTTCATAGAAATGTATACTCTTATAGTGTGAAAGAATTCATTTACTATAGAAAAAAATGGTTTTGAAAAAAATAATTTGTCTTATTATAATAAATTTTGATCATATAAATGGCCTTTATTTTCACATATGATTTATGGTTTTTTGGTCAAAAAATTTCAGCTGGCCAGGTTCTCTAGGACACTTCATCAGAACATGATTATTTGACTTTTTTCTATATCAATGTTTCCATTTCCCACCTATGTTCTCCTATTAGGAAATATAGTTACCTGATCATTGTACTTTAACTTCCCTATTATTTATAGGATGTGTTAATAACCCTTTTTAGAATGTGTTTATTTCAATAATAGTTTATTTTTATTCCCTCAATCACTGAGATCATGTTTAAATTTTGTGGATGAAATTTAATTTAGGTGGGGAGAATGTAACACCACGAAATTAAAAAGTAAGAACGTGATATTCAATACCATGTATTACACATGACACCAAGGACATAAGGGGATATAATATGAATATAATTTAAAATACAATTACAATTTCAAATATATTTTTTGTTTTTCAATTCACATAACACCGTGTTATTGTGCAACCTTCTTCGTTGGCTTGAGTTACAAGAAAGACCAAGTTTTACTAAAGAATAATATATCAATAAAATATTATTATTTAATATATAAACTACATGTTATGAATATTATGATCTAACTTATTAAAATATATTGTTTCTAAAAATATAAAATGAATTCATGGGTTACCAATAAATGAGAAATTTAAATAAGAACCAACTGGATATAAGAAGAAATATTTTTATTTTTGTGCTTCGAAAGAGTTTTATCTTAAAAAACATATTTAATTAAAATTAATGAATTATTTTAATGAAATATAAATTTTATATGTTAAATAAAATATATTTTTATATTCATCCATTATGTTTGATATGCATAAGATAAGAACAATCCATACATTAAACATATACCTATATTTTTATAAAAGAAATTTTACCACCATTTAATATAACACCTATTTTAAATATGAATTTTAAAAAATATAAAATTAAATTTGATAAGATAAATTTAATTTTTGAATTACTAATTTCATATTTATCTTAAGGTGAGTTTTTGGTATTTTTCTTGGACACCTCATTTTTTGATGAATAGTGAAAAATACTACATTTTAATTAAAAACTACCTTCTATTTGAAATAATTATTAATGTAAAATTATAAATTAAATTTGTTTTAAGAGCACATTAGATAAATTATAAATCTATAAAAACAATTTAGTTCATTGGAATAAATTTCAATTTGAAATTTTAAATAAAAACACAACAAGCTGCTGAATATTTTTCAACTTTAAAAACCAATTATTTTATCTCATCTGCGGGATTAGAATTAAACATAGTTTTGCCGATTACGTGAATATAATTTCAAAAATTGGACAAACAAAAATTTAAAAAAGATGAAATTTAGAGTTAAATTTGATAAAGTTAGTTTTTTACCAAAATGATTAGTGAGGTGGTTAAAATTAATTACCAAGATCAATGGAAACATAAGGACTAAGACTTTATCAAAATAAAAAAAATGACCAAGAAACTAGTTAGAAACCCATTTTCATTCCATTCATATTCTATTAACCTTCCATTAATGGGTTTTTCTAGTCTGGTATGACTTTTTTTAGGTAACAACATGTGTACAGCAAACATGTTTCCAAAAATCCCAAATGAGTCATTTTCTGTCCCTATAAAAGGCCACCACCTCTCCCCCTTATTCAAAAATACCAAGAAAATTATGTTTTCCCATGATCAACCCAAATAGTATCCCAAAATTCATACCTTATACCTAGAATCCTATCTTTTTCTATAAATAATTCTATGGAATCCTTTTGTAATAATCCAAAGGAAGTTACCTGATTAAGAGGTAACATATTCTCTCGTGTTTTTTAGTTTCATTTCCATTATACACTCCCGATACCTTTATTTTTCTATTATTGTATAAAAACCAGTATCTTAAATATACTAGGATTTTTTATTATAAAGTTTTTACCTAGACTTTCACACTCCTCCATCTGATGGGTAACAAACATATTGTTTCTTTGTATAGAGAACTACTGCCTCATGAAATGATGATTGTTCATTTTTACCTTACCATATTTCATGGTGGATATTATGGTGGAAACTCTATTTATATATGTTATATATTATATTTATGATGAATTTATTATTTTCTAATTTCTATTTATAACATACCTTTATTCTTTCCATCTTTTGTAAATATGATAATTTCATTTGAGAAAGTGTGGACTACCACCCCCTTAAAGTGATATGACTCATCCATACCATACATGAGACATATAAAGGATGTTTTTGATAAACATATATAACTTATATATGCTACTGAAATTATAATATATTTATTTTTCATTTATATTTTATTCGTTTAATAAAAAAATAAAATTAAAGTGGTGTTCATGAGCACGTACAACATATCGTCCCCATGCCTTGCCTTTCTTGATAGAATAATAACTCGAGTTGGCTTGTCTCTTTGAATAGTGCACATCATTCATAATATACAAATACAATATACTAATATAATGACATAAATACTGGTTATATATGAAAATTAATTTATTTTTTACATTCTGTATATGGTGAAAGCATTATCCAATTAATGATAACAATAAAGAAAAAGTTAAAACTTACTCGAGCAAACTAGGAAACCAACACCCGAAATAGTGAAATTAAGTAATGTGTGTTAACTAAAGGGTAATAATATATTATAAGGAATTAATATATGATATTACAATCAATAATATGGTTCTGGTATAAGTTAGTAACATATTCTAAACCACTATACAGTGGGATAAAGGCCACCCAACCAAAATAAAGGTTAAGGTTATAGAATTTTGTCTCAATTTACATTCCATTAAGACATATTGATTATTATGTACCAATCCACTTTTATTTGGTTTATATATTACATTTTTTATGTTATATCATGAATCCTGTTATTCTCATGACAATATATATTTCATTTAATTCCATACCTTTGTGGATATTATGATACCAATGTTTCAAAGTTGTATGGTACACATTAAAATGTTTAAATATTATTCTCCTCAAGAATGTTTTAAATGATAATTTATGAAATCTAACTTTAATTTGTGATTGTAAAATTTATATTTAAATAATCACATTATTAAATAATTTTTCATTTTAAATTACCTTGAATATTAATATTATTACAAAATGTATATTATTATCACCTAAACTTTATATCATTTTACAAACAGTGTTCACTTTGATAGTTATTTCATTAACTAGGGATTGTTGATAAATCTGTATCTTCTATTAAATACGGATAAATTTTGATAAAGAGATTTGTTTTCTCAATATATGAGGAATTATTTGGCCATGAAATACATGGTTTGTGGACCATTTAAGGAAATACCTATGGGTTGGGGACTGGTTAATGAAATCCACATAATGAATCAGTAGTATCATGGGAGAAATTAGTCAGCCAAACAATAAATGTTAAAATTGTATCTTGATGTTAAAGGTATCATGTGCCTTTGAAACACAAGGTCCAATAACTAATCATTTCATTTATGGAGAATTTGATTATTATTATTTATCCATGATATTTTTCATTGACAAATCTATGGATGTATTTCATTTTCAGATCAAGGATTAGATAGCATGTGTTTTCAGCTTCTTACCTTTCCAAGTTGATATTTCATTCTCCTGTTACGTGAATGACATGTTTTTCCATTTATTTAACATTACACATTAATTTATCTCAATTTATCCATTATTTATTCCTCTTTACATACCCTTACAATGAATTTGAGATCACTCTTATTTTATGAAGTGCCCAGATCAGTGTGAATCACTAAGAAGGGGGAGTGAATCCTTGATCCCCTTAAAAATTTTACTAATTGATTCTCTTAAGTTAAACCTATTTGGATGGTTAAAGACTTTTTCCACTATTATTTTATCTCTCAGCCTTACCTCGAATGATGTTCTAAAAATAAAGGCACTGAACACAAGGATTTACAAGGTTCGGTTCAAATACCAACTCCTTGTTGTGTTTTTTATTACCCCCAAGACATATTCTAAACTATAATCAAATTTTCAATTAAAATGGTCGATAAAGACTCCCACTATATCTCTCTTAAGTCTTATAGGAGGGTCTTTATACTAAATCCCATATTGTTACAAGAATCCACTGGCATGCTTTAGAGTCCCACATAAGACTTCTTCTCTTCCCTAAATCACACAGGGTCATTATAGCTCTCGAGTCACATGAGAAACATTTTTCTTTGCATTATCTTTCATTCACTATATATGATATGATTCTCTTTCCACATGGGATTTCTGAATCACAATTTCTTGTGTATCTCTTCAATAATGTACAACTACCTTTGGTATGGTCTGTTGGCCATGCTCAATATTTATGATCACATTTGTGATCAGTCCTCCGTGCAACAATGCTTGGGAAATTATTTCTTCTTTTGATGAAGGAACAGACTCACTTATAAGAGTGAAAATGGTGCATAAAAATTCTTCAAGAATATAATGTGCAAGAATGATCTTTAATAATATCTGCATTTTCTCTCATCTTGAATCCTCAAACACTGTCAACTGGGATATAATATCTTCTTTATTTATGCTCGGCTTCGGTCTCAATACTCATTCACTTCATGCATGGGTTTAATGGAATTCAATACATCTTATCTTGGGTATCTCAAAGACATTTCACATGTGCATGTGATTATGCATGTTTTCAGGCATGTAGGTTGTTAACCCAAGCACACACTATTCACTTGTATCAATATTTTAGGTTCAATGTGTTTGGGTCATGAAATTACACATGCACTATACACTTTGTTCTTCTTGTGTGAAAACCCAACTGGGCATAAATCATTGAGCACACACACTCATCTTCTTTTCTTCCCTTTCTCTTAATTTCTTTTGGTTCTTTGTACACAAACACTTGTTATTATTAATTTGGGTTTAATGTATGTTATGCATGTGTTTTTTTCAAATCTAAATTGGTGTAGTCCATTTTTTATCATTGTTCAGTCACACTCGGGTATCTTAAGTAATGCACATGATTTGTATATATTATGAATTTTTCTTTACAAATAAATGATCTTCCTTTTGTTCCCTTCATGCAAGTACGTTGTCCACATTATGTGATCTCTTTTAACCTCGAATGGGTATATGCTTTGTGTATGTGTGATTTCATATTACAAAAAATTAGTTTATAGGAAAAAAATTCTCAAGGTATTTTAAAACTCTCTACCTCATGTTCATGTAGTGGGTGCATGTAGATCAACTTCATAGAACCAATGGTGTTTCTTGGTTTATGTCTTCGTAGAGTACAATAAGGGTGTGATTTCCCCTGTTGTGTAAATGTGGAATGACCTTCACAAACACAATGTGGTTTTGAGATAACTTATTGTATTCTCATGGTTTTCTATACATAAAGGGTTCATGTTCATCATTTATTTACAAGGATGGTTCAAGAGTGCATTACACTTTTGAATGCCAGTAGATCTCTCCTGTCCTTTGCGTAGCAGAGCTTTGCAGAACCTCTTTAGTACGGTTCTCTATTTCTATTAAAACAGATGCATCCTCAATATTTTCAACGATAGAATTGGTCGGGGGAATCCACCATTTAGATGCGTAGATAACATTGTATCTTTATGTTCAAAACCCTTATAATATGCCGTTTGGTTCATTTCATCAAATGAATGAGATATTCACCTTCAAATATTTTCTAATACCTGATAAGAGATACAACAAATTTCTCTATTTGTTTCTATTAAACACAGGATCCTAATACAATTGTGTAATCCACTTCACATGAATGCATTAGGAACACATGCAACATATCTCCAAAAACATTGAATGGATCAGCCTCCGACAACTATGTTTTCCTCGACCCATGCTCGATATTCATGTTGCATTGCATGCATGAAAATATACTTGCATGCATGAGTTTGTTATGTCTTGACTACTAGAATGCATGAGGTTGTGATCATCAATGGTGACTGGAGTTCAATTAAAGTGGATTGAATTCATGTACGACAATATTTGGAATCAGGATGACCGGGTGTTGAAAAAGATGGTGGGGACTCCCCAAGGCCATTGTATCAACTCAGATCGATCACAGACATCATGGATTACATCATGTGATGTGGGATGAGATGTGCAGTCATGACCTCTCATGAGACCAGATGGACGGTGGGGATTTCTTCCACGTTTGTAATATTTTGTCCCACATCGAAACAAGGATGCGGGTTTCTCATGGTTTAAATATCAAACTTTCAAATCCAATCAGTAATTAGTTCTCTTCCCCCTCTTCTAGTACCACCCTATACTAGCTTTTTACGGGCACACTCTTTGCCCAACCTATGATCACTACCTCTATTCCACCCGGAATAGTGCCTCTCCCATGCTTCCCTATAAGAATGCACTCGTTTATGCCATGTACATGACTAAGGACAATAACGCTAGCTAGTTGGTTGGGGTTAAGCTCGTCTTCCCACTCTTGTGGGGAAAGCCTCTTCCCTAGCACAGTTGGTTGGCTGGATGGCCAAAGTCCAATATTTTTTATATAAACCCCATATATAAATACTTTGGAAAACTAAAATTATATACACATAGTATTAAACATGAAATGCATGACACCTGGGCTTTTTGTTATCTTCATTCTAAATCGTATTCTTCTTCTTCTTCTATTATTTGTGGCACACCTCTTAATCATTTAAGTTGAGATAGATCTTCTCAAAAACGTCATCCACTTCATCCAATTATAAACTAGTGGATATATCTTCCAAATGGTTCATGCAATCATGTATTTCATGGCCTTCGTAAAATGGTGTAACAAAGTGTCATTCATTGACACATGTATTTGAGGTTAGGACCAGCTCAACAATCATCTAAATTAACAACCTGGATAATTTCTAAAGTGTGGAATCCAATGCGATGAATCTATAAAAATTCACGAGGCATCAATATCTTTGTAACAACTTCATTATATTGATATCAATTAGATATTCCCATATCATTTATCATCATTTCTAACCAACAATTATTGATAGTACTTTTCAACTAATACAAATCATAATTATGGTGGGCTTTTCACTAAGTCAATAACATTTCATTAATCATCACCACTTCAATCATCATCACCACTTCAATCTTTACATTTTCGTACACATATTGAATACTTATTGACAAAAAATGAAACACTATGCTCTAAATATCTCCCTTTTTATTTTGTTTTCAATATCACCTAATCACTCTTTGTTTGGGATAACATATTTGCCTATATTTTATCCCCCTTATTGGAAACCTAATGAAATGGTTTAGTGGGGTTTGTTCAAAAAAATGAGCTCCTCCATTTAATGAATATATTCTTGAATATTTTTTAGAGAGGGATGATGTCACATGGTTATCTTAGAAAATATCATTTAGTTAACCAACCCTATGTCTACTTCGGCTAACCCAGTGTAGCAAAAAATAGAGATATGACCATAGTTTTCAATGCTGACCCTAAACAACCACACATGTGAAATCATGCTGAGAGTGTATCAATTCTTACCAAGGGGTTATAGATAATCAGATTTATCACTAAAATTCTAAATCCTAAACATACATCACCAAACATATGAAAAAGTTCAAGTGAAAATATAAATACCCCCCTTTCATCCCATCTTTTTCTGAATCAAGAACTCCCCTTAATTTACCTAATAAATTCATTTAAGAACAAGCGATGAAAGATTGATTGGAATACCTCATGTTTCAACATCTTGAGATGATAGAAATTTCAGAATTTGTCATGAAGTAATCCTTGATTTCATATCCTTCATATTTTCACCCCCTAAAGGGGTTCAATAGCTTTGATTTACCCAGGAGGAAAATATCAACAAATAATCTTCAAGATATGCTTGTTGATAATCTTCCACTATTGAACATTTCAACTAATTATCAAATAATGAATAATTATTCCAACTTGTTGTTGTCTACATTTTTCATTCAATTATCATCTTGAGAATGGACTTCACCTTCAATTCCCTACAATATAAGAACACATATGAAAAAAATATATAATGGAATAAGATGGAAAACATGTGAACTTTTTAATTGGGTCAATAGGGATGAGAATTTCCTCTCAACCAAAGAACACCTTTCTTGGTATCTACAATGTGTCTGGTACTCTTCATTCTAGTGTCTCCTCTCATTTAAACATTTTGATCTTTCATTGTCAGCATGGACCCATTACTCCCACTCACCATCAACTTGTGTGGATTGTTTGTCATTACTTTTTTCTGTAGTGAAGTAGCTTTCACTGGTGCATGTTTTTCAATTTTAAACATCTACATTTGACCAGGTAAAATTGTTAAACATTTGTTTTCATAATTTACAAACTTATTTCACCTTCTATACAGTACCTATAAGACACTTGGGTTATCATGTGCTAATAACCACTCATTAAATTCAAATTTTTCTTCATGTAGAATTATATGTTTCCCCTTTTCCTTTGCTTTATCTAGTAATTCATCTTCAGATTTTTGCAGTTCTCTAGAAATTTTCAATTGATTAAGATAGATAACTAACCACTTTTTTCTATCATATTGTGGTTTGGAGCTTCCACATGGCGTTTTCAAATATTTCTAGTTACCTTTCTTAGGCAACTTATCATCTTCAAGAATGTCTTCAATCAATCCTATCTTCTTTTGGATTGATTATCCTTTCAAATTCTGCATTATTCGATTAAGTTCCATGGCTTTTTTGATGTGTTCTCTGTTATGACCATTAATTACTTAGTAGAATCATATTTTCTTTGTTGAGATGACATTCTTGGATTCTATCTCAAACTTCTTCTTGAGAACTTTTTCTTTCACAGTTTTCTTGACTTCATTGTTTTGAATATTCCCAGATGGAATATTTTCAAACTATTGTTCCTTTCTTCTACACTTGTTGTGTCCTTTTCTTCTTATGAACATATGCATTCTTTATGGTTGGAATAAACCTGCATTCCTCATAATATCTGACCACTTCATCTGCAATTAACATTGATGCCTTCAAGATATTCAATTCTATTCGTGATAGATATATTCATATTCATTTTTTTATTATATTTTTTCTTTACAAGTTTCTTCATTTATTCACATATACTTTCCTTGAATGTAGGCCTTCCATAATTTTCTTAGGTTAACACATTATGCCCGCATTGATTTTTCTGATTCCCAAATATCCTGCAACACAAATAGTAGCCAATAAATCTCTATCTTTTTTAATGAAGTATCAATCTGGCTATATTCAGTGCTTTGTTGTTTTGGAGTTGTATTTATTTATTTGGATAATCCATTTGGGAGTTGTTCTTCTTAATCATTCAAGCATCCATCCATGAAATTTTGATGGATTTATCAATAAAATATATCAATCCACATCTTTCAATCATTTAACATTGAACCTGTACTTTTAAATGAAACAAAACTAATAGAAATAGAAATAATTGGGTTATGGGATACCTTCTTAGTTGAGGATGTTTCCATTTGATTAGAAGATTGATATACTAATCCTTTTAGAATCATACTTCTCAATGAAAACTTGATTGGAAAAATCTATTCTTTCAGCTGTTTGAGATATTCCAATTTTTAGTGACTAATGGTTCCCCATTTTCACCTCCAGTTCTAAACAAACCATGTTGAGGGTCTTCATCTCATCCTCAACTAATCTCAGCATACTTTTCAAATTCTCTTTCAACTTTAACATTTGACCTTAATGTGGATTTCATAATTCTTACGTAGAGATGTCATGCTCAATTTCCTTGTTATCTTTATCTTCTAATGGAGTAGATTGTATAACAATAGAAAGTCTATGAAACTTTTCAAATGCATTGAAATATTCTAAAAATACAATATAAAAGAATTATTTCTCACAAATACTTCCCTATAATTATTTAGTAACTTCAGAATGTATTTCATTGTAAGGAAAAAAATTTATTCCTTTTCTTTCACAAGAATTGTGAGAGAGATGGATATTCCAACCCTTTATCCAATGAATCTTTCATGGAATTAGATTCTTCTTCCGGCTGTAATTTTTCATCTTAAAGAGGACTAATTCTTTCAATAATATTTCTTGACCCTTATCTAAGGAATTTCATCAGATGTTCTTTGAGTACATACTAAAGATCACTAATTGATCTATCATCATCACAGCATGAACAGGCTTCACCAAAGGTTCATAATAATAAAAATAATTATCACATGTTTTCCCTTTCAGATTACATTCAATAGAAGGTGTATACCCATTAGTAGTATGACTCTTCCTCATCCTTTTCTTATGAGTCTCGGAAAATATCTCCATTTTAGGTTTCTCACTCATTTCCTAAAATCTACACATCATAAAGACTCCAATGGATATTATAGAGGTGACCGTCCCTTTTATACCAATTGAAGTGACTAAATTAACATCAATCTCTAAAGGACTCACACAAGGAGATCCCCTATCTGTAATTATTTTTTCCATTGCAGAAGACTATTTAAGTCGTATGCTCACCCACCTGGTTGACCAAAACAAGCTCAAACTGATTCATGCTAACAGAAATGTGAATTCCCCCACTCACCTCCTTTATGCAGATGACATCACTCTGTTTTTAAAGGGTGATATAAGAAACATCAGAACTCTTAAAATGGCTCTCACTGACTATGAGGAGGTCTCGGGTAAATTCATTGGATGGCATAAATCATTCATTTACTTCAGGAAAAACATTCCAATTGCTAGGAAAAATGGAACTATTAATGAGATTAACATCAAAGAAGGTACCATTCCCTTAAAATACCTTGGGGTTCCCATTTTCTGGGGTAGAACCTAAGCTTGATACTTCTCAAAAAAAATTGACCAAATTCTTAATCATCTATCCTCTTGGAAAGGAAAATCTCTCTCCATGGTGGGAAGATTCTTCCTTGTCAGGTATATTATTTTCTCCAAACTCGTCTACCTGATGATGGTCTATTACTGGACATCTAGTCTCATAAAAAATAATTTTTCACATTAAACAATTTGTCAGGACAAGATGCACCTTGGAAAGGAAACATGTGACTATTCCATGGGCTAAATGCTGTAAACCTTTAGACATGCGTGGACTTGAAATTAAAAACATAAAACTCTTTAATGAGGCTCTTCAAGACAGATTAACTTGGAACGAGATTCAAAATGACTCCCCCTCGATTGCTTTTATTAAAAATAGTTTCATTGATAGATTAAAAAGAGGTAACAAGAA
The DNA here is from genome assembly GCA_963277665.1 of Viscum album. Lineage (NCBI taxonomy): Eukaryota > Viridiplantae > Streptophyta > Magnoliopsida > Santalales > Viscaceae > Viscum > Viscum album. Next base: position 355,042,450 of record OY728126.1, on the reverse strand, counting down.
TTTCACGACTTCTTCCATTAGGCCCTCTATCAGAAATATGTACGACAATATTATACACAATGCTAGATGGATGTTCTCTAGAAAATCTTCCATGAGATTTTGGTTGGACAACTGGACTGACGCTCCTCTTATTTCTTTTACTCCCCCTGACTATATCCCTGATAACATCAACTCCACTGTTAGTAATGTGCTTAATTCTCACATTGATACCCTTCCTGACAATATTATTCATATTTTTGATTCTTACCACTTTTCTACCTAATGTGATCTCTTGATTTGGGAACCTTCTCATAATGGGATTCTAAATTCCCAAAGGTTCTATAATAAATCTTTACATAACCTCAAAAATGCCCTGAAATGGATTAAATAATTTTACAAACGCTGGATTAAACCCTCAAGACTCACTCTTATTTGGCATCTCGCCTACAATAGTGTTCCCACTGACTCTTATCTTCATATTTTTGGAATTCATATTTTTTCAAAATGTCATTTGTTTAATCAACATAGAGAAGATAGTAATCACATATTTCTATCTTGTGCTACTGTGAATGCTCTTTGGAACTATATTTTTGGCACTTTTGATTGGAGATGGCCGATTCATAACTCTATCGATGAGCAGCTTAATCATTGTGTTGCTATGGATACTCATAAAAAATCAGCAACTTGTTCCTTGCTGGGGTTGTAGAGCTTCTTGATGTGATTTGGTATAATAGAAATACAATTCTTCACAATAATTGCTCACACAACAATAATTCACATAAAATGAGAATTCTCATCACTATTCGGGAAGCTGCTATGATTTCGAAAGGAAATTGTGACAACTTTGTGGAAGCCTTTATGATACTGAGATTTCTTCGAGTTGATTCCATTTTCTTACAACCGAAAAACACTTTTGAGGTTTTCTAGAGACCTCCAATGTAACACCCCGAGATTTTATGAAAAAAAAAATTCTTTTTAATTTCATTAATATTTTGTGTTGTACGCTACACCAAAATGAGATTTCACAACACGCATCCTTGAATTGCCTTGCATTACACACAATCATTACCTTCCTCCATAGCGTGTGTAGTACACAATACCGAGTTTCACTAAATGATATATTATTATAATATTATTATGAACTGGCTGTTATGAATAGTAATACCCACTTTTTGAAATTTTATAAATTTTATCTTTCAAAATAGACTTCATTTTTAGATTCGGAATATCAAAATTATCTTAGGGTGAAATTTTGGTACTTTTCGGATAACTTTCATATTCTGATGAATAGTGAAAAGTACTAAATTTTAATTAAAAACAAATTTTTTAATCGAAATAATTAATAGTGATAAATTATTAATTTGAGTGGTTTTAAAGTATATTTAGAATATATTTTTACAATTTAATACAATGTTGGTCATTGGATGTAATTTCACATTTAAACCAAACATAAACAAGTGTCAATCTTTTGATAGTTATTATCTCTTAAAAACATGCTATTTGTTTTAAAGACGAGAAGTAATTTTTTTAAATAAATTAATGCAACAGATGTGTTTTGAATTTGGTAAAATAGACATCATTTTTGAATTCATAATATCAAATATAGCTTAGGCCTAATTTTTGGTATTTTTCTGGAAACTATCATTTTTTGATGAATAGTGAATCTACTAAGTGGTAGTTAAAAAAACTAAATTTTTCATAAAACATAATTTTACCGCTTCTGTGAGTGGAATTTGGAAAATCTTAGAGACATGGTTAATATCAAGGACTAAAATGTGGTTCAATGAGATGAAAATAATTTTTGGTGAATAGTAACTTTTTACTTTTTTTTACCACGGTTAAAAGTAAATAGGGTAAATAAGGGTAAAAATGATATTATTATTACCCTAAAACATGTCCTAATTCTATTGGATAAGTGTAATTCGACCAAAAACAACCTTATGAATAAAATATGACCATTTAGGTCCACATGGATTAGATTAGGACATTTATCATTAATTTATTTAAAGAAGGGTTAAAATAGTTAAAATAGAAGTTTAATAACAAAATAATTGTTAATATAGGTATATACATAAGATAAATTCGACTATAAATATTAATTAGAAAGATAAAAAAATTTACTACATAATGGTATTTTATTTGTAATTTTTAGACATTAAATGATTTATTTTATTTATGACACAAAGATGATGCAGTAATTATCTTATTAATGAAATATTGACATAATTGATGTTATAAATACCCAAATAAATGTAATTTGAGACTTTTTATGAATTCCAAAAAATTTATAGGTTAATATGACATGTTATTATTGATTTAATTAACTTTTTCCGAACTAATCATTCTGTTATGATTTTCACAAAAATCAATTACTAAATTGTGCTAAAATTGACATAAAATAGTTTTCAAAAGCAATATTATATTATTAATTGTTATTTTATTCCTAAAAATCTACTGTTCGGAAAAATGACATAGATAAGGTTATATATATTAATAATAAACAACTTGGGGTTCGTTTGGCTTGATATAGTATGTTTATTAACCTTATAGTGTAAGAAAACAAGAAGACACGGTAAAAGTTAAATTATCTAACATAAAGTTAAATCTAAATGATAAAGTTAAAATTGATACCTAAACTTGTCCAAATTCTATTGGATGAGAGTATTTTGACCCATCCCCACCTTAGCTTAAAAATATATCAATTTGGAGTTATTAAAAACCGAATTTGACTTTATAATAAAATAATATTTTTTGTTATTCCAAAGGTGCCCCTCTCCTCTCTTATAAAAGGGCACCTCCTCCCTCTCCTCCTCACACCAATTTGAGCCTTCAAGCTCATCCAAACCCTGCCAAATACTATTCTCCACTTCCCTAGAAACATCCTATATGTCCTTCTATTCTTCAAAGACCAATTGTAGTGCCCTAAGAGGAGGTCTCAAAGAGGCGCTTCAAATAAGAGGTAATGCCTGTTACCGATTCTTTCATCTTTATTTCTTTTTCCACTTCTTCTTATTTAGTTGTTTCATTATGAAGTAATAACATCAGTATCACTCATATACTGATATGTTATTATAAGTATTAAACAACCCTATTTCACCATCTATCCATCCTACGAAAAACAAAATCACCATGCGTGCGTACGTACGGAATACCGTCTCCACGCCGTGGTGTAATCTATTTTCCACCACCACCTTACTTGGATGGGTATAATTGTGTAAATAATAACTATATATAATTATTTTAAAGTGATATTTATTATGAAATAGTATACATACACTCCAATACAATTCCACGATCATGGGAATGATATAATCGCTCGTGCGTACGTACGGAATACCATCTCCACGATGTGATGTGACTCGTTCTACATGATCTTCATTTCATATTGATTATATAAATGAATTGAATGAATTAATATGATATATATTACCTTAATAACATTCTGTAAATGTGGTATCTATAACCTAAAAATAAAACTAATAATTTATTCGACAAAACACGCATAAGAACAAAAAGTAATAAACACCCGAATAAAAAGTAGTAATGAAATATTACTAATAAGAAGCTAAGAATATGACCATATATGATATCATAAGAATAATTATGATTATGGAAGAAGTCAATAACATTATTTAAATCATTATACAGGAGGTTCAGACACGTACAAAGCAAATCGGACATAAGGTAAGGGAAAATATCACAATCTCATTTTATCTGAGATTGTTTATACATTGGTATTTACTGGGGTGTATTTTATCATCCACATCCATATTTACTCAATATGTAATATTGTTTCCATCCACCTACAATTGTTGAAATCCAATTTTACCCTTCGGTGAGTTTTTAGTAAAAGATATAAAAGGAATCTTTTGTCGTTTTTCGTACGAGGTACTTTTTGACTTTTTCGACAAAAGTAAGGAAAGAATGTTTTTTTAACTTATACGGCATGAATGGATTTTTAAAACATTATTTCCAAGAATCTTACGTTACAAGTTTTCATGTTTATTTTTAATCAACTTATTTTAGTTTAAAATTGTATGACATGTTATGAAAGGAAAATGTTTTTGAAGTAGAAAGGATATTTTCCTCAAGAATGGAGTTCAAGTGTTTTATCAAAATTATTTTCCATCTAAGATAATATAGGGTTCTGTTTCTATCCCTATTATTACATTGATTTGATTATGTTGTGATGGAATTATTTTTATGAATTCCTTTATCATATATGAATTTTTTTATGATGTCATGTTGTTTAAGAATCCCATTTTTATTACATGGGTTAGGCAATGATGTATGATTTATGATTTTGTGGCACACATATGAATGGTATCATTATGAGATGGGTGGGAACTATATCTCCCTCCAATGCATTGGGTAAAGATTTTATATCTCATGAGATAGACATGGCTGGAACAGTAGGTTAAACCAGTTTAGTGAAACAGGACTGAAACAAGGGGTGAACTCGGTTCAGAAATGGACTTTGTCCACTAAGATAGTCTTGGAAATGAGTCTTGACTAATAAGAAAAGATTTTCTATGATTATGTGTGTATGACACAAAGTTTAATGTTTTATGTTAGGATTATTGGGATTACATTTCACTACAATGATTTATCCCATGTTATGAAATTTTGATCTCTTTTGCAGGTTAAGATTTCCAAAAGTTATGTTCTTATTTATATGATGTGATTGATATTTCTTTTGTTTACCCTTACTGAGCAATTGAGCTCACCCTTTATATGTTTTTCCCCAGGATTTAAAGAAAGGTTTTAGGTAATAAAAAGAGGGGAAGATCTTATGGGAGATGTTGAAGATCTTTCACCATGATTAGATGATTACGTTCCAAGTTTCCAAAGGCACTAAACTATTACGGTCCTTGTGTGTCTGTTTTTGTTATGTATTAAGTATTCCGCAAAAGTAATGTAATGTCCATGTACGTCAAGCTACGGGTCTCTACAGTTGGTATCAGAGGAAAGGTTTAGTCAACCTTTGGAAACAAGGATGTGAGAACTTTAGTGAGATCCCTAGAGATATTTCTACGGTATGTCTAGGGATGTCCCTAAGGTTAAGTATAAGTATAGGTTATAGTCCTATAATTACGGTAAAGATCTTTGAATTAAACCTAAGATGTTAGATATTGAAGGTACTCCCCCTTTATTATGTTGTTTTCCCTATCATGATTTTTGCCTCTCACACTATTCTTTTTGGGTTTTAGACGATGGATGGAACCTGAAGGAACCGTGTTGATCAATGCAATGGACAATGCAATGATTGTCCTCCTGAACAAACAAATGTTATGAGAGATGGAGTTCAAAATCTTATTGCTATACTTACACAAGCTATGAATCATTCTGGACTTCCAAATGAGCAGATAAGGGAACAATATTCTATTTAGTCCTTCATGAGGCAACATCCACCTTCTTTCAGTGGGTATTTTGATCCACTTGTTGCTTAACAATGGATCAGTACCACTGAAAATATATTTTTAGTTCTTCAATGTCCAAAACATGATAAAGTCATCTTATCAGTATATCGTTTGGAAGGTGAAGCTGATCAATGGTGGAATATTATCAAGAATACGAGTCCAAGAGATGAAATTGAGTCCATGGAATTGGACGGGTTCAAGAACTTATTTTTCAATAAGTACTTCCCTCGTATTCTTCGAACAAAGATGGAGAAGGAGTTTCTTGAACTAAAGAAAAAGGATGATGAATATGTTGGTGTTTACGAAGTGAATTTTACAAGGCTTGCAAGGTATGCATCTGCCTTTATCATCCAAACTGAAAGTAAATTTGATCGATTCTTCAGTGGCTTAAAACCAAATCTTCGAAACGAATTAGCTATAAGAGACTTCAGTAGATATGAAGAAATTGTGCGTTGTGCTATCAATGTAGAAATGGAAGTTGGTGTTACTTATCCATCTCATAGTTTTGACAAGAAACGAAAGATGGAGTTCAAGGAGAAATACCAGAATAATGGTGAAAAGACGATGAATGTTTCCTTATGCTCAATGTGTGGAAAGAAGCATGGTGGAGATTGTCTTAAAGGCCTAGAAAATGCTTTAAGTGTGGAAAAGAAGGTCATTGAGAGGCTGAGTGTCGAAGTAATGGAAAAAGGGTTTCTAATGATGTGAATAAAGAAAAGACTACAGAGAACACACCACCAACACTTCAATGCTTCAAGTGAAAGGAAATGGGGCAGTATGCTAATAAATTCACTAATCAAAGGGTTAGTGATGATCGACATGAGCAACCACTTAAGGCAAAGGAAAAAGGGAAGTCACATGTGATCACTATTGGCGATGTTGAATATGACATCGATGTGGTGGAATGATTAAGTGTTTATGTAATGGGATTCCAAAATAATGTTGTATATAGTATTGTGGAATATTGGAATATTTATGTATTGGTCTATTGTGGTTTTCAATAATTTTATGGTACCCGTAACCATGGAAAGTGATTGAGATATTTTTGGAAAAATGATGATATGAGCATAATGAAGGGATAAGGATAAAATGAAATGTCTGACAGTATTAATGAGCTCATGACTGATATAAGGAAATAGTTATATCATGGTTTGAGGTTTTGGTATGTGAAAAGAGTTAACTTTTGACAGCACTCATGTTTTCAATAAGATCCAATGGGTATTCTTTTTTCAAGAGAATACATGATTAAGGCCTTTGAATGTTTGGAATGTGACCAAAAAGACATATCCCATGATATACGGGGATCAACGATGGTATTAAAATGCTTGTTATATGAACTCTTCGGTAATCGGTTTCACTATAATATGAGATTGGACAACTGTATTTTGGATAAGCCTAAATATTGGAAGGGATTATGTTGGACATAAGTTAGTATTGTTTAAGGATAGAACTTTTTTTGATATTATTGATGGGATGTTATAGTAAAGTAGTTTTAAAAAAAGGTCAACCTGCAGGACGAGCGACAACCCATCGCATCGGACAAGGCTGTGGGAATCGAACCCACAACCGAAGTGCGACTGGCCTTTATCACCTACCATTGACCTACAGGATGTCCCTGTTTGGTAGAAACTAGTTTTCTTATATTCAGCAGTATGATATATGAAGTATAAGTACATTTTTCAAACTATATATGATTAATCGCTCTATAGATCGACTTATGTATATTTAATAACTTTTTCTAACCTTTTGTTTGAGACAGATGGAATGACCTGTCATTCTATCACATGATCTGCTAACACTTCATGAATAAAAAATTCAACATCATTTCTTTAAGAGATGAAGTGGAAATTTTTCAAGGCACAAACAACAGTGAGATTGTACCAAAATAAAGTAAGTATTTATTCTAATTCAAATTCTTCAACTTTTGGGAAATGATCTTGAAAACCAAAAATGTTGTCCTAGTACCCTTATATCTGATTAATTAGATGGTACCTTAGATCGTCACAAATTTCTGGCTTTGTGATTGTTGGCTTTTTCATATCCATGTTCTCTACCACTCTCCATCAGAACTTGATGGTTAGATTTTTCTTCCATATCTATATTTTCACCTATGTTCTCCTACGTGGAAACCCAAGGATGAGTTAATTTGGGTAACCGTTACGTTTCATACATTAATTTTTTAAGACAAGTTTTGGTATTCCTTTTTACGATGTGGGTTTCTATTAAATAAACTTTCAAGTAGTAAACTATTTATAACCCGAACGAATTTCGAGGGCGAAATTCATTTTAAGGGGGGTAGAATGTAACACCCCAAGATTTTATGAAAAAAATATATTCTTTTTAATTTCATTAATGTCTTGTGTTGTACGCTACACCAAAAGGAGCTTTCACAACATGCATCCCTTACATGCCTTGCATTACACACAATCGCGACCTTCCTCGATAGCGTGTGTAGTACGAAATACCGAGTTTCACTAAACGAGATATTATTATAATATTATTATGAACAAGCCGTTATGAATAGTAATACCCAATTTTTGAAATTTTATATATTTTATCATTCAAAATAGACTTCATTTTTGGATTTGGAATATTGAAATTAGCTTAGGGTGAAATTTTGGTACTTTTCAGATAACTTTCATATTCTGATGAATAGTGAAAATTACTAATTTTTAATTTAAAACAAATTTTTTAATCGAAATAATTAATAGTGATAAATTATTAATTTGAGTTGTTTTAAAGTATATTTAGAATATATTTTTACAATTTAATACAATGTTGGTCATTGGATGTAATTTCACATTTAAACCAAACATAAACAAGTGTCGATCTGTTGATTGTTATTATCTATTAAAAACACGCTATTTGTTTTGACAACGAGAACTAATTTTTTTAAATAAATTAATGCAACTGATGTGTTTTGAATTTGGTAAAATAGACATCATTTTTGAATTCATAATATCAAATATAGCTTAGGCCTAATTTTGTGTATTTTTCTGGAAACTTTCATTTTTTGATTAATAGTGAAACCACTAAGTGGTAGTTAATAAAACTGAATTTTTCATAAAACTTAATTTTACCGGTTATGTGAGTGGAATTTCGAAAATCCGAGAGACACGGTTAATATCAAGGACTAAAATGTGGTTTAATGATATGAAAATAATTTTTGGTGAATAGTAGCTTTTTACTTTTTTTACCACGGTTAAAAGTAAATAGGGTAATTAAGGGTAAAAATGATATTATTATTACCCTAACACAAGTCATAATTCTATTGGAAAAGTGTCATTCGACCGAAAACAACCTTATGAATAAAATATGACCATTTAGGCCCACATGAATTAGATTAGGACATTTATCATTAATTTATTTAAAGAAGGGTTAAAATAGTTAAAATCAATGTTTAATAACTAAATAATTTTCAATATAGGTTTATACATAAGATAAATAAGACTATATATATTAATTAGAAATATAAAAATATTTCCTACATAATGGTATTTTATTGGTAATTTTTAGACATTAAATAATTTAATTTATTTATGACACAATGATGATACAGTAATTATCTTATTAATGAAATATTGATTTAATTGATGTTATAAATACCCAAATAAATGTAATTTGAGTCTTCTTATGAATTATACTAATTTTATAGCTTAATATGACCTGTTATTATAGATTTAATTAACTTTTTTCGAACTAATCATTCTGTTATGATTTTTACAAAAATCAATTACTAAATAGTTCTAAAATTGACATAAAATAGTTTTTAAAAGAAATATTATATTATTATATGTTATTTTATTCCTAAAAATCTATGGTTCGGCCAAAGGACTTATATGAGGTCATATATATTAATAATAAACAACTTGGGGTTCTTTTGCCTTGATATAGTATGTTTATTAACCTTATAGTGTAAGAAAATAAGAAGACACGGTAAAAGTTAAATTATCTAACTTAGAGTTAAATCTAAATGATAAGGATACAATTGATACCTAAACTTGTCTGAATTCTATTGGATGAGAGGCTTTCGACCCATCATCACCTTATATTATAAATATATCAATTTTGAGCTATTAAAAACTGAATTTGACTTTATAATAAAATAATAATTTTAGTTATTCCAAAGGTGCCCCTCTCCTCCCTTATAAAAGGGCACCTCCTCCCTCTCCACCTCAAACCAATTTGAGCCTTCAAGCTCGGCCAACCCATACCAAATTTTCTTCTCCACTTCCCTAGAAAAATCCTAGAGGTCCTGGTCTTCTTCAAAGACCAATTTTAGTGCCCTATGAGGAGGTCTCAAAGAGGCGCTTCAAAGAAGAGGTAAGCCCGTTACGGATTCTTTCATCTTTATTTCTTCTTCCAATTCTTCTTCTTTAGTTGTTTCATTATGAAGTAATAACATAAGTATCACTCATATACTGATATGTTATTATATGTATGAAACAACCCTATTTCCCCATCAATCCATCCTACGGAAAACGAAATCACCACGCGCGCGTACGTACGGAATACCGTCTCCACGCCGTGGTGTAATCTATTTTCCACCACCACCTTACATGGATGGGTATAATGGTGTAAATAATAACTATATATGATTATTGTAAAGTGATATTTATTCTGAAATAGTATACATACACTCCAATACAATTCCACGATCATGGGAATGATATTATCGCTCGTACGTACGTACGGAATACCGTCTCCACGATGTGATGCGACTCGTTCTACATGATCTTCATTGCATAATGATTATATAAATGAATTGACTGAATTAATATGATATATATTACACTAATACCATTCTGTAAATGAGGTATCTATAACCTAAAAAGAAAACTAAGAATTTATTCGACAAAACACGCATAAGAACAAAAAGTAATAAACACCCGAATAACAAGTAGTAATGAAATTTTACAAATAACAAGCTACGAAAATGACCATATATGATATCATAAAAATAATTATGATTCTGGAATAAGTCAATAACATTATTTAAATCATTCTACAGGATTTTCGGACACTTAAAAAGCAAATCAGACCTAAGGTAAGGGAAAATATCACAATCTCATTTTATCTAAGATTGTTTATACTTTGGTATTTACTGGGGTGTATTTTATCATCCAAATCCATGTTTTCTCAATATGTAATTTTGTTTCCATCCACCTACAATTGTTTAAATCCAATTTTACCCTTCGGTGAGTTTTTAGTAAAAGATATAAATGGAATCTTTTGTCATTTTTCGTATGAGGTACTTTTTGACTTTTCCGACAAAAGTAGGGAAAGAATGTTTTTTTAACTTATACGGCATGAATGGATTTTTAAAACATTATTTACAAGAAGCTTAGTTTACAAGTTTTCAAGTTTATTTGTAATCAACTTCTTTTTTTTAATTGTATAACATGTTCAGAAAGGAAAATGTTTTTGAAGTAGAAAGGATATTTTCCTCAATAATGGAGTTCAAGTGTTTTATCAAAATTATTTTCCATCTAAGATAATGTAGGGTTATGTTTTTATCCCTATTATTACATTGATTTGATTATGTTGTGATGGAATTATTTTTATGAATTCCTTTATCTTATATGAATTGTTTTATGATGTCATGTTGTTTAAGAATCCCATTTTTTATTACATGGGTTAGGCAATGATGTATGATTTATGATTTTGTGGCACACAAATGAATGGTACCATTATGATATGGGTGGGACATATATCTACCTCCAATTCATTGGGTAAAGATTTTATGTCTCATGAGATAGACATGGCTAGAACGGCAGGTTAAACCAGTTCAGTGAAACAGGACTGAAACGAGGAGTGAACTCGGTTCAGAAATGGGCTTTGTCCACTAAGATAGTCTTGGAAATGAGTCTTGAATAATAAGAAATGATTCTCTATGATTATGTGTGTATGACACAAAGTTTCATGTTTTAATTTTTGATTATTGGGATTACATTTCACTACTATGATTTATCCCATGTAATGAAATTTTGATCTCTTTTGGAGGTTAAGATTTCCAAAAGTTATGTTCTTATGTATATGATGTGATTGATATTTCTTTTGTTTTCCCTTACTGAGCATTTGAGCTCACCCTTTATATGTTTTTCCCCAGGATTTAAAGAAAGGTTTTAGGTAAGAAAAAAAAGGGAAAGATCTTATGGGAGATGTTGAAGATCTTTCACCATGATTAGAAGATTACGTTCCTAGTTTCCAAAGACACTAAACTAGTACAGTCCTTGTGTGTCTGTTTTTGTTATGTATTAAGTATTCCGCAAAAGTAATGTAATGTACATGTACGTCAAGCTACGAGTCTCTAGAGTTGGTATCAGAGGAAAGGTTTAGTCAACCTTTGAAAACTAGGATGCGAGAACTTTAGTGAGATCCCTAGAGATATTTCTAAGGTATGTCTAGGGATTTCCCAAAGGATAAGTATAAGTATAGGTTATAGTACGATAATTACGGTAAAGATCTTAGAATTAAACCTTATATGTTAGATATTGAAGGTACTCCCCCTTTATTATGTTGTTTTCCCTAGCATAATTGTTACCTCTCACACTATTATTTTTGGGTTTTAGACGATGGCTGGAACCCGAAGGAACCGTGTTGATCAATGCACTGGACAATGCAATTATTGTCCTCCTGAACAAACAAATGTTATGATAGATGGAGTGCAAAATCTTATTGCAATACTTACACAAGCTATGAATCATTCTGGGCTTCCAAATGAGCAGAGAAGGGAACAATATTCTATTTAGTCTTTCATGAGGCAACGTCCACCTTCTTTCAGTGGGTCTGCTGATCCACTTGTTGCTGAACAATGGATCAGTATCACTAAAAAGATATTTTCAGTTCTTCAATGTTTAGAACATGATAAATTTATCTTAGCAGTATATCGTTTGGAAGGTGAAGCTGATCAATGGTGGAATCTTATCAAGAATACAAGGCCAAGAGATGAAATTGAGCCCATGGAATGGGACAAGTTCAAGAAGTTATTTTTCAATAAGTACTTCCCTTGTATTCTTCAAACAAAGATGGAGAAGGAGTTTCTTGAACTAAAGAAAAAGGATGATGAATCTGTTGGTGTATACGAAGCGAATTTTACAAGTCTTGCAAGGTATGCATCTGGCTTTATCATCCAAACTGAAAGTAAAGTTGATCGATTCTTCAGTGGCTTAAAACCAAATCTTCAAAGGGCATTAGCTATAAGAGACTTCAGTAGCTATGAAGAAATTGTGTGTTGTGCTATCAAGGTAGAAATAGAAGTTGGTGTTACTTAACCATATCATAGTTTTCACAAGAAACGAAAGATGGAGTTCAAGGAGAAATCTCAGAGTAATGGTGAAAATAAGATGAATGTTTCCTTATGCTCAAAGTGTGGAAAGAAGCATGGTTTAGATTATCTTAAAGGGACTAGAAAATGCTTTATGTGTGGAAAAGATGGTCATCGAGTAGCTGGGTGTCGAAGTAATGGAAAAAGGGTTTATAATGATGTGAGTAAAGAAAAGACTTCAGAGAATCCACCACCAAAACTTCAATGCTTCAAGTGAAAGGAAATGGGGAATTATGATAATAAATTCCCTAATCCAAGGGTTAGTGATGATCGACATGAGAAACCACTTAATGCAAAGTACAAAGGGAAGTCACATGCGATCACTATTGGTGATGTTGAATATGACAACGATGTGGTGTAATGATTAAGTGTTTATGTAATGGGATTCCAAAATAATGTTGTATATAGTATCATGGAATTTTGGAATATTTATGTATTGTTCTATTGTGGTTTTCAATAATTTTATGGTACCGGTAACCATGGAAAGTGATTGAGGTATTTTTGGAAGAAAGATGATATGCGCATAATGAAGGGATAAGGATAAAACGAAATGTCTGACAGTATTCATGAGCTCATGACTGATATAAGGAAATAGTTATATCATGGTTTGAGGTTTTGGTATGTGAAAAGAGTTAACTTTTGACCGCACTCATGTTTTCGCTAAGATTCAATGGGTATTCATTTTTCAAGAGAATACATGATTAAGGACTTCTAATGTTTGGAATGTGACCAACAAGACATATCTCATGATATATGGGGATCAACGATGGTAATAACATGCTTTTTATATGAACTCTTTGGTAATCGGTTTCACTATAATATGAGATTGGACAGTAGTATTTTGGATAATCCTAAAGATTGGAAAACATTATGTTGGACATAAGTTAGTATTGTTTAAGGATAGAACTTTTTTTGATATTATTGATGAGATGTTATAGTAATGTAGTTTTAGAAAAAGGACAACCTTCAGGACGAGCGACAACCCCTCGCGTCAGACAAGGATGTGGGAATCGAACCCACAACCGAAGTGCGACTGGCCTTTATCGCCTACCACTGGCCTACAGGAAGAGCCTGATTAGTAGAAACTAGTTTTATTATATTAAGAAGTATGATATATGATGTATAAGTCCATTTTAGGTACCATATATGATTAATCTCTCTATAGGTCGACTTATGTATATTTAATAACTTTTGCTAACCTTTTGTTTGAGACAGATGGAATGACCTGTCATTCTATCACATGATCTTCTAACACTTCACAAATAACAAATTCCACATCATTTCACTAAGAGATGAAGTGGAAAATTTTCAAGCCACGAACAACAGCGAGATTGTACCAAAATAAAGTAAGTATTTATTCTAATTCAAATTCTTCAACTTTAGGGAAATGAACTTGAAAATCAAAAATGTTTTCCCAGTGCCCTTATATCCGATTAATTAGATGGTACCTTAGATTGTCACAAATTTATGGCTTTGTGATTGTTTGCTTTCTCATAGCCATGTTCTCTACCACTCTCCATCAGAACTTGATGGTTAGATTTTTCTTCCATATCCATATTTTCACCTATGTTCTCTTACGTGGAAACCCTGGGATGAGTTAATTTGGCTAACCGTTACATTTCATACATTAATTTTTAATGCCATGTTTTGGTATTCCTTTTTAAAATGTGGGTTTTTATTAAAGAAACTTTCGAGTAGTAAACTATTTATAACCCCGACGAATTTCGAGGGCGAAATTCATTTTAAGGGGGGTAGAATGTAACACCCCGAGATTTTATGAAAAATATATATTCTTTTTAATTTCATTAATGTCTTGTGTTGTACGCTACACCAAAAGGAGCTTTCACAACATGCATACCTGACTTGCCTTGCATTACACGCAATCGCGACCTTCCCCGACAGCGTGTGTAGTATGCAATACCGAGTTTCACTAAACGAGATATTATTATAATATTATTATGAACTAGCCGTTATGAATAGTAATACCCACTTTTTGAAATTTTATAAATTTTATCTTTCAAAATAGACTTTATTTTTGGATTCAAAATATCGAAATTAGCTTAGGGTGAAATTTTGGTACTTTTTGGATAACTTTCATATTCTGATGAATACTGAAAATTACTAAATTTTAATTAAAAACTAATTTTTAATCGAAATAATTAATAGTGATAAATTATTAATTTGAGTGGTTTTAAAGTATATTTATAATATATTTTTACAATTTAATACAATTTTGGTCATTGGATGTAATTTCACATTTAAACCAAACATAAACAAGTGTCAATCTTTTGATAGTTATTATCTCTTAAAAACACGCTATTTGTTTTGACGACGATAAGTAATTTTTTTAAATAAATTAATGCAACTGATGTGTTTTGAATTTGGTAAAATAGACATCATTTTTGAATTCATAATATCAAATATATCTTAGGCCTAATTTTGGGTATTTTTCTGGAAACTTTCATTTTTTTATGAATAGTGAAACCACTAAGTGGTAGTTAAAAAAACTGAATTTTTCATAAAAATTAATTTTACCACTTTTGTGAGTGGAATTTAGAAAATCCGAGAGACACGGTTAATATCAAGGACTAAAATGTTGCTCAATGAGATGAAAATAATTTTTGGTGAATAGTAACTTTTTACTTTTTTTACCACGGTTAAAAGTAAATAGGGTAATTAAGGGTAAAAATGATATTATTATTACCCTAACACATGTACTAATTCTATTGGATAAGTTTAATTCAACCAAAAATTACCTTATGAATAAAATATGACCATTTAGGCCCTCATGAATTAGATTAGGACATTTATCATTAATTTATTTAAAGAAGGGTGAAAATAGTTAAAATCAAAGTTTAATAACTAAATAATTTTTAATATAGGTTTATACATAAGATAAATTAGACTATAAATATTCATTAGAAATCTAAAAATCTTTCCTACATAATGGTATTTTATTGGTAATTTTTAGACTTTAAATAATTTAATTTATTTATGACACAACGATGATGCAGTAATTATCTTTTTAATGAAATATTGACATAATTGATGTTATAAATACACAAATAAATGTAATTTTATACTTTATATGAATTACACTAATTTTATAGCTTAATATGAAATGTTAGTATTGATTTAATTAACTTTCTATGAACTAATCTATATGTTATGATTTTCATAAAAATCAATTACTAAATAGTTCTAAAATTCAAATAATATAGTTTTTAAAAGAAATATTATATTATTAATTGTTATTTTATTCTTAAAAATCTAAGTATCGGCCAAATGACTTAGATAAGGTTATATATATTAATAATAAACAACTTGGGGTTATTTTGGCTTGATATAGTATGTTTATTAACCTTATAGTGTAAAAAACAAGAAGACACGGTAAAAGTTAAATTATATAACTTAATGTTAAATCTAAATGATAAGGTTCCAATTGATACCTAAACTTGTCTGAATTCTATTTGATGAGAGTATTTCGACCCATCACCACCTTAGCTTCTAAATATATCAATTTGGATCTATTAAAAACCAAATTTGACTTTATAATAAAATAATATTTTTCATTATTCCAAAGGTGCCCCTCTCCTCCCTTATAAAAGGGCACCTCCTCCCTCTCCTCCTCACGACAATTTGAGCATTCAATCTCGTCAAACCCCTGCCAAATTCCCTTATCCACTTCCCTATATACATCCTAGAGGTCCTGGTCTTCTTCAAAGACCAATTTTAGTTCCCTAAGAGGAGGTCTCAAAGAGGCACTTCAAAGAAGAGGTAATGCCCGTTACTGATTCTTTCATCTTTATTTCATCTTCCACTTCTTCTTCATTATTTGTTTCATTATTAAGTAATAACATAAGTATCAATAATTTACTGATATGTTATTATAAGTATTAAATAGCCCTATTTCACCATCTATCCATCCTACAAAAAATGAAATCACCATGCGTGCGTACGTACGGAATACCGTCTCCACGCCATGGTTTAATCTATTTTCCACCACCACCTTACATGGATGGGTATAATGGTGTAAATAATAACTATATATGATTATTTTAAAGTGATATTTATTCTGAAATAGTATACATACACTCCAATATAATTCCACGATCATGGGAACAATATCATCGCTCGTACGTACATACGGAATACCGTCTCCACGATGTGATGCGACTCATTCTACATGATCTTCATTGCATAATGATTATATAAATGAATTGAATGAATGAATATGAAATATATTACACTAATACCATTCTGTAAATGAGGTATCTATAACCTAAAATGAAAACTAAGAATTTATTCGACAAAACACGCATAAGAACAAAAAGTAATAAACACCCGAATAACAAGTAGTAATGAAATATTACTAATAAGAAGCTAAGAATATGACCATATATGATATCATAAAAATAATTATTATTCTAGAATAAGTCAATAACATTATTTAAATCATTATACAGGAGGTTTGGACACTTACAAAGCAAATCGGACCTAAGGTAAGGGAAAATATCACAATCTCATTTTATCCGAGATTGGTTATACTTTTGGTATTTACTGCGGTGTATTTTATCATCCACATCCATGTTTCCTCAATATTTAATGTTGTTTACACCCACCTACAATTATTTAAATAAAATTTTACCCTTCGGTGAGTTTTTAGTAAGAGATATAAAAGGAATCTTTTGTCATTTTTCGTACGAGGTAATTTTTGACTTTTCCGAAAAAAGTACTGAAAGAATGTTTTTTTTAACTTATACGGCATGAATGGATTTTTAAAAAATTATTTCCAAGAAGCTTACTTTACAAGTTTTCATGTTTATATTTAATCAACTTCTTTTAGTTTAAAATTGTATGACATGTTAAGAAAGGAAAATGTTTTTGAAGTGGAAAGGATATTTTCCTCAAGAATGGAGTTCAAGTGTTTTATCAAAATTATTTTCCATCTAAGATAATATAGGGTTCTGTTTCTATCCCAATTATTACATTGATTTGATTATGTTGTGATTGAATTATTTTTATGAATTCCTTTATCTTATATGAATTGTTTTATGATGTCATGTTGTTTAAGAATCCCATTCTTATTACATGGGTTATGCAATGATATATGATTTATGATTTTGTGGCACACATATGAATGATATCCTTATGAGATGTGTGGGACCTATATCTCCATCCAATGCATTGGGTAAATATTTTATATCTCATGAGAGAGACATGGCTAGAACGGCAGGTTAAACCGGTTCAGTGAAACAGGACTGAAACGAGGAGTGAACTCGGTTCAGAAATGGACTTTGTCCACTAAGATAGTCTTGGCAATGAGTCTTGACTAATAAGAAATGATTCTCTATGATTATGTGTGTATCCAACAAAGTTTCATGTTTTAAGTTATGATTATTGAGATTGCATTTCACTACTATGATTTATCCCATGTTATGAAATTATGATCTCTTTTGCAGGTTAATATTTCCAAAAGTTATGTTCTTATGTATATGATGTGATTGATATTTCTTTTGTTTACCCTTACTGAGCATTTGAGCTCACCCTTTATATGTTTTTTCCCCAGGATTTAATTAAAGGTTTTAGGTAAGAAAAAAAAGGGGAAGATCTTATGGGAGATATTAAAGATCTTTCACCATGATTAGAAGATTGCGTTCCAAGTTTCCAAAGACAGTAAACTATTACGGCCCTTGTGTGTCTTTTTTGTTACGTATTAAGTATTCCACCAAAGTAATGTAATGTCCATGTACTTCAAGCTATGGGTCTCTACATCCAATTCCATGTTGGATTACAATCAACATGGATGGATCATATAAAGGAAATCCAGGACCAATTGGGTGTGGCGCGGTCTTCAGAAATCATCTTGGACACATCGTTGGGAGCTTTTTTGGAGGTTGTGCTACTGCAACCTTTATGGAAGATGAGATTTTGAGTGTGATTCTTTCCATATCTTTCGCATTATGTCAAGGCTGGAACAACTTGTGGATTGAAATTGATTCTACTATTATAGTGCATGCCATTTGGAAGGGGGGTTTTCATCTAGCTTGGACACTTACTACGCGCTGGATGAATTGTCTTCAATCTCTCCATGACGTCAACTACATTGCAACCCATACTTATCGAGAAGAAAATATGTTTGCGGATTCTCTCACCAATAACGGAGTTTCTCAGGTTATAACCTGGTTAGAGGAGCACACAGAAAAGCTCATTCCTTTTCATGTTAATGATTGTAATTTGATTCCGTATTTTTGACTCATGTAACCTTTCTTTTTTTCAAATAAAATTGCTTTGGTATTTTGACCAGAGCTCCACCTTTAAAACGAATACAGGCACTGAACATAAGTATTTTCACGGTTCAGTTCAACTACCTGCTCCTTGTTGTGTTGGTTATTACCCCCAACATAAATTCTTCACTATAATATTATTATAAATTACAATGGTGGAAATAGAGTCCCACTATATCTCTCCTGCATCTCATTGGATGGTCTTTATACATCATCTCGTAGTGTAACTAGAATCCACTGGCATGCTTCAGAGTCCCACTGCAGACTTATTCTCCTCCCTAAATCACACAGGGATCTTCTATCTCTCAAGTCACACGAGTAGCTTTCTTATTTTAATTCTCTATGATTAACTATAAATGATATGAGGCACATTCCCCACGGTCTTACTATATCACACATGCCCATGTAACACTTCATGAATCTGAAACAACCTTTTTTAAGGTCGGTGGGCCTTTCTCAATATTTTTGAGCACTTATGTGATCAATAAATAGTGCTACAATGCATGGAAAATTCATTCTTCTTATTATGAAGACTCGGCCTCACTTATAAGTGTGAAAATGGTGCACACAATATCTTCAATAACATAATAGGAAAGAATGATCTCACATAATATCCACAATGTATCTCTTTTTGAATCCTCAAATATTGTCAACTAAGATATAAGATCTTATTAAATTCTTCTTGTCTTCAGTATCAATACTCATTCACTTCATTCATGGGTTTCATGTCATTCAATACCTATTTTCTTGGGTATCTCAAATACTTTTCACATGTTCATGTGGTTATGCATGTTTGCAAGAATGTATCTTCTCAACCCGAGAACACATTTTTCTCTTGTATCAATATTTTAGGTTCAGTGTGTGTGGGTCATGCAATTACACATGAAATTTATACTTGGTTCTTCTTGTGTGAAAACCTAAATGGGTATCATTTTTTGAGCACAAACACATCCTCTTCTTCTCTTCCCTTTGTCTCATTTCCATCTGGTTCTTTGCACACACACACTTGTTCTTTTTAATTTGGTTTCAATGTGTGTTATACAGGTGTTTTATTCAAACCTGAATTGGTGTATTCCACTTTTTATCATTTTTCATGTACACTTAGCTATCTCAAATGATTTACATTTTTTGGATATATTCTCCACTATTCTATTCAAACACAAAATATACGTCTTTTTGTCTTCATGCATCCCTACATTCCACCTTATGTGATCTCTTTCAACCCTGAATCGGTATAAGATTTGTGTACACGTGAGTTATTCTTCTCAATAAGTAGTGTGTAGGGAAATTGTACCATGGTATTTTCAAACCCTCTTCCTCATGTTCACATAGAGGGGGTACATGGGTCTACATTACATAACCAAGAGTGGTTCTTGGTTTCTGTCTTCAAAGAGTAAAACAAGGGTGTGGTTGCACTAGTTGTATACATTTGTAATTACCTTCACGAAACACAATGAGGTTTCAATAGAACCTATCACATGATAATTTTGTTCTTCACATAGTGGGTTTGGGTTCTTTGCTTCTTTGTAAGGATAGTTCAATACTGTTTTTCACATGTTGAACACCTACGGATCTCTCTTCTCCTTCGTATAGTAGAGATGTGCGGATCCTCTTTACCATAGTGCACTATTTCTTCGAAAACAAGTGCTTCTTCAATATTTTAATCAATAGAATCAGATTATGGACTCATAATTTTATAGGTGTTGATGAAAACATAGCTCTGAATTCAAATCCCTCATGAGATACCATGGGGTTAAAATATTTTAAATCTCGAGATCTTCGACTTCAAATTTTTTCAAACATGGGATAAGATATACACTAAATCTATCAGTTTTTTTGTCAATGTTGGATCCTGATATCATGGTGTAATCCTCCTCACATGCATGCATTTTTAATGCATGAAAAGAATCTCTTCAAACACTGAAATGTTCATCCTACAACAACTACATTTTCCTCGGTCCATGCTTGATCTTCGTGTTGTGTTGCATGCATGAAAATATATTTGCATTCATGAGTTTGTTATGTCCAGATAACCAGAACACATGATGTTATTATCATTAATGTTGGTAGGAGTTCTATCAAGGAGGAGTGGATTCATCTGTAGCGAACTGTGGAGTCGGGATGACCGAATATTGAAGAAGATGGTGTGGACTCTCCAAGGCCACTTGATCAACTCAGATCAGTCACTTATGGTGTGGATTATATCATGTGAAATGGGATGAGATGTGCGGTCGTGATCTCGCATGAGATCAGATGGATGGCAGGGATTGCATCTTTATTTTTAAAATCTTGTCTCACATAGAAAGGTGGATGTGGGTTTCTCACGGTTTAAATATCAAACCACGGTATCCACTCAACAATTAGTACTCTTCCCCCACCTCGGGTACTGCCTCATACCAGCTTCTTCTGGGCGCGCTCTCCACCCAACCTATGCTCCCTATCAAAGTGCTTCCCTGTAAGGTGGCTCTTTCATTCTTCCATGTGGGTGCATTCTCCTGTGTTTCCCGTGCCTGACTGCAGTTAGTCACACTGGTTGTATGGCTGGGGATAAGCTCAGTCGCCCACTCTTATCGTGCAAGCTACATCCCTAGCTTGGTTGGATGGATGGCTAGCCAAAAACCAATATTTTTTATATAAATCCAATACATAAATGCTTCGTAAAAACCAAGGTATATACATATAGTATTTAAAAATGAAATTCATGACACTTTTCCTTCTTATTATCTGCATTCTCTATTTTATCCTTCATCAAATGCTGAAACAATGTGTCATTCATTGACACAAGTCTTAAAACATATGGTTAGCTCACCAATCATCTAAATTAACAACATGAAGAATTTCCCAAGAATGGTATCCAATGACTTTAATCCATAAATATTTTCCAGGAGTAAATAGCTTTGTAAAAACTTCATCTGATTGATAGCAATGAGATATTTTCATCTCATTGATCACCATTTCCAACCAATAAATTTTTACAGTACTTGTCAACTAATACAAATCATAATTATTATGGGATTTTCACTTAGTCAATAACAATACATTAAGAATCATCACTTAAATCTCCACCACCACTCCAATCATTACCTTTCCACAAACATATTGACACCTTTTTTATATCAAATGAAACACTGTATGCAAAATTATGTTTAATATCTCGAGGTTATAAAGAATAACTCTTCGAATAAGCATTCATGGACATATTTTATTTTCATTTTTATAAATCGTTCTTGTATTTACTATTTCCCAATGTATTATGGGTATCATGTATTAATAATTCTTTCCAAAACTAATAAACTGATTGGTACTTCGGGACTTGATTCCATGTAATCGGGCCAATATAATAAAGTAAAACATCGGATCCGGGTCTCTTGGATTGGGGAATTACATCATAACACCATAATTAATATATTACATATATATATATATATATTAAGGAACATGAATTAATATTTTTATAATAAATTGTTTTCTCATTGATTAAGACAATGAATGGAAAAACAAGAACATTGTTATTTTCAAACTGTTTTTGTACCCTATAAATGATATAAAATTGTTCAAAATCATGTTTTCTATTGAGGGTGATCATTTTTGGGTGTGTTAAATCAATTAAATGAATAATTTATTTAATTTATTTTTTGAAAAAACCTAACCTACATCTATAAACATGTCTTTATTATGAATTCCCAGGTTCAAACAAATAACCCTAGGAGATTATATAGAATTGGTGTTGGCGAAACAATAATTAGGATGGATGATTAACTATCGAGGAATAACATGAGATGGATGGATAATGAAATGGGATCATAATATTCATTGATATAGGATGAATTTTTCACCAAATATAAATCCATTACCAAGGTTGGCTATGTTATTTAATATATTTACACCCTATTTGATTCAATTAAGTATAAAAAATTATATATCTTCTTAATTAATATGATTTTCTCTTCTTCTCATGAGCACAATTTCATTTGGTATTCTTGAAAAAAAATTATCATTGTTGTACATGTGATTCTCAATCCATTTTTCCTTTAATTAATGAAATTTTTATGGAATCATATCTTCCAACAATGGTATCACATTATTATTATAATTCTCCACACTAATCATTAAATTCTTTTTTTATCCCATGGGTTTGTGGTTCAAAACTATTTGTCCGGATTTGAGTATGATTGAACCCCTAATTTCATGGAGAATAAGTGAGTGAGATTGATATAGGTTTTTTTATTGGGTAATGATGAAATGTAAGATTTTGTTGTTGGATACATGGATTAAAGGTAGGAATATGGGTTTTTATCCCCCTTTGTTGTGAAATGGTGTCATGCTGTGATGGGGGTAATCCGTGAGCAGATCAGGTGGCGGGAATCCATCCCCCAACAAAAAATCTGGTGTGTTCATCCCTAAATCAGAGTTACACATTATGTTTCATGGAAGTATCAATGGAACTAATCAAGAAGGTGAAGTTATATGAATCATATGATAGTTTTGATAAAATCCTAACTTACATGGTGTGTACTTCGGAAGAACACACATTTTGTAGTAACCTTGTTGTAGCATCTAGGGTTTCTGGTGGAATTTAATATAACCTACCATGTGACTAATGTTTAGTTTCTAGAACTATACCCCATGATTACATGGGAATAAACATAGATATCTACATAGTCACAATCAGGGAACACAAGTACAGACATGTCCAGAACACCCTAGGATGGCCAAGGTATAAGACCACGACCAGTGTACACTAGCACACCTAGAGTACAGGACCACAGTCTCAGGTACATGGGAATGGATTTTAGTACATTTTCATTCCTAGGGTAGCCAATAAACATTATTTATACCCTCTTCATGAAAAATAATTTTCCCTAGATACATATACTATAATGACCCATATTATAAGATAAGGTAAAATTCCAGGGGAATTTGAATTTTGGCATTTAATGGATGGTATTATCTTTCAATCGAGCATCAGAACATAATTGTGATATATATAACAATCTGATGAGTTTTTTTTTGACATGGGTAAAGGCTTGAGGGGTCTCTTTGGTTTCTAGTTTAGTTTTGAGAGCACGAAGATCCAAAATATCATGTTTGAGTGCTCTGAATAGGGCACTCGATTTATCTAAAATCATGTTGCCCCCAACAGAAAATCGTACAACATATAGGGGTGAAAAAATGTGAAGTGTATCAGTTGTATATGGGTTTCCCAAACCATTCACCTTTCCCACAAATTTAGTGACATTTATTAAATACCAAATAACTATTCATCACACAGTTGGTTCATGGTTAGGAAAAACATGCTTCAAAACTGTATGAGGTGGGATTCTTAGGAAGAGGGTCCTGCATGTTTACTGAATAGTTTGGCTAGACTATAAAACCAAACTATGTGACCCAGTTTTTTGGTGGACGTTACATATTTTCCCTTAATGAGTTTTAAAATTAATTTTATTTCCTTTCATCCTTGTTCTTCTCCATCACTCATAACTCACTCCAGTGCGGGTTCTACTCCCTTCCAAATCTAGGTGTGGATAATCTACTCCTTCTAGATTCTGAATAGAATAATGTTGATTTATATGGATCAACACCAGTAATATCTTGATTCCTCTTAAATCATTTGAATGTTTCTATTCTGATCTATTCCTATATTTTAGTGTGATCTCATTTTCCTTATTTATAGGGAAATGTATTCTTTTAAAAGGATGGTTTTGTTCTGGTCAAAGACCAAAACTGTAAAATTTATTCAAAAATTTAAGGAGTACACAGGGAAATTACCTGAGACGAAAAGTAGGAAATTTTTTGGTGTCTATAATATAATAAGAGAAGCAAATCTAAAGGAAGGTAATTCCTCCAAATAACATTGTGAGTAAATCACATGTTGGAAAGACCATCGGCAATCTTGTTCGCTTCATGGTAGGTGTGAGTGATAATAAAATTGAGATTTCGTAGCAAGTTAATACAATCAATCCATCAGGAGGGGAGAGTCCCAGAAAGATGGGCAACACCATTCCAAATGGCTTGCACTATAATTGTAGATCCACTCTAAATAAAAATGTTGTTTTAGTTGTACTTTTTGGAAAAGAAAATGGCGTGAATAACACCCATCATTTCAGCCTCTAATGTAGAGGAGAGACCATTGATTCCATAAAAACATCATTATGGAAAATTTATGATTCTCCAATTTCATCCAAACTAATCCAAATCAATGATTGATATTGGATGACTAGAATTTACAAAGAATAATGTAGGTGGTATTTGGATATTTCATGGATTGTCTATTATTTTATAAATAGTGTCATTGTGCCACAAGTCATCCTTTTCAATATGTTTCCTCAAAATTGGTTCCTTCGTATTAAATTGATCTATGTACCTTGTAATACTCCTATTAATTATTGTTTATAAATTTTAGGTTTTCATCCTTGATTGCGGACACATCATAGGTTTTTTGGATTAAATTGACCCTAGGTAATTAAATGATTTAAATTCTTGGAAATCCTTTAAAGTATTCAGCTTGGATTATGAATGTTTTTTCCCTTGTAAATTAATGCCAAATTGATAATGGAAGCTAATAAGTTTTATATTATATTTTATAATTTAATTCCCATTTTTTGGTAGTTATTCTAAAAATTTCCTTTAATGTGAATTGGGTTGTTATTCTTATTTGTAATATTAAATTGTTCAGAATGAATTGTTGATAGAAAATGTCATGTTTTTATAATAAGTCCCCTCATATTTGGTGTGTTGCCTTTGAAATTATAAATTGATGGTAGGTAGTTATAAGTTTGTTGGTAGTATTTCATTGACCCTACATATAAATATTAATTTCTAATCAAACCAAATAACCTTTTAAGGGATTGTCCCTACTTAAATGACACCACCCCTCTCGGAAATAGCTCAAATATTAAAGGAATCTTCTTTGTATCTCCTTTATCATTATAAAATGAAATTCCCTGATTTATTACTTTATATGGATTTCTATAGATGGAACTAATAGTCATGAAGGAATTCATTACTTTTTTCTTTTAAATGATTTAAATGGAATGACTTGTTCATGATGAATTTCATTCCTTGTATGTATTAAATGGTTTAATTAAAATGGTTTATGAAGGGTTATAAGGCCATTCCATGGTTTAGTCATCGATAAATGTAATTTATGAATTTAATATCTTATTTATATATATAGTGTTGATAAATATAAATCCTGAGAGGTAATTCCTCATGTATTTAGTTATTATTTTTATATGATTTCACATTAAATGGGTTTTGGAATGAGGTTAAGGGATATATTGACTATGGTGGAAATAATATTTCATTACATCAAGTGTAGAATCATGACATCTCGCACCATTGACACAATATAGGATGTTGGCCTTAACGTTCCACGCTCCATATTTAGAGTGTTTACATGATGGCACACACATTATCCCAACTATCATGCATGATGTCTCACACCCTATTGGGATATAGGGAATTTACCATACACCTTGAACATAAAGTCTTGTTTAGAGTGGTTATGGATAACTGAGTTATGCCTTGGTCCAGCTATCACCTAGTTTTTGTGGTATATATCACTTACATCCACGCAAACGTAGTTCATATAGGTGTTTAAAAATTATAGCTTGACTATACATATATTTATTAATATATATATTGTTAAAAGTAAGACATCTCTTTCTGATCATGGGATGAAGTAGGTAGATCCACTAGTTGTCCTTTTGGAACCAAATTGAGTTGTTATATATATATATATATCCATTTTTGTTTATTATTTATTTTACCTACACACTTATCTACTTATTATACATGGATTACATGTAGTTTTAGACATCATGGGGGGTAATCTACAGTGATTTATATCTCACACCATGCTCAGGCTTCCATGACACTGGGGTACCCAAGTAGACCTTATGTTCACAGGACCATGGAATCTTGCTTGTGCTAATTTACTTATACCTAGGAATTAGGAGCATAGGACTGATCAGAAGAACTATATTATTTTTGATTTCACCTTTAAATATTTTGTTCCTTTTATTATTCTTTTACTATACTGTATAATTTTGACTGTTTTATATATTCTTTTTATTTATGTATCATCATATAGAAAATCATGAATTGTTGTATAATTATGTTGTACATATTTTTCATATATGTTATATTATTATTCATTTTCTATATATTTTATTTATTACTACTATTTTTTTTGATTATTATTTCTTATACTGATGTGATACTCTTATATGAGGGTATAGTCGCCCTAATATCACCTCTTGAAACCCCCACTACTAGATAGATGCCTCTAGAATATGGAGAAGTGCACTTGAGTCCATGCCACCCCCCAGTCGGGCCACTGTTTTAGATGTTATTTGGGCTAGGATTTTACAAAGTCGTAATAGAGGTGTTTTCTTCTTTGGTATTACAATTTTAATAATTAGATGACATGATATTATGAATGAATCGGTTCTTGGTAAATATAAATTTATTGGACTTATCACCCCACACATAGTGAAAAGTCCAAGTGGTTAGGGTTGGGATTTTTATTCATGTCATTTTCTATAATATTTTTTTATTATTTCTCCTAGAGTAAATGCTATAGTTTCTACTAATTATTGAATTATGGAATTATTGGTATTTTCCCCATGGTGTGGTATGGAAATGATGAATCATTATATACATCATTATATCCACATTGAAATTCACATTTCTTGCATATTCCATTCCATGTAATTTCATTTGTATCTTGTATGTTTATTATGATTGTGTTCCTTGATTGAAGTGCCATTATTAATTTTCATTAGCATGCGTGATTTTATAACATGATTATGTGATTATATTCCTCAATTCCTTCTGATTTATAATGTTAATTTTCATCCTATGTAACATTTCTTCGGTGCATCATGGCATGTTCCTCTTTGTTTATTTCTTGTAATATCATGCCTAGTTTTCTTTAGATAGAATACTATGTTATAATTTGACATGTAAATGGTTTAATGTAATGAATATAATATTTGTGTCTAAAATGGTGGTATTTTTCAACTGTAAGGTGTATGGGTACCTTATAATCAAGAAAAGGTGACTTTTATACTCAAACCATCATTGAACATTATTTATTATTAGACTATTGTATAAATGTAGAACCATCAATGGATTAAAAGATAAAGTGAGTAGGTTTTAAATAATGGGATCAAATTTTAAATTTTTGTAATGTATCTGTTCATTATGGATTAGGAGATGGAAACCCATATAATCAAACCATGATATATGACCATGTTATGTTTTGAAATGGTTATAAATGTGAAAACTATTTAATTTTTCCGAAAAAACGTTTTGGTTCCCTCTAATAAATATTTTGACTCTATCACACGGGCATGAAGATCATTTGAGTGGCCTTTTAAATGCACAACCTAACCCAAATATATCATTTTTGGTATGTTTCTTATGAGATAACCCTTTATGAGTGTTTTAAAATTTTTAAAACTAAGAAACTGTTATTGGGTTGCATTTTTAAGAACCTTGGATGGCTTATCCGGACACTCATTAGACTCATTGTATTTTAAAATGAATTATATAAAACTTTTTATTTCTGATGAGATATCATTAAAATTATAGTTTTTAAATAGGATGTTTAAAAATACGTTCCTATTATTCTTTATTTTTTTAAAAAAAACTTCTTAAATGGTTAAAAATGGAATTTGAATTAATTTAATGATCTAAAATGGAACTTGTAGTAGTGTCCTTTTATTAAACCCACATGTAAGGGTAGTTTTAAATATCTCTTTTGAGTTTACATGGAATTGAACCGTAAGAATTATTTGTATAAATTTATCCTTATTTTTAATTGCAAAAAATGATAAATTTAGGGCTCATTGAATGTTTTTGTTGTGTCCTTGTAATAGTGTCGATTATTTTGTTTAGTAAGGGGCTATATCATTGTTGGTATCACCCTCAGAGCTTAAATTCCTTAATCAATGTTGTGGGTTTCTAATTTTTTGTGTTTTTTGGTGTCATTTTCCTTAGTGGGACTCTTAGATACGAAATGGTTCCCTTGTTCGGATGAATGGTCATGTTTTTATTTGATCTTTATTGTGGGTGTGAGCATTGAGTAATTATTGGTTTTAGTAGGTTAGAAATTCCAAGGGAATGTTTGGCTGCATATTTAGTCATGGGACGCTATTTCGTTTACCTTGGGTGACTCAAGAAATCATTAGGCTATTTTATAGTCATATGCGATAATATGAAATTAATTCAATTTTTCTCATCAGCCAGATGATACGTGAACTCAAAGGTCAAATAGCCTATGAATATTATCAACGTTGTATCTTCGTGATTCTATAATCCCTAGGTAGTATGTGTTGATATATGTGGTACCATTGAGTTTCTAACTAGTGTAATGAACCGGTTGAGTTTGGTATAGTATTTGAACATTGAGCTATTTATAGTGTTCTTAGACGTTACCTAGAGTAGAGTGACCAAGGCATTAAATGTAAAAATTTGTATCAATGCACGAGATGGATTTTCAAGAGAATAATGTGTTTGGACTTGCTGGTCAATTAGGTTTTGGTATCCATTCCAAATTATTTGACGTTTGTGAGCATGAATCCGGGATGTATCACACTTAAATTAAAGTGGATCTGACATATAACACCTGTCATCAGTTGGTCCATCTCTTCTTTTGATTACTAGTAAACTCATAACATGGGGAGCATCGTGTTAGTTCTGGTAAAAATGTGCCCATACAAGTAGCTAAAACACAACCAAGGGGAACCATTCAGAAATGGTCAGTCCTTCTTAAAAGATTTTGAGGATCGAATGTTTTAGATCATGTCAGTGCTTTCTCATAATCATGATATTGATGTGGTTTATTTATTATGAGACCTTTGGAAACATTATTTGTTTTGGATGGAATTTGGTGGGTTTTTCAAAAAATAATAGAACTCCTCTGGTGGTAAATTCTTGTGATTATTTAATGGATATGCATTGGTGGGTGAAGCCAAGCATCCTTCAATATATTTACCAGTAGTGTTTCAACTGTTCTTATTTTTGTTTTCTTTTTTGGTTGGAAACAGTTTAAATAATCTTCGTGTAATCATTTTAAAAAGATGATCATGTACCGTATCTTGATTCCTTCCTCGGTGCACTAATAGAGCAATAGTCTTATGCCATGCTAAATTTTTAAAAGCTATTAGACTTGATATATGATCTCTACCATAGTTTCTAACTTAATGTATATTTTTTATCAAGGCTTTTTTATTCCCATGGGATACCAGGGTTACCGTATAGCAACTCATTGGATAGATTCTTGAACAACAATTGTTTCCTTAGACTTGACCACCAGAAGGATGCTATTATGGGCTCATCCAATGATCTTAATTGTACATCTTGTATTTGTACCAATGTCTCACTTTTAGACATGAAGAATGTACTACCTTAGGTTTGTTCCATGGACTCTTGTTTAATGAATCTGTTGTTATCTAGGACTTTCTTATGAGCATATATGTGATGTATAAAGAGTAATGATTCTAATGGGATGGATCTAGACTTCCCCCTTGTTTATGATAAGGAATGATAGTTTATATGGTTTTTTGATTGCTTGAGCAAGGAATGTGACTAGAAGATAAGTGTCATATTTTTTGAATGTTCTCATTGTAAGTGTCACATTCTTTGGAGGAAGGCATTGCAGATTATGTGTACAACATCAACTGTCTAGGCCAAGCATTTGGGAAATGGTTAGAAGGAGGTGGATTGACTTATTATTTTTCTTGTTCAATTTTTTTACTCATAATTAACAAACATAATCTTTTCTCCCTGTTAAGAATGGTGTGGTTTAATGGTAGGTTGTGTCTTTAAAAAATTCCTTACTAGTTTCAATTAGTTCAATTATGATTCGATCGTTTTTTTGTGATGAGGTCCCTTATATAACCTCGGGTTTAATAAGATTATCCCAATTAAACAAATTATGCAAGGAGTATCACTAGAATTCTTAGAGGGTGTTTTGTAGGAAATTATTTTTTTGGATCATTTCATGGTATGGAATTCATCCCTTATGATGTTAAGACCATGTTGGAAGCACCATTGATCATATGTTTAAAGAGGTGATGGTGTGGTTGTGTCTCTATCTAAATGGGATCATTTAAGCATCATTAAAATGTTTCATTTAGAAAATGATCGTTGTCTCATGTTTTTACTGCTTAAGTGTCGTATCCTTTAAGTCGTTCTTGAAGGATCACTGGGCATTTGAATATGAAAAGTGACCTTGTGAACTTGATTTCATGACCCTCATAGTTTTAATGTCATTTTCGTGGTTCATGAAGGCTTATGAGTGTTCATAAGTTCTAAGGAGGGAAGGTTGTAACGACCTATGTTTTGATCTAAGGTAAAATTCTTTGGGAATTTGAATTTAGGAATTTACTAGATCGTCCATTATTTGAACCAATATTCATAATATAGTTCAGAGTCTTGGAACACTTAAATGTGTTGATTTTAGACATTGGTGCAGGACTGAGTGGTCCCTAGGGTTTCTTGTTAGGTTTTAGGAGGGTCTTGATTTGAAATCTCATGTTTCGGTGCTCTGAACTGGTCACATGGTTTTTCTGAAGAAATGGGTCCCCCAACATAAAAGTGTGCATCTTATAGAGGTGAGTATATGTGAAGGGAATGAATTGTACACTAATTTCCCAAACCGCGCTTCAATACAACATGGTTAGTGCCACTAAATTAGTACCTAAGCACTATTAACCACACACTTGGCACACAGTTAGGCTGACTGTGTGCCACAACCATTCGAGGTGGGTTTCATAGGAATATGGTTCCAGATGATTGAAACATAGTTTGAAAAAACCACGCAATCCATTTTTTAGTGTGAAATTACATTTGTTCCATTAATTAGTTTTAAAATTGGTTTTCTTTTCTTTCATCCTTCTCCTTGTCCAGCATGTGTGGCTCCCTCCTTCTTTGTTTCTCCTCCACTTCAATGTTTTCTTGGAAATATCTCCTCCATCCCAAATCTGAATCGAATGCTATCATTCTATATGGATCTATATCAGTAATCTCACTATTCATATGGAATGCTTTCTATGTTTATATTATTATATATTATTCTCTTTTTGTGTGAGCTCATTTTCCCAATTTTTTGGGATAATGTCCATTTAATAAATTTTTTCCAAAACAAATAAAATTAACGATAGATATTGGATGACTGGAATTTTATAGGAATAATGTAGGTGTTCTTCACCTTTTCCTTAATTTTTAGTTTACTTATAAAAAGAGTTATTGTGCATAATTCCGTCCTTTATTATGTGTTTCCATAATATTGGTTCCTTCTTATTAAATTGATATATGAACCTTTTAATACTCATATTAATCATTGTTTAGTAATTTCAGTTTCTCATCCACGATTGTGAACACCATATAGGTTAGAAAGCTTAAATTGGCCTTTGGTAATTAAATTATTTAAATTCCTTAAATGCTTTCGAAGAGTTAGTCTTGGAATATTAATTTTTCCCCTTATTGGTGATATCCCAATTTATAATGGAACCTCCTAAGTTCATTTTAAACTCCATAATTTATTTCCCTTGTGTTTATTATTATTCTAAAATTATTATTTAATTTGAATTGTGTTATGATTCATATTTGTTATGCCAAATTATTTGAAAAATTTATTGATATACATAGTCATTTTTTAATAATAAAACACAAAATATTTGGTGCATTTTATTAAAAATAATAATGTGATGGTTATTAATTATAATATGCTTGGCTGTATTGATTTTACCTCCTTATTATTATATATTTATAATAAAACAAAGGAACCTCTTATGGCCTTGGCCTAGCTAACATGACATTTCACATGTTGTCAACTTTTAAACTATTAAATTAATCTTATATGAATCTCTATTAGCCTTGTAAAATGAAATTTCAAGATTGATTAGTTTAAATTTCATGCCTTAAATTGAACGGAAAGTGGTTACGGGATTACTTAAACTTTTTAAATGATTTAAATGAAATGAATTGTTCATGATGGATTTCCCTCCTTGAATTTCTTAAATGGTTTAATTGAAATGGGTTTTGAAGTATTGTAAGTCCAGACCATTTTTTATGCCTTCATAAATTATCTTTGTGAATTTAATTGCCTTATCTGTATATATGGTCTTGAAGCATGTGAATCATGAGAGGTAATGACTCATGGATTCAATTATTATTGTTATATGATTTCACCTTAAATTTGATATAGAACGATTGTAAGCAGTCTATTGATCATGGGGTAAAATGAAATTCACTTATATTGAGTATTGATTCATGATGTCTTGAACCTTTGACACAGTGTAGGATGATGATATTGAGATTCCACAGTCCTAATTTAGAGTGTTGAAATGATGTCTAACCCACCCTCCCGAGTATCATGTATGAAGTCTCCCTATTGTATGTATTCTTATTTAGTTATGTATCATCATATTGACATGATTTCATTTTGGTATAATGGCATTGGACATCTTTTGTGTACAAGTAATTATAATTATTTCACTCCTCTATCTTTCATTTATTATTGATTCTACTATTTATGATTTATTAATTTTAAAAATTTTCTACTCTAATATGACGGTATAGTCTCACCACTATTACCTACTAAAACCCTTGATGCTAGTCGGAAGCCTCTGGCATACAAGGAGGCGTGCTAGAGGCCATGTGAACCACCTTCCCATCCACTATTTTAATGGTTATCTGGATTAGGATGTAACATCTTCCTTGAGTTTCTCCTTGTTTAGGGCTAGGATGTGGTCCCTTGAGTAGCCTATCATTTCTAGTGTTCTATGTAAAACACAATGGAGGGATTCATTTTGGCATTAAAAATATGACAAGAGGTGTTATGATTGGGATGCTTCTTTCAGCAATGATTTGATGATGGTGGTGATCATGCCTAATCCTCAAAAATATTTTAGGGCCATTAATTCTATTTTGCATTAGGGCTTGGGTCCCCCATACTCTTAAAATTGGTAGAGTCAGTTCTCCCCAATACTGCGTCATGGAACAAGACCTCTATCTATAGAGTTGTAATTCCCCTTCATCAAATGTTAGTAAGGATTAATTCCTCTATGTGAGATAGAGCTCCCTTGGTTGTTGGGTACAATAGAAAAGATTCAGCCACTCTACCTAGATTCTTGTGACTTTTTGTGTGGAACTAGGCATCAAAGAGGGACCTTTTATAGATGTAGGTTGACCCATTGTTTTTATCTCAGTATGGATATGGAGATCCTCTTTATCTATGACTTGGTTTTTATCATGGAAATATCTAATGGGTTTATCATTACCTCTTTCTTATGTTCTAGTTAATTTTTCCTATTTTTGATTCTCCCTTATTTATTTTTTAGGTTTCTTACTAGTTATTATATAATCACCCCTTTTTGGGATTCACCCACCAATGTTGTGTCTTATTCATATGATAGTAATATTAGTGGGCATACTAGTAGACCTAGATTAAGATGATAATATCATCATCCGGTGTTAATAGCAGTGTTTAGTGGTCATTCTTAGATATTGTGAGTAGATCTCTCTTCAGTATTTCCCCTTTTCTAGTTGTTTTTTGGTTGGGAGTTCTTCTCTTTTTGGGCAGGCATTTTTATGCTTTAGATATTTTACTATATGTTTGTGTACATTGATATTATCCAACAGGTTATCTCACAAATCCTTTACATTTTATATGTTTTATTTTATTATTATATATATACATTCTTTCATGAATGTTGTTATGGTCAAACATATAGGTACTTTAGGATAAGGCCTCTTATATTAGTTTTATGCCTACATAGTGCATATCTCCATCCATTATACTATTTGAGTTTTTCATGGGGTTTCACACAAAACATACTACCATCACATATGGGGTTTGGATGGGTCTGTCCATGATAGGTTACAGTGGTGGTAAAATTCGTTGACATCTTCTACGTTAAAAAACATTCCTTTTGTAATTTTAAAGAGATTTAATCATTCTATTTGAAATATGAAAGAAGAATCTATTAACATACCTTTTTAATAAAGTAAATGGAAGGGGAAAATGATATTTTTAATTCATTAATTTAAAATTTTACTCATCCATCAAACAATATGAACATGAAGGAAAAAATATTTGTAATAAATACTCATAGAATTTTATAACTAGGTTTAAATATTGACCATCTGTTACCTTGAGTCTAAAATATCATGTTTTATATTTATCTTTCTTAATAACAAATTTATGTTAATTGTTTAATTTATTAATAATTATTTTCAAGTTAATTATGTTTTTATTATTAGCTTTATTTATTTTATCACCAAGTTATTCTTAATCAAGTAATTCACAAAGTTAACATTGGTCATTTTGAAATTTTTCGGTTCATAAGTCCAAAATGAATTTAGTAGGTTGAAATTGGTAAAATGAATCTATATTATAGAATTTACATAATATTAACCTCTTTATATTTATCATTTTTATACATTGATATTAATTTAATATATGATAATATGTAGTGGTTATATAAACTGAATTTCATTACAACACAGAGATGATATTCCATATGTATGAATTAGTAACGTTTCTATTTTTCAATGAACATAGTGGAAAGTAGGTAATAATTATTTTATCCTAAAGAAATTAATAATATAAAAACATCAATTTTTTTAAATCTACACATATATATCATCCATGTGATATGGGGATTAAAAATAAAATACATTAGTTCGCATGATGCTAGTTCACATGTACTCAGATGCAGTGTTTTCCATTTTTATTTAGATGGTAAAAAAGAATTATAATATTTATTTAAAATTTTAGAATTAAATATCTATCATATTAATTCATTTTTTTAGATTATTATTACCTTCCATAATATTTGGGGATGAAAAATGAAATACATAATCTCCTAATGGGGTACTCTGATCATACGCATAAGTGTTGTTTTCATTTTAAATTCGATGGATAATTAAATGAAAAATGATTATAAAGTAAAAAAAGTATATTATATTATATGGTAGATAATAATTTTATAAGATTATAATGTTTAATATAATTTTGAAGAAATTAAATGAAGAAATAAAATGAAAGCACTAGGCTAAACCTCTTCGTCATAAAACGTCATTAGTTTTATAAATAAATACATTGTACAATGGTATTATGATCAAAAAACCTCTAGTACAAGGTGAGGGATGTTACTAAAGGATTTGGGTAGGTATTTTATATGATAAGGGGAAAAAGTGAAAATAATTTTTGATATGTGGTGTCTATTTATAATTGAGGGAGAGGACACATGTTGAATCTTTCAAATGAATAATATATATTAATGTATTACTCCAGCCAAGTATCCCCTAAATGACTCATATATTAAGAGGAGATAATATATGGTTTAACTATTTCTAGAAAATACTAATTATATAAATTTTAAGTCATTTTAACCCTTATATTTTAGTTTTAAATATTTTTAACTTTTACTGTGGAAATGGAATTGTTTACAAAAGTTACTACTCGTAATGACCAAAATTGATGGTGAACTATTTTAAAAAAAATTAACCTTTTTGTTTACCTCACCTCTTTTTTAAAAACTAAATTATGTTTTAATATGTTTTGATAATTTTATATATATGTTAAATTATGTCATCCTACTATTGAGTTGACAAAAATACCAAAATAATCATTGGAATATGTTAATTAATGTTTATCTATGTTTATACATGTTTTGAAATAATACTAACTCAATATGGATATGATTTTCATTGAACAGATAAGTATTAATTTTTTGAATCACTGATACAAACCTACCAAAACATTGTCACCGATACAGATATATTGTACCGATAATAAAAGATCACCAATAGATAGAATCAACTGTTATAATCAAGAGCTATTGATACAAACAGACAGCTACTGATATGAATTCTACCGATGAAGACAGACAGACCTACCGATACAAGTCTACCGATATAGACAGATCCACTGATATATAGATAGAGCCACCGATACAACAATGCTACTGATATTGGTGAGTTACCGATAGAGTGAGAGCCACTGATACAACAATGCTACCTATACAAAAGAGCTACTGATAAGAGGAGCTACCGATGCGGAGTCTCTATCACTGATACATAGTCTACTGTTATAAAGAGTAACATCCACCAATACAGACCTACTGACTCAAATACACTGATAAAAGCTAACCGATACAAAGATCTACTGATAGAAACCAGTCACTATTTCTCTAAACTCTAATTCTATTGTTTATTTAGAAATAGTCATATTTGATGTTTTTAATGCATCTGCTATTAAATTGGAGGATTTTTAACATAAATATTTTAAATAGAAATTTTTAATTGGAACTCAATTCACCCCCACCCCCCTATTGAGTGTCCACTCCGACCAACATTTGGTATCATAGGGTGGTTTTTTATTCATAAAGGATTTCCAAACACTCTATTTTTTAACTGTTATTTTAGTTGTATCTTAATGATCTTAAATTTCTGTTAGTTATAAATTTTATCTCTTTAAATATATTTTATAAAATCTAATTATGGATAATATATTAGAAGGTATTGCTACCAAAATGTCACCTTTCTTTAATGGTGTAAATTTTTCCCAATGGAAAATCAAAATGAAAATTCATTTAGAAAGTATAGGATTTTATATTTGGACTACTCTAGAATCAGAGTATGAGATTTCAAATACTTCGGGAGCTACTTGGGATGATGCTACAAAATCCGATTACAACAATAATTGTAAAGCCATGAATTCCATTTACTTATTTCTAGGAGATGAAGAGTTTAACAGAATTTATTCTTATAAAACAGCACATGAAATCTGGGATACTTTGTCTTTTTCTCATGAAGGAACAATCAATGAGAATGAAATGATATTAAAACTTACACTATTAAATATGAAAATTTTAAAATGAGGCATGATGAACCTATTTCTGATATGTATCTCATGTTCAATGAGATTTTTAATACTATGAGCTCACTAGGGAAAGATGTTCAAAAAAAGGAGAAAATCATGAGAATACTAAGATGTTAGCTAGAAATATAGAGAGGCACATCAGTTTAAATAAGAGAGTCGTGTGATATAAGTTCACAACCTTTTAAAGAGTTAATTGTTAAGTTGATGATGTATGAGGAATAGCTAGAGGTAAAAAAAAGAGGAACATGATGAACCTAAGAAGAGATCAGTGGCATTTATCTTTACTTCCACAAAGAGAAAGGACAAGGAGAAAGTTCACATACCTACTGAAAGCTCGAAAAGTGGAGGTTCAGATTCAGATTGTGATGAAGAGATGGCTCAAATAGCCATGAGATTCAAGAAATTCTATAAGAAGAATAAATTTTTCCGAAAACCAAACTATAAGGGTAAGTATGACCAACGCGGTGATTGGAAGAAATATCGGAAGAAAGCTGAAAAAGGTGATAAGATAATCTGTTATAAATATAAAAGGAAAGGACATATAAAGGTTGACTATCCAAAATCGAAGTACAAGAAGAAATACGACTACAAGGACAGAAAATATAAGAATGCTATGAAGGAAACATGGAGTGCTTCAGAAGACAACATAAGTGATTTTGAGGCTTTTGATTCTGAAAAGTATCATTCCAACATGTGATTTATGACTAAAACATATGAGGTACTTATCTCCCCTATACTAGATGATTATTATTCTGGGAATGAAAGTGATTCAAATAGTGATAACAATATGACTAAATATGAATTATTTGAATACTATAATATGTTAGAAGATACATGTAATGAGCTGAAAGATAAGTACAAGTCATTAAAGAAACAGTATTCCTTGACTAATACTGTTAAATCTAATCTTAGTATAGAAAATGAAAAGAATTCTCAACTGTTAAAGGAGAATACTCAACTTAAATTGTCCAATGAGAAACTTAGAATAGACATATAGAAGTTCAAAAATAGAAAGAATAATCTAACTCAAATTCTTGGAAAAGAAGTTGCACCAAAGTAAACTACTGGTTTAAGATACCAACCTAGATAGAGACATCTTGTTAAGAATAAATTTATTCCAAAAACTGGACAGTTTGGTGCTTTTTCATGTTCTGGAAATTCTGTTGATTTATCTATATTTTCATATACTACTAGACCAAATATAATACATTATTCAAAATATTTTGAAACTGATAGTTATGGTATACATATTAGACAAATATGGATGCCTAAGGTTTTTCTTGCTAACATGTTTAGGCTGAAGAAAATCTAGGTACCAAAATCATTTTCTGTTTAAACCTTTTTTGAATGAGACTTTCTTGAATAGTTTCTATAAGAAGATATGGTACATGGATAGTGGATAGTGGATGTTAAAGTCATTTGACTGAAGATTAATCATGTTTCAAAAGTTTAATCAAGGATGATGGAGGACATGTCACCTTGGGTGATAATTCAAAGGGAAAAATCATCGGCTTAGGCCAAATTGGTTACACTAACTCAATTCAAATTTCTAAGGTATTATTTTTTGATGGATTAAAATACCACCTGTTATGAATTTCTCAGTTGTGTGATGATGGTTTCAATTTTAAATTTGAAAATTATGCTTGTAATGTATTTGATTCTAAAAATTCTTTTCTATTTACTGCCTAGAGAAATGAAAATGTATACAATGTATATTTAAATTCTTTATCAAAACAAAAGGTTACTTGTTTAAATGCTTTTCATAAAGAGTCTTGGATATGGAACAGAAGATTAGGACACTGCAATGTTTATTCACTTAAGAAACTGACTATGAAAATTTTAGTTGGAGACCTACCTCAACTAGAATTTCCACCAAACTAAGTTTGTACTACATATCAAAAGGGAAAGTAACATAAAGTTTCATTCAAATTAAAGAAAGAAGTTTCAACTTCAAAACCTCTCAAGTTGGTTCACATGGATTTGTTTGGACCTTCTAGAATTTCTAGTTTGAATGGGAAGCACTATGTTTATGTCTTGGTAGATGAATTTTCTAGATATACTTTTGTATACTTTCTTACTCAAAAATGTTAAGCTTTATCTTATTTTATTAAATACTCCAACTCTATAGAGAACCATAGTGGACATAAGATTAATACCCTAAGAAGTGATCATGGCTGTTTGTTTGAAAACTAAGATTTTGAAACCTATTGCTCACATAATGGCTACAATCATAATTTCTCTGGCCCTAGGACACTTCCACAAAATGGTGTTGTTGAAAGAAGGAATAGAACCCTTCAAGAAATTTCAAGAACTATGCTTAATGAGAATGACCTACCTAATTACATTTTGGCAGAAGCTATAAATACATCTTTTTATATTATAAATAGAGTCCTGATGAAACCTATTCTTAAAAAGACACCTTATGAACTGTGGAATAATAGGAAGCCTAAAGTTGGTTACTTTATAGTTTTTGGTTGCAAAGTCTTTATTCTCAATACTAAGGATAATCTTGGAAAGTTTTCTTCTAAATGTGATTTGGGAATCTTTCTAGGTTACTCTATAACCAGTAAATCATATAGATTCTTTAACAAAATAACCAAATGTGTGGAAGAATTAGTACATATAATTTTTTTTGAAACTGATCCACATGATCCTAAGCCCCCTCTTGAAAATCTTGAAGAAGATTAGTCTATTATAGACCTTAATGATAAAAGAAGTGAACCTGCAGTAAAAAAAAGTAATTATGGAAATTTTCAAGAACCCCATTCTATTAGAACCAAACCAATAGAAGAACCTGAATTCACTAGTCCTACCTTGACTAGACCAACTAGGATTCTAAAGAACCATCCTTTAGATGCTGTTGTGGGAGATTTAGATAGAGGAACCCAAACTAGAGATTCTCTATGAAATCGGGTTGAACATAAAGCCTTTCTTTCATATCTAGAACTTAAAAATATCAATGATGCAATGAATGATGAATTTTGGGTAATGGATATGGATAAAGAATTAAATCAATTTGAACGAAACAAATTCTGGGAATTAGTTGACAGACCTAATGACACTTTGACTATAGGAACTAAATGGGTTTTTATAAATAAAGTAGATGAATTGGGAAATATAATTAGAAACAAGTCAAGAATAGTTTCACAAGGATATAGTCAAGAGGAAGGAATAGACTATGTGGAAACTTTTGCACCCGTAGCCAGATTAGAAGCTATTAGGATTCTACTTGCCTATGATGCTCATCTGAATTTCATGTTATATAAAAAGGATTTTAAAAGTTATTTAATAAATGGTTTTATAATTGAAGATGTTTTTGTTGAACATCCACCTAGTTTTACAAATCCTCATTTTCCAAATCGAGTTTTTCAGCTTTCTAATGCTTTGTATGGTTTAAAACAAGCCCTACGAGCTTGATATGATAGACTTAATTGTTTTCTTATTTCAAAAGGTTTTTCTAAAGGGATTTCTGATCCAACTATCTATATTAAAATAATTTCCCAAGATGTTTTGATAGTACAAATCTATGATGATGATATTATTTTTGGATCTTCTAAAAATTATTTGGGTATTGATTTTTCAAAGAGTATGCAAAATGAATTTAAAATGAGTTTAATGGGTGAACTCAAATATTTTCTTGGATTTCTAGCTTTTCAAAATGAAAATGGTATTATTTTAAATCAAAATAATTATAAAAAGGATCTTTTAAAATGTATTGGTTTGGATAGTATTAAGGAAAGTGATACACCTATGAGTAATATTTGTAAATTGGATGCAGATGAAACTGGGAAACCAGTGGATCAATCCAACTACAGAGGTATGATTGTAAGTCTACTTTACCTTACTACTATTAGACCTAATATTATGTTTAGGGTGTGTATGTGTGCAGGATTTCAAGCTAATCCAAAAGAGACACACTTTCTTGATGTTAAAAGAATTTTCAAATATCTTAAACATACTACTAACTTAGGATTATTTTATCCAAAATGAAAACCATTCGATTTAATAAGTTTTTCAGATGCTGACATTGCTAGTTTCATGATAGATAGAAAGAGAACATCTGGAACATGTCATTGTCTAGGTATGTCCCTAAAATCTTGTTGTAGTAAAAAAGCAGTACTATGTTTCATTGTCTACTGCTGAAAAAGAATATATTGCTGCTGGTAGTAGTTGTGCACAAATTCTTTAGATGAAACATACATTATTGGACTACAGATATCAGTTTAGACATGTATCTATAAACTATGCTAACACTATTGTGATCAATATTTGTAAGAATCCTATATCTCACTCTAGGACCAAACACATTGAAGTAAGGAACCACTTTTTGAGAGATCATTATCAAAAGGGTGATAATACTATTGGATTTATAGGTACTGAACATCAATTAGATGACATATTCACTAAGAATTTATGTTTAGAAAGGTTATTTTACATTAGACATGAGTTAGGAATGATAGACTTTGTAGAAGCACATCCCAACCATTATCCAAATCCTCACTGTTAAGAAAATCCTCACTCTTAGCCAAATCACCATTGTTAAGAAAATCATCACCATTAGCAAAATCCTCAATGTTATGAAAATCCTCACCATCAGCCAAATCATCACTATTAAGTAAATGATCACCGTTAGCTATATAGTCACCACTAGGAAACTTGCCATTATAAAACCTCACTGTAAGGAAACCTCACCGTTTGAAAAACTCACTGTTAGGAAACCTCACCATTATAAAACCTCACTGTTAGGAAACCTCACCATTTGAAAACCTCACTGTTAGGAAACCTCATCATTAGAAATCCTCACCGCTATGAAACCTCACCCTTAGAAAACCTCTCCGCTAGGAAAACTCACCATTAGAAACCCTCACTATTAGAAAACCTCACCGCTAGGAAACCTCACCATTAGAAAACCTCACCGTTAAAAAACCTCACCGCTAGGAAACCTCACTGTTAGAAAACCTCACTGTTAGAAAAAATCACCGCTATGAAACCTCGCCGTTAGAAAACCTCACCGCTAAGAAACCTCACCGCTAGAAATCCTTACTGTTAAGAACACCTCACCGCTAGAGACACCTCACCGATAGATAAACCTCACCGTATGGGTTCTCAACGGTAATTGTCACTATTATGTCATAAAATATTTGATTTTCGTGACATTTAGCCAAAACTCATATTGTTTTTAGTATAATTATTTTTATTACTCTTCGATTCCTAAATGATAAAAACTAAGCCTAAGTCACATTTAATCCACCGAAAACTCTCATATCTTCAATCCTCACTTCTCGAACCCCTACATTATGCATAACCCTAAGTCATTCTATTGGAGAAGGAAAGAACAAACTCCT
The DNA here is from genome assembly GCA_963277665.1 of Viscum album. Taxonomy (NCBI): domain Eukaryota; kingdom Viridiplantae; phylum Streptophyta; class Magnoliopsida; order Santalales; family Viscaceae; genus Viscum; species Viscum album. Next base: position 354,999,188 of record OY728126.1, on the reverse strand, counting down.
GATTTTCAGGGATGATAGTGATGCACCATGTGCGAAGAAGTTGAAAACAAGACTGGAAGGTAGTGGTAGTGAAAGTAAAACAAGGTCGGGGAAGCGTGCGGTGAACCCACATTTGCAGAATAGAGAAATAGTAATCGAAAAGGAACTCAGTGAGGAATGGCTCTTCCATAGAAAGTCATTGGTTCTAAGAGTATTGAAGGAACATGGATTTCTCGACTATTTTTCAAACAACAATGGACCTCATTATCCGAAGTTGGTTAAAGAGTTTTATGCTTTTTCGTTTTGATAAGTATGAAGAAGAAAACAGAATGGTTTCATTATTGAATGGAAATGAAATTTGTTTTTCTTATATTGAGTGGGATTAATGTCTGAAATTCTCTCATGAGGGTGTGTTTGGGTATACCTCGAAGGCAATACCTCCCACCAGTGAAATTTTTGACTATGAGGTTTCTTTGGAAGAGCTCGCCATTAGTGGAAAACAAAGAATGGAAGTGGTTGCTGAGATGGATGGTTAAAACTGGATGTTAATAAAATTCATTCAACTTATGCTAAGTCCAAGAAGAGGGGACTTTGGAAATTTTAGATAAATAGATATTTATTTGTTAAAATTTTTAAGGCATGGTGTCAGGGTAAATTTGTGTATGCTATTGGTGATCCAAATTAAGGATATGACTAGGCCTATGTCAAAATCCAATTCTTTATTCTTTGCAAAATTGATTTCAGTAATGATCAAGTTGAAATGAGTAGAAGAGTCCCAGGATGAGACAATAGTTGTAAGGAATAATTTTTGCATCACAAGCACAATATGTAGGTATATGATGATTGGCAGGAACCCATGGAAAAGGCAATGGGTTATTAATGATGAGAAGTTGTATGATAAGTTCAACCCTGTTGACCACCCCAATGGGACAAGAGATAGAAGAGATCCATGTCTAGGAACTGATGAAAAGAAACCTCTATATAGTGATGATACTGAGGAGGAGGATACCTATGTAGCTAATGTAGGGGATCAGGACTTGCCTACAATTCTAGTTTCTAATGTTTTATCATCTGGAAAGAAAACTGTGTTTGGAGTAAGCAATAAAAATATCCTATTGATGTGGAAGACCAGCTTACTCCAGAGAATGATGAAGAAGTTTAGGAAAATAGAGAACATGTTTCTAATAGTTCAGGTGAGATTATTTTGATTTTATGTCCACTGATTGGGAATTCTTCTAGACCTGAAGAGGCTGTTTTGTTTGAGATGGCAGAACCTACACTTATTCCTAATGATCCTCTTATTGTTGAAATGGATATGGTTGTGGATGAATCTTCTGAGGAAGACCTTCCTGCTCAAGATACTATTGATATACATGTTCATGTGAATGCACAAACATAGGGGGAGCATCCCATCAGACATGGTACTGTTTCAGTATCTCATGATATTGAAGACTGGAATGAAGACCCAGGTTTTGTAGTTTTTGGGTTGGACTATACAGATTCAGAAGATGAGACACCCATCAGTAGACCTCCTGTCACATATAATCTCCTTTCTGAAACTTTACGTGATGATATTGTAAGAAACCTGATATAAACTAGTTGAAGTCTGATCTCAAGACCTGTTTTATGGAAGAGATGGGGATAATGGAAACCTCATTAATACCATCTATTCAATATGTGACGACTGAATCAGTATCTGGTGTTTTGGATGAAGTCAAGGCATGCCAGAATCATTTTTAAATCTTGGCAGAGGATGTTAAATTTCTAAAAATGCCAGTTGTCTCTATGGAGTCTTATATGAGTTCTAAATCTCAATCAGACAAGGATTTGGCATTTGTAAAAGTGTAGTTACCCAGATGGTATTAGTTTTTGAAGAATTTATGAATTCCATGGAGAAGCATGTCAGAACCCTAAACTCTGTTGTAAAAAATCTCATAAGTTGGATGACTAAATCTTTTAAGGAAACAGTAGCCTTTACTGTTTCACCTCTGAGTACTACCAGGCCTTCTTTGGATATTGATCAGATTCGAGCTGTGATGAGAGAATAGATTAGAAAGTCTTCCACCCGTGGCTCTGTAGACTATGCTGCCTTGACCCAAGTGGTGACTACCACTAGGGATATAGGGGAAATTGTTCAGAATTTTATGGGATAGTCCACTACTTCTCAGAAAGATTTATGGGAAAAGGTGGATTACTATTTCCAAAGGGTCTACACTAAACATCAGTTGAAGAATCACTCCATGATTTTGATAGAAAATTTTAAGTTACATTCTGTGAATCAAGATTTCAGAGAACAAGTATGCAAGATTAGGGAGTTTACTCCTTCCCTCGACAAGTTTATGGGGAAAAGGATGAATTTATCTCTGCTATGGAAAGAGGAGGAGGAATCATTTTTGGGCTTTAAGAATCTTTTGTTTCCATTTTTTCATGTCGACAATACCCCTATAATTGTACCTCCATATCTGCCTGCCTCTACTTAGTATAGCTCCATTCCTCAGATGACACCACCTCAAGAAATCATAAGTCTCTCTCCTATGATCACCTAGAGAGATCCTCATTATAGGCAAGCCATTGTATCAGTAGTTCAGACACCTCTGATTATCAATAGTATTCCCAAGCCTCCACCTGCATCTACCCAGCCTGAATCCACTAATTATTCCAAGGGAAAATCCAAATCACATGCTGAGGAGGTGGATTAAATACTGTCTAGGACATTTTATAGGAATCACTTGTACTCTTTTTGCCTCAATTTTGTATTTCTCTATATTTTATTTCCCCAAGAAATATATATGATCTTATTATCTTTTACCTTCTGTTACCTCTCTCATCCATTATTTACTACTTTTTTCTAATCACAAAGGGGGAGAAATATGATCATAATATATTAAATATGAGCATGATCATAATATATTAAATATGAGCATAATATATTCTACCTTTGATATAGTTTCTTCCTACTACTAATTCATTTTCATGTAATACTCTAGTCTATGATACATTTGAAAATGTCATTACTCACACTGAGAAATGAGACCCTATGTATTTTATACTGATATATTAAAGATTATTTTGGATTATAATACCATAATTTGTGATTATCAAAAATGGGGAGATTATTGACCTCACCTGTTTTGATAATCTCAATTATGTTTTAATATGTTTTGATAATCCTATCTATATGTTAAATTATGTCATCATACTATTGAGTTGACAAAAATATCAAAATAATCATTGGAATGTGTTAATAAATGTTTATCTATGTTTATACATGTTTTGAAATAATACTAAATCAATCTGGATATGATTTGCATAGAATAGATAAGTATTATGTTTTTGAGTCACTAATATAGACCTACCGATACATAGTTACCGATACAGACATAGTCTTCTGATAAGCAGAGATCACTGAATGACAGAATCTACTATTTTAATCAAGAGCTACTGATACAAATAGACAGCTACCGATATGAAGTCTACCGATACAGATAGACAGACCTACCGATACAAGTCTACTGATACAGACAGAGCCACTGATATACAGAGAGAGCCACTGATTCAACAATGCTACCGATATAGGAGAGTTACCGATGGAGATATCCACTAATACAACAATGATACATATACCTAAGATCTTATGATAAGAGGATCTATCGATGCGAGGTCACTGTCACTGATACAAAGTCTACCGTTATAAAGAGTAACATCCACCGATACAGACCTACTGACTCAAGTCCATCGATACAAGCTCACTGATACAAAGAGTTACTAACGGAAACTAGTCACTATTTCTCTAAACTCTAGTTCTATTGTTTATTTAGAAACAGTCATATTTGATTTTTTTAATGCATCTGTTATTAATTAATGATAGTTTTTGGCATATTAGGAACCTTACCTCATACCTATAAAAAGGTAACCATTCCCATTGCTGGAGCTGAAGGTGTATAAGGGAACCTCGAACGACTAAAGACATGTCGGTCAGTATTTCCATGCATATATGAGACAATATTATGGAGATACACAAGGAATTACATGCATAGAAGAAGAAGGGAGAATACATACTGAATTTTTAGCCCCTAAAAATTCAAGGAGTAAAGATCTTCAACGATTTAACCTACACTCAAGCTGATCAGGCTGATCAACCTGGACCTGAAAGTAAAATACGAAAACCACACTCTGTTTTTCTTAACTAAAACCAGATAGGGACTCAAAGCTTCATTTGAATCAATCCAATGTGTCCATAGCATAAATCAAAACAATTAGAGAATTATAAACCCATCTATGTTTGTTTAGCTCTATTGTGTTTCATTTATTTTCATTTTGAGTAGTGTTTGTGCTCTGTATTTTTAGACACAAATTTTCTCTTGTGCTGAACTGGAGGATTTCTAAATCCTCACTCAATCTCTCACTTACAATCATGTATCCCACTGTGTATAGTGGTAGAGGTCTGAGGACCTGGACATCATGTGAGCTGTTGTTATTGTAGATTTCCCACGTAGAGCTCTGGTAGAGGTATGAGGACCTGGACATTCTGAGTACTGTTGTAAACCCTGATCCAAGGTGTGGATCATAGTTTATATAAAACTTTTTGAGAGGACTAAGTCTCATCTTTATACTGAACCTCTAGGTTAAAACTACTGTGCTTGTTTATTTTTGGTTAAAACTATATTGAATATTCCACTACAAAGTACTTTAAATACAAATCTATTTTTCTAGTTACTCTAATAGTTAAACTAGCAAGTGTTTGTATTTATCAAAAATTAGTAGGTTAGATTCAAACGCTAATATAATGTTCAGATTAGATTAACTAAGAACTAATCAATCTCTTGAGAACCTAACTGAACCTTTACTGTATTTCAAATTCACAGCAGTTTAGTTTGTTATTTAAAGTAGGGGATTTGTAGTATAAATATATTAAACAGAAATTTTTAATTCGAACTCAATTCACCCCCCCCCCCCTCTTGAGTGCCCACTCCGACCAACACTCTTGATTCCAAATATTAACTCCATTTTTCAATAGAAAAACAATAAATTTTAAAATTTACATTTAAAATCAAAACATGTTACCCGATGAAAAGAGGATTTCTGGATAAATTCCATTTTAAGTATAAAAATTTTTTATTCAAAATTCCAGGATGATTTTGATCCAAATTGAATAAATTGAAATATTTATAATTAAAATGAACTAATTTAATTTTAAAAACTATCCATAAAATGTATCTTTGTAAATACTTGAAAAGAAAATGTTGTTTTTATAATAATTTTTTTCTAATACCCACCAAAATGACAACTATTTTAGTGAATTATAAAAAATTCACTCCAAGATAAAATTTAATTTATAAAATAAAAAATTTATCCATTTTAATATTAAAATTATATAATTTTTAAATTATAATTTTTAATAAAATTTTAAAATTCATGAATGTCAATATAGTTGAAATAAAAGTATTTTCTCTTTTTTCCAAGAAATTTCCTATTATTCATATAATGAATATATATCAATGAAATTTAAATCATGAATATTAATAAGGAATATATTTGAACTATTATTAATATTTTAAGGGTTTACATTGTAGATATTCTTCTACTCTCTTTTTGGGAGGATGCTCAGTATGGTACTTCAACTATGGACGAAAGGGACATTTTAGTACATTGTGTGTGAAGCCACCAATGGAATATAACTACTGTGGGATGTTGGGCCCTATAAATTTATTTTTTTTGTAAGGTTTCATATAAAAAATTGAGTAGGTAAGGTCAAGGTTCGGGAAGGGATTCTTATCAACAAACCCATGTGACTTAGGTAAGTCTTTCACTACTATGGAAACATAATACTCTAGAGGCATATTGGATGCATGTGCTAAAGGAGGTTTCATCATTATGTATAGTGGAAACCATTAAATTAGAGGTAAATTTTTCATTACCACTACACTATCTAGTAATTTTTTTGATAGGGGATCTTACTTTTCTTTTATATCTTCTCAATTCATTCATGGACTATACTTACCAGTAAAGTTATTTTCTGAGTTGATCTACCATGACATGACTTTGGGTAAGAATGTAGACCATGTTCATCAATTTAATGATTATCCCATTGTGTTTATTGTCTATTGGATAGTCATTTTACTGAAGGTATATTATTGATGTCTGAAATTTTTCCCCTAACAAGTATAGCACCGGTAAGGGGTCGGTCCTCATGGAAAAAGAAGTTATGTTTATCGTTTTTAACATTGTTTGAGTTATTGTTTTAACGATGTTTGCTGAGTTTAATGTCGATTTTTTTTATGAATAAATATAATGATTGGTTTTAATTTTTTTTAACAAATTACTTAACAGAATACAAGTAAATACGGGAAAATTGTTTTTTATATAGATAAAGAAAGACGTGCATTGGGGTTTTGGAATAATAAGAAGTTATTAGGTAAATTAAATTGCTTATGAGGTTGTGTTGTTCATAATAACCCAACACTATGGGTTCAATTTGTAATAAAGTTTCCATGGCCTGGTAAACATATATTTTGAGCTGAAGAAATTAACTCTGTGGTCTGGTAGTCAGTGTTTCATAATTTTTTATTTGTATTAGTCCATTTTTAGTCGACGAATACTTCCAATGGTCGCGAAATTATTCGTCGTTATTATTCTTTTGAATCCCTAAAAATTATACCCTTGGTATGGTTCATAATTTTCATTGATAATAAAAATTGGTTTAAGAAGTATAAGAAGATGTTTAAGAGAATGAACACATTCATAAAAAATAATTTAAATTACCACTCATCATCTTCCACAACCCCAACACACTAGAGATTTAGTAACACAAGTAGAAAATGATAAACACAAAGCTCTTGATACCTGATGAGATCATTCTTGGAAATTCAAGGAGGGAATGATTCTTTGGTAGAAGATAGAATGGTCGTAGTAAGATGACATAGCTTCTCTCCTTCGGACCTTCAACCTTTTCTCCACACTTTCTCTCCACACAAAACCCTCAAAACGGAGCCCAATTCCTCCTTTTATAGAAAAAATAACTACACTATGTATACTTTTTTCAAAATGATTTTTCTTTGGTTTTCTCCGCTGGTAGGCAGCCTAACACGCCGTCTTTGACTTGGAACATGGTGTCGCCGGGTAGGTTGCTATACAAGACGTGTAGTGCCACCATATATGGTGTGTAGTCTCATTTTTAGGCCACTAACCTCTTCTAGAAAGGCCTACACGGTGTGTATATGTTTAAAAAAGTGTGTTCCCTTCAACTGACCACATGGGTGTGTAGACTTCTTCTCATCCGCCAACTGCTTCTAGAGGGGTGTACATGACATGTATATGTTGAACACAACGTGTACCGGATTTTGATTACATGGGCATGTACTTTTCCTGGTGAATCCATGTTTGAGTCTGGATGTACATGGAGTTTATATAAGTACACGCAGTGTAGTTTGTATATTTTGTTCATTTTCCCCCGTTTTGTGTATTTGGCCATAAATATCCTAAAAATGAACAAGATCACCAAAACCAAATTATTTCTCCCCTAAATGGTAGGTAATTGGTGAAAACATTTTTTTATTTTCATTAAAGTATGTGAAAATGTATACACAAATTCGGTGCATCAAACTCCCCCATTCTTAGTCATTTGCTTACCCTTGAGAAAATCTCAATATCTAATTAATAGAGTCTATATTTTAAAAGGATGGACTTCAGACAATCATAAAGGTAAATAATAAGTTACAGGAGAAAATCCCAAAAAGATACAAAATAGTTTTCATTTGGGAGATATTCTAATCATGCCTCTTATATAATTCATTTAACTACTTTCATCCTTTTTTAACACATGGTTAACCTTTCAAAAATAAAAAACCCACTTGATGATCTACCTCACCAATAATATAATCAACACTCAAGAAATTTTAAATAATAGATTTTCTCGATGATATATATAAACACTCTATCCGTAGGATTGTAAGAAATCTACTTTTCTACTTTTGAAAATTGATTTACAGAAATCATGAGGTATTTTCAATAAGGATCAAATGTTTCTGTGGATAAATCTTGGTAGGTAAATATGTGAAAGTTAAATCTGAGGCTTGAAAAAAGAGGCTAAATTATTTAAATAATAGTGTGTGATATTAAAAGTTAATCTCAAAGTAAAAGCATCCCCAACAGGCTTTGTCAAATAATCTCTTCACGACCATCTCCGTTAGTTGGGTAAGTAGGCTTCTCAAACCAACAAAGGAGTATAAGGTCCCTTTGTCTGTATCATTTTTTTAAAGAAAAAGGGAACATTTCAGAATATCCAACAATAGAGGTTTGGAACCCTTCTTGCCCCGAATGATCTAGGGGATCTTCCCCACACTTAATTTCTAGAAAATTCATGGAAGTATTCCATGTGTTTCCAATCCATTCTTTTGAGATCAAATGAATAATCTTGAAAAATCATAAATAAATTTGGGTAGGAAGGTAAATAAGCTTGTAATATGGCTTCCTATAAAGGATATTCATGGTTTCTAGGGGCTTCATGAAGTTAAGAAGTAGGGTATGTCTCATGATAAAGGGGTTAAAACAATCTAATGCCTCAATCATTTTAATGTATTTCAAAAATTCATCCTGTTTCGAAAGAAAACATGGAAATTCTGGTAGTTATGTATATCCTAAGAATCTCTCAAGAAATAGGGTATTGGGAATAATATGACAAAGGTTTTAGAATACCTCTTAAGAGTGGGAAAACAAATAAATAGAAAATCAAGTCATGACATGAATACAATGTGTTAGTCTAATTGATGTAATTATCCAAGGATTACAAGTTGTAATTTAAACTATATCAGTAATCATTTTAAAATACTTAAGAACCAAAATAAGCATGAAAATGTTAAAATTTTCCCCTTTCATCTTTATTATTTAAAAATATGGTTAACCAAAATGTCTTCACATTTAAAAATATATCATCTAATAATGATATCTCCTAGAATGATGATAAGGGAAAATACTAATGTGGTCGAGAGAGGCTCCCCCATACATAATAACGCAGTTGGTCCACCAAGTGCCTTAAAGTGAAGAAGGTAATGTGGGACACAATAGTGGGCCAGAATGAGGGGAAGAAAGGAAATAATGAAAAAAATAAAGAAAAAGAAAAAAAATTAAAAAAAAGTGAAAAAATTCCTTCCATTGTATCTAGGGGAAGAAATATAGGAGGTTGTGGAAAAGTGAAGCCCAAAATGTGCCACAGTACCTATGATGGAGGTGGAAATAAAACAATGCAAGCATACACAACATACATAGGCACAAGATATCAAAAAAAATTATATATAATGAAAAACATGTGTCCAAAAACTAGTCAGGGGGTCGCCTTAGTAGAGACATCATTCAGTACCGAATCGGCAGGTAGAGAAGGGTCTAGAGCCATGGAAATTGGAGGCCCAGACTCTTCATCCAGAAGAGAAGCCGTAGAAGTAGGAGTCATAGGAGTTGGACTCAGAAGGTGAATCTCGGCATCACTCCCTAGACTAGAAGTTGTGGAAGCAGCAGTTGGGACCACAGTGGATAGGAAAACTGATTCGGTGGCCAGTGCAGTAAAGGGCAGTGGAGATGTAGAAGAAGGGCCAGGAACCGAAGCAGGGGTAGGCGGTGGGGGTAATGGGATACCATGATGCTGAAGAAGAATCCCCAAAATCTGCTCCAATTGTTCATGAAACCGATCGAGATGGATCAAGTGTTGCTCCATCTCAGCTAGGCAGAGGGAATAGGTGAGATCAACCGAGGGTGCGGGGGTAGGGGTAGTAGGTGGAATAGAAGAAGGAAGTCCAGACATAGGGTGATGGGGTGGGGATGCTAGAGAGGGTTGGGAGGGAGGATCATGTGCATCAGTAGGGAAAGGTGGGTTATCAGGTGGGTGGGGTCGTTCTTGGGAAATGCCATAGGAACCCCCTACTTTCGAATAAATCCCATGCGAATAAGCTTGAGATATTCCATCCGTTGGGGGGAGCCTAACAAGTCATGAGGAAGAGAAGGCTCAAAACCCTGAGAGGATGGTCACGGAGGGTGGCGTAAAATCCACCATTGGGGATTTCCTGATGGCTGGTAAACATTGCATTGAAATAGGAGGCGGCAAGGTAAGGGAGGTCCAAGTAGTCCTTCTGGATGACACAAGTAAGGAGATCTAAGTCACGACGAGTGATGACCCCCATATCCTCATGGTGGGGAAAAATAATGGCGTTGAAGCATATGTGGTTGAAGTGAAGGATATGGTTAGATATAATGCTACTCTTCAGGGAGGAAGGGGTATAGCGGTGTTCAGGCTGAACAATCTCCCCCACATGGCAGTGAGGTCAGAGCACTCAGGTCGGGTCATGGAGGAGACAGGTGGTGGGATAACAGGATGAGGATAGAAACTACACCCTCGGCTGAACTGTATCATGGTAAAGGAAAATTGATGGCCACCTAGACAGAACCGGACAACTGGTACTACATCACTAGGAATCTTCTGGCACTCGGCCCTGTTGAACTCGAATGGAGATGAAAACTCCAAAAATAAATCCCGAAAAAATAGGAGTGATGACCTGGAATATCAAGATTAATGGAGTATTCCTGAGAAGATCCTGCAACCCTCCCCATATTCCCAGCTACTGTGGGACGCTGCTATCCAGATAGCATCTTCCCAATGTAATCGGGTGGCGAGTGAAATGTCGGACTATCTGAGATGGGATAGATGATTCCTTCATCCAACAGTTTGATCACCTCTTTCTTTACAACTTCCTTCATGGGTGGATTCAAGCACCGATGTGGTTGCCGATATTTCTTGGAATCTTCATCAAGTAGCACTTTTTGGGTGCAAATGGTACGGATGATACCCTTCAAATCAGTGACTATCCACCCAATAGCGTGCTTCTGTAGATTCAGAACCTGCAGAAGTACATCTTCCAGCTCCTGTGACAGTTCTGTATTAAGTATGACAAGAAATGTTTGAGGGTCTCCCAAATAACCGTACTTTAGAGAATATGGAAGAGGCTTCAGTTCTAGTTCAGGTTCCCTTAAAATTGAATTCACAAGTGGTTGCAGCTTGTCCTGTTCCAGTCTATCTGGAACAACTGCACGTTTCCAGTAGTGGCAACCCTGGCCTTCTAGGAATTGGAAATCTTCTAGCTCTTATTTAATTGGAATGTCTGGATTGATGAAGTTATCTGAAGTAAAATAAATTACCATGTTATACTCGTTTTCACTCAAACAATCATCCATGGTGGTTATCGCATAACAGTCCCCATGCTTTGATAATGATACATGCTTGACGGCCTTAAGAACATTGTAGGAGACTTTTTTGTCTCATACTCGAAAATTCATCTCCCCTGGTGCACATCAATCAGTACCTTCCTAGTGGCCAGGAAAGGTCTTCCTAGTCTGAGAGGTGCCTCTTGGTCATCCTCCATATCAAGGATGATGAAATCTGTATGGAGGATTAGCCTACCCACCATGACGAATACGTCCAGCAGTAGTCCCTTTGGATGTTTAATGGATCAGTCAGCAAGTTGAAGGGATACTCGAGTAGGCTTCAAATCGTTGAGCCATAGATTATTGAGAACTTAGAGGGGGATGAGGTTCACACTGGCCCCTAAGTCACAGAGGGCCTTCCCAAACTTTCATGGTCCAATTGTTAATGTATTGGTAAAGCTACCAGGATCCTGGATTTTGGGAGAGATTGAATGTTGGATGACTACAAAACACTCCTTGGTTTGAGAAATGGTGCTCATATCTTCCATCTTTCTGTTGTTGGAGAGTATTTCCTTCATGAATTTGGCATAAGTTGGAATCTTCTTCAGTGCATCTGCAAAATGTATTTTTATGTGCAGCTTCTTAAACACATCCATGAATTTCCTGAACTGGTGGTCCAGCTTTCTCTACTTCAATCTCTCTGGGGAGGGTAAGGCACTCTCAAAGGGTTTGACATCCTCCTTTTCTTTATTTAGTGGGGTCTCCTTCTATGGTATTTTTGATGATGAAGGGTCTTTATCTATACCTTATTTATCAACAGGGGGTGTGGGTGCACCTAGAAATGCTGGTTCGTGTGGTTGGATTTACTTTACACTTTGTAGCATAATGACATGAGCCTCTTCCCTTGGGTTCTTCTCAGTGTTACCTAGTAGTGTATTGGGTTTCCTTCTCGAGAGTTGGCAGGCCAGCTGGCCAATTTGTTTTCCAGGCCTCGAATTAAATCCTCTTGATTTTGGAACCTAGTCTCAGTGGTAGATATAAATTTGGTCATGAGATACTCTGACATTGAGGTATTCTCCCGCTGAGGTGGTTGCTGAGATGGTGGAGGTGGTTGCTATCGCAGCTGCTGCGGGCGACGGTTCTGATACCCTTGCTCTTAATAAGAGCCTTGTTGGTGCTATTTCTACCTCTGGTACTGGTTCTGATAAAGAGGCTGGTTGTAGTCGGGCGTTCACTAGGGTAGAATATTCTGCTATGGTTGGCCCTAGCCTTTGTGCACCATAACTCACCTTGCTCATTGAATGGCATCCAGTCGAACCCGGGCATTCTCCCATGATGTGATATCAGCACATCCTCTACACGTTGAATGGGTTTCTGCATGTACTTGGGACGCACCCTTCAAATTGAGTGCGTCAATATTTTTGGACATGACATCCAATTGGGAAGCAAGCATAGTGGTAGAATCTATGTTATGCATGCCTCATTTATGTGTTCCCTTCTCAGAAAGACACTGTAAGATATTAGAAGACATGTCTTCTAGTAGTTTGAAAATCTCTTTAGGGGATTTCCTCATTACCGTACCTCCAACAGTAGTGTACACTATAGAATTTGTATTCGTTGTCAACCCTCCAAAGAAGGTTTGGACCTGCATACAAAGTGGAAGTCTGTAGTGTGGACATTTTCACAACATATCTTTGAAGTGCTCCCATGATTCATACAGTGACTCAGCATCATGCTACTAGATGTTTTGGATTTCAATCCGTAGAGTCATCGTCTTCAAGGGTGGGAAGTATTTAGACATGAACGCCTAGGCTAGCTCCTCCCAAGTGGAGATATATCATTGTGGGAAACCTTTAATCTAGTCTTCCAACTTATTCCATAGAGAGAAGGGGAAGAGTCAAAGAGAAACAAGGTCTGTTGACACTCTGTGGTAACAGAACGTGTTGCAGAACTCCAAGAAATTGGAGAGATGGGCATTGGGATCCTCATTGGGCAAGCCACCGAACTGAACGGTGTTCTAGATCAGCTGCATGATAGCATGCTTGATCTCGAAGTGTTGGTCCTAAACTAGTGGACAGACGATGCCCCTGTCAGCTTTCTGGATTGATGGCAGGCCGTACTCCATGAGATTATGACGTGGAGGTGGCGGCTAAGGGAATGGAGATGGAATGTACTATTGTTTTAGAGGGGCAAAGTACGACCCCTAACCTTGGTTGAAAAATGGCATCTGCTCCAGTTTGAATTGTTGGAGCTACTATGGGCCATACCCTAGAGCAAGTGGAGCTTGCTGGTTTTGGATGTCATACGGACCTAACTATTGTCTAAATCCTTATAAAACAGCTATATTTCCTTCCTCCTTCTGCACCAGTAGAGTGTTTTGGTTACGCTCGGCCATGAGTGCTCGTTGGTTCTTCTAAAGTGGCTGTTCAATCTCTGGGTCAATCGGAAAAAACCCTGATGACTCGGCATTCTTGGAACATGGGAGGTAGTTGTTCATACACCTAAAGACCTGCACAATATAAAACACACCAAGTGTAAACAAGGAAAAATAAAGATAAAAAGGATATAAGATTAGAAAAGAGATATTTTTGAATTTTTTATTTTTATTTTCACTAAAATTTGATACAAACATAAATGTAACCATGAAAAAAATTAACTTTTCTTTATTCCCCGGCAACAGTGCCAAAATTTGGTGAGTCGTTTCATTGAAGGTATGTTATCGGTTTCTAAAATTATTTTTAACCTAACAAGTATAGCACTAGTAAGTGGTTAATCCGTGAAGTTGGTAAATTTTTCTATGTCTCCCCCGTTTTTTGTATTTGGCCAAAAATCTTCTGAAAATAATCAAGATCACCAAAATAAAAGTATTTTTCCCATATGAAGTAGGTAATTTCTGAAAACTTGTTCTCTTTTTCAATAGAGTATGTGAAAATGTATACACAAATTAGGTGCATCATCAATGTACATCTATTAACACCATGATCCTATATGTAACTATTTTCTACGTTATATATTCTAAACAGACTGGTTGACCATTTATTATGATCATATCTACTCCTCCAGATATGCTTATCTTTCCCAATGCGTATAGGTGAGAATATTATTTCGACCAATAATTTGTATGTCGGAGAAGGGAGGATAATAAAATCCTTGTTCTATATTATACCTATCATTGTGTACGTGGAAATCTTGTCTCCCATAATAAAATCATCATTCACCCCTCCATCTTCCCTCCAATGGGGGATCATTATCACGATGTTTTCCCATATGAATTCTCATGTATTCCTTTAGATAGATGGATTGATTTTTAGATTGATCATACAAATTGGGAACAAACTATATTGATTCCTCCTTATCATATGGAACCAACTTATTTAAGATAGTTTAAGGTGTGGTTATATGATTTGGACTCAAATAGATTTGTCAGACCAAGAAAATATCTTTGATGGGATCCAGTGTTTTTTTTTCATGAATTTGAATTATAGTATATGGCTCTATGTGTACTATAGTAATATGAATTAGATAATAGGGAAGAACATGTTCCATTTACTATGGATTGATGGGTAGTTTTATCGGTTATAATGAGCTCAATGGTTTTCCATTATTGATATTGATTCTGACTACCATTAGATGTGGTCTAGAGAGGTTCATATTCCAAAGAAAATATTTTAGGATTATATGTGTACTATATGAGTTTCTTTTAATCCTTTGGGTTGAAAAATTATTAAAAGTATTCATGAATCCCATGAATAGTATTTTACATCCATATCTCGACTCCTTGTTCATTGTATTGATGGATGATATGCTAATATATTCAAGGACTCCATATGTACATGTTATTCACCTTGAGATGGAATTCAATAATGTTTTTGAAAATTAGACTTATAGTAAGTATTCAATTTCTCACCTCGGGATTCTATAGGTTCTTTTCTATAGTAATATAATTTTTATAGAAGGATATCCATATATCTGGAAAAGGTGGACGTTTTTACATTTTATCCATGTTCGAGGAAGGTATTTGGGATTAGGAGTTCCCATGGAATTTTGGGTTATTATAAATATTTAATACAATACTTCTCCTACATGTACTTTTCATTTATAGATATTTATAGAAATGGGTAAAATTTGAGTTGTCTAATTAGCATCAGAAGTAATTTCTATAGTAGGATGAGTAGGTAGAAGTTAACTCCAGTTTTTATTCTTCTAGAGCCTGGGATATGATACACGTTGTACTATGATGGCTTATGTGTTTTTTCAAGAGCTATTTTGATGCATAGGGATTAGGTAGCTACTTATGGTTCATATAACTATAGACACATTAAAGGAACTAAACAAGGCATGACTTGGAGATGGATGTTTTTTCCCACACAATGAAGAGTTATAGATATTATCTTTTGGTGATAGGTTTATTTTCTACACAAAAAACATCATATTTTTCTACATATTCTCTTAGTCAGATCTGAATCTAATGAATGCTTGTTGGTTGGAGTACCAATATAAATTTATCATTGACATGGTTAATTCTTAGGGAACACATAATGTGGTTACATATGCCCTCAGTAGGAAAACATCAGAGACACGAGATCTTGGAGAGTAGCCTTAACAAGAGGAATCCCATCTGATGAGTTTGATGTTTGATTGGATGTTCATGTTTCTAATGATTATAGATCCATGAAATGATAAACATTAGTTATCATGTCTTCTTTAGTGGTCTGGGTTAAGGTAACACAAGATCTAGATCCTGAGTGTTCGATTATGTGGGAATGATAAGAAAAGATTTACTTGATTCACAAATGGAACTTAGATGATAAAAATAAGATCAAAATTCATTCAAGGTTAATATTTACAACATACCTGAGGGTGTATTAGTTGATAGAATTTGATTTCTTATATGGGGTTCTGAATCTAGGATCTATGAAGATGAACAACAATATTAGAAATCTATTTTGGTTTACAGGTATTAATGAGTACATTATCAGGTTTTTTCATGATTATGTACATATAAAAGGGTAAAGGTGAGGAATAAATATCCTAGTGGTTAAATTTAGTAACATATTGCTCCTATTTTCATGTGGGGTGACATGAAAATAGAATTTATTTTTGGGTTACTTGGGTCCCTATGGATTTTTTATGTTATTTGGATGATAGTTGATCATTTGAAAAAAAGTGTCCCATTCCTTGCCAATTTGAAATACCATTTCCATGGATGTGTTTAGAAAGCTATGTATGTGGACGATTTTTTGATTTAATAGAGTCACATTAATCAAATTAGCAGACAAAGATGTGTGTTTCAAATCTTGGTTTTGGTAGGTACTATGTAAGTATTTGGGATCACAAAATTAAATAGAATGAAAAATATCATCTTTAGAAAAATGGAAAGATATATAGGATTAACTGAATATTGGATGTTATGTTGTTATCATGCATTGTAGACTTTGTTGGAGCTTGGGATTCTCACCAAGACTTGGATGAATTCAGGTAAAATAATATTTTCTAGGATTATTTTCAGATGGAATATTTTGAGGATCTTTATGGATGACTGTGTTTCTCACAACAATTTTAGTTTGAGGAAAATGAAGCTAAATTTTAGGGGTCG
This sequence comes from Viscum album, assembly GCA_963277665.1. Classification (NCBI taxonomy): domain Eukaryota; kingdom Viridiplantae; phylum Streptophyta; class Magnoliopsida; order Santalales; family Viscaceae; genus Viscum; species Viscum album. Next base: position 354,982,426 of record OY728126.1, on the reverse strand, counting down.
ATCTTAGTATAGGATAAATTTGAGAGAGTACAGTAGATCTGGAAATAGATAATCCCCACTCAGAGTAAACAATGATCATATGTTGACCAGAGGAGGTGACCTTTTGAGTTATTTGTGGGAGACTAAGTTTTCTTTTGGGTAACTAATCAATTAGGTAATCAATGGTTTTAAAAGCAAGAAAAGATTACACCACGATTTTTTGGACTAATTGTGATTGCCATGAATGTCAGAACATTGTCCTAACATTTTTATCTTTCTCCACGGTATCACGGTATACATGATATGTTCCATGTGTGTTTGCTCCAGAGGTACATGCTAGATCCTTTGTATGGAATCTACTATGAGGATCATGAGCCGAAGCCTAATACATCATTAATATAGAGCTGAATTTAGATCGTATACCAGAGTGAGAAATGTTTCGTGGGGAAGATAGAGCCACTTCCAAGAGTGAAATGGCAGGATGATGGGGTTCAAGAGGAGAATTGGGATCCTAATTTTGATGTTTGAGTGTAGTGTGCTATGTTTTTCGATCATTACCATAGGAGGAACTTCCCATGGATTATATTTCATTTTATAGAGGTAATTGAAAGATACCCAATATTTAACTTATGGTTTTTAAGTTTCAAAGTATATTGTCATATTTGTATTCCATTTTAGGAGTGTAGTATATTTAAATAGGTTACATATTTATGTTTTTATTGGTTAAGAAGTTTCTGGGTTGTATGGTGGGTGACACAAGGCCACCAACTATACGATGGGGTAAAATATCTATATAGTGGTTCCAAAATAGGGATATAGAGGTATGTAAATTCCATCAACCTATTATGAGCCAGTCACTCACCATTAATTGGTTTACTAGATGGTGCGCAAGAAATTTTTAATTAATGATGTTTTGTTCTTTTTCTAGTAAAGCAATTAATGACATGCCCCTTTTATAAATAAAACCACTTCATGACCATAACCTCCTAGATCCCTCTCCATTAGTTTTATTAAATTTCTATTTCTCTCCACTTGGGTGATTGTTTTTTATATTTTTTCATTTGTGACATTTGAGGTGTGATATATCTATATTATTCCTAAAAAATCTTCTTTCCATAGAATTGATCATATATCCAAGACAATATAGAAATAAATATTAGAATATCCAACTAGATCAAATAATATTCAATATTGATTGATCGATCAATGTTGGATTACTTGAATCAGTTATGTCTCCTTGATCAATCCAATATATTCTATTGTTCATGAATCTCTTTTTATAATTTTATGTGGATTATACTTCATGTGATGATTTCTTACTTGAATATCAATTCTTGAAATTCAATTATGATGGATTGGGTCTTATTCTAGTGAATATGGGTGTGTTGGTGTGATCCTTGTGTCATCCCTTGATGGATCCTTGATGTTGGAATCAAAGAACTAATGGTAGGAATCATTACCATATTAGGAATTCGTATGTATTAGTTTGGAAATATTGTGTTATGTTTATGTTCTTATGGTATATAAAATTTCATGATATGGTATTTTTATCTTGTTTGGGTAACCTATGAGACCTTATCTTGGTATTTCTTGCTTGTTATTTCCTATTCCACACCATATCTATGGTAACAACATATCATATGAAATATGTTATATGTTATGTTTATTCCTTGTTCTGTAGTTCATTATTTTTGTATTATTTCATACCATGTGGAATACTTGTTTTGTTGTAATTTTTATTATTTTTTTAATCCATATAGTTGTATTTTTTTATAGCCAATGGAATCAATGTTTCAATGTTCAAGTTGACAGATGACCGAGATGGAGTTAGTTGGGTCCTTAAGGTGGGACCTTAAATGACATATCTCATCCATTGTGGCTCTGTATATAGGATGGGTAGCATCAAATATTTCCATCTATTTATCCCATGGGAAGAAATTCCATTTCTATTATAATATGATCTATATGGTGTTATGGTGTTCCGATTGTGAAAATCTATGTGTGTGGGTATAGTTCAACTGATTTCGGTACACCCCATTTGTGTACCAACATATGAGATATGGTAGACATGGGTCCTGAGTGTGGATTTCCATTAAAGGATAGCATTGAGTTTTTTCCTAAATTTGGAACATGTATTGTGCTTTAATTCATGATGGATACAAATAGAATGATCTATTTCATACTATGACTACTTATGAAATTTTTCAATTATTATGTTGAATCATGTACAACCGGGGCTCGGGGTATATATTTTAACCCAAAATCGATCATTATATGATTGATTGTATTCTTGTATACATATTTATCATTAAATTAGGACATTAACACCTATATAAATTTTCACTTATTTTAAGGACACATTAGTGGTGTCCTATAATGTTTATACTGACACTCTTAACCTGTTTCTCGGTGTATAGGATGACTACATTATCATAGATCTATAAAAAGAAAAGGGAACAACGTTAGGTTTATAAGAATAATAGATTTAAGGTATAGACAGGGTATCAGTACAGAATATTAAAAGCTTCTATAACATCATTATTTATTCATTCCCACTTATACTACTTATACATGATGACCTACCACATTAGGGATCTTTTTGGTTTATTATTATATAGTCTAACAAGGAATGTGTTATTGAATAATGTTTTTTTATCTTTTATTGTGATCCTTGTCTTTATTTTGTATATCATTTAATATTAGGGTTAATTTATTTTATTACCAAGGGTATTGTCTCCCCAGAATTACACTAGACCCTCGCCTCTAGTCATCGAACTCTTGTGTACGAGGAGGAACGCATGAGGTCAAGTGGTACTTCATCTTGGAAACGGTGGTTTGGGTAAGGTTGGGACACCAGTTAACTATAATTAATTGAGTTTTAATTAAATTTATTTGATATAAAAAATAAATTTTATTTAAATATTTATTTAAAAGTGATAAATTTCATTTATTAAGAAAAAATCACACATCATTTAAAATAAATATTTTTTAAAAAAATCAATTTTTAACATTAAATGATTTTAATCATGTTAAATTATTTATTTTTATAATAAAATTTCATTTAATTTTATTAAAAATTATTTTTTAATTGATTCATTGAAATAAGTTATTATAATGTTACATAATTGGATAAAAAATTGCAATGTCTAAAAATACAGTTATTACATATATATATATATATATATAATTTATTACATTAACAATTACATGGTGACAATATCCTAAATTATACTTAAAAATTCATTAATGCATCCACATAATCCCTAAGTATGATGTTGAAAATGGTGGTGGTCATGAGAGGTGATTCATCTTGCATTGATATCATAGTGATTTCCATGAGATTGAACTTTGGAAATAAATAATTCTATTCATTTCATACTATTTGAAGTTTATTTTAGCATTGGTCAAGGAAAAATACTAGTGAATATAGCACATTTAAAATCTTATAAAAATTATCCTCATGAGGAATACTTATACCACTTTTTGTCATTTCTTCTCTATTTCAATATAAATCTCATAATAAAGTTACTTATATTTATAGTCACCAATTCAATGGTATTATTATAATGACTTTTCTTTAACTGAGTATCCAAAATTATTACCTTATCATTCATCTCATTAGTCATTATGGTGTACTAGATATCCATATAATCCTCATTTTCATATATGCACAATTGCATTATATTCCTTTCAAGAATATAACAGTTACATTTCCATTAAACCTACATATTTAAATTCTTGAATTCTTCACTAAAATAATTTATCTTATTCCTTAATTTCCTATCAATATATTTCTCTTATTTCTAATTTTTTTAATTATTTTTATAGTTCTCATCAGTAATATGATCATCATGGGTAATCATGATTAGGACCATTTCAATATTGTTGTACTTTTACTTTCTTTTACATTTATTTCTTTTTGGGTTTTACAACATTCATTTCATTTAGTTTTCTTATAATGTTTATTCCAAAATAATATTATATATTAAGGGAATATCTTTTCCTTTAGTTAAATATTTTGTGAAAAAAAATCTATCAAACATATGTATTTATTTAAAGTAATTGAACATTATAAAATATGGGGTGTTATATTTAACATAATATAGAAACTCTTTTCAGGGATCAACAAAGTTTCAATCCCAACTATCATATGACAGCTTCATCTTAGAAATTATATCCTTGTTAATTGGATTTTGAGAAACCCATGAATGATTTTACATTAACCACTATTAAGTTAATAGATTGAAATATAATCACTAAAGATTTAAAGTATAATATTATTATGTATATAAAAAAATAAATGGATATAAATATCAAAAATTTTAAAAATATCAATGGCACCTTTTCTTGTAATAAGAATTAATTGTGTCTATGTAAATACTATTCATTATTTTACTCTAATATTACCCATATAATTCTCTTTAAACATAAAAAATACTACCAGTGATTCATACATGATAAAGTTATGTTTCTTCTATAAGCTTATGTGAAACATATAATGATTCTATAAATATTATAAGGTCTACTTATTGATTAAATTGAAATTAAATTTTTATTCACTATGATTTTTAATTATTTCCATAATAATATTTCCATTAAAATTCATATTTATAAATTGGTGCTCATGTATTGAATTCAAACATAATTAAATATAATTTCATAAAATCATATTTTTTAATCTATTTGATAATTTTTATGCAAAATTCATAAAACTTATCTTAACCATGTGAAACTTTTTTTGACCCCTGTTGTAGATTATAACAAATCAATAATCTTGACAATTAATTTAATTTACCAAGAGAGGGGTATGGAAATTTAGTGTGCGCTTTTTATTTTTTATTTAACAAAATATTGTAATGTTGTGTTTTTAGGAGTTTTTATTTGTTTTATGGGTATTCTGGTGTATAATATTTTTTCAGCAAGACAACACATTTTGGAAAAGGGGAAAAGAATTATTCTAATAGAGATGGAAGAATGGGGAAAACAGGCACTAAAATAGATGTTTCAAATGATGATTTGGTCAGGGGTCTCCCTCCGAGAAATAGGGGAATTCTCATCGTAACACTTTGGGTGTCATAGTGGTCGATGTATGTTGGAGATGTAACACCCTCAATGTCCCTACTACATATAATTTTGAGTTTTATTTGTCTTTTTATTTGTCTTTTTGTTTAATTTTGTTTTTGGGAAGACATACATGAGCACATAGTGAGATCACAGTTTATCTAACGTTTTGGATAACCATGAGAGGATCTTATATGTTGGGATAGAGGGATTCACATGGTTTGATCATAATTTTCCAAACCATGAAACTCCAATGGGGTAACCTTGTATCCATTTATGGGGGGATCGTTCCACCTACACGGTTAGGGCATGGTTTTCCCAACTGTGCACCAAAACTACATGACTCTTTCAAGGTCAATTAAAAACTATGTTTTAAAATTTTTCATCTTGTATATTTATTAAGTGATTTGCCCTCATTTTCCATCCCCATAACATTAAATCCCTCATCTTTGGTCATTGAGTCTTCCACCTCCTTGTTTGAAATTTTGCTTGGAAATCTTGGTGCTTTAGCAAGGGGTAATCGTGTTTCTTCATGGTTTCTTCCTCATTTTCCCCTCCTCTTGCTTGTTCATCCATTATTATGGAAGGTTGGAACCCTAGGGAAGTTTTTTGATGAATCTAGGGTATGTTGTAGAGGGTTTTATTCTATTTTCTTATGTTATAGGTGTGTGATTCCTTCTTCTACCTCTTTGAGGTGGTTATTGACATGGGAAATGATATTTAAACTGAATATGAGGTTGGTGTCTCTATTTAATGGAATTTTTAGGGCATAACTTTAAATTTATAATCATAATTGGTATGTTTTGTTTTAATTTCCATTTAAATTATTTATAATATCGTTATATTCAATGTTTTATATGTTTTATGGATTTTTTTTCAAATTTTTGTGCTTAAAGGAGGCTTTCTAAATTAGTGTGGATTTTATGCACACCTAGTGTTTGTTAAAATATATTAAAGTGGTTTCATTATTTAAAAATGTTTTATAATTTGGTTTCCAAGTGGTTTTTATTTGGGAATTATTTTAATGAAATTAGTTTTTTTTTGTGAAATGGGTCGTGTTGTAGCTTATTTTATATGGAAGCCTGTTTTTCAGTGTGTTTGTGTTGAGTGGTATATAGGATAGCATAGGTGTGAGTGAGTGGTTTTTTTGAGGGACCATGTGATCCTTAGAACAAAATACCATGAATGATTCCATATATGAATTTTATAAACTCAACGTGGTCAATTGGAGGGGGATTGTGTGAGACTCCAATTTGGTTTCCAAGGGACCATGAGAGATTTTGGGTAGGAATATCATGATAGCTTCCATTTTTGGTCCCGTTGAAGACAATTAGAGATTCTGTTTTCTTAGCTATCTGAAAAACATATTTACTCACTCACATTAGTAATTATAGTTAAATCTCATGGTTCACATTAATCATGTAGGTTTGGCTTATATGTTTTTTTCATTTGATTAGTTACATTTTGATGTGATGAGATATATTATTCTCATTTTCAAGCGATGTGAATACTGTTTGTTAATGTTATGATCACCATGAGTGTGAATTGGTTGTGATATTGAGTATCTAATTCTTTTATTGTACATTAATATATTTTATCCATTTTGATTTGTTTTAAAAAATATGGATTTTTAATTGAAAATGGAAGGGATTTTAAAAAGTTATTTGAAATTTCCATGTTTTTAAATTTTTATAGTTTTGAAAATGTTTTGAAACTAGTTAATTTGTTTTTATGGGTAAAATATATAAATATATTCATGATGGTATCCTAATTTGATTTGATCCTCACACCCTTCTTGTTCCTTTGAGATCTTTTTATATTTTTTTTACAAGACACAGGTAATGGTATGGGCACTATGTTCTAGAGTGGGTCTTCCTGATTACCAGTTTCCAGTGTTTTGGGGAGGATATGTGGTCACATATGGATTGAATTTTCTGGATTCATTTTTGGGTTTTTGTATATATTGGGATGTGTATGTAGGCCTTATTTGGACTTGTACCCATTTTTTCAATTTTGGGTTTTGTTTTCATGTTCGATATATGAATGTGACTAGTTATGGAATTTTTATGATGTATGTTTTTGTTTATGGTATCTGCTTGTTGTATGTTTTTGAAATTGATGATATTAGTTTTTCCATCTTATTTTATTGCTGTTTCATGTTAGTTTACCTATGGTGAAAGTATTCCCAACAGATATTTGGTGTTGATTAGTGTTTTTCGCTAGCCTATGACAATTAGGAGGGTGATTTAGGATATGTGATGGGCCAGCTCAGGTGGCGAGTTAGGTCATCCCATGTTGGTTCATTAAAAAATGGTATCAATGAAGGTGTGGAAATTTTAGATTCCATTGTAGACCAGAGATAGGACTGTCAAGACTAAATAGGTGGGAACAAGGGGTTCCTAGACATCTGTTGATCATGTCAAACCTTAATATTTCATGGGAGTTCTAAGATTATGGTTATGTTTTGAGCTCATTTATGGTTTTTTGTGATGTTTCAGGGTATTTACTCGTTAGTGGGAGGTCTCTGGGTTGGAAAAAGGGCCTTTTATAGTCTTTTGGGTGAAATAGGGAGGTCTTGTGGAGGTTCACATTTAGTCTTCATGGTTAGTAGAGACCATGTGCATCATGTGTGCCCTTTCCTTCCAAATCCAATGATAGTCACATTGCATGATTAACCATGAAACCATACCATTCATAGTGGAAGATACATGGGATGGTTTTTCACATTTCCACATGGATTTTCTATTGATGCTTATACAGTATAATGATATCAAGGTATAGGGTTAATTATGGATATTTTAATGTTTTTGATGTTGATTTGTTCTTGATTAATCTTTTATTTTATGTATTATAGACAATACCTCCCAAGAGGACCTCATCAAGGATTGGAGATAGTGAAATGAATAGTACCCCATAGGTGCACCCTCGTGTTGATCCTACTTTGGTGGAGTTAGTGATTTGTAGGATCCAAAACCTGGGTCGTGTGGTTGGTCATGAGTAAGAATTATTGGTGGACGATGATGAATAGTTTTCATGGAAAAATACACTTATGTTCCATGGTGACAAACGACCCAATGAGCCTAAGTAGTGGATGGATTATATCAATCTTATATTTGAGTTCATTAAGACCCATGAGAACTCTAAAGTGGTAGTTTCTATGTAAATAATAGAAGGATGATTTAGGAATTTGTGAGAGTTTATGGTTCTTTTAAGAAACCTCTAGGAGCTATCCTTGATAACTTTTAAGTTGCATTATACCTAGAAGTCCGAGAGAGATGAGATCAGTAAATGAACAAGAGTTCCTGATGTCGGAGTAGTGGAATCATTTAGGAATGCGGTATGCCACTAGATTCTCTATGTTAGATCACAATTCATTGGATCTCCTTATGGATGATTATCTCAATGATGGGTATTTTGAGATAGTATTTTGTCTATATATCGGATTTGTTCTCCATATTATTTGTCTACTAACCTGTTCAACATAAGTATATAAGGAATCTATGACATTGTATATTTTATTGGAATGATAGGTCACAATGGTGTTCCTTAAATGGGTGAGAGCTAGAGTTGTTCATAAAAAAATAAGAGGAACTGGGATGAGTATCATTGGGGAAGTGGAAAGAGTGTAAAGTAGCCTTTAGGTTCAGTTCATGTAGCATCATCAATGAGTAATGTTGTCATTTTATATCAGTGGGGAAAGGTGGAAAACACTAGGATGGATTAATCAGAGCCTCCAAGGATGTTCAACCAATGTGTGTATTCATAGAATATATAGAAATTATTTTCAGTTGGAATTATATGGGAGTAGTGTTGGATTAAACTTTTCAAAGGTATCTCATGTGAAGTCAGAGGTTTCCAAGGGTTATGTGTAACACCCCAGGTGAATAAAGAATATAAATTTTTTATATTTATTAAAACTTATGAATTAAATATTAATTTTACCTTAAATGGGATTCTATTTTTGATGAAATACCTGATACCCAACAATAGGTTTCATTAAAAACATATGTTTCACACAATGTAGAGTTATAATGAGAAATATTAATATAATATTATTATTTTAAATGGTAGTTAACGCATAGCCATTATTTTGGTGGGAATGAACCAAAAATAACCATATTATTATTAAATATGTTTGTTAAATGTTTTTACTTTTATCCAATAAATTTTAAAGGCTTAAAATAAGAAAGAATCTGATTTTAAGAATAAATACTCTAATATTCATTTAAAGGTCGATTTACTACCTTTTGATATTGAACCCTATTTAAATCTAGTTTTGGTCAATTTTATATGTTTTTTTTATGAAATAAAATTCTTCTTTAGAATCTGGTCATCAAATCTACTTTGGGTAAATTTTTGGTATTTTTCTGATAAAATTCATTTTTTAGTAAATAGAAAAAAATAATTTATTTTAATTCAGAGCTGCCTATTAGTCTAATTTATTTATAAGGATATATTATATTTTTAATTGGTTAAAATGCTTAATTATATTATATTTTTACTATTTAATCCAAATTTTTTCATTTTAAATAATTTCACTTTGAAATTGGACAAAAATAAGTGTCAATCTCTTGATAGTTATTATTTGTTAAAAAGACGTTTTTTGTTTTGACAGTGGGAATAAATTATAAATTAATTTCAGCCACTTATGTGTTTTTTATTTGAAAAAATAGTTTCTATATCTAGAATCAGGAGGTCCAAATTGTGTAAATAGGTATATTTTATTTTTAGACATTATGAATATTTACTTTAGTAAAAAACTTATCTACCATGGTTAAAAGGTAAATCTAGTAAATAAGGGTAACAAAATATTATTATAATAATAATAAATTACCCTAACATGTGTACTAATCCTATTGATTGATACATTTCTGACCATTGGAATCCATGTGACTATTTTGGAACCCATGGAGCTACTTGGGAGTGATAATGACACTTTATATTAATTAATTAAAACTAAAGACTAAAATGACTTAAAGATATATATTTTAGTAAATCAATTCTTACATGGGGTTATATATGTTATCTCTTAGACTATTAATATTCATTTGAAAACTAAAGATATTTCCAACATCATGATATTGTTTTATAATTCTTTGACATCAAATAAATAAAAATATATATGACACAATAATGGTGTGGTGTTTACCTCATTAATGAATGATTTAAACAAATAAGATTAAAAAGAAATAAAAAATATCCAAAACCAGTCCAATTATTATTGGATGATGTTATTTCTAACATGAGTCATCTTATCTTCTACTTTAATATGTTTTTTACATTTAGGAACCGAAAATCATTATACAATAAAATAATATTGTTAAACATTCCTAAAGAGCCCCACCTCCCCCTTATTAAAAGCCCTCAATTCTAACCCATTATTCACACATCTCAAGCCCAATGGATTGTCAAACCTCAAAACAATTAATCTCCCTACATCCCTCTACTCCTCCTATAATCCTTCCCTTGGTCATACAGAAATTCAATTAAACCTTTTGGTTCAAACCAAATGGAGATACCTGATTTAAAAGTAACATCTTCTCTTAAGTTCTTTTGTTTTATTTTTCTTCTCCAACCCCATAAACTATTTTTATTCCTTTATTTTATAACAACACTAGTATAATAAATATAATAGGTTTTTTATGATAATTATTCTAACTACACTTACAAACACCTTCATCTAATTGTTAAAGAACATACTGTTTCTGTGGATGGTGAACTATTACCTCACGAAACGATGATTATTCAATCTTCTCGTACCACATCTTATTGTGGTCATTATAATGGAAATGTATTTATATATGATATTTATTATGTTTAGGTTTTCTCTATGCATTGGTAATTTTTATTTATAGACAAACCTTTATTCTTTCCAATATGTGTAAATACAATAATTTCATTTGAGGATGTGCGGACTACCGCCCCCTCAAGGTGATATGATTCTTTCATGACATACATGGAACGTATAAAAGATAGAATTAATGAAATTATGTAATATACATATCATATTATATTATAATTGAATTATAATATACCTATGTATCATTAAGTTTTAATTCCATTAAATATGAAATAGAAATGAAAGTAGTGTTCACGCGTACGTACGTCTTACCGTCTCAATGAATGGTGCAATTCATTTATTATATCCAAATGTTATGTAATATTATTAATAAATAAATATACTGGATATATATTATATATATGATATATAAATCATGAATATAATTATATAGATAATGGAATTTTGACCACCTGAACAACTTGTAATTATAATATGTTCATTTTTGACTAAAGTACCAAATATCAACAAAACGACCATTATTAACATAAATGTTTTCATAATGTTTATAAAATTGTAATAACTGATATAAAAGGAATAGTAAACTTTAAAAACATTCTTAATCAAGTTGAAATTATCTTTATCTTATTATTCATGAGATTAAAGAACGAATGGGTCAAGTCGGACACGAGGTAAGGGGTTTCTTATCTCACTTTTTATTCCATGAGATTTCCATAGTTCACCACTTATTTATTACATGTGGTGTATTGTGTAATGAAATTAGATATATATTATCATGATTCTATTAATATTCATGGTATTCTGTGAGTCATTTAGTGGTTATTTTCTTTTTTTCATATGACTCGATTGATTACAACATTGTAAGGGGGTTTCATCTCACTTTTTATTCACATGAGATCCATGCTATATTTTCCACTATTTCATTTTTGTGGAGTATGTATAGTTCATGATTGAATTCATTTTGTTATATACTTTAATTTATTGGTATTTACATCTTCCCCTTATTATCCTTTTTCATGTGGTGTATGTTTCGTAAGTTACCAAATCGTTGAGGGAATATTTCACCCTCCTCTTTTAAGAAGACTTCATTTATGTTATGTATTTTAATTTACACTTTCTTATATAGGGATATGTTATTCTAAATCCTTACTACTATAAATTTTATTACCAAGTGAAGATAGAACCTTTTCTCTCTCATCATCTCATTTTCTAAATTTTTATGCGATGTTGTTGGGCTATCGAATTTCTGTAAGAGAACTTCGTAACACAAATTCAATTCCCTCGGTTAAAATTATACTTCTCAATTATGTCATGCTATAAATATCTGTGAATGTCCTATGATTGTTTTACTCTTAATATTTACTTATATTGGGTTTATTCTTATTTTTCACACATAATTATGTCATTGATTTATCCTTAATATAAGGATATGATCTTTGCAAGGGACTTTACCTCAATTTATATTCCATTGAAACTTATTTATTGTTATACACCTGTTTACTTTTATATGGTGTATATACTAAAAATTGACATATTATATCATGAATATCTCTATTATCATGATATTATAAGCTTTTATTAATGTTATTCCTCAATTAATTGTATTCAAGTGTCTGTCATCTTGTTAAAAACTCTTTAACTGAAGTGTCATTTTAAATGTTTTAAAGATTTACTCTTTTAAATCATTCACATTAATGTCCTTGTTTTAAAAATGGATTTAAGGATTTATTTTTAGGGACAAGAATGTTTTGAAATTAAAATTTATTTCAAAAGCATTAAATTGGTATGGGACACTTTGATTCAAAAATCACTTAATTAAATGATTTAAATGGTTCTAAAAATGGTTTGATAATGTATTGATTATATCAATATATTGAAATGATATATTTTGTTTGCGATGTGGAAATTTTATCTTTCCTTTATGCATGTTTTATGTGTTATGAATATGTTATGGTTATTGGGCATTATTTACATATACTGGTGGTTTCATGATAAACATAGAGAGGGTGATCCCGAGATAGATCTCCCACGCATTGGGTAAAGTGACGGAGGTAAATGTTAATGTTTCTCCTAAGAGGTTTAGGGAATATAATATGATGGGTATTCCAAATGTAACTCCTTACATAGTTGTGATATATAAAATGTAAGTTTGATATGGATTCCACAAGTTACCTTTATGATTTATGATTTCTATTTTTTATTCATAAATCTTATGATTTCATGAGGTATGTTATGATTGAAAAGTATGGTTTCATTAATTTTCATTTATTGATGGGTTAATATTTCCATTATTTATTTTTAACCCTTACTTATCTTTTTATTCTCATCCAATGTTTTTTAAATGTTTTCCACACAACTTAAAGATGAATAATTTCAACGATGGGATCAAGGAAAATTCATGGTGTCTAATACTTTGATATAGACATGTTTCTATTTAAGAGTTTTTATTTTATGAAAAAATTGATACTGAGTTTTAGTGTCTACTTGTAATTTTCAAGTTGATATGTAATAGTTATGGCCTAATTCTCTAAAACTCTAAACCTAAACAGATCCACAATGTGAATTATTAATTTAATTCTAGATTATGTAATGATTTATTGTGTGGTCATTATAGTTGGTATTAGTGGTCGGTTTACAAAACTTTCGGGTTTAGGAGTTTTAGTTAAACACAAGGTTAGTCCCTATGTCTATTATTTCTGTTAAATCCTTGTTCTATAACTTTTTTAGATCAAGGAATGTCGGTTACAAATGGAAGGGGTAGGATCTATAATGAAATTTATATCTCTTCCTGATGAAAAGATTGTAATAATTATTGAAAAGATAAGTTCAGATGGTTGTGAAACTTCTCTGGCATACAACTCACTTGAAAATAGTTGTTTGAGATATCATAAGACTTCATTATACCACGATATCATAATGGATCCTGGGTTGTATTTAATCAAATGCTATTTTATCAATATTCTCATATTTTCAAGAATGATAAATATTATCAAGGCATTTTTCAATATTTTACCTCATCACATAATTTTGAAGCATATTATGATTTTGAAAAAGGTGCTGAAGAAAGATAACCTAGTGCAACCTATTTATATTTTATTTTATAATATAGTCTCTTAGAACCTACTTATGGTATTTTAAAATGGCCATTACTTGAAAGATTTTACTCAAACTCGGTCAGACTATATTATAAAAAATATATTTTATCAGATGTTTTGAAATTATATGTCATGCATGATTATTTTCTGAAATTGTTTTTCTGTGAACACCCATATAACCCTAGTTGTACAAGGTGTATTTGGATGAAGGAAGGAAATGATTTTTAAGGACCTCTAAATCATTGTTGCAATGAATGAACCTTCTGCCTAAATGAATAAGATGAAGATGAAACCATATGGACACCATGATGAAGGAATGGTGTTCTTTATTTTAGGAATAGTTTTATTGTATCATATGGGTGTGAAATAAGGAAAAAACAATATCTATAAGGCTTCATGAATTTAGATGTTGAGTTCTTAATGTATTGAAATTACAATGAAAGGTATAATAAAACCTCTGAGGTTAAGAAATGTTAGGGATATTTTTGAGTTTTATAAAAAGGAAAACCCATAAGAATGGTGACAACCCAACGCATTTGGAAAATCCATTGGAATAGAACCCATAACCAAAGGGATATAAGGGCACATCGCCTACCACTATCCTATGGGAAGTCCCTGGTTAGTATGACTTGTTCTTTTAAGTTAAATTATTTTATATATCAAGAATAAGTTGATATTTGGAACTTATGTTTTATCAAATGGATATCTTTAAAATAGGAAAATGATTTTGTGATTAAGTGATAAAGGTTATTTTAGAAGATGTTTGTCCTTTTGGAAACATTATATGCATAAGGGAAATAGAATACTATCGGATATCATTTGTGGAGTAATGGTTGAAATTTTATTTTAGAATAATCAACGTTTTTATTGTGTAAATATGATGATTTGGTTTATTTATGGAAATTATTAAACTATCATGGAGAATATGTGATAAGGTTAATTAATTTTCAGTATGAGACATTAAGATTAACTTATGTTATTTAGAGATAAATGTTAATATTCATCATGGAATACTATGTGGTTAAATCCATCTGAGATTTGGGTTTCAATATTATTTTGGATTACATTGAATAATTTTATGGACACTTGTTTATTTAATGGTCTTTGTTGAAATTTGGGTATGGTTTGATAAATTTTGGAGATTAAGAGTAGTTTTTATTTTTATAAATTAATATCCTTTTTGGGGGATTATCTGGTCTTGTACTAAACATTTTGGTTTTGGTTGATGTCTTAAGATAGGAGAAATATATATTTCATTATTTTGGATTATATAATAATCTAGAAGTTGATTCTAGTGCTTTTAATGTGAACAAGTCTGTTTGAATACTAGTCGGTTTGAGAAAAGATGAGATTGTGGTAGAAATTTAATAAAGTATGAAAGTCTATATGACAAGTAAGTATGTTTCCTTATGATCTTATTTATGGTCATAAATAAATTCCTCAAATTTATGAAAAGTAACTTAAAACAAAAACATTCTCCCTTAACTTTTCCTAATGGGGAATAAAAGACCGTTTAAACTATCAAATGTTTGTGATTTTCTTGTGGTTAACTTTCACATAATCATTTTTTCTACCACTCTCCATAAACCCTTGATGGGTTGTTTCTCTTCCATATCCATGTTTTCCTACAAGAAATCCTAGTATGGGCTATCTCGAGTGACCTTTGTATTTCTCTTTCTTTCATTTAATGAGATATTTTTATTGACTCTTTTTTTATTTGGAACTTTCAATGAAGTTTCCAAGACCAATTTTGAAATTGTGAGGACATAATTCTAGAAACGGGGGAAGGATATAACATCCCAGGTAAATAAAAAATATTACCTTTTTATATTTATTAAAATTTGTGAATTAAATATTAAATTTGAAATTTCCAATCAAGATCCAAGTATCAGTGATAGGGGGAGGGGTGAAACATTGATATCTTTTTCTTTTCATGTTACCTTATTTTTGAAACAACCTTCACCTCTTATTAAATAGTTTCTTCCCTATTGAACACACACAACCACAGGAACACAAGATTTACAAGTTTCACTACTCAACAAGATTATTTAAGTCCATGGTATAGTAAAAAAACAATCCAGTACCACACAATACTCTATAAAACAAACCATTGATATGGAAGAAAACGAGTAGGATATACCCTTACACACATTTAGAACTTGGAAAACAATCTGCAATTGTGCGTACACTCTCTTAGCACAAATAGGGAATTATATTTTTTCAGTGCTTCTTTACAATTGAACATGTCTTTTTTTTGAAGTACAAATCTTTAATTTCTTACACAAAAGCTGATAAGAACTATCTTACGTACAACCAAATACGTGTGAAGACCCCAAATCTTTCGTGCACCCTTTTAGGTGTCTTTCACGCAAAGTTTCAGCCACACGCAAAATATTTTAATTTTTTCAGAAAACACCTCTTGCACGCAACTTCACTCTTGCACGCAACTCTCTTCTTACGCACATACTTCTCCTTCTTGTGAGAACATATATTTATTTTTACGTACTCTCATTTTCTTTCAAGGAAGCTCTAGGATCTATCATTGACATCTTTTATGGTGGATTCTACTTAGAAGTTATACCCAGAGGGATGAGATTAGTACTGTAACATAAGTTCCTGAAGTTAGAGTAGGGGAATCATTTAGGAATGCAGTATGCCACTAGAATCTCTATGTTAGCTCACGTTTCTCTAGATCTCCTCATGGATGATTATCTTATTGATGGGTATTTTGATATTGGATTTTGTCTAGTGATCGGATTTGTTCCCATTATTATTTGTCTACTAACCTATTCAAAGTAAGTTGACAAAGAATCTATGAAAAGGTAGATTATATTAGAATGATAGGTCAAAATGGTGTTTCTTCAATGTGTAAGATCAAGAGTCCTTCATAAAAAATAAGAGGAAGTGGGATGAGTCTTATAGGGGAAGTGGAAAGAGTGTAAAGTATCTTTTAGGTTCATTTCATGTATCATCATCAAGGTGTAATTTTTTCATTTTATATTAGGGAGGAAAGGTGAACAAACCAAGATGAATTGATCAAAGCCTCCATGTACGTTCCATCAGTGCGTGTATTCATGGAATATATATATATTTTATTAGTTGGAATCATAGGGGAGTATTGTAGGATTAAACTTTTCAAAGGTATCTCATCTAAAGTGAGAGGTTCCCAAGGGTTATGTGTAACATCCCAGGTAAATAAGGAATATAACTTTTTTATATTTATTAAAATTTGTGAATTAAATATTAATTTTACCTTGAGGGGGATTCTATTTTTGATGAAATACCTAATACGCAATAATAATTTTCCGCGAAAACTTATGTTGCACACAACGTTGAGTTATACTGAAAAATATTAATATAATATTTTTATGTTAAATGGTAGTTAACCCATATCCATTGTATTGGATGAAATGAACATAAATAACCTTATTTTGATTAAATATGTTTCTTAAATGTTTTTACGTCTATCTAAAAAAATTAAAGGCCTGAAATTTGAAAGAATATGATTTTAAGCATTAATACTCTAATATTCATTAAAAGGTCGATTTAACACATTTTGATGCTAAACCATTTTTAAATTGAGTTTTGGTCACTTTTATATATTATATTTGACAGAGTATAATTTTTCTTTCTAATTGGGACATCATATTTACTTTGGGTAAATTTTTGGAATTTTTCTGATAAAATTCATTTTTTATTTAATAGTGAAAAATACTGTATTTTAATTCAAAACTGCATTTTAATCTAATTTATTTATAAGGATAGATTATCTTTTTAATTGGTTTTAAAGTGTAATTATATTATTTTTTTACTATTTAATAAAATTTTGACCATTGGAAGTAATTTCACTTTGATATTGAACATAAATAAGTATCAATCTTTTGAAAGTTATTATTTGTTAAAAACATGCTTTTTGTTTTGACAGTGGGAATTAATTATAAATTATTTTCTGCAACATATATGTTTTTTATTTAGAAAAATAGATTCCATATTTGGAATCATGAGTTCAAAATTCGGTAAATAGGTAACTTTTATTTTTAGACATTTTGAATATTTACTTTAGTAAAAAAAATTTTTGTCGTGGTTAAAGGGTAAATCTGGTAAATAAGGTTAAAAAAATATTATTATAATAATAATC
This sequence comes from Viscum album, assembly GCA_963277665.1. Lineage (NCBI taxonomy): Eukaryota > Viridiplantae > Streptophyta > Magnoliopsida > Santalales > Viscaceae > Viscum > Viscum album. The sequence goes on along the minus strand of OY728126.1, from coordinate 354,964,353 downwards.
AATTACCCTTACATGTGTCCTAATCCTATTGGTCGATACATTTATGACCATTTGTATCTTTGGGATGATTTTGGGACTACCTTGAGCCACTTGAGAGTGATAATGACACAATATATTAATTAATTTAAAGTAAAGACAAAAATGACTTAAACATATATCTTTTAATAAATGAATTCTTACATGGGGTTATATAAGTTATCTATTCAACTATAAATATTCATTTGAAATATAAAATTATTTCCTATATCACTAATTTTTTATAATTTTTATACACCAAAAAAATAAAAATATTTATGACACAATAATGATGTAGTGTTTACCTTATTAATGAATGATTTAAATAAATAAGATTAAAATGATTAAAATAATATCCAAAAACTGTACAATTTTTTTTTGGATGATTTTATTTCTAACATGAGTCATCTTATCTTAGATGTTAATAAGTTTTTGACCTTTAGAATCCAAAAATAATTATATAATAAAATAATATTGGTAAACGTTCCTAAAGAGCCCCTCCTCCCCTTATTAAAAGCCCTCACTTAAAAACCATTATTCACACTTCTCAAGCTCCTTGGTTCATCCAACCTATAACCAATTAATCCCCCTAAATCCCTCTACTCCTCCTATAAGCCTTCCCTTAGTAAAAATCCAATTCAATTAATCCTTTTTGTTCAAACCAAAGGGAGATACCTGATTTAAATGTAACGTCTTCTCTTAAGTTATTTTGTTTTATTTTTCTTATCTAACCCCATAAACTATATTTATTCCATTATTTTATGACAACACAATTATACACAATATAATAGGTTTTTTATGATAAGTATTCTATCTACACTTAAAAAAACCTCCATATAATGTTTAAAGAACATACTATTTCTGTGGACGGTAAACTATTACCTCACGAAACAATGATTATTCATTCTACTAGTACAACCTCTTATGGTGGTAATTATGATAGAACTGTATTTATATATGATATATATTATGTTGATGTTTTCTTTATTCTTTGGTAATATTTATTTATATACATACCTTTATTCATTCCAATATGTGTAAATACAATAATTTCATTTGAGGATGTGCGAACTACCGCCCCCTCAAGGTGATATGATTCATTCATGACATACATGGAACGTATAAAAGATATAATTAATGAAATTATGTAACTTATATATCATATGATATTATAATTGAATTATAATATACCTATATGTCATTAAGCCTTAATTCCATTAAATATTACATAGAAATGGAAGTATTGTTCACATGTATGTACGGCTTACTGTCTCAATGAACGGTGCATTTCATTTATTATATCCAAATGTTTTGTAATATTATAAATACATCAATATACTAGATATATATGATATATAAATCATGAATATCATTTTGAAGATAATGGACGGTTGACCACATGAACAATTTTTAATTATAAGATGTTCATTTTTGACTTTAGTTCCTAATATCGACATAACGACCATTATTAACTTAAATGATTTAATAATGTTTATAACATGATAATAAGTGATATAAAAGGAATAATAATCTATAAAAAGGTTCTTAAGAATATATAAATTAACTTTATCTTATTATTCAGGAGATTAAAGAATGAATGCGTCAAGTCGGACAGGAGGTAAGGGGTTTCTTATCTCACTTTTAATTCCGTGATATTTCCATCATTCGCCACTTATTTAATACATGTGGTGTATTGTGTACTGAAATTTGATATATATTATCATGATTCTATTTATATTCATGGTATTTTGTGATTCATTTGGTGGTTATTAAATTTTTTTATACGACCCAATTGATTACAACATTGTAAGTGGGTTTCATCTCACTTTTTATTCCCATGAGATTCATGATATATTTTCTCTTATATCCTTTTGTGTGGTGTATTTAATGACCATGATGGTATTCATTTGGTAATATAATTTAATTTATTGCCCATCACATCTTTATTTTATGATCCTTTTTTATGTTGTGTATGTTTCGTAACTTACCAAATCCTTGAGGGAATCATTCTCCCTCCTCTTTTAAGAAGACTTCATTTATGTTATGTCTTTTAATTTTAACTTTATTATATAGGTATATGTTATTATATATCCTTATTGCAGTCAATTTTGTGTCCAAGTGATGATAGAACCTTTTCTCTCTCATAAAATCATTTTCTTAATTTTTAAGTGAAGTCGTTAGGGTATCGAATTTCTGTAAGTGAATTTCTTAACCCCATTTGAATTCTTTGGGTAAAACTTATACATCTTGATTGTGTCATGCTACGAATAAGTGTGAATTTCCTCTGATTTTTTTACACTTTATATCCACTTATATTCAGTGTATTCTTATTTTTCACAAATAATTATGTCATTGATTTGTCCTTAATCTAAGGGTATGATCTTTACAAGGGACTTTGTCTCAATTTACATACCATAGAAACTTATTTATTTTTATTCACCAATTCACTTTTTTATGGTGTATATACTACCCATTGATTTATTATATCATGAAACTCTCTATTATCATGATATTATAAACTTTTATTGATGTTATGCCTCAATTATTTGTATTCCAACCTCTCTCGTCTAGTTAAAAACTCTTTATATTAAATATCGTTTTAAATGTTTTAATGATTTGTTCTTCTAAATATTTCACATTAACGTAAATGTTTTAAAAATGGTTTTAAGGATTTATTTATATGGACATGATTTTTTTGAAATTAAAATTTCTTTCAAAAGCTTCAAAGTGGTATGGGACACTTTGATTCAAAAATCACTTAATTAAATATTTTAAATGGTTTTGAAAATGTTTTGATAAAGCATTGATTATATCAATATGTTGAAATGATATATTGTGTTTTTGATGTGAAAATTTTATCTTTACATTATTCATTTTTGTTGTGTTATGGATAATTTATTGTTATTGGGAATTTTTTACGTATACAGGTGGATCCGTGATAAAGCTAGGGAGGGTGAGCTCGAGATAGCTCTCCAATGCTTTGGGTAACATGACGGAAGTAAACATTAAAGTTTCTCCTTAGAGATTTATGGAATATTTTGTGATTGGTATTCCGAACGTAACTCCTTACATAGTTGTGATAACTACAATGTAAGTACGAAATGAATGCCACATGTTACCTTTATGATTTATGATTTCTATGTTTTATTCATAAATCTTATGATTTCATGAGGTATGTAATGATTAAATAGTATGGTTTCATTGATTTGTATTTATTGATGGGTTAATGTTTCCTTTATTTATTTTCTAAACCTTACTGAGCTTTTTCTTCCAATCCCATGTTTTTTGAAATGTTTTCCACAGAACTTAAAGATTAATATAGTCAATGATGGGATCAAGGAAAAGTCATGTTGTCTAAAACTTGGAACTAGACATGTTTCTTTTTAAGGGATTTTAATGGATACTGAGTAGTAGTGTCAAAATTTTATTTTCAAGTTGATTTCTAATAGTTATGGACTATTTCTCTAAAACACTAAGCCTGAAAACTTCCTCAATGTGAATTATTCATTTAATTAAAGATTATGTAATGTTTTAAGGTAGGGTCCTTATAGTTGGTATCATAGGCCGATTTAGACAACTTTAGGGATTATGAGTTTTAGTTAAACTCTAGGTTAGTCCATATGTCTGTTATTTTAGTTAAATCCTTGTTCAATAACTTTTTTAGATCAAGGAATGTTAGTTAAAAATGGAAGGTGGAGGATCTCAAACGACATACATATCTCTTCCTGATTACATGATTGCAATAATTATTGCAAAGTCATGTTCAGATGATTGTGATACTTTTCTAGCATACAACTCACATTCAAGCAGTTGTTTGAGATGTCATAAACCACCACTATACCTCGATATCATGATGGATCATGGGTTGTATTTAATCAAATCCTATATTCTCAATATTCTCATATTTTCATGAAAGGTAAATATTATAAAGGCATTTTTTAATATTTTACCTTATCACAGGATTTTGAAGTATATTATGATTTTGAAAAAGGTGCTGAAGAAGAAGAACCTTGAGAAACCTATTTATATTTTCTTTTAAAATATAGTCTCTCAAAACCTACTTATGGTATTTTAAAAGGACCATTGATTGAATGTTTCAACTCAAACTCGGTCCGACTATTTTATAAAAATCATGTTTTACCAGATATTTTGAAATTATATGGCATAAATGATTATTTTCCAAAACTATTTTTCTACAAACCCCCATATGACTCAATTTTTACAAGGTGTATTAGGATGAAGGAATCAAATGATTTTGAATGATCTCTAATTCATTTTTGTAATGAATGGACCTTCTACCTGCATGAACAAGATGACGATGAAACCATATGGACACCATGATGAAGGTATGTTATTATTTCATTTAGGAATAGTTTTATTTTATCATGTGGATGTGAAATAAGAAAAAAGGAAAATATATATAAGGATTCATGAATTTATATGTTGAGGTCATAATGTATTAGGATGAAAATGTAAGGTATAATAAAACCATTTAGGTTGAAAAATGTAAGGGATATTTTTGAGTTCTATAAAAAGGAAAACCCATAAGATGGGTGACAACCCGTCACGTTTGGCAAAGCCGCAAGAATTGAAACCCCACCCGAAGGGAGACAGGGGTAAATATCCTACCATTTTTCTACACGAAGACCCTAGTTAGTATGACTTATTCTTTTAAGTTAATTGATTTTATAAATGAAGAATAAGTTGATTTTTGGAAATTAGGTTTTATCAAATGGATATCCACAATATATGAAAATGATTTGGTGATTAAGTGATAAAGATTATTTTAGAATATGTTTTCTCTTTTTGAAACATTATATGCTTAAGGGAAATAGAATACTATGGGATCTCATTTGTGGAGTAATGGTTGAAATTTTATTTTGGAATAATCTATGTTTCTATTGTGGATATATGATGATTTGGTTTATTTATGGTAATGATGAATATATCATGGAGAATATGTGATTAGGTTAATTACTTTTCAGTATGAGACATTAAGAGTAATTGATGTTATTTAAAGATAAATGTTAAGATTTATCTTGGAGTACTATGTGGGTAAATCCTTCTATGATTTGGGTTTAAATCATAGTTTGGATTACATTGAAGAATTTTATGGACAATTGTTTATTGATTGGTCTTTTTTGAACTTTGGGTATTGTTTGACAAATTTTCGAGATTAAGAGTATTTTTTGTTTTTATAATGTGTCATCCACTTTTGGGGATTATCTAGTATTGTACTAAAAAATTTGGTTTTGGTTGATGTCTAAAGTCCGGGGGGGTATATAGATTATCATTGGTGGATTATCTGGTAATCTAGAAATTGATTCTAGCACTTTTAATGTCACCTAGTCTATTTGAATATACATCGTTTGGAGAAAAGGTGAGTTTGTGGTAAAAAACTTTTTTGTGATAATCTCATAAATAAATTCCTCACATTTCTGAAAAGTTAATTAAAAAAACAAATTTTCCATTAATTTTTCCTACTATGGAATAAAAGACGGTTTAACCCATCACAAGTTTGTGATTTTCTTGTGGTTAAATTTTTCATAATCATGTTTTCTACCACTCTCCATCAAACTTTGATGGTTTGTTTCTCTTCTATATCCATGTTTTCTTAGATGGAATCCTTGTATGGGCTATCTCAGGTGACCTTTGTATTTCTCATTATTACTTTTAAAGTGATATTTTTATTGAATCTTTTTTGATGTGGAACTTTCAATGAAGATTCCAATGCCAATTTTAAAATTCCAAGGATGCAATTCCCAAAAGGGGGGAGGATGTAACAACCCAGCTAAATAAAGAATATAACTTTTTTATATTTATTGAAATTTGGGAATTAAATATTAATTTTGAAGTTCCCAGTCAAGATATAAGTATCACTGAGAGGGGGAGGGGTTGAATCAGTGATATCTTTTTCTTTTTATGTTTCCTTCATTTTGAAACTACATGTATCTCCTCTTAAAGATTTTTTTCCCAAATGAACACACACAACCACAGGAACACAAGATTTACAAGGTTCACCACTCAACGAGAGTAGATATGCCCTTGGTATGGTACGAAATTAATCCAGTACCACACAATGGACAAGAAAAAAATCCTTTGATGTGTAATATATTGAGTAGGATATAACCTTACACTCGTGTAGCACTTGGAAAACAATATGCAAGTGTGTGTGCACCCTCTTAGCACAAACTGGGAATTGCAGTATTTCAGTGCTTCTTTAAAATTTAATATGTGTGTTCTTTCAAGAAAAATCATCAAATTCTTACCCAGAAGCTGATAAGAACTATCTTATGCACAACTAAATATGTGTGAAGACCCAAAATATTTTTCACACCCTTTTAGGTGTCTTGCGTGCAACTTTTATGCCAGGCGTGCAAGATTTTACTTTTGTCACAAAACACCTCTTGCGCGTAGCTCTCTTCTTACATGAAACTTCTCCTTCATGCATGAAACTATGTCTCTTCTATGAACCCTCCTTTTCTTAATATTTTTCCATGCCTCATAGCTCAAGATTTATATGATTGTCGAGCACAAAAAGTTTGAAGTGGTCACGTCTTATTTATAGACCTCATTGACCCATGCATGCTAAAACCCCGATGTGTCGCACAAGATCCTGACATGTCATGAAATCCCCCATTTTACATCGCATTGGGTGCATAAGTCACGTATCACATGAAGCCACATTTGACATCGCACTTGGCGTGTAAGTCTCGTTCTCTCAAACCTCAACTTTCGCAAACTTTTTTGAATCTTCCGGGCACTTCATGCCTTTTCCATTATTCATTTTTTGGACGTCGAATCATGCCTTGCACGCAAGATTCCAAAGTCCCTTAAATCTAGAGCACAAAAACCAGTATTTCTCACAATCCTATCATTTTCCAGATTTTGATGTTTGGATCAGGGAACTCCACTTGTGCGCAACAAACAAAGCCATATTCAAATTTCCGTGGAATATCCTTTCCCAAAAACACAATTCTTCCACCACTAGATTGTCTGTTATTTTTTCATCACTTTATTCACTACATACCATTACCATTCTTCATCTTTCATCACAAAATCCACCATCGTGATATGTATCCTTTGATTGAACAACTTTAGCATAGTCATATTTTCAATAAGAAGTACTGAAACTTCCCTATCTTCTAGTAGCATCATTCATTCCGATCAAAACTATATATGACTAGCACCATCATTTCTCCCCCTTTATTTCATAATCGTTACATCACATGTTCTCCTATCTTATGATATTTTTGAAATACAAATTATCAAAGCATCGTCTTATTTTCATGTCCTTTACAAAGTGAATTGATTTATCTTCTTTGACAACAAATTACCACACTCTGTAACAGAAAACTCTTATTACTTCCTTATCTATCCAACTTGGTCCCAAAATATATTACCTTAAACGTGATTTTATGTTCAATGACATTCTTGATATGCAACAATGGTTTCAATTGAAAACTTACATTGCGCACAACATTGTGTTATACTGAAAAATATTATTGTAGTATTATTATTTTAAATGGTAGTTAACAAAAAGCCATTTTATTGGTGGGAATGAAAAAAACTAACCATATTATGATTAAATATGTTTCTTAAATGTTTTAACTTTTATCCAATAAATTTTAGTGGCTTAAAATAAGAAAGAATCTGATTTTAGGCATAAATACTCTAATATTCATTAAAAGGTTGATTTACCACCTTTTAATGTCAAACCCTCTTTAAATCTAGTTTTGGTCACTTTTATATGTTCTATTTGAAAAAGATAAAATTCTTATTTATAATCAGGTCATTAAATTTTTTTGGGTAAAGTTTTCGTATTTTCTGATAAAATTCATTTTTAATGAATAGTGAAAAATACAGTATTTTAATTCAAAATTGCCTTTTAATCTAATTTATTTATAAGGTTATATTATATTTTTAATTTATTTTGAAGTGTAATTATATTATTTTTTTAATATTTAATCCAATTTTGTTCATTGTAAGTAATTTCCTTGAAATTGGACATAAATAAGTGTCAATCTTTTGGTAGTTAGTATTTCTTAAAAACACGCATTTTGTTTTGATAACGAGAATTAATTTTAAACTAATTTATTCCATTTTTGTGTTTCTAATTTGGATAAATGGATTAAAAATTTGTAATCATGATTTTAAAAATGTATAAATAGGTAACATTTAATTTTAGGCATTACGAATATTTACATTAGTAAAAATTTTATTTACCATTGTTAAAGGGTAAATATGGTAAATAAGGGTAACAAAATATTATTATAATAATATTAAATTATATTAACATGTGTCCTAATCTTATTTTATGATACATTTCCAACCATGGGAATATTTGGGTCAATTTTGGGACCCCATGGATCCACATGGGAGTGATAATGACACTTTTTATTAATCAATTTAAAGACAAAAATGACTTAAAAATATATCTTTTAGTAAATCAATAATTACATGGGGTTCTATAAGTTTTAACTTATGCTATAATTATTAATTTCAAAGATAAAATGATTTCCTGTATCATTAATTTTTTAAAAAAATTTAGGCATCAAATAAATTAAAATATTTATGACACAATAATGATGTTGTGTTTACATCATTAATGAATGATTTAAATAAATAAGATTACAATGATTAAAACAATATCCAAAACCTGTCAAATTATTATTGGATGAATTTATTTATAACATGAGTCATCTTATATTTTACTTTAATAGGTTTTTGATCTATATAAACTGAAAATCATTATATTATTAAATCATATTTTAAAACTTTATTAAAGAGCCCCTCCCCCATTATAAAAAGCCATACTTCTAACCCGTTCTTCACTCTTATCAATCCCATTGGCTCATCGAAACTATACCCAATTAATTTCCCTACATCCCTATCCTCCTCTTATAATACATCCCCTATGTAGAAGGCAATTAAATTAAAATTTTTGGTTCAAACCAAAGGGAGATACCAGATTTAAAGGTAATGTCTTCTCGGAAGTTCTTTTGTTTTATTTTACTTCTACAACCACATAAAAGATTTTAATTCCATTATTTAATAACAAAAAAAGTATCCTAAATATAATATGTTGTTTTTATGGGAATTATTCAAACTAAACATTCACACACCTCTATCTAATGGTTATAGAACATTCAATTTCAGTGGACGGTGAACTACTGCCTCACGAGACGATGATTGTTCAATCTTCTCCTACCACCTCTTATGGTTGTCGTTATGATGGAACTTTATTTATGAATGATATATATTATATTTATTTTTTCCCTATGTTTCTGTAATTTTTATTTACAAAAAAAACTTTATGCTTTCCAATATGTGTAAATACGATAATTTAATTTGAGGAAGTGCGGACTACCGCCCCCTCAAGGTGATATGATTCGTTCATGACATACAATGAACATATCAAGGATGGAAAAAATGAAATTATGTAACATATATATCATATGATATTATACATGAATTATAATATACATATGTATCATTATTTTTTCATTCCATTAAATATGAAATAGAAATGAAAGTAGTGCTCATGCGTACGTACGGCTTACCGTATCCATGAGTGGTGCATTTCATTTCTTATCTCCAATTGTTATCTAAAATTATAAATACATAAATATACTGTATATATATTATATATATGATATCTAAATAATGAATATAATTCCGGATATAATTGGAATTTTAAAAAATGAACAACTTGTAATTATAAGAAGTTCATTTTTTACTCAAGTACCAAATATTGACAAAACAACAATTATTAACATAAATGATTTCATAATGTTTATATCATGGTAATAAGTGATATTAAAGGAAAAATAACCTATAAAAAGTTTATTAAGAATGTATAAATTAACATTATCTTATCATTCAGGATATTAAAGAACGAACAGGTCAAGTCGGACCTAAGGTAAGGGGTTTCTTATCTCACATTTAATTCTATGATATTTCCATTATTCAACACTAATTTATTGCATGTGGGGTATTGTGTACTTAAATTTGATATATATTATCATTATTATATTTAAATTTAGGGTATTTTGTAATTTATTTGGTTGTTATTAACTTTTGGTCCTGCGACTCGATTTTTTACAATTTTGTAAGGGGGTTTCATCTCACTTTTTATTCTCGTGTGATTCATGCTATATTTACCACTAATTCCTTTTATGTAGTGTATGTACTGCTCATGATGGTATTAATTGTGTAATATACATTAATTTATTGGTATTTAGATCTTCATCATATGATCATTCTTTCATTTGGTGTCTGTTTCGTAAGTTACCAAATCGGTAAGAGAATCATTCACCCTACTCTTTTTAGAAGACTTCGTTTATGTTTTGTATTTTAATTTCCACTTTCTTATGTCCGGATAAGTTATTATATATCCTTATTGCTAAAAAAATTTTCCTAGTGATGATATAACCTTTTCTCTCTTATCAACTAATTTTTTTAACTTTAATGTGACGTCGTTAGGCTGTCGAATTTCTGTATGAGAACTTCTTAACCCAATTTCAATTCATTGGGTTAAACTTATACTTCTTGATTATGTCTTGTTATGAATATATTTTAATTTACTATAATTTTTTTACACTTAATATCCACTTATATTGGGTGTATTTTTATTTTTCACACATAATTATGTTATTGATATGTCCTTAATCTAAGGATATGATCCTTGCAAGGGACTTTTCACAATTTAAATTCCATTGAAACTTATTTATTGTTATTTTATATGGTGTATAGAATGACCATGGACATATTATATCATAAATCTCTCTTTTATCATGATATTATAAACATTTTTTGATGTTATTCCTCAATTATTGGTATTCAATCGCCTCTCATCTTTTCAAAAACACTTTAACTAATATATCGTTTTAAATTTTTTAAACATTTATTCTTTTAAATTGTTCACATTAATGTCCAGGCATTAAAAATGTTTTTAAGGTTTTATTTATATGGACTAGAATTTTTTGAAGTTAAAATTTATTTCAAAAGCATCAATGTGATATGGGACACATTGATTCAAAAATCTCTTTATTTAATGGTTCAAATGGTTTGGAAAATGGTTTGATAAAGCATTGATTATGTCAATATGTTAAAATGATATATTGTGTTAGTGATGTATAAATATTATCTGTCATTTATTCATGTTTTATGTGTTAGGAATATTATATGGTTATTGGGTATTGGGCATTGTTAACATATACGGGTGGTTCCGTGATAAACCATGGGCTGTTGATCCCGAAATAGCTCTCCAATACATTGGGTAATGTGAAGAAGGTAAACATAAATATTTCTCCTAAGAGATTTAGGGAATATACTATGATGAGTATTCCAAATGTATTTCCCTATGTAGCTGTGATAGCTGCAATGTAGGTATGATATGGATGCCACAAGTTACCTTTATAATTTATGATTTCTATGTGTTATTCATAAATCTTATAATTTCATAAGGTATGTTGTGATTCAAAAGTATGGTTTTATTAACTTGTATTTATTGATGGGTTAATGTTCCTTTCCTTATTTTGTAACCCTTACTGAGGTTTTTATGCTGATCCCTTGTTTTTGAAATGTTTTCCAGGAGAATTAAAGATGAATAGGGTCAAGGATGGGATCAAGAAAAAGTCATGTTTTCTAAAACATGGAACTAGACATGTTTATTTTTAAGTGTTTTTATTTTTTGAAAAAAATGGATATTGAGTGGTAGTGTCTACATGTAATTATCAAGTTGATATGTAATAGTTATGTCCTAATTCTCTAAAACTATAAACCTGAAAAGATTCAAAATGTGAATTATTAATTTAATTCAAGATTATGTAATGTTTTATGGATGGGTCCTTATATAATGGATCTCACACTGATGGTAAAGGAGGTTCTGGCCATGGTAAGAAGACTTCGAGTAGTTCTGACCCATGACGTTTTCATGCAGTAGAGGTCATACTAGAAGAATTTTATTCTGGTCCAGCCCCCATTGGAGTAATGTTGTTTATTTCTTCTTCTATGTAATCTGTTTAATTTTGAATTGGTGTTTCTTATTTTATTATTTCACATAAGATGATTGATTATTGGTCATACTAGCCAATTTGATGCCTTATGTTATGGATATTCTAACCAAATTGGGTTTGAAAAATGAGAAAGGTTCCAAGTTAACTGAATTCTATGTTGTTCTATATGTAACTGAATTCATTTGGGAAATCCTAATTTTTTACATGGTTATTTTGTAACAATGTTTTCAGTGGATTATTTGATCAACTTCAAATATATTGTTAATTTTTATCACTGAATGGTATGGATTCAAATGTAATATGGGAGAACTAATGTATTTCAGGGTGAGTAGGGTCTAGAGTCATGGAGGTATGAAACAATTACTTCAATGTTGGGTTTGATATTATGATATATTTCTAGGTTTTTTCAAAAGTTTATTGCGAAAAGTTTAGTGAGTGAAATTATAATGTTCATATAAAGGTAATAATATTTTGTTTATAAGGAATTAATCGAGATTTCCACCCCATCAAGAGGTTATGTTTACTGTAGACCTACCCCTGGGACATTATATACCTACCTTCCATTACATTAAATGGATATGTCTGAGTTGACAGTGATGAATTTCTTGCTTGAGGATCTTGAGGAAAGGTTTATATCTATCCTAGTGTCTCGTTGTGGGATTCTAAAATTCTATTTTAAAATATGGTGTACATGAGACTTTAATTTTTCATAAACTATAGTAATATTAACAAGCTAATAGTGAAGAATAAATACCCATTTCTAAATTTTTTATATTATTTGGTCATGAAAAAGGTACATATTGATTTTCAAAAATCAATTTGAGATTTTGGTACCACCTGGTGACAGTTTTTGAAGGGGATGTTTCAAATACCTCCTTTCAATGATGGTATATAAATTTTTAGTATTTGGTCATTCTATTTTGTCTTACCAATGCTCCTATAGTATTCGGATCTTGGGAATACAATTTATTGGGGACATTATGTTTTATTCATGAGTTTCAATGTATCAAGAGAAAGATTGACTGGTCATTTCATGGGAGTATCCTAATAATGTGTTTGAGATTCATAGATTTTTGGTCTTGTACTGTTATTATAGGGGAATAATAAGGGCCTTTGAAATGATATTTTATCTCATATTGTAATTGACTATAAAATGGTTGAATTTTGAGTGGATGATATGGGTTAGAGTGATTTTCAACAGTTGTAGACCCATCTGACCTCCACACCTATTTTGATTCTTCTTGATACTAGGAGATCATGTGTAGGGTATTTTAATGCATTTAGTGTGAGGTTGGGATATGTTCAAATGTACGATTACCATGTGATGGGATATGAATTTCAATATCTATTCCCACATTAGAGGAATTATACCAACCATAACCTAGATTAGGTAGCTATTATACATGTGCTAAATATGTGTAGAAATGGCCTCTTTAGGGAGAATTTAAAACTGTATTGGGACTATAAGTGCCTAAATTATATGTCCACAAAGAAGGAATAGAACATATACCAGAGAATCTAGGTGGGTTACCTTTAGAATTTTTATTTTTATATTGAATATTCATCTAGGAAGGGAAATGTGGTCGTTGATGTGATAAAAAGGATGGTTCTGGTGCTAGTTGTTTGGGAATCAGTGGACGAGTTAGGTCTGATGATTTTGTTTTCTAAAATGGGTTTAGATGTATTGGAGGATAAAGGGTAGTTATTCTATTCCAATGGCCAAATTACACCCTCCCTCATAATTATGGTGAGGTAGAATGAATATATACCTAATTCCTCATAGATTAGAAGGTCTTAAATGGTGGGGAGACATTGGGTGATTCGCCTCAATATCTTGATGGTTTTATTCTCTTTTGGAAGAATTTGGTTGGTCCATTGAGCCTAAGGAAAGAGGTGATGTGTTATACGCATCATTATTATTGGTCCATTCACCATGGGTAGATCATAATTTTTTATACCTATAGAGGATTTTATTGGTGTCCCGGTATGAAATTTTAATTGTTGTACTTTGTTTTCAAATTCTTGAACTAAGAGTGGATAAAATATAACTATGATAGACTATCCATGTTATTATAGATACTTATAATTCCCATGTAGAGGCAGGATGGTATCTTTATGGATTTAATAATCATATTGGCTTGTACTCTGAGTGGGAAAGATTACATATGTTTGATTGTAGATCATATAATGAAATTATCGCACTTTATTCTCATTTGGGATTCAATGAGGGTAGAGTACCTCAGACAGTTTTATATTTGATAGGTTTTATGGATTCATAGTGTGACCTCATAGATATTATAGGATTTATATTATCTTTTCACTTTTATCTTTTGGAAGGGACTCTATATTTCTTTGAGAACCCAGCTTAAATTGAGGAATGCATACCACATACAGATGAATGGTAATTTTAACTAAACATCCAGACTCGCAAGGAAACATTACGGGCATGTGTGATTTATTTTTTCAATTATTTGGAAATTAAAATTTCATTGGACGAGATTTATTGAAAAAAAAAATTCATTCATCTATTTGGTTGTCTCCATTTGATGCATTGTGTTGGCAGTTCTGCCAATACCAATTGTTCTAGGTTGTGATTGGTGAGTGTTCTTTAGTTGGACTGAGCCTCATTCAGGAGATGACTGAGATAGTGAATATTATTAAAAAAGTGTGTCGATATCTCATAGATTCTAGAGGTCATACATTTACCATAAAAATCATCCATTTGAGTTTCAGGTTAATGATCATTTATTTCTCTAAGAATCAGTTTGGATGGGTCTTCATCGCTTGGGTAATCCGAGGAATCTAGCGTCGCGTTATGTTAGGTTGTTGCATTTTTTTGAAACTTTTGTGAAGGTATAATCTTGGTTCAATATTTCACTATGAATGAACTCTATCTATGAAATCATTTTATATTTCCAAAATAAATAGATTCTATCCGGACAAATCTAACATGTTGGAGTGGGATATTTTGGAGCTAGACCTTGATTCCACAGTTGTAGAGTAGCATGTTCATATCATGGATGTTCAGATTAAGGTTATCCATGATATGTTAATACTCCTAGTCCATGTTCTCTATTAAATTAGTGCTGATATCCATGATACATGGAAGAAGGATAATTTGGTTAGGGAGTAGTGGCCACACATGTTTTCTTCTAGCGATTTATAAGGGATTTCTGAGGAGTAAAGCGATAGGGTGAGGAGTTTGTGACACCCACTTGGTACATATAATTTTTAGTTTTATTTATCATTTGATGAATTATTGGAGTTTGTAGGTGTAGAAATTGGAAAATCAATGTTTTTGGGTAGACATCCCAAGGCACACAGTTTGTCTAACCATGAAAAAAACCATGTGAGGGAGCTATAGGTTGTGATAGAGAGATTCAAATGATTTTATTATGGTTTTACAAACTATTTTTTTCCTAAGGGGTAAATATACAACCCTTTCAAGGTGGATAGTGTGGCCCTCATGGTTTTTAATGGTTTTCCTAACTATGTGGCTAAACCGTGAGGCCCTATCTAGGTTACTTAAAAAGTTGTTTTTACCTTTTTTCCCCATATCAATTTCTTATTGATTAATCCCTCATTCTCCTTCCTCAATGTGTACAGCCCCACCTATTTTTCCATGGAACACTTACCCATGCTTTTTTTGATTTATCATGTAAATATTAGTTTTTTCGCTTGGCATAATCTCTTTTCATCTTGGATTCTTCCACTTTCCCCACTCTTCTTGCTTGTTCTTTAATTTTTTTAGAAGGGTGGAACCCTTGTATTTTTTTTTGATGAATGTAGGGTATTTCATGGAGGTTTTAGTTTTTTTCCTATGGATTACCTGTGTGAGGGTTTATTCTACCCATTTTAGGTGGTTTTCATTGTAGGATGTGATCTTTGGACCAAATATAAGGTAGATTTCTCTATTTAAGGGTTTATTACTTGTCTGGCCTTTAAATTTAAAATCATATTTGGTTTTTTTGTATGAGTTTCAATTTAAAATATTTATTTTTAATGTTTGTTCCATGTTTTGTGTCTTTCATGGATTGGTTTATCAGGTTGGGGGTTAAAAGGGGGTGTTCTAAATGTGCGCAGCGTGTATGAAAACCAAGTGTTTATTAAAATGGATCAATGATGTTTCATGATTTAAAATGGGTATATAAAATTTTTTAAATTGTTTTTACAATGAGAATAGTTATATGAAAAAAATGGCTTACTTTTATGTGAAATTTCTTGTTTTGTTCCTTATTTGAAATGGACAATTTCATTATGAATATATTGGAATGGAGTATCACATGGATTAACCATCGTGTGAGTGAAGGGTTTTTTTAGGGGATCGTGTGTGCATTTGTAAGGATAATAGTGTGAGATTTTTTATTTATTATTTACAAATTACATGTGATCTATAGGTTGGTGTACCATGATATAATTTAATTTGGTTTCCATGTGATTTTGAGATACTTTGAGTTTGAATAACATGGGATCTTACCAATTGAGCCTAGAGAAAAACATGAGAGAATCCATTTTTATATACATCTAGTATACATGATTACTCACTCATATTGGGAATGTTGCTTAGATCCTATGGTGAAAATATCTCATAACTGTTTCATTTATCTGATTTATACATTTGATTAGATCCATTTTAATGTGATGAGATATATTATGCCCATTTTCCATTATTGTTCTTATTTTTGATTGATTTTGTGCTTTCCCTGATTGTGATTTGGGAATAATATTGATCATTTTATTCCCTATTGACATGTTAATCTACTTGGACCACATTAAAAATTGTTTTGCAAAACATGTTTTGTATTAAATTGAAACTGAAAAGGATTTAAAAGAATTACTTGAAAATGATATGTTTTCCAAGTGGTTTATTTTTGAAAAAAAATCAAACTTCTTTGTGGGTTTTTAGGAATAAAATCCATAAGTAAATTTTTGTTCCTATGTTATTGGTATTTTTTCCTCCCACCCTACTTGGGCATTTGAATATTGTGTTTTGTGGGACACTAGTAAGGGAAAGTGCACCATGTTCCAGGGTGACAATTCTTGACTACCACCTTCTAGTGCTTTGGGGAGGATATGCAGTCTCACATCTTTATCATTTATTTGTTCTTGTACCCATTCTTTTGAGTTTTGGAGTTTTTAGATTCCAGTTCTATATGTAACCAGTTATGGTATATTTTGTTTTATGATATATGTCATTTTTTCGGTATCTTCTAACTGTATGTTATTTAATCTGAAGATTTTTAATCTGATGAGTTTTTAATCTGAAGATAATGGTTTATCCATCCCATTTTATGGCTATTTTGAAGTTTTTTTCTTGTGAAGAAACCATTCTTAGGTGATGTTTGGCTATTTCATGTGCTTGTACCAACCTGTGGTGATCCGGAATGCGCTTCGGGCCATGTGGAGAGCAATATTGGTGTATAAGTTGGGTAAAAATGAGTAGCTTTCTTATAATGGATCTCCAAATCCAAAATAGCAAGTCCAGTAGAGCATAGTCGGTATCCTCTATTGATTTTGGGAAAACCAAATAGAACTGTGTTGTAGTGCATGCAGTGTTGGGTGATAAAGAACCCTCTATAAAATATAAAGAAGGGAAGTTACATCCTATAGTTCATAGGAATTTTTGGCTACATATAGGTTTTCTAGGATGTGTTTAGGGATTCAACATCTTGGTGAATCTATTTCCAATAATTTTAAAAAGTGATGCTATTTTTTATGACCCTTAAATTAATTATCTCTATTTTCCCCCCGTATCACCCATCTTGTTTGACCAATTGAGATGTGTGAGCTAAGAAGATTACCTCTTTATTTCACTTTCATTTGAGTTTAATATCCTTATATTTGGAGATGGTTATCAAGGTAAACCCCCCCATTCCTTCTTGTTCTTGTCCCTTTTCACTCCATTCTTCAATTTTCCTTTTCTTTCCTTCCATATATGAACCATAATCTCTATATTAATAAAATTTATGGTTTTTAATGAGTTATAATTGGGTGATGTGGTCATCTATGGTTAGTTAAAGGTATTTCATTTATTTTTTTAGTGTTCCCCCTTTAAGACAACAAATTACGACTTGATTATTCTTGTATTTATGTGTGGGTTTTCATTTCATCCGTTAAATGGAATTACAAGGACTATTTGATTATTTTTAATGCATTTTTTGTCAAATTAAATCTATAAGAAATTGTTTTAATGAATTTAATACAATGTTTATGGGTTTCATCTCATGGAATAAGGATATTTTTAACATTTTGGTTTTCTAAAATATTTTTTTAGTGTCGAGTGTTTTTAAAAAATCCAAATTTACTTGTTTGAAATGAATTTACATAACAACAAATGTGACACCATTTGGTTCTAATAATGGGTGAATTATGGTTTTGAAAGAATAAATAGGTGTTTTAGATTTTTAATTTATTTGGATGAAAGTATAATTAGTTATTTAAATGGGTTTATGGTTATATTTGTAAAAAAATAAAAATGGGACTTTAGAAAATTGGATTTCATGTGGTGTAAAATTGATTGGAATTCATTGCTAGTTTTTATATGGGACCATTTATCACTTTATAAAGGAATTTTTGTAGGGGAGATGAAATCCTCTTGATCCCCTTCATGTTTTTATTCTGAATATGGATTATATCCCCATGGGTTATGTGATATATTTTGTTAGTGATAATATTTTTTTGAAATCGGTTATTTCATGAAAGGGTGTTAGAAGTGAGGTGAGGTCAATGATTATGTTTTTACCAATAATTGGTTGATATATTTTTTTTTCACTTTCAACAGTTTTTTTCAAATGAACTCTAGGAACTGCGATATAGGTTTATATTTATTCAACACTATTTTAGTAATCATGCTCTCTCTTTTCCTATATTTTTATTTTACAACTTTGATAGGGGAGTTCCTTGAGGTGGTCGGTGTAGGAAAATCAGGTGGCTTATTATATTTTTATGATCTACATATATTATATGTTGGTCCTATGTTATAGATCTATCGAGGAACATCTCACCTTGGTACCTATTGAGTTTCTCACAATACTTAGTTATCATTGATTATGTTGTACAAGGGATCCTTTTCTTTTTAATTTATTCCCCTTATTCGATTGGCATTTGTAAAACTATTATATGATTGTGGTTTCTTATTTAAATTCAAACCATCAGTTATGCGGTGCCATATTTTATTTTATAGTATTCTCATGACATGGATATTGTTTCATAAATTTATTTTAAAAATATATTTAAATGAGTGATATAGAAGGAAATAAATAAAAGTATTTGATTTATATATATTAGTTATTAAGAAAAATTAATGGTTTTTCTTTTTTTACAAAAACCCATATAGATTCTATGTTAGGATTAAAATGTTTATTTTGAAGGGATATATTCTATACATGTTTTATTATTAACTTGCGATCAAATAAAGTTGATTTTACATGATAATTTTATGCATTTATATGTGAAAATTATTTTCAAAATTTTAATTTCAAACAACCATAAATGAAATTTCCTTTAAAAGGAGTTTCTCAAAATCCTTAGTGGGAACCTATAGAGATTTGTTTCTCACACCAAGTATAAACCATGTGGTGTATGAATATTTTATGTATTTCTTTCATCCTCTTAAATTGTAACCACTTCCTTCATTGAAATTTGTTCTGGTCTAGTGCGAGATAGTTTAAGATGTGGTTAGTGATTATGGGTCAAGTGATGTTTTTTTTAATTTTTTCAGCTATGGTTTAATTTTTATTCTCAATTCATTGATATATCGACCTTAATGACTTGGATATTTTCATTAGATTATTTTGTATTTTTGAGGATGTTTTATTGTTTTTTATTTAGGTATATTGGTGATTTTTATAAAAAAAAAATTTCTTCTACATTATACTATATTTGGATAATTCTATTTTATTGAAACTATTTATTTTTATACATGACCACCCAATATACGAAGAGGTCATATAGATTTCGCAGAAGGATTCCCTATTTTTTTAGTATATATGGGTGAAATAATTTCCAAATATTGTACGTTTGATACCCTTGTGATTTGTTTCACTGGTGATCAGGAATACACTATGGGCCATGTGGATAACCAGGTTAGGTGACATGTTAGGTTGACCTAGTTCAATTCATTCAAAAATTGTACTAGAGTTATCTCTTATTATTTTGGGTGTGTCTTAGTATAAAGGAGATAGGATATTCATTAGAACAAAAGAGGTATATTTTGAGTAGGATTCTGATCACCGCCATTCATGATGAAACTAGAGTTTCCATGGAAATTCATGACTTAAATCTAGATTTTGAGTTTGATTTTATTAATATTTTAGTTATTTTTAATATTAAATTGTGGTTTTTTGATACTCATTGCATTTTCCAATTATTTTAGGTGAATATTTATGATTCTAATGTGAAAATGGATGGAATATATGTGTTGATTAGTTAGATTTCATGGTTTGGAAAACCATACAAAGCCCATGTAGTTAATTATAGACTATGGTTCATAGTCATTTATATAGTTCAACCATGGTTATCCATAATATATATAAAAACTATGAAATTTCCTATTTCCACCTAGATGTACCATGTTATCTTCCATTCATTATGATTATACTCCATTGGTTCTTGCCTATGGTTAGAGATTTATTAAGGGAGATTTTATTATAAAATTGATATTATTTATTGTGTATTTGATTGATGTTTGAGCCACATTGTTTTAATTTTTTGTTTTAATGTTAGATTATTTTTTTAGAAAACAAATTTTAATTAGAAAACTGGAAGATTTTTAGGAAATAATAGATTTATGAAACCAATTTTCATGGTATTTTTAAAGATATTTTTGGCCTTTATGGGAATATTTTAAAATAGTTTTTAATTTTATTCATGTATAATAAATTTCTATTTCAATTTTTAAATAAATTTTAGATAAAGAGGGTTTCTAATTTTATAAAGTGTTAATAAATTTTAAAACTATTACGATTGTTTAAAATAACTAAAATAAGAGTATCTAACAAAGTTAGATTTAAATTAGCGATGGATTTTTGAAATGGAATTACATTGTTTTCAAAAAATAAAGTAAACTTTTATAAGGGTTGAAATGTTATAAAATGAAAAAACATTGAGAAAAATTGTTTTCAGTTTCTACTGATGTCTCATGTTTTAAATGGAAATCTTTTATGGTGCATGGATTTATATAGAGTTGTTTGATTTGTTTTGAGAAACATGAACTAATTTGGTTCATTTTTCTCTTGTATCAAGTATGCCTCCATGGAAATCTTCAAATTAGAGTATAAATTTTATTCTTCCTGATGATCCCCATGTTGATTCCTCATGATCTCTATGAGTACTCCCTATAGTTTATGACTCTACAAAAACTCAAAATAAAATGGTAAAGATGATAAATTGATAGTTTCTAGACCATATACTTGAATTTTTGAAACATTATATGTTTGTATTACATAATGATCAATCTCCTTATGAATATATAGAGTTTATAGAGAGGATTGAGTATATATTTAATTCTCTAGAAACTCCTGAAGCCTAAAATTTGAAACATATTATCAGATTATTTGAGGGGCTAATTTTGTTTAGTGAATTAATATGGTTCCTTCTCAAATGTGTGATTTCATTCCTTGATATTTACATAATAAAATGTTATTCTACTGGTTACATTCATAGGATGTGAATGTAAAGAAGGCTATTAAATACTTGTGACTTTATCAGAGTTAGTTGTAGGTGAAGGATTATGATGATAATTTCTTAAAAATTGTGTTAATTTATCCGAATAATGTTAATAATAAAACCTATAAGTCTCATTTATTTATTAGATTCCTTCATTCAGAAATTGTATTAGTTGTAATTAAATAAATCTTGGTGTCATATTTTTATGTGGTGGTGATAGGCATGTCGTTATAGGCTAATCAAATTGGGAATACTTGTATATTTGATACTATAGGTCTATTTGAAATGTGTAACTCTATTCTGTTAAGTGTAGTGAAAAGGTTTGTCAAGAAAGATTTGAAAGGTGGAGTTGATCAAGGTTTGATTATGGAGATTAATATATCTTATCAGCTCAAGAGATCTCTTGTGATCTTCCCTTGTAAGGAACATGGGAATTATAATATATCCTTCATGAAATATTTAAGACCTTCTCTTCAATATAACCTCACGGTTCATTTTAATAAGTTTTATAATGTTGAAATATTAGAAGAATAAGTTTAAATGGTTACATATATATGCGTGATTTACTATTTATGAAATTCTTGTTTATTTTTTGTTGAAAAAGTTAAACTATTGGGATTTTCTATGCTATCTACTATTAAACTCTTTGGTTGTTCATTTATGGATTTTTATGAATATAGTTTATGTTCATGTCAAATTTTTTGGGTTGTTTTATCTTGTTAATTATCTTTTAATTTTGTGGGCTACATTGAGGATGGATTTTTAATGGTTGGACATGATGAGGTACTTGGGTGCATGTTTTTATAACTAAGATGAGTGATTCATCAGCTGAGATTACACACTAGTGGGTGTCTTGATTAGGTATGATGGGTTCACCATAGGGTTTTGTTTTGAGACAAGGTTCTAGGACTTCACTATTTTATTATATGGTGACCGGTGGTGGTAATCTAAATTTTTCTTCTAATGTGTTTATTTGGTTATTTACCATTCTATTTTCTATTAGCCATGTAGATGGATTTTAGGATGGATTTTATTGTGTGGTATCTTTAAGGCATATATGGATGTTCTATTCTATTGGTTTTTTTTCCATATTTCATGGGAGGTTATTCATGGTTGGGGAAATGATTTCATTTTTTTAGTATTTTGGGGATGCCTTGTTATGGTTTCTGTAAATCCTTTATTCAACCATTTTAGATAAATTCTATATAGTTGGTAGAACTATGACCAAAATTAGTTATTTAAAATTCATCCAACTCATATCCTCGAATGAATTACATTTCATGATTTTTTGTGATGTTCGTGGATTCCCCCTTATATTTAGAGGTTTTTATGTTTGTTGGTTCTTTTACATAGGTTATTTCCCTCACTCACCATCCTATTAACAAATGGTGATATGTTTGGTCATTCTTCCCTTACTTTATACATTTTTAAATGCTTTATGGAGGTTCAAATTGTTCAAAGTATGGAAAATTTAGGCACCCCCGTAGAACAATAATATTATTTATATAACAATTTGGGGTTATTTATGGGTTTTGAGAATTTTTAATTGTTTTTTATTTTTATTATTATTTAGTAGAAGAACATATCATATCATAGGGGAAACTCTATTGTGTTTTTGGTATTGATAGAATAACCAGAAAAAAAATGAAACAGGTATTTCAAAGGGTGTTTTGGTTTTGGAATCTCCCTTTAGGAAATAAGGGTGGTTTGGATTGTAAGTTTGGAATCCATATGGGTGACTAGACATGAGATTATTTAGAGCCAAAAAAACATGGATTCCATGTTTTGATCAATCTCCTTTGGTTGTTCATAGAAGTTTATGGGAGTCACTATATCATGGTGTGTGTCATGTCCGATAATTAAGAACCCTTTATGAAATAGAATGTAGGGGTTCTCATTCTATGGTGGTTGTCTAATGTGGTATTATTGGGAGTGTGAACTTCTATGGTGAGGGTTGCTACACTATGGTGAGTTTTTGTCCAATTTTCCTCAAAAATTGCTTAAATTTTATTTATTCCCCTCCTCTTATTATATTAATTCAGACCTCCTCCCCCAATATATCATTTGTCCAGTAATGTTTCATGACATATGTTGCTTCCCCCTTTATCACCTATTTTTGCATCCACACCTTGGATGTCAAGAGGATCATCAAGGTAATCTCTATTTTTTTCTTGTTATTCTCTCATTCCTATCTATTCATCCATTTCCCTTTGGTTCCCTTCCCTCCATGAACCCTAAACAATTTTATTATCATATTTAGTGTTAATGATTATTTAAACAAGCTATGTTTTATTATATAGGGTTGGTAGATGGTGTTTTCATAATTTTTATATTTTTTTGGAAAGTGACATATTGGATGATGATTTCACTTTTAATATCATATGATTTTTGTGCATTTCATTCAAATAATAGGTTATGAAATTCTTGATGATTTTCAATACCTTGTTTGTTAAATTAAATCTATATGTTAACAATTTAAGGTATTTAATTATTTTTTCAATTCTTTTATCACATGGAATAAAGGTGTTTAATGAATTTATGTTTTTTTATGTAATTTTATTTGTCTGAAGTTTTTTTTAAAATAAATAAATTAATTGTTTCAAATTAATTTTTATAATTAATGAAATTTGACTTTTTTTATTTTTTAGAATGGGTTATGTATTATTTTCAAAATAAAAAAGGGTTAGTGGTAATTTTTTTAATTGTTTGAATGAAGGTATAATTGATTATTTAAATGGTTTCAAGGTTGTTTTGTATAAATATTTTTAAAAATAGATCTTTAATAATTTAATTTCATATGGGGTATAATGGATTGGCCTTCTGAGTTTGATTTTTTAATTTCCATGCGGGCACATTATAAAGGATTTTTTTATGAGGAGTATGAATCCCACTTGAAACCCTTCTATTTTTATACTTGATATGGATTATGTCACAAGGGGTATGTGATATATATAGTATATGATATATATTTTTGAGAAAGGTGTTATTTCTTGTGAGAGTTTTGGAGGTGAGTGAGATTTATGTGAATGTTTTTACCATTAATTGATAGATATATTGTTTTCTGACCTCTATTTTTTGTTTTAATGGGAATCCAATGAAATATGATAGAGGATTGGATATATTCAACACTTGTTTTTCACACACTCTATCCAGTTCCCCTAAGTTGTATGTTATGCCATGTATAGTGGAGTTATCCCAAAGAAGAAAGTCTAGAAAAATATGGTGTCTCGTGATATATTTTAATGAAAATTATTTTTTTTATTTTGATGTATTTTAGTTCTATCTAGGAATGACTCGACTTAGGCCTCAGTGAGTTTTTCTTGACATAGAATTGTTATCAATGAAGTGTTGTAGTGGATTGATTTCTTATTTAATTTATTCCCTTATTTTATTGGAATGGGTTGAATAATAAGATGATTGTAGATTATTATTTACTTTAATCCCATTGGTTATATGATTTATTATTCTATTTAATATTTTCCTCATGGTTTGACCATGTTTTCCTTAACATGTTTTAAAAAATGGATTTAAAAAATGATTAAATAGGAAAGAGAAAAGGGGGTTTTCATTATATATATTTATTGTAAATAAATGGATATGGTCTCGTTTTGTTCTGTAAATCCTTATATATTCTCTTTTAACTATAAAATTTAAATTTCAATGGGATTAGATCCACTATTTTGATTCTTAAAAAGGGTGATCAAATTAAATTTTATTAATATTATGATTATTTTTGAAGTGATTATATATGAAATATTATATTTAAAAATATAATTTAAATATGTCGTAAATAAAATTTATTTAAATGAAATATTACAAACTCCCTGGTGGGATCTTATAGGGATCAGCTTTTATCACATGATTCATACACCTTTTGGTGTATTCATATATTATTAATCTTTGTCAGGATCTATGGTTGTGACATCTTCCATGATTAATGTTCAAGTTAGTCTGATGGGAGGTAGTTTGGGATGTTGGGAGTTACCATCAGTTATGTGATGGTGTTAAATAATTAACTGGGATTGATTTTATTTTCATTATTAGTTAGTTTATGTTTTAGCCTTATCAGATTGGATATTTTCTTTTTTTCTGTGAGGATGTTTACTTCTCTATGTTCAGTTATTTTGGTTCATTTTATAAGTAATTTTTTCATTTTATATTTATTTCATTTTTTTATTTTTCACTCCTTAACATTTTTTAATAATATATCTTCATGTGAATCTAATATATGGATGGTCTATGTCAATTTACTAAAAGGATTCTATATTTTTATTATTAGTATCTGAGGGTTAAATAATTCCCAGATTATGTATGTTTTGACACCCTAGTTCTTCTTTCAAGCCTGGGAAAGTCAATAGTGTACATTCGATCTTATGGTGTCCCACATCAGATAAAGTTTTGGGTAAACCAGGGATGATTTTTATAAGTTCAATTCATATCAAAAAAACAATTCCCAAAATAATGATAAATAAAATGGGAAAAATATGACTGTTTTAAATTATAGGATCATCCAAGAGGCCCAAATCCAATGAAGTATCGTGACTTCACCTAATATGGATTAAAATATCATTGAAAAACATTCATGGAAAATATATATTAAATTTTATCCAAGATAAAATTTATTATTATTTTAAATAATTGAAATAATTATAATTTACCAATAATAAGAAACATTGTGAAAGGCTAGATGTGATAGTGAGTATTCATTATGAGTGAAAATTTTGCAAAATCTAGAAGTGTCCATATATAACAACCCTTATATTTATTTCACATTTATAAATGATTTATTACATAAAAGTAAACATAATAAAACCTGTAATATTGATAAGTCTAGTATCTTTATGTAATATTTACATTTCATAACATCTTGGACATTGGATACAACAAAATTATTGAAAACATCCTTAATATGCTTCTAAAATTACAAGGATTGTAAAACTGAAAGGGATAACCTCAGGACATACATAAGAAATAGATGAGATATAAATCCTAGTAAGGTAATAAACATGGAATATGATGATAAATTTTAGACATTAGGAATGTAAATGCGGAGAAATGGTGTGCAAATCCTAAACATTAATAATAAGGCATGACATAGAATGACAATCATATCAAGCGAAATGTAGTAAAAAAATAAAACACTTTTTCATAAACATAGTTCAAGGATAACATAAAAGAGATCATGAAAAATCACCATAAAAGAATCAGGTTCACTCACTATCCCAACATGATGTCTCATAAGATTAAACATTACCAAATTCATTGGAGTGCTACATAATTTTCGGTGCACATGTCACTTTTATTTCATTCTCATGTAAATGTGTGCCACATAGATCATACAATGTGGTTTCATTAATAATCACATTTTATTAAATGATAAAGGAGTGGAAAATATATAAATTTATGTCAAAATTAAAATTAATATAATTTTATAATGTCGACACCATTTATTGGAATTCCGAATGGTATTCACTACATAATTGTTTTGGCATGGAAAATCATAGTAAAATTTCGGTAGCATAACGAAATCATATAAAAATTAATAAAATGGGTTGATAAGAAGAAAATGGGGTATATAATCATTTTAAAATGAAATGGGAAGTAATAGGTACATGTAAATACATATCCCAATATTATTAATTGTAAATATAATTCATTAGATAATAAAGAAACTTGAATAATGACTGGAAGGTGAGGATCCCATACTAAACTTTGGCATGGTAATGGGTGTACATAAAGGTTCATGGGAGAGATTAGTGAGAATGTAATGGGTATTTCATCATTTATAAACCAAATTTATAATATTTTGGATATGTAAGAAGATATCCCAACATGAATAATTGGATATAAAAGGCCTAAAATGAAGAAGATGCTTCAATTGAATAGAGGAGAGAGAGGTCCCCTACTTTGGTGTGTCACTCCAAATGCTTGTAGGGTGTTTTTTAAAAGCATGGGGTTTTCTTTGGAGGAATTTATAGAGTGTTGGAAATATTAATGACATTATAAAAGGATTTTTAGGGATGATAAAAGGGAGATTTGGTGGTTTTTAAAAGAAATGAGTGCATATTTCTTTATTATTTCCCAAAAATAGGTTTTGGATTCTATATAATAAAATAACCAAAATCACAAAACTTCCCCTAGTTTTCCCCATTATTTCTTCCAATTTGGAGTTTTTTCAATTATTATAATTTCCCATGATTTTAAATTAATAAAATAATAACATTTCCTATGTGGAAGTGAGTCTTACTCAGAAATAAATTATTCTAAAACATTAAAATATAATATTTGTTTTTAAGGATTCATAAAGGATTTATAAAATTAACCAAATAAACATATAATCAAATTATTTTAAGTTTAACATGTATAATTGGTCGTTTAACACATTTATAGAATTTATTACATCACTTTTGGGTCATTATGATGTCATAATGCTCAATGTATATTTATCGGGTATTTAATTTTTAGCCAAAAATTTAATTTTCTCTGAAGATTATGAAAAAATCACCATTAGATAATATTGAAGATATAAGTACATAAATTATATTAATTTTAAAAAAATTAAATATTTTAACTTTTAATTTAAAAATAATAATCAATCTTTATTGAAAAATCTTGGTTTTTTACAATCATAGTTTTTGAACTATTATAAGAATTACATTTGACATCATAAAAATTATATGATAATTTATATTCAATAAAAATTATTTTATAATAACTTTTCATTAAAAATTATTTATTTCAATAAATCCATTAATGCATGAAAAAGAAATTCCATTATTGAATTTGAATATTACCCAGAAATACTGTTTTTATTTTATTGTACATAAAATAAAAATAATTTATAAACTAATATAATGAAAATATATTCATTTTTCATAAATAAAAAATTGAATACTCATAATTCTAGGGTATTGATACATATCAATTTAATAAACTATAAAACTTTATAAGAGTAATTTTCACGATGGTGAGACTTTCCTGGGGTGGTTCAGCGTACAAGGGTTGGGTCGTGATCTCGATGGGATTTAACTTATTCCATAAATGGTTTCACCCAGGATTAAGTTGTTAGATCTCAGTGTGGGCTTGGACAAGGGAAAATTCCAGATACTCTATCCCATATAAAAGCTTCAATAAATGGGCTTCATTGTGTATGATTATACTGGTTGAGGCCATCAATTCTTTTTCTGTGTTAATTGTATTTATTACAACCCTATATTTATACTAATCATGTGATCAATGTTAAATAGATATTTTATCTACCATAAAGATTTTTTATTTTTATTTTAATATAATAGGATACAATAAAACCATATAATTTCATGTGTTTTCTGTAACTATAATAGAAAATAAAACATTCAAATAAATTAGAAGGGAAATTTTATTTATAACAGTTTGTGACATTAAAATCTTCCCCCCATAAGAAATTTTTAACATTAAATTTTTATTTCCCATCCTAAAATAGATGAGGGTATCTCTATTCTATCACATTCACCAGTTCGTACGTCCCTTCTTCAAATTTTGGATTCTCCATAGCACATTGACGAGGTGCATAGTCATATTTCATAGAACATTGTCTTTATGATCTATCATATTCATTTACCACTCTACATAGGAAATATTGTTCTCTAATGGTACCACATCTAGATTTAGTATATTTAATGATTTGGTAATGTACTTTATCAAGAGTGATAAATGAAATCCATCATGTACTTGAGATAGGTTTGGTGGGAGTGATATTTGGTAGGCCGCCACTCCAATGTGATCTAGGGCCTCAAAGGGGTTGATGTATCTATGACTATGATTTCCCTTCTTCCCAAATGTCATCAGTTTCGTATATAGCTATACGAGGAGAAATATCATGTCTTCAATATCAAAATACATGTTTCACTAACAATTTTTAGCATACATCTTCTATCAACTTTGAGCAACCTTGATGTTCTATTGAATGGTCTCAACCCATTCCTCTATTTCCTCAACCATTTTAGGACCTAGTAGTTTTTTTCCCTAAATTAATACCAACATACCAACATTTTTCTCCTCTTTCTATGAAGGACTTCATAGAGAGCCATTTGAATTCTTGATTGGAAACTATTGTTGTATGATAACTCAACCATATTAAAATGTTGGTCCCATCCTCCATTAAAGTCTTTAGAACATTTTCTAAACAAGTCTTTTAGTGTATGAATAGTCCCCTCATACTGGAAATAATTTTGAGGATGATATGGAATACTAAAGTTTAGATCAGTGTTTAGAGCATGTTAGATACTTTTCTAGAACCTGGAGGTGAATCTAGGATCCCGACTAGATATAATCAATAGTGGTACTCCATACAGCATCACCACTTATCTGATATATATTCATTCATGTTGATCCAGTGATAACTACTCTCTAATTACAATGAAGTGTTCATCCTTTTTAAGATGATCCACTACAACCCAGATAGTATTGTTTCCTATGGATGTATTCATAAGTCCGGTGAAAAAGTCCATGGTGATGTTTTCCCATTTCCATGTAGGTGTGGGAGATGGTTGCATCATCCCCTTATATTTTTACCTTTCTACATTCACTTGTTGACATACATTACATCTTGATGTATATTACACAACATACATCTTCATATTGTCCCACCAATAGTGTTATTTATGATCTCAATATATCTTTTTTCTTCTAGGATGTATATAGAAGGTTGAGCTATGGGAATCATCCAATAACTCCTTCATTATATCATGATTTCATTGTACACATAATCTTGACAAAAATATCACAACTCCATCTCCATTAACATTAAACTCTGAGGATTTCATTTTTTATATAAACTTTCTTCTGAATTCCAACATCAATTCTAAGATAATCATTTAGCTTTTCCTCGAGGTACGATTGATCAATAATTTTTGAAAAGATTAATTATGTTCCTTCCTTTATGATTCTCATGTCTATCCTTCTCATATATAAGAAGATCATGTCCCTATAAATTCTCATCAATTACACAATTTCTGGATCCTTTCTACTTGGATAATTATCCATATAATTCACTTTCCCTAGAGGTAATGAATTGAATAGTAATTGTACTTTATCATCTCTAACCACCTTCATTGTCGCATATTCAACTCTTTCTGTGTGAATATGTACATGAGACTTTTTTTATCTATATATATTTTAAAATTCTCTCCAAATAGATAATTCCTCCATATTTTTGAAGGGAATATCACTGTATCCAACTCTAGCTCAAGTATTGTGTAGTTCTATTCCGGATCATTCAACTGTTTAGAATCATATTCCATGACTTTCTAGTTCTAAATTAACACAGATCATATTCCCTTATTTTAAGCATCCTTGAATACCACAAAAAACAATCCATTTATGGGTAGGGAGACAACAGGGGTAGTGATAAGCCTCCTTCTCATGTATTTTAATTTCACGTCCTATTATTCATTTCAATCAAACATAACTCCCTTCTGAGTTATTTTGGCTAGAGATTTTTAAAATCAAAATAACATTCTCATAAATCAACAATAATACCCAGCTAATCCAAGGAAAATACATATATCTATAAAAAATGTTGTCCTAGGCCATCCTTTAATTACTTATGTATTCAATGAGTCCATAGATATCCCATTTTTATGGTCATATTTCCCAAAAATTAGTCTTCTTTCAACTATAACTCACATTGGTTATACTTTTCACAAATCTTCGCCATTAAAACTGTCTTCATCAAAGTGTTCAAATTATCCTCAATCACGTCATTTTTTTTATTATATTAGAATAATATCTATAAAGACTATAAAATGTTTGTTTAATTAATCACTAAAGACTTTATTCCTCAATTCCATGAATATTTTTTTAGAATTAGTGATTCTTAATGGCTATAAAATGAACTCATTGGGCCAAAATATTGTACAAAAAAAGTCTTGGGGATATCCTCCTTCTTCCCCCTAACTTGGTAATATCTTAACTATAGATCCACTTTACGGATGTATTTTGATCCAAGTATCTTACCAAACAAGTCATCGATACCTTTAATATGATACTTTTTATTTATAATGAACTTTCTTAGCCCATGATAAACAATGAAAAGGTGCATTGACTGATCCTTCTTCTTGATAGAGAGGACTGGTGCACCAAATGGTGAAGAAGCTGGGCTTATGAAACCTATATCCATATTCTCTTGTATTTATTCCTTAAACTCATCATGTTCCATAGCTTTCATTCTATATGTATTCTTTGATATTGTTAATTAACCAGGTATAATCTCAATTGAAAATTCAGCCTATCATCTAAGAGGAAGACAAAAAATTCCTTAGGAGACACATCTATGTATTCCCTCACAATAGTCATGTTTTTTTTGGATGGTTCATTCCTTAGAATCAATCATTTAAGCTAGATACACTTTCTCATTGGGTAATAATATCCGTACATGATATTTTGGTGTAAAATAAGATTCATCCTACTTCCTTCACTTGTACAGAATCATTTCTCGATTCATAATATTGAGAGTGATTTGATTTTTAGGGAAATTTATTTTAACTCTATACAGGGAAAGTCAATCCATGTCAAAGATTTCATAAAATTTCACCAAATGAAGTATGAATAGGTTCCTTGATATTATCATGTAACAAATTGTGATATGGGAGGAGTTATACACTTGGGATCAAATAATATCCCCATTTTTTTTCACCGACATCTCTACTTCCTTGATTTATTGTGGTGTTGGAATAGTTCTACTAAACCATCATGATATCAAGGAATTAATAGAAACAAAATAAAAAGTACATTGTATATTACTTAATGAATAACTAGTGAAACTGTTACCACTTCATTTTTGGGATCCACCTCAGCAGTTGTTATGGAAAATGTTCTCCCATAATATCATTGAGGTTCTTGGTTGTCTCCAAAAACCCTGGGTTTAGTGCATTAGTTTGAAAAGTTCTACGGTTCCATGAAGTTGAAGCAATGAACAATGTGCTGAGTGTTGACTGCAAAATTATTTTCCCCACTGAATTAGTAGGTTTCTTTGGTCAGCAATGGTCATCTAGTTGTTGTACCTTCCCAAAATTAAAGAATTCCCTCATTCCCCTTATTCAATTTCCAAGATTCTTCTTCTTCATCATTAACAAGTAGGATGTTGAAATATCTTGGAACTTTTGGATTTATCCATTTAACCACCATAATAAATCTATAAATTACACTTCTTATCCCAATTATACCCTTTAGGTCCCTCAATCTCCATTTTTTCTTTGAGGTCGCATTAGAAAATTTCTTAATATCTATCAAAGTCTCAGATCACCAGATAATTTTATATGCTAGGTTTTATCCCACCAAATAAACATAAAACATTGCATTGGGAGGTAACAACAAATTTGGAGGCATATAGTGTATTTATTATAAATTCATCCTCATACATCCTAATAGATTCATTGTATTCTTGATCTAGGGAAAGGAAATCCCTTTCCATTTTAAGTAGTAGAGTTTTAGGAAAATATTTTCAAAAAAATTCTAGGATTCCTTCTACCCCATTGCTCTGATCTCTTTATTAGGTTTCATATTGTTGATGAATACCTAACTCATATCATATTATCCCTCTATATGATAAATATCCATTATAAACTTCTCTTGTTCATAAAATTGAATGACGGAAAATATCTTTTCAATGAATTTGATCCATTATTCTACAATTATGGGATAAGATTTTCCATTGAAAGTTGAAGGTTGTTTTCTTATAAAGGACACAATTGATGATTTCTCTTTAATATGTGGATTCAGATTCTCCTCCTAAACCAGGATTATATTTATAAACTCGTTCATATGAGAGAGTATCATCAAAAAGTTATTTATTTCCTCTCTCATCGGGTTGTTCGTCTCATTGGGTAGTCATCACATTTCTCGTCGCATTGATTTTTTACCTGATTCCACTTATTTCTGTCCATTGGATAGAATAAAGGAAAAATTAGGGATTATTATTTTCAAACTATTAAACATGTAATGGGTAATCTAATTAAATAAAATAGATAACTTATAAATTACACATTTTCCCTTAAGTTATGAATTTATAGGCTTTAATCAATGTTATCCTTGATCTATTTTCTAATGGGTATTTTTTCCCTTAATAATGTCTTTTAATGGTCTAATAAATTTACCATGTAACATCTCTTAGGAGTTTCAAAACAAGTGCATAGTAAGGCCCACTTTCATGTACCAAGTCTCGCTGAGTCAAGGCCAATCCACCATGTTAGAGTTGTTTCCACTAGGTACATTTGTGCTAGAACCACATAAAATTATAGTATTCAAAGTGGGATGTATTTTAAAAATAAAACACTTACTCTTTACATTACAAAATTAAGGGATTCATTATTATACTTGGTTTTATCTATAAGGCATTGTCTAGATTTTTATAATCTAAATCCAATAATTAACTATACATTTTCTCTAATACCAACTATAACAACCTTAATTTTTATTTTACATTAATAGTTGATTTATTACATAAATGATTTCATAATAATTCTTGGATGATCAAGAAGTCTATTATCTTCAACAATTAGGTATATAGCATGAAATCATTAATAAGTGATACAACAACATTTTTTGAAAACTTCCCTATCATGCTTCAAGAAATCTATGGATTTTAAAACTTCATGGGATAACTTGGGGACATACATAAGAAAGGGGAGATATATAAATCCCAAAAAGGAAATAAATATGGAATAAAGGGATACATGTTAGACAACGGGCATATCAATGATGAATAAGAAGTTTTATAATCATAAAAATGAAAAATATTTCATGATATTGAATGATAATCGTAATATGGGAAATGTGGAAACAACTTCAAAACACTACATCATAAACATAGGTCAAGGATATCTTCGATGATATCATGATGGAAAAACTAAAATAGTTTAATTAGGATCAATCAGTGTCCCATCATGATGTATTTTGAGTCTAAATATTACCCAATCCATTGGAGCTCTATATATTTATTGTTGCACCCATCACATTCATTTCATTCTCATTCTTTTGTGTGCCACATAAATCATAAAATATGGATTCATTTATCATAATATTTTATTCCATGATTAATTAGTTTGTAATATACAAATTTATTTCCCAATTAAAATATTTTTAAGTGTATAATAGTTAAAACCCTTGATATTAAATGGGTTTGGTATTAACTATACAATTATTTTGGCATGGAAAATCTGGGTAAAATTTCAGCAGCATAACGGTGTCACATAAAAATTCACAAAATGGGTTGATGACAGAGAAATGGAGTAACTCGTAATTTTAAAATGAAATTGGATTTAATAAGGAAATTTATATTCATATATAAATAATATTAATTGGACAAATAAGTCATATGATAATAATGATACTTGAATAAAAAAGACGGTGAGGATCCCTTACATAACATCGCTGTGGTAATGGGTGTACGTAAAGGTTAATGGGATGGATTTATGAAAATGTAATGACACTATCATCATTTAGAAACCAAATTGATAGTATGGTGAAGTGGAATAACATATCCCAAGCTGATGATTTGGAAATAAATGGCATAAAATAAAGAATATTCTTGAATTGAAAAGATGAGAGAGAGGTCCCTTACTTTAGTGTCTAACTCCAAATGCTTGGGAGGAGATTTTTGATGTATTGTGGTTCCATAAGAAGACTCTAGAAAGGAGTGGTAAGAGTAGTGACATGATAATAGATTTTAATTAAAGAGAAACGAGATCTTATGTGGGTTAATATAGAAAATGAGTTGGGATTTCCTTAGTATTCCTCAAACATAGGTTTTGGAGTCTATATATTAAAATAATGAAAACCAGAAACCATCCATTTGTTTTTGAACATGGTTACTAAAAAATTGGAGTTTTTTTTAAATATTTTATAATTCTAATCTTCGAACATAATAAAATAATACTCACTCTTATGTATAATTGAATCATACTCTTAAAGAAATGATTTTAAATCCAGAAAATATATTAATAGTTTTTTCAGATTCATAAACGCTTTATAAAATTAACCGAATAAAAATAAAATCATATTATTTTAAAGTTAAAACATATATTCGTTCATGGATCCCATTTATAGTATTTATTACATCACTTTTGGGTCTTTATAATATCATAACCTATATAGTATATTTCTTCGGTTTTAATTTTTAAACCGAAAATCCAATTGCCTTTGAAAATAATAAAAAAACCAATAATTAATATTTTAGACATTGTGATTCCAAAAATAATATTCATTTTATATAAATAATTTTGTAAATATTTTAATTTTCACATTTAAATTAATAACTGACATTTATTGAAAATGATGTGTTTTTTTACAATAACATTTTTCGAACACTAATGAAATTTTCATTTGATTTCATAAAAATTATATGATTATTTATATTTAATAAAAAATATATAATAAAAATATTTTATTAAAATAAGTTTTATTTCAAAAAAACTCTTTAATTCTTCGAAATAATTTATCTAATTTAATTTGAATATTAACCAAAATTATTGTTTGTGTTCTATTATATAAAAATAAAAATCATTTATAAAGTAAAAAAAAGGATGAAAATATAGTCATTATTATATAAATAATAATATATATAATCATATTTCTAGTGTCTTGATATAAGTCCCATTAATACACCAGCAAGCTCCCAAAGATTATGGTGTGTGCTGTTGAGACTTTCATAGGGTGGTTTGTATTACATGGTTTGGGTTGTGATCACTATGAGCTTCATCTTCTCCCATAAACAATTTTTATCATGCTTAAGTTGTTGGTTATCAGATTGGGATTGTTCTAGGAAAATCCTAAATATTCTATATCCCTCATAAGCTTCGATAAATGGTCTTCATAGGGTATGCTCCTACTGGTTTAGGTCATCACTTCCTTTTTCAGTGTCAATTGGATTTGATAAAACCCTATATTTATATTAGTTGTGTGATCATTATAGAACGACTATTTAATCAATGATAAATATGATTAATAGTAATTTAAATTTGATAGGATATAATAAAACCAAACAATTTCATGTGTTTTCTATAATCATAATACAAAATAAGATATTTAATATAATCATAAGAAAGTTTAATTTATAACAGTTTGGGTCATTACGCCTTAATTATTGACCATGGGTGTAAATTTGGAAATTATTATAAGTGAACTTATGTACTGACCATGATGGAACATTTGGTAAATCCTAAAAGTGACTATTAGTATTCCACATGAGTGAACCTTTTGAAAATATAGGATGTGTACTTGAGTGAAAATTTCAAAATATTTGGATGTGGCCATGAGCACTAACCAAGATTCGGAATTTGTATAAGTATGTAGCTCCCACATATGAAAACAAATTACCTACCATATAAAGTAAAAGGATGTGGTTCTAACATGAAATTATGAAAAGTTTTGAACCTACCTTATGGCATATCTAAAGACCCTTACTTCCTTTGATAATGTTTATCTCAAAACATGATCTATTTTATTTATACTTTTATATTTAAAATTCCTCAATGTTTATTTCACATTTTATCTTTTTTAGTTATTTATCAAATATTAATTAATTAATTTTATAATATGGAATTTTATTTGGATTAATTTTATGTAGGTTTAAATTATCATTATTTGGTTCGATGTTTCATGATGGTTTCTTCAAAAAAAGTGAGTTCCAAAATAAATGTGGATTGGATTTGAATAGTTTATCTTGCATTCTATCATGGAATTTTCTGTGGGAATTTAATATTGAATATAATTACTTTTGGGTACTATGTAAATTATTCTAACATGTTATCACTATACATAATGTTTTTAATTTTATATATTATTAATGTATCAAATTTGGATATATTCTATATGCGTATTTAATGAAAAAATCCACTGCATCATTGGGAATAAAAAAATTACAATAGATTTTAAATATAAAATCTAATTTGAAAAAGTGAACTATATATACTTGGAGATAGAATTATCTTTATAATGTTATATATAAGTGTTAGGATATTCATGAACTATAAATTTTTTGTATACTTTGGTTTTCATCTACTACTCTCAACTGAAAAAAATTCATTTAATCCTTTCCTGCTGGAGAATGACTTGATTCCTTGAAACTGGAGAAATGAATAATTCATATGATTCTATTATATTACTTATTTATATTCATTACTTTTTTGAATCATTATAATATATTATAATAATCATTAAAAGGTAGGCCACTTATTAGTGTCTGCTAAACAAAATTCAAGAATTGGGTTGTTCCTTAAGAGGGAAAGGTATACTATTTGTGTTACGCCTCCTGGTAAAATGGGAAAAGACTTTTTTTGGTTTAATCCTATAGGGGGAAAAGGAATTGTAATTAGTTTATGACTCAAGGTGGGAAAACTTATTGTATGATTTTATTATTTTGGTTATCGTTGGTTCCATCACTCTTAGATTTTGAGAGGGGTAAATAGTGGACAAGGATCATGTAGATCTAAAACACTATAATAACATCATATCTTTATTTTATTTTATTATCACAAAATTTACATTAAATCATCAATATAAATTAAAATTAATTTTTACAAGGCCAATTCACCCCCCCCCCCTCTATGATATTTTCCCTTATTAACTGTAAACCAATATTCGGTATCAAATGAGGTTCTACAGCTATATATATATAATTATTGATTATTTGTTCTAAAGAAATATTTAAATACCCATAAATGGGAAAAGTTAAATTTAATTTTATTTGAAAATGATCAAATAATGGATAAATACCACCGAATCACCACATTTTTATGGTACTAATTATAGATACTATAAATCCCGTATAGAAGATTTTCTTAATGAAACTTATCATTGATCATTGAAAAATCATGGAAAATCCATAAAAGTTGTCTGAAGGTGAACCTAAAACATTGGATAAAAATAATGAATTAATGTATCATTTGAACTAATAGGTAATGAATATATTATATTTTATAATAAATGGGAATTTTATAGACATATTTAATCATGTACAACATTTCATGACATCTAGAAAATTTTTCAAGTTACACATCTTGAATCAGATAAGATTATTAGAACTATGTTGGTTATATTATGAACAAAATATAAAGATTTTAAAATGAGTGAAGATGAAACTATTAATCAAATGTTTCATAGATTTACTATCATTGTAAATGGTATGATATCTTTTGGAGAGACTCCTAAAAAACATGTTCTTATTAATAGAGTAAATAGAGTAAATTCTAATAAGTGGAATTCTAAAAAGGTAGTGATGGATGAAAATAATAATTTCAAGGAATATACACTTGATGAGATTATAGAATAATTGTTAAAATATGAGTTAGAACACAAAAACATGCTGAAAAGATAATTCAAATAACAATGGAATTGATTTTATATCTAATTTATCCACTTACAATTTTGATTCTATGTTAAAAAATAATGACATGAATGATACATACTATGTTAAAAAAAGTGGATATAGTAATAAGGAAGGATACTCAATTAGATATAAAATAGAAAATCCTAAAGAAGATAACTAGTAGAAGAATAATGATAATTTTTTAGATGGTTCTGAAGATGTAATTTTTTATGAGTGGATGAAGAGAGGGAACATAAAGCCTAGTTACCCAGTGTTAGAGAATGAAGAAATAGATAAAATTAAAAACAAATGAAAAAATATATATGGTATTGTAATATTGTTTCATGGATTATTCAGTTACAAATGAAAAATCTTATTTTGAAAAGGATGTGGAAAAATTATTCTTAAGGTATTTACCAATTAAGTTAAATGATTCCACTTATCATTCATCTTCTAAATCTCATTCTAAAAAACCCACTATTGAGGAATTAAATAAATAAGATAAAAGACATGAAAATAAAGTTTAAATGATCAATGGATTATACAATAACCATAATAGTCAACATAAAGTGGTTCTTAAGGAAAATGAAACACTTAAGAAATCTGTTCAGGATTGATTAAAATATAATAATACATATTTGGATTCTACAAAAACATCTTTGGAATATTCTAATGAAAAATTGAAAAATAATTATACTAAAAATGAATAATTAAAGAGAGAATTTTATTTCATATCAAATTTTCAGAAAACAGAAATAATAAATGTTTATATTATTTAAAGGATAATGAACTACTAATAAATAAATTAAAACTTTGAAGTAAAATTTATCTACTTTTCTTTATGATAGATAAATCTTTGATAAAATAATTTTTTTTAATAAAATAAACCAAATGAGATCTATTATTTTTTATAAAAATAATTTTCCTCAAATGTATTAGACCAAATTTGTTAAAAACAGTAACAGAATACATCTAATGCTACAATTTTTAGATTTTATATAAAAGGTCATTATGCTAATTAGTGCTCCTTAATATATCCACAATATTTTTTATATACTATTGATTTTATTTAAAATGTTTATTTTTTAATTTCCAATAAATATATTTTTTAAATATATTTTTGTTCCCAAAAATTCATATACTACTCCCATCAGACCCAAAATTATGTGGGTACAAATGCATTATTAAATCTATTCTTGTAGGAAAAGTTTCAATGGAGAAAAAAAGGATTTTTGTTACATGTAAAGTGGATTATTGATATTTATTACTAGTGATATGAAAAATATTCTTTCATTCAATAATTATGATGGAGGTAATGTTATTCTTTTAATAATAACATATTAAAGGTAAAAGTTTTTGGTGATGATGGAATTTTTATGCCTTTTATTTTTTTTTAATTTCATGTATTTTTATGTATTTAAACATAATTTAATAATAATTTAACAAAAACATGATAATGGAATGATTATTAAATTTCAAAATGATAAATTAATTGTTTTCAAGGATAAATTATTGTTGTTTTTTGAAAATAGAAAATACAATATTTATTCAATATATTTTCATAAATTAACTGATCAAAGTAAACAATGTTTAAATGTTGTAATTTTATTAAACAATAGGTTGGTAAATGATAATTTCAGTTTTATTCACAAGATATACATGAACCAAAGAGTTCAACAATTATACAAACAAAACATGGAAAGTTCCTTTTTGTGTGATTCTTTTTTGAAAAGTAAACGCCACAGAAGTAGTTTCTAGTCAATTAAAGAAGTATAAACTGTAAGTCCTCTTGATTTTAATAGTTTTTATTTATGTTTTCATATTAAACATTCTATTTTAGGTGTTAAATGATATTTTTTAATTATGGATGATTTTACAAGATACGCATGGGTTTAAATTATTGATTTTAAATATGAAACTGAATATATGTTTATCACATTTTGAAATTTTGTTCAAAATAAGAACAGAAACATAATTAATCAAATTTATTATTGGCCATGGATTTGAATTATAAAATCATTATTTTATCAAGTTTTGTGAAGAGAATGTGTATTTTCACAATTTTTTACCCCTTAGA
This sequence comes from Viscum album, assembly GCA_963277665.1. Classification (NCBI taxonomy): domain Eukaryota; kingdom Viridiplantae; phylum Streptophyta; class Magnoliopsida; order Santalales; family Viscaceae; genus Viscum; species Viscum album. The sequence goes on along the minus strand of OY728126.1, from coordinate 354,923,231 downwards.
ACACCCCCAAAAAATGTTGTATTGAAGAGTTAATAAATGACACATCAAGATATTGTTATGACTATGATACATGAGATTAATTTTACTAAATATTTATGGGAATATTTTTTGAATACATCTTTTTATATTAAGAAAATTATTTTGATACATTTTCTAAAAAAATACACCTTATAAGATTTCTAAGGGAAAAATCCTTAAATTATATATTTTAGAGACTTTGGATGTAATGTTTTTATTCATAATACAATTGATATTATGGATACACATGATGTAAAATTAGATGAAGTTATTTCCTTAATTTATTAAATTTATAGTAAGACATGTAGATTAAACAATCCTAGAACCATTGATGATGATGAGTCTATTTATATTATGTTTTATAAAAAGTGATTGATTAAAAGAGTTGATGATATTGATCAACTTGATGGATAATTTAGAGATATTAATTTTGAAAAATAATTACATCAATATTAAGATTCACATATTAAGGGGGATAAGATTAATTCACAATATAAACCTATTAATTAAAAATCTTGGAATAATTATATAGGTCAACATATCCAAAATGTGATAGGTGATGTTCAATCAAATGTTAAAACTAAAATATATATTAGGAATATTTGTTTTTATCATGACTTTATTTATGAATTTTTTATAAGATTATTTATGAGGATTTAGATTATGCTAATTTAACATTCTCTATGAAATATGAATTAAATTATCTTACTATGAATAGTGTGTGGAGTTTATTTTTCCCCCAAATGAATCTCATATTATTACAATGAAATGGATCATTAGAAATAAAACTTATGAATCTAAAAATATAGTTAAAAATAATTATATTCTAGTTTATCTAGGATAATCTCCCTAAGAGGGTATTTATTTTGAGGAATAATTTTCAACTATATCAACGTTATAATCAACTAAGATATTATTTGTTTATGCTACATTTCATGCATTTAAATTTGTTGAAATAGGTCTGAAAACCGGTTATATTATTATATTTATAAATAATTTTTTGTTAGAAATCCCATGGGTTTATAAGACAAAAATAATATTGATCATTTTGTTAAATTTTATCAGGATTTATATGGTTTAAAACAATATCCTTGATATTGGTATGAATAGTTAACTAGTATTCTTTTAAAAAATATTTTTGAGAAGGGAAAGGTTAATCCTAATTTTATGAATAAGAATCATTTTGATGACATTTTTATATCAGAAAAATTTATTTTGAAGATATTATATTTTTATCTAAAAATGAATATATTTTTTAAAAAAATTCAAATTTGATGACTTCTGAATTAGATATGAGTATGATGGGGAAATTGAAATTCTACCTTCATTTGAAATTTTTTCAAATAAGTAATGGTGTTTTTCTAAATTAATCCAGTAATTATAAAGATTTCGTTTTGTGATTTGGTTTATATTATTTGAAGAGTAAATATAATAACATGGGTATTCTTTAAAAGTTATCTTTAGATAAATCTGGAATATATGCTAATGTTAAAACCTATAGAGGCATGATTGGAATTATATTATATTTAACTACTTCTAGGTCTGATTTAATGTTTTTAGTTTTTATGTATCCTACATATCAAATTTACCTTAATTAGATTCATTTTAAATCAATTAAAAAAATTAGATATGTCAAAGGATCATTGAATCATGGTTTTTTATCATTCCAATTCTAATTTTTATTTGATTAGATATTCTGTTTCTATTTTTAGTGGATGATATATTGATAGGAAGATAAATTTAGGTATGTTACATTTTATTGGTAAATATTTACTTTCATTCACATCAAAGAAACAAAACATTTTTTTCACTTTCAATTGTCAAATCAAAATATATATGTGCTTTATCTTGTTTTACTAAATATTTGTGGATTAATTAAACTCTTTCTGATTTTGGATTTGATTTTGATATGACCCCAATTTTTTGTGGAAATAATTATATTAATTATATTTATAAAAATGCTTTATAACATCCAAGGACTCTAAAACATTGGTGTTTAATATATTTTTCTTAGGGATCAGGTTCAAAAAGGAAATATAAATATTTAATGTATTCCCTTAGATAAAAAATTATCTGATATATTTACTAAACCCTTTTATTTGTGTAATTTTGATAAAATTAAATTTTACAATGTAATGATGGAAATTTAATCATATAGTATATATTTTTGGGTAGTTTGACTAATATTTTGAAATAAAACATAAAAATTGTTCTATATTTTTAGTATTTGTATTGAATCATTTCTATTTTTTGGCTCACTATCATGTTCATAAAAGGTTGGATACTACTTAATTCATTGAAAATAATTATTAAATTCATTGAAAATGAAATTTAATCCTAGTTAACAGTTTTTTTATAAATTTATAAGGTTTAGTTTATTTTTTCAAATAATAACCGAGGGGGATATATACAAGAATAAGTTAATCATCATTAAACATTAAATATTTTTGATCAATTTGAAATAGGGGGAGAAATTTATAGAATTGATTTTTATTTTTCAGTTATCAAAAAGGGGGAATATTGAACTAGATCCTTGATCCAAAATATTGGTTTTTAATAAGTTCAATTATTCAAATTTCTTATATGATTTAAAATTTAGAAATGCCTGGAAGCTCCATGAGTACTAAATTTGAGTGAAAATTTGGAAATCTGTTGAAGTGATCATGGGTACTAATCATGGGTCAAATTTTAGAAAAGTTTAGATGTTATAATCTCAGTGATGACTATGTGGGAAAATTTTGAAAAGTATAGATGTTACAGTAAGTACTGACCATGAGTTAAAATTTGTTAAAGTTTGGAACTGACTTTGGGAATGGACCATGACTGAAAATTTAGAAAATTCTACAGCTTACCATGTGTATTTAACATGATTATAAAAATTCAAAGATAATAAATGACTATGATTACTGACTGTGAGTGATAATTTGGCTATGTATGTACCTATATAATGAACAAAACTGAACCAACCACAAGGTGAAAATTTAAGTGTCCATAATTTGAAGTTTTAAAAAGTGTAAAACTTACCTTATAACCTATATATGGGGACTTATTTCATTTTTTATTTTTTATCTCAAAAAATTCTCTTTTTAAAACTTTTATATTTCTAATAATACCATGTTTATTTCATATTTCTTTCATAATTTAATTATTTATAAAAGAATTATTAATTAAAAAGATAAAATGAAATTTTACTTGGATGAATTTAATATAGGATTAAATGATCATCATGTGTCTTGAATTATCACACTCGTTTCTTTTGAATACATGAGATCTGAATTAAATGTGTTTGGAATGGGAACAGTTTATCTCACATTCATTATTATAATTTTTTAAGGGAAATTATTTTTGTTTTTAATTATTTATTATTAGTATATTAATTATTCGAACATGTTATCACCATAAATCATGCTTTTAATTTTATATATTATCATTGTAACCCTATGGGTATATTCTGCATGTGCATTTAATGAAGAAATCCCATGAATCAATGGGAATGAAAAACTACAACATATTTCAAATGTAAAAGATAATATGAAAAATAAAACTCTATATACATAAATATAGACATATATAGATAATTTGATATACGAATTTGAGGATATTAATGAACTATACAAGTATGGAATAATTTTTTGTTCAAAAAATACTCTATGTTTGACTATAATCATTTAATATTTTTTTATAGAGAGTGACTTTATTTCTTAACACTCAGACTATGAAGTATTCATATTATTCTATGATTTTCATTCATTGTATTCATTTTTTGTTCCAGAATAGTAATGGGTTATACTACCCATTAAACTGTGGGTAACTAAGTGGTGAATCCCAAACAGAATTCAAGATTTGGGTTCTATCTCCAAGGGAAAAAGAATGCCTCTTTGGGTTGTATATCCAGGTAAAAAAATACAAGATTGTTTTGGGTTTAATCCTCTAGGGGGGAAAGGATTTTTAATTAGTTTATAACTCTATGTGTTAAAAATTCATTGTAAGATTACATTATATTGGTGGTGGTGGATTCTATTACTCCCAATACATGAGTTGGGTGAACATTGGACTAAGATCATTTAGATATGATCCAACATAAAAATTCTATGTGTTCATTTTCTATCACATTCACTAAATTTACATTAAAAACCTTATATAACATTTAATTAATTTTTAAAAGACTATTTCACCCCCACATTGTCTATTTTTCCTTCTTAACTTCATACCACCAATATCAATAATTAAGGGTTCCAAACCATGGACAAGATGATGACCCAAAATTTGAAATGAATTTGGAGGATAACTAATTCTTTTATCCCTTAGTCGCAAAATACCCCCACAATGTCCCTAAAATTTTATATAGATAAATTTATCATGTGTGATTATATATTTAGTAACTATGAATATTTGATATTTCTCCATTTTGATATACGTTATTTCATTGGAACCTTGGATATGGAAAATTATGAAATATTCTTACAAGATATAAATTTGATTAGTAGTTTATCCATATCATTGTATCCAAAACTTTAATGGTCATAAATTTTAGATATTTTATCGTAAAAATATATATCATTAACTATTTTAAATATGAATTTTTAACATAAAAATTGCATAGTGTTGAAATGTTCTTACTGATGTGGATGATAAATTTATAGGGAAACCATCCCACACCCCTTTGAATCAAATGCATGACTCTATTCTCCTTGTCATTTGTTGGAACTTTAAAGAATTATTAATTTCATTATAGTTATAAATACTTTTATAAAGGGACTATTAGACCTTACATAATTGTTTTTGATAATAGAATACTCACTTTCACTTTTCCTATTCATATTATTCTTTTTTTTTAATTTTAATCATTAAAAGTGGGTTGTAATTTCATTATTTGTATAATAAATTATTTTATTTCTATGAAATATTATTCTGATTTGCCTTATGTAAATATATATTTTATGTTTTTAAGTTGGATTTAATTTATTTATTACCTTATTATCTATTCCAATCTAATTCATTCATAAGTGTGTCTTTTATTTTATTTATTTGTGTCTGTGATTTTGGATCACACAACTCTTATCGTGTCTTATTATTTTACCCAATCCTATTAAAAACATTAACTATATGAAGAATAATATTAATATATGATTAAATATTTGACTGTAGTGACTCTTAATTTTGGGGTGTTATGTGATTGATAGTTATATTCATGTAATATTATTTAAACTAATATTGTTTATGTTTAGGTGGATATGATGTAGATTATTGACTTATGATGTTAAAAATGTAGATTTAATGATTATTGGAACATCAAATAAAAAAGGGTTCAAGATTTATTAATCTTTTACAAATAATATTTGATTAATATTAATACCTTAGTTAAGGAGTAGATTAATGATTAAACACATGGGAACTTTGACCCAAATCAACTTGTGAATTGAATGTAAATTTGATAAAATATTTTACAAGCTCAATGATTTCGTAACCATAAATATATAATGTAAAATCTCTATCATCCATATAAAATATTTTAATCATCTTAAAATCCTCAAACAGTTTATTTAAACACTTCAATAAATCAAAATCTACATTTCAATGATGAATAAAATCAATCCACCAAAAAAAGAGTAACATCATCAATTATTTTACCCATGTATAACTATGCAAATATTATCAAAGAAAAAATTCATTGATAGTCAATAGAAGATATCCATATACACTTTAAATAACACTATTTTTTTGGAAAATGATACTATGAATTATTTTATACTAGTTTCCTCAAATAAAACATATTAAAAAATAAAAATAATTAATAATAAGAAAAATATATATTAAAAAATAAAAAATAACATTATTTAAAAAACCTTAAATATATACATAAAAAACATGATCAATGGTCATCCATGTAAGAGTCAATTCCCTGTAATCTACCATACAATCCAACATATTTGTTTTACCCAAAAATTTAAAATAACCCATTATCGACAAAGGAAAACGATTATGGATAATAAAACCCTTTTTGGACTAATAACCATCCATTACATTGATCTAGAGAGGTTTAATCCTTTGGAATAAAGTCTAATTGAACTTGGTGCCTCGTGTATGTATTATCGAACCATTGAATTCATTATATGAACATCATGGTATATTTGGGACTCCAATTCAGGTTTATTTATCTTCTCTCACATTTTCACTGGGATTATGGGGAGGATCCTTAACTATACATCAAATAGTTCCAAATGGTATTCTCTACCATGAAGGATTTATGGGTTTCTAATGAATAAATAATACTATGATTATTTCCCTTCAGCCTGAAAAACTCTATATATTCTTGGTTTTTTTACATCCTTTTAGGTACCAAAAATTCAAAGAATGGAATGAAGAAACTCTTCTTATGGATACTATTTCCCATTTATTGAACTATTTTTATCTGAAATTAAATTAGTGGCAGTCAATAATTCTCAAATAAATCACCCCAACTCATTCACCTAAATAAAAAATTTCTAACATACTATTATCCTAAAATTTTATGAAGTTATATTATTGTTGGAGAAAATATCATTAATTTTTCAATTGGTTTCTCTCACTTAAATAAAACTCATAAATCTACAAATGATCTTATTTGAAATATGGTTTCAAACACTCAATAATTATATACTCAATCACCTTCTAGAGTAAAAAAATCCATGTGATACAAATCGTAAAACTAAATAATATGATTTAGTGTATAAAAAGATCATTGGGATCCTATGATAACTAGAAGGGGATACCAAACACCTAAAATCTCTATATATTGTATCTATATTTTTTAAAATAATAAAATCATTTATTATTTATATCCCATATTATTACACAATTAATTTTTATCAATCATTATAGTTTTATCCATCATATTTTTTCACAAATACTGTTCAATTCCATATTTTCTCAATGGAACATAAACCCTCGACCAAGAAATCTTCTTTCAAAAAAATTTAAACAATCAACAGTGTAATCTATTATATATTTACAATTATCTAGGATAGATGGACTATTAAAGAATGAATGTAATTAGGTCTCTTAAATCCCTTCTCAAAATAAAAATAAATTCATGAATATTAAAGGTGGGAACCACTTCTCATAATAATGCCCATTTTCACTATATTATCAATGATACAACACTCATCATCCTCATGTGAAAATTTTTTTACTCATTGTGACCCATCTTTAATCGCATTATATTATAACTAATTTTTTAAAAATATTATTCAAGAATTTACAATAATTGGGCATGCATCATCTTCTAAGGAACCCTGGGAATTCATTGTGAAAAATATTTCCTCTTTATCCAATTCAATCATTTAAAATTGAAAATAAAATTGGGAAACGTGTTTCCCATTTTATAAAATAGTATAAAAAACATACTGCTTAACTTCCAACTAAACCATTTCATAATCTAATGAGAAATATCAGTACATTTACACTTACATCAAGAAATAATATTGTCAGTAATCATGTAGATCCATCTAAACCAACTTCATAAATTAAGAATTATAATGAAAAAATTGAACAATTATAAAAATAACCATAGACCATCATAGAACCACTTTTTATGTTCCTTATAACACCCCAGATTAAATTGTATAAACAATGACTGAACAGGGATTCTACATGACCTCAGGTGTGCATCCTTGTACTCCAAATGCTTCTTGAAGAGTGGATAGGTCTTAACATTATAATAGGGAGACTATTATATAAATAAATAATTAACATGGGTCATGCTAAAATCTACCAAAAATGGTACACCACATCTCTATGTAATAGCTAACCTAAATACTTGTTGATGTGAAATGAGGAACCCTAAAGGCCCTTGTATTCCAGAAAAGAAAATAGTAATGTATATATAAATGATGAAAAATATATATAATATAGTCATATAATATAAACATGGAATTGTATATAAAGTAATGGAACACTATCCTGTATATGATGATTAATAATTGAAACAAATTACATTGGTCTTCGGCCCAACTTAATTAATAACCATACCTATTCCAAGGCCCCTACAAACTGCTATACCTATATCATGTTTTCAAATCCAATAATTACCAGTTACATAAGAGAAAACATGAATGACTACCCACATATATTAAAACTCATTTTATGTATGTCGATAGGGGTGATTCTAATGACCTAGTATGAATACCTAATGCCTCAACCATACTGAGTGATGTTATGATCAACTGGGTTTCCATGAAATAAATATATGTAATGTGTATTCATTTTTGTGAAATTCACCAACATAGAAACATAACAAGTCATTAATATATAGGTAAACGTCTTTGGACATTTTTTTCTAACTAGGTCACTAAGACACTTGACTATACCTGCTTCAAAAAATGTAGGAAGGAAGAGTCATCATGCACCATACTCCCAAACATATGAAATGGAACTAGGTATTGTGTTATGAAACATCTGATATCAGACCAAGAAACCATCTTAACCTTCTCACTCAATGGAGGATAATTCATCAATCCACCATTACCTTCTCACTAAATATAGTTAAATCCATTCTTAACCCACAACACATCAAAACATAGAACCCATTCCACCTAGGGAGTCACACATCCATCTATCAACCCGTGTATTCTCACTCATGGTGTGTTTAGAAAGGCTATCTCACTATTATAAATTCCCCTTCTACAACCACAAACCTATCACTGAGGGTACAACCGAAAATCCTTCATAATATGATCTCATCACCCCTATGGTGATCTTTTCAATTCTATCACACTCATGCAAAGAGTGAGACTAAATATACCCTCTCATTCAAAAATTTTCTTCCTTTCATGAACACATAGTTATCCCTGATTAATCAAAAGAACACATGGAATGTGTCCCATCCAACAACTCAACAACACATCATGGGGTGTTGGTCCCTCGGTAACTAGTCCCACATCTCAAACATTTCCCAAAACACATATGAACCCTCTTAGGTTTTGAATCTATTTATCTAGACCAACCCAATTATTTGATACAAAAAATAAAGTTTTTCACTGCACTACACACACTACTTTCATCCTCATGCAACACAGAATCCATAATAAATAACTAACTTGAAGAAAAACAGTCATAGAATTTTTTAAAATCTGTAATATCCCTAATGAGGTCAAATAAATAAATAAAATTCCATACAAAAAATTTTATACATTATTTAAAAATAATGCAATGTAACCCTTTAACAATCTATATTAAAAGGCATCATATTCCACATTTCATACACTAGGCCATGGGGAAAATCTAATCAAAATTTCATTATAAAACCCATTTTGTTCTGAAATACCATTTCAAAATCCATTATTTATCTCACCTAATTTCATTCAAATACCAATTAAATCAAACCACTTTTTAAAAAATCATTCTGAAAAAGGAAATCCATTTTACCTTCTAAAATCCAACACATGCATTCAAAAACCTTATGGAGGTCCATCAGAACTCATTCGATCAATATACCATTATAGAGCCATTTAGAAACCTATAAAATCCATTTTGACTATTAGGATAATGATAGTATGTCCCAATCTATGGATAATTAATGAAATTCATGTATCATGTATAGAAATAAAATAATTATGTCAAACAAACATGAAATCACAAATCAAATAAGAGAGTCAAATGAATTCAAGGCCACATACCTCAAATAGAGATCATAAATCTATCCCAATATCATAATAATATCCTTTTAATCAAAAATATCCAATAATATCATTAAATATCATAAAATTTATAAACTAAACAGTTAAATCCAAAAACAACAATAAGAATATTTTATTCCAAACTCACTAGGGAACTCAAGATGCCAAATCCCTGAGAATCAAGGTGTGGTATACTCCGGATGAACAACCAGACCTAATCCAAGAAAATATACAAATTAAACATCTGGTTAAATGATCAATTTCATCCCAAATATTAGAAAAACCTAAATAAATCAATGACATAGCATACCTCATTTTTAAATAAAAATGACATCTTGATTTCCTCCTATTGGTAAATCCTCTATGAGTTGCACATGAAATCCCCATCACGATATATGATTTCACCAAGATCGAATGAAATATTCCCTATCCTTGCCCAATGAAACAAAATAGGTGAAACAATCTGGAGAACAAGGGATATAAGAGGGTTGTATCTTACGTTGTCTCTATATGATGAAACTCCCTTGAAATACCCACATGAAAGGGAATCAAGGAAGGGGAATGAGAGATTCAAAGAGGAATCACCCACTTCATTTAGGAAAATACAGATAATTGATCCCAATTTGTTACAAAATTTAGACCATCGTAAAAATTTATTCATATATCCTGAAAAGGGGGCTACCCATCATTGTTTCTAGTTGTGATCTAAGGTTCATGTCATGAACCCTTATCTAGGAAGTGGGAAGCCTCTCTACCTTACCTATATAGTAGAATAAACCCAAATTCATGTCTTTAATTACCCTATGTAAAAAATCTTATCTACAATACTTCATTTATGTTTTGTATGTACCACATGAAAGTTCAATCACAATATGAATGCACTGATACATCATGAATGGCTAGTTACCAAACTTTTTCAACAGCCCAGCCACTCGGTCACGACTCCAAAATCCACCAAAAAACCATAAATTTTCACTAAGACTAAAACCATGTCTAAAAATATTATTTATTGACATACAGACACTCCAAATCCCAATTTTTTGTCTTAGGTATGAAAACAAACCACTCATAAAAAGAAAAAATAAAATTCCATCAAGATTTCACAACTTGTAACAATAAGAGTTGTCAAATTTGTTACCAACCCAATTCAATTTTCAAAATCCATCTCAAGGCATAAAAAGAATTCTAACCCATATGATTAAATATTATACAAGATTAATTTTTTTGAGGTAAACATCCCTATCTTGGATTGAATAAAATAAATTCTCAAGTATGCAATGTTCCTTCATGAATTTTTAAAATACAAATATATATTCAGAACCATAAATCTATTTCATTGCAAAATAACATCCCCATAAATATTAATTACATTTTTAAATATATAGATCCATTTAAAATATGGAATTTTATCTTTTATATTACACTCATAAAACTCAAATATTCAATAAATTTAATTCTTAGATAAATATTATTTATAAATGTAATAGGTCATTTTCAACTAATGAGTGTAGTTATCTAATTTTATAAATGAATAATCATCTTCCCAAAATGAATATTTGAGGATGTTCCTTTTTGATTTAATGTGATTATCTTCTATACTAATTTTTATGTCTTTTAAATTTATGAGGTGACACCATCTTACCAATTTCCAATGGTACTAAGAAAAAATTTCCTTATAATATCTAAATCCAAAATTTATGTCCATATTGTTATATTATCTATGGAATTTTATATCTAAATTTTCATGTTAAATATTTTATAATCCATATGAAATATTTCATATAATCACTTTTCCTTCCATATCAATACTTTTAACATCTCTGTATAAAGTGAAATAATCCTTGACCCTTCATAGTTTTCAGGTGCCAATAAGTATAGAATTTATGGTATTTTTACCCCTGTTAGTACAATGATCATTATTCAAGATAAAATTGAAATTTAATTTTGAAAAATTTATTGAGATAAATTATCTTGAATACTCTCTAAATTCCCAAATCACCTCTAACATTTACTTACTCACAGTGTATGGTAAGGAAAAAATGAACTCAAAATAATTCGAAGGACATATTTTGAAAAACAATCAATCTGACCCATAAATAAATATTGAACCTATTATAAAAAATTTTCATGTACAATATACATTACTCCTTACTCTTTTATAATTTATCTACATGGTAATCAACAAAGTCATTCTTAAATAAATATAGGAATACAAACCCATTCAAGTGTTTGGGGAAAATAAAAAAGGTCTTGGTTTCGATCCTATATGACATTCCATATATTAACCTGTCCTTTTTCATGCAACATGCACATCTAAAATAATTATCCAAACTTATTGAAAATCCTCAAATAAGACCAAATCCCTTCATATTTTATATTGTAAAGAAACATTTACCAATATTATCTGTGATGGTTTTATCTACCCTATTTCTTATAGTGAGTGGGTTATACAATTCAATTAAGTCCTTAAAAAGGGTAGTGTAACTACTATCACTAATAAAAAATGATTAATGGTCCCAAATCAAGTGAAACATTAGTGGTGTGTTTTTAAATTATTAAATATTAACTGATGAAATTGAAGGTGATATATGCCCTAAATTTAAAACGTATGTTCAATGGATAGCTATATATGTTTTAATGGTATATTATGCCACAATATTTGATTTTGTAGCTAGACACTCAAGAAATACTCTACCCAAGATATTATTTGATAAACAATTTTATAAGATTAAATGTGAGGGGTTGTTGTATTCATTTATGTGAGATGAGTTTGAAGTATAATTTACTCATGTATTATGAATTCATGAGTTAATTTTATCATCATTTAGGATAATCCATGGGCAAATTTAAATCCACTTTTATATGATGGTAGAATTGATACATATTTCTCAATACATGGATAAAAATTACTTCAAATTGAATCAATATTTATACCTATCCTTTTCATTTGACACACTAGAATGACGTAGAGGATGGATGGATCCCATCTGAACATCAAATGTTTCATTCAACCCATGGATACCTCCATCAGTGGGCTGTATATTGGATCTCACTCAATAATATCTCTGAAACCCATGCGATGGTGTTTTAAGATGTCACAATTACATCTTTTGTGAAAGGTACATGTTTATAGTGTTTCATTATTTCTCTTAATGCATGTTTTCATATTTTTTTCATGGATGATCTTGGTAAGGAGATAAAATAACGTCAATATATTCTAATAATTTTTATTTTTCCCCTAATGAATCACTTAAGTGGTATCTAATCATCCCATGATCATGGTTTTATAAAATCATTTATGAAATGAAGAAATAGTGGGAACCAGAGAACTATCTTACACAGGATAATAAATTTGGGTAAAATAGATTATATATACAAAAAATAATTATATATAAGGATCATATAAGATTACACTTATGCAGAATAATTTTTTATGGGCCATATAAACCTACCCTTTTGTAGAGTGGCTTGCATAGGCGCTATCTCATATTCCCCTTACAAAAAATATTCTATGTAAGGGAAATTCTAATTTATCTTTATATAGAGCAATCAATGTATGGTCCACCCCAATATAGAGTAATCTACATTTGGGTAATCTCCACTTACCTGAGCTATATAATAGTAATATGAGATTTACCTTTATGTGAGTGTCCACATAAATATATCATGAGACTTACATTTATGTAAAGGTTTCACATCAAGTCAACATAATTCTTAACTTTATGTAAAGGGATTATGTAAAGGTAATCTATAACTTAACATTATATAAATCATTTAATGTGATGTTAAATGAGATATAACTTCAAATATTTAGCAATGCAGAAATGGGATGTCCTTTTACCCTTACATATATAGTCTTCATAAGGGTATTGGGAGTATACCATTACATAGAATACGGATTCCACATTGGGGTAAATATAATGGATATAGAAATTGTTTTTATTCTTTTTAAATAGTTTTAATAGTATAAAAAATGTTTTAAAAACATAATAAAATGTATTTTGGGGATATTTAATTTATGAAAAATCTGCATATTAATTAATTTATAAAAAAGGATTATAATTAATTAATTGGTATTTTTTGAAACATTTAAATATTTCATAAATATTAAATATTAATATATAAAATATATCTAAACAAATTAAATGTAATGTCTTAAGATCATGAACTAAAAGTCTTTATTTATAAATCATAATTATAATTTATAATGTTTTTATAAATTTCATAAATATGGCCAAAAAATAATTTTTTATATTTTATTTTTTAATTATTCATAATTAATTAATTTTATTATATCAAATTGAAGAGCCTCATTTTATAATAAAATTTTATCCACATAAAAAAGGTTTGTAAAATTGATTTATTAATGGTTTATATAATTATAAGTATATGATATTTCTATTATTTAAAATGTTTACATAATATATATTAGATTATATTTTTTTAATTAATGAAAATTTCATATATATTTTTTGAAAAATCCATATAAGGAATAATATGAATGTTCTTGTACTGGAAGATAATTTAAAGTGTTTATATTCTGAATTATGGAATGTTCTTAATGGAAATCTTAAATTTTAATGTTTTTGTATTTATATTTTATTTATGAATTGATCATTTATGGGAGTCTCATATTGAAATATTTGAATTATTAATTAATAAAAAGTTTATTCACTATTTTATTCCTGGTTAAAAAAATTTTATATTATGAATTATTTATGAATTATTTTTAATTTTAAAATGATTTTAGGAAATAGAGTGGTGTCTTCCATGATAGGTGTGGAAATGAATTTAGTTTAGCATCCAATTTGACATCTTTTTGTAATTGAGGTTTTGAAATTGATTTTAGTTATTGAATATATTTTTTCATGTTTGGTTTTAGAGTTATGATGAATTTAATTCTCTATTAAGTAATGACTCCCAAGGTAGTGGTACATAGGTTAAGACTACCCACTATTCAAGATGATTATGAATTCTAAAGAAAATTGAATGGGGTTAGCTATCTGTTACTCCTAATATACTCATATTGATATGTTCAACATAATATAACTATATTCCTTTGTATAAAAATTTTATTTCCCTTATTCATATGATACATTTAAATATATATGAAAATGTTTGGATGCTATTTTTTGGGTGAGTAACATAATCATTTGGGTTATATAGAGAGTTACACATCAATATTGATTGAACATATTGATTTTAGGCGGGAAATAGGATTCCAAAATAAATCACTAGAAACATGAATAAATATAGAAAAAAATTAGATTTTATGGTGAGATTAAATCTCAAAATACTAAGTGTTAGATTCCTTCCCAAGAAGGATGTGTCAAGACCCTGATCATCTAACATGTTATGTTCATCCAATGTTGGGTTCCCTTTGATTATATTGTATAATGAAATCAACTAATAGATGACACTAGATTATCCTTGTATATGTATCTCCAAACCAGTGTGCTTCAAGATTTCTTTTTGTTAGTTTACACTTGAAATTGGTTTAGTTTAAACATAGTTGGGAGACGGTTTGGAAGGATACCATTGGAATAAAGATGGGTTCATCGACATGATGGATTGTATGAATAGTTATATTCTCGACTATCTAATATTATTATATTATATGATTGGTATGATTTAATTCCTAAATATCTAATTGGTGGGAGTAATTCCAAAGTTGGCACATTGTTTTTTGAAATATGGATCTTTACCCACTAATGGATATGATGGATTTTTAAAGTGGTAATCATTTTAGCTGGATCTCATTTAATAAAATTACTCTTTAAATCATTATAAAATATGATACACATCTAATAAAATCTTGTTTTATATATTAATTAATACTAATAATAAATCTAAAATAAGTGATTAATCCATGGAAGGATAAGTTTAATGTAATATAATCTCAAGATAGGTGAATTGAGATGTATTCTGAAGAAAGACATGTGATTTAAGAAAATTTATTTATTAATAGAAATATTATATATGTTATAATAACAAATTTATTAGTAACCTATTGTTTAAATTGATCACCAAGTTAATTTTGGTTATTATGGAATCATAGAGTGATTCATTTTGGTATTAAAAGGAAGTATATGAAAACCGGACTGAGGAAATATAATTTCTACTCATATAATAAATATGATTGGGTACATCAATAATTTAAGTAATTTTAGTCTCATATACTCAATATTATTGGGTACGAAAAATGATATTCAATATAATTGAATAGGTTAATGACATGGTAAGAATAACGGTTTTCTTACAACATCATTGGTAATAGAATTAAATTAAATTATTGTAAAAAATATGTGATATCAACTACAATATTTATATGTGTTGTAAATATTTTAAAGGTTATAAAGAGATAATAACTAATGGCTATAGCTTGATATAATAAGGAAAGTAAGATACTTCATTTATATCTTGTATGAATAAATCTTTGGTTAACTTTCTAAAAGATGTTTATTATCTCATTTTTCACTTGATAATAGAATGTAAACAATTATTTTTTTATAAAATTATATTTTTGTTTTAATACACAAATTTTAGGCTTTTATAATTCAATAAAATTCTTTAATAGAGACTAAAATTTCATGTTTTAGTTAGGTAATTCATTTCATTTTTATTATTGTAAATGTTCAAACCATGTGAATGAATTTAAGGGAACATTACCTTTTTTCTCAAAATGTAGATAAAATATGAAACTTGAATTTGATGTATGGGTTGTGGTTCTACATTAGTAGTAAATGTGGGTAACAGTACAAAAATTAAGATTAAAAGTTTATTTGAAAATTTCAACAATGTTTCTCTAAAGAGATAGTCATGGTAATTGAAACCATTGGTTTTTAGGAAGTAATAATAATTACACATGATGGTATTATTATGAATATATTAATGAGTTTATGAAACTATGGGGAATTTCTATATCAAGTACAGGGGTTATAGAAGTAAATTCATTAATTTTTAAGGATATTTGTTACATAATATATATTTTACATGTTTTTTATATATAATGATGTTTAAAATTGAAGGAAGAATTAATTAATGTTGTTTTCTACATTCAAATGAACAGGATTCAAAAATAATGATTTGATTTTATTAAGCTCAAATGAATATTTCTAAAGGATTTATATCTTTTTCTCATATATCTTATGTGATAAGAGAAGTGGTTCAATAGAAAAGAATTATTTTGAAAAACAACTGAGATGTTTGATAGTATATACATAGTTTATGATTCATCTGTCTCCATAACATATTTTGAGAAGAAGATATCGATAAAAGTGTTTATTTAGGAAAAATTGTATATCCAGCTATTTTTTAAAACGTGGGGGAATATGATTCCCACCCATTAGTGGTTTATTTTAACGAATAACTTATTCTATTTATGAAATTATTAAAACATATAGAAAACCATATATTATATGAAGAAAGTAGCTTATTTGTAAAATATTTTTAAAAATTGAAAATAAATGTATTTTTCACACATTAATGCATTTTTGTATCTTAGTAAAATATTCTAAGAGAATAGAGTATCTAAGAAGCTAGTGGAAGTAGGTTTGGATTAGAGAAGTTCAATATTGAAAAATATTGGATTAGACTACTCTAATATTAAAGTGTTTTTAGTTAATATTATAAAGATATTAGAATTTGTAATGATAATGAAAAATGTAAATATTTATATAAAATTTTCAAGAATAAGTGAGAATCACTATTTCATATAAGATTATACTAGAAAATTTAAAAAATGAATTACTCTTGAAATCCAAAATGATTTTAAGGTATGTTACTTGAGATAAATGTAAAGAGTCACAATAATTACTATAAAAATGTTAATTTCACTTTATTGTATAACTTTTTAGGATATTCTAGTAAAGTAATAATTAAAATAGTTACATTATTTGAAAAAATCAATGAAATTGTTTTTAGAAATATTTCTAGGGATTATAACGATTCAATTATTATGATGTATATGTATACAACAGAAGATGAAATCATAACATAAAATATAATAAAGTTAAATTTAAATATGTTCAGAGATTTGAATAGTTAGGAATATAATTCCGAAATCAGAATTATTTGAGAATTGTTTCTTTATATATGTTTCTCACTAAAGAGTTTGTGGGATGGTTTTATCATATGAACACATATAGATGTGATAGGAATTACATATGACATAATGAGTTAAGAAAACCCCTAAAATTGAACATAAAAAATAATAATATGGTATTTTATCATATTTGGTATGATATACATGCACATATATTGGTGTTGTTAAATATTATTCAAAGAGTTTTAAGTTTATAATGTGTAACAAATTAGAGGAAGTATCCACTTTATCATTCATTCAGGTTGTCTGTATAAATATATATATATATATATATATATCATGAAGTTTAAGGAAAATTGACCTCTCAAAGTGTAATTTTTTGTAATCCCTAATGGATTTTTACAAAGTATTTTAGTTTATGAAAAAAAATTAATTTTATAATGAGTTGTATTTTTTTATAAAGAACCAAAATATGCTCATAAGGCACAAAAATTTCCTTTTTGTAATGGATGACCAAGTAGGTATACCAGATGATATGTCATATAAATTAATTTGGTATATAGGGGAATATAGATCATATTTTAGTCCTCATGACCTATGTTTGGAGAGATACCTATAATTACATCCTCCATACTTTGATACCTTACTTACAAAAGCTTGAAAAAAACATAGCTGATATGGGGGTGGTTCGGTATGTTAATGATCAGGTCCATGGTTAGAGCTCTACCCATATGCTCTTTTTCATCTCATATGAGGAGTATGATGTAACATCATATAGTCTATTTTCATGGATTATATAGTTATATTACATTATTAATTAATAGTACAAGATTAATTACATGACTGTCCAACTTAGTAGTCATACAATACTAGATACATGCATACATTACACATAAAAAATAACACACAACTTGAACAAATTGTGGGAACAATATTCTCCCTTCCATTATATCCATATAAATTACACATATTCCTCCTTATGTTTCTAGGGGAAATAAAAAAATAAGGGTGATATTGAATTAGCAGTAAGGAGTAGCATACAGCAGACTCGTACATAAAAAAATATGTACTAAGTGTTATGGTAGGAATAAGTGAACAAAATAATTCTATAATCTACTAAAATTGGGTTCATTCAATATTAATGGTAATAAATGAAAACATGTATAATAATAATCATTAATCTCATACTCATGGAATTCAAAATACTTTATATCAAATATTTGTGTGGAGTCTATGTTCAATGATAGTTATCCTATAGTGGGAATAGGTATTCACCAAAACGCATCCATTTTTACCTAATGATATATGTTGATGCATAAAGGGACTATATAATTTCATACCCTATCTATCACTAAATTAAGTCCAATACATTCCCAATAAGATTTATTATGACCATTTTTACCATTCCCTAAGGAATCTATTGTTGAATAAAAAATTTCTATCCAAATATTGAGAAATATGAACATAAAAAACATCATGATTCAATATGATAGTGTGGATATCTGGAATAACACCTCTTAATCAACTTATAAGTTATGGGGTATCATCAAAGTAACAGGTAAAGCCCTTATTAATGAACTATTGGGCCGAGGGTACCTTTAATGTGTTGAGTTAACCATGGAATTCTGTATTTTGTTCCAATAGTTTATATTGGTATGAGAAAAAGGTAATGGTGTTAAAACATCATTCACTATAGTATGAATTAATCCAGGTTAATGTATGCAAGACATAAAATAATATAGGTGGTGATGATAAAATAGGTCCCCAAGTATTAAAATTGTGATAGAAAAACACCATTTATGGCTTGGATAGTAATTAAATCATATCTTATTTGATGACAGGGATCAAAACATGATCTTAAAATATTATTAATAAAATAATTTAAGGATATTAAATCTCAAATCGGTAGTATATACACCACATAAATGAAATTAGGTGAACAACAAAAAATGTCTCAAAGAAGGGAATTTAGATGGAGAACACTTACCTCTTGTCTATATATACATGAACAGACATTAAAATCATTAATAATAAACCCATAAATCTTATTAAATTGATTCATATCCTTAATCATTCCCATTTTCATCTATACTCTTCATAAATATTCAAATTCTATTAGAATTATTCTAATTTCCCACATCGGTGTTTATAGTATTGATCGTTTGTACAATTTTTATATTAGTGGTGTTAGTATTCATTCTTATAAATAAATAATTATTATTAAATTATTAAAATTATTATTATTGATTATTTATAATATTTTTTGATGTTTAAAGTTCATTTAATGAATTTTTCACCTACTAATTTAAGAATAAATCAATAGTAAACATGTTTTGGTGATTTCTGATGAAGAGAGTGTGTTGCCTTAATTGATAAATTATATATTGATATAACATGTTCAAAACCTAAAAAATATAATATTTAATTATTTATATCACATTATAACATTAAATAAGTTCACATAGTCATTGATGATAAAAAAATAATAGTATTCCTTAAGTAAGTAGTTAAACCAATCTAAACATGAACATACCTTGATTTTATGAATGATTATGATGTGGTTTTGTGGTAATAATAATATACCAAAAGCATAATGATCTTATTTAGTGTTTATTTTTTTATATATAATAATTTTAAGTAATTTTAATAGTAATTAATGGATATGAAAATATTACACAAGTTGAATAATAGATTATCTTCCTAGCACATTTATTTTAAATTATTAAATTACTACTGATTGTTTATAGACTATATTATTAATAGGATCTATAAATTTATATATCATAAGATTAATTATATATTAAAAAATAATATCTATCCTTTAATACCATATTTATATCCATGATTTTAAGGTGTTGAACGAAAACAAAACATATAATGTCGCGGAGGTGGTAGTCCGCACAACACCCAAACAACTATTTTTTTCTTAATGGATGGGGTATATGAATAAATAATAACTATAATAACCATAATATAATAACATTAAACTACATAAATGATAATAATATCATTATATTAGTTTTTATAGAATAAATTTAAAAAAAGATAATTAAGAAGACAACTAAGTAGTTGATAATATTCACATCGGGGACTTGAATTTTCATTTTATATATCCTTGGAAATTATGGCCTTATACTAAATAACGGTGCCAAAGTAATTTTTAAAGTGAAATAGGGTTCTATGAATAGATTAATGTAAGATTTTCTTGGATAAATTTTAATTATAGGTGATTCTTGATGTGGTGAATATGTTACTCTTTTATATGTGAAGGGAATTATAGTTTTATGAGTAAATCATACATTTCATATAATTTAAGGTTACAATTCAAGTGAAAAAAGAAAAAAATAGAAAATATATTAGATAAAAATTATTTTTGGAAGAAAATTACGTCAAACACTCCATTTAGTGACAAATTTGAGTGTTTTAATAATTTTTTCACTTTCTATCTTTTACCCTAAAAACATTCACCGTGGTAATCGATTTCTAGCCATAGTAATTAACATTAATAATAAAGATTTATATTAACATTTTTTCGAAATTTTATAATCATAATTTTAAATTTTAATATCATTTTGTCAAATAATATTTTTATTTTTTTTGAAAAGTTAATTTTGAAATATATACATTTAATCACCTAAAAATTTATTTTTGAGAAATAACATTTTTTTGATTTAAATATATATATAAGATAAAATTATTTTTGATACTAATTTAAATTTAATAAATTTATTTCTTATAAGAAAAAATAAATTTTTTGAGGCTCTCGTGATAATACAAAACCAAATTACCTTTGAATATGCATTATTTAAAGAAAACCTTTAAAATGTTTTTAAAATTAATGTAACATTTTACTTTTTTCTAAACATGTTTTACATTGTATTTATATGTTACCATAATATTATAGAATTAAAATTTTTATTTATTAAGTTCATATTTGATAACTTAAAAGTTTTTTTAAACATATATTTCATTCTTAAATATCGATAAAGCTATAAAAATATTAAGTTTCATTAAAAAAATATTTTTTTACTAAATACAAACTTTATAAAAAAAAGTGAAATAAGAATAATAAACTGATTTCGATATAATGAATTCAAAAATAAAATTATTTTAGCCAACATCAAATTATAAAATTAATCTATCAAATAAATTCATGAATTAAGTCTCATTAAAGGGAGGATTGTGTGGTATTTAGGTTATTTTGTTTACCTACATCATTCGAGTCTGAAGATTCCCCCCCCCCAATAGTAAATAAATCCTTGAAATTGGGGTTTATATTAGCTATTGAACAAATTTAGATACTCTTTCTTTATAGCTTCTTTAGGTTCCTAGGCTTCCTCTTCTTGTTTGTGATTTCTCTAAAGTACATTCACCAATCGAATTGTCTAATTCTGTAATACTTTCTCTCTAATGTCCGGAATCTTGACAAGCTCTTAATTATATTACATGTTAGTATCAAACACTATTTTCTCAAATGTGACCCCATGTAGTGGATCAAGTATGTATTTCCTCTATAAATAAATATATAAGACATAGTTTGCCTTAGAATAGTTTACCTTAAAAACCAATTTGTAAGATACATCCATAAATATTTTAAGTATTACAAAAGGCCAAATGTACCAAGGTATTAACATCCCCTTTTTACAAAAGATCCTACATCTCAATTGCATGGAAAAACCATTAATGACACATAATCTCTGACTTTGAATTCCTATTCATTCCTTCAATTTTACATATAAATATTTTTTATTATTTGAGATATATTAATGTGATCTGAAATTGTTTATACTTTATATGTTGTCTCCTCTACTAAATTTGGGGCAACTAACATAATTTCCCTAAATTATACCAAATAGGTTTTAGTATGAAACCTATTTCCATACAATGCCTCATATGCTGCCATCTAAAATCTTGGATTAAAGCTATTATGATAGAAAAATTAAAAAAAATGTATATATTGATACCACATACCTTGTAAGTCATGAGATTTTAATATCTAAATTAGTTTCAAATTAATGATTTTCCTTTAAGACTCCCCATCATTTTGGGGATGGTAGGTTGTTCTTAAATGTATCTCAGTGTTGAGAACCCTTTTAAGGTTGTTCCATAATTTCGATGTAAACCAGTGGTCACAATCAAATAGAATCGATATAGGTTCTCCATGAAGCCTTATGATTCCATTGATATTGATCCTATAAAGGCTCTCAATGTGTATATCTTCTCTTAACTCTTCGAAATGATTTAACATAGTAAGGTGGTCAATGATGACCTATATTGGGTCGTTCTTCCTTCGATTGTTTGGGAGTCTAATAACAAGTTCCATTGAATAATTATCACACTTCAATATAGTTATAGGCCTATGATGCATAAATCCATTTGGATATTGTCATTCATCCTTTTATAGATAGAAATTTATGCATATGAACATAGAGTCTTTAATTTCCCACATTATACCATCCCACCATAAATATTCTCTTAAATACTAATACATATTTGTTCAACCAAGGTGGATGTAGAAATGAAAGTTACGTGCTTCATCAATCATTTCCCTTTTTTCTCTGGTATGGATTGAATGAATAACCTCTTCAAAAAAATCAATACTCCATATCTATAGAAAATCTACATAAAAATCCTACCATTTACTACTTTATTCTTCCTTTGTAAGTTCTCATAATACTTTTTGGACTTATCCTACATTTCATGTAAGGATGGTTTAAAAATTTCATGTAAAATTAACAATGGTTCCCCTTTCCTATAAATAATCATATCCATATTTATTAGATATTTGTATATGGGATCTCTGTTTAGCCTAATCTTTTCCACAACTCCATGTTCCCTCCTAATCAATACATCAACCATCAGGTTTTCCTTCCCATGGTAGTAGTGTATCGGGAAATCATAGTCCTTGAGTTGTTCCAACCATTTTCTTTTCCACAAGTTGATCTAATTCTAAGAGAATATATACTCAAAAACTATTTTACTATATATATATATCAAACTTTTCTATATAAAGGTAGTATCTCCATACTTTCAAATAAAATATTACAAATTCCAACTCTAGGTTATGAGTTTTCTTGTTCTGTTCGTGGATTTCCATTTTATTGAGTCATAATCAATCACCATATCATTATTTATAAGGACTCATCCAAGTAGTTTGTTAGATGCATCAGTATATATTAAAAATAATTCTCTAGTTTTTTGGTAGAATTAATATTGATGAATTAATCAATATCCACTTCAAATCTTCAAAACATTCATCATATTCCCTTGACCATGGGAGTTTAACTCATTTTCATGATTACATGGTCAAAGGGTTATCCAATAAAGAAATATCTTGAACATTTCATCTATAGTAACCTTTTAAATCAAGGAAAATTCGGATTCTATTATGTTTTTTGGTGTAGGGACTTCTTTGACTACCTTTTCTCATTGATGTTCCCAAATATATCACATCCCTAGAGAAAACATAGCTACGAAAAGAAACTTCCCGTATAATGTTTTCTGAGGGTCTCCAAAATTATTTTAAAATGAATCTCAAGATAATTAGAACGCTTAGAGCATATCAGGATATCATTAGTGAATTCAACCAAAAATTAATCAAGATAATCCTTGAATACTCTATTAATTACATCCTTAATTATTTTAGGTTCATTAGACAATAGAAAAAATCCATTATCATAACCACATAATGTTTATACCTTGTTGTAAATTGTATCTTCGTTATATTATCCTTCTTCACCCTTAGGTGATGATAACTAGAGGAAATATAGACATTTGAAAAGTTATAGGATCCTTCAAGTTGATGAAATAAGTAAAAAATTCATGGTAAAGGGAAATTATTTTTTATACTAATGGAATTTATATCTATGTAATCAATGAAAAATATGATGGTCCCATAACTATTTTTCATGAAAAAAATATCGGCACCCCACGGTGAAATAGTAAGTGTGTATAAATCCCTTTTAATTCAACTCCTAAAAATTTTTCTTAACCTCTACCAACTCCATGGGTTTTATTTTATAAGTATTTTTAGATTTATTCATTTCATAATTAATGATTTCAATGGATATCTCAACTTCATGATCTGGGGGATTTCTAGGTAATTATTCTAGGAAAACGTCAAAAAATTTCTATACCATATATACATAATATTATTTTAGGATATCTTCCTCATCAATAAATCAAACAAGATCTTCCTCTCTACAGTTTTGAATTGTTTTCCACCATTTTTCTACATCTTTCAAAAAATTATAGACGATTTTTTGGAACCGAAATTCAAGATCCTCAAGGTACGAACAAATTCATGGTTGGATCAAAGCTAAATGTGGATCTGAGGGGCCTTAAAGTGTGGAAAAATCATAAAATGGGTTGGTTTCGCAATAAACCTCCACAAATTCCCTTTGTGGTCCCGATCACAAATGGATCATCTTCGTGGTCTCCATCTCCCTTTGTGAACCCACTCACAAATGGATATATTCCAAAGAATCCATCTCCCTTCACGAGCCCACTCACAAATGGATCTCCTCGGCGCCATCCAACTCCCTTAGCGAACCCGCTTGCAAACAAATCTTCTCCACGATGATCATCTTACTTCGTGTACTATCTCTCAAACAAATTCTCTTCATGAAGAAACATTTACTTTGTGTTGTACTAATTTTTCATTATTGAAATCTCTTCTAACATCACAAACATCCATCACCTATAAATGAAAATCTCACCCCCTTCTAAACCACAGTTACTCTGACCCTTAACGTTCCCAACTCTTGTTTCACAAAACTCTTTATAAAACCCAATATGGATAACATAAGGAACTTAGGTTTTGTGAGATATTCCTCATTTTGTTCTTTATGGCTGCCGCATTTTTTGAGGATTCCCTTTGTCAAGGCCTTCACCCTTCATAATGAATGGATCCCCTTTGGGTTTCTCGAGGATCCGTGAAGCAATAACTCTTCATGGGGAAATATCCTAATTAAGATATCTTTTCAAAAATTAATCTCTACTCCACCCATGACCTTCCTTAAAAAATCCCAGTTCTTCCATGAATATCCTTTACTTTACAAATACCCAATTCGCGAGGACCTCTTCTTTGTGAACCCCTCTTTTGTACATCCCACAGGCTTGTATGATGTGATTTCATGGTCCCCTGAGTGGTGCTTCATACTGCATTGCCCTACCTTATAATTATTGGAATAATAACACTGACAGATATGCATATAATTATAGCCACACTAATGTGATCCCCCCCCCCCGAGTGAGCGCTCCTATACCTTGTTGTTTCCTAGAATTGCTTGTGCATTCCCTTCCCCATGTGCTGGTTGCTACAAGTTATGTAAGTCATAAGGTAAGGTAGTGAGTCCTCCTCGTCTGAGCTATATGACATTAAACTTACAATAACCCCATGTACCCAATGCAAGACATTAAACTGTGAGTTTCCTCATGTGTGGAAAGATTTAGTAAACTGAAGAGGGGATGAGGCAGGGTGCCTTTCTCTCCCTGCCTTTTCTATTTGTCTCTTCTTTCCCTCTATGCTTTGTCATCATGGGAACTTCGGACAACCTATTCATAATCCCCAACACACCTCTATAGGGTTATATTTTAATGATTTCAATATCCTACTCATACATATAGACAATCTCCTTGGTCTTCCCTCTAAGAGAAATCCCCAATTTACATCTCCCTAGGATGTTAGCCATATATAATCCCCACACTGTACCTCTTCATTGTATCTCTCACGACATGATAATCAAGTCCCTTGCTACCTATTGTTTCTCAAACCAAGCATAGCTCACGTGGTCTTAGAGTGATTATCGACAGTGAAATCCTCATGGATATTTTTAGTGTGTTATCCCTAATGCACTCTTATGAACTATGTATACTTTTATTCCCTACTATGGGGATATGTTGGAAGCCTTCATGAAGTACAGGTCCATCATCCATAGGTCCCTACCACTACACATTAGTTAAACTTTTTCCCGCATGATGTTAAACTATATTATAAAACTATGTTGTTTTTTATCCCTATCTTATATATTGGGTACATAGGATGCCTATGCTAGGTTCAACCCCGACCAATGGTAATCTTTATTTCTCCCTCCTAGGGTTGTACCCTCCTGATGTGACATTTTCCCTTTTTGGGACACATATCCTGCATGATACATTCGGTAACTAAACACGCATAAGTCCAACACTCAACCCATACTCCTCCAACCAAGAGTATCCCTCTTGCAATGGGATGTTATCCATAGGAGCGCCCTAGTATGTCTCTAGGTCACTATCCTTTGTGTACACCCCAATTCTATGCCCCATCCTAAACTATGTAGACATTGATTCCCTACCACAGGGATACATAGAAAGAAATTGTGAGGTTCAATCCCATCATTCATGTCTTATCCTGGTCTCTCCCTTGATCCCCTATTTTTCTGTAAGATCATACCTCGACTAAAGGTTCCATTTCCTCCGTGTCCAATCCATGAAACTGTAACATCTCTATTATGGAAGCCACCGAGAGGTGCCCCATACATGGTTGGTCACAGGGCCTCAAGAACATTTCCCCAAATGTCATAGGCTTCCGACTAGCAGTGAGGTCCTTGGGTGTAATACAGAGGAAACTATTCCCTCATTGGAAGAGTACCACAGTGGAATTAAAACAGATAAAAATTGCGGAAGAAGTAATAATACCATACCAAATGTAAACAACATAAGTAATAAATAGGTGGGGCACACATATATAAATGATGCATGATACATATGTCTAAGAAAGAAACCAAACAAATCACAATGCTGGAATATAGTACTTAACCAATGTACCAATGAAAAGCAGTAAACAGCGCTACAGCATCGCAAGCATCAGCTTGGTCCAATGTCCCCCAGCTCTACAACAATCAAGTACCAGAAGTAGAATGGTGCATTTCCTTATCTATACTAGCAGCAATATAATCTGTTTGGGCCCAAAATCATGACCCAAATAGGGTGTGAGACTAATCCCAGTAGGCAACCACCCAAATATCTGTTCCTAACAATCAGCTAATATATATGGAAGGCAATAAATATAATGAATCAGTAAACATGGAAGTACAAATAGTAACAGTCTTACAATTTCAATTGCATTCAGTTTCATATATCAAGAGCAACCAATAAAAAGTAGGTAACCCTCTGGGAAGTACTTCTAGCCTAACCCCTCCAATTAAACCAAAAAAACACAAAAAACCCTCTGAGAAGTACACAAAGTCTAACCCCTCTAGTTCAGCTTTAGCAAAGACTCGCTGAGAAGCACTCACCGTCAATTCCCCCTATGGTCTCGTATCAGAAACGAATATGCACTCTAAGGAAGCACTCAATGTACAATTCCCCATATGTCCCATATTGAGGAAACTGTGTACACTCTGAGGGAGCATAAATTTCATCCCCCATATGGTCGCACAATGTAACAGTAAACAAACACTCTGGAGAAGCCCTCAATGTCCATTCTTTCTATGGTCTACTACACCTAGTTCTCATGACCCTTTATATGTCATTCGTGCACAAAAGATATGTGGTATCCAAATTAAACCTCAAGAACTACTTGGTTAAACAATCTACAGCATTTCATAACATGTCAGATAATAATTACTTCATCCTAACAATACTAGGCATGGGAATCAAAGCAGCCTAACAGGAAAGCTAGACCAAACGGTCAAAACAAGAAAATGTGGTAAAAACCTCTATAGAAAGGAAAATTTATCCCTATTCATAAAAAATTAACCTATATCCCACCAATCAAGTCATAGTAGGCAATAATAGGGATAAAAAACATAAACATGCAATATCCCGTTCTTGGGTATTTGGCACTTTTGAGCATAAAATTCATATCCTATCAATGAAAAGGAACAAAACACCTACCTCGGCATCGTGAAATCGATATACATGAATCTCAGGCCTTGAAATTCCCTAGAACACAGTAGATCTACAAAAAATGTTAAAAACGGTCAACCTAGGATAACTAGTGAGAGAGGAGAAATCAAGATATGATGTTCAAGAAGAATGGAGAACTCACTGATGTGATTCCAACGCAACCGACGGAAGTCCAATCGGAGAACAGATGGCGAGTTGGGGGGCTCGAAGAAGATCGGTGGCCATACAGACACTCCAGGACAATATAGGTCAATAAGAAGTGTGCTATGTCCATCAAATGCGACCCTGGTCTGTTTAATGAAATAAAAATAAAATACATGGCATGTTCTTTAGAATTACATGGCGTGTACTTGCCTTTTCTGGACTCCACTTTTGGAGGTCTCCGTGTTGTCACACACAAAGATGTGCCATGCCATTACACAGCCCACACATGGTCACCCATGGCAATCGGGTACATAGCATGTACTTAAACTACATGGCGTGTACTCCTGAAATTTTCAAAAAACTCTTCTTTTTCTCAAAAACAAGTAGAAAAATAAAACATACCTAAAATTGAAGATCCGGGTTCTTAAAAACCTTCCCCCCTTAAATAAATTCATCCCTAAATTTCCTTAGCAAGGCAGCATAGAAGAAGAATACTCGAACAGCTCTGGCCACACTGATTGTACATCGCCCTCCCTCTCCCAAGTCTCATCCTTCACTCGCTCATTCTTCCATAGCACTCGTACCAAAGGAATAGACTGGCCACGGAGAACCCTCACACTTCGATCAACTATCTAGATAAAATGATCCTAGAATGAGGCATCCACCTATATCTCAACCTCCTTGGGTTGGGAAACATGAGACGGGTCTGAGAGGTAACATTGAAGCTGAGAAACGTAAAAGGCATCAAGCATATCCTGGTACCTCTAAGGTAACTACAATCGATAAGCACATGTCCCAACTCCCTCGAACACCTCAAACAGCCCGACGTACCTCAACGAAAGCTTAACTTGTCTCATAATCCTCTTGTGTCCCAACCATGGTGTGACATGTAGGAAAACCTGATCTCCAACATTGAACTCTAGAGGTCATCTCCGTCGATTATCATAAGACTTCTGTCATGAATGTATAGTAGCCATCCTCTTCCGAATAAAGTCTATCTATTATGTGGTCTGCTGGAAAAGACAAGGTCCCAACGTAGTTGTCTCTCCTTCCTCTAGCCCGCATAAGGTTGATCGGCATGGCCTACTATACAAATCCTCATAAGTTTCCATCTGAATAATTTCTTGAAAACTATTATTTTAGGTAAACTCCACATGAGGTATGTGCTTCTCCCATGAACCTTTTAAATCCTGGATGCTTGCTCAAAGCACATCCTTAAGCACCTGAATCCTACACTTGGATGGGCCATCGGTCTGGGGATGGTATATTGTACTCAGAAGTACCTATGTACCGAAATCCTTCTAAAGTCCCTTCCAGACCCGAGAAGTAAAATGTGCATCTCTTTCTAAAACAATGGAATGTGGAACCCTATGTAAACGTACAATCTCTCGGATGTAAAACCTCCCAAGCTCATCAACACTGAAGTTCTCCTTGATGATTAAGAGGTGATCATCCATTGTGAGTCTATCGTTGACAACCCATATCGCATCATTCCCTCAAAGAAACCTCAGAAAACCTATCACAAAATCCATCGTGACATCATTCTACTTAAATTCAGAAATGGGTAACTACTGAAAAGGCCCTTATAGTCAATGATTCTCCACCTTCACCTACTTACAGGTAGGACACCTCATGAAGAAACCAACAACATAACCCTTCATACCTCTCCACCAAATATTGATGGTGTTGATCCTGATACGTCTTGGTGACACCGGGATGAACTTCCCAAACAAAGGAATGAAAGTCTCATGTCATTTTCTCGTGTATGTCTAATGGCAGCCACATGCGCCCATAAAAATGAAATAACTCATCCTCACGTACTATCCATCTAGGAATTGGGTCCTCTCCTAACACACTCTCCTGTAAGACTAGACCTTCTAAATTAGATAGTTTCCTCATTTGCACTCGATCAAGAAGTGTAGAGGTAACAACTACAGAAGATAGAAACGTCTGCCCCAGTCTATCATGCACCTCCAAATGAATTTCAGAGAATAGATCCATAATATGCCACTCACTAGTAGCCTCCTGAACTGCCTGTACCTGATTCCTCCTACTCAACGCATCAGCCACTGCGATGCCCTTCCCAGGTGTGTAGGCAAGCTAAATATCAAAGAACTGAAGGTACTCAACCCACCTTCATTGTGTCATATTTAGATCGTGTTGCCTGAAGATATACTTTAGACTTCTTTGGTCAGTGAAAACCACAAAATTCTATCCCAAAAGATAATGTCTCCAATAGCGTAATGAATAAACAAATGTAGCCTGTTTGAGATTGTTCATTAGGTAATTCCTCTCATGTGGCCTCAACTACCAAGACCTGTACACAACGAATCCTTCTCCATGTATAAGCACTTCTCCCAACCCGATATCTAATGAATCATATTTAATAGTATAGATATTTCTTGGATATAGAAATACTAGTATCGATGCTGAAGTAAAACTTCCTTTAAAATCCTGAAAGGCCGACTCACAAGAATCTGACCACAAGTACTTCACACCCTTCTTAGATAGACCTCTCAGTGGTGCTACTAAGCGTGAAAATTCATGTATAAAACATCTGTCATATCCATCCAGCCCTAGAAAAATCTGCACATCAAAGGAATTCTTCTGCTTCTCCTGGGATTCTACTACTCTCACTTTATATGGTTCTAATGATATTACTATCTATGAGATAACATGGCCCAAGAAGTGAATTTCATCCATCCAAAAGTGGCATTTTGAGATATTAGCATATAACTGATGCTCTCTCAGTGTACTCAAAATGATCTCAAGATGGTTAGCATGGTTGTGTCAACATTGAGAGTACACGAAGATATAATCGATAAAGAATAACATTAAATAATCCATTTATGGATGGAACAATTGGTTCATCAGTTCCATGAATACTGCAGGCGCATTCGTGAGACTGAACGACATAACCACATACTCGTATAGACAATACCTACTCTGGAAGAATGTTAGAGGTATATCAGATGGTCTAATGCACAATTTATGGTATCCAGATCTCAAGTCAATCTTTGAGAACACCAGGACTCTTCAATTCTGATCAAATAGATCATTAATCATTTGAATGGGATATTGGTTCTTGATAGTCAACTCGTTCAACTTTTGATAATCCACACAAAGTCTGAGGGTACTATCTGCCTTCTTCGCAAACAGGACAGATGATCCCCATGGAGAAGTATTGGGTCAGATGAATCCCTTTTCTTGTAACTCCTCCAATTTCTTCTTGATATCCTGCAACTCAGGTGTATCAATCTTATAAAGAGGAATGGACACTGGTGCCACTCCTGGCACATGATCAATAGAAAAGTCCACCTCCCGCACTGGAGTCAAACATGAAAATTACTCTATAAATACATCCTTGAAAAGATCCACCACTAGAGGATTGTCCATATGTGAATTCCTCCGGTCATCTAGTTGTAGACTAGAAATCTGGGTTGTAACTCCTCCCAACCCATGATTCTCGGGTCCCGCTCTACTCACATGGACATCCCATTCACCTTTATGAAGAAAACATCCACCCTTTAGTGATGTGAAACTCAACCTATAGTGATAGCAGTCAACAAATGCCGGGAATTGAACTAACTTGTCCATTATGAGAATGAAATCATAGCATGTCATCTCTAGAACATAAGGGTCCCATA
Source organism: Viscum album (assembly GCA_963277665.1). Classification (NCBI taxonomy): domain Eukaryota; kingdom Viridiplantae; phylum Streptophyta; class Magnoliopsida; order Santalales; family Viscaceae; genus Viscum; species Viscum album. Next base: position 354,890,832 of record OY728126.1, on the reverse strand, counting down.
AGAAGTGACACCCACCAACCTCTAGAGGGAACTCCTTGCACTAATGTACACTAGTGGTTCTTGTTCCCAAAGGATTGGCTATCATCAAGATATCAACAGATGAAATGATACAGAGCCCAAATATCTCCACAACAGAAAAATATATAATGTTATGGGATGCCCCTATATTAAAAATAGCAGAATCTAAAATTGAGGAAACTTGGATTGTACCTTGATTGTAGAGGTTCTGGGATCTTGCCCTTGTTGGGTCTGGTCCACAACAAAAGTCTGACTTGCACTGCGGCCCTGTGACCCTGCCTGACCACTCTAAACTGATCCACCATGTTGCCACTGAAATCCTGATGACTGGCTACCATGGCCATGACCTCCACCTCCACCCGAACGGCCGGAAGAACTCTAATTCCCAGCCTGATGAGAAACTAGTGGTGTTTCTCTTGAATGAGGAGGCATAGAAGAACCCATGTCAATAGATGTTGGTGAGAAAAACAAACAAAAACACTGAAGTTGACCCATCTTGCCACAAAATCGGCACTCCGCTGGGTCTCTCCTGCAATGCGGCCTCGTATTCCCACTCTTCCTGTACTGGTATCACACCAACTGGCCACCAGAAAAAGTATGAAGCTTCCTTGGGTCCCCGCGCATAGACTCCCTACGGCGCTTCCTGTTGTTCGTAGGAGGGATACCAACTCTATATGTCGAGCCTCCCTAGCTCACAACTTCATAATCCCTTAGATTACACTCTGTGATCAGCATTGGGTTGACTATAGAAGTGATGGATGTCAACCTGGAGATGTTCACCTATGATCAGATGTCGTGCCTGATACCATCCTCAAACTTCCTCACCAAAAATAATTTATCACCTCCAAGGATGGGTGTGAAGCACTGCATCTCTATGAAGTGAGGAGAATACACCATAACAAAAAACATACCCAGCTCTAGACTCATGAACTCTCGGGCTCGATCAGCCCTCAAAGTCTCCTGGTAGAAGTAGTCATAGAAGGCACATTGGAACTCATCTTACACCATAACCTGATGGCGTCCCACCTATGATATCACATCCCACCATCTCTTGGTAGAGTCTCGGAGAATATAAGTGGTGAGCTTCACCCTCCTCTCTGGAGGCGTCTCCAGATTATTGAAGATAGAAATCATGGTTTCTAACAATGAATCTACATCCTGAGGTCCTCATTCCCCTGTGAAGGTAGGAGGATGATCCTGCTGGAAAACCCACATCAACTCTGCCATAGAAGGGGTAAGATGTGTTACTCCTCATAAGGTCTATATAAAACTCATAAATCCCTTTCAGAACTGTTTTTCATTACCTATTTCCGGAATGATGTATGGTTCCAAGAGTAGAACAACTGGAAGATCTGCTGGTAGTCCCTGATCAGCCATATCCGGTGTCTGATCACTGGCCTATAACTGGCAGACAACTGGAGGATGTCTCAGTGGCAAGACTCTATGTAACGTCCCTGGTCCGGGTGCCACTCAACGGGTGCCCCGAGCCCGGTTCGCCATGTGACCTCAAGCACATTTCCCCAACCGCCAGAGGCTGCTGACTAGCAGCGAGGGCCTAGGTCTGATAGTGGGGAAACTATGCCCTCATTTTTCAAAGTGTAGTGCAGCGGAATTTTAATAAAACATACAACGACAGCGGAAGCAGTAAACCATACACAACTGAAATAACAACTGCAGATGATATAACCAACAGTATATAAAAGATTTAATATGCCACAAGTTCTAAGAAAGTAGCCAGAACATGTTATACATCGATACAATACAACCAAATGCAGAGTACAGCAAAACAAAAAAAACAGCTAGTAGCGGCATCACGAGCCTAGGCTCGGTCCCATTCCCTCCTACTCCTCAGCAATAGTCAAGTACCTATATAGGGACTCTTGCCGCTATCTACACCTACAGCAATGTAATCTATTTGGTTCGAAAAGTATGACCCAAACAGGGTGTGAGAAATATATCTCAGTAGGCACCCACCAAAGGCTCGTGCTCAACTGTGTGTAAAACATGCAACAAGTGTGATGTAGTGAAAATGAAATAAACTAAGCAGTACTCAAAAGTAAATAACTTAACAGTTAAATTTCCATTTAATTATTTGTTTAATCCACTAAATATTAGAAATCACCACATTGAATTTCTAAGTAAACAGTCTCTGTCCTCAGACAAGAAAAACCTTACCCTCAGGTAAGTAGAATCCAACCCGCAGGTAATTTCCCTGAGGCGTAATATAATTTTGCCCTCAAGCGTAGGTAGTGTCTCCCTTAGGCATAGAAGTCAAGCCCTCAGGCACGAAAGGTTTCCATCAGGAGAAATAACTACAGCTCTCGGGATAAATAGTGCAGTAATCACCTCAATTCCCTCAAGCTAAATAGGTAATCGGGCCATTCCCAACAGGTAAACAAGTAGTAAACAAGCAATTCCTCTCAAGGCAATTCTATAATTACTAATTTTAAGGCATACCCTCGGGTATCCTGGCCAAATGGCTAAATAGTGAACACACCCCCGGGGTGGTTCCGGATCCAAGAAACGATCCCAACCAGCAATTTAATATCATAATTAAATACCTAATCAATTCTAGGTTATTAATATAACTACGGTCTCATCCACACGACACCCCAACATGGGTTTGTGGTACGAAAACGCTCAAAACACACAACATTTGGAAAAACAAACACCAAGACACCTACCTTATATGCCAACTTACGTTATACCCGAAAGCCGACTCTAGAAATGCCCAAGAACGGCGTAAATCTGATGAAGAACAAAACTCGCTTAACCTCAAATAACTCCTTTTAGGAGACTAATTGGTAAGAAGTATCCAAGGATATGGAAGCCCTTACCCGTGTGGTTTCAACGAGATCGTCCGAGGTGGAAACTGATTCTAGGCGAACACTCGACGGATCTACAAAGTTTCGGACGTCCTCCTTTGGCTCCAAAATGGGCCAAATGCCTCCTCTGCCAAATGAGGAGGCTACTGCCTGTTTTAAGCTGAAAACGAAAAGTACACAGTGTGTACTTCCAAGTACATGGCGCATACTCCCTTCATTTAACTGTTCCTCTGGTGGAACCGCCACACTGTTCATCCGTCGACATGAATACACGGCATGTACTCCTGAGTACATGGCATGTATTGCCACCCAGCTAGCGGCTACTCCACCACCTTATAGTTTAGGCATGTCGACTGACTACACGACATGTAAAGGACCACTACACGGCATGTAGTTGGTTCCTACACCCCCCATCGCTGACATGGCTACACGCCCCAGGTACCCATCCCACACGGCCAAAAGTACACGGCCTGTGGAAATGTACATGGCGTGTGGTTCCAATGTTTAGGATTTTTACCCATTTTCCATATTTTCTCAAAACACTTAAGGAAAAGGAAAAAAGAAGAAGCTCGTACCTAAAAAATAAGAACCAGGTTCTTACAAACTTCCCCCATTATAACAATTCGTCACTGAATTTCCCTTACAAGGTGGCGAAGATATAGATCAGAACAACCCTAGCCACTGAGCACGCACATCAGTTTCCTGCTTCCAGGTTTCATCCTGCACTCGACAATGCTGCCATAGCACCCATACGAGAGGAAATGACAGGCCTTAGAGAACCTTCATGCTCCTGTCAATGATACGGATCAGATGCTCCTCAAAAGACGCATCATGCTGAATCTCAACCACTTCTGGATGAAAGGTGTGAGATGGGTCTGCATGATAGCGGCGCAACTGAGACATGTGGAAGATGTCATGCGTGGCTCAATACCGTTGCGGTAACTGCAAACGATAGGCAACTATCCCGAATCTCTCCAGAATCTCAAATGGCCCCACATACCTCGGTGATAGATTACCATGTCTCCTGATCCGCTTCTGTCCCAGCCTCGGAAAAACACACAAGAAAACCTGATCCCAGTCCACGAACTCCAAAGGTCGTCTACGGCGATCAGCAAAACACTTCTAACGAGACTGTGTCGTAGCCATCCGCTTCTGAATCAACTGGACCTGCTCAGATGTCTCCTGTACGAGTTGTGGACCCAGTAAAGCTGCCTCACCTACCTCTAACCAGCACAAAGGTGAAAGGCATGGCCTACCATATAAAGCCTCTTATGGTGCCATCTCAATAGTCGCTTGAAAATTATTGTTATAGGTAAACATTACCAAGGGTATATTATTCTCCCAAATGCCCCCAAAGTCTAGGACGCATGCGCGCAACATGTCCTCTAGCACCTTTATCGTCCGCTCTGACTGGCCATCTGTCTGAGGGTGGTATGCTATGCTCAGAAGCACCTGTGTACCCAGCGCCCTCTGAAAACTCTACCGGAAACGAGATGTAAAGCGGGCGTCCCTATCCGAAATGATAGAACGAGGGAACCCATGAAGATGTACGATCTCTCGGATATACAACCTTCCGAGCTCATCAACACCAGAGGTCTCCTTGATCGGAAAGAAGTGAGATACCTTCATCAGTCTATCCACAACAACCCACACGGCGTCATTTCCACGAGGTGACCTTGGCAATCCTGTCACGAAATCCATCGCGACATTATCCGATTTCCACTCTGGAATGGGTAACTGATGTAACACCCCAGCTGGCCTCTGGTGCTCCGCCTTCACCAACTGACAGGTGGAGCACCTCGTAACAAAACCAGCTATCTATCTCTTCATACCCTACCACCATTACTGACGCCTCAAGTCACGGTACATCTTGGTAACCCTGGGATGAACTGCCAAAGCTGAAGCATGAAACTCTTGCATCAGCTCCTTGCGTATATCCCTTGGAACCCATACTCGTCCAATGAAACGCAGGACCTCATCATTGCCTATCGTCCATCCATGAGAATGGTCCCCACTTGACACTGACTCCCGTAGAACTAGGCCTTCTAAATCAGATAGTTGTCCCATCCTCACTCTGTCCAGGAGGGTAGAAGTCACAGCTAAGGAGGAAAGATAAGTCTTCTCCTGACTGTCGTGCACCTCTAGATGCATCTCAGAGAACAAGGCCATGAGCTCCCACCCACCACTGGCCTTCTGCACTGCCTTTATATGTGTCTTCATGCTCAGTGCATCAGCTACAGCATTACCTTTACCAGGTGTTTAGGCAAGTTCAAAATCGAAAAACTATAGGTACTCGACCCACCTTCGCTGCCTCAGATTCAAGTCACGCTGAGTAAAAATATTCTTGAGGATTTTGTGGTCGATGAAAACCACAAAATGCTCTCCCAAAAGATAGTTCCTCCAATAACGCAATGCATGAACAATTGCAGCCAACTCGAGATCATGCGTCGGGTAATTCCTCTCGTGTGGCCTCAACTGCCGAGACCCGTACGCAACAACTCGATACCCCTACATCAACACTGCTCCCAGCCCAATCCCGGATGTGTCACAGTAAACTGTATAGCTCTTCCCCTGCTCTAGGAGTATCAGGATCGGTGCTGATGTCAACCTTCCCTTCAAGTCCTAAAAAGATGTCTCGCAAGCTTCTGACAAAACGAACATCACACCCTTCTTAGTCAGACCCGTCAATGGTGCTGTTAAGTGGGAGAAGTCATGTATGAAGCATCTTTAGTAACCAGCCAGCCCTAGAAACTCCGTATTTCAAACACGTTCTTAGGCTGCTCCCAGGACACTACTTCCCTCATGATGCACGCCTATCATAGGGCATGGAAAAAGCAATTTAATTTTCCTAGTGTAGCATAGAGGCTAACCAGGGTCGTCTCACTTGAGGAGCGTTTTCAGTTGGTTCACTCACTTAATCTAATTCACCAAAATTACTTCTTTTGGTTCTTTTATATTTTACGAAATAAATGGAATTTAATAAAATAATTGAAATTCATAATTGAGAATAAACTAAAATTTAATTCTAAATAACCATGAAATGCTAAACAGAATGTAAATATGGAAGAAAGGAAGTTCTCCCGAGAGAAGTTTCATGGTTCATTGGCCAGTTTCAAATATTCTTAGTGTACACACTCCATCGTATGTGTGCACACCTTATTCTACACCGGTTATATATTAAAATTCTACTTAGAGATCCTCAAGCACACCTTCCATCCACCTCCTCAATCAAGGGAAAATGGTTTTAGATTAAGAAGTTAATCTTTAGACAACCACAGTGAGGATTACACCCACTATAAATTATCCTTAGAATTAACTCAAAGAATATTAAAAACATGGTCTTGGGATCAAGAACCTGATTAATCCCTCGGGATATTACTCGGATTAATTACTCATGATCATGAGTATTATAGTTCACAATGGTAAGATGAGAGGAAGAGAAGAGGGTGAATCAGTGGACACAAAAATAAAAAGAATGCATGAATTTATTAGAAATCTAAATTACAATTGAAAACTAAAAATAAAGATAAGAAATAAAATAAAAAGAAAGGGGGAAGATTTTCAGCCGGCCTCCCTCAGTGGAGATCTCCTCCTTGGTGCCTTGAAAGAATGGATGGAGAATGGGATGCTTTGGGAAGGAGGTGAGGGCCTCCTTTTATAGGCAGAATTCGACCCCCGAAATCTTGCGCGTTGTAGACCCCATAAAATACCTCTTCACGTGTTCCATCCTTCATGAATGTTGTTTGTAAATCTCTTTTCCATTTCAAATCAATATTTCAGCTAAATTGGAAATAGATTGAGGAGTTATGAATTTTTTATTCTCAGTTTCTGTTTCTGGACGAAGCTTCCAGGAAGGTTCCTCCAAACGTATGTCATTCAATGGCCTTCTTAATGACCTCCAACATCCCCCAAATTTATTGTAGAGCCGGGCCTATGTTTCGTAGTGGTATCCTAGGTGGAAACACATCATTTAGATATGTTTAGGCCGAATTGATGTTCTGTTACGGTGGGTGGGTCCACGTTGTCCGCCCGAAAAAATGTCCAACTTCAATGAATTTTTAGACCCTTTAGATGGTCGAATCAGCTCCCGGTCCAGAAGAAAAAAATGAATTAAATAAAATAAGTATTATAACGATGTTTGAATCAGAAAATTTCAAATTTCAATTTTCCGGAAATGACCAAAATACCCTTGACGTAAAAATCTGTCAAAAATCCAGAATTAGTCGTTTTTCACATTTGGGCTCAAAATAACACTAAAACCTAAAAACATGACAATTACCCATCCAATAACACTTTTTTGGGATTATAAACATATATTTATAGTATAAAATATATGAAAATGTGAGCTTCATCACTCCCCCACACTTAAACATTGCACTCTTGGGCAATAATCTTACATCCAAATCAAAATCCACACAACGATCAAAAATGAGAAAATATCAATGATTTTATCCAAAATAGAATTCCATCATGTCTCATATATGAATAAAAACTCTCTATTATTTTAATTTCAATCACTAAAATTTGTGCAACCTCATAAATCAATCCATGGCCCAATCACAACCTACCTCGAATTGAATTTTATGTCACTCTTTACTTAAGAGAAATTGAATCTAGAGTTATACTCATACTTGAAAATCGCATGTATCACCATAGGTTTGTGAAAATTCTCATTTCTTCATAGCATGAATCCTGAAAATGAATTTAATCATGATGGATTTAATTAATGGTTCAAATGATTCTGTGGCTTGGGGTTGGTGGGAAAATTATTGAAAAATGTTCCAGGCTAGAGAGAGGAGGTTGGGCTTTTAAGTATAATGCATGATTAAATCAAGTGAAAACAAAGGAAATTCCTCACTCAATCCCACTTGAAAATGTGAAACACAACACCACCCTACTTTTAATGATATGGGACATGATCCAAGGAGTTATTATAATGAATGATATCATCTATGTTCTCCTTATTTTTTTTCAAAGCTCCAGAAAGGCAGAGCTTTATTTTCTTTTTTTCTTTTTTTTATGGAGGATGAGCTGAAAATTGAATACAATGAATCAATGAAAATTCATTCCCTTGATTTTGTTGGGAGGGAAATGAGACATCAAATAATATACAATGAGAAATTCAAGTTCATCTCCAATTTTTTGTTTTCTTTTTTTAGGAGAAATGGATGAAACAAATAAAGCACAATGAAATGGTGACACAAGTCCAATTCTCTTGTTATCCACTGCCCAAAGTATTCACACACACCTCGCACCACCCACAAATGATACACATCCCAATGAACACACCTGAAAGGCCCTTCCCCCACAGTCCAACTTGAAATATCCATGCAAAAATACTAAAAGTGCGGGTAGGTAAGGAAAAAGTGGCTTGAAATGTGTCTTTAACCTATAAGGCAATTCATGGCATCTAAGGGATTACGAATGATAAATGTAAAGGTGGGTCTCAATATAAAATGTGGCTAGACAAAGAGATGCCTCAATTATTTAAAATACATTTCATGAAATCCAAAGCTTCGAAAGAGAATATTCCCAAATTCTGGTTCTCACACAAAATTCAAGTTTCCCTCCAGAAAGTGTGGGTATTAGGAAGAATATGAATAAGTGGTTTATAATACATCACATGATTGGAAAAAAATATTTTGAGTCAGTGTTTCATGGACATGGATTTCAAAAATTAGTCAAACTCATTAAAACTCTTGGAAATCCATTTCAAGGGAAAATAATTCATATCAACAATCATTTAAAATCCATTATTTAAAAAATCCTTTCAACTCTATCAAAATCAATTGATGTGTGAAAAGTAATAAGAATATTCATTAAATCTCAAAATATGTTTTGGACCAAAAAAATGGAAGGAGTTTAAATGAAAATCGTAAAAATTTAACTCCCTTTTGAAATAATGATTTTGGCATCTTCCTATAATTCTCGGGGCTTCCATTTTCATTCATGATCCTACACAAGAAAAATTACTCAATTAATCAAAATGATCATTTAATTTAAGCTCAAAATGAAAAGAGGGAGGGGGCCACATGCTATATTATTTCCTAATACTGATTTTTAAATCTAAATTCCTAATATTGAAAATTAGATTACTATAAAGAAAGTAAAGAATAAATCTTTGTATGATCCCCCAAGTGGGCCCTGGCATCTTTTACTGCTTGCATAGGGCAGTACCAGCCGTTATCCATAATCCGATGGTGGGTGGATCTTCTTGGACATGAACCACCACATGTTGTTCTTGCCAGATTGCAGTTCTTTTTTCTTAGTGAGGAGAATTCCATGTATAGAGTACACCAGATCCACCCCCTTCGCAATGTGGTATAGCTTTCATGGAGGGGGTAGGATGAATTATGGATCCTCCTCCTCTTTATTTGACACTTGTGCAACGTGTTCTTTAAAATCTAGTGGTTTCTCTAAATGTTCTTCATGAAAAGAATAATAAAAGGGATATTCAAAATTTTAATTTGAAATATTAATTTCAAAATATTCCCTGTTAAGGTAGGCAGCTTGTATATTTGGTTCTTCATGCAAAGCCATAGTTATCATTTCTTTGACTTCCCCAAGAATATGATCAATGTCCTTAGGGATCTCTAGGTATTCCTCAACAGGTGCAATTTCTTATTCTTCATCTTCCTCCACGGTGATACAAGGATTGAACGAATCTGAAAATTCAAAGTCATAAGGAGTGATACTCAGATCAGATTGAATGAAATAAGAAAAATTAGAGTTCATGGAAGGATCATCTCCCTGAGTTGGTTCTAGTTCAATCACTTCTTCGGTTTAAAGTGCCTCTTGGAGTTGATTATAACTGGATGGAGGTAGGTAGTCGGTCTCCTCCATCATGACTTCAAATTCGAATAATTGTGTGGGGGTATTATTTTAGTGGTGTTGGCTCTTCTTCTTTGCAAGGCTTGGGGCGATCAAGCATCTCCTGACATTCATTCCAGAATTTATCCAATTCTTGTTGATGTCCCACATTTGGCTCATCAGGAAAGTCATCCTCCTATTCATCTATCTCGGGTAGAATTGGTTGAGTGAGGCTGAATGAGTCTTCAAGTAACCCTACATTTACCTCCTCTGGTTCTTCAATGATGAGTGGTGAAATTTCTTCCACCATTATCTCAGGTTATTACTCCGGCTCAGGGTTGGGTTGCTCCATCCTTGCACAAACATAGTCCAATCCCATTCCATTTTCCTCCCTAAATCATCCAAATTATTACTAATCCTTTCAACCCGGTCATTTAGATCATGATAATCAATTTCTGGTTCTTCATATTATACCTGCGAGTAATCTCCCCATGCATAAAAATTTGAATTTGAATACATCATGAAAAAAAAAGATTTTTTTAACGATTTTTTCTTAATGAAAATAAAAAATATTTACAAAAATGTAAATTATGAAAAAGTGATCGGAATAACTACTTGGCTCCCGGAAAACGGCACCAGTTTCCCCGAACGCCTGTCGTAGGGCGTGGAAAAAGAAATTTAATTTTCCTAGTGCAGCATAGAGGCTGACCAGGGTCGTCTTACTTGAGGAGCATTTTCAGTTGGTTCACTCACTTAATCTAATTCACCAAAATTACTTCTTTTTGTTCTTTTATATTTTATGAAATAAATGGAATTTAATAAAATAAATGAAATTCATAATTTAGAAGAAACTAAAATTTAATTCTAAATTACCATGAAATGCTAAATAGAATGGAATTATGGAAGAAAGGAAGTTCTCTCAAGAGAATTTTCAGGGAGCACCTTTATTGGCCAGTTTCAAATATTCTTAGTGTGCACACTCCATCGTATGTGTTCACACCTTATTCTACACCAGTTATGAATGAAAAGTCTACTTAGCGATTGCCAATCACACCTTCCATCCACCACCTCAATCGAGGGAAAATGGTTGTAGATTAAGAAGTTAATATTTAGACAACCACAGTGATGATTACACCCACTATAAATTATCTTTAGAATTAAATAAAAGAATATTAAAAACAAGGTCTTGGGTTCAAGAACATGATTAATCCCTCGGTATATTCCTCGGATTAGTTACTCATGATCATGAGTATTATAGTTCACAATGGTAATATGAGAGGAAGAGAAGAGGGTGAATCAGTGGACACAAAAATAAAAACAATGCAAGAATTTATTTGAAATCTAAATTACAATTGAAAACTAAAAATAAAGAAAAGAAATAAAATAAAAATAAAGGGGGAATATTTTCGGTCGGCCTCCCTCGGTGGAGATCTCCTCCTTGGTGCCTGGAAGGAATGGATGGAGAATGGGATGCTTTGGGAAGGAGGTGAGGGCCTCCTTTTATAGGCAGAATTTGACCCAGGAAAGTTTGCACATTTTAGACCCCATAAATGACCTCTTTACGCATTACACCCTTCATGAATTTTGTGAATAAATCTCTTTTCCGTTTCTACTCAAAATTTCAGCTAAATTGGAAAATGGATGGTGGAGTTATGAATTTTTCATTCTCGATTTCTGTTTCTGGATGAAGCTTCCAGGAAGGTTCTTCCAAACTTATGTCATTAAATGGCCTTCTTAATGACCTCCAACATCCCCCAAATTTATTTTAGAGCCGTCCCTTTATGTCATTGTGGTATCCCAGGTGGAAACACATAATTTAGATATGTTTAGGCCGAATTGAGGTATCGTTATGGTGGGTGGGTCCATGCTGTCCGCCTGGAAAAATGTCGAAATTCAATGAATTTTTAGACCTTTTAGATGGCCCAATCAGCTCCTGGTCCATAAGAAAAAAAATTAAGGAAATAAAATAAGGATTATAAAAAAAAAATTCAGAAATTTTTCAATTTTATTTTTCTAGTAATGACCAAAATACCCCTGACGTAAAAATCTGTCAAAAATCCAGAATTAGTCGTTTTTCACATTTGGGATCAAAATAACACTAAAACTTTAAAACATGAAAATTACCCGTCCAATAACTGTTTTGTGGGATTATAAACAATAATTTATAGTATAAAATATATGAAAATGTGATCTTCATCACCTCACCTTCTCTGGGTCTACTGCAACTCCTACCTCTGAGATAATGTGACCCTGGAAGTGAATCTGGTCCATCCAAAAGTGGCACTTTGAGAGCTTGGCATATAGTTGATGCTCTCTCAGTGTAATCAATACGATCTCAAGATGGGTGGCAAGGTTTTTTCGAGTGTGAGAGTACACTAAGACGTCTTCCAAGAATACTACCACAAAATAATCAAGATACGGATGGAATACACGATTCATCAGAGCCATGAAAACTGTTGGCGCATTCATCAGTCCGAACGGCATAACTGTATACTCATATAGACCATACCTACTCTTGAAAGCTCTGAGAGATATATCAGATGGTCTAACTCACAGCTGATGATATCCGGATCTCGTACCATCTTTCTTCGAGAACACTCATGCTCCACGAAGCTGATCAAAAAGTTCATCAATCCTCAGAAAGGGATGTAGGTTCTTAACCGTCAACTAGTATATCTTCCGATAATCCACGCAAAGTCTGAGGGTATCGTCCGCCTTCTTTGCGAAAAGGACCAGAGAACCCCAAGGAAATGTATTGGGTTGGATAAAACTCTTTTCCTGTAACTTCTCTAACTGCCTCTTGAGCTCCTGAAACTCAGGTGCAGCCATCCTATAAGGAGGAATGGACACTGGTGATGCTCCTGGCGCAAGCTCGATAGGGAAATACACCTCTTGCTCTAGAGGTACACCTGAAAAGTTTTCCGGAAAAACATCCCTGAAACAATCAAACGATGGAGGGAAATCCATCTGACAAGTCCTCTGATCATCCAGATATAAGCACACAATCTGGGTTGTGACTCCACCTCGCCCACAATGCTCTGGTCCAGCTCGACTCGCCTGAACATCCCACAAGCCCATGTATAGAAACTCTCCACCCTCAGGTGATGTGAAACACACCCTACGACGACAGCAGTCTACAAAGGCTCGATAGGGAACCAACCTGTCCATCTTGAGAATGACGTCATAGCTCGTCATATCTAAGACATAGAGGTCCCAAAGGAAACGACAACCACCAACCTCAAGGGGGCACTCCTTGCACCGACGCACACCAGCCGATCTAGTCCCCAACGGAGTGTCGGGAGTCATGATATCAAATGAAGTAGAAACACAGAGCCCAAGGCTCTCCCAAACTGGTACAGATATGAAACTATGCGTGGCACCCATATCAAAAAGTACTGAAGATAAGACAGAAGCTACTAAAATAGTACCTCTGATAGTAGAAGGTCTGGTATCCTGCTCTTGTTGGGTCTGCTGCACTGTATAAGCCTTCCCAGTGTCGTGGCCCTGCGACACAGCCTGACTACCCTAAGTTGTCCCGCCCTGATTCCTATGAGATCCTGGTGTCTAGCCACCATGGCCACGACCACCATCTGTGCATGCACGCCCTGACGTATTCCAGTTCCCCGACTGGTAAGAAGCCACTGGTCCTGCTCCCGCATGCGGAGTCTGCACAGAACCCCTCTCACTAGCCGCTGGTGGAAACGCCCTGAAAAAGCGCTGTAGATGACCCATCTTGTCGCAAGCTCGGCACTCCACTGGGTCTCGTGGACACTGTGGTCTCTTGTGCCCCTCTCTGCCACACTGGTAGCACCTGACCGGGCCACCTGAAGAAGCTTCCTGGCTAGTACTTCCACCCTGAGAGAATTCCATCTGTCTCTTCCTCTTGCAAGTAGAAATAGTACCAGTCACTGGTGCGGAACCGCCCTGGAAAACACCACTTGATTCCCACGGGTTCCTCTCTGTAATCAATGCTTGATTTACAATAGCATGTACTAAAGGAAACCTGAAAATATCCACCAGCACTCGGATGTCATAATGAAGACCATCCTCAAAACGTCTGGCTCTCAACATCTCATCACCCACCAGCACGGGTGCAAAACTCTAAAGCTCGGTAAAGTGAGCAGAATACTCCATCACTGACATAGCGCCCTACTGTAGATTCATAAACTCTCGAGCTCTATCATCTCTCAGTGTCTCCGGGAAGAAAAATTCATAGAAGACTGCCTGAAAATCTTCCCACGCCATGTACCTGTGATGCTATGACTGGGTTGTAACATCCCACCACCTCTTGGTGGAATCACGTAGCATATATGTCACGAGCTTGAGCCTCTGCCCTGGAGGCATATCTAGATACTCATAAATAGTCAGCATCAACCCCATCCAAGACTCCGCAGCCTGTGGTCCGCCATCCTTTAAAAACATTGGCGGATGCTGCTGCTGAAAGATACGTGTCAGCTCATCCATAGATGTGGCTGCCTGCGGTGCTCCCTGAAAGGTATACATTAACCGCATAAAGCCTTCACGGAACTATGCCTTCGTGCCTATGTTTGGTATAACATTTGGCGCCGCATCTGGCTCTGCTGGAGGATCCACTGGTATCCCATGGCCCACAATCTCTGGAGTATAGTCGTCGCCGCTCTCCTGGTGAACAACGCATGGTCTTCTAGGCTGTATGACACTACAAGGTCAAAAGCACGCCTTAGATTCAAGATTATCATGATCGAAAAGCGAAGGAACCACAATAGAAACAAAGGGAATAAAGAATTTCAAGATTTGAAAAACAAGATTACACGGTGTGTACAATGACTACACGGCGTGTACTTTACATCTCTTCCCCTGCCCAGGTCCTTCTACACGGCTAAGCCACACGGTTTCCGTTGAACAGATACTACACGGAATGTATACAATCTACATGGCGTGTATGATGTTATTTTCCAACTGCCTGTGTCGTTTGTGACACGGCCAACTACTCAGCTTACAACTACATGGCGTGTTACACCCGAAAACGGCATGTACACCACCTCGTTTCCCTGCCACATGGCTAACACCACACGGTCTGTCCTAAGACAAGACTACATTGTGTGTCCCACATGTACACGGCATGTTCAGGGAGAGGTGACACCAGCCCGTGTTGTAAGTTACACGGCCGAGTCCCCAGGTCACACTACACAGCGTGTTCATCATTGACACGGCGTGTTCTTTCAAGGAGTTCACCGACCCGTGTTGTTAGTTACACGGCCGGACTCTGGGTCAACACTACACGGTGTGTACATTAGGTACACAACATGTTTTACCCAAGCCTTTCCCTACCTCGTGTCACCGCTCACATGGTTTGTGACACCGGAAGAGACTACACGTTGTGTACTTAGGATACACGGCGTGTACTCAAAAGGTTTATTTTTCTTCCTGAACAGAAGAAAATACACAGTGGCATGTATGAAGTACTACACGGCATTTATACTGGGTTTCCAGACAGTATGCCTCAGAAACTTCCCCGGAACCCCGAAAATACTGAAAGACAACACCTAAGTGTCAAATTCCGACCTGTGGGGGCCCATACTCCCCACGAATCAAAGTTTGACATCTTATATATGTTATAATAAAATAATCAGTCAATGAGCCGCCAAATTCCTGTCAATGGGGGCCCATACTCCCCAAAAACTGAAGTTTGGCATTCATTCTATAAACAGGCTCACATAAAATTACCCTATCACACAGTAGGTATTTTATCAGAGCAGCTATCAAAACATCAGGCTTTTATAACACAACAACATGAAATTTCTAATGCACCTACATGGCATGGAAACTATGCATGGAATGTGATTTCTAGCATGTGCCTATATGATGCATGAGACAGCATACCCTCATCTCATCAGGTTGTAACTAAATAGAACCCACAGATAAAATATAAACAACACAATCCAAGTGCATCACAAATGGTGAAATCAAATCAACTATAAAATTTGAAAAATCAAAAGAATTGCAAAAATACGAGGTAGAATGGATTTTCTCTATACTTGGGTTAGCTACACCTGGGCACAGCTTATTACCAACTAATGTTCATCCTATCCCTGGCTACGGCTCCAAATAGTAAGTCAAAGAAAAGAACCCCTCTGATACCACTTTGTAACGTCCCGGGTCCGAGTGCCACTCAACGGGTGCCACAAGCCCGGTTCGCCATGTGACCTCAAGCGCATTTCCCCAAATGCCAGAGGCTGCCGACTAGCAATGAGGGCCAAGGTATAATAGTGGGGAAACTATGCCCTCAATTGTCAAAGGGTAGTGCATCAGAATTTTAATAAAACATACAACGAAAGCGGAAGCCGTAAACCATACACAACTAAAATAACAAATGCAGATGATATAACCAACAGTATATAAAAGATGAAACAAGTCACATGTTCTATGAAATAAGCCAAAACATGTTATACATCGATAAAGTACAACCAAATACAGAGTACAACAAAAAAAGAAAAATAGCTAGCAACAGCATCACGAGCCTAGGCTTGGTCACATGCCCTCATACTCCTCAGAAACAGTCAAGTAGTTGTATAGGGACTCTTGCCCCTATCTACACCTACAACAATGTAATCAATTTGGGCCGAAAAGCATGACCCAAACAGGGTGTGAGAAATATATCTCAGTAGGCACCCACCAAATGCTCGTACTTAACTATGTGTAAAACATGCAACAAGTGTGCAGTAGTAAAAATGAAATAACCTAAGCAATACTCAAAAGTAACTAACTTAATAGTTAAATTTCCATTTAATTATTTTTTTAATCCAGTACATTTTAGAAATCACCACAGTGCATTTCTAAGTAAACAGTCCTCGTCCTCAGATAAGCAAAACCATACCCTCAGGTAAGCACAACCCAACGTGTAGGTAATTTCCCTCAGGCGTAATATAATTTTTCCCTCATGCATAGGTAGTGTCGCCCTCAGGCATAGAAGTCAAGCCCTCAGGCCTGAAAGGTTTCCCTCAGGATAAATAACTACAGCCCTCAGGCTAAACAGTGCAGTAATCACCTCAACACCCTCAGGAAAAACAGGTAAACGGGCTATGCCCAAAAGTTAAACAAGAAGTAAACATTCAATTCTTCTCAAGGCAATTCTGCAATTACTACTTTTAAGGCATACCCTTGGCTATCCTGGCCAAACGGCTAAACAGTGGAACACACCCCCGGGGTGGTTCCGGATCCAATAAATGTTCCCAACCAGAAGTTTAATATCATAATTAAATACCTAATCAATTCTAGGTGTTTAATATAACAACGGCCTCAGCCACACGACACCCCAACAGGGGTTCGTGGTATGAAAACGCACAAAACACATGACAGTTGTAAAAACAAACACCAATCCACCTCCATTATATGCCAACAAACGTTATACCCAAAAGACGACTCCAGAAACGCCCAAGAAAGGCGTAGATCTGATGAAGAACAAAATTCTCTTAACCTAAAATAACTGTTGTTAGGTGAAGAATTGGTAAGATGTAGCCAAGGAGATGGAAGCCCTTACCCATTCGGTTCCAACGAGATCATCCAAGGAAGAAACCGATTCCAGACAAACAATCAGCAGATCTTCAAAGTTTCGGTCGTCCTCCTTTGGCACCAAAACGGGCCAAATTCCTCCTCTGCCAAATGGGGAGGCTAGTGCCTGTTTTAAGCCGAAAAAGAAAAGTACACAGCATGTACTTCTGAGTACACGGCGTGTACTCCCTTCATTTAATTGTTCCTCTGGCGGCACCGCCACATTGTTCATCCGTCTACATGCCTACAAGACATGTACTCCTGAGTACATGGTGTGTACTGCCGCCCAGCTGGAGGCTACTCCACCGCCTTACTGTTTAGACATACTGACTGACTACATGGCGTGTAAAGTACCACTACCCGGCATGTAGTCGGTTCCTACACCCCTCGTCGTCGACATGGCTACACGCCCTGTGTACCCATCCCACACGGCCAAAAGTACACGACGTGTGGAAAATTACATGGCGTGTAGTTCCAAAATTTAGGATTTTCCCCATTTTCCATATTTTCTCAATACACATAAGGAAAAGGAAAAAGAAGAAGTACATACCTCAAAAATAAGAACCAGGTTCTTACACTCTACAAGGTCAAGCTCACACCATAGATCAAGATTATGAAGGAATGAAAAATAGAAGTGCAATAAGGGGAAAAGAGAATGAAAGAATTGAGGTTTTTCAAAACATGGATACACAACGTGTATAATGCCTACACGGCGTGTTCCCTTAAGACTTCACATGGGCGTGTACTTTTTCAAACCCAGGTTGTGTAACATCCCAAACACATGGCATGTTGTGGTAACACAAAGC
The DNA here is from genome assembly GCA_963277665.1 of Viscum album. Lineage (NCBI taxonomy): Eukaryota > Viridiplantae > Streptophyta > Magnoliopsida > Santalales > Viscaceae > Viscum > Viscum album. The sequence goes on along the minus strand of OY728126.1, from coordinate 354,872,843 downwards.
ATGTACTTAAATCCACTTCCCCTACCTGAGTTCTTCTATATGGCTAAGCTGTATAGTTTCCCTAGAACTAGACTACATGGTGTGTTAGTGCCTGACACAGTGTGTACAAGGCGAACTTCACCGACCCGTGTTTTCAGTTACACGGCCGGTTACAGGGCTAATCATACACGGTGTGTTTATGCCAGACACGGTGTGTTCTATAAATATTTCACTGACCCAAGTTGTTCACTACATGGTCGGGTACATGGGTTACACTACACATCGTGTTCAAGCCTGACGCGGCGTGTATAAATTAATTTTTATCCATCTGTGTCGTTAGTCACATGGGTGGACACATGGCCTCTACAACACAGCATGAAAAATAGGTACACAGCGTGTTCCCCCAAATATTTCCCAACCTCGTGTCTCTAACCACCCATCTAGTGACACGGTTAGAGATTACACGACATGTATATACAACACAAGACGTGTACTCAAGAAAAATAGTTCCTTCCTGAACAGAAGGACACATGGCATGTATTCATCAATACACGTCATTTATTCTAGGTTTTTCCGGACTGTATGCCTTATAATATACTCTGAAACCAATAAAAACACTGAAACAAACATTAAAGTACAAAATATGATCTGTGATGGCCCATACTCCTCGCGAATCAAAGCATGACATCTTATACATGTCATATACCAGAAAAACAAGGCAATCATCCACCAAATTCCAATCCATGAGGGCTCATAACACCTCAAGAACTAAATTTTGACATTAGTTTAAACAAAACCTTACACAATTCAATTCCATATCAAAATAATGTACTCTATCAAGGCATATATCAAAATAGCATGCATATCTAGGAAGACATCTATCGCAACAACAAGAAATCACTAATGCACCCTAAATAGTATGGCAAGAATGCATGACATTTGATTTCTAAAAAGTGACTATATGATGAATGAGATAGAACACCCTCATCTCATTGGGGTGCAACAAAATTAGAACCTCAATATTATCAATGATAACAGAACAAAACATGTGAATCACACAACGGTGAAATCAAATCAACTATAAAATTGCAAAACCATAAAAATTGCAATAACGAGGTAAATTGGGTTTCCCTGTACACGGGTTAGCTACTCCTGATAAAAACATATTACCAAATACATATTCCTTTATATCCGTGGATATAGGATCCAAATAGTAAGTCAAGAAGAAAAGAATCCCTCTAATACCACTTTGTAACGTCCAGGTTCTGGAAGCTGCCCAGAGGTGCCCAGTACCCGGTTAGTCACATGGCCCCAAGCGCATTTCCCCAAACGCCAGAGGCTACCGACTAGAAGAGAGGGCCTTGGGTGTGATAGTGGGTAAACTATTCCCTCTTTGGTAGAGTAACAAAGTGGATGAAAAATAGATAGAAACTGTGGAAGTAGTAATAATACCATACAAAAAGTAAACAGTGGATGTAATAAACAGCTGGAGAAGACATATATAAATGATGAATGATACATATGTCTAGGAAAGAACCCGAAAAAATAACAATACTGGAATATAGTACTAAACCAAAGTACAAAAGAAAAGAAGTAAATAGCACCACAGCATCACAAGCCTCAGCTTGGTCCATTCCTCCCCAACTCAACATCAATGAAGTACCGGAAGTAAAAGGGCACTTTCCCTTATCTATACCTGCAACAATATATTCTTTTTGGGCCCAAAATCATGACCCATATAGGTTGTGAGACTAATCCCAATAGGAAACCACCAAAATATATATGCCTAATGGTCAGTTAATATATATGGTAGACAATAAACATAATGAAGCAGTAAACAAGGAAGTACACATAGTAATAGTCCTACAATTTCAATTGCATTCATTTTCATATATCAAGAGAAACCAATAAAAAAAGGTAACCGTCTGGTAAGTACTTATAGCCTAACCCCTATGGTTCAACCAAAAAAAGACAAGCAACCTTCTGGGAAGTACACAGAGTCTAACCCCTCTGGTTCAGCTTTAGAAAATACTCTCTGAGGAAGCACTCACTGACAATTTGCATGTGGTCTCGTATCGGTAACTAATAGGCACTCTAAGGAAGCACTCAACATCCAATCCCCATGTGGCATGTATCAAGGAAACTAAAAACACTCTTAGGGAGCACAAAGTCCACCCCCCAATGGTCTCACAATATAATAGTAAACAGACACTCTTGAGAAGCCCTCAACATCCATTCTCCCTATGGTCTACTGCACCAAGTTATCACGACCATGTGTAAGTCAGTCATGCATAAACGATATGTGGCATCAAAATTAATCCTTAAGAACTACTTGGATAAACAATCTATATCATATCATAGCATGTTATATAATAATCACTAAATTCTTACTATACTTGGAATGGGAATCAAAGTAGCCTAATATGAATGCTAGACCAAATGGTCAAAACAAGAAAACATGGGAAAAACCTCCATATCATGGAAAAGTTAACCCTATTCATAATCAAATAACATCTATCTAAACAAACAAGGCATAGTAGGAAATAACAGGGCTTAAAACCATAAACACACAATACCCCGTTCTTGGGTATTTGAGTACTTTTGCTGTAACAGCCCGAGATTTTATGAAAAATATTATTTTTTATTTCACTAATGTCTTGTGTTGTACGCTACACCAAAAGGAGCTTGCACAAAACGCATCCTTGACTTGCCTTGCATTACACGCAATTGCAACCTTCCTCGATAGCGTGTGTGGTACGTAATACTGAGTTTCACGAAACAATGATATGCTATTAAAATATTATTAAAACTAGTCGTTATGAATAGTAATAACCACTTTTTAAAATTCTGTAAATCTTATTTTTCAAAATGAACTTCATTCTTGGATTCGGAGTATCGAATTTAGCCTAAGGTGAAATTTTGGTACTTTTCGGATAACTTTCACATTCTGATGAATAGTGAAAATTACTAAATTATAATTAAAAACAACTTTTTTAACCGAAATAATTAATAGTGATAAATTATTAATTTGAGTGGTTTTAAAGTATATTTAGAATATATTTTTACAGTTTAATACAATGTTGGTCATTGGTTGAAATTTCACATTTAAACCAGACATAATCAAGTGTCAATCTTTTGATATATATTGTTTCCTAAAAACACGCTATTTATTTTAACAGCGGGATTTAATTATAAAATTAATTAATGCAACTTCTATGTTATGAATTTGGTAAAATAGATTTCATTTTTGAATTCGGAATATGAAATATAGCTTAGGATGAAATTTTGGCATTGTTCTGAAAAACATCAATTTTTGATGAATAGTGAAACTACTAAGTGGTAGGTTAAAAAACTGAATTTTGCATAAAACTTAATTTTACCGCTTCTGTGAATAGAATTTTGAAAATCCGACAGACACGGTTAATATCAAGGACTAAAATGTGGTTCAATGAGATGAAAATAATTTTTGGTGAATAGTAACTTTTTACTTTTTTTTACCGCGGTTAATAGTAAATAGGGTAACTAAGGGTAAATATGATATTAATATTACCCTAACACATGTCCTAATTCTATTGGACAAGTGTAATTTGACCAAAAACAAACTTAGGAATAAAATATGGCCATTTAGGCCCACTTGGATTAGATTAGGACATTTATTATTAATTTATTTAAAGAAAGGTTAAAATAGTTAAAATCAAAGTTTAATAAGTAAATCATTTTTAATATGGGGTTATACATAAGATAAATTCGATTGTAAATATTCATTAGAAAGCTGAAAAGATTTCCTACATGATGGTATTTTATTTGTAATTTTTAGACATCAAATAATTTAATTTATTTCTGACACAACGATGATACAGTAATTATCTTATTAATGAAATATTGACATAATTGATGTTATAAACACCAAAATAAATGTAATTTGAAATTTTTATGAATTCCACTAATTTTCTAGGTTACTATGATATATTAATGTTTATTTAATCAACTTGGTTCGAACATTTAATTCTGTTATGACTTTCACAAAAATCATATATCAAATAGTGTCAAAATTGACACAAAATAGTTTTTAAATCAAATATTATATTATTAATTGTTATTTTAGTCCTAAAAATCTAAGGTTCGGCCAAATGACTTAGATAAGGATATATATATTAATAATAAACAATTTGGGGTTCGTTTGGCATGTTATAGTAAGTGTATTAACCATATAGTGAAAGAAAACAAAAAGACACGGTAAATGTTAAATTATTTAACTTAGAGTTAAATCTAATTGATAAGGTTAAAATAATATCCTAAACTTGTCTAAATTCTATTGGTTGATAGGATTTCGACCCATCCCCACTTTAGCTTCGAAATAAGACCCTTTGGAACCATTATAAACCGATTTTGACTTTAATATAAAATAATATTTTGAGATATTCCTAAGGTGCCCCTCTCCTCCCTTATAAAAGGGTACCTCCTCCCCCTTCTCCTCACACCAATTTGAGCACTCAAGCTCGGCCAACCCCTGCCAAAATCTCTTCTCCACTTCCCTAGAAACATCCTAGAGGTTCTGGTCTTCCTCAAAGACCAATTTTAGTGCCCTAAGAGGAGGTCTCAAAGAGGCACTTCAAAGAAGAGGTAATTACCGATACCAATTCTTTCATCTTTATTTCTTCTTACACTTCTTCTTCTTAGGTTGTTTCATTATTAAGTAATAACATCAGTATCACTCATATACTGATATGTTATTATAAGTATGAGACAACCCTATTTCACCATCTATCCATCCTACAGGAAAAGAAATCACCGCGCGTGCGTACGTACGGAATACCGTCTCCACGCCGTGGTGTAATCTATTATCCACCACCACCTTACATGGATGGGTATAATGGTGTAAAGAATAACTATACATAGTTATTACAACATCATATTGATTCTGATATATTGTATAATCCACTCCAATTCAATTCAGTATTTATGGAAATGATATCATCGCTCGTGCGTACGTACGGACTACCGTCTCCACGACGCGATGAGATTCATTCTCCATGTTAACCATTTAAGAATGATTATAAAGTATATATAAGAAATAATAATGAAATATATGACATTATAAAGTTACTGGATTTATGTATATATATATATGTATGTCATCAACTTACTTCCATTCAAGAAAATAAGGAAAGGAAAACAGCGTTCATGCGTACGTACGGACTACCGTCTCCATGAACGGTGTTTTTCATTTTATTTATCTACCTATTATATATATATATACTGAATATATATGATATATAAATCATATTTTATATTCTGGAAGTGAGTAAATCATGATATAAGTAATAATGATGTCAAGAGCAACAAGTCAAAACACCTACGATAAATGAAACGATTTTACCCAAAACGCTACTTTAACATGGAATTTACAAAAGAACGGGTAATATAATGTCATAAGTGAACCATATATGATATCATAACAATGAATATGATTCTGTAATAAGTCAATAACATGATTTAAATCATTATACATGAGGTTCGGACACTTACAAAGCAAGTCGGACCTAAGGTAAGGGAAATATCACAATCTCATTTTTATCCGAGATTGTTTATTCGTAAGTATTTACTGGGGTGTATTTTATCATCCACATCCATGTTTCATAAACATGTAATATTATTTCCATCCAAATACAATTGTTTAAATCCATTTTTACCCTTCGGTGAGTTTTTAGTAAAAGAAATGAAAGGAATCTTTTGTCGTTTTTCGTACGAGGTACTTTTTGACTTTTCCGACAAAAGTACGAAGAATGTTTTTTTTAACTTATACGGCATGAATGGATTTTTAAAACATTATTTCCAAGAAGCTTCCTTTACATGTTTTCAAGTTTATTTTTAATCAACTTCTTTAAGTTTATAATTGTATGACATATTAAGAAAAGAAAAGTGTTTTTGAAGAAGAAAGGATATTTTCCTCAAGAATGGTGTTCAAGTGTTTTATCAAAATTATTTTCCATCTAAGATAATAAAGGTTTCTGTTTTTATCCCTTTAATTACATTGATTGGATTATGTTGTGAGGGAATTATTTTTATGAAGTCATTTGCCTTATAAGATTTGTTTTATGATGTCATGATGTTTCAAGAATCCCATTTTTTGTTACATGTGTTATGCGATGATGTATGATTATGTGGCACACATAAGAAAGGATTCATTATAAGATGGGTGGGACCTATATCTCCCTCCAATGCATTGGGTAAAGATTTTATATCTCATGAGATAGACATGGCTGAAATGGTAGGTTATACCGGTTCAGTGAAACAGGACTGAAACGAGGGTTACTCGATTCAGAAAGGGACTTTGTCCACTAAGATAGTCTTGGCATTGAGTCTTGACTAACAAGAAATGATTCTCTATGATTATGTGTGTATGCCACAAAGTTTCATGTTTTAAGTTATGATTATTGGGATTACATTTCACTTCTATGATTTATCCCATGTTATGATATTATGCTCTCTTTTGCAGGTTAAGATTTCCAAAAGCTGTGTTCTTATATATATGATGTGATTGATATTTCTTTTGTTTACCCTTACTGAGCATTTGAGCTCACCCTTTTATGTTTTCTTTTCCCCAGGATATAAAGAAAGGTTTTAGGTAAAAAAAAAAGGGATGACCTTTATGGGAGATATTGAAGAACTTTCACCACGATTAGAAGATTACGTTCCGAGTTTCCAAAGACACTAAACTATTACGATCCTTTAGTGTGTGTTTTTGTTATGTACTAAGTATTCCGCAAAAGTAATGTAATGTCAATGTACGTCAAGATATGGGTCTCTATAGTTGGTATCAGAGGAAAGGTTTAGTCAACCTTTGGAAACTAGGATGCGAAAACGTTATTGAAATCCCTAGAGATATTTCTAAGGTATGTCTAGGGATGTCCCTAGGGATAAGTATACATATAGGTTATAGTAATAGAATTACGCTAACGATCATAGAATTAAACCTAAGATGTTAGATATTGAAGGTACTCCCCCTTTATTATGTTTTTTTCCCTAGCATGATTTTTGCCTCTCACACTATTCTTTTTGGGTTTTAGAAAATGGCTGGAAACAAGATGATTCACAATAATGGAGGATATGATGGACAATGGAATGATATTCTTCATGAGAAACCAAATGAAATGGGATTTGGATGTCCAAACATCATTATTATACCGAATCAGCAATCTCACAACATGATCAATAAAGTAAAATTTGGTAAGTTTCCTGACTCGACTAATAAGAGAAAGATGGAGTTCCATGATGATCATAGAGGAAAGAAAGTTCAATTTCCCCTATGTAAATCATGTGGGAAGAGGCATCAAGGAGAATGTTTCAAGGGAACTGGAAGATGCTTTGGGTGTGGAAAAGAAGGACACAAAGCAAGTAAGTGCAAATGAAAAGGGTCGGTTAACACCATGGATGAGGATAATGGTAATGCTACGACATCAAAAATGGTTAAGTGTTTTAAATGTGGAATGTATGGGCATTATGCAAACAAATGCCCTAAGGGAAAGACTCATGAAGAGAATCAGTATGATCGTATGGGAAGTATTTATGTGGATGATGATGAAGAGACTACAAATGATATGTGAGATGAAAGAATTGTTGAAGCACAGTCAATGGTTTAAGAATGTAGTGGAATGATTACATGTTTATCATGTGTAATGTTGTATAAGTAATCTCATGGTACTTTAGAATAAAGAGACATGTAAGGATTGTTACACTGTTGTCTGATTAATGTTACCAGTATCCATGAAAGGTTATTCAGATATTTTTGGAAATAAGATGATATGCGCATAATGAAGGGAAAACGAGAAAACGAGATGTTTAACAGTATTCATGAGCTCATGATTGATATAAGGACTAAGTGATATCATGGTTTGAGTATATAGAATTTTGAGGATTTTGGTATGTGGAAAGTGTTAACTTTTAACTGCACTCATGTTTTCACTAAGGTATTCAACAGAATACACGATTAAGGACTTTGAATGTTTGGAATGTGACCAACAAGACATATCTTATGATATGTGGGGATCAACGACAGTATTAAATCTCTGGTAATCGTTGTCACTATATTATGAGTGTGGACTGCAGTATTATGTATAAGCCTAAAGATTAGACTGGATTATGTTGGACATAAGTTAGTATTGTTTAAGGATAGAAGATTTTCGATATTATTGATGGGATGTTATAGTAACGTAGTTTTAGAAAAAGGACAACCTGCAGGACGGGCGACAGCCCATCGCTTCGGACAAGGCTATAGGAATCGAACCCACAACCAAAGTGCGACTGGCCTTTATCGCCTACCACTGACCTACAGGAAGTCCCTGTTTAGTAGAAACTAGTGTTATTATATTAAGCAGTATGATATATGAAGTATAAGCCCATTTTAGGAACCATATATGATTAATCCCACTATAGATCGACTTATGTATATAAATTTTGCTAACCTTTTGAGACAGATGGAATGACCCGTCATTCTATCACATGATCTGCTAACACTTCACGAATAACAAATTCAACTTCATTTATTTAAGAGATGAAGTGGAAATTGTTAAAGGCACGAACAACAGTGAGATTGTACCAAAATAAAGTAAGTATTTATTCTAATTCAAATTCTTTAACTTTAGGGAAATGATCTTGAAAACCAAAAATGTTGTCCTAGTTCTCTTATACCTGATGAATCAGATGGTACCTTAGATCGTCACAAATTTATGGATTTGTGATTACTGGCTTTTCCATAGCCATGTTCTCTACCACTCTCCATCAGAACATGATGGTTAGATTTCTCTTCCATATCCATATTTTCACCTATGTGGAAACCCAATGATTAGTTTATTTGGGTAACCGTTACATTTCATACTTTTGTTTTTAAAGATTGGTTTTGACTTTCCTTTTTACGATGTGGGTTTCTTTTAAAGAAACTTTCGAATAGTAAACCATTTATAACCCCGACGAATTTCGAGGGCGAAATTCATTTTAAGGGGGGTAGAATGTAACAGCCCGAGATTTTATGAAAAATATTATTTTTTATTTCACTAATGTCTTGTGTTGTACGCTACACCAAAAGGAGCTTGCACAACACGCATCCTTGACTTGCCTTGCATTACACGCAATCGCAACCTTCCTCGATAGCGTGTGTGGTACGTAATACTGAGTTTCACGAAACAATGATATGCTATTAAAATATTATTAAAACTAGCCGTTATGAATAGTAATAACCACTTTTTAAAATTCTGTAAATCTTATTTTTCAAAATGAACTTCATTCTTGGATTCGGAGTATCGAATTTAGCCTAAGGTGAAATTTTGGTACTTTTCAGATAACTTTCACATTCTGATGAATAGTGAAAATTACTAAATTATAATTAAAAACAACTTTTTTAATCGAAATAATTAATAGTGATAAATTATTAATTTGAGTGGTTTTAAAGTATATTTAGAAAATATTTTTACAATTTAATACAATGTTGGTCATTGGTTGAAATTTCACATTTAAACCAGACATAATCAAGTGTCAATCTTTTGATATATATTGTTTTCTAAAAACACGCTATTTATTTTAATAGCGGGATTTAATTATAAAATTAATTAATTCAACTTCTATGTTATGAATTTGGTAAAATAGATTTCATTTTTGAATTCGGAATATGAAATATAGCTTAGGATGAAATTTTGGCATTGTTCTGAAAAACATCAATTTTTGATGAATAGTGAAACTACTAAGTGGTAGGTTAAAAAACTGAATTTTGCATAAAACTTAATTTTACCGCTTCTGTGAATAGAATTTTGAAAATCCGACAGACACGGTTAATATCAAGGACTAAAATGTGGTTCAATGAGATGAAAATAATTTTTGGTGAATAGTAACTTTTTACTTTTTTTTACCGCGGTTAATAGTAAATAGGGTAACTAAGGGTAAATATGATATTAATATTACCCTAAAACATGTCCTAATTCTATTGGACAAGTGTAATTCGACCAAAAACAAACTTAGGAATAAAATATGACCATTTAGGCCCACTTGGAGTAGATTAGGACATTTATTATTAATTTATTTAAAGAAAGGTTAAAATAGTTAAAATCAAAGTTTAATAAGTAAATAATTTTTAATATGGGGTTATACATAAGATAAATTCGATTGTAAATATTCATTAGAAAGCTAAAACTATTTCCTACATGATGGTATTTTATTTGTAATTTTTAGACATCAAATAATTTAATTTATTTATGACACAACGATGATGCAGTAATTATCTTATTAATGAAATATTGACATAATTGATGTTATAAACACCAAAATAAATGTAATTTGAATATTTTTATGAATTCCACTAATTTTCTAGGTTACTATGATATATTAATGTTTCTTTAAGCAACTTGGTTCGAACATTTAATTCTGTTATGACTTTCACAAAAATCATATATCAAATAGTGTCAAAATTGACACAAAATAGTTTTTAAATCAAATATTATATTATTAATTGTTATTTTATTCCTAAAAATCTAAGGTTCGGCCAAATGACTTAGATAAGGATATATATATTAATAATAAACAATTTGGGGTTCGTTTGGCATGTTATAGTAAGTGTATTAACCATATAGTGAAAGAAAACAAAAAGACACGGTAAATGTTAAATTATTTAACTTAGAGTTAAATCTAATTGATAAGGTCAAAATAATATCCTAAACTTGTCTAAATTCTATTGGTTGATAGGATTTCGACCCATCCCCACTTTAGCTTCGAAATAAGACCCTTTGGAACCATTATAAACCGATTTTGACTTTAATATAAAATAATATTTTGAGATATTCCTAAGGTGCCCCTCTCCTCCCTTATAAAAGGGTACCTCCTCCCCCTTCTCCTCACACCAATTTGAGCACTCAAGCTCGGCCAACCCCTGCCAAAATCTCTTCTCCACTTCCCTAGAAACATCCTAGAGGTTCTGATCTTCCTCAAAGACCAATTTTAGTGCCCTAAGAGGAGGTCTCAAAGAGGCACTTCAAAGAAGAGGTAATTACCGATACCAATTCTTTCATCTTTATTTCTTCTTCCACTTCTTCTTCTTAGGTTGTTTCATTATGAAGTAATAACATCAGTATCACTCATATACTGATATGTTATTATAAGTATGAAACAACCCTATTTCACCATCTATCCATCCTATGGGAAAAGAAATCACCGCGCGTGCGTACGTACGGAATACCGTCTCCACGCCGTGGTGTAATCTATTTTCCACCACCACCTTACATGGATGGGTATAATGGTGTAAAGAATAACTATACATAGTTATTAAAACATCATATTGATTCTGATATATTGTATAATCCACTCCAATTCAATTCAATATTTATGGAAATGATATCATCGCTCGTGCGTACGTACGGACTACCGTCTCCACGACGCGATGAGATTCATTCTCCATGTTAACCATTTAAGAATGATTATAAAGTATATATAAGAAATAATAATGAAATATATGACATTATAAAGTTACTGGATTTATGTATATATATATATATGTATGTCATCAACTTACTTCCATTCAAGACAATAAGGAAAGGAAAACAGCGTTCATGCGTACGTACGGACTACCGTCTCCATGAACGGTGTTTTTCATTTTATTTATCTACCTATTATATATATATATATACTGAATATATATGATATATAAATCATATTTTATATTCTGGAAGTGAGTAAATCATGATATAAGTAATAATGATGTCAAGAGCAACAAGTCAAAACACCTACGATAAATGAAACGATTTTACCCAAAACGCTTCTTTAACATGGAATTTACAAAAGAACGGGTGATATAATGTCATAAGTGAACCATATATGATATCATAACAATGAATATGATTCTGTAATAAGTCAATAACATGATTTAAATCATTATACAGGAGGTTCGGACACTTACAAAGCAAGTCGGACCTAAGGTAAGGGAAATATCACAATCTCATTTTTATCCGAGATTGTTTATTCGTAAGTATTTACTGGGGTGTATTTTATCATCCACATCCATGTTTCATAAACATGTAATATTATTTCCATCCAAATACAATTGTTTAAATCCATTTTTACCCTTCGGTGAGTTTTTAGTAAAAGAAATGAAAGGAATCTTTTGTCGTTTTTCGTACGAGGTACTTTTTGACTTTTCCGACAAAAGTACGAAGAATGTTTTTTTAACTTATACGGAATGAATGGATTTTTAAAACATTATTTCCAAGAAGCTTCGTTTACAAGTTTTCAAGTTTATTTTTAATCAACTTCTTTTAGTTTATAATTGTATGACATATTAAGAAAAGAAAAGTGTTTTTGAAGAAGAAAGGATATTTTCCTCAAGAATGGTGTTCAAGTGTTTTATCAAAATTATTTTCCATCTAAGATAATAAAGGGTTCTGTTTTTAACCCTTTAATTACATTGATTGGATTATGTTGTGAGGGAATTATTTTTATGAAGTCATTTTCCTTATAAGATTTGTTTTATGATGTCATGATGTTTCAAGAATCCCATTTTTTGTTACATGTGTTATGCGATGATGTATGATTATGTGGCACACATAAGAAAGGATTCATTATAAGATGGGTGGGACCTATATCTCCCTCCAATGCATTGGGTAAAGATTTTATATCTCATGAGATAGACATGGCTGAAATGGTAGGTTATACCGGTTCAGTGAAACAGGACTGAAACGAGGGTTACTCGATTCAGAAAGGGACTTTGTCCACTAAGATAGTCTTGGCATTGAGTCTTGACTAACAAGAAATGATTCTCTATGATTATGTGTGTATGCCACAAAGTTTCATGTTTTAAGTTGTCATTATTGGGATTACATTTCACTTCTATGATTTATCCCATGTTATGATATTATGCTCTCTTTTGCAGGTTAAGATTTCCAAAAGATGTGTTCTTATATATATGATGTGATTGATATTTGTTTTGTTTACCCTTACTGAGCATTTGAGCTCACCCTTTTATGTTTTCTTTTCCCCAGGATATAAAGAAAGGTTTTAGGTAAAAAAAAAGGGATGACCTTTATGGGAGATATTGAAGAACATTCACCACGATTAGAAGATTACGTTCCGAGTTTCCATAGACACTAAACTATTACGATCTTTTAGTGTGTGTTTTTGTTATGTACTAAGTATTCCTCAAAAGTAATGTAATGTCAATGTACGTCAGGCTTCGGGTCTCTACATTTGCTCATAAAATTAAAAGACTATCTAGTGAAAGGGACAAACCACCTACCTTGGAATCGTGAGATTGATATACATGAATCTCAGTCCTTGAATCGACCTAGAATTTCTTAGATCTATAAAAACGTTAAAAATTTCAACTAATGATAACTTGTGAGAGAGTATAAATAAGGATATGATGTTCAATAATAATGTAGAACTCACCGATGTGATTCCAACACAACTGGCAGAGGTTGAATCGGAGAACAGATGACGAGTCAGGGGCTTAGAGAATATATGTGGTCGTATTGACACTCCTGGATGAAATAGGTCATGAAGAAGAGGGTTTTGTCAATCATATGTGACCCTGGTCCATTTAATGAAATAAAAATATAATATTCAGCATGTTCTTTAGAAGTACATGGTGTGTAATTTCCTTTTTTGGTCTCCGCTTTAGGTGGTCTCTAGGTCACCACACACGACCATGTGCCCGACCGTTACACGACCGACACACAGTCAACCGCGGCACCTGGGTACACTGCATGTACTCTTGAAATTTCCAAAAACTCCTATTTTTTCTCAAAAACAACCATAAGAGTAAAAAATACCTAAAATGAAGATCTGGGTTCTTACAGCATCCATTCTCATGATCCGCCTCCTTAGGTGACTCATCACCCCATACCAGAACTATGTTGACTTTGATCTTTGCATCTCATGCAGGGTATATAAGATTCCTCCCTATGGTTCAAGCCCAATGTCGTCATCTTCATGCTGATTTCACCCCATTAATCTCATCCACTCCATCAGATCATCCATTTAAACTATGTGGGTTTTGATTCCATACCATGGTGATAAGTTGAAAGCCTCTAAGAGATCCAATCCAAGCTAATGGTAAACCATGGTATCTCCCTCATTAGGTTTCACCTCCCCAATCTTCCATTACTAGTGTCTCGGTTATCCTTTTTGATGTTAAATCTACCCTATTTGGGACACACCACATGTGTTCTATCCTCATTGGTTATTTTTGTCCACACATCTAGTAAATATTTCAATTGATCTCTCCAAGGGATTTACTACTCTAGTCCACTCTCATTAATGTTCTGATGAGTCTGATCCATCTCTTCTCGATGTTAAACTCATGTTAGTAAAACCTCAGAGAAATTCATCTTGTTTAAGACACCCTAAAATCAATGTGAGCAGCATCAGGTTTCTATTCCCTTGAGAATCCCTCTAAAGAGGAAGAATATAGGTGTTACAGTGTTCTTGTCTCAAGACATGATAAAAATTCGACATCATTACTACACCCCTAACTAATGGTTGTTTCCCTAGTTGGACCCGTTGTAGTGTCCTAATAGAAGTAGCATAATTAACTAGAATCTAAAAAAATATAACACCATGAATAGGTTTGACGAACAATGTCTTAATCAATAAGGAAGACCCATACTAGGTAATGAGTTCGGAGGAGGAATCTATGGAAGGAGGAACTAACATCCCATCATCTTATTTTGATCAAGGAGAAAACATTATTGAAGACATGATGGATGTTACCCACTTTAGAAATTGGGAATGCAAGGAAGAATGAGACCATTAGTGAATGTCAAAATATGCTCATGTGGCGCACCCTAGCATAGAATCATCTGAAATAGAAATGGTTAACCTGACATGATACTATTCTCTTAATAGTAGGAATTAGTAGCATTTGAGACATTAGAAGCTGATAATTTCACTAGATTCAGATATCTGATGCCAGGTCTCACCATGAAAATAGTGTTCCATTAATGGAACTCACTAGATTTTGGGGTATTTAATCGCTGGGCACTCTGATCTATGACATTATCAGTGTGGAGCTTGGTCATCGACCACGGAAGACTAAACAACATTGGGTAATTAGGAACTATTTTTTAATATCTATAATAATAGATAAATATTAATTCTTTGTAGGACCCAAGATGCAGTTACAAGGAACTGTCTACCCCCCATCCGTAAACGCAGGTGTATGAGGAATGATGTTGCGGCTTTCCTACATGGCTCCACCTCAACCACAAAGGCTTCCTCAGCTATGACAACTGGGTGCCCACACCCCATCTCACCATTAGAGTTTATTAAAATGAGGTTGATTGATACCCTTATTTGATGACATGAACATGAAGGTTTCATCCCAACTAAGAATGTGGTCTTTCAAGAATTAGAGTCTTTTGTTCCTTATTGTCACCACTACACCAAAGGGTCATTCAGGGAGCCACTTCTTCCCACTCTGATATCCAACCGTTTTGGGATTCTCTCCCAAAAAATATCCAGGGATTCACTCCCTTATGTCAAGGAGGTAAGAGATGTTCGAATCATCCTGTCTTGGCCTTCATCCAGGGAGCAGCCGAGGAGGGCCCCACCAAGTTATGCCAATACTTTCACCCGGCCTCGCAGCCCACGGGTAGGTGGTATATACCCCTACAAAGCGAGTCCCAATCTAGGTGACCTAGTTTCAATACTGGGTGTAGGCTCATGAGGTCCTCTGTTAGTGGGATCCATCATCCACATCTTCGGTGGCCCATTCCACCAGCAATGCACACTATTTATTTCATGTAAATATAGAGGAGGGGAACATCTATGCCCGATAGGGATTTTTTCCCCAACCGCCCCTTCGGTTGTCTGGGTTGATTCATCTGGTCACTGGCATGAGCAGTAATCATTGCGGGATGACTCGTGATAATATCATTCAGTACAGAGGTCCTCCCCATACTGTTTCCAATCAGAAAAGAGGTCTTCCCTACTCCCACGCTCGATATAGAGGTTTGATAGAGAAAATATTTTCAATAAAATTTACATTGAATTTAATTGTTTTAATCCCAAAAAACTGTTATTATAAGATTTATTGCTTCATTTTTATGATATTGGTGTTATTTTTAGCTGAATATTAAAAATGGCCCATTCCAGATTTTTAACTATTTTAAATTATTTCTGTTGTTTGGCCATAACATATTTTACACTAATCCAAATTGCAAAATTATTTATTTTCTAGATTTTACACAACAAGGGATTCATTTACTATTTCTGGACAACAAGATAAATCGAATATATGGAAGCTCAAAATAAGCTCACAAATGTCTCAATAAAACTATTTACAATTATGCCGATTTTGGAGTTGAGGTCCATAACTCATTATTTTTTGTCCCAATTGTGATGGAATTAGGTGGATGCACACGGAAGGAGTTTTGGGACATATTTCATGAAGGAAAGGCTGTAGTAATTGGCCATTTTATGGGTTATTAAAGCATCCTAATCTGGAGGTTTGTGATTTGGCGAGTCTGACTAGAAAGAATAAATGGTGAGATTAAAACAGGCATGACGCTAGGAATAATTGTCCAAATCTGCTGAGATTTTGTGGGAAAACACTCTAGGGAATTATAAACAACATTCACAAAGGGTTAAACGCATGAAGATGTCATTTGAGGAGGATAAAATGCATCAACATCTTTGGAAGAATTCTGGCTATAAAAGGAGGAGAGGTCCCCCCTCTCAAAGCATCCCATTCTCCATTCCATTCCTTCAAGGAACCAAGTAGGAGATCTCCACTGTGGTCAGCCTCTATATTGCACTAAGAAAATTTAATTGTTTTTGTCACGCCCTATGATAGACGCGTATCAAAACATGGCGCTGTTGGCGGGGAGGTTGTGACAACAATCTAATTCTAACATTTTGTAAATATTTTCATTTATTTTATTTAAAAAAATCTAAAAAAAATCTAGGATGTATTCCAACTGCAATTATTCTTCTTGGATTTATTACTCACGGTTTTAGGGAAAAATGTTTCATAATGATGAGGAATACCCCGTTCAAAAGCTTGATGAACTCACTATTTTGGCCATGAAAATGATGAATGGACATGTAACATATATCTCGCTTCAACAACTGATGGACATGGTGAATCAAGTCAACATTGATTATCAAATATTGAATTCCATAAAGAAGGTTAAATTGGATCAAGAACCTCAACCTGAACCAAAATCAAAGCCAATGGGGGAAGTGAATTCACCACTCATCTTTCAAATAGAGGATCCTGACTACCTAACTCTACCCAATGAAATTAAACTGAATGAGGATCTTTCCCCTAAATAATCAATTGATGTCAAGAAACTTAAAGGATATATTCTTTTTCTAAACTCTCTTCATTCTAATTTTATAGAATATGAATTGATTAATAATTCCCCTTGCATGAAATTTTCAGATTCTGGTAACTCTTGTATTACTTTGGTGGATGAGGAAGAAAAAGATGATGCGCTTAAAGAGGAACAGTTGGAGCTCCTCGAACATGTTCATTGTTTATTGGAAACCGTTCAAGAGATAATCCAAGTTGATTAGGATAAGGAAAAATAGATGCAATATGCTTACTTTGGAAGGGATGGATATGATATTGACACTTCATGCTTTAACTTTTTTCAAATAGAATTATACTTTGATTATTCCTTTTATTTTTCTACTCATGCGTAATACCTTCCACAATCACTCGAGAATAAAGAGGAGGCTGTGAAATTGAAAGCCAAGAAAGAAGATGACTCATTATTTGTCCTACCCCCACAAAGAAAATTGTATCTTACTGTACTAGTGGTGTATTTGGTGTATAATACACATGGTGACCTCAACAAAAAGGATGAAGCACATGACGTAAAGAACAAGTTTTTTTGGTTCATCACAAAGAAACTCAACCCACCTTCAGATTGGGGATAACCAACTAGAAATACCCATTTGGAGGCATTCAAAACCGAGGGCCCACTTGGGGGGATTAAACCATGATCTATGTATCTTTTCTCATCCTATTTCTATTTCTTCAATTAATTTCTTAGGTTTTCTTTTTTTTTTGGTAGCTTTTTAGTGTGCAACACTTAGGATCTTAACTCAATATTGCACTTCCAATAAGTCAGGTTGTACTCTCCTATACAATTACTTATTGTTGTGATACCTTTTGAATTCTACATACATGTTAAATCCACTTAAATGCATTGAGAACACTGCATCATTTAATTGTGGTGGAGAGAGACTTTGTAGTTTAAGATTTTCATTTTGTGTTTGTTTTCCACCAAAATAAAAAAACTGCATGTTTTCAAATTTTTGTGTGTTTATTTTTTAATTTTTTGTGTGTTTTTTGAAACTTTTGAGATGGAAAGATTATCATTGAAATTTTTGAAACCCATTTCATTGAGTGAACCAATATATTCCATGAAACTGAGCTTAAATTAATGCTTAAATTACTTTGAATCATGTTCGAATCTTTTGGAATTTCATGAAAAGTACACAGATTTTTGGAACCCATGCCATATTTCACTATCTGTATCATTGAAATCACTTTCTTGTGAGGCTTCAGAACAATTTTTGTCATATTCTTTTCATTCACCTAATTTCTTGAGAGAACCAGACCATGCTTGCTTTAACCAGAATTTGATTTATTCTATTAAAAACTTGAGGGTTTGGGGTATATGTATTTTAAATTATTGTGGAATTTATTTGGTTTGAAACCCACTTTTCAAAATAATCCTTTTTATTATGGCCTAATTTATATATTAATCATTATTGCCCCCAGTAGCCATGAATATCCTGTTAGGTTTGCCACATTAGAAGATAATTTTTCCTATCCAACCTACTGTTGAAGTGAAATTGCATGATCTAGTTGAACTTAAGTGTGGGAGAAGATGTATTGTGGCGTACTACCTCATTTGGTGATACTTTTTGGGGAATATGAAATGTTGAAGAGCTAATGTTTCTAATGAATATTACATTTTTTTAAAAGTTGTGTCCTTTCTGGAGCTTTCATTATAAGAGAAGTTGTGCCTTTCTGGAGCTTCTTACGTAAAAAAAGAAAGTTGTCCCTATCTGGAGCTTTCAAAAAATCATGTTTGAAAAGATTGAAATTTTTTCTGCTGAAATCCTTAGCTGTTTGAATTATGATGGAGCCTATTTTCTACAAAGGGTAAGAGAAGGAGACCGTATTTGATTGAAAATTAGAATCTTGAAATATTGCTTCAAAAAGAGCCAAGACCTCCTTTTTCAGCCTTAGAATTTTAAACATCTAAATCCTACCAACCGGGAGCCACAGAAAAACCCTTAAAAGTCATCATGAGAAACGCATTTCCTTGACTCACATCGGGTAGAGAAGCATGAATTTACCAAGCCTATGGTGACTCTTGTTTGAGTTTGGATGAGAAAATCCTTGTTGAGAATTTACATTTGTGATATGAGAGAAAATTCATGTGAGGTAGGTGTTTTGTGTGCACGGCATAATAAATGAAGTGGAAATATATTAAAATCTAAAATAGAGAATTTGAAATAATTTTTTTAATGAGGCATGATGTCTTTTTGTTTCCTAGTATGGATTTGGTAGATCCCATTGATATGTGTTTGGGATTTGATCTAATTTGAGTTTTACTTGTCCAGGATTCCAAGTGCTAAGTGTGGGGGAATTGATAGAGAAAATATTTTCAATTAAATTTACATTGAATTTAATTTTTTTAAAACCCACAAATGTGTTACTCTAAGATGAATTGCTTCATTTTTATGATATTGGTGTTATTTTGAGCTGAACATAAAAAATGGCCCATTTCGTATTTTTAACTATTTTAAATTATTTTTTTGTTTCTCCGTAATATATTCTACACTAATCCAAATTTCAAAATTCTTTCTTTTACATATTCTACAAATCAAGGGCTTCATTTACTATTTTTGGACCAAAAGCTTAATTGACCATATGGAAGCGCAAAAGGAGCTCACAATTTGTCTCAAGAAGACTGCTTACAGTTCTTTTGATTTTTGATGTGAGGTCCATAACTCATTATTTGTGGGCCCAATTGTTTTGGACTTCAATGGATGTACGTGGAAGGAGTTGGGTAACATCTTTCATGAAGGCAACGCTGCGGTATTTGGCCGTTTTAAGAGTCATTAAATCATCCTAATCCAGAGGTTTGTGATTTGGAGAGTGTGACTGGATAGAGTAAATTATGGGAGTAAAATGGGAATAACTCTCCGAATACTTGTCCAAATCCGTTAATATTTTGATGAGAAACGCACAAGATAATTATAAACAACATTCAAGATGGTTGAAACATGTGAAGATGTCATTTAAAGTGGATAAAACGCGTCATCATCCGGGAAGATAATTATGGCTCTAAAAGGAGGAGAGGTCCCCCCCCTCTCAAAGCATCTCATTCTACATTCCATTCCATCATGAAACCAAGGAGGAGATCTCCACCATGGTCAGCCTCTATGTAGCACTAGGAAAATTAAATTTCTTTTTCCATGCCCTACGACCGACATGCATCAAGGTTCTCCCATTCCACCATCATTAGTCCAAGCGAATGTCCTCCCCATGCCCATGATCTTCAGTATGGAATTTTTTCCCATATTTCATTTTATAAAAATAAAGGTCCTCTTTACATAGTTACTAGCTAAATAAAAGGCCCTCCCCATGGAAGCAACAACCAGAGTGAAGTGTCTCCTCGCATTGCAATCTATTAGTGTGGAGATCCTTCTCATGTCATCACCAGCTCCAGTAGAGGTCATACATGCTCCACCACTCCTTACCATGGATACTCATCTCGAGCACTAGGAAACATACATGGAGGTCCTCCCCATGTTCCATTCTACATATACCTGGGTACCACTCACACACCATCTCATCAAAGTGGAGGTCATCCCCACTTCAAAGATAGTTGGCATGATGTTCCTCCTCAAACCCTATCTAGATCAAGTGGAGGTCCTCCCCACTCTATCACAAACCTATGTGGAGGTCCTAGATATGTTATAGATTCACATTACCCAGAAGAACTATCCCATGGAAGGAGGTCAGACCGACACTCTCGTAGGAAGAATCCTAGGAGGAACTAGGCCATGCTCAACCAAGTCCGCATTTCAAATTTCAATTAATAATTTGATTAGATGATGGAGTCTTCACCCTTATCCTATATATTATGTTCTGGGGTAGGAACCCAACTTATCATCTTCATCCTCCAAGAAATCAAGGTACACCATATCACTGTGTCCCTTCACATATACATACAGGAAGATAAGAATTTGGATCCTTTCCATGGTCTTTCCTTGCAGTCTTCTCTACTGTCACTCGATTCACTCCCTACCTAAACATAATATCATGGAGATTTTTTTTGGGGTTTGGTAGATGAAGAAAACTAGCTCAATCCACCACTAGTAACCACCACCCCTATATATGAAGCAGTGGTCAGCACCCCATCCTACAGGGATGTGGTGATGCAGTCAATACAATCCCTGGGAGAGAGCCTGGTATGCAGTTGTTTTTCATCTCGTGTGTCGTACTCTCCACCGACAAGCCCATCGCCGAAATGGCCTATATCAATGTTTTTTTGGTTCTGCAACCACTACTAGTTGATAAATAGGTAAATCAAACTTTGGACCTCACTTCTGAACTATGGAGTATGTGGGGAATTATCGTCATGGATTAATTCCCCGAGATGTTGTGGAAAATTGTGACTCAAGACTTCAGCATACTGGAGTCCCTCGACCTGGAAGAGGTCATGTGTCTCCAGAGAACCCTAGAGATGATGCATTTAAATCTCTTCCATAGTCAACTAGCCTATCCAAGGATCCAATAGCACTACAATGATATCATCTAGCAATGTCGCTTTGTCGAGTTGGCCCCACTTCATGTGGCCCAGTATCCTTCATCATCTGGTTATCATCGGATTCTTCAGAAATGATGTGTTCAGAGAAACATTGTGCTTCATAGTGTTATTTTAGAGGCATCTCCCCATGTGCAGATCTGCAATTGGGGGAAATATGCATCCCTCCACTTAAACTCGATTCTGTGACAGCCTAACGCACCTAGTGATATCGAGAACATGCTGCCATGAACAGTCATAGTCAACATGGTTGAACTCCTAGAGAAGGAAGCCAGGATGGGAATCTATGAAAATTACCTACCCCCTAGGGTAGTACCACATCTGTTGGATCCCCTAGGCACTGTCACTTGTTAATGGAGTCATTTTATTGGCCTCGTTGAGTCGTCTAACTCACTTCCCCTCAGTCAGGACCCTAACAAGGGAAAAGGCTCCGCATGAGGTGTTAAACACTCCAACCCATCAAGTTTACTTCTAATGATGTAGGATGATCCTGAATATACTGTGTTGCATCAACAGCTCATGGAGTGGAGAGGGATCATCGATGAGCTCCTCACTGACCGCACCTCAGAACGACGACCCGATTATGGTGATCCTTGGTATGATCCCAACCATCATATACCTAGATAGAAAGGGTAGGTATAGATCCTTCCTAGTGTGTTTCCTCATGGTTATCTTGAAAACCCTACCCATATAGATAGGGAATATGTCAGAGTATATGTCATGTGAGCACGGTATGCATCGCCAAATCCACCTAAGTTAGTGAAACTATTCTAAGAGATCTGGAACCACACATTTTTTCCTAGAATCCCCCCATGGGGATATATAGGTGTTTCCCCTAGCTTCTCCACATGTCAATCCTCCAGCATCACCCACCCCCACCCCCCCACCCCCCCGTGTTATTTCACTAGCCACTCCACGATCAATTGGGTTCACGTATCATGTTAAAGATTCTACCAATGCACTGGTAGTCTGAAATCCTCATCAGGATAGGAATCCACACAAGGTAGATCTGAGGGATGATCTCATTGCCCATATTGAGGCTCTATAAAATTAACATGTGGTGATCCTACTTGATGGATAGCTACATCTGGCATGGGTTAATGATATGCCAACACCCCCAGATTTTAGGAACCCCAATTTTTCCCCCTTCAATGGGATGGGAGACCCACTGCAGTACCTAGCCCACTTCATTTCAAGGTGTGGACCTATACTAGAGACTCTAGTGCAGTACAAATCTACCAATATCTAGTGCTTCATGTCGACACTAAGGGAATCCATTCTTCTAGTTCATCCAATTACCAATTGGGTCTATAGCTCGTTGGGAGGACCTCTATATGAAGTTTTTGTATTATTTCATCTCCACTACACAAAAACAGAATTTACAACATTTTTAAGTGCAAGAAAAGGCCATATGAGTGCGTCACATACTTCATTGCTAGGTGGAAGGGTAGAATGTATTCACTCGACAAGACACTATCTCATGAGAAGTTGCTAACGATGTGTGTGGAGAATGTGAAGACTGAATTGGTTCAATCCCTCATCACCCATAACTTTCTATGGATGATCTATGGATTTCTATAACAAGGATCTGTTCCTAGAGGAGTTCATACAGCAAGCCAAATAGGTAGATTTGTTTCCCATCGCATCTCCTGTAAGAAGTAGATATAAGGCTGAGATAGATATCTTCAAGGAATTACAGGTCCCCATACCATTGGAATTATTGGCGGTAGAGTTTCCCCCACAACCTCATTTAGGGCCGCCACCTCATCCTCATCCTCAAGTTCAGGAGCGCCCACCTTAGAATAGACAGGTGCCACCTCATCAACCATTGTCGCCAAGGCGAGATAATCAGGTCCCACATCCTTTCCAGAATCTATCCCTTCTTTAGGATCTTAGAGTTCCATTCCCAGATAGTATAAACCACGCCTACTCATTTGAAGAGGCTCAAGTTCCCGATTCTTTCCAGAGTGTCGTGGATTAGGGAATTCTATGGCTATCAGCTTGTAGAAAGCCTGAATAGGCTGATCTCATGGATCACCCAAACTACTCCTTATCAATGGATCCTCAGAAACACTCTCAAGCAATGTTAAGTGTTTAAAGGCTTTCTTCTTGACCAAGTCAACAAAAACATAGATATATTGTGTTCAGACTCGGTATAGGTGGTTCGTGTTTCTACAAAGCCTGATACTGACAGTGAGGGTGAATGGTAGTAGGCCTTGAGCCACAGGTCTTATAAGTATGATTACTAGATGGTTAAAAAGGTATTCTCTAATTCCCATCATATCATACATGCTCGTTTGGATCCACCAGAGGCTTCTGAGGTCGTTACACTTACCCAAGATCCCACTACTATATCAACGTCTCAACCTTTGTCTTCTTGAAAGAGCAGGCACCTACAACATAATGGAAAGAAAACCCCCCATTGGTGAAAATGTCATCCTATTCACTCGGCATCTTTATGCCCCCGTATATGGGGATCACCCCCATAATTCTCCTAGTAATGAAATATTATTTAAATAATTACCAAGAGTATACCTCATTGAACTCCATCGGGTTATTTGACCCTTACATGGTTCCTGACAATGAGTAGCCCCATGAAGGCCCTCCTAATATCCCCAGTCGGCATCGATGTTGACAAAATCAAGGATATTTGAATCACCAGAATACATTGGTTAGTGATTTTTAACAAGCCATGAAAGTCACTAAGACCAGATAGTATGGTTAATGTAGAGCTTAGCACACTTAAGCCTCTCATTCTTCACCATCTAATTCTCTCCCACCACCGTTTGTACTGCTCTTTCATGATGCTCCACTGTGACTATTATATGATCAGCAGCCTTCAGTTGTTGATAGACCAAAACCATTTTGATATCATTTACTCTTTATATTTCATGGTATGACTATCATTCAATGGGATGTCCCAAGAACCATTCAGAATCTTTTTGTCTTACTCGAAGAAGCCATCACTCCTCCCACCATAGAGAAACCTTCTATTGGAATAAATGTCTTTCTGGCATGGAGGTATGATTTTCTTAAGAACCTCTCTATCATTCCTGAAAAGCTCTAAATTCTTAAGGCTCATTTCCTATCATCAGTTATGTGTTAATCCCTCAAAGAGGCTTTAAGAATCCTCTTTCTGTTCAAAACAGAGGTACTGACTATGGAATGAATTAATGTCGAGGAAATCTAGATTGAAAAATGTCAAGACATAATTTAATTCTCTAGATATTATTAATCTTCTCCCACATATTGGCACATCCTCCCATTGTATATCAATGGAAATTTAAACATTGTGAATGTCTACTACTGTCTTGTTGAAACTAGTTCAAGTTTCAATCTCATACCAACCCAAACACTCCCTAGGCTAGGACAATCTGAAGTATATCTAAATCCATCTAACCTACAGATTAAAGGTTATGACATGATAGATGAGACACAGCTTGGAAATATCTGACAGAATACCAAATTCAGTGGTCTGATTTCCTGCATTGAGTGTGTGGTTGTGTTGTTCGACACCAACTACAATGCGTGGATGGGTAGACCCTGGCCCCACCTGCATGAAGATGTCCCTTCCTCTTATGACCAGTGCCTTAATTACTCCCTTAATGGTTGATTTGGAATTATCTATGGTGATGTGTCTCCCTTTACCTATTTCAAATACCTCTATCAAGAAAAAAATATTAAAAGATAATAGATAAGCTAGTTTAGGCTAATGAGGTGGAGCACGCTATCACTGAGGTCGACGCATGGACATACTTAAATGATGCTTTCATCCTCATAATTTACCTGTTAGAGTCCACTACCCCAAACATGGGGAATTGTTTCATTATATCTGGGATAAAAGGAAGGTATGTTTCCAAGTACAAGGAACGTTGGAAGATCACTTCATACTACAACATTAATCAGGCTCGATGATTCCAGAGCCCCTTACCCCTATGAGATATTGGGATGTCTACCTTATGGCGACAAAAATAAATCATACATGCTTATTCCGCTATGCTAGGATGAATGGAATAAAGCCAGCGCACCACTACTGCTTTGGTATTATCAAGTTTGGTCCCTTGGGTCTATGTCCAGATAGTATTGTATTAACAACTTTTGTCTCTACGGTTTCAGCAGTACAAGAGTCTCCTAAATGTGACTCCAATACCACTCAGGTCAGCACCAGCATTCCATAATGGTCATCTAACTTGGAATAATATCCCATGTTGATGATCCTCTCATTGTAAACACTAAAGATGATTTGGAGGAATCTCCTCCTGCATTTGAAGAAGGTTTCTCCACCATGGTTGATGAGTTGGTACAAGTGAACCTCGGTATCATTGTAGACCTGATACCAATGCTGATCATTGTAGCCATGCCTACAGAAGAGATACAGTAATATGTGGATTTCTTAAAAGATCACCATGATGTATTTTTCTAGAGTAATGAAGAGATTCTAGTAATGGATCCTCATATATCCATCCACCGTCTCAGGAAACTTGTATGTCTTCACAGAATCAAACAGCCACCCAGAAAAATGAACCCCTCTCATGGTGTCATGGTCGAGGCCAAAGTTGATAATTTTATAAAATCCAACCTCATTATGGAAATCTAGTACCCCAGATGGTTAGAAAACATCATTCCCATCGGGATGAAGAATAGACCTATCAGAGTCTACATCAACTTATGGTATATCAACTGCCACTGTTTGAAGGATTATTTTCCCCTTCCTAGGATAGAGTTTTTCATCAATGCTACTCATGGATTCTAGGTACTCTCCTTTATTGATGTGAATTCCAAATACAATAAAATATCAATGTCTCATAAGGATGAATAATCCACTAACTTTATAGCACCACAAGTCACTTTCTCTTACCAGGTAATGCATTTCGATCTGAATAATGTAGGTGCCACCTATCAGCACACCATGCACCACATATTCAAGCCAATCTTTAGGATATTAGTTGAATGAAATGTGGAAGATCTAGTAGTCA
The DNA here is from genome assembly GCA_963277665.1 of Viscum album. NCBI lineage: Eukaryota > Viridiplantae > Streptophyta > Magnoliopsida > Santalales > Viscaceae > Viscum > Viscum album. Next base: position 354,846,055 of record OY728126.1, on the reverse strand, counting down.
AATAACACTAGCATAAGGACTATCTCAGAGATCATGAGAAATTCTTCAGTTTCCTCTTCTCACTCCATCTAAAAATGAACCCATTTAAGTGTGCCTTCGGGGTCACCTATGGAAAGTTCCTCAGCTTTTTTGCTTGATAAAGAGGCATCGAGATCAATCCATAGAAGATCAAGGCTATCATAAAAATTCCTCCACTAAGAAACCACCAAGACATCCAATTTTTTCAAGGACACTTATTCTACATATGCTGATTGCTTATGAATCTAGCCAGCAAGTGTAATCTATTTTATTGACTCATGATTAATGGTGATATCTAGCATTGGAGTGATGAGTTCCAGGCTTCCTTTGAAGAGATTAAGAAGTATTTTCTTCAACATTAGGTTCTAATGCAACCCATCTCTCGAAATTCGTTGGTACTATATGTGACCACCCTGGAATGATCCATCAACACCCTTATCAACTAAAAATATTAAGGGGATAGAGAACTATTTATTCTATCTTATCCACATGCTCCTTGACATAATGACCAGATATTCCTCTATCGAGAAGTCCCGGATCGCGATGGTTTTCTTTGAACAAAATTTGAGTAATTATCTACAAAACCATGACATACAGCTGGTGTATTGTATGGACCCATTTAATTATATTATTAACCTCCCTATATTGATAGGTTATCTAGCTTTGTGGGTAGTGATACTTCAGTAGTTCAACATCAAGTTTGTTCTGCAGGAAAATGTTAAGGGTCAAGCACTGGTTGACTTCCTTATCGCCCATCCATCTATCATAGAGGAGTCTCTATATCTTGACTTCCCAGATGAGGCCATCCTCTTAGTGGATCAAGCCATTCCATGTTAGAATATTCACTTATTGTCACAATAAAAAAATCGATCTGTAAGAGTGTCAATAGAGGAGGCATGGGAATCATCTTCATCATGCCAATAGAGGCTTTCATGCCTTACTCCTTTTTTTAGAAGGTTTTACCAACAATAAGGTGGAGATTAATTCCCTCATAACTAGCCTTAAGTTGTACCTTGAGATTGATGTTACTCACATACATGTGAAGGGGGACTCCAAACTACTCATCAAGAAGGTTAATGGTGACTACGTCATGAGTAAGCTGGAGCTCACACCCCTATTAGAGTGAACTCACCAACTTATGGACAAGTTCCCTTCCCATCCTGAGGTCATTCACATTCCTCAGTCATAAAATGGTTATGTTAGCACCTTGCCCAACCTTTCAACTTCTCTCAAAGATCCTGACCTCGATAATTTGATCATCCATAGAGCGCATCAAAGAGTCATTTTTTCCATCAATCCAGACGATGGTGATAGCTAGTGGGTTGGCATTCTCACCGCAAGTACATCCACATCGAGACCTCCAGACCCCCCCCCCCCCTTATATCATAAGAGATCCCTGATTAGACAACTCCTTTTTTCAAGTACCTCCAACACAGCAGAATCCTAGAAAATAGAGCCGAACGTGAGAGAATTTGTTGGTGTGCATTATAGTTCACCCTCTACAGTGGTGCCAGCCTTGAGAAGATCTTATATAGGTGTGGGGTCGAAGGTGTTCTCCTTGATTAAATTCAAGGACAGGGGATTCCTCAGGTTATACAATAAGTTCAAACTAGTTCCTGCAAAGCTCATCAGGTAGGGTCAAATCTCTCCCTCTAGATCTGATTGTTGGGATACTTCTTACCCACCATGATCCAATATTACATCAAGTTCACCAAAAGGTGTCACACATTCCAGATCTATGCCTTCTTTAGGCATCGGCAACTGGAGCCTCTCTATACTAACAAGTACTCTTGGCACTTTGCGGCTTGTGGGATCGATGTTGTGGGACCCTATCCATCAGTGAAAACTCACCAGTTAAATTTCATCATGACTGCCATGTAATTCATTTCCTAGTTGTCATAAGTGATTCTATACAAGGAAGTCAATGATCATTCTATCGTCGATTTTATGATCTCCAACAACATTCATCAATTCGGAGTCCCTCACCTCATTCTCACTAATAATGGAACCATCTTTTGGGCAGTTGAACTGAAGAAATTTTATGCCATGTATTGTATCAGGTCCAACCATACTTCTCACTATCATGTGCAATAAATTGGGAAGATTACGACATTTAACAAGAACCTCTCTATCATCTTGTAGAAGACGATTGGTCAGAACCAGAAAATTTGTCCGGACAAGCTCCCAAACGCACTATGGGCTTACTATATGAAAACTCTAAATTCCATCCAAGTGACCCCATATTCTCTATTCTAAGGAAAAAAGGTAGTCCTTCCCATATAGATTCATTTTTTTTCACTCCACATAGATTTATATGATCATCAGACACTATAAAAGGTGGAGTAAGTCCGTCTAAATGAATTGAAAGCCCTTGATGAGAATAGGCTATGGGCCTTCCACAATCTAGAGATGCACTAGAATAAGATCTCTAGGGTTATCAATAAGAAGGTTCATCTATGATCTTTCCTTCAGAGCGATATTGTTTTATCCTTGAGGATGCCGGTGATACAGAGAAGGAATCCATGAAAGTTGGATCCCAGATGGGAGGGACCGTACATAATCCACAAGGTCTACCCCAATGGAATATACTCTCGGGTAACCATGAATGGTGAGGATATCACTCCTCCAAATAATGCCAAATTCTTCATGTATTACATCACATAAATACCCCTTCATCCCACATGATGGTAAACTATAAATGAAGAATATTCATTATGGTCCATGCTCTATGACCATAAACTAAGATCTCCAACAAGTCCTAGATGCATGAAAATAAACTATGTTGCAACTATTAATCCTTAATGCATGATGTTAAACTACATGGAACCTCATGAACTATGTTTTTATCTATTATTTACCTCACAAAATACAAAAGAACACCTAGGTATTTCTCCTCAGGTCCAGTCCCATGTTCCTAGACCTTTTCAACCCCTTGGTCCCATCTTATGGTCTGAGTTCTATGACCCTAAACTATGATATCACTCATCCTACATGACATTAATATATTATTTCCTTTTTAGAAGACATTAAAGTGGAAACCATTCATGGTGTTTTCTTTAAGAACCTAAAATTTAAGTACCACTTCATCCCACATGATATTAAACGGAACAAAATGTTTCCAAAATCCCCTTATTCAAGCCCCATGGCCTGATCATCCTATTGGGAGTGCATGGTGTGGTGTGGAATCTTTTTTCCTCATTCATGTTAGGTTTGTTTTAGTACACTGTGAACATCCCTTTTGGGACATTGTCCCACCATGTCCTAGCAACATGAAAATAAACTATGTTTCAAGCATTCATCCTTAATGCATGATGTTAAATTACATTTCACCATAAGAAATATGTATGACTTGATTGCTCCCTCACTGGATATGTAAGAAATCCCTGATTCTTCTTCTTCAGGTCTATCCACAGGTTTCTCATACTTTTTTCACATATTTGACCTCTCTTTTCCTTCGATATCTTTATGAATTTCACTTGGTGTGGTGTGGAATTATTTTTTCCTCATTCGCATTGGGTTTACTACGGCCACACCGTGTACTCCCCCTTGAGAACATACCATTTTTATTCATCCTTATTGCATGATGTTAAACTGCACGACACCTTAAGAACCATGTATGGCTTTATTTCAGCCCTTGTAGGATACGTAAGAATGACCAAAAAAAATTTCCTCAAGTCTAACCCATGGTTGATCAAACCATTTTTTCCCATTTTGTTTCTCATCCTTTCAATTCATCTGCCTAGTTCAACCCCTCAACCTCTATCCTTCCACATCAGCAGGCTCAGATGAACCATGGTATGAGACTTGGAGTACTGAATTCTACATTTAAATTCTCTCATCCCACCACCACACTTCACGTGTGACCCTTTATTTGGATCTTCATCATCTTTCACATCCCAAAGGACCCCCAGAGCGCCTAGTCTCATTCCATTTTGGCTCACCTACCATCTTGGGCCAACATACCAGAGGTTCTCAAAAAACATCTTGATACATGTCCCACGTTAAAAATGTGGTTAGCAATCGATCCTCAGTTGTTTGTTACCATTCCAGATCACACGATGTGAAAACTATGTTCATCAAACATCAATAGTTATCCTTTATCATTATCTACAACTCGAACTTGCCTCAAATTTTCATCTTCTGATCCAATTTCATTCTCACATCCTTATGCCCAGATGGAATTTCAATACCCTTGATGTCATTTCCTCTATTTACCTTTGCATGTTGAGTGGGAAGACCAGAGTCATGGGGTCATCCTTGTCCCCCTCACCTCTTTATTGTGTTCTTTCCTACGTTCTACATATCTGTTATAACTATTGCTTCCCACACAAATCATGAATCTTCTTGGATTATAGGTTTTGATAATGTTTATACCATCATGGACGTTCCCACACCCTACGATCCAATGTTTATGACCATAAACTATGAATTCAGGTCCCAAAGTCTAGGAATGATAACTTTAATCTATGTGAGTGTTCTCTCGAAAATTGTTTATGCGGTACACACCCCTTTGGTCCTCATTCATGTTAGGTCATTCTTTGGCACAGCGTTGCATAACTCATCTTGTAAGACCGAATTCTATGACATTAAACTAATATTTTTAGTTTTTGAGTTCACATGACATTAAACTACATAAAAACCTTTATTTTTCTCACTTGAGAGAACATCACCCCTTTTTGGTATCAGTCGCCTACCATTCCATCTACCAAACTAATATTGGACTAATTCCCACCCTTGTAGAATCTGTAGTGACATCCAAAAATCTTGTTAATGGGTCCATCCACAGGGGCGTGACTCCCCATTTAGCCCTTCTTTTCCCTGACTCTCCTTTTGAGATTATGTGGTGTAGTGTGGACCTCTTTATCCCTCATTCATGTCAATTTATGTCCTGCACTGCATATATCTATTTTGGGGTTCCAATGTCCTAAATGCCTGAAAATAAATTGTGACCCATCCCTAAACGAATTTGGGATACCCCATGATAATTATGGGATTCTTTAGCTTCCTCATCATAGAGTATTTCCCCAACCAGTGTTGGTCTCCCACCACTCAATATCTCATAAACTATGTGTGGATTGATTCTTTCCCTCATAGAAGACAGAGGAATGTACAAACCTTTCTCCCTAATCCCAACCCCAGGTTTATTAACCCTCAAAAGCTATTATCCCTTACGGTAAAAACTCTATTACCTTAAACTAAGACCACCCAGCCCTGGTAACATGACTTTAATCTTTTTACCAAGATCCAGTAAGTAATGGCTTGAACTATGGGAAACATCCTGGTTATATGACATTATATTGTTACATACATCATCCTCACTGAATGATGCTAAATCATGTACCTTTTCTCCTCATTTGTATGACATTAAAACTGTATGGTATTCTAGGTCCTTGCTTTAGAGGTCCTATCTCGAAGTAGGTTTGATCTATATTCATATATATACACTCACCCAATGTTCTTTAGTCATTGTGGTGTATTTTCAATAGAATTGGACATAATTTTAATATCCCATCATTGCATCGCCACGCTTTGTGTTCCATTAATTTTATATCTTTATCCCCTCTCACATATGAAATGGCCCCCATATGGTCTGGTCTCATACCTCTTTGAATCACCTACCATCCAAGGCCAACGTCCCAGAGGATCTTGAATGAAAACTTGATACAAGTCCTGTGATGCGAATATTCTCATCAGTCAATCCTTATTTTTTTGTTCTCAGTTTAGGCTAGTATGATATGGATACTTCCTTTCAAACATGGTCATCTGTTATCCAAAATCATTGTGCCTCCCCCACTATGTTTTGAATTTTCGGTACCGTGACTCATACTTCTCTTCCACTTTGCTTGGATTGTTTCCAATACCCCTTGTGTTGTCCCTCTCTTGTGCCATACCATGTTAGGAAAGGGGGTTTGAATACTCTGGGTGGTCATTCAGACCCCAAGGGTTCAATCATTAGTTGACGCTCTCATATCCCAATTAACCAGTTGTGTGGTCATCCCTTGTTTCTCACTCTGAGCATGACCCACATGAGCTTAGGGATTTATTTTCATTTGTTTCACAGATAATATTGAAATACAATAATAAAAAATGTAATATATATTTCTATGCACACATTTTAAGTGATAAAGTGGGAAAATAAATTTGTATTAGTTTGGCCAAAATACGGCCCCTATGGATTTACTCCCTCAATGGAATGCTCTAATTCAGACACACATTGAAATTTAGCATCCAAGGTTTTCTAAAAAAATCCCATGATCCTTCTCCTCTTTAGAATCTGTGGATTGAATCTCATCTTCTGTGATCTACAGTAGGACTCATTTGTCTTGGAGTTCTGCTACTTGACGGTTCTCATGCGCTAATTGCTCTCGGGCCTTTGCCAGTTATCCTTCCAGCCTTTCATCAAATCTTGTCTACTTATCCATGAATTTAAAATTTTCACTCATATACCCAATGAAATGTTCCATATATTTCTCATCCTCTTTGATTTTCTTAATATTTTAAGACTTTTTGGGTACCATTCAGCAACTAGGTGTTGACTACTCGCATGAATCCTCTCGACAAGGTAGTCTCAGAACAATGTATGCAGGTACCATGAATCCACCCATCTATAGCATAGATCTATTATCTATGTGTGAAGAGATACCATTCATCCTATCCACTTAGGTTCAAAAACATCATTTAGGAAGCCCTTGATTATATTCCATGCTCAGTACTTGGTTTTGTGACTATCTTCAACGGCATTAAAATCAAAAATTTTCATATCTAAGGGATAATCATGTTCATATTTAGGAAATTCATCCAGGATATATGTAGTAGGATCTTCTTTGTCCTTCAAATCTGAAGAATCATGTTCCATGTTGTTTGGTTGGTCCTCATCACTTGATTCTTCCTTGATGATGTCAACCCAACTTGCTTCAAGTTCTGCTCCACCAAGGGATTCACCTATCACCATGATTGATTTTTCACCAGGAACTATAGATTAGCCAGCATGGGTGCTAGTATAAACTATCACCCCTATCTGTAAAGAGCCTTCAGGTCCTTTAGCCATCTATACCAATAGGGCACCCGCCATTCTATGAATTGTTCAGACAAGTATTGTGTCAGTAAATTTGATTGAGCAAAAAAAGGTGTGGCTACAAGAGGAAGGAGACTTACTATGGTCAGACTCTTGGTCTCAACTCTGTCTTGTCATCATTGTAATGCCAGTACAAGGTCCCTCTTATATGGTGAAAATCTTAGAAGGTTGTATAGATGCTTCCCTTGCTTCCCATGCATTACTTGATTCTACAATCATTATTCCTCTTGATGTGAGCCCTAGTGTTTCGGCCGCTACAGCCATTGTTTCATATTTATCACTAATGGTAGGGGTGGTCTGTACAAGGTCCATTTTCCCATGTAAATGTTTTTTGAGGAACTAAGATGAAAGTGAGAGAGGATAATATAACTTGTAGAAAATGGGACTTACTTCAAGAGTTGTAGTAGATCCTCCTAGAGATGTCTCCTCTAAGTCCACTATTTCACCTTCCTCTAGAGAAACTCCCATAGAAGCTACTTCATTGTCATGCTTTTGAAGGTCCTCAGCATTGACCTCTTCCCCCCAGGAACTCTTCGATTCAGATAGAGGAAAACTATCTCCCAGTTGAGCCGACAATGACATGGGAGGGATAATATTGTTCAAAAGAAACCTTTCTCATATTTTTAGTTGTCTTTTAGTGCCTTGGGAGTTTACTAGTTCCTCCAGTTATTTTAGAAACCTTATTCCCATAGTTGGGGCCTCCTTGAATCCATATTTGGTGAATCCAATTTCTCCCAACTACAGCACATACTTGTTCAGATTTGTTTAGATTTCGTCAGCATTAAAAAAGTGTTTTCATAACATCCAATCTTTCCAGGCCTCTAGATAGACTGAATTTGGAGGAATTACCACTTGATTCATATGCTTCCCAAGAGATTGAGGGGTCTTATTATGGAACCCACTTAATGATTCTCTTCTCTCATAGGTTGTCCCAGTTGGAGCTGCTTATTTTGGAACAGCCGCCTCCCTTGATTCACCTTCAACTGGCACTGGTTCATGGCCCGTTACCCTTACATCTATAACCTCTTCACCATGACCAGCATTAGAACCACCCTCATGGAATCCCCCTTTTTCATCTCAACCTCAACATGGATGTGTAGGGGATACTAATCTACTTTCTCGGATTTTTGGATTCTTCAACGTCTCACCTGGGTAAGCAGGTACCCAATTCATTTCATATTATTCAATCAATTCGAATGTAGTGGTAGGTGGTGGTAGATCATTCCACATCATTCCATCCTCTCGTGTGAACATCAAACATATTTTTCTCATCAAACATGAATGGTTCTCATGATGCACCCCCAAGTACAAATTGGGGTCACCCTCTGCATACATCAGAATGTCTTGGGAAAAGGTGTGGAGTTTATAGTTCGCATATGGGTTCACAGTCAACCCACATGACCAACACACCACCATATAAGGGTAGCAGATACAACCACTTATCTATAGTGTATGTTCCATCATCAGTGAATGCTCTAAACGGTTGGGGAATTGGGTAAAAGAATAATTTATTGGATTTTTTGTTATTTCTGAGCACAACTATTGTGTCAATCATGAGATAAGAGCTCCCTACAATATTTAGAATTGTTGCGCGAGAGTGTATCCTAGGTGTAGTGATAGGATTAAGGTATTTTTATCCTCCCTTGTGAATAATGATTCAACTATATAAGAAATGGAATATCCAGTAGACCAGCAATGTCCTCCTTCCCTCACTGATGTGCCAGAGTAAATGATACCACTTCACTAGCATCGTTATGCCCAGGTTGATGCACTTTCCAGAAGCCAGTTGTGCCTTCATAATAAATTATCTCATCCGTTCTCACATGTGTGCTTCCCTGAACATAATCATCCACCCATAGATCTGTGTAGAGATGAATTTGGTCATCTTGATTATTGGATATTGTCCATCCATAATGTTGTAGCCCCATAATCTCCACTGAATATCCTCCATTATTTTCGATTAAGTTCCTTGTTAGTCTTTTAGATCTCTCCTCTGATAGTTGGGGGTCATGCTGGTAGATTCCATGGCATTACTTATCCTTCGGGAGGAATGTTGATAAAGTAAATAAACCACAACTTGAAGTAGAAGTCTCTAGTGTTTTACTTTTCCTCACCTGTTCCTGGCACCATGTTCAGCAATTCCTTCACCAAACAAGTCATCTATTCTATATCCTTTTATACGTTCTTAGAAGTATTTAGTACATCATAACAGATTTCTATAATTGGGATTCCAAAGATTTGATGAAGATCCCATAGGATGATAGAAACCTCCCCGTTTTGTAGGTGGAATGTGTTGGTATCCAATGACCACCATCTTAGTGGTCTCGACATGAATTATTTAGAATGGGAGACATGGAATTGGAAATCCCATGATGCTTTATACAGGACTTCACTCCTCAATACATTCTCAAACTCAACACAGGATATGCACACTTAGTAGGACTATGCCCACTGATCAGTGAACTTCCCACCCTAGCACAGATCCCATCCATTGATTCACCCATTCTCTAGATTCTCAATAACTACCTTGATGATAGTATTATACTACGGAGAGTACATCTCTTCCACCAACTCCCTACCAAAGTTGTTTTTGATAGGATTGTAGAGTTATTTCACTATGATAGGAGTATCATCTTTCCTAACGTGGCCATCGGCAGCCCTATACAACAGATATTTTCTTAGTGTTCCCCTGAACTAGTAGGCTATCTCATCCTAGTTTTCATCAAAAAATAAGACATCATCCCACATGAAAAATTTTTATATCAGCAGCCCCATCCATAGAAGGTAGTCTTTCTAATCATTCTAAAATAATTTCCTCAATGATTCATGTTTGGAAGTACTCTGAATGTACACTCCTATTTGAATATTGTATTCCATTTCATCTCTCTATGAGGCATCAGAAAAAACATCTCAAGAAGACTCTTGAGCATCCATCATTTTTAGGATTCAAAAAAATTCAGAGTTTGTTTGCAGAGATCATCCTCAAAAACTATTCACAGATACCATTCGCATTGTTCCTTGCATTCAGCTTGTATCACACAAAAGTAGTGGTTCGTGATGCACTGACCCACTGAAAATTGTTTGTGGACCATCGGACCTTAGAATCCAGTTCACGTAGTCATATTCGGAGGAAAGATCACTTCATGAAAAAAAATCATTAGATCAGTTATTCACAAAGATCTAGGTATGGAAAAAAGAGCAATGTGGCCCTATTTAAAGGAAATATATGACTCACACTTCACAGATACATCATCTTTCCCTTTGTGGAGACTTTCTCTTATGCTTCATGGAATGTTTCCCCCTTCACGATCCGTATTTGTGGACTAGTAATATTTTTTAGTGACTTACCTTCACAATACTACCCTCATTTATCTCAACTCCAAATTTAAGGTGACATTTTTTGTTGTTGAAAGTAATTCTCCTAAAGGCATGAACAAATTCATGGTTATATCAATGCTAAATGTGGATCCGAGTGGCCTTAAAGGGTGTAAAAATCATAATTGGGGTATGTTTTGAGAATATCCTCCACAAAGGAACTTCACAGACTCTCTCGTAAATGGATCTCCTCCACAGTGTCCAGCTCCCTTTGCAGACTCGCTCACAAACAGATCTCTTTTATGGACTCCATCTAACTTGGTATACCAGCTAGAAAATGATTCTACTCCATGGAATCCATCTTCCTTTGGGGACCCTCTTTCAAATAAATCTCCTTCATGGTATTAATGTCCCTTCACATACCCACTCACAAACAGATCTCATTTGCGGTGTCTATCTCCCTTTGTAGATCCACCTGTAAATGGATCTCCTCGGCGGAATTTATCTCACATTGCGGACTACCTCACAAACATATTCCCTTCGTCGTGATACATTTACATTATGGCATCTTGTTTTCTATCTATATAAAGATATACTAAATACACCGACCTCCATCACCAATAAATAAAAGGCTCACCCCCATCCAAACCATGGTTACTTCAACCTTTTTCCTTCCTATCTCCCATTTTACGAAGCTCATTGGGAACCAAAAACTGGACCACTTGAGGTACTTAGGCTGTATGAGTTGTGCCTCCTTTTGTTATTTATGGCCTCCAAATATGGTGGGGAATCCCTTTACAAAGGCCTTCTCCCTTCAAAAATGAGGTATCCCCTTCGAGTTGATTGAGACTCCGCAAAACATTAAGCCTTTGTAGAGCACTCTCCAAACTAAAAGTACTTTTCTATGGAGAATATATTCTCTAGAAAAGCCCTTTATTCATGAATCCCCTTTCTTTCATGAAGTCCCATCCACTCATGAATCCCTTCTTCACAAGTCCCTCTTCTTTAAGAACCCTTATTCCATTCAGTACTCCAGGCTCGTTCTAAGTGATTTCATGGTCCCCAGAGTGATGCTTTATACTGTATTTCCCCACCTTATGCTTCTTTGAATATGAACCATAACAGCTATTGTGTATCTCATATCCACTATAACGTGAGCCCCTTGAGCGACCACTCCTCCAACTTGTTTTTTTGAATTGCGTGTTCCTTCCCTTACATAAGTGGGGGTCGGTATAGGTTATTTAAGTCTTAGGGGAAGGGAGTGAGTCCTCCTCATCCCAGCTTCAATATGTTAAACTGCAAATCTCCCCACATCCGCAATTTGTGATGCTAAACAATGGGTTTCCAGATGTGTGGAAGGCTTGAGTGGACATGATGGGTGATGAGACTAGGACTGTTTCACTCCCCGCCTTTTCAATTAGCCTCCACTTTCATCCCACACTTTTTTATCGTGCATTCTTTGAGTAATCTCTATGTAAGCCACAACACACCTCGATAGTGTTCTCTTTGTATGATGGCCATGTCCTCCTCATAAATTTGGATTCCCTCCATGGGTTCCCTCCTAGAGTAAGCCCCATTTTCCATCTCCTTGGGCCATTACTTATGCATAAGCCCCACACCATCCCTCATGGTCGCATCTATCACGACACAATCATTAGGCCCCCTGCTGACTCTTGTTTCTCACACCGAGCATAACTCTGGTGGGATTAGAGTGAGAAAATAACATGACATCCTTGTGGTCCCTCTTAGTATATAAGCCTGAAATGCTCCTCGAAACTATATGGACATTGATACCCTACCATGTGGATATGTAGGAAGCCATCCTGAGGTTCAATCCCATCATCCATTGATCCCAATAACTTCAAATCAATTCACATTCATCCTATATAACGTGAAACTATATTCATGAACTATGTGGGCTTTGAGATATGTCTTTCGTATAGGGTATGTAGAAAGCCTCCTTGAGTTTCAGCCTTGACCAGTGGTAAACTTTGGTGCTCCCTACTAGGGATATACCCTCTTCATGTGACATATTCCCTTTTTTTGGAATCATTCTTGGATTGTCATCCATGATATGGTCTGATCCACCAGGGTAGCTAACCACACATAAGCCCCACACTCAACCCATACTCCTCCAACCAATAGTATCCCTCTTGTGACGGTCTATTAACCATGTGTAATCCCTATCATATCTCTGGGTCATTGCCCTTTGTGTACACCCCGATTATATGCCCCATACTAAACTACATAGACTTCGATCCCAATCCATGGGGATACATAAGAAGCCTTTTTTATTTTCAAGCCCATAATTCATGTCTCATCTTGGTCCCCCCCTTGGGCCCTAGTGTTTCGAGAAGATCATGCATGAACCCAAGGTTCCATTTTCTTTAGGTTCCATCCATGTGTCCATTATCATGAGCTACCTCCTCATGTGACTCATCCCCCCACAACAGAACTATATGGCCTTTGATCCCTACCTCCCTAGAAGGGTACGTAGGAAACCTCCCTGAGGTTCAAGACCAATGTTGTCATCTTCATGTCGTTTTCACCCCATTCATCTCAACTACTTCATAAAATCATCTAATTTAACTATATGGGTTTAGATTAACTAATACAAGGATATGTAGGAATCCTCTATGAAGTTCCATCCCAGCCAATGGTAAACCATGGTGTCCCCCTCATCAGGGTCCACGTCTGAGATCTTCCCTCAGTGGTGTCTGGATCAGCCTTTACAATGTCAAATCTCCCCTCTTTGGGACATGCCACCTAGGGTTCGTCCTTATTTGTAATTTTAATCCATCCATCCAATAAACCTTCCAGGTGCTCCCTCCTAAGGATCTACCCTTCTAGTTCACTCTAAACAATGTTCTGATTAGTTTGATACATATCTTCAAGATGTTAAACTCATAGAACCCATGTTAAACATGGGAAGACAAGGAAAACCTCCCAGACATTCAATTGGAATAAGATACACTACAATCAATATGGGAATCTTGGATTTCTATGCCCTTTTGAAGCCCTCTGATGAGGAAGAATACAACTGTTACAATGTTCCAGTGTCAAGACAAGATATAAATACCTCGACATGTCTACTCCCCTAACCTAAGGTTGCTTCGTTGGTAGGATCCCTTGTAGTTTCATGACAGAAGTAGTATACTTTACTAGTGTAGATGAAGAGATGGAACTGGGAATGGGTTTCCAAAACAATGTCTTAATCCATTAGGGATACCCGTACTAGGTAACGATTTCCCAGGAGTAATCCACGGAAGGATGAAATGACATACCATTATCCTTTTTCGATCAAGGAGAGAACCTCACTAAAGAAGTGATGTATGTCACCTGCCTTTATAAAATAGAAATGCAGGGTACTATTCCACCGTCAACAAATGTCAAAATACCCTCACAAGGAGCACCTTGGAGAAAAAGCATTAGAAACACCACTATGATGACTTTTTCCTTTTCACTACATTTTAAAGTGATAAAAATATTCTCATCATATGTGGTCCATTATATAGCTACCAATAGATTAGATTTTACACTAAATGTTAGAGTTTTTTTACCACATAATGCATTCGAACATAGTTACGTGGTGTTTGGGATCAAAAGGTGTCTCTATCTATCTGATATTATTTTAAATAACTATGTTCAACTTCCCTAATATGGTTATGAACTAATTATCAAAAATTGGATCATCATTAACTTGTTAGGGTAAATATCATTGAATTGAAAATGGATGTTGATATTTTTATCATTCCTCCCATCAGTAACCAACATTCTATAATGGAATACACATAATTATCACATAACAATGAATTTTAAAATAAAATATCAATTATGATTTCTAGAGTCTTCATTAGAAATATTGGGGTGTTTTCATTGTATAGGTGTTATCTAACTTGGTTTATCTTAATATAGTACCAATTTCCCATCTAAAAATTCTCTAATACTAACTATAATATCCTCGAATCTAGAAACCTGAAGCCAATAGTAATGTTACATTATTAGTATGTAATCCAAAGTTTCATGTGGGATCAAATGACTTAGTAACCTTGGAGGAAAATATGCATACAAACATTACACTAGAAGACATAAGATACAACATGAACACATTATTAAAACATTATTATTACTTTTATCACATCCCCAAAAATTGCACATAGTCCTACTTTAGGATTCTTATGAAATGAGGAAAAATTATTTGTGAGATTAGATGTCCAGTAAGTAGAAGCATACATTTATATCAAACATAACATAAAAATGGTAAACTTTTTATGGAAGGAATTATATAACAACATAATTCCATAATCAACTGAAACTAAGTGTATTCTAAATACCTCAAAATAAATGAAACCATGCATAAAAATAATCATTATTCTAATACTGATGGAATGTATAATGTCTGACATCAAAATTTATTGTCAATCCATTATTTCCATACACTAAACCTATTTTGTAAATAGGTATACACCAAAACCCAATTTTTTGTCTGAGTAATGATGCTAAGGGTGTGGGTGAATTTCCTTTTAAAACATTTTAGAAATAAAAACTATGTTTGAGATGAAATTGAAATAGTTAATGATGTAAATATTATTGAAAGAGTTAGAAAATTAGAGTATGAAGTATAAGTAAAATTAATATAATAAATTAGTTATAAAACCTAAATATAATAAATAACACAAGAGAGTTTGATAATGATGTTTGGAAATCACTCATGAACAGTTCTTATGTCTCCTCATGCAAGTCCTTTGGGGGGGGGGGGGGGGTTATAATCCCATGGATTAAATTGTTTTTAAAAACATTATAATTGCTTTAATTCATTGCTATAAGGACAAAGAAAAAAAACGATATCACTCACATTAAAGGAAGTGATCACCTATCCCCCTCACTTAATATTGTGATCACCCAATCTGCTTCCTTTAATAACCAAGCAAGTAAACTCAATAACCCCTTGTTTTAAGCACCATAAAATAACCAAAATAACAAAACGAGACTTGATTTTCAGAAATCCCATTCAATGAAACACTCCACTCTCTATTTATAACGAATATGAGAAAAAATAAAAGAGTGAAATGGATATAAAATGGTTGAAGATGGCTTCAATATGACAATAATGTACAAGAGAGATATAGAGAAGGAAAAATAGAAGAAGAAGCTTATAAAAAGTGAAAACATTTATATACAACAACCAAAGGGGGTGTATTTATATTCTATAGGTTTTATGAGGTTTTTGAGGCCTTATGGTCGACTTTATGCATTGAGAGGTGAGAGAATATGAGTGGTCCAACTAAAGATGCTATTTTTTTATTTTTTATAAAGGTCTTCAGATAGCTGGTGGATTTAAATGGCCATATGATGGAACCTAGAATAAATTTTTTTTATAGGTACCACCTTCCATTCAGTGGTTCCCACTGTTTAGATGTTGGTACGTGTGGTCTGGTGCTCTAAAAAGGGTTCCCATGGCCCTCTTGAGACTAATGAATTTTTAAGTACCTTTATTACAATTTCGTTAAAAAAAATCCCCAAAATAAAAACATTATAATCATAATTTTCTATTTATTATCATTAAAGACTACCTAATATAGTTATATGTACAACACCAACATGTTTTGTCTCTTTATACCTTTTAATATATCGAGGGGATATATGGTTTCAGCCCCCACCCATCATCTGATTACATCCAATACATTAATGATAAGATTCGTCAAGACCTTTTAGACCATTTTCTAAGTAACCTATTGTTGAATAAAAACTTGACATGTATATACTGATAAATATGGACATCAAATATGTCCTTGTTAAATAGAATAATGTTGATTTCTTGGAGAACATCCCATAATTAACTTGAAATTCCTTGGTTTATCATCAAAGTAATAGTTAGTACCCCAATCAAATGAAATATATTGGTGGGGGAACCTTTAATTTAATGGGTTAAAAATGGAAGATAGTAATTTCGCGTAATAGTTTTCATTTATAGGATTAAAATTTAGTGATATGAAAAAATAATTCATCGTGGTTCATTAAATGTATGAGAATCTCCTGAATCATATCCCTTGGGAGTGTCTCAATATATGTGTAGTCTGATGCGCACTCTACATGCATCAGTGTGATGATTGATTAAATTCTCAAACAAACTTTTTGATGGCCTCAACCATAGGTGGATCTATTCCACAACTGCATCTATATTTTATTATCTAGATAGGGATTTATGTTCTAGGAAATTACACACACTTTTACTTTACCAAAACTTAATATGATTTTTCTACCATGGAAAGGGTAAATCTTAAATAAAAAAAATTTGAGAGACGGAAAAATATATAGAATTTTAAATAAATTATATTTCATTTGATATATGAAAAAAAATCCATTTCAATGTTTTAACCGCACTAAAGAATATATGTGGTGATTATAACATGTGTCCTAAAGAATGAAAATTGATTTGGAAAAAACCACTTATTATGTGGGTATAAATTCAATCATAAAATATGGGAAGATAGGGATAAAAATTGATCTTAATATACCAATAAAATTTTAATTCCATTATATAACATCTTAAATAGGTATTATATATATAACATAATGGATATTAGGTGCATAATACAAAACAGGTCTAAAAAAGAAGAATTTAAGACAAAGAACCCTAAAATTTTAACCTAAATTCAAAGAGTACATTAACCAAATGTATCAGAAACAATTAGATATTAATTAATTTATTAATAACCTTAATAATATCCATTTTCATCAATAATCAACATAAATAGTCATTTTCTACATGAATTCTTCTAATTTTCCCCTTTGTTGTTTATAGTTTTGGTCATTTGTATTAGTATCATAATAGTGGTTTTTGTATTCATTATTCATAAAATTTTAACTATAAATATGAAATTAAATTTATTGTTAGGTATTATTGATACCAACTTCTGATGTTACAAAAACCTTTAATGAGTGTCTTGGACCTTATCCTTGAAGATAAAGACAATAATAAGCATGTTTTGGTGAATTTTTATGAATTGTTGGTGTTTCATTAATTGTTGAATTAGATATTGATATAACATATAAATAACCAAAAATAATAATTTTTTACGCGATTATATCATATTATACAAGTATATAGGTTCTAATTTTCATCCATGATATCAATGCATAGTATTCATTGAGTAGGTGGTTAAACCAACCCAAACATAAACACACCTGGAATTAATGAATGATTGTGAAGTGGATTTGTTTAAATATCATTATATGAGAATAATAATGATAAATTTTATTGTTTATTTGTGGGATATATTATAATTTTATGGAACTATAATAACATGTAACTTATATGAAAATCATACATGATTTGAATAAAATATTATCTTCCTAGTATGCTTATTTTAAACAATGAAATTGACAATGATCGTTTGTTGATCATATAATTAATATTTTCCATAATATAAAATATCATAACCTAAATGATATCATAAAAATTATATTTATATTTTAATACCATCTTTATGTCCATCCATTTAAGGCAGTTAATAAAAACATGTTACATCATGGAGGGGGTTGTCCCCACAACAAAGGAACAACAATTGTTTTTCATAATAGATGGGGTATAAAAATAAATAATTATAATAACATTAATATAGTAACATTATTTTATACAAAATCTAATAATATCCCTATATTTTTGTAGATAGGATAAATTTTAAATATGATAATTAAGAAGAAATCTATGTAGTTTATAATACTCACATCAGGAACATGAATTTTCCTTGGAAGCCTCCTTTGAAATGATTTTCTTATGATAACCAATGTTTACCATAACATTTTAATGTGGAATTGGGTTATAGGAAGTTAAAATGGTATAGTTTAAAGGATAAATTTTAATAATAGGTTCTCATTTAATTGGTTAAGATGTTACCCTTTCATAAATGAAGGGAATGGACGTTTTGGGAGTAACCCTTACATTTTCAATAATGTAAGGTTATTATTCAATTGAAAAATGCCACAAAATAGAAAAAATACGAGGGTAAAATGAGTGTGAGTCTAAAAAAACTCATCAAATCCTTTTTTAGGGAACCTTGAGTTTTTACGTTTTTTAACTTCTTGTCTTTTACCCTAATTAACAATTACCAGGGTAATTAATTTCTAACCTTAGTAATTAATTTTAATGAATAATATTAAGATTGAAAATTTTAACTAATTTTATACATATAATTTAAAATTTAAAAATAATTTTATTGAATAAAATTTATAAAGGTGTGAAAAGTTATTTTTAAGATAAGTACACATAATCACCTAAATCAATTTATAAAGAAATAACCTTTTGGATCTATAATTATATATAAATGATAAAATTATATTGGATGTTGGTTTTAATCACAAATTAATTTAATATAAAATATAAATATTATGTGGCTATTAGGGTAATACAGAATTTAATCTCCCTTGAATATAATTAATTTATATAATGGGTGAAAAGAATTTTTTTATTAGCATAACATTTTCATTACTTTTGACAAAGTTATACATGGGATTTATATGTTCAAATAACATTCTAAAATGCATATTATTATTCCATAAATTTATATTTTATTACTTATAGTGTTTCTTAAACTTATAGTTCGTTCTTATATATCGATAAACACATACAAATTACATGTTTCGGGAAAACCATAATTTTCAACTAAAAACCTTTTCAGAAAAAGCACAAAAATCATACTAAACTGATTCTGATATCATGAATTATAAAATTAAGTTTGGTTCGATTATTTTAAATTACAAAATTATTCTATTAATTAAATCTCCTTAAAGGGTTCATTGTGTGATAGTTCAAGATGGTGTGTATACCTACTATAATAGAGTCTCAGGTGAGACAAATAACATTTGTTACCTCAATTGAGATATAATATAAAGAGTGTGGATGAACCTATAAACTTAATATTATGTTCTATTATATTAATATGAGGGAATGTAATGTTATGGTCCATGAAGATTAATGACAGGTGATTTATTCATCATTTAGGTCGTTATATACTATAACAATCAATACAGATGAGTATACAATTTGGGATTGACTTAATTCGTGTCCCATGGTAACTCGATGCCTTGGAAAAATGGAAAATATAATAATTAATATTTTTATATTATGAATAGTGGTGGATGGAGTTATATAGATACATATATATGATTAATATGCCTCAATATCCCTTTATATGTTGAGTGGGATTAATTCTTTACAAGAGGCTGCTCTTTGGTTACACTAATAAATATTGAGATTCAAATTTGTTTCCAATGATATAAATTCCCATGGGGTCATACATTGTTTTTGATTTAATAATATTTTATTTTGAATCACAGAAATACTCTAAAAGAATTTTAGAGTTAATAAAGTAGTTTTTATGGGTATTCACAAGGTTTTAAATATGATGTGATATAAACTGAAAAATATGTTAGCTTTCCAGAAGTGTTTTGGAAGATATACAAGTTAATTTTTGGATATTATTTCACTATTTATTGTACATGATACAATAAAAGGTGAAAATGGAACAACTTTAGTTAGGACATAGTGAAAGTGGGAGATGAAAAAGATATATTCCCTAAATATACAATATATATGCAATGTATGGATGTATCATTTTCTATGGAATATTATTCCACTTCCTTCCAAGATGTGGTTGTACACTCAAGTAATGTTTCATCTAAGATATAATTTAATAAATACTTTCATAATATGAAATGTTATGGAGTTGTTTCATTAATATATGCTATGCATGGAATTATAGTAAAATTAACTCATGTGTTATGAATTTATGAGTTAATGAAAGAGTCACCAATGTACATGTTTATAGTATTTCATTATTTCAATTTATGAATTTTTTTTCATATTTACTGTATTGGTGATCTTGTTAAAGGGAAAATTCACTTCTACATGTTATAATAATTATTATAAGTCCCTAAAAATCATTTTATAAATAAGAAAATATCACTACCAACTTACTTTTCAGTACAAAATGCTAGCAAAATTATCCATAATTCCTATAATTAATGAGGTCTCCAAAGTCTAGGGTTTAGGACTATGCATCCCCTGGAGGAATGATCCATCATCCTCCTTGTGTTTATTTGGTTTTTTTTCTTGAGGAATGAGGTTTTGAATTGGATTAGACCTTCTTATCTTGTTTCCATTTCATTCATATTCATCTACCTATCATCATTAGCTCTGTTGCCTCTGACCTCAGCTTCAGATGCCAGATCTCATGGTGATGGTGTTGGAATTTCTATTTGTGGTGAAGATTTTTGGGGATCTCCAAATCTAGTATTTCTAATTCCATTCTTCTTATATATAGATCTGATCTTATGATCTGACATTTTTTTCGCTGTAAGATTCAAGGGGGGAGATGTTGGATGGTCATCAGTGGTCCTTGGATCAATGGGAAGTTGTAGGTACTGACTGGTTGATGATGGGGATTCATATTTGTAGTTGGGTGAGGAGTTGTTAATAGGTTGGTTGTTCATTTAGGCCATGATGGATGGATCTTCTCCTACCAAAACTTTTCATATATACGAGAAGCCTTCGGTATTTGTCCAAAATTCATGGTTTTTTCTACTAATCATTTTCAAGTGGTGTCTGGATACTGGTTGTCAGTTTAATTTCATTGGTTCTCTGATTGGTGGAAGTTTGTGACGGACTGTCCATTTTGTTTTTCATGAATGGTTCATCTAGTTCATTTATACGTTAATGGTTGTTTTAGGAGTGATTCACATGAATTTCATTCTATTCATTATTGGTCTTCTTGGTTCTGTTTACTCTTGGGATGCAGGTTTCATTGAAGTATGGGATTTCCTTATTTAATTTAGAATTGGCGTAACATTTTTTAGGTTCTACTTAGTGGGAGATGTAACACCATGAGCTTCCATGATACGCTTCTCATTCAATAATGTAATAGCTTGCATTATACGCAACATCGAGTTCTAAGACACTGAAACTAATCAAAGTAGCCGTTATGAATAGTAATAACCACTTTTTAAATTTATAGAAATTTTATATTTCAAAATGGAATTCACTTTTTTATTCCTAATATTGAAATTAGCCTATGTTGAATTTTTTGTAATTTTCTAAGAACTTCAAAATTTTTATGAATAGTGAAAAATACTTAAAACAACTTTTTTAATCAAAATAATTTATAGTGATAAGTTATACTATTGAGTGTTTTTAAAGTATAATTAGAATATATTTTTACCATTTTATCCAATGGTGGTCATTGGAATTAATTTCACTTTGAAATTGGACATAAACAATTGTCAATCTTTTGATATAAATTGTTTCTTAAAAACACGCTATTTGTTGTGACAGTGGGAATTAATTATAAAATTAATTAATTCAAATTATATTTTTGGAATTTCATAAAATAGACATCATTTTTGAATTTGGAATATCAATTATAGCTTAGGGTGAAATTTTGGCATTGTTCTGAAAAACTTCAATTTTTGATGAATAGTGAAACCACTAAGTGGTAGTTAAGTAACTGATTTTTCGTTTAAATGAAATATTACCACATCTGTGATTTGATTTTCAAAAATCCGACATACATGGTTATCATTAAGAAGTAAAATGTGGTTCAATGAGATTAAAATAATTTTTTTGGTGAATAGTAATTTTTAAGTTCTTAATCGCGATTAGAGGTAATTAGTGTAGTTTAAGGTAAAAATAATGTTTTAATAATATGATATGAGCTTGACACATGTCCTACCCTAATTGGATGTGCCATGGCCGACCAAGACAATCCATGGGTCAACTTGGGGACCCCATGGAGCCACTTTAGTTGGAAAATGACATAAATACCTTTTATTTAAGGTTAAAGTAAAAAATGACACAAACATGAAATGTTTTACTAAAACAATTTTTACATGGGGTTATACAAGTCATATTTTTTATTATAAATAGTAATTGGAAAGTTACAAAGATTTCCTAAATCATAGTATTTTTTTATAATTTTTAGACAAAAAAAATTAAATTATTTATGACATCATGATGATGCAACGATGACCTCATTATTTAACGATTTAAATAAAATGAGAAGATAATGTAAATTCCAAGTCTTACACTTGTCCAAAGCCTATTGGATGAGGAGATTTCGAACCCTTATCACCATAGCCTCGAATTGTACAAGTGTGGGACCTTTGGAATCCGAAAATCATTGTATAATAGAATAACATTTCATTACTTTCCAAAAGTTCCCCTCCTCTCCACTTATAAAAGGCCCCCACCACTCCCACCTTATTCACACTTTCAAGCCATTTGGCTCGGCCAAACTCTACCCAAATACTCTCTCAACATCCCTCACTTACTCCTAGAAGCCTCACTTTGGGCATAATTATTCCCAAGGAAGCCTTTGGCTCAAATCAAAAAGAGTTACCCGATTTTTAAGGTAATGTCTTCTCTAATGTTGTTTTGTTTTATTTTGCTTCTCCAACCCCTTAAACTCTTTTCATTAATTTCATTTGTAACAACACCAGTATCTACAATATACTAGGATGTTGTTATGATAAGGATTTGGTTTACAATTACACACACCTTCGTCTAATGGTTAAAGAACATACTGTTTCTGTGGGTGGCGAAATACTGCCTCACGAAACGATGATTGTTCAAATTCTTTTAACACCTATAATGGTGGCCATTTTGATGACACTATTTTCATATATGATATATATATTATGTTTATGTTTTCCTTATGCTTCTGTATTTCTCATTTATGGCATACTTTATGATTTCCATTATGGGTAAACGTGATAATTTCATTTTAGGAAGTGTGGACTACTGCCCCCTCAAAGTGATGTGAATCGTTAATGCCATATGTGGGATGTATAAAGGATGGAGTAAATGATATTATATATGATATTATACTGGAACTATATTATACCTTTATATAATTATGATTTCATTCCATTAAATACGAAATAGAAATGAAAGTAGCGTTCATGCGTATGTACGGCTTACCGTCTCCATGAACGGTGCATTTCATTTCTTACCTCTAAATGTTACGTAATATTATGAATGAATGTATATACTGGATATATATGATATATATGACATCTAAATCATGAATATAATTCTGGAGATAATGGATATTCTACCACATAAACAACTTGTAATTATAAGAAGTTTATTGTTGACTCAAGTACCAAAGATCGACAAAACGACCGTCATTAACTTAAATAATTACATAATGTTCATAACACGATAATAAGTGATATAAAAGGAATAATGAACATGAAAAAGGTTCTTAAGTAAATAGAAATTAACTCTAGTTTATTATTAAGGAGGTTAAAGAACGGTCGAGTCAGGAAAAGACGCAAGGTAAGTGAATTTCTTAACCTCACTTCCATTATTTGGGTTAATCTCCTACTTTCAAATTATGTCATGATATTATTATTTCTTATTTTGTATTCTTTATGTGTACCTATAGTGAATACACTTAATAGATCTATTTTATTTTAAAAATGATCTTTATAAGGGACTTCGTCTCAATCTCCTTTCATTGAGGCATATTTCGTTTTATAAACAACTTTCTTTTATACGGTGTATAAACCCCTTTGACTTTTACGTTTATTCAAAAGGAATCTTTTTTATACGAATCATTTTACTAAACGACAAAAATGGAATGTTTTTCTTTCCGTACTTATGCGGTGACAATGACTTCTCTGCCGCCGTGACCGTTATTTGAGTTTCGGCTTCCTCTACAAGCCATTATTTTTTTTAATGAAAAATAAATACAAAGTTTTAACTTTATTTTATTTTGGTATTGAAAATGGTTTTGAAAGCATTTTTATTATATCAATGTGCTGTATTGATATCTTGTGATTGAAATGTGGAAATTTTATGTTTCCTTTATGCATGTTTTATGTGATACGATTATGTTATGGTTTATGATATGTTTAAACCTATTCATATGAGGAATGCATTGGACTTAATAAGTGACTGGTGGAGCCCACTATAGCTCCTCGATGCATCGGTAGGTCTCATGAGACAACTAGATGTGGAATTAGCTGAGGCCCTTTCCCAATTTGATTTATGGTTTTGGCCGAGGCCTTAATCATTTTAGACGTCTTGGCCGAGGCCTTGACAAAATGTTTCAGAATGTCTGGCATTATGTATTCCATCATTATGAAAGTGGTTATTGATATGGAATGTGATTATTCGACCAGTATAATATCCATGTGAATAAGTAAATGGCATAATCTCATTTTACTTTTGCCACATTATGTTAAAGTTCATGTTTAAAAGGCTTTTGTTTTAGTTATACATTGCCTTAAATGTTAATGTTTATTTATGAAAGCTTCCGCAATATTTTTATCCTGTCTGAGCATCTGAGCTCACCCCTTTCAATGTTTTAATATTTTCCAGGATGTGAGGAAGTATTTTATGAATGACCTGCAGGGATAGTCAGAAGAGGATATGAGTGTGGACTATGAAGACTTTGTTATTAGTTTTTCACTTTATGATGTAATGTAACATTTATGAATGTATCTAGTGTTTCCAACGCTACTAAAATAATCGGTCTTTCGAGACTTGATCTTTTGTGATCATGCCAATGTTATGAAGTAATGCACCGAATCTGGGTAGCTGGGGTCGGGGTGTTAAATTTGGTATCAGAGACAGTTTAGTACAAACCTTGGAAGCTAGATTTAGATAAACTCTGATTAGAGCACATAGCCCAATGATAGACTTTGAGGATTAGTATAGAAGAACTTCCTAGAATTTTGTTATTGTAGAGATTTTGCGAGTTTTCCGAGCAATACATCCCTGTCTGGATACGAGCAGGTAGAGGCGGCTCTGGCACAGATGTACCTAGGGGTAAAACCCGAAAACAACGCTTTGAGCTTGACTCGAACAGGAACTGGTGCACGACAACGGGCCTTGCTGCACTCTTGGTTACGACACTCCCGGGAGATATGCTTTGGATAATTCTCATTTTCTTTATAAACCACTATGAAGGGTTATGAGTATATACTTCCTCAAAGAAACATTTTTATATATTATATCCATAAATAGTTCAATTTATGTTAAGTATCATACAAGTATGGAATTATGTATTTTGATTTATAAACTAATATAGTTTATGCCATTGTTTAGAAATGGCGCCTAGTGGAAGGAATGGAAACCGTATCAATGCACGCACACCGTGTAGGGATTGCCCTCCTACTCAAGATAATTATTGTGGATCTAGAGATACAACTGGAGCTGATCAACTTATTACCATACTAGGAAAACTCACTCAAGTTATGAATAATAACCTTACTCGTATGGATCACCCTTATCCACAACGTGGATGATCAATGTTAGACCGCTTCATGAGGAAACAACCACCAACATTTAATGGGGTTACAAATCCGTTAGTAGCTGAGCAATGGATAAACTCATTAGAGAAAATATTCCATGCCATGGGGAGTAGAGAAAGGGAGAAGGTTGTCATGGCAGTTTATCGCCTCACTGGAGATGACGATCATTGGTGGTCGCTGATCCAAAACACAAAGGAAGATGATGACGTATCGAATATGGAATGGAGGTAGTTCAAAGAGCTTTTCTTAGAAAAATACTTTCCTCGTGACCATCGAGCAGATATGGAAAGGCAATTTCTGAGTCTGAGGCAGAAGGAGGATGAGAATGTCGCAATGTATGAGGCCAACTTTACAAGGTTAGCGAGGCATGCTGCAGATTATATACGTAACCCAAGGAGTAAGATTGATCGTTTCTTTTATGGGTTATAACCATTTCTCTGTCGAGCTTTAGTATCACAATCCTTCTCATCATACGAAGATATTGTCTCGTGTGCTATCAAGACAGAAAAGGAATTCTCTAAGTCTTATGACAACAAAGTAAAGCAAGAGAAGAAGAGAACAGTGGAACAAGAGACAGATAAAGGGAAAAAGGGAAAGAAGGATTTTCCATTATGTGATAATTGTGGGAAGAATCACCCTGGTACTTTCATAAAAGGAATGGGTGTTTGTTATAAATGTGGAGAAAATGGTCACCAGGCTCGTGATTGCAAGGGAAAGAAAGAGGCTATCAAAGTTGAATGCTACAATTGTAGAGAAATGGGTCATTATGCAAATGAATGTCCTAAGCGTCAGGGAAACTTACCTCGGAAAAGGCCAAGGGATCAAGGACAATCTTATGCTGTTACTACAGTTGAAGCAGAATAACTAATGTAATGGTGCTTTTGGACTCATGGATTATATTCTGGTTATTAGAATAATGTGATATATATATAAGGATTGTACTGCTGTACTTGTTGATTTCAGTAAGGTTTTAATATGATGAAGGTAATTATATTTTTAGTATGTGACAATAAGAGAAACTTTAATTTGTTTGGGGAATCTGATAAATTGATTTTGGAATTAAGAGACCTTTTAGAGAAAGTCTGGACAGAGGTATTTTGGATAACTATAAAGGTTGGAGTGGATTAAGTTGATCTTTGGATAGTATTGTTTAAGGTTAAAAATTTATGAAGATTATTTTTGGAATATTATGATACCATAGTTTTAGGAAAAGGACAACCTGTAGGGTGGGGCATAACCTGTCACGTCGGACAAAGCTGCAGGAATCGAACCCACAATCATAGTGCGACAGGCCTTTATTTCCTACCACTAGCCTACAGGATGTCCCTTGTTATTACAAAATAATTTTACTAATCTAAATGGTATGTGTTAACATTTGGAACCTTATACAATTAGGATAAGTATAATATTTTTGAGTTCTATTATCTTTTTGAGTGAAAGATGAGTTGAAGGTTGAAACTCTAATTGTCAAGCATAAATATATATATACCTATCTCTTATTCAATGAATAAATTAATTCTTAAACTTTAGTAAAGGGATATTAAAACAAAAAAATGTGTTATCCTAATTCCTTATGTCTTGTTGAACTGATGATATTTTAAATCAACATAGATTGAAGTCTTTGAGGCCCTCAATTTGACAGTTGATTGTGATTGATGACCTCAATCACTCCCTACAAATATTTACGTTTTTCATCAAATTATATGTCTTTAATTGCCACCAATGTTCTCCTAATCGAGATCATAATTGGGTGGTGACTTTTTCATTTCCCTTTCCCTGTTATTAAGGCTAAATTTTATTAATCTTATATCCGATGTGGGTTTTCCACAAAGGTATTTTCTCTTATCAACCTTTTATTTACAAAGAAAAATTTCAAATTGCGAGGACGCAATTTACTGAAGGAGGGGAGAATGTAACACCCTGAGCTTCCATGACACGCTTCTCATTCAATAATGTAATAGCTTGCATTATACGCAACATCGAGTTCTAAGACACTGAAACTAATCAAAGTAGCCGTTATGAATAGTAATAACCACTTTTTAAATTTATATAAATTTTATATTTCAAAATGGACTTCATTTTTTTATTCCTAATATTGAAATTAGCCTATGTTGAATTTTTTGTAATTTTCTGAGAACTTCAAAATTTTTATGAATAGTGAAAAATACTTAAAACAACTTTTTTAATAAAAATAATTTATATTGATAAGTTATACTATTGAGTGGTTTTAAAGTATAATTAGAATATATTTTTACCATTTTATCCAATGGTGGTCATTGGAATTAATTTCACTTTGAAATTGGACATAAACAATTGTCAATCTTTTGATATAAATTGTTTCTTAAAAACACGCTATTTGTTGTGACAGCGGGAATTAATTATAAAATTAATTAATGAAAATTATGTGTTTTTAATTTCATAAAATAGACATTATTTTTGAATTCGGAATATCAATTATAGCTTAGGGTGAAATTTTGGCATTGTTCTGAAAAACTTCAATTTTTGATGAATAGTGAAACCACTAAGTGGTAGTTAAATAACTGATTTTTCGTTTAAATGAAATATTACCACTTCTGTGATTTGATTTTCAAAAATCCGACATACATGGTTTTCATTAAGAAGTAAAATTTGGTTCAATGAGATTAAAATAAATTTTTGGTGAATAGTAACTTTTAAGTTCTTAATCGCGATTAGAGGTAATTAGTGTAGTTTAAGGTAAAAATAATGTTTTAATAATATGAGATGAGCTTGACACATGTCCTACCCTCATTGTATGTGTCATGGCCGACCAAGACAATCCATGGGTCAACTTGGGGACCCCATGGAGCCACTTTAGTTGGAAAATGACATAAATACCTTTTATTTAATGTTAAAGTAAAAAATGTCACAAACATGAAATGTTTTACTAAAACTTTTTTTACATGGGGTTATACAAGTCATATTTTTTATTATAAATAGTAATTGGATAGTTACAAAGATTTAATAAATCATAGTATTTTTTTTATAATTTTTAGACATTAAATAAATTAAATTATTTATGACATCATGATGATGCAGCGATGACCTCATTATTTAACGATTTAAATAAAATGAGAAGATAATGTAAATTCCAAGGCTTACACTTGTCCAAAGCCTATTGGATGAGGAGAGTTCGAACCCTTATCACCATAGCCTCGAATTATACAAGTGTGGGACCTTTGGAATCCGAAAATCATTGTATAATAGAATAACATTTCATTACTTTCCAAAAGTTCACCTCCTCTCCACTTATAAAAGGCCCCCACCACTCCCACCTTTTTTACACCATCAAGCCATTTGTCTCAGCCAAACTCTGCCCCAATACTCTCCCAACATCCCTCACTTACTCCTAGAAGCCTCACTTTGGGCTGAATTCTTCCCAAGGAAGCCTTTGGCTCAAATCAAAAAGAGTTACCCGATTTTTAAGGTAATGTCTTCTCTAATGTTGTTTTGTTTTATTTTGCTTCTCCAACCCCTTAAACTCTTTTCATTCCTTTATTTTGTAACAACACCAGTATCTACAATATACTAGGATGTTGTTATGATAAGGATTTGGTTTACACTTACACACACCTTCGTCTAATGGTTAAAGAACATACTGTTTCTGTGGGTGGCGAAATACTGCCTCACAAAACGATGATTGTTCAAATTATTTTAACACCTATAATGGTGGCCATTTTGATGAAACTATTTTCATATATGATATATATATTATGTTTATGTTTTCCTTATGCTTCTGTATTTCTCATTTATGGCATAATTTATGATTTCCATTATGGGTAAACGCGATAATTTCATTTTAGGAAGTGTGGACTACTGCCCCCTCAAAGTGATGTGAATCGTTAATGCCATATGTGGGATGTATAAAGGATGGACTAAATGATATTATATATGATATTATACTGGAACTATATTATACCTTTATATAATTATGATTTCATTCCATTAAATACGAAATAGAAATGAAAGTAGCGTTCATGCGTACGTACGGCTTACCGTCTCCATGAACGGTGCATTTCATTTCTTACCTCTAAATGTTACGTAATATTATGAATGAATGTATATACTAGATATATATGATATATATGACATCTAAATCATGAATATAATTCTGGAGATAATGGATATTCTACCACATAAACAACTTGTAATTATAAGAAGTTTATTGTTGACTCAAGTACCAAAGATCGACAAAACGACCGTCATTAACTTAAATAATTACATAATGTTCATAACACGGTAATAAGTGATATAAAAGGAATAATGAACATGAAAAAGGTTCTTAAGTAAATAGAAATTAAATCTAGTTTATTATTAAGGAGGTTAAAGAACGGTCGAGTCAGGAAAAGGCGCAAGGTAAGTGAATTTCTTAACCCAACTTCCATTATTTGGGTTAATCTCCTACTTTCAAATTATGTCATGATATTATTATTTCTTATTTTGTATTCTTTATGTGTACCTATAGTGAATACACTTAATAGATCTATTTTATTTCAAAAATGATCTTTATAAGGGACTTTGTCTCAGTCTCCTTTCATTGAGGCATATTTCGTTTTATACACAAATTTCTTTTATACGGTGTATAAACCCCTTTGAATTTTACGTTTATTCAAAAGGAATCTTTTTTATACGAAGCATTTTACTAAACGACAAAAAGGGAATGTTTTTCTTTCCGTACTTATGCGGCGACAACGACTTCTCCGCCGCCGTGACCATTATTTGAGTTTCGGCTTCCTCTACAAGCCATCATTTTTTTTAATGAAAAATAAA
This sequence comes from Viscum album, assembly GCA_963277665.1. Taxonomy (NCBI): domain Eukaryota; kingdom Viridiplantae; phylum Streptophyta; class Magnoliopsida; order Santalales; family Viscaceae; genus Viscum; species Viscum album. The sequence continues at coordinate 354,815,541 of OY728126.1, read as the reverse complement.
TACAAAGTTTTAACTTTCTTTTATTTTGGTATTAAAAATGGTTTTGAAAGCGTTTTTATTATATCAATGTGCTGTATTGATATCTTGTGATTGAAATGTGGAAATGTTATGTTTCCTTTATTCATGTTGTATGTGATACGATTTTGTTATGGTTTATGATATGTTTAAACCTATTCATATGAGGAATGCATTGGACTTAATAAGTGACGGGTGGAGCCCACTATAGCTCCTCGATGCATCGGTAGGTCTCATGAGACAACTAGACGTGGAATTGGCCGAGGCCCTTTCCCAATTTGATTTATGGTTTTGGCCGAGGCCTTAATCATTTTAGACGTCTTGGCCGAGGCCTTGACAAAATGTTTCAGAATGTCTGGCATTATGCATTAGATCATTATGAAAGTGGTTATTGATATGGCATGTGATTATTCGACCAGTAGAATATCCATGTGAATATGTAAATGGCATAATCTCATTTTACTTTTGCCACATTATGTTGAAGTTCATGTTTAAAAGGCTTTTGTTTTAGTTATACATTGCCTTAAATGTTAATGTTTATTTATGAAAGCTTCCGCACTATTGTTATCCTTACTGAGCATCTGAGCTCACCCCTTTCAATGTTTTAATATTTTCCAGGATGTGAAGAAGTATTTTATGAATGACCTGTAGGGATAGTCAGAAGAGGATATGAGTGTGGACTATGAAGACTTTGTTATTAGTTTTTCACTTTATGATGTAATGTAACATTTATGAATGTATCTAGTGTTTCCAAGGCTACTAAACTAATCGGTCTTTCGAGACTTGATCTTTTGTGATCATGCCAATGTTACGAAGTAATGCACCGACTCTTGGTAGCTGGGGTCGGGGTGTTAAAGTTGGTATCAGAGGCAGTTTAGTACAAACCATGGAAGCTAGATTTAGATAAACTCTGATTAGAGCACATAGCCCAAAGATAGACTTTGAGGATTAGTATAGAAGAACTTCCTAGAATTTTGTTATTGTAGAGATTTTGCGAGTTTTCCGAGCAATACATCCCTGTCTGGATACGAGCAGGTAGAGGCAGCTCTGGCACAGATGTACCTAGGGGTAAAACCTGAAAACACTACTTTGAGCTAGACTCGAACGGGAACTGGTGCACGACAACGGGCCTTGCTGCACTCTTGGTTACGACACTCCCGGTAGATATGCTTTGGATAATTCTCATTTTCTTTATAAACCACTATGAAGGGTTATGAGTATATACTTCCTCAAAGAAAACCTTTTTATGGATTATATCCATAAATAGTTCAATTTATGTTAAGTATCTTACAAGTATGGAATTATGTATTTTGATTTATAAACTAATATAGTTTATGCCATTGTTTAGAAATGGCGCCTAGTGGAAGGAATGGAAACTGTATCAATGCACGCACACCGTGTAGGGATTGCCCTCCTGCTCAAGATAATTATTGTGGATCTGGAGATACAACTGGAGCTGATCAACTTATTACCATACTAGGACAACTCACTCAAGTTATGAATAATAACCTTACTCGTATGGATCACGCTGATCCACAATGTGGAGGATCAATGTTAGACCGCTTCATGAGGCAACAACCACCAACATTTAATGGGGGTACAAATCTGTTAGTAGCTGAGCAATGGATAAACTCCTTAGAGAAATATATTCCATGCCTTGGGGAGTAGAGAAAGGGAGAAGGTTGTCATGGTAGTTTGCCACCTCACTGGAGATGCCGATCAGTGGTGGTCGCTGATCCAAAACACAAAGGAAGATGATGACGTATCGAATATGGAATGGAGGTAGTTCAAAGAGCTTTTCTTAGAAAAATACTTTCCTCGTGACCATCGAGCAGATATGGAAAGGCAATTTCTGAGTCTGAGGCAGAAGGAGGATGAGAATGTCGCAAAGTATGAGGCCAACTTTACAAGGTTAGCGAGGCATGCTGCAGATTATATACGTAATCCAAGGAGTAAGATTGATCATTTCTTTTATGGGTTAAAACCATTTCTCCGTCGAGCTTTAGAATCACAATCCTTCTCATCATACGAAGATATTGTCTCGTGTGCTATCAAGACAGAAAAGGAATTCTCTAAGTCTTATGACAACAATGTAAAGCAAGAGAAGAAGAGAACAGTGGAACAAGAGACAGATAAAGGGAAAAAGGGAAAGATGGATTTTCCATTATGTGATAATTGTGGGAAGAATCACCCTGGTACTTTCCTAAAAGGAATGGGAGTTTGTTATAAATGTGGAGAAAAGGGTCACCAGGCTCGTGATTGCAAGGGAAAGAAAGAGGCTATCAAAGTTGAATGCTACAATTGTAGAGAAATGGGTCATTATGCAAATGAATGTCCTAAGCGTCAAGGAAACTTACCTCAGAAAAGGCCAAGGGATCAAGGACAATCTTATGCTGTTACTACAGTTGAAGCAGAATAACTAATGTAATGGTGCTTTTGGACTCATGGATTATATTCTGGTTATTAGAATAATTTGATATATATATATAAGGATTGTACTGCAGTACTTGTTTATTTCAGTAATGTTTTAATATGATGAAGGTAATTATATTTTTAGTATGTGACAATAAGAGAAACTTTACTTTGTTTGGGGAATCTGATAAATTGATTTTGGAATTAAGAGACCTTTTAGAGAAAGTCTGGACAGAGGTATTTTGGATAACTATAAAGGTTGGAGTGGATTAAGTTGATCTTTGGATAGTATTGTTTAAGGTTAAAAAATTTATGAAGATTATTTTTGGAATATTATGATACCATTGTTTTAGGAAAAGGACAACCTGTATGGTGGGGCATAACCCGTCGCGTCGGACAAAGCTGCAGGAATCGAACCCACGATCATAGTGCGACAGGCCTCTATTTCCTACCACTAGCCTACAGGATGTCCCTGGTTATTACAAAATAATTTTACTAATCTAAATGGTATGTGTTAACATTTGGAACCATATACAATTAGGATAAGTATAATATTTCTGAGTTCTATTATCTTTTTGAGTGAAAGATGAGTTGAAGGTTGAAACTCTAATTGTCAAGCATAAATATATATATACCTATCTCTTATTCAATGAATAAATTAATTCTTAAACTTTAGTAAAGGGATATTAAAACAAAAAAAATGTGTTATCCTAATACCTTATGTCTTGTTGAACTGATGATATTTTAAATCAACATAGATTGAAGTCTTTGAGGCCCTTAATTTGACAGTTGATTGTGATTGATGACCTCAATCACTCCCTACAAATATTTACGTTTTTCCTCCAATTATATGTCTTTAATTGCCACCAATGTTCTCCTAATCGAGATCATAATTGGGTGGTGACTTTTTCATTTCCCTTTCCCTCTTATTAAGGCTAAATTTTATTAATCTTATTTCCGATGTGGGTTTTCCACAAAGTTATTTTCTCTTATCAACCTTTTATTTACAAAGAAAAATTTCAAATTGCGAGGACGCAATTTACTGAAGGAGGGGATAATGTAACACCCCGAGCTTCCATGATACGCTTCTCATTCAATAATGTAATAGCATGCATTATACGCAACATCGAGTTCTAAGACACTGAAACTAATCAAAGTAGCCGTTATGAATAATAATCACCACTTTTTAAATTTATAGAAATTTTATATTTCAAAATGGACTTCATTTTTTTATTCCTAATATTGAAATTAGGCTATGTTGAATTTTTTGTAATTTTCTGAGAACTTCAAAATTTTTATGAATAGTGAAAAATACTTAAAACAACTTTTTTAATCAAAATAATTTATAGTGATAAGTTATAATATTGTGTGGTTTTAAAGTATAATTAGAATATATTTTTACCATTTTATCCAATGGTAGTCATTGGAATTAATTTCACTTTGAAATTGGACATAAACAATTGTCAATCTTTTGATATAAATTGTTTCTTAAAAACACGCTATTTGTTGTGACAGCGGGAATTAATTATAAAATTAATTAATGCAAATTATATGTTTGGAATTTCATAAAATAGACATCATTTTTGAATTCGGAATATCAATTATAGCTTAGGGTGAAATTTTGGCATTGTTCTGAAAAACTTTAATTTTTGATGAATAGTGAAACCACTAAGTGGTAGTTAAATAACTGATTTTTCGTTTAAATGAAATATTACCATTTCTGTGATTTGATTTTCAAAAATCCGACATACATGGTTGTCATTAAGAAGTAAAATGTGTTTCAATGAGATTAAAATAATTTTTTGGTGAATAGTAACTTTTAAGTTCTTAATCGCGATTAGAGGTAATTAGTGTAGTTTAAGGTAAAAATAATGTTTTAATAATATGAGATGAGCTTGACAATGTCCTACCCTCATTGTATGTGCCATGTCCGGCCATGAAAATCCATGGGTCAACTTGGGGACCCCATGGAGCCACTTTAGTTGGAAAATGACATAAATACCTTTTATTTAATGTTAAAGTAAAAAATGACCCAAACATGAAATGTTTTACTAAAACAATTTTTACATGGGGTTATACAAGTCATATTTTTTATTTTAAATAGTAATTAGAAATTTACAAAGATTTCCTCAATCATAGTATTTTTTTATAATTTTTAGACATTAAATAAATTAAATTATTTATGACATCATGATGATGCAGCGATGACCTCATTATTTAACGATTTAAATAAAATGAGAAGATAATGTAAAATCCAAGGCTTACACTTGTCCAAAGCCTATTGGATGAAGAGATTTAGAACCCTTATCACCATAGCCTCAAATTATACAAGTGTGGGACCTTTGGAATCCGAAAATCATTGTATAATAGAATAACATTTCATTACTTTCCAAAAGTTCCCCTCCTCTCCACTTATAAAAGGCCCCCACCACTCCCACCTTATTCACACCTTCAAGCCATTTGGCTCGGCCAAACTCTGTCCAAATACTCTCCCAACATCCCTCACTTACTCCTAGAAGCCTCACTTTGGGCAGAATTCTTCCCAAGGAAGCCTTTGGCTCAAATCAAAAAAAGTTACCCGATTTTTAAGGTAATGTCTTCTCTAATGTTGTTTTGTTTTATTTTTCTTCTCCAACCCCATAAACTCTTTTCATTCCTTTCTTTTGTAACAACACCAGTATCTACAATATACTAGGATGTTTTTATGATAAGGATTTGGTTTATACTTACACACACCTTCGTCTAATGGTTAAAGAACATACTGTTTCTGTGGGTGGCGAAATACTGCCTCACGAAACGATGATTGTTCAAATTCTTTTAACACCTATAATGGTGGCCATTTTGATGAAACTATTTTCATATATGATATATATATTATGGTTGTGTTTTCCTTATGCTTCTTTATTTCTCATTTATGGCATACTTTATGATTTCCATTATGGGTAAACGCGATAATTTCATTTTAGGAAGTGTGGACTACTGCCCCCTCAAAGTGATGTGAATCGTTAATGCCATATGTGGGATGTATAAAGGATGGAGTAAATGATATTATATATGATATTATACTGGAACTATATTATACCTTTATATAATTATGATTTCATTCCATTAAATATGAAATAGAAATGAAAGTAGCGTTCATGCATACGTACAGCTTACCATCTCCATGAACGGTGCATTTCATTTCTTACCTCTAAATGTTACGTAATATTATGAATGAATGTATATACTGGATATATACGATATATATGACATATAAATCATGAATATAATTCTGGAGATAATGGATATTCTACCACATAAACAACTTGTAATTATAAGAAGTTTATAGTTGACTCAAGTACCAAAGATCGACAAAACGACCGTCATTAACTTAAATAATTACATAATGTTCATAACACGGTAATAAGTGATATAAAAGGAATAATGAACATCAAAAAGGTTCTTAAGTAAATAGAAATTAACTCTAGTTTATTATTACGGAGGTTAAAGAACGGTCGAGTCAGGAAAAGACGCAAGGTAAGTGAATTTCTTAACCCAACTTCCATTATTTGGGTTAATCTCCTACTTTCAAATTATGTCATGATATTATTATTTCTTATTTTGTATTCTTTATGTGTACCTATAGTTAATACACTTAATAGATCTATTTTATTTTAAAAATGATCTTTATAAGGGACTTCGTCTCAATCTCCTTTCATTGAGGCATATTTCGTTTTATACACAACTTTCTTTTATACGGTGTATAAACCCCTTTGACTTTTACGTTTATTCAAAAGGAATCTTTTTTATACGAAGCATTTTACTAAACGACAAAAAGGGAATGTTTTTCTTTCCGTACTTATGCGGCGACAATGACTTCTCTGCCGCCGTGACCATTATTTGAGTTTCGGCTTCCTCTACAAGCCATCATTTTTTTAATGAAAAATAAATACAAAGTTTTAACTTTCTTTTATTTTGGTATTGAAAATGGTTTTGAAAGCGTTTTTATTATATCAATGTGCTGTATTGATATCTTGTGATTGAAATGTGGAAATATTATGTTTCCATTATGCATTTTTTATGTGATACGATTATGTTATGGTTTATGATATGTTTAAACCTATTCATATGAGGAATGCACTGGACTTAATAAGTGACGGGTGGAGCCCACTATAGCTCCTCGATGCATCGGTAGGTCTCATGAGAGAACTAGACGTGGAATTGGCCGAGGCCCTTTCCCAATTTGATTTATGGTTTTGGCCGAGGCCTTAATCATTTTAGACGTCTTGGCCGAGGCATTGACAAAATGTTTCAGAATGTCTGGCATTATGCATTCCATCATTATGAAAGTGGTTATTGATATGGCATGTGATTATTCGACCAGTACAATATCCATGTGAATAAGTAAATGGCATAATCTCATTTTACTTTTTCCACATTATGTTGAAGTTCATGTTTAAAAGGCTTTTGTTTTAGTTATACATTGCCTTAAATGTCAATGTTTATTTATGAAAGCTTCCGCAATATTGTTATCCTTACTGAGCATCTGAGCTCACCCCTTTCAATGTTTTAATATTTTCCAGGATGTGAAGAATTATTTTATGAATGACCTGTAGGGATAGTCAGAAGAGTATATGAGTGTGGACTATGAAGACTTTGTTATTAGTTTTTCACTTTATGATGTAATGTAACATTTATGAATGTATCTAGTGTTTCCAAAGCTACTAAACTAATCGGTCTTTCGAGACTTGATCTTTTGTGATCATGCCAATGTTACGAAGTAATGAACCGACTCTGGGTAGCTGGGGTCGGGGTGTTAAAGGAGACCTCCAAATAGGGATGAGTATGATGACACCCATCGTTCATCCATTCATCATAACTTTTTATGGACGAATGGGTACCTCTACATTGATACGTAGTCAGTGTTTTCAGTCTGGTTTTGGGTTTCATTGGAATGATAGTTTTGTGAGTTCGTTTCATGATTTGTTGGGTGGGTGACTCAAAATAGGTAAGGGTGAGATGGAATATTTCATCTTTCTCTCCTCCACATTTCTGTGTTGGTTGGATATGTGCTCTTACATGTTATGATTACAATACCGTGCAACTTCATGGTGGAGGGGGTGACTCGTAATTTGTACTGATCTCACTATAGCATAGTTTGGTGAGGGGGAGATAATGTTTTTCTAGTGGTTGCTTTTATATTTTCATACTTTATACTTGAATGCAAATTCTGACCTTTGTTTATCTTTTTTTAAACATGGAATTTTTCCATTATTTGTAATGGGTTCCCTCTTTCCTAGTTCTAAATAGGTTCTCTCTTTTTTATTTCAATAAACGGGGTTTGACCCTAAACCATTTAAAAAAATGATGATGTGGAACCAGAATTTCATGCATAAATATTACATTATTTTATATTAATATTCGATATATATTATAAGAATAAATTCCCTAGAACCATAATGTTTTATAATCATTCGATTATAGATACATAATCATCTTATTTCATGAAATATATTCAACATATCCCAAAAGGTTATTCCTGAAATGTAAATTTCTTATAAATAAACTACTTCAAATCATTCTTTTTGACTTCGGGAAAGGAAACATAAGAAAGGATGAGCTCAGATTCTCCAGAAGGGTAAATATTGGATATATTAATCAATGATCATAAGTGAGCATAAGATAATCATAATGGTATGAGAACAGGATCATGACCTATGATAATCATACCCTATTGGTCAAATATCATTAATGAAAAATGAAGTCATAAGGTGTGGTTGGGGTTTGTCTTAGTGGTAAGAACCTCATAATCCTACTTGAAAAATGGGGGTTCAAACCCCATTGGGCGCAAGTACTATAGTATTACTATAGTGGTATCATAGTAGCGGAGGCACTGTAGCAATAGTGAAACATTCATAGTGGAGGGCACTCTAGTATTAGTAGCGGTGGGCACTGTAGTAGTGGAGGGTACTGTGTGGTACTGTAGCTACTGTAGTAGTAATATTCACAAAATGGGCCATGGGGCAAAAAAATTGGGCCTACGAGCCATGTAATGGGCTACATGCCCACTGGGCCTTCGGGACAAATATATATGATCTAATAAACTAGGAAGTTGGTTGGGTTATTTTATGGAGGTGATATAACATTCATTTTAGGCATGTTTGTGTGTGGTGTGTGTGTGATGTAATTTTACCCCAAAGAACATAATATAATATACAATAAAAGTCACGGTATAAATCTTTTTCATAATAGAGGACATAAGTCATAAGAATTTGAAATCCTCAATAATAGACCATGAGAACATATCATATGCATAGAAAACAAGTTTTTGGTATATATATTTTCCTAGAAAATCTTTTTCATAGTCAAGGTTCACTACCAAGACAATTATAGTGGATTCGGTTGACTCCACATTCTATAATTTCTTTAGTCATGGCTCACTCCCAAGACTATCTCATTGGACAGATTTCATTAGTGAATGGAGTTAACTCTTTATTTAGGTCCTTATTTTCAAACGAGATATCTATCATCACCCAATTCATTTGAGGGCTATATAATTTTGGTCATTCTCATCACATTATAAAAACCATTCATAATTGTTTCACAAGACAATAAAATATTCATCATATCATCATATCATAAACCATATAATGGAAACAATTTTCATAAAAATTTCATCATTTTATCATAGCATAACCAATGAAAAATAATCCATTTTCATAAAGGTTTCGTCCAAACATAATTAACTCATAGGAAAGAAATATTTTTCCTAGAATCATCATTAAATAATCATCATAATACATCTATAGAAATAAAATGGATGGTCTCATAATATCATATCCCCAGTGATGTATGAAAATACTTAAAAGTTGTTTATATATGTTAAAATACATTTAAAACTACATTCGATTCGTTCATTGAAAACCAGAAAAAAAAATCATTTTCACTTGCATACATTTTAACTAAAAATTACTAGAAAATTGAGAAAGTGATTTTATTTTAAAAAACATAGAAACTTTTAAATTAAGCTTCAAATAAAATAGCATCCATAACAGCATGAAAATCTGATCTTATAGTATACGTTAAAAGAGAAAACTATTTTCACATTTTTTTAAAAAGTTAACTGTGTATTCTTAGTAAAATGTGTAACTAAAAAGATTTGTTTTAAAATTTTGCAACTAAAGTAAAAGTTAATGAAAATGAACTTTTTAAACAATTTAAAATATTAATAAAAACTTCCATAAAATAATTTTTAAGGGCATGGACATGGAAGAAAAAGTTATTTGACCTAAAATAAAATAAGGTCTAATTTTCTTTAAAAACATATTCTTTGTCACGACCCACCTTTATCGAGATGAGGGAAAGAGAAAAAAGTGTCCCACCCTTCCTTCATCAAGATGAAGGAGAGATAATGACCTTTGAGTCACACCTTCAAGAGGCCCTAGAGCGGGGACTGGAACCAAGGGTATTGAATCTCTCATAAAATGGAAGGCATTACCCTTTTTTAACATTATCTAGATATAATATGGTAATTCACAAGAAACTCCAATTACTAAAAGTGAAAGTATACCAAAATACATTCCCACATGCATGTTAGAAAGTAATTTTGATACAGAGTACAAAAAAAGTACCAAAATAAGTACTAAAAGAAAATGAGACTAAGCATCCGCAACAACTAATCCTAACACCCAAGCTAGTAAATTCTAGAAGGATCCTTAGAAGTCCTCCAAGAAACCTAAATAAGTTTATATACATAGGCTGAGCATATGAGTATACTCATTAGGGAAACTAAAGTCACTCGCGCAGAAGTTGGGGAACTTACTCACATCCTTGTGAGAAAATTGTAAAACCTCAAACACCTACCATGGAATACTAACCATCCCATCCTCACCAAGGCACAATCATCAAATAAAACAAGTCAATTAAAGTACTAGTATAAGCACATACATATTTCGGTACCCCACACCATTTTCTAATGGATTAACTTCTCATCCCTAATGTATAACTTCTTGGTGCAACCACTCTTCCCATACACAGCCAAACTTCCACAACCTGCCCACACACACCTTGGCCTCAAATCACACACAATCCCGCCTACAGCACCTGGACCACAACAACCATGCCTCTCGCTGAGGACACATGGGACTCATCCTGAAGACACTAGGTAAAACAATCCTCACCCACAAACACCTAGGCCTCTCACCCACAAAAAAAAACCCTTTCCCAAAGGATCTTGGGATTTGGTAAGCCTCAAGCCATTACAACCTTCCCAGATACGCTCGATTGGTAAGAACCCAAAAGAGGGTGTGAGGAAGAAAGTCAGTTACCAACCATCCATCCTCCCACTAGGATGATGGAAAATATACCCTCCCCCATGAGATGGAGGTGTTCATCATATATTTCTCAACAAGGGTGGGTTGTGTATATAATCCAAATAAAAATGAAATTCATATACTTATAGTTAATAAAACACTCAACCCAACCTACAGGTTATAAAAAACCAAACAAACAATCCCATTAGTACAACTTTTGCTGCTACGCCTATATGCATAACCACACAACACCCACTGCCAAGAATAAGACTGAAACCCTTTCATTTAACAACATTACATTTATATAATTTAGGGTGGATTCAACTAAATTTATTCTAGTACTACTAGGAAACCACCTACCATAACCATATCAAAACAACAACAAAACTGTATTGGAAATCCCACTTCACAACCCCATTCATCCACTTCCAACTATCATTCTTCAAAGTTATACTTCATAATCCTTCTCTCACAACCCAACTCTGCATCCAATCATCCCAACAATTCCCAAATTCATTCCCACTACATAAAATTTCATAACCACACCACATCCCACCTACCCAACATCATCCAATGACCACGACATAACAAAGGCAGTTCATCTACAACAAGTCCATCCATTCCACATTCAATCAGTCTCTCAAACTAAGATACCATAACACACCTTATACTACCCCACACAAGCCCACATATACTACCATTAACCCATAGCCCAACCGTAAAAACATACCTCAACCTTCTTATGGAAAAAACTCCTCTTTCCACCCCTGTACCCACAATTGTGCTCCCCACTGCATCACTGCACAACTCACACAGGGTCACACAATTCAACAGAACATGGTACTCATCCACATCTATCAACAGGATGTGTATATATATATATATATATATATATATATATATATATCTGTGTGTATATTCGTATTTGGTAAACACTATTCCTTAATCCACTTGATAAACATAGGTGATCATATAAGGGTTTTCATACTGGGGCATCTATTTCAATTAACCAAGTTTATGTGTTTAATAATTTTTCATGTTATGGAAGACTATCAAACATCTTAACAAAATAAACGGGACACCACCAGTGCACAAAAAAGACCACCAATGACCATGATTTTTAAAAGACATAAAATCACCATCAATCCATAAAAAAATAAAGATAAAAAATATAAAATATGCGATCAAACATCAATCAACACTCATCCTGTTATTTCGTTTCCCCATTATCTTTTTATCATACTCCATTATTATTTATTTATTGCTTTAATAATGTATTCACATGTTCTTCACTAGGTATAAGGACCCGTCCTTATTACATTAGATAGTATTTAATTTAGTCAAGAAAACACTTACTTTCATATTGAGGATCTTTTAATGTTAAGAGATTTTGATAATTGGGACAATACATTCATAACATTACACATTATTATAGATTGGATATCATAAAAACAATTTCTAGTTTTTTCAAAATATAAAACATTTAAACATAAACATTACTACTTGAGAGTTCTTCAACATTTAACATGGATTCCTTATTTTTCTAACACATCCATTAACCTCTGAAAATCATTTAAAAAATTGAGATGAGCACAAAAGCTCAGAAAGGGGTGAAAAATAAGAAAAGAGCACATTAATCCATGAATACTCGTAACGTATGAAAGCATTTTTAAAAGACATGTTTGTCACAAATATATACTTACTTTGTGTAACATGAGCATTACAAAAGATCCACACAAAACATTAGAACATAAATATAATAATAAATTTATCTTAGGGAATTACTTACATAACATTGTAACCTTCACGTCTACCTAATATTTTGTAACCCTCATGGATACCTTATAATTTGTGTAACCATCTCAGAAACAATTGGAGTAACCATATGGCCAACCTCCAAACTACACATACTCAAGGAATTGGAGGAAAATATAAGTACCAACCATCATCATAAATAGTGCCCAAGATCTAGAACATAATCATTCAACATGAATATTAGAATAAAAATATTGATATTGAATTTTTTAAAACAGAATTTTAAAAGAGGATTTTAAATGAAAAGTCCCTTATAAATACCTTATAAATGAAGTGAGACTTAATATAGTTGATGGAATATATATAATCTGTAGATATAAATAATTAAACATAGTATAATCAGAAGTAATCATCCTAAAAATTTAAATAACACATAAATAATGAAGAATAAGTTTAACCTAAAGGATGGGAATCGGGTTAAGAATTCCCTTACCTCAGTCTTGTCTTACTTCAAACAAGTTAAAACATACTGTATAATGGTTAAAAGAGTGTTATTAGTATTTTATATAAATATTTCATGTTTATAATAGCTTATATGATCATTTCATAACATCATTTCACCCTTTAATTGTTAGTATTTTTCTCCTTGTACTGTTTTTGGGTGAGTTCATTACTTGATTTCCATGATTGGTTCATGGTGGATGTTCTTGTCGATTGGTAGTGATACTCCAAAATTGGAATGCATTAGTATTTACATATATCCAGTAACATAAATTATACCATTAATAATTTTGAATTATTACATGAGGATGATTCATAAGTGAAAACATTAATGATGTTCGTTTAAATCATTTTAGTGGTTCTTTGATAATAATGACATAATTTTATTTTATAAATTAAAACCATGGGTAAAAATGAATTCCAGAACCATTGATGAAACATAATAAATATATTATAACCTGGTTCAAACATAAAAATATTTTCATGACCAAAAATTATGTATTTAATGAAAATTGAAATCACATCATCCACGATGTTGGTAATTCGACACATCAAAGACAATGATTTAATTCCTTGAACAGGTTGGGTAAAAGAAGAATATTTATGAATAAGTTACCATGAACATGAGAAAAACCAGAATATACAATATTCTAGAGCTTTCATGCCTCTTGGTTAAGTGGAGGTGAGGAAAGAAGAAGGAAATAAAAGAAAACTTTGGAAATTTCTCACGAAAATTCGGCAGCCTAATGACATCTCTTAAAATTTCATAAAAATAGTTTGATGAGATAAAAGGAATATATCTCTAATCTTACATAATATGAACAGTAAGGGGGGATATATAATGAAATATCCAAACATAAGAAAAAGGAAATGAAGATAATAACATAAAATGAAAGAAAAGAAAAAAATAAAAGATGATGTTTACCTCTTGATCTCTTCTCCATGAGATCCTTCTTAAGGGATTCATTTTTGGTCTTTTGGTGAGTCCATGAGCTCTAGGATGTGTGGAAGAGCCTTGGGAGGTGTATTGATCTGATCTTAGGCATGGCTCAAGGATTGAGAGGTGTTGGAAGAAGAGGGGAGTGAATATGGTATTTATAATGGAGGAGAGGGGTTATTTTTCTTTATTGTAATCATTATTAGAATATATTTTCCCAAGAATATGAATAGTCTTAGTTCATGTGACCTAAAATAGTAATAATGGATTGCGAATTCGAACCAAGTGACCTTGAATCACTTATGATGTCATAAATACTTAATTTTATTGATAATATGATTATAAGGAATTTTATCATATTTCACTATTCATCAAAAATTAAAGAATTTCATAAAAATCCCAAAAATTTCCCCTAACCATTTTTTGACGTGTAGAATTAAAAAATTAATTCCATTTTGTGAAAATAATTTTAAAAATAATAATATTTTAATTTTTAAATAAAATCATACTTAATTCAAAAATAAACAATTCTAATTCTATAACTACTTCTATATCATGAAGAAAATTTAACAAAGATTTTATTATCTTCAAGACTTAACAAAATAAAATAATGATAATATTTACTTTTCATTAGGGTCATATTACTATTCATATTACTATACATAAGGGTATGTTACTATTCACCAAAAAATAAGTTGGTTCTAATAGACTCCAAATAACATACTGAACACAGTTGTAGATGACTATTTCTTGAAATTAAAAACATAGAAGTGAAAAATTATGTTATAAAGGATAGTTATAAATATCAACTTAAAACAAAGTTCCATGAATTTATATTTATTTTTAGAAAATCTTGGGGTGTTACATTATCCCCACCTCTTAGAAATTGCGTCCTTGCAATATTATTTACTTATTAAACAACTGAGGGTACTTTTCCCTCATAGCATTTTCAAACTCCCATATTGATTCTTCAACAATGTGGTTTCTCCACAAAACCATTACCTTGTGGATTACCTTATTCCGAAATACCTGCTCCCTTCGATCAAGAATCTATACTGGATTCTCTTCATTAGAAAGGTTATCTTCTAGCTGAACTGCTTCTAGGATCAAGACATGTGATGAATCTGGAACATAATTTCTCAACAATGAAACATGAAAATCATTGTGTACCTGAAACAAACATGGAGGCAAGGCTACATAGTATTCCACTATTCCAAAATTCTCCAAGATTTCAAAAGGACCGATGAACTATGGACTTAGCTTCCCTTTCTTACTGAAACGCATCACACATATAGAAGGAGAGATTTTGAGGAAAACATGGTTACCTAACTCGAAAGAGAAGTCTTTCCTACTATTATCTGCATAGATTTTCTACCTTCTATGAGCTTTCCTCATGTTCTGCTAAATCATCCTCACTTTCTCAGCCACTTCTTCAACAAATTTTGGCCCTATCAACTATCTTTCACCAACTACATCCCAAAACACTGGAGTCTGACACCGCTTTTTGTACAAAGCCTCAAAAGGTTCCATCTGTATACTGGAATGAATACTGTTATTATAAGAAAACTCGACTAAAAAAATATGTGGATCCCAACTTCTCTAGTATTCCATAGAACAAGCTCGAAGCATATCTTCCAATGTCTGAATTTTTCATTCTGAATGGCCGTCAAATTGAGGATGAAAAGCTGTACTGAAATTTAACTCTGTGCCCAACAACTTCTAAAGTCCCTCCCAAAAGATAGAAGTGAACTTGGGATCCTGGTCAGATGCAATATAAAGAGGAACTCCATGTAACCTAACAATCTCCATGAGGTACAATCGATAATGCTAGTCTAAAGACATTGTGTCTCTAATAGAAATAAAATGTGAAGATTTTGTTAGTCGATCATCAATAAACCAAATCGCATTGTTACCTAGAGAAGTATTTGTTAGTCCCACCACAAAGTCTAGTGATACATTCTCCCATTTCTACTATGGCACTGAAAAAAGCTGAAGCATCCCCTTCAGTAACTACCACACTACTTTAACCTGTTGACATGTCAAAAATTTATGGTAAAATCAGCAATATCTATTTTCATTCCATCCAAAAAATAATAATATTGATGGACTCTGTACATATTAGTACTGCCAGGATGAACTGAAAATGAAGAACTATAAGCTTCACACAACAAATCTTTCTTCAACTGAGAATCACTAGGCATGCACGACCTTTTTCCAAATCTCGAAACACAATCTTTATCAAGATTAAATTCTGTCACCTTACCCATTTTAACCAATTTACATTTTTCTGTAGCTCACGGTCTTCCCTATGCGCTCGCTTAATTCTGTCTGATAATAAAGACTACACTTAAACCTGAAACAAAACATATGTATTCCCTACACCAACAACTTCTAAGCCAAAATTCAACAAATCATTAGTCAAGGGATCATGTTTCAAATGTAACATGGTTAATGATGCATGATGCTTCTGAATCAATGCATCTGCCACTTTGTTTGGTTTTCCATGATGGTAATTGATCATGCAATCATAATCCTTTATCAGTGCAAGCCATCTTCTATGTCTCATGTTTAATTCTTTCTGAGTGAATATATACTTCAAAGTTTTATGGTCAGTATATATTTGACATTTTGTTCTATATAAATGAAGCCTCCAAATTTTCAAAGCAAAAAACCACAACTACCAATTCCAAATCATGTTTGGGATAATTATACTCATGTGGTTTTAGTTGTATTGAAGCGTAAATAATTACCTGATCATTCTACATCAAAACAAAACCAAGTCCCTTCAATGAAGCATCACTATAGATGACAAAATCGCCATTTTTGGAAGGCAAGGCCAAAACTAGAGCATTCACCAATCTATTCTCAAGTTCCTAAAAAAACATCACATTCTTCTGTCTTAACAAATTTAACCCATTTCTGTGTTAACTTAGTTATCAGTCTAGATAACTGAGCAAAGTTCTTAACAAAACGTCGGTAATAACCTACTAATCCAATAATGCTACGAATCTCTGAAACATTTGTGGGTCTTGGACATTCATCAACCACTTTTGTTTTGGTAGGATCAACTATTACTCCATCCATATTTACAATGTACTCAAGAAAATAAATCTTTTAAAACCAAAAATCACACTTTCTGAATTTTCCATATAGTTTCTTTTCTTTTAAGGTTTTTAAAACAACACTTAGTTGTTTTTCATGTTCCTCTTTAGTTTTAGAAAATACTAGAATTTAATCAATAAACACAACCACAAACTTATCCAAGAACTCATGAAATACTCTATTCGTAAGATTCATGGATAAAGCAGGTGAATTAGTTAATTCAAATGGAAAACAACAAATTCATAATGCTCATAACTAGTACGAAAGGCTATTTTCATGATTTCATCCTCCTCCACCTTTTTTTGATAGTATCCAGATCTCAAGTCAATCTTGAAAAAGTACTGAGCTCCCTGGAGTTGATCAAACAAGTCATCGATATGAGGCAAAGGATACTTGTTTTTAATAGTGATGTTATTCAAAGCTCTATAATCAATGAAAAGTCTCATTGAACCATCTTTATTTTTAACAAATGAAATAGGAGCTTCCCATGGTGAAGTTCTAGGACGAATGAAGCCTTTATCAAGAAAATCATGTAACTGATTTTTCAATTCAATAAGTTCTATTGGAGCCATATGATATGGGGGGTTTGAAATTGGCTTAGAATCTGGAACTATGCCAATTGTGAATTCGACTACCAGATCAGGTATGGCACCAGGTATCTCATCTGGGAAAACATCAAGGTATTAATTTACCACTTGTACATCATTAATCTGAACAGTTCTATTGTTTTCAACAATATGAGCAAGATAACTTTCATTTCCATCTTTCAATAGTTTCTCAGCTTCCTAATATGTTATCAATTGAATGGGTTCGTTCTTATATAAAAACTGAAACTCTATCTGAAAAACAACATTTGTAGCTCTACAGCCAATCATATCATGATGGACAGAAAGCCAATCCATTCCTAAATCACATCAAACTCGACTAAGGGTAAAAAAACAAGGTTTGCGTGTAAAGTCCTTCCACAAACCACAATAGAAAGATTTTTGTAATTCCTCTTCACTATAATATTTCCCCCTAGTGTTTTAACAACAAGTTCGAGTCTCATTTGTTGATGTGATATTTCTAATTTAATAGAAAATTTATCATAGATGAAGGAATGTGTAGACCATATATCAAACAAAACTTTAGTAAAATATAAGTGAACATTCAAAGTACCTGATACAACTTCGTTGGATGGCCTGACATCTACGGACGTAGTCGCAAAGGATCTCACTACACCTTTCAGCTTGAAGTCTAGCTTCTTTGCATCATTTGGATGTCTCTTTGGGCATGCATTTTCATAGTGAACCATCTCACCACATTTAAAACACTTTACTGTTTACTTATCAGGATTAGTCATTGGATCATTTTCCTTATAATCATGTTCCATACGTCCAATCTTACCACCTTAAAAGCACTTCCCAATTTTTCTAAGACATTCCTTAGGGTGTTTCATGCCACACTTTTCACAAACTGGAAATTGGATTTTTTTTTTATCATCATATTTCTTTGGTTGATTCTTACCCAACACTAGACATCTAGACCTCTTATTCTCCTTATTTCCAAAATGTGCATGCTCATTTGAAAACTCTATCTCTACACTCTCAGCACATCAGACAAGTTTTTCATAACTTTTGAATTCACAGGATGCCAACGCCCTTTAATAGATTGGATTCAATCCTGAGTAAAAGTGGTTGATATTGATATCAAGATCCAAAATAAGATTTGGAGCATACCATGCCAGTCAGGTGAAGTTTTCTTTATACACTTCCAATAAATATTCCTCCTTCTATTTGAATTCATGGAATTGTTTTTCTATCCCAAGTTGTACTACCTTTGGAAAATATTTTTCAAGGAAAGAAATTTTAAATTCATCTCACTCTAAGGCATAAAAATCCTCTCTACCCTTAATATTCCTTACTATTGACCACCATTGATCAGCTTCTCCTTCAAAATGATAAATGGAAAGACTTTCCTTTTGATTGTCTGAACATCCCATAACATCAAATATCTTTTCAAGGGCTTTAATCCATCCTTCAGCTGCTACTGGGTCAGAAGATCCACTGAAAGATGGAGGGTGTTGTCTCATAAAATGTTCCACTATTATCATGTTCTATTGTGGTACCTCTGTTTGTTCTCTTGGATGGATGCCATAACCATTTATTTCCAGCATTAGCTGAGCCATTACTGTCACAAACTACTCGGTTCAAATCCATACCATTCCAGGATGTAGATTGGAAGTATGTCATTCTGTCGGTGCCTCTCCTCTTCAGCATCCCTATTCATTCTGAGGACAACCATTCTGAACAACAATATCTTAGATGAAGAAACATGGTAATATTTAAATTCTATTACATTTCAAATTAATCATAGAGTAAAAATCATTTACGGTATTCTTTTAACATCATCATAACCCCTAAAGTTATCTAAACCATCCTCAACTATAAGGACCCATCTTTATTACATACATAATCTTGGATTTAGTCATGAAAACACTCTATTTTATATTGAGGAAATTTTCAAGCTTAGAGATTTAGAGAATTGGGACAATACATTCATATCATTACACATTATTACAGAGTGGATACTATAAAAACAGTTTCCATTTTTTTTCAAAATATAAAACATTTAAACTTAAACATGACTCCTTGAAAATTATTCAATATTTAACATTGGTTACTTCATTGTCTTACAAATCCATTAGCCTTTGAAAATCGTTTAAAAACTTGGTGTGATCACAAAATCTCAGTAATGGATGAACAATAAAGAAAGAGCACATTAGTCTATGAATACTCATAACGTATGAAAGCATTTTCAAAAGACATGCTTGTCACCCATATATACTTACTTTGTGTAACATGAGATTTAAAAAAGATTCAGAAAAAATAATAGAACATAAATATAATAATAAAGGTATCTTAAGTTATTACATACATAACATTGTAACCCACATGACTACCTTATAATTTGTAACCCTCGCGGTTACCTTACAATTTGTGTAACCATCGTAGTTACACTTGGAGTAACCATACGCTAGACCTGTAAATTACACATACCAAATGCATTGGAGGGAAATATAGGTCCCACAATTCATCAAAAACAATTCTGAAGATCCATATCATAATCATTCAACATGAATATTAGCATAAAAACATTGATTTTGTATTTTGTAAAACAGAATTTTAAAAGTGGATTTTAAAAGAAATGTCCCTTATAAATATCATATATTTGAAGTGAGACATGATAGAGTGGGTGGAATATGTATATAATCTATAAATATAAATAATTAAACACAGTATAATTATAATTCATAACCCATAAAATTTAAATACCAAATAAATAATGAAGAATAAGGTCAACCCGAAGGATGGAAATTGGGTTAAGAATTCCCTTACCTAAGGCTTGTGTAACTTCAAACTTGTTTAAACTTCCTGTATAATGGTTAAAAGTGTGTTATAATTATTTTAAAGATATATTTTAATGTTTATAAGATTTTATATGATCATTTAATATAATCATTTCACCCTTTAATTGTTAGTATTTTTCTCTTTTCCTTGTTTTTGGGTGAGTTCTTTACATGATTTCCTTGATTGGTTCATGGTGGACGTTCTTATCGATTGGAAGTGAAACTCCATAATTTTAATGGAGTAGTATTTAAATATATCCAGTAACATAAATTATACCATTTATCATTTTTAATTCTTACATGATGCTGATTCATAATCTAAAACATTAATTATGTTCGTTTAGTTCATTTTAGTTGTTCTTTGATAATAACGATCTCATTTTGTTTTATAAATTAAAAACATGTGTAAAACAATTTGCAAAACCATTGGTGAGAAATAATACATATATTATAACCCTTCAACCATTAAAATGGTTTCATGACTAGACTTGAAGGAATTAAATCAAATTGAAATCACATCGTCCACAATGTCGGTAATTCGACACATCACAGACAATGTTTTTAATTCCTTGAACAGGTGGGGGAAAAGAAGAAGATTGATGATGAATTTCCCATAAACATGAGAACATACATAATATAAAATATTCTGGAGCTCTCATGCTTCTTGTTTTAGAGGATGTGAGAAAATAAGAAGAAAATAAAGGAATATTGAAATAAAAGAAAACTTCAGAAATTTCTCACGAAAATTTGGCAGCCTAACAACGTCTCTTAAAACTTCATAAAAATAGTTTGAAGAGAGAAAGAGGGTACCCCATAACTCATAAATAATATGGATAGTAAGGGGGATATGGAATGAAAAATCCCAACATAATCAAAAGGAAAGGAATAGAATAACAGAAAATGAATGAAAAAAAAGAAAATAAAAGAGGATGTTTACCTCTTGATCTCTTCTCCTTGAGATCCTTCTTAAGAGCATTAGTTTTGGTCTTTTAGTAATATCGGAAGCTCTATGATGAGGGTAAGAGCTTTGGGAGGAGTATTGGGAAGAAATTAGGCATGTATCAAGGCTTGAGAGGTTTGGGAAGAAGAGGGGAGTGAGGGTGACATTTATAGTGGAGGAGAGGGGGTATTTTTCATTATTTTAATCATTATTTTAATATTTTTGCCCAAGATTTTGAATAGTCTTAGTTCATGTGAACTCAAATTGTAATAATGGCATGTGAATTCAAACCAAGTGGCACTGAATCACTTATGATGTCATAAATAGTGAATTTTTTAGATAATATGATTATACGGTATTTTATCATATTTCACTATTCATAGAAAATTAAAGAATTTTAGAAAAATCCCAAAAATTTACCCTTACCTTTTTTTGATGTGTAGAATTCAAAAATGAAATCCATTTTCTGAAAATAGGTTTATACGTGTTATTAAATTAATTTTTAAATAAAATCATACTTAATTCTAAAATTAACATTTCTAATTCAATAACTACTTCTATATCATGAAGAAAAATTAACCAAGATGTTATTATCATAAAGCCTTAATAAAATAAAATAATAATAAAATTTACTGTTAATTAGGGTCATATTACTATTCATATTAAAATTCATTAGGGTATGTTACTATTCACACAAAAACAATTTGGTTCTAATAGACTCCTAATAACATACTGAACACAATTGTATATGACAGTTTATTGAAATTCTAAACATAGAAGGGGAAAAATTATGTTTTAAAGGCTAGTTATAAATATCTACATAAAACAAAGATCAATGCATTTCAATTTATTTTTAGAAAAACTTGGGTTGTTACACAAGGAATCACTAGTACACCCACCCCGTATGATGCACAAATAAAGAGATACATATGGAATCCCAAATTAGATGATCCAAGGATCGAAGTTCCTCCTTGAGCTAAGAATAGGGCATCATGTGAGCAAGAGGAAGGAACTCTAATAAAGTTGAGCCTGAGATCTCTATAATAGGCGCATGACTTGTCTAGGGAGGAAGGATCTAGGCACACCAATGGGAATAAAAAACACCCAAGAAAGGGAAGATTATATCTTTGAATATCCAGATCCTATTTTAAAATAAGAACAGTTTCAAAAAGTTGATAATAGTGGGATCATGGTCCTGATTACACGGTTTGAATATCTCAGAGCCCTTGAAACCTTAGGAAATTAAATATATTTATAATATCCTTCAAAAATATTTAGAAATTCCCAAAAAAGGATATGAACTCGGTTTATGTCAAATAGAACTTATTATGGAGAAAACTAGAAAATTGGGAAAAGATGGGAAAAATTGTAAATGAGTCACTGATCAGTGAGTCACTAAAGTGGATCCACTGACTGGTGAGCTACCAACGTGACCTACCGACGCAGATCCACCAACACTGCCCCATTGAAACAATGAACTACCAATGAAATGACATACTGACACTATGACCGACCAATGCCCTGACCTACCAACACCACGACCTACTGATGCCCTGACTTACTGGTCCCAACGCCCATGACATACAGATGCACTGGCTTACTGACATACTGACATTCCGACACACTAATATGTTGACGCATTGACATGATGATTTCAATGCCCCGAGTTACCGATGTAAAACTCGGAATTTGGAAAACTCCTGAAATAAGCCATCGTTGCCTCCCAGAACACCTTAAGCACTAAATTTTCACAAAGGAAGGGACTAGGGAAATCTAGGTTATTGGATTCTTGATCACGTTATATTACAAAGAGATAAAATAGTATTAATATATTAAAAAACTAGTAATAACAAGGTTATTATAAATATATTTTGTTTAAATGATATTATCTATATAATTTCCCTAAATCTAAATTTAGCATGCAATCCTGAAAAGAAATGAGATTGTAACATAAACCCATACCTCAAGTCCAATATTACTTCATAGATGTTAAAATAAAATATATAATAAATTTAGGTTTTTATAAATATATTAAATAACAATATTCATACATAATTTACTATGTATCATTCCTTTATAATTTTAAATTATCCTTTCATTCATAACATATTCATTAAAATCAACATTTGGTTGAAAACTGGTTTATTTTCCATTCATATTTCAGTTCAATGGTTTCTATACTTGAATCTTGGTCATGGTTTAATCATAAAAATAATATTTATCATGATATAATAATAATATTTATTTATTATATAAACTTTTATGAGTATTCATATAAATTGTTGATAAAAAACAAATCTCATCGCTTTATGGAGTTTGAAGTCCACACGTATACACAAGCTACATTATAATTTTATAAATTATGGAAAGGTAATAAGGTATATATTATCATATAATTATTAATTTATAATTATTAATTTATTATCATATAAAAATAATATATCCATCATATTGACCATTTGTGAATGTTTGTGATGAAAAATGAAACACATCGCTTCAAGAGTCGATAGTCTGCACTTATACAGGAATGATGATTTAGCTTCACATTTCATAGAGAAGGAGATGAATAATGGTTTATACATTTACAGAATAAAATATATTTATATGGGATATATTCATTCTTTTATATCATCATGGTTATCATATAATTAAAGTAGGTATAAATGAAATAAAAAAACACTCAGTTAAGAGTTATACCTTTTCTTTGGAAAAGAACTTTTAGCTAACATCTTTAGCCTTCTAATGTTGGTATTTTGATAAAAATAGGGAGTCTAGATTATGATGATGGAATTTAGAAATTCGTTTTTTCTGATATTGGATAATATATAATACTCATGAATTATGATGAAGAGTAGGTAGGTTGTTTCCTTTAATAAGGGAGGGAAAGGGCACAGTTGAAATTTTTTAAAAGATTAAAATATATTAATGACTTTCTAAAGAAATGTGGTTCAAAATTATATAATTTTATAATTGAACAATATAAAAGATAAAAAAATTTCCAATGAATTTAAATAAGATTTTAAATATTTTAAACCCCTATAATTTTAGTTTAACCCCTCTGTTGATTCATTTTAACCTTCACCAAAGAATTGAACTTTTACTTTAGTTACTATATCAGAAAATAAAGTAGAATTATTATTAAACTCAAGAATTTTGATAAAAATTATTGATTCAATTTTATCAAATCAAATTTATTTTATTGGAAAATTTAATTTTTTTTAAAACCTCCAAAACACGATGAAAAACAGGTTTTAGAAAAATTTGTTTCTAAACCAAAAAAGGTACTTATACCCAATTCCAGTATAATGATGATTAATATGTTATTAATTAGATTATGAATAACTAAAATATAATTATATTACTTATTTATAAAATAAATAACATAACTTTTCATTCAAATTAGTTTATTTTATGAAAAAATGACAGTTTAAAAAAATTGGTATTTTTAACTATTCACATAAAAATAAAATATTTTTGAAAAAATCCTAAAAATTAAACATAAGGTTATTTTTTCATCCTGATATAAATAATTATATTCATTTACTTGAAAAATATTTTTTTTAAAAATAGAAATTAATTATAATGTTGAAGCGCAAGTTTCAATATACCCCATTTTTTCAAAATAAAGTGTTTAAACAAAAAACAACTTTACTAATGATTGAGTACTTATTTATTATGAATTAATGTATATAATTTTTTTTCTTAATTTGGTTAATATTATTCATACCCACCATTCTAATGGATATTTTATAATATTATTTCATATTGTGTCTCATTTAGACTCGGGTTGTGTGTAAAACAAGCTATCAAATAATTTATGTTTATTTCAAAGGAAAATATGTTTATATAATATATGGGTGTTATATTATACCCCCATAAAATAATTTCAACAAAGAAATTATATCACTATTATAGAAACAAAGGATTATATTTCTTCCCCATTACATCTTTAGGTTCCCACATAGCTTCCTCAAATTTATGGTCTTCCCATAAAACATCGACTCAATGAGTGTTCTGGTTTCAAAAAACATTTTCTATTAGATCTAGAGTATCCATAGGTTTCTCCTCATAAGAGATATCATGTTATAGTGGAATTACCTTGGATTTTATTACATGTAAAATATTATGTATGTACTTCATTGGGAAAGATACATAAAACACATTGTGAACATGAGAGAGATTTAATGGAAGCACTAATGATAAAAAAATATCCAAATATGATCAATAATTTAAAATTTATATATATATTTTGGTCTCCAATTACCCTTGTTTACAAATATCATATCATTATTATGTAGATATATTAAAATGAACACCTTCTCACCAACTTTTAATTCTACATCTCACCATTATTTTTCAGTATAATGCTTCTGGAAACTCTGAGGTCCCTTGATATGTTGTTGAATTGATGTAACCTTCTCTAAAATTTTCTTAGCTTCCTGAGGTCCCAAAATCATTCTTTCTCCAAATTTATCCTTTCATTTTGGTGTTCTTTACATCCTATAATAGAGGTATTCATAAGGATAAAACTTAATACTCAACTAAATTTTTTTTTATAAAAGAAGTTGATAATTGAATGGTTTTCATCCCCACAACCTTAAAATCTAGATAAAAAAATCATTACATGTCCCACAGTGTTTGAATGGTCCTATTATACTAAACGTTTGACCGAGGATGATAAGAATAATTGAAACGCAACTCTATTTTCAGAACATACTAAATATTTTACCATAACATTATAGTAAACCTCAGATTCTTACCAGATACTATAGAATGTGGTACTGCATTTAACATTATTACATACTTAATGTATATTTGGGAATGTTGATCAATATATAAATCTTCTTTGATTGAAATGAAATGTGTGGATTTTCTAAGGTCAATGGCTAAAACCCAAATATAATTTTTCCCTTTATATTTTTAGGGAGTCTAATGATGAAATCAATTGTAATGTTTTTACATTTCCATTTAGGTATGGGTAATTTTTGTAACATTCCATTATACTTTTACCATTTACTATAAACATTATGACATACCATGCATTGGGATATATAACCTAAAAAGTCCCTTTTCATGTTATCCCACAAAAAATACTCTTTTATATCTATATACATGTAACACCCCAAAAATTTATGATAAGTATTATTTTTAATTTATTTGATGTCATGTGTTGTATGCTACACAAAGATTATCTTGTGCTATACACAACACCTTATTAGCTTGCAGTATATGCAACACTATTTTGGGATCATGTTACACACAATTTTATGTTCATTTGATAGAATTTATTCTACGCAACATTGAGTGTGTGTGTGTGTGTATATATATATATATATTTTATAACTGAAATAAGGTTGGATTATGTTATACTCAACATAAAATGAATCTTTCACTGCACACAACACTGGCTTGGCTAGCGTTACACGCAATCACGACCTTCCTTGATAGCGTGTGTAGAACACAATACTGGGTTTCACTAAACAAAGATATATTGTCATAATATTATTATGGACCAGCCGTTATGAATAGTATTAACTAAATTTTGAATGATATTATTCATCTTACACATTTTCTAAAACATGGTATGTGAACAAAATAAAATTTTCAGGTAAAATAAGTATTTTTTAAAAAATATTGTTTTGCCGCCTTTTGATGGCGCACCCACTTTAAATATTTTTTTGACAGGTTCATAAGTTCAATTTGACAAAAAAAATTCTTCTTTGGAATAAGGATATAAAAATTTACTTTGGATAAATTTTTCATATTATTCTGATAACTTTTATATTTTAATGAATAGTAAAAACAAGCTATATTTTAATTAAAAACAACTTTTTTCATCGCAATAATTTATATGGTTAAATTATAATATTGAATGGTTTTAAAGTATAAATAGAATATATTTTTACCATTTAATATAATTTACTTCATTACCATTACTTTTACATTGAATTCATAAGTAAAAACATTTCAATCTTTGGCAATGTTTTAACTTTTAAAACCGGTTTTCTTAACAACGGAATTAATTTTAAATTAATTACTGCAACTTCTGTGTTTTGAATTTTGAAAAATGGATTCCATATTTGAATTCAGTGGGTCTAAAATATGTTAATATTTAACTTTTATTTTTTTGATATTATGAATAGTAACTACGGTAATTTTTATTTACTGCAGTTAAAGGTAAATCGGGTAATTAAGGGTAACCATAAGATTATAAAATTACCCTAACACCTGTAAAAATTCTATTGGATGACTAAAAGATTACCCATATCAAATAAGGGTCTGAATACATTAATTTTATGGACTTTTGACCCTGAAAATAATTTAATTATTATTAAAACCAATGAAAGTGACAACATGTCACTCTCTTAAATCTTATAAGTATAATAATTTTAATTAAGTGATAAAATTCATGAAACTTAGAACATTAATAGTCTCAAGAAATATAATAAAATTATCTACATCATTTTGAATTTATATTGAATTTTTAGGGTTAAATAATTATCATTAAAGGTGACACAATAGTGATGTTGAAATTATTTTATTGATTGAAATATTAAATAAGTGGTTTTACAAATCTTAAAATAAATATTATATAAACTATTTAATGTGATCAAATAATTTTATAGATAAATGTGAAATGTTATGAATCTATTAAATCTTTTAGTTTGAATATATCCTCTATTTAGAATTTATTTAAATTCAAATAAATGAACTGTGTTAAAATTGAGACTATTGTTATTTTATAAAAATATCATATTATATAATTGTATAAAAATCACAAAAAATATTTAAAAATTATAAATTTAAATTTATATGGTCTAAAATGTCATAAAATATCTAATTATGCATAATTAATAGCACATATGTAATTATTTATATAAATTTAAAATTTAGAATATTATTACCACAAATTAAATTAAATAGATTAAATAAGGATAAATCAATTTGATAGGGTTTGAAATAAATTCACAACATGTATAAATTTTATTTGTTGATGATATTACATCCCTATCTCATCTCATATTTTAATTTAGTCATTTTTGGAGGTTTTTATGTGGGGTTTGAATTTATTATAAATTAATATTTCTTATAATTCCAATGGTGCCCCTCTCCTCCCTTATAAAAGGGAACCTCCTTTCTATCCTCCTCACACCACTTTGAACCTTCATGCTCGAAGAAACCCTACCAAGTTCTCTTCTCCAATTCCCTATAAACATAATAGAGGTACTGGTATTCTTAAAAGACTAGCTTTAGTTCCCTAAGAGGATGTTAAGAAGAGGCGCGTCAAAGAAGAGGTAATATCCTTTACTAATTCATTCCAATTTATTTCTTCTTATTTATTTTTTTCATCATAAATTAATAACTTCAATATCACTAATATACTGATATGTAATTATAAATATGTAACACCCACATTTCACCTTCTATCCATCCCACGGAAAATGAAATCACTGCGCGTGTGTATGTACGAAATACCGTCTCTACACTGTGGTGTAATCTGTTTTTCCACCACCACCTTACTTGGATGGGTATAATGGTGTAAAAAATAACTATATATGGTTATTATAACATCATACCAATTCTTAGATATTATATCATCCACTCAAATTCCATTCTATAATTATGAGAACGATATCATCGCTCGTACGTACGTATGGATTACCATCTCCACGACGCGATGAGATTCATTCTCCATGTTAACCATTCAAGAATGATTATAAAGTATATATAATGAATAATAATGTTATATATATATAACATAATAACTCTACTGTATTTATGTAAATATATATATATTTCATCTATTTACTTTGATTCAAGTCAATTAGGAAAGGAAAACAACGTTCATGCGTACGTACGGCCTACCATCTCCATGAATGGTGTGTTTCATTTCATTTATCTATATTATATATAAATATATACTGAATATATATGATATATAAATAATGTTTCACATTAATTAAGTAATTAAATTATGACATAAGTAATAATAATATCAAGAACAACAAGTCCAAACACGTACGATAAAAGAAATGATTTTACCAAAAACGTTTCTTTAACATGGAATTTACAAAAGAACAGGTAATATTAAGTCATGAGTGAACCATATATGATATGATAACAATGAATATGATTCTATAATAAGTCAATGACATTATTTAAATCATTATAAAGGAGGTTTATATACGTACAAATCATATCGGACCTAAGGTAAGGGATAACTTTTCCAATCTCATTTTTATCCGAGATTGTTTATTCGTAAGTATTTACTGTGGTTATATTTATCATCCATGTAACTGTGTTCTAAAAATGGTTTCATGTATGTTTAAAGTCATTTTTACCCATTTTCTACTTTTACTATATGGTGTGTAAGAAATCTTTCTTTTGTTTACCATACGAAGTACTTTTTGACTTTTTCAGAAAAAAGTAAGAGAAAAATGTTTTTTAACTTATACGGCATGAAAAGATTTTTTGCGATTTCATAACACCTTATTTTCATGAAGGTTCATCTACAAGATTTCATGATGACTTTCAATAAAATACTTTTCTTTTAAAATTGCGTGGCATTTAGTGAAAAGAAAATGATTTTGAAGAAGAAAGGATATTTTCCTCAAGAATTCATTTCAAGTGTTTTATCAAAACTATTTTCCATCTAAGATGAAATTATTTAATATGTTTATGTTTCAAGTATAATGCCTCTATTATTTAAAATTTTTTATTATTCTTATGATGAAATTATATCCATATGTTTTATATGGATTATGTTATGATGGGATGATGTTTATGAAACCCATTTTATTCTTTGGGTTATGATGAATGATTTATGTTTATTTTGTGGAACAAGTAAGAATGATTTCATTATGATATGGATGGGAAATATATCTCTATACAATTCATTTGGTAAATATTTATATCTCATGAGATAGACATGGCTGTAATGACAAGTTAATCCAGTTCAGTGATACAGGACTGGAACGAGGAGTGAACTCGATTCAGTAAGGGACTTTGTCGACTAAGTTGGTCTTGGAAGAAGTGACTTTGTTACTATGGAAATAATATCAAGTGCTTAATGGTTTGTCACAATTACATGTTTTATTTCCATCCTATTTTATCATGATTAATGTTCTTTTATGATCTATTCCTTATGTACTGCCAAGATTTATTTCTCAGGATTTTTATGTCTAAACTTTATGATCATGTTTTTTTAAGTTAAAATGTATTTGATTTGTTTTATTTTCTCCATACTTACCCTTACTGAGCATTTGAGCTCACCCTTTATATGTTTTCTCTTCCCCATGATTTAATCAAAAAATTTAGGTAAGAAAACAAAAGGGGATGATCTTTATGGGAGATGTTGAAGATCTTCACCATGATTAGAATATTTTGTTCCGAGTTTCCAAAGACACTAAACTATTACAGTCCTTGAGTGCTGGTTCTTGTTATGTATTAATTATTCCTCAAAAGTAATGTAATGTCTATGTATGTCAAGCTTGGTTCTCTAAAGTTTGTATCAGAGGAAAGGATTTGTTAACGTTTGGAAACTAGGATGTGAAAACTTTAGTGAGATCACTAGAGATATTTCTAAGGTATGTCTAGGGATGTCCCTAAGGTTAAGTATAAGTATGTGTTATAGTCTTAGAATTATGGAAATGATATTAGAATTAAACCTATGATTTTATATATTGAAGGTACTCCCCCTTGATTATGATTTTTTCCTCTCACACTATTCTTTTTGGGTTTTAGAAAATGGATGGAAACAGAAGATTCAGAATAATGGAGGATATGATGGACAATGGAATGATATTATTCATGAGAAACCAATTGAAATTGGATCTGGAAGCTCACATATCATTATTATGCCTAATCAACAATCTCATAATATGATCAATAATCTCAACTTTGGTAGGTTTCCCGACTCAGCTAATAAGAGAAATATGGAGTTTCATGATGATCATAGAGGAAATAAAGTTCAATTTCCCTCAAGTAAATCTTGTGGGAAGAGGTATCAATGAGAATGTTTCAAAGGAACTATAAGATGCTTTGGGTGGGGAAAAGAGGGACACAAAGCCAGTATTTGTAATGGAAAAGGTTCAATTTACACCATGGATAAGGATAATGGTATTGCTAAGACATAAACTATGGTTAAATATTTTAAATGTATAATGTGCGGGGATTATGAAAACCAATGCCCTAAAAGAAAATCTCATGAAAAGAATCAGCATGGTCATATGGGTAGTATTTATGTGGATGATGATGAAGATACTACAAATGATATATGAGATGAAAGAAATGATGAATCTCAGTCAGTGGTTTAAGAAGGTAGTGTAATGATTGTATGTTTATCAAGAATAATGTATGGTACTATAGAATAAAGAAAAACCTAAGGATTGTTACACTATTGTATTTCCTTGAGTTTTCATGTATATGATGAATGGTACCGGTAACCGTGAAAGGTTATTCAAATATTTTTGGAAGGTAGATGATATGTGCATAACAAAAAGATAAGTAGATAATGAAATGTTTGATAGTATTAATGATCTCATGACTGATATAAGGACAAAGTTATATCACAGTTTGAGTATATAGAATTTTTTGATTTTGGAATGTGGATAGGGTTAACTTTTGACAAAATTCATGTTTTCACTAAGGTTCAATTGGAATTCATTTTTCAAGAGAATACGAGATTAAGGTATTCCCATGTTTGGAATGAGATCAATAAGATATATCTTGTGATATATGAGGGATAAATAATGGTATTCACGTGCTTGTTATATGACCTTTCTAGTAATCATTATCTTTATATTGTGAGTCTGGAAAGAAGTATTTTGGATAATCCTAAAGATTTGAATGGATTATATTGAACATAAGTTAGTATTTTTTAAGGATAGAACTTTTTTTTGATATTATTGATGGAATGTTATAACAGTGTTGTTTAAGAAAAGGGACAACCTGTAGAACGGGCGACAACCCGTCGCGTTGGACAAGGTAGTGGGAATAGAACCCACAACCTAATTATGACAGGACTTTATCGCCTACCATTGGCCTACATGAAGTCCCTGGTTAGTATAAAATAGTTTTATTTTATTAAGCGATGTGATGGACGAAGTATAAGTCCATTTTAGCAACCATATACGATTAATCTCAACATAGATGGACTTATGTATATTTAATAAATTGTGCTAAACTTTTTTCAATAGAAACAGATGGAATGACCTATCATTCTATCGCATGATCTGCTAACACTTCATTAATGAAAAATTCAACTTCATTTCTTTAAGAGATGATGTGAATTTTTTCAAGGCATGAACAACGGTGAAATTGTACCAAAATCAAGTAAGTATTTTTTTAATTAAACAATTTTTCAACATTATGGAAATGATCTTGTGAACTAAAAACGTTTTCCTAGTACCCTTATATCCGATGAATCTGATGGTACCTTAGATCATCACAAATTTTTGGCTTTGTGATTTTTGGCTTTTTCATAGCCATGTTCTCTACCACTCTCTTTCAGAACATGAAGGTTATATTCATATTTTCTCCTTTATTCTCCTATGTGGAAACCCAATGATTCGTTAATTTGGGTAACCATTACGTTTCATACGTTAGTTTTTAAAGTTTAGTTTTGGTATTCCTCTTTACGATGTGGGTTTCTATTAAAGAAACTTTCATGTAGAAACCCATTTATAACCCCGACGAATTTCGAGGGAGAAATTCATTTTAATGGGGGTAGAATGTACCCCCCCCCAAGATTTTATGATAAGTATTCTTTTTAATTTATTTGATGTCTTGTGTTGTATGCTACACCAAGATTATCTTACACTATACACAACACCATATTAGCTTGCACTATATGAAATACAATTTTTGGATCGTGTTACACGCAATTTTAAGTTCATTTGATAGAAGTTATTCTACGCAACATTGAGTGTGTGTGTGTGTGTGTTTATATATATTTTATTTATAAATGAAATATGGTTTGATTATGTTATACTCAACAACAAATGAATCTTTCACTACACACAACACTGGCTTGGCTAGTGTTACATGCAATCGCGACCTTCCTCAATAGCGTTTGTAGTACGCAATACCGGGTTTCACTAAACAGCAATATATTGTTATAATATTATTATAGAATAGACATTATGAATAGTATTAACTACATTTTTAACATTATTATTCATCTTACACATTTTCTAAAACATGGTATGTGAACAAAATAATTGTTTCGGGTAAAATAAGTATTTTTAAAAAAATGATGTTTTGCCGCCTTTTGATGGCGCAGCCACATTAAATCTCATTTTTGATAGGTTTATTAGTTAAACATGAAAAAATAAAATTATTATTTGGAATAAGGATGTAAAAATTTACTTTGGATAAATTTTTCATATTATTCTGATAACTTTTATATTTTAATGAATAGTAAAAACAAGCTATATTTTAATTAAAAACAAATTTTTTCATCGCACTAATTTATATGGTTAAATTATAATATTGAATGGTTTTAAAGTATAAATAGAATATATTTTTACCATTTAAAATAATTTATTCAATTAAAATTAATTTTACATTGAATTCATAAGTAAAAACATTTCAATATTTGGCAATGTTTTATCTATTAAAACCCGTTTTCATAACAATGGGATTAATTTTAACTTAATCACTGAAACTTCTTCGTTTTTAATTTTGAAAAGTGGATTACATATTTGAATTCAGTGGGTATAAATTATGTTAATTGGTTAATTTTATTTTTATGATATTATGAATAGTAAATTCGGTAATTTTTATTTACTACAGTTAAAGGTAAATCGGGTAATTAAGGGTAAACATAGGATTATAAAATTACCATAACACCTGCCAAAATTCTATTGGATGACTAAAAGTAGAACCATATAAACTAAGGGTCTGAATAGATTAATTTTATGGACTTTTAGCCCTGAAAATAATTTAATTATTATTAAAACCAAAGAAAGTGACAACATGTCACTCTATTAAATCTTATAGGTATAATAATTTTAATTTAGTGATAACCTTTATTAAACTTAAAAGATTAATATTATAAAGAAAGATAATAATATTATATACATCATTTAATTTTATATATAATTTTTAGGGATTAAATATTTATCATTAAAGGTGACACAATAGTGATGTTGAAATTATTTTATTGATTGAAATATCAAATAAATGGTTTTACAAATATTAAAATAAATATTATATAAACTATTTATAGTTCTCCAATAATTTTATACATAAATATGACATGTTATTAATCTATTAAATATTTTTTTTTCGAATATATCCTCTATTTAGAATTTATTTAAATTCAAATAAATGAATAGTGTCAAAATTGATGCTATTGTTATTTTATAAAAATATCATATTATAAAATTGTTTAAAAATCACAAAAATATTTAAAAATTGTAAATTTCAATTTAAATGGTCTAAAATGTCATAGCTTATCTAATTATGGATAATTAACAGCACATAAGTAATTATTTATATCAATTTAAAATTTAGAATATTATTACCACAAATAAATTTAAATAGATTAAATAAGGATAAATCAATTTGATAAGGTTTGAAATAAATTCACAACATGTCTAAATTTTATTTTCTGAAGATATTACAACCCTATCTCATCTCATCTTCGAATTGAGTCGTTTTTTGGAAGTTTTTATGTGGGGTTGTAATTTATTATAAATTAATATTTCTTATAATTCCAAAGGTGCCCCTCTCCTCCCTTATAAAAGGGAGTATCCTCCCTATCCTCCTCACACCACTTTGAACCTTCAAGATTTGAAAAACCATGAAAATTATCTTATCCACTTACCTAGAAACATAATATAGGTCCTGGTATTCTTAAAAGACCTACTTTATTCCCTAAGAGGAGGTTAAAAAGAGGCGTGTCAAAGAAGAGGTAATATCCTTTACCGATTCATTCCAATTTATTTCTTCTTCTACTTCTTATTAATTATTTGTTTCATCATAAATTAATAACTTCAGTATCAATAATATACTGATATGTTATTATAAATATCTAACAACCCCATTTCACCTTCTATTTATGCTACAGAAAACGAAATCACCGCACGTGTGTACGTACGAAATATTGTCTCCACGTCGTGGTGTAATCTGTTTTTCCACCACCACCTTACTTGGATGGGTATAATGGTGTAAAGAATAACTATATATGGTTATTATAACATCATACTAATTCTGATATATTATATCATTCATTCCAATTCCATCAATAATTATGGGAATGATATCATCGCTCGTGCGTACGTACGGATTACCGTCTCCACAATGAGATGAGATTCATTCTCCATGTTAACCATTAAAGAATGATTATAAAGTATATATAATGAATAATAATGGTATATTTATAACATAATAATGCTAATGGATTTATTTATATATATATATATATATAT
The DNA here is from genome assembly GCA_963277665.1 of Viscum album. Lineage (NCBI taxonomy): Eukaryota > Viridiplantae > Streptophyta > Magnoliopsida > Santalales > Viscaceae > Viscum > Viscum album. Next base: position 354,779,762 of record OY728126.1, on the reverse strand, counting down.
CTTTCATCTATTTACTTCGATTCAAGTCAATAAGGAAAGGAAAACAATGTTCATGCGTACGTACGGCCTACCGTCTCCATGAACAGTGTGTTTCATTTCATTTATATATCTATTATATATATATATATATACTGAATATATATGATATATAAATCACTTTTCACATTCTTTAATTAATTAAATCATGATATATATAATAATCATATCAAGATCAACAAGTCCAAACATGTATCATAAATGAAACGATTTTACCAAAAACGCTGCTTTAACATAGAATTAACAAAAAAAAGGGTAATATTAAGTCATTATTGAACCTTATATGATATCATAACAATGAATATGATTCTGTAATAAGTCAATGACATTATTTAAATCATTATACAGGAGCTTCAGATACGTACAAAGCATATCAGACCTAAGGTAAGGGATAACTTTTCCAATCTCGTTTTTATCCGAGATTGTTTATTCGTAAGTATTTACTGGGGTTATATTTATCATCCATGTCCATGTGTTCTAAAAATGGTTTCATGTATGTTTAAAGTCCTTTTTACCCATTTTTGACTTTTAATACATGGTATGTAAGGAATCTTTATTTTGTTTACCATATGAGGTGTTTTTTGACTTTTCTAGAAAAAGTACGAGAAGAATGGTTTTTTAACATATACGGCATGAACAGATTTTTTACAGTTTCATAACGCCTTATGTTCATATAGATTCTTCTAAGATATTTCATGATAAATTTCCATAAAATACTATTCTTTTAAAATTGAGTTGCATTTAGTGAAAAGAAAATGATTTTTAAGAAGAAAGGATATTTTCCTCAAGAATTCATTTCAAGTGTTTTATCAAAACTATTTTCCATATAAGATGAAATTATTTAGTATGTTTATGTTTCAAGTATAATTCCTCTATTATTTAAATGGTTTGATTCTTTTTATGATGAAATGATATCCATTTGTTTTATATGGATTATGTTATGATGGGATGATGTTTATGAAACCCATTTTATTCTTTGGGTTATGATGAATGATTTATGTTTATTTTGTGGCACAAGTAAGAATGATTTCATTATGAGATGGGTGGGACCTATATCTCCCTCCAATGAATTGGTTAGAGATTTATATCTCATGAGAAAGACATGGATGGAATGGCAAGTTAATCTGGTTCAGTGATATAGGACTGGAACGAGGAGTGAACTCGATTCAGTAAGGGACTTTGTCCAATAAGATGGTTTTGGAAGCAATGCTTTGGCTACTATGGAAATCATATCGAGTGCTTAACGGTTTGCCACAATTACATGTTTTATTTCAATGCTATTTTATTGTGATTAATGTTCCTTTATGATCTATGCCTTATGTACTACCAAGATTTATTTTTCAAGATTTTGATGTTTAAACTTTATGATCATGTTTTTTTAAGTTCAAATGTATTTGATTTTTCATTATTTTCTCCATGCTTACCCTTACTGAGAATTTGAGCTCACCCTTTATATATTTTCTTTTCCCCAAGATTTAATGAATGGTTTTAGGTAAGAAAACAAAATGGGAAGATCATTATTGGAGATGTTCAAGATCATTCACCATGATTAGAAGATTTTGTTCTAAGTTTCCAAAAACACTAAACTATTACTGTCCTTGAGTGTTGGTTCTTGTTATGTATTAATTATTACGCAAAAGTAATGTAATGGCTATATACATCAAGATTGTGTCTCTATAGTTGGTATTAGAAGAAATGATTAGTTAACCATTGGAAACTAGGATGCGAAAACATTAGTGAGATCCCAAGAGATATTTATAAGGTATGTCTAGGGATGTCCCTAAGGTTAAGTATAAGTATAGATTATAGTATTAGAATTATGGGAACGATATTAGAATTAAACCTAAGATGTTAGATATTGAAGGTACTCCACCTTGATTATGATTTTTTCCTCTCACACTATTCTTTCTGGGTTTTAGAAAATGGCGGGAAAATGGAAGATTCACGATAATGGAGGATATGATGGACAACGGAATGATATTCTTCATGAGAAACCAAATGAAATTGGATCTGGAAGTCCACATATCGTTATTATGCCTAATACTAAATCTCATAATATGATCAATAATCTCAACATTGGTAAGTTTCCCGACTCAGCTATTAAGAGAAATATGGAGTTTCATGATGATCATAGAGGAAAGAAAGTTCAATTTCCCTCATGTAAATCATGTGGGAAGAGGCATCAAGGAGATTGTTTCAATGGAACTTGAAGATGATTTGGGTCTGGAAAAGGGGGACACAAAGCCATTAATTGTAAAGGAAAAGGTTCGGTTAACACCATGGACCAGGATAATGGTATTGCTAAGACATCTACTACGGTTAAATGTTTTAAATGTGGAATGTTTGGGCATTATGAAAACCAATACCCTAGGGTAAAATCTCATGACCAGAATCTGCATGATCATATGGGTAGTATTTATGTGGATGATGATGAAGAGACTACAAATGATATATGAGATGAATGAAATGATGAAGCTCAGTCGGGGGTTTAAGAAGGTAGTGTAATGATTGTATGTTTATCAAGAATAATGTATGGTATTATGGAATAAAGAAAAATCTAAGGATTGTTACACTGTTGTCTTTCCTTGAGTTTTGGAAGTATATGATGAATGGTACCGGTAACCATGAAAAGTTATTCAAATATTTTTGGAATGTAGATGATATGTGCATAATTAAAAGATAAGGAGATAATGAAATATTTGATAGTATTAATGAGCTCATGATTGATATAAGGACAAAGTTATATCACGGTTTGAGTATATAGAATTTTTTGATTTTGGTATGTGGAAAGAGTTAACTTTTAACAGCATTCATGTTTTCACTAAGGTTCAATGGGTATTCATTTTTCAAGAGAATACAAGATTAAGGTATTCACATGTTTGGAATGCGATCACGAAGATATATCTTGTGATATATGAGGGATAAATGATGGTATTTACGTGCTTGTTATATGACCTTTTTAGTAATCGTTCTCATTATATTAGGAGTCTGGAAAGAAGTATTTTGGATAAGCCTAAAGTTTTGAATTTATTATGTTGAACATAAGTTATTATTGTTTAAGGATAGAACTTTTTTTATATTATTGATGGAATGTTATACTAGTGTAGTTTAGGAAAAGGGAGAACCTGCAGAATGGGTGACAACCTGTCACGTCGAACGAGGCAGTGGGAATTGAACCCACAACTAAATTATGAAATGCCTTTATTGCCTACCACTGGCCTACATGAAGTCCTTGGTTAGTATAAAATAGTTTTATTTTATTAAGCACTATGATAGATGAAGTATAAGTCCATTTTATCAACCATATACGATTAATCTCAGCATAGATGGACTTATGTATATTTAATAAATTGTGCTAAACTTTTTGTGATAGAAACAGATAGAATGACCTATTATTCTATTGCATGATCTGCTTACACTTCATGAATGACAAATTCATCTTCATTTCTTTAAGATATGAAGTGGAAATTGTTCAAGGCACGAAAAACGGTGAGATTGTACCAAAATCAAGTAAGTATTTCTTTTAATTCAACAATTTTTCAATAATAGGGAAATTATCTTGAGAACTAAAAACGTTTTCCAAGTACCCTTATATCCAATGAATCATATGGTAACTTAGATCATCAAAAATTTATGGCTTTGTGATTGTTGACGTTTTCATAGCCATGTTCTCTACCACTCTCTATCAGAACATGAGAGTTATATTAATATTTTATCCTATATTCTCTTATGTGGAAAACCAATGATTAGTTAATTTGGGTAACCGTTACGTTTCATACTTCAGTTTTTCAAGTTAAGTTTTGGTATTCCTTTTTACGATGTGGGTTTCTATTAAAGAAACTTTCAAGTAGAAAACCATTTATAACCCCGATGAATTTCGAGGGCGAAATTCATTTTAAAGGGGGTAGAATGTAACACCCCAAGATTTTATGATAAGTATTCTTTTTAATATATTTGATGTCATGTGTTGTATGCTACACCATGATTATCTAGCACTATACACAACATCGTATTAGCTTGCAGTATATGTAACACTATTTTTGGATCGTGTTACACACAATTTTATGTTCATTTGATAGAAGTTATTCTACGCAACATTGAGTGTGTGTGTGTATATATATATATATATTCAATTTATAAATGAAATATGGTTGTATTATGTTATATGAAACACCAAATGAATCTTTCACTACACACAACACTGGCTTGGCTTGCGTTACACGCAATCACGACCTTCCTCGATAGCGTGTATAGTACGGAATACCGAGTTTCACTAAACAACAATATATTGTTATAATATTATTATGTACTAGAAATTATGAATATTATTAACTACATTTTGAACATTATTATTCATCTTACAAATTTTCCTAAACATGGTATGTGAAAAAAATTAATTTTTCGGGTAAAATTAGTATTTTTTTAAAAATGTTGTTCTGCCGCCTTTTGATGGCGCACCCACTTTAAATCTAGTTTTTGAGAGGTTTATATGTTAAATTTGACAAAATAAATTTTTTATTTGGAATAAGGATATAAAAAATTACTTTGGATAAATTTTTTATATTATTCTGACAACTTTTTTATTTTAATGAATAGTAAAAACACGCAATATTTTAATTAAAAACAACATTTTTCATTGCAATAATTTATATGGTTAAATTATAATATTTAATAATTTTAAAGTATAAATAGAATATATTTTTACCATTTAATATAATGTATTTCATTACCATTAATTTAACATTGAATTCATAACTAAATACATTTCAATCTATGGCAATGCTTTAACTTTTAAAACTTGTTTTCTTAACAACGGGATTAATTTTAAATTAATTAATGCAACTTCTGTGTTTTGAATTTTTAAAAATGGATTCCATATGTGAATTCAGTGGTTCAAAATTATGTTAATATGTTACTTTTATTTTTTTGATATTATGAATAGTAACTACGGAAATTCTTTTTTACTACAGTTAAAGGTAAATCGGGTAATTAAGGGTAAAAATAAGATTATAAAATTACCCTAACACCTGAAAAATTCTATTTTATGACTAAAAGTCTACCCATATCACCTAAGGGTCGTAATAGATTAATTTTATGGACTTTTGACCCTGAAAATAATTTAATTATTATTAAAACCAAAGAAAGTGACAACATGTCACTCTCTTAAATCTTATAAGTATAATAATTTTAATTTAGTTATAAACTTCATGAAACTTCTAACATGAATAGTCTCTAGAAATATAATAAAATTATCTACATCATGTAAATTTATATAGAATTTTTAAGGATTAAATAAGTATCATTAAAGGTGACAGAATAGTGATTTTTAAATTATTTTATTGATTGAAATATCAAATAAATGGTTTTAAAAATATTAAAATAAATATTATATTAACTATTTAATGTGCTCCACTAATTTTATAGATAAATATGAAATGTTATGAATCTATTAAAGCTTTTATTTAGAGTATATAATCTATGTATAATTTATTTAAATTCAAATAAATGAATTGTGTCAAAATTGACAATATTGTTATTTTATAAAAATATCATATTATAAAATTTTTTAAAAATCCAAAAAATATTTAAAAATTAAAAATTTATATTTATATTGTCTAAAATTTTATAAAGTATCTAATTATGGATAATTAACAGCCCATAAGTAATTATTTATATCAATTTAAAATTCAGAATATTATTACAATAAATAAAATTGAATAGATTAAATAAGGATAAATAAATTTGATAAGGTTTGAAATAAATTCACAACTTGTATAAATTTTATTAGATGATTATATTACAACCCTATATCATATAATCTTCTAATGGATCCATTTTTGGTGTTTTTTAATTGGGGTTGGAATTTATTATAAATTAATATTTATTATAATTCCAAAGGTGCCCCTTTCCTCCCTTATAAAAGGGCACCTCTTCCCTATCCTCCTCACACCACTTTGAGCCTTAGAGCGTGGAAAAACCCTGAAAATTTTTCTTCTCCACTTCCATAGAAACATAATAGAATTCCTGTTATTCTTAAAAGACCAAATTTAGTGCCCTAAGAGGAGGATAAGAAGAGTCGCGACAAAGAAGAGGTAATATCCTTTACCGGTTCTTTCCAATTTATTTCTTCTTCTACTTATTATTATTTATTTGTTTCATCATAAATTAATAACTTTAGTATCAATAATATACTTATATGTTATTATAAATATGAAACAACCCCATTTTACCTTCTATCCATCCTACAGAAAACGAAATCACCGCGCGTGTGTACTTACGAAATACTGTCTCCATGCCGTGGTGTAATCTCTTTTTCCACCACCACCTTGCTTGGATGGGTATAATGGTGTAAATAATAACTATATATGGTTATTATAACATCATAATGATTCTGATATATTATATCATCCACTCCAATTCCATTCAATAATTATGGGAACGATATCATCGCTCATGCGTACGTACAGATTACCGTCTCCACGACGCGATGAGATTCATTCTCCTTGTTTACAATTAAAGAATGATTATAAAGTATATATAATGAATAATTATGGAATATATATAACATAATAATTCTACTTTATTTATGTATATATATATAAATTTCATCTATTTACTTCGATTCGAGTCAATAAGAAAAGGAAACAGTGTTCATGTGTATGTACGGCCTACCGTCTCCATGAACGGCGTGTTTCATTTCATTTATCTATCTATTATATATATATATATATACTGAATATATATGATATATAAATCATGTTTTAAATTGTTTGAGTTAGTAAATCATGATATAAGTAATAATAATATCAATAACAACAAGTCCAAACACGTACGATAAATGAAACGATTTTACCAAAACCGATGCTTTAACATGGAATTTACTAAAGAACAGGTAATATTAAGTGATGGGTGAACCATATATGATATAATAACACTGAATATGATTCTGTAATAAGTCAATGACATTATTTAAATCATTATACAGGAGGTTCAGATACGTACGAAGCATATCGGACCTAAGTTAAGGGATAAATTTTCCAACCTAATTTTTTATCCGAGATTGTTTATTCGTAAGTATTTACTGGGTTTATATTTATCATCCATGTCCCTGTGTTATAAAAATGGGTTCATGTATGTATAAAGTCCTTTTTACCCATTTTTTACTTTTACTACATGGTATGTAAGGAATCTTTCTTTTCTTTAACATACGAGGTACTTTTTGACTTTTCCGGAAAAAGTACGAGAAGAATGTTTTTTTAACTTATACTGCATGAATAGATTTTTTACGGTTTCATAATGCCTTATTTTCATGAATATTCCTCTACAAGATTTCATGATGACTTTCCATAAAATATATTTCTTTTAAATTTGTGTGAAATTATTTGAAAATAAAATGATTTTGAAGAAGAAATGATATTTTCCTCAAGAATTCGATTCAAGTGTTTTATCAAAACTATTTTCCATCTAAGATGAAATTATTTAGTATGTTTATGTTCCAAGTATAATGCCTCTATTATTTAAATGTTTTTATTCTTATTATGATGAAATGATATCCATTTGTTTTATATAGATTATGTTATGATGAGATGATGTTTATGAAACTCATTTTATTCTTTGGGTTATGAAGAATGATATATGTTTATTTTGTGGCACAAGTAAGAATGGTTTCATTATGAGATGGGTTGGACCTATATCTCCCTCCAATGCATTGGGTAATGATTTGTATCTCATGAAATAGATAGGGCTGGAACAGAAAGTTAATCCGGTTTAGTGATACAGGACTGGGACAAGGAGTGAACTCGATTCAGTAAGGGACTTTGTCCACTAAGATGGTCTTGGAAGCAATGCCTTGGCTACTATAGAAATCATATCAAGTGCTTAATGGTTTGACACAATTACATGTTTTATTTCCATGCAATTTTATCGTGATTAATGTTCCTTTATGAACTATGATTTATGTACTGCCAATATTTATTTCTCAAGATTTTGATGTTTAATCTTTATGATCATGTTTTTTTAAGTTCAAATGTATTTGATTTGTTTTATTTTCTCCATTATTACCCTTACTGAGAATTTGAGCTCACCCTTTATATGTTTTATTTTCCCCAGGATTTAATTAAAGGTGTTAGGTAAGAAAATAAATGGGGAAGATATTTATGGGATATGGTGAAGATCTTTCACCATGATTAGAAGATTATGTTCCGAATTTCCAAAGACACAAAACTATTACAGTTCTTGAGTGTTAGTTCTTATTATGTATTAATTATTCCACAAAAGTAATGTAATGTCTATGTACATAAAGCTTGGGTCTCTAAAATACATATTCATGATTCTAAGATAAATAGAGAATGATGAACTATGAGATTCTTCTAATATATCCATATTTATGTCTGGTATTAATGGAACACATAAATGGTTCATAAACCGTATCAATTTGTCACAATCTTAGTAACCCTTAAAAGGGGTATTATACATAAATAAATAAAAATTTAATTCCTTCGGCAATTCAAATTAATCACAATCATGGTTAAAATCATGAAAATTTCTAACCTTCTTCAATAGTTCCAAATCCTCCTTCTAAAAATATTTAATTTTCACATGGATGGACATTTGATCATTCATCTAAAAAAGATATTATATTTTCCCTTTCCAAATTATTTCAATATCCATCCTCTACAAATCCATAAATATTTGTTCTATTTCAAACCTAAACATTGAAAAACAACCATTTCTTTTTTGAATCAAAGAACTAGTCACCATGTTAACCTTTCCATGGTGGTAGTGTACTGGGAATGAATAATCATTAATCAATTCCAACTATATCCTTTGGTATATATTCAACTATTTTTTCTTGAATATATAATTCATGATTTTATTATTAGTAGATATATCATATATATTTTTATAGATAATGCCTCTAAATTTTCATTTAAAATATTACTAATGAAAACTCTAAATAAACATCCAGGGGATTTTTCTCTTGAATTTTATAGTGGGTGAGGAATAAGATATCCCCATATCATTCTCCATGAGGATGAATCTTATTCCCTTCTTCGATTCATCACTATAGACAAAAAAACGTCCATGTTCTATGGTAGTGTATGAAGAGGGGTGTTAACCAACCTTCTTTGAGTTCTTTGATATTTTACTCACATTCACAAATATAAAGGAAAATGACTCCATTCCATATCAACTATTTCATTAGGATAGATATCCCTAATAAATCCCTCAAAAATAATTAGTTGTATCTATCTATCCTCAGAAAACTACGGATCATAAATATTATGGTGGGTCTTGGACATTATCAATAACCTTCATCTTTGAAGGATTTATTGATATAACCACACTTGAGATTGAAACAATCAGTAATTCAACTTTATGAAGCCAAAATTTATATGTAGTGAATTTTTCATATATATTCACTTTCATGGAGTCTTCACGACCATCCTGTTTTTTCATGATCTTCCTTTCTCTTCAAATATATACAAAAATATTCTATAAATACTACGAAAATAAAATCAAGGTTATCTATAAATACTATATCCATTAAATAAATTAATATATTAGGATAATTGGTAAGTCAAAATCTAATTACTATAAATTCATAATGACCATAACTCATATGGAAGGCTATCTTGGGTGCATACAAATTATTGACCCTCAATTTATGATACCTAGGATAAAGGTTAATCTTATGAATTTATTGAGAGATAAAAATTTGATCAAAAAATTCATCAATGTGGATTTTTTGGATACTTTTTCTTGATTGAAATCTTATTAAGTTCTTTATAATCGATTAGAATATGTAATAACCCATATTTCTTCTTAACAAAAAAATATGTTCACCCCATTGTGATGCACTTGTGTGTATGAATCTCTTATAAAAATTATCCTAGAGATTCTTATTTAATTCTTATATTTCAATTTGGTATATTCTATATGGAGTCTTTAAAATATGTTTAGAAATAATTAGGATTTATGTTGAAAAAACAACTTCACGGTTCAGGGGAATACTATGCATGTCTTCAAGAAAAACATTTTTATAATCCTAAAGAATGCGCATATTTTTGTTGTTGTGTTTCTCCCTATCATTTGAGATAAACAATCCTCATGAATAGGTAGTAAGACCCATATAATTTATGTAACTTCCATGGGAAGTCCATAATCATCCTTGTACAAAACAATGATCATATGATTCTTTGGAATATCAAACAAGACATCACATATAGAGAAATTGACATAGGCTCAATATAGATAGAGAAAATCAATGCCCAAAATTACATAAAATTAAACTATGTGGGCAATCAAAAGACTTTGAAGAAGAACATTCCCAAAAACTTCTATCATAGAGGAGCTATAATAATGATATGTGATCATCAGACCATTAGATGTTTTTTCTACTAACTCAAAATTTTCTCATTGAGGTGGTGAAGTGATACATGAAAAAAAACATTACATATTAAAGAGTATGTGGGTCCATGGCAAAATAAAATATTTATAGTTATAGAGAGGGTGGTAATTGTACCTTTTTCCACATCATTATAATGACCCACTCCAGCAGTTGTGATTGCATGAGTTTTCCATTTTTTCCTATATTAAGAGGTTATTGATGAAAAATGTATCCATTAATCCTAAGAATCATTCACTGAATGGAATAATTTTCATACTTTATTAAATTATAGAATTTGATTTTGGGTGGAACATTCAGTTGATATTTTTCACCATTCCTTTCATTGCTGAGACTCTCTACCTCACTTCATCATTTTCTTCCTTGATGGCCTTATTTTCTACCTTTAAAATATTTAAAACACCCCACAAGGAAGATTCTTTTATGCTTTATTCAAAATTTTAACATAAAATAAGATTAATTTTCTTTACAACATTTTTTTTAATATTATTGTTACCAAGAAATTACAACATCACTTTTCCCCCCAAAAAATGATAAAACTAAGAGTCTCTAATTCCCATTTATTGCTTGAGAGGACATAAAATGATTTATTCATAGCTATAAAAGTATCTTATATCTAATGAATTGAGAATACTTGATATCAAGACACTTAATAATTAGTCAACTTCGATTTTAGGATCAATAATAAAACCAGAAGCATACCTTTTAGTTCTGAATAAATTTTCTTCATAAGTACTAATAGATTCATCATACTTCTTCATTCATTATTCTAATTCCTCTTAAGTTTTCTTACAATGAGTTTAAGGAAAAACTTATTGAAATATAAATTCCTAAACTCTTCCCATGGCATAGAGTTGATTTACACTTCTTTGATCAAATTTTTGATAAGAATCAACCATTGATTAGTTTAACCTTCCAAATGATACATGTAAAAGATAAAAATATCAGGATTCATGTAAAAAATCAACCAAAATACCCTCTCAAATTGGTACCTGGTCTGAACCGGCCCATACCCGTAGGGTATTCTCGATACCTAGGAGTTGGAAACTATCACCTTGGGCATCCTGAAAAAACCACAGGGAACAATTTCACCCAACCTAAATTGACAACAACATGGAATATATACTCTTAAAAAACAAACATAAAAATATATAAATATATTACATAAAATATAAGGAACATTAGAAGTGATACACCAGAAAAAGGTCGAAAAATAATCTCAAAATTAAATTTCCAAACAAAAAAGACTATAAAAACAAACAGCTACTCCAAAATCATTGTGTGATAACATAGGAATACTCCCACCATGTCACCACTAGCTACCCAAAACCCAGATGGTAGAAAGCCTCACTGCCTCACTCTAGAACATTTCCTTTCCCTATATCGAAAGACATAACAAGTTCTACGCATTGTCAAAAAGGTACATGGGGTATGAGATATTAGGATCTCTAGGGAATCACTTAAGTGTTCCATAACAAGTTTCTATACAATAATACAAGCATGCTCAACTTTAAAGAAATAAAGGCATGAAAATAGTTTACCAATTTTCATATCAAAATTATGGAAAATAATTTTAATTTATATTTTCCCAAATTTTCAAATAAAGAAATTATACTAGTTTTAGTGTATTTCTATTCCATATATCAAAAAAGATATATCAAATCCTAAATAACCATAGAACACATATCTCATATCAAATACAAGGCAATACAATCAAGTAGTATAAACCAAAATAATACAAAATTATCCAATATAACACGTAAGATCTTTTCGAGGATCCAACTAGGTCAAGATATTTAGAAAACTCATACTAGATATAGACAATTGCAAATGTTTCAATCCATTGTATATATTCATTGATTCTAGATAGTAGTGTAACACCTTACCAAGTGAACCCCCAATAGATCTAACAATCCCCTAGAATAGTTATTTAGGGAGAAGAGGAAAGCCCTATGAGAAAACCACCTAACAGTGGACAAGACCTGTTATTATACCTTCCACCAAAGTACCCAATGTTTACCATGTGCACTATTTTCCAAATCAATCCATAAAACCATTATTTGAAAACCATTTCAAAAAAACCATTGAAAAATAATTTGAAAACCCTTTCCATTTAACAAGACTCAGGGAAACCATATTTCACTAAAAGACAGATCAATATACACAAAAAAAATCAATCATATCATTCCATTTTATTTAATAAAATTATTTATCATAAATAGGATCATCATAGTTTACCAGCACGGGCTTGAGACCGAAAAACCTATATTAAAAATAAGGTCGCACATGACCACTGAAAAATCCACCATCCATAGAGGGACCAACAATGAAAGTAGAGTCCCTAGCACCAATATCAAATCTTATAATTAATTCAATGTAGAAAAATGAAAAGTGGGTAAGAGACAATTGTACATACCTCAAGAATTTACAGCTTCCTCACCACAACCAATAATAAACATACCCCTAAAATTATATCTCATAACATTTATATAGAGAAAATCAAGAAGAAACATCACCATAGGTCAATAGATATGTTATCAAAAAACAATGTTTCCATAGTGATCAATGAAATAAAGAATAAGAAAATATTATTCGCCTAGAGAGACGCAACTGAACAGAAATCGTGATAAATTTTCGAATGAATAAATCTGGATCAAAAGGAGGATCCAAAATCACCAGAGAATGGATCTATCTACAGAGAAAGTATGGGTATAGAATAATGAATGAAAAATAAGCCTATGAAGCACTATATAAGGTAACCCATTGATAATTACATTAAGTTTAACCACAAAACACATCATGTAATCTATTTGCCTCAGGTACACAGAAAAACCCATATATTCTTTTATTAAAAACTAACCCTTTAATATTACACATAATTTAACCATTACAAGGAATGTAATCCATTAAAACTATGTACACATTTCATGACATGTGTCTAGAGGACAATAACACATCATGTAACCCCTTTACATCTTATTTAATCACTCATTACATTGTATAAAATCTTGATTATTACACAAAAACCCTAAACCAACTCAGGTATTCTATGATCTAAGGGAGAACCCTACAATTCAATTAACACATTTATACTCTGACTCAGTTAATTAAAACAAACACAGATCCACAAAATTTAGTTCATTTTTCTTAGTAAATTTTATCCTTCTTATGGAATCCAAATACACAACCAATTAAAGCGGAAAACTATAAAATTGAAGGGAAACCCTTGAAAGTTGTAAAAAGGTGTTACAAACTCTCCACCACAAAATATTTTATCACTCTGAAGTTATTTAGAATAATATAGTCTGATAAAGAGGTAATGACACTTCTCCCTCATCAATGAATCATCCTCCCTTATCTCATGATAATCTAATTCATGCCACTATAACACTTTGACCAACATAGTAGACTTCCCATGAAAATTTGTCACTTGAGATTCAATGATCTCAATTGGTACACGATAATAGAAATATCTATGTCAAACTCAATATCTTCCAAACAAAAAAATGTGAGAGGTACCAAGATGGTATTTCTTGAGCTTCAATATGTGGAAAAAATCCTGAATTCTTATAAACTAAACCCACCATACCAACTGATAAGCAATATTCCCAATCCACTCAATGTAATCATAGGGTCTAATATATCTCAAATCCAACATTCAGTATTTTTCTATATGATAGTGACCCAAAAGATGAGAAACATTCAATAAAACCTCATTACCAATGAAAATTTTCAACGGATGAAACCATTGATTCACCTAATATATTTGTAGACTCATTTCTATAACCAAACTCCGATATATATCATGAATACTCATAGATTTCTTTGAAACCAAACTCATTCCCACTAAAGAATCTTCTCCCACATCTTCCCAAAAATGATATTTCCTACATGGAATACAATAAAAATCCATGAAAGGATCCATTTTGATTAATGAATAGTAACTATTGATATAATATAAATCAACTAGTTCCATATGGTTATCCTAAGATACACCAAAATCCAAGTCATTGGCATAGAGAATATCATCTAGGATTTGAATAGCATTATTTATCTAGTCTTCTATCTGTGGATAATAAGTTGTACTCAACCTGGCCTGATTCCTTATAACCTCAAAGAGACATCTACAAAACTTAATGTAAACCTAGGATCCCTATATAAAAAAAGGAAGAATGAACCCATTGTAACTTAAAAATTTCTTACACATTCAGCATATCGGGATCCTTATCTTTAGTGATATCCCTGTTCAGAATGAAATGTGCTAACTTCATTAATCGATCAATCACCACTCAGGTATAATTACTCCCTTGGGGACTCCATGTAAATCTGAAAAAAAAAACATCTATGGATACTTCATCCCATTTCCAAACCAAAAATGGAATAGGTTGGAGTAAACCATAAGGTTTCAAATGTTTTTTCTTATACTATTGGCAGGTTCAATAGTGGGACACATAATTTGAAACATCATGCTTCAGACCTAGCCACCAAATTTCCATCTCATGTAATAATACATCTTTGTAGTTCTCAGATAAACAGACCATGAATAACTACTACAATAAAAAAACTAAGTACCTCATAGATGTTGGGATGACAAACTGAACCCCACAACTGAGAATACCGTCTGAAGATAGAGACCAACAAGAAACGGTATACCCACCATATAGAGTTTCTTGAATTACTATGAACTCAACATCATTATACTAGCTTTACATAATAGACTCAAAGATATATGATTATAATTGAACACTCATTAGAACCATGCTTGAAACAACTGTATGATCGTCTAGATAAAGCTAATAAAAGATCCCCATAAGGATCTACTATTATTTCGATTCTAAGAAAACTTCAGCATACACAATCCTACAAAGGGAATCTTTAATGACATTACCCTTACCTAGGGTGAAACCGATATCAAATTCAAATGTATGAAGGTATTCCACCCCTAAAATATGTCTATAATTTGGTTCCTTCTATGAAAAGATACAGAAGAAACACTTGTGGTGAGAAAATACTATAAAACCTATCTCTAAAAATATAATGTTACCAACAATTAAGGGATTTCATAATTATGGACTGATCAAAATAATGATTGGGGTAATTATTCTCATGTGGTTGAAGCTAAAAATATTAATAAGATACCACATGAAAATATTTCATGATCACCCAACCCAAACCAGATCCAGATCAATCATAGAAAATTGCATATTCCTTACTGAGCTCAGGTAGGATTATAATATGTTCTTGTGTCAACATTATTTTCACCTCTTCATAACATGACTGGAACTTTTAATCCTATATGAATTTAACCCCATTCATTGAGAGAACTATGAAATGTTAAAAAAATTAAATAAATTATTAATGAACCATCTATATTATCATGTGAGAAAAATAAATCTCTAAATCTCAAAGACATTACATGGTTATTCACACTGAAAAAGAGTATTTAATTTTTCAAGATCAATTGTTAATCTTGGATAGGAAATTACATTCCCAAATAATTTCACTTCTTGAATAAAAAAATTTCATTTTGAAATATTTCAATTCAAATAGTGAATTATAAATATTAAAATAAAAAAACTCAGGTGGCACTCATACTCATTCTCAGATCACAATAAACCAAAATATAATCTTTGAATGTGACCAGAAAAGTGTTCTAATATTGATGGAATATCATATTCATCAAAGCCATAAAAAACATAGAAACATTAGTCATACCAAACAACATCAAATTGTATTCATAATGGTCATACATGCTATTAAAATTAATCTTTTTTAAATCACAAATTTTAACTCTGAGATCATGATAACGTGATTGGTTTTCAATATTCAAAAACCACTTTCCCCATTTTGCTGATCAAACGAATCATCAAATCAGGAAAATAAAAATATTCTTTAAATGTCACCCAGTTCAACATCTTATAGTACATGAATATAAGAGTTAATTTTTGGCCTTTTGGTCAAAGAATACCAGAACTACACATGTTAAAAAACTAGGGTTAACAAAAATCTTCACCACTAGGTCTTCTAACTGAACCTTGAGCTCTTTCAGCTCTTCTAGTGCCACAGGATAAGAAGGTCTTAAAATCGGTTGTATATATGGAACTAGGACAATCTTAAATTATAACACCATATATGGAGGAATACAATTTAAAATTCTAGTAAAATAATAGGAAAATCCCAAAAAATAGTGGGAATATTGAAAAAACATGCAGCATGATCGGGAAAAAACACAACAGCAAACAATAAACTCTTGAGCTCAGGTAGGGAAGATCATACACAACCCAAACTAGTATCTCACTCCCCCTAAAACACCTATGATCACCCATATTCCATAAGAAATGAGTATGTCAATGATAAAAATCAACCATAACATGATGAGAAACAAGCTAATCCATCTTAATGGTGATGTCAAATAGTTCTAAGTTATGAACATAAAATCCCAAACAAACTCAACATCAACTATTGATAGTTCATAAGAAGAATATAAAAACACCTCTTCTTTCCACATTTCAAGAGGTTTCACTAACTCCATTAAAAGGATATATTCACTGTTGGATGGTTAATAATATCAACAAAATTTCTAGATATAAATTAGTGTCATTCTTCAGTTTCAATTAAAGAAACCGCTAATGAAGATGCAATAAAGATGGTACCTCTTACTGTCACTAGACCCGCTTCTACCTATTCGAAAAAGTAATATACTATGTGAAGGTGATTCACTCTTGAAGTCTATTGTAGGATCCTTGAATTCATTTAAGAATTTGAATTTCTTGCAGTAGCCTTTAGATCTGATGACCCCGGACCATATTAAGGTGCTGAGATAGATTAATAGTGATGTGACATATAACCATAATGCATATAACTATTAGAAATATTAATAGGTGAAGGAAAATAACTCCTTTTATATCTATCCTTTTTTCGCTAATATCTAGTCGTAGGAATAGCATAGATATAAATGATTGTGTTGAAGAGACATACTATAGGGAACTACCTCCACCACTCCAATGATGGTCTTTCTACTTCCTATTCTTCCTTGGTGCACTAATAAATCTATCACTAGGTGGAATATAAGGGAGAAAATATACAAGAATTCCCAATATACTCATCTCTTCCTACATATCCCCAGAAAATACTTCAATATTGGTAGAAAAGTTCAGCATAAATACATATGATTTGATATCTAGTGGTGAACATTATAAGTAATTTTTTTCTTTCAGCTGGTTATTCTTTATAGTCTCTAGTGAAAAAAACTCTACAGACTAATTGGTGTACACCGACACTAAAATTTCTCCTTGATTCAAAAAAAGGAACTCCCAATAATTCACCATCATAAGAAAATCTAGAAGTAAATTATAAACGAAGAGTCTAGAAATCCTTCTAGTCCAAGCCCACATGTCTATCTGCATGCACCATAGAATCCCACCAACGCTTCTTGGGACCCTCAAGTATCAATGCTTAACACTTCACCATGATACTTTCATGTGTATCTGGGAATTCAAATATCATATTAATCATTTCAATCTAGTATTTTTTCTCTGGAGGTTCACTAAAACCTTTAAAAGACAGTGGCTACACAAGAAGGAACTCCCCTGATGGATATCTTTTTCCTACATCCCCTGGTTATTCCTAAAATACTATGTTCTAAAATTATGGAACATTAAATTTTTTTTCATCAAAATCATGAATGATAGTCTCGATAATGTTCTGATTCATCGGGGGGATTCCCTAGAGGTGTATCAACTTCGCCCTCTTGAGGAACTCGTAGAACACGTCTCAAAAGAATGTTTCTACACACTAAAATAGAGGAAAGTATCAGACAATAGAATAATATCAGTTCATAATAAAAAAACACATTGATAAAAATAGATATTGACATAAAAACTCAAAATAAGAGACACACATCTCAACATCCCATGGTAATTTTGATTTTTTTCATGAAAAAAATTGATAAGTAGCTCACAAAAATCTAACTCGCATGTCTTGAAAATATTATCATTAGTCTATGAAACATACCAAGATAAAAAAAACCCCAAAACCTGGGACTCTCATACCAAACTATAATAAATCAACCAAAATACCCTTTCAAATTTTTTGCTGACCTGATCTTCCAGATACCCAAAGGGCATTCCTGATACCCATGGGTTGCTGACTAGCACCCAGGCATCAAAAAACAACCATAGAGAATGATTTTTCCCAACTTGAAGTGACAAAAACATGTAATATATACACATAATATAAATAAATATCATAAGATATAAATATATTCCATAATAGAAATTTAATAATGAAAGTGATACAACAGAACAAGGTAGAAAAAAAAATCTCCATGTTAAAAAGTCTATCCACAAAGGACTAGAAAATCATAGAGCTACTCTAATTGCTCTTTTTGATAATATGCGAAAAATCTCACCATCTCACCAC
The DNA here is from genome assembly GCA_963277665.1 of Viscum album. Taxonomy (NCBI): domain Eukaryota; kingdom Viridiplantae; phylum Streptophyta; class Magnoliopsida; order Santalales; family Viscaceae; genus Viscum; species Viscum album. Next base: position 354,760,897 of record OY728126.1, on the reverse strand, counting down.
CAGCTATCCAATAGCCAGTTGATAGAAAACCACACTACCTCACTGTGGCACATTTCTTGTCCCTACATCGAAAGACATGACAAGGTTGAAGCAACACTGAAGGGGTATGTGGGGTGTGACAAAACATGCTCAATATGGTTTAACCCATGTGTTCTATAACAAGTCTTTGTACAATAATATAATCATTCTATACTTTAATGAAATTAAGTCAAGATAACAGTTTAACAGTTTTATATTAAAAGCATGGAAAAACATTTTAATCTCCTCTTCTTCTACATTTTGAAATAATGAAAGTAAACCAGTTTCACATAATTACATATCCACATATCAAAACAAATATATTAAACCAAATAGAATCATGTATCATGTATCTCATATCAAATCCCTTGATATACATCAAATGGTACAAAATAAAAGCTTCTTGAATTGGATAAAATAAGAGGTCACATCATGCCAATGATCCCATTGGGTCAGCATAGCTAGGAAACTCAAGCATAACATAGAAAATGTCATGTTCATAATGCCACTAGACATATGTATCTAATCTAGATAGAATAGGAACACCCCATGAAGTGAACCCCCCCATAGGTTGAACATGTCCTTAGAACAAGAGGCCTCAGGAGCAGAGGAAATCCCCTTGAGAAAACCCCCCAATAGTGGATGATACCTATTACTATACTTTCAACATAAGTACCCAAGGATTCTCATGTACTCTATTTCAAAAATATATCCATGAAAAAAAAATTCACCAACCTTTATTTTTAAAACTATTTTGTAATGATTTTAAAATCCTTTCTATTTACCAAAACCAAAATAAAACCCAATTTCAAAAAAAACTTCCACACACACTAACAAAATCAGTTATGTGATATAACTTCATTTAATAAAACAATTAATCAAAATAAAAAACAATTAAGTTCACCAAAATAGGCTAGATATGGAACTGTCTATTTCCACACTCGAGTCGAACAAGCCCAAATAAAAATATGCCAACGAAAGAGGACCCAACAATAAAAATAGAGGCCCTAGAACCAATCTCACAAGTCATAATTTATTCAATTTATAAAAACACTCTATGAAGATGAGAAAAAAATACATACCTCTAGAACACACACCTACCGCATCATAATCAACAAGGAAACGACCCCTAGAACGAGATCGAATAATGGATCTAGAGAGAATCCATAAGAAGCATAACCATGGGTCAATGGATCCAATACTTAAATGCAATTATGTCATCGTAATAAAATAAATGAATAATAAATAAGTATTACTCCCCCATAGGGATTCAAACCTACAATAACGGTTATTAATCACGGAAAAAATCAATCTGGATCAAACTGAGGCTCCCAAAAATCACATGAGAGGGGCTCTAGGTCAAGAGCAATGAAGACTGTAGAAGAATTAATGGATAATTAGTCAATTAATCACCCTAAAATATGACCTCATGATAGAAACAAGACATATAACCCCTTTACATGTCACATAATCCATGGGATTGAATTATGCAGAAAACCTCATCTCATTTTTATTAAAAAATAACCATTAACATTACACATCATGTAAACATTACACAGTGTGAACTCCTTTCATGTTAGGTACATAGTTCACAAATCGTGTTTGGTGTCCATGTACACATCATATAACCCATTTACACATTGTTTAATCACCCAACACAAAGAAAAAAATCCATATTCTTAGACATAAAACCCCAAACCAACTCATTTGTTCTTCAAACCTTGGGAGAACCCCACAAATCTATTAACACATTTCTACCCAAACACCTTTAATTAAAAAAATTACTTCCTTGAAATTTTGTTCACTTTTTTCATCAAATGTTCTCCATCCAAAGGAATCCCATGATTTACCCAATTAAGGATGAAAAAAGAAAATATAAAGGAAAACCTAAAAGTGGTAACGAGATTTTACAGTTCTAGATTTGGATAACATAGAATATATTTTCCATAGAATTAAACCATTTCTCGATAATAAGGGGATTATAGTAACCACTAATGGAAGGTGGATGTTTCAAAATAAAAGACACAATAATTAGTTTTCCATTCTATAAAATATTTTTATGTTTTGGACGATTCTTGTTACCCCTAATAGCTTTAGGGCGTTAGTTAGAATGAAAGAAATATTTCACATCCCATCACCCATTTCGCTTGGTTCCTCATGAGGAAACTCATTGAATTTTCCATCACATATTGTTCACATGATTCATCCAGAATATATAAATCTTCTAAAACCAGAAATCATATTGTGAGATACAAAAATCATATAGATTAATTATGTAATCATGAAAAATCATTCATATGATGTATAAATTATGATTCTTTCTCAGTATATAATACCATAAAATTAATATTGGTCATTCATGGTTATAATTTATTAAAACACATCATAATATTTCATAAATAAAATGAAAATTAACCCATGAATATCCCCTGATAGTGTTTATCTGGGTGTGATGTCTTATCCCCACTCATCGTGAAGTGGTGATGATCAAGTTAATACCTAATCTACCCCTTTTAGTTTTTTACCCCTTGGTGAATGTGTACTATAGTTGTAAAAACATTCTAGTATCTAAATAGGGATGTATTTTATAAGAAAACCACACACTCTATATTTTAAAAAATCTTCTTGAAGTTATCCAATACATAGACTTATGCCTAGGGTTTTCAACCAAGTTCTCTAACCCTAATCTCCAAAACTAACTAAACTCATCTCTAATATGAACTAATTTGATCCATGAATTTTATAACTAAATATTATATCATTTTATAATAATATTAAATACATATCTCATAAAAAATTATTCTATAGAAATAAAAGGTTTTAACACCCTTTTATACTAGATATACAATAACCTTATTTCATTAATGTTCATAAACATCTCTGAAAAACATATACTCACATAGTACACTTCTTAGACATACCCTATAAAAACAATTACTCATAACCTTGGGAGATGAAACATAATAATGGACAACATAAAATGATAAGAATGATTAATTTTTGGAGATGTCAATTGATGATAATAAGATAAAACAAGATAATCATAAGGGTATGATAACATGATCATAACATACGATCAGTGTACCCAATCAATCTAATATCATTGATAATAAATCACGGTATAAGGATTGTTCATAAACAAATATATAACTCATAAGTGTGTGGAATAAACACTAATTAACCATTAACTATGAGAATATATCATAATCATAATACATAATGTTTTGGAACACACATAATTGTCAAAGATCATTTCCTTAGTTAAGGATCACTTCAAAGACTATCATTGTAGATTGAGTTCACTCCTCATTCCATAATTTCAATAGTCAAGGTTCACTCATAATTCTATCTTTTTTTTATAGATTCCCTTACTGTACTGAGTTCACTACCCATTATTTTCCTTATTATCTCATGGGATAACCATATTTACCTAACGTATTGGAGGGCTGTATAATTTCAGGACCACCCATCACATAATGAAAACCATACATATTTTTCCATAAGATTATAAAATATTGACTATATAATCTTATCATAACCCATGAAAAAGAAATTATTTTCATGAACATTTCATAATTTCATCATAAACAAACCCATGTTAAATAAATGTGTTTCATAAATGTTTCATCATAACATAAATATCCTACGAGAAAGAAATGGGTTACATAGAATAATTCTTAAATAATAATTATAATTAGACATTGAGAGAATGAAATTGGATGGTATAATAAGTTAATATCCACAATGAAAAACAAAAATAATTAAAGGAGTTTGATATATATGAAAAAATGTATTTAAATGAGTATTCTAACCATTTTTTAATACTATGATAAAAATATCCTTTTATTTTGATACAATTTTAACTAAAAATTACAAGAATGTTGAAAAAATTATTGTCTTTTAAAATACCCCTGGAAAATTGTAAAGTAATATTTATTTAAAATAATGTTCATGTTATTGGTAAAATATTTTCATATCATATATGTTAAAATAGAAAATTTTCTCACTCTTTTGTTGAAATTAAAAATAAATTATTTAGAAATCATTTATTTAAAAAGATTCATTTTAAAATTTAGAAAGTAAAATAAAAGCTAATGAAAATTACCTTTTTAAAACATTTCAATTATAGTTACATATTTAAATAATTTTTTTTTGAATATCATATTCATGGAATTAAAATTTCATCAACCAACGAAGAAATAAGGATGAATTTTATTTAAAAATATTCTCTAGGTCATTTTAATTAACAAAGAGAGTAAAATTGTACTAATACATAAAAATAAATGAATAAATAGATTATAAAAATATATATTGGGTTCAAAGGATGAGATCTGTATAATTTTCCTCAATTGAAAATTAATATAATCAATCCCAAAAATAAATGACATTGTAACAAAGACCATTACACCACGTATTATATTTCATTATACACTTTCAAATATCATGAATAATAAATATAGATTTATTATTAATATATTATATAACCATATTAATACATAAAATACTATGTAAAATTCTTTATTATTTCCAATTATACTTTTAGTAATAATTTCTTCATTAAAATGAATATTCGGGTAAAAATGGTAAGTTTTATATTTATGTTTTGGTTCATTTGATCTGGTAATTTCACCTTGGTCATGGATTAATAATATCCATAATATTAATCATTAAATAGGTATCATATTTATTCATTATATACTATTCTATAAATTTTCATATAAAGTGGTGATGGAAAACGATTCACCTCACTTTGTGGATGTGTTAGTCCACACACACCCACGAGCGACTTTATCCTTTTCTAATGGAAAGAAAGGTAAACAGATCGATAATAAATAAAAATTAAATATTTATAATTTTTTAAATATATTATATAATGATTATATCCATAATTATAACCATCTTTGAATGATGGTGATAAAAAATACACTGATTCGTGAGGCGGTAATCTACACATGCGCACAAACGATGATTTCATTTCAGATTTGACGTAGAAGGAGATGAATAAATGTTTCACAATTAAAATAAAAAAATATAAATAAATAATAGATAATAATATTATTATATCATCATGTTTATCATATAAATGAATTTTTCATAAGAAAAAATCAAATGAAAACACTCAGTTAAGAGTTATACGTCATATTTGGAATATGTCCTCTAGTTTGCAAAATAATCCTTATAAGGTTGGTATGTTTTCAAAAAAAATACTTTTAGATCATGGGAAGGGATGTTAGTAATCTATTTGGTTATTTATTATCTGATATATATAATTCTTATAAATTATGAGGAAGAGAGTAAAGTAGGTGTCCTTTCATAGGGGTGGTAGTGGACATAATTGGATATTTTCAAAACATTAAAATATATTAATGTCTTTCATAAAACATGTGGATAAAAATTAAACTATTTTAGAAGTGATGAAGATATTTTATTGAAAAAAAGTGATAAAAGAGTATTTATAAAACATTATAAGTAATTTCAAACATTAACGTTTTAGTTTAACACCTCTTTCAATCAATTTTAACCATTACTGTAACATTAAATTTTTTATATTGGTTATTATTCATAATGACCAAAAATGAATTTTAACTCATTAAAAAATTAAATTATTATTAAAATTATTTATTCAATTTCATTAAATTAACTTCTTATAATTGGTAGATTATAATTTAAAAAATCTCAGGTAAAACATAATGAAAATGGGTTTTAGAAAAATGAGTTTTTAAACCTAGAATTAAAATTATATGAAAATAAATTATAATATTGTTTCATATGTAATTAATTGGATTATATGTAATTAAATTAGAATTATTTTATTTTATTATCAAATAAAAAATTAATGGTACTTTTAAATTACATTATTTAATGAATAACATTTTGGTTTTTAAAAAAATCGGTATTTTTCACTACTCACTTAAAAATATGGAATTTCAAAAAAAATTATAGACATACACCCTAATCGAATATTTAAATTTTTATTTAAAAAAATATATTAATTTAGTTAAATAAAAATTTAAAAATTGAAGAAACGAAATATAATTCTCATGTAAAAAATGCAATATGGCCATTTTTGAAGTAAATGTATTTTTAAAGTATAAAATGACTTTACTAAAAATTGAGTACTTATTTATTATGAATTAGAAATAATAAATATTTTTTATGTTGTGGTTAATATTATTCTTACATCCCATTAAAATGGATGTATTATAATATTATATTATTTCAGGGATGATTTAGACTGATGGTTCCATGTAAAATAAGTTATCGAATATGTCAAGTTTATTTTAAAGAAAAATATATTTATAAAAAAATTTGTGTTAAAATTTATTTATTAATGGAAACAATAGATACAATAAAATACCAATCACACCTCAATAAAAATATAAAAAAAACTAAATTACCATTTATAACATAACCATAAAAAAGAATTCATTTTCTACTTTTTAATGTTCCTCATACATATAAAGATTTCTTTAGATATTTTTTATGAATTAATTAATAATTTCATATAGGAAATCATTTATGACATTTCCATTTAGGGTGTTTTATGGGAACACAACTTTTACTCACTCTCTTTAATCCTAAAAATTGAGTTAGTTGTAAACTTTTTTTGAATTCTTATAAAATGTTGCTTCATGGTTGTTAGTAAAAACATTAAAATGATTAATATCTTACGAGGGTATTAAGGATTATCCTTCATTTATTGATGTTATAAAATCGTTTCCTAAACCAAATTTTTTCTGGAATTTTATCCATTATTTGGGAAAATTTTTTCATTAGTGGTTAATCCATAATTTCAACAAGATTTCACACCCACTCACCTATTTTTTTCAACCTGATGTGTCATTCAATTTTATTGAATTTTTCAAGAGATAATTCACTGAATAAAAAATGTATTGACATCTACCCCAATAATTTAATCAAATAACATGTTCTATCCCTTTAAAAAGATATTTTAATCATTTAATAAATTTATTTAGGTTTTCCTTATTCAAGAAAAGTATAAGATTCTTTGTGTCATTTATTATACCTCAATAACATTTTATAAAACTAAATGTCATTACATAATCATAGAAAAAGAACTTTTTGTTTTGGTGTTTTATTTGGAAATATTTTAGGATAATCTATTATTTTCCAATTTCATAATCTTAATAAACCATTCAATAAAAAACTTTTTAATTTAATAAGGTTATTCCAATTCGAGGCTTATAATGCAGATTCTAATGAAATATGAATTTGAAATATGTATTATTGACATGCCTTTTAAATAATCGTTTTTACCATTTTAGTAGAATTTATAATTTTTCACATTCCTAATATGATGATCATAAATTCCCCAATTAAAAAATCCTTATCTCTCACTCCAAATTTACCATGGTATTACCTAACTATAAATTACTCGTTTCTAGAGTTTTCAACAATTTTTTCGAAAAATTAATTTTAAAAAATAATATAATGAATCTAAATATTATTTTTGGGAATATAACAGACTTTAAAAATTGGGGGAAGGATTTGTAATTAGGATTTTTTTCAATTAGAATGATCATTTCTTCATTTGGGGTTTTTATCAATATTTTCATAGAGGTATCCACTTTGGAACATGGAAAAGATCATAAAAGGTCATAGACTCTAAATTCTTATATCCTTGTCTCTTTATGCACTCATAAAAGTTATTTAAATCATGTAACATTTTCCAAATGATTGTAGTAATTTTTTAAAAGAATGAGATACCACGAAACCCATTAATATTTAGTGATATCCTTAATAAGATTTTATCAAATTATTTCCTTAATAAAATGGATTCACATATATTATTCTAGTTGTGGACTATGACTCATGTTGGGTATAGAAAACCCACTATAAAAAATGATGCTCATACAATGTGTGGGTTCTAACAAATAAATATATCCTATATGTTTAGAATCCCATTCTCTATGGTGAGTGACATTGGAACTAATGTTTTTATCAAACCATGGAGTCAATTCAGAAAAAAAATGTGGTTATACATAAAACAACCATTGTGTATCAATCCAAAACAAATGGGATGGATGAAATTTCCATCAGAGAAGCTAAAAGTTTCCATGAGATAATTTTTAATCCAAAATGGAATTATTTTTCTGAAAAACGCAGATAATAACTAACGATTATTTAATTTCCAAGAGGTCTCCCATTAGGAACAACCCTTTTAGGATTATTTTTAAAAAATCTTGTTATTTTATGGTTGATGTACAACATAAATCTTTTTGGGAAATAAAAACATGTGATTTTTATTGTGAAAAAATAGGTGTGGGACTATTAATAATATTTAATGAGTTGGAGGAGAGTCATATTGATTCATATGAGAATTAAAAACTCTATGAGTAAATAGCTAAGATAATCCATGATAAACACCTTAGTCAAAAGGTATTCCATGAAGGTGAAAAGATAATTCTCTTTAATTATTTATTTTGAACTCACATATGGAAGCATTATTCTTTATGGGAAGTTCCATTTATTTATACCATGCTTTACACATTTAGTGTTTTAAAATTAAAATATATTTTTTTAAATGGAATTCACTATTAATAGATGTTATATACAGCTCTACCAAGAGAGGAAACATATTTCGAGTAAGACTTCTACTTCCACCAAACTCGCTTACACTCAAAAGGACCCACCACTGGATAGAGAAGGATTCTCCCCCAAACAAAACTAGGAAGCATCCCTCTAACTCTAAATGTCCCCTCCTCTATACCATGTTCTATATCTATCTTTTTTTATATCATTATAGATTTACATATTTCTAACTAATTATTATTTTTATTTTAGTTTTATTCCTCTTTATTTATCCACCATTTCATTTTTCCCCTTTTATGTGAGCTTTTATAAAAAAATCCATAATTAGTAACTAAATAATTTTAAAAAAAACATATATATAACCACTTTAGGGGAGTTTATAGACATTTTCATGTAAAATGTTGTTTATATTTACCATAAATATGTAACCGCAATTTTTTGTCAACTCCAATATGTTTTGACTTGTCATTTTAAATTGGAAAATGATTTTACCTCCCATGAGGAAAAGTTTAGTCATTCATTCTAAGATCATTTATCTCCATTATTCTTTTTATGTGTTTTGACCACTAATTTAGAGCTTAAATTTTCATGATCTTCAAACTAAATTTCCTACTACTATGATAATTAATACGATAGTGTCATTTTTTGAACCACATGAGAATAGAAATATCCAAATCGCCTCATCAAACTAATATATAAAACTTCTTTTGGAAAGCCTCATTATTCATCTGAAGAAACAATTTTTTTGGGCATGTTACAATACCAAAAATATGTCCCAACAAACATTTATACGGAATTTAATTTCAAGATTTTATAAAATTTATGTTTAGTATAAATTAATTTTATTTAATTCATATTCTTTTTATTTTCAATTTTTTTCCTATGTTTGAGGACAAGAAGTATTTTATGTTTGGGGTGTAGGTTTTCATTCAATGATTTTTTGGAAGGAAATTAATTCTATAATTTTACTCTAAATTTTAATAAAAAAAATTCCATAAATAAAAAAATTAAAAATTAGAATAAGAAAAAATTAAAAATGGGAAAAACATGTATATAGAAAATGAAAAAAATGAAAAAGGTAATTTTATTTTAATTTATTGCATGCATCCTAGTAAAATAGTTTTTATTTAATTTTTATTTCTTCAATTATCATACAATCACATTAAAATTTCATAAATTATTCCTTTATTTATGTTTATATGTCTCTATGAATATGTGTTTACATATCCTTGCATGTATAATTTCATAAATTATGAATTATTTTATTCATAATGATATCTTTACCTACTCTTTACCTCTTTTTCCATTTCCTACCAATAAATTGTCCTAGAAAATACCCTTAAATACTACTTGGTTTATATTCTTGTTATAAAGAAAATGGAATCTAACAGCCTTTAAAAAATTACAAATTATCAGTCTTGGATGGATAATGAGTGTACCTCACTGATAAATTTGAATCATTATAAATAGAGTGCATTTTCTGTGACCACATTTTCTGATCCTATTTTTGAACATGAAAAATTATGTTCTCTTTTAAATAGGATGGACATAAGACTATTTTTGTAAATAAATTATGATTGAGTGAACTATTCTGAACCCCTTTATTAAAAAAAAAGTTTTATTATTTTTTGGAGATTAAAATTTTTTGTGGGTTTTCATTATGCTTGTGGAAATTCAATATCCTTATGTTTGGGGGATTTCATAATACATGTTCATTAACTATTCCAAAATTTATTTTATTAATTATTTTTTTCATAAAAATGTATATTTATAAAGTTTTTCATGTGTTTAAATTTAAAAAAAATATAGAAAATTACTTAAATCCATGAATTTTTTAATAAATATAGGTTTATTTAGATGAAAATGATGATACTACTGTAAATAACGTGAAAAAATTTCCTATTTCTTTTAGTTCATATTTTAGTAAATTATTCAATTATAGAATTTCCCAAATTGGAAAACTAAGGACCATTGGGATCATAAAATAAATCCCCACTAATTGATGAATAAATCTAGAACAATAGAAAAGTTTTAATTTTTTAATAAATAGAGATTCCAAAATCTAATGAAATTTCATTATTTCACCAATTGGTGTTTTGAATAACTAATTTGAAACATTACAAGGCCCATATCAATATTTATGGTGGAAACCCCATTGATAGACTGAAGAATGAAAAGTTGTGATGGATTTGAAGGATATCTCACTTTATTTCATATCTGCCAAAATATTGTTCCAAACTACCTTAAATTTCATATAGATATATTTAACATCAAGGGGTGCATATTCAATAACTATTAACAATTGATATTCTTCAATTTTTATAGACATAAGTTTATTGGAACATAGGGAAAATAAAATTATAGAATTTTCCAGCATCGTGAAAACCTATTTAGAAATTTAGACATATTTTATTCTCCAAAAGTATAATGGATGTGTATTTTTTAGTGTAGAAGGTCAAAATATATATCATAACTTTTTAAAATATAAATTTTGTGATTATAAATTATTAAAGGTAAAATGGGTTTTACAACATTTAAAGTTATAATGAAGGGAAACCATCCCACCCCCTTAGCAATAAATACATATCCCTTTTCTCTTTGTAGGTGGTTGGAACTCAAGAAGCTTATAAGGATAATTAGTATGACCAAAAACCTGATAAAGCTCTCAGGGGAACACCTATACTCTTTTTTATAACAGAAACATATCATTCCCTTTTTTTATTCAATTTTTATGTTTTCCATTGAAATCATTATAATTTAATTATATTTTTTTTAAAATATTGGATGTTTTCACTTATATGAAATATTATTATAAACATACTTTTGTAGAACTATATTTTATATTCTAAAATATTATTTAATTAATTTTTGATATTCTAGGTTGGACTAGTCCAAACACGCATGAGAGGGGGTGAGTTGGGAGTGGTCAAATTTTAACATATACCAATTAATTCTTTTGTTTATCACTCCTTTGGTCATTGAAACTATGTGGTTTGATAATAATAAAGTTTATTAATTCTATTTTTTAATCATCAATCATAAAACACCCAATACAAGAAAAGTAGTAGATATAGAATGTTGTATTTTTACACGATTCAGACCCATATCGAGATTTCCTTTCCATATTGTTCTCAAGATGTCTGAGTCACAAATTTATTCACTATAAATAATGTTATAAATTTATTACAGATGTGGGTTTTTATAATCCAAGAACACTCTTTCCATTCCATATATATTATGGGTAATAATATTACACAAGTGATTAACTTCTCATTCATTTTATTTATAATAGAATATTGTAGTTCCTATAACTCCTTCCTCGTTCTTAAAGTAGATCATAGGCCTATAGAAGAAGTCATTATATCCACAAGATCCGATTCACTTCCTCAGCTCAGATAATAATTGACTACCTGCTATTTCTTTAACATCTAAGCATGAAAATTGATCTCTATTCACAACCTTGCATCAAGTTTTTCTTCAAAAATTGTTGTTGGATTCCCTCAAATCAATATTTAATTAGACAACCCATAAAACTATATGTTATATGTATACATTGAATAAAATTGCTCTAGAATATTTTTTTCTGGTGAAACGTATAAAAACGGGCATGTTCATTCTCACTTATATCAGACACTTATAGGTTCACTGGTTCGATTCTTCTTCTTCTACTCAAACTTATGTTACACTGAGTGTAGAGGGGATGAGTTAAGAGAACCAACCTACTTCAACTTCTAATTATTATTATCTTCATTGATACACAACATATATTTTCTTATGACACTATATAGGGTCATTTCATATTTTCCATGATAGTACTACTTCTCTCTATATTTTTTCACGTTGTTCGCTTGGATCGTACCTTTCAACATCACCCTCTGCTTATTTTTTAACTTATCATATTATAGAGTTATCCCAGTCTATGATATCACTATATAGAAATATCTCTTTATATATTATCATTTTCACATTTATACAAATGGAATTATTTTTACAATTACATTAATGATATAAAAAAATAAAAAAACATGAAAATTTTTCATTTCCCGTCATATCCTTATATCCTTTTTCAAATATCACAAATGGGTCTTTCTATTATTTTAATGAAGAGAGTTTTCCATTAAGACTCCATCTCTTTATTATTTATAAAACATGAAAAATAAAATATTCTAAAAATTTCTATATGATATATGTTTAATCATCTCAAAACAAAACTCTTTAATAGAATATAGTAAAACATTCTTCACAACTATATGAATGTCACATAGGAAAATATTTTGTAGCATGGAACCTAACTCACAACCTGATACCTTCATCAAAACTAGTATATATTCTAGATAGAATCTATAAACTTCAATAAGAATCCCAGCACAATCATTTTCACAAACATCGTGAATCATCTGAAATATATGAAACTTAAATCACTAAAGTTCAATACAATAATCTTCCCATATAATTTATTGATTTCAAAATCTAAAATTCCTTAATTTCAGTCATGAGTAAATTATCATCCTTTATCTCATGTTAATTTCTTTATCACTCCAACATTATTGAATCAAAATTCATTTTGTGATGTTTAGATTAAAAAATTTCTATTTGAGAAATATTTTATTTTATTTTTATCAAAGTAATTGATTTTTTAAAATTATCACTTAAAACTCATAGGTTAATTGAAATATTAATACCCCTCTTCTTATTTTTACTAGATATTTCTCAAATCAATCATAGATCATGGATTAACTATGTTTCATGATATTTCTAACATGAATGAAATACTTATAATCGTATAATTTAATTTTATCTTTAGAAAAATAAATTTTAGATACTATATATTTTTTATGTTGAAACATAATGATATGAATATCCTTACATGGAGAGGAAACTTATGCTGATATCCTACTCTTTCATTGTTTTCATTCTTATGTGGTATATATCTAACTCTTATGTTTGTACTAAGAACCATATGTATATATCCAAATGTCATCATGGATCCCCTTTTGCTGAGATCCATCCTTATGTGGATCCCTATGTGTTGTATAAATCACCATATATAGAGATTCATCCTTACATAGATCTATATATGTGGTGTGGATCTCCTTAGGAATGGATTTCTATACATATATCTTAACTAGACTATTTTCCTAGATTCTGTTAAAATTAGTTTAGATCTTATTCAAAGTAACTCCAAACATTATCTGCCTCTTTAAAAAAACCTTTGTCACATGTTGGAACATCTCAAACCATATTATAATTCATCACCACGATCCCTCAGCTCTTTTATAGTATATAGCTGCAAAATTATAATATATATTAAATATTCACTACATATATGATTCCAAATTCACTTTGGCCTTTATAAAACATTATTCATTTTTTGTTAGAAACTGAAAATAATAACCTTGATTCTTAGTACATGAATGATAGATTTTTCAATATTCGTGTAACTCTCCTTAAAACATTGAAAATATTTTACACTTGTTAAATACATCTTTACAGGTTATTTGGTATAAATTTGATAGACAACACTTCTTGAACTTCATCACTTCTTATTGGTTATTGTAAAAATAACTCCAACCTTCAACAAAAATCTTATACTCGAGGATTATTTATCCAATTATACGATCCTAATCCAACCCACATGAATGTATCATGATATTTATTCCAGTGGACCAATTCATATTCCATTTATTATTGTAACCACTTCCTTTGGGTGGACATTCAATCCATCCCCCATAATACTCATGAAATATATTGACATTATCATTGAACAGAAATATAATCACATGACACAAGTTACTTTATTCACCCCTTTGAATTTGTTATTAATTATTTTAACATCCAAAAACTATATATTCATGTAAATATATCTTTTTTTTCACTATTTTTCTCCCCATTATTTATAATAAAAACAAATAAAAATATTTTCTTCCATTTTTTAACACCATTGTTATAAGGGATGTTTTTATCATCTATAAATAACTCTTTTAAATTTAAGAAATTAATTCTACCATTTTTTAATTCACTTTCACTATTCTCACTTCGTTATATAAGAGAATACTGATATCATAGGCTTCATTGAAATAATCCATCAAATAATAAAATGTTATTCTATATTGGAAAACTCAAAGTATAAAATAGTGGGAATAATTTGTCCAAAAAATACTCAAAATGTGATACCTGATATGAAATTTTTTTTTGTATAAATTGGTCACATGGTTTGTTGATAAGATTTATAAACCTATACATAACATCACTAAACTTGTAAAAACATTTCAAGTTCAAGTCTATTTTATCCCCTATTTTATTTCAAAATCAACCCCCCTTTGTAAACGTGTTCAATATAGATCATAAGATAATTTGAACTGAAATATAAACCTCATTCTACAATTTTATAGGGCCTATAAAATTTATATATTTAAGAAGAATGAATAAATATATGGTAGATTACTCCACTTTTATTTTCCCCCTAATGTAATTATCTTCATAATTCACTATTTATCTCTATAGTGTATGATAAAATTGTAGCAATATATCAATTTTGATACGAATTTTAATATTGATATTCTCTGATGGATTTCATTCCTTGATGTTTCACCTTCAATTATTTTTCATTGATAACAAGAAATTTATATTTGAGTAATGTGGTTTATCATAAGAACATCAATGTGATAAAGAAATTTAAGACTTTTATCCCATTAAAGAGACTATTTTTTATAAGGATATTAAGTGTTTGGTTCTCCTCATGATTTTCATACTCCTATATTTCTAAACCTATTCCTATTTGGGTATAATTGTTTTATTTTTACTCTTAACTTTTTTCTTAAATGGAATAGGTTTCTCAACATTAAATTAAATAGGATTATTATCTTTAAGAAGAAAGTTTTTATTTTTTTATTCATCCTAATATATATTTTTAGTCTTTTCCATCTAATCTATAAATATTCTTAACCACACATTGGGTATATGAATAGACTACTATTTGTGAATTAACTCTTTTTTATATTATCGTTATTGATATTATGAGTCATTGATTATTTATCATTGTTCTTATATATCTTGTATTATTCAAGAATCCATGTCATACATATAACAATAATATGAAAAACTTATTTGGACCTCTATATTCCTTTTTATAAACTTCAATATTACCCTTTTTGGGTAATATTTCATGTTATTCATTAGGGATGTCAACCACCATGCCAATCTTACTATCACTTTCACAAACTGACACTCTATATGTTTATTCTAGCTTGCTTCAATATTTTTTTATATTCGTGGTAATCTTACAATGTTCCATAATTTATCATTTATTCTCAAAATATAAGAATATTTTCCTTTATAGGAAAACCTTTTCAATATTAATTATTTTCTTCTTGGGAGTCAATTTCCCAACATTTTTATTTTCTTAAGATCCTTTCTTCACTTCTTTACATTTCAAGGAAAATTTATCATTTTTTATAACCAATTTTATATTATGATGTGGTACATTATTCACATTGGAATAAGCAGTAATGAACCAGGGTTTTCATATAATGATAATGCATCTTTTAAAATTAGTATTTATTAAATTACACAAAAACACACCTAAGGATCGTAAAGGTATAGATTTTTTGGAAACATGAAAACATAAACCAATGGTTCACATGTGAACTATCTAATATCACAATATATTATTCATAATTAGAACCCTTCTTATACAAATCATACATAATACAATTTTTCTTAACCTATATAAAGGAAACATAAGAAATGGTGAGCTCAGATGATCGCTAAGGGTAAACAAAGAAGATACATAAGTATAACATTAAGAGAAGGGTATAAGATCACGATAATAGCATTTGGAAACCATACCATGCATATCAAAGATCATAATATTGAGTCATTGAAAAATATTGAAATTTTATAAGACATTGATCATAAGGTAATAAAATAACATGATCCATGAGGGCATATCATTGGAATAATACATGGAATTTTGAAATATACTTCAGCATTGAAAATAATTTCCATTGTATTCAATGGTCACATACATGGATATCATACTAGAATGGGTTCGCTTCCCAAACCATCATAGTGGTCAAGGTTCACTCCCAATACCATTTTATCTGATAAAGTTCCTTACTGAATCAGGTTTACTCTATATTTCAATCCTCTCTATCTAATGAGGTATAAATATTTACCCAATTCATTGGTGGGAAATATAGGTCAAATCCATCATATAATGAAAACCATTGGTATATGTTCCACAATATCATAAAACATTAATCATATCATAACCAATAAAATTTAATGGGTTTCATAACCATTTAATCATTTCATAACATGTGTAAAAGGGAAAATTTTCATAATTATTTCATCATTTAATCATATAATAACTCATGAAATAAATTATATTCCATAATCATTTCTTCATGGTATAATCTGTGTAATATAAATAGGTTTTACAATGATCATGTCATCATAAACATAAATTATTCAGTGAAAGAATAAGAATTTTAGCATTGGATCATAACCCTAGTAATTCATAGGTAACATCAATAGATGTAATATTCGATTGAAAATGATTTTTAACTATCATTTAAAACATTTATTGAGGAAAGTATCTATTCTTCTTTTAAAAACACATTTTGAATGATAAAAAATTTCAAAATCCTTTTCTATGAGAATAACCTTGGAATATTATATAATAATATATAAAAATAATTTAAAACATTTCTTCAGTAAAATATCGATTCTACATTGAATAAAACATTTTAAAACATAAAACAATTTAAAAAAATTATTTGAAAATAACCTTAAAGTCATCTAAAATAAGCTTTAAAATCATTTAAAACATTTCTTGGTGAAATTATCATTTCTACTGAAAAAAAAATTTCAATATAAAATTTTTTTAAAATACTGTTATTTGATAATAATATAAAAAAAATATAATGTAATCTCAAAATAAAATAATGGCCATGATGAATTGAAATTATGTTCATGTCATACACATTAAAACCAAGATTCCATTCACATCTTCTTTAAAAGTTAAACAATGATTATTAATAAAATGACATGATGATTCATTTCAAAAACATTTCCAAAATGTCAAAAATAAATAATTCTTTTTGATAAATAATTTTAATAATGTAAAAATCATTTTTAACATATTTATAGAAAACATGATTTTAGATGATAAAGGGTTTTTCGACCGAAGATTGAAATAAAGATGATTTTTTTTTTGAATACTTATTTTGAACTCTTGAGTACCTAAAGAGAGTAAAATGCATGTAAATATTATATTATAATGGAATAACCATATGAGAATAAAATTATTGTGTTTCTTGAGATATGGATCCTAAAAGTTTATCATCAAAAACATAATCATAAAATATCTTGATAAATGATGAGATTATAAAAAATATATTTACCACTCGGTAAAATTTAAATTGTCAGAACCAAGAAGGAATAAAAATAAATGATTCATAAAATTCCATAATAAAAAACAAAACCATGATATTACATGTCTAATTATCTATATATACACCTAATAAAAGAATATAACAGTATAAAATAACATATGACTCAAGGAAGGTAAATTGGGATAAAAATATGTTACATATTTGGTAACTATTGAACTGTAAACACATGAAAATTTTAATCTAAAATGGATATTTAAAAATAGATAACATTATGTTTAATAATCAAAATATTCATTCATGTATTTTTTACACACCACATTAAATAAATAGTTCTTGAATATGGCAAGTGTCTAACAGAAGTAAAAACTGAGATGGAGGTCCCTTACTATAAGTCTCAACTTCCTTTAAACACATTCAAATATCATAAATAATAAATATAATTTTATTATTAATATATTAAATAACCATATTATATATATCATACAATATATTAGTTTATTAAGACATGTTTATTACTTGTTTATTAAAAACTCCCTCTTAAAGGTACATTTTGCACAATAACTAATTTTTTTCATGTATGTTTTGATTCATTATTTTTACTCCTCTTACTTTGATACTAGTTCCATAATATCCATAATTTAAACATTATATAAATATAATATATATTCATTATATATTTATTTATAGTAAAACATAAAATGTAGTGATAGAAAATGAAATACATCATTCATGGAGATGGTAGGTCGTATGTATGCATGAACGTTATTTCTATTTTCTCGACATATAAAATTAAATATAGGTAAATAATATATTTAATTTCTAGAATAATTGTTATATCATAAATATCACATGTTTTTATTTAAAAATTTTCATATTACCTTCGATGTAAAGGGTATGTGAAGAATGAATCACATCGCTTTGTGAGGCGGTAGTCCTCCGTACACACGAACGATGTTGTTCCATTCCCACGAAATTGAAATTATGAAGGAACATGTGATATAATTATTAAATATTATAATTATTATTATAAAAATCAAATATAATCAAATAAATCCATAATTATATCTATTCATGATAGATGGTGATGAAAAATGAAAAGCATCAGTTCCCAATGTTGTAGTCTCCCATAAACAAGAATGGTGCTTTTGTAAATTATTTGATAGAAAATAAGAAGGATTTAGGTTATCAAATTAAAATAATAACATAAAATATATATTTAAGATGAATATTTTGTTATATCATAATTGTTTAACAATAATTTATGTAGAAGGAGTAAGAAATAAAATAAAACATGTGGTTGGGGATGTTACCTCTTCTATAGAAAACTTCTTTTAGTTTGCCCCAAAAGCCTTCCTAGGTTGACTTTCTAAAGAAAATAAAGATTACATGATTTTATGAAGAATTTATAGTATTGATTAGGGTAGGAATTGGCTGAACCAAATAGTTTTGGATGTCAAAAAAGGATAGGATAGGGGTGGCCTTTTATGAGTGAGGTGAGTGGCACACCTATAATTTTTTAAAAGAAAAAGTTGTACCCACATTTTTCAAATAAAAAAATGAGAAATAGTGGTCCTTTAGAAAACCTATAATATTTTAGGTTTAAATATATCTTTAAAATGGGTTTATGGAATTTTATAGAATATATTTAACTGTTAGTTTTTTAGTTTAACCCCCTATTAACCAAATTTTACCTTTACCACGAAAAATAATTATTATTGTTTTTCCTATTAATTATGGTCAAAATTAATTTTTCAATTATTAGATAATATAAATTATTTATATTAAAAATATATAATCCATTTCTTCAAAATTCCATTCATATAAGTTCCAATTTTTAATTTAAAATTAACCCTGTAAATGTGACAAGAAAGTGGTTTTTCCAAGAGAAAATATTGAAATGTTTTAAACCTTTTCATATCAAACTTTAATATGAAATTGATTACCATTACCAAAATTGGTTTAATAGACATATAATTCAAATTATTTTAAATTTTATACCATTTAAAAAAAATATTTTTTAAAATGCCTAAAAATAAATTAAAATTCGTAATAAAATTAGTATTTTCACTATTCGTCGAAAAATATATCCTTTTAGAAAATTATCAAAATTTAACCCAAATATAATTTTCACAAAATAATTTCAAAAATAAATTTCATTTTTTCATATATATTTTCTAAAATTGGGAATAAAATATTTTTAAATAAGTGTGGAAAATGCGACAAAATATCTTTTAAGAAAAATAGTGTTTTTAATCATAAAATTGGATATATTATTATCTATTTTTCTTAATACATATAATATAAATGTTAAAAAGTTTACTAAATATATAATATTTAAATTTAATTAAATTCATTCACCAAAAGAGATTTACTTAATTAATTGAGTTAAAACATGTTTTAGCACATACAAATAGTTTTTTATAAAAAGACTCCCTTTATTTTCTAATGGTATTTATTTTTATTTATAATTAATTGGTCATAAAGGATGTAATTATATATAAGAGTGTAAAACATATATTTTCATAATTTAAATTGTATTATTCATACACACCAATCCAAATCCTAGGTGATAACTATCTTTTTAAATAATAACATTTCAATAGTATATCACATTTCATTTAAACTAGGTGATGTGTGTAACAGGGCTAATCTTAGTGTTACATATAATTCAAGATAAACTATGTGTTGTATGTAATATAAGATAAACTAGGTGTTTTATTCAATGAAATATAAACTCAATGTTTCATGTAATGAAAAATATCTAAAGGAATAAAAAATATTGAAAAAATATTTTTTTTTTCAAAATATAAGGGTGTTACATTTTACCCCACTTAAAATGAATTTGTCCCTAAAAAATAAATAATTTGGTACTAAAAACATAAGATAATTATGCCTCATTTCATCCTTAGGTTCCCACATATCTTCATTAAGATGGTGGTGTCATCACAAATCTTTGATAAGTTGAGCAATCTTATTTCATAGCACTTTCTATGTATGATCCAGAATCTCAATCGATTGTTCCTTTTAAGAAAAATAAATCTCCAACATTATAACCTATGTGTTCAGTACATGTGAAATATCAGGTATGTAATTTCTTAGTAGAGGTACATGGAACACATTGTGAACCTAATAGCAGTTTTTTGGAATCACCAAATGATAATATATTGCCCTAATATGATCGTGTATTTCAAATGGATTGATATACATTGGGATTAGTTTTCCCATCTTTATTGCATAGATAATTTCATAAATATACCTTTTCTCCAGCATCAAATTCTATATTTCTTTTATTATTATCATCACAACATTTTTTTCATATATTTTTTTCCTAATGTGTTTCTGAATAACTCTAAACTTCATGGACATCTCATCATCTTGCTCATGTACTAATAGCTTTCTTTCTGAAACATCATTCTTGTATGTTATATTTTTAATATTCTTTATATAAATGTATTAATAATAATCCATTTGAATTCTCATGTGAAATATATTATCCTAATAAATCTCAACTAGAGGATGTTTTTGATCACAATAACATTTGAAATCCATGGAATATGATCATAGCATATCCTCTAGGGTTTAAATAGTTCCCTCACATAGAACATCTATCTAGTGATGATATTCCATGTTGAAACTCAATTTTGTGTCAAGAGATTTCTGAATACTTCACCAAAAACTTCACATAAAAGTTTAGATCCTAATAAGATTCAATTGAATATGGTACTCCACTCAAGATAACTATTTCTTTAATGTATATTCTGGAAAGTGAATCCCAATATAAGTCTTCTCTGATAGAAATGAAGTTTTCTGAATTTGTAAGGTGATCGACTAAAACCCATAACTACCTAAAAATAAAAGATAATATAATCCTTAATGGTATCAATTACATTAATCATGTTTCGAAAAAGTGTAAATTACTTCCTCCTAAAATAACTTTGTGATTAAAACATATAAAATCCCAAATGGTTTTACTTCCCTAAATGTCTCTTAAAATATCCCTAATCCTGATATACTCCCCTCACATAAAACCTCAAAAGGTATTTCAATGGCATTGAACTTATGATCAACCTTTAACAGATAAACCCATGATGGTATCCCTAACTCTTATTTTAATCTTACATGCATACACATACACTTCCAAAAGTTAAGTCACCCATTATTACTTGTATAATCTACTATATTATACAAAATATTTTCCATTGGAATCATGGGTTCATCCTTGTACGGATTAAATATAAAATTTTATTTCATTATTTCAAAATCCATGTAGAAAGATAGAGGTGCATAAAATTTCACAAAATCATGAACAATAATATTTTTATATGGCTCATTCATACAAAATTAAAAATGAAATTTCCAACTAAGGAGGGAAAGATAAGTTTACCCTATTTATCATGATTCAATTCATCCATTATGATTTTGTAATATTTTATTAATGTTTTTCATGGCTTATCATCCACATTATCCCATTTATAAGACCATTTATTCTCATAATTCCCAAAATCCTTACACTTGAAACACTGGAGTGTTGGTGGTGCATTAGTTGGAATATTCTTATCCCTCGTTGAATTAATTTTCCCATTAATTCCATTTTTTAATTAAGATGATTTATGACCTACCTTTACACATTTAAATTACCTCATAGTTCAATTCAATTAATTCCCTTGATTATTCTTCCCATATTTATGGCACGCAGATGGCTATAATTTATTTCCACCATTTGAGTATTCAATAGACTAAATATTCCCATTCTGAATAAAACCATAGGATTAGAGGGAATATAAAATTTACATTTCTACCTAAAATTCACATCATAATACTTCTTCATAGATAATAAAGCATCCTATATCTGAGGCCTCTCAATGACTTTTTTTAGGCCAGAAAATAATAGATGAATTTTTCTTTTAGGGTTAATGATTAAACAAGAAGAATTCCATGATAGACTAGTAAAATTAGCTTTATAGTCACTATTAGAGTTATCATCTTTTTTCTTAATCACAAGGAATTTCATATCCATATTTATACATAGAGTATTTGGGAAGTACTAATAGATAAATATCTCATTAAACTCTTCCCATTCCATGGATATAAATTATCCTTGTTCCCTTATGTTCTTAATAATATTCCCCAACTAATTTCCTTCGCCTTCCAAATGATAAATAGAAAAATGACATTTCTATTCTCCGAATTCCGAATAAAAGAAAATATCCTTTCATTGGTACTAATACATTAATAAGAAACTAGTGGATCAGTGGAACCAATAAAAGAAGGTGGATTTTTCATCATGAAGGACTCAACATAACATTATTCCATCATTTTAAAATTTATAATTCCATCACAATTCATAGATTGATAAAGTTGTGTGGGCATAACAAAAATATTTTTTATTCCATATCCTATAAATTTTTGTTTCTCAGGAGTATAATTATTTCATTTTCCATCTCTCTCAACATTAACATGACTCTTTATGGTTCCAACTATTGAAAAAAACCAGAAATCACAGCATGAGAAACACTAATCATAGTGGAAAACCAAATAATCATGAAAAATTATTTATAGGATGCTTAAATCATGAAACCTTATTTTCAATCTATGAAAGGTTAGGATTAATATAATAAATTCATAGTCATTATTTAAATCCTAAATAATTGTTTGTAAAGAGTTTGTAAATTTCCAAAGCATATTCTATTGGACTATCAAACTAGGTGTGTAGGAAGGCCCATTTTCATACACCAAGGGATAATCTAGTCCAACTCAATACACCCATTCCAGTTTTATTACCCCCATTTACCTTTGTGTCATATCCAAATCCACTTATAGTTTCCAAGCATGGATGAAATTTCTTGAAAACCACTCACTCTATAATTTACCAAAATTCCAGGACATTTTGATATTCTTTGATACATCCTTACACTTATCCTTATACATATTTATAGAAATATCCTTATAATTATCCCTAGGAATGTGACTAATGTTTTCTCGTCCTAATTTCCAATGGTAAACTAAACCTTTCCTCTGATACCCACTATAATGACCCTAGTTTTCCATGTATAGTTAATACATATTTTTTGATGAATAGTCATTGCATTACATAGACACATGGTTGAGGATTATAATGGTATTTTGACTTTGGAAACATGATAACCTAAAAAAGGTCCCATATATGATCTATATTATCTCCCACTATGTTTTTCATAACAATCACTCTTCTTATAAATTTCATACATAATACATTTCTTCATAACCTGGAGAAATTAAACAAAATAAAGGATATTATCATAAGCCCAATAAGGGTAAACAAGGGAGATATGTATGAATAACAAGAAAATAAGGGTATGATAATATGATTATAACATTTGAAAACCATACCATGCATACCAAATATCATAATATTGAGTCATGGATTAAATATTGGTAATTTTGTAGGCAGAGATCATAATAAAATAAAAGAACATGATTCATAATGGAATCACATTAGAATAAGACAAATAATTGGGGAATACACATAATTCATTTACATTGTATTCATGTCTCACTTATAAGGCTATCAAAGTGGATGGGTTCACTCCATAAACCATCATAGTAGTCAAGGTTCTCACCCAAGACCATAATATCCAAAAAAGTCCATTACTAAACAAGGTTCACTTCGTATTATAGATGTCATTATATCATGAGATATAAATATTTAACCAATGTATTAGTGGTAGAAATAGGTCACACCCATCATATAATGAAAATCATACCTATGTGTGACACAATATCATAAAACTTTCATCATAGCATAACCAATTAAATGAAACTTTTTTCATAAAAAATTTATCATATCATAACCTATGGAAAAGATATAGGTTTCATGATCATTTCATAGTATCATAATTTTATCATAGAATAACCTATTAAAATAAATGGGTTTTAAAATCATTTCTTCATGGCGTAACCCATGGAATAGAAAAAAGTATCATAAATATCATTCCATCATAAACATAAATAATTTAAATAATGAATAAGAATATTATCCTTGGATCACATATATGGTAGGGAATAGGTAACATTAAAAGACGTCATATTAGATGAAAATGATTTTGAAAGATCACTTAAAACATTTATTAGATAAAATATCCTTTTTTATTTTAAAAAACAACTTTTAAACACAAAACATTTTAAAATTTGTTTTCATTGAAAATAAACTTTGGACATTATAAAGGAAGCATTAAAAATCATTAAAAACATTTCTTTAGTAAAAATTCATTTCCTCTAAATACACTTTTTAAAACATAAAACAATTTTAAAATTATTTTCTTTCAAAATAACCTTGAAAAAATATAAAGTAATATTTTAAATCATTTACAACATTTCATTAGTAAAATATCATTTCCTCTTTGAAAAAAACATTTTAAAACATAAAAAGTTTTTAAAATAAATGTTTTTTAAAATAGACTTTACAACTTTTAAAGTAATATTCCATGTAAATAATGTTCATGATGGTAAGAAATTTTTTTCATTACATACATTTTAAAACTAAGATACATTTCAGTTTTTCAGTAAAATCCAAATAGGCATTGTTTGGAAAATGACATGAAAATTACATTCATTTTTTAATTTCATAAATGAGTTAAAATTTATATAATAAATCATTTTAATAATGATAAAAAATTCATGAAAAGATTTTTAGAAAAAAACGTTTTTGATGAAAATGGGGTATTCAAATGAATATATAAATAAAGAATATTTTTCTTAAAAACATTCTTTTGAAATATTTATTACTTATTGGGGGGAAAATTAATAAAAAGACTATTCTCATGAAATAAAGAGAGTATAATTAAATTCATGAGTTTCTTGAGTGATGGATCAAAATTTTTTATCATTGGAAACATAGTCATAATCAATTCTTATAAACAATGAGATTGTAACTTAAAATCTGTACCACATTGGTAACATTGAATTATATGTCCCACAAAGGAAAAAAATTAAATAAAAAATAAAATATCATGATAATAAATATATTAATTATAATAAATTTATAAGGGTTGTATGTACATCTCATAAAATAAAATAGGTTCATAACATAACATATGTCTCAAGGAAAGAAAATTGATTTGAAAATCTAGTATAGCTTTTATAACTTTTGAACTGTGAACCCCTGAAAGAGTGATCCAAAATTGGATATATAAGTCCCCATAAATTTAATTATAATAATAAAATATAATCATGGGAATTTTATACACCGTATAAAATAAATAAATTTTTTATAGGTCATGTGTCTCACAAAAGTAAAAAGTGAGATGGAAATCTCTTACTTTATGTCTCAACTTCCTTGTTATACATTGAAGCCTCATGTATAATAAATATAATTTTCTTAAAAATATATTAAAGATAAATAATTATATATATAACACCATATAACATATTCTTATGACCTTTTATTTCTTATTTATTAACAATTACATGTTAATGTCACATTTCTGGCAATAACTTCTATGTTTTTTTGTGTCTGTTTTGATTTATTATTTTCTATATTATTAATTTAATAATGGCTACATCATATAAAGAATATTACCCATTATATAAATATCATATATATTTATTTATATCAGTTGATAAAATTTTTAGATATATAATTAAACACATTGTTTATAGAGATGTTAGGTCGTAGGTAGGCATGAATATTGTTTCCATATTCTCAAATAATGAAATTAAAGAAATAAAATAATATATTTCCTTCCCAAAATCGTTTTTGTCTAATATATATCACATTTTTTTGTTTAAACCATAACTTATTACATTCCATGTAACGAGTATGTGAAGAATAAACCACATCACTTCGTGAGGCATTAGTTTGTTGTAAACATGAATGATGTTATCGTATTTCTAAAGAATGGAAATTTTGAATTAATATGTGATATAATTATTATATAATCATAATAATTTCATAAATATAATATATAAATAACTTATCCATCATTATTTCCATTTGTGATAGGTGGTTATGGAAAATGAATACCATCAATTCGCAAGGCAGTAGTTTGTCATACACATGAATGATGATTTTGTAACCCATTTTAATGAATAGGAGAAAATTTTATTTTATTAAATTAACATAACAATATATAATTATATATAATATACTTTTTTTATATAATCATGGTTTAATTATAATATAAGGATGTGGAGGAAGATCAAAAATAAAATGCTTAGTTAGTGATGTTGCCTCTTCTTTAGACTACTTCATTTCATTTTGCACAAAAAAACCTTCCCAGTATGGATTTATGAAAAAATTAAGAATTTAGGATGATATAAAGGAATTAATTAAGTGATTTTGTTAGTTATTGGTTGAAATTAGTTTTTTATTGTGAAAGGGAGAGGAGGATGGTGGCCTTTTATAAGTTAGTTGAGTGGAAAAATTGTAATTTTTTAAAATAAGAAGGTTCACCCACGTTTTTGACGTTCCAAAAGGATTAAAAATGGATAATTAATGGAACTAGATGATATAAGCTCAAAATATGATCATAAAATTTGGTTTAGACATGTTTTGGGATATTTTTATCCATTATCATTTTAGTTTAACCCACAGTAAACCCAATTTTACCGTAACCACTGTAAATAATTTTTATTGTTGTTACAATTTATTATGGTTAAAAATTAATTCTCACTTGTTAGATAATATAAATTATGATTACTAAAAATATATAATATTTTTTTGAAATTCCATTCATATAATTGTAAATTTTTATGTTAAAATTAATCCCAAAAACGCGATGAGAAACCAGTTTTCGAAAGAGAAAATCTTCAAATGTTTGAAATTTTCATTTAAAACATGAATATTAAATTGATTGAATTTATTTAAATTGGATTAATAAATATATAATTGAACTAATTTTACCATTTAAACCTTCTTTAAAAAATTGGATGTTTTTAAATTAATTAAAATAAATGACAGTTCTTAATAAAAATGAGTATTTTTCACTATTCAAGGGAAATTTTATATTTAAAAAAAATTATCAAAGATTCTTAGTGAGAAGATTATTACTTGATTGTAGGAAAACTAATATAATATTTTTCCAATAAAATTTCTTAATGTGGGGAAAATTAATTTTAAAATAAGTGTGCAAAATGTGAGAAAACAACTTTTTAGAAAAATGATGTTTTTAAGCATAAAAATTGATATATTTTTATCTATTATATCGAAAACACATAATATACATGTTCAAAATTATATTGAATATATAATTTAGAATTTCAATTCAAATAATTATCCATATGTGATTTATTTATTTTATTGAGATAAAGCATTTTTCTGCGCATAAAAATAATTTTTCGGAAAATGATTCCCTTTTTTTTTCAATTAGTTTTTATTTTCATTTATAATTAATTGGCCATCAAATAATTAATTTTACATAAACTTGTAGACCATATATTTTTATAATTTATTTAATCCTATTCATTCCCATGATTCTAAGGGCTATGTGATAACTATCATATTGAATTATTATATTTTAATAGTTTTTACTATTTCATTTAATATCGGTGTTGTTTGTAATTCATGCTAAACTCAGTGTTAAGTGTAATGCAAGATAAACTCAGTGCTGTGTGTAATGGAATATAAACATAGTTTTGTGTGTAATGTAATCTAAATTCGGTGATGAATGTAATGAAAAATATCTAAAAGATTAAATATATTCTAAATATATATTTTTTTAAAAATAATAGTGTGTAACATAATGGTTATTTTGGATTGGTAAATAATAATGGTCTTCATAACATTTCCCACGTCAAATATTGTACTCAAAAAAATACTCAAAGTGATCAAATATATTTATCCATGATAGATTCTTCTTTCTTCCTCACTTCTTCATCTATCTAGTTGTTTTTCTTATAATTTTATCTTAGATTCCCCCTATGTATAGATATTTTTAATGTGGATATGTTGACATATTTTTTCAAAAAAGAATGTGAATGTGTCTGAATATTTAGAACCACAATTAGTGGCCTAACACCTCTCGCTTTCTCTTATAAATTAATTCTTGATATAATTTCCTGATAGTATACCTTTCTATTTTTATAAAAAAACAATAATATTAGTTTCTCACAGGGGGTGATTTTCATGGACATTATTATATTCACACTTGATGTTGTAGTGATTTTTTTTCAATTTACTCTTTCATAAATGTATAATTTGTTATTTGAAATATATTCATTCATTTTAAATATATTTGGTACAAAGGAATACAACTATTTTATGGGATAATTTTCGATATTATCTAGTTATGGGTGGTTAATGAGGTGATTCCATTCCCTTTATTCCACCATTTGGAGTCTTGTTAGAATCATGTGTCCCTTTGGAACTTTGTGTAGAAGCATTTATCTCCTCAAAATATAAGGAAGTTCTAGGTTTATCTTTATCCAAATTTTTAGTTTTAATTCCATCTCAAACACTTTAGGTCGAGAATTTCCTTTTCATATTAGTTTTATATCAAACTACATTACCATTAAAATTTAATCATTTGAATTTATTAATCATTATTTTTTCTACTATCATTAATATAATTATAATGGCCTATTATCATATTATATTTAACATCCAAATATGAGTCCTTGACACTCATATAAATGTTATATAGCTTTTCCAAATAATATATCAAATTCATGATAACATTATCAAACGCCACTTTCTCAAAAACTAATATTTTCAATTATTCATCATCTATAGAAAATAATCTATTGAAAAGTGTTACAGATTATTCATTATCCTTTAGAAGTTTGGTGAGGGTGTTACAACTTCTTTCCATCCTAGCTAATTTATCTTCCATAGTATCATCTTCTGTTTATACTTACTATTCTTAATCTTATATCCCTTTGATAAAATAAAATGTCTTCTTCATGTAGCCCATGACTAAATAATAAAAATCACTAAGTGATTCATTTAACTCATCTTGTTCATGAATCTACCATGATTATTTTAAGTAATAATATTCATCAGATTTACCAATACATATACAAATCTTACTGCCTTAATCTATTGGTTTTCCCTTCATTACTTTTGAACTATCTCAAAACTTTTTATCCTATATATTATTTATGTTTCTAAAAGTATTGGGTGAAACCTACAAATCTGTGTTGACATAGATTGAAGTTATTTTTCCATATTAGGAACAAAAATTTCAAATATTCCCTTTATGTATTCATGTAAAAAACAAGTAGGTCTTAAAAATGGATCTAATTAGAGGGAACCTCACTTTGATAACCAGTAATAGTATCTATAAGATTCATGCAGACGCACCTAGGATGGGGTGGATCAAGGGTCATATATTTTTACTAAATACTAATTCCTTATTTTTTATCACCCCTTTGATCTTTGATCCTTTGTAATAGGTTAATACTTAAGTGGATATGTTCTCTATTTAACTAGTACACATAGAACATGCAATTAAAGTAAAGTAATATAGATGGAATATTGTACTATTATAAGAATTATACCCCTCCGGAGAATCCTACTCCTTATTATTCTTAGTGTATCTAAATTATATATCTTTCCTCTATAAATATTTTTATTAAAATTACCATGTATTTATGAAATTTTTATCCCAATACAATCACACCATACTATAATGGTTAGGGATCACTTTATTAAAAAAGTGGTCAATAGTTCTTATAGGTTCTTTATATTGGAATACGACAGATTCTAGTACCTCAATTATTCTTCTTTAAGTAGATAATAGGTTTATCCAATATTTCTCTACATCCAAAAAATATTACCTACTTCCTAAAAACTGAGAATATTTTACTAAATTTTGTTTCCTCAAGAGTTAATCATCTAAATTGGTCTATGTTCATAGCCTTTCATACATCTTCCATGAAAACTATTATTTTCTTCTCACAACACATTTATTAAAAACATGTCCTATAAAATATTAATTGGGATGTATATACTAAATTAAACACCAATAGAATCTTTTTTGTGATAAATACACTATGAAATTGGTCTATTAATTCTCACTACTAGTAGAATATCATTGTTATGCTACATCTATTTGTATTCAAATTCTAAAACTTCTACAACACTGGGTGTATCAGGGACTGGTTATGTGAACCAACCTTCTTCTTCTTCCCTACATTATCCTCTTCGATAAAAATTATATTTTTCCTACACATCACTTTTTTTGGTCATTTATTCTCTTCATTGAGTGTTCTTATTCTATCTCATTTTTCATACTAATCACTCTAATCATACTTATAAATAGTTCCCTATATTTATGTTTTATCTTCTCATACCGAGGAGTTATCTCTCTCTATGATATCACTATAAAATAATCTCCCTTTATTTCCTTTCATTTTCAAATTTTTATTAATAAAAATTTTAAAAAATTTTGTTTATTCTATAAAAAATTAAAACAATTACATAAAACTAGATGATCTCACATAGTCTTTATATCTCCTTTTTCAACATTCTAACATTAGTTAGTCTCTTATTTTATTTGTGATAGATGTCCAAAGTGACTCTTTTGCTTTATTATTTGTAAAACTAAACTGAATAAAATATTCCAAATAAAATATAGTAGGCTTGAGATGTATTCTTCCCAAAAAATCTCCACCAAAATACATAGTAAAATATTCCTTGTACCTATATCAAAATCACACTAGAATATAACTTATAGAATGGAACCTCAACTAAGAACCTGAGAGCTTAATGAAAACCTATATAGATTCTGGATTGAATATGTAAACTACAACAAGAAAATAAATAAACTAATATTATCATATATATTGAATGACAATGTATTTTTTATATTTAAATCATTAAATATCAACACAATCATATTCCCTTATGTTTTCCAGATTTAAGAAATCTAAAATTTATTCATTTTAGGGTAATGTAAATTCCAAACCTTTAATCCCATCTCCATTTCTTTATCATACAAACTATATTAGACCACAATTAATTTTTTGATGTTTAGAACACTGAATTTCAGTTTGAGCATCATTATATTATATTTTGATCATATATATTGAATTCAAATATTTTCATTTAAAACATGTATCTTTATTAAAATCGTGATCTTCCTCATGTTCATTTCATTATATATTCCTAAAATAAACATTTTTATAATATATTTACTAATATTTAGGATGTTTATAATATGAAAGGAAAACTTTATCACCATCCCCTGTAAATTAGTTGATCCTTCTAGTATGACATGTTGTTTGTTTCTCATGTTTGAGGTATTTAGAGGAGGCCTAGAGCGAGTCTATAGCTTTTTGGCTGCAAAAAGACAGGATTATGGAGAATTCACAATATATAAGTTCTTCACTTCATGAATATGTATTTCATGTATTTTATGTGGCTGTTTCATGGGGTTCCTCATAACATGAATTATTTCAAGGTCAAGTGTTCTGAGGTGATATTTTATTGTATGGACATAAAACAAGATATTTACATGACATTAATGGGTTTCATGCCATAAAAATCTATTGTTCAATTCAACTTTATTAGTTGTATCACCTTATGTTTTCTCAAACTCTATAGCCTTTCTCCCAAACCCCAGGCCTCCAACAGCTCTACCTTAAGAAATTATCAGATGCATTGGACAAGGACAAATTCTACGATTCCCATGATCAATCTATAGTGATATGAGGAATGTTATCACTCCTTTTCTATCATGGATCTTTGATCTAGATCCTCCTTATTCTTCTTTACATATAATTATGGTTTCTCTCTATCATTAAAATGGATTTTTCTTGGTTGTTTTTTGGTGTGGTTGTGGCATGGTATCCTTGCAGTGATTCATCTCTCGTAGGAGAGATGATCTAGATATATGAAATTGGTTTGTTCACATGAGAATAATGTTGAATCCTTTGTGGAAGGAAATTATTTGATTCTTATATTTATTTACATGAAATTGCAAAGTTATCATGTCTTAACCCTTTGTATGGAAATATAATTAACCTAAAAAATACATAACTAGGTTGATAAATAATTGTATTGTGATCTGGAGTAGATGTTTAACACTGTGATAATGGCTTACCACTTCATTATCTATATAGTATGATATCTATGCTATACTTGTTATCATGTCTTATGGTGCTATGGATTAGCATTCTCATCTTCATTGAAAATGGTAAAGAACATAATGTCTAAAATTTTTAACTAGTTTGATATGGAATTAGTGTATAGGCATGTAAATTGAATATGGTGTTTCAAGTCATTTGATAGTAAATTAAATTGATGAAATATTCATTATTAACTAAATATATTGTTCCATGATAATATAATTGATATATAATTTGAATCATGTTAATTCCCTTGAGAATGTTGAAATGAAAATTCATGTTAATAATAATGGAACTTCTCTAATCTTTTTTAAACTGGTTTTGATGCTAATAGCATTTTTAACTTTTGATAGATTACTATAGATGATGATTTAGGTTTCATATAGTTAGAACCTGTTAATAATTAATCTATTAATTAATGATGAAATAAATTTTTGTTGTATGATATTGATTATTTATAGGGCTTGAGGTTCCAATTTTCTTGACATGGTTGAGTGCCTTGAGTTTGGAGTCATGATATCTCATTTATTTGTGAAGGCTAGATGCCTTGTTTTAGGGCCAATATTAAATTTTTGATATTTTTTATTATAACCATATATAACTCTTTGTATGTGAGCTTCTCTTCATGATGTGATATGATCATTGGATGGCTCATCCTATGATGGTTGATGTGATCTGAGTGGGGACACCCATAAGATGTGGAAGTAGATTATTCATTTTATAGAGAGATTTATCAGGATATACATGTGGGTTTCTGGGATGGAACTAGAGAATATGGAATGTGTTGAATCTAGTCTTACCCATTGATGTGAAAAATCAAGACCCTTTATTGAAATGAATTTTTTTAATATCTTATTGGAGTGTTTCTTATTTTACCTGCATTCCATTCCCTACAGCCTGAGGAAGATACATGTTCTTGGTTGCATGTTTCCTCTTCATGCTAGATTAATATGGCTTTCTTAGAGTTAGTTCTGTTATGAAATGATGTTAGTAATGAATAATATATTCTAAACCTATAGGTTTGATGTCGATGGAATAAAAAAGATTAAAATATGTTAACATAGAGAAATTTTGGAATAGTATGGATTATACCAATAGGGCATGGGCTTCATGCTTTTGGTTGACAAATATAATTAGAAATAATATTAATGGTTAATTTAATGGATAATAAATTAATTAACTAAAGGAAATTATAAAAAATAAGATATTTAATTAATATAGATCTTAATATTCTTCTGTGCCTATAGAATATCTATTACCTAGTAGTGGTAGCTTGTTTTTTGATAGTAGCTAGATGCAGTTGATATTAGAAATAAGTTATTCACATAGTGTGTTTTTGAGCTATATTATATCTTGTATATTCTATGATTTCATACGCTATCACAACCATGTATGTTATGGAGACTGAGACCCAATGGAATCTGGGTGGGTGTTTTCTCCAATATTTAAGTTGGTGGTTGTATGGATGGTTATTCCCTCAGGTCCCAATCATTTCTCTTGGTAGTTGTGTTTTCTAGAATGAATGGAGGTTATTTTCTGCATATATGTGTGTACAGGGTTGTGATTAATTTTTTTATTTCATACACAAGTATCTTCAAATATAGTATCCAAATGATGAGGTATGACATCTATTGGATTTGATGACTCGTGGTTCCTTACTTAGTGTATGGGTTTGGTTGGATTGAGTTAAAATACCTAATATATGATACATTTCATATGAACTATGGTGGATCCCAAAGACTACTTGGTTACAATATGGATATGTGATATGGGATTATGTGAATTTTTGATACTTGATGTGCATGTTGTGATGCCTTGCCAAGTTGTATTCGAGCTAGATTATTTTGGAGGGAGATACCTCAATATATGAAACATTGGTTAA
The DNA here is from genome assembly GCA_963277665.1 of Viscum album. NCBI lineage: Eukaryota > Viridiplantae > Streptophyta > Magnoliopsida > Santalales > Viscaceae > Viscum > Viscum album. The sequence continues at coordinate 354,726,001 of OY728126.1, read as the reverse complement.
TAGTGGAAAACGAGTGGGTAAGAATCATTGAGATACCCTTGAAATTTCTTTATTACATTATATTCTCTCTTTCATGAAATACATGATGAGATTTAGACATGGTAAGGTTGGGATCGGTGTATACCTATTTAGGTGATTAGTTAGTTTCATTATGGTTCATAGTTCTTTAATGTGATTTATTTACCTTTTTTATGAGATTCTATGAGGATGATCCTTCTAAGTATGCTATCATGCTCACACTACAAATATATAAATGGTTTTCAATCTGTTAAGAGTTATTGAATATCGGGCTAGATGTTACTAACTTGTGGTTTTGTTGGAGTTTTTTGCGCATCGTGGTCATTGTCATATTTAAATTTTTGGTACTTGTTGTTTCTTTTTTAGTTGTTTCACTACTTTATGAAATTTCATGTTACTACTTGGGATTTATTTTATATGTATGGGGAGGTGTTGATTGGGTTATCTATCTTATATCTATCATCCACATGTTCTCTTAAAGGATAATTCCTCCCATTTATATGATTATTATACCCTTGGTCTCATTCACCAAATTGAGGCCTTATAAAAGTAGTACATGGGTGGTCACCATCTCCCTTATCTAATTTTCATCCAAGTATGGGTACTAATTGGGGAGGGGTCATGGTAGATTGGTATTAAAGTTTTAGGTTTGAGAGATATGGTGATGTTTTTAGTTAGGCATTAGTGATGTTTCATGGGTTGGTAGGAAAAAATTGTTAGCTAAGTTTAGTAATAAATATAAACATGGGAGACCAGATGGGACATAGGTATTTAGGTCCCCCTATAATCTGATGCACAAACCCATACGTTTACTAGTACAACTAAATGAAGTGATATTTGGTACATCATAGAGACCTATTAAATGATCTTGCATCATTCTTATTTATTTCTATGTTTGAAATGGGTATACCTTGGCCTAGTTTAAAACTGTAAAATATAACAAAAAATTAATTAATTAATGTTAAATGTCTGATATTGTAGGTTTAGGATCTCTAACAATTTTTTTATTTTTTCATGCATGGATACAGATCGACGACGTCATCAGCTTTGCATCGAAGATTTTCAGCGGGGTGTTCTTGAAGTTCTCTGTATAGTGGATGACAATGATGATAACACATGAAGGAGGAAAAACTAAGAGTTCCCCCACCATATTATCTATAACTAATTGGAGTATGTTGATATTTCTTTCAGTTAGATTTATTCTTGGAAAGAGCACAACATTTTATTAGAGATGGTAATGTTTCATAGAGTAGTGAGAAAGTGGTTGTACTTATTCTTCAGGGATTATAAGGAGTTGGCAGTTTTATGGGAGATTTTTGAGACTAGTTCAAATCAGATTTTGATTCATCAACTGTGAAGAGAGATAGTCGATGGGATATTCTTATGCTTCAATAAGGGAAGTTCAATGTGAATATTTTTTTATCCATTTCATGACCCTTATTCAATATGATACATACCTATTTCTAGATAAAAATATCAGGGAGAGGAATTTTGAGGAGAATTTAAATCAAGATATATAGTTCTAGGTCACCCTATTTATGTTGAATACATATCATGAGGTGATATAAAAAGCATAGTTTATTTAGAGTATTCTAGACATAACTGGACCATCATGAGAAGGGAGTCATCAATAATTCTTGCGAAGTAGAGCTCTGGTTTGGGGTTCCCAATTGCCGATATAGAATATTTTTTTGTTAGAATAGGGTAGGTCACATACCTCATAATCTCATTTATCCAAGAGAGGAGGATCTCAGACCTATTCCAATGTATCATATGTGTTTTTTATTTTCGAGGCCTAAGACATTAATGGTAAGATTTCCCAACCTTTCTTAGAATTCATCATGTTCAATACATGCCACTTCATGTTCCTCTATTTTGGATGTTTCGTCTGAGGTTGTAGAAACAAGGTGTCTCAACTTTGTATCAACATATAGGAGATGGGGTATGCATGGTGCATCCAAGATATTTTATGAATTCTCATAGAGAAGAGAAAAACCATGGAGGTGGTCCTCAATATGGTCAGAGATTCTATTGAGCATGTTGTGGTCAGCTTGATGCTTTAGCGTTTCCAGCACTGGGTGATACAAACATTGTTTGAGGTATCCTTTTCTTGTTTTATACATGCTTTCATGATTTTTTAAATCAGGAGAGACATACTAATTTATATCACCTTCCCTCATCCATGAATTAATACTTTAGGTAGATAGTCTTTCAGTTCTGATGGCGTTGGCTGTGCCAGTTGGAGGTTAAGATGAATTGTATGAAGTATGTAAATATAATGATATATTTTTGGGGTAGAACAAATTTTGGGGAGATTTATAATATTTTTTTATACATCCATATGACATCATCTCATTATGGATTGGTTTTACTTTGGTCTGTCTATCGTGGATGTCTTCAAGAGGTAGGTTGTGTTCAATGATTCTGATGGACAGACGGTGGTGCTTGTTGGATAGTTATACCCATTTATATATTAAAGTAATGTACCATTATTATCTTCATTTATGAGTGATTTAATGCTAATTTCATTTTATGTTCAGAAGATAATGTTTTCTAGGGTTTTAAAATAACAGCCTTATGTATTTCCAGATGAGGTTGCAACATTATCCCATTGATGGGAGATCGAGTTTTGGATCGATCTACAACAATTTGTATCATTTATATTGGTGTATCCATATTGGATGTAACTTTATAAATTTTTAGATATGGGAGTAAATCGTGATGATCTATTTTTTTGAGGTTTTTTTTCAAATGAGTATGTCACCTTGGGGTGCACCCATTTTGTTCATGAATAAGGCTGATAGTGGATTACAACTTTGCATCAATTGTCGTCACTTGAACAAGGTGTTGGTGAAGAACCACTCTCCTCTTCTACTGATCGATGTCTTGTTTCATCATCTTAAGGGATAAATATAGTTCTGAATGACTAATATGTGGGTAGGATATCATCATATATGGATGAAGGATGAGTATATTCAAAATATTGGTTCATTTTATCATCTAGGACATTATGGGTTCATATTGATTCCTTTCAGTGTGAAGAATTCTCCATTTGTGTTCATGGGGTTTATTAATTTTGTGCGTGGAGAGTTCTTAGATAATTTTATGGTAGTTTTCATCAAATAAATCCTTGTGTACATAATTTTTACAGAGGAGCATGCATATCACCTACATGCCATTTTGGGAGTTCTTTATCATGAATAGTTGTTTGTTGATTTTTCAAAGATTGACTTCCGATTTTTTGAAGTCCTTTTATTATGGAATTTCATTTCCCATATGGGAATATTTTTTATCCTTAAAATATATAGGTATTTATTTTCTTGGGAATCCCCCAATATAGTTGAAAATGTTTTGATTTTCCTTAGTATTTCTGGCTATTTTTGGAGTTTTTTGGATGATTTCTCTCTGGTTGTTATGTCTATAATATCCCAAACCAAAAAGGATAAGGAATTATTGTGGACCATCCAATGTTAGGAAGCTTTGAGTACATGAAGAAGAAGTTGTGCAGAGATCAGGTCCGTTGTTTTCCAATAGAGGGAGTTCAGTTTGAGGTTTTCTAAGAAACTTCACTTATTGGACTGAAATATATTATAATGTAGAATAGATCATTTGTTTCTTATGTTTCTTAGTAATTAAATATCCATAAGTATAGTTATTTCACCCATAAAATTGATTTGGTGGTTGCTGTGTTTTCTTTGAATCTATGTGGTCATTACCTCATTAGTAGAGATTTTGTGGTTTTTATCTATTATAAGAGATAGAGGAATATCTCCTCCCAACATGAATTGAACTTATATCAACATTGGTGGATGGAATTATTGTAGGATAATGACTTCAATATTTCAAATACATTGGAAAATGGAAATGTTGTATCTGATGTGCTAAGCAGGAAGTCACATAGTCTTTCTGGGCGTGAATCTAGAGAACCCAAGAGAATGATGGAATAAAAATTATCGATTAATATATATATGGGAGAGGATGGAGGAAGAGTTTTTATGTTCAAGATGAAGGTGAGTTTTCGTTTGGTGTAGTGGGTGGATGAGTCCCATCTAGGGGATTCTGAGGTGGAATTCTAGGTTGACCAATTTTTTTCAGAATTCCCCTAATGGTTGGTCTGAGGATGTATAAAACCATGTGTTTTTTCATAAAATTCATTTCATCACATCAATGACATTTGAGATAGTTCTTGGTGTGTTTTATAGCTATCCCTTGGCAGTACATGTAGGAATGATGAAGATATAACAAGCTCTATGTTGTTATTTTTAGTGGCATGGGTTTATGCATGCAGTTTCAAAGTTCTTTTATCGATGTATGGTCTACAAGAAGGTAATGGTTTATCATCACTTTCTTGATGGTTTTCATTATCCAGTATATGTTCCCCAGTGGAATTGAGAGGAAATATATATGGAATCAATTATTGGTTTATCTTGATCTCAGGGAGACTATGATTCTATATGGGTGATAGTGGATCATTTGATAAAATAATCCCACTTTATAATGATTAGGGAGTCCAGATTAGTTGAGGCTTTGTTTAGGAAATTTCTAGAGGAGGTGGTACAAATCCATAGTGTCTCAAGGAAAATAATCTCTAATATGAATCCTCATTTTACCTCTAGGGTGTGATTAATTATCCATCATTTTTTTTATATCAATTATTCCTTAGCACTTATTTTCATCCATAGGTGGACTTTCAGAAATAGTGGAATATCTAGACTCTTGAATAAATAGTGTTCTCTTTTTTCTGGTATTTTTTTGGATCATGGATAGCCATCCTCCCTTGTTCATTTTTTATTAAAATAATAGTTTCCACTTCGAAATTGTTATGGTGCCATTTTATTTTTTGTATTGCTGTCATTTCTGTTCTCTGATGTACTATACTATGGTCATGGATGTATCAATTATTAGGATATAACTAGTATATAATACAATTTAGATGTTTCACATAATTTTTGAGAGTATGAATCAAGCATAGGGTTGTCAAAAATTCTATGAATATCATAGGAGGAGAACTCTGTAGTTCCATGTTATAGATCATGTGTTCCAGAAGGTGACACTTCATCATGACCAGTGAAGGTTTGGTCATGGTAGTAAGATTTATTCTCATTTTTTGTCCTTTTTAGGTTTTGTCTTGGGTTGGATTGTGTAATATTGGATATTACTTCCCCTTCAGATAAGGTAAAAACATGATGTTTTTCACAAGACATACCTTGGTCGTTTCCTTCATGATGACTCTCATATCATCGATTATGGAGAGTTTGATGTTGGTGATGATGAAATCTTTATGGAGAGAGATGTGGAGATCTAGGACCACTATGAGTTTGTGTCTCATTGGCATGTTATTCACTTTTTTCTTGTCTGTTGGATGTATGGTGGCATGTTGAAGAGTACCTAGGAACATGAGTTTTAGATGTTCACTTAGTACCTCAACCTATTTTTTATTTATCTGTTCTCTTGTATTTTGTTGTTTTTATGGATGTTTAACTTTCTAGTTTATTATAAGGTAACCTCTTGTTTATTGTTGGAAAACATTATCTCATTTTATATGTATCTAACAAGGATAGTTTTTAGGAGTGGGTTGTCACAATTGTGTGGTTTCATTTTGTTCCTCTGTTGAGGTGGTCGAGCTCCTATGATGGGGATATCCTTGAGAAGTATCCTATGGGGTGGATATTCGGATGAACTGTTCTTTACTAAGGTTTGAGTATTATAATATCAAGGATGATAATGTTTTTAGAGGCATATAATGTAAGATCTTTGATCCATCTAGTCTGACATTGTGTGTGTTTCTAAAGATCGAGGTACTCATTGGAGGCCTAGAGTAGGTATGGTTGTGTTTGGTTACTAAAGGATAGGAATAAAGAAAATTTATTACATGTAAGTGTTTCATGTAATTAATATGTAGTTCACATATTATGTGAGGCTGGTTTAGAGGGTGCCCCATGATGTGAATTAATTCATGGTTAAACGGTCTGAGGCAATGTTTTTTCTATAAAGACATAAAATGTGATATTTACATGATGTGATAGGTTTTTATACCATGAAATTTCATTGTGCAGCAAGTCATTATATTTTTTTGTATATTGGGGTTTCTCCAAACCTATGGCCTTTCTCCAAAACCCTAGGTAGACATTGGATATCTCTTTAGGTGTTTTGGTGTCACTTCAATAGGGATCAATTCTCAGATTCCTTTGATCGATCTATGGTGATATAAGGTATGTTATCCCATTTTATCACATGGTTTTTTGATCTATATCCTCCTTCTAATTCATTCCAGGAGATTTATGGTTTATATTAGTCATTCTAATGGAGTTTTCCTGATTTTTATTGGTGTCGTTGTGGCATGATTTCATTATTGGGATGCAGCTCTTTCGCGAGGGGTGATCAGAATCTATGACATTGGTATGTTCTTTTGTGAATAAAGTTTCCAACATTGAGGTTGGGGGTATTTTTGTTCTTCAATTTATTTACATGAAATCATAAAGTCATATTGGTTTATCCCGTTGAATGTAAATGGAATTAACCTAATAAATATTTTTTCAGATTAATAATTAATTAGATTTTGATCACAGGTCGATGTTTGATACCATGATAACGGTTTGCCTCTTTATTTTCTAGATAGCGTGTTATCCATTTTATTCCTGTAATAATTTCTTTTGATGATATATATTAGCATATTGATAATGATGGATAATTTTAAAAAGTGTAATGTTATTAATATTTAATTATCTTTCTAAATAATTAAAGATTATGTGTCCCAAATGAATATAGTGTTTCTAGTAATGTGATGCTAATACAAATTGAAGAAATTTTAATTATTAATTAAACGTGCTATTCCATTATAATGTAGTTGATAATGAATTTTAATCATGTTAATACTTTTTGAGAATGTTGAAATGAAAAATCATGTAAATGAGAATTGTATTTATCTATGGTTGTTGAAATTGGTTTTAATGCTAAGAGAATTTTTAAATTTTGATAGATTTTTATAGATGATGCCTTAGGTATCCCATAGTTGGAACCTTTTAAGAATTAATCTGTTAATTAAAGATGAAATAATAACTAGTTTTGCGATAAAGATAATTTCTAGGTCTTGGGTTTCCTGTTTTCTTGAGAAGTCTAAGTGCCTTATATTAGAAACATTGAGATATCATTAGTGTGTGAAGTATGGATTCCCTATTTAAGGGACTATATTTCCCTAATGATTTTTTTTGTTCATTTATATGTAGAAATATTATTTGGATTTTATCTTTTCTTTATTAAGATATTTGATCATGGGGTAGCTAATCCTGGGATGGCTGATGTGATGTGGGTGGGGAGCCTCGGATGATGTGAAAGCAGTTGGCGCATGTGATGGTAAGATGAATTGGGAAATGCATGTGGGTGTTAGTGATGGCATTGGAGATGATGCATTGGGTTCAAGTTGGTATTACCTTTGGATGTGATAAATCTAGATGATTTCATGAAATGAATTTTCTTAATATCTAATGGACGAGATTCTTATTTTCTCTACATTCTTTTCCCCTCTACATGTGGTAGATAGACGTGCTTGTTTGTATGTTTCAACTTGGTGATGTATTAAGATATATTTCCTATTGTTTTTGGGTTGTGGAATGATGTTAATAATGTATAATAAATTATAAACCCATGGTTTTGGTGTTTATGGAATGAAAATTCTGAAAAACACTATCTGGAAAAACCATGGACATAGTTATGATTAGGACATGAGGGTATGGGGTTTACATTGTTTGTTAATTAATGTAACTTTAATTTATTTTAAAGGCTAATTTAATGGATAATAAAATAATTAATAAAAGTAAATGATAAAAATGAAATAATAAATAAATGTATATATTAAAATTATTTTGTGACTATAAGATATATAGTACATTGCAATGGTGTAACACCCCGACCTCAGCTACACAGAGTCATTGCACTAGTACATAACATTGGCATGATCACAAGGGATCAAATCCCAAAAGGCTGATAAGTTTAGTAGCCTTGGAAGTACTAGATACATACATAAGTTTTAAATTACATTATAAAATGAAGAAATACAATAACATTGTCTCCTTTGAATACATTCATATCCCTTATACTATCTCTACAGGTCAGTCATAATATACTTCTTCGCATCCAGGAAAAAAATAAAACATTGAAAGGGGTGATATAATGTGCTCAATAAGGATAACAATATAGCAGAAACTTTCATAAATAAGCATAAACATTTAAGGTAATGTACAAGACTAAAAAATCCTTTTAAACATAAACTTTAGCATAATATGTTAAAGATAAATCAAATAATTTCATTTACTTATTCACATGGATATTCTACTTGTTGAATAATCACATGTAATATCAATAGATAATTTCGTAATGATGGAATGCATAATTTCGTACATCATAACTACATATTCAAGGCCTCATTCCAAGAATAGAAATTATATTTCATCAAGGCCTTATTCCAAGACACTATTTTGTCTCATGAGACCTACCAATTCATCGAGGAGCTATATCATGCTCCACCCGTCACATACTAAGTCCAATGTATTCCTCATTCGAAAATGTTGAAACATAACATAAACATTCATATTAAAACTAGCATTTGAAATGTTAATACTTAAACCATAAACCATGAATGGTATAAAATTAACACATCCACCGTCAAAAATATAAAAAAAACCCTTCAATATAATATGAAAGATTGTATCATAATAAATCATCTTCAAACAAGTGTAAAATCCATCAAATGATGTTGACATAGATGAAATCAAAACTATTTGAGAGAAATATCTCTTTCTATTTTGAAATCATTTAAAAGTCATGTAATTATAAAAGAAACCCATTATTTTGAATATATTATTATAAGATTTCAAGGAAATCTTCGAAGGTGTTATAATGGGGAAAAGAGTTGCACCCACCGTAGAAGTTAAAAAACATTCTTTCATTAATTTTGTCCAAAATTTCGTAAAAGACCTTATTTGGAAAATGATGGAAAGATTCTTTTATAAACATTTTAAAAAATTAAAACTATGGTATAAATGACATTAACCCATATACTAGGAAATAGTAAAAATGTTTTGAAATTTATTTTTAGGAAACACAGATGTGGATGATCAAGTGGTCCAAGTAGATACTCACGTATAAACAACTTCAGATAATGAATAGATTGTAGAATTAACCCTTACCTTGTACTTTTCCATGATCGAGGGTAAGCTAACCTCCTATATAATAGTTAAATCATTGTTATTAAATTATAAAATAACCAAATAAATAAATATGATATTATATATGATCTTCTAATATAGCTTTGTTAATAATATTTCAGTAGTATCATAGTTTCAGTTGTTAACTGGTTCGTTTTCCACTATATGCTTGGTTACATAAGCCATGTTTGTTATGTATAGAATGTATTTTATTCATATCAAGAATTATATTATGTTCATAAACATTATTTTTAATCCTAAAATGAAAACTATTCTTGAATGGTTATAATGGTGATTGAATTTCATCACGTTCGTGAAGACGGTAATCCGTATGTACACACGAGCGACAATATCGTTCTATTGATTGTGAAATAATATGTGATGGGATGGTATATAATATATTAATAATCCTTAACATTTTATATTTATCATTTTAATTAGTTAAACTCATTATTATACCCATCCAAATAATGAAGTGTTTGACTAACAAACGACACCACGACCTGGAGACGGTAAGCTATACGTATGCACGTATGGTGAATTGTAATTAATAGGATGGATAGAATAATTAATATGGTTATGCCATAATTATAATAACATAAATGTACGTATAAGGTACATTAGTTATTATTTTGGTATGTAAACTACAAAGAAAGAGGAAGTAGAATAAGAAAAGATCTTTGAAATAGGTTGTGAAATTATTACCTCTTCTTTGGGTGTTTCCTTTTAAGTTGATCAAAAGGGCCCATTAGGTTGGATTTTTAATAAAAATAAGACATATAGGTCGAATTTAGGGTAGTTGGAATGGTATTTTATCAGGTTATGTCCATGAAAAATCGTTTTTGAGGTGTGATTTTGAGAGAATGGGAAGTACCCTTTTATAAGAGAGGTGAGGGTCATGTTTGGAAAAGGTGGAAATATTATATTATTATAGAATCATATTCAGTTTATAATAGATAAAAAAGGATTTATTTCCATGATAAGGTGGGTATGGGTCGAAATACTCTCAACCAATAGGTGTTAGACAGGTTTAGGTCACCATATTAAACTTATCATTTAGATTTAACTCTTAGTTAAATAGTTTAACTTTTACCATGTATTATTATATTATTATAATAAATGGTTAAAAAACATACTATAAAAAGACAATTGAACCCAAAGTGGTTAATTATTGATATATCTAACCTTATCTAAGTCCTTTGGTCGAATACTAAATTTTTAGAAATATTATACCAATTAATAATATAACATTTTATAAAATCTCATTTATGTCAATTTTGACACTATTTGGTATTTTATTATTCTGAAAGTCATAAAAATATTATCACTTAAAAAAATATTTAATCAACCCTAACATGTCATATTAACCTATAAAATTAGTGTAATTAATAAAAAGTATCAATTTATATTTATTTGGATATTTATAATATCAATTATTTTATTCATTCATTAATAAGGTAATTACCGCATCATCATTGTGTCATAAATAAATTTAATTATTTAACGTCTAAAAGTTATAAATAAAAAACCATTGTGTAGGAAATATTTTAGCTTTCTAATTAATATTTATAATCGAATTTATCTTATGTATAAACCTATATTAAAGGTTCTTTAGTTTTTAAACATTGAATTTAACACTTTTAACACTTCTTTAAATAAAATAATAATAAATGCCTTGATCTAATCCAAGTAGACCAAAAGGATCATATTTAATTATAAAGTTTGATTTTGGTCGAAATAAACTTATCCAATAGAATTATGACATGTTTTAGGGTAATTATAATATCATTTTTACCTTTAATTACCCTATTTACTTTTAATCGTGGTAACAAAAGTCAAAAGTTACTATTCACCAAAAATTATTTTCATCTGATTGATCTACATTTTACTTACTGATGTCAATTGTGTCTCTCAGATTTTTGAAATTCAATTCACAGAAGCAGTAAAATTATGTTTTATGCAAATTTGAAAATGTGCCTAGAAGGTGGGTAAAAGATGTTAAAAAATTCAATAAAATTTTATATTTATAATTTTATTATAAAATGACTTCAATGAATTACATTGAACAAATATAGGTATTTATTATCTATTTTTACTTAAAATAAAATTAAATAAAATAAATAATTATTTAAATAAAAACTAGGTTATAAACAATAACATAGCTTTTTTCACTATTCATCAAAAATTGAAAGTTTTCAAAAAAATACCAACAATTCACTATAAGCTAATTTTCATATTACGAATCCAAAAATGATGTCTGTTTTGATAAATAAAATCTATAAATATTCAAAAATTGGGTATTACTTTTCATAATATCTATTTTGGTTGGTCGTGGTGTGTTAGAACTCAAAGTTGCGTACAACGCAAGCTATTGTATTATTCAAAGAGAAGCATAATGTGGAAGTATGGGGTGTTACATTCTTCCCTCCTTCAAGTAATTTCATCCTCAAAATCTCTAGAATATTACTTCATAAAAAGATTTGAGTGGTTCTTCATCATAAGTTCCTTGGGTTCCCACATTTCCTCTTCCATCTTATGGTTTCTCCATATAACTTTCAAAAGATGAGTCGTCTGGTTTCACAACACTTGTTCTCTAGTATCAAGAATTTTGATAGGCTCTTCAAAATAAGATAGGTCAGGTTCGAGTTATAGTTCTTTATAGGTGAGTATATGTGTTTGGTCAGGCATTTATTTTCTCAATAGTGATACATGGAACACATCATGAACTTTGAAGAGACGTGGTGGCATTGCCAAACGATAAGCTACAACTCCAATTCATTCTCGAATTTTGAAAGGTCTAATGTTCTGGGAACATAATTTTCCCATATTACCGAATCGTACAACACCCTTCCATGGAAATACCTTCAATAAAACAAGATATCCTACTTGAAATTCCAAATCTTTCATTCGGTTATCGGCATAGCTCATTTGTCCACTCTAAGCTACTTTGATGTGGGTTTGGATAACCTTTACCTTTTTTTAAAGGTTGGGGCCAAAGCATCATTTATTATTAAAGAAAGGAAGAGACCTCTTATCTTGGTAGAGGGAGACCAATTACATATCCTGAAGGCCCAGTCTGCATTTATCCCATTACATGGCCCGTATACCAATTTTTTTGTCCCAAAGCCTATTCTGTGAATAGTACTACTACAGTACCCGTGCTGCTAGAGTACTGCACAGTACCCACCACTGCTACAGTACTCTGCAGCCGCTATAGTGACATACCACTGCTATAGTGCCCGTCGTTTCTACAGTTCCACTACTGCTACAATGCGCTACAGTACTGCTATATTCCTTATGCCCAATGGGTTTTGACCCCCCCATTTTTCATATACAATTAAGGGGTGCTTACCACTAAGTCAAATCCCAACTATAATGAAACATGTTTTTGGGTAATGAGGTATTGGGGTGGCCTCCCCACCTACATTCTGCACGTCCCCAGCAAGGCCCAAGGTGGAAAACCCTTGGGCTTAGTCCAGTTCCCAACGGGGTGCGTATTGCCTTGCGAGGACTCAAACCTGGAACCTCAGGGTCAGGAAGCCACCGCCTTTAACCAACTCACTCGTGCCCTGTAGGAAAACATGTTGTTGGGTAATGAGGTATTGGTGTGGCCTCCCCACCTGCGCGCCGCACGTCCCTTACGATGCCCAAGGTGGCCAACCCTTGGGCTTAGGCAAGTTCACCACAAGGTAGAGGGGCTCACGAGAGGTTTGTTAGCATATAGTGTGTGTTGTCTTGCGAGTTTTATTTTACCAACATCATCCCAACAAGTTGGTGTGTGACATCTCTTTCCATATAACACTTCATATGGTGACATCTAAATACATTAATTAAAGATATTGTTATAAAAAAATTCTACAAGAGGTAAATATTTATCCCACATACCTTGAAAGTAAAATGAGAAAGATCTCAACATGTCTTCTAAGGGTTGAATAGTCCATTATAATTGTCCATTAGTTTGAGGGAGGCAGGAAGTTCACAAACGAAGTCCAGTATTCAAGTCCTTCTAAAGACATTTCCAGAATTTTGATGTAAAATAGGGATCATGATAAAAAACAATCGATAGGGGTAATTCATGAAGTCTTACATCTTCATTAATATTTAGTCTATATAAACGTTCAAGTGTTAAATCTTCTCTTATATTATGAAAATGTACTGAATTGGAAAGATGATCAACAATGACCCATATTACTTCATTCCTTCTAGGAGTCATTGGTATTCCCATGAAAAATTCCATCGTTATATCATCCCATTTCCACAGAGGTATCGGAAGAGGTTTCATGACTCCTCTAGGATGTTTTCTTCCAGCCTTCACCTATTGAAAAACTATACATCTTGACATATAATCAGAAATCTCCCTCTTCATGCTTTCCCACCAAAAATGTTCCTACAAATATCTATACATCTTAGTGCTACCTGGGTGTATAGAGAAATTGGAGTTGTGAACATCATTAAACAATTCCTTTTTTAGATCAGGTATGTCAAGAACAAAAAGTCTCTTCCCAAATTTCAATATTCCATCTTCATATAAGAAGTCGATCAAACTCCCATTATTCACAGCTTTAATTTTTTTTTGAAACTTTTCATCATTACTCTGAGAACTTTTTTTCCTTTCTTGTAAAGATGGTTTGGAAACCATTTGAAAAAGTATTGATGTTTCACCTTCCATGATTTTTCCCATATCCATCTTTACTAGATCCCTAAACATAGTATCCCTTTCAACTCTAATCTTGTTCAAAACTCCAGGATCCTTTCTTCTCAAAGCATCATCCACCTTATTTGCCTTCCCTGGGTGGTAGTGTATAGTGAATTCATAATTCTTTAGTAGTTCAAACCATCATCTTTGCCTCATGTTGAGTTCTTTCTATGAGAAAATATACTTCAAACTCTTGTGATCAGAATATATCTCACATTTTTTCCCATAGAGATAGTGTCTCCATATCTTCAAAGTAAAGATAAAAGCTTCTAACTCAATATCATGAGTAGGATAGTTTTGTTTTTCAATTTTTAGTTGCTGTGATGCCTAAGAAATAACCCTATCATTATGCATACGGACACGACAAAGTAATTTATGTGAAGTATCACTATAAATAACAAAACCATTATTCCACGATGGTAGATTCAATATAGGATCATTGACTAATCTTCTCTTCAATTATTCAAAACATTATTCACACTCTTTTATCCAAACAAATTTAACCCCTTTACGCGTGAGCATGGTTAATGGGTTATCCAATCAGAAAAAATCCTGGATGAAATGCCGATAATAACCTACTAAACCAATCAAACTATGTACCTCAGTTATATTCATCGGTGCTGGCCATTCTTGTATAGCTCTTGTCTTAGAATTATCTATAGAGATTCCATCCTTAGACACAATATGGTCAATAAAAGAAATCCACTGAATCCAGAATTCACACTTGCTAAACATCCCAAATAATTAATTTCTTCTAATAGTATTTAGAGTAGTGTGTAACTGATTTTCATGATCTTCATTGATTTTAGAGTAAACCAAGATATCATCAATAAATACCACAACAAATTCATCAAGATATTCCTTGAAAACTATATTCATTAGATCCATGAAAACAAAGGGTGCATTAGTCAATCCAAGAGGAATTACTGTAAACTCATAATTCCCATGCCCGGTAAGAAATGATGTCTTCGTAATGTCGTCCTTCTTCACGCACAACTAATGATATCTAGATCGAAGTTCAATCTTTGAAAAATATTGTGCTCCATGAAGTTTATTGGATAAATCATTAATGCGAGGTAGGGGATACATGTTCTTTATTGTTATAGCATTGATCTCCCCATTGTCAATGCACAACCTCATGGATCCATATTTCCTCTTAACAAAAAAGAACATGGGATCGCCATGGAGATTCACTATGGAGAATAAATCCTTTATTACTCAATTCCTTTAGTTTTTTATTTAGTTCCACTAATTCCACAGTGTCCATTATATAAGGGGTCTTCTACATAGGCCTTGAACCAGGAATTAAATCAGTTGAAAACTCAATTTCTCATTTTGAAGGAAGTATAGGTAAATCCCCTAGAAACACATCAACATATTCTTGTACAGTAGGTACATACTCTATTTGAACATTATTTTCCTCAAACACATTTATTTCACTCTCTTACTCCCCAATAATTGAATTTATTAGAGCTACCAGGGTTGGATCTAGATAAGAATCACGTGGTGACGTTTCTACTCTAAAGATAAGGTACTCATTACCATCATCGAAAATTGTATCCTACTTATTCTTACAAAAAAGTTTCGCATCATGGTCCGAAAGGAAAATCCATACCAAGGATTATATAAAATTCAATCATGGGTATGAAATTGATATCAAAAAATGAAAAACATTTATATTCCTTAATGGAACAGATTCACAAAACATTATTGTAATGATACTTCTCTTAAGAGTTTTGACTGAAAACTCCCTTGTTAAATAAAATTGGAAATATCTGATTTTATTAGAAAATAGGTAAGATCTGAAACAATGTGATGGTCCAAAATGGAATAAATAATTGGATAAACTTGAGGAAACCATTAAATTACCTTCCACCACATCATTCAAAGCTTCAACCTTAGCAGTAGTGATTGAATAATATGGGCCTTTCTCCCTTATCATTTTCTGAGGTAACATTCCTTGGCACTTATAACATTTATTTTCATAATGCCCCATTTCTCTAAAATTATAGCATTCAACAATGACAGCCTCTTTCTATTCCTTCCATTCACGAGCTTGGTGGCCTTTTTCACCACACTTATAACAAACATCTATTCCCTTTAGGAAAGCATCGGGGTGTTTCTTCCCTCATTTACTGCTAGATAGAAATTCATATTTTCCCATTATCCTCTAATTTCAATTTCTAGGGTGTTTAGTAGATCTCTTCTTCTCTTCATTTTCTTTAAATTCGTAAGACATAGATAATTCTTATTCTGTCTTGATAGCACATAAGACAATATCTTTATACGATGAGAAGGATTGTGAGACTAATGCTCGACGGAGAAATGGTTTTAACCCATCAAAGAAACAATCAATCTTACTCCTTGGGTTACGTATATAATCTGTAGATTTCCTTGATATCCATGTAAAGTTATCCTCATACTTTGTGACATTCCCATCCTCCTTTTTCTACAGAATCAGAAATTTCCTTTTCATATTGATTCGATATTCATGAGGAAATTATTTTTCTAGGAAAATATCTTTAAACTCCCTCCATTACATATTTGTAACTTTATTACCTTCCTTTTTGTTTTGAATCAATGACCACCATTGATCTGCATCTCTTATGAGGCGATAAACTACCATGACAACTTTTTCCCTTTCGTTACTCCCCAAAGCATGAAATATTTTCTCTAAAGAACTTATCCATTGATTAGATACAAATGGATTTTTAGTCCCATGGAAGGTTGGTGGTTTTTTCCTCATGAAGCGGTCTAACATTAATCACCCGCGTTGTGGATCAGGGTGCTCTATATGGGTATGGTTATTATTTATAACCTGAGTGAGTTTTCCCAGTATGGTTATAAGTTGTTCAACACCAGTTTCATCACCATATGCACTATAATTATCTTGAGTAGGAGGTAAATCCTTACATCTATTATATGCATTGATATGGTTTCCATTCCTTCCACTATGCACCATTTCTAAACAATGGCATACACTATATTATTTTATGAATTATAATACATAATTACAAACTTGTAAAACACTTAACATAAATTGAACAATTTATAGATATAATCCATAATCATAAAAATGTATTATTTGAGGATGTATATACTCATAAATCCTTCATAATGGATTGTAAAGAAAATATAAATTATCCTAAACATATCCCCCATGAGTGTTGTAACCAAGAGTGCAGAAAGACCCATTATCATGTACCAGGATACCCTGGGTCAAGCCCGAAACTCCTTGTTAGAGTTTTCACTCCTAGGTACAATTGTGCCAGAGAATCCTCTAGCTTCTCATATCCATACATGGATGTATTGGTTGGAAAATACACAAAACTCTATATTAATAAAATTCTAGGAAGTTATTCTATATTTATCATCAAAGTCTATCTTAGGGTAATGTTCTATAATCAGAGTGTTTCTAAATATTGTTTCAAATGTCTGTACTGAACTTCCTATGATACCAACTATAACACCTCGACCCGAGTTACCCAGAGTTTGTACATTATTACATAACATTGGAATAATCATAAGGTATCAAATCCCAAATGACCGATCAGTTTAGTATCCTTGGAAGTACTAGATACATACATAATTTTTACATTAATTATAAAATGAAAAACAACAAAAACAAATTCTCCTTTGAACATATTTATATCCCTTAGACTATCCATTATAGTAATCCATAATATAGTTCTTCGCATCTTGGGAAAAATAAAACATATAAAGGTGCGAGCTCAGGTGCTCAGTAAGGATAACAATATAGCGGAAACTTTCATAAATAAGCCTAAACATTTAAGGCTATGTATAAGACTAAAAAAATCCTTTTAAAAAAACATCAGCATAATATGGAAAATATAAATCAAATATTTCCATTTACTTATTCAGATTGATATTCTACGAGTCCAATAATCACATGTAATATGAATAGCCAATTTCATAATGATTGAATGCATAATGTCGGACATCATAACCACATAGGCAAGGCCTCGTTCCAAGAATACAAATAAGATTTTGTAAAGGCCTTGTTCTAAGACCCTATTTTGTCTCATGAGACTTACCAATGCATCAAGGAGTAATAGAAGGATACACCAGTCACTTACTATGTCCAACTCATTTCTCATTTGAAAATGTTGAAACATAACATCAACATTTCTATTAAACTAGAATAAGAAATGTTAACTCATTAACCATAAACCATTAATGGTATTAAAATAACACATCCATAGTAAAACATATCACAAAACCTTAAATTCAATATGGAATATTTTATTATAGTAAATCAACTTCGAATAAGTTTAAAATCCCTCAATAAAGTTGACATAGATGAAATCAAAACTGTTTGAGAGAAATATCTCTTAATATATTAAAATAATTTTAAAGTCATGTAATTATAAAATAAAAAATTTATTTTTAAAATATTTTTATAATATTGTAAGGGAAGATTCTAAGGTGTTATAATAGTGGAAAATAGCCACACCCGTCATATAAGTTAAAAAAAATTATTTCATTATTTTTTCCAAAATGGTCCTAAAGGACCTTGTTTGGAAAACGAATGAAAGATTCCTTTATAAAAAATTTATAAACAGTCAAAAAATGGTATAATTGAATTTAACCCGTAGTCTAGGAAATAGTAAATATGTTTTCAAATGAATTTTTAAGAAACACATATGTGGATGATAAATAGGTTACAGTAGATTCTCACATATAAACAACATCGGATAATGAAGATATTGAAGAATTAACCCTTAGCTTGTACTTTTCCTTGATCGAGGGTAATCCATACATATGAATGAGTGAAAATATCATTCTATTGATGGTGAAATCATATATAGTTGGATTATATTTATTATTTACATCAGTTATACTCATTATTATACCCATTCAAAAAATGAAGTGTTTGATTAATAAACTACACCACGACGTGGAGAAGGTAAGTCGTACGTACGCACGTATGGTGACTTGTCAATTATAGGATAGATAGAATAATGAATATTTTGTACCATATTTATAATAACATAAAATTATGTGTAATGTACTAGAGTTATTATTTTGGTATCGAAACAACAAAGAAATAGAAAGTGGAAGAAGAAATGAACTTTGAAAGAGGTGGTGAAATTATTACCTCTTCTTTAGGTGTTTCCTTTTGAGTTGATCAAAAGGGCTCCTTGGTTTTGGATTTATGATCAAATTAAGACCTCTAGGTATATGTGAGGGTATTTTGGAGGATATTTGAGTAGGGTTTGGTCGATCCAAATGGCTTTGGATGTGTGATTTTTATTGAAGGGGAAGTTCAATTTTATAAGAGAGGTGAGGGTCACTTGAGGAAAAGATTGAAATATTATTTTATTTATACAATAATATTCTGTTTATAATGGCTCCAAAAGGATTTATTTAGAGGTAATGGTGGTTAAGGGATGAAAAAATATTAGAAATAGGTTTTAGATAGGTTTAGGTCACCATATTAACCATATCTTTTAGATTTAACTCTTAGTTAAATAGTTTAAGTTTTACCATGTATTCTTGTATTATTATAATAAACGGTTAATAAACACACTATAAAAATACACAAGAACCCCAAGTGGTTAATTATTAATATATATATAACCATATATAATCCCTTTCTCTGAACCATAAATTTTTAGAAATATTATATCAATTAATAATATAGTATTTTTTTAAGAACTCATTAGTGTCAATTTTGAAACTATTTGGTATTTTGTTTTTGTGAAAGTCATAAAAACTTTATCAATTCGAAAAAAATATATTTAATCAACCAAAACATGTAATATTAACCTATAGAATCAGTGGAATTCATCAAAAGTCTCAATTTAAATTTATTTGTATATTTATAATATCAATTATTTTAATCTTTCATTAATAATGTAATTACATTATCATCATTATGTCATAAATAAATTTAATTATTTAATGTCTAAAAATTATAAATAAAATACCATTATATAGGAAATATTTTTATATTTCTAATGATTTTTTTTAGTCTAATTTATTTTATGTATAAACATATATTAAAAATGGTTTAGTTTTTAAACTTTGAATTTAACACTATTTACTCTTCTTTAAATAAAATAATAATAAATGTCTTAATCAAATATAAGTTGACCAAAACAATTATATTTTATTCCTAAGGTCTATTTTGGTT
This sequence comes from Viscum album, assembly GCA_963277665.1. Lineage (NCBI taxonomy): Eukaryota > Viridiplantae > Streptophyta > Magnoliopsida > Santalales > Viscaceae > Viscum > Viscum album. The sequence continues at coordinate 354,705,927 of OY728126.1, read as the reverse complement.
GAAATAAACTTATCCAATAGAATTAAGACATGTGTTAGGGTAATTATAATATCATTTTTACCTTTAATTACTCTATTTACTTTTAATCGTGGTAAGTAAAAGTCAAAAAATGACTATTCACCAAATATTATTTTCATCTTATTGAACCACATTTTACTTGCTGATGTTAACCGTGTCTCTCAAATTTTTGAAATTAAATTCACAAAAGTCGTAAAATTATGTTTTATGCAAATTTTAAAATGCGCCTAGAAGGTGGGTAAAAGAAGTTAAAAAATCAATAAAATTTTATATATATAATTTTATTATAAACTGACTTCAATGAATTACATTGAACTAATATAAAAATTATGTATCTATTTTGACTCAAAATAAATTTAAACAAAATAAATAATTATTTAAATAAAAGTAGGTTTTAAACAACAACCCAGTGTTTTTCACTATTCATCAAAAATAGGACGTTTTCAAAAAAATAAAAAAAATTCACCCTAAGATAATTTTGATATTACGAATCCAATAATGAAGTCCGTTTTGATAAATAAAATTTATAAAATTTCAAAAAGTGGGTATTACAATTCATAATGTCTTATTTGGTTGTTCGTAGTGTGTAAGAACTCAAAGTTGCGTACATCGCAAACTATTATATTATTCAAAGAGAAGCATATCATGGAAGCTTAGGGTGTTAAAAATGGAATCTGGGTGTTCGAGAGTTGATAAGTGCAATTGATATTAGTAATAGGTTATTCCCATAGTGTGTTTGTGAGATATATTATATCTTTCACATCATGTAATTTAATATGATACCCCACACATGTCGGTTAGGGAGACTGACACCCAGAGGACTTTTGGAACGTGTTTTCCCAAACATCCTAGTGGGAGGATGGATGGATGACTACCTCATTTTCCCTCTCTCTCTTCTCTTGGTAATTACTTTTTCTGGTATGCATGGTGTTCAGTTTCCCCATCTATGTGTGTGGAGGGATATGATGGATTTTTTTTTATTTTACACACATGTATCTCTATATATAGTATCCAAATGGTGATTATTAATAGGACATGTATAGGTTGATATGGATTGTGGTTCCTTAATCATTATTTGGGCTGTGATTGATTGAGGTATAATAACCAATGCATGATACACATCATATAGGCTGTGGTGGATTATGGATACTAATTGAATACTATATTGATATGTGTTATGGGAGGTGTGATGATGTGATGTATGAAGTTCATGTTTTAAATCCTTTTATAGGTGTCTTTTGGATGGATTATTTTGGAGAGAGATGGAATGGGATGTGCGATGTTGGAGAAAAGAGGAAAACCTATGGGGAAGTGGTAGAGGGGCACCCTTGATGTTTAATTATTATATTATATTCTCTCTTTTATATGATACTTAGTGAGAGTTATCAATGATGAGGTCGGAAGAACAATATATATATTATTTTGATGATTTAGTTTCACTATTTTTAAGCATTATTTATTTATCTTTTCCATGGGATACTCTAGGGAGGATCCTACTGAGTATATTCTTATGCTCACTATATATATATATATATATATATATATATATATATATATATTCTCATGTCAGTAGGAGAAGTTTGGATATCATGGTGGATATTACTAGGTCATGGTTTTTCAAGAGTTTTTAGGCTTCATGGTTGTTTTCATATTTATCTTTTTGGTAATTATATTTATTTTTTAGTTATTTCATTACTTTAAGTTATTTCATGTTTTTACTTTGGATTTATTTTATATTTCTAAGAAGGTATTGATTGGTGTATCTATCTTATCTCTCACTTTTTCATGTTCTCCTAGAGGTTGATACCTCCCATATGTATACTTATTATACCCTCGGTACTAGTCACCAACGTAGGGCCTAATATGTGTGGGAATTATGTGCTCACCATCTCCTTTCTCTTATTTCAAACCCAAGAAGGGTATTGAGGGAGGGGTCCACAACATTGCAATTCCTTTTCTCTTTGGAATAATCAACTCTATAAAAACTATATTTTTCAATTGGAAATTAAGGATATAATTATCCTTACATGGATAGGACTCTTATATTGATGTGTCCCTATTAAATTTTTTCACACCACAATATTTTAATATATGACATCTTTTAAATGATCAAAGTGTGTTTTGATAGCTTTCTCTACACATAACCCCAAACTAAAATGAAACCACAATATATTTAGATATAAATATATATTTTAAGTATGACTATTAAAAATCTAATTACTAAATTAGTGGTAATGAATAAGATTAAAAACTTTTTAAAATTTTTCGAGAAGTAAAATAACGTTTACTCTTAATAAGATTGAAATTAAATTATTATAGTTAAAATTATTAATTCAATAATTTTACTCTTATAAATTTGTTTTTCAAAATAATTCATTTTTATTTAATATGGAGTTTTATTTAAAGTGACTTATGATTAATGATGAAAACATATATTTGATATGAATAACATGTTAATACTAATTAAATTAGTAAATAATGGTAAATAATTATGAGAGTGGTTAAAATCATAAAGATGATTTTTTCCTATAAAAATAGTTTTTCATTATATCTCACCATTTAATTTTAATGATAAATTTCTAAAATTTTAAATTTTAAATTGAAAAAATGAACATTCTTTTTCTATTCATCATATTAATATTTTGTTAAGTTAAATGTTTGATATTTTTCAAAAAATAATTATTTTTCGGTGATAGTGAAAAATATTGTTTTTACAAACAACATGAATTTTATGAAATTATTTATATATTTGTTTGAATTTTAAATTCATGAATCATTTTTATAAGAATAAATATGTATTTAAATTTTACTTTATAATTTTAAAAATTTGGTTTTAATTTACAAATCCATATTTGATATTTTATAAAATAAGTAATATATTCTCAAAAAAAATGATTTAGTAAATTGTTAGTTTTTATTTTAAAATTATTTTTTATCACATTTATTAATAGCCTAAAATGAAATGGATTTAAAATATGTAATCATTAGTTACAAATTATATAATTATTATTATTTTATTTTTGAGAATAAATGAAAAATTACCTAAGTAAAAACTAGTCACTATGGTGAAAACCAAAATGGTAAAAATGATTAAACTAAGAGTTAAATGGAAAAACATGTTATCCACATGTTTTTAATTTATTTTATTATCCATGGATAGAACTTATATCTTCACTAATGAATTATTTTTTAATTTTGGAATAATATTCATGGAGAGTGACTTCACATTACCAAAAACTTTTGGGTATTCAAAAATATGTCATCCCATTTCACTTATAAAAGGGGATATCCTCTACGCACTATACCTCACACAAAACCCACTTCTATCTACCCATAATCATTAAAAACCACTCCTAATCATTCATATACAACTTTATAATATTCTTATACTATCAAAAGACCATCCCTCAATGTTTTAACCCCCTTCGTAAAGAGATAATCCAAGTAGTAATGTATAGATTTATAACCTCTCCTTTATTTTTCTATTTCCTTATGCGCACTTATACTTACTCAAATTTCATTTCGAAATATTAAAATTCCAAAATTATGTTAATTTTTAAGCTTTTATGTTATAATAATTATGGTATAAAAGTAATCCCCAATACTATTTCCAATTAAGAAAAATCAATACATGAATTATGGTTTGTGCAGATTACTACCTCTATGATGCGGTGTGATTTTTTTTCCTTAACCACCTTACATAGTTGGTAAAAATGTTTAATTTAATTTTAATTATTATATATTAGAAAATTTTATATTCTAAAATGATAAAACATATAATATATTTCTCACATTATATAGAAAATGAAATCATTTTCCATGTCTATGTGTGGACTACCGCCTCCATAGAACGATTGATTTATGTTTATATTATAATCATTCATTAATAGTCCCAAAAACATTAATTTATAAATATTACTTTAATGATATAATTAAGTATTTAGTATGATAAATTTGATATCATATTAATTATATGATCAACAAATGATCATCATTAATTTAATCATTTAAAACAAGTGTACTATGAAAATCATCTTATTTATAATATATAGTATTTTAAAATCCGTTTATTCTTCTTATAATTTTTTTAAATTTTTATATATCACACTAATAAAGAATAATAATATCATTTTTCCTTTTATAATTATATTACAACAAAACCACTTCATAATCAACCATTAATCATGTTAGGTTCATGTTTGGGTTGGTTTAACCACATTCTTGAACTATACTATAAATTTATGTAATATATCGCTATGATACCATATTTAATTGTGTAATATGATATAAATATATAAATAATATCTTTTTATATTAATTTTTTTTTGAATATTTAACTCGTTAATTAATAAATCACCATTTGTTCATTAATAAGCACTAAAGCATGATCGTAGTTGATTTCAACCTCGTGGATTGTAACCAACACAACCATGGAATGAGATTATAAATTTATAAACTGTATTTTAATAATTAATTTAGAAACTCTAATTCTATTTTAATTGTTAAAAACATATTATAATTATTTCCAACACCATTTTTTAGAAACTAATTCAATGCGATTAATATTACTTACACCAAGTTTTGAAAATATATAGAAACTAACTAATATTTATGTATATAATGATTATAAATGGTTATATTAATTAATAAGGTTCTATAGAATGAATTAAATAAAATTATTTTTATTATTCCATACATGTTTTCCAAGATCATAATTAATATGGACCATGGTAAGGGGTTTCATCTCAAATTATTCTCTTCGAGACATGTTTGGTATTCTACACCTAATTTCACTTTTGTGATGTATATAATAAATATTTCGTATATAAAATTAGGAATTATATTTTAATCATGTTATTTTAGTTTTTATTATAATACTTATCTATCAAGGGGTTTGAATTAAAATTTTACTCAATTCACAAGGGTTTTCTTTGTCTTAAATCTTATTCTTTCAGACATGTCACATGTTATGAACCACGATTCCTTTGAATGGTGTTCTATTGATTTAATATCCCTTGAATATTCTATAAATTATTTCATTGTAATCAATTGGATAAAATAATCCAAATCAAGATTTTTATTCAAATAGATTTTGACTCAAGTGTTACCCATATCATAAAATTTATTGGTTACTCAATTTTCAATCATTGATTTATGATCGTTCACATTAGATTATTTATTATAAGTTAGTCCCATTATAAAATTTAATTATATTCTTTTATATTCTCTCATTTCCAACATTTTTACCACATAATCCCATTTTCAAATATTTCATTCTTCATGGATTATGTGTTAGATCCCAAACTAAGAGAAGTTATGTATTTATTTAAAATTTTGATTTTTTTTCTCTTGTTTTAGGCTGGTGAAATGTTTTCCAATTGTATGAGGGGCCTCAGAGGTTTGGGATAATAATGAAAGGAAATCTAGACCAAACTGTGCAAGGATAATGTTTGGTGCATGGTTAAGAAAACTGTGCGGCCTTCCTTGGAAAAATGTGAAACCCAAGACGTTGGCTTAAAATAGGGTTGGAACATGGTAAAGTAAACTGTGTGGCCTTGCTAGGTAACCATGAAACTCAAATTCCCCTGGATAGAATCTTACAAATGGTTTTTTCATGGCTTTTAAAACCATAGGGGTAAACCGTGAACCACTATAAAAGTTGGAAAAATTACAAAAAAAAATCAATTACTAGATTTTAAGTCTCCACATAATTTTATCCATTAATTTCTTCCCCTGAACCCCCGTGAAAAACTAGAACCCTCCAGAGCTCCCAATTATTTATATCCCTCATTTCAAGGTCATTTTTAGAAAATTTGGTTGGGGATTGAATCCCCTAGTAATTGTAATCTTCTCATCTCTCCTCTTTTCTAGATTAGGGTTTGTATCTTGGTTGATCTTCTTGTGAATCTCTAAAACCCTTATTTTTCTGTGGAATATAGTGTGAGAAATCAAAGGGATTATGTATCAGGATAAAAGGCTCTAGTTAATATTGAATTATTCAGTGGATTCAATGTATATGGTCTCAAAGTTATATCCCATGGTTTTTATATAGATATGTGAATATGAAATTGTGTTTGGGTTTTCCTCTTATAAAGTTCGTGGTACCCTTAATGAGATTTGGTAAAAGGGGTTCCTAAATGTAAAATTAAACCCCTAATAATCCTTATGGGAGGAATGGAGGATGACTTGACTTATTTAGGGCCACCCATGGGGTTTATCAACCCTCTAAAACATGGTTAATAGAAACATTAGGAGTGATATGGACTTGTAAATAGGTAGATCCCATGTCAAACATGTAAATTGGTTAATGTGATGATTTAGAAGGGAATATGGGTAATTATGTCTAGAAGTGGGTAATGGAAAAGGGATTATTTGTTTATAATGAATGATGGGTTAAATGGGATTAATGGGAATGTTTAAAATGAATCATGTTTTGTAATTGAAATACTTAAATGCACTAAACATGGGAAACAAACAATGTGTTAATTCAATTAACACAGGGGAATGGTTTTATACTCCAAGTGGGATGTTTTAGGGAACTCTTTAATATGAATAGGGATTTATTTATAGGAAATGGGAATTTGGATAAATTAATTTGTGATAATAATGATAAAGGTGTTAATGGATTGTGGAAAAATATTAATTCCCATAGTGGTTGTCATAGTTTAGGTTATTTCTATTAGTATTGGTTATGGTTGGTCGTGATGTGGTATATGTTTGGTGATTGGATATTTTTAAAAATTTGAACATGGATTCCTATAGTAGGTTATTGATAAGAGGTTCTATTCCCATGGTTCATGTTAGACTGAGGCTCTAAACTCAACCACAAAATGCATGCATTAGATAAGGGGATGAAGTCCCTAAAGGTTGCATTTGATGAGACCAAATAGACCAAGGATTCAATGTGACTGTGTGTATATATGATGATGTGTTGTCCCTAGTGATATAGGAGACATGATTTATTTCCCTTATTCATTGATATTGATGATTTGGCTTAATCCATTGAACACTTGATGAAAGTGAATTAAGTATTGAATGTGGTATAAATAATAGAATTGGGAATAATGCTAAAAATGAATTAAGTGAACCTTGTTCACTAATGTCACCCAAAATATATTTTATTTAATTCTTATTCCTTTAATCCTTGCATTCACTATTTTTTTAGACTAGATATTTTTTAGACATCGTTGGTGGTGGCCTAATGAGTTATACTCACACCCTAATCGGGCATCCATTGGGTACCTGAGCAGAATTCATTCTCGCATGTCTAGACAAGGAAAACGTCCCTATGCTTGGAATTTGATTCAAGATTTGGATGTACATAGATGAGGTTCCAGACATGGATTCAAAACCATTTGGGGGATTTTTCTATTTTATTTAGTTTGGATGTCTTGTACTTGTTACACTACTAGTATGAAATTTCATGGTTATTAATGATTATTGGTTTGTACCTACTTATAGAGATGATTATTTATGATTTTTTATTGATTATTATATATTTGTTACAATATTTAAATTGTTATCTGATGTGACTTACTCTAGTTTAGATAGTACAGTCTCCCCACATGACTTATTAGACCCACTCCACTAGTCAGTAACCTCTGGCATATGGGGAGTTGAACTTCAGGTCATATGGAAACTTGGCTCAGAGCACGGGTTTAGTGGATTCTGAAATAGGGACATTACAATGTGAAACTAGAGATATTATTTTTTGTGGTTTTACTATTTGAGATAGTATAAAGGAGAATAGGATGTGTCAAGCCTTGGAAAAGTGCACATTCTTTGGAGTATTTAACCCAAGTACGATGGAAAACCAAAGTCGCCTGGGGGAATTCTTGTTCTTGATATGCATCGTTACAATTGAAGTTATTTTACTATTAGGAGACACACTTATTATATGATGTGATGGTTTTATGATATTTTTTCATGACTAGGATAGAATGAGGTTTTGAATTCATGCATTATTCTAAACACTTAGGGATTGGGATGACATGCATCATTATAGGCACACATAAGATGGTTTTGGGGGTTATGAGACATAAAATGCATCTAACCTTCCTGAAAATTTGATAAAATGATGTATAATGTACAAAAAATAACCATATAAGTTATTTTACACTTTTATTGCAATGAAACATAGTAGGAATGGTCAAGGGTGGTGTTTGGGATGTGTTTGATGACTTTTGGGATAGATTATGAAGATGATTTTTTATGTTTAGAAGATATCCTTCTTTTATATGAAATTTGACAGCTTGAGTTATGTGTTATAAAAGTCCTGTTTATAATTTTATAGAAAATCTACCATGAAGATGCATGTCAGTTGGGTGACAAGATAATTTTATGAGAATTCTCCTCTGGTACTATAACAACAGAACAATGTGATCTAGGATAATAAAGAAGATCATTTCTGTGTGAATCTTGCTCACTTCATGAAAATGATGGAATTGGCCCCAAGGCTGGTTGTGCTGAGAATGTTTGGGATGACATGGGAGATTTAATTATAGCACCCTTGGATATTTATTAGAGAGGGTGGACCAGAGGCAGGGGATTTATTGATAGATTCCATCCATAAAATTCATCATCATCTATAGATCGATTCTGATAATTGAGTCAAGTTGGTGGCCAACATGTTGAGAGGTCAAGAAAATAATTAGTGGGACATCATGGGGCAGATCGAACAGGCTAAGGGAATGTCATGGAAAGTTTTCAAGGATAATTTTCTAGAGAATTTATATCTAAAAACCTTGTGACATATAAAGTTTGTGTATTTTATGAGTTTTACCCAAGGGTAAATGTAAGTGATGGATTATGCTTTCAATTTCACTAATTTGTGACACTTAATTGTGGCATTGGTAGGAGACAAGGAAGCTATGGAGAAAAATTTCAAGGATGTGATGAGGAATGAGATCATGTCTCAATTGAACATATTATTTCTAAAAAGAGTTTTTAGAGGTGGTGGATCAGGCCCTTATCTCATAAGGGAACCTGAAGGGGGCTCTAATTAGTTGAAAAGTGGTACTAGTTGGATGGGTGAGTGGTGTGGCTTCCAAGAGAAATAAGTGTCTCTTTATAAGCATCAATCTGGGTTGTAGTGCACAAAGTATTCATAAGAGAGGGAAAGCCTCTTAGGGTAGAGCTCAGGTTTCCTATTATTAGTGTGGCCAGTCCGGACACATGTGCGGTCAACGTCCATGACCACCAGTTGAGTGCAATCATGATAAAAAATGGCGAATGTGTAGAGAATCCATAGGGATCATTGATTGTTTGGAATAGATGGAGGCTTGATGCATATTAAGAGTGTGGGAAGGCAGTCAGTTTCCCCATATCAGGTAAACAGTTGGAGATCAAATGGGTGTATTGATTGAGGAGGTGGGTTTGGTACTCTAAGGAAACGGCGCCCGTATTAGTATGCCATTACAGTTCCAGGTACTCAAGTAGGAACCCAAGATAGAGGGATAGGTAACATGTATGTGGTTCAGTTTTCACCAGAAGTTGGTGATTCTATACCATCTACTATTTGGGGTACGATCCTTCTAGCTTCTATACTTTCTAGTGATTTATTTGACATGGGAACCACACACTCATTCATCAATGATTATTTTTTAGTTTTGTTGTGCCTAGATATAGAAAATGTGTGTGGGGTTTTGCCGATTCAGACTCTATTAGGGGTGAGAGACGAGGATATCATACAATTTAGGGATTTATCTTTGTAGGTTGGTGGGTACTATTTTTTGTGGGGGTTTTCTATCCTTGAGATGATATGTTTTTACCATATTTTAGGAGTGGACTACATGGTGTTGTGCCAGGACCATATCAACTATTACCATCATTAGGTAATTTGTATGTCTCCTGAGGGAGAAACATATGCCCTTCATCGTGAGGGGGGGTGTCTGAGTAGACTGTGTAGGGCCATTTCTTGATCATTTGGGGAAACTCCCAACCTAAGTGGAATGCATTATGCTTGATGATGGAGGATTAGAATAGAAAATATTTCCTCCTATGGTGGTTAAGTTTCAAGATGTGTTTCCTAGGGATTTATTTGGACAGCCACCCGAGAGGGATGTTGAGTTCGAAATAGAGTTACTTTCGGGGGTAAATCTAGTTTCCAATCCACTGTATAGAATAGTGCCAGAAGAACTCATGGACCTTAAGGATCGGTTGGAGTATTTTGAGATAAAAAGATTCTTTCATATTAGTATGTTGCCTTGGGGATCACCCGTGCTATTTTCTAAGAAGGATAAAGGATCATTAAGGCTACGTGTAGATTACAGGAATCTTAATCGGATGATGATTAAGAATAGATTCCATATATCTAGAATTGATGATTTTTTCAACCAAATAAGAGGTTCGTTAGTGTTTTCTTGTATTGAAATGAGATTGGGGTATCATATGTTGAGGGTGATACCTTTTGATATACCACTAACTACCTTCAAGAGTATGTATGGGTTGTATGGGTTTTTTGTGATGTCGTCTGAGATGACCAATGCAATGGATGTGTTTATAGATTTAATGAACTGAATATTTCACCCACATTTAAATTAGATTCTATTAATCTTAATTGATGAAATCATTGTGTACTTCATAACTCATTACGATCTTGTAAAACATCTTAACATCTTCCTGAGTACACTAAGAGAGAATAGTCTTTACACCAATCAATAAAAATTTCATTTCTAGATTGATGAGGTGCATTTATTGGGTCATATCATCTCAGAAGAAGGGGTGTTAGTGGATCTGAAAATTTGAAGGTTTGTGTGTCTTGGGAGTATCCTGATAATGTTTCTGATGTTTCGAGTTTTCTGGGATTGTCCAATTATTACCAAATATTTATTATAGATTTCTCCCATTTAGTAGCACCACTTTTAGGCTTAAAAATATTCATGTTAAGGTTGAATATTCTGAGCCATGTGAGAATTATTTTCAAGAGTTTAAGAAGTGGTTGGCTACCACATCAATTTGGATCTTACCTGAGCTGGGTAAGAATTATACCTTATTATGGGATGAATATAGTGTTGTGATAGGAGCAGTGCTGATGCAGGATGATTGGGTTATTGTGTATGGGTCTCAGTTCCTAGGGACTCATGAAAAAAATTAACCTACTCATGGCCTTGAGTTGGTCATTGTGGTTTATACATAAAGTTTTGGAGGGATTACCTATTAGGGGATCAATTTACAGTGTATACTGACCCTAAACTCCTTAAGTACATTTTCTCTCAGTTTGATTTGAACCTTCATCAGAAGAGGTGGTTCGATATACTGATTTCCTTTGATTTTAAGTTGGTTTATACATCGGAAAAGAGGAATAGTTTTGTGGATTTTCTGAGTTATAAGACTCAGAATCAGGTGGTTTAGGAATCCAACATTGAGTGGATAATGAATGCCTTTTTTGCTAAGATTCACCTAGTGGTGTTGGATGGGCATGGAAAGATTCTCCTTTTTTCCATAGCAGTTGAGTCCCCGGTTTTTATCCAGGTCAGGTAGAGTCAGTTTGAAGACCATGAGTGTTTGTCTATTAAGGAAAGTCTTAAAGGTGGAGAGTTGACTTTTTGGTTGGAATGTTGGTGCTGATGTAATTTTTTTTATTCGTGGTTGTGTTCTGGTTCTAGTAGGTCTGCGAGAAGGGTTTTTTTGAGAGTCTCATATATTGAAGTGGTAAGTGCATCTTGGTTTGACTAAAATGTATCATGATCTTTGTAGGTAGTATCGGTGGCGATGAATGAAGAAAGAGGTTGTGAGTTTTGTGTCATAATTTTGTACCTATCAGTAGGTGTTGGCTAATAATAATCTCCCAGATGGTTTATTACAACCATTTACCATTCCATAATGGAAGTTGGATGATGTAATGATGGATTTTGTGGTGGGACTTCTGGGAACACCTCGGAAGAATAATGAAATCTGGGTGGTTTTGGATCTATTGACAAATTTGGATCATATCTTGCTAATCTAGAAGACTTTCATTATTGATCTGTTGGGTTATCTATATGTTCAAGTGATAGTGTGGTCACATGGAGTATTGAGAACTATGGTTTCAGGTCATGGTCCACATTTCACATTATGATTCTAGAAGGGACTAAAGAAGGCACTTGGTACCCAAGTATTTTTTTAGCATGGATTTACACCCAAAAATGGATGGACATTCAGAGTGTATGATTCATTTTCGATAATACATGTTGAGGGATTGTGTCCTAGATTTTAGTGGTTTTTGGGAGAAACAATTTTCTCTTATGTAGTTATCTTACAATAGTAATTTTTAGGCTTAAATTCATATGTAATCATTTAAATAAATCTTTGGGAGACTATTAGATCTATGTTGTGTTAGTTATAAACTAGAGAGTCTGAGCTCTTAAGATCGAGTCTTGTGTAGGAGATGTCGAAAAAGGTACAGTTGATTCATAAATTCATGAAAATGGATCAAAGTTAGAGAACTTATATGAAGATCAGCATTGAATACATCTTGAATGTATTTTTGGAGATAGTTTACTTATTGTGGTGTCACCAAGGTTCAGTCACTATCAAATTCAGAAACAGGGTAAGTTGGAGCCCAGGTAAGTGGGACTGTTTGAGATTGTGGAGTGGATCGGACTGGTGGCTTACCAATTAACTCTTAGAGAGAGGTATAGTGGCATGAAAAATATGTTTCATGTATTGATACTTCGGAATTATCAACCTAATCCATCTCATTTGGTAAACATTGAGGATGTAGAGCTTGAGGTTGAAGCTTCCTTTGAGGAGCATATGATTAGTATTGCGGATCATAGTGAGAAAGTCTTGTGGGACAAGACTATTTCATTGTTTTGAGTTTTATGGAAACAAGGAAAAGTTTAAGAAGAATCTTGGGAGTGGGAATCAGATATGTATGCCCAGTGGCCTGCCTATTTTAATTGGAAGTTCAGTAATGCTAGAAAGTGTGGCTTGAGGACAAGTCATCTTAAGGTGAAGAGGATGTAAGATCCCAAACTTCAAGAAGGAATGTCTTTATTTAAAATTTTGGTTTTAATGTCTTTTTTGGGATAATGTAATTTCTCCCTATAACATGACGATCCTCAGTGGTGTACTGAGAGTTTGGGACATAAACGGATGGAAAACCAGAATAATTTGAGCAAGGAGCATGGTTGGCGCACAGTTGAGAAAAGTTTGTGGCCTTCCCATGAAAACCACGCAACTCTGGACAGTGGATTAATTCACAGTTTTCACATGGTTAAGTAAAATGTGTGGCCTAACTAGGATACAGTTTGACCCATCTTTCCTTGGACAGTGTTTGAATAGTTTGTAAAACCATTCGAGTAAAATTTGTTCCCCTGTAAAAGTTGGAAAAACTAAAAAAATTACATTTCGGGCTTTTATGTCTCCATTGGAATTTCTCCCTTTATTTTCTCACTTAAACCCTAGAAATGAACAAGAACCCTCAATAGATCCCAAGGATCTATATACCTCATTTTTAGGCCATTTGGAGGTTCTTCAATTACGGATTGAAGCCTAGGGTAAGTCATATCCTCTCACCTCTATTCTTTTACAGATTAGAGTTTTTATCTTGGGTGATCTTATTCTGAATATATAAACCACGTCTATTCCAAAAAAATTCTAGGTTGATGATTAAAAGGGGTTTTATCAGGATATCAGGATTTTCTGAAGATTTTTTTTCAATATATTCAAGTTATGTGGTCTACAAGTTATATCCTCTGTTATTTATATAGATATGCACGTATGAAATTGTGTTCGTGTTCCTCTTATGGTGTTCTTGGTTCTGTTAGTGAGATTTGGTAAAATGGATTCTTAAAAAGAAAATTGAACCGCTCATAATCCCCAGGGTATGTATAGAATAATACATGACCAATTTAGGGCCATACATGTGGTGTACCAACCCTCTAGAACATAGTTGATGAAAATATTAGGGGTAAAATAGACTTGTAAATAGGTAGATCCCATATCAAACATGTAAATTGGTTAATGTGATTTTTTAAATTTTAATATGGTTAATTATGTATATATGTGGATAAGGTATTGGTGATTGTTTTTCTTACCATGAATTATGGGTTAAATGGGAGTAATGGTAATGTGTCAAATGAATCGTGTTTTGTACTTGAAATTCATATGTGGACTAAACATGGGAAATGAAGAATGTGTTAAGTTAATTAACATAAGGGAATGGTTTTATGCACCAAATGGGTAATTTTGGGGAACTAGTGAATATTATTAGTGATTTAGGCATTGTAAATGGGAATTGGGATAAATTACTATGTGATAATAATGATAAATGTGTTAATGGATTGTTGAAAAATATTAATTCCCATTACGGTTATCATGGTTTATGTTATTGCTATTGGTATTGGTTATGGTTGGTTGTGATGTGGTATGTGGGTGGTTATGGAATATATAAAATTATGTGCACATGGCTTCATAGAGTGGGATACTAACATGAGGTTTTATGTCCATGGGTTGAGTTTGACTGAGGCTCCAAACTCCACCCCAAAATACAATTATTAGGGAAGGGTATGGAGATCTATTACCCTAATGGTTTCATTTGATGAGACCAATTAGGCTGAGGATTCAGGGTTAGTGTGTTGTATGTGTGATGATGTGTTATACCTAGTGAGATAGGGAACTTGATTTATTTCCCTTATTCATTGAGATTTATGGGTAGGCATAATCCATTAAACACATGATGAAAGTGAATTAAGTAATGAAGGTGGTATAAGTTATATAATTTGGAATAATGATAAGAATGAATTAAGTTTACATTGTTTGTTAATGTCAAAAAAATTGTATTTTTTTACTTTTTATTCATTTAATACTTACATGAACTATTTCTTTATACTGGATATTTTATAGACACTATTGTTTGTATCATACTAAGTTATACTCACACACTATTTGGGTTGCCATTGGGTACCATAGCAGACATCATGATTGTAAGTTAGGATAGGGGTAAGGGCCATCTATTTGGGAGTTTATTCTATCTTTGTATGTATATAGATGAGGTTTCAGACATAGAGTTGGGACCATTTTAGCAATTCCTCTATTTTCATTATTTTGATTTTCCTATACTTTTGACACTTCTAGTATGACTTGGTGTGGTTATTATTGATTTCTGGTTTGTACCATGTTTGTGAAATGCTTGGTTATTCTTGTTTATTGATTATTACCTTTTTTTCTATTATTTAAATTATTATTTATTGTGGATTACACTAGTAAAGATGGTATAGTCTCCGCACATAACTTAATAGACCCTCGTCACTAGTTGGAAACCTGTATTATATGGGGAGGTGTGTGTGATGTCACATGGAAATCTAAATCAAATCATTGGTTTAGTGGCTTCTGATAGGGGGACGTTACAATATGATTCTCAGGACTATTATTGATCACTGAATCTCCTTTCTTTGATTTATAATGTTTTATCTTGACCTTTTTTTTCCATGATTGGGTTCTACCACAAAAAAAAAATTATTATACTTTATTTTAAAATCCAATTTATGAAAATGAAGTGTTAATAAAAATTAATTTTTTTTACTCTTGTTACATTTTTAGTTTTAAAGAAAGGTATTTTGAAAATAATAAAAATGTATTTTTTGTTAACTTTCATATGTTTTTCCATCCTCTCATCATTTCTCTAAGACAAAATTTATGTCTTTTCAAGGCTTTATTATTAGAGATTATTTTTAAATTTAAAATTTTTCAAAAAGTATAATTTCACCTTTTCAAAAGTTACCTTTTAAATTGATATATAAATTTTTATTTTATATCAATGGTAATAATGTTTTCTAAAATATATTTTAGGTTTTCAATTATGTTTCCCTTATAATTTTCAATGTGAGTTACCCTAATATTGTTTATGTTTCATGATTTATCCTCTAATATATATATTATCATTCTGGGGACTAAAAATCTGTTATCAAACAATTTCATTGTTCATCCATTCGTTTGTGATATTATTCTAATCATTCTTTTGGTGAGGGTATTTTTCATTTATTTCAACACCCTTTTATATTTCCTTTATTGAACTGGAGTTGTGTAATTTTGAAGCCATACACCTACCTCCTAGGGATGGATTATGATCCTGTTATTCCAATATTGACTTAATTATATACCACTACACCATACAGTTTTATCTTGAGGTACACCTACATAGAATGTTATTTCATTTATTGATTGGGGGGACTATTTAAAATCAAAATATTTTTAGTCTGTTATAGATGTTAATTGATTACCCAAGAAAGTTTTCTATGTATTTTTAACCATCTATATTCTTCCTCTATATGGGTTATAATCATGTTATCCCTTCTATTAACCTAGGGAAGAGTATTGGAATTATATATATTTTTATTTGAATATCGATGATTATTGGTAAGTTTACAATGTATCAACCTTCTTTATCTAGTTGTTTTATGATCATGTTATCCATTTTGCTGAAATTGGGGAAAATATTCACATTCTTGATGATTATTAACTAATAATATTGGTTGAATATGTATTAACATTCCATATTTTTCATTATATGGGTATCCATGTTTTTATTAATCCCTAGGTTTCTTAGGGAATTGAATGAAATAACTTGTTGACTTTAATAGTGAATGAATTAGACTTAATAAAGTGACATATAGTGCATGGAATTATATATACACTCGAGATATCTACAACTCTCATGCGACAAAATTGTGTGGGTTTTGGTGTATGCCTCTCTCAATTTTAGAATATTGAATTGAAAAAATTCCTTGACAACATATTTCTTATGTCTAACAATATGCATTCCATCAGTATTAGATCAGTATAATTGATATTCATGCTATAATTTATTTTCTTTAATATGTCATTATCTTATTTTTAGTTGAATATATATTTATTAAGGCTATTAATTCTAACCATATTAGGTATATCATACTTATGTTGTTGAAATTTTCAGTTATATGTTTCCCATGCTAAGTATTTGATCTCACCCCTTCTTATGTTTCCATTTATTTGGGTCTTGAATAAAAGTATTACTAATGATATTTTTAACAAGATAGTAATGTGAGGAATTTTTGGGGGGTTTTGAATAAATTATTATGGATTAATTTGATTCTTATACAGTGATAAAAAATATCCATTAGTTGAGAAATACATGGGTTTATTTATTTTCAACTGTGTACTAATTTTCTAAACTTACAAACCAAAAGGTCTTTAGAATATATATAATTCAATATTTATTTGTTTCATGCAATTATGTGACAGTTATGTTTGGAAATCTATATATGGTATCGAAGAGAGTATGTAATGTATGTTTTTGTGGAATCGGGATTGGGAGTGTAGGTCTAGGGAATTACATTTTGGTTTTAATTATATTAGGGGAGATTTTTAATTAAATAAGTCACTTATTTATTCATTTAAAAAATCATAATAGACTTTATATGAAAATATTGTAGCTTAATTTTCATTAGGTTTTTATTTTTATGAAAAATGTTGTTGGTAAAATGAAATACTATAACTATTATTGTTTTACTAAAATATAGTGATCTGGTGTTATAATGGTAGATTAAATTTCTTGGATTTAAGAAGCACTTCATCAATTCTAAAGTAACACTTCAGTAGATTAATAGACATTCTATATTGATTTTTTGCTTTATATGTTTCAACTAATGTTGTTATATATGATCCAATGTTTTTCAAAATTATACCATTGCAGTTTATTATAACATTCCCTATAAATAAATCCACACCTAGAGCATCAGTAGTACACATTTACTCCAATTTTAATGTATTGATCATTATAAATGTTTTTGGGATAATTTTGAATCTTTTTAATTTCATTTTTCTTAGTGCGCTTCTAATCAATGTAATTTTTACTTTCTGAGTATTTCACTAAAGAGATATCATTGTGGGGTGTATTTCTTGTAAATATCTTGCTATTTTTGTTGTGATAATTTTACCTATGATCATGTATGACCAAGTTATTTCATGGAATATTATTTCATACCTTCTAATAGGTATAAAATTAGGATACCTAGATACCTAAGATCACGTCTATAGATCTACATTCATTTTGGTTTAAAATAAGTTTTTAAATAAATATATTTTACATGAGTATTTGGTTTTATAACCAAAAGTAAGTGTTTTATTTTTAATCTTCATTTGAATATTTTTACTAATTTAATTTTCTATAATTTAGATAGTTTAATGTTCTAATACTTTAACTCTTTCGTTAGTAGTTTAAAATTTTGATCATGTTGTTTCTATTGTGAAAACTATATTTCAGGATAGTATAAATTTCAATTAAACTAATCATTGATTTCACTCATAATTTGAAAAACCAATCAATGACTAATTCCATCAGTAATATGAAAAATCTGTTGTCATTATTCTTGAAGAGGATGAAAATTGAAATTTTGTTTGAAAACTACATTTCTCCTCCACCATCTTCTGTTTTATTTACCATCGCACCTCTAAAAAATATTAATTTGAGATAATATTTACCTTGAATCTAAAATTTTCTTTTTAACAAGATATTTTTTCTATTTATATTAGTTTTTGAAAAATTTAACTCAGTTTCCTTATATAGACAATTCTAGTACAAGAAATATATTTTTTAATGGTAGGAGTACCAGTTGGAACTATTGACAACATGAGTACTACCACACCAAAACTTTTTGATGGAATTCATTATTATTAATGGTGTAATAATATGAAATCATAAATCATTAATACTGTATTTGACAACCATATCATAGTGATGGGAAACTATAGAAATCCAAAGAAGGATGTATTTGAATTTTCTCATATTGAAAAAAAGAAATATCTGGTAAAACACATTTTTCATAATACATTATTATGCTCTATTACTATGAAAAAATAATTTGAGATATCTTCATGAGAAATTGAATATATAATTTTGTAGAATCTTGAGATAAAAAATTTGGAACTAGAAAATTTTTAAAAACTCAAAAAGTTTTTCTTCAAGATAGTTACCAATCTTTTAAATTTCTTTATGGGAAAACTTTTACATAAATGTATCAACACTTTATGAAAATAGTAAATAGTTTACAACACATGGGTGAAAATAGTTATCAATATATCAACTAAAATAAAATATTACCAATATTATTCCTAAATATTTGGAGTCTAAGAGGGTAGAAATTGATGAAACTAAAAATTTGACATATTTAAGTCTAGATGACTTAATAGGAACACTAATGTAGTATGAGAGAAGACTGAAATAAGAAACTAAAAATGATAAAAGAGAAAAAGAGTATTTTTTTCTTCTAGTTAAGTTGATCCTAATTCTAATGCTTATATTGTTGGTGTTAACAATTATACATATCTTGTATCAAAGAAAAAATGTAAGTATTAAAATCCATGTGATTTAGAATAAAAAAATAGTGAATACACTCAAATTACAAAAAGTATGAATAAACATTTCAAAAATTCAAACTTATGAA
Source organism: Viscum album (assembly GCA_963277665.1). Classification (NCBI taxonomy): domain Eukaryota; kingdom Viridiplantae; phylum Streptophyta; class Magnoliopsida; order Santalales; family Viscaceae; genus Viscum; species Viscum album. The sequence continues at coordinate 354,686,503 of OY728126.1, read as the reverse complement.
ATTTTCATTATAAAGACAATAAATACAATAAATAAATGAAATATTATTCAAAATTTATATGTTTTGGATGTTAGAAGAAATGTCATATCTGACCAGATTGTCCTTAAATGAAGAATAAAAATTGAAATCTGAAAAGTTTTTATAAAATAAATGGTAAAAGACACTTTAAATCATTATATAATTAGATAACTAGTGAAAGTGACACATCTTTATATAGTTCATCAAAATATAGTGAAACAGAAATTTAGAGAATATTTGGATTCTTTTGAAAAATTCCAAGGAATGAAAAGTTATTCATGGGATTGGTTAATACCAAATCTCATAAAAATTTAAGTCTTGATTCAAAATTTAATAAAAATACTGAATATGATTATTCAATATCATAAAAAGAAGAAAAATATAATCCATAAGAGTTTATAAAATCTAATTCATTGAAATATGAAGAATCTTTTCCTTTTATAGTTGAAATGGCTACATATGTTACTCTTATGTGTCAAGAAAATAATAAAATGAAAAATACCTATCAGTTTACTGAAGATATTATTTTTAAATCTCAAAAAATAATTTCAAAATAAAAAATATTAATTTAAAAACTTTCAAGTGAATTAGAATATAAATATAATTATTCTTATCAAAAATTAGCTCATCTAAAATCAGTTGATTAAAATTAATTTAATCTAGATTTTTCTAATCAGAATTTTGTTGATTGAAATTTAGTTGATCCTAAATATAATGATGAAAATAAGACTTTGGTTTTTGAAAAAACATTAAAATTTTATTATTTAAAATAAAATATATATAACTTAACTTTGGTTAAAGAAACTTTTTACAAAATATATAAACAAATAATACCATCTAGAACATCAAATGGAATAGGTTTTACTTTAAATAAACTTTATTTTTAATAAAATTATTGTGTACATAAATGTTTACCATTTTTTACTAAATTTCAATGCATAGGTCACTTGAATAAATATTTTTCTTTAAATAAATTCCAGTATTTTTGTTTTTATAAAGATTTTATTTCACAAGATATAGTGGTTCTAAAACATAAAATGGTTGGATATTTGTTGATCCCTAAATTTTAATTTGTTAAAAAAACTAGACCCAATCATGTGTGGGGAACAAGAAAATTATTTTATCTATTTTAGTAAAAGATATTGAGTACAAGTGTCATAAGAAAATGATTCATGGAAAGTGGTTTTTCTTGAAATATAACTAGAGAAAAGTCAAACCAATGAAATTTAAATAAGTTAACAAAGGAAAAGTTAATTTTTGAGAAAAAACATATGGTTAAATCATTAGAATTGGTGATATTTTTCTTCTTGTAAAATCTATTATATAAATGTTTTATATGTATTAAAACATGGGAACAACATTATCATCATAATTTAGTTATGTTAATAGGGATATCTTGTGATTTTTAGGAATTAAAAATGTATTATTCAATGTTAAAAAGTTAATATCATTTTATCTATTAATAAGCAGTAAAATTTTTACACACTCAACATATAAGAACTAAGTAGTAAAAAAATTTATACTAAGTGTAATAAAAGGATTATCTTGGTTATGGAATAGGATATTAGGATAATATAACATTTGGAAATTAACTAAAATTTCAATGAATGGACATCTTAGGTATCTACGAGAACATATGTCTTATTCAACTAGATTTTGTGATCCTTGTCAATGTATCGAGAAACATAAGTCAGGTTTTAGATATAAAAGGGAAGTATCAAGTACTGAAATTTTATAATTAATGCATATGGATCCTTTTCTCTACACAGAATGTAATTATTGGAGGAAAATATTATTCATATGTCTTGGTTAATAATTACACTATATCTACATGGGTTTGTTTTATCAAATAAAAATCTAAATCTTTTAAAAAATTTAATGTTTGTTATTCTTCTATTAAAAATGATAAAATTTAAACACTGGTTACTATCTGAATTGATCATGGAATTGAGTTTTTTAATTATAATTTTAAAAAATATTATATTTAAAAATGGTATTATTCCTAATATTTCTTCTCTAAGAAAACCACATAGAATTGGAATTGTTGAAATAAAAATATAATTCTTAAGAAAATTACCCAAAATTTTTTAAATGGTTATTTTATTGCAAGAAATGTTTTGGAAAAGTTTATGATTATGACATGATATACAATAAATCAAATATCACTTATGCCTTTTCATAACAAAACTCTTCAGGGGTCATGGATATGAATAAATCCAAAACTTTCTTACCACAGAGTTTTTTATGTAAATTATTCATCTTGAATACTAAATATCAGTAATATAAATTATATTCCAAAACTAATGAGAGTATTTTTATGGTTTACTCTACCAATATAAATACTTATATATTTTATAATAAAATAACTAATTTTATTGGGTAAATGGTTCATGTATATATTTATGAAACTGATCTTTTTTTGTAAAACCATCAAAATTTCAAAATACTAATTATGTTTTTAAAAGTTCTTCTATTTTCAATGCTCGAAGATAATTTACAGCTACTAATTTTTTCATCCCCCAAAATTAAGTAAAATATATTTTCAATATCCATAATTTACTTCAAAATAATTTTGGGATCCATTAGTTTTAGATCATCTTATCACTTTACTAAAAAAATAAGTTGATCTTAAGGAATCATCCTTCCCATTACATTATTTGATATGTAAGTCAATCATTTAAAACTATAATACCCCAAATAAATCATTGTGAGTGTCATGATTTCCTATTGAAATTTGAAACTAAAATTTAAGATGATACTTTAGGTGTTGAAAGTTGGGTAAAAGTTATGATAGAAGATATTAATCAGTTGGAATAGAACTAAGATTTGTCTATAGTTCAATTTTTTACAGATATACTGGTAATTGATGTAAAATGATTATTTAGAACCAACTATGGTAAAAATGAAGTCATTATTAGAAATAATGATAGACTTATTGTTAAAGATAATTTTCAATAATAAATAGTAGATTATGGTGATACATTTTCATCGACAGCTAGACTAGAATCTATAAGAATCCTATAATATTTTATAGCACGTCTGAATATAACATTTTTTTGAATTGGATGTTAAATTATATTTCATTAATGAATATGTTCAAGATAAATTTTATTTTAAACAACCTCCTAGATTTTAAGATACTAAATTTCCAAAATAAAATTATTCAATCTTAATAAAATACTCTGTTGAGTTAATAAATCTTTAATAGAATGTTATAAAATACTTTCCTGATATGTACATGAAACTAACTTTTTTAAAGTAACTATTGAACCAAATCCATTCATAAATAAAAATTACTAAAACACTATTTTTATTCAATTATTTTTTTGGTGATATAATTTTTGGTTAAACTCATAATTCTATTTTAGATAACTTTTCTAAAATTATGAAAAATGATTTTGTAATGACCAGGGTGGGAGAACTAAAATTTTTCCTTAGTTTTCAAAATTTTCAATAATCATAAGGAAATATTTTAACCCAATATAAATATATTATAGATTTGAAAAAATGTTCTTTTCTGAAAATGCATCAAATAATAGTACTCTTATTGCATATTTTATCAAAATTGATCTTGATGATACTAGTAAATAGATAGATAAAAACATTATAGAAGTATGTTAAAAATTTTACTATACCTTACAGTAAGATAACCATCTAGACAAAAAGTTTTCAAAATTTTTATGTGTTGGATTTCAAGATAATCCAAAAAAATCACATTTTAAAGTTGTAAAATGAATTTTTATATACCAAAAAATTACTTTATAACGTGGATAATTCTATTCTTCTATGTCACATCCTAAACCAAGAATACCTGAATCTGGTTCCTTAAAACATGATGTGTAAGTTTCAAAAGAAACATGTGTTGATATTTTACACATAATTTCCCATTCAGAGGATCGATTCGGTTCAGGTTCTGGGAAACCAGCCTCTTTTGACATGCTTCTTATGCTAAAACAGATACCTAAAAATTTTATTTCAAAAATGTTGGGTGAGCATACGAATGCCTAGTAAGGGGTTTTAAAATATCATAATATACCAATAAAACATTTTAAAAGATTATTTTAAAATTTCCCATAAAACATCTTCTTAAAGAATATAGAAACATAAATATCACAACACAGCATTTAGTCTATCAATCATAAGGGAAAATTTATTTAAATTCTGAAAGAGTTATAAAGAATCGTGATTCAATTATAATCATTTTCATTCAGAATAATAATCAAATACATTCTAAACCATCATGGCATAAGAATGTCCAAGTAAAAAATTTAATAACTAAGAGTAATACATAATCAGAGTTAAGAATAAGGGTGATAAATTTAATTTCATTCTTTACTACTAAGAAACATACACTGGATAAATAAATCATGGAGTGCTATAAAAAAATTCATTCCATTGGCATTTACTTCTTCTGATACTCATAAGTACTGGCTCTTAACCATGGATATTCTACTAGTCAAATATCAACTTGGTTAATTAATTAACACAGAAATAATGAGGGAACAGATAATATCTGACCCTATCAAGACCTCGTGTCAAGACCTGAAATGTCAATGGCCTCGTTCCATGACCTGATTGTATCATGAGAACTATCGATGCATGAAATGAATTCATTAAATGGTCCCCAACCCGTTATACTGAGTCTATTACATTCCTCATATGGCAAATAGGGTCGTATATTGAAAATTCCTCATACTACATTGAATATTTAATTTCACATTACATATTATTCATGGTGTCCCATACCACCTTGAATTATTTAATTCATAATTCCATAAAAGGTCATAAGAGTTTTAATTACATTCATTAGAATTTACAAATATATAGTGAATCAAATTTATAAGTATTAATTAAAAAACTATCAACTACATGGCTATGTCATTGAATGTTGAGTATGATAAGAAGATTATGGCATATGCGATGAAAACTAATGCATTAAAAGAAATAAAAGTTTTGTTACATAAAATGATAACCCTAAATGTTAAAATCGTTACTGATAAAATACACATTGGAATTTCATCATGTATTGGGTGCTTAATTAATTAGAAGATAAACCAATTATTTCAAAAGGGGTATTAAACATTGATGCTCAAACATTTATCAAAGATATCACATGGGTATACATAATGTAAAAAAATGAAATGCATGAAACCCAACCATAACTAATACTATTTTGTATATATGAAAGTAATTGATTCAAACTTATGTATGTGAGAGTAGAAAACCTCAAATATTATACTCATGAATTCTCCATAAATACATAACACATCAAATGTATAATATTTAGAGTATCCAAAATTAGGGTTTAGTGTTGTGTAAATATTTTTATGCAAAAGGGTGTATATAAAGAGATATATATAAAAACCCCTCATACGTCAAAAACAACATGTTTTATTCTTTCTTACAAATCCTTGGAAAAACTATAAATAAAGTTGAGGATCCCTGTTTATATGTATTCATATATTTTCACAAAACGGAAAATAAATTATGTATCGAAGGGTTTAAACCAAAAATATAATAACACCCATACGAATTATATATATTGGATACATCAATTAACAAGAGTCCTGGAATTTTAAATCATAAAGTGAAATTCAAAAGGTTTATTTATTAAACAAACAAATATATATATGCCTATGTAAATATATACAACTCACATTTATAACCAAGAATACATATGGGTCTTACACCAAAGTTAATTGAAACACACTTGTTTATCAAAAACATAATTTACCAATTGGAGTTCAGTGTAAAAAGACTTAAATTTGGTCCAGAAAGTGAGTATTATATCAACTATGTAATTATATATGATCGTGTATACTATATATATATAGAAGTTTTATACAAAATATAATTCCATGAATTTTAAAAATTATTCTTTAACTTTGAAACTCGTAGATTAGGAGTCTTAAAACCGAACATAATAGTGGTTTATATAGAACTTTATGGTTTTATATTTATATATATAACCTAGTATACAAGGGATGTAAACAAGTTTTTACTAAGAAAGAAAATTATTTTTCAGGTTTAAGAATACCACATAAACAAAAAATTCCGAAGTCCTAGAATCGGGTATAAGAGTGATTATGTGCAAACCAAAAGGGTGTGTATAAAAATATAAAATTATTAATATATATATGTAAACATTCAACACAACAATAAAGGCAACATAAATTCCCTTACCTTGGTTTGAGGAGGAGGAGAGGCTCCAGAAAGGCTCGTGGGAGCTTGCTGGATGTTTGAGGAGAGGAGGAACAACCGAGGGAATGGGTGGAACATATTTTTTTCAACTATATGATACAAAAAATAAAATGAATATTTTAAAGCTACTTCTAGAAAACCCAAGGAATATTTGGTTTATTAAATGACCAGGGGAAGACTTTGTGGAAAACGTGTGAGAGGAGTCTCAAATGGTGAAGGGAGGAGTCATGGGTGTAGAAAAAAAAGAGAAAGGGAGGGTAGAGGTTAATGGTCCAGCGTAGGCGGAGAAGAAGAAGATGATCTAGGAGAGGAAATCTGGAAAAAAATAGATTGTGGGGATTAAAGGGAGAGAATATTGGATGACCATAGAGATGCGGTGATTATAAAAAGAGATGGATGGTTGTGATCAGATCCGAGATAGATCAGATGGCTCAGATTCGACACGGTGTTTTAAAAATCTTGGACGGAAGAGATTAGATCCATGTTGGATTGGATGGTGCACAAAAAACATAGAGGATTCCACAACTACTAGGATTTGAGCGCTGGATCGAAATAAATGGCCCGGATCACAAGCGACGCGATCTAACAGCCTGGATTCGATCCTGGACGATTTTCCTCATCCCACATTGAAATGGAGGGTCTCCCATGGCTTCTTTATAAGCCATAAACTTTGAGAAATGGCTCATAATTCTACCCCCCCCCCCTCCCTGAACTGCCCTGTATGAGGTTCTGTGGGTGTGCTCCTACACCCACCCATGTCGTCGTGGCACCCCACACGGTGGTGCGCTCTGCTCCATGTGCGTGCTTCAAGAGGGCATGCACTACACCCATAGGTGGGCATGTACTGATGCTAGAGGCTAGGCTCGACCACCTAGCGTGTGCTGCCTCCTTCAGCTTAGCTAGAGGGATGGTCCATGTGGGGTTTATTTTTTTGTTAACTACAACGCTAGATTTCCGTACATATATAGGTGTTTTTCAACCAAAAACTCCTTTAGTTTTATAAACGCTGTTATTTTAAAACCCAGTGTGATAAATTAAAATTTAATACATCTATATGAAAACTTTATATTGGTATTATAAAAATAAAAGACATAGTTTAGTTATAACCTTGATTAAGCATTAACAATGAAAACATTTTCAAAATATTTGAAATATTTGAAATGTGTTTGAAATACTCACCTCATTTTAAAATCACTCATAGTGTAGATCAAAAATAATAAACCATTGTCCTTTGAATGTTTATAAAAACAGTTCATATGTTTAAAATTATAATTTCAATGCATTCTTTAATTATTTTAGAAAACTAACTATTCATAGGTATTTTAAATTAAGCCACAAAATATCAACAACCATAATTATAGTCATTATAAACTCAATGGTTACCCGAAGAGCAGTGGTCAAATTAAGGACTTATAAAACCATACATTAGAGGGTACTAAATTCAAGACAATTGAAGAAGATGGTGTACATCATTCCACTGATTCTCAGTGTTGTTGCAGTGGCTCTATCCATACTAATGTTCGTTGTGATAGATCTGAAAGATCCATATTATCTTCTTGGGGTTCTCATTTTTTTCGGTAGTCTCTCTTTAATTCTAATAGGTATTTTTGGTTAGTATGTGTTTCATTTGACCTTATTGTAATGTAAACACTTCAGTGTTTTATTTAAATGAAATTTCTCGTATTTATAGTTTGAAATTTTTTTCAGATAACATGAAAATAAAACCATAATATTACTATTACATGATTGATTAGTTTTGGGCCATCACATTATTCCCCTATACAAATAATTGCAACCACACAATTAATTTCTTATAATTGTGACAAATAAAAACCCTCTCATGTTCTTCACCACATCTTCCATTGTGGAGGATTTATAGTTATGGCCAGCTGAATAACCCAATTGATGTTCAAATCTTCTGGTTCCCTGGCCTAGAAACATCTTGAATAGTATGGGTAAAACTCATTCTATGTACACTCGGCCTTCAAGAGGGATGCTCGAATGGTATAGAGTTAAAAGATGTCTGAATGGACAAACTCTCTAAGAACTCATCAGACTTCTTCTTGTCTAAGAATGTTGATGTCGTAGATGTGGTCATACAAACAGAAACTCAGGATTTAGTGCATATAGGTTGCGTGAAGGTCCCCTTCCAAGCCATCCTCTTGAAACCTTACCATGGCTGTGAAGTTTTGGGAATGTTAGACTCATAGGAAATGATCTTCATGGTACCTTCCCCTTTGCTTATACTAAGTGAGTTGGGCAGTGGCTATGCGATGGTAGATGTAGGAATTCCCTTGGTAAGAGCAGAGAATGTCCAAACTGTTTGCTACCCTATAAATATGTATACATGTTCTTTGAATATTTGTGAAGGGAATCTATTCTTATGCACAACATCTAACCATAATTGCCTCTAGTATCTCAATAGGGAGAGATAAGATATTATTTTTTCCTTCCATCTGAAGATAAAAATTTTCATAACAGTCTAATCAATGTAACACAATCACCGAAAAGGTAGAAGAAGGAAGAAAAAAAAATTATATTTTCATAAACAACTCGTATATAACACTCAGGACTAATGGTTTCCCCAGTTCCCGGTTACAAGAATTCCCAAAACAATTTCAAAACTCTCGATCTCCTAGAACCAAATGGAACCCGAGTAGTCTAGTTCGATATCACGGGTACACTTATGGGGTCTTCAGAGTGTCACATAAGGTGGATAAATCCAAGAGACATAATTATGTACGTGATGTCTGTAAACAGAATGGGAGGCCTCAAATTCAAGAATTTGAAAATCCATTACTTGACCATAGTGGCCATAGGACAATATTTGGGACACATATGATGTGTGGAGGTCACCTGCTACTCCTGCTTCTTAGAAATCCATGAGGGACTGGATGCCTTCTATTGTGGTGAATCCTCTAAAAATACCCTCAATGTACATTCCCCGATGTGCGTAAGATGGAAATTGGTTTTGCATCATAAATAGGTAGTCTAAACCCGCTCCTCGATGAAGTTCTAGTACACGAGGAGAGTTTCACACGTCGTAGAGGTGTTTCATGTCTTATGAATGTGTGCATAGTTTAGAAAGTTTTCGTGGCTGTCTATGGAAACTATGGTTTCTAGAGCCTCAATGGGAAGAGACAAAAGACTGGTATTTCCATTTTCCATCTGAAAATTAAAAGGACATCATACTTAGTAATGCTTTAGTAAATTTTTCTTTATTCAGTTCTAGTTTTTCAGAGTTATCTCAACTGAATCCTCTGATACCAACTGTCATAGCCCAGCCCCAAAATACCTGGATCTGGTGCCTTAAAACATGATGTGTAAGTTTCAAAAGAAACATGAATTGATATTTAACACATCACATCCCATACAAAGGATCGATTCGGTTCAGGTTCTAGGAAACCATCCTTTTCTGACATACTTCCTCTGCTAAAACGGATACCTAAAAATTTATTTCAAAAATGTAGGGTGAGAATATGAATTCCCAATAATGGGTTTTAAAATTTCATAATATACCAATATAACATTTTAAAATATTTTTTTAAACTTTCTCATAAAACATCTTCTTAAAGAATACAGAAACATAAATAGCACAACATAGCATTTAGTCTATGAATCATAAGGTAAAGTTTCATTGTATTCTAAAAGAGTTATAAGGAATCATGATTAAATAATAATAATGTTCATTCTGAATAATAAGTAAATACATTCTAAACAAGAATGAAATAAGAATATGCAAGTTCAAATTTAATAACTAAAAGTAATACATAATAAAAGTTGAGCATATGGGTGATAACATCAATTTCATTATTTACTACTATGAAACAAACATTGGCTAAATAAATCACTGAGAGCTAAAAAACACCATGCCATTGGCATTTACTAATTCTGATACTCATAAGTAATACCTCTTAACCATGGATATTATACTAGTCAAATATCCACTTGGTTAATTAATTAACATAAACATAATAAAGGAACATATAATATGAGACCATGTCAAGACCTCGTGTCCAGACCTGAGATGTCAATGCCCTCATGCCATGACCAGATTGTCTCAAGAGAACTATCGATGCATCGATGCACATTCATTAATCTGTCCCCAACCTTTTATACTGATACTATTACATTCTTTATATGCCAAATCGGGTTGTATATTCAAAATCTCCCATACCACTATGAATATTTAATTTTACATTTCATATTATTCAAGGTGTCCCATACCACCTTGAATAATTTAATTCATAATTCCATAAAATATTATAAGAGTTTTGATTACATTCATTAGCATTTACATATATATTGTGAATCAAGTTTATAAATATTAATTACAAAACTATCAACTTCATGGCTATGTTGTTTAATGGGGAGTATGAAAAACATATTTTGGCATATGCGATGAAAACTAATGCATTAAAAGAAATACACGTTTTGTTTCATAAAATGTTAACCCTAAATGCTAATTTCTTTACTGATAAAATACACATTAGAATTCCATCATGGACTGGGTGATTAATTAATTAAAAGATAAACCAAATATTTCGAAAGTGGTATTAATCACTGTTGCTCAAACATTTATCACTGATATCACAACTGTATACATAATGTAAAAAAATGAAAAGTATGAAACCCAACCATAAATAATACTATTTTGTATATATAAAAATAATGGATTCATACTTACGTATGTGATAGTATAATACCTCAAATATTATACTCATGAATTCTCCATAAATACCTAACGCATCTGAAGTATAATATTTTCAGTATCCAAAATTAGGGTTCAGTGTTGTGTAAATCAGTTTGCACAGAAGGGTGTATATAAAGAGCTGTATATAAAAACCACTCATAATTAGAAAACAACATCTTTTATTCTTTCTTTGAAATACTTGGAAAAACAAAAAATAAAATTGAGTATACATGTTTATTCGTATACATATCTATTCACAAAACCGAAAATACATTATGTATCGAAGGGTTTAAACTGAAAATCTAATAACACACATATGACTTCAATATATTGGATATATCAATTAAAAAGAGTCCTTGAATTTTAAATTATAAATTGAAATTAAATAGTTTTATTTATTGAACAGATTTATGTATATATATACTTATGTAAACATGTACCACTCGCATGTATAACAGAGAATACATATGGGTCTTAAACCAAAGTTAATTGACACTCACTTATTTATCAAAAACATAATTTAACCATTGGAGTTCTATGTTAAATGACTTAAATCTGGTCTATATGGTTTGTATTATATTTATTATGTAATTATATATGACCGAGTATACTATATATATATATATATATTTATATATAAGTTTTATACAGAATACAATTCCTTGTGTTTTAAAAAATCTTCTTTAATGTTGAAACCCAAAGTTTGGGAGTCTTAAAACCGGAAATAATAGTGGTTTATATAGAACTGTATGGTTATATATTTATATATATAACTGAGTATACAAGGGATGTAAAAAAATTGAATAAAAAAGAAAATTATCTTTCAGGTTTAAGAATACCACATAAGCCAAAAATATAGAAGTCCTGAAATCGGGTATAAGAGGGTTTAGGTCCAAACTGCAAGGGTGTATATATATATAAAAGTATACATATATATATATATATATATATATATTAGTATTTAAACATATAAAAAATAATAATGGAAACATAAATTCTATTACCTTGGTTTGAGGAGGAGGAGAAGCTCGAGAAAGGCTCGTGGGAGCTTACTGGTGGTTTACTGGAAAAACCGAGGCCTATTCGAATTATTAAATGACTGGGGGAAGTCTTTGTGGAAAATGTGTGAGAGGAGGTTGAGATGGTGATGGGAGGAGTCATGGTTGTGGAAAACAAAGAGAAAGGGAGGGTAGGGTTTACTGGTCCAGCCTAGGTGGATAAGAAGAAGACAATGCAGTATATGAAATCTGGAAAAAATGGACGGCGGGGATTAAAGAGAGAGAAGATCGGATGGCCACGATGATATAGTGATTATAAAAGGAGATGGATGGTCGTTATTAGATATGAGATATATCGGATGGATTATATTCGATGTAGTGTTTTAAAAATATCTGACGGATGAGATTAGATCTGTGCTAGATCGGACAGTGCACAAAAAATGCGGAGGACTCTGCGGCTGCTAAGAGTCGAGTGGAGGATTGAAATAAATGGACCTGATCACATGTGACACGATATAATAGCATGGATTCAATCCTGGCCTATTTTCCTCATCCCACATCGAAATGGAGGGAATCCTATTGCTTCTTTATAAACCAGGAGCTCTGAGCAATGGCTCAGAATTCTTCCTCCCCCTATATATACTGCCCCTTACTGGGTTCTGTGGGCATTCTCCTACACCCACCCACACCATTGTGCCACCCCGCATGGTGGGGCATTTTTCTCCCTGTGCATGCTTTAAGAGTGTGTGCACTACGCCTACAGGCCCACCTATGCTAAGGCTAGAGGCTAGGCTCGGCTGCCTTGCATGTGCTGCCTCCTTCGGCCCGTCTACAGGGCTATCCCATGTGGTGATTTTTTTTTATAAATACAACACTAGGTTTCCTTACATATATAGCTATTTTTTAACCAAAATTTCCCTTAGTTTTTATAAAAACTATTGTTTAAGAACACAATGTGATAAATTAAATTTTAATACATCTATATGAAATCATTGTACTAGTATTAAAAAAATCAAAGACATAGTTTAGTTAAAACCCTGTTTGAGAATTAGGAATGAAAACATTTACAAGATATTTGAAATATTTGAAAGGTGTTTGAAATCCTCACCTTATTTTAAAATCACACTTACTGTTGCTCAAAAATATTAAACCATTTTTCTTTGAAAGTTTATAGAAACTGTTCATATGTTTAAAATTATAATTTCAATGCATTCATTAAATATTTTAGAAAACTAACTATTCATATATATTTTAAATTAAACCACCAAATAGAAATGACTATAATTATATCCGTTAGAAAATCAACAGTTACCCAAATAGAAACGGTCAAATTGGGTCCTTATAAAACCATACATTAGAGTTTCCTAAATTTAAGAAAGTTGAAGAATATGGTGCACATCATTCCACTAATTCTCAATGCTATTGTAGTGGCTCTAACCGTACTATTGTTATATTTGAAGGACCCATATTATCTTCTTGGGGTTCTAGTTGTTTTGGGTGGTCTCCATGTAATTATAATAGGTCTTTTAATAGGTATTTCTGGTTAGTATGGTTTTCCTTTGACCTTGTTGTAATATAAACACTTAACTGTTTTATTTAAATGAAATGTCTGGTATTTATAGTTTGCAAATTTTTTCGGATAACATGAAAATAAAACCATAATATTACTATTAAATGAGAGATTAGTTTTAGGGCATTGCATTCTTGAAATGATTTTGTGTAAAAAAATTACTCAAAAGTTGACTTTAGAGGTTGTTGATTGGATATAAAATATAATTTAGGTTCATTTAAATTATAAGGAAAATATTTAGTATCTTGGTCAATAAATAAACAACATTATGTTTTACATTCCACTACTAAATAAGAATATTTAGCTGTAAAAAGTTTTTGTGCTCATATGTTATAAATTCAACACATGCTCAAATATTTTGGATTTAGTTTTAGCCAAACTCGAATTCTATTAGACAATTATAGTTCCATTTCCTTATATAAGAACACAATACATCACTCATATTCTAATAATAGATATGCAATACACCATTTATTTAGGAATAACACACTAAAATGATATATCTTTCTTAACTTTATAGTTATAGGAAATTACCTTTTGATATTTTTACCAAAACACTTACTTCTGATTGATTTGAATTCATTAAAAAAATTTGGCGAATGATCAATTTTAGGTGACCTTAAATACAATAATAGTTTCATCTATCACCTTACAAAAATAACTACTCTAAAAAATAGAAAAAATTCAAAAATTATATGAATTTGAAATGTATATATTTTTAGAAAAATATCAAAAAAATCCAAATATAAAAAACTCATGTTTTACAATCAATATGATTTTAAAATATATCAAATTTACATATTTTTTAATTCAAATTATTTTTATTTAAAATTTAATTGATTTTAAAATTTAGTGTTTATCATTACTTTTTTGTAAAATATTTACATTTTTTCTATTCTATTCTTGAACGATACTTGAAATGGGAAGCTTATCCACTATTTTTTGGAAAATAACTTCAATAAGGTTTAATCTTTTTACCTATATCATTTACTATTTCAGTTCAATTATTATTTAAATTATGGTGAGATATTTTAATGTTTTAAAAATTTTGTTCAATTATTTCATTTATAGGATGTTTATTTTACATTTCAAAAGTAAATTTTTATTTTATATTCAATGATATTCTAAATTTAATTTTTAAAATAGTCTGTGTGACATATGTTTTTGGAATTTATTTCTCTATACAAAATTTTGAACCAAATGTACATTTAGGAAGACTCTTTGGATGATATAAATATCAAATAGCTATATAAGAATTTCATTCTAAATATTTTTTATCTAAGATATATTTCCACATTTTGTTTTCAAGTGAAATGTTTCTCATTGAAACTATCTTTCCAAATAAGATATTAAATGTATATTTCCTAGCTAAATAGAATGTATCAGTTATAGATGAAGCAGTTTTGGTGGTTATTAGTGAATAAAGTGAAGTTAAAAGTCTAATAATATAGATTCATATATTTTATCAATTAGATATTTCTGATAATATCCATAAGATGAGTTTAGAAAGTGAAGATCAACAAAAAATTTCTTTATAATAATACCATATCATATAGTAAAGAAAAGTAAATATAGAATTGATGTACGTAAAATTTATTAAATCAACCGGGAAGAAATAAATTTTCCTAAATATATAAATACCAAAAAAGGTTATAAAGGATTCTAAACATATGATCGGATAAATTATCAATATTAATTAAATATATTACTTGATATTGTATTTATTTTTAATTTTTTCATTCTTTTGTATTTATTTTTAAAAACACAAATAATGAGAAATATAAATATAATTAGTTTTCTTGTTGTTTTTTCTTTTTAATGGGTTTTCAATTTTATTCTAAAGGATAAAAGGGAGAAAAAATTTATGTCATTACTTATCACATATTTTGGTGATAAATTTATGAAAATATTTCTTCTTGTTGTATGTTTCATTCTCTATTCAAGAGGAAAATTACAGTTTTCTCTAATTATATTTTAAAAGGGGAGAAATATTTTAACAATAATAATCTATTAATATAATATATATTTTTATAAGGAAGATTGTTTGGAAGCATTTTTATTCACTAAAAAGGTTTTTTCAGTGCTTTTTCCAAAAAAAGGTGGAAAAAGGGTTAAATATTTCATATCATGAAGAAAATAGGGAGATTTATTTTTAAATTTGGTTATTTAATTCATACTTTCTTACATGTTTTTTTATTTTCTAAAAGGTAATATTTCTTAAGATATTATTAATTCAATAACTTGAACCATTATTCATTTCAAAAATCACAATAAACATGATATAAAAATGTTCTGATTTATGTTTCTTTATGTTTTTATGATTATGAAAAATGATGTTTGTGTAAAATAAAATATTATATATCTATTTATTTTATGAAAATAAATTTATTTCATGTTGAAATTTGATATTACTTTAATCATATTTATGAAATATTTTTTTGGTGTTTAACTAAACCATCAGTATATGAAGCAACATAAAAAGTTTATCTATAGAAGAAGAATATTCTCACAATGTCATTACAACTGGTTTTGAGTTTTTCAAAATTTTACTCTTATATTTTGTTAAAACATTGAATATAAATAAATCCAATCCTCATGAATCATTTGTAAAAACATAATAATCTTTCAACATATTGATCATTCTAAAACTTTTTGTTCATTTTGTAGCTTTTCAATTTCTTGTTGGTGTGTGTACTTCTGATCATTACATTTTTTTTAATTTCTAAGTGTTTCATATAATATCTATCATTGTTTGGTTTTTTCCTTGTAATTTTCTTATTATTTATATTATAATAATTCATATTCCCATCCAACATGAATCAGTGCTTAGTTGCATATAAATATACATGAAGATATGATCACTTGATTGAGGGATTCTGGGGTTTTGATGACAAAGCTCGAGAAAGTCCAGTTCCTAGAAGTTTAGCTATGATATAAAACTAATAGGTATATTTAATGACCTTAGAGAATAATAATATATACCATATGATATGTATAAAATTAGGGATACCTTAATATAGGTTGAAATACATAGATACCTCAAATCAGGTCTACAGATATACCTTTTACATTAATTTAAAAGTGATGTTTAAAATAAATATCCTTTAATGGATTATTTGGTTTTCTAACAAACACTCTACATTATTCTTAAACTTATGTGGAATTTTTTCTAGATTTTTGCTTCTTTAATTTAGATAATATAAAGTTATACTTCTTTAACTCTTTTATTGATAGTTTAAAATAACGATCATTTAATTTTTTTAATCAAAATTGTTTCTCAATACAATAAATATTTCAGTTACTCTAATATTTGACTTCATCAATAATTCCAAAAATTGATCAATGAAAAATTCCATTAATAATATAAAAAAATAAATTTTATTCTTGAATAATACAAAATTTTTACTATTTTTTAAACTATAATTTACCCCCCTTCTGTTTTGTTTTACATCACACCTCCAAACACTATTATGTGGTTTGTGGTTGACTCTTATATCATAATCATGTCCCTTTTTTAGATCTATATGCATTTTCATAGATATAGTTATGTTAATATCATGATATATGTGAATCCCAATACCTTTTCTAGATTCCCATACATAGAGATCCATCCATTCATGGATCCATATACATGGCGTGGATCTACTTGTTTATCATCTTATAAGAATCTAGACTTAGTTATTTCTTAAAATTTGAATTAGTATCTCCAAGAAACATTCGATACTTTTTTGAAAAAATCAAACTATATTAATCTTATTAAACATATTCCCAAAGGTATTTTTTATTACATAAATACTCAAGTAGATTCTATTTGTAATATCAACTACCTTGATGCATATTTATTCACTTTGGGATTTATAAAACCTCATCCACAAGATGTTAGACATTGAAAATAGTATTCATCATGCTAAGAGTCTCATGTCCATATTTTCTAACATTCAGTTATCTCACATTCAAACAATGAACTTGATTTACACATTTTAAATATATATTTAGAGGTTAACTATCACAAATTAAATAGGCATCGATTCTCTAACTTCTCCTTTTTTTACTATTTAATAATGAATACTAAAGTTTTTCATATTACATCTACTTGAGGGTTTGATCTCTAATAATCGGATATTTATCCTTCCCACTTGAAATTTCCAACCAACTATTCAATGTAAACACTTCATTTTCCATTTATTATTGTAGACAGTTCCTTTGGGTGGATACTAAATCCATCACCCATGATATCTAAGATATATAAATTGTAATTCTCATTAAAAAAATAACAACCCATGTGAATGTAAATTCATGAAGGACCTAACTACATATCTTCTATGATAATTTCTTCTTTAGGAGTCACACCCACATACATTTTTTTCTTTAGGACAACCCACTCCATCTATAAAAGGACATGTGATATAGGGATTTTTCCTTGTGATATTTTATCAGCATAAGAAACTCTCCTTTTCCTTATGTATTATTTTGGATTTATGCCCCATAAAAATACTTATTTTTGAATATGTATGATTCTAGGAAATCATGAGGCCTTTTAAGTCATGGTCATGAAATCCTAGGGTAGTGCTGGATAACCATGGGTCGAACAATCTCCCCCGCAGTATAACCTTAGGTGATTCAAACTGATACTCTTTCTTAAATACCACACATGAGACATACCCACCCCTATAACATGATATAGTCACCATTAGGATTTCATCCAAGTGGGTTTATTTCTCCAGTAAATCCCACCATATCTAAAAAGGCCTTTTGACAGGGGTAGTTTCCTTGTGATATTTTCTCATAATGTAAAAAATCACCCTCACACCATGCTGAATAGGGATGAGACACCTAGGAAAACTTTATTCAGTACAGGTTTCAATAAGGGAAAATAAAAAGTCTTGTGAATTCTATGTCATGAAATTTTTTAGGATATCTATATAACCATGGGATCAATAATTTCTAACAATTTCCTTAATCTCCTATTTAATTCTATAAAAAGTGTTTTTTTTCTTTTCATTATTTATGTCAATGATTTGAACATGAAAATATTTTACCTTCTCCTATTATTTTTCATTTTATTTTTAGACACCATTATAAAAGAAATTAACAAGATTACTAATCGTGTTAATGGTTTTGTAAATCTGCAATTGGGGTGAGTCTTGATTTGGGGGTATTATGTGATTAACATTTATTCCCATTTATTATTTTTTAAACTAACATTATATATGTTTATGTATATATTTCATGGGTTATTAACATGTTTATTTTAACACATGGATTAAATGGATTATTGGACACTTAAATAAAAATGGCTTTATGAGTTATTTTTATTTATTAAATATTGATACCCTAGTTAATAATTGTATTAAAAACATAAAAAACTGTAACTTTGATCCAAATTATCTTATAAAGTGAATATTAGTTTAATTCATTATTTTATAGGATCAATGGTATCATAATCTTAAAATAAAAATATTTAACTTGAAAAATCCATATAAAATAATTTAATTAATCAATAATCATCAAAAATTAACTCAAACTCTGAAAATAATCAACCCCCACAACCCAATTTAAATATTAAAGAAAGAAATTTCATAAAAACAGTACCAACACCAAGGATGTGACCCATGTTCAATTATACACATTATTATAGATAATCTGAACCATTGACGTTAACAGTGGATAGTTAGCCGCACTTCACAAACTAATCTTGAGTTATCAATAACCCATGGCCTTCAATTGAATAAATTTCTATCTTGGATCCTCTAATAATATTCTATGAGAAAGTAATATAAGATCCATGTACACCAAAATCATAGAAAGGATAATTATTTCTATGTGGAAAAAATAGACTCCCACTCTTGAAGATTTATTATATTCTTAATTAATGAATCATACGTGGCATATCATTCCATATCAATAAGACTTCCAAATATGATATCCTTATCGATGATATTTATCTTGTATTTAATTTATCTATCCTACATAAAGTACAAAACTAGAGAAGACATTTATGAAAATGGTTCTTGTGTAACTTTAAAAAGATCAAACTCTTTGTATATTAATAGAATGGTCTAAATAAATTTCTATAGAGCTTTGAAAAAACACTATTGTATTCCTATATTTGAAACCTTTATATAAAAAAATTAGAAGAATCTAAAACATTCATTTTGTGACACATGGACTATTCAATACCTTTACCACCATAATGATTAGAGAAGTCTATCTAATAAATTTTTATAATTACCTTGAAAATCGAAATCTTAATTTTTATGTATAAATGGTTTCCATTAGGATTTTAAATTCGAAGTAAAATTAGAATGGACTTTTATAAATATATTTTTTTCTATAATCCTAAATATATTTATTTCAAAATATATAAATAAATATCTTTTTGATATTGATGTATGGTTGTCATTTATCTGATTTTTATCTCACTATCTTGATCTTATAAAAAGAGATACCCAAATGTTTTGAGAATTTTATATAGATAGAATATCCACCCCTTTTTAAGTATTTTTTACTATAATGATTATAAATAATTAAAAAATGATCATTTATAATCAATCATTCATATATTTTATTTAATATACATTGATATTTGAAAGTGTAATGTTTGAATGAATTATTTAGTGAGATTGTTTTAAAATTTGATAAATAAATGGAATATATATATTAATTTTTATGTATGTTCATGAAAGAAATGGTTTCTTATATATATATTATTTTCTTCGGAGTGATATTTTAGATTCTTTGATAGGAAAATGTACCCTATAATATCATACATAATTGTATTTTTAATATAAATCACTCTAAAATCAATGAGTGTTTGTTTCAACCATAAAAATAGTTCATAAAAACTTCCATATGATTCATATTTAGCTTTAGTATTGGAAAGTTCAATAAAATATTACTTTGTATTGAACTATAAAATTAAATATCTTCCTAATATGTGACAACTTTCATGCATACTTTTTCAAACCATCCCAAACCCATAATAAGATAAATCTTAATAACATATAACTATGAAGTTAAATCCAAAAAGATAAAATATTCTAAGTTATGAAGTTCTCTTTAGATAATGAAATTTATTTTTTATTAGTTTTAAATATGATTATTTTGAATTATCTATAAATATTTCAAAGAGAAAAAAAATTACATTATATTTGGTTGACTTGCAGTTAAGTATAGAATACTTTTTATCATACCTTTAAAAGGTTTTTGATCAACCATTTTCATAGATTTATATAGACTAATTTTATTAGAAATACTTGATAGATTATTGATACTAGTTTCATTTAAAAACTTATGATGTACATATGCTGATATAGAATTATCTCTTAAAATTTTTATGAAATTTTTAGGCCAAGAAAGAATATATGTTTAACCACATGATTATATAATATTCACTTTTCATGATCTTATTGAGAAACTTTTCAAGTGATTATCAGGTGGATTATAAAATAATGGCATCTACATAGATTTGTATGATAATGGTTCCCCTAAAAACATTATTGATGGGGTGGAGTTTTTTATTCATTTGGTATATTTGATTTGAATATGGAATCAAGATAAATATTTATATCAGGATATTTGTGTTTTCTTATATTAATAATGTTTAATTGTGATTTTATAGACATGATCCGTAAATTATGGATTTTCAAAACCATAAGGTCATTATCCATAAATGTATTCATTGACATATCTATTTAGAAATGAAATATAACCATCAATTTTACATAAAATGAATTTCAGTAGAGTAGAACAATTTTATAGGATCCTAACAGATTCAATCCATGCTACCAGATAAAAATTTTATTCCTTGTATATTCCTTCTTCTTGATTATAGCCTTTAGAAACAAGTCTTGCATTATTATTAATAATGGTTCATTTTCATCACATTTTTTTACAATTCCCAATTCTTTAATATAACTAGAAGACTATCAAAATGTTTAACAAAATAGAAAATCTTATTCTATTTTAATTGGTTGAGTTCCTCTTAAATGACCATTATCAAAATATCATCACCTAGGGTATCATCTATCAATTTTTGTTAGAATTAAAATAAGAATTAAATATGATCACATCAATTCCATATAAAACATCTATTTTTTATCGTTTGATCAAAATCACCAATAATATTGAAAATATGTTGATTATTTCATAATATATGGTTTCTAGGAAAAGAGGTTGGTTGTTATTCAATTACAAAGTTGTCAAATATAGAGTATTTAGTGATTCGATAACATATGGTGGGTGATGTAGGATCAAGTGTGCAATTTCTTAGTGATAGTAGTGGTATCTTCTCCATCAATTAAATAAGAAGGACCCCATCAAGGTTCCTCAAATAGAGTACCTTTTCATGAATCATTCCATAACAAAGAACAAATATAATTTCTCACCTTCAAATATTATCTCTCTTTGAAATTTCTGGTGGCAGATCTACCATTAGATGGTTGTCTGTAATGGGAATAATCCATCTAGTGGTAGGAATATACGGTTCATGGATTGGGATTATAACATCAATATCTTCTATCTTAACTCGAATGAATGGTGAGACCATCTGGTGATGAGAAATAATGAAGATTGTTTTGTCTAGGTCTGGATCATCAAGAGATGTGGATGCATTTTCCAAATAATTGTCTTCGGAATTTTGTGATTTTGGGACACAAGTCAATGTCAGATCCAAAAGGAATTTTTCCATCATTCCTCAGATGTTGTTTGGATGGGGATAATCCCTTTTTATGGAATAATCCCCATTGATTTTATTGATGTCCAGTTATGAATCAACTTTTATCATAAACTGATTAACATATACCTAATGTCCTAACTCAAACACTTCAATGATATATTGATTTTTTGTTTCATTGTTTGTGCACCCTTCTGATAGCAAGACAGAGTATGGCAGGACTTCTCTGGCTATGGAGATTAGCATGACTCCCATTACCACTTTGGTGATCTTGGGTTCTTCCACTCTCTTCCCAGTTAGACTTATGGATGCACTGCCAAAATAAATCTCCCATATCAGGTGGACTTCTTGAAGAGATAAACCTATTTATCAGGTATTTTAGTGTCCAATAATGTCATTTCTTCCAAGGGGTGTTCTTCCATAAAATCTGATAACTCCTAGAATTTGACCACTTTCTGAGGCACAAACCGAATTTCAAATTGCTTTAAGATGTCCTCCAATCATGAAAGACTCTGAAACAATATCATACATATAAGAATGTATCTGATGTGTTTTATAAAAGATACCAAATTGACATTATGATGTTTAAAATAGTGCCTTAACTTATGTACTGTAAAGAGTAGTGTCATACATATCTTCTCTAAATCTGAATAATGACCATCAACATCAATCATGGTTTGACTATGATAATAAAGGTGTTTTCATAGATGGTATCATTCTTCTGTGTAAGGAAGGAACCCAATGGTTTCTCTATGGCTATCACATACAAAATAAGTGGCCTTCCTTCCATTGGTGGAATTAGCATGGGTAGTATTAAGATATATTTATAGAGACTGTCAAATTCTTCCTAACAATCATTAGTCCACTAATATGTAACCCTCATTTTCATTAATCTGATGAAGGGAAAACATTTATATGCAAGGTTTAATATGAAGTTCCAAATACATGGAAATTTTCTTTAAGGTCATCTCAACTATTAGAGGTTGTGTGGAGGTGATTGAAAATTGTATCCTTTTCCTTCTCAGTTTCAACATCAATGCTATGATGGTGTGAAAAGAAGTTAAGCAATTTCCTAAGGTAACACTGAATGAACACTTCACGGGGTTCATTTTTAGGCAATTTTGTCTCAATGTATTGATTATAGTTTCAAGATCTTACCAGAGGTCAGATCATTATCAAGATTTCACCACAAGGTCATCAACATATCATTCTATTAACTTTCCAAGGAGGAGTTTGAAGATGTGATGCATGGCGTGTCAGTACGTAGTATCATAATTCTTTAATCCAAAGGGAATTACCCGATATAAAAATAATATCAGGTATGGAATAATGGTGGTGGATACTTCATCTTCATGGGCCATTCATATTTCATGTTATCTTTGGTATCCATCCATGAAGGATAGTTCCTGATATTCAGTTGTCGCATCGATCATTAGTTCTATGATCTAGATTAAGAGATAATCCTTCTCAAAGTTTCGATTAAGATCTCTGAAATAAAAAAAGACTACAATTTATCTATTCTACTTCTTTATTAGAATGATATTGTTCATAAATTTGGGATATTGGACCTCCCCAATGAAGTTTCCTCTGATGAGATTCTAAAATTCAGACTCAATTTTGGTAATTTTTGTGAGGTGTGTTCTTATTTATTCTTGTTTATATCCTTGGTGGTCCTCTGGAAGGCCTAGGTCATGAGTGTCAACCTCATGATCAAGGAATATCATTTCTGTGTAGTTCCATTTGAATACATACTGATATTTCATAAAGAAAAAGGTATATGACTATTTCTTCTTGGAAGACCTGGATGCACTAATCAAAGTGGCTTTTGGGTCTTCTTCTATACAAATATTTTTTTATCTGAGCTTGTCAATGGTGGTAGAGACCCCCTACTCAAATGATGGAGTGGCTTCCCTAAGGTCATACACTTCCTCCTCTTCTTTCTTTTTATCTTTTTCCTCTTATTCTATAGGGGAATAAATTTTTGGGATATGTTCTACAAACTTGACGGAGATACTAATATCTTTGAATTATGAAGATGAAGTAACTTCCTATCACCCAAATGACAATGTTTTATTTCCTTGAAAATCTAGTGAGGATGGATTAAATGATGTAGAAGGAGGGTCTTCATCCCCTTTGGGTGGTGAGAAAACCTCTTCTTCCCTAACTTGTGATCCAAGTATTTCCTAAAGCTATGGGGATAAAATTAGGGAATTTTATTCCGATATTTCATCACTATCTGGGGAGGAAACACATTTTTCAGCACTTATGAACTCAATGGTCCTGACTAAAACCATAAGAAATTTATAAATATGCACTTTTATTTGGGCTCATATACTCAACCTGATCGATGGGGAAGATATACTCTTCCCTAAGGTATTTGAAGGTGTTGGATGAGATCATTTCCAAGCCGTTTGGGGTGGTGAACCAAGAAACACCATCTGTTGGGTTTTTTTCATTTCCTCTAATAGAATCCTTCAACAAAATAATGTGACTCGTAGGATTTGAACGGTGCCTTATCAGTGTGAAATGTCATGATTTTCCAATTAATAAAGTATTATAAGCATTGATGGTATGATGAGGAGATTTACGTGTGTTGATGCAATAAGTAACTTCCAAGAAAGGCATTAAAGGCCATGTTCTTACAAACTACTAGAAATTCTTATTCAGCTATGAGGACTCCAAACTAATCCTTGATTTTGATTTGGACCAATGGATTATTATAACTTTTTTCATAGTTCTCTAGTAATATGGAAAAAAGAACTAGGTTATCCTCATTACATCCTATCTATAGAAGTTTTTATACTATAATGACATTAAATCTATATCCATTGTCAAAGAAAACCTTTCATACAATGACAAAATATATCCTTACGAATACATACAAGGGTCTATGTTTTCCTATATAATGGAATATTCATCTTGATATATGATGGAAATAACTGTGTGGAATTCTGTGGGATCATTAACTATATGAAAGACCTCAGTAATGGAAACCCCATCATCAAACTCTTGGGGGTTTAGCATATCTTCTATGAGTGCTTCTGTGAGGAATTTTGACAAACTCAAAGCATCCAAGATCGATAGATTGTCTGGTACCAAGGATTACTATTTCATAATTTCATACTAATAATATAAAGGAATGGACTTAAATGGTTGGGTATGCTCTTTCATATGGGATTTAGGGGATTTATTATTTTATTTATATAGATTTTCCCTTGAAATTAGAGTTGGAGGTGCTCCTGCCCTTGGTGGGTTGGACCGGGTGGGTCCTCCTACCCGTTGAGCATGATTTGACAACAGTACCAAATTTGATTGATATTCCTTAATGATAGGGCCAGTCTGAATTTTGGTAGGTGTAGGGTAAATTTCCTTCTCTTTTTGAACTCGCTGAATAGATCTCCCTCAATTTTCAGCAACATTGATAATCATAATAGGTATGTTTCTAGAATTATGGTTCCTGTCGTGACTGCATCTTCTTCAGTATCCTAAGATCCTATAGCCTCTTCCTCTAGTTCCCCAATAGTATATGATTAAAATACGTTCATATCCATACACATCATCATAGAAGGTATCCATTTATTGAATGATATTAAGGAAACTAAAGATCAAATCCTCATATGATGAGGAATTTTTTTAGCAGACAGTTTCTGGTGATGCTACTTGATGAGGTGGATCCCTTTATTTCTAATATGAGGGCATAAAGTCTAAGAGTGTCAAAGAAAACTTTATACATAATATAGGTTCTTCCTCATGCACTTACTTCTATCCATTTTGGTCAGTCTTATTTTTGATAGGATGGATTTTGTTGGTCTATGGGGCTGATGACATCGGTTGTGTGGTAGCGGCAAAAGATGGAGGTATATTTGGTTATTTCAACAATTAATGGATGATACCATGAGTTATATTGATTTTATTTTGATTAATAAATTTATGTATTTATGATAAAAACTTTTTTCCACTCACCTCCTTCTTTAGGGTATGTAGTGGAAACATATTCTACCTGCACCGGTGGTTTTCCCTACTTTACCTACCTGAAATCTATTTTTTATATAGGATGTATTTGGAGATGAAGCATTCCCCAATGGTGTGTCTCAACATTATATGGATGGAGACATAATCTTCCTATACCTCAATACCTACTTGGTCATGCATTTTATGTTCTAAGAGGTGGAGCATATCATTGTCCACAATAGCTATAAAATATCCACAGACTTCTTCATCTCAGAACGAGTAAAATCGGTTCCCTCTTTCCTCAAATTGATTCTTCCTAGGTCCCCTCCACTCATCCTGTCTAGGAGGTGGTTATTATTGACACCCAATTGTCATTGGATGACATGGTGAAAGTTTCAAATCTAAACCACTCATTGAGGCTGGCGTAAGTGTGATAAATGTCGCATCCACCATTCATGATCTTTTCCTGAGAACTAGTGGAGTTATTCGGGACTTAATCTTGGTCCATTTTATGGAATATTCCACTACTTGGGAAATAGTGGAGAAATTTAAAAACCCACTTGTTCATTTAACTATGATGAGCGGCATTCAAAATGCATAAAAAAGGTTCTCAATACAGAGAGTGATCTAGTCTTCTTGTGAAAGTTGTAGGTTCAGGGAGTAGTTCATTCCTTTCCATATAGTAATGAAATATCAAACTCTCTCATTTTCTCATAGTTTGAAATTTGATAGGTTGCTAATTTTTTTCTTTTGAAGTGTTGATATGAATTTAAATACGAACTTCCAATGGAGGTAATCCCATCTCATGAATGACTGAGAAAGAAAACTGGTGTACCATATGAAGGCTGGCCCTTGTAAGGTTTATAAAAAAAATCTTAGTTTCACATATTCTTTCTCATGAGTTCCCACCATGGGATCACAAGAGGACACATAATGCAGAGGATTTTCTTCTAGGTCACCTGAGCTATTGAATATCATAATCATAGGACTCTTAAAAATTATTAGAGGTTCAGTGTTTCTCACCCAGTTGGGGTAAGGCTTCTGTTCCAACTGCACTAGTGAACACCACTCATCCATGGCTCCCAATCAAGCTTCCATCGACTCAATAGTTTCTATATGAACTTGATGACTATTTCGTTAAACAGAAGCATAGAAAGTTTTTGAAATTTAAAGTGTGTTGTGTGCCAGTTATACAATTATTTGAGGCTGATATGTATTCATAGAAGTCGTTTTAGGATTTTTCTGAACTGGTTCTGGTTGTCTCCTTAATGGAGGAAATAATTTGTATCCTTCCATGATTGGTTCCATGAAAACATGTCTAGGAATATATTTGGTAGTATTTCATGTAATTTCTTCAATCTACAGGATGAATACTTATTGGTGAGGTGAACCTCATAACATCTTGGCATTGAGTGGCCTCAACTCTTTAATTTCTTTCTCCTACTGTGTAAATATTTCTTAGACTATAGGGAGATCATCCACATTGATAGGAAAAAGTGGATTAAATGTGGCCATGCATTTATTCCTTTTGAAGATTCATTTATGAGGAAATATGAGATTGATTAAGGGAACACCAAAATTTGGGATGATTCATAGGTTCCAAGTACACACACCTTCTTAGTTTATCTATATATAGATAGTGTTCTAGATGGATCCAACATCTCCTAACTCATCTTCATTTTCATCATTTCCTATGTCATATACAAGGTTGATGTACATGATGTTTACCAATGCATAATAAATTTTTGGAATTTTATTAGCTATAAAATGATAGGATGGTTTTTTAACCCTTTTCTGGACCTCTCTCTTCCTTCATGGGATCCTCATCGATCTTATTGGTGAATGGTCAAACAGAGGTAACCCCTATACAGCCTAGTCATACACCACCCTTCTGGGAAAAATGGTTTGTAAAAACCCCCAACCCAGTATCCTAGAGCTATTGCCTTACTTTGTTACATTGGAATAACATACAAAGAAACATTTATCAAAGGACTAAATAGTTTAGTAGTGTTGGAAAATATGATACATATTTAAAATCCACATTAAATTTTAGAAAAATTAATATAAAAAGAGTTTCATTGAATCCTCCATTATTCATTATTTTTGTAACCCTTCATATCATTCTTATTACACTTCTGGGAATCCTGGGTGGAAATTGAAACATATAAAAGGAATGAGCTCAAAAGCTTAGTACGGGTATGCTTACAGCAAAAGATATTCTTAAATATGGGGAAAACGATATAGAAAAGTAGATAACTGAAACACATTCCATTTAAATAATAACATGGGTTGGGAAACTTTACCATGGATATTATACGAGTCAAATAATCGAATGTAATATTAATAACTAATCTCATAAAGAAGGATAGCATAATAACGAACATCTAAAACATACCATCATGTAAAAGTCCATGACATCAAAAAATAAATGGCTAAGGCCTTAGACAAAACAAAATATGGTTTGAATCATGAGACAATCAGTTCATCAAGGGGCTATATCATTACCTACCCATAATTTACTATGTCCATTACTTTCCTCAAATTAATTAATGATATCAAAATAGAACATCCACGGTCAAACTGAATCACAACCCATTCAATAAAATAAGGAAAATGATATCATAAGATATCAACCACAATTAAACATAATATTCAACAAATGAATTTTTACATAGATGAATATACTGAAACTAAATCATATAAAAATTATTGATGAAAAATTACTGATGAAAAGTTATTTTTAAACTCATATGAAAAACAATTTTATATAAAAATACCCTTTTCTTTTAAAAATAACCATTTTCAATAAACATTATCCCAAAAATAAGGGAATGTGTTTTTTTTAATTTAGAAAATATGTAATCTTGAAAAGGAATCTAGAAATATAATAATAGTCATTTCATTTGGAAATTCTTTGTCACTGAGTACATTAAAAATAGATCATTCGATTTGTATTTCGTAAAAATCTTCCATATAAAACACAAAACAAATATTCCTTTTGAAAAAATTTAAATGAAATTAAAAATAGAAATAAAATTTATTTTATAATCCTATTATATCCATATAAAAAAAATAAGTAAAATAATATCAAGAATACTGACATGGATAAAAGGATTTTATAATAAAATCAGAATCATTTAAGGTGTCACACACCACATTGAAAATTTAGATCATATTACCCATGAAATAATAACATTTAGAATAAAATTAAATAAAATTATAAAAAATAAATTATTGACATTATATGTTAATGGTCCTGTATATATACCTCATAAAAGAAGGTGTGAGTATAACATCAAATTATGCCTCAGTAAAAGGATATTGGGACGAAGTCCCATACCCAGTACTTTCCTTTAGATGAATGTTCTTTAAACATATGTATAATGGTCTAAATAATGTTACTAATTTATACTAGAACAATTTATATATTTATGATATCATATATGATTTTTTTATATCGTTTTGTTAATAATATTTTTTTGTTACCCATGTTTCGGGTGTTAATGAATTTATTTTTATATGCATGATTTGTCATGTTAGAATTATTTCATATTCATAGGATATATTTATTTTATATAATAATGATATTAAGTTCATATTTATCATATTTATTTATTATATACATTTTTATAATCATTATTTAATGGTTAACATGGAAAGTGAATCACATTGTGTTGTGGAGATGGTAGGTCGTATGTACGCCCGAGCGACGGTATCATTCTCTTAATGGTGAAAGGGTGTGGAAGTGTATGGTATATTAATATTTAAAGTATAAATATCATGTAATATTTATTATTTCTATAAATTATATCCAACATCATACCCTTCCAAATAAATTGGTGCTGAAAAAACATTGCACCCCAGTGTGGAGACGGTATGTCGTGCGTACGAACACATAGTGTTTTTGTTTTTGTAGGATTGATAAAAGGTGTAATATGTTTGTTACTAAATAATAATCATAAATAATAATATATATTATACTCTATTTATTAATTTACCATGGGTAAAACACATGAATAATTAGTAGAATAAGAAATGAACTTGGATGAGTTGGTAAAAATAATTAACTTCTCTCTAGAGGCTTCCTTTATAACTTCTCTTAAGGGACCTAGGGTAGATATTTTGGACCAAAAAAATATTCATATGTTGTATAAGTATTTTTTGAAGATAAATGGTCAGGGTTAAGTTGATAAAGAAGGCTCCCAGTGGTGTAAATAATCGAGGGAGAAGGTTTCCTTTTATAATTGAGGTGGGGGGGAACTTTTGGAAACTCTCAAAAATATTGAATTAGTTTAAATTAATTTTGAATTTAAAATGTATCTACAGTAATTTATTTATAATATAATATTATTATGGGTATAGTTACTCTCAAAAAATAATTTTTTGAAAATTTTTGGTTACATTGGTACCCTTATCTCTTTTATTTAACACTTAATTAAACCATTTAACTCATATCGTGATAACTTAGGTTTTTTACTCATAAATTATTACTATGGTTATAATAAAATGTCAAACGAACTATAAATGAGTCATGGATGAAATTTTAAACATTTTACTTATATATTGGGTTAATTTTATATTTTTATGAATTTTATATCATTTAATAAAATATTATTTATTTTAAAATATCATTAATGTCAATTTTGGAACTAATCATTACTTGACTTTTAAAAAAATATCAATACATAGAATAACTTCAAAATGAAACCTTTAATACATCCATAATATGTCTATATAATTTATAAAATTCATTTATGACGTTAATTTATTAAAATTATATTTATTTTATTGTTTTTATTATCATTTATTTGATATTTCTATTAATTAAATAATTAATGCATCGTCATTGTGTAAGCCCTTAAGGTAATTATTTATTTCATAAAAATTCAAAAAAAAATCAATGATGAAGAAAAACATATTAGATTTAAAATTACTATTTATAGCTGAATATATATTCTGAATAACCACATATAAAAAAATATAATACTTATTAAAAACATGAGTATGATATATGGACTTTTCATAGAATAAAATACTAAAAAAAGACACGAGCCTCATCCCGATTGGTGAGTAATCTCCAAGTAAATCCATGAGACATAAGATGAAATCTGTGTGATTGAATATTTCTAGGTATTATAGTAGCACCG
This sequence comes from Viscum album, assembly GCA_963277665.1. Lineage (NCBI taxonomy): Eukaryota > Viridiplantae > Streptophyta > Magnoliopsida > Santalales > Viscaceae > Viscum > Viscum album. The sequence goes on along the minus strand of OY728126.1, from coordinate 354,655,251 downwards.
TAGCAAGTACTATAGGAGTACTGGAGCAGGTACTGTTTGGTATTATTGCAGCCGAAACTATTTATCTATTTCGTCCTTCAGGCCACCAGTTTATTCATTGAGCACTTTGGGCCTTTTATACACCCAGGAAAATGGGTCAGTAAGGATTTACGGCCACCTTAAGAACTTTGTGACATCTCAAGGCCTTCATGCCACCTCAAGGCCTTCGAGCCACATGTTCTATAGAAGTAACTATACAAATTCTATAAGAAGAAGGCTCCCAAGGAGGATTCAGAGTACGCCCATTCAAAATAGAAGAGCTAATGTATTTGGATTAATGAGTGGGTATGTTAATTTCCATTGGTACCAGGCTTGTGCGTCTCTGCACATGATACCTAGCCAAAGACTCATGTGAAGGTGGACAACAAATATCATGAGTAGTCGCTGGGAAGGGGAAGTTCAAAGTAGTCATAGTCTGAGAAGAATTCCTCTAAAAACATCAAATCATGAAATTTAATGAAGTATATGATCCATATAAGGGTTCAGATTCAACATTTAAATGGATTATTATCAAAAAATAAAAAATATATATGCCCTTAGGTCCATAAAAAACAAAAAATACTTAAATTCATCCATGGGGGTCCATGAGGCCATAAAATCAGAAAAATGATGGATTGGCTCAAGAATAACTCGTCAAATAAAATTTGGACAAGAGTTAGGGTAATTTTATAATACATATAATATTATTTTTACCCTTAATTACCTGATTTACCCTAAACTGTGACAATTAAAAAATACTAAAGTTACTATTTATATTGTCCAAAAATAAAACATACCTATTTACTAAATTGAGAACCACTGATTCCAAATTACGGATCCATTTTTCAAAATTAAAAACACATTGGTTAAAGTAATTAATTTAAAATTAATATTTTTGATGGAATGAGAATATGGGTTTTTAATGAGAAAATGTTCAAAGGAATGAAGTGATTTTATATTCTAATTCAATTTGACATTGATAAAAATGAACTCCATTAGATTAAATGATAAAATATTTATCTAATTATTCATTAAAAACAATCAAAAATATAATTTAAATCTAAAATTTTTTATATGAGAAAGTTCTTTTCAATTAAAATTCATTATTTTTTCACCATTTATTAATACATGGAACTTAATTGAAAAATACCAAGAATTCAATAGAAGTAAATTTTGATATTCTATTATCAAAGAAGAAGTTTTTTTGTCAAATAGAATTTATAAAGGTGACAAAAACTAGAATCAAAACAAGGGCACCATCAAAAGTCCGTGAAACTGCAATTAGAAAACTATAGCTTTTTATGAAATAAAAAGTGTATTTATTTTTAAATCAACTCTAGAAAAAATGTAAGATGAATGTTAAAAATTATATTGAACTTATTATATATAAAATTCATAATGTGGTTAATACTATTAATTCCATACAATTTAATGGATATGTTATAATAACATATCATTATTTATTTAAGCTAGATATTTTGTGAAATATAAGATATCAATTTAATTAAACATAACAAAAGACATACCATAAAATCATAGGGTGTTACATTGTCCCCTAATTAAATAAATTGATTACTCAAAATTTAAAATTTAACATTAAAATCAATGGTTGATACTTAGAAATTCATATTTGGTAAACCCATATTAGAAATAGGGGTAATAAAATATCCTCTTAGTAAGAGGAAAAGGTAAATGTGAAGGTCACCCCAAAATTATGATTTCTAGTAGGATAAAATTAGCATAAATTGAAAATATGTAAATGCAAGCGAAATATAACCATCAAGTTATGATGAAAGGTGATGGATAACATGGTCCTTCGAAATATAACCATCATAAAACCATAAATCTATGATCGGTTAAAACGCCATTTATTTCGCATAACGAAAAGTCAATGGATATTGTTTTGTTCTGAAATCCATATACATGAGTTGAGTGATTACTTTACTATCTTCATAAATCACTCAAGAAAATAATCTTACATTATTAATTTCATTTAATAAGAATAATATCATCCTTTGGTTGTGTTTCAATCTGTTTACACTTCATTTCATACACCTAGAGATTGATATTCAAGTTGGATTTTTATGCCTGAAGCACTTTTGACGAATCATAAGATCCTCAAGTATTTCCTCCATCCCCTAAATATTTACTATAACGAAAAATATTATCACAGAGTATCCAATAAATGATACTTTTAACTTAAACAATAATATACAATGTTCAGAATAATCCATTACAACTTGAAGAATTTTCCAAAATACATTTATCCAAATTAACAGTCCAAAAATTTATAAGTAAGGTCTCTAAATTTCTAAAATCAACTTAACATCACATTTTCCCAAGAAATAATGTGGATATTTTTTTTTTTACATATCAATTATATGAATATAATTATCACCTTTAAAATCTTAATTAAAATATCCATCCTTCGAAATCCTTAAATAAGTTATAATGTAATAAAATCCTTTTGTAGCTTATAATTATTGTAACTATAAAAACAAATACTTTATTTATTCCACTTTAAGTGCAGTAACAACATAGTATTGACCTTGATCCCTTTGCTTAATCTAAGGTATATTTCCTTGATACTTGGGGAATTCATTTTTATAGTTTCACATCTCCGTACAATTTTAGCATTTAACATTGCTTGATTCTTTATTTACCTTTAAACCATGATCATGATGGCCTTTCTCACCACACTGGAATAAAAGTACTTTTCCTTTTAAGTAGGTAAAAGGGTGTTTCCTTACACACGTATCACTTTTTGGAAAATCCTTCTTTCCCTTATTCCATTTATCTAACTCTAGCTCTATTGTTCTCTTATTCTCTTACTTCACTTTGAAGACATATGACTTTAAGAATACTTTCCCTATCTGGATAACACATGAGACTATATCTTCATATTATGATGATGTTTGGGATAAAAATTTATTTCAGAGTAATGACTTTAACCGATCAAATAATTTATCAATCTTACCCCTTAGGTTACAAATGTAGTTCATAACATGTCTTGTTAACTTTGTAATGTTGGATTCATATTTAGCAACATTCTCATCCTCTGTTTTCCTCAGAACCAAAAATTTACTCTCCATATCTTCTTGCAATTCACGAGGAAAAAAAATTTCTATGAAAATTTCCTTAAAATAGTTCCATTCCATTTTTTATATTTATTCACCCTCCTTTGTGTTTTTATTCAATTATCACTATAGATTTACATCTCTAGAGATATGGTAAACTTCCAGAAAAACCTTCCCCTTTATTTACTTCTTAAAGGAAGAAATATTTTTCAAAGGAACTTATCCATTGCTCATCTACAAATGGATTTGTAGACCCATTGAATAATGGAGTTTGTTGTCTCCTGAAGTGTTTTAACATTTTTACACTACATTTTGAATCAGGATACTTCATATGAGTAAGGTTATTACTCATAACTTCAGTCAGTTGTCCCAATATAGTTATAATTTTTTTAGTACCAGTTTTATTTCCAACTCCAACATCACTATCTTTCATAGGAGGGTAATCCCTATATGGATTACATGTATTGATATGATTTTCATTCCTTCTACTAGGATGCATTTATAAACAATTTCATAGACTATATTATATCATAAAATTTTGAAAAAAAAATTATAATCTCAAAACTAGTAAGTCACATAACCTAAATTGAAAATTTATGTATGAATAATCTCTAAATCATAATATTTTTTTATTTCGATATATTTCTAAATTCTGTCACAATATTTCATTGTATAATCAGTATTGTCCTTAGGTATTCTACTACACTTCTGTTGATACCAACTGTAAAAACCCTAACCCTAGTAGCCTAGATCCATTGCCTTGTTTTGTTATATTTGAATAAGAAACAAGGAATACCACACCAAAGTACCTAATAGTTTATTAGATTTGGTAAACTTGATACATAATTTAAATCCACACTATATATTAAAACAAAAAATATAAAAAGAGTTTCATTGAGTCTGTCATTATTCCCCCTCTGTGTAACCCTACATATTAGTCATAATATACTTCATGAAATCTTGGTTAGAAACTAAAATAAATGAAAGATGTTATTTCAAAACTCTCAGTAAGGGTAATTGTAATAGAAGCTATGATTAAATATGGAATAAAAAATATGGAAAAGTAAATATCTAAAACACATATCATTAAAATAATCACATGGGCTAGGAAACATAACCATTAATATTATATTAGTCTAATAATCACATGGAATGTTAATAACTAATCTCATAATGATTTAATTCATATTGTTGGACATCTAAAAGATACCATCGAAGCCTCATCCAGGACATCATAAAATAAATGTGTAAGGCCTCAACCAAAATATAATTTGGTTGGTCTAACGAGACCTATCGATACATTAAAGGGATATAAAAGGCCCCAAATATCACTTAATAAGTCCAATGGATTCCTCACATGAAAGGAGTGAAACATAAACAACATAAACATTCATATTGAAAAATTATCATACAAACTGTGAATAATTTAACCACAAACCATGAATGGTATCAAAATAGCACATCCATAGTGAAACTTAATCATAAACCATTAAATAAAATATGTAAAATGATATCATAATAGATAAAACTCAATTAATCATATGATTCAACAATTGTTGTTGACATAGTTGAAAATAATATGAAAAATAATAGAAAATTTATTGAGGAAAAACTCTTGTTAAATGCATATGTAAAACAGTTTCATATAAAAATACCACTTTATTTTAAAAATAACCATTTGAAATACCAAATACAAAAAAATAATTGAATAGGGTTTTTAATTTATGAAAATATGTAATCATTCAAAGTAATATAGAAATTAAATAATAGCCATGATGGAGGGAATGTCATTATCATTGTGTACATCAAAAATTGAACATTCCTTTTGTCATTTGTCAAAATGTTAAATATAAAACATGTAAAAATATTAATTTTTAAAAATTTATATGAAATTAAAAATAGAGATAAAAATTACTATATAATCCTTTTAAATCTATATAATTATATATGTAAAATAATATCAATAATATTGACAAGGATAAAAGGATTTTATAATTAAATCTTTAAATATTCAAGGTGTCCCAAACCACTTTGAACACTATAATCATAAGATCCATTAGAGAATAAAATTTAAAAAACATTAAATAATATTATATTAAATATTTAAATGAAATTATAAGTCAAAGAGGGTGTATATACACCTCATAAAATAAGTTGGGAGTATAACATCAAATTATACCTCCATGAAAGGAGATTGAGATGAAGTCCCTTACCTGGCGCTTTACTTTAATTTAACATGATTTAACCTCCTTGTAATAGTTAAAAACATTTTATTAATTTATTATAGAACCATTTCCATATTTATTATATCATATATGATCCTCTTATATCGTTTTGTCAATAATATTTTGTTACTACCATTTTTTCGAGTGTTAACTGCTTCATTTTCCTATCCTTGATTTGTCATGTAAGTCTTGTTTAATTTGAATATGATATATTTATTTAATCTCCAGAAATAAATTAAGATCATTAATATATAATTTATTAATTATATGAATTTATATAACCATTATTTTATGGTTATCATGGAAACTGAATCACATTGCATCATGGAGAATGTAGGTCGTACGTATGCACGAGAGATGGTATTATTCACTTAATAGTGAAAGGTTAAGAATTTTTATGGTATATTAATTTCTAAAAAATAAATATAATTACATATTTATTGTTTATATACATGATATTCATCATTATATCCTTCCAAAAAATGGTGATGGGAAACAAATTACTCTACGGTGTATAGACGGTAAGTCGTACTTACACAGGCGTGGTGATTTTGTTTTTTTAGGATGGATAAAAGGTGGAATATGGTTTTCCCATAATCATAATAATATATCATTATATATACTATATTTTATTTATTAATTTATCCTTGAAACAACACATTTAGATGAAGTATAATAAGAAATGAACTTTGATGATTTGGTAAAAATGATTACCTCTTCTTCAGAGGCTTCCTTTATAACTTGTATTAAGGGATCTAGGGTAGGTATTTTGGAAGATAAAAATATCCAAAACTTTTATAAAGATGTTTTGAAGATAAATCTTCTGAGTTTTGTCAAGATATAGGGCCTAATGGGGAATGAATAATTGAGGTAGGAGGTTCCCTTTTATAATTGAGGTGAGTGTAACTTTTAGAAACTCTCAAAACATTAAACTAATATAAATTAATATTCAGTTAAAAATGGATAAAAGTGATTTATTTAGAATATAATATTAGTATGGTTATAAATCATTTCATCCAATAGTTGTTAGAAAATTTTTGGTAACATTTTACCTTTGTCTTTTTTATTTAACCCTTAGTTATACCATTTATCTCTAAGAGTGACAACTTGAATTTTTACTTATTAAGGGTTAATATAGTTACTATAAAATGAAAAAATAATCGTACGTGATTTTTGGATGAAATTTTAAACCTTTTATAAATCATTTGGCCAAATTTTATATTTTTATGCATTTTATATCATTTAATAAAATATTTTTCAGTTTCAAATATCATTAATGTCATCTTTGACACAACCCATTACTTGAGTTTTAAAAAAATATAAATACATAAGATAACCTTAAAAACCTATAATGAATCAATAATATTTATATATAATCGATAAACTTATTTTATAAAATTAATTATCTCAAATTAAATTTATTTTAATATTCTTAATATCATTTATTTGATATTTCTATTAATTAAACAATTAATACATCATCATTGTGTAAGCCTTTAGGGTAATTATTTATTTCCTAAATATTAAAAATAATTTTTAATGATGAAGAAAATTATTTAATATGTCAAATTAAAATTTATATTTTAACATATATTTTGAATAACAATATATAAAAAATGAAATACTTATTAAAAATATGAGTATGACATATTGGACTTCCCTTATATAAAATAATAAAAAAGGCTTAATGTCTTGAAAGTGGCTCCATGTGGGCATAAAATAGTCCAAATGATTATTTGGTTCAATAATAAATCATCTAATAATAATACAAGTGTTAGGGTAAGTTTATAATACTTATAATATTATTTTTACCTTTAATTATCTGATTTACCCTTGATTGTGGTAATTAAAAAAAGTATAAAGATACTATTCATATTTTCAAAAAAAAATGAACCTATTTTCTAAATTTGGTCTCTATGATTAAAAATATGTAACAAAATTTTCAAAATTCAAAACATAGAAATTTTAGTGATTAATTTAAAATTAATCTCATTGAAGGAATGAGAAAACAGGTTTTTAAAGTGAAAATGTTCAAAATATTGAAATGTTTTTATATCCGAATTAAATGTGAAATTTATTAAAACGACCTAAATTGGATTAAATTAGAAATAAATCATCTAATTATACTTTAAAACCATTAAAAATATAATTTAACACTATAAATTATTAAGATGAACAAGTTTTTTTCAATTAAAATTCAGTAAATTTTCATTATTCAGTAAAACATGAAACTTATCAGAAAAATACGAAAAATAAAATAACAGTAAATTTTTTTATTACACCTTAAAATAAGAATTATATTTTTCTACAAATATTTTATAGATGTTTCAAAACTAGATTTAAAATAATTTCCCAATAAAAATGTGGTAAACTGTATTTAGAAAAATATAGCTTTTTATACATAAAAGTAGATTTATTTTTATATAATATATAGAAAACAAATAATGTGAACATTAAAACATATAATTAAAATATAGTATATTAAATTTCATTATGAGGATAATACTATTCATTCTCGAAAATTTAACGTCTACGTTATAATAAAATTTTATTCTTTGTTTAAGCTGAGTTTTACTTGAAATGTAAGATATCGAAGAAATTTAATTTAATAATAGTCCTATAATAAAATATTGGGGAGTTAAATGGTTATAAATATAAGAAAAACTAGTATACCTTACCACTTTTCCCCTCCCCAAATGGGAAAAGAATGATTTCCATTGAACTGGTAATTGAGGTAAAAACATCCCTAGTTTTGTGGGTTGGGGTTGCTCCTATTCTATTATTGTTTTGCCTCGGTCCACTTTTTCCAACCATGGGTTGTGTTAAAAATACCACCATATCTTCAGGCTGGGGATGACCCCATACTTTGGTAGCTTCTTCTATTGTTTCCTCTCTCTTGATCTTGCACATCCTAGTTCAAGCATGAGTTGGATACAATCCCCAGTCTGCATGCAAACTGATTTTTTCTTATAACATTAGTAGTTCTTAGTGATTATATTACCTTAAGTTATAATCCTACTAAAGTTTCTCATTTTCCAATTTAATTAGTTTTTCAATGGATTTATCTCTTTGGGGTTGACGCTTTTGAGACTTATTCAAGGACAGTTCTTGTTGAGTGTGTCGTCTTTCCTAACAAAATGTTTTATTAATAGTTGTCTTTGAGTAATGAAATTACCTTATGTCATTTAATATGTGTTCTTCTGAATGAGGGTAAGGTGAAATTAAAATATCCATGTTCCCCCCATCCACAAATATGAACACCGGGCAGGATTTCAATAATTATAAAATACAACTCATGAAACACATTGAGGTATGATGATTAATGATATTTCAGTCGCATCTCTGATCATGGTCGACATGCTGATGTGAGGGCTTCCATAAAAAATTTATGATGAAGCTACCCAAATATTTTGACATTTTATATATACCAATTTTAAATAAATTATTTTTCATTCAAGTGGAGGAGAGTATCCCAAAGATTCAAATGAGTTTTTCATATTCATTCATCTTAAAATGCCTCTGGAATGTCGAATAGATAAGTTGATTATGACCAAAACATAATTATTATGTCATCCCTATCAAATTTTATTCTCACAAGTAACATATCTGTTTTCTATTCTATGAGAGGCTCGTCCACTTGATTAACACAACATGATCATTTCTTGACAATTTTATCACAAGTATTAGGGGCTAGTGGAGGAATCATTGGTATGAGAATAGTCTGAGGGTGGATGGGAGGATGAGTATTTCCCATGGACATCTTCTAGTTGAAAAGGTATTCCTATTTTAATTGATAGGGTATCTAACATTTTTGGCCCTATATTTCTAATCACCTCGTAATATGAGGGCTTTATCGTATTTTACTCGGTAAGGGGAGGACCTTCTTGTTGACATGTTACTGTGGGGAGTACATTTGCACCGGATTCTATAATAGGGAGGAATACCATCATAGCTTGAAGTCCTGCTGTAGGGAAAATTCATACAGTGTATACCCTAGGGAGTACCCTTAGGGTTGAGGACGTCAAGGGGATGACCTTATTGTTGTTTGATCTTCTGGCCACGAGGAGGAATGTTGTGATGTTCTTCAGGAGATAAACTCTCATGATTGATAGGTTTGTACCCACCAAAGAATATTTCATGGTAGATGATCGAGGGAGGACCTCCATAGTTTCTAGTAACAATGTTGTGGGGAGTACCTTTGAAAATTCTACTACAACTTCCATAATTTAGTAATGGATCAGTAGGATCCTGATCCACCATTGATATATGTCGGATGGCCTCAATAACTCTAATATTTAGTACAGTATGGTTATGAATCTACTCTTTATTTTCCAGTTGAATTTGGCACGATTTCTTTTTTAGGTTCTCTCTTGAAGGTAACTACGGCCGCTTGTTTTTAGTGGAGACCTTCACATATGGCTGTCTATTCAAGTTCCTCACATGGTAAATTTGTGATAAGGTGATGAGATTCTAAAATTCTTGTAAGGATATATGTCTTCCCTAAAGCAGCCACTAAAGTGGACCACTGTACCATTGTTAGAATAGGTATTTGTGCCTGGTCTGATTATCCATTTATCACATAATATAGTCAAAAAAACCTCTAGATTGGAGTAGGGATTCGCGTCTACTCTTATGGTATCAACCTATTATGTGGATGAGTCACCCCATTTGAGGAGGTAGGGTTGTGAGCCTGACTAATATCTATTTTTTCAAATGTTATTTCATTTTAGAATGTATGTTATTTCATTTTTCTAAGACGTGATGAGATACTTTCCTAGTGGGAATGGGAATATCCACCCATTCTGGTGTTATACTAAGAATGTGTCCCTACTTCATTCATCTAATTAATGCTAGTAAGTACTAACAGACCTCTTATATAGGTGAAGTGGTACAAGTATCTCCCTAATTTATAATAGGGGTATTCAGGATTCTTTATCCAATTGTTTTCACATTTTCATGGTTGGCTTGATATGAAATCCCAAAAAAATCATCTTCTTATTGGTTTCCCTATATTTTCATGTTTGGATTGATATGAACGAGTATAAATTTATGTTTGTCTATAGTTTTCTCATATTTTACTGGAAATATGTAGGTGAATTATCATGGATATTCATCTTCCAATATTTTTTGTCATATTTATATGGTGGGATTTATGTGAATGAGCAATAGTTTCCATCTACTCTTCATTTGTTGTCATATTAGATTGACATGATTAATAATAGTGAGTAGGAATATACATCTTACCATATGTGGCCTCCAAATTTATTTGGTGGTCTTCTTTAGTAGGAATAAGGAATATAACCTATTCTGGATTGTCTGATCATATCCCATTGTGGGCTGCCTTTAGGACCTACATTCATTTGACTTCCTCTAGGGACCATGGGGTGGTATCCTCTTCATGTAAAGGATATAGGGTTGTATGGAGTTGATTTTGAAATTACCGGTAGGGCATGCTAGGTGGGAACCCTATGCTACTGGGATTAAGTTTTTGGTGCGACATAATCATCCTCCCTAAGGTAATGGTGCAACTATTTAGCAAATTCTAGGTACAAGCTCTTGAAATGGTTTGAGATATCAATTTGGTTCATCTGGTTTTGGATTTCTGACCATCACTAGTTGGACAGCTAGTAGGGGTTCAAGGACTACGGGGTCTATCGAGCAGCCTACAGGGTTGGGAGAGTACTATTCTAGTGGTACTCTCAGACTAATTTATTTTATACCCATATTTGAACACATTGGGTGGGAGATGACATCTTATTTTTGGATGAGGATCTATAATATATAATGGATGATGTGTGTGTTTGTGAAATATGGTGAGATTCCATTGGATTGAAGAGAGTTCTGGTGAAAAATTCCTATAGTATATGTGAAAAATACACACAACAAAAACTCTTAAAATTATCATATCATGATCACATATGTAATTGATGGTCTTGTTCAGACCACTTCAATTTTGGATGATAAAGTGGCATGTTGGGGGGTAACACTGCCACCTTGGTTAACGATTCATATAAGGTTCACCATTTTGTTTCCAAAAAAAATATTTATGTATCTGACGGTTGAATTTAGGGGGGTTAAATTATGTGCAACTATTAAAATTGGGTGTACCATCTCTGAAAAGTCTCCAACAGGTTTTGTTCATGGAGTCGAAAACACCCAATGGATCTCATATCCAAGAAAACACATGAACCTAATTTCCAAAGACAAGCATTCATTAGAGAACTTGTCCAATTACACTTAAAAACTCATATTGGTCGAGAGGATGGGATTTTGGGCTCATAACAACCTTTTGGGGTTAACTATTTCCTATTATAGGACTCTCTTATAGATTTAAGATGTATTCAAAAATCCTTTGTTAATTCCCAAGTAAGTATAATATAGACCACCCTGAGGTAATGATTAATTATGGACATGCATGACTCCAAAATAAACTTTAGATATTAGAAGTTCTCCATAGATAGGTATATTTGTATATATCCATGGTTTTCCATCAATGGTACCCTTTTATAGATGGATTAGAGATTCATTGGTCACTTATTAGGATGATATTGGTTTTAATCCATGTGGGGTGATAGGAATTTTAGTTTCATCCAGGGAGGTGGAACTAGTTTTGATGTCGGGATCAAATCCATTATTTGGGTTTCCTGTGTATCCTTGTGAGGAAAATCATATCCCACATTGTTTGGTGCCACTTAATAGGGCACATCACCTTTTATGGTCATGTGACTAGGACCAGACCATGCAGTTTAATGTAATGTGGCAAGGAAATCTAGGAGAAAGGTTCCTAAACAAAGTTTAGTGTGGTACTTATTCCAAGGTGACCTGAGGGACCCACAAGATATGTGGTCTCCCAGGTAGATATGATTGTTCCGGGTTTGTGGCCTGGAGAACATTATGGTTAACATGGGTGTTAGGTTTAGACCTCAAGTAAGTTTTAAACATATATCCATTATTTGGGAATCAAATATCATGTTGTTCAGAATAGGTTGGATCTAATATTTTATAGGATACCCATGTTGTTTGGGATTACACCTTATAGGAGGTCCATGTTTCTAGAATGGTTTTTTTATTGGTGATTACACTAAAAAGGATACCCATTGAGCATGATTGGGGATAATTCTATATAGTAGTCTCACTGGATGTTTGGGATCATGAAGATTTCATGATCACCGCTAACATCTAAGCCTGTGTATGTCTTTCCTGGTGTGAGAAATAAGAGGAAGCAGTATATCTGAAGATCACACAATTCAATTTTGTCTGATTTTGGACAGATGATGGAGCCCAAATGTAATGGGAGAGGGCTTTGAGTGTTCATGTATCCTCTTTTAATATAGTAATTGGGATAGTCACATCTGGTGATACATCTAGCTATATCCTAGATATAGCGACCCTAGCCTTTTGTGAATTTCATTGCATGATGTTAAGCATAGTAAAGAATCATATTACAAGCCAAGGATTGTAAAGTCATGTGTCTTGAATACTAGGTACATAAAACATAAAACAAGGGACTAAATTACACATTTCCATATTTATTCTTCATAATGAGCTCCTAACTCCAATTATAGTCAAAACTCTTCATAAGATAACCTGGGGATAACATGAAAAAAGGGATGAGGTAAAATCCCATTAAGGGAAATAAACATAAGAATAAAGCTTGAACACATGGGTTAGAAGGCATGACATAATGATATAAAAAGGAATTGAACATATGGAATCATAATATATAAATATGGGATCATATAAACATGGATTCATAGTAATTTGGAAGAAACATAAAACATTACTTTTGCAAGAGTCACGGCTCGTTGCACATAGAGGATCACAAGACAAGGTTAACTTCCAAGACTGGTGCACATGGTAGCACGAGTCAAGGCTAACACCAAGACCATTTCACATAACGTCTCATGAGACTCAACTTTACCCAATTCATTGGAGTTCCACATGGTTTCACCCACCATAACATGTTCATGAACATGATTTCCACATAAATAATCATACATAATCAATCATACATAAACATAAGGGTACCCATGGAAAGAAATGGGTATCATGTCACAAACCATAATAATGGGGTGTATAATAAAAGTTTACATGAAAGAAAGGAATTAATAAATACATGTAAATTCAGAAGGTAATGTTATCATATATCATTGTAAGTGATTTCAAACAGAAGTGACAACATGTAAGAAGATTATTTAATAAATTTTAACATTAAATAATTTTTGTGTGGTTTTAAGAAAAATACTATAGAGAATTAAAAATAGAAAAGGGAATAATATTTTATATAAAACCATAATTGAACAAAGAAGATTTTAATAATAAAAAACTATGATTTTATAAAAACAATTTTGGATTAAAATAGATGATAGAGTGCACTTGAAATTGGGTAATAATTCTAGAATTTAACTTAAAATTAGTTTGATTATAGGGATGTATTGACTAGATAACCACTTAAAAACATATATGTTTTTCGGAGTAGATTACTCAAGAGGGGCTGAATTGAGTATCTATAAAAATTTCTTGTTATAAATTATTTCTAAAAGGTTTTCCCCAAAAGATTAAAAATAGCCCAGTTAATCAAGGTTATACTATTATATGAGTTTTACTATTTAAATAACTTCTTAGAAGATTTATTAGTACTCAATAATCTTAGTGTCAGTTATTAATATTACTTTATAAGCTATTATACTAAGACAAGTCAATTATAACTTCTTTCTAAGACTAACTATCAAATTAAATTTAGTGTTGTCTAAATTATACAGTAAAGCAGTAAAACAGAAAAACTAAATTAAGCAGCATAGCGGATATGAAACAAGTTGTTCAGTCTCAAGCTGAGACCTAATCCACTCCACTTGGTGATCACCTACCACTAAGAAGTTTATATAAATAAACTCAATCCGCACCCTAGATCAGGGTTAACAACAGTAAACGAGACTATCCATGCCACACAGGGTCCTCTTCGACACTTATCTATGGGTATACACAAGAGTAAAAAAAGGATGTTTGAGTAAGGATACCTTATATCTTTTGGTTTAATGTAGGATACAGATTGTGTCATAATACAGATACACACTCTTCTAAAAATTTAATAAAATTATACACAACAGAGAAGAAATATTGAGATTGGTTTAGAAGTGCTCTGAGTGTTAGTCTTTGCAGCTATGGACTTCTTGAGATGAAGCAGATTAAAAACTCAATTCCTCATATGGAATACAAAGTGTCGCAAGTCAGATAGATCTAGCTTGTGTTCTATGTGATGTTTGATAGTGCGAAGATGTTATAGGGATTCCAGTATGCTTCGTGTGTTCTTCAGTAGAGTCGAGTTGTATGAGACAATTCTCTAATTGTATATGTGCTTACATCCAACCGCTTGTTTTTATTTTCATTATATTGCAACTTCTCTCCCATTTCTCATTTTGTTTCTAGGTGAATTACTCTTTTATCTTGGAGTGCATGTGTTTGAGCCAACAGGTTGCATGTATTCTACCCCTCATATGTCATACTATCCAATGACATGTCTAGAAAAGAATCATTAATTATGTCAGTGCATTAAAGTCTTCAAATATGACTATTAGAGATTAAATCAAAATACAAAAAAAACATATTAGGAAATAGTGTCATAGTATGTCAAGGAAATGGTGTTTCCTTCACATAGTGTCTAGATTGGTCCCGGTGCCTTGATATCACGGTGTCTGGATGTCACGGTGTCTCGATGTCATAGTGTCTAGATGTCACGATGTCTTGTTCACTGTGTCTTTTTCACGGTGTCGTGTTCATGGTGTCTTGTTCACAATGTCCCGTTCACGGTGTCTTGTTCACGGTGTCTGCTTGTTCACAGTGACTGCTTCATGGTGTCTGCTTCATGGTGTCGCATGGTCATGGTGTCTCAGACTTAGGAAACTATCTGTATTCAAACTTAAATAGTGATATTCATGAAATGAATTAAACTTAATCATTTTTTAGAGAAATCTTTATAATGTGAATCAAAAGATAGTATATAGTAACCAAACTGAGTGTATAGCACTTAAGAGATTTGGAGAGCTTTTACTAAGCTATTGTACATGTGAGATAGATTACATAGATTTAATATAATTTAGAGACTAAATAGGATTTGTGATCATTAAAACATGATTCATACATGAGGATTCAAACAATCTCCCTCCTTTTGATGATCACAAACCATGAAAATTTATAGTGTATATGTGGTCTAACAACATAGTTTGAATGTGCATATAACATATATAGAGTTAGTGTTCTCTTTTCATATATTTCACACAAATATTTCTCATATATTTATCCCATATATTTTTCATATATTTCTCCCATATATTTTTCATATATTTCTCCCCCTTTTGGGATTATCAAAAATTAGAAGGAAAAAGAAAGACAAAAGAGATAGTAAGTGTGCATAATGTATTATATAAAGAGAGGGGAATTACAAAAAGTAAAACAAATTGAACAAGATTCTCATAAAAATAGAGTAACCACTATCCTTATTCACTGAATGGTCTTCTCTTTGCCTTTAGCAGTAGCAGTTGAATAGGAATCCATAGGAGCATATGTTGAAGTAGAAGAAGGGAGTGAGCTGGTTGATAGAGAAGGTAAAGGAAGGCCTTCAAAGACAGAGGGATCTAGAGTAGGTTCAGTAAAAGACCGAGGCAGTTGCTGTTCAAGGATCACAGCCTTGATCTAGCTCAGTACCTGACCGCCAGACATAGAAGTAGAGGCTAGGTCAGAGGTGAATGTATGAAAACCAGGTCTCATAGGTGCAGTCGCAGGAGTAACAATGGTTGTACTCTATACATGAATATAGATCCTTATAAGCTTAATAAAATCCACAATGATCTCTCCACCATACTGCATATCCTTCACAAAGTCTTCATTTTTTCCATAAACTTATCCAACAAAAGAGTGAACTCTGTGAGCTTTTGAACTTGGGTCTTGAAATCTTGATTAACAGGAGAAATCCTCAGATTTTCTAAAAGATAGTTATAATGATTGGTCATGTCAGTCTTTGAGAAGATTCGTTTTAAGTTGAAATCCACTTTCTTGGAAATTTCTTACTGAGCATCATTAGAATTTTTTTAATGAATTTGCACTAGATCAAGAACTATTTCACTGTTATTGATAACATCATATAGAGAATATTTATTGAAACCACTAAGCATAGTTTGAAGTTCTTCTTTGACCACTGTTCTAAGAAGGTCACTATTTTGGGAAGGTTGAGATGATTGGCCAGATTCCTTAGAAGCATTGACAGCTAAGGTAAAAGATTTAAGTTACTTTAGCACTTTTTGGAGGCACCTTGTATACTCATTAGTGTGCTTTTTAAGATTAACAACAAGCTCTCTCATCTCCTTCACAATCTGTTTGTTTGTTTCTACGACCTTTTCAGTCAAGGAATCTAAATGAGGTTGAATATGAGAGACAAAATTTTGTGGGGTTTGAGGAACAACATGTTCTACTAGATGAGAAGGAAGCTCTGATCTCAAATTCATCTCTTTCTACATGTCTTCAATCATACCTCTTAAGATCTTCACTTTATCACTAAGAAGACTATTTTCAACTCTGACTTCCTGAATCTCCTGAATCATTTTGGGTTGTATCTGCCAAATTACTTTTTCCAACAATAGTGAGGAATCTTTCTCACTTATATATGTTACAAGAGAATGTTGGGAATTAAGAACTTTTTCAACACCATACAAAAGGGTAGCTCCAAGTTCTTTTATATCATCTATACTCACCAAGGAAGGTTGTTCTGATGAATGTTCATAGATAGGGAATAAAACAGGCTCAGGTTCCTTTTCAAGGGAAAGATTAAAGACAGATTTTAGTTGGAACGTAGTAGAAAGGTCAAGGCCTTTTAATGAGACTTTCTGAGAGTCATCCACATCATAAGAACTAGGGAATTTATATCGAGTGTCTAGAGGGATTGAAACCATCGGGTTTGGTACTTCATTAGATTCTAGATTTGGGGTTCTCTCCCCCTCAACAGTTGCATCCTTCGTAGGACCGAGAGACATAGGGTATTGATCTAATTCCAAAAATTCATCTCATATTTCCTTACCCATTTCCTGCCTTTCCAGCTGAAAATCTATCTCTATCCTTTCCTCGGCCGAAGGAATGATTTCAAGAAAATATTTTTCCATTTGGAGTTTTTCAAGGTCAGCTTCTTGCATAGCAGGCAATTCTTCTTCTATAGGTTCTTCCACAACATTCTTTTTGGTTTATTTTATAGCAGATTCTATTTTAGCCTCAGTTTGATCTTCTAGATTAACAACTTCTTTAAAATTATGAACTTCTTCTTCACTCACAACCTTAGGGATAGGAGTGCAGTCATCTTTATCAGAAACAGTTTACTTGGGAGGCACAATAGCCTCTTCTTCTTCTTCTTCAGAATACTCAACAACCTCATCTGGTTCCAAATAATGATTAGAAATATCTATTGGTCTTGAGTGATGTACTACTAGATTGAATTTTTCATAAATTCTATCATCGTCTTCCACCCATATCATTTTCTAAGAATTCCAATTGATTTTCATCCTCTTGATAGTAAATTTTGAAAGGAAGTACTCAAAATCCTTGATAACTTCCTCATGAGGTCCAACCATACCATTGGCATGAAGCATGGATACGATAAGCTGAGAATAAAAAAGGGAGGTTGACTTAGATGTGGTTTTGATCAGCTCACACATATAGTGTATGATATACTTACAAAGGTTGATCTTATGTCCATTTTCATAAGATGAATCAGAAACACATCCTGATATTTTAGTATAGAAAAATCACCTTTTCTGGGTCTAATCAGATTTTGTTTGAACTTAAACAAAAGACTTGATTCTCTATCTAGTTCAGCAGCTATGGATCTCCTCTTGGTGCCATTTCAGATCAAGAATTTTAGAGCATCTTCCAACTCAAATAATTCACTAGAAGGTGGAGGTCCTCTCTGATAGTCCTGACAGATTCCTTCATGAGGTATCCTAAGCCATGTATCCGATAACCTCGAAGAAAATGATCATTTCTGGCCATTTATCCAGTTTCTCGCAATATAACTATCTTCAAAATCAAGGGAGAACTAAACATACTTATAAATATGATCTACTAACTTGGGGTAGATAGGTCTATCTTCCTTCAAAACCCATTTTAACTAGCCTTGATCTCATAAAAATTTTAAAACTAGATACATACATGACAGAATCCACTTAGGGCATACCTCTTTCTCAGGTACTACTACTCGGTTAACCAGAGATGGATTTAGAGGACCTTTGGGTTCTAGCTTGGGTGTAATTTTCATCTTCTTTGAGCTACGTTTCTCAGGATTCAAAGATGAAGGGCGTTTCATCCTAGGAATTCACCAAAGGTTCGAGAGAGAGAGGGGTTGAAGGGTTAAAGAAGGGTTTCAAATTGAGTGAATAGAAGAGAGCTTGAGTGAAGGACAAGTTATACTTCCTTTATTTTATCATTTAGGAATACCAAACATCGTGAAAGTAAAAACACAGTAAAATAAAGAGGTGAAAAGAATAATTACCATGATACAGTTTTTAATTCGTAAATAAAAATACTAAAGAATTATTACGATGAGCCCATATTAGGTTTTTTACAGTGATACAGTGAATGAATGATATGGTGAGATAGAGAATGAATGTTACAGTGAGATAGATAATGAACTTCATGGTGAGACAGTGACTGATCGTTATGGTGAGACATTGACTGGCCATTACGGTGAGATAGTAATTGTCAGACAGTAATCACCAAACACTAACTGTGAGACCATAATCACGAAACAGTTAGATACAAAATAGTAAGACATAAAACGATAGCATATAAACCAGTAAGACATTTACTTAAGATTTATCATGCCTAATTAATGTATGATGTAGTCTATTCTTTCATAATTTTGTGGTTTGGTGAATATATTAACAAGCTGAGGCTCATTACCAATGAATTCCAAAGTGATATCACCCTTTTGATAATGATCTCTCAAAAATTGATGTCTTAAATCAATATGCTTTTTCCTGGAATGTGAAACAGGATTTTTTGAAATATTAATAGCACTTGTGTTGTCACAATTTATAGGTAAATGTCTGAATTGATATCCATAATCTAGTAATGTGTGTTTCATCCATAGGATTTGTGCACAACAACTTCCAGCAGCTATTTATTAAGCTTTTTTAGTAGATAATATAACAGAATTTTTTTCCTTACTACACCATGATACTTGTGACTTGCCTAAAAATTAACATGTTCCAGAGGTTCTTTTTCTATCTTACTTACAGCCACCAAAGTCAGCATCTGAATAACAAACTAATTCAAATGATTGTCCTCTAGGATAGAACAATCCTAGATTGGGTGTATGCTTCAGGTATTTGAAAATTATCTTTACAACATTTAAATGATATTCCATATCATTTTCTTGAAAACGAGCACACATACACACACTAAACATAATTTCAGGTCGACTATTAGTTAAGTAGAGTAAACATCCAATCATTCCTCTATAAGTGGTCTGATCAACAGATTTTCAATCTACATCAATATCCAAATTACAAGTGGTACTCTTGGGAGTGTTACTACTTTTAGTTCTATCCAATCCAAAATGTTTTAGGAGATCTCTAGTATATTTACTTTGAGTTAAAATAATACCATCATTATTTTGAAAGATTTGAAATCTGAGAAAGAATTTTAGCTCACCCAGTAAACTCATTTCAAATTCATTTTGCATTATTTTAGAAAAAATCAACACATAAAAAATTTCTTGAAAGTCAAAAGATAATGTCATCTACATAGATTTGAACAACTAAAATATCATTAGAAATTAGCTTTATAAAAAGGGTAGGATATTCAATTCCTTTTGTAAAATATTTGGAAATAAGAAAAGTACTCAACCAATCATAACAAGCTCTTGGAGCTTGTTTTAAACCATATAAAGCTTTTTATAATTTAAAAACATGATTTGGAAAATGGGGTTTTGTAAAACCGGGGGGTTGTTCAACAAAGACATCCTCATCTATATATCCATTTATGAATTCACTCTTAACATCCATTTGATGTAGTTTGAAATTCATATGTGCAACATAAGCAAGAAAGATTCTGATGGCTTCAAGTCTAGCTACCAGTACAATGGTCTCCTCATAGTCAATTCCTTCATCTTGACTATAGCCTTGTGAAAATAATCTAGCCCTGTTTCTAACTATGTTACCAGCTTCATCTATCTTATTTATAAATACCCATTTAGTGCCTATGGTGAATGTGTCCTTGGGTCTTTCAACAAGTTTCCAAACTTTGTTCCTTTCCGGCTGATTAAGTTCTTCTTGCATAGCCATCAACCAAAATTCATCATTGATAGCATCATTAATGTTTTTAGGTTAAATTTTGACAAGAATACTTGATGTTCAACCTGTTTTCTAAGATAAGCTCTAGTTTGAGTTACTTTGTCTAGGTCTCTGACAACAACATCTAAAGGATGGTTTTTAAGAGTTCTAACAGCTCTAGAAAAAGAGGGACTAGTGATTTTAGGTTCATCAACATGTTCAGGTTCATTGTGACTTGAGTCTAAGTAATTTCCCGAACTGGAAGTTTTCACAGCTTCTTTCACATAATGGTTTGAGGATTTTGGATTAATGTTCATATTTGATACATCATCCTCCAGATTCTCTAGAATAGTTTTAGGCCCATGTGGATCTGTTTCATCAAATTTGAAATGGAAAGATTCTTCCACACATTTAGTTCTTTTATTGTACACTCTATAGGCTTTACGGGACATGTAATATCCTAAAAATATACCTTCGTCACTCTTGGGTGAAAATTTGTTAAGATTTTCCTTAGTATTACGAATATAGACTTTTCTACCCAAAACATGGAAGTAGTTAAACTTGGGTTTTCTATTGTTCCATAACTCATAAATAGACTTTTTAAGAATAGGTTTGATTAATACTCTATTTGTTTTTTAGCATGTTCTATTGACAGCTTCAGCCCAAAAATAAATAGGTAGGTCATATTCACTAAGCATTGTTCTAGAAATCACTTTCAGGGTTCTATTTCTTCTTTCTAAAACTCCATTTTGTTGAGGTATTTTAGGGGCACAGAAATTGTGACTATAACCATTTTGTGAGAAAAAGGATTCTAACTCTTGATTTTGAAACTCAAGACCATGATCACTTCTTAAGGATTTAATTCTATTTCCACTAATATTTTCCCCAGACTTGGAATATTTAGTAAAATAATAGTAGGCTTCACTTTTGTGAGCCATAAAGAAGGTCCAAGTATATCTAGAAATGTCATCTACAAGAACATAAACATAGTTCTTCCCATTTAAACTAGAAACTCTAGATGTTCCAAACAAATCCATGTGAACCAGTTTCAGGGGTTGAGAAGTTGACACTTATTTCTTTTATTTGAAGGAAAGTTTCTGTTTTTTTTCTCTTTTGACAGGGATTACACACTTCTTAATTTGGAAGCTCATGTTTGGTTAAGTCTTTAACTAAGCCTTTTCTAGTTATCTTTATAAGGGAGTGAATATTATAGTGTCCTAGTATCTTATTATAGAGTGAAGCCTCTTTATGAAATACACTTAATCATGAAGCATTTCTGGAAGATAAGAAGTCCAATTTAACAGAGTAAACATTTTCATTTCTTAATGCAGAAAACACTAATTCATCTTTAGAGTTAATGACATTACAAACATCATTTTCAAATCTAACATGAAATCTATCATCACATAATTGTGAGATACTAAGAAGATTTTATTTTAATCCATCAACAAATAGTACTTTAGAAATTAAAACTAAGTTAAAGTTACCAATATAGCCGAGGCCAATGATTTTTCTTTTGGAATTGTCACCAAATGTGACATTTCCTCCATCTATTTTTATTAGATTCTTGAAGCATGAGTAGTATCATGTCATGTGTCTTGAAAATCCACTTTCCAAGTATCATAGAATATTACAGGAACTCTTTAAGTAGATTTCCTACAAAATGATTCAGAAAAAATAAATTGTGGTACCCGTACTTGTTTGGGTCCAGTAATATCAGTAATAAGTGCTTTAGGAACCCATATCTGCCACATAGGTTTCCTATAATCATTAAGTAAAGTATTTGAAAAATAAACTCTATTTGGCCCAGAAGAATTGGATACAGTAAAAGAATTTGTGGAACTAGAACTTACAGTATAGTTCTGGTTTTTTACAAAAGTAGCAGATTTTCCAGATTTGGGTAAAAAATGTGATTTGGATAAATTTCTTTGACCTGGTTGATATCCTATCCCAGAAGTATACTTAGGATCTATTTGTTTAACAAGAATTTGATTAAGAATATTTTTCCCATTTGTGAAATTTTCTAAGTACTTCTTCAATTGCTCATTAGACATTTTTTATTCGTTGTTCTCTTTGAGCAGTTGAGCATTTTTCTCCTTTTCAGTTATAAGTTCAGATTTAGCAGTCACAGTAAGAGCATGTTGTTTCTTCAATGATTTATATTTTTCTTTTATTTCATTGCATGTTTCTTCAATCATGTTATAGTATTACAAATAATTCTTCATTAGTCATATTTTCATAGTCACTCTCATCTCTAGAATAGTATGAATTATGTACAAGAGATTACGGTGTTTCCTCAGATGTGTTTGTCATAAACCACATATTGTCTTTGTTTTCATGTTCATCATGTGGTGTTTCTGAGTCACTTGAACTATCCTTAGAAGCACTCCATGTTTCTTTCATGAACTTTTTATACTTCATGTCCTTGTCCTCATATCTTTTTATGTACTTGAGCATTGTACATTCAGCCTTGATATGTCCTTTGCGCTTACATTCATAGCAGAAAATCTCATCAGCTTGTCATTCCTTTTCCAATCCTTCTTCCAAATACCATTTTGGTCATATTTTCCCTTGAAGTTAGGCTTTCAGAAAAATTTATTCTTCTTGTAAACTTTCTGGAATCTTCTGGATTATTGATCCACCTCCTCATGACTGTCAGGTGATGATTTTCACTACTAGAACTTTCTATAGAAGCATCCAATTTCCCTTTGTCTTTGTTTTTGGAGGTGGTGGTCTTGAATGGAACATATTTCCTCTTTGTTTCATCCTCTTCTTCTTTGTTGACTTTCAGATCCTCTTCACATGTCATCATTTTTCTAATGAGTTATTTTACCGGTAGCTTGCTGATGTCGTGTGATTATCTAATAGAGATAGAGGTTCCTCTCCATCTGTAAAACAGACATCTGAGAATTCGCATGATCTATTACTTGGAAATGAATTCTCTTCAATGAGAAATCATTGTGCTGACAATCTCATTAAACATAAGATACATGTCATAGAAAGGCTCATCAGGTTTCATTTTAAAGTTATCATATTTAATAGTATAAGTATTAAGTCTCATTTGTTTTACACTAGATGTTCCTTCACGTGAGACAGACAAGGTATCCTAGATTTCATGGGTAGTTTTACAGGCAAAAATTCTATTGAATTCATCATCTCCTAAGGAGTAGTATAAGGAATTCATAGATTTTTAGTTGTTATTGTAATCATTTTTGACATGTTCATCCCATGTGATTCTATCAGTAGTAAGAACCTTATATTCATCTATAATGGAAGACCAAATTTCAAAACCAATAATATCTAAATTCATTTTCATTTTAATTTTCCATTGATAAATGTTGGTTCGATTAAAGGATGGTGGTCTGTTGGTTGCATCACATTCCAATCTATTATCCATAATAAATAAATAATTTGAAAAATACAAAAATTTAAAATTAACATAAATTAACAGATCTTCAATGTACAACTACAATCACAGTTGAATAATGTTAAATAGAGTCTTAATAAACAACCTCTGATACCAAATGTTGGTTGGATTAGATTACTCAAGAGGGGGATGAATTGAGTATTTATAAAAATTTCTGGTTAAAATGTATTTCTAAAAGGTTTTCCCTAAAAGATTAAAAACTAACCAGTTAATCAAAGTTATACTATTATAAGAGTTTGACTGTTTAAATAACTTCTTAGAAGATTGATTAGTTCTCATTAATATTAATTTCAATTATTAATATTACTTCTGAAGCTATTCTACTAAAACAAATCAATGATTACTTCTTTTGAAGAGTAACTATCAAAGTCAATTTAGTGACGTATTAATTATATAGTGAGGCAGTAAAATAGGGAAGAGTAAATTAACTAGCACAACGGATATGAAACAAGTGGTTCAGTCTCAAGTCGATACCTAATCCACTCTACATAGTGATCACCTGACACCAAGCTATTTATGTAAATAAAATTGATCCACACCCTGGATCGGGGTTAACAATATTACACAAGACTGTCTCGGCCACACAAGGGCCTCTTCCATAGTTCTTCGTGGGTACAAACAACCAAGTCACACAGGGACCTCTTCACACTTATCTGTGGGTATACACAAGATTAAAAGGGATGTTTGAGTAAGGATATCTTGTATCCTTCAGTTTAATGCAGGGGACAATGTGTGTTGTAATACAGATAAACACTCTTCTCCAAAGTTAATAAAATGATATACAATAGAGAAGAAATATTGAGATAGGTTTAGAAGTGCTCTAAGTGTTAGTCTTTGTAGCTATGGACTTCTTAAGATGAAGCATATGAAAAACTCAAGTCCTTGTATGGAAAACAATGTTTCGCAAGTCAGACAGATCCGACTTGTGTTCTCTGTGATGTTTGACAGTTCGAAGCTATTCTCGGGATTCCAGTATGCTACGTGTGTTCTTCAGCAGAGTCGAGTTGCATGAGACAATTCTCTAAGTGTATTTGCACCTATGCCCACCAGCTTGTTTTTAATTTCAGTATATTGCAACTGCTCTCCCATTTCTCATTTTTTTCTGGGTGCAAAACTCTTTTATCTTGGAGTGCATGTGTTTGAGCCGAAAGGTTACATGTATTTTACACCTCGTACCTCATATTGTCTAATGACATGTCAACAAAAGAAACATTAATTATGTCAGTGCATTAATATCTTCAAATATGACCGTTAGAGATTAAATCAAAAGACCACAAAACATATTATGAAAAGATGTCACATTATTCCATGGAAACGTTGTTTCCTTCACACGGTGGCTGGATTGGTCACGGTGTCTTGATATCACGGTGTCTGGATGTCACGGTGTCTGGATGTCACGGTATCTGGATGTCATGATGCCTTATTCACGGTGTCTTTTTCATGGTTTCTACTTGTTCACGATGTCTTTTTCACAGTGTCTTTTTCACGGTGTATACTTGTTCACGGTGTCTACTTCACGGTGTTTCTTTCATGGTGTCTGCTTCACGGTGTCTGCTTCACAGTGTCTCATGGTCACGGTGTCTCAGACTTAGCCAAATATATGTATTCCGACTTAAGCAGTGATATTCAGGAAATGAATTAAACTTAATCATTTGTTAGAGAAATCATTACAAAGTGAATCAAAAGATAGTATATAGTAACCAAAATGACTGTATATAACTTAATATCTTTGAATATCTTTTACTAAGCTACTGTATATGTGAGATAGATTACATAGAGTTAACTTCGTTTAGAGACTAAATAGGATTTGTGATCATTAAAACATGATTAATACATGAGGAGTCCAACAATGTATATCCCCAAAAGAGAAAGATGAATGGACCTTGATAAATGAGTTTGGATCATATAAACAAAATTTAGAATATGTACCTAAAAATAACAAATAACATCATTTGGGTAATAAAAAAGACGGAGCAACCCGAAGGAATAATGGAGGTTGGGTAGAATCCCTTACCTAAAGTTTGATAGTGTCCTTCACTTGATCTTAATGTCATGGATAATAAAATTATTAATTAATTAATATTTAAAGAACCTATTATTAATTTAATTGATTCATTATACCCTTATTAATCTCATTCGTGACCTTCTTGATGGGTTAAGAGGTTAAATTTCATTGTTTGTTTCATTGGTTTTCATGATTGGATTCATTATATACATTTAAGGATAAAAATGTATGATGAGAATGGTTGTATAGAATTGTGGTTATATTTTATTAGTTATCATCCAGTAGATTACTTTTTTAAAAAATTCATTTTTTTATTTGGAGTGAAGATGATTCATTATGTGACACTTTAATGATAATCGTATTGGTTAATTGAATGTTTTTTATCGCAACAAAGAAAATTTTCTTTGTAAATTGATATCATCAGTAAAAAAGATTACATAACCTTAAATTATACATAATACATATATTATATTCTAGTTCATCCATAAAAATGGTTTCAGGACTAGAATTAAAGACGGTAACAAAAATTCAAAACATGTCATCCTTGAATGTGATAAATTAACAAATCTTTGTTATCGTTTTCATTTCTAGTATAAAAGGAGTGTAAAGAAGAGATAATAATGAAATATTCCATTATAATAACTAAATTATAGTACATTTAGGTTACTGTAGTTATCAAAATATTTGGATGATAGGAGGTGAGGAAAGAAAAAGAATAAAAGGAACCTGAGAGAAACTAAAAGAAATGAAAAGTGGAATTTACCTTTGAATATATCTTCCTTGAGAACCTCTTTAGATGATAGGATTTGGAATTTTGAAGGTACCAAGGGATGATGTATGTGGGATAGGTCTTTGCGAGAGATTTTAGCCAAATTTAGATAAGGCATAAGGCTTGAGAGGAGTGAATAGAACAGGTAGAGAGGGGTAGTATTTATAGTGGAGGAGAGGAGGAGTTTCCCATTATTTTAATCATTATTTTAATATTTTTGCTAAAGAATATGAATAGTATTGATTATTGTGACCATAAATTGTAAAGAGATCATGTGAGTTCAAACCAATTTCCATTTACATCATTCATGACTCAAGCATGATACAAAAATTCATGTTTTAGCATTTATTATAAATTATCGTATTTTACTAGTCATAAAAAATTCGGGTATTTCAGAAAAATCCCAAAAATTAACCCCAAAAATTTTTTTGTGTATAATTAAAAAATAACCCCATTTTAGGAAAATAATTTTCTAAATATGTTAAATTTAATTTTTAATTAAAACCATAATTTTCTTGAAAATTACAAATTTTAAAATTAGAACTGCTTTTCTAACACTTTGAAAAATTAATTAAGGTATCATAAATTACATTATGATCATTAAAAATCATAATAATAATTTATGAATTAGTTTTATGAAAATAAATTTTGTTTTAATTTATTAAATCCATCATAAAATTTTAATTAAATATACATGACTCAAAAAAAATATTGACTCAATAATTATATCATATTGTCACTTATATGATGAATAAATTTTATTTATACTTTCATTGGTATGGTTACTTGTTAACTTGGAAGATTTACTATTCATAAGAGTCATATTACTATTCATAAGGGTAACATTACTATTCATAAGGGTCAGTTACTATTCACCATAAAAGTTTGTCTTATCAGAATCCAAACAACTTACTGATCACAACCGTGTGCATTAGATTTTCGAAATTCAAATCACAGAAGTGACAATATTATGTTTAATGGTCACATAGTACTTATTAGTACATTATGTTGTTATTTCATTCCATTATACTATATGAAATAATTATAAGAACGGTATTTCCATTGATAAAACTTTTGATCATTAAATTCTACCACCCTTATGAAATTTTTCCCCCAAAATTTTGTTTTATAGTCTTAGCCATAAATAGGTGTGGGTACTTTTCCTTCATTGCCTCCTCCAGTACACTTGTTACCTCTTCGTACTTATGGTTCTTCCATAGTACTTTGACCAGGTCAGTAGTCTTTTTGTGTAGAACATTATCTTTATAATCCAAGATCTTCATAGGCTGATCCTAGTAAGGAATATCATTCTCTAATAGTACCACCTCTAAAGATAGTACATGTGTAGGATATGGTATGTAGTTCCTTAAGAGGGATACATGGAAGACATTGTGTACTTTTGACATGGTAGGTAGAAGTCAAAGTTGATATGCCAAATCTCTAATGTAATCATGGATCTTGAAGGGGATGATATACATGGGACTTAGCTTTCCTTTCTTCCCAAACCTCATGCCCTTCTTCCATGGAGATATGCAGAGGAATACCATGTCTCCAACTTTGAACTCAAGGCCCCATTAACGATTGTCTGCATAACTCTTCTAACGACTTTGGGCTACCTTGATGTGATGCAGAATGGTTTTGACCATCTCCGCCATTTCTTCAACCATTTTAGGTCCTAGTTTCTTACGCTCACCGACTTCATCCCAACATGTTGGTGTTCTATACATTTTCCCATAAAGGGCTTCATATGGGTCCATTCGGATGCTCGAGTGGAAGCTATTATTTTAGGAGAATTAAACCAGTGGAAGATGTTGGTACCATCCAACCTTGAAATCCATATACCACACTATAAATATATCTTGCAATGTTTTAATAGTTCACTCAGATTGGACATAATTTTGAGGATGATAAGTCGTGTTGAAGTTCATCTCAGTGCTTAGAGTATGTTAGAGACCTTTCCAGAACATCAAGGTGAATCTTGAATCTCTATTGATTATAATATATAGTGGTAATCCATGCATACTTACCACATCATTGATATATATCCGTGCAAGTTTATCCCATTTTCATCCATGTCAAATTGCGATAATGTGAGCTGTCATTATAAGATGATCCACAATGACCCATATAGCATCGTTTCCTCTGGATATCCTTAGAAGTCCAATGACAAAGTCCATGGTATTGTTCTCCCACTTCCATGTTGGTATAGATAGTGTTTTCATCATCCCCTTATACTTTTTTCTCTAAACCTTAACTTTTTGACCTACAAGGAACTTTGATGTATATTCAACAATCTCCTTCTTCATATTGTCCCACCAAAAGTTCTCTCGGAGATCTTGATACATCTTTGTACTCCCTAGGTGAATAGAGAATGTTGAGCTATGTTTATCATTAAAAATATCCTCTTTTATCTATGGATCATATGGTAAACATAATCCAGACCCAAATCTTATAACTCCTTCCCCATCAATCTTGAACTCAGAGGATTTCCCATTTCTAATAGCTTTCAACCTTTTCAGAATTTTCACATCTTTTCATTGAGAATATTTTTTCTCCATGATGAATTGTTGAGAAACAATTTGATAAAGGATTTGTGATGCTCCTCCCTTAATTATTCCCATGTCCATCTACTACAAATATAATAATATTGGATCCTTTTCAATTCTCATCATTGATAAATATGCATCACCCTTTTTACATAGAGCTTCTTCCACCTTATTTACCTTACTGGGGTGGTAGTGGATGGAGTAGTCATAATCCTAGATAATCTATAACCATCTTCACTAGTTCATATTAATCTAATTCTATGTGAATATATATTTTAGACTCTTGTGATTAGTATATGTATCACAGTTCTCCCTATAGAGATAATGCTGCTAGATTTTTAATGCAAATATCACAGCCGCCAACTCCAGATCACGTGTGGGATTGTTTTGCTCATAGATTTTCAGCTTCCTTGAGAATTAGGCTATCACTTTATAATTTTGTATCAGTTCATAGCCTAGGCCTTTCTTTGAATCATTGTTTCATACCACAAAGAGTTCTCTACTTGTTGGGTGTGTGAGTATTGGCATAGTGATAAGCTTCTTTTTGAGCTCCTTAAAGCATTCCTTACATTCTTGAGTCTAGAAAAACATCTCCCCATTCTGTGTCATCCTGGTCATTAGGTTACACCATCATGAGTAATTATTCACAAATCATCAATAATACTTGGCTAGTACCACAAAGTTGTGGATCTCCATTACGAATATTGTTATGGGCCACTCTAAAAATGCCTTTATCTTGGAGGGGTCCACGTATATCCCTTTTTTGGTGATAACATGCCCCAAGAATGATACTTCCTCCATCCAAAAATCACATTTACTATACTTTTCAAAAAAAAAATTCCCTCTCCAAAGTCATCAGAATAGTATTTAAATGATCCTCATGTTCCTCCTTGATCTTGGAGTATTTCAGAATATCATCAATAAAGACTACCACAAATTCAATGAGGTAATCTCTAAATACTTTATTCATTAAATCCATAAACATTTCTAGAGTATTAATGAGTCCAAAGGGCATCACTATGAACTCATAGTGTCCATAACTCATTTGAAAGTTAGTCTTGGTAATATCTTCCTTCCTCACCTTTATTTGGTGATATCCTGACCGAAGGTCCACCTTATTGAAATAATTGATCTATCCTTCTTCATGATGAAGAGGACTAGAGCACCCCATGGTGAAGCACAGAGGCATATAAAACCCTTCTCCAGATTCTCTTATAACTGCTTCTTCAGCTCTTTTAGCTCTATGGTGGCCATTCTATGAGGTTTATTTGATATTGTTATAGATCTAGGAATAAGTTAAATTGATAACTCAACCTCTCAATCATGAGGAAGACCAGGAAATTAATCAGGGAATACATCATTATAATCACTCATGAAGGGAATATCTTCAAGAAGTATCATCTATTTAGTCTCAATCATTTGAGCTAGACATACTTCCTCAATAGGGATAATATCCACACTTGAGATAGTGACTATAAAGGATACTCATCTTCCTCATTACACTTGTAAATAATTGGAGTATGGTTTAGGGTATGAATAGTGATATCTCTTTTCTGATAGTTGACGTTGTCTTTGTATAAATATATCCAATCACTTCCCAAGATAACATAGAACTCCACTAAGTATGTATGATGATATTTTCTGGGATGTTCAGTCAAAAAATGTTTACCATGGATGAGTTATATACTTTGGTTGTAGTAATTTCCCCATTTTCTATTCTCACAAATAACTTAATCTCCAAATTTTTTGGTGGGGTTTGAATAGTTCTACTCAACTTACAAAATATGAAATAATTCATAGAGCCAGAATCAAATAGTATGTTTTCTATTCTTGAATGAATGAATAGTGTACCTATCACCACATTGTTTTCTGGCTCCACCTCAACAGTAGTGATAGCATAAGCCCTTCCTTATTTCCTTAGAGGTTTTTGTTGATTTCCTCTGACAACGCTTGTCTTAGGGAAATTATTCATATAATTCCCTTTCTCCTTGTAGATGTAACACTGCAATACTGGATGAGTTTTGATATGAACCTTCCTTTATTCTTCCAACTTATTGGAATTCTTCATATCCCTCAGGTAGTTCTTATTCAGATGTCCCATTCATCCAAATTTTAAGTAATTCCTCATTCCCTATACACAGTTCCCAGGATGCATCTTCCAACAATTTTAACATTTGGGATTTTCAATCTTCTTTCCATGATGATATTTATTTGATGAACCACCCATATTAGAAACTATTTTCTACTTTTTTTCAATGGGCCCACGAGAAAATAGATAGTCTCTGATCTCCCTTCCAACCTTGAGGGAACAACGGAAAATCTCCTCATAACATTCAAAGTCATGAATCACCAATTCATTTTGTAGACTCGGATTTAGTCTTATAAATAAGTTATACACCTTGCTTTCAGTCTTTATGACAATGTAGAAGGTGTATCTTGGCAGCCTTGTGAAGTTTTCTTCATACGCCTCGACGAACTCATCTTTTTTCTACTCAAGTTTGAGGATCTCTCTTTTCATATTGAGATAGAGGGCTCAGGGAAAATATTTATTGAAAAAAAAATTATTTCCGCCCAATCCATGGAATCATTTTCCTCCCGAGACATCATATTCTTGATCAGTGTCCACCACTGATCAGTTTCCCCATCAAAATTATAGACGTCCAATGCAACCTTTCTCTTCTTCGGAGCACTAAAGGATAGAGAATATATTTTCAATAGAGTTAATCCACTTTTTTGTGAGGAGGGGATTAGAATATCCACTAAACATGGGAGGCCTTTGTTGCATGAAGAATATGATGGAAACTTTCTATTTCCATGGAGGATGAGGGTTTTCTACATGATTCAAGTTATTATTCATAACATGAGCGAGCTGAGAAAGTATTGTCATGATGTATTGAGCACCTGTTCCCATCATATCAAGCATATAATTAGGAAAATCATCACATTGCCTATCAGATTGACTATTGGCATGTGGTCTTCTATTTATATCTATTAACTAAGAAAATGAACATACAATTAGGGGGCTTGAATACTTTTCTAATAATCATAAATGAAACATTGAACATAAAAGGATAAACTTGTAAAGGAGAAGTAAATCTTAACTTGTGATCCCCAAGGTTTAAATAAAGCTTATCTATGATCTATTTTTTAATTTATATTCTTATGGGATCTTTTTGTTATTTCCTAAATAATGTTTTATACTAATCTCATGAATTTATCAAAGCATATCCCCAGAGAGTTTCAAACCAGCAGTGCATCAAGTCTCATTGCCGTGCACCAGTTCCCGCTAAAGTCTAGCTCAAAGTGTTGTTTTTGGGTTTTACCCCTATATAATTTTTTTCTAGAGCCACATCCACTTGGTCATATCTAAATAAAGATTTATTTTCTTGATAAAACACTTACTCTATATTTAAAAAAAATTAGGTATTTTGTTTATACTTTGTCTCATCCCTATGGTTCTTAATAAATTTATATATTCCTAGTCTCCATAAATAAATAGACCATCCTTTGATACCATCTATAGTGACCCTATCCTTTGGCACATTTCATTACAAGGTTTTAATCATAGTAATGAATCATATTACAATCTGTGGATCATAAAGTCTAATATCAAGGAAGACAAGGTACATAAAACATAAAACATGGGACTAAATAAAACATTCCATGATTTATTATCCATAAATAGGTCTTGCATACTATTTTGCTCATAAATCTTCGTATTATAACCTCGGGATAACATGAACAAATGTGTGAGCTAAAAAACCAATAAGGGAAATAAATATAAGAATAAGGCATTAGCGCATGGGTTATAAGGCATTACATAATGATATAAAAAGACATGGAACATATATAATCATAACATATAAACATTGGATCATGTAAGCATTGATTCATAGTAATTTAGTAGCAACATAAAACCTGAATTTATCACAATTCAAGTCTTTTCATACATTGAGGACCACAATTCAAGGTTAACCGCCAAGACTATTTCACATGGTAGAAAAAGTCAAGGATAACTGTCAAGACTATTACAAGTAACATCTCAAGAGAATAAATTTTACCCAATGCATTGGAGTGATATCTGGGAACACCCATCATAAAATGTTCATTAATATGATTTCCATATAAATAATCATTTATAATAAATCATACATAAACATAAGGGTACCCATGGAAATAAATTGGTATCATGTCACAAAGCATAATAAATGGGTGTAGCATAAAAGTGTCCATGAAAGAAAGGAATTAAGACATAAATGGAAATTCATAAGGTAAATTAGTCATATATCATGTTATGTGATATCAAACATAAGTGACAACATGTAAGAATAGTATTTAAGAAATTTTAGCATTAAATATTTTTAGTGTGTTTTTAAGAATAATACTAAAGAGAATTTAAAATAGAAAAAAGATTAATATTTTATATAAAATGATAAGTTTACCAAAAAGGTTTTCATAAAAAAAGAATTATTTTATAAATACAATGGTGGATTAAAAAAATTATAGAGTTCACTTGAAATTAGGTAAGAATTCTAGAAGATCTCTTAAAACAGGTCTACTTTTCGAGAAGTATTGAGGAGGGAACCACTTAAAAACATGTATATACCCAAAAGAGAAATATGAATGGACCTTGATACATGATTTTTGATCATTTATGAAAAATTTAAAATATTTACATAAAAATAATAGATAGCATCTTTTGGGTAAAAAGAAAGACGGAGCAACCCGAAGGGATAATGGAGGTTCACGTAGAATCCCTTAACTTAAGTCTGATTGTTTCCTACACATGATCTTAATGTTTTGGATAATAAAATTAAATTCATTAATTTGTCATTAAATAACCTATTATTCATTTAATTGATTTATTATAACCTTTTTAATCGCATTCATGACCTTTTTGATGGGTTAAGATGTTCAATTTCACTATTTGTTTCATTAGATTTCATGATAGGTTTACTTAGATACATGTAAGGATAAAAATGTACAATGAGAATGGTTTTCTAGAATTGTAGTTATATGTTATTAGTGATCATACAGTAGCTTAATTGGTTATAAAATTCATTTTTTTATTTGGGGTGAAGATGAATCATTATATAAAACATTAATGATAACTATTTTGGTTAATTGGTGGTTTTTTTTCACAACGAACACATTTTTCATCATAAATAATATCATGTGTACAAAAGATTAAAAACAATTATTAAACATAATACATATATTATAGTTTGTTTCAACATTAAAAATGGTTTTAGGACCATAATTGAATATGGTAATAGAAATGAAAAACTCGTTGTCCTTGAATGTGATAAATTAACACATCTCGGTTAGTGTTTTTATTTCTAGTATAAAATGAGGGTAAATGAGAGATGATGATGAAATATTAAATAATCAGAAAAATATTACAGTAGATGTAAGTTACTGAAGTTATCCTAATATTTATATGATATATGGTGAGGAAAGAAAAATAAAGAAACGAACATGAAAAAAAAATGAAAGAAATGAAAAGAGGAATTTATCTCTTGAATATATCTTCCTTGAGAACCTAATTTGGGATAGAATTTGGTATTTATAAGATACCAAAGGATGATTTATGTGGTAGAGGTCATAGGGAGATATTTTAGTAGAATATAGACAAGTCACAAGGCTTGAGAGGAGTGAAGTGAAGAGGTTAATAGGGGTGGTATTTATGGTAGAGGAGAGGAGGGGTTTCCCGTTATTTAAAACATTAGTTTAATATTTTTGCTCATGAATATTAATAGTATTTATTACTATTTCCAAATATAGTAAATAGATAATTTTAGTTCAAACTATTGGTTATTTAAATCATTCAGGACTCAAGCATGATACAGAAATTCGGGTTTAAGCATTTATCCTAAATTATCATATTTTACTAGTCATCAAAAATTCAAGTATTTCAGAAAAATTATAAAAATTTAATGCAACCATTTTTTCACATTTATAATTAAAAAATTAAATCCATTTTATAAAACTAATTTTATAAATATGTGAAATTTAATTTTTAATTCAAATCATAATTTTCTTGAAACATACAACCCTTAAGATTAGAACTACTTTTATAACACTTTGAAAAATTAATTGAGGTACCATAAAATTATATTATGATCATAAGATATAAAAATAATAATTTATGAATTCATTTTATGAAATTAAATTTCCCCTTAATTTCTTAAATAAATCAAAAAATTGTAATAAAATATACATTTGCCAAAAAAATACCAACATTATAATTATATCATATAGTCACTTATAAGATGGATAAAATTTATTTTATAATTTAATTGGTAAGGTTACTTATTCACTTGTATTATTCACTATTCATAATGTTTGTAATAATATTCATAAGTGTAATATTACTATTCATAAGGGTTAGTTACTATTCACCAAAAAAAGAAGTTTATCTTATGGAACTCCAAACATCGTACTGATCGAAAGCGTGTATGTCAGATTTTCAAAATTCAAATCACAGAAGTGATAATATTATGTTTAAAGGTCACATGGTACTTATTATTTCATAGTTTTGTTCTTTAATTTGATTATAATATATGACATAATTATAAGAAGTTAATTTCCATTTATTAAACTTCAGGTCATTACACCAGACTGGTGAAGATGAGCAAGAATGAACCTCCCATAAGAAAGGCTAGGGGATTACTCCAGGAGAGATTCCCTACTAGTCATTGGGGAAGAGAGTATTGAAAAACATTATCCCTCATCAAAGGGAATTTCTAGTGGTTCCCAACAATCCTTAGAATGAGGAGGTTATAGTAACCACCTCTAAGGTAGGAACCCTCATTACCCTGGGAATTTATACTTGAAGGCATTTCTAGGGTACACCTCATCATGGATGCAACCAAAATTACTATATTTACTATAGGTATGTATACTTGATAGAACATGATGATGTGCCCAGTAATCTGATCATATATGTCAGGTTTCTTTGGAAGTGGTCTTGTCCTAATACTGTTAAAGTAATGCGCGGAGGAGCCCAAGTAGAACCTGATGATATAACCAATGGTAGTGATGGAAGGTAGAGAGTAGAATGCCCTAGGATTACCTATTCCACATAGAATGTTCTTTTATAGGATGAGGTTCCCTCTATTTAGAATGTTGTTATGCAGGTGGGGGTACCTTCAGGGTAGCATTGTGCTACAAGGACCTGAGTTCTTCCCACGTAGTAAGTTTCTATGCATGGGTAGGTTCCACCAACATACATTCTTTCTAAGAGGGTTTAAGTTCTTCCCGCATAGCATTTTACTACGTGGGGTAGGTTTCTTCCGACATAGAACTTTTCTATGCATGGTGTTAGTCCACAAAGGGGGCATCTTTCATACCCTATGAAATTGTATCTGCAAAGGGGTTTTATTTTTCAAATGATTTGATTATTTTTATTTCCTACATAATGCTATGCAGTGGGTTTACCTACTAGGAATCGACAACTCTCTCTCAATGTATCTCTGAGGCTCTACATCTTGCATCTTTTTCTCGTTTCATATCTCCCTTTTCTCAGCCCCACTCAAGGTTATTTTATAGAAAAATAGAGGGATTGTATACTGGAATTTTTGGTCATCCATGGTGGATTGCAGGGATTCTTTTTTGGGATCCCATGGAGGCTGCCCTAGCCCACGAATGAATTCATTTATTGGGGTGGTCATTTGTGGGGACATAAATCACCTTCTGGCTGCATAAATGACATGGTTTGGTTTTCAGGTGTCATGACCCATCCTAGAGGAGACTGTGTTGTGACTCCCCCAAGTTTTCTTCTAATACATCAGGGGTTAGTGACAAGCACATAGTAGGCATATCCCATAAATGGGAGGCATTTTCATAAGTACATGTACACATGCACAAATCTCCAAGACCAAAATTCAGAAATGAAAAACACTAACTAAACAAGCATGCATACAACTAAGATACCAAAAATAGAGTATGACAGAAGAAAACTGGAAAGTAAGTAGGGCCATAATACAAGACCATCCAAAAATGATCTAGAAAAGTGAATTCACATGTTCCAGAATTTCATCTATAGAAAACCCTACTTAAAGGGAAAGGTACTTGATAGGTATCCGAAGTTGTAGGAGCACACCTCGATTGTTTGGTCTCACTAAGCACAATCGGGTCCCAGTCCACCTTGGACTCCATCAAAACATTGATCATATGTACAAGACAGAACACATGCGAGCAAAGCCTCTGTAGGCGTGAGTAAAACAATACTCGGTAGGACACCACAAAACCACAAAGGAAATACCAATAAGAAATACATGATGTATACCAAAAATAAATACACAAAGTACACCAATAATAAATACATGAATTATACCACAAATAAATAAAGTATGCCAAAAATAAATACCCAAAGTATACCATAAATAATTACATGAATTATACCACTAATAAATACATAGTCAACTCACATAGGTATGAGTCTATAATATGCAAATAGGATTATCAGATGTAATCCACAAAATACACAGTATCGATAAGACACGTAGTCTCGATGAGACACCTAGTTCCGATAATACATCTAGTCTCAATAAGTCACATAGTCTCAGAAAGTCACACAATATCAAATTCACGTAGTCTCATGGTCATAGCCAGCCACAATATTCTTCTTGTAGAGCACTTGTTCTGAGAGAACCTACTTCTCAAGTCATTAGGTAATATGAAAACTTCCACAAAAAACCCACTTAG
The DNA here is from genome assembly GCA_963277665.1 of Viscum album. Classification (NCBI taxonomy): domain Eukaryota; kingdom Viridiplantae; phylum Streptophyta; class Magnoliopsida; order Santalales; family Viscaceae; genus Viscum; species Viscum album. The sequence continues at coordinate 354,617,164 of OY728126.1, read as the reverse complement.
GGTATCAAAAAAAGAATTTATCTTCATAAGTGTACCAAAGTTGTAAACGGCTCAACAAATAGACACATGGTTTTAATTTTATGGATGATTTCATAAAAAGGTCTAACCATGGTCTAGTTCGGGTTCGATCTAGCCTGACGGACTTGGTCCGAACCACTGGCTGAATTGACTTGGTTAGGCTGACCCGACCCAGTCTGGTCCATCTAGTTGGGCTTCTAGGCCTCCTGGAGTGGCTTGAATCCCTTGGTCTAGCCCGCGCTGTGGGCTGGCTTGTGCGCCATATGCGACTCACCCCAACCACATCCCACCTGGTATGTGAGGTTTTCCCAGACCACATTCTACCCTGGTCAACATGGTCCACCCAAACACATACCTCCCCACTCTTCCCCATGTTACCCCACATCTCACCTGGTCATTCCATCTCCACCATCCACCCTTTCGTCTTCAGCTGCACCAGCATGCAGCCGCAGCCATGTGTCACAGCTGGCACTGGTTGTTGGTGCTCCGGTTTTCCCTTATTTGAACCTCCAGGGATCCTCCAATGCCCGTAAAATTTCTAATCCACATATATGGCTTCATCGGGTCCCTATCTACACTATTTCAGCTTCTGTAGTCAATTTGCCTCTTATCTGGGGGTCCGATCACATTCAGAGCCTCCTGAAATGTCGATCTGCAACCACGAGGGTACAATGGCAAAGAACACCTATAATGGGGGAAGAGAAAGGCACAAATAACATATAAGGAATGGATCTCATCATTTGTTCATGTTGGCCTCGATTATTTCTCATTAGAGGGATGAACGAAGAGGGTAACAAAACTCCCATTAATAATTCCTAATACAGACAATCTCGTATGAATGATCGAACCATGGATCAACCTACTCATTGGCGGGTCCACGTTTAGGCTTGATTGTAAAAATAGGGATAAAATCCCAAAGATATCAAATGCACAACCTGGATTTGGACCGCTCATTAATGATGATCAATTGTTGTGTCATCGTCATTGGTGAGATTATTCGAATCTGAGTTGCATCGTTGATCATTGATCCATGTTCCAATCTCTGATTCATTGTTTCCATCAAGATATCTTCCTTCTCCTCGTCTAAGGGGAATTTTAGAGTTATGGTGGTGTACCTGGATTCTTGAAAAACTCCAATAAAAATAAAATGAGTCGTGGTGTCAAAATTAAGTATTTGTATTAAATATTTTATTACTCATGCGTCCAAAAACTACATTTCACATATGACCCATGTCGGTCGATGTTAGGCTCTACCTAAGGTAAATTCACTGCTTTGAACACAATGGTTCCCTCAGATTTCTGATCTAGGAACTCATTTAAGAGTTATTCCACTTCTTCTAGAAAATTATGTGTGCATGCTATTTAATAATTTAATATGCTTTAAAATTTTATTATGGGAACCCTGGGCCTTGGAATCGCACGATGTCTCATCACCTGGTCTCAAAATAATTCCATATAATATTCAAAAATAATAAATGGGAAATACGGTACATTACATTCTCCCCACCGTAGGGCTTTCCATCCCCAAAATCCAAAAACAAATAATATATAAACAAATTGGGGTATAGAGCATGAATATAAGACTCCTTCTCCAATTTTCCCTCATGTAGATTCTCATGCTTCCACCGAACACACACCAGAGTAATCAACCACCCATGAAGGATCCTCTCCTGTTGATCACCGATCTCCACTGGGTACTCTGAAAAAGTCACTTCATCATCAATGTACAGCCCACCCCAGTCAATGTAATGTGATGGATAATTAATGTATCTCTTCAACTGTGACATGTGGAATACATCGTACACTCACTCTAAATAAGTAGGTAGAGCCAAGTTCTACACCACCTCACCAACTCTATGAGGTATCTAGAAAGGGCCGATGAAACTCAGAGATAACTTTCCTTGTCGACCAAATCTTTGTATCCCGTGTCGAGGAGAGACCCAAAGGAACACATGGTCTCCCCATAGAACTCTATAGGAATTATTATCTATTCATTATAAGACTTATTATAGATCTATAGAGTTTCCATCCACTCCTAGATGAAATGAACCTTCTTTGTAGTCATATGCACCAACTTCGGGCCCATTGGTGCTGAATCTCCTAGGTTTTTCCATCAATGTGGTGACTTGTAGGGTCACCCATAAAAAGATTTGAATGGTGCCATACTGATGGTGTAATGGTATTAGTTATTGTAATCAAAGTGCACCAACGGTAGGTTATCATACCAACTGCATTCAAAGTCTAGGATACAAGCATATAGCATGTCCTCTAGAACATGTAAGGTCTGCTCAGTCTGGTCGTTCGCCTATGGGTAAAATGTTGATCTCAAGAATAATCGATTCCCAATCACCTCCAACAATCCCTTTCACAACTGGTATACAGAGAGAGCATCATGATCTATGAATATCATCGATGGAACTCCATGGATTTTAACTATCACTTGCACATAGAGGCATCTCAAGCTCTCTACCGAACTTTGTTTCCAAATCTCTAATAAGTTGGCCGACATGGTGAGTCATTCAATGATCATCCAGATGGTATCATTTCCCCTAGACATATATGGTAAACTCATCACTAATCCCATCAATATCTCATCCCACTTATACTTTGGAACCTCAAGGTTTTGAGTCAAACGCACTGAAACGTGGTGCTTAGCCTTCACTTGCTGACAAGTGAGGCATCTAGAAATGAATTATTCTTCTTACTTATTTATCCCCACCGACCAGAACTAATATTGGAGGTTCAGATACATCTTTTCCACACCCTTATGTACCACCAAAGGGGATGTATGGAACTCTGTGAAGACCTCCTCCCATAACACCACTAGTACTACTGTGTGTCCTCTAAAAAGAAAGATGTTCTCTCCACATTTTGAATATCCATCAGGGGAATTCCCTATGAAAATTTGAGAATATAAAGTCTCACAGTTCTTATCTCTGATATATACATCCCTAACTCACTGTAAGAAATGAGGGGTGAAAACCATCAACTGGAGCTGAGCTTCTCCATCTCTATCCACAAAGGATATCAGTAACGATGATAACTTATCTAATGCCTTTGTCAAAATTTGTGAACTCAATATTCTACAAAGAGGATCTTCCACCACATTCCCTTTCCTATGAGTATAGACAATCTAAAAGTTATATTCCTATAGGAACTCTATCCATCGCCTCTATCTCAAGTTCATATCCTTATGAAATAAGATATAATTGAGTCTCTTGTGGGCAGAGTAAACAATAAATTGCTCACCCATCAGGTAGTGTCTTCACATATTCAATGTGAAGACTAGATAACTCAAGATAATGGGTTGCATAGTAGTTATTCTTGTGTGGTATAAACTTTTTTGAACCATATGTAATCACCACATTCCCCTGCATCAGTAAACAACAAAGAACAGTTCACGATGCATCACAAAATAATACGTACTCGACACCCTCCTCTGAAAATACCAAGATGGGAACACTCATCAATCTCTACCTCAACTACTAAAAACTCTCCTAACACTTCTATGCTTTCACGAAAAGCTTCCAATTTCATGTCAAATATTTCAAGGGTGTTGCTACTCTATAAAAGTCAGGTACAAACCTCTTATAGTACCCAACCAAACCAAGGAAACTCTTCTCATCAGAAACACGCATGGCTGGTTCCCAAGAAATCACTACCTCTATATTTGATGGATCCAACTCCAGCCTCTGAAATTATTTGTCCCAAAAAATGGACCTCTCATATCCAAAACTGATACTTCAAGAGATTACTATAAATATAGTTCTCTTGGAGAGTGTCTAAGACCATCCTAAAGTGTATCATGTGCTCCTCCTCAGACGTCGAGTATACTAGGATGTCATCAATTAATACGGCCATAAACCAATCTATGTAAGGTTGGAAGATCTTATTCATGAGTCCCATGAACACTGTTTGAGTGTTCTTCATGCAAAAAGGCATTACCAATTACTCATAGTGGTTTTAACGAATTCTGAAATTTGTCTTTGGTATATCCTCATCCCGTAATTGATGTTTTTGATAGCCAGATATGGGGTCTATATTTTAGAACTATTTCACCCCTTTCAAATTATCAAATATATCATTAATATTCTATAGTGGATACTTGTTCTTTATAGTCACCTGGTTCAAGAATTGGAAGTCCACACAAAACTTTAAGATCCCGTCTTCCTTCTTGGAAAAAAATTTGGGTGTCCCATGGAGAAACATTGGATCTTATGATGATTTTCCTCAATAAGTCCCCTAATTGTAGACTTAGTTCAAGAAGATTTGTGGAAACCATCTAATATGCAAGTGTAGATATCGTTGTTGTCTTGGAGTTATAGATCAATGAAGAATTCTACCTCCCAGTGGGGAGGTAATCTTGTAACATCCTTAGGAAATATTTCTTCATACTCCTCCATCATTGCACTAAATTGAGGGCTCATATCATCCATTGCACTGAGGGTTGGGATAGCCAACTAATCAGTAATTGGCTACACCCTCCTATGAGTAAGCTCATCCAATGCTTCTTAGGTTTCCTTTTCACCAACAAAGTAAAACTTGGTTTCATCACTACAGAAACACCACACTCTTCACCATATACTGTAAATCTAAGTATGAAATGTAGATATCTAGTCCATACCAATAATGACGACATAAGGCTACAACACCACTACCAAGAGATCCCAACTAAAACTCTAACCACAAAGAGTAAAGTTACACTTACTACACCAGATTTTTATCATAAAACCCCCTCTCATAAGACTCTATAAGCATAAGGGTCAAGTAAATAGTTCAACCGGAATCTCTGAGCCCCAAACAAGGTCCACGGAAAGAAAAGAATGACTGTAACCCGTGTCAATCAAAACTGTATCTTGGGTTTAAAATATATAGATTGTACCTCTAATCATCCATATAGCCTCAGTTTTATAATTCTCCATCACCTGAAGCTACTCTCATCCCTATCCACCTGCTCCCGGAGCCTGTTTTGGACCACCTAAGGGTGGTGGTGATAATACCTTGAACCTCCTCACACCTTCTAGAGCCCTGAATACTCCCCTTCCATGTCCTCCACCCTATAGACCACCATGCTCCTACCTCTGCCTCTATCTCGGTGGACCCTCAGCCATCTCCTAATCGGTCGAACGATGGGTCGGTCAATCTCAAGCCAGATTTCCCCAACCGCCGCACGAGTAACACAACATGTCCTTCAGCTAACACGCTCTACCCTGGGATCCTTGTATCACTGATCCTATGTCCTAGGGTCATCCCCTGGTGTGCCTAACCTACTTGGGTCCCTGTCCTACTTGGGTCCCTATAACTATTGTCAGTTACCTACTTTCATTGACTCATCTACTTAGTATTCGGCGGTCGCTCTAACTGTCATTGCCTTCTCCACTAAAAATATCTAAAATAGAAGAGATCATTCCTATAACACAAAATATGTCAGAATGATAAGGGTTATCAAATATACCCTGATATCCTGGTGTAATCCCTTCTCTAAGGTCCAATCGCTGAAGAATATGTCTCGTACCATATTCATAGAGTAGTGTGAATGATTAGTAAATCTCGTCGATTACTCTACAATGGTATAACAGCCTTGTTGTAGATGAAGAAGCTCATATATTTTCACCGAGCATAATGTAGCCAGAAATAACTCCTATTTGAAGAGATTCTCAAAGTCTACCCAAGAGAGAGTTGTCTCATCATGTTTTTGGTTCACTAAGATCCATCATCGCCCTGCTGAGCCTAGAAGAAGACTCGTGAATAGGACTTCCATATGGTCAAAAGGCATCATCATAAGATAAAATATAGGTGTAATTGCCTTTGGAAAAACCTCTGCTACCTGGGGGTTTGTCTCACCCTGAAACTAGGGACGTCCCTATCTTTGGAACTCATGCAATGCACTCATCCTACATGCATCCTCAACTAGTAGCACTGGTAGTAACTGATTCTCAACAGGTGGTGTTATCATTGGTAAATAACCCATAAGTGATATCTCTAGTACATGCCCATGTACTGATGCCTAATTTCTAGGTAGCTCATCCTTGTGATTGCGCAACAGAATCCTAGCTGGTTGTCTATATGGATGCATCCTAAAATAGAACAAGATGTATCATGGTCAATAGATTATACCTGATGAGATGAATCAAGACAAACATGAGAACACACCCAAATAATATTTGATGCATGTACCATGTTTTTTACTACAACCGGTGTTTTAATGTACTGATTAGAAAAAGTAGAATTCAGAGTCCTGGTGTATGGATACATCGCTCACCACACCAACACAGGATTCTTTGGCTTGAAAGCTGAACTCGAAACAGTTAACATTATTTCCCCAAACTAATATTATAGACTCTTTTACTTTAAGTAGAACCGAGTATCTTTAATAACACTCTTTCAAAACCCGTCCCAAAGGGTCCCAGACCCTGACTACCCCAAACTATCCTCTAATAGAATAGGGGCTGGCGACTAGCACTGAGTAGGCATATCCCACAAATGGGAGGCATTTCCCTAAATACCTAAACAGATGCACAAATATCCAAACCCAAAATGATGAAATTAAAATGCACTAGGTAAAAAAGAATTCATACCACTAAGATACCAACAATAGAGTACAATAGTATAAAACTGGAAAGTAAACATGGACAAAATACAAGCCCACCCAAAAAGGATCCAGAAAAGTGAATGCATAAGTTCATGAAACTCATCCGTAGAAAACCCTACCTGAAGGGAAAGGTAGATAATTTTGGGACCAAGTTAGATGATTAATTTCGCGGATGCACTAAGTAATGTATTTTTTTCAAGGAACTTTGAGAACAAGGGCAATCACTTCACTTTATATAAGTGGGCGAGGAAAGATTGGAAAGTTACAGTACTTTCCTCGGTAAATCTGATGTTGATTTTATGATCTGTATTTTATAAAGATTGTAAGTTGGTTGGATAACATGTGATGCAATATTTATTATGGAAAAGAGGAGAAAAGATGCAGTCAATCAGTATGATTGGTCTTGCATAAGTAGGTGTCTAAGGTGGCGCAGTTTCCCAGTGTTTGCCAAATTTTTGGGGTCCAAAATTTAGAGTTTGGATTGCATTGCAAAAAGTGGATTTCCATGAAGATCTCGTCAAAATATGGAAAAATAATGAATTTCACGAATATGGGCTTCATGAAATTGATTTCTTGAAGACATGAAAAATTTTGACAGTGTTCTTTGTGATTACGATAAGCATTGTGAATGGAAGAGGAGAAGTGCTTTGCAAATAATCTCTGTGACGCAAAGGTAGAAGGAGCATCGTGGTGGCGCAAAGGCTGAAGGACCATTGCGGTGACGCAAAAGAAGAATGATCACTACAACGGTGCAAAGGATTTTACGGAACACATTGTGATTATAATGAGCTTCACAAATCTAGAAAATATATATGGTGCTTCGCGAAATAGAGTAAATTTTGGCGGAAATTACAGATCTTTTTGATTTGTTACTAATGTGGCACTGAGGTGGATGGAAGGTTCTAGAGTTGGTGGGAAATTCCTATAAATATAATCATACCCCCTTGATAAATTCATAGAGACATAATGAAAATTTTATAGCTCTCAAATGGAAAAGAAGGTTCACAGAGAAAAGAAAGATCTGCAAAGGTAGTAAGATCCACGAAAGAAAAGGATCTTTGTAGAGATCCATTGATCTTTGAGAAAGAATTAAACTTTGCAAAGAACCATCTATGGTTTGAAAAATAGTGAGCTCTCCGATCTAGTGATCTTTGAGAAGTAGAAAGATTTTCGAACTGGAGTGCTCTGTGAAGCTTGGAGCTTCGTAAAGGAGCTCTGCGAAGATGCTCGGTGAGCTGAAGATTTGAGTACCCAAATTAAGTGAAAAGTGATTTCAAGTGGATCAAGATAAGATTAGGGTATAAAAATAAGTATTATTATGATGTACAGGTAGTTCCTATCAAATTCTATATAGGAAAGATAATATTTGTTTTCAAAGATCATATTTGTGAAGATTGGTCAAGAATCACAGAGATATTGCATTACCCTGTTTGTGATAAGAGGGTGTACACACACTTGAGGATTATCTCCCAAGTGCTAAATGAGTGTAAGGGTATATCCTACTCATTTTATTCCACATAAAAGGATTGTTTTCTATTGGATTGTGTGGTACTGGATTATTTTCGTACTATACCAAGGACATAGCTACTCTTGTTGAGTAGTGAACCTTGTAAATCTTGTTTTCTTGTGGTAGTGTGTGTTCAGCCAGGAAAGAACACTTTAATAATAGTCTAATGTTGTTTCAAAATAAAGAAAACATAAAATAAAAATACATTACTGATTCACGCCCTCCCCTCTCACTGATACTTGGATCCTGGCTGGGTAACTTCAATTTGTATCATAGGAAGGTTCCCTTCATTTGTTCTTTGCTGAAGTTTTGAAGGGAAGTTTTGATGGAGAATCTGAACTATGTGAACAGTACGGGGATTCCAATATTTTATGGGAAGAATTATCATATTCGGAAAGATATAACGGTTCCTTATCTTATGTCTCTTGAATATCAAGTTCTTGAAACTACAACAGATGGATTTCCTGCTCTTGATCACAAGGTTCCTCTTACTCCTGCAGATAAGAAGAATCTTGAGAATGAAGGTAGAGCTATAAATGCATTACTCTCATCCCTTTTTGAGAATGAATTTTTAAGAGTGAAAGGTGTTTCTATATCCAATGGAATCTTGGAAAAACTGAAATACATCTATGAAGGAAATAAAAAAGTGAAGAAGGAAAAACTTCAAATCTAAAAGTCGAAGTATAAAGATTTAAAGATGAGTGAGCATGAATCAGTTGGGAACTTCTTTACTAGGATAAAATACATTGTTAGTACAATCAAATGTATTGGTGAAAATTTGGATGATTCTATAGTTGTTGAAAAGATCTTGAGAATTCATCCCAAAAAAATGATGCTAAAGATTCATCACTAAAAGATAAAGATCCTAAAACATTATCTTTGGATGATTTTCATAGCACTCTCATAACATATGAAATGATAAGGGAGAAGACTATGAAGATAAAAAATAAAAATCCGATATAGAAATGTCTTTCAAGGTTACAAAGAATGATAAGTTGAAGAAAATTCTTATGGAAGAATAAGCTGGTGAATCCAACTCTAAAAATTAGGAATGTCAAAATTTTGATGAAATTTTATCCTTTTTTCTAAAATTGTGAAAAGAGGCACAGGGAAATTCAATGGGAAACTCCCTTTGAAATGTTTTCATTGTGGAGTTGTTGGCCACTTTGTTGCTAATTTCCCACAAAAAGGGAAAGATGAAGACAATGATGAAGAAAACAGAAGACCAAGAAGTTCATGGAAGAAACAAGGTGAAAATAGATAAATATTTTGGGAGAGGTAAGGATAGAAATTTATTCAAAATGAAAATAAGAAGAATTTTTTCAAACAACGAATAATATGATGATAGTGAGACCGAATCAGATAAATTTGTTACTGAGAAATCAACTGAGAGTACCTTTTTGCAACAATGAATAATGATGATTAGGAGAGGAGTAGTACTAAAGAAGAAGAAGAAACTCAAATTTAACAGTGTCTCAAAGAAAATCTGATGGAATGTTTCAGAAAGATCATAAGGCTTAATAAGGAAAATAGGAAATTAACGAATGTAAACTATTCATCAAATGACCAAGAAGGTTTTTCTGATAAGAAAGAAAAATTTGAAAAGGAGATTGATGATCTGAAAATTTCTATTGAGAGAGAAAAGAATCGTAATGATAATCTAGAATTCAAGCTAAAGGCCAAATATTATGAGTTGGAACATGTCCAACATAAACTTTCTAAAGCATAGGAAAGGAACACAGAGTTCATAAACTATATAATAGAATTTGGTGACTGTTCTGATAAGAATAAACCTATAAAAGATTAACAAAATATACCTTCAAAGGTTGTGAAGAAATATGGAACTAATTCAGATAAGAACAATGCTGCAAAGGCGACGTATGTGATAAAAGTTAGAAATACTAAAAAATTAGTAACATCTAAAAATCTGGAGTCTAGAAAGATTTATACTAATTCTGGTTCTGTTAAGTCTGAACTGAAATCTGAGCTGAAGAAGAATGTTACAATTGAAAATATGAAGGCTGATAGTAAGTAGAGTTCTGGTATGAATTTTGTTGAGAAACATGTTCAAAAATCCAGTTATTATGGAAGTTTCAGATGGAAATATTCACTTTATGGATAGTGATGGTATTGTGTTGGTTTGAGACACATGGAAAATATGTGTTGGTTCAATCAACTACATTAATACTCTTCCACAATCTTTGAAAGACAAGGACTGAGGGAGGTTCAATCTTTTCAAATGAAAAAAAACTCAAAAGAAAGTCTAGAATATATCTGAGAAGATTGGTTTGAAAGTTTATAATAAGTTCTAACCGCAGGAAACTATCTGCGAAAGATATGATCGACCTAGACATCTTTATAAGGGTTGTATAATTGTATTACCAGAACAAAAAAAAAGTGTTTTAAAAATTCACAGAATCCAGTGATTTTAAAGGTCAAGAAAGATTGATTTTCTAGGTCTAAAAAAATGATTTCTTGGTTGTCTGGATAGAACACAATGACTTGGCTAGGAAATTGGATGGAGGACAATAAAAAGTGGTAGAAAAGGATGAACAGAAATCTCTTTTTCTTGAAACTACTATAAAATCTATGAAAGGAGAATGACCATGGATCCATAATAGTGTGTGTTCATCTCATATGATAAGATACTTAATGCTGTTAAAGAATGTGAAATATTTCAAAGAAGGTACAGTGACATTTGGAAATGATGAATCTCTAAGGATCAAAGGTGTTGGATCATCCATCATTGGAAAAGAAAAGATGAAATCTAGGAAAACACTATATGTTGATGGGATGAAACACAACCTACTAAGTGTGTCATAACTCTGTGATGAGGGAAAAAATTAACTTCTAAAAATATTGGTTTATTGTGAAAAGTGAAAATGATGGAAATGTAGTTATAATAGGCCAACGTACAAGAGGGAATTTTTTCCAAGTTGGTGAAGTATAAAACTCTTGTTACAAGGGTGTGGTGGATGAAAATCAGTTATGGCATAAAAGGCTGAGACATATGTGTTAGAGAAATATGTGAAAGTTATCAAAGAAATACTATGTCAGAGATATGGATTATTTATCAAGAAGAATATATTGGTGTTGCATTAATTGTGAGAAAGGGAAGATTACCAATTCAATGCATAAGAGAGTTGAAATTAGCTCAAAACAACCCTTGGTTCTCATACATTATGATATATTTGAACCAATGAGAAAGAAATCTAAAAATGGAGATAAGTACTTCATCACTCCCATTTATTAATTTACTCAAATTAATTGTGTTATGTACATGAGAAATAAGTCAGATACTCTGAAAAGTTTTAAGAGTTTCAGGAGGAAATAAGAGAAGGAATGTGAGTATTCAGTGAAGAATTTGAGAACTGATAATGGTGGTGAGTATAAGAATGAAGAGTTTGAAATTTATATTCAAAATCATGGAATTAGACATTAGTTCAGTTCACTGTAAATGCATCAACAAAATGGGGTTTCTGAAAAAACAGTAGAATTTTGGTGGAAATAGGGAGAACTATGTTACTTGAACATAGTCTTTCTCATTATTATTGGAGGAAATCTAATAGCATTATTGTGTATATTCAGAACTGATGCTTTTATTGGCCAATCTCATATATGACTCCATACAAAATGTTCTATGGAAAACTCCAAGTCTGAAACACTTAAGAGTTTTTGGGTGTCCATGCATTATAAAGAAGAAAGGTGGAACCCATGGAAAGTTTGAAAACATAATATATGATGGAATTTTTATTGTCTATGCTCTAGAAGAAAGAGGATATAGATGTTTCAACAATGAAATAGGAAGAATTATTGATTCTATAGATGTGAAAGTTGTTGACAATGTTGAGAAAGAAAATCAGTTATATGCTGATATGAAATTTGATCAAGATAGTAAAGATTTTGTAAACAATTCTGATAATTATATAGAATGTGTTAATCCTACTCAAGAAGAGGAATCATACTCAGAAATCTCAAGTTATGATGATGAAATTTGAACAACTCATCCTAGGATGAGGAAATAAGTGGAGACTCATAACATTATTGGAGATCATCATAGGGTTTAAATAAGAAGAACAACAAATTCTATTACACACACATCTCTCTATTCAAAAGTTGAACTGAATGATGTAAATGAAACATTTGAAAATCCAGAATTGGTTCATGCTATAAATGAAGATCTTGATCAGATAGAGAATAATGATACTTGGGAACTTTTACCCAATCAGGAAAATAATTACATTATTGGTACAAAGTGGATTTTCCAGAATAAGTTGAATGAAGAAGGTAAAGTGATAAGAAACAAAGCAAGATTGGATTATAATGGTTACTCACCAAATAAAGTCATTGATTTTGATGAAACCATTACTCGGGCTAAAAGGTTACAAATAATTAGAATCTTTCTTTGTTGTTTCTGCACAATGAGGGTATATAATCTTTCAAATGGATGTAAAATCTGCATTCTTGAATAGTGATCTTGACGAGGAAGTTTTCATTGATCAACCTAGTGGATTTGTTATTAGGAAGGATGAAAGTTATGTGTGCAGGTTGAAGAAGGAATTGAATGGGATAAAACAGGATCTGAGGGAATGGTATTCTAAATTAGATACTTGCTTAAGGAAGATGAATTTCAAGAAAGGTTGAGTTGACAACAATCTTTACGTCAAGGAATGTCATGAGTTCTCATTGATTGTAATTTTCTATGTTGATGACATTATCTTTGCGAAAAATGATGAAATGTACTGTAAAAGATTTTCTGGGGAGATAAAGAAGTTGTTTGAAATGTCTATGCTAGGAGAAATGAAGTATTTTCTCAGGCTTCATATTCTACAGAAAAAGAATTACATATTTCTTTCTCAAGAAAAGTATCCAAAGGAACTTCTGAAGAAGTTTGGCATGGAATTTTTGAAACTAGTTTCCACACCGATATCAGTGTAAACCATGTATTATAAAGATGTAGAAGGAAAGGAAGTTGATCAGAAAGAATTTCTAAAGATGATTGGAAGTATGTTATACTTTACTACCTCAATACCCGACAATGTTTATGATGACACCTAGTGTGCAATATTTCAGAGTTCTCTTAAAGAATCACATTTGATTTCTAGAAAAATAATTCTCAGATATATCAAAGTCACAACAAATTTTGGGATCATGTATGCTAGATCAAAAATTATTGATGAATTTGAGTATTCAGATGTTGATTGGGCTGGGAAAGTTGATGATAGAAGATCCAAATCTGGTGGAGTTTTCTTTTTGGGGTAAAGTTGCGTTAGTTGTCATACAAAGAAACAGAATTCAGTAACTCTTAGCACAGATAAATCTGAGTACATTTATTCCACTCAAGCGGCTACCCAACTCATGTATATGAAGACTCATTTAGAATATCTTCTTGTTGAAGTAAAGATACCCTTGTTCTAGTTATGTGATAATCAAAGTGCAATCAATCTTACAAGGAATCTGTTACAACATTCTCTTTCAAAATACATTGACATAAAGTACCACTTCATCAAATAACATGTGGAGAAGGATGAATTGAGGTTGGATTACATTCCCAAATCAGAACAAGTTTCTTACATATTCAAAAAACCATTACCGAATGAACCATTTTCTAAATTGAGGTTGAACATGGGTGTCCAACCTTCTTCTCATCATGGTTGAGGTACATTTTTCTTTCCCCTCTCTCATCATACCATTGGATTGTGTTGTCAAGGGGAGAATTTTCATAAATCTATCCTTATGGACGAATGCATAAAAGAGGATTTGTGGGTAAGTTGTGAGTTCAGCATGTAACGTGTGAACTATTCTAACTGTTTGTTGGAATTGTTTCCAAATGGTTGTAGAGTTGTAGGAAAAAAAATTCTTGCAGAAATATTGACGAGGTAAAGATTGATGTGGAGGATAGCTGTTGCGATGGGGTTTCACAGTCACTACTATTTTATATCATGGTCTTACTGACGATATTTCTTGTTTCTTATAATGAGTTATCTCACATAGGCTTAGAATTGCTGATAAGTGACCCATTTCTAGAGGTTTCAAATTTCAGTGATTTATGAATCTTGGTTGAAAAAAATATCCAAATGGGGATATTATTGGGACCAAGATGGATGATGAAATTCCTGGATGAAAAAAGTATTTTCTTTTTTCAATGAAGTTTGAGAATAAAGGCAATCACTTCACTTAGTATAAGTGGGTGAGGAAAGATAGAAAAGTTACAATACTTTCCATGGAAAATCTGACGTTCCTTTGCTGATCTATATTTCAAAAATATCATATGTTGGTTAGAGAACATGTGATGCAATATTTATGATGGAAATGGGGAGAAAAGATGCATTAAATCAGTATGACTGATCTTGCAGAAGCAGGTGTCTAAGGTTGCATAGTTTCCCATCGTTTGCAAAATTTTGGGGGTCCAAAATTTGGAGTGGGGCTAGCATTGTGGAAAGTGGATTTCTTTGAAGATGTAAGCTAAATATGGAAAAGGAATTAATTTTATGAAAATGGGCTTCATGAAGTGGATTTTGCAAATACATGAAGAATGTAGATGGTGTTCTTCATGATTACAACAAGCTTCGTGAATGGCAGAGGTGAAGATATTTGAAAATAAGCTCTACGGCACAAAGGAATAAGAAGCATTGTGGTGGTACAAAGGAAGAAGGGGCATCACGGTGACACAAAGGAAGAAGGACCATTACAATGTTGTAAAATATGTGATGGAACACTTCGCGATTATGAAGAGCTTCAAGAATCTGGAAAATAGACATGGTGCTTCGTAAAACAGATTGAATTTTGACAAAAATTATGGTGCTCCATGATTTGATACTAATGTGGCACTGATGTGGCTGGAAGGATATAGAGTTGGTGGGAAAATACAATAAATAGGACCCTACCCCCTTAAGAAATGTAGAGATACTTAATGATAATTTTATAGCTCTCGAATCGTGAAGAAGGTTCGTAGAGAAAAGATAGCTCTACAAAGGCAGTAAACTCTGTAAAGGAAAGGAGCTTCGCGGTGAGCCATTAAGATTTTTGAAAGAAGTGAACTTCGAAAAGACCCATATGTGCTACGAAAAATGGTGATCTATGCGATCAAGTTAGATTTGTGAACCAGAAAGCTTTGTGAACTAGAGTGCTTTGTGAATCTGGGAGCTTCACAAAGGAGCTCTGCGAAGAAACTCTATGAGATGATGATTTGAGTAACCAAATTAAGTGACAAGTGCTTTCAAGTGGATCAAGATATGATTAGGGTATATGACTAAGTATTTTTTCAATGTACAGGTACTTCCTATCAGCTTCTAGATTGGAAATAGATGAGTTTTTTTAAAGATCATATTTGTGAAGATTTGTCAAGAAGCATAGATATATTGTATTACCCTATTTTTTATAATAGGGTGCACACACACATGAGGATTATCTCCTAAGTTCTATAAAAGAGTAAGGGGATATCCTACTTGTTGTATTCCACATCAAATTATTTTTTTCTAGTGGATTGTGTTGTTCTATATTATTATTGTACCATACCAAGGACGTAGCTACTATTGTTGAGTATTGAACCACGTAAATCTTGTGCTCTTGTGGTTGTGTTTCTTTAGAAGGAAAATAACTCTTTAATAGGAAGTTAAGGTTGTTTCAAAATAAAGAAAACATAATAAAATATCACTGATTCACCCCCTCCCCCTCTCAGTGATACTTGGATCCTGAATGGGTAACTTTACAGGATAGCTATCTGAAGCCATAGGAGCACACCTTAACTGTATGGTCTCACTAAGAACCACCTAATCCTATTCCACCTATGACTCCATCAAAATTTCTATTGTCTGCACAAGAAATGAAATGTTCATGAAAAGCCAATATAGGGGTGAGTAAAATGATACTGAGTAGAAGACCTCAAAACCACAAAAGAAATACCACTAAGAAATTTATGATGTATATCACAAAGAAATACATGATGTATACCACTAATAAATACACAAAGTATACCAAAAATGAAATACACCAAGTATACCACAAAAAAATACAAAAAGGATACCACAAAGAAAAACACGAAGTATACCACTAAGAAATACATAGTCTTCTCACACAGGTATAGATATATAGTACATAAACAGGATTATCAGACATAATGCACAAAACACCAAGTATCAATAAGACATGTACTCTCGATGATACACGCATTACTGATAAGAAACATATTCTCAGTAAATCACATTGTCTCATAAAGTCATGTAGTCTCAATGTCACATTGTCTCGAGGTCAAAACCACCAATAGGATTCTTCTCATAGTGCACTCATTTCAGGAGAACTTACACATAAATCCAATATGTTGTATAACAACTTCCAAAAAACCCACTTATAGTATCTCAAAGTATCATTTTGTCTCAAGGGTCCCAATGCTGCAAATGGATCATCAAATGGACACTCAGTTTGATAGTTATGGATGTTTTTGTAAAAAGGTCTGAACTCGGTCATGTCTGGGTCTGATCTGACCTGCCGGACCCACCCCGACCTGCTGGTCAACCCAAACCAATCCATCTGACCCGACCCGACCCACCCCAGCCTAGCTCCCTTAGTCCATCCAGCATTGTGGGCCATCTTGTGTGCCAGATGTGGCCAGCCCCAACTGCATCCCACCTAGTCCCTGTGGTCTTCCCCAACCACCTGCCACCCTTGTCCATGTGGTCGACCCTAATTGGGTGCCTTCCCCTGGTCCATGTGTTTCCCCACAATGCACAAAATACATCCGTCACTGCCATCAACCCCACAACACATCATCTCCTCCAACTTCCCCACTATCTTCTATCGCACCCACGCGTGGCCGTCGTCACATGCCACAGACGATGCTGATTTTCATAGTCAGTGTTAGTGCTCCGGTGGTCCCTTAAATGGACCATCAGGGCTCCTCTAATGCTCAAAAAAATATCTATTAAATATATGGTCTACTTGGGTCCCGATATACACTGTTGCGACCGATTTTCCCCCGATTAGGGGCTCTGATCACATTCTGAGCCTCATGGAAAGTCATGTCATGACCATGAGGGTCTAATGGAAAAGAATTTCAAGAACAGTGGAAGAGAAAGGCATCAATAACATCTAAGTAATTATCCTCAAACTTTGTTCGTATCATCCTCGATTTTTTCTTATTAGTGGGATTAATAAAGATGGTAACGAATCTCTCATTAACAATTCCCAACACTGACCATCCCACAAGAATGATCGAACCACAGATCAACTTGTTTATTGGTTAGTCTAAATTCATTGTTGATTTTAAGAATGGGGAAGAAATCACAAAGTGATCAAACACCCTACCTGGATTTGGACTGCTCGCTGACAAAGATCGATCGTCATGTCACCATCGTTGGTGGGATCCTTCAAATCTGAGGCATGACATTGATCATTGATCCACATTCCGATCTCTGATCTGAAATCGTCATCGAGAAAAATTTCTTCTCCTTATCTCAGGGGAATTATAGGGTTTTTGTGCTTACCCTAGATTCTTCAAAACATTAATAAAAATAAAACAAGTCACTCCATCAAAATAAACTATTTTTATTAAATAATTTAATATTGATACGTCAAAAAACAAAATTTTATGGTCAACCCATGTCGGTCAATGTTAGGCCCCACATAAGGTAAAGTCACGACACTAAATGCAACGGTGCCCTCAGATTTCTAATCTGTGTACTCATTTAGGATTTCTTCCACTTCTTCAGAATATTTGTGTACACCTGTTATTTAATAATTTAATATTATTTAAACATTTATTCTAGGAACCACGAGCCTCAGAATCAAATTCTTTCACATATCCTAGTCTATAAATAATTCCATATAATTTTCAAAAATAATATGTATAAAATATGGGACATTATAGTTGGATTTGTAGGTACTGTCTTATCCCATGAATGATTTCATTCGTAGAGGATGGTCATTTCTACAAGAGGAAATCACCATTCTTCCCCATAAGTGACTTCGTTTACTTTATAGGTGTCGATGGTAATGCCTCATCCGATGAATTATTTTTTTTCATGGGGTGTTTTTTGAAGTGGGAGAACACCATGCGGAATGGCGGTCTGCATAGCGATTTTTACTATGCATACTCAATCCTTCCTTCACAACTTCTTCACTTTTGAACATTTTTCTTAAAATTATTCATCTAGGTTTACTTCTATACTTTTTCAACTTCATGGAATTCTCTTATTCTTGTATGCATAATTTTCAAGACCCAAAAAATATCATAATGGTATTTCTGAATTAATGTGGAGTGGAAGATAAAAATATAAACATTAAAGGTAAATACTTTTTAATGTATTAAAAATATATTAATTGAAATTCAGATCATAAAATAGTGTTAAATATTTAATATGAAATAGGGAAAGATAAATTTCAGTATTACCAGAAATAAAATATATTTGGATTTCAAAATATAAAAGGAGAACATTAGTAAGAAGAGTAAATGTGGACATGGAAGAAAAAGAGTTTATTTAGGGAGAATGGGAATTATTCTTCACATCATAAATTTAATGACTAAAAATATCATAAATTTAATTACCAATAAAATATAATTAATGCACTATAATGATGTAATATAATAAGATAAAAGCATCTTGTAATAACCATACTATAAAAAGAATCATTATAATTCAAGAAAAGAAGTCGAGTCAAGAAAAACCCCTTATTTTAACTATAATGTTTCAATAAAAAGAACACAAGAGGGATACCATGAATTGAACATTAAAATATCATGAAATAAATGATATTCATTAAACTTAAAGAAAATGGGGTAGTTAATACTCCATATAAAATAAATTATGATGTGTAATGTCAAACATGTCTCATGGATTTGAAAATGAGATAAAGAAACTCTTACCTTATATTACCTCTTACTCAAATACTCTATAAATTCCTGTATAAAGAACATAATATATTAATAAAAAATTTAAAAAAAATTATTGATACATATATCCTTTTATAAGATTTATTTATAATCATTTGTTACAAATATATTATTCGGTAATGCTTTATTTTCATCATTGGATGCTAGAAACTCTGATAACTTGTTTCATACTAGTTTTGTAATGGTGTTTTTTTATTATTTTTATTAATAAAACGACCATAATTACTATAATATCCAAGATACTATAATCAATTTATTTCAGTGATTTATCATATCCCATTTTCATTTCGTGAATGATAAACGTATGGTTAGTGAAAATGGAAGTTTTGATGAACTAGTTTTGATGAGTTTAACGATCAAAAGGTGACATAATAATAAATACATTAAATATAAATTAAAAAATTATAGAATAATTAAAAAATATTAAATAAATTATTATTACATGATATTATCATTATATAACATTACCTAATCATTCATTACATAAACATTATAACATTATTTACTTGGATGGTAAAACCGACCCAAACAAGGGTGTGTTATGATGATTTTATGTGTAAAGATATATTTATATATAATGTTAATATAACTATTAAATAAGACTAAAAATATCATAAATACCATATATATTCCTTAAATTAAGAATTATAACCTTTTATGATGGGGGTGATGAAAAATGAAATTAAACATTCGTGGAAGAGGTAGTTTATTGTATACGTGATTAATGATTTCATTTCTCAATGAATGTTATATAATAAAGGTGTAGGGTCATAGGATTTTACAACTGATACTAGAGGGGATTAATTTTAGTTTGAAAATTTTACTAAAACAAAACCCAATAAATATTTCAGTAAAAATATTTGACTTAGGAATCGTCTAATTATCATAGTGTTAGAATCAGAACTACTAACAACCTGATTTAAATAGAGTAGTATGTCTCTATCACAATAAGTCCAATAAAAATAATATTAAAAATTTATGTAAAACTTAATTTCAGAATTATATGCATAGTGAAAATTATAACTTGTAAGAACAAGTAAAACCAAAATCTTATAAAATTAAGAATGAATTACAAATTTACAAAAATAATTTACTCATTAACATTAAGAGTTAAGGTATCCATAAACCCTCACTAAAAGTATCCACAATTTTATGCCCACTATAAGGTCTATCTTTCCTTACTAGGAAATTTTTCAATATGATCATTGGAATGGATCTTTATTTTTATCCCCAAAATCCCTCGATACGATGATATGTATTTATCTTCTTGGCCCCATAACCCCTCTATATTATGGATCATATTTATCATCTTCATATCCAATTAATCTATCAATAATTACCGTGATGGGAAAATTAATAAAAAATATATTTTTTCTAATGAATTTATAATCCTTACAAGGGTTCCTTATAACTTCAACTCTCTAATGAAATAAAAATAATAAGAATAAAGTGCTTGCAGAGAGAAAACTTTAGTCAATTTGAGTTGCGAATTAAATCATCTCCCAACTCTTCAGATGAACTACTATTTATAGGAAAGCCTCCGATAGTCATATTTTAGAGTTTGCTGTAATGGCCTCAGATTGATTGAACTTGAGAGCTCATAGTTATCTGGATTAACTAAATTTCTAGAATTATTTTTTTAGAATCTTTGCAATGATATTATATATTTTTTCCAATAGAAACAAATGAATATGCTCTAATTATAATCGTTACATAGTTGTATGGAGTTCTTTATTATTTTTTAAACTGATAAAATGGATGAATATCAATCATATGTATCAATACCAATGTTATTTTGATGGTCATGACTTTTTTCAATCTAATAGATTGGACATTAGTCTAACCACTGGTCAGAATATAGGTTGGTCTAATGTAACATACACATGTTCAGTCTGATGGATGTGATTGAGTAATAGAAGTTCGCATTCATATTATATTTTATCTATTTAATAATTCTGTATAAAATAATGTTTTCTATAAAAACATAATAAAACACTTGGGAATATAAAGTTAGTAAAAATGGTTTTAAAAAAAGTTTTTATGATTTTAAAAACTAAGGAAATGAAAAGTATAAATTATAACATTCAACCCAAAAATATCCCTCTTTTTGAAAATCACAAAACACAATACTTAAATGAAAACAATAACTTTTAAAAACTTATATCCCTTTATTCATTTATATCATTAAATATATACTTTATATCATAACTCCCCATGAGTTTTTGTCTGATGTATAATTCAATAAAATGTAAGATAGATACTTTTAATTCACACTTTTATTATAATAAATCCCCTATAAGGAAATACATTTAAAAATTTGGCCCCCATCTCTACTTACTTCTAAAAATATGAATTTTTTCTTTCAACTTCTTTAGTGATCATTTTAATTTCCTCATTCACAAGAAAAATATCATATTCATACATTATGATCCTATTTATCTCTAACTATACATTGATAATGTTTTATTTAAAAACTTTTAGTTCCAAATTTTTATAATTTGTCTTATCTCTAAACTCTTTAACAAACTTAACATGGTCCAAAACACCTATAGATAAATTTTCAAAGGACCCGTTCATTTCCAAAGAAAATTTCTTGGATTCTATTAATTGATCCTCATGATCCTTGGATTCATTGTCAACTTGGTTTGACCATTTAATCATCTAATTAGAATATTTTTTTTGTTCCTTTTTATTTTCTTTACAACTTTTCAAGTATCCCTCAGTTTGTACTAATGATTTATTCAAAACTCTTAGAGATTTCAATTTTTCATTAAGACTATTTTGAATAAGATTATGACTTTTCAATTTGTTAGGAAGATTTGAAATAGATTCACTTAATGTTTTCAAGGTTTGGTATATATAGTCTAATCATTTCTAGGAAATTTTTCTATAGATTCTTATAACCTAAATAATTTATGGGGATATTTTAGATGACTTGGTCCAATATCTGTCTTTTTTTCTTCTCAAGTTCATCTCCTCCTTTCTCAAAAATATTTCATTCTTATGAAACATGAAAAATGTCCACCTACTTATCTAATTCATCCTTATCATATAATTTTTTATAAGATCTTTTATCATGTTCCTCTACCATTGATTATGAATTCTCTTCACTTTTATATATATATTGTTTTCCCATGAATCATCTAAGTCTATGTCCTTATTAGACTGAGAAGGTAGTGAAGTTGATGATTTTGATGATTTTGATGTACTATTTTTTCCCGTTGTCTCTTCATAAATTTTGGTTTCCTATCCATAAAATTATTCTTCTTCTTCCTCCTATTCTTCTTTCTCTTCTTCTTCCTCTTCTACGTCATCAAGTTATTTCTCCAATTACCATGTAATTCTGAGAACACTTATAATAAATTTTTTGAAACCAATGGTTTTTCCTTCTCACCAAATCTTCTTTACTTCTATTAAGACCAAAACTATGACTTCTTCTACTAACTCATTCCCTTTACACCTTTCATCCACTAATGGAACTATTTTATGAATTTCTAAGGTTTTAAAATATTCCAAATCAACATCCGGAATGATCAGTCCGGTATGATAATTTTTTCTAATTTGATGAACCGGTTTTATAACTAAAATTTGATAACTAAAATTTGTGAAACTGATAATAGTGGACTATATGAATCTTTCTCTTCATTCATCATTAAACTTTCTATAAATTTTCCACTAATAATATCTTATTTTTTTTCTTTAATTTCCCTAATTCACTTTATTCTCCTACTGTCCAAATCATTGAGGCTTTAGATTCATCCTTATTAAGTCCAAATTCAGGTTCACTAGGATTCTTCTTTCCCTTTTGTTCCATGAATTATTTAAATTATTCTTCAGTCATTATATTTTCATTATTTTTATTTTCCTTTGGAAAATATTTGGCCATTAATTTCTTCTTAACAACTTCTTCCTTCTTATAATAATGACCGTGAGATGGAGATCCATCTAAATTTTCAAGAAAGTATTTTAACTTTGAGACAAAGAGTAACATCATCTAGGATATGGTTTCTTCACCAATAAAAGATATATTTTCTCTCATTTGATAATTTATATTCTAAATCATGAAATATTCCATAAAATTCACCATCAATCTGTTTATAAAAGAATGAAATATCAATATATTATATTTCATGGAAGCTTTCTTAATCTCTAACACTATAATGAACACAAACCATTCTAGGTTAATTCAACTCATTTTCATTAGATAATACAAAAAATATATATGTAATACTTTCATGTTATCTCTATCACCCTTTCTCTGTATCAGATAACCTTTCATCCATAGTGTGACAACCCTTGCATCTGGTGAAATGTACGAAACCTTTCTGAATTTCATGTATGAAGTAAAAAATGATGCCTCAACTTTTGATTTTATAAAACATCCAAGTTTATTTGATAACCTTTCCAAATTAAGATAATATTTTCCCTAATAAGTAACATCTAAAAGATATACAACTTATTGCTATGAATGTTTTTACTCTTGACCAAAAAAATAAAAAACATTTTCTTCCTCATCATTTGAATAAAATTATGCAGAATCATGAAATTCCCTTAAAATATCAAGGTAATGTAACTCGAATTCATTATCTATATTTTCCATAAATAATTTCTCCCATACTACCAAACTAATTACCTTATTAATAATTGAATCAAATTTTTCAAACCATTTTCTCTTGACTATTATTTCTCTAAAAACTTCTCAGCTCACGAAATCTTCCACAATTTCCATCTATCTAAGACTTGTTCTGGTTGATTAGACAAAATCCAAACAATAAAATTGAGCACATAAATGGGATTAAATGGATCATATTGAAAATATTTTTAATCTTAAAATCTATATTTATTGAAAAAAAATTTAAATATAACTTTTAACTCTTAATGGTTTTTATAAAAAACATTCATTGGGGTGATATTCATTCTAAGTTTAATGCTTTTATCTTTAAGGAAAAAAATTAAAAACAGAAATAAAATATATAAAAATATTGATAAAATAAATTAATGGATAAGTATAAAAACTAAAAAAATATAAGATTTAATTTTGGATAAGAAATGTTATATTTTTAGGAGTTACATGTTCTTCTGTTTTTTTTGAAACAAAAACTAATTACGAATTAGTTTATAACAAAAATATTTTTTAGATGTTTTATAACAATTTTTGAGTTTAGAAAATGTTACCTCAGAAAAAAAAGAATTAGTAACCTTTTTAACTCTAAATTGTTTGACTATAAATGTTTTATAACACATTTAGACTCTATAATGTTTTATAAAAATCTTGATTATGATAAGGTTATTAAGATAAAACTTTTAAGGAACAAAAATATTTTATAAAATAATAGTATTTTAGAAAAATAGAAAATTTTATAAAACTAAAAACACATGTACTCCCCCCTTTTAAAATGAGTATATTAATGTAATGGTATTTAAAAATAAGAAGTAGATGTGAATAATCAATTTATTTTGATCATTCCTAACTTCTTTTTAAAGCATTAAAATCTATTAGAACTAAGGTGTTTAGTAAAAAAATCAAGAAGTTTTTCTTGTAATCTAATTAATTATAAAATAGTATTTCCTTTCAGTGTGTGGTACTGGAGGAAATTAGTTCATATGCCTATGGGATTAGCATATGGATGATGTCGTCGGTTTTTACTTAGATAAATGGAACTTGTGTTGCTACAAAAAATATTAGTTTTTTTAAAACTCATGTCATAGTCAGTGAGTATGTGTTTAATCTACTACACTTGAGCAAAACGACTTCCCACTGCCACATATTTGGATTCAGTGGTGTAAAGTGATATTAATTGTTGTTTCATACGTTAAAAAGAAACTAAATCTTCTCCAAAAACTTTAAAAGTTCTTGATGTAATTTTTATATCCATTCTATATCCACTAAAATCATCATCTATAAAATATTTCAGTTCGAAATAATTTTCTGAAAAATAAAATAATACTAAATCTATAGTTCCCTTAAGGTAACGAGATATTCATTTAAAAAATTTAATAAGGGACTCTTTAGGATTGTCTTTGTATCTAGAACATAATCATACTGAAAAAATTAAATATTAATGACTAGTTGCTAAGTAAATTAAACTTTCCATCATACCTCTAAAACTATTTTGATCAACTCATTTCCCAGCGTCATCAAGAACTAAAGTATTTGAGGTTCTAATAAGATTACTAATACATTTAGTTATTTCATACCCAAATTTCCTATGTAAATCTTTTACATAATTAAATTGAGAAATAAAATTTCCTTCTAGTTTTTTTGAAATTTGAATACCTAGAAACAATGTTACATCCCCCATCATAATCATTTCAAAATCAGACTTCATAAGATCTACAAAAGAATCTATTAATTACTTTTTAGTGAAACCAAATATAATTTTGTTACCATATATTTCTACAATAACAAAAAAAATTATTAACATATTTTATAAAAATAGTTGGATCCACAACTCCCTTAACAAAATTGTTTTGTAAAAAAAACTAGTTAACTTATAATACCAAGATCTTAGGGTTGATTATGTCCAAAAAGTTCCTTGGTAAGTTTATAAACATGTTCTGGATATTTTATATTTTTATAACTAGATGTTTATACTAAATAAACTACAAACTGAATTTATCCATTAAGGAAATCACACTTTGCATCCATTTGAAATAGTTTGAAATTTAAGAATTTTTCATAGGATAGAAGTAGTTTAATAGATTGGAATCCTACTACTAGAGAATAGGTTTTTTTATAGTCAATTACTTATTTTTTATTATGACCCTTAATAACAAGTCTAGATTTATTTTCTAAAAATTATACCATTTTCATCACATTTATTCTGTAAAAACCTCATTTTACACCAATTAAAGAAGTTTCTTTAGATTGTAAAGCTAAATACCAAACATGGTTCTTTTAAAACTCATAGAGTTCATCTTGAATTTCATTTATCCAATCTTAATCACCTCAATCCTCATTTGGATTCTTAGGTTTTAATTGTGATAAGAAATTTAGATTCTTAATTTCATTTCTCAAATAAATTATAGTTCTAACTAGTTAATCTACATCACTAATGATATTATCATTAGGATGATTCCTACGAAATAAATTATTTCTTAGGTTATCAAAAAAACTTATTTAAAAATGGGTGGGAAATATTTTTAAGGTATAACATTAGAATCATATTCTTAGGTTTTCCTTTATAATAAGAACTTCCTAACAAATGTTAAAAACCAATCATAGAAATAACATCTGAGGATGTTGGTTGGGGTTGTTTAAAAATAAAGGGATTGGTTTCATCAAATATAACATGTACTTTTTTCTCAATAAACATTTTCTTATTAAAAACTCTATAATCATTACTAGTTTGGGAATAACCTAAAAAATATTCCTTCATCATATATTCGATCAAATTTCTGTAAGTTTTATTTATTATTAAATATTAATACGTTACATCCAATGACAATGAAGTAAGAAACTTTTGGTATCCTTCATATCCAAAACTCACAGGGGGGTTATATTAATAAAAGGTCTAATCAAATCTTGATTTGTATTATAACAGGAAGTACTGACTACATTATCCCAAAAATATTTAGCAACTGAGTATTTACACAGCATGGTTCTTATAATATTTTTAAAAACACTATTTATTCTCTCAACTATACCATATTGTTGTGGATTTTAATGTGGTAAAAAGTTATATATAATACCTTTATCACTACAAAAAGTTTCAAAATCAGAATTTAAAAAATCTCCACCATGATCACTATGAATAGTTATCAATGGGTGTTTTTTCTCTTTTTTTCTCTTGATGAAAAAGTTTTAAAATAAATAAAGTCGTTATATTTTCTTTATAGAAAATAGACCCAAGTATATCTAGTGTAATCATCCACTAAAACATAGATATAGTATTGTACACCCATGATCCAAGTTTTTGTGTGACCAAATAAGTCCATGTGAAAAAATTATGAAGAATAAAAAGTTTAGACTACACTAATAGATTTAAAACTAAACCTATATTTCATACCAAATTATAAAATATCACAAACATTATAAGTATAAAACCTATGTTATGATAGATCCTTGACAAGTCCTTTCTTTGTAAATAGAGTTATAGTCTTAAGTATAAAATTTCTTAATATTCTATTCCATAATTAAAATTTGTCTTCTATTTAACTAATATAAGGTATATATTATCCCCTAATCTCTTCTAAGTTTAAATTATAAACACAATCATGTCAATTTGAAGAAAGAATAAATTAATCTTTAGAACCCTGTACAGTACATTTTTAATTACAGAAGTTCACAAGATAACCATTATCACATAATTGGATAGTGTTTATAAATTTTTAATTAAGTCCTACAAAAAATAAAACATGTTAAATAAAATCTTCTTCAGGAGAACAATATTACCTATATAGATAATCTATCCCTGAGCATTATCACTAAAAAATAATTTTCCACATTTCCACCTTTCGACCTTATAACCTTCTTAAATAATTATTTATTTCCACTCATATGTCTATAGAAACCACTATTTACGTACCAAATGTTTTTTTGTAACTTTCTCTATTTTTCTGAAAACAGAGAAATTAGTTTTTTGGAACCCAAACCTTCTTGGGTCTGGTATTATCAAACAAAGAAATATTAGGTGACCACACTTGTCCAATATTACATATTTAATAAAATCTCATTTACTTTGAAAATTATTCTTTTTGAAAACCTAGTTATTGAATTTTACTCAAAGAACACTTATTTTTCCATTGTCTGCCACATTGACACTTTGGAAAAAATGGAGCACTTTTTTAAAAAAAAAATTTATTAAAATCATGTTTTTATAAGTAAAATGCATTTTGTAAACATCAGTATGAGGTCTAATTTGTTTTTAAATCTTATCAAAACACTACTTATTATTGGTAAACTTAGTTAAAATTTTATTCAAACATGAAATTTCATAATTTAGTTTTAAAACTAATTATTTATCCTTGGTACTAAACCTTTTAGAAATAAGTTTCAAAAAAACATATTGTAAACCATTTTTCATAGAAATATATTCTTCATGATCTTTAGAAAGATTTTATTTCTTAGGATTTGTTTTACATATATATATTCAGAAAGATATGATATCTTATTAGTTAGTGTAGTTATTATTCAGTTTTCCTTTTCAATTTTTTCTTAGGCATTATCATTTTTTTTCAAACATTACAATTTATATTTTCTAAATATTTATAAAACCTAGATACCTCTTCAAAATGTAGTAAAGTATTATCCTATAAATATGATAAATATTATCGATAATAAGATATAAAATTTTTTCATAATTACTATAAGGATAGTTTTAATTTAAAGTAAGATTTGTAAGGGATTTGATGGTTTTCACCTTTTTCATAAGAAATTTGTTTACCAATGGTATTTCATAAAATAAACCAATATTCCTCTGTTAGGATGATTCATTTTCCAAATAATTATCTATTTTTTATCTCTACCACAGGAACTCCAAGTATTATAATATTTAAAACACTTCTTACTTTTACATTTTTTATTATTTTTAGCATCTATCTATATTTCCTTACTTTTTGACCTTTATTTTGAGCTTAGTACAATCCGATTAAATGTGACATGTCTTATTTAATTCATAAAAAATAAATTCTAAATATTATTTCTTGTCATTCTTATATTTATGAGTTTAATTTTATTTATACTGAATTTATTCCTTTCCAATGATTTTATTCATCCTTATAGTAATTTTTCAAACTCATTTTATAATGGTGTTCAAAAACTAGAATCCAATTCCATAATTACGTTATTTTTCTTTAAAGAATTCATAACCATTCCGTAGGATGAAATTTTTTATGAACATCAGATTTTATTGAGAAACAAAATCCACCATTCTACATTTTTTATCATTTCTTTACAATCTTACCCAGTATTGCATGAGAGTTCCAATAAGATCATCAAGATTTAGATTTGTAATTTTAATTGAATCATACTATGTTGTCCTTTTGTATTCCCACTCATTAATAATTATTTCTATAATAATTTCAACTAAATTTATATCTGTTAGATCCTTATCTCTAAGAGAATGTAAACTATTTACAATGGTCAAAAATCTTTGATTAATTTTTGTTACAAATTCTCCAGGTATGGAATCAGAGGCTTGATAGTCTTCTATCCTAATAGAAATTCTAGTATCAATAACTTTTGAAGTTTTAAATTGAGTGATTAATAACTTTTTTAAAATTTTATTAGTAACTTCATATAAAGATATTCGGTTATATGTATTCCTTATCATAGAATATAAAAGAGCATTCTTTACTCTGTAATTCAGTTGATATTATTTCTTTTCATGAAGAGTAAAGGTAGTCACTTCCTTGTCAACAATATAATAATTACTAGTAACTATAAAAAAGTAATCAGCATTAGTGTTGATAATTAAAGTCTTCATCTGATCTCTTCAGTATTCATAATTAGCACCATCAAAGATATATGGTCTACTCGGATTTAGATTCTCAAGTGTTCCAACATTTAAACATGTCATTTTATAAATAATATGAACTGTTTTCTACAATGACACATTAGTGTAATAAAATTTTATAATTAATTAGTTTATAAAACTTGTAGTTGATTTTGAAAATAAAAACTCATCAAGTATTCAGTAGAACATACTCTGATACCAATTGTTGGATCATAAGATTTTATTGTTCCTCTATCTTCTTATCATCATAATCCCTCGATATGATGATCGGTATATGTTAGCCTAGTCCAGGAAGCCCTTGATTTTGTGGATATGATTCACTATTTAACTATCCATGGAATCCATCAATCATTACCATGATATGAAAATGAATACAAAAGAAAATTATTCTAATAAATGTAAAATTCTTACAAGGATTCCTTAGAACAATAGCTCTCTAAATATTTACAAAGACTAATAATGAGGTGTTGATAGAGAAAATTTTAAACAACTTGAGTTGTGAATTTCATCAGCTACCAACTCTTCAAATGACCTAGTATTTATAGGAAATCATCCAATGGTCATATTATAAATTTAGATTCAACGACATTAGAAACTTTCACTTGATAGTTCATAGTGATATAGATTAATTGAATGCATGACATCATTTTCTTACGACCATTATAATAATTTTATGTATTCCATCTGATAGAAAAAAACTATAAAATATTATTATTAAATTAAGATAGTCTGATGGACTTCTTTATTGTTTTTTAAATGATAAACTGGATAAATTTATGTCTGATATATCGGTACCGATTTCATTATAATCGTCATGACTATTTTCAGTCTGATATACATGACATAAATCTCACCACCTGTCAGAACCTAAGTTGGTTCGATGTACTGGATTCACTTTTAGTATTATTAATTAGATTGAGTAATAGAAATTTATATTCATATTATATTAGATATTTTTTAGCATTCAGTAAAAAATAATGTTTCATATAAAATCGTACTAAAACACGTGGGAAATATAATGATAGTAAATACTATTTTAAAAAAGTGTTTGGGATTTTCAAAACTATGGAAAGGAAATTTATAAAGTATAACATTCGAATAAATATAAGTTATATGACAAATTATCATTTCAGAATTATAATTGTGAAATATTTTCCATATTCATTCATAAAATCCATCCTTTTACCAATCATGAATGGTGGTTATGTAAAACTAACAACATCATTTCATGGTAGTGGTAGTCCGTACATACACAAGATCGATGTTGTTTTATTTTTCATAGTGGATGGAAAGGATTGAATAGTGGTTTTTCTATGAATATATAAACATTAAATTATATTAATAATAATATATTAGTTTTATTTTGGTTTCTGTAATAATTTTGGAAGAGTGTAATTAAGAAGAAAAGACTAAAGAGTAAGAAATACTCTTTGAGAACATGGAAAAGGAATCCTTAGGTTCTCCAATTGAGCATAGATCCTTAATAAGATGATATAGGATTATATTATGATAATAATTGAAGATTTTAAGGACTAAAGTAGAAGGTATGGTTTTATTATGAATTGGTGGAAGTGATACCCTTTTATAAGTGAAGAAAATGTCACCTTTGTGAATACCCATTATTTATAAGTAATAGAAGGACTATATTAGAGGATAAATTTCCCTAAAATTTATAAATAAAGGATTTTAGGTCGATATAATTTCTATCATTATTCTACTACTCATTTTCACACAAGTTTTAAACTTATTTCATGCCTTTTACTAGTTTATTTTTACATTTTACCATTTTTTTTCACTTGATACCTAGTTTTTACCTAAGTAATCTACTTTTAAGGACTAAGAATAAAATTTTCATAATTATATAACTTCTACATACTGATTATAAATATTAACTATATTTTTTAGATAAAATTTATATGTGTAAGAATGATTAATTTTAACATAAGAACATGTAACATGTAAAAATGATTTTTTAGAAAAATTATATTTTTAAGCATGATATTTATGTGTACAATAAATTTATCAATGTTTTAAATTTTCATGATATAAGTTGGTTTATTATAAATAAAATAAAATTTATGGGGCACTAAATTTAGTAGAAAATATAAATTTACCCAAATAATATTTAATTAAATAAAA
The DNA here is from genome assembly GCA_963277665.1 of Viscum album. Taxonomy (NCBI): domain Eukaryota; kingdom Viridiplantae; phylum Streptophyta; class Magnoliopsida; order Santalales; family Viscaceae; genus Viscum; species Viscum album. The sequence continues at coordinate 354,585,563 of OY728126.1, read as the reverse complement.
AGATAAAAATAGTTTCTTTTATTGGAAAATATTACTTATGTTGTTAAACATAGGATTTATAAATTTATAATAGTATTTAAAAATGTATAGTTTTAATCAATAAATTCATCATTTTTCATAATAAATGTTTTATAAATTTTTATGTTATACTCACTTATTGATATATTCATAGACACTGCAATTTAGAAAAAACAAAAAATATATATTCACCACAAAGCCAATTTTTTAGAAATATATAAAAAATTCATAGTATAATATTGATATGTTGAATTAGAAAATGAATTTAATTTTTCAAAATTATAATTCTAATATTTATAAATTTATCTTTTAAATGAAAATTAAATATATATTTAAAAACTTCTTTTGTTGAAAAATGGTCATCTTATACATTATGTATTCGAAATATTATTTCAAATTAATTTATAATTTAAATAATTTAAATCTATTAGTTAATTTAAAGATTATATATTATCTTAATAATTATTTAAAACTGGTTTATTTAATTTTTTAATACTTTAAAAATATTTTTGAGAATAAATGATCCTTTAAAATATTAAATCATATTAATTATATATCTTCTAAATGTAATCATTTTTAATTGGTTAATACATGTTTATTTACTAGAAGTTTTATTGTTATTCTAATTTTCATGATAATATTTATGTAATATATTGTATCCCTTTTTAGTTCAGTGTTTTATATGGAGCATTTTATCAAAATAATTTGGTTTTAAAGTAAATAAAGGGTAGAATTTGGGGGGGGGCATAGATCTAGGGAGAGAAGACTGTGTTAGTGTGGGTCGAAGTTTGTCATGGAAATGGTTTCCCAGATGTTCTATTGATATTTTTTTTCTAATGAGGAACATATCCTTCTTCGCCCTTTATTAATAGTATTATGGGGATCTGTTGCATCATAGTGAGATATTTAGAGTGGATTACAATCTAGTCATGATGTGATTGACTATATCCTATTTGGTATGGAAGGCTCTGTTGGAGTTCCCAAATAAGGATAGTTAGGAAAATCTAATTTTTTTTATAAAATAGGAATGCATCAATAGGCTAGTAGGTGATTCCACAAGAGAGCATCGAATATTGTATCACTAAAAGTTTATAAATTTATGTTTATTGATTATATACTCTTCTTCCATTACACCTATTATATTATAGAATTATTTATTTCACATATATGTTATTCTTTAATTATTATTCATCCATTTTTCCTCTTTATTTTATTACTACATTTGTATTTATAATTCACGGTTGGTTTAATTTCATACTTACATTCTAGTTTTGTTGTTTTTTAATGTTTCTTTTTATTATTATTCGAATTTTTCCTGGTCAGTATTAAAGAAATTTTTATAAAAATTGAATTTTCAAAGGAAATTATTATATGAAACATTTGAAGAAAGATTCTAAAGTCACATAAGTAGTTTTTTTAGTTTTAAATTATGTTTTTGTATTTTTTTAGGATTTATCTTTGCTTGAAAATAAGAAAAAATTATTTTAAAAAACTATATTTCAAACTAGTGTGTCTAAAATATTATGGAAAAGGAAAATCATCGATTATTTAGTGAAATCCTACTGGTTTTATATGATCACACCATACATACACCACATAGTGTCTTTAGATCAAGTTGATTTCTTATAGGTTTGGGTTTTATTTTGGGATTTCTCATCGAGTAGTCGAATTGGTCTTGAGGATGGCTAGTGACTTTGAGTCACATTGATATTTTATCATATACTTATAGTTTCCATTTTGGTTTTTTTAGTTGTACTAAACAATGTATCTAAGGATTCAGATTAGTTTTTATTTATTTCATGATGATGGTTGTTTATTTAGGACGCCTTATTAGTATTGTTTCAATCCAATGTTGTTTATTTTATTATTTCATGGACTTCCGATGTTTATATGTACCGTCTTAAATTCTTAGTAGAAATATATTCCTTGTTTAATATTATTTATTGATGATAAATCATTCTAATTTAGTTTATTTTTATCCCTTTGGGCTTGTCACCAGCCCAATGTGAGGTAGAACACACCTTGATTAATGCCATAAGCCATCTCAGGTTCTTGGTTTAGGGGTTAACTATACTGGTTCATGAAAAGAATACCACATTAAAAATTTATTTCTATAACCATATATACAAATAGAATTTTAGACTCTATATCTTGAATCAATCCCATATGAAGCTAGAATTTATGCCCCTTATAACCCCTTGTGACCTCATCAGTAGGGTGAAATAGTGGAGTTGGGTTATTAGTGTATAGAATGGCCCGTATCAAATTAGGCTCCACTTATCTCGACATTCTTCCACTTAGATATTAATTCCAAATATATCAACCTATAATAATTCTCTTCCATTATTAACGTTTTTTGTTACTCCCCTTATTCCTCCATCATCTAAAAATTATTATTAAGGAATAAAAATCACTCAGTTTCTCAATGACCATCACCTTTATCATCGTTTTAGTTGATTTTAGTCTTCCATGAATCTTATTATAGAGGATCTTTCCTTTAATAGTCCTTTAACTGAATATGTTTCATCCTAGAATAGAATACCATATTCAACATAAGTTGTATCACACTCTAGATGTTATAATACAATAAATACTCTTCTTTATGCTTATCCAATTTCTTTAAAAAAACTTCTTATTAATATCATCTAAATTTTTTCTTCAATAAAAGAAGAATATTCTACCTCTTAATTAGACAATACCACAATATTTTATAATTATTACATCCAACTAAAAATGTTTCTTCCACAGGTATAAACATATCTTGTAGAACTCCATATTTCAACATCACAATACATGTTTAAATCAACATATCCCAAAAAATTCATATGTACCTTGAATCACCAACACATATCCTTTCTCCCCTTCAGGAGTCTCATTACCCACTTCATAGCCTCCTAATATTTTCTTCATGGATTTTCCATATACCTGCTAAAAACTCTAACTATATGTTTTATTTATGGTTAGTGAAAACCATTTCATATATCAAACTCCCTACTACAGATACATAATGTATTTTTACCATGAGGTCTCACTCATTATATTTCCATCATGAAAAAACATTTCATAACTACACTTAAATAACAATAGTAATAGAAACTAGTTTTTCCACTCATAGTTCAACATGCTCAAATCCTTCTCTATATAGTCTTTTTGGGAAAGATTCAAGGTTTCATCAATATGATCTCATATGATCCACATCCTAAGAATATTTTTTGCCTCACCAAGATCCTTCGTTGAAAATTATATTATTAATTGCATCATTAAATCATTTCTCTTTTTCACATAATCCCCTAAAATGAGAATATCATCCATATAAAAAAAAGTATGATATAGAAAATACCAAATTATTTGAAATAGTAACACAAATCCATGGTGAATCTATTATAATCGTAATTTCCCATGAAGGCATAAAACTTATAATTCTACCACCTTGGTTCATGATCAAGTAAATATAATCTATTTTTATGTTTGTAAACAACATCCAATTTTTTGGACTCAGATAACCCTCCCATTTTCACTATATATATATCATACACCAAGTATTTATGAATGAATCAAGTCTTCACATTTATATACTAAAAAAGTATCCTCTTTATAGTTATAATACTTAATATAACTTTTATGTTAATTAGATTACCAAAAGGATAAAAATTTTAGTTTAGTACACACCAACCCATTATTGAAATTCCATTAAAACCAACCTTACCTTATAATTTATAGTACCATCATGTTTTTCCGTGAAATTATATTCCTATTTTTTATGGAATTAATTTTTTCCTTATGGTAAATTAGAAATTTCATAGGTATTATTAGCATACAATGATGAAATTTCAACCTTCATTAATAAATCTCACTTTCTCAAATAGTTCACCTTCCCTACTTATTTATAACACTTAGGTTCGACACCATTATTCAACAATAAATAATTAATAGAATATTCACATCACTTTATGGGATTATATACCCTCGATTACATCCTAGTATGTATCTCCATGACCAATGTTTTAGCTATTTTTCAATCTATAGAACTATTTTTTAGGGTATGCCTTCAAGATCAGACTTATCATGATGCAAGGGTTCCTTTTTTCCACTCTCAAATTCAATATTATTTCGATAATTATAAAGAAAATATTCATGAAATATTGAATTATTTATTTTAATGATCATTATATTTTCATTATCCCATAAGTGATAACTTATCCTGAACCCACACCTACCTACACTCGTACCATTTTGGGTTAGTAATGAAGAGAAAGACTGACCCCTGAGTCCCACCTTCAGTAATCCCCATGTTGAAGAATAACACTAAGGCAACAAAACACTCAAATTGGAGGAATTCACCTCAACATTTGAAATGGATCGATATATAATATCAGAAAACATTAAAAACCCACATCATGTAATGTAAAGGAAACCAAAACCCATAATTCATATCAAACATTGAAAATAAAAGTCTCTAAAATAAAATAGTAACATGGGAAATCCTATAGTCGAAACTCCATAATGAATCTAACCTCTAATCTAGTAGTGTCAAAATAGATCTTAGAAAACCTCTTGGAATCTTGAAAAATAGTTTATATATACATACTGTGAAAATAAAAAGTATACTTAGTAGAATCATGCCCAAGGAATCTCATAAAATGTGAAACTTGAATACTAATGACCTAGTGGAAAAATAAAATAACATAAAAAACATAAACAGATCAACTAACCATTTTAGCCTCACCAAGGATCACTAACCAAATCAAGTATAAAATTTAGTACAATAATATTTAAATAACAAAGATAGAGTCTCCCCATGTACACTTGCTCATTGAGTTTCCTATATCACGCATCAGCATAAAATATATTATGATATCATCCCTTTTATATTCCAATCATCACATATTAAGTTTTATCTAATGTGCGACAGGTCACAATACCTCATCCACCTACAGGGTCTAACATCATGTGTTGGTATTAGTCGAAATCCACACATCACTTTCACTACCATATCATTTGTACCATCACACATCTAACTAAAACCTCATAATGAGAGTAGTAGGGTATTATAAACATTACGTACATTTGCTTCATGCCCTCCTCCTAGAAAACATGATCCCCACCAAGTATCAAGTCCTCTTATATTCAGTCATTTACACTAATGTTTCTATTATCTAACGGTACATTCTAATAACAATTTACCACCACCAAGTAATACTGCTAAAGGGAAAGTGGGGAAGAGGGAAAAATCATCCATCCATTCTGTCACTGACTTGGATATTGGTTAAAACACCCACAAAAAACCTTTGGGTTTCATTACATAATACTTTATGTGGATGGGGTGCATATATAAATAACATGAAAGAATAAGGATGATAGATAGAACACAATAACCAAACTAATGGTTCATAAGAAACTCTACCATCATAGATCAAATTATTACTATGTCACCGCATGAAATCCACCCATATCTACTACCAATACTAAATGAAACTCACTACATGAATCATTCACACTCATTCCCCTCATAATTTTTCTTTTCTATTTGCAAGTTAAATATTTTTCTTTTTTTTGGAATAACTAACTAAGGTTCATTATAAAGACATTTCATATCATATTTAAAGAAAAACAGCCCTATCCATAACTCACTATCAATTTCAACTATTTATCAATGTTTAATTTAATAACCAATTATATTATATGAATTCATCCCACTCTTAGTTAACTTATATCCTAGTTATATTTTAGTTTTACCATTTTTGAGCCTCGTACCATAGTTACAGGGAAACAAAAACTGCATCTCACAACACAGTCTCCCATATGACTTTCCAAAACCATGTAACATCTCATGCCAACCCATCTACATAGCCCTATCATTTCACTACAAAGACCATAAACCAAAAATGAAAACTATTCTCAACTTATCCTTGTCCAACAAATTTAACACTCACTAACCATCAAATTTCATACCCCAAACCTCTCACCAAAATCACCACACAAGCCCCACAAGATCCACACAAGCATCAAAATCACATAAAACACATCATCAAGGTAAAACAATAGGTTTATAATTCACATAAAACATGAAAATTTAAATCATATTGAGTAATGGGTTACATATTATTCCATAAATTAAAGCATGAGAATTTTCACACAATTCTTGATTTACACAAACCCATATTTTAATCATATATAAGTATTTAACCTTTTATGATATTGGAGTTCCAACAAAAAAAATTCAATGAGAACAATTTTTATCATATAAAAAAATGGTTTCACAAAAATTAACAATAACAAACTTATGATCACATAAGGTAAATAACATAACGAAGATAAAGATTATGTGATAACTATGTTCTACCTTTAATTTCAACTTAATGTGGTTCTTAGTATTGTTAATTAAAGTCATGTTAAAAAACCAAAGGATAATCAAATGAATGATAGTCTCATAGATACAACAAATAATGATAGAAAAAATAATCCCCTTCCTATATTAAAAGTTAATCATTCTAAAAATAACCTTAAATGATCTAGGATCAACCAAAACCAAATTAAATGCTAACAAAACTGAAAGAATCACTCTAAAACCTATCCAACGAAACTACAATTCATCTTTACTTGAATTAAATCCAAAAATAGAATTTATCCACCAAATAAACTTTTGAAATGAAGAATAACAATGATAATTAATGTAAGAGCATAATATGGAGAGTAAATTTATCCAAGATGTTGATTTTGTTGAACCAAAGGGTTATAATTTTAAGAGAAATGATTGAGGATAGATGAGAGTAATAGGGTTCAGGTAGTGTTTAAAAGAATTAAAAAAATACAAACCAATAATGTCAGGAAATACTATTTATATAAGTGGATTTAATAACCCCCACCATGGTGTGGTGAATCATAATACCCCCATGGTTCTTTCTATTAAAAGGGTGATATGAAATTCTAGCATTTTTACCCCAATTATCATGACTTTTAAAAACTATATCAAATCATTTTTATTTCCATCATGACCTTGTCTATACTATAGTGATATTTCCATGTCCATTTAGAACCACCACAATAAATCCCTTGTCATAGTGATACCACGCAATCACCATTTCCCCTATATAATCTCTCTAATAAACTATTCTAGAACACATGACATGATTTTCCATCCATGACATAGATAGATATTTGAGTCCATTTTAAACCACTGTGTTAAGGCCTATTGTGTGGTGGTAACCACAGTTTTCATTTATGACTGTGTGGCTCTCCAAGTTCCACACCTATCCAAATTGCTCAAATGATCTCCCAAATTCATTTTCCTATAACCATTTCTCATAGGTGGATTCCCCATTTTAAACACCCTCTTAAACAACCATCCAAGCTATTCCTCTTTACATGGTCCACTCCAACACCAAACGGCCAACTTGATTTTTACAAGAGATGAAATATATGAAATTAAAAGGTGTATTAACCTTGCAAAAGATATGTTATAACCTTATGAAACATAATGTAACATCGACTTACCATTATACACAACTAAATATTTCTTTAAAAACAACCACCACAGGTGTTTCACTCATCGTGGTGTGCCAAGTGCCACACAGAAAACTCTGAAATGTTTACTTTTCAAAAACAATCATCCAAATTGGTTATCCTCGTAATCTGGATTCCATGTCAAATTCAAAATAGGCCTCACCGCTTCCTCCCATATGGTGTGGTGACAGGTTGAATGGACAAAAAATCATTCTTATCATCTGAAACTTTTATAAACTCTCTTATAAATCATCTAGTCCCTAAGAAAGCACTAGGTAGGGTATATTAAAATATATTCCCTTACATTAGATACCTCTCAAATAATTATCTACCTTGAGAATTTAAAACCAACCCAGAAAAAAGGGAAAGGGGGTACTAATAACCACACCATGAGATTCCTCTAGAAAATATTACTAGAATAGAACACATCCCACATATTACAAGGAGGGTTGAAAAAAATGAAACATAAATAACCATCTCATAAAAAATAAATGGTATTATAAAGAATCACAATAATATCGAAAAAAATATTTAAAAAAAACTCAGGGTACTGAGTGCCCTTCAGTGACTCCTGCTCCTAAGGACCCTCCTCTAGAACTCCATGCCTCTACAACACACGAAACAAGTGGATAACTCGATCATACAACAACTTGTCCTATTAATGCTTAATCTCAACCGACCACTCCAAAAATGTTTCATTTTCCTCAATATCCAAATATCATCATTAAACTATATGGACTCATCATGAATATACTATAAAATTTTGGAAAATTGGAAGGTATTGTGGACATTATCCAACTATGGTGGAAGTTTCAGTTTTTACACTAATGCACCAACAAGCTCTAACAGCTCAAAAGGATGAATTAATCTGGGAGATATATTACTCCCCCATCCAATCCACTACTACCCCATGCAAAGTTAAATCCTCAAGAACACATGATCTCTAACGTAAACATCCAAGGGTTTCATCAATGATCAGTATGAGCCTTCTTGAAGTCATTTTCAACCTTCATCCACTCCCAAACTATCTGGAAATTATCCATCATACTCTATAATAAATCTAATAAAAGTACTATGGATTCCCCATACTTGGTCCAGAATTATAGATAATGACATGGTCACACATAAAATGCCTTGAATGGAACCATTCAGATGGATGAGTGATAGTTATTGACATAGGAGAACTTAACCAAGGGTGGGTGTTTTAACAATGATCCACCAAAATCTATAACACATGACTATAACATAATCTAAACTATCTAGATGGCCCATCCTATTTTCCTATCCATATAAGGATGGAAATAATTGTTAAGGCTATTTGGGATCAAAAGAAAGTAAAACCCAATCTACAATTATGTGTTGAATTGAGGGTATTGGTCAAATATGATGGTTTTTAGTTCTCCATGGAGCCTCACCAATATATCCATGTATCATCTTGTTATAACATCTATGGTAATTAATTCTTAAATCACTGGAAAATGAGCTGAAATTATCAGTCAATCTGCAGTCAACCAAATGGCATCACATCATCCTTAATAATGGGGTTAATAATTAATGAAATCCACTGAGATGTCCTACTACATCCACTCAGGTACATCGAAAGGATTCAACAACCCTCTTGGGACATAGTTCCTTTCCTTCACCTACTGAAAGACAAAACCCCACAACAACAAAATCTTTATGATCAATTCATTCCTAGCAACCAAAGTAGCCTCCTCAAATCATGACATATCTTAGTTAAACATGGATGAACCACTATGGGTTAGATATAAACTAATGGATAACTCCCTTAAACCTGGATAACATGAAAATATACCTCTATTTGAACATCATCGTATTCTAACCATCTTCTGAACACCCCTTAAGAGCATCACTATTGGGGAAACAGTCTTGCATTACCTTTACCTCTAAGTAACCCCACTAAAACTCTTTTACCTACCATCGAAAGGAATATTCCGCTATCATATGGCATAAGAAAACTTTTTCATTAGTATTTTTTTCTCTAATATTTAGATCCTTTAAACCCTCCATTGAACTACAAGCATCCTGAAACTCTAAAACAACATATCCCCATGAATTTTTACTAAGTACATTAGCCACAATATTCCCCATTTCTAGGGAAAAATAAATCTCAAAATCTTAATCTTGAAGAAGCTATATCCACAACAATTTTTATAGATTCAAATACTTGCAATTGGAAAAATACCTTATACGCTTATGGTCTATAAAGACGATAGAGCGCACGTCAATGAGGTAATTCCACCATAGCATCAAGTAAAACACTAATTCCACCATCTTCATGTCATGTGTATAATAGAAAACCTTCTGAATTAATAACTTTCTAGATCCATTCTATTTAACTAAACTATACTATATCAAGATACATCACAAAAATATATAAAAATAATCAAAAAATACATCAAACATCACCACTTCATTCAGAAATTAGGGCACCAGTCAGCCTTTCCTTCAGGTAGTCAAAAGCTGTCACACATTGATTGGTATAGATAAAGTCCTAGTATTTTCTAGTCATATCCATTAATGGAGATTAAAACAAATTAAATTTAGACACAATCCTCAAATAATAGAGCACATGACCACATAAATTATTAGTATCTTCCCTATTCTTATGTGTTTCCCAAGAAACAACTTCTTTAATCCTTGATAGGTTCATGGTCATTCCCTGATGGGACACCACATGCCCAAATAATTTTACCTCTCATGTCCAAGTATTTCACTTAGATATATTCCCATAGTGATAATTATTGCAAATAGTGTGTAGGAAAATTTTGGTATGCTCAGTATAATCCTCCTTTGACATAAACTATATATGGATATCATCGATGAACATGACATTAAACTAGTCTAGAAACTCATAATTGATGGATTTATATAATCCTCATGAATTAAGGGGGTTAATTCATGACACTAAATATAATGAACACAAACTCATAGTTTCAACAGCTACATTAAAAGGTACTATTCGGGATATCCCCATCCTTCATCCTCATCAGCTGATATAAAGATAAAACATCAATCTTTGAAATCCAACTATATCATTTAAATTGGTCAAATTGATTATATATCCTTAGAAGAGGGTAATGGTTCATGAACTTTACCTGACTTAGACATCAGTAGTCTACAAAAAAACCTTAGACAACCATCTGTATTTTTTGTGTATAAAACTATAACACCCAAGTAGAGAGAACACTAGGTTATATGAATGCCCTTCTACATTAAATCATCGATATGAATACTCATTTTACAAACCTCCAAGTGTATTATATGATAAGGTTCTATAAAAATTGGAGATGAAACTGAATTTAAATCTATCTCAAACTTGACATCACATTGAGAGGGTTGCGTAATGATCTTATCCAATAAAACATCAAGGAACTCCTCAATAACTCAGGGAACCTCTATTATATCATCCTCTACTAAAATATATTATAATTAATATAATAGAGTATTTACATGCATTTCCTTCATCATGAAACTCCACTAACCAAGAAAACCCACTTTTCATCTATCTATATCAAAAAACATGACTCTCATGTGGAATAATTCAAAAAATACATGTAAAAAATGCATCTAATTCATACGAAGGATTTCATTGTATGGTTTTATGTGAAATAGAAGTAAATAATCAATAGACATATATTTCACCATCATCAGTCTAAACATATGACATAAATCAAAAAACATATCCTAGAATCCAACTAGTGTGGATAAAACTGGGATTATAGGATGCATCTCCACTTATAGTCTAAGAATGTTGACCAAAGAAGGTAGGAAAAAGGACTGAAAATCTCTAAAATAAAATAGGGAAGAAACCAATGTAGATGATAAACTCATCATACCTTGAATAACTTATGGACCATCCAGTACTAGCACATTCATACCAAAAATATTTATGTAACATGATCTTCTATCACACTTCTGATGACCTCCACAACCATGCTCTAGTCTAGGTCTCTAAGGATGGGGAACATCATGGGCTTATCCTATACCAGGTCCATCTCTTCTTAACTAAGAATAAGTCTATTGAACCATCTATTGAAAAAATGTTTTCTTCTCCTTCTACTAATAATAATTCACATGAATTTTTTCTAGTGTTGGAAAGGGGTTTGACCAAACATTCCAAACTGATATTCCTAAGAAATCAAGCACTATAAATGAAGATAACCATGTCCTATATAGGAAAATCACACTATCATAGAGCTCCTAGAACAAACATAGTAATTTCTATCCCTAGAAAAACATGAATCAGATTGCAGTAGGGGACCACCTATTGATTGGAACCTCAAATTCCCTAATATCTGTAATCCCTTGATGGATATGTTTCTCATCCAGAAGATATAATGGCCTCCCTCTCAGGGAACGCCTCCCCAAGAATGAATCCACTCTATTAAATTCCCTTTTTTCTACATGTGCAAGTATTTATAAAGTATAATTGGAGTGAACATATATCTGATTGTTGGATGCAACACCTTCTCAAGAATATGTGTTATGGTATCCTTATCTGGGTAAATATCAAGATAAAAACATCAGAGGTCATTAAACATGATCCCAAACTCCCACATTCTTAGGCTCCCCTAGTGAAGGGATAGTAGCTCCTACCTCTTTTCTACCTTCATCATTAATGATAATAAATGTGAACAGAAGTTCTTATAGAAGTTATCCTAGGAAACATCCACTTACTTATTCTCGTTGAGATACAGTATCCACCAATAATTAATTGCACCTTGAATTTGACTAATTTCTAGTGGAAACCAGTAGTCATATTAGGCTCAAATCAAACTGAAGGTGATCTCATAAACCTTCTCCTATTGATCCATTTCTATATAGGAAATTTTCCCGTTGTAATTTTGCATACATTGATACTGCAAAGCATGAAATATCTTCTACCACAACTCATCATCCTCAATTGGAACGGTCTTATAAATATCTGCTCGATCAGCCTATTGAACCAATACATCATGGATTTCATGCGAAAAATTACTAAGATCAATTTCTAAAAAGTATTCATAAGAGAAACCCTAATCCTGATAGCATAGAATTTATTTATCTTCATTTATTTATGTTTATTTCGATTTCATGAAATCACCCCCATTCAATCACAAGTTCAAAAAAATCCTGATTCATGAACATATACTAGATATCTCACCCCTAAAAAATGTAAATTTAGAAATAAAATTCAAAATTCTTTTGTTTCTCAAATCAAATCATAGGGGGCATAAAATCTAATGTCATATCTGGTCTCCCTTTATCACATCACATGCTAAGATTATTTGACATTTTTTCCTATAAACTCATGCTAGCCTCATGAGTTCCTAAACCCAAGATCTATCTTATGTATTTACCATGATTTGATACAACTATGTCACACCCCCCCCCCCCACACACACACACATACACACACCTATATTATAACACCTATAAGGATGGAAATGAAGAAAAAGAGTGGCCCCATGTCTTGCCTCTGGTAGGCCTTGGGTTAGAGACTATCACCAAGGGTATAAAACAATAAAATTAGAATAATTGCCCTCAATATTTTGAAATGGTCAATAGATAAGTTAAATAACCATAAAATAACCCCATAATGTAATTTAATATAAACCAACAACCCATAATGAATTCTAATAAACACAAATAAAATCCTCTAAAATAAAATTGTTATAAGGGAAATCCTAAAACTACCACTTCACACTAAATACAATCTTCAAGATAGTAGTATAAAAATTAGTATTTTAACACCTCCATGTAGACTGAAAAAATGTTTATATATAATTAGGGGGAGTATAAACTGTATACTCAGTAGCATCGTACCAAAGGTGTCACATGAAAATGTGAAAAGATCATACTAATGCACCAGTGAAAAAAACTAAAAAAACATAAATAAGTCAATCAATGATCCTTTCATCACCAAGTCTCACTCTATAAATAATGAATCCATGGTAGTAAATTAATTTCAAAGAACATGGATAGAGTTAATTCACATTTACTTCCCCATTGGTTTTATGATCTTACTCCCCAACATTAAATGTCATGTGCTCACATCCCTTCCATATTCTAGTCATCATGTATAAATCATATTTGACCTGGGTTTTTCAAAACCATCTCTATGCCAACCTCTTATAGGTCCCAACATCCTATGATGAAATTAATAAACTTCCTCATATCACTTACCAATACTAAATCATCATCCATGTCATCAAACATCCAACCAAAACTTTATAACTAGAGCGGTAGGGTTATAAGGTCTCATCATTAAACATTACATAATCTTGAGTTAAGTCAATAATTTGACCTTATTTCACATTAGGGATATTTTAATGTTCATAATTTTAGATAATTAGGCCATAAATATTACATAATATTTCTAGACATTACATCTAGACAATTAAACTCAATGTCCACTTTTTCTACCAAAGGAAACCCTTTAAACCAAACCTGAATTCTTTTTCTTGATAAAAAATCATCTTGACTTCTTCTTTTCTCTTAAAAATACATATACCCTATAAAAACATTTTCAGAAACATGGGATGAGCATAAAAATATCAGTAAGGAATACAACATAACAAATATAAATGATAGTCCATGAATATTTAAAACCCATGACAATATTTTTTCCAAAGTCATGATTTTTACATATAAAACATAAACTCTTTAGCATACCTCATGAAATAATAATATTCATAAAAAACTTCATATAAATCATAAAACATAAAGGTAACTTATAGAATATATATCATAAATAAATTGTAGCTTTCACAGCTATATATGGAGTAACCTTTAGGGTTACATTTGGAATACCCATCACAATATATTTCATAAATCTCTTAGGAGAAACCTTAACGTTTACCTCTATCATGTTGCCCAGTGCATTAGAGATCTATCACAGGCTCACCCACCCTCGATTTATCAAGGAATCACCCGTATACATAAACAATTTCCAAGAACCATAACATAATCATAACACATAATCCATACATAAAAGAAAAAATAACATTTTCACATTACAACCGTAAGATATTATTTAAATATATTAATATAATCAATTTATTATAAAAAAAAATTTCAATACCAAAATACCTAAAAAATGAATATGGTGTTTAATTTTCTTTTAAAAACAATATGTCTTGTATAGTAAGCCAAATATAAAATAAAGGTTGTGGTGGTGGATAATTCATTATCACCGTATACGTAAAAAAATAATCCACTTTCAAAAAACCAATTTAAATCATTTATAAAGGTGATTTTTGAATCAATATTTTCCATACCACTTTGAAACATTTGAAAGAAGGTAACATTTTAAAACATTCATGTCCATATAAATAAATCATTAAAATGGTTTTTAAAACATGTACATTAATTAGAGTGATTTAGAAGAACAAATCCTAAAAACATTTAAAACAACGTTTTAGTTAAAGAGCCCTCGACCACTTGAGAAACACTTGAATACAAAAATTAAAGAATAACATTAATAAAAACATTTAATATCATGAGAATATTTTAATTCATGATATTACATGTAAAATGGGTCATATATACACCTTAATGGATAATAAAGGTGTAAAATATAAAGATATGCCTCAATGAAAATAGATTGAGACGAAGTCCTGAACAAAGATTGTATCATTCTATTAAGGATAAATCAACAACATAATTATCTGTGAAAAATATAAATACACATAATATAATTTTTTTTAAAACCAATCAGAGGACAATTACACATATTCTTGGAAAAACAAAATGAATTACATGGATATTTAACTCAATGAATAGAAATTGAGTTAATATTTTCCTTACCTCCAGTCCGACATGTCTCATTCGTTCTTTATATTCCAGAATAATAAACTTAGGTTAATTTCTACTTTATTCATAACCCTTTTCAAGTTTATTATTCATTTTATATTACTTATTACCATGTTATATCAATTAGGTAATTATTTGAGTTCATATCGGACGTTTTTTCGATGTTCCGTACATGAGTCAAAAATGAACTTGTTATAATTACAAATTTTCTATGTGGTAAATAGTCCATTATCTCAATAATATTATTCATGATTTAAATATCATATATATATAATATATTTATTTATTTATAATATACCATAATATTTGGAGATAATAAATGAAATGCACCATTTATGGAGACTGTAGGTCGTACATACTCATGAACGTTACTTTTATTTCTTTGTCATAATATAGGAATGAAAAATGAATGATAAATAGGTAAATTATAATTAAAGTATAATATCTATGTAATATATGTTACATAAATTCATTAACTCTATCCTATATATGTTCCATTTATTTCATGAATGAGTCCTATCACTTTGAGGGGGCGGTAGTCCACACATCCTCAAATGAAATTATCGTATTTACGTATTATGGAAATCATAAACGTTTGTTGTAAATAAAAATTACAGAATCATAGACACAATATAAATAAAATATATATCATATATAAATACATTCACATCATTATGTCCACCATTATAGGTGGTATGAGAACATTGAATAATCATTACTTTGTGAGGCAGTAGTTCACCATACACAGAAACAATATGTTCTATATAAATTACATAGTGTTGTGAGTAAGTGAAGGTCAAAAAATTAGAATAAAAAAATCCAAGAATATTAAGGATAAAGGTTTTTTATTTAATCATTTAATAATAGTATCATAGGTATTGGATAAGGAAAATAAAGGAAAGGATCTTGAGAGAAGATGTTACCTCTAAATCAGGTAACTCTTTTTGATTTGAGCCAAAAGGCATTCTTGAATTTCCTTATGCACAAGGTAAGGATTATAAAAGGAATGGAGGGATTTTGGGAGCTTATTATAGTAGAATTTGGATGATAAAAGGGGCTTCATAGGTGTGATTAAGTGGGTAGAGTTATTGGATTTTATACGAGGGGGGAGGGGCACTTTAGGAAAGTCATGAAATTTTATTTTATTATAAATTGATTTTTTGAATTATAATAGTTACAAAGTGATATATTTAGAGGATAAGATGAATATGGGTATAAATACTCTCAACCAATAGGTTTTATACAAGCTTAGGTCACAAATGTGACATTATTTTTTTGGCTTTAATCCTTAGTTAAATAAATTAACTCGTAACATGTCTTGTTGTATTATTACACTATACGGTTAATATAGATACTATAAAATTCCAATAGAACATCAAGTGGATCATTAATGAAATTTTTAACATTATAAATGTTAGTTGGATGAATATTACATTTCAGGACAATTATGTCATTTAATAAAATAGTATTTTTTTAACAATCATTTTGGTCAATTTTGGCACTATTTTTTAATTGATTTTTGTGAAAATCATAACAACTTGATTCGTTTGAAAAAACTAAATTAACTAAAATATATCACTTAATAATAGTCTAGAAAAATCTTTTTTGGAATGAAATTTTTCAAATTGCATTTATTTTAATTTGTATAATATCATTTATTTGAATCTTTCATTAATAAGGTAATCACTGCATCATCATTGTGTAATAAATAAATTTATTTATTTAATGTCTAAAAGTTATAAATAAAATACCATATTATAGGAAAAAAATTTATATTTATAATTAATATTTATAGTCAAATATAGCAGTTATATAACCCTATATTAAAATTGTTTTAGTAAAAAGATACAAGTATATGTTATATTTCTCTTTACTTTAAATTAATTATTACAACATGCCATTATCACACCCAAGTGGCTCCCAAATTCAACATTTCTACCTAAGGATTTGTTTGGTATACTAGGAATCATATAATAATATTATTACACATGTGACGGTAGTTTTATATTATTATATAATTATTTTTACCCTTATTTGGATAATTTAACCTTTAATTGTGGTAAATAAAAATAATTACTAAAGTTACTATTCATAATGTCAAAAAAATATAATTTACCTATTTACATAATTTGGAACTTATGATTCTATATATGTAATATTTATTTCCAAATTAAAAACATATAAGTTTCATTAATTAATTTAAAATTAATTCCAATTGTCAAAACCATAAAGCAAGTTTTTATGAAATAAAAACTATGAAAAGATTGACATGTGTTTATATTCGATTTAAAGGTGAAATTACTTCCAATGAACAAAATTGGATTAACATATAAAAACATAATCCAATTACACATTAAAACCAATTATAAATATAATCTACCTATATAAATAAATTAGAGAAAATGGTCGTTTTGAATTAAAATGCAGTTTTTTCACTATTCATTAAAAATGAATTTTATCATAAAAATACAAAAGTTAAACCAAAGTAAATTTTTGCATCCCTATTCTAAATAATAAGTTTATTTTTTTTTCAAATAGAACATATAAAAGTTTAAAATTTATATTTAAAAATGGTTCTCCATCAAAAGGTGGTAAAATGACCTTTTAAAAATATAATAGTATTTTATGCTTAAAATTAGATTCATTCTAATTTTAAGACTCTAAAATTTATTGAATAAATTTAAATACATTTGAAAAAAATGTATAATCATATTATAGTTAGTTTTATTCATTCCCACCAATAAAAATTATGGTCGTTAACTACCATTTAAATGATAACATTAATAATGTATTATTTTTGGTATAACTCAGTCTTGTGTGCAACCTAAGATTTTGGAGAAAACTATTGTTGTGTGACGAGTATGCTATTGGAGATAGCATCCCCGTTAACATAAAATAAATATCTTATTCATAAATATTAATATATATGAAAATTTATTATTCTATAATTAACTTGGATGTTACATCAATCCCCCCTTTTGAAAATCGTGCCCTCGTAATTTTAAAATTGGGCTTGGTGACTTCAGTGAAAATCCCACATCGGAAAACAGTCAATAAAACTATCACATAAAAATAAATAAAGAGAAGTAAAAAGTTTGTTGAGATAACACATACTTGGATACCATGTATGAAAACATGGATATGAAAGAAAATCTAACCATCTTGTTCTAATAGAGAGTGATTGAAAACATGATCAAGAGAAAGTTAACAATAAAAAAACTACTAACTTTTGATGGGTTAAACAGTATTTGATTTACCAGTAGGAAAATTAAATAGAAAATGTTTCTATTTCCATGTCCTTTTCATAATGTTGTGGAATTAATTTACTATTTATAAAAAGAACATAATTAAATTTACTTAATTGAAATGTAGAGTTTTATCTTTTAATCAAATTCCACCAGAAACTCATCTTTTTCTCCAAACAATGAGTATTCTGGATGAATCTACTTATTAATACACAAAATCATAACTATCTATTTTTTCTATCTAAAAACATTAATCAAATGGAATATTTTTAGTATAAGATCAGATAATCCCTCAAAATAGTAATCCTTTATAAGGAGATGGACTACTTTTAATCTCTAATTTCAATAGGAATACCCAAAGTTCAATATAGACCATTCACCAAAAAAATTTCCTTGAAATTATTCAAAATAATCCAAATAAGATTGAAACCCAAAACTCAAACGAATTTGATAACATATTCTTCCAAGATGAATTTTGACATGTATCTCCAAATAAAATTGATCACTCTTAAAGTCCCATGCTGTAAAGTAATTTACCTAATCACATATTCTCCACGATATGTTAATCATTTCTATAAATAACATAATTCCCATAATTCAACAATTCAAAATATATATTATTCCAAAATTTAATTCCAACATTACTCCATTAAAATAGCATAGTGTTCTATTTACCTTAATGAATTAAAGTTCTTAAAACAGTGATCTTCTTCCAAAATATCATTTATCACGTAATCCCCAAATCATTTTCCAATACTAAGGATATCCATTTGATAAAATATATGTCTCCAAAATTAACTTATTATTAATACATAAATTAATTTAACTAAAAATGATAATTCATACTAACCAGGTACTTCACATATGCTAATGTTTGGCGATAAAGGTTTGTCCCACTTTGGTTGTGGGTTCGATTCTCGTAGCCTTGTCCGACATGATGGGTTGTCACACGGTCTGCATGTTTCCCTTTTTCAAAAACTGTACAATTCTAACAACATTAAATAAAATGAGATAAAATCCTAAAAAATAACCATAACATTTTTTATCCTCTAAGTTTATCCTATACCTTTCCTTTTTCATCCCCAAAAATACTAACCCATAACTACCTAAAAAATAAATGTCTCCAAAAATACTGTTAATTACTATAAAATTTCATAACATAAGACTCAAAATTGGTATCTAAGACATTAAAGTTATGATCAACCTTAAAATTATAAATCCATGAAAATATCCATATTACTTAAGAAAACATCCTAATATCCAAATTTGTCTAAACCATCCTTTGATACCATTTATAAGGCCTCATCCTTAAACATTACATAACCTTGCGTTAAGTTAATAATTTTACCTTATTTCACATTGAGGATCTATAAATTATATATTTTTAGATAATTATCCCATAACTATTACATAATAGACCTAGACATTACATTTTGATAGTTACACTCAATATTCACTTTTTCCACCAAAGGAAACCATTTAAACAAAACATGATTTCTTTTTCTTGATAAAAAGCTTCGGGACTTATTCCTTTCTCTTAAAAATACTTATACCATATGGAAAACATTTCAAAAACATTTTATCAGAATAAAATGATCATTAAGGAATATAAAATAAGGAATTAAATCATTAGTCTACGAAAATTTAAAACCCATGAAAACCTTTTCACAAAACCATACTTGTCACCCATAAAACATAAACTATTTATCTTACCTCGTGAAATCATAATATTCCTAAAAAAATTCATAGAAATCATAAAACATAAAGGTAACAAGTGGAATCCATATTATACTTATGTTGTATCTTTCACTTCTATATATAGAGTAACCTTTATGGAAACGTTGGGAATACCCATCACAGTATATTTCCCTAAATCTCTTTGGATAAACCATAACCTTTACCTCTGCCACGTTACCCAATACGTTGGAGAGCTATCACGGGCTCATCTTCCCATTTTTTATCATGGAACAACCCATATACATAAAAAATTCCCACAAACCATAACATAATCATAACACGTAAACCATCAATAAATGAAAAAATGGAATTTACACATTATAATCATATGATATCATTTAAAGATATTTATATAATAAATCAATTCTAAGAATCATTTTCAATACCAAAAGACCTAAAAAGTGATATGGTGTTTACTTTTCTTTTAAAAATAATATTTCTTTTAGAGGAATATAAATATCAAATAATGGTTGTGGCGTTGGGGAATTCTTTGTCATTGCATATGTAAATAACAATCCATTTTCAAAAACCAATTTAAAGTATTTATGAATATGATTTTTGAATCAAAGTGTCCCATACCACTTTGAAACATTTAACAAAATTAAAATTTTAAAAAAAAACATGTCCAAATTAATAAATCAATAAATCGATTTTTAAAACATGGATATTAATTAGAATTATTTAGAAGAATAAATATTTAAAACATTTAAAACAATGTTTTAGTTAAAGAGTCACTTACCACTTGAGAAACACCTAAATAAAAATAATTAAAAAATAATGTTAATAAAAAAAATTAATATCATGATAATATATTAATTGCTGATATAAAATTTCAAAAGGGACATATATACACCTTAATAGATAATAAATGTGGAAAATATCAAGATATGCCTCAATGAAAAGATATTGAGATGAAGTCCCTTACAAAGATCATATCATTAGATTAAGGATAAATCGATGAAATAATTATGTGTGAAAAATATAAACACACCAAATATAAGTGGATATTAAGTGTAAAACAATTATAGTTCATTCACACTTATTCATGGAAAAACAAAACCAATTACATGGATATTTAACTCGGTGAATGGAAATTGAATTAAGATTTCCCTTACGCCAAGTTTGACTTGTCTCGTTCGTTCTTTGTATTCCTGAACAATAAACATATGTTAATTTATACTTGCTTAATAATATTTTTCAGGATTATTATTAATTTTATATTACTTTTATCCCATTTTATATCAATAATTTAATTATCTGAGTTCATATTGGACGTTTTTTTGATGTTTGGTATATGAGTCAAAAATGAACTTGCTATAATTACAAATCGTCCATCTGGTAAAAATTCCATTATCTACATAATAGTATCAATGATTTAAATATCATATATATATATAGTATATGTGTATTTATAATAATCCATAACATTTGGAGATAATAAATGAAATGCACCATTCATAGAGATGGTAGGTCCAACGTACGCATGAACGCTATATTCATTTCTTTTTCATAATAAAGGAATGATAAATAAATAATAAATATGTATATTATAATTACAGTATAATATCTATGTTATATATTTTATAAAATTTCATTAATTCCATCCTTTATGTGTTCCATGTATGGAATAAAGGATTCATATCACTTTGAGGGGGTAAAAGGCCACACTTTCTCAAAAAAAACATTATCGTATTTAAACATTGTGGAAAGCATAAAGGTATGTTGTAAATAAAAATTAAAGAGGAATACAGAAAATATAAATATAATATATATCATATATAAATATATTTCCTTCATTATGGACACCATGAGAGGTTGTATGAGAAAATTGACCAATCATCATTTCGTGAGGCAGTAGTTCACCGTACACAGAAACCGTATGATCTATATTCATTAGATAGAGGTGTGTGTATGTATAGGTAGAAAAAGTATCATAAAAACATCATATAATATTTATTATATAGTTTTTTTATTTAATCATAGAATAAGAAGACCATAGGTAGTGGAGAATCAAAATAAAGGAAAGGAGCTTGAGAGAAGACGTTGCCTCTAAATCGGGAAACTCTTTTTGAATTGCGCCAAAAGGATTTATTTAATTTCCTTATGCCCGCAGTAAGGATTAAGGATGAAGGGAGGCATGTTGGGATATTATTTTATCTGAATTTTAATGATCCTAGGGGATTGAAAGGTGGGATTATGTGGGTAGAGGTGGTGGCCTTTTATAAGATGGAGGTGGACACTTTAGGAATGTCTTGAAATATTATTTTATTATAAATTGATTTTAGAATTATAATATCTTAAAAGTGATATATTTAGAAAATAAGATTAGGGTGGATCTAAATCCTCTCAAAAAATAGGTTTTAGACAAGTTTATGTCACAAATTTAACCTTATCTTTTGTCTTTAACCCTTAGATAAATAAATTAACTCTTACCATGTCTTCTTGTATTTTTACACTATATGGTTAATATAATTACTATAAAATACCAATAGAACCTAAAGTGGGTCATTAATTAAATTTTTACCATTATATTAGTCATTTTGTAGAATATTAGATTTTTATGACATTTATATCATTTAATAAAATAGTATTTTTTTTAAACTCATTTATGCCAATTGTGATAGTATTTTGTAATTGATTTTTGGTAAAGTTATAAAAACATGATTCATTAGAAAAATATAAATTAACTCAAATATTGTATGTCATAATAATTCAGAAAATTTTTGTATGGCATCATAATTTTCAAATTACAATTATTTCAATATTTATAATCTCATTTATTTGAATCGTTCATTAGTAAGGTAATCACTGCATCATCATTATGTCATAAATAATTTTATTTAATTAATGTAAAAAAATTATAAATAAAATACCATGATGTAGGAAATATTTTTATATTTATAATAATTATTTATAGTCAAATATATCTATAATATAACCCTATATAAAAAAAATTCTTCAGAAGATACATGTTTTTGTTATATTTCTCTTTACATTAAATTAATTATTATATCATTTCATTATCACAACCAAGTGGCTCTGAAATTCAAAAAAATATCATATGGATTTTTTTGGTCTCCTGTAACTCATATAATAAGATTAGTACATGTGTTAGGGTAGTTTTATATTATTATAATGTTATTTTTACCCTTATTTATCTAATTTACCCGTTAATCGTGGTAAATAAAAATAAACACTAAGGTTTCTATTTATAATGTCTAAAATTAAAAGGTATCTATTTACATAAATTAGACCTTATGATTCCAAATATGTAATCATTTTTAAAAAAATTAAAAATAAATAAGTTTAATTAATTAATTTAAAATAAATTCTCATTGTCAAAATCAGAAAGCGGGTTTTTAAGAAGTAAAAACTATCAAAAGATTGACTTGTGTTTATGTCTGATTTAAAGATGAAATTACTTAAAATGGAAAAAATGGATTAAATGATAAAAAATAATCCACTTAAACTTTAAAAAAATAAAAATATAATCTAACTATATAAATAAATGAGACGAAATGGTAATTTTGAATTAAAATGCAGTATTTTTTACTATTCATTAAAAAATGAATTTTATCATAAAAATAAAAAAATTAAACCAAAGTAAATTTTGATGTTCCACTTAAATATAAGAAGTTTTTTTTTCAAATATAATATATAAAAGTGGAAAAAACTCGATTTAAAAATGGTTCTCCATCAAAAGGAAGTAAAATATCTTTTTAAAAATATTATAGTATTTTATGGTTAAAATTGGATTAATTCTCATTTTAAGAATCTAAAATTTATCTGATAAATGTAATAACATTTAAAAAACATTTGTAATTATACAATAGTTAGTTCTTTTCGGTACCTCTAAGAAAAAATCTATGATTTAACAACCA
The DNA here is from genome assembly GCA_963277665.1 of Viscum album. Classification (NCBI taxonomy): domain Eukaryota; kingdom Viridiplantae; phylum Streptophyta; class Magnoliopsida; order Santalales; family Viscaceae; genus Viscum; species Viscum album. Next base: position 354,561,361 of record OY728126.1, on the reverse strand, counting down.
TTTAAAACAATAATATTAATTATATATTATTTTTATGTATTACTCAGTCTTGTGTGCAACGCAAAATTTCGGAGAAAGTAATTGTTGAGTGTTGAGTATTCTATTGAAGATAGTGTCCCCTTATTTTAAAATTAATATCTTATTCATAAATATTAATAGATTTAAAAATTTCTTATTCTATAATTCATTGGAATGTTATAAGTGTATCATGAACATGAATGACTGCAACTGCATACCCTACTCTAACCATATGTGATGACCACCACATATTTGGTCCTCTCATAATCAATAAATAACACCAAATGTGCTTTAATTGTCCAGTACTCACTGCCAACAGGGTATTACCACTATGTACTGTAGTTGAAGTGAGACCAAGGAAGATGGGAAGAGGGGAAAATCAGTCATGTGTTACATCACTAAATTGGAAATTAGAGAAAACAACCCCCAAAAAATTTGGGTGTCAATATATAGTCCTCGACATAAGTGGGGTTTTTATAGAAATAACATGAAAAATATATTTATAATAGATAGCGCATAATACCCAACCTAATTATTCACACCGAACTCCATTAAAATATCCCACAACATAACCATGTCACTTCCTGACATATGCCACCAATTATTTCCACCACAAAATGTAACTCATCACATGAATCAACCACACATGTAGACTATACTTATTATTTTATTTTTATAAGTTATATATTTTCTATAATTTTCTAATTACCAACCAAGGTCCAATGTTAATCCATTTAATCGCATATTTAATGGAAACCACCCTATACATCACTAACAATCAGTTTTATTCACATATCAATGTTTAATTAAATAATTATTTTCTATATATGGATTTTTCCTTATCTTATTTAATTTATTCCCCAATTATATTTTAGTTTTAAAATTTCAATCCTAATACCATATCTATCAAGAAACTAAAATCACATCGCACAACATAACCCCACATCTACCTCAATAAAACTACATCACATCGCATGCCAACCCATCACCAAATCCCTCTCATTACATCATAATGGACACTAACCAACCACCAAAACCATACCAAAACTCATCTTGATCTAAAAAACCACGACCTCACTTCCCATAAGATTTTCAACCCTTAATCATTCACCACCATCACCTCAAAAATCCCATAAGATCCACACAAGCACTATAATCATAGAAAACACACCATTAGGTCATAAAAACAAGTTTCTAGTTCACAAAAAACATCACTACTCGAATAATATCTAAGGAGGGATTATATAATATTTCATCAATTCAAGAATGGTTATACTCACACATTCCATCTTTACACACAATCATATTATATCTATATATAAGTGTTTAACCGTTCATGAGGGGTGAGTTTAGGTAATCAATTTTCAGTGAGTATGCTTCTTATCATAGTATAAAAATGGTTTCACAACAATCAATAACAGCCAACATGTGATCACATAAGGTAAATAACATAATGTAAATAACGCAAATTTAATAACTCCATTATACCTTCAATTTCAATTTAAACTAGTTCATTATCATATTATTTCAATTCATACTATCCACCAAAAGGAAAATATCATGAAAGTCCTATATATTCCAAAAATAAATAAAGACCAATGGAAGGGATCCATAAAACAATGAAACCTTGGCCTACCTTTATATATAGCACAACAATACTTCAAAAAAGTATATGATAAATGTTTCACGTATCATGGTGAACCCGGAACCACACAACCAACTCCCAAACATTCACCCTTCCAAAACCTTCAACAAAAACAACCTACTCTATGTTCAACCTTCCAATAGAGCATCGAAACAGTTGGTACTACATGGTCCCTTATGGTTTGGTGATCATTTTAATGTCTATAAACTCATTCCTAGCCTCAAAATATCTATAAACTCTGTTATGACACCTCGAAGCTCCGAAAAAACACATGTGAAGGGATCTATAAATTAATTCCCTTATACAACCAAATGTTCATTCCATATCCAATGAAAGAAAATTTATGGGACTTATCATCTTACTTATCCCAAGAAACAATTTCAATACTAATATAAGATAGAAAATCAAATACTTTCAAATATAAAATATTTACCTTCTTTAATCTCTATACTTCCTCGGTAATTTTCTCTCCTAATGGTGAAAATAAACCGTGAATTATCAAGTATGAAACTATTTTAATAGAATCAGCGTAAAAAACCTTAGTCAATCTAAAATAATGTCTCATAATCCTATCACTCTAAATCAATGTTTTATTTATGTGATCTTCTATATAGTTTTTTAATGTTTTTTAGAAACCGTCTTCTCTATATGAATTTTATTTTTCAAAATGATCTTTGAAGTTATTAATATTATAATAACCACCATAATTGGATCTCAAACACTTCACATTCAATCTTTTTTAATTCTATAATAGACTCTTCAATATTTTAAATGTAAGAAATATTCAATATTATTTATTATAAAATAAACCCATACCTTTTAGTTCAAGTCTCAATGAATGTGATATAATAAAGTAGTCATCCAAGAGAATGTATTAAAATGGGTACCCATACATTAGAATAAATCATATCCATTTTTTCTACATTTGGTTCTCTTCCCGCTTTTTTAAATGAAAAATTATTCTACTTTTCAAGAATACAATCCACATTGAATCCAATGTCCATTGATTTCATATTTGATATCATTCATTTCACTGAAATAACATTCATCCCCTTCTCACTCATATAAAAAAACTAGTAATACCATGTTTTTTAATATATTTTTTAATTCAAAGTCACCATATGAACAAATTAATTGGACATTTAAAGTGTTATGTTATTCACTCATCGTTTTATATCCAAAAAACATTTTATGACTTTCAAGATTCCCTTCACAAATATAGTGAAATATCTATCATTATCTTGTTGACTAGTGGTTGTTAATTTTTTTAATTATAGATTTATATCTAGAATTATTCAACAACCATAAATTTATATTTTTGTTAAAAACTTTCACATCACCTTTTTTGAAAAAAAAAATTAATGGGTTCATCATTTGAAAGATATTCAATCCCAAAATTTTCAGGAATTTTTTTTGGAAATTCCTTCTCCACAATTTTTTAGATAAAAGCATTGGATTATAATATCTAAATATCCATTGAAATTTTGAAATTGAGAATCATTTCTTCATTGGGATGTTCTGGAACCGGTTCATTTAGATGTGACTAAACCTAGTTGGCCAAAAATCTTCAAGAATACCTCCCTATTTTCCAAAGGCTACCAACCAGCAGTGAGGATCTATGGTGGCATAGTTAGGAGACTATACCCTCATGATAATAGTGAAACATAGAAATATATAAAAATATGATAAGAAAAATATCAATATAATAAATTGTAATGATATAATCAAACTTACATAAAGGAATATATAATCAAATTCATAGGAATTTGAAAATACAATAAACAAATACATATATAGAAGATGAATGTAATGATTCTATACAAACAAATGGGGGATACATGGTATACATAGAAGTAATAATATGAAAAAATCAATACAAAAATGAATAAAATATTAAGTGTTTTCTCTAATATAATCAAAAATAATAATCTTGGTCCCCTACTCCCATACTATATCCTGGTTTAGAAAAACAAGCATCCATAGCAGGTTGATTTCCGTTGTTCCTACCTCCCTGTATGAAGTTTGTCTGGGTAGCATTCTACAGTATGAATAGGGTTTTAGATATACCCAATAAAAAACCACCAATGGTATTTAATTCTATCCAGTCTATGAGTAAAAAAAAATAGTGTGTAGGTGGAATAATAAAATCGGTAAATAAAGTACATAAAACCCATGTCGGGATAATTCTCCAATAGACAACCCATCTGATGTTACATACATCAACCTATTCTAGTTTTATTATTCAATATTATGATTTATGATTCAATTTTTAAAAAGTATTGGGACTTAAGGATCACAACCAAGGCATCCCCCATTGATTTTATTCATATAAGGGATGAATTACTCCACTGAAATTTAAGTTTTAAAAAGGAATTAAACAAGGTCATAATGTACCTAAAGCATTGACCAAATCCAATTATGTTCTTTGACTAGGAATATTATTCATTAAATTAATAAATTAGAATCTTGATCCCATCATAATCGTTCTTTATAGGGAACCAAAGTATGACTATAGGTGTACTATGAACCCATCTCCCTATCTATTGAATTCATTGTGGGAATCCAAGTATCGACCCAGACATGGTATAAAGTCATTAACATACGATCCCATCCGTGGAATTACATGTAAAGAATAAAACAATCACTCATGGATTAATAAAATTCAATACCATATGATTATGTCCCCACCATTCTATGTAGGGGATCCAAGTGCCACTTATGGTATAATATAATGCACTGGCCTCTGAGTTTGTCATTGTAATTCCTTGTAAAGGACCCAAGATTCACTCTTGGAAAAATATAACTTCGATCATAATTCAATATAATTTAATAAAACTGATGATCCCATGTATATAATTATGTTTTGGATCCCATGTATCACTCCCAGTATGGAACACATAAAGGTCATGGTTGATAGTCAATCCATAACATTTACGACATTTTTAATTAATTTAGTTGTTTCCCTACAAGGGAAAACTCTAGAATACATGAGAAAGAACAAGGCCTAGGGATGTGGGATCTGCACACCCTTTATAATTTAGTTCATTATATGTTTCATTCTATTACTTATAACATCCCAGATAAAAGGGGAAAGCAACAAACCTCATATGGTTATTTGAAAACATTATCACTATTTAATCATTTATCTAAGTCTTAGCAACACACCCATGGGGTGGTTATAATGGAGTTTCTTAAACTCCATTGTTGATATCATGCCTTATAGATCACGTAGTCCAAATTTTGTGTGCTTAATAAAATAAAACCCCATTTTAATAAGTTATACTTGTAAATCTTAGTGCGTTCCAAAATGTTACAACATATAAACAGTAAAATTTTAGGGAAAAACATTAAACCACATACCATAGATAGATAGTAGACTCCTTGTCCATCATTAGCCTCCAATTAAAGTTAAAATGGGAGGGATTTGAGAAATATATAAATAGGTTATATTATATCACATGGATTTAGTATTCCATATGGATAGGTAAGTAAAGAAATTAAGGTAGTTGATTGGAGATTTTACTGTTATTCTTCCAATATGATAGACAGTGAAAGAATCAGACACTAAATTGAGGAAGTAGCTCAAATCCTACCTTAGATAGGGAAGAGGGATCTCAAGTGACTATGAGAGGTGATACATGTGAAATGGAAGGAAAAAGTGAGTAAGAATAATAAAATAAGGAAATGGTAAAGTGAAATTTTCAATGATTTTTAAAGGGTTCATGGTTTGGCTACATATTTTGAATAATCTATGTTCCATCCTTGTGGCTCCACTACCTAAGTTTTGCTAACCATGCATAGCCTGTGTGGCCCCTCTATAGACCCTATAAAGTTCCCACATGGTTTTTCAGCCTTGGGTTCTTACTTTAAACAAATAGTGTTCCCCTCTATAGTCTACTTCAGCAACCCACATAATTTCAAAAAACCATGTTGCCTTAGGTTCATGGTTTAAACAAACTATACACGTATATTATTTCCTCCAAACCCCATTGATTTTAGCTCTGAATGATCCCCATATTCTCTCATACTTTCCTTAAACCATTAAAAACTTCCAAATGGATTTAAATAATGGTTTAAAATGAAATTTAATAGACTCATACCTCATAATAATAGTTGGGATCATACAACCTCCCCTATTTAAAATTACCCATCCCTGAGTTTCTCTTATGAGGGTTTTGAAGCATTATCTGAGAATAGTTTTAGCCACTAAACATGTACACTAGTCTCTTACTCCCATGTTTCATATTATACAAGTATATTATACCATAGCACCCATACTAGAGGACTGACCTACCAAGAAGAGCCTTCATTCTCTGATTAACAATATAAATATGGTGCTCTTTAAAAAAGAAACAATGAAAAAGGCAAAATCAGTAGACTAAAGTACATGAGATGGTTCTGAATTATAATGATGAAGCTGAGATACATGGAAGGCTTCATTCATGCCCGGTTACCACTGAGGTAACAGCAATCGATAGGATACCATCTAGACTCTCTATAGTATGTATAAAGGCCCAAAAATATCAAGGTTCCAGCTTCTCTCATTTATGAATCTATTGATACCCGAGCCTAGGTGAAATATGTAAGAATACCCAATATCCCAAATCAAATTATAGAGGTTGGAAGCAACAATCAGAATCATACTTCTACCTAGGTTGAGTTGTATCCATATTCTTCATAATAATTTGTACCCACTCTGATGTCTCTGAAATGAGATGAGATCATAGTAGCGCTACCTATCCCACCATTAACCATCATAGGGGTGAATGGAGAATCATATAAAATAGGTCCTAATAAGGATCACTACTAGAAATAAGGGCTTTGTGGACCGCTTAATTCCATTTCTAAAGCAATTTATTGTCCTCCTAGCATCCACTAAATGGCGGACTTTTTTTCTTGTTTATAGAACCTTTTGCATCTGCCTTTTTTCGGACACTAAAGATAAACCCCAAAATCCAGCGATTTTCGGTCTAAGATGTAGTGGGAAACTAGGGTGAAAAAACATTGACATGGGAGGTTTTATAAAAGCTTGATTTACAAGCCATGGCAGATTCACGGGGGTGGGGGAGTGTCTGGGTAGGTTAGGGGTGGTTTGGGTATAGTGAGGTGATGTTAGGGGGTGAACGGAGGGCTATAGGAAGTGTTCTAGAGGTCGTCGGGTTGATCGTGGGTGATAAGGGTAGGGGCAGGGGCGACAGGGGGCAGTGGGGGGCGGCGGGGAGGTGTTGCAGAGGCGTGACGAAGAAGACAAGCAAAAGGTGGGAAAAACTCCAATAGTTTTTTTCAATATTAGCGTCCACCATTTGGTGGTCGCTAATAAACCCTTTAGCAACTACTAAATGGTGGTCGATGTGGAAGGCCGAAAAATTCCCACTAGTTTTTTTCAGTATTAGGGTCTTCCATTCTGCAATCTCTAATACACCCTTTAGTGACTGCTAAATGGCAGTTGCTAATACTCACCCACTCCTGCTTGAAAAAATGCTCATAATTCTAGTAGTGGATCCACCAGTACATTCTCCTAGAAGCTATTATTATAAGTGAAATCAATGAGTGGTAGGTGTTTCTCACATGAACCATTTAAATACAAGATCCAAGATCTAAGAATATCATATAACACCTATATCGTATGCTCAGAATACCCATAAATTTGAGGTTGATTGGTTATACTTAGAAGTACATGGGATTCCAGTACCCTTTGAACCCCCTACTAGAACCATGACATGAACCGAGCATCTATGTCCAGTGTGATGGTACATAGAACTCTGTGAAGTTGTATATTCTTCCTAACATATATCCTTCCCAGATATTCTACTGAAGAGGTTACTCTAATATGAAATAAATGAGAGGATTCTTTCAACATATATATGATCACTTATACCATGTCACAACCTTGAGGTGACCTAGTTAAACCTATCAAAAATTCATAGTGGCAACATCCCATTTTCACTTTGAAATGGTAAATGGCTGCAAAATCTCCATAGGTCACTAGTATTTAATCTTCACCTACTGACAATTGGAACACCGAGTAACAAAACCTACGATCTCCTTTTTCATCCTTGGATAACAATACTAATTATGAAGTCACTTTATATATTATTAGGACAGGGATATACTGCACAAAAAAAGGTGTGATACTCTTATATGACCTCATCTTATATGTCTTCTGAAACTCAGAAACACCCATGAATGAAAAGGTTCTCATCCCTATAAATAACCCAACAAGGTGGTGGGTATTCACCTAAAACTCTCTCATGTAGGACTATGTCCTCATGATCTAAAAGCTTCCTCATCTTCACTCTATCCATAAGTGAACAGTTCACTATTAAAGCTATAAGGATAGAACTCCCATGATTCTTCTTGACCTCTAAGTGCAGTTTAGATAATAGGACCATCATATATAACTTACTACTAGACTCCTAAACTTCCCATGTTCCCTTGAGATTGTGTATCTAGTAATTGTGCTAATGTTCCCTCAACTGGAAAGACATGTATACCAAAAAACAATCCACTTTCATCAGAACCACTCCTATATTGATTTTTGATGCATCACTATATACTATATAGCCTCTACTAAGATCAGGTAAAATCAATATCAGTGATGAATTAAGTCTTCCTTTTATCTTCTAAAAGTCTCCCTCATATTCTTTAGACCATGTAAACTTGAAAACATTCATGTTAAAGCTTGTGAGTGGTATTTAAAGGCATGATAAATATTTTATAAACCACTTGTAATAAACATTTTTTTATAAAGAAACATCATGTCAAAGACGTTATTGGGATGCTCCCATGAAACCATGGATCTTTCCTTCCTCAGTTCAATGGATACTTATGATTCTGATATGATGTGACCTAGGAAGTGAACCTTATCAATCCAAAAGTGAAATTTTTTAAGAAAATCATACACCTAGTGCTCTGTCATTGTATTCAGGATGTTCTAAAGATGTTTGACATGGAAATATAGAGTGTGATAATACACCAAGATGTCATCCATGAAGACTACCACATATGAATCTAGATATGGGTGGAGCACCCCGATCCATTAGAGCTATGAAAACCACCGGAGTGTTAATGAGACCGAACAACACAACCAATTACTTGTAAAATACATATCTAATATGGAATATTTTACATGGTATATTTGATGGTCTAAATCATACCTATTGATATACCGACCTCAAATCAATCTTATAGAAAACCCTCTCTCCTCAATGTTTGTTGAAAAGGTCATCTATACGAGGTAAAAGATATCAGTTCTTCACGGTAAGCTGATTAAATTTTCTTTAATCGATACAAAATCTAAGGGTATCATCTTAATCCTTGGAAAAAAGTGTGGAAAACCCCATGGGGATGTATTGGGTCATATGAAACACTTATGTTCCAAGTCCTCTAGTATCCTCTTGAGCTTCGGCAACTTAGTAGTATCCTCTAAGGAGGTATGGATACTAGTGTTACTTATGAAACTACTTCAATTGAAAACTCCACATATCTATTAGGAGGTATCCTAGAAAATTTATCGACTAAGACATCCATGAAAAAATCCACTACAAGGGGTAAATTTATATGTCTCATTGCAGATAATCCAGATGAAGTCTAGAAATCTAGGCTATCACTTTGTCTATCCCATGATGCTCCAATCTAGCTAAGATCTCCTGAACATCACATTCACCCTTGTAAATATAGATTCTTCCCTATGGGGATGTAAAATACATAATTTGGTGATATCAATAAAAATGGGAATGGTAAGGAACTAACCATTCAATCTTGAGAATTACTTCAAAACCATTCATCTTGAGGATGAAGAGGTCCCATACAAAATTATAGTTGTAGAACTCAAGGGGGTCCTTAAACTGGCATTGAGTTTTTAATCAAATTCACAATAGTTTATCAAGTGTCATTTCCATGTAAAAATAATGAATCTCGGTCCCAAGTCTCTCTATAATTTCCACATATGTTATGGAGTTGGAAGCTCCTATTTCAAATAAAATAGACACTAAAGTACATGCTACTAAAATTGAACCTCTGACAATAGAAGTACAACACTATGCTCCTCATGTATTAGTTTCACAGCATATATCTGGCCCAAACCATGACCATGAGATATATCATGACTACCCTGGGACACATACTCTATTGGCAATGTGTTTCTGGTGTTTGGATCCCTCGACCATTGCCACCTCCTCTGACTAACCATCCAATAGTACTCTAACTTCCTGCTTGACATAGAGCTATTACCCTGCTCCTAAATGTGGATTTGATGAAGATCCTCTCTCACTAGACACTAGAGGAAAATTTCTAAAAAATTTCTTAATATGTCCCATCTTTCCATAATCATAAATATCTACTAGGTTCTTGATACACTAGTTCTTTGTGGGTCATGGACTACCATACTAATAGTATACCATCAACAACCCTAGGCATACACTCTGACTATTTCACCTAGAAGAATACTCAAAACAAAACTTCTCCCACTGGTCGAAGAACTTCCACGTATAAGTACTGAGGCACCATGGCCCACCCCTTCAACCTCTCTCAAATTACACTCACTAATGATCACTTGGTTAACTATTTCAGATGCGGTGTTCAATAAAAAACATTCATCTGTGATCAAATGTTATAACTGATTCCATCCTTGAATCACCTAGCTATGTACATCTCATCACCTAAAATAATAATTTTGAAACACATAAGCTATATAAAATGAGTATAGTTTTCCATAACATATAAATCACTCTACTCGAGGTGCATAAACTCTCCTGCTTTGTTAGCCATCAATATCTTGGGATTGAAATAATTTTAGAAGGTAGTATTTAAATATCTCTAAACCATATCCTGATGATGATCTACCTAGTAAATAATTTCCCACCATCACTTAGTATAATTGCAATTCATATACATAGAAATATTCACTTTCCTCTCATTAGGTGTCTCTAGATGCTTAAATATAGACAACACAACCTCAATCCATGACTCAACAGCCTGAGGAACACCATCCCTTGAAAACATAGGTGGATTCTACTATTGAAACTCACACATCAATATTACCATGGTAGGGGAAGGTTTATGGGATACCTTTATGTTATGAATGATCTACAAAAATCCCTCTTGAGGCTAAACATCATCTCACAGATCAGGAATAGCAGGAGGTTCCATAAGTTTCACTATATAAGGTATTATAGGTGGCCCAAGGCCCACCTCCTCTGGTGCATGGTCATTGCCACCTTCTTGGTGCATAAAACGATGTCATAATTGTGGAATGTATCAAAAAATTATAATATCACACCTAATAATAGAATTCGATAACTGAAACAATCATATATAACAAATAGGATAGGTAAAATCATTTCTATTTAATGATCAAAAACACTCTTATTTCCCCTAAAGCCAAGTATTGGTGATTTTGAAATTCATAAAACAACAAAATAGATACTTCAAAATTCCCACTAATAAGTTCGATTCAAAAGAAATTTCTTTTTTATACACCATAGGTTCTGGTATACTGAGTTTCAATTACAAGTAATAGAGGAAAACACCCTATAAGTTGCAATTAGCCTACCAATTAAAGGGAAACCATGTCATTATCAGAATTTAAAATCTATATTTAGTGTTTATATATATGTGTGTGTGTGTGTGTGAATTACGTCCTAGCTATGTGAGCTTCAATTCCCAATTTATAAAGCCTTATTCTTTATAATTTGTAATTTTCACGTCATGTAACTATAACCAGTTTTTTACAATGGTTTAATTATATGGTTCATCATTCCTAATTTATAAAGGCACTTACTATATTTAAATCTTAATTGGAATCCATTTATTTGAAACGGCTGATGGTTCAAACCCTTTGACCAATGTTCCATGGATCAATATACTATAATTGGTTAATTAAGGCATCATAATCAAGCAATATGGGAAAACACAATTAAGTTTGATATGGAAAATTTAATTGGAAAACTCTTAATCTCATTCTACTAGTATAAATGTTAGTCAAATAATAGATATAATAGTCAAGGAACCACAACAATATATAGCTACTACACATGGTAAATAAATATATAATTACACATTCATGACATATGAATCCTCAACTACCTACCATGATGCATGAAACAACACATCCTTGTCATATCAGACTAATGGGAAAAGATAACCCATAATGATAATAACCACCAAAAATAATTTTCTTCACCCAACAGTTAAATCAATACAACAATAATAGGAATCATCTATAATACCTATTCACTTACCAAGTAAATTGGATTTCACCTATACATGGATTAGTTACTCTCAAAAATTGAATCAATACCAAGTTCTGATCCATTACAAGTATCTTGTCTACCAACCTAAAACAAGAATCCAAAATGAAAAAGAAAACGCTTATAACACTATTTGATGTCCTTGAATTGATTCAATCAAAATTAATTTAACCTGGTTGGCCACATGGCCTCGAATTCACCTCCCTATACATTAAAGGCAACAAATTAGAAGAGAGGGTCTATAGTGGTATAGTAGGGTGACTATGCTCTCGTGATCTAAGTGTAACATTATAGTATATAAAAATAGAACAAGTATTAGATCAATATAACAATCAATAAAAATGGAATCAAACATATAGATAGGAATATATGACCAAATCCATGGGCATTAATAAATATAAAAAAGTTATCCATATACAAAATATGAGTGTAATGATGCTATACAAAAAAATGGGGAATATAAGGGAGACAAATCATCAATCATATACAATATTCAATTCCAAAATGAACAAAATATCAAGAAGTATCTTCAATAGCATTGCAATCATAAGCTCGGTCCTCCGTTCTAAAACTCCATACTATTATAAAAAATTAAGCATCCAAAGAAGAAAACTTTCACTTATCCCTACATGCATCCATGATGTTAGTATGGGTACCAATTGGAAGCTCGAAAAGGGTGTGATATATACTCATTAAACCACCACCAATAGAGTTTAATGTTATACATTCTATGAGTATACAAAGAATAAATTTGTAGGTATAATGATAAAATTAGTAAATGAAGTACATCAAACCCATTATAGAATATGTATCCTATAGACCACCATTCTGATGCTAGCTTCTTCGACCTATGTTGGTATGTATATGAATGCTTATGATTTATGACTCAATTTTTAAAAATAATTGGGACCCATGTATCACATATAAGGTGTATCTCATTCATCATATACATATAAGGGGTGAATATTCCATAGTAAATTTAAGGTTTAAAAAGGAACTAAACAAGTTTGTAATGTATGTAAATAATTGAATGAATCAAAGTATGTTCTTTGACTTTATAGATATGTTATTCAATTAATTAATTGTAATCATAAGACTATCCCAAGAATTAATCATTTGGAACCCAAGTATCGCTATAGGTGTACTATAATAACAGCACCCTATGAGCCCATCCATGGAATTCCTTATGGGAACCCAAGTATTGCTTAATGCATAGTATAGAGGTTTTTCCCTCTGATCATATCCTTGGAATTCAAGGTAAGGAATACAAATGTCACTTTTGGCATAATATAATGCACATCCCTTTGATCCCTTCACTGGAATTCCATGTAAGGAATACAACTTTCACTCATGGAATAATATAATACACTACCCTATGAGTCCATCACTTTCATTCCATGTATGGAACCAAAGTTTCACTCATGGAACAATATGATTCCAATTATAATTCATTTGAATTTAATAATCTTGATGATACCATCCATGGAATTATGAGTCAGAACCCATGTATAAATATCAGTAAAGAACACTAAATGGCCAAGGTTCATAGTCTATCCATACCATTTACAACAATTTTAATTCATTTTTTCATTTCTTTATAAGGTCAAACTATATTATGCATGAGAATAAACATGGCCTTGGGATGGGGGATCACCTATCCATATTTAATTTAGTTTAATTCATTTTTTATTCCTTTAATTATATCATCCCAAGTACAATGGGAATGGAATACACCATAGAAGGTGATTCGACTAAATAATAAACATTTCATCATTTATCAAAATTTTAGACATGCACTTATTGGGTGGTTATAATTGAGGTTCTCAACCTCTGGTGGTGATATCAAGACTCATGGGTCACATAGGTAAAATCTCACACTTTAATATAAGAAACCCCCATTTTAGGAAGTGATGCTCAAAAATCATGGAACGTGGCATTGGGGTATAATTTATAAAGCACTATACTTTTATTTAAAATCATTAAACCACTTACTTTAGATGGGTAGTGGACTCCTCATCCGTTATTAGACTCCAATCCATTCTAGAACATGAGAATTTGGATAAATTGATAAATAACCTAAAAATAAGTAATATTATCTTGCATGGATTTAGAATTTCATAAGGTAAGGTAAGAAAATAAATTAAGGTATTGGATTTAATTGTTTACCTGTATGATTACAAAATGAAATAATACAATTGAATTGGATAATTAATAGAAGAGGTATCTCAAATCCTACCATGGATGGAGAAGGGAGACCTCAAATTGATTTTGGAGGTACTGCATGTGAAAGGGGAGGAAAAGGGGGGAAGAAACTTATAATGAGTCAAGGATAAATTCGAATTTTCACACATTTTTAAAGGTTTAACATTTTGGACACATGGTTTTGCCAAAATTTGCACCAACCATTTGGCTCAACTGCCTAAGTGGCACTAACCTTGTGTTATAGGTGCATGGTTTTGAAAAAGCTGTTTTCAAGCCATGTGATCCCTATGAAAACCCTCTATAGAGACCACAAAAACATGTGACCTGAAGTGCATGGTTTAAACAAACCATAAACCACTCTACAGTTTTCTACAGTACCCCGTATGGTTTAAACAAACCATTCAGCCTTAGGTTTACTATTTAAACAAACCATGTTCCTAGACTATTTCCTCCAACACCTAGAGCTATAGGCTCTGAACGTGACCCAAATGCTCCTATAACCTTAATTAAACCATTAATAACTTCCATATAGATAAAACATAAATATTTAAACTAAAAATTAAAGCACTCCTACCTTATAATAAAATCCAATATCTTGAAACAACCAAATATATCTAAAGTAGTATTCATCTTATCACTACTTGAGTCCATTTGTATCATCTTGTAGTCCTTCCTTATGTTTCCCTTCTTACCACAACTCTAAAATATGGGACTATGACCTTTTTATTTCTCATGGATTCACATTCTTTATTTTGATCAACCTCTCAAGTTTTTTTGATTCAATAATCAACCCCTTCAATCAATATTCATTACATTATTTCAGAGTATACCAAATTATCTTTTATAAAAATCATCAGTAATTATTATATCATTAACTTCATTTTATTTTAATTTTTAATTTCCATATGAATTACTTACCATTGTGGACATTATATCCCCACTTTTTGGTATAGATAATAGGAGAATCAATGATTTTTTTTCACCTATGAAATCAATCTATACTGATATAAACTATATTTAAATAATATTAGATTCATTAAAATGATATTCAATTTACCTACCATCACCCATATTCAAGCTGAACATTATATGAATTGGGGATACTATAATGGAACATACCTCCCTAGTCCATTACTTTATGAAAATCTAGTGTTATGGAAGTTCTGGGAGGAAACAATGGGTCATTTGAAGAGTTTTTCAAATTTCTAGTTTTAACATTGATGAGTCGCATTAGTAGATTAGTGTCGGTATGTTGGTGATGATATCTCAATGTTGGTTACTTAGGGAATTGGTAAATTTAAGCATCTTTAGGTCAAGGATTCTCTAGGTCGGGAGTCGGTGAGTGGCATCGGTGAGTGGTATCAGTGAGTGGCATCAAGGAGTAGCCTCGATGAGTGGCCTCAGTGAGTTACATCGGTGAGTGGCATTGGTGAGTGGCGTCGTTGACTCATGTTGTTGAGTCATTTTGGTGACTAATGTCAGAGATTCAGGCATCAGTGATTCACTTTTGGTGACTCGTGTCGGTGACTCACCCATTAGTGAGTCATTTCCAACTTTTCCCAATTTTTAAAGTTTCTCCACACTTACATTTTATTTGACATAAATTGAGTTTGAAGATGTGTTTTATCATTTATAAAGGTATTTAAAAATATATTAACCATATATTTAATATCCTACTGCTCTAGGGGATTAGAAATAGTCAAACTGCGAGGTCTTGATCATGATCTGACTTTAATGGCCCTTGGAACTATTTTCATCCATTTATATAGAATCTAGATTTTCTAAAGCCAAGATACTATCTTATTTTTAACCCCTACAATTTCTATTGGTGCACCCATAACCTTTCATCCCTGAGGAGTCATGTTTCTATGTTGTAGTATTCTATTCAGTTCTCCCCTGGAATCTTTTTTGTTACTCGCACAACCCCCTATTTTTTGATGCAGGGAAGAATTATTGATCATCTGTTGTTCCAAGTAGGGATTTTATTCTTTTATCCATCCTTTGTTAATCATGAATGGTGGGTGTACTCATGTACCCTTTTGAATATGGTTGAACCCAAATTTAATGAAGATAGTAAGAAGTAATTAATGAGGGGTTGGGAATATGATGATGATGTGTACGTTGTTTTTATATGTTATCTTTGATCCATGTTGTGAATTGTATTGGGCGTATTCCTTATAAAAATCATGTTCATTGGTGGTATCACTTTGCGTATAGGAACCTAGAATTCTTATTGTTAATATTTTATCGAACAGATGTAAGCATTAAAAACATTATTAATCTTGTATATCTAGTAAATTAAATGGATTCCCTAGGATCAAACTTGTTCTTTGATAACCCATAATTTATCAATGGGAATTAAAGCATTAGGGTTTTCAAAAACTAAATAAATCTTGCCTTGTTGGTGTGGATGTGTGCTTTGTGGGGTTCTATTCAGCCTTGTGTCTATGTTGTTCATGTGGTGATGTGTCTAGGAGTGTGGTTGTGAATTTGGGGTGTTGAAAGTGGTGTAATGGTATTTCAAGATGATATATTGATTGCTTTTTTAATGGATGAACTTGTCATGTAGTGGGACAGAATATGGGTAGTAGGGCTGCAGGATCGGGTTGTGCCATGATTATGTTTATAGGTATGTTGTGTATGGTTTTGTTGTGCAGCAAGGCTACCAAGTGTGGTAGTAATGAGGTGTGTTGGGGGTTTTTCTTGTTGAGAGAAATGATAGGGCAGTGTTTCATTGAAGAATGACAGTGTAATTGTTTGAATGAGTGATCAAGAGAGGGGAGTGTGTAGTGCGACTACCATCTGGGTGAGTTTTGTTTTTCTTAATGTGGTTCTTTTTCTGTAGTAGGGTTGCCGAGGATTGTTTAGGAGGTATGATTTTAAATAAATATTGTGTTACCTTGTGTGGGGATTTAACCTAGAGTTTCCAGGTATCGCTTTATTATGAATGTGTGTTATAATGGATTCTTTTAACTTGGACCTTCTTTCTTTATCTAAATTTAGTAGTGGTTGGTATGGTTACTTCTCCATATAACATTTACAGTTTTTGTTAGTTTCCCGGGTAGGGATGTAATAAATAAATGAATGAATTGATAATTCATAATGAAAACTAGTAAAATTAATTTGTTGGGGTATGTTTTGAGTTATGGCTTGTAGTGAACCAACATTCACTTATTGACTTATAAAAGTGATTGTCATTCATGGTGGTCTGCGCATGTACGGTTGGCGACAAGGGCATTTTTGGTGTGGTCTGGTTGTTTTTTTGAAAAACCATCGGTTGGGATGAGTGTTTGGTATATATATATATATACACACATTTAGTTCCTTG
Organism: Viscum album; assembly: GCA_963277665.1. Taxonomy (NCBI): domain Eukaryota; kingdom Viridiplantae; phylum Streptophyta; class Magnoliopsida; order Santalales; family Viscaceae; genus Viscum; species Viscum album. Next base: position 354,543,918 of record OY728126.1, on the reverse strand, counting down.
TGATTTCTATATGTACCGCACCCATGTTGATCACTACGTGGCGAACAACCCCATTATTATGGGGGAGGGTATACTTTCCTAAAATCCCGATGGGAGGTTGGATGGATGGTTATTTTATTTCCTATGCTCCATTTTCTAGGAATTGGTAGCGCTAGAATATTTAGGTAGGTTGTGGTGCGGTTTTGAGGCCCAGGTCTCTGCGGGTGAGGTGTGCTCCCCAGGTGTCTTCGGGATGAGATACATTGTACCTTCCTAAGTGTATTTGGGATAATATTTTGGTTTTATAGACCAGGTGTTTGTGGCAGGGATGTGGTATGTTTCTTAGGTGTGTGTGTACAGGTTGTGATAGTGGGGCTTGTGGAAGAGTGTGGTAGCGTCATGATGTTCGTCATTAGGGATGAGCAGTTAACTAGTGGGAAGCGGTGTAGGGTACCCAAATATCGATGTGCTTACTACTTTACTTTACTTGGCTTGGGTTATTTGGTGAGAGTTCCTTGGTGAGGTTGGGGGAGCATAGTACACCCTGTTAGGTGTTTTGGAGTTTCTGTAGTTTTTCTCACAAGGGAATTAGTATGCTTCCCACTAGTGCACAAGTGACTTTGGATTTTCCAACTGAGTATACTCATATTCTCACCCTATGTATATAAAAAAAATTTTAGGTTTCTAGGGAGATTTTGTGGACTATGCTAGACCTTAGTAGCTCATACATTGGGGACGGTTTTTTATGTCACTGCTTAGAATTATTTTGGAACTTACTTTGGAGTTCCCCTTGTATTCCTAGAAGTTTTACTTTAAACATGCATGTGGGATGGGTTTTAGTTTATTTATATATATGTTTCTTGGAGTCTTATAATGTTGATACATCATATCTACTAATATTATTTCATTAAAAGGGTAATTACTTCCATATTGTATGAATGTTTACCTTCCCTTGGTCTTAGTCTCCATTGTGGGGCCTATTAGAGACAAGACTCAGGGGTCATTATCTCTCCTTCATATTGATGAGGGATGGACTTGACATATTTCTATCTTTTCCCTCATCTTAAAGAATGCGTATTGTGACAGAATGGTATTAGAGATGATGGTTTAAAGAAAGGATTAAGTTTGGAGTTGGTAACATTGAAGATTTCATGGGTTGATTCGGAAATAAGGATAAATGATCATAGAGCATGTTGTAGTCCAGGGAAGACCAGCTAGGTCACATGATTTTAGGGCCCCACATGATCCGATGAAAAGACTCTGAGCATACCAAACAACCAATTGAGGCTACATCTATTTCACGGTAGAGACTCTAGGAATGGTACATTCATCATGATGACTTTTTTTATTGTTTTTTTTCGGCATTATCGGGAAATTAAAATAAACAATGAGTCAAAATGTATCCTAAAAAAATTTCATACTACTCGGGTTTAAGAATTCCTTGTTTACCTTTTAGTTATGGAACCCAATCATCATCCACAAGTGGCTCAGGTAGTGGAGACTCAGTAGGCCAATCTGGATGATCGGTGGAGGGTTCATCCAAAGGAGGAGGAAAATTAGTGGCAGAATACCTTTAATGTTTTCCATCAACATACTCTGGGAAAGTACGAAAGTAGAATTTCATATTCAGATATAGAGAGTTGGATTACGGATCTTGTGATCACTTTTATCATAATCCAAGCTCCGATAGAGTACTAGGTTCTCCTAGAAGTGATCTAGATTAGTGGATAGTATTTCAGTGGTGGAAACATTACCTCGAGGAGAGGAAGGAGGCCAATGTTCTATGGTTCGACATTGAGAATGAGTTTGGGGAAGAATTCCTTTCTTCGACGATGAAGTCCAAGAAGAGGCAGGAGATGCTCTACCTCCAGTAAGGGATTATGTTGGTGAGAGAGTTAGGGATCAAGTTTAAGGATCTCCTTCACTTTTCCCTATACATCATTCTAAATGAGGATTCTTGGGCTAGACATTTGGAGGAGGCACTATGTCCTTCCCTCTTATATGTGGTTACTACCTTCACCCTACCGACATACTTAGAGGTTCAAAAGAAGGATGATGTGGTGGAAATAATGCACTCATGAGGAGTTCAACCATAAGAGGGAATCCATTGGGGTTCTATGAATGGAAAGGATTCCAGCAATAGGTCATCGGCGCCAGGGCCTTTGAGGTTTTGGGCAGTTGGGAGTCGATCGTAGCAGTTCCAGTTATGACCATCTAGTCCTCATTCTTTTTCCCTAGGCCTAGGACCGAGGAATTTCTCTTATGGAGGTCATTGGGGCCTTCAAAGTTAGTTCCCCATTAGAGCCTAGTATGGTAGAGGTGGGAAGGTCCGGCACCTGCTTTTGCAGTAGTTGTCATCCAGGCCTCCTCAACAGCAAGGACCATAGGCTCCTGCTCCACCAAGGGGAGACAGGGCAGAAGAATGCAGACCTGAGGGCATTCTACAAGGGCCTCAACCTAGGTATGGTCAGGTAGGATGCCAATAGTAGATGGGAAGAGGATCTGGGCATGGTCAGTTTCATGCTAGAGAGGCATCAGTTCCAGCAGGGCCGAAGATTGTTGAAGGTACAATCAGTTTGTTCAGTACTCTTGTTTCCACCTTATTTGATTTAGGATCTTCACACTTCTTTGTTGTACCCATTCTAGCCCATGCTCTGGGACTATACATAGAGAGGCTTTTTTCCCTTGGTGTTGAGTACACCAGTCATATTTCAGACCAAATATTTTTATGTTTGACGGTGATGTAGACTAATTTTGGGGCCACATCAGTCTTGTGGGGATCTCTTTCTTCTATAGATGCATCCATATATTTTTATCCTTAGAATTCAATGGTTATACTTTTTCATGCTATTATTGACTATTTCTAGAGAAGAGTCATGTTTTTAGATGTGGGTGGCCAGCGTGTAGCTTTTACTGGTCAGTAGAGTTGTCAGATGGGTAGTCGGTGTGTGGAACCTTTTCTTTCCTTGTTGGACAAGTTGTTAGTGGAATTGGTGGATGATGAGATAGTGTATGTTTCAAGAGTTTTCATGGAGTTATTGGATGTATTCTCCAAAGAGGCTGTGACTCTACGCCCTCAATGTGAAGTTGAGTTCGGGATAGACTTACAACTCGGTGCTAGTTTGATTTCAATGGATCCTTATCGGATAGAGCCTTATAAGCTACAAAAGATACAGATCCAGATTGACAATATAATTAAGAAGGGATTTATCTGGCCCATTATGTCATTTTGGGGTTCTCCGATATTTTTTAAAAAGAAGGTAGATAGTGGTCTGAGTCTTTGTATAGACTATCAGTGGTTGAATCAGGTAATAGCCATGAATTGTTACCCTCTCCCAATGATAGATGATCTTTTTGACCAACTGAGGGGACAAGTTGGTTTTTTAAGATTGATCTATGGTCTGGGTATCACCAGTTGAGGGTGAAGGAGGGTGAAATCTAGAAGACTTCTTTCATGTGCAGGTATGGGAACTTTGAATTTGTGGTTATGTCGTTAAGTGTTACAAATGCACCATCCATGTTCATAGGGCTTATGAACTCTATCTTTCATGAGTTCCTAGAACAATTCATTATCATATTTATTGATGAAATCTAAGCTACTTGATGTCATATAAGGAACATACAGAGCATCTCAGGACTGTCCTAGAGGTCTTTTGATACCACCAGGTCTACGGAATGCTCTCCAAGTGAAATTTTTAGACATGGAAGATCCACTTCCTTGGGAATGTGGTGTCTCGGCAATGTTTAGCATTGGATCCATCAGATTTTGAGGTAGTTTTTTCTTGGGAAGCACCCAAGAATGTGTCATAGGTTCACAATTTTCTCAATATCGTGGGCTATTACTAGAGATTTGTACCTAATTTCCCTCGAGTAGTATCTTTTTTATGGATTTGACCAAAAAAGGCCATGATTTTGTGTAGATTGAGTAGTTCTAGGTAGATTTAGGATATCTGAAAGGGTGGTTGGTCAGTTCTCCAGTGCTCAGGTTTCCAGATGAATGGGTCATTTTTAGGTTTTTTTCGATGCTTCCTCTCTAGGATTGGGTTGTGTGATGATTCAATTATGGGGAGTGATCTCTTATGGGTCTAGGTAGTTACGTCCCCATAAACTTAAATATTCCACCCATGATCTCGATCTTGTAGTGGTCATGTGTGCGATAAAGTTTTAGTGACATTACCTCATTAGGGAGGGCTTTGTGGTCTTCACGGATCACAAGACCTTGAGGTACATCTTTTCCCAGGGAGATCTGAACTTGTGGAAACATAGGTGGATGGAGTTTCTCTAGAATTATGATTTTTAGATCTATAAAATCTCAAGAAAGGGTGATTTTAAGGATGATTCCTTGAGCATTAAGTTGTATAAATAAGTGGTTCGAGAATCTGTAGATGCTTGGAGAGAAATGGAGGAGTTGGTTTCCATGAACATAAATGTAGAATGGATGGGGTTAGACGCTATCTATTCCAGATGATGTTGAAGTCGTTTCTAAGGTAGTGGGTGGAGGAGTCTTAGTGTGGGGACTCGAGGAAGAGGTAATGTATGATCACATTAACTAGGGTGATTCTCAAGAGGGATGGTCAGAGGATAGTCAGATTCGGATGTTGTTCTACAAAAAGTTGTTTGTTCAAGTGGTGATGTGTGAGGAAGTTCTCCGTGATTTTTATAGCTCAACCCCAAAACTGAACCTAGAAGTTTCAAAGATGTATTGTGGCTTGAGGGAAAATTTCTGGTGTCCCAGGATGAAGAGGTCAGTGGTGGAGTTTGTATCATAGTGCCTAGTGTACCAGCAGGTGATGTATAAGCACCATGTTCCCAGTTCTTTATTGAAACCCTTAGATATCCTTGAGTGTAAGTGGGATGAAATCTCAATGTATTTAATCACAGTTTTACCCAGGGCTTAGGGAGGATGCGATGCAATCTGGGTAGTAGTGGATCGGCTGATATAATCATCTCATCTCTTAGCGATCAAGGAGTCGAGCATTGTGGATTCCTTAGCCTAGAGGTATGTGGATGAGGTGGTGCTGCTACATGGGGTTCCAAAATCCATTTTCTCATATTGGGATGAGAATATTACAACACGAGTCTAGAGGGGATTACAACATTCTTATGGAACTCAGTTACGCCTTAGTACTTCTTTCCACCCTCGTATGGATGGGCTAACAGATAGGACCATCTAGATGTTAGAGGACATGTTGTGAGCATGTATCTTGTACATTGGTGCATCTTGGGTGTGAAATTTTCCCTTCGTAGAGTTTTCTTGCAATAATAGATATCACTATTCCATTAGTATGGCTACGTTCTAAGATTTATATGGAAGGCCATGTCCTTCACCCTTGTGCTAGATGAAAGTTCGGGAGGTAGATGTTCTTGGTCCAAATGTGGTGAATAGAATGATATAGAGAGTGAAACTTTTTTTTGATAGGATGAAGTAATCATATGACCAGAATAAGTCGTATGTCAATCATAGGAGAAGTCCCTTGGATTTAAAGGTTGGTGACCACGTGTTCTTGAAGGTTTCTCCTTGACATGGGTAGCGGAGGTTCATAAGAGGGAGAAATCTTTCTACCAAGTTCATTGGACCCTTTTAGGTGTTGGTATGAATTGGTGAGGTTTCATACCAATTGGAATTTCCACTTCAGTTGATGAGTATCCATGATGTCTTTCATGTATTCCATCTTCGTCGATATCTTCATGATGACCCTCATGTCATTGACATGGGAGAGTTAGATATCAAGGATGACCAACGTTTGTGGAGTGGCTAGTAGAGATCCAAGATCATCATGAAAAGGTTCTGCGTTGACATAACATTCTTTTGGTTCATGTGTTGTGGAGGTATAGTGGCCTCTAAGAGAGTACTTAGGAGCGATAGACGCAAATGTGTGCCCAGTACCCAAAGTTGTCTTGAGTTTTTCTTGTGTATTTTGATTTTTGATGTAGTGCTTAACCCTTTTTTGTTATAAGATGGGTTGATTCCTTTTTTTTAGTGTGTAATGATGTCCTAACATTTAAAAATGGGAAACCTGATTCTTAATCGAGATGCATTACTTTAGATGTGATTAAACCCGTGTGAGTGAGTCAGTGCTGCCCAGAGCAGATAGTATCTTGACATGAAGGAAGGAATTACCTAATTCATATGTCTAGATAGTTGATGCTTGGGTGGGGTATCATATGGATGTTGGGGTTAACAGAATTGGGAGGTGGTGTTCCTGTATGTTGAGGATTCACTCTAGATTTCTAACAATACAAGGTGGTTTATACTTGAGAGGAATCTTATGAGCCGGTTGTTCAGACCCCTCTTTCTTTTTGGTTTGGTTTTTAATTCTCAAGGGAAAGAATAGTTTGATATTTTTACGATGTAATGGCATGTACCACCCTAGTCCATTACTTTTTCAAAATCTAGTGTTTTGGGTGTTCTAGGAGGCAACGAAGCCACATTTCAAGAGTTTTTTAGTCCCAACCCGTCCCCCGGGGCCCGTGCCGTGACTACCCCAATCCCGCCTTCCATAGGCCAGGGGCTGGAGAATAGAACAAAAATCATATTTCCCTAAAACTGGGAAAGCATTTCCTTTATAAAGTGTAAACATACACAACAGAGCACACAACTGGATACAAAACACTAAGTAAAACTATATAAAAAAGAGATTTGAAAGTAAAAGGGGTCGGAAATACAAGCCCAACTATAAAGTAAAATAAACTGAAAGTACAAGTAAAACTGAAGAAAAGGAAAAATAGTGGTTGTGTCATCCTCCGAGTGTCCTACCTGAAGGGTAGGTACCGATTGCCTCCTCAGCACTCCATGTCTGTCTGTCTACACCGTGTACTGTCACGCCGTATACTCCACCTATGGCACCATCTAGCCCTGGTACTCTCAGCCTCAGTCAGTGTTGTCCATCGTCTGCATCCAACACAATGAGGTGCGAGCATATCCCGTGCAGGGTTGAGTATAATGATACTCATTAGAGACCCCGAGACCCTCATGGTCTCTCAAAATCCACCAAGGATAAATCACAGAGTATGAAATCAACGGATAACCATTACTTAACTATATGCCCATACATATACCTAAGTTATCAAGTAACCCATCTTAATATTGAGGAAAACACAAAAGTCACTGACTCAGCTCACACAAGTATACAACTTATGTAGAGAGTTAGAGATGATTAGATGTATCCACTAAATCATATATTCTGTCGAAACCACGTAGGATCCAGGAATAGTAGTCAGAGTTGTCGAACCCACACATGATCTTGGCACAGTCGTTAGAGCTGTCAAACCCACATAGGATCTAAGAACAGTAGTCCACACAGGATCCAGGAACAGTCATCAGAGCTGTCGAACCCACACAGGATCCAGGAATAGAAGTCAGAGTTGTCGAACTCGCATAGGATCCAGGAACAGTAGTTATAGCTGTCGAACCCACACAGGATCCAGGAAAAGTAGTCAGAGCTATCGAACCCACACAGGATCCAGGAACAGTCGTCAGAGTGCAGCCAGCCATAGGGTTCCCACACAAATCACGCTTGATTTTGGGAGGGTCCTCTCCTCAAGACAAGTGTCGATACATCAACTGTCACGAAGTCCCAAGAAGAAGTATCCCAAAGGTCCGTCACATCATAGGGTGCTAACCCAAACAAAATGTGTCCAAGATACTGAGGAAAATATGACGAATCCATTTCCCAAAAAGTACATGGCGTGTAGGAATGAGGCACACGCCATGTATTCCAACCTCAGGTACATCCCATGTACAACAACCCATTTCGTAAGGCTGTTCATGTAGAAAAGAAAGTACATGGATTGTGGTATGGTTACACACCTTTTCCAAGAAACTGGGGTCGGCTCTGTGTACGCTGGCCATGTGCCCATACACGGCCTCAACTCATGTTCGCCAACCTGTGTAACTGGTACACGGGGTAGCCCGTGCCACTGGCCTTGTATTGGAGTACATTATCGTGTACTCCACCTCATTTTCGTGTATCCCCAGGATATACACCAAGTCTCACAAAGCCACTTCTTCCATTCTGCGTAGACAGTACATATCGTCCTTCGTGGCTGTGTAATTCTGCATGTGTCCTTGTATTTCCCAGAATGCACGCCATTTATCACGAAGCTGAATATGTCTTTATATGTAGAGAATAAACACCATGTGACCGGGGTCACAAGTTGTGTGTTACTTGTCTAACATCCGAAACTCAAGTCGCAGAACACTCGTACGACATAGCGTGTTCGTCAAAAGTACACGTCGGGTATTCTGGAATTTTCCAGAAACAGCTCCTCTGTCTAGCACACCTCCCATGAAGTCCATTCATCATTATTATAGTCTTTTCGTCACAAAACTTCATACACTTGTTTTCCCCGATGTCCTGTAGTCATCTACGGTGTTTTTGGGCCTCCAATCAGCTCTGAAAACACGATTTGATTCACCCGCTCGAAGAACGGTCGAGGAACGGTCCTTCCCGTTCTGGTACGATCTGTCGCCCGCTATCATCTTCGCACCTCCACTAGGACGTTGTGATGTTGAGTATTCAATTTGGTATTTTCACATTGCACAACGTACTCGCAACAATCTTTTGTTCCTCACTCATGAAGAATGTGAAGAATACACCAAACATTCACAAGAACGGCGGAGGGATCGGGCCATGTTGGTTTGGCCCGGTCCTTCCACGTTAGTTTGGTAGCAAGCAGGTCAATAGAAACAATCATGGAAGGAAGAATCAACATTTCTCAAATCAAAACACACCCCTACCTTGTTCGTTGTTCATTGACGGAGTCGCGGGAAAAAATATGGATCATTGTAGTCGAAGACGTCCTATGTCGATAAAGGTTCTGAGGATGGGAGTCGTAGATGCTCCTCACTGGTATTCCTCATTGTAAGAACACATTCTTTGTTGGTGAGATCTTTTCTCCCCAAGCTCTCTCCTCTCCAAAGTCCCACCAAGTTGAAAAATGCCAAGCCAAAAATATTAGATTATGATATCCTATTAACTTTTTGTCATAATAATGAAATGGTTTAATTAATTAATTGAAAGTGTTGTCTCAAATAATTAACTAAGATGATAAGGCACATTAAGTTTTAGGGTAGTTGAAGAGGCTTCCCTACACTTAATGTAAGTTTGAGGGTTTCTCCATTAATGGGGTGTTTCAAGGGGGTTTAAATCTTGAGTGGTCCCCACTAAAATAAACATGAAAAGGACGTTAGGTTCAGGTGGGCCTCACCACCATAACCTCTCTTGGGAGTTTAAGGTGTGGTGGTCCCCACATCTAACTTCCACATGGTTGTTATAACAAATAAAATAAAATAATACATGCCCTTATTTTATTTTATTATTCCCACGTTAAACCATCTTTTATTCCCAGCCACCTGCCGTCGAGGTGAAAGTATTATTAAGCGAATACCAGCACTGCAAGTTCAACGGTGCCTTCGTATTTAAATTATGAGCACCGGTTCAGAAGTTATAAAAACCCACTCATACGTTTACTGAACGTACCTGAAAAAAACTTCAGAAATTGATTCCAGGCACACAGGGCCTCGAAATCACGCTCCGTCAATTTTCACAGACTCGTAAAATTCCCATGTATTTAAGAAAAAAATTTCCATTGAAATTCTGGGTCTTTGCATTCTGCCCAACTCAGGTCTCTACGTCCCCATAAGCCATAACTCATAACTAAGGAAACAAGTGGGGGTACTGAGCACGCATCTGAGCCTCCCTCTCCCATGTGCTCTCCTGGAGGTTCTCGTGCTGCCAGAAAACGTGCACCATAGGTATTGACCGTCCAAGAAGGACCCGCTATTTTCAATCCTCAATCTCCATTGAAACCTCCATAAAATTCGCCCCATCGTTGATGTCCAGCTCTCCATGGTCGATGATGTGAGAAGGGTCGTGAACGTATCTCCTCAGCTGGGATACATGGATAACGTTGTGCACCCGGTGCAACTAAGGTGGAAGAGCTAAGTGGTATGCCACCTCACCGACTCTGCTGAGGACCTGGAAAGGTCCAATTAACCTCGGAGATAACTTTATGCCTTGGCCAAATCATTGTAAACCTCATCAGGGTGAGACCCGTAGAAAGACATGGTCTCCATCCTCGAACTCCATAGGTCTCCATCTCCTGTCAGCATATGACTTTGGTATACTCTGTGGAGTCTTCATCTGCTCCTGGATGATTTGCACCTTCTCTAACGTAGCTCGTACCATCTCTGGTCCCACTAGTGTCGACTCCCCTGGGTAAGTCCAGCACAAGGGTGATTTTCAAGGTCGCCCGTATAACACCTCAAAATGTGTCATCCCTATGGTGGAATGATAGATGTTGTTGTATGAAAACTCCACCAAAGGTAAGTGATCCTACCAGCTATGACCGAAGTAGAGGACACATGCACGGAGCATTTCCTCGAGGTTCTGAATGGTCCGCTCAGTCTGACCATCCGTCTGAGGATGGAAGGTGGTGCTCAAACGAAGCTGCATCCCAAAAGCCTCCTGCAACCCCTTCCATAACCGAGAAGTAAAATGTGCATCACCATCAGAGAAACTAGAAGAAGGCACTCCATGTAGCCTCACAATATCTTGCACATAGAGGAATCCCAAGATCTCTACTGAACCCTTCTCTCTGATCGGTAGGAAGTGGGCCGACTTGGTGAGTCAGTCAACGATCACCCAAATCCATTTGTGACCTCTAGATGTACGTGGAAGTACTGTCACAAAATCCATGGACATACCATCCCACTTCCACTCTGGGACCTCTAAAGGCCGAACCAAGCCTACTGGTACCTGATGCTTTGCCTTCACTCGCTGACAAGTGAGGCATTGTGAGAGAAACTCTGCTACTGCCTTATTAATACCTGCCCATCAGTGCTATTGTCGAAGGTCCTGGTACATCTTCGCCACTCCTGCATGTACCAATAGAGGGGATGTGTGAAACACCCTCAACACTTCCTCCTGGAGTGAAACAGGCACCATAGTACAACTTCTAAAGAGAATGATGTGCTTCCCACCTTTAGAAAATCCATCAGGTGCATGCCTTGTGGATATCTAAACACGCTGTGTCTCGTAGTCACTGTTCCCATGTTGTGCCTCCCTGACTCACTGAAGAAGTGGGGGGAGTGACTGTAAGAGACTTATGGAAGATTGTTCCATGTATATCCACAAAGGGTATCTGTAAAGTTGCCAGCTACTTTGTCACCTCACCTAGCAATAGTATACCAGACCTCATGCTGAGTGCATCTACAACAACGTTCCCCTTCCCAAGATTATAGACTATCTCGAAGTCATAGTCCTAGAGGAACTCAAACCAACATCGTTGTCTCAGGTTCAGTTCCTTCTAGGATAAGATATACCAGAGACTCTTATGCTCAGAGTACATGGTAAAATATTCACCCATCAGATAGTGTCGCCACATCTTCAAGGTGAAGACCACTGTTGCGAACTCCAGGTCATGGGTAGCATAGTTTTTCTCATGTTTTATTAGCTATCGAGAACCATATGTGATCACTACTCACTTCTTCAGCAGGACACACCTGAGTCTGGTCCCTAATGTGTCACATTAGACTACTTACCCTATGCTCTCCTCTGGAATCCTCAAGATGGGGGCACTAGTCAGCCTCTACCTCAGCTCCTACAAGCTCTATTGGCATCTCTCAGACCACACAAAGGGTTTCCCCTTCTTCATGAAGGCTAATAGTGGTGTTGTAACTCTGGAGAAGTCTGGTACGAACCTCCTGTAGTATCCATCCAAACCCAGAAAACTTCGTACCTCCATCACACTCCTAGGTGGCTCCCAAGAAAGTACTGCCTCAATCTTCGCTGGATCCACTGCAACTCCAACTTCGGATATGACATGTCCCAGAAAGTGAACCTCTTGGATCTAGAACTAGCACTTCGAGAGCTTACCATAAAGCTGGTGCTCTCGGAGTGTGTCCAGTACTACCCGCAAATGGTAGGCATGCTCCTCCTCAGTAGTCGAGTAGATTAGAATTTCGTCGATGAAGACTATGAAAAAGCGATCGAGGTATGGCTGGAAAATCCTATTCATGAGACCCATGAACACTGTTGGAGTGTTTGTTATGCCGAATGGAATAACCAAGAACTCGTAGTGTTCGTACGGACATCTTAAGGTTGTCTTATACACATCATCATCTCGAACTCTAAGCTGGTGACAGCCTGACCTGAGGTCAATCTTCAAGAACCACCATTCGCCCTTCAGCTGATCAAAGTGGTTGTCAATCCTTGGGAGTGGGTACTTGTTCTTCACGGTAACCTGGTTCAGGCGACGGTAGCCGACACAAATCCTCAATATCCCATCCTCCTTCATGGCAAATAGAATCGGGGCTTCCAAGGGAGAAACACTGGGCCGGATGAATCCCTTACCCTGTAAGTCCTCTAGCTATACCCGTAGCTCACAAAGCTCTACGGGAGCCATCTAATAGGCTGGTGTAGATATCGGTGTCGTCCCAGGGTACAAGTCAATGTAAAAGTCCACCTCTCTACTTGGATATAGACCTGGGACATCATCAGGGAAAACATCCATGTACTGGTCCACCACTACAGGATAGCTCGGACTCTCCACATCAACTGCTCTGAGGGTAAGGCAGTCCAACTGATGAGTGATTAGCTGAACCCTCCTTAGAGTAAGTCTGTCCTATGCTTCAAAGGCTCTCTTCTCACCGGTTAAGGTAAACCTTGTCCCATCCGTGCAAACACACTGCACTTTGAACCTAATATAGTCAAACTGAGCATGGACTGTAGATAACTAGTCCATACCCAAGATGACGTCGTAAGGCCTCGACACCGCTACGAGGAGATCTGAGCCAAAGATCTATCCTCCTATAGTAAGCTCACACTACCATCACCAGTGCGTAATCATCGAGTCTTCTCCCGTAGGAGTCTCTATCCATAAGGATCGATCCAACGGCTCTATCAGAATCTCTGAGCTCCAAACGAGGGCAGTGGAAATGAAAGAGTGACCAGAACCTGTGTCTATAAGAACTGCAGCTAAGGTGGAATAGACACATATTATACCTCGAATCATCTCTGGAGCACCTGATCATAGGCCTCAGCTGCATGGAGTAGAGGTCTTCGCTATCCACCTGCTCCCTGCGGTCGGGGTGGACCTCCTGGTGTTTGTAGTGGTAGGACATTGAAACGTCATCCACCACCAGTAGGTTGGTTAGCTCCTCTAACATATCTACCCGCTCCTTGCAGACCACCATGGTCAAAACACTGCCTCTGCTTGGGAGGTCTTTCATCGGACAGTCATGAGCCATGTGAACCTGCCCACCACATGTGAAACACTGCATGTTCCTTGTATGACTGGCTCTGTATCGTGTGCCTCGCACATCCAAACCCGAGTCTTGAGGTTATCCACCAGTTAGTCTAGTCTGCTTGGATCTCTGTGACATCTGTCTTCTTCCAGCTGCAGAAGACTCCGCTACGTGACACTCGGTGGTGGGTCTCACTACTGGTGACTGCTGAGCAAAGAAAATCTCCACTAAGAGGGCTCGCTCCAACACCTCTACTTGCATCGGGATGCTGAGAGATATCATCGAAGCCCTGATCTCTCACCTGAGCCCCTGCTCCAAGGTCTGGGCCCTGAAGAATGGGTCCCTCACCATATCTATGGAGTAGCACAATAGGTCAATGAACCTCACTAAGTAATGTGCCACCGTTAAGCACCTGGAGCATCAGGATCCACCATCTGGTTGTTTCTTCCTGAAGGAGACTCACGGAAAGGATTGCCATAAGGTCGGCTGGTGTCCCTACTAGTCTAAAGACTCTCACCATAGCCTCCAGCCAATCCTCAGCTACCTGCAGGTCCGTCTCACCCCAGAACCTCAGCAGCCTCTGGCACTGGAACTCATGCAATGCGCTCAGGTGGCGTGCAATCTCTGCTGTTGGGGATGGTGCCATCTGTGGCCCGATCGGTAGTAGTACCACTGGTGCCTCCGCTGTACTAGGGCCATGCACTGAGGCCTTGTCACTCGATGGGCTGCCATCTCGTACAATCCATGGAACCCTAGCTAGCTGTCTATGTGGGGCCATCCTGAAGGGTAGGTATGCCACAGTCAAAAAGTTATACATGGGGATCTGACTCAAAAAATTCAAATAAATCTATTCAAAAAACACATGTAATCAGTGTTTTCGTGCACTGAGTCGGAAATCAGAAGTCAGGGTCCTGGTGTATGGATACGTCGGCCGCCGCACCAGCACTGGACTCCCTGAACTGAAAACCACACTTACTACACTTAACACTATTGATTACAAAAATATCAAAGTCTTAAGTTCTACAGTATAACCGACTCCTCTGATTCCAATTTGTCATGACCCATCCCTCGAATCTCATTCTGTGACTACACCAAGACCGCCTTCCATAGGCCAGTGGCTGGGGACTAGCACCAAAGGTGTATTTCCATAAAACTGGGAAGGAATTTCCTATATAAAGTGTAAACATACACAACAGAGCACACAACTGGATACGAAACACTAAGTAAAATTGTATAACAAAAGATTGCTGAAAGTTAAAGGGGCCGAAAATACAAGCACAACTGTAAAGTACAAGAAACTGAAAGTACAAGTACAACTAAAGAAAAGTAAAAACAGTCGTTGGGTCATCCTCCGAGGGTCCTACATGAATGGTAGGTACAGATCACCTCATCAGCACTCCACATCCGTCTGTCTTTTCCATGTATCGTCATGTTGTATGGTCCACCTCCGTCACCGTCTAGTCCTAGTACTCTCAGCCTCAGTCAGCATTGTCTATCATCTACATCCAACACAATGAGGTGCGGGCATAACCCGTGTAGGGGTGAGTATAATGATACTCAATAAGGACCCCAAGACCCTCATGGTCTCTCAAAATCCACCAAGGATAAACCACAGAGTATGAAATCAACGGATAACCATTACATAGGTATATTCCCATACATACACCTAAGTTATCAAGTAACTCGTCTCAATCATGAGGAAAACACAGAAGTCATTAACTCAGCTCGCACAGGTATATAACTTATGTAGAGAGTTAGAGATGATTATATGTAGCCACTAAATAATTGATTCTATCGAACCCACGTAGGATCTAGGAATAGTAGTCAGAGCTGTCGAACCCACACAGGATCCAGGAAGAGTTGTCAGAGCTGTTGAACCCACACAGGATCCAGGAACAGTAGTCGGAGCTATCGAACCCACACAGAATCCAGGAACATTCGTCAGAGCTATCAAACCCACACAGGATCCAAGAACAGTATTCGGAGATGTCAAACCCACACAAGATCCAGGAACATTCATCAGAGCTGTCGAACCCACATAGGATCCAGGAATAGTAGTCAGAGCTGTCGAACCCACATAGGATCCAGGAACAGACATCAGAGCACATCCAGCCATAGGGTTCCCACATAGAGCACGCTTGATTCTAGGAGGGTCCTCTCCTCAATCCAAGTGTCGATACATCAATTGTCAAGAAGTCTGAAGAATAAGTGTCCCAATGGTCTGCCACGTCATAGGGGGATAACCCTAACAAAATGTTTCCAAGATACTGAGGATAAGATGACCAAGCCATTTCCCAAAAAGTACATGGCACGTAGGAATGAGGCACACGCCGTGTATTCAAACCATGGGTACTTCCTGTGTACAATGGCCCATGTTGTAAGGCTGGTTTTATAGAAAATAAAGTACACTGTGTGTGGTATGGTTACACACCGTGTCCAAGAAAATGGGGTCGGCTCCATGTATGCTGGCCATGTGCCCGTACACGGCCTCAACCTGTGTTTGCCAACCCGTGCAACTGGCACACGGAGTTGCCCATGCCACTGTCCATGCCTGGCCATGTGGTGGAGTACATTCCCATGTACTCTACCCCGTGTCTGTGTATCCCTGGGATACATGCCGAGTCTCGCAAAGCCACTTCTACTATTCTGCGTAGACAGTACACGTCGTGCCACTTGGCCGTGTAATTCTGCCTGTGTCTGTGTATTTCCAAGAATACATGCCATGTATCACGAAGCCACTTATTCTATTTTGCGCAGAGAATACACGCCATGTGACTGGGGTCACACGCCATGTGTTACTTGTCTAGAGTCTGAAACTCAAGCCTTAGAATGCACGTACTACATGGTGTGTTCGTCAGAAGTACACGTCGTGTATTTTGTAATTTTCTAGAAATGGTGCCTCAGGCCAGCGCACCTCCCATGAAGTCCGTTCTTCGTTCTGACTATTCGTTCGTCACAAAACTTCAGACACTAGGTCTCCCCAATGTCCTGTAGTCTTCTCCGGTGTTTTCGGGCCTCCGATCGACTCCAAAAACACGATTTCATTCACTCGCTCGAAGAACGGTCGAAGAATAGTCCTTCCCATTCTGGTCTGATCCATTTTTCACTATCATTGTCACACCTCTGCTAGGTCCTTGTGATGTTACGTCTTCAATTTTAAATCATTTCATCACACAACGGACTTGCAACGATATGTTGTTCATCACCCATGAATAACGCAAAGAACACACCAAACATTCACAAGAACAGCGGAGGGATTGGGCCGTGTTCGTTTGGCCCGGTCCTTCCAGGTTATTTTGGTAGCAAGCTGGTCGAGAGAAACAATCATGGAAAGAAGAATCAATGTTTCTCAAATCGAAACACAACCCTACCTTGTTCTTTGTTCGTTGACGGAGTCTCGGGTAAAAATACGGATCGTCGTAGTCGAAGACATCCTACACCGATGGAGGTTCTGAGGAAGAGATTCGTAGACTCTCCTCGCCAGCGTTCTTCATTGAAAGAATTCATTCTTCATTCTTCGTTGGAGAGAGATTTTCTCCCCAAGCTCTCTCCTCTCCAAAGTCCCCCCAAGTTGAAAAATGCCAAGCCAAAAATAATAGATTATGATATCCTATTAAATTGTTGGCATAATATTCAAATGGTTTAATAAATTAATTAAAAGTGTTGGCTCAATTAATTAACTAGGAGGATAAGGAACATTAAGTGTTAGGGGAGTTGAAGAGGCTCCCCTTCACTTAATGGAAGTTTGAGGGTTTCTCAATTAATGGGGTGTTTTAAGGGGTCTTAAACCCCGGGTGGTCCCCACCACAATAAACATGAAGCGAAGGTTAGGTTTGGGTGGGCCCCACCACCATAACCTCTCATGGGAGGTTAAGGCGTGGTGGTCCCCACCTCCAACTTCCACATTGAAGTTATCAAAAATAAAATAAAATAAGACATGCACTTATTTTATTTTATTATTTCCATGTAAAACCCAAAAACTATCATGTATTCTCGACCATCTGCTGTCGAGGTGAAAGTCTTCTTAAGCGGATATCGGCACTGCGAGTTCAACGGTGCCCTCGGATTTCAATTCCAATGACCGGTTTAGAAGTTATAAAAACCTGCTCATACGTTTACTGAGCATACCTGAACAAACCTTCAGAAATTGATTTCAGGCACACCGAGCCTCGAAATCACCAGTCATCAATTTTCTCAGATTCGTAAACTTCCCATGTATTTAAGAAAAAATGTTTAACAAAAATTAAAGGTCTTTACATTTTCAAATTTCCATTTTTTTCAATTGGCGATTCAAGTATTGGTGATTCACATCGGTAGCTCAGCATTGGTAGGTTGGCGTCAGTAGCTCAACATCGGTGACTAAGGACATCAGTAACTTAGGGCGTTGGTAGGTTGAGGCGTCAGTAGGTTGTGGCATCAGTAGGTTGGGCATTGGTGAGTGGCGTCAGTGTGTGGCGTCAATGAGTGGCGTTGGTGAGTGGCATTGGTGAGTTGTGTTAGTGAGTGGCATCAGTGACTCATGTTAGTGAGTCATGTTGGTGACTCAAACTGCGTGTTGTTGACCACGATCTTACTTTAATGGACCTTGGAACTATTTATATCCAATGATATTGGATCTTTCTTTTCTAAATCTGAGATCCTCTCTTCATTTGATACCTTCTATTTTTTCTTGGTTCACCTATAACCTTTCTTCCCTGAGGAGTCCTCCTCATGTGCTCTGGCAGTCTGTTCGGTTCTCCCATAGAGTCTTTCCTACTACTCGCATGACACGTGGTTTTTAACCCAAGGAAGAAATTTTGATAATCTATTGTTCCAGGTAAAGATTTCATTCATGTTTCCTTATTTTTTGTATCATTCAGGTTCGGTGTACTCATGTACCCTTCTGAATACAGTTGAACCCAGATTTAATGAAGATAATAAGAAGTATTAAATGAGGGGATGGAAAGATGATGATGAAGTTTATGTTGTTTTTATCTATTATCTTTGATCCATGTTATGAATTGTGTTTGGATAATGCCTTCAAAAAATCATGGTCATTTTTAATCTCTGTTAGCACATAGGACCCATGAATTATTGCTGTTATTCTTTTGTTGAATGGTTATAAACATGAAAAACTTGATTAATCACGTATATCTAGTTAATTAAATGGATTCCCCATGATCTAACTTTTTATGTGATAACACCTTATTTATTATGTGGAATTAAATCATGAGTGTTGATGTGGCTCAGTTATAACTCTCTTTTCCACATGCTTTATATATTTTTTACTGACTTTTTTATTTCAAAATGTTTTATTTTGTTAAATAATTAACAATTATTGTGATTTTGTACATTTTTATGTAAAATAATTATTTTTAGTGTTAAGAATTTATTTTATTGATTTTTTTATCTTAACTAATTTATAAAATTATTTAATTTATTCGGTAATTATTTTTTTCAACATAATAATGTTCAATTCATTTATATAATGTTTGATTCATTAATTATTTATTTTTAATTATGAATAAATAAATTTTTTCACTTTAGTTTTTAATTCATTCAATAATTAAGTTAATATTAATAATTTAATTAAATTATTTAAGTTTTTTAATAGTTAATTTTAATTTAGTTCTTTTATTTTATTAATTCTTTATTTTTCATTGATTGATGAATTAATTAAATACTAAGTACAGAATTAATTAGTGTTATTTTGAAAGTGTAAGTCACAGGACACACATAATTTTATTTTACTGTTAAATGTTCTAAAAATTTATTTTTAATTTAGTTTTTTATTAATTTTTTTATTTATTTTTAGTTTTATTAAATTATTATACTATTTTGTATAATTTTTTTGTTTAACTTGGTTTGTGTGTTGTACAGGTGACACCGACAACATTCATCAGTGAAATGTATCACCAACACTAATGTCTCACTGATGCTTTGCAAGTCACCATTACACCCATCCATGAGTCACTGACGCACTTCCTTGTCTCGTTGGCCTCTTATGTCTCACCGATACATCCAACCCAAGTCTGTCTCACTGATACTTCCCCTCTTCCATCGGTGAGACTGACGCTACTCTTCCATATTATCTTCTGTCAGTCTCACCGATGTTGTCTTTCCCTCCTCTCATCCTACTACCGACATAGAGGCACACACCACCCCCTCCCCTTTGTTGTATCACTGACAATATAACCATGACTAATTAATGCCCTTCCTCCCCTTCTCCCAACCATTTTTGTCACCTCTCCCATAACCCACCATCGCACTTCTCTTATAGTAACAACATCAAAGAAACAAACTGAAGCAAAAAAATCAACTCACAACATCAACAAGATCACAAACCAACAGATTGAAGAAACCCCAAATGAAATCGAAACAAAAAAACAAGTTCACAAACATCCCCAATCTTAAAACTGAAATCCCTAGTTGTTGAACATGTTCTTACTCTCTGTGGACCAACCAGGATCAATCTCTCCTCCACCACTACTCTTATATCCTGTGACCAGCCGGTGTCAGACATCACATTTCACCATGACTGCCTCCCCACCCTCACCATGAACGGGAACCACCCACCCCTACATCTCACACACTTGTCGTCCCATGTTCCTGTTGGCACCTGCCTCACCGTCGTCTCCTTCTTCACATGGGACCGCATCAAGCCACTCACCCTATACTAACCCAATATTTTATAAGATATATTCGTTTTAATTTATTTCATATCTTCTGTTGTACGCTACACCAAGATTATCTTGCACTATACGCAACACCGTATTAGCTTGCAGTATACGCAACACTATTCTTAGATTGTGTTACACACAATTTCAAGTTCGTTTGATAATAGTCATTCTACGCAACATTGAGTATATATATATATATATATTCAATGTATAAATGAAAAAATGGATGATTTCTGTTATAATGAAAAAAAAATTAGTCTGGCACTATACACAACCCTGACTTGGCTTGCATTACACGTAATCGCGACCTTCTTCGATAGCGTGTGTTGTACACAATACCGAGTTTTACTAAACAACCATATATTGTTATAATATTATTATGAACTACCCGTTATGAATAGTATCAACTAAATTTTGAATTTTATAACATTATTATTTATCTTACACATTTTCTAGAACATGGTATGAGAACAAAATCAATTTTTTGAGTAAAATAATTATTTTTCAAAAAATGTTGTTTTGCCGCCTTTTGATGGCGCACCCACCTTAAATCTTTTTTTTGACATGTCTATAAGTTAAATTTGACAAAATAAAATTTTTATTTTGAATCAGGGTATAAAAATTTACTTTGGATAAATTTTTCATATTATTCTGATAACTTTCATATTTTAAGGAATATTAAAAACACGCTATATTTTAATTAAAAACAACTTTTTTCATCGCAATAATTTATATGGTTAGATTATATTTTTAATTGGTTTTAAAGTGTAATTAGAATATATTTTTATCATTTAATCCAATTTTGGTCATTGGAATTAATTTCACTTTGAAATTGGATATAAACAAGTATCAATCTTTTGATAGTTATTGTTTCTTAAAAAACACGCGATTTGTTTTGACGACGGGAATTAATTTTTAAATTAATTAATGCAACTAATATTTTCTGAATTTGGTAAAATAGAAATCATTTTTTAATTCACAATATCAAATATATCTTAGGCCTAATTTTTGGTATTTTTCTGGAAACTATCATTTTTTGATGAATAGTGAAACCACTAAGTGGTAGTTAAAAAAAACTGAATTTTTCATAAAACTTATTTTACCGCTTCTGTAAGGGGAATTTAGAAACTCCGAGACACACGGTTATTATCAAGGACTGAAATGTGGTTCAATGAGATGAAAATAATTTTTTTTTTTGAATAGTAACTTTTTACCTTTTTTTACCACGGTTAAAAGTAAATAGGGTAATTAAGGGTAAAAATGATATTATTATTACCCTAACACATGTCATAATTCTATTGGATAAGTTTAATTCGACCAAAAACAACCTTAGGAATAAAATATGACCATTTAGGTCCACTTGGATTAGATTAGGACATTTATTATTAATTTATTTAAAGAAGGGTTAAAATAGTTAAAATCAATGTTTTATAAGTAAATAATTTTTAATATAGGGTTATAGATAAGATAAATTCGACTATAAATATAAATTAGAAATCTAAAAATAATTCCTACATAATGGTATTTTATTTATAATTTTTAGACATTAAATAATTTAATTTATTTATGACACAAAGATGATGCAGTAATTATCTTATTAGTGAAATATTGACATAATTGATGTTATAAATACACAAATAAATGTAATTTGAGACTTTTTATGAATTACACTAATTTTATAGGTTACTATGACATGTTAGTATTGATTTAATGAACTTTTTTCTAACTAATAATTCGGTTATGATTTTCACAAAAATCAATTACCAAATAGTGTCAAAATTGACATAAAATAGTTTTTAAAACAAATATTATATTATTAATTGTTATTTTATTACTAAAATTATAATTTTCGGAAACATGAATTCGATAAGGTTATATATTTTAATAATAAACAACTAGGGGTTCTTTTGGATTTTTATAGTAAGTTTATTAACCTTATAGTGTAAGAAAACAAGAAGACACGATAAAAGTAAAATTATTTAACTTAAGGTTAAATCTAAATGATAAGGTTAAAATAGAAACCTAAACTTGTCTAAATTATATTGGATGAGAGGATTTCGACCCATCCCTACATTAGCTTATAAATAAATCAATTTGGAGCTATTAAAAACCTAATATGACTTTATAATAAAATAATATTTTTGGTTTTTCCAAAGGTGCCCCTCTCCTCCCTTATAAAAGGCCACCTCCTCCCTCTCTTCCTCACACCACTTTGAGCCTTCAAGCTCGGCCAAACCCTGAACAATTCTCTTCTCCACTTCCATAGAAACATCCTAGAAGTCCTTTTCTTCTTCAAAGACCAATTTTAGTGCCCTAAGAGGAGGTCACAAAGAGGCGCTTCAAAGAAGAGGTAATGTCCATTACCGATTCTTTCAACTTTATTTCTTCTTCCACTTCTTATTTTTTAGTTGTTTATTTATGAGGTAATAACATCAGTATCAATAATATACTGATATGTTATTATAAGTATGAAACAACCATATTTCACCATCTATCCATCCAACGGAAAATGAAATCACCGCGCGTGCGTATGTACGGCATACCGTCTCCACGCCGTGGTGTAATCTATTTTCCACCACCACCTTACTTGGATGTGTATAATGGTGTAAATAATAACTATATATGATTATTGTAAAGTGATATTGATTCTGAAATATTATATATACACTCCAATACAATTCCACGATCATGGGAACGATACCATCGCCCGTGCGTACGTACGGAATACCGTCTCCACGATGCGATGAGATTCATTCTCAGTGATTAACCATTCATGAATGATTATAAAGTATATATAATAAGTAATCATAAAATATATGACATAATGAAACTGGATTTATGTATATATATATATGTGTGTCACCCAAATAATTCCATTCAATTCAATAAGGAAACGAAAACAACGTTCATGCGTACGTACGGCCTACCATCTCCATGAACTGTGTATTTATTTCTATTTATAGATATATTATATATATGTATATTCTGAATATATATTATATATAAATCATGTTTTATATTCTGTAATTAATTAATCATGATCTAAGTAATCATATGAATAATTACAAGTCAAAACACGGATGACAAATGAAACGATTTTACCCAAAACACTCTTTAACATGGAATTTACAAAAGAACAGGTAATATAAAGTCATAAGTGAACAATATATGATATAATAACAATGAATATGATTATATAATAAGTCAATGACATTATTTAAATCATTATACAGGAGGTTTGAATACGTACGAAGCATATCGGACCTAAGGTAAGGGATAACTTTTCCAATCTCGTTCTTATCCGAGATTGTTTATTCGTAAGTATTTACTGGGGTTATTGTTCTCATCCATGTCCATGATTCCTAAAAATGGTTTCATGTATGTTTAATGTCCTTTTTACCCTTTTTTGACTTTTAATTCATGGTATGTATGGAATCATTCTTTTACGAGGTACTTTTTGACTTTTCCGGCAAAAGTACGAGAAGAATGTTTTTTTAACTTATACGAAACGGACGGATTTTTACGATTTTATAAAGCCTTATTTTCATGAAGCTTCCTCCAAAAGATTTCATGACTATTTTCAACAAAATCCTTTTATTTTAAAATTGAATCACATTTTGTGAAAAGAAAATGATTTTGAATAAGAAAGGATATTTTTCTCATTAATTCATTTCAAGTGTTTTATCAAAACCATTTTTCATCTAAGTTGACATTATTTCATATGTGTATGTTTCAAGTATAATGTCTTTATGATTTAATTGGTTTCACTTTTCTTATTATGAAATGATATCCATTTCTTTTATATGGATTATGTGATGATGGGATGATGTTTATGAAACCCATTTTATTTGTTGGGTTATTATGAATGATGTATGTTTATTTTGTGGCACAAGTAAGAATGATTTCATTATGAGATGGGTGGGACCTATATCTCCCTCCAATGCATTGGGTAAAGATTTTATATCTCCTGAGATAGACATGGCTGGAATGGTAAGTTAATCCGGTTCAGTATTATAGGACTGGAACAAGGAGTGAACTCGATTCAGAAAGGGACTTTGTCCACTAAGATGGTCTTGGCAGAAATGCCTTGGCTACTATGGAAATCATTACATGTGCTTAATGGATGCCACAATTACATGTTTTATTCCCATGCTATTTCTTCATGGTTTATGTTACATTATGATCTATGCCTTATGTACTTCCATGTTTTATGTCGTTGCTCAAGATTTTGATGATTAAACATTATGTTCATGTTTTTAAGCTCAAATGTATATGGTATGTTTTATTTTATCCATGCTTACCCTTACTGAGAATTTGAGCTCACCCTTTTTATGTTTTATTTCCCCCCAGGATCAAAAGAAAGGTTTTAGGTAAGGAAACAAAAAGTGGAAGATCTTTATGGGAGATGTTGAAGATCTTTCACCACGATTAGAAGATTACATTCCAAGTTTCCAAAGACACTAAACTATTACGGTCCTTGTGTTTCTGTTTTTGTTATGTATTAAGTATTCCACAAAAGTAATGTAATGTCCATGTACATCAAGCTTCGGGTCTCTATAGTTGGTATCAGAGGAAAGGTTTAGTCATCCTTTAGAAACTAGGATGAGAAAACGTTAGTGATATCCCTAGAGATATTTCTAAGCTATATCTAGGGATGTCCCTAAAGATAAGTATACGTATAGGATATAGTCCTAGAACTACGGTAACGATCTTAGAATTTAACCTAAGATGTTAGATATTGAGGGTGCTTCCCCTTTACTATGTTGTTTTCCCTAGCATGATTTTTTCCACTCACACTATTCTTTTTTGGTTTTATAAAATGGCTGGAAACAGGAAGATTCATGATAATGGAGGATATGACGAACAATGGAATGATATTCTTCATGAGAAACCAAATGAAACGGGATTTGGAAGTCCAAACATCGTTATTATGCCTAATCAGCAATCTCATAATATGATCAATAATCTCAACTTTGGTAAGTTTCCCGACTCAGATAATAAGAGAAAGATGGAGTTTCATGATGATCATAGAGGAAAGAAAGTTCAATTTCCCTCATGTAAATCATGTGGGAAGAGGCATCAGGGAGATTGTTTCAAGGGAACTGGAAGATGCTTTGGGTGTGGAAAATAAGAACACAAAGCCAATAAGCGCAAAGGAAAAGGTTTGGTTAACACCATGGATGAGGATAATGGTATTGCTACGACATCAACAATGGTTAAATGTTTTAAATGTGGAATTTATGGGCATTATGCAAACCAATGCCCTAAGGGAAAGTCTCATGAAGAGAATCAGTACGGTCGTATGGGTAGTATTTAAGTTGATGATGATTAAGAGACTACAAATGATATGTGAGATGAAAGAATTGCTGAAGCTCGGTCAATGGTTTAAGAAGGTAGTGGAATGATTACATGTTTATCAAGTGTAATGTTGTATAAGTAATCTCATGGTACTATGGAATAAAGAGACATCTAAGGATTATTACATTGTTGTCTTTCCTTATGTTTTGAAAGTATAAGATGAATGGTACCAGTGACCATGAAAGGTTATTCATATATTTTTGGAAAGTAGATGATATGCGCATATTGAAGGGATAAGAAGAAAATTAAATGTTTGATAGTATTCATGAGCTCATGACTAATATAAGGAGAAGGTCATGTCAGGGTTTGAGTATATAGAATTTTTGGATTTTGGTATATGGAAAGAGTTAACTTTTGACAGCATTCATGTTTTCACTAAGGTTTAATGGGTATTCATTTTTCAAGAGAATACCTGATTAAGGTATTCACATTATTGGAATGTGACCAACAAGATATATGGGGGATAAATGATGGTATTCACATGCTTGGTTGATGACATTTCAAGTAATCGTTTTCTTTATACTATGAGCTTGGACCGAAGTATTTTAGATACGCCTAAATATTGGAATGGATAGAACTTTTTTCGATATTATTGATGGTATGTTATAGTAATGTAGTTTTAGAAAAAGGACAACCTACAGGATGGGCGACAGCCCATCCCGTCGGACAAGGCTGTGGGAATCGAACCCACAACCGAAGTGCGACTGGCCTTTATCGCCTACCACTGGCCTATAGGAAGTCCATGTTTAGTAGAAACTAGTTTTATTATATTAAGTAGTATGATATATGAAGTATAAGACCATTTTAGGAACCATATATGATTAATCTCACTATAGATGGACTTATTTATTTTTGATAACTTTTATAACCTTTTGTTTGAGACAGTTGGAATGACCCATCATTCTATCACATGATCTGCTAACACTTCACGAATGACAAATTCAACTTCATTTATTTAAGAGATGAAGTGTAAATTGTCCAAAGAACGATCAACGGTGAGACTGTACCAAAATCACGAAAGTATTTCTTCTAATTCCAATTTCATCAACTTTAGGGAAATGATCTTGAAAACCAAAAATGTTGTCCTAGTGCTCTTATATCTGATGAATCAGATGGTAACTTGGATCATCACAAATTTATGGCTTTGGGATCGATGGCTTTTTCATAGCCATGTTCTCTACCACTCTCCATCGTAACTTGATGGTTAGATTTTTCTTCCATATCAATATTTTCACCTATATTCTCCTACGTGGAAACCCAGTGATGAGTTAATTTGGGTAACCGTTAGGTTTCATACTTTAGTTTTTAAAGCCAAGTTTTGGTATTCCTTTTTACGATGTGGGTTTCTATTAAAGAAACTTTCGAGAAGTAAACCATTTATAACCCCGACGAATTTCGAGGGCGAAATTCATTTTAAGGGGGGTAGAATGTAATAACCTGAGATTTTATAAGATATATTCATTTTAATTTCTTTCCTATCTTCTGTTGTACGTTACACCAAGATTATCTTGCGCCATACGCAACACTGTATTAGCTTGCAGTATACGCAACACTATT
Source organism: Viscum album (assembly GCA_963277665.1). Lineage (NCBI taxonomy): Eukaryota > Viridiplantae > Streptophyta > Magnoliopsida > Santalales > Viscaceae > Viscum > Viscum album. The sequence continues at coordinate 354,517,116 of OY728126.1, read as the reverse complement.
CTTAGATTGTGTTACACACAATTTCAAGTTTGTTTGATAATAGTCATTCTACGCACAATTGGGTATATATATATATATATATTCAATGTATAAATGAAAAAATGGTTGGATTCTGTTATAACGAAACAACAAAGGAGTCTTTCACTATACACAACCCAGACTTGGCTTGCATTACACGCAATCACGACCTTCTTCGATAGCGTGTGTTGTACGCAATACCGGGTTTTACTAAACAACCATATATTGTTATAATATTATTATGAACTAGCCGTTATGAATAGTATCAACTAAATTTTGAATTTTATAATATTATTATTCATCTTACACATTTTCTAGAACATGGTATGAGAACAAAATCAATTTTTCAAGTAAAATAAGTATTTTTCAAAAAATGTAGTTTTGTCGCCTTTTGATGGCGCACCCACCTTAAATCATGTTTTTGACATGTCTATAAGTTTAATTTGAAAAAATAAAATTCTTCTTTGGAATCAGGGTATAAAAATTTACTTTGGATAAATTTTTCATATTATTCTGATAACTTTCATATTTTAATGAATAGTAAAAACATGCTATATTTTAATTAAAAACAACTTTTTTCATCGCAATAATTTATATGGTTGGATTATCTTTTTAATTGGTTTTAAAGTGTAATTAGAATATATTTTTACCATTTAATCCAATGTTGTTCATTGGAATTAATTTCACTTTGAAATTGGATATAAACAAGTATCAATCTTTTGACAGTTATTGTTTCTTAAAAAAACACGCGATTTGTTATGACGACGGGAATTAATTTTTAAATTATTTAATGCAACTGATATGTTTTGAATTTGGTAAAATAGACATCATTTTTTAATTCATAATATCAAATATAGCTTAGGCCTAATTTTTGGTATTTTTCTGGAAACTTTCATTTTTTGATGAATAGTGAAACCACTAAGTGGTAGTTAAAAAAACTGATTTTTTCATAAAACATAATTTTACCGCTTCTGTGAGGGGAATTTCGAAAATCCGAGAGATGCGGTTAATATCAAGGACTAAAATGTGGTTCAATGAGATGAAAATAATTTTTGGTGAATAGTAACTTTTTACCTTTTTTACCACAGTTAAAAGTAAATTGGGTAATTAAGGGTAAAAATGATAGTATTATTACCCTAACACATGTCCTAATTCTATTGGATAAGTGTAATTCGACCAAAAACAACCTTATAAATAAAATATGACCATTTAGGTCCACTTGGATTAGATTAGGACATTTATTATTAATTTATTTAAAGAAGGGTTAAAATAGTTAAAATCAAAGTTTTATAAGTAAATAATTTTTAATATAGGGTTATAAATAATATAAATTCGACTATAAATATTAATTAGAAATCTAAAAATATTTCCTACATAATGGTATTTTATTTATAATTTTTAGACATTAAATAATTTAATTTATTTATGACACAAAGATGATGCAGTAATTATCTTATTAATGAAATATTGACATAATTGATGTTATAAATACCCAAATAAATGTAATTTGAGTCTTTTTATGAATTACACTAATTTTATAGGTTACTATGACATGTTAGTATTGATTTAATTAACTTTTCTCAAACTAATAATTCTGTTATGATTTTCACAAAAATAAATTACCAAATAGTGTCAAAATTGACATAAAATAGTTTTTAAAACAAATATTATATTATTAATTGTTATTTTATTTCTAAAAATCTAAGGTTCGGTCAAATAACATAGATAAGGTTATATATATTAATAATAAACAACTATGGGTTCTTTTGGATTTTTATAGTAAGTTTATTAACCTTATAGTGTAAGAAAACAAGAAGACACGGTAAAAGTAAAATTATTTAACTTAAGGTTAAATATAAATGATAAGGTTAAAATAGAAACGTAAACTTGTATAAATTCTATTGGATGAGTGTATTTCGACCCATCCCCACATTATCTTCGAAATAAATCAATTTGGATCTATTAAAAACCGAATATGACTTTATAATAAAATAATATTTTTAGTTTTTCCAAAGGTGCCCCTCTCCTCCCTTATAAAAGGGCACCTCCTCCCTCTCTTCCTCACACTACTTTGAGCCTTCAAGCTCATCAAACCCCGGACAAATTCTCGTCTACACTTCCCTAGAAACATCCTAGAGGTCCTGGTCTTCTTCAAAGACCAATTTTAGTTCCCTAAGAGGAGGTCTCAAAGAGGCGCTTCAAAGAAGAGGTAATGTCCATTACCGATTCTTTCAACTTTATTTCTTCTTCCACTTCTTATTTTTTAGTTTTTTCTTTATGAGGTAATAACATCAGTATAAATAATATACTGATATGTTATTATAATTATGAAACAACCATATTTCACCATCTATCCATCCAACGGAAACTGAAATCACCGCGCGTGCGTATGTACGGAATACCGTCTCCACGCCGTGGTGTAATCTATTTTCCACCACCACCTTACTTGGATGGGTATAATGGTGTAAATAATGACTATATATGATTATTGTAAAGTGATATTGATTCTGAAATAGTATATATACACTCCAATACAATTCCACGATCATGGGAACGATATCATCGCTCGTGCGTACGTATGGAATACCGTCTCCACGACGCGATGAGATTCATTCTCAATGATTAACCATTCATGAATGATTATAAAGTATATATAATAAGTAATCATGAAATATATGACATAATGATACTGGATTTATTTATATATATGTGTGTTTCATCCAATTAATTCCATTCAATTCAATAAGGAAACAAAAACAGCGTTCATGCGTACGTACGACCTACCGTCTCCATGAAGGGTGTATTTCTTTCCATTTATCGATCTATTATATATATATGTATATTATGAATATATATTATATATAAATCATTTTTTATATTTTGGAATTAATTAATCATGATCTAAGTAATCATATGAATAATTACAAGTCAAAACACGGACTACAAATGAAACGATTTTACCCAAAATACTCTTTAACATGGAATTTACAAAAGAACGGGTAATATAAAGTCATAAGTGAACAATATATGATATAATAACAATGAATATGATTCTTTAATAAGTAAATGACATTATTTATATAATTATATAGGAGGTTCGGATACGTACGAAGCATATCGGACCTAAGGTAAGGGATAACTTTTCCAATCTCGTTCTTATCCGAGATTGTTTATTCGTAAGTATTTACTGGGGTTATTGTTCTCATCCATGTCCATGTTTCCTAAAAATGGTTTCATGTATGTTTAATGTCCTTTTTACCCATTTTTTACTTTTACTACATGGTATGTATGGAATATTTCTTTTACGAGGTACTTTTTGACTTTTCTGGCAAAAGTACGAGAAGAATGTTTTTTTAACTTATACGAAACGAATGGATTTTTACGGTTTTATAAAGCCATATTTTCATGAAGCTTCCTCCAAAAGATTTAATGACTATTTTCAACAAAATCCTTTTCTTTTAAAATTGAATCACATTTTGTGAAAAGAAAATGATTTTGAATAAGAATGGATATTTTTCTCAAGGATTCATTTCAAGTGTTTTATCAAAACCATTTTTCATCTATGTTGACATTATTTCATATGTGTATGTTTCAAGTATAATGTCTTTATGATTTAAATGGTTTCACTTTTCTTATTATGAAATCATATCCATTTCTTTTATATGTATTATGTGATGATGGGATGATGTTTATGAAACCCATTTTATTCGTTGGGTTATTTTGAATGATGTTTGTTTATTTTGTGGCACAAGTAAGAATGATTTCATTATGAGATGGGTGGGACCTATATCTCCCTCCAATGAATTGTGTAAAGATTTTATATCTCATGAGATAAACATGGATGGAACGGTAAGTTAATACGGTTCAGTATTACAGGACTGGAACGAGGAGTGAACTCGATTCAGAAAGCGACTTTGTCCACTAAGATGGTCTTGGCAGAAATGCCTTGGCTACTATGGAAATCATTACATGCGCTTAATGGATGCCACAATTACATGTTTTATTCCCATGCTATTTCTTCATGGTTTATGTCATATTATGATATATGACTTATGTACTTCCATGTTTTATGTCGTTTCTCAAGATTTTGATGTTTAAACATTATGTTCATGTTTTTAAGTTCAAATGTATATGGTATGTTTTATTTTATCCATGCTTACCCTTACTGAGCATTTGAGCTCACCCTTTTTATGTTTTATTTTCCCCCAAGATCAAAAGAAAGGTTTCAGTTAAGGAAACAAAAAGTGGAAGATCTTTATGGGAGATGTTGAAGATCTTTCACCACGATTAGAAGATTGCGTTCTAAGTTTCCAGAGACACTAAACTATTACAGTCCTTGTGTGTCTATTTTTGTTATGTATTAAGTATTCCGCAAAAGTAATGTAATGTCCATGTACATCAAGCTTCGGGTCTCTACACACCCCTATCCATGCACCTCCTCCAATTCTCTTGAACTGTCAGTGTACCTCCACCTCTCTGTACCACCTTCTTCGAGCCGCGTTGTCGGACCCCCATTCCCCCTCCACGCACGAACCCACCCCCTCCCCCAAGTCTCCTCTTATTTTTTATTTATTTTATTAGATAATATAATATCTATTATTTTAACACCCCAATCTTCCACAGTACGCTACTCTTTGAATAATATAATATCTTTTGATGTACGCAACTTTGAGTTCTAACACACCACGACCAATCAAAATATCTGTTATGAATAGTAATACTCAGTTTTTAAAATTTTATAAATTTTATTTTTTAAAATGGACTTCATTTTTTTATTCGTAATCTCAAAATTATCTTAGGGTGAATTTTTTGTATTTTTTTGAAAACCTTCAATTTTTTATGAATAGTGAAAAACCCTACATTATTGTTTAAAACCTACTTATTATTTAAATAAATATTTATTTTATTTAAATTTATTTTAAGTCAATATAGATAAATAATACCTATATTAGTTCAATTTAATTCATTGAAGTCATTTTATAATCAAATTAGATGTATAAAATGTTATTGATTTTTTTAATGTCTTTTACCCACCTTCTAGGCGCATTTTCAAATTTTCATAAAACGTAATTTTACCGCTTTTATGAATTAAATTTCAAAAATAAGAGACATACAGTTGATATCCGTAAGTAAAATGTGGTTCAATAAAAAGAAAATAATTTTGGTGAATAGTAACTTTTGACTTTTATTTACCACGGTTAAAAGTAAATTGGGTAATTAAAGATAATAATGATATTATAATTACCCTAACACATATCCTAATTATATTGGATAAGAATATTTCTACCAAAATATAACTTAGGAATTAAATATGATCCTTTTTGTCCACTTGGATTCGATTAATACAGTTATTATTATTTTATTTACAGAATAGTTAAAATTGTTAAATTCAAATTTCATAACTAAACCATTTTTCTTATAGGATTATACATAAGATAAATTAGGCTATAAATATTAATTAGAAAACTAAAAATATTTCCTACATAATGGTATTTTATTTATAATTTTTAGACATTAAATAATTAAATTTATTTGTGACACAATGATGATGCAGTAATTACCTTATTAATGAAAGATTAAAATAATTGATATTATAAATATAAAAATATATTTAAATTGAGACTTATGATGAATTACACTAGTTTTATAGGTTAATATGACATGTTAGGGTTGATTAAAAAAATTAAGTGATAAAGTTGTTATGACTTTCACAAAAATAAAATACCAAATATTATCAAAATTTACATAAATGAGTTTTTAAAACAAATACTATATTATTAATTGATATAATATTCTTAAAAATATAAGGTTTAGTAAAAGGACTTAGATAAGGTTATATATATATAAATAATGAACCACTTGTCTTTTATAGTAAATTTATTAACCATTTTTTACAATAATACAAGAATACATGGTAAAAGTTAAACTATTTAACTAAGAGTTAAATATAAAATATAAGGTTAATATGGTGACCTAAACCTATATAAAACCAATTTTTTGGGAGGTTTTGGACCAATACCCACCTTATCCTTGAAATAAATCATTTTGGTTCCATTATAAACCGAATATAATTGTATAATAAAATAATATTTTAATCTTTTCCTAAAGTGACCCTCACCTCTCTAATAAAAGGGTGCTTCTCCTTCGCTCAAAATAAAACATCCAAAGACATTTGGATCGGACAAAACTAACTCAAATATCCTCATAGATACCATCAATTCGACCTAGATTCATTAATTTGATCAGAAAGCTAACATAAGGATCCCTTTTGATCAACTCAAAAGAAAACACCCAAACAAGAGGTAATAATTTCACCACCTCTTTCAAAGTTCTTTTCTTCTTCCACTTAGTCTTTCTTTGTTGTTTTGATACCAAAATAATTAATCGAGTACCTTATACATAATGTGATTTATTATAAATATGGTACATCTATATTCATTATTCTATCCATCCTATGAATGACAAGTCACCGTACGTGCGTACGTACAGCTTACCGTCTCCATATCGTGGTATAGTTTGTTATTCAAAAACGTCATTATTTTTATGGGTATAATAATGAGTATAAGTGATGTAAATAATAAATATAACATTTTAATAATTATTTATATATGATATACCATCCAATTTTATAAAATTTAAACATTAACATAATGATATTGTAGCTCGTGCGTACGTACGAATTATTGTCTCCACGAACGCGATGAAATTCATTCCCCATCATAACCATTAAAAAATAATTTTCATTTTATGATTAAAAATAATATTTAATAACATAATATAATTTTGTATATGAATCAAATACATCTTATCCATAACTAACATGTCTTACGTAACCAATCATTTAATGGAAAACGATTCAATTAACACCTGAAAAAATGATACTACTGAAATATTATTAACAAAGCAATATTAGAAGATCATATATGATATCATAATTATGTATGTGGTTATTGTATAATTTAATACCAATTATTTAACTATTATACAGGAGTTTAACTTACCCTTGATCAAGTAAAAGTACAAGGTAAGGGTTAATTCTACAATCTCTTCATTATTCGAGGTTGTTTATATGTGAGTATCTATAGGGATATCTTTATCATCCACATCCGTGTTTCTTAAAAACATATTTCAAAACATTTTTACTATTTCCTAGACTATTGGTTAAATTCATTTATACCCTTGTTTTACTTTTTATATAAAAATTATAATGGAATCTTTTAGTCTTTTTCCAAAAAAGGTCATTTACGACCTTTTCGTCAAAATAAAGGAAATAATGTTTTTTTAACTTATACAATGGGTGAGGCTATTTTCTGCCGTTATAACACCTTCAAAGATTCCCTTATAATATTATAAAAATATTTTAAAAATAAATGTTTTCTTTCATAATTAAAAAACTTTTAAATTATTTCAAAATAGAAAGAGATATTTCTCTCAAACGGTTTTGATTTCATCCATGTCAACATCCTTTGATGGATTTTACACTTGTTTGAAGTTGATTTACTATGATACAATATTCTATACTGTATTGAAGGTTTTGTGATATGTTTGATTGTGGATGTTTTATTTTTATACTATTCATGGTTTATTGCTAAAGTATTAACATTTCATATGCTAATTTTAATATGAATGTTTATGTTATGTTTCAACCTTTTCATATGAGGAATGCATTGGAATTAGTAAGTGACGGGTGGAGCCCGCTATAGCTCCATGATGCATTGTTAGCTCTCATGAGATGAACTAGTTTCTTGGCACAGTTCCATGATGAAATATTATTGTATTCTTGGCCTGAGACCTTGACTATGTGGTTATGTTGTCCAACATTATGCATTCCATCATTATGAAATTTTCTATTGATATTACATGTGATTATTCGACTAGTAGAATATCCATGTGAATAATCAAATGGATTTATTTGATTATCGTTTCCATATTATGCTAAAGTTTATGTTTAAAAGGCATTATTTTAGTCTTATACAATGCCTTAAATGTTTATGCATATTTAAGAAAGTCTCTGCTATATTTCTATCCTTAATGAGCACCTGAGCTCATCCCTTTCTATGTTTTATTTTTCCTAGGATGCGAAGAAGTATATTATAACTGGCCTGTAGGGATAGTCTAAAGGATATGAATATGTTCAAAGGACATTATTTTTTTGGTTTTTTTCATTTTATAATGTAATGTAAAACTTATGTACGTATCTAGTACTTCTAGGGCTACTAAACCGATCGGTCTTTCAGGATTTGATACCATGTTATCATTCCAATGTCCTGAAATAATGCACCAACTCTAGGTAATTAGGATCAGAGCATTATAGTTGGTATCAGGGGAAGTTTAGTAAAAAACTTGGAAGCTCTATTTAGAAAAAAACTCTGATTAGAGAACATTACCCTAATATAGACTTTGAGGATTATTATAGAAAAAATTCCTAGAATTTTGGTAATGTTGAGATTTTGTTTATTTTCTAAGCAATACATTCAATTCTTGATATGAGCAGGTAGAGGCGGCTCTGGCACAGATGCACTCAAGATTGAAAACTCCAATAAGGAGTTTCGGGCTTGACTCAGGGTATCCTGACACATGACAATGACCCTTGTTGTACTCTTGGTTATGACACTCCCAGGGGATATGCTTAGGATAATTCACATTTTCCTTACAAACCATTATCAAGGATTTATGAGTAGATACTTCCTCAAAGAAACCATTTTTTTATTATTATGGATTATATGCATAAACTGTTCAATTTCTGTTACGTATTTTACTAGTTTGGAATTATGTTTTGTGATTCATAAAATAATCTAGTGTATGCCATTGTTTAGAAATGGCGCCTATTAGAAGAAATGAAAACTATATCAATGCATGTAATCCATGTAGGTATTTCCCTCCTACTCAAGATAATTATAGTGTAGTTGGTGATGAAATTGGTTCTGAACAAATTATAACCATACTGGGACAACTCACTTAGGTTATGAATAATAACCTTACCCGTATGGAGCACCCTGATCCCCAACACAGAGGATCAATGTTAGACCGCTTCATGAGGCAACAACCACAAACAATCAATGGGAATATAAATCCATTTATATCTGAGCAATAAATAAGTTTCTTAGAGAAAATATTTTCTACTTTGGGGAGTAGGGAAAGGGAAAAAGTTGTCAGGGTAGTTTATCACCTCATAGGAGATGCAGATCAATGGTGGTCATTGATTCAAAACAAAAAGGAAGATGATGAAGTATCAAATATGGAATGGATAGAGTTTAAATATATTTTCTTATAAAAATAATTTCCTCGTGAACATCGAGTGGATATGGAAAGGAAATTTTTGAGTTTGAGGAAAAAGGAGGATGAGAATATCGCAAAGTAGGAGGCTAAATTTAAAAGGTTAGAGTGGCATGCTGCAGATTATATACATAACCTTAAGAGTAAGATTTATCACTTCTTTGATGGGTTAAAACCATTTCTCCATCAAGTATTAGTCTCATAATCTTTCTTATCATACTAAGATATTGTCTCATGTGCTATCAAGATAGAAAACGAATTCTTTAATTATTATGAATTTAAAGTAAATAAATAGAAAAAGAGATCTGTTGAACACTCTGAAAATGGAAATTAGGGGAAGAAGGAAAAAAGTTGAATTTCCATCCTGTAGTAAATATAGGAATAAACACCCTAGTACTTTCCTGAAGGGAATGGGGGTCTGTTATAATGGTGGTGAAAAAGGCCACCATGCTTGTGATTTCAAGGGAAAGAAAGAGGCTGTCAATGATGAATTCTACAATTGTAGAGAAATGGGTCATTATGCAAATGAATGTCATAATCATCAAGGAAAATTACCTCAGAAAAGTCCAAGGGAGAAAGGCCAAGCTTATGTGATCACTAATGCTAAGGTTGAAGCTCTGAATGACATGGTGGCAGGTAATTTAATGGTTTCCTCAAATTTATCCAATGCTTTATTTGATTCAGGATCATCGCATTGTTTCGTATCTTCCTAGTTTTTAAATAACATTAGATATTTCCAATTTTATTTAACAAGGTAGTTTTCAGTCAAAACTATTAAGGTAAGTATCATTTCAATAATGTTTTGTGAATCAGTTCTCATTAAGGCATATATGAGTGCTTTATATGCTGATCTCATCGTCATACCCATGATTTAATTTGATATAATCCTTGGTATGGATTGGATTTCTTACCATGATGTGAAAATTTATCGTAATAAGAAGGAGGTTACAATTTTAGATGATGATAAAGAGTACCTTAACTTTAGTGCAGAAATGTCACCATTTGATTCTTATCTAGATCCACCTCCTGTAGCTCTACTAAGTTCAATAATTGGGGAGGAAGAGAGTGAAATAACTATGGGTGAGGAATGGAATGTTCAAATAGGGGATGTACTTATTGTGAAAGAATATGTTGATGTGTTTCCAGAAGATTTATCTGGACATCCTCCAGAATGAGAAATTGAGTTTTCTATCGATTTAATTCGTGGTTCAAGGCCCATATCAAATACCCCTTATATAATGGATACATTGGAATTGGTGTAACTAAAGATACAACTAGAGGAATTGAGTAATAAAGGATTTATTCGACCTAATGATTCTCCATGGGTAGCCCCTACTCTTTTTGTTAAGAAGAAAGATGGCTCTATGAGATTGTGCATTGACTATAGGGAGATCAATGCAATAAAAATAAAGAACAAGTATCCCCTACCTCGCATTGATGATTTATTCGATCAACTTCATGGATCTCAATATTTTTCAAAGATTGACCTTCAATATGGATATCATCAGTTGTGTTTGAAGAAAGAAGACATTCTGAAAACATCATTTTGAACCAGGTACGGGCATTACGAGTTTACAGTGATGCCTTTTGGACTGACTAATGCACCCTATGTCTTCATGGATCTAATGAATAGTGTTTTCAAGGAATATCTTGATGAATTTCTAGTGGTATTTATTTATTATATCTTGGTATACTCAAAAATCTACAATGATCATGAAAATCACTTGAGCATTATTCTAAAAACCCTCAGAAGAAATGAATTATATGGGAAGTTTAGAAAGTGTAAATTCCGTCTTCTGGAAATTTCTTTTCTTGGACATATTGTCTCTAAGGATGGAATCTCTATCTATCCTTCAAAGACTAAGGCAATACAAGAATGGCCAGCACCAACAAGTATAACCGAGGTAAGTAGTTTTATTGGTTTAGCAGGTCATTATCGGCATTTCATCCAGAAATTTTCCCGATTGGCTAACCCATTAACCAAGCTCAAACATAAAAGGATTAAATTTGTTTGGAAAAAATAGTGTGAAGAATTTTTTGAATAATTGAAGAAAATATTAGTCAATGATCTTATCTTGACTCTGCTATCGGGGAATGATGGGTTTGTTATTTATAGTGATGCTTCAAAGAAAGGACTTAGTTGTGTCCTTATGCAGAATGATAGAGTTGTTGTCTATTCAACAACATATCTAAAAATACATGAGCAAAATGATCCCACTCATGATCTTGATTTAGCAGCTGTAATAGTTTCTTTGAAAATATAAAGACAATATCTCTATGGTGAAAATGTGGGATATATACCGATTGCAATAGTTTTAAGTATATTTTCTCACAGAAAGAACTCAACACAAGGCAGAGACGATGGCTTGAACTACTCAAAGATTATGATTGCACTATGCACTACCACCAGGGGAAGAAAAATAAGGGGGAAGACGCTTTGCGTAGAAAGGATCATGGAGTTTTGAACAAGATGAGAGTTGAAAGGGATCCTTTGTTCATGGATTTATTAAATATGGATATGGGAATAATCATGGAAGGTGATACATCAATACTTTTTCAAATGGTTTTCAATACAACTTTACTAGAAAGGATAAAAGGTTATCAAAATGATGATGAGTTTCAAAAGAAAATTAAAGATGTGAATGATGGTAGATTGATTGACTTCTTATATGAAGATGGAATTTTGAAATGTGGGAAGAGGCTTTGTGTTCCTGACATAGCTGATCTAAAAAGGGAGTAGATGGATGATACTAATAGCTCCAATTTTTCTATACACCCTGGTAGCACTAAGATGTAATGATATTTGAAGGAATATTTTTTGTGGGACAACATGAAGAGGAATATTGCTGATTATGCGTCAAGATGTATGTTTTTTCACAGGTGAAAGCTAGAAGACAACATCCTAGAGGAGTCATGAAACCTCTTCCCATACCTGAGTGTAAATGGGATGATATTACAATGGACTTTATCATGGTGATACCAAAGACTCCTAGAAGGAATGATGCAATAGGGGTTTTTTTTGTTTTACCAAGTCAGCATATTTTCTTTCTATAAGAGAAGATTTTCCACTTGAACGTTTAGAAATACTATATATTAATGAAGTTGTAAGACTTCATAGAGTACCCTATCGATTGTTTCTGATCATGATCCCCATTTTACATCAAGATTCTGGAAAAGCCATCAGAAGGCCTTGGATACTGAACTTCGTTTGAGCACTACCTACCACCCTCAAACTACTGCACAATCAGAACGGAATATTCAAACCTTAGAAGCCATGTCAAGATCTTGGTAACATTACTTTCAAGGTAAGTGGGATTAATATTTACCGCTGGAAAAATTTTCCTATAATAATAGTTTCCATTCAAGTATTCAGACAGCACCATATGAAGCATTATATGGAAAGAGATGTCACACACCAACTTGTTAGGATTATGTTGGTGAAAGAAAACTCGTAGGCCTAGAACTTTTTGAGGAAACAATGTAAAAGGTGAAGGTTATCCAAACCCACATCAAAGAAGATCAAATTAGGAAAAATATATATGTTGATAACCGAAGGAAATATTTTGAATTTCAAGTAGGAAATCGTGTTTTCTTGAAGGTATCTATATGGAAGGGTGTTATACGATTCGTTAAGAAGGTAAAATTATGTTCCAGGTACATCGGACTTTTCAAAATTCTTGAACGAATTGGAGTTGTAGCTTTTTGTTTGGAAATGCCGCCAAGTCTCTCCAAAGTTTATGTTGTGTTCCACATATCGCTGTTCAGAAAATACATGCCTGAACTAATGCATGTATTCACCTATAAAGAAATAGATCTGGAACCTGGCCTATCTTATTGCGAAGAGCCTATTAGAATTATTGAAACCAAAGAACAAGTGTTGAGAAACTGGATGACACGTCTGGTGAATGTTCTATGGATAAACCATAAGACGGAAGAGACAACGTGGGAACCTGGGGAACTTATAATGAAGAACCACCTAAATCTTTTTATGCAGTAATATTCTAGAAATATCCCGAATGAAATTATTTGAATGAGGGAAGAATGTGACACCCCAAGCTTCCACAGAATGCTTCTCTTTGAATAATACAATAGCTTGTGTTGTACACAACTTCAAGTTCTAACACATCATGACCAATAAAACTAGCTATTATGAATAGTAATACCCACTTTTTAAAATTTTATAAATTTTATTTTTCAAAATGGACTTAATTTTTGGATTTGGAATATCAAAATTAGCTTAGGGTTATTTTTTTTGTAATTTTCTGAATACCTTCATTTTTTGATGAATAGTGAAAAACACTATGTTATTGTTTAAACCCTACTTTTTATTTAAATAATTATTTATTTTATTTAAAAATATTTTCATTCAAAATAGATACATAATACATATATTATTTCAATGTAATTTATTGAAGGAATTTTAAAATAAAATTAGATGTATAAAATTTTATTTAATTTTTTAACGTCTTTTACCCACCTTCAAGACGCATTTGCAAATTTGCATAAAATGTAATTTTACCACTTATGTAAATTTAATTTAAAAAATCCAAGAGACAGGGTTGACATCAGTAAATAAAATTTGGTTCAATAAGATGAAAATAATTTTTGGTGAATATTGATTTTTGACATTTATTTACCATGATTAAAAGTAAATAGGGTAATTAAAGGTAAAAATGATTTTATAATTACCCTAACACATGTATTAATTATATTTTATAAGTTTATTTCGACCATAACCAACCTTAGAAATAAAATATGATCATTTTGGTCCACTTTTATTAGATTAAGACATTTATTATTATTTTATTTTAAGAATAGTTAAAAGTGTTAAATTCAAAGTTTAATAACTAAATAATTTTTAATATAGGGTCATACATAAGATAAATTTGACAATAAATATTCATTATAAAGATAAAAGTATTTCTTACATATTAGCATTTTATTTATAATTTTTATACATTAAATAATTAAATTTATTTATGACACAATAATGATGAAGTAATTACCTTATTAAAGAAAGATTAAAATAATTGATATTATAAATATACAAATAGAATTAAATTCATACTTCTCCTGAATTCCACTAATTTTATTGTTTATTATGACATGTAAGAGTTTATTACAAAAAATCAAAGTGATAAAGTTGTTATGACTTTTAGAAGAACAAAATACCAAATAGTGTAAAATTGACATAAATGAGTTTTTAAAACAAATACTATATTATTAATTGATATAATATTCCAAAAAATCTAAGGTTTATCCAAAGTACTTAGATAAGGTTACATATATCAATAATGAACCAGTTTGGTTTCTCTTGGCTTTTTATAGTAAGCTTATTTACCATTTATTATAATAATACAAGAATACATGGTAAAAGTTAAACTATTTAACTAAGACTCAAATCTAAAAGATAGGGATAATGTGGTGACCTAAACCTATCTAAAACCAATTGCTTGAGAGTTGTTAGACCCATTCCCAACTTTTCCGCTAAATAAAGAAATTTTTATCCATTTCAAAATGAATATGATTGTATAAAAAATAATATTTCAAGATTTTCCTAAAGTGACCCTCACCTCTGTTAAAAAAGGGTATGTCCCCTTCTCTCAAAATCACACCTCCAAATCCATTTGGATTGGCCAACCCCTACTCAAATATCCTCCCAAATACCCTCAATTCGACCTATAGGCCTTACTTTTATCATAAATCCAACCTAAAGAGCCCTTTTGATCAACTCAAAAGGAAACAATCAAAGAAGAGGTAATAATTTCACCACCTCTTTCAAAGTTATTTTCTTCTTCCACCTCCTCTTTATTTGTTATTCCCATAAAAAATAATAAATCCAGTACCTTATACATACATTTATGTTATTATAAATATGTTACCACCATATTCATTATTCTATCTATCCTATGAATGACAAGTCACCATACTTGCGTATGTACGACTTACCATCTCCACATCGTGGAGTAGTTTGTTATTCAAACACTTTATTATTTGGATGGGTATAATAATGAGTATAACTAATGTAAATAATGAATATAAATTTCTAAGTATTCTGTATATATTATATACCATCCAATTACATATGATTTCACCATCAATAGAATGATATTGTCGCTCATGCGTATGTACAGATTACCGTCTCCATGAACGCGATGAAATTCATTCCCCATCATTACCATTCAAGAATAATTTTCATTTTATGATTAAAAATAATGTTTAAGAACTTAATATCATTTTTCATATTAATAAAATACATCCTATCCATAAATAACATGTCTTATGTAATGAATCATATAAAGGAAAACAAATCAGTTAACACTCGAAACAATGATACTACGGAAATATTATTAACAAAGAAATATTATAAGATCATATATGACATCAAATTTAGGTATGTGGTTCATGTATAATTTAATAACAATGATTTAACTATTAGAAATCATTTTAACTTACCCTCGATCAAGTAAAATTACAAGTTAAGGGTTAATTCTATAATCTCTTCATTATTCGAGGTTGTTTATACGTGAGTATCTACTGAGACCTCTTTATAATCCACATCTGTGTTTCTTAAAAATGTTTTTCAAAACATTTTTATTGTTTAATAGACTATGGTTTAAAGTCATTTATACCCTTGTTTGAATTTTTATAAAAAAAAATTACAAAGTAATCTTTCCATCATTTTCCAATTAAGGTCTTTTACGACCATTTCAACAAAATTAAGGAAAGAATGTTTTTTTAACTTATACAGCGGGTGAGGCTATTTTCCACCATTATAACACCTTCAAAGCTTCCCTTAAAATCTTATAAGAATATTTTAAAAATAAATTTTTTCTTTTATAATTACATGACATTTAAATGATTTCAAAATTGAAAGAGTTATTTCTCTCAAACAGTTTTGATTTCATCTATGTGAACATCCTTTGATGGATTTTACACTTGTTTGAAATTGATTTAATATGATACAATATTCCATATTGTATTGAATGTTTTGTGATATTTTTCACTGTGTATGTGTTATTTTTACACCATTCATGTTTTATTGTTAAAGTATTAACATTTCGTATGTTAGTTTTAATATGAATGTTTATGTTATGTTTCAACCTTTTCATATAAGAAATGAATTGGACTTAGTAAGTGATGGGTGGAGCCCACTATAGCTCCTCGATGCATCAGTAGGTCTCATGAGACAAACTAGTGTCTTGGCACGAGGCCTTGAAAAAATATTACTTGTAGTCTTTTCACAAGGCCTTGACTATGTGGTTATGATGTCTGGAATTATGCAATCCATTATTATGAAATTGGCTATTGATATTACATGTGATTATTCGACAAGTAGAAAATCCATGTGAATAAGCAAATGGAATTATTTTATTTCTCTTTGCCATATTATGTTGAATTTTATGCTTAAAAGGATTTTTTTAGTCCTATACATTTCTTTAAATGTTTATGCTTATTTATGAAAGTTTCCTCTATATTGTTATCCTTACTGAGCACCTGAGCTCACCCCTATCTATGTTTTATTTTTCCCAGGATGTGAAAAAGTATATTATGAATGACTTCCAGGGATAGTCTAAGGGATGTGAATGTGTTCAAAGGAGAAAATTTTGTTGTTGTTTTTCATTTTATAATGTAATATAAAACTTGTGTATGTATCTCGTACTTCTATGTCTACTAAGCTAATCGGTCTTTCAGAATTTGATCTCTAGTGATCATGCTAATGTTATGTAATAATGCACCGACTCTGGGTAACTGGGGTTGGGGCATTACAATTATGTATAATGATATAAAACATATAATATATATATTGTAATATTTAATAAAATATATAACTCATTTAATACAAGTGTTTGCATAATAAATATATTATTTTTATTTACAATTTAATAATAACAAAAAAATTATATAAACATTCTATTTTTTATTCCTTGTACAAAATTAGTTATTTAAATTAATATTTACATAATAGTGATATAAGTATTCATTTATATATATATATTAATAATTTATTTAATTTATATAGTTGTTATTAGAAATAAACATAATGATATAAAACATATAATCAGTCTTTCGGAATTTGATCTCTAGTGATCATGCTAATGTTATGTAATAATGCACCGACTCTGGGTAACTGGGGTTGGGGCATTGCAATTATGTATAATGATATAAAACATATAATATATATATATTGTAATATTTAATAAAATATATAACTCATTTAATACAAGTGTTTTCATAATAAATATATTATTTTTATTTACAATTTAATAATAACAAAAAAATTATATAAACATTCTATTTTTTATTCCTTGTACAAAATTAGTTATTTAAATTAATATTTACATAATAGTGATATAAGTATTCATTTATATATATATATATTAATAATTTATTTAATATTATGTTTATTTCTAATAACAACTATATATATTAAATAAATTATTAATTTAGTTTTATTTTTATACTTGTTATTAAATAGTTTTTCATTTATTTTATATTTTTATTCATTCAAATTATTTATAATATAGTAATACAACATAGTTTAAATTTATATATTTAATTATAAATATTTTGAATTCACTTCTGTTTTCTATTTCAGGGGAAGGTTTATGGTGGACATTTTTTCAGTAGTTTAGGGAGAAACTGCTCCAGCGACAGAGAAAGGGGGTGGCATCGCGAAAGCACCATGTGGAGGCCCGGGAAGTCATCTGTGAGATTCTATTAAATTTAATTAGTAGGAGTAGCAATTAACTGGTAGACTACAGGGAGAGATCATCATCTCATTCACTTACACCTATAGATCTAGAATTAATTTCATACTTCGAGGTGGAGGGTAGTTCTTCGATCCATCCTCGACACAAATCCATCATACCTCACTTCGAGACATTATTCAAGATCATTTCTAGTGAGCAGATTAGAGAAGGCGGTCGCCATTCCAAATTTCCAGGGTGGGAGATCGGATCACACCACTGGATAACACTTCTTCACCACCATCAAGCTACAAGAAAATATCATCACATTAGAGAATCTGGAGATTGAGCAGGGAGAACGATACACTTTTTCTTACATTGTCTTTATTAAATTTTCATTCAGCATGAGTTTCATTGTCATTAGTCCTTATTATCTTCTAAATTTAATCATGCTTTGCTAATATTTCCCCTAGGGAATAGGCTATCTGGTTAGATATTTTTTCCCTTGTTTATGCACTAATCTTATGTTGGATTTCTCGCTCTCTCTCTCAATTTGTGGAAAATAATATTTTCAAATCACCAATAATCAGTGAAAACTGATCTTGGTCAAATCTTAATTCAATTTTTTCAATTTGAGGATTCTATTGAAAAGTTAATCAAGCCCAAGAGTGAGGGATATTCACTAAGTTTAGACGACAATTTGAACTCGGTGAATTCTGATTTTTACTCATTGGATGATCGAATAATTTCTTTAGTTGAAAAAACTGTTGACATTATTTAATCACACATTGACCAGATGAAAAATTTGACCAACAACTTCCAATCAGATACAAACACTTTGATTTAAGTGCATGAACAAGTTAGATCATATTGAAGCCGATAGTCAATTCCCCCCTCTCCTTCATATTGATTATTCAAGCTTATTCTCACTACTTATTGTATTTCTATTGTTTCACTATTTGTCTTGACTATTTTACCTCACCCACACACAAATCGTCTCTCACATACCATTCCATACACGTCACACCTTCATTATCATATTGCACCACTGTTTGTTTTGTGTGTATTTTTTTTATTTGGTCACTAACTAAAAAAATTAACCTCCTTGCAGTTCAACCCTATCTTACCGCTATACTATATAGTAAGTCGGAATCTATAATTTTTATTTTTTTCACTCGTACTCAATGATGCACTATGGTCAAATTTTGGCACCATTATCTAGGAGGCCAAGTGAGATCTTTAAAAAAACAAAACAAAAATTCACATAAAAAATAGTAAAAAAATCAAAAAAATAAAAAACTATAAAAAAACAAAACTGTTAAAAAAATAAAAAAATCCTAAAAGAACTCTGAACCATCTAGTGCATGCTCAAAAGGTCCAAATCTTAGACCTTAGAACCTATGAACCCTGATATTGACAGACACCTGAAATATCATAAAAAGAATAATCATGGAATAAAAAAGGAATATAATAGAAATGAAAACTTGAACAATATGCCTCTTGAGAATTTGAACCAACCTAGAAATGAGATAGATGTGATCTACAACCTAAGATAATTCCTTCAACCTTCTGTGTTTAGCATCCCTTCATGCATGAGGCCCTATACTAGGTCTAGAAATTATGAAATCAATAAATCTATGCTTAGTGAGCTGCCAATATTCTATGGTATTCTTAGTGAAGACTCTCTTGACTGCATTAGGGATTTCTATTGTAGTGTCCAACATCTTCTATTGAGAGGCCTTAGTGAGGAAGAGCTAAAACTGAGAGTTTTCCCATTATGCCTCAAGGTAAATGCTAGTACATAGTTTCCAAAATTATAGAATGAAATATTTTTCACCTGGGATCATGCCTATAGTGAATTTACCATGAAGTTATATCATAGGCGGTTGATATCAGAAATTAGGCACAAAATCACTAGATTCCTTCAAGATGAGGGAGATTTGTTTCATGAATTGTAGGAAAAGTTTTGGGGAATTCTTAGGTAGTTTCTAAACCACCAGTGCATGCCCCAATTCCTCATGGATACTTCATGAAACATCCTCATACCTTACCACCAAACTTTGGTGGATCGGTCTGCTAGTGAATATTTTAGTGATATGACTTCTGAGGAGCTCAAACAGATTTTCAATACTTTAGCTTAAAAATCCCAGCATAAATGTTCTAGGAGGAGAACCATTGTGAGGAATGAACCAAACCAAGTTCCTCAAGCTAAAGCTCAAGCAACTGGATTATTCAATGAATATACCAACACCACCCTTATGGAGAAGTATCACCACTGTGTCATGTATGGCCATTCATAGGCTTGTTATCAAAAAATTTACATTCCTGTATAGTATCATGAGAGTTCCAGTTTTTCTAGCTATAGTCCTAGGATTTATCCTAGAGAATATCTATTTTCCCACACCTATAATCAGGGGTATAGGAACCACCCAAACTTGTCTTGGAAGGAGTAGGGATTCCTTCGACCTACTGCCCCTACTGGATTCTTTTAGCCTCCAAGGAAAGAGTTCCAACCCCAACCCCAACCCAAGGCAGAGTCTTCCAATTCTAAATATGAGGTGGAGGACATGTTTCATCAGTTGATAGGGATGTTTGATGAAAAAAAGACCAAAATGATTATGATAAAATTCAAATGGATTCAAGAATGATGAATTTGGAAATTCAAATGGGGAATTTGGATAGGGATGTGGGTAATAGAGACAAAAGTAGGCTTCCCAGTACCACTGATGCCAACCCAAGAGAGAATTGCATGGCTTTGACCACCATAAGTGGTATCCAAACCCATAAAGAGCATAGGAATGAACCCCAGACTGGTGAAACTGAAAAAATTAATGAATCAGAAAATGTGAATCTAGAAAACCTAGAATCTGGAAAACTGGGAGACAGTACTGGAATTCCTCTATTTTCTGATATACCAGCTCAAATATACAAAGAAAATGGGTTGAAAAATAATGAAAATAGAGGGAAAAAAATATTGAATAGGAATCTGTAAGGATTCCTTAAATTGTAAGAAATTATTCTTATGTCTTCCCTTTCCCTGAAAGAATTAAAATACCAATTCATGATTTTGAATTGCTGAAATTTTTGAAAGTGGTTAAAAATCTGAACATTGATATCACATTTATTGAATCTCTCATTCAAAGCTGGTCGTACATAAAATCACTCAAACAAATATGCTCAAAAAAATACATTGGAATAATTTTCCACCTATAGTCTAACTGAGAAGTGTAGTTCTATATTGAAAAATAGGATACCTACTAAATTTCAAAATCCATGATGTTTTGTTAACCCCTGTACCTTTGGGGATAGAGGTGGTAAGTTCAAATTTTTGTGTAACCTTGGTTCTAGAATCAATCTCATTCCTCTATCACACTTTCAGAACCTGATATTAGGAATTCCCCATCCCACCACTATTGTGTTATAGCTTACTGATAGGTCCATTACACACCCAGTGGGTAGGGTTGATGATTTTTTAGTGGGAGTAGGCAAACTATTTTTTTCTACTGCCTTTTGGATTCCTGATATAGAGTGTGATTAGGAGGTTCCTATCACTCTTGGTAGGCCCTTCCTGGACATAGGGGGATCTATGAAATATGTTTCTAAGGGGAAGTTAATTTTCAATTTGGGTGAACAAAAGGAGGAATTTAATGTTTTAAAAAATATCAAAGAACCCACCCTTCTAATATTTCCCAAAGATAAGATGCTAGTTGCTGAGGGAACTATTTGTGGGGAAGAAGAGGAGTTTCTAATGATGATTGTGACACCCCAGAAATATTTATATTTTTAATAATAATATTTTGTTAGTTATTATGATTAAGATTATTGTTATTGTTTTGTCTAATATTGGTTTCATCCAAAACAAATGCTTGAATAATTAAATAAGACACATTTTATTCAATAGAAACACTGAAACATTACATTGTAATAATAACAAAAGACAATAACTATATTATAATACCTATTGCGTGGCCTATTAGGATCACCAGAAGACCAAAAATCATAACAAATAGACCAAGTAATTAGTGAACACTGTTTGGGTATGTTATAATGAAAAATGTTATGGAATGTACTATGGATAAAATACAAAGCATCAAAGGAATATAGAGAACCATTCTCACAAGATGAAATAGTTTTTGAAGTTTAGAACACCCTAAACTAGTATTTTTAAGAACTTTTTAATTTTTGAATACAATTATGACCATTACCTCTCCATCTAGCCATTGGGGTTCAAAAATCAATTGACTGTTGGTATTTTTATAAAACCATTATAATGTCATTAAGTATTTAAAATGTATTAAAAGTTAAATGATGACATGGTTTTAATTGAAGTTTTATATAGAAAATATTTTCAATAAATTTAAATTGAATTTAATTGTTTTAAATCCCAAAAAATTGTTACTTTAAGACAAATTTCCACATTTTATGATATTGGTGTTATTTTGAGCTTAACAGTAAAAATGGCTCATTTCATATTTTTAACTCTTTTAAATTATTGTTCTATTTTGTTCATAACATTTTCAATATTATTCAAAATTAAAAATTTATTCCTTTTAATTATTATAAACATCTAGGTATTCATTTCATCCTTCTTGACCAAAATCTGAATCGACCATATGGAAGCTCAAAATAAGCTCACAAATTGGACCATGAAAACTGTTTATGAATATGTCTTGTTTTGTTATAGGGTTCATAACTCGCTCATGATGGGCCCAATTGCTATGAAATTCAGTGCATGAACATACAAGGAGTTTTTTAACATCTTTCAGGAAGTCTAATATTTGTGAGTTATCCGTTTTTATCATCACTAAAGCATTATAATCCAGAGGATTTTGATTTGGAGAGTCTGACCGGACAGAATAACTTGTCAGAGTAAAACAGGAATAACTCTCAGAATATTTGTCAAAATACACTGAAAGTTTGTGGATAGATTTCCAAGATAGTTATTAATAAAATTAAATAATATCTAAATGCGTGAATATTTCATTTAATGTGGCTACAATGCGTCAGCTTTTGGGGGACAAATTCTTCCTATAAAAGGAGGGGAGCTCCTCCCTCTCAAAACATCTCATTCCATCCCATTCCTTTTGGGACACCAATGAGGAGAAATTTTTTTCCTTCCCTTTATTATTTAATTTATTTTCCATATATTTTTAATTCCTTCTTCTTCACCATTCATCTTGATTACTCTTACCATGGTGGGGTAAACATTTTGAGTAATTTGGTAAGGGTTGGTATTCTATTTTCTAATGTCTGTGTTGTTGGACATAATAGAATAAAATTCCTTTATTCTTCAAAGTTTTTTCCAATTTCATAGAGTGTATTTTATTATCAAGTGAGATCATCCTTGAATTTTAATTATATTATTTATTTTATTCTTGGTAAACAACCATTATCTCTCTCCACTGATTTCTGGTTTATATTAAATGGAATAGACCAGGGATTAGTGGGGAAGTATTCGACGATCATCAGTACATGTAAAAGGGGTAGTGGATGTTCTTGATTGTTTGGCATAGGAAAGATTCAATCAGGTATTTCCCAAGTCAATTGAGGATATTCAATACAACTCTTTTGCACATGCAAGGAGAGTTGACCAAACTTGGATCTTGCTAAGGTTTTCTCTCACTATCACAATTTCATCAAGGAAGTGAGAGGAAAGGATTATGGAACTCACTTTAATCAACTCAAAAGAAGAGGATGGAATTAAATTGAATAAAGATATCATTAAAATTGGGAAACCAAACCTGACTTAATCACCCTTTTCATATCAAATTTTTTAATCATTTGAATTTAAAATTTCATTTCAATCATTTTCTTATTGATTTATTCTAAAAACTCTACATTTTTTACCATCATATAAAAGTGACAGAAATTTTTGTGTGCACACCTCCTAGGGATACTTCCTAGGGTTAATCACAAGACTACACTTAGGGAATATAAAATAAATTTACACACCCCATGAGAGGCATATGTAAATGTTTTATTTTATATTTGGATTTTGAAATTATAATGTTTTAAAACACAAAATTAATACAAACTTATAAAAATAATGACATTTAGAATATTTTTTCAGTATGAGAAAGAATTATTTTACATATAATGAAATTAATATATATATATATATATATATATTCTACTTTTTTACTATTTTTGTTTAATAAATTTTTTATAAAAAATTGGTGAGTACCCTATCTGACTGAGGACAGCCTTGAAGGCCAAACCCTCAAGGTCAGTGGGCATATCACAAAGGAATGCATGAATCATGATGTGAGTCACAATATATCTAATAATGTTGAGGTATAAGTGCATGAAATAACCGTCTATAGGTCTCGTTCAGGCGTGAGAAGAGTGTGAGCCGGGTCACGCATCGACATGGGTGAGAGTGCACCAAGGCCCCAGGATGGGGGTCTCATGTATAAGGACCCTTCATGTGTGTTTGTGTCATTAAAATGAAGGCAGCAACCTCGAGTCTTATAAGGTGGTCCTAAAACCCTCCCGGTTTCGATTTGGGATGCATATTTTTCTACGGAACGCGATGCAAACCATTCGATTTTGCAACACGAGATCTCAGCTGTGTGAATCGGTTCCTGATCAAACCCTCATCGCAGCATCTTATTGTCATGGTTTTCCTTGAACTTCTGATCCGAACGCATTAGATCTCGACTGTTCACCCTTTTTAAAAACCTCAGATCCACCACAGCCATTCGATCAAATCCTAGATCTAATCTCGACTGTTTTTCCCTTTTTCAAACACGCCGAGTCACCGCAATCATCCGATCAGATCCATAGAATATCACATCCATCCATTTCTTTTATCTTATTCTTCTTCCACTTATTCTTCATCATGCTACACTAGTTGACATCGCAATCTCCTTCACTACTCCTCCATAACCCGTGAGCCCTCCTATCACTCTCTAGGGCCCAATTCTCTAGTTTAATTTTTCCACAAGTCTACATGGGTGCATTAGTTTAATGAAAACAACATTAGACTCCCTTGTAATATTTCCATAAAAATATATATATAATAATAAAACATATTTATTTATGGTTTACCTTGATTATTTTTTTTTCTTGTCTAAAATAGTTAGATTTGAGTTTCTTAGTTTATATTTTATGTTTAAATTATAGTAAATAAAAATAAATATAAACCCATCTTGCACAAATAACCTTATGTGTTTTTTTCATCTCAACCATCCATCATCCTTAGCTCAGCTCAACCTCACCCTTCAAGTCATGTAAGGGTTTATTTAGCTTTGTTTATGATATGAAAAACCCATATATACACTTATGCGTATATACGGATTTTCAAAAACTTCCAATATTAATCTATTTTAGATTTTTCAAAATAGTTATTATTAGTATTTAATTGATTTTTTTATGCACATAATACTTGTAAAGGTTTACTAAGAGTTTTTTTGGGTTCTCTAAACTCAAACATATATATATATAAGGTTATACATATATATATATATAAGTTTTCATCCTAATCTAATTTAAATTTTCATATAATTGATATTAGTGATTAGCTAATGTTTTTTAAGTATATGATACTTGTAAGTATTTATCAAACTTTTTTTTAGTTATGAAAATCCTATATATACAATTTTTGTATATATGTTTTTATACAATTTTCAATCCTAAACTACTTTAGGTTTTTAAAATGATGATTACCAATATTTAATTGAAGTTTATGATGCGTATAACACTTGAAAAGGTTTTCTAAGTGATATTTTCTAATTTTCTAAACTCAAGTCTTTATATTTGTATATATGGTTCTATATAAATGGCACACTCAACATATTTTTAGGATGAACAATTATTTTAAATAGGGTGTTTCCCTACACACATATTTTATATAAGGATTCTTTTTATTCTCCATTTATTTATGAAAAAATAATATATATATATATATATAAGTATGTAAAATTTCATAAATATATGTCAATATTGATTTAATTTGAATAAGTTTTAATGGTATCATCTTTCCAATGATTTTATGTTTTGAAAGTTGTAAAATTTATTAAATAAAAATAACATTTATGTATGGGTAATAATTATATATGTATAACATATTTATTCACACATTTTTACACACTTTACATTTGTAATTCAATCCATGAATTTAATGTTTTCGATTACATGACCAAATTGTATAGTTGATCATGAATACTAATTTATAATGTCAAAAAATAAAAAACCTTGTTTTTTATTGTGTGCACAAAATATTAAAAGGAATCATAACCTTGTTATCATTATATGCATACATCCCAATTTATAATTTTAGGATAAAAGTTTGGGATTATGTTTCTTTAATACATATACATTTACATGCATATAGTGAATTGTGTTTAATTATTTATTCAGAAATATCTCACAAGAAATTAATGTTTTATATTTATAAATATTATCTTTTAATTCATTATTAATCTACCATAATAAATTCTACTAGTTATTAAAGTTAATGAATTAATTTGTTTGACACTTCCATTCATTAGTGTATGGTTTAAACATGAATTATAGCTATCTGAGATTTCAAAAACATGTATTTTAGTATATAATATGTTTACATTCATGAAATAAGGGTTTTGAATTTAAGAGTTGTTATTTTATATGTGAAACCTAAAAAATATATTATTTTATGTGCACTGGTTATCATTACATATAAAAAAGTGTTTTTGTTTGTCCATGAATGACATTTATAAATTTGATATAGCCATAGGTTGAAGTATAACTGAAAAACCATATAGTTTTTTAGATTAATTTTTATATTTATGCCTGATTCACTTTATTTATGAATATAGATAGTAATTGAAAAAATTAAATTTATCTCTTATGATAACATATGGATTAAGAATTTAATTATTCAATGTGGTAGGAGAAACTATGAATAAGATAAATCTAATTATTCAATGTGATATGGGACACTTTGAATAAGAGATATTTAATTATTCAAAGTGGTATGGGACACTTTAAATAAGAGATATTTAATTATTCAAAGTGGTATGTGGCGCCTTGAATATATGACATACCAGACATATAAGGAATGCATATGACTTATTATGTGATGGGTGAGGCCCTCTATAGTCTATCGATGCATCAGTAGCCCCATTAGACAAACTAGGTCATGGAACAAGGCCTTAACAGAATTATTTTCTATTGTCTTGGTCCGAGGCCTTGAAAAAATGTTTATGATTGTCCTACATTATGCATTCCCTCGTTAGTGGGAGTAGGCAAAATGTTTTTTTTCTATTGACTTTTGGATTCCTGATATGGATTGTGATTAGGAGGTTCCTATCACTCTTGGTAGGCCCTTCCTGTACATAGGAGGATCTATAAAATATGTTTCTAAGTGGAAGTTAATTTTAATTTTGGGTGAACAAAAGGAGGAATTTAATGTTTTTAAAAATATCAAAGAACCCACCCTCCCAATCTTTCCCAAAGATAAGATGCTAGTTACTGAGGGTACTGTTTGTGGGGAAGAAGAGGAGTTTCTAATGATGATTGTGACACCCCAGAAATATTTATATTTTTAATAATAATATTTTTTTAGTTATTATGATTAATAGTATTGTTATTTTTTTGTCTAATATTGGTTTCATCCAAAACAAATACTTGAAAAATTAAATAAGACACAATTTATTCAATAGAAACATGGAAACATTACATTGTAATAAGAACAAAAGACTATAATTATCTTATAATACCTACTGCATGGCCTATTAGGATCACCATAAGACCAAAAATCATAACAAATAGACCAATTAATTAGTGAACACCATTTGGGTATGTTATAATGAAAAATGTTATGGAAATTACTATGGAAAAATTACAAAGCATCAAAGGAATATAGAGAACCATTCTCATAAGCTGAAATGGTTTTTGAAGTTTAGAACACCCTAAACTGGTATTTGTGGGAACTTTTTATTTTTTTAATCCAATTATGACCATTACCTCTCCATCTAGCCATTGGGGTTCAAAAATCAATTGACTATTTGTATTTTTATAAAACCATTATAATGTCATTAAGTATTTCAAATGTATTAAAAGTTAAATGATGACATGGTTTTAATTGAAGTTTTTTATAGAAAATATTTTCAATAAATTTAAATTGAATTTAATTGTTTTAAATCCCAAAAAAGTGTTAATTTAAGACAAATTGCCACATTTTATGATATTGGTGGTATTTTGAGCTTAATAGTTAAAGTGGCTCATTTCAGATTTTTAACTCTTTTAAATTATTGTTCTATTTTGTTCATAACATTTTCTATATTAATCAAAATTAAAAATTTACTCCTTTTAATAATTATAAACATCTATTTATTCATTCTATCCTTCTTGACCAAAAGCTGAATCAACCATATGGAAGCTCAAAATAAGCTCACAAATTGGACCATGAAAACTGTTTACGAATATGTCTAGTTTTGTTATAGGGTTCATAACTCACTCATGATGGGCCCAATTGCTATGAAATTCAGTGCGTGAACGTACAAGGAGTTTTTTTACATCTTTCAGGAAGTTTAAGATTTGTGATTTATCCGTTTTTATGGTCACTAAAGCATTATAATCCAGAGGATTTTGATTTGGAGAGTCTGGCCAGACAGAATAACTTGTCAAAGTAAAATAGGAATAACTCTCGGAATACTTGTCCAAATACACTGAAAGTTTGTAGATAGATTTCCAAGATAGTTATGAATAACATTAAATAATATCTAAATGCATGAATATTTCATTTAATGTGGCTACAATGCGTCAGCTTTTGGGTGACAAATTCTGCCTATAAAAGGAGGGGAGCTCCTCCCTCTCAAAACATCTCATTCCATCCCATTCCTTTCGGGACACCAATGAGGAGAAAATTTTTTCCTTCCCTCTTTTATTTAATTTATTTTCCATATATTTTTAATTCCTTCTTCTACCCCATTCATCTTGATTACTCTTACCATGGTGGGGTAAAAATTTTGAGTAATTTGGGAAGGGTTGTTTTTCTATTTTTTAATGTTTGTGTTCTTGGTCATAATTGAATAAAATTCCTTTATTCTTCAAAGTTTTTTCCAATTTCATAGAGTGTATTTTATTATCAAGTGAGATCATCCTTGAATTTTAATTATATTATTTATTTTATTCTTGGAAAACAACCATTATCTCCCTCCACTGATTTCTGGTTTATATAAAATGGGATAGACCAAGGATTAGTGGTGAATTATTTGACGATCATCAGTACATGTAAAAGGGGTAGTGGATGTTCTTGATTTTTTGGGATAGGAAAGATCCAATCGGTTATTTCCCAAGTCAATAGAGGATATTCAATACAACTCTTTTTCACATGGAAGGAGATTTGACAAAACTAGGATCTTGCTAAGGTTTTCTCTCACCATCACAATTTCATCAAGGAAGTGAGAGGAAACGATTATGTAACTCGCTTTAATCAACTCAAAATAAGAAGATGGAATTAAATTGAATAAAGATATCATTAAAATTGGGAAACCGAACCTGAATTAATCACCCTTTTGATATCAAAGTTTTTAATCATTTGAATTTCAAATTTCATTTCAATCTTTTTCTTATTGATTTATTCTAAAAACTCTACATTTTTTACCATCGTATAAAAGTGACAGAAATTTTTGTGTGCACTCCTCCTAGGAAGACTTCCTAGGGTTAATCACTAGACTACACTTGGGGAATATAAAACAAATTGACACACCCCATGACAGGAATGTTTAAATGTTTTATTTTATATTTATATTTTTAAATTATAATGTTTTAAACTCAAAATGAATACAAACTTATAAAAATAAATACATTTAGAATATATTTTAAGTATGAGAAAGAATTATTTTACATATAAGGAAATTAATATATATATATATATATATTCTATTTTTTTACTATTTGTGTTTAATAAATTTTTTATAAAAAATTGGTGAGTACCCTATCTGATTGAGGAAAGCCTTAAAGGCCAAACCCTCAAGGTCAATGGACATATAACAAAGTCATTCATGAAGCATGATGTGAGTCACAATATATCCATGAATAGTGAGGGATAAGTGCATGAAATAGCCGTCTATAGGGCTCAGTCGGGCATAAGGAGAGTGTAAGCCAGGTCACGCATCGACACGGGTGAGAGTGCACCAAGGCCCCAGGATGGGGGTCTCATGTATAAGGACCCTTCATGTGTGTTTGTGTGATTCAAATGAAGGCAGCGACATCGAGTCTTATAAGGAGGTCCTAAAACCCTCTTGGTTTTGATTTGGGATGCACATTTTTCTACGGAACGCGATGCGGATCATTCGATTTTGTAACACGAGATCTCAGCTGTGTGAATCGGTTCCTGATCGAACCCCCATCACAGCATCTTATAGTCATGGTTTTCCTCGAACTTCTGATCCGAACGCATTAGATCTCGACTGTTCAACATTTTTAAAAACATCGGATCCACCACAACCATTCGATCAATTCCCAGATCTAATCTCGACTGTTTGTCCCTTTTTCAAACACACTGAGTCACCGCAATCATCCGATCAGATCCATAGAAGATCACAGCCATCCATTTCTTTTATATTATTATTCTTCCACTTATTCTTCATCATGCTACACCAGTTGGCATCACAATCTCCTGTACTAATCCTCCATAACCCGTGTGCCCTCCTATCACTCTCCAGGGCCCAATTCTCTAGTTTCATTTTTCCACAAGTCTACGTGGGTGAATTAGTTTAATGAAAAGCACATTAGACTCCCATGTAAGATTTACATAAAAAAATATATATAATAATAAAACATATTTGTTTATGGTTTACCTTGATTAACGTTTTTTCTTGTCTGAAATAGTTATATTTGAGTTTCTTAGTTTATATTTTTTGTTTAAATTGTAGTATATAAAAATATATATAAACCCTTCTTACACAAATAACCTTATGTGTTTTTTTCATCCCAACCTTCCATCATCCTTTGCTCAGATCAAACTCACCCTTCAAGTCATGTAAGGGTTTATTTATCTTCGTTTATGATATGAAAAACCCATATATACACTTATGCATATATACGGATTTTCACAAAATTCCAATATTAATCTATTTTAGATTTTTCAAAATGGTTATTATTAGTTTTTAATTGATGTTTTTATGCACATAATACTTGTAAAGGTTTAATAAGAGTTTTTTTGGGTTTTCTAAACTCAAACATATATAGATGTATATACGGTTATACATATATATATATATATATATATAATTTTTCATCCTAATCTAATTTAGGTTTTCATATAATTGATATTTGTGATTAACTAATATTTTTTAAGTATATGATACTTGTAAGGATTTATCAAACTTTGTTTTAGATATGCAAATCCTATATATACACTTTTTTGTATATATGGTTTTATACAATTTTCAATCCTAAACTACTTTAGGTTTTCTAAATGATGATTATCTATATTTAATTGAAGTTTATGATGCATATAACACTTGAAAAGGTTTTCTAAGTGATATTTTCTAATTTTTTAAACTCAAATCTTTATATTTGTATATACGGTTCTATATAAATGGCACACTCAACATATTTTTAGGATGAACAATTATTTTAAAAATGGTGTTTCCCTACACACATAGTTTACATAAGGATTGTTTTTATTCTCCATTTATTTATTAAAAAATAATATATATATATATATATAAGTATGTAAAATTTCATAAATATATGTCAATTTTGTTTTAATTTAAATAAGTTTTCATGGTATCTGCTTTCCTATGATTTTATGTTTTGAAATTTTTAAAATTTATTAAATAAAAAATAACATTGATGTATGGGGCATAATTATATATGTATAACATATTTATGCACAACTTTTTACACATTTTACATTTGTAATTCAATCAATGAATTTAATGTTTTTTATTACATGACCTAATTGTATAGTTGATCATGAATACTAATTTATAATGTCAAACAATAAAAAACCTTGTTTTTTTATTGTGTGCCCAAAATTTTAAAAGGAATCATAACCTTGTTATCATTATATGCATACATCCCAATTTATAGTTTTAGGATAAAAGTTTGGGATTATGTTTATTTAATACATATACATTTACATGCATATAGTGAATTGTGTTTAATTATTTATTCATCAATATATCACATGAAATTAATGTTTTATATTTATAAATATTATATTTTAATTCATGACGAATCTACCATAATAAATTCTATTAGTTATTAAAGTTTATGGTTTAATTTGTTTGAAACTTCCATTCTTTAGTGTATGGTTTAAACATGAATTATAACTATCTGAGATTTCAAAAACATGTATTTTAGTATATAAAATGTTTACATTCATGAAATAAGGGTTTAGAATTCAAGAGTTGTTATTTTATGTGAGAAACCTAAAAAATCTATTATTTTATGTGCACTGGTTATCATTACATATACAAAAGTATTTTTTTTTTGTCCATGAATGTCATTTATAAATTTGATATAGCCATAGAATGAAGTATAACTGACAAACCATATAGTGTTTTAGATTAATTTTTACATTGATGCATGATTCACTTTATTTATGAATATAGACAGTAATTGAAAAAATGAAATTTATCTCTTATGATAACATATGGAGTTAGAATTTAATTATTCAATGTGGTATGAGAAAATTTGAATAAGATAAATTTAATTATTCAATGTGGTATGGGACACTTTTAATAAGAGATATTTAATTATTCAAAGTGGTATGGGACACTTTGAATAATAGATATTTAATTATTCAAAGTTGTATTGGCCGCTTTGAATATATGACATACCAGACATATAAGGAATGCATATGACTTATTATGTGATGGGTGAGGCCCTCTATAGTCTCTAGATGCATCAATATCTCTATTAGACAAACTAGGTCATGGAACAAGGCCTTAACAGAATGATTTTGTATGGTCTTGGCCCGAGGCCTTGACAAAATGTTTATGATTGTCCAACATTATGCATTCCCTCATTATGTGAATAGTATTTAACTGACCATGTGATTATTCGACTAGTAGAAGATACTTAGTTAATAATTCTTTTAATTATGATTTTGATAATAGATTCACATGGCATAATGATGTATGTACTTATCCTATCATTTATAAAGAAAGTTTAGCATCTATTTCTAGAAATTTAATAAAAAAAGTTAGTAACTCATCTGTCATTTCATGAATTAAAATTTATGTGATAAGTGATTTATGATATTGTTTCTTGTGTAATTCTAAGCTAGTATTATTTAATGTCCTAATTTTTACCTACACCATTACATGTCACCGTTAATTTAGTTTGATTAGCTCCTAACTTATATGCAGTATTCCATGAATTTTTATAAGTATGCGTACTTTGAAATGTGTTTTATTTGTAGCCTTTAAATAAATACATAAATTATTGTGTATGATATTTCCCTAAAATTGATATTTTATAACCTTTGAAAAATTATTATGACGTAATATAAGTATTTTTGTTTTTATTTAATAAAATATTTATGCATAATTATTTTAAAGGGATAATTTTTTTAAAAAAAGATTTTTTAAATTATTTTTTAAACCCCTTACTGAGAATTTTAAGTTCTCAACATATAATTTTTATTTATTTTTACAGGATTATTATATTTTTCTGCTTTGATTTATTCTATGCGGTGGTAGCACTATAGAGTTTATCTTATACAATTTTGAAGAAAAGTATCAGTTGTATCTAGTTTTCTAGAACCTAGACCAAGTAGATCCTATTTGATTAGATGTGATGTGTAATTTTATCACCATATTTTTATAAAAAAATACACACAATGTTTTAAGAACCGGTTAGTGATTCTAGGGTCGGTGAATTATATTTGGTATCAAAGGAACGATCTAGAAAATTATGGAAAATTAGAACAAAACTAAAAATTTAACTATGCTTTTATAAGTA
This sequence comes from Viscum album, assembly GCA_963277665.1. Lineage (NCBI taxonomy): Eukaryota > Viridiplantae > Streptophyta > Magnoliopsida > Santalales > Viscaceae > Viscum > Viscum album. The sequence continues at coordinate 354,483,226 of OY728126.1, read as the reverse complement.
TAACTTTTTCTTTAAATTTTCATATGGAAGACAAGAGATGACCAAACAATATATTATCTCTTACTACTGAGATACTTTAGGCCATAATTTTCAAATCATGTTGGGATGAATTTGGGTACTTTTTAAACCTTCATTTGACCTACAAATATATTTACCACATATCTAACACTCCTGATATACTTCATTTCCATTAAGGGTCGGGCTTTGTTTATTTCCTCATGGTAAATTCTATACTATCATTCTATACAGATTGGGGAAAGTACATTGATGATCTATTTAAATTTTTTACCCTAGCTAAAGGTTTTCTGTCTCTAGGGGATTCCAAAGAAGGCACAAGAGAGGGTGACCTTCATGCAGCATGCCTATTTCAAATCTTGTCCTACATTTTATATGGACAAAATAGAGAATTTTAAATTCTTTAGGTCAAGCCTCTTCATTTGTTTTATAGACATCAATTCCATACTGATGTCTCCCAACTTTACACTCATCATGCCTCTCTCTCAAGAAACACAACTTGGGTACACGAGTTTGACCCATGTTTCTCAAGATACATTTCTGCCAAAGAAGTCGAGGAATTTAAAACTATACTGGGGATTTGTTTAACCAAAAGATACTAGGAAAATCACCGACACTGGTGGAGTTGGTGAGTGTCTAAATTAATTTTTTCCCCATTAATTTTTTTTAATTAATAATACCTAAGTGTTTTATGTAGAGACATAGAGGTGTATGTCAGAAGGCTTATGTCGGTAGGATTGTGTGGGTACAATATAATTATGAGGGAACAATTCCATTAAGGGGGGATAATGTGACTTCCCATATATATTTATATTTTTAATAATAATTTTTTTAGTTATTATGATTAATAGTATTATTATTATTTTGTTTAATATTGGTGTCATCCAAAAAAATGATAGAAGAATGAAATAAGACACATTTTATTCAATATAAACACAGAAACAATACATTTCAATAAGGCCAAAAGACCATAAAGATGCTTGAATACATACTATAAGTCCAATTAGGATCACCAGAAATCCTCCAAGAATAACAAATTGACCAAGTATGTAGTTAACATCCTTCAAGTATATCATAATGAAAAATGTTATGGAAAGTATTATGGAAAAAGTATTAAGCATCAAATGAATATAGAGAACCATTCTTATAATCTGAAATGGTTTTTTATGTTTGGAACACCCTAACCAAGTAGTTATAAGACCTTTTGAAATGTTGAAGATAATTATGACTATTGCCTCTCCTTTTCGCTATTGGGGTTTAAAAACCAAGTGACCATTGTTATTTTTATAAAAACTTTATAAAGTAATTAAGTATTTAGAATGTTTTAAAAGTTGAATGATGACATGGTTTTAATTGAAGTTTTATTTTATATTTTAATTTTAAAATTATAATGTTTTGAAACTCAAAATTAATACAAACTTATGAAAAATAATGACACTTAGAATTTTTTTTAAGTATGAGAAAGAATGATTTTATATATAAGGAAATTAATATGTATGTTTAGTTTTTTTAACTATTTGTGTTTAATAAATTTTTAATAAAAAATTGGTGAGTAACACATCTAACCAAGGATAAACTTGAAGGCCAAGCCCTCATGGTTGGTGGGCATCTCACAAAGGCATGCATGATTCATGGTGTGGGTCACGCACGAGTCATGCATGGTGAGGATTAAGTGTGTGCAAGACCAGTGTATAGGGCCTCATCAGGAGTGAGCAGAGTGTGAGCCAGGTCGCACACCAACATCGGTAAGAGTGGGCCAAGGCCCGCACATGGGGGTTCCATATATAAGGACTCCACTGTGTGTGTTTCTATCATCGAAATGAATGCAACGACATCGTGTCTTATAAGTCTGTCCTGAAACCCTCCCAATTTCGATGTGGGACACATATTTTTTTATAGAACGTGATCTAGACCATTCGATCTCACTGCGTGAGATCTAAGCCATCCACAGAGGTTCCTGATCGAACCCCCACCACCACATCTTATTGTCACGGTTTTACTCAACTGTCTGATCTGGACGCATTAGATCTCGACCATTCAAACTTTTTAAAAATGTGGATCCACTATGTTCGTCTGATGAAAACCCAGATCTACTCTCTACAGTTCATCCCTTTTTAAAATTTGTCAAGTCACCATAGCCATCTCATCAGATCCACAAATGATCGCAGCCCTCCATTTCTTTTCTATTCTTCTTCTTCCTCTTCTTGTTCCTCATGTCGCACCAGTCGATGTTGCACTCTCCTCCACTGCTCCTCCTTAACCCATGGGTCCTCCTATCACTCTCCATGGCCTAGTTATCTAATTTCTTTTTTCCACAAGTCTACATGGGCGCATTAGTTTAATGCATACCCCATTATATTCCCATGTAAGTTTTCCATAAAATATATATATAATAAGATAACATATTTATTTATGGTTTACTTCGATTATGTTTTTTGTTCTTATATAAAATAGTTAGATTCAAGTTTATAAATTTATATTTTATGTTTAAACAGTAGTATATAAAAATATATAAAAACAATTTATACAAACCCATCTTGCACACAAAACTCTACAAGTTTTTTTTCATCCCAATCTTCTATCATCCTCTGCTTGGATCAACCTCACCCTTCAAGTCATTTAAGGGATTATTTAGATTTTTTTATTTGAAAAACCCATATATACACTTATGTGTATATATGGATTTTTAAAAACATCCAATCTTATTCTATTTTTGATTTTTCAAATGTTTATTATCAGTATTAAATTGATATTTTGATGCACATAATAATTGTAAAGGTTTACTAAGAGTTGTTTTGGGTCTATTAAACTAACACACACACATATATATATATGTGTGTGTGTGTGTTTGGTTATACTTATATATATATATAGTTTTTAATCCTAATCTGATTTAGGTTTTCATATAATTTATATTGTTTTTTAACTAATTTTTTTGAAGTATATGATACTTCTAAGTATTTATAAGAAAATATTAGTTATGAAAATCTTATATATACACTTTATGTATATACAATTTTATAAAATTTTCATTCCTAAACTACTTTAGGTTTTTTAAATGCTGATTAACAGTATTTAATTTATGTTTATGATGCATATAACACATGAAAAAGTTTTCTAGGTGATGTTTTTGGAATTTTCTAAAATCATATATTTATATTTATATATACAGTTTTGTATAAAAGGCACACTCAACCTATTTTAAGGATAAATAAATATTTTAAAAATGATGTTTCCCTACACACATATTTTACATAAAGATTTTTTTTATTCTATATTATTTTATGAAAAACCAATATATATATATATATATATGTAAAATTTCATAAATATATGTCAATCTTGTTTTCATTTAAAGAATTTTTAATGGGATAAAATTTTCCATGATTTTATGTATTGAAAGTTGTAAAATTTAATAAATAAAAAATAAAATTTATGTATGGGGCATAAATATATATGTATAAACATATTTATGCACACCTTTTTACATGTTTAACATTTGTGAGTCAGTCCATGAATTTACTGTTTTCGATTACATGGCCTAATTTAGTTGATCATGAATACTAATTTATAATGGGAAACAATAACAAAACCTTTTTTTGTTATTGTGTTCACAGAATTTTAAAGGGAATCATAACCCTATTATCTTTACATGCATACATCCCAATTTATAATTTTAGGATAAAAGGTTGGAATTATATTTTTTTAATACATATACATATACATGCATATAGTGAAGTGTGTTTAATTACTCATACATCAATATCTCACATGAAATGAATGTTTTACATTTATAAATATTTTATTTTAATTCTTGATGAATCTTCTACAATGAATACTATTAGTTATTAATGTTTATGATTTAATTTTTTGACACTTCCATTCATTAGTGTATGGTTTAAACATGAATGATAACTATATTAAATTTAAAAAACATGTATTTTAGTATATAAAATGTTTACTTTCATGAAAAAATGGTTTTGAATTTATTATTTATTATTTTATGTGAAAAACCTAAAAAATCTATTATTGTATGTGCATCAATTATCATCACATGTACAAAAGTGTGTCTATTTGTCCATGCATGTCATTGATAAATTATATATAGCCATGGAATGAATTATAACTGACAAACTATGCCGGTTTTTAGATTAATGTTTACATTAATTCATGATTCACTTTATTTATGAATATATATATTAATTAAAAAATGATATTTATCTCTTATGACAACTTATGGTTATAGAATTTAATTATTTAAAGAGGTATGAGACACTTTTAATAAGTGACATTTAATTATTCAAAGTGGTATGGGACACTTTAAATAAGAGAATTCTAATTATTCAATGTGGTATGGAAAACTTTTAAGAAGAGACATTTAATTATTCAAAGTGGTATGGGACACATTTAATATAATACATAACAGACATATGAGGAATCCATATGACTTATTATGTGATGGGTGAGGTCGTCTATATCTTATCAATTCATCAGTAGGCATCATAAGAAAATCTAGGTCATGGAATGAGGCCCTGATAGAATGATTATGTATGGTGATGGAAAGAGGCCTTGACAGAATGTTTATGATTGTCCTACATTATGAATTCCCTCATTATTTGAATAGTATTTAACCAAGCATGTGATTATTCGACTAGTAGAATATCCTTGGATAAGAATTATTTTAATTATGATTATGGTAATAAATTCACATGGCATAATTATGTACTTATCATATCATTTATAAAGAAAGTTTAGAATTTATTTCCAGAACTTTAATACAAAAGTTTGTAATTAATCTATCATTTCATGATTTTAATTTTATGTGATAAGTTATTTATGATATTATTTCTTGTAAAATTATAATAAAGTATTATTTCATGTGCTAATTTTTACTTGCACTCTTGTATGTCACCCTTAATTTAGTTTGATCAGCTCTTAACTTATATGCAGCATTCCATGCAATTTTACAAGTATGCATATTTTGAAAAAATATTTATTTACAGCCTTTAAATAAATACATAAACTCTTGTGTATGATATTTCCCTAAAAACTATTTATTGTAACCTTTTAAAATTATTATGACATACTAAAAGAAATGTTTTTTTCATTTAAGAAAATGTTTTATGCGTAATTATTTTAAAGGGCTATTTTTAGAAAAAAAGGATGTTGTTAATTATTTCAAAAACCCCCTATCGAGTGTTTTAAGTGCTCACCCTACGTTTTTAATTTGTTTTCCCATGATTAGTATATTTTCCATCTTTGAGTAATTATATGTTGTGGCAGCACTTTCTAGTTTATCTTTTATATTTTTGAAAAAAAGTATTAGTTTCATCTAGTCTTCCATAACCAAGACAGGGAAGATCCTCTGTGATGATGTGATGTGAAATTTTATCAACATATTTTTATAAAAAAATTACACGCCATGTTTTATGCACTGGCTCCAAGCATTTGGGGTTGGGGCATTAAAATGATAGAGGATATCAATTGTGAACCTAAGATCCCTCCTTCCACTTGGATGGGGATCATCTCAAGTAAGAAGGGAGAACCTATTTATGAGTATAAGGGAGAGTTTTTGGAGAACCTAGAAAAGTTTTGTTTTTGGAACACATTCTTATCATGAGAGAGGAGTCTAAATTTGAGGATAATTTTCTGGAAGCTCTAGTGATGAGGAGAAATCCTTCTTTACTTCCTTCTTCAAGAGGTAGCATGAAGACCTTCGGCCACCCAGGCCCAAGTGTCTTCCCTCAAGTGAGTCACCTCCCATTCCTAAACTAAAACCCCTCCCTTACCATCAAAATATTCATTTTTAGGATATATTTACACCCTTCTTGTGATCATTTCATCTGATCTAGAGGTAATTCAAGAGGAAAACTTGTTAATTGTTTTAAAGAAATATAAATCTATCATAGGTTGGTCAATTTTCGACATTAAGTGGATAAGTGAAGCCTTAGGTATGCAAAACATTCCCATGGAACCTGGATATAAACCTATAGTGGATACCTAAAGGAGACTAAATCCTAACATGAAGTACATTGGGAGAGATGAGGTGATTATGATACTTAATGGTGGGATAAATTTTTCAATTTCTGACAGCCCTTGGGTAAGTCATGTCCAGGTGGTCCCCAAGAAGAGTGGAGTGATCATGGTCACCAATGAGAATAATGAGAAAATACAAAAAAGTCCAGTGAAAAAATAGAGAGTATGTATAGACTATAGAAAGTTGAATGCTTACATAATAAAGGACCACTTTCCCATGCCATTTTTGGACCAAATGTTTGAGAGGTTGGAAGACAATGAATTCTTCTACTTTCTTGATGGATATTCTGGTTACAACCAGATTTTCATTTCTCCTATGGACTAAGTAAAAACCACCTTCACTTGTCCATTTGGGACATTTGCCTACCGTCGGATGCCCTTCGGCTTGTGTGGTGCTCCCACCACTTTTCAAAGGTGTGTTAGGAAAATTTTCTTAGATATGATTGAAAGGATAATTGAGTTTTTTATGGATGATTATTCTATTGTGGGAAGTGATTTTGAGAGCTTCCTGGAAAACCTGGAACTTGTGATAGAAAGCTTCCAAGAGACCAACATGGACTTTAACAGGGAAAAGCTCCCATTCATGGCCACGAAGGTATTGTCTTTGGTCATAAGCTATCTAAGAAGGGGTTGTAGGTCGATAATGCTAATATTGAGATCATTAAAAATATTCCACCACCTAAAAATGTCAAAGTAATTAGGATTTTTTTTGTTCATGATGGGTTCTACAAGATGTTCATTAAGGATTTCTATAAGATTATTATAACCCTTTTCTCCATTTTAGTTAAGGACAAACCCTTTTTATGATAAATGTATAGAGACTTTTAACTTTTTCAAGGAGATGCTGACAACCACACCTGTGATCACTTCCCCTGACTGGAAGCTCCCTTTTGAGGTAATGTGTGATGCTAGTGATTTTTTAGTAAGAGTTGTTTTGGGGCAGAGGAAGGAAAGGAAATTTCATGTCATTTATTATTCCATAAAATTATTGGATTATTTCTAAAATAATTTTTCCACCACTAAGAAGGAGTTTTCTAATAAAATGTTTGCTTTAGATAAGTTTAGACATTACTTCATAGGGTCTAGAGTTATCATTTTCACTGATCATGCATTCCTTAAGTACTCGTTTGATAAGAAGGGTTCAAAAACCTAATTAATGATATGGACCATACAACTGTATAAATTTTACTTGGTCATTAAGGATAATAAAGGAGATGAGAATGTCGTGGCATACCACTTATTAAGGCTGCAAAACACCCAAGGTGAGAATCCAAGAGATATCAACACCTCATTCCCAGATGAACAATTATCTACTACTTATGTACAGTAGTCTGATTGGTTTGCAGACTATGCCAACTTTATGGTAGTTGGTTTCATGCCCAAGGACCTCTCACATAACCAAATAATGCGGTTCATTTCTAAGCTGAAGTAATATTTTTGGGATGACCATATTCTATTTAGGAGTTGTGGTGATGGTATTTTTAGAATATGTGTGGCTATGGAAGAGATCATGCCCATTCTTGAGATTTTTCATTCATCACCTTGGGGTGGCCACCATAGAGGATAGAGAACTACTCAGAAGGTCTTACAGGCTGTTTTTTACTAGCCCACATTCTCCAAATATGCTAGTAGTTTGGTCATAGGATGTGAGAGAAGTAAGATATTTTGTAATTTAGTAAGAAAGAAGGAACTTCCCCAAAAAGGTATTCTAGAGGTAGAAATATTTCATGTTTATGGATTTTAATTAATGGGTTTGTTCGCATCCTCTTAAGGGGATGAGAATATTCTAGTTGTTGTGAACTATGTGTCCATGTCAATTGAGGTAGTGGTTCTTCCCAACAATTCTACTATAAGTGTTGTTAAATTAATCAAGAAAAACATATTTTCTTGGTTTGGTTTTCCTAGGTAATTAATCACTAACAATGGTACTCTAATCATGAATTATAAATTCAAGATTCTGATGGAGAAGTATGGGTGCTCATAGAGGATAGGCACCACCTACCACCCATAATCTAGTGGGCAGGAAAAAGTGTCTAATAGAGAGCTCAAATAGATTTTAGAGAAAATAGTGTCTAGATCTATTAAAGACTGGTCATTTAAGATGGATAAGGCTTTTAGTCTTATAGAACCGCTTATATGATTCATATAGGGATGTCACCATACAGGATACGCGTTTTGGGAAATCTTTTCATCTTCTTATTAAGTTAAAGTATAAATTCTATTGGGAATTGAATACCCTAAACATTGATTTCAAGTCTTCTAGTGAGATAATATCATTGGAGATGAGTGAGATTGATGATATAAGAAGAGTGTCTTATGATAATTTTAAAATTTACAGGGAGATAACAAAGGATTTTTATGATTCTATCATTCAAAATAAGAATTTTATGGTTTGTGAGAGAGTCATTCTCTTTAATTCTAAATAGAAATTGTTTCCTAGAAATTTGAAGACCAAGTGGTCAGGACCCTTTACCATCGTTATAGTTTTAGTTAATGGAGCAATGAAGCTAATTGGGGGAATAGAACAGACCATTTTTAGTCAATGTACAAAGGATAAAACATTTCATTGAAGGTCTGCCCAAGGGCATGGCTGCCATATCAATCCTAGAAGAATGAGCATTTTAGGTCTAATTGAGGACTATAAACTTAGTGTTTCATGGAAACTAACCCATGGTTTTTGTGTTTTCCTTTTATTATAGATTTCAAATAAAAATAAACCCAGCTTCGTGTTCTCTAGTGTGTCCCTTATGCTCTTGATGGTGTCTCATTACTTACTGCTGCTTGAGAGAGAGAATAGTTGTTGTGAGAAACTTGGCAAAGGGAAACCAAGGGAGAAGACCACTGTATTATACAAATAATATTTCATTCACTCATCCCTTGATTTTATTTTTCTTGAACATTAAAGTATGGATTCTTATTTTAACTTTCAGAACATGTGGGTGGTTTAAAAGAGTGTTTACATGGTGTTGAAAGAGAGGTTATTTCGAATGAACATTTATGGTCAAAGCCCCAATTTTCTAAGGAAGTGCTTTTCTATTTTTCAAGTTTAATTATATGCTCAAATTTAATAATCTTATGCATGATTTATGTGTGTGGTATTCCTCTTTGAATCTTTTTAGAGTTGAAATTCTACATGGGTGGTATCTTATTTTAATATAGAGAGTTGAAATTTTATTTGAACTAAATAATGAAACCTGGTTGCACCCACTTCTATAATAATCACTAGATTATGTTGCTGTTGTATACACTGTGCTTGACTTCTACAGCTGGAAATTCAAAAAAAACATTTAAAAAATCACGTTTTCCTTTTCATTTGTAAAGAATTTTTTTCTTCTTTTCTTTTATTTTTTGTGTGGAAAATATTCTTCTTGAACTTTCATGTCACCCCCATCAGTTTAAAAAAATAGTATTGTGCCTCCCACCTTAGGACGAAACATTAGGGACAATTTTTTGTTTTAAGTGTTGGGAGAGGGATATATTTTTGTTCATTTCAAATTCCCCCTTCTTGACGTTTTTTATCAAAAATATGGTCAATTTTTAAAAAAAATTGAAATATTTCAAAATTTTCAAATTCTTTCATCATCTGAGGGTTAGTGAGGTTCAATTGGAACTTAAATTCTATCATGTTTAGTGTATTACTTCTTTATGGATGTTGATAGTTACACATAGTCAAAAACTATTGAGGATGAGTGATTGCTGAGTGGAATTATTCAATGACTCTATGGACTTTCTGTTTAGGAACTTAGTATTGGAGTGTGAGAGGATCAGATTTTTGGAATGAGGATCCTAACTTAGGGTAACTAGAATCTTTTACTGGAACCTAGGGGACACACTTCTTATAAACAATATTCAATCACTTTTGGAAGTCAACTCAAATGATTTTTATTTAAGTCTTTTGTAATTAAAAAAAATGGGAAAATGGGATCCAACGGTTAGTATTTGAGGCAAGGTTCACTTAGTGCGTTTTTGTGAGAAAATAAATCCAATTTCAATCTGAATAAGTGTTATACATAGTTCTATGCACATGGAATTTGGCTGGGAAAAAGAAAAATAAAGTGCCCTTATCAAAAATAAATTCATTAAGGGGATGGGAATTTTGAACCCAAATGAAGAAGTGATCACTTGAATTAGTTAAAATTCATTTGACATGAATCAATAATGTGATGATATTAATGGACATTAATTATTGTAACCTAGAAGAAGTTTAGAATCGAAGGTTCATTTGGTTAAGGTTTTAATTCCACTTGATCTAACATGCCATCACTTTTTGAATTGGAACTTGAACTAGAAATGAAGTGGGACATTTAATGAGTTTATATAGGATGAATGATGTACTTAAAAATGGATGAGTCTATGAGTCCTTGATTTCCAATGAGTTATTGAATCTAGGAAAGACGTCATTTTTTAACACATTCTTGGAAACCCTGACCCACTGTCTGATCTTGTTCCTTTGGTTATTAAAGATTAGTCATTCACTTTTTGAACAGAATCTTCCAAATCATACTTGTTGTTTTCAAAATCCAAATCCATGTTTTTTTTTGAGGAAAAACAAAGTCTTAAGTGTACGGGATTTTGATGTGGCTCAGCTTTAACTCTCATTGCCACATTCTTTTTATATTTTTATTTACTTTTTAATTTCAAAATGTTTTATTTTTTAAATAATTAACAATTCTTGTATCTTTCTATATTATTGTGTAAAATAATTATTTATAGTGTTAACTATATATTTTATTGATTTTTTTTTCATCTTAAATATTTTTTAAAATTATTTCATTTTTTCTATAATTAATTTTTCAACATAATAATTTTTAATTCATTTATATAATTTTTTATTCATTAATTCTTTTTTTAATTGTGAATAAATACATTTTTTTACTTTAGTTTTATATTATTTAAATAATTAAGTTAATGTTAATAATTTAATTCAATTCTGTAAGTATTTTAATACAAAATTTTAATTTAGTTCTTTTATTTTATGGATTCCTTATTTTTTCTTGATTAATTAATTAATTAAATACTGATAACATATTTAATTAGTGTTGTTGTTAAAGTGTAAGTTGAAGAACGCACTTAATTTTATTTTCTTGTTAAATGTTCTAAACTTTTATTTTTAATTTAGTTATTTATTAATTAATTAATTTAGTTTTAGTTTAATTAAATTATTAACTTATTTTTTTTTATTTTTTTTTAACTTGATTCATGTGTTGTGCATGTGAAGCTGAAAGAATCCATTGGTGAAATGTCTCATTGACACTAATGTCTCACTCATGCTTCGTGAGTCACCATTGCACCCATTCATGAGTCACCAATGCACTTCCTTGTCATGTCAGTCTCTTACGTATCACTGATACGTCCCACCCATGTCGGTCTCACTAGTCCTCCCCATCTTCCATCGGTGAGACTGATGTTGCTCTTCCATCCTCTCTTCTTTCTGTCTCACTGATGTTGTCTTTCCTTCCTCCCATCCTACAACCAACATTGACACATGCACCACCCCCTCTCATTTGTTGTCTCACCGACAACATAACCATGACTCACTGACATACTTCATCCCCTTCTCCCAACCACCACTATCACCTCTCCCACAACCCACTATCGAACCTCTCTCATAGTAGCAGCATCAAAAAAACAAACTGAAGCAACATAATCATCTCACAACAGCATCAAGATCACAAACCACCATATTGAAGAAACCCTAGATGAAATCGAAACAAAAAAAAATTGAGTTCACAAATATCCCCGATTTGAAAACCAAAATCCCTAATTGTTAAATCTGTTCTTACTCTCTGTGGACCACCCTGGATCTATCTCTCCACCACTGCTGCTCCTCTATCCTACGACTAGTCGGCGCTGGACATCACACTCACCATGACCGTCTCCCCACCCTCACCATGAACAGGAACCACCTACCCCCACATCTCACACCCTATCCATCCCTTGTTCGCACCGGTGCCTACCTTTCCACCATCTCCTTCCTCACCCAGGATCAGACCAAGCTGCTCACCCATGTTCGTACATCGCTGCCTCTTCTCCCGAACTGTTTCTGAGCCTTCACCTCTCGGCACCACCTTCTTAACGCAACGTAGCCATACCCCCATTCCCCCTCTATGCATGAAATCACCCCTCCCCTAAATCTCCTATTCTTTTTTATTTATTTTATTAGATAATATAATATCTATTATGTATAATGATATACAAAATAATATATATATATATATATTGTAATATATAACAAAATATATAACTAATTTAATAAAAGTGTTTACATAATAAATATATTATTATCATTTACATTTTAATAATATATATATATATATATATAAACATCTTATTAATTTATTCATTGTATATAATTAGTTATTTAAAATAATATTTATATAATAGTGATATAAATATTCATTTATATATATATATTAATAATTTATTTAGTATTAGGTTTATTTATAAAAATAATGGTATATATTATTTTTAATTTAACAATTTTTAATTTTTTTTAACACTTTATATTATTTTAAAACAATTTACTATGAATACTTATGTTACCCATATAAATATTCTATTTATTATTTAATATATATACATATTTTAAGTAATAAATTTAATCCTTGCACTAAACATTTTCATTATTTGTTTAGTTGTATTTTTATACGTTTTTTAATTAATTTTTCATTTCTTTTCTCTTTTTATTCATTGTAATTATTTATAATATACTATATAATAACAATACATTGTTTAAATTTATATATTTAGTTCTAACTCTTGAATTCACTTTTGTTTTCTGTTTTAGTGGGGAGGTTCGTGGTGCGCATTTTTTCAGTTGGTTAGGGAGAAACTTCTCCAATGACAAAGAATGGGGGTGGCATCATGAAAGAATCACACTGAGGCCCAGGAAGTCTTCTGCGATATTCCAGAGACTTCCATTGGTGGGAGTAGCAATTAACTAGTTGACTATAGAGAGAGATCAGCAGATCATTCACTTACACCTCTATATCCAAAACATCTTTCCTATTCTAGGGTATAAGACAATTCTTCAATCCATCCTCGACACACATCCATCAGACCTCACTTCAAGAATTTATTTGAGATCACTTCCAGTGAGAATATTAGAGTAGGTTATCACAATTCCAAATTCCCATGTCGGTAGATCCTATCACACCCCTAGCGAGCACTTTTTCACCACCATCGAACAACAAGAAAATATCAACACATTGGAGTATATAGAGATTGAGCAGTGAGAGTGAGAAAATTTTTCTTACTTTTTGATTTATCAAATTTTTGTTCAGTATGAGTTTCATTATCTTTAAACCATCATATCTTATGAATTTAATCATGCATAGCTAATGTTTCCCTTATAGGAATAGGCTAGCTAGTTAGATATGTTTTCCCTTGTTTATGCACTAATATTTTGTTGGATTTCTCTCTCTCTCACTCTGTGGACAGTCTTATTTTCAAATAATCAAGAATAAGTGAAAACTAAGCTTGATCAAATCTTAATTCAATTATTTTCAATTTGAGGATTCAACTGAAAATTTAATCAAGCTCAAGAGAGAGGGAGATTCACTGAGTTCAGATGACAATGTGAACTCAGTGAATTCTGATTTTTACTCATTGTATGATCGAATAATTTATTTAATTGAAATTAATGTTGACATTATTTAATCACATGTTAACTAGATGAAAAATCTGGCCAAAAAAATCCAATCATATCCAGACACTTTGATTTTAGTGCATGAACAAGTTAGATCATATTGAATCTAGCAGCCGATTTCCCCATCTCCATCATATTGATTGTTCAATATTTTCCTCACTACTTATTGTATGTCGATTATTTCACTGTTTGTATTGTCTTCTTGAACTCACTCACACACAAATCATCTCTCACTTAACATTTCATACACCTCAAACCATCACTATTAGATTGCACCATTATTTGTTTTGTGTGTGTTTGTTTTGTTTTTATTTGGTCATTAAGCACAATAATAGACCTCCCTACGGTTCAACTCTATCTTACCACTATAATAATTAGTAAGTAAGAATATATAAATTTAATTTTCTCACTAGTTCTCAACGATGCTCTGTAGTCAAGTTTTTTCTAAAACTGAATAAACCTTGCCTTGTTGGTGTGGTTGTGTGCAGTGTGGGGTTCTATTCAGCCTTATGTCTGTGTTGTTCATGTGGTGATGTGGTTAAGAGTGTGAATGTGAGTGTGAGGTTTTACAGGTGGTGTAATGGTATCTTGGACTGAGATATTGAATGATTGTGAAATGGATGAATATATTTTTCATTGTGACTACATATGGGTGGTGCGGCTACAGGATCTGGTTGTTTCATGTTTATGTTTATGGGTGTGCTGGGTGTGGTGTTCTTGTGAAGTGGGGTTGTCGGGTGTAGTATTAATGAGGTTTTTTGGGGTTTTTTCTTATTTATATTAATGATAGGACCTCATTACATTGAATAATGATGGTGTATGTTGTTGAACGGGTGTTCAAGAGAGGGTAGTGTGCAGTAGGACTGCAATCTAGGTGAGTTTTGGTTTTTTGAATGTGGTGGTTTTCGTGTAGCAGGGCAACCAAGGATGGTTTAGGAGGGATTATTTTGAAGAAGGATGGTATTACCTTACACGGTCCTTTCGCCCAGAGTTTCTAGTGAACATTCATTATGAATGGTGGGTAGAATGGATTATTTTGCCTTGGGCCTTCATTTTTTGTTTGTCTTTAGTAGTGGTTGGTATGGTTACTTCGCCTTATAACATTTGTAGTGTTTGGTTGTTTCCCAAGTAGGGATGGAATAAATAAATGAAGGAATTGATAATGAATAATGACAATTGGTTAAATGAATTGGCTGGGGGTATATTTCGAGTTGTGGGTAGTAATGAAGCAGCCTTCACTTATCAACATACAGATGTGACTGTCGTTCGTGGTGGTCTGCACATGTAGAGTTGGCAGCAAGGGAAGTTTTTTTGTGGTCTGGTTATTGTTTTTAAAACCCATAGGTTGGGCTAACTGTATGGTACCTATATATATACATGTAGTTCCTTGTGTTCCTTATACACACCCCACCTTTGTTGAGCACTACGTGTCAAACACCCCCCATTGTTATGGGTGAGGGTATCCTTTCCCAATATCTCGGTGGGAGGATGGACGACTGGTTATTGGATCTTTTATTCTCCCTGTTCTAGACATTGGTATACCTAGACTCTTTGGTCAGGTTATGGTGTGGTTGTGAGGCCCAGGTGTCTGTAGGCGATATGTGCTTAACAAATGTCTTTGGGATGAGATATGTTGTAACTTCCTAGGTGTCTTTGGGATGATGTTGTGGTTTTGTGTCCTAGATGTTTGCAAGAGGGATGTGTATGTGGCCTATATGTGTGTAGGAAAGTTTTGATAGTGCGTCTTGTGGAAGAGCATGGTAGTGTCGGGATGTTCACCGTTAGGTATGAGTAGTTAAACAGTGGTAAGTGGTGTGGGGTACCCAAAAATCAATGTTTTTACTACTTTAATTTACTTTACTTGCATTATTTGGTGAGCATGCCTTAGTGAGGTTGGGGTTGGATAGTATACCTTGTTAGGTGATTTCTTCTATTTTTCTCACAGGGGCATTAGTATGCTTCTCCCACTTGTGCATGAGTGACTTTTTATTTTCTTACTGATTATACTCATATGCTCACCCTACGTATATAAAAGTATTTTTAGTTTTCAAGGGAGATTACATGTACTGTGCTGGACCTTACTAGCTCGGAAATTGGGGGTGGTTTTGGTATCATTTCTTAGTTTTATGTTGGTACTTACTTTGGAGTTTTCCTTGTATTACTAGTAATTTTACTTTAAACATGCATGTGATATGGATTTTGGTTTCTTTATATATATGTTTCTTGGATTTTTTTGAGGTTTATACATCTTATCTCCTGATCTTGTTTTCATTAATAAGGGCAATGCTTCCCATATTGTGTGAATGTTTACCTACATGTAGCGCTATTCACCACCCCTGGGCCTATTAGAGGCGTGAATCAGGGGTCATTATCTCTCCTTCATCTTCAGGAAGGAAGGTCTTGGTATCTTTCTTTCCCTTTCCTCATCTTGAAGAAGGTAGGTTGTGACAGATACCTTGTTTGATGTAGATGGATGTTTGTACATGTTTGAAAAAACCATTGTAAAACCTAAAGTTATCTTATACACCGTAGAATTGAATAAAAATTTCCATGATATTTTTTATATTATAATGTTAAGATATTTTCTTTCCAACAATTCTCGATCCAAATTTTACATTTCTTTTATCTTTTACCCCATTAGTGGTTATTTTTTCTTCTTATGATATAGATAATATTCAATATGTATTTTCTTAAATCTAACTTGTTTTCCATTAAATTAATCGATATTCACTATAACTTTATTCAATTCCCTTATTTATGAACAATATTTGACTCTCAAATATAAACCAGGCACAAATTCCATTTTTTATGGAAATTTGAGAATAAAAAAAGAAAAATGGAAAGAAAACTGAATAGCCTGATTTACATGGTTTGGAAAAAATATCTTGAATCCACATAGGAGATAAAGAATTAAATATTTTCTAAGGAATTATTTAATGATTTTGGTATTATAAATCCCCCACTATAAATTATATTATCCCAGAACATTTTAATGATATAAAATAGCATGTAAAATGTTTCCAAGTTGAAACTATCATCCACATTAAATAAATTTTTAGCTCTTTTACATTTGTATTAATGTAAAATTTTAACCTCCATGTTTCTAAGTGTATTCTACATGAAAAATTTATTTATTGACCCTACATAAAACTAGCTTTTCAAACTTCACATTTTTCTTTAAGTCCATGTTAAACTAGAATACCAACTCCATGTAACCCCTCAGGACCTCCACATAGATATTTAATGGTGTTCATAGTGTCTCAGTGAACAGTCTAATTCTTATCAAAGAAAAATTAACATATCTAAATAATAGATATAATGTTTTCCTCTTGTACTTACAATTTTCTGATTCTAACGATATCTATGTAAACTAATTGTAGTAGTCTAGATACTGAAACATCGCCAATAGTTTTAAATTTAACTTTATATTATTTTCTATATTGATAAGGATCACATACATTATAATAATTAAACCTAAGTAATGAAAAGTAATTTACTAATTCCTTATTAGAGATTTTGGTCAATGTTTCAGTGATATATTATTCAAATATTTTGTTACAAATCAGTAAATTATCCTCTATTATACTTAGGAATTAAAATTTTTAGTAGGTTGATTCCTCTATGTCTATGGTATAAACATTATTATTTTTGTTGGTTGAAAATGTCTAAACTTTTTTTGAACGATTTACAATAAATTTATCACTCTCAAAGTTCATGATATAACCTTCATCGCATAATTGATTTATACTAATAAGGTTTTTATTAAATCTTAAAACATTAAGAACATTAGAAATTTTAATATCAACATGGATGTATACATCACCAATACCAAGGATCTATCCTTTAGTATTGTCTTCAAAAATAAAATGTATTCCTTCAACTTTGTTCATGTTTTGGAAGATATATATGTTTCCAGTCATATGTCTAAAGTAACTGATATCCATATACTAAATGTTTCTTCTACTGGTACTTGATTTTTTATCCTAAAATTATATACATAAATATTTTAATACCCAAAATCTCTTGGGTATAGAAACGTTATAAAAATGAAATTTTGGAATCTAAATGTTCCTGGTTGTTCTATGTTAAAGAGCAATAAGGTCCCTATAAATATAATCTATAGATGTTACAAATTATTAAACCTTTATTAAAGAACATCTACTTGAAAAATGGTTCACTTTTTGAGATGAAATAATTTTACAAAAAATATGGTTATCTTGTAGAATAAAATAAAACATTGGACATTACCTTAGTTTTTTTATAAATCTATAATTTTTCAAAATTTTATCTTCTTATTATAAAGTTTTATAGATTCATATATCAGATTTTAATTTTAGATTTATGTTTTATAGCATCATTTTAATTTTCATTTGAAATATAAGTATAAATGGTTTTGGTATCTTGTTTAGATGTTAGGTTAGATATACTTTCATTTTCTTTGGAAATATTTTCCTTATAATTTTTTGACTTATATTCTAAATTTCGATAGTGTTTTTCTCATCATACTAAATATTTATTCATTTATTCATTATGTGTAAAATTTTATTCTTCATCGTCGGAATATTTAAAAAATAATAAAGAACCAATAGTTAAATCATGATTAACCTTATACATAAAACAAATTTAAACTATAGTAACTATAGTAATAAATCTAGAAATTATCCTGTTATTATCACTATCCTAACTACTTTCAAAAAAATCTTAACTAGCACTAAATGTGTCTATGATCTTTATAAATTTTATTCTATTGAAGTTTTTTTACCTTTTGAAATCTTTATCTTTTTTTTAATCTAAGAAAATCGGTTTTATAGGCCCTAACTTCTTGAATTTAAAATAAATAATATCATTTAAATGTTTTCTTTCACCTATTCTATTATATATTTAAAAAATATATATATCCTATTAATTATTATTCTTTAATGGTGAGATTCTCTTAAACATCCAACTTGTCCGATTGGAAACTTGATCATACTAATCATTATTTAATTAAACATCACTATCATCTGAATGATTTTTTCATATTGTATTTGTGAAATTAGCACCATCATGCTTTTTATATTTCTCTACATCTATCTTAATATTATTTTCATACTGTATCAATATTCTAATAAGTTTATCAACTTTAATATTTATAATATTCTTAGTATCTTTGAAATTTTTTCTCTTTGATTCTCATTATTTTATAAGAATATCTATTATATTCTAACCATCATAGAATATGTAATATCGATTTATCCTAATTATTATATATTATTTAAAATAATTATAAATATTTGAAATATTTTATAGACACTATATAATGAAAATCAATTTCTTGAAATTCAACTCGGAGTATCACCCTTTAGGTTTCTAGAACCATAGATGGTTCAAAATGTGTTACCTAAAACATCTTTTATAAACTATTAGAAATTTAATATGTGGATATTTGAATGTCAATATTACTTTTAAATAAACATAATAAATTTTTATAAACTTTTAAGTTTAATTACATCATATATTTCTATTCAACTATAAAATTCTGAGTGGGATTATCCAGAATCATATACTCACTGACCAGAAACTAGTAATTATCAACACCAGTGTTGATAATATATTTAACTATTTTTTCTCAAAAAATATTCATCATCCATTCCACCAAAAAAAAATTGGATGATTCAGATTAAGACCTCTAATCATTCAAACTAGAAGATTCAATACCCTAAATAAATTTTATCAAATTACACATCATTTTAAGAAATATTATAAGGAATTTCTCATATACAAAATATTTTCCCAATAAGGTGCCTTTAAGAGGATGGTGAATTGAATATTTAAAAAAAATGAAAAATATATTCCTCTTAAAAGGTTATAGTTCACATGGTATAAAGTAGTGAAGATTCAAAAAATAATAAATCTAAACTAAAACTATGAATTAGAAATATAAAAAAATAGTTTGGAACGTAATTAATATAAAATAATTATAATAAAATAAAACAATAAAGGTGATGTGACGTTAAGGTGAAGAATGTAAAAATAATTCGATGGGGTTTCAGATAAACAATCTGAAATACCATTAAATTTTATTAAGTAGATATCAAACTTCCTATCATTGAAACATCGTTTATTTTAGTCAAAAGTGATAAAAGGATCAAACCCTAGTCCAGATACACAAGTTCTGAGAATGGAAAACTTTGATTAAAGATTAGAAGTACCAAGCACTTATTCTTATATTTTCTTCAATCATCACTATCAAAATCACTAATTCCTTACCCTAGTATTTCTTCAGTAAAAACATATTGAAAAAATAAGAAATATTTATAATAATAAAATTTTTTTACCTTTATAATGTATACTTACCTAAATAATGGAATGAAAATAATGATAAAAAAATGTGGAATCAAAGGGTCTTGGTCTAAATTATAGAGGACATGGTAAATATATTCAATGGTTAACTTTAAACTCAAACTTTAGTCTATATTTATAATAATATATGGGTTTAAAATTTGTAACAAACTCTCTAAAAATATCAGTTTCAAGTTTTTTTATATCTTCTATGTTTTAAAAAAAATAGTTCTATAGATATATTTTAGAAAATATAATTATTTTATACTTCCATTGATGAGTCTTCAATATTTTTAGTATGTATAGAATTTAAAGGGTATAGTTTAGAGTAGAGTAATTTTAGATGATAAGTTCATTTAATAAAATAAAACTTCAAGAAAACATAAGTAAAACAGTTATAGTGTATTAAAATTTATTAAACTAATGATAAAATCGAAGTAATTTAGAAAATGAATTAAAAAATTAATAATTTTTTTTCAATAACTATATGTTATAATACCAGTTAGTACATATGATAAAAAAATATTCAATATATTATTATTTAAGATTTTTATAGGGAATTTCTTATATGAATTTCCAAATGGATAAACTAGAACCTTGATACCTTAAATATAGTTTTCATATGTTTCCATAAGGGTGTGAAAGGTTTTAAATTTTACATAGATAAAATCAATTTTCAAAAATATCAATCATAATGTCATGTTTTTGGAATCTTGAATTGGTAAGAAAACATTTCATGTTCATATTTACCCTTTTACACCGTAGCTAAATTTTTTAGAAGTTGTGATAAAACTAACTACAACTTATTAAAATAGTTGTTTTGATCCACCCTTAGGATAGGAGTAAAATACTAAATAAAATGAATATAATTCATGTAGTTTAATTGAAAATCAAATTACAAATGATATGGATGTGAGGGTATTTATACCCCCTTCTAGATTTATCCACACTGATGTGGATTCTTTTTTCACTGTAGTTCAAGACCTTATTTATGATAAACCCAAATAATATAATTATTGATTTATATGTGAGTAATATAGTCAATAGACTACTTTAATTTATAAAGAAATGAAATCCCTTATGGAATATAATATTATGAATATTATGAATAAATAAGTAGTTAGAATAATTTAGTGTAAATAGATTTTTTTAAAATGGAATATAATTTAAAATATGTATAAATTAGATTTAATGCTAGGTTATTTGTTAATTTATTATTACAACATGAGGTAATTTATTATAAAGAAATATTTTTTATTGATGTAAAACATTGATAGTTGATATTATAGTTTTTTTTTCTATATATAGTGATTTCTATATAGAAGAGTTATATGTTTAAATTTCATTTTTTCATAGATTCCTAGATAAAAATATATACATGAAGCCTTCTAAAATTTTTTAAAATAAATTTAAATAGGTTTTATATTTCTTACTAAATATTTTTGTATAAAACATAAACAATTTTTGAAGAAATGGAATCATGAATTTTAATTTTGTATGTTGCATAATGGATCTAAAAAAATTAAATATGACTTGTGTGTTTATTTTAACATTATGATGATTATATGGTTATTTTTTATTATGTATTAATGAAATGACTTTTTATACCAAAACATGAGGTTGATTAATCATTTTAAATATCATCTTATATTTGTAACTGAGATCAAAGATTTGGGAATGGTAAAAATGATGGGAATGGAAATAATTACAGATAGAAAACATTTTCTTTCAAGAAGATTATTTTAAAAATATTTTTATGTTTTAAATGTAAGAAAAAATAAAGTTAATTTATATTTCATTAAGTAAAAAAATAAATTGTTTTTGTAACACCAAAATTTTTTAAGGGTATGATAATGTGTGTTTTTGAATGTCTTAAGTGATGTTATTGAGCCATGTGATAGTAGAACTTGGGTTTTATTTTTTGGTAGCGGTGTTGGAATTTTAAAAGTGGGTTTTATAGGTTTTTGGTTCAAAACAAACAACATTATGCCCTGGTATAATCCATTTTGACCATGATGTGCTTCATTGTAAAACAGGAAAATTGTGAAATGAGCATGGCCATAGAATGGTGCTTGGGAATAGTACATGTATGCCACTGCTTAGGAGTTCTCACCACGCATATTTTGGAGTTCATGGTGAGGGATAATGTCAGGATCCTTGAGAACACACCATAGAGAACTCTATTTCAGGCTGTAGAATTCATAAACAGTATGTCCATACCTAGGCCATTTTATAGGGTTTTGTGATGTTCATGCTTTTTTGAGGTGGATAAAATGTTCACCATCTTCCTAGGATCTCCATCAATGAAATGTGTTTCATCTTTAAATCAATTTTGAACATAATTATGGGATGATAAATACCTTCCTCACTCATTTTACTTTGATTAAATCACTCGATTCCTCTCCTCTTTTAGAAATTTACAATTTTGGGAGATTTCTTATCAGAGGATCAATTGGCACTTCGATCTTCATCTGATCCATCATTTCTTCCTTTTTTTGATAGAACTTAACTTTTATTTGGTCAACCTATGTTTTTTGATCATACACTATTTTTGGTGATTCTAGTTTAGGTAGATTCGGTGGAGAACTCAAGTGAGTTTTTTTTATTTTGGAAAATTTTCTCTTTTCTTGTTGGATGATCATGGAATGGCACTGTAATGGCATAAAAAATGGTTCTTTGTGTAGTATAACTAGGTATTTCTATATTTTAGTGTAACAACAGACTTTATTAAGTATCATTGGGGTTATATAATGTCTCGGTTTTAATTCTTTTGGTGACTCTTCATTGGGGAGTTTCATGCTTATACCCTTGATGTTCCTCTCTTGGAATCCACATTCCTGAACTCTTATATGACATTGAATATGGTTCTTAGGGATTGGATGTGAGCATGAATCACGTAAATACCTTCTTGTTGAATATTGACATGACATCTATGATCTTCTGGTACTAAATTTCTTAGCATATCAGAAGTTTTATATATAACAACCCTATCCATTTACACATATCATTACATGAATTTAATCATAATAAAACAACATATTATAATCCAAGGATCATGAAGTCTAGTGTCTTGGAAGACTAGGTACATAAAACTGAAAACATGGGACTAAATAAAAAATTTATTTATTTAATATTAATAAAGAGATCCTAATTTCCATTGTTCTTATACATATTCATAGGATAACCTAGGGATAACATGAACAAAGGGATGAGTTAAAAGCCTAGTAAGGGAATAAGCATAAGAATAAATCATTATCACATGGGTTATAAAGCATGACATAATGATATAAAAAGGTATGGAACATGTGGAATCATGAAATATAAACATAGGATCATATAAACATGGATACATAGTTATGTGGAAGCAACATAAAACATGAATTTATCACAATTAAAGTCATTTTTCACATGGAGGATCAAAATTAAAGGTTAACCACCAAGACCGTTTCACATGGTAGCATGAGTCAAGGATAACTGCCAAGACCGTTCCACATAACATCTCGTGAGAATAAACATTTCCCAATTAAAAAGAGTTCTCTCTGGGTTCACCCATCATAACATGTACATGAATATTCTTTCCACACACTAAATAATACATAATCAATCATACATAAACATAAGGGTTACCCATACTAAGAATTGGGTATCATAATCTTGTCATAAAGAATAAAAAATAGGAGTATCATAAAAACTTCCATGAAAGAAATGAATTAAAACAAACATGGAAATTCACAAGGTAAAATAGGAATATATTATGGGAATTCATTTGAAACAGAATCTATAACATGTAATAATAATATTTAAGAAATTATAGCATTAAAACATTTTGGTACGGTTTTAAGGAAAATACTAAAGAACCTTAAAATAGAAAATGGAAAAATCTTTTATAAAAAACCTTAATTGAACTAAAAAGGTTTTCATAATAAAAATAATGATTTTATAAAAAAAATTGAGTCTTGAAATATGTGATAGAGTGGACTTGAAATTTGGTAAGAATTCAGGAAGTTCCTGTAAAACGGGTTTTCTTATCAGGAGGTATTTAGGAGGAAATCATTTAGAAAACATGTATATCCCCAAAATAGATTTATTAATGGATCTTGATAAATTATTTTGGAACATATAAATAAAATTTAGAATATGTACATAAAAATAATATATAAATTCATTTGGGTAAAAATAAAGATACAGCAACCCGGATGAATAATGGAGGTTCAGGTATAATCTCTTACCTTAAGTCTGAATGTGTCCTTAACATGATTTTAATGTCATGGATAACCAAATTATGTTCATTAATTAATATTACCAAAACCTATTATTCATAAAATTTATTTATTATAAACTTATTAAGTTCATTCATGACCATTTTGATGGGTTAATATGTTCAATTTCATTGTTTGGGAGTGTTTATTTTCTTGGTTTTCATGATTGGTTTACTTATATATATGTAAAGGTTAAACATGTAAGATTAGAATGGTTTTAAATAATTGAATTTTAATGTTATTAGTGAACATCCATAATATTTCATGGTTATAAAATTCATTAGGTTATTTGGAGTGAAGATGAATCATTATATAAAACTTTAATGATAATTGTTTTGGATAATTGGTTGTTTTTATCACATCAAACAAATTTTTCTTTATAAATTAATATCATGTAAACAAAATATTCCGGAACATTAAATTATAAATAATAAATATTTTATATTCTGTTTAAACCATCAAAATGGTTTCATGACCAGAATTGAATATGGTAAAAGAAATTGAAAACTCATCATCCTTGAATGTGATGAATCAACACATCTTGGATGGTGTTTTCATTTCTAGTATAAAATCTGGGGAAAGAAGAGATGGTGATGAATTATTCCATTATTATAACAAAATTATAGTACATGTAAGGTACTGGAGTTATGAAAACATTTGTATTTAAGGAGGCGATGAAAACAAAATAAATAAAGGAACTTGAAAGAAAATAAAAGAAATGAAAAGAAGAATTTACCTCTTGAATTTATCTTTTTAAAAGAAACTTCAGGGGAGATTATTTTGTCTTTTGAAGAGAGAAAGGGCTTATGGATGATGGGAGAACATTGGGAGGATATTTTATCATAATTTCGATAAGGCACAAGGCTTGAGAGGAGTGAAGAGAAGAGGGGGCGAGGGTGGTTTTATAGTGGAGGAGAGAACTGGTTGCCCATTATTTTAATCATTAGTTTAATATTTTTTCTCAAGAATATGAATAGTATTTATTATTGTGACCAAAGACATTAATTGGGCATGTTATTTTGAGATAATTTCCTTACATCAGCCATACATTAGTTGATGACATCAAAATTCATGTATTTAGCATTTATTAGAAATTATCGTATTTTTCTATTCATAAAAAATTCAAGTATTTTAGACAAATCCAAAAAATTTACCCTAATCATTTTTCAATGTGTAGAATTCAAAAATGAACTCCATTTTTCAAAACAAATTATCTAAATATGAGAAATTTAAAATTTTAAATCATTATTTACCTGAAAAATACAAATTTTGAAAATTAAAACTGATTTTCTAACACTTTGAAAAATTAACAAAGGTATCTTAAAATTTCCTTATAATAATAATTCATAAAAATAATTATTTAAGAATAAATTTTATGAAAATAAATTTTCTTTTTAATTATTAAATTAATCAGAAAATTGTAATTTAACATACAAGACTTACAAAAATACCAACAATGTATTAATAATTTTAAAATATTTGTTTACTTATACTATGATATAATTATATAATAGTGTCATATATAAGATGGATAAATTTTATTTATATTTTCATTGTGGGGGTTACTATTACATTGTCTATTTTTCTATTCATAAGGGTCACATTATTATTCCAAAGGTCAAGTTACTATTTCATCGGTATGTGTTCCTTAACATTTAGAGATACAATTTATTTCACTCATTCTTCATTTATAAGGTTTGTATTGTGTTATATATGTAATATTATGTGATTATACTATAATAAAAAAATTATAATAATTTAATTACATTGATAAAACTTTGGCTTGTTACATTCTTTAACCCTTATGAAATTTCTCTCTCGAAATTTTATTTTACATTATAAGTCGTAAATAGGTGTGGGTAATTTTCCTTCATTGCCTCCTCTAGTTCCCATATTTCCCCTTCGTACTTATGGTTCCTATATAGTACTTTGACCAGGTGAGTCCTCTTTTTTCATAGAAATTTATCTCTATGATATAATATCTTCATTGGTCTCTCCTCTTAAGAACGATCATTCTCCAACTGTACCATCTCTGAATATAGTACATGTGAAGGATCTGGTATGTACTTCCATATAAGGGATATGTGGAAGACACTGTGTACTTTAGACATTATAGGTGGAAGTTCTAGTTGATAGTACATAACTCCAACATGATCATGAATCTCGAAGGGGTCGATGTACCTAAGATTTAACTTTCCGTTCTTCCCAAACCTCATAACCTTCTTCCATGGAGATATGCAGATTAATACTATGTATCCAACTTTAAACTCGAGGCTTCTTTGATGATTTTATACATAACTATTCTTTTAAATTTGGGATTCCTTGATGTGATAATGAATGGTTTTTACATTATCCACCATATCTTCAACCATTTCAAGTCCTAGCAGCTTACTCTCACCAACTTCACCCCCAACAAACTGGTGTTCTGCAGCTTTTCTCCTAAAGGGATTCATATGGTTCCATTCCGATGGTGGAGTCAAAACTATTGTTGTAAGATAATTAGACCAGTGGAAGATGTTTGTCCCACCCTCAATTGATGTTCATAGAACATTCTGTCAATATATCTTCTAATTTCTAAATAGTTCACTTATATTGGCCAATAGTTTGAGGATGATAAGTTGTACTGAAGTTCGGATTAGTGTTTAGTGCATGCTGGAGACTTTTCTAGAACTTTGTGGTGATTTTTGGGTCTTTATCGGATATAATAGATATTGGTACTCCATTCATCCTTACCACCTCATTGATATATATCCATTCAATTTAATCCAATGAGAAGTCCTCTCGAATTGCGATAAAGTGAGTTGTCTTTGTAAAACGATCTATAATGACCCATATAGCATTGTTTCCTCAGGATGTCCTTGGAAGTCCAATTGAAAAGTCTATGGTAATGTTTTCCCACTTCCATGTTGGAATATATAGTGGTTGCATCATCCCCTTATACATTTGTCTTGCATCCTTCACCTATTGACATAATTGTAACTTTGATGTATATTCAGCAATCTCCTTCTTCATATTGTCCCACCAAAAGTTCTCTTGAAAATCTTGATACATCTTTGTTCTCCCTTAGTGAATAGAGATGTTTGTGCTATGTGCATTATTCAAAATCTCCTACTTTATCTTTGGATTGGATGGTATACACAATCCTGACCTAAATATTATAACTCCTTCCCCATGAATCTTGAACTCATATGATTTCCCATTTCTAATAGCTTCCACCCTTTTTAGAATTTCCTAATATTTTATTTGAGCATCCTCTATTTTCTCTAAGAGGGATGGTCGAGAATAAATTTGAGAAACGATTGATGATGTTACTCCCTTAGTGATTCCCATTTCCATCCTCTGAAAATCTAAGAATATTGGATCATTTTCAATTCTCATCATTGATAAAGATGTAGGAGTCTTTCTACTTAGAGCATTTGCCACCTTATTTTCCTTACCAGGATGGTCGTGGATTGAGAAGTCATAATCTTTAATGATCTATAACCATATTCAATGGATAATATTAAAATCTTTCTTTGTGAATTTATATTTTAGACTCTTGTGATCAGTATATATCTCACACCTCTCCCAGTAGAGATAATGTGGCTAGATTATCAACACAAAGATCATAGTCGCCAACTCCATATCATGTTGGGGATAGTTTTTCTCATGTATTTTCAACTATTTTAAGGAATAGGCTATCAATTTTTCATTTTGAATTAGTACATATCCTAATACTTTATTTGAAGCATCATTGTAAACCAAAAAGAGTTCTCCACTTGTCAGAAGTGTGAGTACTAGTGTATTGATAAGCCTCTTTTGAGCTCCTTAAACATTTCCTCGCATTCATGAGTCCAAAAAAACTTCACTCCCTTCGGTATCAGCTTGGTCAATGGATTTTACGATCATGATAATTTCTTCACAAATTATCAATATTACCTGGATAGACCCAAAAATCTATGGATCTCCATTATAGATGTTGGCATGGGCCACTCTTCAATTGCCTTTATCTTGGAAGAGTCCACAGATATTCCTTTTCTAGTGATTACTTTCCCCAATAATAATACTTACTTCATCCATAACTCACATTTACTATACTTTTAATATAGTTTCTCCCTTATCAAATTCTATAGCATAGTATTCAAAAGCAATTTTTGTTCCTCCTTCCTCTGGGAGTAAATCAAAATATCATCGATAAAGACTACCACAAATCTATTGAGGTAATATATAAATACTCAATTCATTAAATCCATGAATATTTCTAGACCATTATTGAGTCTAGAGGGAATCACTTTAAAATAATAGTGTCCACACCTCGTTCGAAAGATAGTTTTTAGAATATCTTCATTCCCCACCTCTAATTGGAGATACCCCAACCGAGGGTCCACCTTAGAGAAAAAACTATCCCCACAAAGTTATTTGAACAGGTCATCTATCTGAGGTAAGGGATACTAGTTCTCTATCATGATTTTATTGATCTCATGATAATAAATGTAGAGGTGTATTGATCCATCCTTATTATTGACAAAGAGGATCGGTGCTACCCAAGGTGAATCCCTTGGGCATATAAAACCCTTATCTAGATTATCATGTAACTACTTCTTCAACTCTTCTAGCTCTACAGTGTTTATTCAATATGGTGTATTTGATATAGGAAGAGATCCAAGAATAAGTTAAATTGAGAACTCAACCTCTTGATTGGGATAAATACCAGGAAAATATTCAAGTAATACATTAGTTTAATCCCTCACAATAGGCATATATTTGAGAAGTATCATCTCATTTGTCTTAATAATTTGAGCAAGATATTCTTGCTCAAAAGAAAACATTATCTACACTTGAGGTGATGATTTTGAAGGAAATTCATCTTCCTCCTTACACTTTTACAATATTAGAGGATACTATGGGATGTGGAAAGTGATTTTCCTTTCACTAAAGTTAATGTTAACTTTGTAAAGTGATAGCCAATCCATGCCCAAAATAGCATCAAACTCAAGAAGAGAAAGTATGACAAGATTTTCTAGGAGGTTCAGTTCATAAAAGTTAACTGAGGAGGATTTATATACTTTGGATGAAATAATTGTACCATTTTTTGTTCTCACATATAACTTAATCTTTGAATTTTGAGGTGGTGTTTGAATAGTTCTACTAAACATGAAAGATATGAAAGAATTCATAGAACCGTAATCAAATAGTATATTTTCTATTCTTGATTGAAAAACTAGTGTACCTGTCACCAAATCATTGTCTGGATCCACCTTAGTATATTTAATAGAATAATCCCTTCCTTGTTTCCTTGGAGGTTGTTATTGATTTCCTCTAATAACCCTTGGCTTAGGGAAATTTTTCTCATAATTCATATATTCCATGTAGTTGTAACACTGCACTATGGGATGAGTTTTGATATGAACCTTCCTTTATTATTCCACGTTAGTGGTGTTAGAGTTTGTGTCTTGAGAACCAACTATTTTTACTTTGATTACATGAATGTACACTTATTATATATTGTTCATTGTTCTGCATGACTATAATATAATAATGTTCGGGAATATTTGTTGCATTAATAAGGTCATGGAAGATCCCCTCTATGATGAGAACCTTGAAATGCTATAACAATATTCTTAAATAAAGTTCTACGGTTGGATAACATACTATGATAGGACACATAGTATACAGACCATCATGTGCAAGTACTTGTAAGAGGACGAGACTCTCTCTCATGGAGTTTGCACTTGGTAATCTCCAAGATGGGAGATTATGAGAACAGATCCGCTAATAGTAATTCTACATGTCTTGGTGTCATTGGACATTTATATCTATGATCATGTGTAATGGTCCTTAAACTGGAAGATTATCATTAACTCATGTCATGACTCTCACACTTAGACTTGCTGATGAAAACTTCCATGAAGACAGTTGGAAGGAAGTAGTGTACGTTGGGTGCATCATGAATGACATGTTGTTAATGGATAAGAAAAGGAAGGATTTTTCCCTTCCATATTTATAGAACTATATATCTTAGGCCCTTTGATTGAAATATAACTATCACATAAATTCCATGGCCATGGTGTCATGACGAGTTTATTTCTGGAAGTCAAAGAATGACAGATCAAGCATATAGGTTTATGAGACTACCATTAAACCTGTTTGATGAGATATTAAGACAAAGGGATTAAATTACATGGTAAGAATTAGTATGAGGTGACACATCAATACGGAAGCAACTTCTTTCTCTTGGGTTCCTTGACCCATTTCTAGACATTAATCTTGGACTTTAGGCAAGCTTACCTGATGACAACGAGAAAGAGGCCTAGAGAGTCACACACTAAGTGTATCCAAGTATCTAAAGTAGAATAAAGATTATTCCCGTACGTGGTTTGATAATTATTCAAGGAAGCCTAAATCATTTTAATGATCGAGGAAGAATAAAATGAAAACAAGTACACTTTGTGTATAAATGATTACACGCCATGTAGTTTTCAATTTTCAAAGGGAATGATAAACAAGTACACGCCATGTATTAATGATTAGACACCATGTAGTTTTCCTTTTGTAAAACAAGTACACGCCGTGTATTTATGATTACACGCTGTGTAGTTTTTCCATTCGGTATTTTGAAGAAATAATATTGTTTTATTAAATGATATTTATTATAATCAGCATGGGCGTATGCCAAGGAATTAATGATTCGACATGGGGTTTACAATAAGATTTAATTAAATAAATAAAACATGTAACGTGTTTATTTATTATCATAACTCTATAACCTCAAACCTGATTATAAATATCCTCACAACCCCAACACTTTTCCCTAATCGTTGGGCACAACAATTCTAGAGAATTATCTCAAGACCGAAAGAACTCCTTCCTCTAAGAAAGTTCTCAAGACTGAGAGAGATCCTCCTCCATCAGATCAATATGATCTAAGGCGGACAACACAAGTAAAGGTTTCTCCACGCTAGCACTCAGAGAATCCTTTGGTGACATCCAGAGATATGTGGTGCACATGTGGATCACTACTAGAGGAAGTCTATCCTTGGATTCTGTGATGCAACGACGAATCACATCGGAATGTGATCAGAAATATCAATGAAGAAAGAACGCCATAAAAGGTACTTCTTGTAAATTAATTAAATTAATTATAATCAACCTATGACGATCCACTTTTTTGGTTCTGAGACAATTCTTCTTCTTTTTCTATTTTTGTGATTTGATCCGTGGAGTCTGGCGTTTTTCGTCGTATTGATCCCATATTGATCATTACTAATGACAAAAATCCAAGTGGGAACATCCACCCATGAGCTTCCGCTGCGCCCAGAACCTTCAATTGGTATCAGAGGAAGGTTACAACGTTGATTATAGTTATTTAATTTTCATTGATAATTTACACATTTATATTTGATTCAATTCGAGATAAATCATTCTATAAAACTGAATGAACGAGATCTGTTCTTCCTCCTTCATTTCTTGATTCACGTCATAAAAAAAGAACTTTTAATTTTGATTTTGATTAAAATAAAAACTAGGAACTCATCCAGAGGAGCCGCTCTTTCTATCTGTACAACATAAGAATACACGGCGTGTAGTGAAAACTACACATCGTGTACTTAATTTCAACAAACTAGTACTGGTCCACCAAACCACGCCGTGTGAATTCAGCATGCATAAGTATTTATTACACCATGTTGACCTGAACTGAACGACGCATGGAAACCGGAATACACGGTGTTTATATTGGATCAACACGCTTTGTAGTCTGATCCGGCCCAGGTGAAACCATGTACAAGGAGAAGTTGCGTACTGCGTAAATAGGATTTCCAGGGTCGGTAACTGCATTACAAGGAAGTACATGCCCTGTTAGATTAATCTACATGTCGTGTACTCCAAAAATTCCAAAGTACAGAAAACACGCCAAAGCCCCCGGTGTGTAATTTGGATAAAGGGAAAAAACAAATACACTCCGTGTAAATATAGCCTATACGCCGTGCACTTTCCAGAAATATAATTTCACCAGGTTTACTCCAAAAGTAAAAAGACACCGTACAAAGAATATGGATGATAAGAATCTAAAGGAAATTTACAAAGTAATTTAAGATAAAGAATTTATTAATTATAATAACATAATTAATTGAATTCATGTGTGACTTATCTTAAATAATATAACGATTAAAAGAATATGAATTCTAAATTTGTGTAAATTTCATTGAATGCTATGGATGATCATGAGCTAGACCAAAGACCCTTTGTGTGTGTATGGTTTTGTTTAAATTTATTTAAATTTTTTGGACTGCGAGCCTTCTTCCAATTAAATATAGGGCCTACGTGCCCATGGTTTCTTTAATGTAAGCCCCATGTAATGGAGGATCTCCCAAGTCAGAGGGGACAGTTCAAAATTAGAAGTTGAGGCGAAACTAACACCAGAAGATACAAAGGTGGACATGTGGGAGCTGAAAAACATGAACCATTGGGTTCAAGGTGTTTTTCCCTAGGTCAGGGTTATCTTATCAAAAGAGCTATATAAGCTAACAAATAGAATCTCATGATCATGCCATCTTATTTTATTTCTGTCTGATTGCATGGTTTATTTATTATGTATGTATTGTCGCGATTACATAATTAATTAAATAAAAAAGCGTGCAAAGATGGAATAAAATAAAAACCGGACTATGTGTAAACATTATCAAAACATGGTTAATCACTTAATCAAGCATCAATTAATATTAACAAGCATGTGATAATTCGAAACTAAGAATAAATGATTAAAATTCTTCAAATACCATATTAAATAAGACCAAGCCTTTCGTTACTTGATTAAGGGCAAGTCTCAATAAAACAATGTGTTTGACCAACCCTTGTTGGGACACTTACTTTTATAAAGGAAGCCCTTATGAAAGGTTTTGGGTTGACTTAACCATATTACATCAAGAGGAGTAGCCCTTGCTAGACATGATGTAATATTGGAGGAAAGTGTTGAGGAAATCCAAGTCAGGATTTCAGGATTGGGGAGTCCACTCAACAGATCAAGGAACTGTAAGTTCACAGTTGGCAAAGACCTGCCTACCTAAATACCTTCTAATAGCTTGACCAACCCTTTTGGGGTTATGCGAAGGGGAATATGGATCATTGCCATGAGAATTTCAAATAAACTAGACATTCTGAGTTCAATGGTGAAGGCCATTGGTACTTGATAAAATAGTGGGAGACTTAATACAATTTTTTATTTCTTATAAAATGTAATCAATAAAGTACTAATAAATCTGCTCTTTTAGTTTGTAGAATCAATATGACAAACTCATCAACCACATTTTCTCTAAGATAAATTCTAGATAAATACAATATCATCACCGGTAGTAACTTTCAGGAATGGATTAGGAACCTTCGGGTTATCATACGCCATGAATGAAAGTTTTACATGCTGGAGTCCTCACTTCTTGATTTGCCTGCCCAAGGGGAGAGTGGTGAATATTTCCTAGTCTATGATCAACATTTGAGCGATGCACTCGACGTTCAATGTTTGATGTTATCATCAATGTCTAGTGAGCTCATGAAGTCTCATGAAGACATGGATTCCTATAGCATGCTTGAGCACCTATGTGGTCTATACTAAGAGAGAGCAAGACAGGAAAGGTTTGAGACTCCAAGGCTCTATTTTAGAGTAACCTTGGAGAGGGTTCCCCAGCTGGGCCTCATGTAGTCAAGCTCATTGGCTATATTGAGTGCTTGGAGGTTTTAGGGTTTAAACTCCCCAAATAACTGGGTACTGATCTCATTCTTGCATCACTCCCCCAGAGCTTCTCAAACTTTGTTGTAAATTTCAACATGAACAACATTGAGAAGTCTCTATCTGATCTTATTATCCTCGTTCGCCAAGTGGACAATGACATGAAGTTTGAAAAGCCTTCTGTCCTTATGGTTAATAAAAGGAAAGGGAAGGAGAAGAGATTTAAGCCCAAATATTCTTCAAGTTCTTCCAAGAAAAGGAATATCAAAGGGGAGGCATGAGAAACGGAGGCTGTTTGTTTCGCATGTGGCAAGAAGGGCCACTAGAATAAAAATTTCACCTAGCCAAGGAAGCAAGGGGAAGCTTCAGGTGCATTTGCTATCAAATAAAATCTATATGTTTTTACCAATTAGGTATTTGATACTTCTTGTGGTGGTCACATCTATATCAAAATATAGGAACCAAGCATATTCACAAAGATTGACTGAGGTGAGGTGGATCTGCGGGCAGCCAACGGAGCCAGACTCACTACTATAACTGTCGAAGACTTCCACCTCACATTGCCTACTAGGATGGTCTTGGTATTAAAAGGATGTTATTATGTACCCTCTATAACCAAAAACATTATCTTAGTATCTAGATTAGATATTGATGGATTCATCTTCAAGTTTGTAAATGAATGTTTCTACTTTTATAAAGATAGCATTTGTTTTAGTAGGGAACATTTATATAATGGACTTTATGTGTTAGACTACACAAACCAAGTAATTGAAATCAATGAAAAAGTTAATTCACATGACTCATACCACACCCAACTTTGGAATCACTGGCTAGGCCATGTCAAAGAGAAATGTTTGAAAAAATTACATCAAGATGGGTACTTAGATTATATAAAACTAAAACCACTTGGTTTATGTCATGCGTGTCTATAAGGAAAATGAACAAAGCCCTATTTAGTGGTAAATGTGAAAGGGCTAAAGTAATTCCAGAATTAGTTCACACAGATATGTGTGGACCATTTCCAGTTGATACGATGGGTGGGTTCTTTTACTTCATAACTTTTACTGATGATTTTAGTAGATATGGATATATTTACTTAATGAGGTATAAGTTAGATTATTTTGATCGGTTCAAATAATACAAGAATGAAGTTGAGAACCATCTTGGTAAGAATATTAAGAAACTCCGCTCAGACATATGAGGAGAATATCTTAATCAGGACTTCATTGATTTCTTATGGGAGTTTGGGATTCTATCTCAACTCACTCCTCCTTACATGCCTTATTGGAATGGTGTATGTGAAAGGAGGAACCGCACACTGTTGGACATGGTGAGATCAATAATGATTCATGTGAGTCTTCCATTATCCTTTTAGGGATATGAATTACAAACAACAGCACACATACTAAACCAAGTACCAACTAAATCAATATATGGTATTCCATACGAGTTATGGATTGGACGCAAAGCCATGTTATCAAATTTACATGTGTGGGGTAGCGAAGCATTTGTTAAGTCCTCTTAAAGTAACAAACTTGCACCCTGAGGCACAAAGTGTATCTTTATAGGATATCCTAAAGAAACAAGGGGATATTACCTATATAACCCCTCAGATAAAAAGGTTAAAATGGTAAGACACGCCATATTCCTTAAGAGGGAGCACATATCCAAAAGAGATAGTGGGAGCGAGATATAAATCGATTAATTCGAGGCTCAAGATACACATGAGTTGGTACAAGAACAGATTCCACAAATCCCTATGGAAGAACAATCTGTTCCCGAGACATAAGAACTGCGTATGAGCACGAGAGAGGTGAGGGAACCAGAATGATATGGTTTTCTTTTCATCGAGGATGGTGACTCATTATTGGTTGACAATGATGATCCTCTTACCTACAAGGAAGCAGTTGAATGCACAAACGTTTCCAAGTGGCAAGAAGCCATGAATTCTGAAATGGATTCCATTTACCAAAACCAAGTCTAGATTTTGGTAGATCCTCCAGTTGATATGAAGACTATTGGTAATAAATGGGTATTTAAGAAGAAACTAGACATGGAGGGACAAGTCAGCACCAATAAGGCATGATTGGTTGCAAAAGGTTTTAGACAATGTCAAGGAATTGACTATGATGAAACCTTTTCACCGGTTGAAATTCTGAAATCCATCAGAATCCTATTGTCCATTTCCACTTACCATGACTATGAAATTTGGAAAATCGATGTCAAAACATCATTCCTAAATGGGAACCTCCAGGAAGATGTCTAAATGACACAACCTAAAGGGTCTGTGACTCCAAAGGATTCCAAAAAGGTATGCAAGTTGCAAAAAATCTATTTATGGATTAAAATAAGCATCAAGGTCATGGAACATTCGTTTTGATGAAGCCGTAACGGAATTTGGATTTTTTAAGAACAAATGTGAGCCTTATGTCTATAAAAAGTTTGGTGGAAGTGCAGTCATTTTTTTAATTGTATATGTTGATGACATATTACTAATTGGAAACGAAGTACATGTCTTACAGTTAGTTAAGTCATCATTGGATAAATGTTTCTCAATGAAAGTCTTGGGTGAAGAAACATATATTCTCGGGATCAATATCCATCGTGATAGATCCAAGAGAATGTTGGGCCTGAGTAAAAGTACATACATTGACAAGATACTGAAGAGATTCAGTATGGAACAGTCCAAGAGGGGATTGTTACCAGTGTCACATGGCATTCATCTTTCCAAGAAAATGTGTCCTCAGACACATGAGGAAAGAAAGAAAATGGCAAGGATCCCTTACGCATCCGTGATTGGGTTAGTCATGTATGTTATGCTACATACATGGCTAGATGTTTCTTACACATTAAGGGTGGTAGATAGATATCAAGCTGATCCAGGAGACCTCCATTGGATGTCAGTCAATACTATCCTTAAGTATATGTGGCATACTAAGGATATATTCCTGGTTTATGGAGGAGATGAGGAACTAGTCATCAGAGGACATGTAGATGCTAGTTTCCAGACTGATCAAGATGACATGAAGTCACAGACTGGGTACATCTTTAGTTTGAATAGAGGTGCAGAGAGCTGCAGGAGCTCAAAGTAAGGTGTGGTCACAGATTCTACAGTAGAGTCCGAGTATATCTCACCCTATGAGGCAGATAAATAAGTAGTATGGATGTGAAGCTTTGTCCAAGAGTTGGATGTAATACCTAGCAGAAAAGATCCTATCGCACTCTATTGTGATAATACTATAGCGGTGACACTTGTAAAAGATCCAATGTCACATTAGTATACAAAGCACATACTTCGGAAGTATCATCTCTTGAGGAATTTTTCTCAGAGAGGTGAAGTTATAGTGATCAGTATTTCCACAGAAGACAACGTGGAGGTCCCCTTGACTAAAGCCTTGACTCAGCAGAAACAAAATCATCATGTGAGGTATAGCGGACTAAAAGTTTTAGGCAGTTGGCTCTAGTCCAAGTGGGAGTTTGTTAGAGTTGGAGTCCTGAGAACCAACTGTTTGTACTTTGATTACGTGAATGTACACTTACTATATATTGTTCATTGTTCTGCATGACTATAATATAATAATATCTTGGAATATTTGTTACATTAAAAATGTCATGGAAGATCTCCGCTATGATGAGAACCTTGAAATGCTACAACAATATTATTAAATAAAGTTCTACGGTTGGATAACATACTATGATAGGAAACATAGTATGCAGACTGTCATGTGCAAGTACTCGTAAGAAGATGAGACTCTCTCTCATGGAGTTCACACTTGGTAATCACCAAGATGGGAGATTATGAGAACAGACCCTCCAGTAGTAATTCTACATGTCTTGGTTTCATCAGACATTGCTATCGACAAGCGTGTGTGATGGTCCTTAGACTGGAAGATTATCATTAACTCATGTCAGGACTCGTACACTTAGATTTGCTAATGAAAACCATCATGAAGACAGTTGGCGTGAAGTAGGGTACGTTGGGTGCGTCACGAATGACATTTTGTTAAGGATAAGTCAAGGAAGGATTTGTCTCTTCCATTTTTATGGAAGTAGATATCTTGGTCACTTTGATTGAAATAGAACTGTCGCACAAATTACATGGCCATGGTGTCACGACGAGTTTATTTCTGGAATTCAAAGAATAACATATCAAGAATATAGGTATATGACACTGCCATGAAACATTCTTGATGAGATACTGAGACAAAGGGATTAAATTACATGATAAGCATTAATATGAGGTGACACGTCACTGCGGCGTCAAATTCTTTCGCTTGGGTGCCTTGACCCATTTTCAGACAGTAATCTTCGACTTTTGGCAAGCCTTCCTAATGCCAACGAGAAAGAGGCCTAGAGGGTCACACACTAATTGTATCCAAGTATCTCAAGTAAAATAAAGATTATTCACATACATGGTTTAATAATTATTCCAGGAAGCCTAAATCGTTTTAATGATGGAGGAAGAATAAAATGAAAACAATTACACGCCGTGTATAAATGATTACATACCATGTAGTTTTCAATTTTTTAAGGGAATGAAAAACAAGTACACACCATGTATTAATGATTACACGCTGTGTAGTTTTACTTTTGGAAAACAAGTAAACGCCATGTATTTATGATTATACGCCCTGTAGTTTTTCCAGTCAGGATTTTGAGGAAATAATATTGTTTTATTAAATGATATTTATTATAATCAACGTGGGTGCATGATAAGGAATTAATGACTTGACATGGGGTTTTCAATAAGAGTTAATGAAATAAATAAAACGCATAATGAATTTATTTATTGTCATAACTCTATAACCTCAAACCCGATTATAAATATCCTCACAACCCCAACACTTTTCCCTAATCATTGTTCACAACAATTATAGAGAATTCTCTCAAGACTGAAAGAACTCCTTCCTCCAAGAACTCTCTCACGAACGAGAGAGATCCTCCTCCATCAAATCAAGATGATCTAAGGCAGACAACACAAACAAAGTTTTCTCCATGCTAGCACCATAAGAATCCTTTGGTGACGTCTAGAGATACGTGGTTCACATGTGGATCACCGCTAGAGGAAGTCTATCCTTGGATTCTGAGATGAAACAACAAATCACATCTGAACATGATCAGAAATATCAACGAATAAAGAACACCATAAAATGTACTTCTTTTCAATTAATTAAATTAATCATAATCAACCTTTGATGATCCAATTTTTTGGTTCATGGACTATTCTTCTTCTTTGTCTATTTCTATGATTCGATCTGTGGATTCTGGAGTTTATCATCATATTGATCCTAGTTTGATCATTGCTAATGAGCCAAGTGGTAACATCCAACCACGAGCTTCTGCTACTCCCAGAACCTTCAATTGGGATTATTCGTATCCCTTTGGCAGTTTTTTTCCAGATATCCCATTCTTCCACATTTGAAGCAATTCATGGTTCCCTTTAGACAGTTCCCAGGATACTTCTTTCTATAATTCTGACATGTGGGATGTTCGATCATCTTTCCATTATGGGATTTATTTTTCAGACCAACCATATTAGACTCAATTTTCTTCTTTTTTCACTGGTCTCCCAATACCACTGAGAGTCTCTCATCTCCATTTCAACCTTGAGGTAATAATGGACAATCACTTCATAATTATAGAAGTCACGAATCGCCAGCACTTTTCATAGACTTAGCATTAGTATGATAAATAATTGATCCACCTTACATTCAGTATTCTTGATAAATTCTGAGGAATATCTTAAAAGCCTTCTAAACTTTGCTTCCTTTTCCCTGATGGACTCATCTTCTTTATTCTTGATTTTGAGGAACTATTTTTCTATCTTGTGGAAGAGGTTCTGTGAAAAATCATTATTGTAAAATATTTTATTGAATTTCTCTCAATGCATGGAATAAATTTACTATTGGGGCTTCGTAAACTTGATCAATGTCCCCCACTGATCAGTTTCCCCATCAAAATGATAGACCGAGAGTATGACATTCTCTGCTTCTGATCACTAGAGGAAAGAGAATATATTTTCAATGGAGTTATGAGGAGGGGATCAGAAGATCCACTGAACTTGGGAGGCCTATTCCACGTTAATTATTTAAGGGAAAATTCTCTTTCCTTATAGGAGGATGGATTTCAACATGATTCGCGTTATTATTCCTAACTGGAGCCAGCTGAGCAAGTACAGTCATAATGTTTTGAGCACTTGTTCCCATTGTATAAGGCATATCATTAAATAAATCATCACATTTTCTATCCCATTGATTGTTGGCATGTGTTCTTCTATTTCCCACTATTAACTAAGAAAAATAACTTACAATTAGGGTGTAGAGACCCAAAGATTAACATACATGGACATTACATTACTTTTGCAGAATACTTAATACATGAAAAAAACAGATGCCCAAAGATCGTATTAGTTTAGTGTCTTTGGAAACTCGGAACATAATCTTCTAATCATGGTGAAAGATCTTCAACATCTCCCATAAAGATCTTCCCCTTTGTTTTTCTTACCTAAAACCTTTCTTTATATCCTGGGGAAATGAAAAAATAAAAAGAGTGAGCTCAAATGCTCAGTAATGGTAAAAAGGGAGAACTTAAAAACAATCCATAAACATTTGAACGTAAAAACATGAACATAAAACATAAAAATTTTGAGCAATAACATAAATCTTGGCAGTACGTAAGGCATAGATCATAATGGAACATTAATCATGGTAAAATAAAACATTTAACTTTGGCAAACCATTAATCACATTATATGATTTCCATAGTAGCCAAGGCATTGATGATAAGACCATCATAGTGGACAAAGTCCATTACTGAACCGGGTTTACTAGTCGTTCCAACATTGTATTACTGAACCAGATTTCACTTATCGTTCCAGCCATGTCTATCTCATGAGATATAAATCTTTACCAAATGAATTGGAGGGAGATATAGGTCTCACCCATCTCATAATGAAATCATTCTTATGTGTGCCACAATATAAACATACATCATTCCTCATAACCAAAAGAATAAAATGGGTTTCATAAACATAATCCCATCATAACATAATCTCTATAAAACAAATGGATATCATTTCATCATATCAAAAGTGTAACCATTTAAATCATAGAGACATTATACTTGAAACATACAAATATGAAATAATGTCATCTTAGATGGAAAATGATTTTGATAAAACACTTTTAATGAATTCTTGAGGAAAATGTCCTTTCTTCTTCAAAATCATTTTTATTTTCACAAAATGCCATTCAATTTTAAAAGAAAAGTATTTTGTTGAAAATATTCATGAAATATTTAAGAGTAAGCTTGATGAAAATAAGGCGTTATGAAACCGTAAAAGTTTGTTCATTCCGTATAAGTTAAAAAAACATTCTTCTTGTACTTATAACAGAAAATTCAAAAAGTACCACATATGGTAAACAAAAGAAAGATTCCTTCCATAACACAAAGTAAAAGTCAAATAGGGGTAAACATGACTTTAAAAATAAA
This sequence comes from Viscum album, assembly GCA_963277665.1. NCBI lineage: Eukaryota > Viridiplantae > Streptophyta > Magnoliopsida > Santalales > Viscaceae > Viscum > Viscum album. The sequence continues at coordinate 354,441,756 of OY728126.1, read as the reverse complement.
TGGAAGAATATTAAACACTTTACTAAAATTATTTATATGGACATGGATGAAAAATATAACCCCAGTAAATACTTACGTATAAGTAATCTCAGATAAAAATGAGATTTCAAAATTATCCCTTACCTTATGTCCAATTTCTTCCGTATGTGTCCAATACTCCTGTATAGTGGGTTTAAACATATTATTAACTTTTAATATAACCATAATAATGTTTATGATATCATATATGATTCACTTACGACTTTATATTACTCGTTCATTTGTCAATTCCATGTTAAAGCAGCGTTTTGGGAAAAATCGTTTCATTTATCGTCCGTGTTTTGACTTGTAATTATTCATATGATTACTTAGGTCATGATTACTTACTTCCAGAATGTAAAACATGATTTATATATAATATATATTCAGAATATAAATATATATAATAGATCAATAAATGGAAATAAATACACCATTCATGGAGATGGTAGGTCGTACGTACGCATGAACGCTATTTTTGTTTCCTTATTTTTTTTAGAAAGATAGCCAGAAGAAAAGCTTCTGACCAATTATTATTAAAAATAAACATAATAGTGGTGAAAGGGGTCAAACAAATAGAACTTCCCTCAATCAAAAGACTAATAATCATAATATGACATATAATCATAATATGACATGTCATTTCCGTAATCAGAGAGTCCAGAAGACTCCCACTCAGATTGAGACTTCTCCTGGTTGAATATCTTAAGAAGATTTGCATCCATATTTTTTGGCACCTTTGAAGATGATCTAGTCGACTCAATCTTTGGGAGATGTGAAAAAACCTTGTGAGGTCTCCTCTTTGGTGGAACAGAGGTAAAATCTTCACCATCAGTCATCCTTGCCTCACCACTTAAGACAACATCATTGAAGGATATAGGTTGAACGTTGCCTATAGTGGGGGTTATGTTGTTTCCCCTTTCATCATCAGATACATTAACCCATTTCCTAGAAACATTAGAAGACTACAAGATCTTCAGAATTTCCTGGTGACAATCAGCGTGTTGCGATGTATCAATTTGATTAGAGACAGCAACCAAAGAAGGTGCAGTAATTACTTCCTCCATTAAGGTGACATCCTTAACCAAATAATCTTGAAGATTAGAAGGGCCTCTATGATCACTTTTAGGGGAAACATCAATCATCAACTCTTTTCCTTTCAAAAGATAGAGTTTAGAGTCAGGATTCCCCAAAAGCAACCCAACAGCCACACTAGAAGCTAGTTCTTTGGGGGGGGGGGGTCATAGTCCTTATTATCAGGTTTTGTCAAAGTTGAGTCTTTCACATTAGGATTTCCTCGACAAAGGGTGGAATGATTACCTTTCATCCCACACATCTCAAAAGAAACTTTTTTCTAGCATAGCTCCATAGAGTGTCCAGCAGCCATACATTCAGAGCATAAGAGGGGATTTTTTTCATACTCAACATCAATTTGAATGTTATAAGATGGAGTAGATAGGGTTACCTTGTCAATAAGTGTGGAGATGAGATCAAACTTTACTAGAATCCTAGTAAAGTTCCCAAATCGAACATCCTCAGTCTCCTTATCAAGACGAATAGGAGTCTCAATTTCCATGCCAATGTCATACAGAATCTTAGGATTCCAAGGACCCAGTTAAGCCCATGAAGTCGAATCCAAACCTGAGAAAAATAATTTCTTTCATTAGATACATTGAAATATAATGACCATTCATGTAAATTAAGCCAACCAGGTTTCAGAGATAGTGAACCAATACTCCACGTATAAAACTTTAAGTCATCCGACGGAAAAAGGTAGTGAAAAAAACCATGACCAAGAGACACACATTTCAAATTAGAAAAACCCCACAGCATCGATGTTCTTCAGAACAAGTCATCAAGCTTCCACAGTTTTTCACCTTTGGGCAAGACAATGCATAAAATCAATGAGTTTTTTCCATTTCCAATCTCTGAGCAAGTGCTGCAGGATTTTCCTCAACATGCGCAGATGAACCTTTACGAAAAATTTTTCCTCAGTGTGAATCCTTGAGTAAGGACCCATCCAACTTCAACCCAGAAATTCTATCTTTCATCACATCCAAAAAGTATTGGACTCTAGGAAGGGGAGAGATAGGTTAACTTGTCCATGTAACCAGCAAGGATTCTGAAATCCCGAACTCAAGAGATGATCTCTTCCCCGCCACATCAAAACCCACCTGTCCAGACAAGATCCGCATGAAATCTGAATCCTTCAAGGAACTCGATATCCTTGCACCGACTGCACCAATATGTTGAATCTCAGATCCTGTAACCGGATATAGTTATTATTTACACCATTATACCCATCCAAGTAAGGTGGTGGTGGAAAACAAATTACACCATGGTGTGGAGACGGTATTCCGTACGTACGCACGCGTGGTGATTTCATTTTCCGTAGGATAGATAGAAGGTGAAATAGGGTTGGTTCATATTTATAATGAAATATCAGTATATTAATGATACTGATGTTATTAATTTATTATGAAACAACAAAAGAAGAGGACGTAGAAGAAGAAATTAATTTCAAAGAATCGGTAATGGATATTACCTCTTCTTCGGCGCGCCTCTTATAAACCTCCTCTTAGGGCACTAAAGATGGTCTTTTAAGAATACCAGGACCTCTAGTATGCTTCTAGGAAAGTGGAGAAGAGAAACAGGCGGGTTTTGGCCATGTTTGAAGGCTCAAAGTGTTGTGAAGAGGAGAGGGAGGAGGTGCCCTTTTTATAAGGGAAGAGAAGGGCACTTTTGGAAACCTCTAAAATATTAATTTATAATAAAATCAAACCCCACTTAAAAACCTCAAAAAATGACTCAAATTCAAATATGATATTATATAGGGTTGTAATATCATCAGCCAACAAAATGTAGACATGTTGGGAATTTATTTTAAACTTTATTTATCTTTATTTAATCTATTTAATTTTATTTGTGGTGATGATATTCTAAATTTTAAATTGTTATAAATAACTACTTATGTGTTGTGATTTATCCATATTTGGATAATTTATGAAATTTTCGACCATATAAATTTCAATTTATAATTTTTAAATATTTTTTTGATTTTTAAACAATTTAATAATATCTTATTTTTATAAAATAACAATAGTGTCAATTTTGACACTATTTATTTATTTGAATTTAAATAAAATCCACATAGAGGATATATTCGAAAAAAAATATTAATAGATTTATAACATATCATATTTATCTAAAAAATTCATGTATTACATTAATTTGTTCATATAAAATTTATTTTAATATTTTTAAAACCATTTATTTGATATTTCCCTTAACAAAATAATTACTACAAAATTTTTGTATAATTATTTAATATACATATTTGTTGCATAAAAATTAAAAATAAAATAATTTGATGCAGATAAATATAATATCTTTCATAATAATATTTTTACTCGAATTTCTCATCTTAAAATCACAACATTTAAATTGTTATATCCATTAAATCATGATGGTGAAAATTTTGACATCATTTAAAATAAAATAATATAAGTGTCATAATCGCTTTTATAAGGCTCCAAATGGTCAAATATTATACCATTTGATGATTATGGTTTACATGTACATGACCAATAAGTTTTGTTCAGGTTCTTGTGCCTTTTATGGTCACTATTAGTTTAATAAAAACTGTATTATTGATTTTTCACTAAATAAACAATTTATGCGTCACTATTGTGTCATCATTAATGATAATTATTTAATCCCTAAAAATTCTAAATAAATTCTCATGATGTAGATAATTTTATTATATTTCTTTATACTATTTATATTCGAGGTTTTATGAGTTTTATCACTAAATTAAAATTATTACACTTATAAGATATAAGAGAGTGACATGTTGTCACTTTCTTTGGTTTTAATATTGATTACATCATTTTCATGGTACAAAGTCCATGAAATGAATCTATCTAAACCCTTAGGTGATATGTCTCTACTTTTATTCATCAACTAGAATTTTTTCAGGTTTTAGGTTAATTTTATAATCTTATTTTTACCCTTAATTACCCGATTTACCTTTAACTGTAGAAAATAAAAATTACAGTAGTTACTATTCATAATGTCTAAAAATAAAAAGTAGCTTATTAACATAATTTGGACCTCCTGATTCCAAATATTGAATCCATTTTTCAAAATTCCAAACATAGAAGTTTCAGTAATTAATTTAAAATTAATCCCATTGTTAAGAAAACGGGTTTTAAAAGTTAAAACGTTGCAAAAGATTGAAATGTTTTTACCTATGAATTCAGTGTAAAATTAATGCTAATAACTTACATTATATTAAATGGTAAAAATATATTCTATTTATTCTGTAAAAACATTCAATATTATAATTTAACCATATAATTTATCTCAATGAAATAAGATGTTTTTAATTAAAATTTAGCGTATTTTTACTATTCATCAAAATATGAAGGTTATCAGAAAAGTATCAAAAATTTATCCAATGTAAATTTTTATATCTTGATTCAAAAAAAGAAGTTTATTTTGTAAAATTTAACTTATAAACTTCTCAAAAATTATATTTAAAATTGGTGTGCCATCAAAAGGCGGTAAAACTGCATTTTTTGAAAAATACTTCTTTTATCAAAAAATTGATTTTGTTTTCATATCTCAATATATAAAATGTGTAAGATGAATTATAATGTTATAAAATTAAAAATTCAGTTAATAATATTCATAAAGTCTAGTTCGTAATATTATAATAATATATCAATGTTTAGTGAAACTCAGTATTGCGTACAACACACGCTATCGAGTAAGGTCACTCTTGCGTGCAACACAAGCCAAGAATAGTGGTTGCGTATACTACAAGCTAATACGGTGTTGTGTATAGCGTAAGCTAATCTTGGTGTATCATACAACACAAGACATAAAAGAAATTAAAAATAATATTTTTCATAAAATCTCGGGGTGTTACATAGTGGGCTTGAATACTTAGATAATAAGCATAAAAAAGAAACTTTAAACATTAAAGTAAAAAATCTTAAAAGAAAATTATATCCTAACTTGTGATTCGCTAGTTTTCAATCTAGGTTATACATGATTTATTTCCTAACATATATTCTTATGGGATTCTTTTTTTTTCCTTAATAATAGTTCGTACTAATTTTATGAATTTACCAAAGTATATCCCCCGAGAGTGTCAAACTTGGAGTGCAGCAAGGCCCATTATTATGCACCAGTTCATATTCAAGTATATCTCAAAGCGGTGTTTTTAGGTTTTACCCCTAGATACATCTCTTCCAGATCCACATCCACTTGTTCATATGCAGACAAGGATGTATTTTCTTGATAAACCACTTAATTTATACTTACCAAAATTTATGTATTTTTTCTTATACTTAGTCTCATCCCTATGGTTCATAGTAAAGTGATCTATTCCTAATCTCTGAAAATCACTAGACCATCATCTGATACCAACTATAGTGACCCTATCCTTTTAAAAATATCATTACATGATTTTAATCATAAAAAACGTCATATTACAGTCCAAATATCATGAAGTATAGTGTCATGGAAGACTAGGTCAATAAAATTAAAAACATGGGCCTAAATAAAACATTTATTTATTTAATGTTCATAAAGAGATCCTAACTTCCATTGTATTTATACATATTCATAGGATAACTTGGGGATAACATGAAAAAAGGGATGAGCTAAAATACCATTAAGGGAATAAGCATAATAATAAATCTTCATCACATGGGTTAGAAGGCATGACATAAGGATATAAAAATGAATGGAACATATGGAATCATGACATATAAAAATTGGATCATATATACATGGATCAATAATAATTTTAAATCAATATAAATCATTAATTTATCAAGATTCAAGTATCTTTGAACATAGAGTATCACAATTCAAGGTTCACCACCAAGATTGTAGCACATAGTTGCACAAGTCAAGACTAACCGCCAAGACCGTTGCACATAACGTCTCATGATATTAAACTTCACCCAATTAATTGGATAACTATATGAGAACACCCATCCTAGTATGTTCATGAATATTCTTTCCACATACTGAATCATACATAAATATAAGGGTTTCCCATAGTATGAATTTTGTATCATAATCATGAAATAAAGGATAAAAAATATGAGTATCATAAAAATGTCCATGAAAGAAAGGGGTTAAAATAGATATGGACATTAAAAATGGAAAATAGGAATTTATTATGTTGATTAATGTCAAACATAAGTGATAAAAGTTAATAAGAGTACTTAATAAATTCTAGAATTAGAACATTTTGGTACGGTTTTAAGGAAAATACTAAAAAGACATAAGATAGGAAGGGGAATAATATTTTATATAAAACCATTATTGAACCAAGAATGTTTTAATTTTAAAAATAATTATTTTATAAAAAAAATGGTGGATTGAAATAGATGATATAGTGCACTTGAAATTGGGAAAGAATTTAAGAAGTTCACTTAAATTGGGTTTGCTTGTGAGGAAGTATTTAGGAGGAAATCATTTAAACAACATGCATATCCCCAAAAGAAAATGATGAATGGATCTTGATACATGATTTTTTAGAATATAAAAATAAATTATAATATTTATATAAAAATAATTGATGGATTAATTTGGGTAAAAAGAAATATAGAGCAACCCGAGGGAATAATGGAGGTTCAGGTTGAATCCCTTACCTTAAGTCTGAAGGTGTCCTTAACTTGTTCTTAATGTTATGAATAACCAAATTACATTAATTAATTTGTATTTTAAAAACCTCTTATTCTTTGGATTTATTTATTATAACCTTATTATGTTCATTTATGACTTTTTTTATTGTTTAATGGTTCAATTTCATTGTTTGTGAGCATTTATTTCTTTGGTTTTCATGATTGGTTTACTTATATATATGAAAGGATAAACATATAAGATTAGAATGGTTTTCCAAAATTGAATTTTTATTTTATTAGTTAACATCAATAATATTACATGGTTATAAAATTAATTTTGTTATTTGTATTGAAATGAATCATTATATAAAATTTTAATGATAACTGTTTTGGGTAATTCGTGGGTTTTTGTCACGTCAAACACATTTTTCTTTATAAATTAATATCATGTATAAAAAATATTCCAGAACCTTAAATTAGACATAATACATGTATTTTATTATAGTTCGACCATAAAAATGGTTTCATGACCAGAATTGAATATGGTAAAAGAAATTAAAAACCCATCCTCATGGAATGTGATTAATTAACACATCTCGGATTGTGTTTTAATTTCTAGTATAAAAGGAGGGGAAAGGAGAGATTATGTTGAATTATTCCATTAGTATAATTATATTATAGTTAATGTAAGGTAATATAGTTATCATAACATTTTGATGAAAGAAGTTGATGAAATTAAATTAAAGAAAGGAACTTGAAAGAAAATAAAAGAAATGAAAACAGGAATTTACCTCTTGAATTTAACTTCTTTGAGAGCCTCATTATAAGAGATTATTTGGTCTCTTGAAGAGACCAAGTGCTTCTGGATGAGGGGAGGATCTTGGGAGGATATTTTAGCCTAATTTATGGAAGTAAAAAGGCTTTATAGGAGTGAGGAGAAGAGAGGGTGATGGTGGTTTTTACAGTGGAGGAGAGGATGGGTTCCCCATTATTTTAATTATATGTTTAATATTTTTGTTCAAGACTATGAATATTATTGATTATTATGACCAAAAATAGTTAGTGGGAATTTAAGTTCCAGATAATGGCCTTACATCAATCATACATTAGCTGATGACATCATAATTCATGTATTTAGCATTTATCATAAATTGTCGTATTTTTTTATTCATAAAAAATTCAAGTATTTTAGAAAAATAAAAAAAATCAGCCTAACCATTTTCAATGTCTATAATTAAAAAATGAACTCCATTTTTCAAAAATAATTTTCTAAATATGAGTTATTTATTTTTTTTTATTTAAAATGATAATTTAATTAAAAATACAAATTTTAAAATTAAAACAGATTTTTTAACACTTTGAAAAATTCACAAAGGCCTATTAAAATTATATTATAATAATAAGTCATCAAAATAATTATTTATGAATAAATTTTATGACAATATATTTTCTTTTAAATTATTAAATTAATCATAATATTGTAATTAAATATATAAGACTTACAAAAATACAAACAAATTATTAATAGTTTTTAAAAAAATTATTTACTTATACTATGATATAATTATATCATAGTATCACATATAATATGGATAAATTTTATTTATAATTTCATTGATGGGGTTACTATTACATTTTCTAGTTTACTATTCATAAGGGTCGCATTACTATTATAAATGTCAAGTTATTATTTCATTAGTATGTGTTTCTTAACTTCTAGAGATACCTTTTATTTCATGCATTTTTAATTTATAAGGTTTGTATTGTATTATATATGTAATATTATGTGATTATAATATAAGATACAGTTATAAGAAGGGAATTACCCTGATAAGACATTGGTTTTTTACAATATATTATTTTAATATGAATTAGTTTTTTTTTCTTGAAACCCATTGTTGATATATGTTGCCTGAGGGTGTATGAGTGGTCCATGAGAAACATCCTTGATATATTTCATTTTTATTTTTGTATAGCATGTGTAAATAATTATTGGTTATGTATACAAGGGGGTGTGTATGTTTAACCTCTGGGGGATGGTTTGTGATATGCCATAGTGTTTTTTATTATGATGTATATTTCTTGTAGTGTTGCATAGCCTGTGGAACCATTCTTCAGGTATTATGATGAGCAGGTTTCTCGGTATTGGATAGATGGCCCCTTGTAGATAAATCATGATGATGTGAAAAATGTTATGGACTATGCCTCATGTCATGGTATGAGTCGTATCATGGATATTTCATCCAACATGGGAGTATACCATGTATAGGAGTTGTGTATCCTTCATCTATATGCTGATATGGGAGAATTCCATGCATGGGTGATGTATACATCCAAATATGTCATACATTTCAAGTGGGAATTACCATCATCTAAGGATTAAAACCACTATCATGTTGGGAATGTGGTATTTTGGTTGATAACCACCATCAGGGTGGGGCATGTGGAGTTCCTTAAATATGAAACTTGGAAACTGGACAGATATTCATTGGGTTACAAATGATGTTGGGACTTGTGTCACATCTTGTGAAGTATAGTGATATACATTGAATTTCTTATTGGAATCATATTAAAGTACGTGGGGTCGGAGTTCTTGTCATCTTGGTTAGTGTATAATGAATCGACACTTGGGTGGTTTTATGTTTACTTGATGATTTCCTTTATATCATTCCATACACATGTTATATATGTGCACTCATGTTAAGAATGCATCAGTGGTGTCCTGATGGGTTTATACTCACACCCTTCATGGGAATCTAATGAGTCTATAGACTTCATGATCAGGGATAAAGTAAAGGTGAAGGCCTCAGCTACTGGGAGTACGAAGACAGAGCATGGTGGTCGATGGAGGTACCAGAATAGACACTAGAGTGATGATGCAATGTTTATTTACATTCATGTATTTCTTATAATATTATATACATGCCACTTTAGGGTATTCATTTTACTATTATGTATTACATGAGATACTTTCCATGCCTTTTTTATAGAACTATTTATTTATTACATTATTTTTTCAATGTTATTATTTATGTTTTTTCATTACTAATACTGATCAGCGAATAGTCTCCCCATAAATGGAATTTAGAACCTCACTGGTATTCATCAACCTCTATTATACAGGGAGTTGTGCATGAGTTTATGTGTCACTCCATATTGAATACAAAAATTCAGGTTGAGGCATTACAAAATGGTATCAAATGATAAGGTATTATTTTCCTTTCCATTATCTATGTTTGGGGGTATGGTAGAAAGAATCTTAGGTTACATGGGACTTGGGTAGGTGAGTTTCATGTGTGTCTATAAAGAACATGTAATGGATCTATGAGTTACCACTATTGGGAATTTTCTTACAGTTTTAGTTTTACAGTACTTTTTTGACCCTATTATATTTTATTGTTAAGATTTTATGGGATTTGAGTATGTTCAAGCATATTGAGTAGGAATTTAGGATCACATTCCATATATATTCATTTTGTGTGTCGCATTGTAGTTATTTAATTAAATACCCTTATTGTGAAATTGGTTTGATATATAATTTTATTCTCTATTGACTAATATATATATATATATATATATATATATATATGTATGTATGTGTATATATGTTCTTTCTATTGTGATATATCTGTGTGGAATTATTTAGTTGAACTTGAGTATGTTGTTATATTATATATATATATATATATATATATATATATATATATATATATATGATTGTGACTAACATGTAGGTACTGATAGCCTTGAGTAGTACTAGTGTGGTTGTTACTTCTTTCAATGGATATCCACTTATGGTATTTTTCCATAGTAATACCTCATGAAATCTATGTACCTACTCCAGTTGTTTCTGGACTAGATTTACATGTTAAGTTACCTTTTCAGTTACTTTATCTTGAACCACCTATGGGTACAAAAGTAGTCCATATCCAGCAGTGTCCTAAGTGTCTTGTAGTAGTTACAGGATACAAACATCAATGGTACTTCATAATACTATAAATGACTAGTTTTGATGTGATATTCAGAATGGACTAGTTTACCCTTTATCAAACTCATATCAAATATCATTGGAGACATGTGACTTTCACCATGGTTATAGGAGATAAGTATGTGTTGATCGGTGAGTGGGATCTAGGAGAAGACAGGATGGGACTGAAATTGAGTCAGGTCAAAGCAATCATGACATAAGTAGAGGGCTTCTCTATTATTGTGGAATCAGTAGTGACTCGCATACCTTGTAGTGGATAGTGAATCTCGGGTTGATGAAGATGTACCATGACATCATACAACATTTTTTGTTACTAGATATATGACAACTCATATCTTTTATACACTTTATTTCATGATTTATTACATAAAGATAAACATGATACCATCCAAAATGATTGTGAGGCCTAGTATATTTGAGTAATTAGATACACAGAATAATAACTTCAAACATGGGTATAATGAAATTATTTAAAAACCCCAAAAATGACCTTATATTCCATTTATCTTCTAAAACTACACAGGATAACCTAGGGGCGTACATAAGAATGTGGTGATCTATAAATTATATTAAGGGAAAAATAAAATTATGACATGATGAAAGTAATACCGGAATATAAAGGTTACATAGAAGGGTGATAATCATAAACATGAACATAGAATCATGATATAAGATGATAAAATCAAGGAAACATAAAGATGTGGAAACAACATAAAACATGACATCATAAGCATAAGTCAATACTAACCATTGAGAAATCATAAATTTGTGTTCTTAGGATAACCTTTTGTGAACCAAATATGGTATATCATGAGATAAAGATATTACCCTATCCATATAAGGGCTATATAATCCTGGGCCTACCCATCACATCCATATCATGTACATGAATTTGGGTACCTCATAGATCATAAAACATAAAAAAGATTTCATCACTAGTAATACCTTGATTAAGACATGTGGGATACATAAATGGAAGTAATAAATCAATAAACTATAGGTACATCAATTTTAATACCATTGAGTGTAAATGGGGATGGGTATTCCCAACAAAATATCATGGCATGGAAAATCATGGGATAATTTAAGCAGCATAACGGGTGTACATAATATTCATGGAAGAGATTAAGGAGAGTGAAATGTGGTATCTCATTAATTGGAAATTATAAGGATAGTAAAGGGATGTGTAAAACAAATATTACAATAGAGAAAATTGGAAATAAAAATGCATAATACAAATAAATTCTTTTAATAAAGAGGAGGAAGAGAGAATCTCTTACTTGAGAAGTTGCTTCTAAAAGATTTGGAATATCTTATTAAGATCTTGGGAACACATTGAGTGGATTTATAGAGGTATAGGTAGAGTAAATTTATTATAAATGGGTTTTTAGTGAAGATGAATGAGAGGTTTGATGGTTTTTTAATGAAAAAGAGATTGGGATTCTTTATTAATTTTTAAAAATAGGTTTTAGAATCAAAGGGATAAAATAATAAAAACCAAAAAACTTAGCACATATTTTGATAATTGTTTCTACCAAATAGGTATGGTTTTCAAAATTTTATTACACTTATTATATAACTCTTAGAAATAATATCATTGGTGATTTTAAGGTTATACATGTTTATAAATAATTGTTTCTAAAACATCAAAATATAATATAAGTTTTTGAGGATTTATTAAAGGTTTGTAAAATTGATAAAATAAAATAAAAAATACATTATTTTAAATTTTAAATGTATTCTAGGTTATTAATGACCTATATCGTATTTATTACATCACTCTTTGGCTATTATAATGTCATAATACATACTTTATATTTATACCATATTTAATTTTACCTAAAAATTGTTTGTATGAAAAAATAAAAAAACAACCATTGGATAATTTCAACATAATGATTTAAAAAATAATATTTACTTCAAAAATAATTTTATAAATATGGTAATTTACAATTTTAAATAAATATCCTTATTTACTAGAAAATAATAGTTTTTATGATGCTAAAAACTTCCTGGCCCTTATAACAACTATTTTGGACTTCATTAAATTATATTATCATTTATATTAGATTAAATATTATATGAAAATAATACTTAATAAAATTTAAATTTAATTCAAAATTCTTTAATTTGTAAAAAAAATTGTTTTATTTAAAAATAAATATTTCCCAAAAAATACAATTTTGGTTTCTTTGTATCAAAATATAATTTTTATCAAACTAGTTGTATAAGAATATATATAAATTAATAACAAAATGGATAATATGATAATTATTTTATTAAAAATATAAAAAATCATACTACTAGGGTGTAGAAAAATAACCAATTATTACACCAGTGTACACCCTAAGGGTAAGGTGTGTAATGGTGGTACTTTCTTGGGGTGGTTCAGTGAACATGGTTTGGGCTGTGACCTAGATAAGATTGAAATTATCATAAAAATATTTTATCTTATGTTTTAGTTGTATAATATGATCTTAAGATTGTTCAAGGGAAAATACCAATGATTTCAACTCCCTCATAATCTCAAATAAATGGGTCCATAAAGTATGATTCTACTAGTTGAGGCCATCAATTCTTCCTTTTGTGTCAATTAGACTTTATCATAACCCTCAATGTACTAATCTTATTGGTCACTATAAAATAGGTATAATATCAATGGTTATGATTATTAATGGTATTTTAAGCCTTCCAGACAATTATGGATATATTTTATAATGTTCCAAAATAAAAAATGAAATATATTTCACTACATTAATTAATAAATAATTTATTCATTAAAAATGGAATTTCATTTATAAAAATTTGGTTCATTACATTCTTCCCTACTTCATAAATTTTTCCATAAAAATTTTCATTTTTGAACACTAAAATAGATAAGTTTACTTCTATTTCATCTCCTCTTATTGTTCCTATGTTTTCCCTTCTAACATTTGGTTATACCACAAAACATTGACCAGGTGGGCTGTCTTTTTTTATAGAACTTTGTCTCTATAATATAATATCTTCACTAGATGATCCTTGTATGAAAATCATTCTACATGGGTACCACCTCAGGATTCAGTTTATATTAGGGATCAGGATTTTACTTCCTCAATAGAGATATATGGAACACATAATATACTTTAGATAGGTTTGGTGGGAGTGTTAGTTGATAGGATATAGTTCTGATATGATCAAGGATCTCAAAATGGGGTGATGTATCTAGGAAAAATCTTTCTCTTCTTTCAAAACCTCATAATTGTCATCCACCATAATATAGGAAGGAATAATTTATCTTCAATCTCAAAATCTAGGTCTCATAGATGACTGTCTATGTATATTTTATATAAAATTTTCATTGATTTTATATGATGTGGAATGGTTTGAATCTTAACTATCATATATTAGATAATATCTGGTCCCATTAACTTTCACCCTCAAACTTCATCTTAGTATATTTTAATATGACACCTCTTCTCACATATATCCTCATAAGGTTCCATTTTTATTCTATAATAGACACATTTTTAATCTGATAAATCCACTGGGGTGGTGATAATTTCAACATCATTATAAATCCATTGAACATGATATCATCATATCCTCTAGAGTTTTAATGGTTATTTCATACTAACCATCCATCTGAGGGTGATACGTAGTATTTAAACCCATATTTGTATCCAGCACTTGTTTAATCCTTCTCTATAACCTCATAATAAACATCATATCTCAATCTGATACAATGGAGTGTGGAAATCCATAAAGTCTAACCACTTATATTATGTGTATCTTGGTGAGTTCATCAAGAGAGAAGCATGGAAAATGGTTGCATCATACCCTTAGACTTCATTCATTCATCCTTGAATTCTTTTCATACCAAGCATCGAGATAAAAATTATACACATCCTTTTTTTATCTAGATAGAAGTTTGAATTTATATATATAAACATCTTAGTACTTGATAGATTAATAGTTAAGGATACACTATGTGAATCATCTAGAAGTCCCCTCTTTAGTTCTAGTTTTTATGGGACACATACTCGGGTTCCAAACCCTGTAGCTCAACATTTAGAAAATTAGAAATCTGAAATATTCACAACCAACCTCTATAGTGTCTCATCATATTATTGGGCCTCCTTGATCCTCTCAAGAATTGATGGTTGATAAGTTATTTTAGAAAGGTAGGATGAAACTTCTTTTATAATTCCCATGTCCAACCTTTGTGTGTACAAGAAGACCAGATCCCTTTTAATCCTGATAATGGATAGGGTTTTGGGATCCTTTCTACCTAGAGAATCTGCCACATTTTTTTCCTTCTTAGGATGGTAATGGATTGAACAAAAATATTCCTTGATCGTCTCAAACCAAATTTTTTGGTTCATATTGAGCACCTTTTGTGTGAATTTATACTTTATGATTTTATGATCTATATATATTTTCCATTTTTCCCATAGAGATAACATCACCAAATATTCAATGTTAAGATCACTGCATCTAATTCTAGATCAAGCATGTATGGTCCTATGTTTTTGGACCAATTGAATTCCCAAAGGAATTTGAAATTTCTATTTGATGGATGGTCCATGTATTAAATTGAGATTCGGAATGTAAAATATGGTCTTTAGAACACTAATAAGTGTTGTTTTTAGATGGGGTATAAGGAATAAGAGGTATCTTAGGAGTTTGGATGATATCTAGGGGTGTTTTGAACTGAAAAATATATTTCAATAGAAATGGATATAGGCACACGGTTGGTGCATGGTTAGCACTAATCATCTGGCACAAACCATGTAGCCTGTTTTTTATAGGGGCACAATTTTTTGAAATTATGCAGCCCCCTAGGGGAAACCATGCATCCTAGTGTAGGGGCCTGGAGGGTATCATACTATTTGTTAAAAACTAAACTCAATTCCACATGGTTGTTAAGGATGTCTACAATAAATTTCATAGGTGGGTGAATATGATGTTCATGGTTTGTCAAACTATGTACCTAGCCCACATGGTTATTTCCACCTAACTGGGGGTTGTTCATGGTTGGCACATGATTTGGCCAAACCATGAATCCAAACTATGAACCTCATTCAAATAAGTAAAATTACATTTCTACCCTCCCCCCCCCTATTTAACATTTTCTCTCCACTTCCTCCTCCCATTCATGCACAGTATTCCTCTCATGGGTTATCCTCCTTTCCTCTAATGCATGGCGGGATCTCCTCTATCCAAGCTCAGAATCACTCACTGTCTATTATGTTGGAAGCCCCTCAGTGATTCTATAACTCCTCTCCCATATTTCCTCATTTTCTCTTATTATATTGAAGGTTTTTCCAATTCAATATCATTTTCTCTATTTTCATGGTGTTTGTCTATTCTTATATTTTCTCTTGTTTTGTCTCAAATCAAATCTCAAAAATGGATGGGTGAATCATCCTAAGTGTGAGTTACATGTTATATGTGATTTTCTCTCAATTTTGTGTCAAAAATTAAAGGAATTACCATACTGTACAATTTAATTTCTAATCATCACCCTTTAAACTTGAGGTTAATTAAGTAAATATTAATGCCTTTAATTAATTATCCTTTATGCACTAAAATACACCATTGGAGGTTGTCTGCCACAACTCAAACCACCCCTTTTATGTGTGTTGCTTATATTTTAGGACCCTTATGATTTGGCCTTGGAATTAAAAACCTCTTTGAGGAAATTAAACTTACCCTTCTCCAAATGAAATATTTAAATGGAATTAAATGAATTATTAGTGGTAAAAATGACTCACTTTGTTATGATATTTATTTATAATATGTTATATCCATCCTTCATGAAATAAATTGATAATTAGAATTTAGTATTTTTTTAGGATATAATTTACCATTGTCTATGAACAAATTAATCAATTTAATTATTTAACCCTTCATTTTTAAGTTAAGAGATAAATAAAATTAATTAAATTTTTTTTGTATTGAGTCAAATGAGATGAATCCTTTGAAATAGGAATGAAATAGATATTTTCACATGGCCTATGTTTATCTATTAAATTCAATGTTCCTAGTTCATATGTATTATGTTATAGATACTTGGGTTCCTAATATAGAATGTATTAGATGGTCTCATGGGTTGAATGAATTATATATTCCTTGAGCGATACGTAGGTTCCTTGTATGGAATGCCTTGGATGGGATCAGGGGTTAAATGAATAATATTAATCCATGAGATATACCTGGGTTCCTTATATGGAATTACATGGATGGTATTAGTGGTTAATTGAATTATGTTGAACCTTGGGTAATATTGGGTTCCTAATATGGAATGCCTAGGATGGACTCACAGGCTGCACGGCCTGATATATTCCTTGATTGATACTTGGACTCTTGATGCAGACTGTTATGGATGGTCTCATGAGATAAATTAAATTATTATATACCTTGGGAGACTCTTGGATTCTGATATGTAATGCCATGGATGGGATCAAAGGTCATATGATATTACATAATTCTTGATTGAAAATTAGTTTACCCTTGTCTGCTAAACCTATAATGTTATGAAACATATAGATACTTTTATGATCACCCTTATACATGGATTCCATAGGTTTTTCCTAGGTCCTATATGATTTTAATATTTTTATGACTTTGGATATGTCCCCTGGTTGGAATGTTTTGGATTATTCCTTAATTAATTAAATGAATCTTATGATTATGTATGGATTCCTTGGGTATACACCTCAGGTCGTAACTGATATTACATATTTGTATATTTATATTCCTATAAATACATGTTCTTACTTATATGATATATATATATATATATAAAAATATATAATCTATATATACATATTATATATATATACATACAGGGTGAAATTTTTTCATAGATATCCAGGCTTAGGCTGAAGCTTGTATTGTTAGTTGGGTGTCCATTGAGGAATCAAATCCCAAATTGATTCTATTTATTTTTTTCCTTCCTTTATTTTTATATCTTCCCTCTATTGTATTTTATATTCATGGAATATATTTATTTATAAAATAGTGGTGGTGGCCTACTATGTTTATCTCACACCATGTTCGGGCCACCATTTGGTACCATAAAAGACCTCATGATTTGCAAGATCATGTTTATGGATTATTCTTGTGTTGTTACTCTTATACATGGGAGCTTAGGAACACAGGATTGGGAAGGAGATTAGGATGCTCATAGAGATATCCTTTGGGGTTTTATTCTCTCATTATGCTTGTATTGTATTCTTGATGTATGTTTACTGCCTGTACATTGTAGTACCATATGGACATGCATTGTTTATATTGGGCATTAGCCAGTTTATTCATTAATTATTTATGTATCTATCATTATTATCTTCTACAACTCTGTTATTCATCTTCTACCATTATTTATTTATCATATATGTTTTTTTATACTATTCTCATGAGGGTATACTCTCCCCACCGTACCACCTATAGACCCTCACTGCTAGTAGGTAGCCTCTAGAGTAAGTGGAAAACAATTGAAGTCATGTGACTGACCGACATGGGGAACTGTTTTAGTGGATCCCGATTGAGATGTTACAATGTGGTATCAAGAATTATTTTCAATTATCTTACTATTTTGGGATAGTATATAGAATACTTGGAATGTGTTAGCACTTGGTAAATAGTTTTTTTGTGTGTAATCAACCCATGCATGTAGAAAAGACCAAGTGTCTTGGGATGAGACTATTGTTCATTTTGTTCATTATTACAATTGGTTATCATTTCTTCTTGAGTGATTTATGTAATTTATACTATTTTTTGATTAATGAGATTTATATTATTTTACCCTTGGATAGTATTGGAAGGTATTATTGTCACATGAATCATTATAATAACATAGATATTCACATGTAACCCATATTCCATTCCATGTAGGTTATATTTCTTAACTACCCGATACATGTTAGATATGCCTTGTGTAATTTAGAAGAATGTTTGTCTATATAACATATTTAGGTGATTATTTAACATGATCTCTTATATGATATTCTTATTTGGTTTCCTATTTATATGTCTATAATATTAACTTTTATATGAAAGAATTCCCTGTTATGATCCAATTATGTGATTGGTTATTGAATTCTCTACATCAACCTAAATGTTGTTTTCCCATATATCTTGATGGTGGAACACTGACTAACCAATAATTTCATGTTTTAACCCTGTACCATAGGTTGAATGGGTTAAAATATTTCTAGTTTCAATTAAATTGGAGTCAATTTTCTGATTTATAAAGTGTATGGGCCTTTATAAATTAGAGAATGGAGATCTATATTATTAAACCATAATATATAAACTTTTCCTATTCTAAAATAAAAGATAAAAACATAATTCTAGATACATACATACCAATTATAACTTATAGAGGAAAGTAAATTTATAATTTGGGAATGGTAATGTATCTAATTGGATTATGTTTTGTTCTACATTCAAATCATTATAATAAATGGTTTCCCTTATAAAGGCTTGTATCTTTATGACATGGGAATGGCGATGCATATAACTAAATTCTTAAAAGCACAAATAGACCCAAGTAGGTCAGTTGGGGAATGTTTCTTGAAATATTAACCCACTAAGGGAGTAATTAATCATGAATAAAATAAGGGTATCTTAGTATATCAATCTTTTCATTTATGCCTTAGTTTCTAACCCCTTGAGGTTATATGCATGCTCTTTAGGGATGGTTATTTAAAGTTTCAACAGCCACTTATTTGGTGTTAGGTATAAATTTATGGTGGAATATTACTTAAATTAGTCCCCTTAAATAATTATAGATTTTTTATCTACTATTGAGTTGTATTATTATGAGGATTTAGTTAATTAAAATACTGATTAAGACTTAAAGGGTGTTTTCCTATATGTCTTGGAATTGGTATTTTCTTTAACTAAAACCAATTGATAGAATATTTATCGATGAATAAAATGGATGAAATGAATTTATAAGATAAATTTCCAAAATTGTGATAGGATTTCATCTAAAAAACACTTCTTAAATGAAATTTTTATATAACCTCCCTATTTTTCCTTGTGGAATTAGTTAAATAAAGTACCAAGTAGAGTTGTATTTCATAACTAGTACTTGGAATTTCTTAACTTGATCCTCATTAATGTTTAAAATATAGTTGAGTTAGTGAAATTTCATTAATGAAATCATAAAAGTGGTGTTATTAGTCTTGAACCTCATGTAAGTGTAGTTTTAATCCTTCCTTGGTCTTTGACATAAACAGGAATAGGTTTATTACCTATAGGTCTTTTTTGACCTTTCTCTTTTACAGTGACCTTATAGGTTAGGCCAGTAATCCTAGTGACCCTTTTTAGTATAACTCTTGTTTAAAATTCAATTCTTATATTTCTATAAGGGGATATCCAAGGATTGGTAATTCCCTCATAAATTAAAACATTTCTATATTCTTATGAACAATGTTTAAACAAGAGGTGTCGTTTTGAAGCTTTTTATCCCAAGTAGGAATCCTAGTAAATAAAAAACATTCCTAGGTAGACTGGTGGTCATTCAGTAAGTTAACCCATATTAACAATGTGAGAATCGTGTAATGATCTAGTTCAGTGTGTTAGACATGCCTAGGGCATGGTTGGCCACTTAGTTGGTCATGTGACCCATCTTATTCTTCGGTGATAGATAACTCAGGAGGTTTTCATCCAGATTAATAGTCATATGTGGTAATAGGATTCTAGGTTAAATATTTTGTATTATCCATTGGATAATAGTGAGAATAGGGCCAATATACCTATGGATAGTATCAAATGATGTGTTATTGATCTCAAGGTAATGAAAATTAATAAAATAGTACCTATCGAGTCAGTAAAATAGTTCAGTTAACCATAGGATTTTGGTGGAAATATTTAAGCCTTAAAATATTACTCTATGTTCTTAGGTCATCTCTGAAGTAGTGTGACCTAGTCATTAGAGTAAATTGAGTTTTCCTAGTACTCGGGATGATGTTGTAAATGGATCATGTGTTGTAACACTCTAGATCAGATTAGTTTTGGTTTATATTCCTGAGGAAAATGTTGTTCATGAGCAAGGATCAAGTCAAAAACATTTCTAGAGTAAATTTAATCTAGTGTTCTTTTAGGCATCTGGTTTCCCTATATTTTCATTTAGAACTTGGTAAAAGCATGTTGGCCACATTCCTAACCCATGTTCAGTGGTGCATGGAGCATGTGTGGTGGGATGAGTTCTCATTCTCATTTAATTATAACTAGGACAATACTAAGGTATAAGGCATTACATCAAAAATTTTTTGGAATATCCATCCAAGTAGAGGTAACTAAAAATAAAAAATTCATTTGGAAATAGTCATAACTACTTTTAAAATCCCCTGAGTCTAGTAGTTAGGATTATCTAGTCCTTGATGGAAACTCTAAATATAAAACATAATTATGGGTTTTTATGGAGTCTGGAGGCTAGAATCATGCTTAGGGTGTGTGATCATCCCATAGAATGTAACACTTCTGAAGAATGTAGGTTCTTTCAAGTTAGAATGATGATAAAATGGTTGTCTATGTATGAAACCTTTGAGGACCTCGTTAGTTAGGTTATAAATCAAGGGTTATTCTTAATCGATCATGGAATGCCTTGGTAAGTAGGACATAATGGTTGGTTAATGAAGAATGATGGTAGGTAAAACTAAGATCTTTTAAAAAGAAGTCATCCAGTAGTGTTTTGACTATTCTTCTTATCTATAGTTGGATATATTTGGTTGGGAATGATGTTGGGAACTTCTTCTTGGATATGTTGGGAGTGTCATGGGTCTTATTTGTAATCATTGGTATCCTCTTAGGGTTCCCTTGTTTTAGAGATGATCATTTTCCCAATCATCACATCATACATGGTACACTGAGAGAGAATTGGTATATGATAAGCTAAATAAATAAAATTTAAATGCCTTGTTGGCATGATAAGAAGAATTTTTGGAGTTACGCTTTGGGAGTGTGGATAATCATGGTGGAATGGACTATCCTGATTAATACTAGTATTCCCATATAGGAAGGCCTAGGATGGACTCATGGAACCATGCAAATATTTTTATATATCTATAGGCGTGATATCATAATTGGGATCGATCAGTGTTCTTGATGCGTGGACATTTCAATTATCTACGGATGTCTCACTTGTAAATTTCAGATAATAGACTACCTTGGATGAGATCCTTAGACACTATTATTTGATTTTTAGGCTACCCGTACTTAATTTTAGGCTCATATAATATTCTTAGAGTGTGACGGTCCAAGGTTGGTTGATCAGGTATGTACCTATGGTTGTGCTGAGGTATGATGACAGAAATGTTTACTTCAGCTAGAGATGATACTATAAGCCGGTTACGGGCTTCAATGAATTTGATAGAAGTGATATTGAGGTATATTAGTTTAAAGGTTTAAATATTGCAATTTTATATGTGTCATATGTTAGATCTGATCATTTTTAGAGATAGTCAGCCGGTAATGGCTAGACTATCTTTTCCCTCATTTCATCGCATGTAGCCTATGAGGAACCATATCAGGCATGTCATTTAGATGAGAAAAGTATAGTGAAAGGTTAGCTGATGCTTTTCTTAAAAATTAATCCCATCTAGGCTAATGAGGTCAATTGTAAATCAACCATTCAATCAAGGTGATAAATGTATTTGGAGTGTTATTAGAACACGAAGGTAATTCTTAAATCGGAAATTCTGATAGTGGGAGAACCATGACATGGAGTTGGTTGTGCTTACTAGAAACCATGGTGGGGATCACCCTAATTTAAATGATGAAAGAGTTGATTACATGATAGTGTCTTGAGTTATATGGGCTTTATTAATATATGTCACAATTTTTAGATTTTGGTATAATCAATGGATTGATTTTGAATGGTTTATGTACCGTGTAATAGAAGTAACACTTACAGGTGCATTCAATGTTTAAAATAAATCATGGAAATTTCAGTAGGAATTCCTCAAATTGAGAAATCTGGGTGATGATTCAATGTTCCCAAATGCTTCTTGGGGATGAGAATTTTTCTCTTAGGGATATTGTAAGGTCCCATGTTTCAGGACTAGTTGAATTATGAATGTAATAATAAATTTTCATTTGGTGGATGGGCCAAGACTTAAATTGATCGTGAGAATTCAAAATATGAGCTTTGAAACACTAAAAAAATTAGATTATTACCATGACTTGAGAGATTTATCGATAATTTTTATGAGTTTAAGGTGGAGTTGGGCACTAAGAACTCTTTTTTGAGAGAAACAGGAATAGGCACACAGTCAGTTCATGGTTAGTGTTAACCATTCAGCCTAAACCTTAATTCATATTTTCTATAGGGGAATGATTTTTTGAAAGGTTACATCCCCCTAGGGCACACTCTATGTCCTAGTGAAGGGGCCTAGAGGGTGTCACATGGTTTGTTAAACAATTTTGTTGAGGTTGTATGGTCGTGTGGGAGGTTTGTAATAAATTGTAGAGGTGGGAACATGGGTTGCGAACTATTTGACAAACCATGCTCCTAGCCTACATGGTTAGTTCCACCTAACAATTGGATTCACACTGTTGGCCCAATATTTTCCCAAGACATCAATCCAAACCATGAAACTTATTTAAAAAGGTGAAATTACCTTTATACTACTCATTCCTTTAACTTTTCCTCCTCCTCTTTCTCCTCCTGTTTGTGCACAACATCTCTCTTGTGGGTTCTCCGTCCCAACTCATATGCATGGTGATATCTCTTTTTTATAAGCTCAGAATCACTCTCTTTATGTTGTGTTAGAACCCTCTTAGTGATTATAATACTCCTCTTTATTCATTCCTTAGTTTATCTTTCTATATTGAAAGATATTTCAGTGTGATCTCATATTCACTATTTTCATGGAATTTATCTATTCTTTCATTTTCTCTCAATTGGACATGAATAAAATCCTAAAAATGGATGAGTGAAACAACCTAAAAATTAGGTGGGTGTTATATATACTTTTACCTCAAAGTATTTTTGTTTATAAAATTTTTCATTGTCTCGCGTGCTAGACTGTCCAAGCATCTCCCTTTAAACTTGAGTTTAATCAAGTAAATACCAATTCCTTTAATTAGTTAGCCTTTATGCACTAAAATAAACCATCGATGGTTTTCTAACTCGAATAAAACAACCCATTTTGGGTGTGTCTCTTATATTTTGTGACACTTATTCTTTGGACTTGGAATTAAAATCATATTTGAGGCATGATAACATTACTTTCTTCAAATAAAATGGTTAAATGGGATTAAATAAATTATAAGTGGTGAAGGTG
Organism: Viscum album; assembly: GCA_963277665.1. Taxonomy (NCBI): domain Eukaryota; kingdom Viridiplantae; phylum Streptophyta; class Magnoliopsida; order Santalales; family Viscaceae; genus Viscum; species Viscum album. The sequence continues at coordinate 354,417,823 of OY728126.1, read as the reverse complement.
GATCACTTCGTTACTATATTTATTTCTAATATGATAAATCCATCCTTCATGAACAAAATAGATAATTATAATTGAGTGGGATGATTGATTCAAGGATTTACCCTTTTCGATGAAAAAATTATTAAATGGAATGCTTGAATCCTTCTTTATTATTTGAGGTCATAAATACAATTAATTGAATTGTTTTATATTATGTAAAATGAGATGCATCATTTGAAATAGGAATGGTATGTATATTTTCCCATGAACTATGTTCAATTATTAAATGAAAGGTTTTTACTTCATATGTATACGTTGAGCGATACTTGGGTTCCTAATATGGAATTCCATGGATGGTCTCATAGCTTTAATGAATTATATACACCTTGAGAGATACTCGTGTTCCTTATATTGAATTCCTTGGATGGGATTGGAGGTTAAATTAGTTATATTAATCCTAGAGAGATACATGGGTTTCTTACATGGAACTCCTTGTACAGGCTCAGCGGTTAAATGAATTATGACACACAATGGGTGATATTGGGGTCCTGATATAGAATTACCAAAATAGACTCATAGGCTTCATGACTTGATATACACCATAAGTGACATTTAAACTCCTGGTGTAGAAATCTATGGATGGGATCATAGCTAAATGAAATTATGATATTACTTGGGTGACACTTGGATTCTTATGTGGAATGCCTTGGATGGGCTCATATGTCATATGATATTACATTATGCTTGAGTGAAAATTAGTTTACCCTTGTATGATAAACCATTAATGTTATGGAAAATTTGGAGACTTTTATTATCACCCTTATACATTTATTTCAGGGGTTTACCTTGGGTACTATACAATTTTTGAACCTTTATGACCTTCTCTAAGTCCCTTGGTTTGGATGTTTTGGTTGATTCCATAATTAATTAAATGAATCTTATCATTATGTATGGATGCCTTGGGTATATATACATGAATATATGTTCTTACTTCTATTATATATAAATATATATAAACATACATATTACATATATATATATATTATATATACAAACAGGGTGACATTTTTTTAGAGATATCCCAACCTAGGCCGAAGAAGGTATTGCTGGCAGGGTTTCCGTTGAGGTATCTACTCCTAACTTGATTATATTTATTTTTTTACTCTCTTAATTAGTATAATTCCACACTATTTTATTTTATATTCATGTAATATATTTCTTTTGACACCAATAGTGGTTTCCTACTGACTTTATCTCACACCATGTTTGGGTCATCGTTTGGTACATAAACAGACCACATGATTTGTAGGATTATGTTTATGGATTATGCTTGTATTGTTAATCTTGTCTATGGGAGTGTAGGATCACTAAACTGGACCATATCTCAGGATACTCATGGAGATATACTTTTATAATTCATTCTTTCATTATTCTTTTATTTTATTCTTGTTGTATATTTACTTCTTGTACATTGTAGTACCATATGAATATGCATGGTTTTATATCAATCATCAGATAGTTTATTCATTATTTATTTATTTATTAGTCATTATTATCTTCCATTTATCTATTATTCATCTGATTTGGCTATTGATTTATCATATATACCATTGTTCTACTCTGATCATAAAGTCATAGTATCCTCATTGTGTCATTTTTAGACCCTCATTGCTTGTCACAACCCGACCCTACCTGGGCTCGAGTCGCAACTACCCCAAGCCTGCCTCCATAGGCCAGGGGTTGGCGACCAGCGCCGAAGGCACAACAACTCGGGGAGGCCTTTGCCTAAGTACCTGTACACACACACGCAGCACACTCAATGAAAAAGTGCAGAGTAAATGGAAGAACTAGAAGAGTAAAAAAGAACAACTGCTATATATATACCACAAAGTGTATCGACCTCTACAAGTACAAAGAAATCTGAAGGAACACTAAAAAGAAAAGGGGAAAAACACGCGCCCAACCAAAAAGGTCCACAACCCGGCAACAGGTAAACGAAAAGAAACAGCTGACGGGTCTCCCACCTGGAACCTGACTCTGACCACCGCACGTTGTCCACGCTCCCAAGCTCCTAAGCTCCTCTGACGTCACGACCAACTTGTTTGTCGTCTTCAAGGGCACACCAAGTGCGGGCAAAGCCCAAGCAGGGGTGAGTATAAAAATACTCAGTAGGATACCCCGAAGGCTTGAGGGAGCAAAAAATGAGGTACCGAAGGGTGATCAGTAGGGCAAACAGGGAAAAGTAAAGGAGCACAACAGAGAGGGAAGTAAGGAGTACAGTAAAGAGTCCAGCTCAACCCAACAAGAGGAAAGAAGGTAGACTCATCCAAACACAAGGAGCTAGAAACGAAGAGAAGATGAACCTCTCGTCGAGTCTTCGCTACATATATCATGAGAGTATACTCGTCCAACCATGAGAATCTAGACACGGAAACCACGTGGCATACCCCGCGCGTCTTCACCTCACCTGGAAGGAGATTAATCAAACCCAAGGAGTGGGTACCAGAACAAAGTATATACAAGTCCATATGCTCAAACAAGAAGCCCAGACAAGATCTTAAGGGGATCTCCATCTCGTAGATCATCCCAAGAAAGAGTAGCCAACAGTCCCAGAAGTAACACCATCGATGCCCAGCATCCCGCATGTCTGCCCCGAACTACAAGTCAAGGGGCTCCAACCACCACACCTTGACAATATCCACTTTGGGTGGCACTGACTCGCCCGCACGGTTTTAGGTCGCGTCACAAGGACGCATCTCTGTGGGGGAAAGCACTCCTCGTACTTGAGAGTTCTGGGGGAACGTCAACCACAACTCGTCACTACCCCGCAGTCGAGAGGTCTGCTCAAAGTCGACAGGAGACCCCCTGCCCAGCCCCGCTGGAGGATCCCTGGAAGTCAACGGGTTCCCACTACAGGGATACCCGGAAAGTTGATGGGTGCCACACTGCCCAGTCCCGTAACAGGGTAATCCACTGGAGGGTGAACCGGCTAAAGTCGGCGACGGGACCACTGCCCAGCCCAGCTGGAGGTAACCCGACATCAGGGACCACTACCCAGCCCAGCTGGAGGTAAGCCCGGCATCGGGGACCACTGCGCAGCCCAGCTGGATGTAAGCCCAGCATCGGGGACCACTTCCCAGCCCCGCTGGAGGTAAGCCCGGCATCGGGGACCACTGCCCAGCCCCGCTGGAGGTAAGCTCGGCATCAGGGACCACTGCCCAGCCCCACTGGAGGTAAGCCCGGAACTACTCTGGCCATCTCTACTGGATGGTACTGCTCGGTGAACATCGTTGTGCTGGTCATCCCTGCTAGATGGTAACCCACTGGCGAGCCCTACTCAAAACAACCTCATCCCTATTGGAAACAACCTCAGCCCTACTGGAAACAACCTCATCCCTGCTGGAAACAACCTCATCCCTGCTGGAAACAACCTCAACCCTGCTGGAAACAACCTCAGCCTTGCTGGAAACAACCTCAGCCCTGCTGGAAACAACCTCAGCCCTGCTGGAACATCCTCCTAGGTAGAGGATCGGTGCCCGCGTAAAGTGTCGGTCACACCGAAACCACAAGCTCTACCAGGTTACATGGAGCAACAGAAGAAACTCCCCAGGCCTCAAAAGGCGATCCCGCTCCAATCCGCTGAGTCACTGTCAAAGCAGACCGAGTCAACTCACCCCAAAATGTGGGGAAAACACCCACACTATGCGAACACCCGTAGTCGCAGATGGTGTCACAGTCCGGTGAAAGGGCATGGTACTGAAACCCCTCACAGCTGAAGAAACAGAGGAAACAAACCATCTCTGTCGGCCAAACCATCGAGAAGAGGACCAGGAGAAAACCACTCAACCCTACTGGTCAAACAAAAGAGCATCATGCCAGGGGAAACTCCACCCTGCTGGTCAAACAAACGAGCACAAAGCCAAGGGAAAACTCCACCCTTCTGGTCAAACAAACGAGCACGGAGGGACCCTCTACGTCACGAGAGGTCAAAGTACGTAAAGCAGAACACGCCACGCATGTGGGTCCCACACGACATGTGGCCCCAAGTCAACCCCAACTGAGCGCACAAACATCCTCAGGTACAAGCAAACACACTTACCTCCAAGCGCTCTTGTATACTCCTATATTATACCTCGTCTCCAGCCCTAAGGCTATCGTGCACCCGGCACCCAACGTCAACGCGAAGGTGTGACGTAACAACTCCAACCTTCCACCTCATCGGCTGAGGCACATCCAACCACATCTTCTTCACTCACACGAGAGTGCAGGCGATCACACGCCAAGGGTTCTCTGCAAACACGGCGAGAAGAACCACCACCAGAGCACCTTTCACACTTCCATATTTAATAATATCGCGCAAGAGGCTCCGCACAACCAAACGGATCGTACCGTTGTAATCCTCGTGGAAAAACACGCGAGATCGACCACTTACTCACCTCCAAAGGATATCTGATGGAAAAGTCACCAACACCACCTCACGCCCGAACGGTGTCCCGTGATCCCGAGCCTTGGCCCTGAAAACAGTCGGGCACATCGCACCATTGCGATCCCCTCGGGAAAACATGTCAAAAGCACTACAAACATGAGTGCAACGAATATCCGGAGAAAATGGTGTATTCCGGTGCACCGCACACGAGCGGTGCTTTGTGGGACCCGCAACTCGGTCCCGAAACATAATGAACAGATCACACCATTGTGATCCTCTCGAAAAAGCACACAAGATGGACTATTCACTTGTCCAAGAAGGTCGCCTGGTGATAAAGCTGGAAATCACCGTCAACTCCCGAAATGGCCCTCGCAAAGCTCGCACCATCGTGCGGAATTACAGCAGGCAGACTACGCCAACGCGATGCCCTCGGAAAAACACCCAACATCGACTTCTCGCACGCCCTGAACGGACGTCTAAGGAAAAAGTCGCTAAAAGCTGCACGCAGCTCAAAAGACGGGTCATGGGGCCCACACCTCAAATCCGGCTTCAATGCCTGAAACCACCCTTAAAACCTCCGCTTTGGTGCCAGGGTCGCAACACCACTGATGGTGCTCAAAACGGACGTCGGATGTGTTCGCGCCGCTCAAAACAAGATTCCCGGAATGACATCAATCCCCTCGACGTACGTGTCGTGCCACCGAGGCCTATCGTTTCGGGAATTAAAAATTCCCGAAACCATATCAAAATATTTTCTTCGTCCCAAGGAACACGTCTCCGCTGATGGAGCGTGAATCTGACACCCGGGCTAACTTTTACAGCCGATTAAAAAAACGGACTTTAGTGGGCCAGGCCGGTTCAGCCGACCCACTCTCCTGAATCGGCCCGCGGTCGCGGGCCGGCCTTCCACGCCCGGACTAGCAGCAAGCCGGTCCGGCTTGCATTTCTCCCACAAATACAGGCCGAGTGCAGGTCTTGTCTGTCGCGGGGTCCCGAGGACCCCTCCCCCGTTGTCGCCGCGTCAACCCTGCCAGGAGGGCCGGGGCCTCATCGCCTGCGCGCCACGCTTCGTCGGCGCCCGCTGAACACCCACCCGGCCTCAGCATATACCCCGCCATGCTCCCGCGGGTGTTCCCCTACTGCACGCTCCCACCGGCTGACACCTGCCCGAAGTGCCTTGACCGAGCCGCGCCGCCGCCTCTGCCGAGTCGGGTCATCCCAAAACCGCCGGAAACCCCCGTCAACACCCGGTCTTCGACGATCGAATGCGGTCCGCTCGTAACTCGGATTTCAAATCTGTAAAATGCGACAGAATGCTCATAGCACGAAATATTGGGGTAAGGGATTTTATCGAAAATAACTCAGCATTTAGACAACAAAACGTTTGGGTGAAAGGGTGCGGGAAAACCAAAATCGAGCAAGATCCTACCTCGCGGGGCTTCGCGCGAAGCTTCGCGATGATCCGCCGGCCGCCATGCCTTGGAGGGGATGGAGATGGGAGGAGGAGCTTCAAGGGAAGCTCCTTGGGTTTCTTCCTTCTGCTAGAGGATGATAGGGGGAGGAGGGAGGAGAGCGGTGTTTTTTTATTTAAGGGAAAATTAATTAAAAGCTTAATTAATTAAATCCCCAAAATGACCCACTTAAGAAACACTCGACGGGGTAGAGGTTAAGCCTTCCCTAGGGTAAACACCACCTCCCGAGCACAACGGTGGTCTCATAATTTTAATCTGAGTCCCCGTTCAAAAGTTATAAAATTGAACGCCCAAAGTCGCCAAATTACGAAAATTCCTCGGGGGCCATTTTTCACAAACAGCCCGCGCCCGCAAAACTTATACCCCCCTAGGGTAAACGGCACGCTCTGAACTCAACGGTGCCCTCGGTTCTCCAATCTGAGCCACCATTTAAGAGATACCTGTGTTTCAACATTAAAAGAATTAATTAATTTATTTAATCCATTTAACATTCTAGAAGCGAGCGAGAGGTCCAAACATCCCGCGCCGATAAGTTTTATGTCATTCCTAAGGTAAAAACCCCATTCTGGACTCATCCGTACACTCAGATCTCTGATCTAGAACTCCATTTAGGAGTTATCCCATTTATTTTGCGTTTCCAGTGTGAACGCACTGAAAATTTAATTCCTGCCACTCTGGGGCTCAGAATCGCACGCCGTATGAAGGTGCTGCTCTGGAATAACATCAAGAATATTCCAAATTATTTCATAGAAAAAACCGGGTTCTTAAATCATTCCCTCTTTCAATATTTTTGTCCCCAAAAAGCAAAACTAGGGATCAACACAGGGTACTAAGCCCACACCTGGCTTTCCCATACCCAGAAGAACCCACGCACAGCTCTGCGTCGCCGCACACAGACCAAAGGATTGATCCGTTCACGTGAGGTTGGCCCTTGGTGATGTCGGGCACCCACTCCAGACTTTGGGGTTAGGTCAAGGAGGTTGGGAACCTTGTCATCCCTTTGCACAGTCTCAAACGGCCCGAAGGCTCTCGGGGGTAGCTCACCTCCTCGACCGAACCCTTACGTCGCACGCCGCGACTGGAATCACTGCCCGCACCTGGAACAAGGCCTGGTGGTTCCCTCCATCAGAATATCCATATGGTGTTACACCAAAGGATATCTTGTTACGTGAGATTTTACAGTTGATGTCTCTCAACCAATACTCTCTTACACACTCGGAAGCGAAGGAGTCAACACCATCGACTAAAGGAAAAGGTCTCACACCTTTTTCCTTACCAACACAGGGTTACACCCGACGCCCTGCGTCACCCTGGTACCACCTCAAACAAGGAGCTGGGAGAAAAGCCTTTCACACGCAGAGCCTAAAAATTCTACTGCAAAAAGTAGAAGAGTCGGAAAGGTTACCTCTCACACTCCCATGCCCTGCAGGATCGTAGACATCCAAAGCTCACGGTTGTCCGTGGTCCCAACCATCAGCTCCCAAAGCCTAACGTGGACCGCCTAGTGGTGATGGGGAGATCTCATAATGTCATCCCTTACCATCAGCTCCTCCCGCTCCTCTGCTAGCACCACCTCTCTAGGAATTACTCTAATCACGGCGCTGCCTCTGCCGTGGTGGTGCGCCTGCTGCCTGCCCAAAGCTCTCAGCAACTCGGGTTGGGCAGTCTTGTGCCAAGTGACCTCGCCCATCACAAGCATAGTACCGACTCTCTCTGGGCTGCACTGGTGCCCTTCAGCGCCACTGTGGTGTACGACCATGCCCCTAATTCTGGTTGTCAGTAATCCACCTGGGTCGAGGTTATGCTTGCCGACGCCCACTAGCTGCGGCAGACGTCTCGGCTCCAACGTGCCTGCCGCTACCACCAACTCCAGAATGTGAGAGGAAGCCCTATGTCACCAGCGCCTTCTCTAGCACCCCAGCATATGTGGAAATGCCCAAGGGTACTATGACAGCACGAATCTCTCAGTGGAGACCCTGCTCAAACTTCTGTACTCGAAGGTTGTCGTCATGGACCAAGTTCGGGTAAATGCATGCATGGTCTGCAAAACTAGCCGCGTACTCGGCCACCGTTATCCCTCCCTACTGAAATTGCAGGAGCTCTTGAATCTGAACGGAGCGTAAGCAGGAGGGGAAAAACTCCTCACGAAAAAAAACTGAAAGTCGTCCAACGAAAGCGACGACTCGTCAAGAAACCGAGTCACCAGACTCCACCAACGCCAAGCTGCTCCACGAAAAAGGGTGGCTGCCAAAGCCACTCTCTAATCTGTCAGCGTCTGCACAAGCCTGAAAAGGAGAACCACTGCCACTAGCCAAACCTCTGCTGCCTGAGGGTCTGGATCACCACTGAACCTCAGCAGTCTCTACCGCTAGAACTCACGGAGCACACTCAAACTACGCTCAAGCTCAGATTGCTCTACTGAAACTGCCTGCTGCTCAACAGGTGGGGGTGCTGCTACCGTCCCACCCGGAGAAAGGGGCTCGCATGATGGGTCCTAGACTGAGGCCTCGTAGCTCGCAGGGTCGTCGTCACGAACCAAAGCTGGTATCCTAGCTGGCTGTCTTCGCGGAGACATCCTGAATATTATCAAGGAGTGCCGCAGTCAGATGAACATATATGTATATAACAATAACAATAACGATGGGGAGCATACTCAAGAAGGATAGTCAAAGACTCAATCCTATGTGATGCACAAACCAAATTTTCCCTGCAACAAGTGTCTCAGCATGCTGAGTCAACAAGTGGGTTATCAAGGTCCTGGTGAATGGATACGTCAACCGCCGCACCATCACTGGACTCCCTGGCCTAAGATCCACTCACGAGACACGTTAACACCATTGCCCTAAATCCCAACCAATTCCTCTTTTAGAGATGTCCTCACAACGTCCCAAGGAATGAACCACCTCTGATACCACTTTGTCACGACCCGACCCTACCCGGGCTCGAGCCGCAACTACCCCAAGCCCGCCTCCATAGGCCAAGGGCTGGCGACCAGCGCCGAAGGCACAACAACTCGGGGAGGCCATTTCCTAAGTACCTGTACACACACATGCAGAACACTCAATGCAAAAGTGAAGAGTAAAAGGAAGAACAAGCAGAGTAAAAAAGAACCACTGCTATCTATATACCACAAAGAGCATCGACCTCTACAAGTACAAAGAAAGCTAATGGAACACTGAAAAGAAAAGGGGAAAAACACGCGCCAAACCAAAAAGTGCCACAACCCGGCAACAGGTAAATGAAAAGAAACAGCTGACAGGTCTCCCACCTGAAACCTGACTCCGACCACCGCACGCGGTCCAAGCTCCCAAGCTCCTAAGCTCCTCTGACGTCACGATCAACATGTCTGTCGTCTGCGAGGGAACACCAAGTGCGGGCAAAGCCCAAGCAGTGGTGAGTATAAAAATACTCAGTAGGATACCCCGAAGGCTCGAGGGAGCAAAAAAGGAGGTACCGAAGGGTGAGCAGTAGAGCGAACAGGGAAGAGTAAAGGAGCACAACAGAGAGGGCAGTAAGGAGTACAGTAAAGAGTCCAGATCAACCCAACAAGAGGAAATAAGGTAGAATCGTCCAAACACAAGGAGATAGAAATGGTGAGAAGATGAACTTCTCGTCGAGTCTTCGCTACCTATAGCAGGAGAGTAGACTCGTCCAACCACGAGAAGCTAGACATGGAAAGCATGTGGCATACCACGCGCGTCTTCGCCTTACCTGGAAGGAGAGTAACCAAACCCAAGAAGTGGGTACCAAAACAAGGTATATAAAAGTCCATATGCTCAAACAAGAATCCCAAACAAGATCGTAAGGGGATCTCCATCCCGTAGCTCAGCCCAAGAAATAGTATCCAACAGTCCCAGAAGTAACACCATCGATGCCCAGCATCCCACATGTCTGCCCCAAACTACAAGTCAAGGGGCTCCAACCACCACACCTCGACACTATCCGCTTTGGGCAGCACTGACTTGCCCGCACTGTTTTAGGTCGCGTCACAAGGACGCGTCTCAGTGGGGGAAAGCGCTCCTCGTACTTGAGAGTTTTGGGGGAACGTCAACCACAACTCGTCACCACCCCGCAGTCGAGAGGTCTGCTCAAAGTCGACAGGCGACCCCCTGCACAGCCCCACTGGAGGATCCTTGGAAGTCAACGGGTTCCCACTACAGGGATACCCAGAAAGTCGACAGGTGCCACACTGCCCAGTCCCGTAACAGGGTAATCCACTGGAGGACGACCCGGCTAAATTCGGCGATGGGACCACTGCCCAGCCCAGCTAGAGGTAAGCCCGGCATCAAGGACCACTGCCCAGCCCAGATGGAGGTAATCCCGGCATCGGGGACCACTTCCCAGCCCCGCTGGAGGTAAGCCCGGCGTCGGGGACCACTGCCCAGCCCCGCTGGAGGTAAGCCCGGCATCGGGGACCACTACCCAGCCCCGATGGAGGTAAGCCTGGAACTGCTCTGGCCATCCCTGCTGGATGGTACTGCTCGGTGAACACCGCTGTGTTGGCCATCCCTGCTAGATGGTAACCCACTGGCGAGCCCTGCTCAAAAAAACCTCAGCCCTGCTGGAAACATCCTCATCCCTATTGGAAACAACCTCAGCCCTGCTGGAAACAACCTTAGCCCTGCTAGAAACAACCTCAGCCCTGCTGGAAACAACCTCAGACCTATTGGAAACAACCTCAGCCCTGCTGGATACAACCTCAGCCCTGCTGGAAAATAACCTCAGCCCTACTGGAACAACCTCATCCCTGTTGGAACAACCTCCTGGGTAGAGGATCGGTGCCCTCGTAAAGTGTTGGTCACACTGAAACCACAAGCTCTACCAGGGAACACGGAGCAATGGGAGAAACTCCCCAGGCCTCAAAAGGCGATCCCGCTCCAATCCGCTGAGTCACTGTCAAAGCAGACCGAGTCAACTCACCCCATAAAGTGGTAAAAACAACCACACTGTATGAACACCTGTAGTCGCAGATGGTGTCGCAGTCCGGTGAAAGAGCATGGTACTGAAACCCCTCACAGCTGAAGAAACAAAGTAAAAAAACCATATTTGTCGGCCAAACCATCGAGAAGAGGACCATGGGATAACCACTCAACCCTGCTGGTCAAACAAAAGAGAACCAGGCCAGGGGAAACTCCACCCTGCTGGTCAAACAAATGAGCACAAAGCTAGGGGAAAACTCCACCCTGCTGGTCAAACAAATGAGCACAGAGGGACCCTCTACGTCGCGAGAGGTCAAAGTACGTAAAGCAGAACACGGCACGCACGTGGGGCCCACACGACCTGTGGCCCCAAGTCAACCCCAACTGAGCGCACCAACATCCTCAGGTACAGGCAACCACACGTACCTCCAAGCGCTCCCGTATACTCCCAGAGTATACCTCGTCTCCAGCCCTAAGGCTATCGTGCACCAGGCACCCAACGTCAACGCGAAGGCATGACGTAAAAACTCAAACCTGTCACCACATCGGCTGAGGCACAGCCAACCACATCTTCTTCACTCACATGGGAGTGCACGGGATCGCACGCCAAGGGTTCTCTGAAAACACGGTGAGAAGAACCGCCACCAGAGCGCCTTTCACACTTCCACATTTAATAAGATCTCGCAAGAGGCTCCGCACAACCAAATGGATCATACCGTTGTAATCCTCATGAAAAAACACACGATATCGACTACTTACTCGCCTCCAACGGATATCTGACGGAAAAGTCACTAACACCGCCTAACTCCCGAACGGCGTCCCGTGATCCCGAGCCTCGGCCCCGAAAACAGTCGGGCGCATCGCACCATTGTGATCCCCTCGGGAAAACACGTCAAAAGCACTACCCACATGAGTGAAAGGGATATCTGGAGAAAAAGGTGCATTCCGGCGCACCGCACACGAGCGGTGCTTCATGGGACCCACAACCCAGTCCCGAAACACAACGAACGGATCGCACCGTTGCGATCCTCTTGAAAAAGCACACAAGATGGACTATTCACTTGTCCAAAACGGTCGCCCGGTGATAAAGCTGGAAATCACCGTCAACTCCTGAAACAGCCCTCGCGGGGCCCACACCATCGTGCGGAATTACAGCGGGTAGACTACGCCAACGCGATGCCCTCAGAAAAACACCCAACATCGACTGCTCGCACGCCCCGAACGGACGTCCGAGGAAAAAGTCGATAAAAGATGCACGCATCTCAAAAGACGGGCCATGGGGCCCACACCTCAACTCCATCTTCAATGCCCGAAACCACCCTGGAAACCTCCGCTTCGGTTCCAGGGTCGCAACGCCACTGACGGCACTCAAAACGGACGTCGGATGTGTCTGTGCTGCTCAAAACAAGATTCCCGGAATGACGTCAATCCCCTCGACTTACGTGTCGTGCCACCGAGGCCTATCGTTTCGAGAATTAAAAATTCCCGAAACCATCTCAAAATATCCTCTTCGTCCCAAGGAACACGTCGCCGCTGACGGCGCGCGAATCCGACACCCGGGCTGACTTTTACAGCCGTTTAAAAAAATGAACTTTAGTGGGCCAGGCCGGTTCGGTCGGCCCACTCTCCTGAACCGACCTGCGGTCACGGGCCGGCCTTCCATGCCCAGACCGGCAGCAAGCCGGTCCGGCTTTCCTTTCTCTCACAAAGACTCACCGAGTCCGGGTCTTGTCTGCCGTGGGGTCCCGAGGACCCCGCCCCCATTGTCGCCGCGTCAACCCGGCCAGGAGGGTCGGGGCCTCGTCCCCGCGCACCGCTCTTCGCCGGCGCCCGCTGGACACCCACCCGGCCTCAGCATCTGCCCCACCGCGCCCCCGCGGGTGTTCCCCTGCTTCACGCTCCAACCGGCCGACACCTGCCCGAAGCGCCTCGACTGAGCCGTGTCGCTGCCTCCACCGAGCCGGGTCGCCCCAAAACCGCCGGAAACCCCCGTCAACACCCAATCTTCGACGATCGATTGCGGTTCGCTCGTAACTCGGATTTTGAATCCGTAAAATGTGACAGAAGGCTCATAGCACGAACTACTGGGGTAAGGGATTTTCTCGAAAATAACTCAGCATTTAGACAACCAAAATTTTGGGCAAAAGGGTGCGGGAAAACCAAAATCGAGCAAGATCCTACATCGCGGGGCTTCGCCCGAAGCTTCGCGACGATCCGCTGGCTGCCACGCCTTGGAGAGGATGGAGATGGGAGGAGGAGATTTAAGGGATGCTCCTTGGGTTGCTGCCTTCTGCCAGAGGATGGGAGGGGGAGGAGGGAGGAGAGGGGTGTTTGTTTATTTAAGGGAAAAATTAATTAAAAGCTTAATTAATTAAATCCCCAAAATGACCCACTTACGAAACACTCGACGGGGTCGAGGTTAAGCCTCCCCTAGGGTAAACACCACCTCCCGAGCACAACTATTGTCTCGGAATTTTAATCCGAGGCCCCGTTCAAAAGTTATAAAACTGAACGCCCAAAGTCGTCAAATTATGAAAACGCCCCTGGGGCCATTTTTCACAAACGGCCCACGCCCGCGAAACTTATACCCCCCCCCTAGGGTAAACGGCACGCTCCGAACTCAATGGTGCCTTCGGTTCTCCAATACGAGCCCTCATTTAAGAGATACCTGTGTTTCAATATTAAACGAATTAATTAATTTATTTAATCCATTTAACGTTCCAGAAGCGAGCGAGGGGTCCAAACATCCCGCGCCGACAATTTTTATGTCGTTCCTAGGGTAAACACCCCATTCCGGACCCATCCGTACACTCGTATCTCTAATCCGGAACTCTGTTTAGGAGTTATCCCATTTAATTGGCTTTTCCAGTGTGAACGCACTGAAAATTTAATTCCGGCCACTCCTGGGCTCAGAATCGCACGCCGTCTGAAGGTACTGCTCTGGAATAACATCAAGAATATTCCAAAGTCTTTCGTAGAAAAAACCGGGTTCTTACATTGCTAGTCGATAGCCTCTGGAATATGGGGAGGAACACTTGAGGCCATGTGACCAAATGGATCAAGGAACCATTTTAATGGATCCTGGGTTGGAATATTATGAATTAGGTAATTATGCTCATTGAAATTTAATTTTTCAGATTCATCTGCTATCATTTTAACATTTTTCAATAGTACAAAACCCCATACCTTTTTGGACACATAATTATAGATCACGAATCCTTACCTAGTGGTGGGTAATGTGATCATGGGTGTAGGTATTAGCCTCTTTTTTAACACTTTAAATCTCTTCTTGAATTCAATAGTCAAGATGCACTTCACTCTCTTTTGGTTTAGCTTGGTTAGTTGGATTTAAAATCATGAGAATTTTTTCATAAATCAATGGTGGTACCCAACTAATTCTAGGAAACTATGAATTTATCTCACTATTATCAGTCTATCTTATCCTTAAATAGACTCTATATTCAAAGGATATATAGATATCACGTTTATAGTGATAGCATGTTCTAAGAATGTTACTTTCTCTATCCAGAAATCACATTTACTATACTTCACCTATAACTTTTCCTTTTTCAAGGTCTTTAGTATAGAATTCATATAATCCATTTGTTTCTCCTTTATTTTAGAGTAGATAGTAATATAATCTATAAATACTACCAAAATTTTATCAATGTAATCCCTAAATACTCTATTAATAAATTATATGATTATGGTTAAATCATTAGTGAGTCTTAATGTAATCACTATGAACTTGTAGTTCTTGTATCTTATGTGAAAATTATTCGTGGTGATATCCTTCTTATTCACCTTTACTTGATAATATCCCAACCAAAGTTCCAGTTTCCAGAAGTATTAGGCTCCACATATCTGATTGAACAATTCATCAATCCTAGGAAAATGATACCTTTTCTTTATCATGATATTTTTGAGCTCACAATGATCAATAGAGAGTCACATTAACCCACCCTTTGTCTTGAAACAAAGGATTGGTTCACCCTCTGTTGAATCACTAGGGTGTATAAATCCTTTATCCATATTATCATGTAGTTTTTATTTATCTCTTCAAGTTCAATAAATGAAATTCTATATAGATTCTTGGATATTGAAAATTCTTCGAGTATATGTTCAATTGAGAAATCAACCTATTAGTTTAGATAAAGACAAGGAAATAATTCAAGAAACACATTACTGTATTAACTTAAAATGGGAATTTAATCAAGGATTCTTTTCCATAGAATAAATCATTTAATATAGATACGCTTTCTCATATGGAAATAATATCTAAGATTGAAATGATGATTCCAAAATAGATTTATCCTCCTCCTTGTACTTGTATAGAATCGTAGGGTGATTCATGATACAGAGGGTGATTTTATTCTCTCATAAATTTATATTGGATATATATAAGGAAAGTTAATCCATACCTATAATTTCATCAAATTATAATAAATAGATAATTATAAGTTTCTATATGAAATTCAGCCCTCAAATATTGATAAAGGAGTTTATATGATTTGGATACAATAATTTACCCATTTGTCATATTCACCAATAACTAAACTTCCATATTTTGTGGTGGTGTTTGAATAATTATACTAAACATTCTTGATATAAAATAATAAATATATGTAGAATCAAAGAGTATGTTCACTATCATTGAATGAAAAACTAGTGTACTTATCACTACATAGTTGTTAGAATTAACCTCAATAGTTATTATAGAATATGATCACCCTTACTATCTAGGCCTTGGTGGTTATTATCTTCAGTTATCATCGATAACTCTTTGTTTACTATATTGGTTAACATAGTGACATTTTTTCCTTGTAGTTTAAACACTAGACAATAGGATGGGTGTTAAATAGAGAATTCCTTTATTACATCACACTGGTGGGTTTCTCCCATCAATATTATCTAGCTAGGTTCCCTTCTATCCTACACCTAAATCATTTCATTGTCCCCTTCATTCAATTTCCATGATGCTTCTTACCAAAATTTTGATAAGTGTGATGTGGTAATTTGTTTTCCCTATTAGATTTATCCATCTCTACGCTATAATTAAAATATATTCTCCACTTCCTATATCTAGACCCAGGAGACCCTTGGTATTCTACAATCTTCATTTTGACCTTAGGGGACAAAAAAATCTCTTCATGCCTATTAAAGTCTCAAATCACAAAATATTTTCATAGATTCAGCAACATCCCACTAAAGAAATAGAAAATTTTAATTTAAAGGTAAATGATAAATCCAAGGAGGTATCATTATTGTAATTAAAATTTCATTTCATACACCCGGGTGGATTTTTCATCCTTTTTCTTAAGGTTAAGGAAATCCCTCTCCATTTTTAGTTAGATAGTGTGAGGAAAATATTTGTTGAAAAATATTTTATTGAATTATTTCTACTCCATCAATTAAATTTATTCCTTATTCTTTGTATTTGGGATCAATACCCATCATTTACCAGTTTCTCCCTCATTTCAATAAATAGCTAGAAATACCTTATACTAATCAGATCATTTAATATTAGAGAATATATTTTCAATAGAGTTGATCCATTATTTTTATATTAAGGGATTGGAAGATCTACTAAAAGTCGGAGGCCTTTTCGTATATAGGTCTCAATTTCAAATTTCTCTTTATTAAGTGTAATTGGGTGTTCCTATTGATTCAAGTTTATATTAAAGGCTTTATTTAATTGAGAAATAATTATCATAAAGTTCCCAAATCCTCCCATTGAGTTAAGAATATCATTTTGGTAGTCATCACATTTCACATCACATTGGTTGTTGACTCGATTCCCCTTATTTCCAACCATTGACTATAATAAAGTAAAATTAAGGATGATAATTTTCAAAATACTAAATTTATAAAAGGGAAACTATTAGAACTTAAGGGATAACCCCTAAATGACATGTATTCTTTAACCTATGAATTTGTAGGTTTCAATTTATGTTATAAATGGTCTATTTCCTAATATAAAATTTCATATGCATTTGTTTTCCATTTATAATGGTCTGTAAAAAGAACATGCTTGACCAAATAATGTCTTTTAGGAGTTCCAATCCAGCTATTCAGTCTCAGGAATATTTGTTGTGCACTAGGTAATGATCGAGTTAATGCCTAGTATTCCCTATTATGGTTATTACCCCTAGGTATAATTGTTTCGCAATTGAATCCACTTTCCAATATTCGAACAGGGATGTATTAGATTGAAAAACCAAGTACTCTATACTTAAAAAATAGTGATGTTTTATTATATTTATTATTATCCCTATAGTTTACACTAAGGTTTTATAATCTTAATCCCAAAAATAACTAGTCTTTGCTCTGATACAAACTATGAAAATCCGTATCATTTATACACTTTATTTCGTGATATATTACAAAAATATACACATAATGCAATCAAAAAAGACAGTGAGGCCTATTGTATTTGTGAAATTAGATAAATAAAATAATAACTTGAAATATTGGTACAACAAATATTGATTAAAAACACTAAAATATTCCCTTATATTCTATTGATATTTTAAAATTACATAGGATAACCTAGGGATATACATAGGAAAGGGGTGAGATATAAATCCTAGTAAGGGATTAATTAAAGAATTACATGATGAAAGTAATACATGTTAATTAAGAGGCATTTAAACTTGACATAAAAGGGTCAGAATCATATACATAAATATCAAATCGTGATATAACATGATAATATCAAGTCAATATATAGATGTGGAGATAACATAAAACATGACATCATAAACATAAGTCAATGATAATCACTAAGATATCATAAAATAGTGTGATTAGGATAACCACTCATTAACTATACATGATATATCATTAGATAAAAAAATTACACAATACATTGGAGGTTTATATAATTTTAGGACCACCTGTCACATTCATATCATGTACATGCATTAGTTTGCCACATAGATCATACAACATACTAATTCATTTCATCACATTTAATACCATGATTAAGGAGTCTAGGATATATACATGGAAGTAACCCATAAATTAAGGATAGGTACATCTAGGTGGATACCCTTTAGTGGAAATGAGGATGGGTATTCACAACACAAATGCTTATCATGGAAGATCATCAGATAATTTCATCTGCATAACAAGTGTACATAAAGATCCATGGAAGGGTTTAATGAGAGTGGAATTTTGTCTATCATTACTTGGAAATCATAAGGAAATTAAAGGTATGTATAAAAACACATTAAAACATGAAAAATTTGAAATAAAATGAAAAATATAACAAAATTAACTGAATAAAGATGAGGAAGAGAGAATCCATTACTTGAGAGGTCGCATCTAAAATATTAGGAGGAGATTTTTTTAGAGCTCACGAACAATTTGGGAGGGATTTAAAGAGGTATATGGAGAGTAAATTTTTTCTTAATGGGTTTTTAGTGAAGTTGAATGGGAGTTTGGGTGGTTATTTATAGAAAAAGTGACAGAAACTCTTTATTAATTTATGGACTTAGGTTTTGGACTCTAAGTGATAAAATAATCAAAACCACAAACCATACCATGGTTCTAGATAAATAGTATTGTTTCAAATATTTTATTAGGATAAGAACCAAATTTTTTAAAATAATACCATTGGGGATGTGTAATTGAGTCATGTTCCTAAAGAATTGTTTTTAAACCCATAAAATGTAATATAGGTTTTGGAGGATTTCTTGAAGGATTGTATAATTAAAAAAATAACTTAAAAATACATTATTTTAAAGGGGAAATCAATTTTTTATTTTGGATTCAATTTATTGTATTTATTGAATAACTTTTTGGCTACTTTAATTTCATAATACATATAGTATATTTTTAACATATTTAATTTTTACCCAAAAAATCAGTTGTCTTAGAAAATTTTGAAAGAAGCACTATTAGATAATTTAAATGTTCTGATTTCAAAAAAATATAATTTATTTTAAAAAATTATAAATACAAACGTTTAAACTTTTAAATAAATGCCCTTATTTACTAAAAAATACTAGTTTTACAACACTAACAACTTTATGACCCTTATAACAATTATATTGAACTTCATTAAATTATATTATCATTTATATTTAATTAAATATTATTTAGTAAGAATATTTATTGAAAATAACATTTATATAAAAATTATGGAATTTATCAAAAATTGTGTTTTAATTGAAAAATATATTTCCAAAAAAATACAATTTTGTTTTCTTTGTATCAAACTCTAATTTTTATCAAATTAATTATATAATCTTATATATAAATTAAAAATTATAGTGATAAATATAATAATTATTTTATTAAAAATAATATAAAATAAATCATACTACTAGTGTCTAGATACCTAATCTCTTATTACACCATTGTACACCCAAAGGGTAAGGTGTGTGATGGTGGTACTTTCTTGGGGTGGTTTGGTAAACATGCTTTGGGTTGTGATCTTGATATACATGAACTTCTCTTATAAATGTTTTCACTCTTATTTTAGTTTTTTAATATCAGGTTGGGAGTAGTCAAGAGAAAATCCTAGTAATTCCATCTCCCTCGTAAGCTCTGATAAATGGGCTTCATAGGGTAGGATCCAACATATTGAGTCCATCACTTATTCCTTCTATGTCAAATAGTATTTATCTTAACCCTAAATATACTAATATTATTGGTTACAATATAATGGATATATTATCAACAAGTACGATGTTTAATGTTCTTTTATTCCTTTCAAACAATTATGGATATATTTTATAATGGTCCAAAATAAAAAATGAAATATAGTAAACTATATTTCTTAATAAAGAATTTAGTCATTAAAAAGAGAATTTCTTTCATAAAATTTGAGATCATTTCAAGGTATGAAGTGGGATATTACAAGTTTTGTTTCATGATTTCATACCTAATGAAGAGTAAATGTCGAGCATCATTATCCTGTTGGTTTACTCTAACCACTTTTAAAGACATTGTATAAATGAGATAATGTCATGATGGATTTGTGATAGGGTTACCAAGGACCTCAAGGAATCGTAATGTCGTATGGATGGTAGTGAAATAGCTATCTAAGGTGGCTCATTTCTTACTGATGAGGGAGAATTTTTCTATAGATGAGTTAGGAAAGATATATGTATGTGATATTTTATATCTACACGGAGTTCCCGAAAGAATTATATCATATAGATACACATGTTTTACATCATGATTTTGGAAAGGATGGTAGAAGTTTTTAGGGACTCAATTGAAGATGAGTTTGGTGTATCATTCATAGATAGATTGACTATCTAAGAGGGAGATCCATATTCTTAATAATATGCTTCAAGATTTCATGCTAGGATTTTCATGATCGTGAGATGAGAATATAGTCTTGGTGGATTTTTCTTATAATAACAGTTACCAAGATCTATCCAAATAGTTCCCTATGAGGCTCTATATGGTGGGTGAGTGAGATTTTATGGGATAGATCCTAGTATAATAGACTTCAGATAGATTGTAGTTGATTTGGAAGTAGTTAGTCACTATTTAGAGTAGATAGATAGCATATTTTTACCATATGAGGAGACATTTGAAGTTCATTATGGGAGATCAAGTTTTCTTGTGGGTGACTACTCAGTTAGGTAAATACATATTCTGAAGCAAGTAAATCTAGAACAAAGATTAATTGGATTGTTTGAGATCATCAAGTGTATTGGTATAGTGGATTACCATTTGGGTATTCCTCAGTTTTATCACAGTATGCATGATGTGTTCCTTTTATATCAGCTTCATATATAAATTATTGGTGTTTCACATGTTATAAATCATGAGTATATTGATTTGTATGTAGATGAATCATATAAATAATGTCTATTCCAGATAGTTAAACATGGTGAGAGAGTTTTATAGGGTAAGATGGGGATACTTTTTGGATCTTATGGATGCATGGATGGGACCAGGTGAAAACTTGGGAGTGGGAGTTTTATTTTTGATCACAATGGATTATGTTGTTAGATAAGTACCAGTAGTTACACTTCTCAAAGATGAGAAGTCGTTAGAGGGGTATAAATTCCACACCCTCATTTTCCATAGTTATGTTAAGTTTTGGAATGTATTAAGTGATGATTTTGATCCTTTTGATGGCCGAATGTGGGTTTGTTTTTTTTAGGAATTGGAGGTTTAAAAGTGGGTTTTAGAAGATTTTAGTTCCAAATGGAAAACATCATTCCCTGGTTCAATCTATTTTTCACCTTGAGTGCTTCTATGTAAAATGGGTAAAGGGGAAAATGGTTGTGTCCATGGACAGGTACCTGGGGAATGTATCTATGGCACACGACATGTGAGACCTCACCAAGACCAATTTGGAGGCCTTAGTAAGGAAAAATGTCCTTATCCTTGGGATCATGTTTTAGGGTTGTCCATTTTGGGATTTAGTGTCCAAGAACACCACAGAAATGGCTTGGCTATGGTGTAAGTCATGGTGATGGTTTTCTATTTTGAAACAGATGAAATCCTCTCCTTATTCCTTAGATCCCCATCAAGGAGTTGTTCCTAGTCTTCAAACTATGTTTGGACATAATTAGTGTATTATTAATGATTTATTCACTCATTTTACTTTTATTAAATTGCTTGATTATCCTCTAATTTCAAAGATTTGAAATTTTGGATCTTTTTTAAGAGGTATGATTTGTACTTCAATCTTAATCCAAGCCCTAATTTCATCCTCATTTGGATATATCCTTCCTTTCCTTTGGTTGATCTAAGGTATTGGTTCATCCGCTATTGTTTGTTCTTCTAGTTTATAGTGATTTTATAGAGAAATTTGGTAATTCCTTCTTGTTCTGGCCACATTTCTCTTTTCTTTGTGAATAATCATATAATGAGGCTATTATGGATTTGATTATGGGGGATATTATAGTCTAGTTATTTTTTTCTTAGTATTAGTGCATAAATATTATTTCTTGAGGATCATTGGAATTCTACGATATCTCAATGGTAATTATCTTGGTGACTCTTCCTTGGTGAGTCTCTTGCCTTTTAAAATTGATATTCCTCTCTTTTAATATATGTTATTAAACTTTTATATGGCCTTGGTGATAGTTCATAAGGTCTTTGTTATGGGATTAAATTGGGTGACTACATTATTATAAAACCTTGATGTGATGTCTATGATATTGAGGAAGGAAGATCCTTACAATATAGATCCTTGTATATAATATTTTAGGTTTTAGTTGTAATTCTTTAAACCCATGCTTAATATATGTTTCATAAAGGTGTTTGTATGTCCCTTGAGACCCATAATTGATATAAGTTCTTTTGATTTGTGTATATCATGTGTAACCCATGATTTTTTAGTTTTTCATGAGATTGTGTTTGTGTATCCTCTGGGGGAATATTCCTCATATACCTTATTGTTCCTTACAATAATATGTATTTCTTTTGGTATTCTATAGCCTATGGAACCTTACATCAGGTATCAATATGAATGGGTGGCTCATTATTGGTTAGATGGCCCCTTGGATGGGGGTATTATGATGTGAAAAAGGCTACATACTATAACACATTTTATGGTATGATTCAAATCATGAACATGCCAGTCAATGTTAGAGTAGACCACATAGAGGAGTTATGTATCCATCTATTACAGATTGATATGAAAGAATTCCATGCAGGGGTGATGTATGAATCCAAATATTTCATAAATATAAGGTGGTACTTACCATCATCCAGGGATTATAACCACCATTGGGTGGGGCATGCAGTTTACCTATTGAACACCACCATTAGGGTGGTATGTGTGGAATTACATAAAGGAGGAACTTGGAAACAAGACTGGTAAGTGTAGGGTTCCAACTAATGTTGGGACTTGTGGAATTTCTTATGATGTGTAGTGATATAAAATAACATTATTACTATAATCATGTTGAATTGGGTGGGTTTGGGGTTCATGGAAGCTTGGTTAGTGTATGATGACTCATTAATTTTATGGTTTTTTGTTCACTCAATAATTTTTCTTATATCATTTCATACACCTATTATACTTGTGAACTTCTGTTAAGTATGAATTAGTGGTTCCCTAATGGATTTACACACACTATAAATGGGAATCTTGATGTGCATGTAGACTTCATGATCAGGGATATTGGAAAAGGGAAGGGCATAGTGACAGGGTGTTAGGATAAAAAACTTGGTTGTTAAAGGTGGTACTAGGAAAGACTCCTGAGTAATGTTTCAGTTTTTATTTACTTTCATATGTTTCTCAGGAACTTCTTGAAATGTCACTTTGTGGGTATTTATTTTACTATTTTGTCTTACATGAGATAATTTTCATTCCTTTTTGTTATAACATTATTTATTTATTCCATTGTGGTATCCTATGTTATTATATATGTTTGGTATTTATTGATACTGATGTTATAGTCTCCCCACTGATGACATTTGGACACTCACTGCTAGTCAACAACCTCTTTCATATAGGGATGAACACATGAGGTCATGTGGAAATCCATATTATATTTTTTGATTTGGGTTGGGTGTTATTGTCTCAACATGCTTTTGTTAAAAAAAATTTAAGCGGTATAAGTTATAAAATATGAATTCAGTTAAAAATTCATTTGGTAAAATTTTAAATTTTTCATTAATACATTCACCAATTACTAATTATAAATTAAATCATATATGATTAGAATCACATATGTTAACATTAATGTTAGGAAAATCTAGGTCATGATCTATTCATTATCAAATTTGGTTTTTATTGTTTATAAGTTGAGTAGGTTTATGAGTAATTTGGGAAAGGCTCACCCACATGAACAAAAATAATTATTAAGGTATATATTTACTTATTTTGAACCTAATCCTTATTATAGTAAGAAAAATTTAATTCAAAATGAGATAGTAAGATGTGTGGACTGATATTTTACTACTAATATAGATACTATAAAGTTTATTATTGGGTCTAGATTTACTACATGTAAGGGACCCATCTCATGAAAATACAACATAGAATCAATGTAGGTTTTTTCCACTCTAGATGTTGGGTATATAACATTTACAAAATCCATTAAAGATTTTTTTTGGTTAAAATTATTGGTAAATGAACTTTTATTATACTATTATAATAATATTATTTTCTATGACAATCAATATACATTATAAAGTAATTGTAGATCATATAAGGACACTGACAGGTTGAGTGAATCAATTTTCCCAAATTTTATCGAGTTTTACTTTCTCTTTTAATTATCCCATCTTTATACCCAAACTTATATATCGATTAAGAGATAGAGATCTATTAATATTCTCTTAAACCTCACCACAACATGTAATAAAGAAATTAAATAATTTTTGGATCCAAGGATGTGATCGTCACAATTATATGAATTAAAGAAAGTATCTCATTATATATATTCCCATGATATTTTAGGTTTATAGTTTTATAGAATTAGTATAAATCATAAACTAAAAAATCCCATATATTTATAAACTAAGTGTAATTCTTTCCATTATATAAGTAACTAATTGATCTATAACAAGTCTTATAAATCTCCCACATATTCTCCACACACATTACTCTTTTAAACACATCATAAGTATTAATTTTTCCCATAATATGGGGAAATGGAAACATAAGAAAGGGGTGAGATTAAATTTTAAGTAAGGGTAAACATAAGTGATAAAGATCAAAGATAATAATTGAGCATAGTATTAACATATGGGTATAATCAAGATACCTAATAAAATCATACCTAGTAAAGTTTAGATCATAAAACATGATTCATGGAATATAACATAGGAAATTAATCAAGTGAGTTTAGAAACATGAATTAATAAACATGATCCATGATAGCATAACATAGTTATAAGAATAACCATAAGAATAGGGCCCAAACATTAGTATAGGGTAAAATTGCCTTCTTGAGTCACGTAGTCTCACCTATGCTTGTGAGAAAACTTAATTGTAGCTGTGTATACACCACCTACATGAGTCACACACTTCAACCCATGATTTTGATACAAAATTAATTTTTCATGTGTATACATGCCTCATGAGATATAAAATTTTAACCAATTCATTGGAGGGTGATATAGAAAAAAACATATCATTCATCAATACTTAAGGGCTACACTTTAAATAAATCATTAATCATAATATACTGAACCCATGGAAATACAATGGGTTTTATTCATTACATCATAAATAATTTAGGTAAATAAAATGGGTTACATACCCTTTTCATAAGGAATAATATAAGGTAAACTTTCATAATTACATCAATAATAATAAAACAAAAAACCCATGGAAAATAAATTGGTATCCAATGACATAAATTAACGTTATAGTTAAATACTATTAAATTTAGGTAATGGAGTATATCATATTTAAACTGCATAGATGAAGTGAATATGGTTTTGTCAGTACTTCCCTAATCAATCGATGTATGAATGACTAGGTGAACACTCTTTAATCAAAGGAATCAAAAATAGAGTATTCATGGAGTAAAGTAAATAGAATAAAAATTGTGGTTATACACCAAATATGATTAAGAAATAAAAATATAGGTATGGATCATTTCTCTTATATATTTTTAATGTTGGTCATTTTTAAAAACATAGGTAAAGAGTCAACAGGTAGCTGAATAATAATAGAATTGTACTTTAAAAAGCTTGATAAAAATGACATTTCCCCATAAAAAATCTTTTAAATAAAACTCAGTGAATAATGAAAAAATAATTCACTTTTAAAAACCATGAATCATGGGAAATAAGTTTCAAAATGATGGGAAATCCAAAAAAAATTAAAAAGAATTTATTTTCATTTTTTTATAAATAAAGTATACACTAAAAAGTCACGTGTTTCTGTTGAAAAATAATTTTCAAAAAAAAGGTCGTAAAGATAAATTTGAGATATATTAAAACATTAAATTTTAATAAATATTTAATAATAGAGTCTTGAAAACTACATAAATGTTTTATAGAGAAAACATGGAGTTAAATATAAGAAATATATCCATGATACATAAAACCTTTTAATACTTTGAGAACACCACTATTGAAAACCCACATCATATATAGAGAAAGATATTTTAGATTTTAAAATTAGTGATGTGAATTAATAGGATTACATAAATTAATCCATATTTGAGTTCCCAAAAAGAAGGTAAAACATTGGCAGGATTGAAAATCTTGACATGGTGGGAAAACATTTGTTAGAAAGAATTAAAGTTATTCATACCAATGTCAAAAAATTATTTGAGAAAGTATTTCATCAAAGGATATGATGTTGATGAAATGGTATAACTTACCCTAAGAATAAGGTAAATTAAAATTGGAAATAATGGAATGTAAGGATAAAAATGGCATATAAGATCATAACCAAGTAGAGAATTTATAACTTAAGGATAAAAAATTTGAGAAGGTAAATCCATTACGGCTTCAATAACATTTAAATAAAAACCCAATAAATGAGATAGATCATGAAATATAACACAAAATATCATGAATTAAAGATAATTAATTATATAATATAACAAATATGCATTATATACACCATATAAAATTAAATTGGTTCATAATGAGAATTATGTATCAATAAATAAGAATTGAGACCAATAAACCCTTTCAAGTAACATAATATTTGAGGTAAGAATCATTTGATAATGAGGTCATAATTAAGAATTATAGAACCCTGAAAATAAAGATAATATATAACAAAAAATATTCATTTGGTGGAAAAAATCAAATATATAATAATAGAGTTTAATAAGAATGTTTGTAACATAATAGAAAAAATGAGTTAGCACAAACCCTTATGATAATAAAAACTTTATAATCAGAACCCCTTGAAAGATATGATTTAATATGAAATAGTAAATAACATAAATAATGATAGGATCATGATACCAAATATTAACGCTTTATTATATACACCATTCCAAATAAAATATGGTGTGTAATAAGAAGTATGGATCAAGTGATTGAAAATTAAGACAAGAAACCCTTATTGTGGTCAGGATTTTCTCTACTCAAGCGCCTAAATTATTGAATAATAAAATAAATTTTATTAAATAAATTTTTAAGAACCATATTCATATATATTTCATTTACTAAAGATTATTTTTTATTATATTCTATTTATTTATTATTTAGTTTTTTCTTATGTTAGTTATTTTTCATGAAAATTGAATGAGTGTCAGCATACTTTGATAATTTTAGCAATCAAAGCTGATATTTTAATACTAAATTAAATACTTAATATAAAAATTCCATAAAATTATACTAAAATTTATTTTCTTATTAACTTATAATAATATTATTATTTGTGTTCCCATAGTTATCCATGATAGATCTTTATAGTGTTATTTATGTGGGTGGTTAAATCGACCCAAAAAAATGATATAACTTGATGGGTGAATATGGCTAAGGAATTTTGTAATATTATAATTATAGTATTGAAAAAAATTGAATCATATTTTAATTTTTTTGATAAATAATGAAAATCGAGCTAAAAATGAAAAATGTTACTTCATGGATGTAGAAGTTAGCACAACACATGGTTCACGTTTTCATTTCCTGAAAATTTAGAAGGGATGAAGATGGATTATAATTTTTCACATTATAATAAAAATTATATTATATATATCACATTTTTTCTTAAATTCCATCCTGATACTTAGTAAAGAGAGTCATTGGTCAAAAAACTATGGTGTTGCTTTGTGGAAGAAGTAGTTCGCACAAATCTGTGATCGACGTTATTTTGTTTTTCTAAGAGGATGAGAAGGAATAAATAATGGTGTTTAAATTAATACAATGACACTTAAATATAATAATTATATTAAGTTAATTATACTATTATGGTTAATATAGGTTTGGAATATAAATATTAACAAGAAAGTGATGAGGATTAAGTAATACTCACATTGGGACCTTGAACATTCTCTAGAACGAATCCTTGAATATGAAGGGTTTAGGATATCTTATGATGACCAGGGGTTTTAGGTAGTGTAAGGTAATTATAAGAGAGAAAATTTGGAATTTTTAAAATTAAATTTTTAAGGGTATGAGTAAATTTGATATTATAGAAGTTATCTCCTTTTATAAGTGAAGAGAATTACACTTTTATGAACACCCTTTATTTTTCAATAACAGAGTAACACTATTCTGTGGTCAATTGTAAGATCCCAGTGTTTAAATAAGCATGTTTTAATTTTAATTTTGGTTAGAACCTTTTTAAAATGGTCGATGAAATGTTTTTCAATAGTATGAGAAGTCTTATGGGTGTTATAGGGGTTTGGGATATGAAAATGGAGAAAATTAGGTCACACTGTGTATAGAGAATGGTTGGCACACAGTCAATACTAACCATGCAAAAAGGACATTCAATGTGGAGGAGAAGGTTCTATGATTTTTAAACCATTAAAGGGGGATAAGAAACCATATGATCTTGGATATAACTAAACACATGACCAATGCATATTTTGAAAAACTATGTGGGATCCCTATAAAACCATGAAACTCTATACATATGAGGTCACATGATTAGGAAAACCATGCATCCTAACTATGTGCCTCATTAAAAGAGTTTGGTTTACCATTTTACCTCGTAGGAATAATGGTTTCTTCCCCAAATTCCATTCTTATTTCTTCCCCAACAGCCTAGTGTGTGAACCATGAACTCTAATATCATCCATAGATTATTCTCATTTTATTTTTAGGAATCTGGTGTTTCATTTAGTGAGAATATAAGCTCTGGTTAAGTCTCCAACTCTGTTTATATCTATTTTCTAGATGTGTATTTGTTTAGTTATTTTTATCCTTCTAAATCTAATGATCTCTATTTCCAGGGAGTTATTCACTTTGGTGTTTGAGGTTATTTTAGTTCAAATCATGGGCCATGGTTGGATGAGGTGTTGTCTACAAGCATAAGTTAGGTGTTCTGCAATACTTTTACCGTATTCATAATATTTCCCTTGTGTGTGTGCTTCTAAATTTGTGTTTAGATGATGTATTTTTGTGTGTTTTGACTAAGAAATGTAAACCGATCCTTAAATTGATGTGTAGGACCCTTCACTGACCCCTTAGGGTTCATTGATGATTTAATAATAGGCATGGGGCTACTCATGGGGTATGTTAATCCCATGAAAGTGATTTAATGAGATTTTAAATAATTAGGAAGTGAAATTATAAAGGTGAATGGGTTGTAATTTTAATTGTTATGTTAGTATGGGTAACAGGATAATTAGTAAAGTATGGGGATAAAATTTTATGCAATGTTAAGAGGTTGAATTGAAATATTTTATTTGTTAAGATTTTTTTATATGTCAAAGTTTCTTTTTAAATGGTTTAAATGGTGTTCTTTTTATTTTGATCTGATTGTAGTTTTTAACGACTGTAAATGATTTTTTTAAGTGGAATATGTTTTAAAACTAGGTATTGACCTCAATGTGATTTTAAATGGGGTTTTCAAATGTTGATTCGAAATAGGTGTGTAGTCACCCCTTTGGTGAAAATTTCTTGATGACTCTTTTAATGGTTTTAATGGAAAATGAAGGTTTTGGACCATGTTTGGTTTCTAAAAGAGGAAGAACAATATTTTTAAGGGTGTATTACAAATTTTTGACATGGATTTTTTTGTTTTTATTATTTTATGACATGTGAAAGAGTTTGGGTTTTATTTGAGACATGATTTAGTTTTAATGTTCTGTTGGGACTATAATAAATTATGTGATAAATATACAAAAATGGAAATGGTTAAGGGGAATATTAATGTCATGAAATGGTTTTAAAGAGCCTTTAATCATGGTTTAATATGAGAAAATGGAAAAATGGATTAATTATTTAATATGATTTTAAATTAATTTAATTTGATAGACTTGGTGAATATTAATAAATGAATGGTGTTACACCATGGATGTTAGTATGTTAAAAAAATTCAGTTGTTGGACCTTGGAATTAATTCATAAAAAAACGGTTGAGGATGTTGGACATGGTGTTATACATCGATGATTAGGGTGGTTTTAATGATTCCCATCACTCTTTTGATATGATGTTGGAATGATGTTCCTCATCCTTGGGTAGACCATACTAATGCTCTATAAACCCAATATATTCATGGCTAGGAGGATGGACTGATGCTTCAGACATTAAAGGTATGGACATGGAATTCCATATCATGGTTGGGATCGTCCGACATGGTGTTTCAAATCCCATTTTAAATACTTATGCATAATCTTCTTGTATGATGATATGTGACCCCTATGAAATATGGTTCAGATGGATTACATGGGATGGAGAAGGCTTAAAGGGTTTGGGTATCACTTGGAACTGAAAAAAATTTGGTTAATTTAGAAATTTTCAAATAATTAAACCTATTTTATTTATTGCTTGTATATTTTTTATTGTACTTATATATACACGTTTTTCTTACTAGTTATTTCTTTATACACCATTGGTGATGGAAAAAGGATTTGTGCTCACACCCTTCTCATGTCGTCATGGCACTTGGGCACCTAAATAGATGCTACTTTTTTCAGGTGGATGTTCAGGACAAGGACATAGATTTTTATTTATTTTTGTGTTAGTAGGATAGAGAATGGTATTTCAAGACCTGGTTATACTTGAGACCATATTTTAGGTTTTTTCTTAGTTTCATTATTTGGGTTTTTATTGGATGAATGCCTGATATATAGATTGTACATCTCATTGTTAAATCTTGTTCAATTTTGGATATTATTGGAACATTCCGTATATAGTTCCATTTACTACTTATAATTGTTTTTGTATCTATTTATATTATTTTTTATTCTTTTTACTATGATAAGTTGGTATAGTCTCCCAAATGTATCTCTAAGGCCCTGAGATGCTAGTAGGTAGCCTCTGGCATGTAGGGAGGTGTACCTGAGGTCATGTGGTAAAATGGTTCGGTGAATTGGTTATAGTGGAACCCATGCTAGGTTGTTACAAAGTGATATCCGATGTGGTTAATTTTTTATTATTATTTATTCATGGTAGATAGGATAATAGGATCCTATCAGATCATGGTAATGAGATCATTCTTGGTTGCCTACAACCTCATGCGCGGGGGAAAACCATGTAACCGTGGGTGGAAAATTGATGTTGGTTCTTTGTTCTTTTATACTTGATGGATTTTCCACCAATATTGGTACACTTGGATGTGATGTTACCTATTTATGATTTTCCTATCTCTTGGAACTAAATTTTAAGAGAGGATTTTTATCCTTGCATCATGCTTGGAACATAAGATTGTTAAGTCATTTGTATAATAATTTTTGTTGATAGTTCTCTAGGATTCATTATGTAAATAGTGAAATTTTCTATTTTTTGGTTATGTCTATTGATAATTCATATTATACTATGGTTGTAAATTATTTAGAGGGGGTAGTATTTAAATTTTTTGTATCCATTTATATGGGTTATATATAAGAGTATGGTGGCACACTATTTGACCAACTCCTTAGGTGACTTCTAGGTAATAAGCATGTATAAATGACTTAAAGGGTGATTATTTTGGTTAAATAATGTTTTAGCAATCAACTTATAATGTTTTTTCCCATTATAACTTGTGAATTAAATTCTATCTATCCAAAATAATGAATTGTAAAATTGAAATAATGCTAAAAAAATTTAAAAAAATATTAATAAAAGGTTTTGAAATTTGAATTCTTGGGTTTTAAAATGGTAAATTTTAATTGAAGGGAATTAAGAGATGATGTAACCTTTAGGAACACTAGTAAATATTATCCCATGTGTTATTATATGAACCTATGTATGGGTGGTTTGGGCACTGAGGGTACCCTGGTTCTGAGACCCCTGGTCATGGGTTTTGATTCCCAAATGGGTTTTGATGTGCTGGATAGCTGGATGTTTATTATTTTGGAACCATGGTCTTCTATGCATGATTTGGAGTATGGTTTGTATTTGTTGTCAATCCTCAGTGGAGGTTCAGATTGTGTACCAGCAAAGAAATCATACAGTTCAAGTAGACAACAGTATTGAAGGTGGCGTTGTTTCCTAGTGTTTGCCAAATTTTTAGGCCTGAAAATTGACAAATGGAGAAAAGTGTTTCTGGTAAAGAGACTTGTTCGCCATGTACTTGAAGGAGAGGAAAATAGCGCTCTATATGTTTTTCAATATCAGAACATGGAAAAATGGCAAAGGGATAAGAACCGTGCAAGTTTTGGTCTGGTCGCGCAAGTGACATGTGGGTAGTGAAGAGACTTGTGCGTTGATTCCTAGGAGGATTGGAAACTTGTGCGCCTATTGTTTTTCATAATCATAACTTCAAAATATGGAAAAGGAAAGAAGGTCACGCAAGTATTGGTGTTTTCGTGCAAGTGAGTAGCGCGACAGAGGCTAGGGAGGATGAGCTGCGCGCCAGAACCTGCGCGCCGAGGGAAGAACTCGCGCGCCACCACGCAGGGGGTCCAGTTTGCCTATAAATAGAGGAACCCCCTCCTCATTTGCAATGAAGTTCAAGACTTAGAGATTTTTCGAGCTCTCTTCATGCAAGTGGTTGAGTCGCGCAAGTGGTTGTTGGGTCGCGCAAGTAGAGGCTCCGCGCCGGTAATTGGCTGCGCAATAAAGAAAGTTGGAGAGTTAAAGGTACAGTGTCGCGCAAGTTTGGAGTTGAAGGAGGTAGTGTCGCACAAGTGGTTTGGTGTCACATGCACGCTGAATTTGTAACGCACATGTGGCTTGCGCGCTGGGATTGAATCTTGCATGTCGGGCTTGGAGAAGCGTGACAGGGTTGTTAAAGTACATTTGTCCTTTTAAATCTGTACAAAAACTGGAAGATTACCTGGTACCCTCAGCACAAAGTGAGATTCATATTTTGGTGACAATTGGATTTCAACAAAGAATCTACATACAACAGAGGATACATTATTATGAAATGATGAAGATACCCTCATGTCTATAAACTGAGTGTGACTTCACCAAGGGCAGTGAGCCAGGGGGAGACAACCGGAGTGACCCGAGGGAAGCAGTGAGCTATCCCTGAACCTTTGTAAAGGAAGTGAGCCTGGGACAGAGTGACTATGCCCGAACCTTTTTAATCCACAGCTAGTGAAGATTAGTGGAATTTGGTACGACTGACAACTTGTCGGCATATTCTCCTTGGACGTAGCCCTTAGTGGTGAACCAAGTAAAAAGGTGTTGTGTCTTCTCTGTGCATGTGAATGTTTTCTCTCTAATCAAATTCATCATACAGGTTCAACAAGTTCCTACCAACGTGGGAACAAGATCCATCACATTAAAGGAAAAAGTTGTCACCCTGATTCACCCCTCCCCTCTCAGGGTGTCCCGGGGTCCTTCAAGTGGTATCAGAGGGTAAAGGTTGCTGGTGTTGAATCTGTCCTTTTTCGTCATGGAGAATTCAGTCAATGTCAGGGGATTCCCTCACTTCGATGGAATTAATTTCCATATCTAGAAGAATAGAATGATATCTCATCTAAGATCTCTTGGAATGGAAGTTCTTTTTTCTAATATGCAAGGAATACAAGTCACTAATCCAACTGGCCTGGCTATGACTAAAATAGACAAGAAAATTCTTGATGCAGATGCTAAAGCACAAAATGAACTCACTACAGCCCTTTCTGATCAGATCTACCTAAAGGTGATTAATTTCACCTCAGCAAAATACATGTGGGATAAACTCGAGAATATTTATGAAGTAGATAGAAAAATGAAGGAGGAGAAACTACAAGTGCTGCACAATCAGTTTTATGATCTGAAGATGCATCCAGACGAGAATGCAAACTCATTCTTCAATTAAATTACTGAAGTGGTTGGAGAAATTCGGGGTCTAGGAGAAGAAATCAAAGACAATGAAATTGTAAAGAAAATATTAAGAATACTTCCACCTCTGTACCATGAAAAGGTGGCACCTCTTGAGGAAAGAGATATTTCCAAACTTTCTCTGGATGGTCTACTGAGTATCTTGGTAGCATATGAAATGAGAGTCAAACCAGAAGATTCTACGACTCGTGTGAGCAAGGAAATGGAATTAAAGTCCATGGATAAACTGAAAATATCAAAAGATAGTAGTGGTGAAGATGACGAAGAAAAATAAATTCTTTCTATCATTGCAAAGAAGTTCCAGAAGGGAAAAGGGAAATTCAAAGGGAACTTACCTCTCGCATGTTTTCATTGTGAAAAAGTTGGGCACATTGCCTCTTAGTGGTTAAGAAAGATCAATTATGAAGATAGTGAAGATGAAAGCTTCGAGAAGCCTCATAGAAGGTTATTCAAAAAGGGAGACTTCAAATCTGGAAAGAAAATGCAAAGGAAGAGTTTTGTCTATGAAGAGGAAGAAGATGATAATGAATTCTGTGATGAAGAAGAACCATAATTCAAAACTGAGAACCATGATTCCATGATGGACATTGTTGAAAAGTTAGAAGATACTAGGGGAGAAAAACAACTGAGAACTTTTTTAGATCCCGAGATGAAAATTATAGATGTGTTTGGTAATCTTAAGAATAAATGTAAGCGTTGCAATAAGAGGAAATCAATTGTAGAATAATGAACTGAATAAGTTGATCAACATGAAGCTGAAATTGAACGACTGGAAAAAATTTTGAAGGTACAATCTAAAATAATTGAAAGAAAGGATGATGTAGTCTACCTGAAGCTGATAATTGAAGAGCGGGAAAATGCCATCAATGACCTCACCTCCAGACTAGATGAAAAATCCAAGACTGCCAAGGGTCTTGAGGAGGAAGTTGTTACTCTAAGGAGAAAAGTTGAGACTGAATCACTTCCAAAAGAATCGAGGAATAAAATATAGTTTGGAAGATTCTCAGATGGAGAATTATTGGCAAGAGACAAGTGTGGTTCAGATGGGGTTGGAAAAATCTTGAGTGATCAAAGACACTCTTGCATGGGAAAGAGTGGAATTGGCTGTGAAGCTGAGACATCAACTTCTGGAAGTGAAAAGATCCAAAAGAAAGATAAGATAAAAGTTGAACATGTTGAAACATTTCCTAAAGTGATGAAAAAGGAACCCTCAATCCAAACTAAAAGGAGAACTGAAAATTATCCTCAAACATTCAGAAATGACAGACAGTCTAACTATTCTCCCAAGGAAGAAGGTATGAGGAGAAATTCAAGTGAGAAGACATTTCCTCTCATGAAGTGTCAGTTCTGTGGCTATCTGGGCCATACCATGTCTTATTGCGAAGAGGAAAGAAGCTATCTGAATGGATAAGATATAGAAGTTCAAAAAAGGAGAACAAATTAATATCCTAATTCTTATAGAAGAAAAAATTTATATGGATATTGTTTTCATTGTTCTAACTTTGTTCATAAGGCTGCTAATTGCAGGTAGAGAAGGGACATGGACACCTCATACCAAAGTTGAAGACAAGTCAAGTCTCGACAGCAAGACAGTGTTTCTCTCTCAAACAAGTTCTCTCCTCTCAAAGAAGATTTCAACTATGAAGAACCTGGGTATTCAGAAGAGATAATTGAAAGGTCATCAGTGCTATATACTCAATCCAATGTCTCATGGAAGGAAAGGAAGAAGATTGATAAATCCAACCTTGTAGAGGTGGCCCTAAAAGCTACAAAGAACAACAGTACCTGGATTCTGGATAACGGTTGTTCATCTCATATGACATGTAATGCCAGCCTATTAACGAATATCAAAAGGAAGGTTGATGGTACAGTACGATTTGGTAATGATGGAGATCTAAAAATCAAAGGGAGTGGAAGTATCAAATTAGCTAATGGAGAACTAAAGAAGACTGAATTCCTTTACGTAGATGGCCTATTTCATAATCTCCTCAGTGTGAGTCAACTCTGTGACTCGGGACTTATAGTTACTTTTAATCAAAAAGGTTGCACTATCAATGGAAAGACAGGAAATTCACTTATGAAGGTATGCAGAACAGAAGGCAACTTGTATCAGGTTGATAGTGAAGAAAATGTATGTTACATGACTGTTGAAGAAGAAAACAATTTATGGCATCGGAGACTGGGACACATCAATCAACAAGACATGGAGAAAATATCAAAATTGAGAATTGTCATGGACATTCCCAACATGATGTGTGAGCGTAAAAAATCTTGTGATTCTTTCATTCGTTGGAAGTTGGTCTGCAGTTCATATCAGCCAAAGAAGAAAAGGGCATCTCACCTTCTTTATATGATTCATACAGATGTATGTGGGATGATAAATGTTGCTGGAACTCATGGAGAAAGGTACTTTTTCCTTTTCATAGATGATTACAGTAGAATGGAATGTGTGATGGTCATCCACAGGAAATGACAAGTCCTTGACTGCATGAAAACTTATCAGTGAATTGCTGAGAATGATACTAGACGAACAATCAAAGTGTTGTGATATGACAATGGAGGAGAATACACATCCATTGAATTTGAAAATTATCTAGATAAGCATGGGATACAGCATGAGGTACCTGCTGTGAGAACTCCACAACAAAATGGAGTTGTTGAACGTAGGAACTGGCAGGTGAACAATATGGCACAAACTATGCTGATTGAGAGTCGTATTCCATGACATTACTAGAAAGAGGTTGTTCAAGCTACAGTGTACATTCAGAAATGAACAGGACTTTAAATGGGTGAGACGAAGACACCATATGAATTGTGTCATGGATGGAAGCCCTCTTTAAAATACTTTCGTGACTTTGGAAGTAAGTGCTTCATCAGAAACAAAGAAGTAAATCAAGGGAAGTATGGAGACAGTGCAGATGAAGGAATTTTCCTCGGTTACTCAATGAACAGAAAATCCTGCAAATGATTCAACAAGCATTTAGGAAGGATTGTGGAAATCAGTGATGTTAAGATAATTGAAGAGAAAACCACAAATGCTTCAAGAACGTCATATGCTGATGTGATAGAAAGTTAGGAAGAAAGTGAACGTGAAGAAAATACAAATGCAGAAATAGAGGAAGTTGTAAAAAACACTCAGTAGTCACATTATGATGTTGAATCAGAAGAAGAATCTGAAGAAGAAACTATGGCTGAAGAGAATGCAACTGAACCTCGCAGGAGAAATCGAAGAGCTGAGATTGATCCATCCAACATAATTGGGGATAGGAGTGCAACCACTCAAATAAGAAGGATGAGGAATAACACGCAATCTTCATTTCTGTCAGTTGTAGAGCCATCCTCATTTGAAGAAGCTGCAAATGATGAATCTTGGGTGAAAGACATGAATGATGAATTAGATCAGATTGACAAGAATCAGACATGGGATCTTATCCAGAGACCTGAAGGTCATAATGTTATTGGTACCAAATGGATCTTCACAAATAAGTTTGATGATCATGGAAGTGTCATCAGAAATAAGGAACGACTGGTATGTAAAGGATACTCCTAGATTGAAGGCGTTGATGTCGAAGAAACTTTTGCACCAGTGGCTAGACTGGAGTCAATTAGGCTTTTCCTTTCCATGGAACTCCAAAGAGGATATAAAGTATATCAAATGGATGTCAAGACAACATTCTTGAATGGTGTACTCGAAGAAGAAGTCTACATTGAACAACCAGTGGGCTTTGTTTTAGGTACTGATGAAACAAAGGTCTGCAAACTGAAGAAAGCTCTATATGGTTTGAAGCAGGGACCACGAGCATGGTACTTGCGGATGGATTCATATCTCAAGAAGCTGGAATTAAAAATAGGAGGAGTAGATCACAATCTCTATGTGAAGAATTCTCCAAAAGAACAATTCATGGTTCTAGTCTACGTTGATGATATCATATTTGGTGGCAGCAAGCAGAAAGCAGTGGACGAATTTTCCAACCACATGAAATCAGAATTTGAAATGTCTATGATTGGGGAGCTCGCATATTTCTTGGGGCTGTAGGTGATTCAAAAGAAGGAATACACTTTTATTTCTCAGGAAAAGTATGCAAGAGATATGATGAAGAAGTTTAATATGCAAGACTCCAAACCAATGTCAACTCCGATTGCAGTTGGAACTAAACTTGGAAAGCATGAGGATGGGGCCTCTATTGATCCCACCATGTACAGGAGGATCATTGGGAGCCTACCGTACCTGACAGCGACATGGCCAGATATTGTCTTTGCCACATGCCTTGTGGCCCGCTTTAAGATTAATCCAAAGGAGGGACATATGGCGATAGTAAAAAGAATCATGAGGTACATTCAAAGTACATATAACTTTGGGTTATTTTTTACTGTAGGCAGGGACAGTGAATTATCAGCATTTTCTGATGATGAATGGGCTGGTGATGTAATAGACAGAAAGTCCACTAGTGGTGGAGCCTTCTATATTGGGGAGAAATGTGTTGGTTGGTTGAGCA
This sequence comes from Viscum album, assembly GCA_963277665.1. Taxonomy (NCBI): domain Eukaryota; kingdom Viridiplantae; phylum Streptophyta; class Magnoliopsida; order Santalales; family Viscaceae; genus Viscum; species Viscum album. The sequence continues at coordinate 354,379,755 of OY728126.1, read as the reverse complement.
AGAAACAAGAAAGCACTTCTCTTAGTACTGCTGAATATGAGTATATCTCTGCCACAAAGGCATGCCCTCAACTGCTATGGATGAAGAAACAATTAACAGATATTGGTGATGAGGTAAAGCAACCCATCGTGATTTACTGTGATAACAAGAGTGTAATTGATCTTATGAAGAATCCTGTTCAGCATTCCCGTACGAAACATAGTGAAATCAGGTATCACTTTATCAAAGAAAAAGTTGAACAAGGGGTGATTAGAATGGATCATGTGGGAAATGATGAGCAAGTGGCTGATATCCTGACCAAGCCACTATCAGCGGATATTTTTGAGAAGCATCGGTTGAACCTCGGTGTTCAGCCACCTCCCAATGCATAAATAGGTTACGCAATTCCCCTCTCCCCGTTTATGATAACTTTTTTTATCTGTTTATGGATGTGATGCAGGTTTATGGGGGATATACTATCCAGGGGGAGTATGGTTTGAGCTGAACGTTGAACAAATTACCGGTCTTTGGATTTATTTTCAATGGGGGAGAAAGGAATAAATTCAGGCATGTTCAGGCAAGTAATGCTTCTGTGACGAGAAGAATGAGAAGGAATACATTGGTCATGTAATGCTTCTTGGGTGTCATTGAGAATTCCAAAACATGGGAACCCAATTCAAGCTTCCTCTCTTTTTTTCTACACCGAGCATTTCTCACATAGACTTACAGTGTTGGCAGAGTTGATTCTTGCGTTTTTTTGGTTTGCACATGGATGGAGATCTATTGAATTTATTTTCTGATTGCCAACAAACCCAAAGGGGTATATAGTTGGAACCATGGTCTTCTATTCATGATTTGGAGTATTGTTTGTGTTTGTTGACAATCCTCAGTGGAGGTTCAGAATGTGTACCAGCAAAGAAATCATGCAGTTCAAGCCGACAACAGTATTGAAGGTGGCGCTGTTTCCCAGTGGTTGCCAACTTTTTGGGCCTGAAAATCGACAAATGGAGAAAAGTGTTTCTGGTAAAGAGACTTACACGCCATGTACTTGAAGGAGAGGAAACAAGCATGCCATTTTTTTTCAAGATCAAAACATGGGAAAATGGAAAAGGGATAAGAACCGCACACGTTTTGGGCTAGTCGTGCAAGTGACCTGCGCGCCGTGGAGAGACTTGTGCGCCGATGCCTAGGAAGATTGGAAACTTTCACGCCTATTGTTTTTCAAGATCATAACTTCAAAATATGTCAAAGGAAAGAAGGCCGCGCAAGTATTGGTGTGGTCGCGCAAGTGAGTAGCGTGATAAAGGCTAGGGAGGATGAGCTGTGAGCCGGAACCTGCGCGCCGAGGGAAGAACTCGTGTGCCACCGCACAGGGGGTCCATTTTGCCTATAAATAGAGGACCCCCCCCCCCTCCTCATTTTCAACGAAGTTCAATACTTATAGATTTTTCGAGCTCTCATCGCACAAGTGGTTGAGTCGCGTAAGAGGTTGTTGGGACGTGCAAGTAGAGGTTGCGCGCCGGTAGTTGGTTGCACGATCAAGGCAGTTGGGGAGTTAAAGGCGCAACATTGAGCAAGTTTGGAGTTGAAGGAGGCAGTGTAGCGCAAGTGGTTTGGTGTCACCTGCATGCCGAATTTGTACCATGCATGTGACTTGCATGCCGAGATTGAATCTTGTGTGCCAGGCTTGGAGAAGCGCGCCAGGGTTGTTAAAGTACATCTGTCCTTTTTAAGCTACACGAAAGCTGGAAGATCGCCCGGTACCCTCAGTGAAAAGTGAGATTCATCTTCTGGTGAGAATTGGATTTTAATAGAGCATATACATACAATAGAGGATGAATTATTATGAAATGATGAAGACACCTTCACGTCTATAAACTGAGTGTGACTTCACCAAGGGCAGTGAGCCAGGGGGAGACAATGGGAGTGACCTGAGGGAAGCAGTGAGCTATCCCTGAACCTTTATAAAGGCAGTGAGCCTGGGACAGAGTGATTATGCCTGAAACTTTGTAATACACAGCTAGTGAGGATTAGTGGAATTTGGTACGACCGACAACTTGTCAGCGTATGCTCCTTGGACGTAGCCCTAAGTGGTGAACCAAGTAAAAAGGTGTTGTGTCTTCTCTGTGCATGTGAATGTTTTCTCTCTGATCATATTCATCATACAGGTTCAATAAGTTCCTACCAATGTGGGAACAAGATCCATCACATTAAAATAAAAATTTGTCACCCTGATTCACCCCTCCCCTCTCAGGGTGTCCCGGGGTCCTTCATATTATTGTGCCTTCAGTTAGGATATGACCTTGATGTTTTGAAATATTTTTTAGTAACATTTATGTGGTAACTCTTATGGGTTAGGACCATTTGAGTTGTACATTGTAACATGAAATGAGTGTCTTGGTTTGTGATTCCATTCATAGTGGTTGTGTTGTTATGGGTATGGGACATAGATTCATTTTTTGGTTCTAGTGTACTATGATCCATGTATTTTGGAATGGGGGTAGGAGTACTACAAGTGAGTAGTAAATTTCATGAGTTTCTATGTGTTTGGATCAATGGGAGAGCCAGTGGATTTTGGAATGTGACTCGGGTGGTGGCCATGAGTCGTTGGATTTGGGTAATTGAGGGAAACTATGAGGGAGGATAGCCTAGTGTTTTGGATTCTTTAGAATGTGATGCATTAGTGGATACTTCTAAGGTAAAATAAATTCAAGGTATTTTCCATTTAATTTCTATAAAATTCATGGTTATTCCTAGGTTTCCTTCCTAAGATAATATCTAAAAGTGTTCTTGGTTGTATTTAAGTGTAGTTTCTATGGTCATGGTCGTTTGGGTTCCCTGACCTTTTGTACAGATGTTATCAGATATGAGAATTAATGTTTAGTTTGGATGTACAATACATGGGTGGATAGAGTGTAGATTGATTCCTTTGATCTAGTAATGATTCCTAGGGTGATGGGTGGTCATTTGGTTAGACCTAACATGTTAAATAATTTTGAGTTATTGGATGGTACGTCGAAGATACCTCAATCCCGATGAGGCTGATAGACCATGAGGCATGGTTAGTATTTTAAGTGGGTGTTTGATCATAGTTCTGATAATCTATGACTCATCGGGTTTCTATTCATGTTCAATGAAAGGTTATAGTAAATATTATAGCCCTAGGGTTTCTATAAATTTCATAATGGTAGGAATGTGATGGAGAAGTGTGATCTCATTAGATATACATGAACAGGTGGCTCAGTTATACAAACCTATCATTTGGATGAAATAAATTTGATGCATGCTATATATGTGCAGAACCATTTGGTTTTGGATAAGTATGATGGACCTTTTTTTTTGTCAAAAATAATTTGATTCATGGTGGAATAAATTGGTCAGTGTGGTGGTGGTAGTTCCACTGAGAATGTTAGTGCAAGGATTTTTGGTAGAGATACATGAGGAATTATTGAGTTTTGGTTAGTGAGCTCCTCTTGAATCCTGATGATCGGGTGTTAATGAGACACTTAAAGGAAGGGGGATCCAAGGCCATTGTTGGGGTTTGAGGTCTCTTTATAGCTATGGGTGTCATAAAATAGGGATGGTGTTGTGGTGGTATTCATCAATGATATCCTAGTATACTCTCAGTATAGATATGAATATTCCCAACATCTTGACATTGAACTGATTATTATAAGAGTGAATTTGTTATACTATAAGATATCTGAAGGTAAATTTTGGTTCTATGAAGGGACACCTTTGAGTTTTCACTCATGGAGTGGTTTAAGTGAGACAGTATAGTGTGAAGTTCACCATCGCTCATCGGTAAGTAAGGTCTGTAGGATGGATTGGATATCAATGAATGTTTTGGGTGTAATTCTTGAAAGCTGTGAATGGATTATAGATGGATTTAATTTGTGTTGTACAAGTGATAGTGATACATCCATGTCCATTTCTGTGTTTTTAATTTGATTAGAGTGTAGTCCATGGTGGTTGGAATTACATAAGTTTTTACAGTTACAATGTTGCTCTTATGATGGGGAGTGACATGTCAGTTGTGGGAGTATGGCCCTTATGGTGGAAGGGTCATAGAAATGTGGAGTTGTTCATGGATAGGTTGAGGTTTCATTGGGATCTCAGTGTGGAACTGATGAGGTCCGTGCTTAAAATCTATAAGGATTTATTATAGGAATCAGATGAGGTGGATAATTGAGTTGAGTGGTGTAATTGGGGTTGAATTAGAGGTTCTTGTGTTAGAGTTGTGTCGATGTGTGTAGTAGGGAATGATGACAGTTTTGTTTTATTGTAGGAAATGCCTATGGAATCTCACTATGAGTCAGTATAGACTCCATTGGTCATGTTTGATTCATTATGGAAAACTTCTATGCATGAAGACGTCGTGACCTGATTTTATAGAAACATGTTGATGATGAGAGTTGGGAATTTTTGGGATGATTTAGTTGTGGATAGTACAACTTGGGATAATATATGGAATAGATGAGGTTAGTTGAAAATGAAATTCTATGTTTCATCTTATAGAATATGGGTTTACTTTAGGAAATCAAACCGGGATTTTTTAGGACAATCCATCTTGTTCACAGTTCATGCATAGACAATGGGTACACATCCTTTTAGTTGTATTTTCAATGATGAGTATGGTTCCAATAATGATTGGAATACTCTTGGGTGTTTGGGAATGATAATTTGGGAACCACATTGGGAACATTGTGGGAGACTAATTTCATAGTTCTGTTGGGATTTCTAATGGCGGAGTCATAAAGCATCAATAATTGGTTATGGTAAGATGAATCTTATGGTGGGGGAACCATAGATTCATTGGGTGATTGGGTGATCACATAATCATTATTTCAGTTGGATGGGATCGACTAAGAACTTTCTTGGGGTTTTGGTTTTGGAAACAAGTGTTGTCTCCAGTATTTAGCTATTTGAGTGGCTTAAGTTGAAGATGGTTCATTAACTGTTATATGGGTGATTGGAATGGAATGCATTCAATAGATCCTACATTATTGACTGGTCTAGGTTCAATGATATGGTTGGATAACCATTGAGTCTTCTTGTATATGAGAAGTATTATAGTGGGGAGGTTGTAAGATCTCAGTGTTTGATGATTCATATTTTCCTTTTAATTTTGATTGGACCCTTTTTAAAATGTTCAATGAAATGTTTTCTAAGAGTATGATAAGTCTTAGGGGTGTTTGTGGGTTTGGGATGTGAAAACAAAGAAAAAGATTCCACATTTTCCATGGATTGTTGTTTTCGCATGGTTAATACTAACCGTATGACAAGATCATGCAGTATGGAGGAGAAGGGTTTACAGTTTGAAAAACATATAATGGGGGAAATAGATTCCATATGGTATTAGACATAACCAAACAAACAGCCTCTTTATGCTTCTCTAAACCATGTAGTCTCCCTAGTAAACCATGAAACTCTAAATAGAGGAGGTCTCACTATTAGTGCACAGTTAGGAAAACTATGCAGCCTAACCATGCATCCTATTAAAAGAGGAGGTTTTACCATTTTCCCCTCTCAAAATTAAAGGATTATTCCCCTAATTTCATTTCCATTTATTACCCAGCTTCTTATGGTGTTAACTAATAATTTCCCTCTCTTCCATAGATCATTATCCTTCAATTATTAGGCATTTAAAGTATTGTTTATTTTCAATTGAATCCCTTGGTAAGTCTCTAACTCTATTTCTATCTATTTTATAGAATAGGTTTTGTTTAGTAATTTATCTACATATGAATCTCATTATCTCTATTTCAATGGATTTCTTCTCTTTGGTGTTTGAGGACATTTTAGTTCGAATCTAGGGTTATTGTTGAATGAGTGGTTATCTACAAGCATGTGGTAGGTGGTATACAAGTTTTTTCCCATGATTTTGATATTTCCCTTATGTATAAATTATTTCCTTTTTGTTTTATTTCTTTATTTTTGTGTCTTTGACTAAGAAAATTAAATTGGGCCTTAGATTGATGTTTGAGACCCTTCAAGGACTCCATTGGGTTCATTGGTGATTTAAGACCTATCCCATGGCTACTCATGGGTTGTGATAATCCATTCAAAGTGATGTAATGTGATTATAAATCATGAGGTACATAAATTATGAGGTTGAACGGGTTGTATTTTTAATTTTTATATTAGTACGGGTAAGGAATAATTGTCATATTATAGAGATAATTTTTTATGTCATGTTAAGATATTGAATTGAAATGTTTTATTTTTTAAGATTTTATGATATACTAGAGAGCCTCTTTAAATGGTTTAAATGTTGTTCTTTTTATTTTTATCTAGATGTGGTTTTCATTGAATGGAAATGGTGTTTTAAAGTGTATTATGTTTTAAAATGATTTTTTTAACACAAGATATTTTAAAAGGGGTTTTTCAAATAGGTTACAAATGTTGATTCGAAATGGGTGTGTGGATTCCCCATTGGTGAAAATGTATTCATGACTCTTTTAATGGTTTTAATATAAAATAAAGCACTACTATAAAACTAGGATATATCCATATACATATAGCTATAGCTTTCCAAAATTGTGGCTATAGTTATTTTTACAAAGGATATAGACATGACTTTACATAAAATCCAGGCTATAGGGTATATTTTCAAAGGCTATATCCATGGTACAGTGAAACCGTGGTATAGAATTTTTTTTTTGAGAGTTATAGCCATGGTTTGGGTAAAACCATGGATCTAGGGTTTTTTATAAGAGCTATAGCCATGTTTTGGGTACAACCATGGCTATATGGTTTTTTTTCAAGGACTATAGTAACAGTTTGGGTAAAATTGTGGCTATAGGGTCTTTTTCCAACTGATATAGCCATAGTTTGGGTAAAACCATGGATATAGTGTTTTTTCAAATGGTTATATCCATGGTTTGTGTAAAACCATGGATATATCCCTAATCTATACCCATAGTTTTACACAAACCATGTATATAGAGTAGTTTTTTCATTTTCTATAGCCACGATATCTAAAAACAGTGGCCATAGGCCTCCCGCCATTACGTGGGAAAAACATTGTCCCATGAAAAAATAGAGGTAAGGGTTATATCCACGGTTTACATGATATAGCCATCGTTTTTAATAATATATATAAAAAAACATATATATATATATACCCTAAGTCGTTTTTGGTGTTGTGTTTAGGCATTTGGTGCGCAGAGTGGAGGTGAAAAGATCAAATCTAATTTGGAGCATATTATTTTTGACCTATAGCCATGGTTTACTTAGGCTATAGCCACGGTTGTCTACTATAAAAATAGCTCTATTTCCATGATGGAAAACTGTGGCTATAGGAAAACTTCTATGGTGGACAACTATTAGATTTATTTCCATGGTTTGGAAAACTATGGAAGTAGACCTGTTGACATGGTGGAAAACCATGGAAATATGCCAGAGAACTATGGTTATAACCTTTAGCTATTTCCATGCCAATATATACCATGGTTATTTAGAATTGTTCATATAGCTTATAGCCAAGGTTTTTACCCCTATATAGATGGTTTTGGGTCATGGCTATAGCCAAAATTTCTACTTGTGAAGGTCTTGGCCCTTATTTGGTTTCTCAAAGATGAAGACCCGTTTTTTTTAGGGGTTCTTCCAAATATTTAATAAGGATGTTTGGTTTTATACTTTTATGACATTTGAAATGGTTTTGTTTTTATTTGGTCTATGTTTTAGTTTTCAATGTTTTTTGGACTGTGATAAATGATGTGATAAATATGGAAAATGTTAAATGGTTAATGTTTATGTTAATATTGTTAAATGGTTTTAGAGAGGCTTTAATCATTATGTGATATGTGTAAATGGAAAAATGTGTTAATTATAGAATATGTGGTTAAAGGTATTGAATGTGATATATCAGGTGAATATTGATAAATGAATGGTGGTACACCATGAATGTTAATATGTTAAAAAGATACAACTGTTGATCCTTATACTGGGTTGACAACAAAATGGTTGAGGATCTTGTACATGAAATTACACATCAATGATTAGGTTTATTGGAATGATTCTTCTCACTCTTTGGTTGGGATTTTGAAAGGATTCTACTTATCCTTGGGTGGTACATACTAATTATCTAAGCACCTGATGCCTTTATTGTTCAAAGGATTGACTAATGCTTCAGAATCTAAGGTTAGGGATATAGAATTACATATCATGGTTAGGATGGTCGGACATGGAATTTTGAATCCTGGTTTGAATATTAGGACTAATTCTCCTTGTAAGTTGAATTTTACCCCTATTAAAAATGGTTCCAATGACCATCATGGGCCAAAGCGGGTTTTATGGGTTTGGGAATCATGTAAAACCAAGAACAAATATAGTTATTTTAGAAATTACCAAATTATGAATCCTTATTTATTTACATATTATCTTTTGGTTATTGTACTTTTACATGTACTGTTTTTTGGATTAGTTAGTGATTTATACACCATTGGTGGTGGTCGATAGAGTATTAATCACACACTTCTTGGGTTTCTATGGAATTTGGGTACTCGAGAAGTTGTTACATGTTTTAGGTACTAGTTTAGGATGGGGACTTGGATTTTTCTTTATGATTGGGCTGGTAGGATGGAGCATGGGATGCCTTTATTAGGTTATACTTGGGACTATGTTCATGATTTTTCATAGTTTCAGTATTTGGGTTTTTATTCTATGACTTCCTAACATGTAGAGTGTACATATCAATATTATATCATGTTTTGTTTGGGTTTTTATTGGAACTTGTTGTATGTAGTTACATTTACTATTTATAATGGTTGTTATATCAATTGATATAATTTACATTACTGTTTTAATCTGATAAAAATGCATATTATACCTAATGTATCTCAAAAGATCTACACTTCTATTCGGTAGCCTCTAGCGTATAGGGAGGTGCGCCCAAGGTTATGTGGTGCACTGGATCGGTGCACCGGTTATAGTGACACCCAAGTTGGTTGTTACATAAATGGTTCTAAAAGTGATACATAATGGATTTTTGGGTGATATAGGTTCTAAAAATCCTCTATAATTAATTTACACACAAGTTTTAAGAATATTTCAAGACATTTACCATTAAGTTTTTTCATTTTACCATTTCTGTTTTAACCTAAGTATCTAGTCTTATCTAAGTAATTTATGTTTTACTAAAAATAAAAAATAACCTATATTACCAAATTTGGGTTTGATAAACCTAAATTTAATTTCTATTTTATATATTTCAATTTTATAAATAATAGAAAATTAAATTGTAAATTTAAACATTTTATATATAGAAATACTATTTTTTGAAGAAAAGTGATCCTTTAACCATTATGCATTCATAATATTATTTATAATTGATTACCAATTAAATGTTTGTTAATATATTTATATATTTTTTTAAAAAAACATTTTAGGGTAATTATTTAATATATATTAATTTTATTTTTTAGATAAAAATGACACAATGTTAATAAAATAAATCTTTAAAAATAACACTTTCACCATTATTATGGTAATTAACTTTAATCTTAGTAATATAATATTTCTGGATAAAAATGAAATTGAACTTGTTAAATAATATTTAAAATTTTAAATAAAATATGGAATCCATTTTTTTAGATTTAATTTATAAAAGTGATAAAATCTAATTTTTAATGTATGCACATAAAAAACAGTTTTTTCTATGAAATATTACCTAAGTTCCCAAAATGTTAAACATGTAATTTATAAATTAAAAATAGTATTTTTAAATTATTTATATAAATTATAATATATATATATTAAAAAATTTATAAACATTTAATTTTTTCTTGTGTTAATATAATGCCTGAAAAGTGACAGTTTTTAGAAAAATCGGTATTTTCACTATTTACTTAAAAAGAAATTATTCTAGAAATATATAAAAAACTCACTCTAAGATAAAATTTAACTGATTAATCATAAAATTAATTAAATCATCTTCAAATTCAAATTTTAAAATTTATAAATTTATCTTTTAAATGAAAATAAAATATATAAATAAAAGTTTAATTTAATAAAAAATACGTTTTAAAACTATAAGTGTTCTTAGTAATATTTTGTCATAATTTATAATTGTTTACAATCTTTTCATATGAATAACCCACTTTTTGTATGGGTTATATTTTTTGTCAATTTATTTTCATTGATTTTCAATAGTGATGGATGAGATAAGAAGATCTATGTGTGGTCAATATGATTAAGTGGTTCCAAAGTTAATAGAGCTTGGATGAAGTCCTCGGGTCTTGAACTGCCAAGAACCATGTGAATAGTTTGAAGACTTTTAGTTAGATGATAATGGATAGAGAAGTTGTTTTATTGTTTAAAGAATGTTTTCTTGAAATCAGACTCAATTTTCATAAGAAATACCTTTGTATAGGTTCATCAAACTGACAATGGGTTTGGAAGGAGGTTCTGATTGTAATGAGGGTGAGAATTGGATTCAACATGGATTCGATACAAATCTGAAAGTGAAATGAAGGTTTTAAGGAAAGGGGATAGTTCCAGTGCTGAAAATCATATTGAGCATTAGTTTAAATGATATTTTTTTCATTCAATCATATTAAGGTTTGATTGAAAGGAAAGATATTACTGGAAGACTGGGAAGTTACAATACTTTCCTTGGTAAATAAGAAAATCCTTTTCTGGTTTGTATTTCACACATATCATAAGTTGTTTGGAGTACTTCTGATGTAAGACTTATGAAAGAAAAGAGAAAAAATAGTTGTTTGGAGTACTTCTGATGTAAGACATACGAATTATCATGGTTGATTTTTCTGAAGCAGATTTTAAGGTGATGCAGCTTCTTGGTGTTTGCTAGATTTTTTGGGGTCTAAAATTTGGAGTTTGGATAACATCATGAAAACTAGATTTTCATAAAGGCCTTATGAAAATATGGAAATGGTATGAGTTTCGTGAAGATGATTTTCACGAAGTGTGTTTCTTAAAGGATCAAAGAAATTTTACATTGAGCTTTGTGATTATGAGACTATGAGAAGTGGAGCATCCCAAAAGGTTTTTTTAGATGAATCTTCATAAAAATGGTAAAGGAATGGGTTTTTTGAAGGATGGGATTAGATTTTTGAAGATGTGGAGCATCGTGAATGGTGATGGTAATCTTAATGATTAATATATGAGGAGAATTTTGAGAGTATGATGGTTTGATGGAGAGCTTCACAATAATGTCAAATATAAATAGATCATCACGAATTGAGGAGCATCATGAAGATATTTTTTAAGTGATCCAAAAAATACACTGGTGTTGTTGGAGCATCGTGAATGGGTGATCCTATTAATATAAGGCAACCCCCACTTTGTTTTTGTGAGAAAAAATAGAGGAATCTTAAATCGCTTTTATTTCACAAAGGAAGAGGAGCTCTACGAAGTGTGATTTCTATATGATCTTGAGAATCACAAAAAACTTATAAATTCTTGATTGATACCAGTACTTTAATTAATGGTTTCTTTTTTATGATTTTATGTTCTAAATTGAATTAGTTACCTTCACGAAGGTATTGAGGTCTGCAAAGGTAGAGATCTCTACGAAGGCAGTTAGCTTCTCGAAGGTAGTGATCTCCACAAAGGTAGTTATATTTACAAAGGCAGTTTGGTCTGAAAAGGTAGTTTTATTTGCAAAGGCTATGAGATTTGTGAGGGAGCTCTGCAAACAATAGTATTGAATACCTGGTTTAGTTGAACCAGTGATTGGGAAGACATCACCGCACTATTCAATATTATTTCATGTCCAAGAAGAAGAGAGTGGACAATAAATATTCTGTTATCTAGCCTATATAAATTTTGATGATGCTAAGATGAGATGATCTTCATTGATTTAATAATCACATAGGAAGATTTTAATTCTAGCAAGAAGAATAAGAATAGATCCCAGTGTAGTTGGTATTTCATTGGAGAAGAAAGATAGATCTAGACACTACTATAAATTGTTGAAAATCTTTATGTGTAATAGAGTAAAGGGGGAATAGAAAGTGACTAACCAAATTGATATAAATTGATTATAATTTGTGTATGAGAGAATTATGTTCATCAGTTAACAACACATTCAAATTATTATCACTAACAGAATAATAATATTGTATAGGTATCATGTTTGTTTCTAAGAAGAAGTATAAAGAGTTACTTTCATGTTACTAAGCCAGTAATAAGTGAAGAGCGGAATAACAAAGTAGTACTATGACATCCCACATGTCTCAATAGGTGGAAGACTTTCTTGGTGTTAAAAACCATTAAAAATGATAATAATATCTTGTGAGGTAGTATAAATATCCATAAAAGTGCTATAAAATATGAACTATTGGATTGAACATATAGTGTTACATGAGTGTAAGGTCATATCCTACTTGTTGTAATCCACACAAAAAGATTTTTTTTCTAGAGGATTGTGTGGTCAGGATTATCTCCAACCATGCCAAGGATGTAGCTTCTCTTGTTAAGTATTTAACCTTGTAAAAATATTTTTTGATATCTTTACTGCTTTCATATACTTTCATACAAAAAGAAAAGAGAAAAAAGATAATCAAGATCCAACAGTTACAAGATGTACTAGGATAAAAAGCAGAAAAATTTCTTTAAACAGTCTCCAACACTGATTCACCCCCCCCCCCCCCCTCAATGATAGGCATATCCAAAACCAGTCCTTACATAATATACCATAGGTTTTATTATTATTATAATTCTCTTATCTAATATGCCACTGATCCTTTTAGTTTAAGGTTTCTTGTAGAATAATATATTAAAATAATATTTATTTAGGGAAAATACATAGTGAAATTTTGGGTCTTTACGAATAAGAACAAAAATGAACAAGGTTTTTTAAAGGTATATCTCTAATGTGTGTACCTAATACTTATTAGTTTCAATTTAATATTTGAGGTATATATTTCCACTAGTAAACATGAGTTGGTACAATTATAATCTATCTCCTGAAAATCTTGAACATGGGTGAGTATAGAGTATGGATATCTCTTGAAAACTCGAAGATGCCTCTCAAAGAGTTCTTTATACTAGTTATGACCAATTTGATCTATCTATTAAAAATATAATATCTTCTCCAAATGAGTTCTTTATACTTTATTCTACTAGTTGTATAATAGATCCTTCCAAATAACCCATGAATAGTTCTTCAAATTCTCTTACCTTTAGGTGTAGAGTGAACATTGTCCTTATTCTTCACTACAATCTACTTTTGTAGTCTTCTCACTTGTATACTATGATATTGGGATATCATAGGGAAGGGGTTTATTCTAATTCTCAATAATTCATTAGCTTATAAATAGTAATAGTGGTATCATCCCCCTTCACTTCTCATTCTACTTATACAATATAGATATATCATTGGACTCCTCTTCCTTCTTCCTTGATGCACAACTATTTCATACTAGATGTAGTCAGCTTCTCCAGCTTTGTCAATACATAAAAAGTATTTCTTTTTGGAATACGATATTGGGGTCATAATAAATTAATTTATCTCTATTTATTCTTCTATTTATTTTACCTACACAAAATCATGATAATATTGTTTCCATGTTTGTATATGGAAACTCACTTTATTTTCAGTAGGTGATCTTCTCATTTTACCTAGTAGATATGTCCATTTCTATTCTAATAAAAATATCATTCAAATATGGTTAGTATATTCATTCAAACTTCCATAAGACTTGAGATCTTTCCATCCTTAGAAATCTAAAAAATCATGATCTTTTAATTATTTTCCACATCTTTATGGAATTATGTAGTGGATCCTACCATGGTAAATCGATATTATATGATAATATTATCATCATACACTATGGTGTGTAGTTATCTTCATTACATTGAATCTTCTATTGAGGTTTGATCTGTTATCATCTCATAGAATAATATTTTTTATATTCCTTATATCAACTTGAATCAAAATCTATTTTATTATGTTTATTCCATAAAACATATTTCATCATCAAGTTTAACTTTAGAAAGTATTTCTTAAAAATTAAACTTTAAAATTTTCTAAAACAACTAAACTATTATGATATTTATTATAAGTCTTATGCAGTATGATGAGTCTTTTTTCATTTTCTATTTTTTCAATATACAACTGCTATTTTTTAATACTTGTTTTGTCTTACAAAATCTCTTAGAATGTCATATGATATTATAAACAAAGTATTTCATGATCTCAAAAGTCTTACAAGATCTCAAAGTCTTATGTGGTCTCAAAAAAAGACTTAAATGGTCTCAAAACCCTTATAAAAATATTAAATTATGATAAAGTCTTAAAAATCCTTATAAAAACTCAAAATAATTATGAAATCCTAATAAATACTTATAAAGTTTCAAGAGTTTAATAAAATTCTAGAAGTATTAAGAAAACTTCATGACAAAGCCATTTTTCTATCTCTTTCAAAGAAATTCTAGACTTCACTTAAATACTCTATTAACCTATTCAAATATTTAGAGGTATTTTTAAATAATTCAAAAACATAATCCAAATTATATTATTCCCATAATAAAGTAGTCTTCATTATCAATGCTCATTGGATGGTTTCTGTAACTTTAAGATAGTGTTTCACTCCATTGACCACACCACTTCAAGATATTTTCAATAGCTATTGATTAGCCACTAAAAGAATCTAATTTTCATTTTTTGTATTATAATATTCATTTGTCCTATTTTTCACCATTATTAGTCCATTTTTTAAATAGAATTTCTTTTCACATCATGTTTCAAACCTTTCTTAAATTTTACTAATCCACGTTACATTTTTAAACACATCAAAAAATACCCCCTTTATCAACATTTTTATTTGATATTTTTTTATAAGGTTACCCATGTTGTAGGTAATATTTCATCCTTCTGGATCACTTAGAGATTTTATTTGGAATACACTAATTTTGGTCCTTGAATCTAGAAAATTCAAGGAAAATTGAACTAGATATAATCCCACTAAATTTTGTGTAGTGTCCATGAAACAATCCCAATGGAACTAAACTTACAACTATTGAAAGAGGAAATATAGAGGATAATTTAATTAAATTGTTTCTGGATCTAATTTGGTGTTTTAATCGATTATATTGGCATCCCAAGTAGAAGATAAAATTATGGTCCGGATTCAATGGTCTAGAATTATAGTCTGTAATGTTGATCATAACTCTTATAATATAAGGCCAAATGAGATGAAATTTTAAAAAATGATAGAATAAATCTTGGGACACATTTTTTCATCAATAACCCACTACAATTAATCAATATAGAATATATATTTTTCACATTTCATGGAGGTATTCTAGGTGGATCCAATTTTGGGGTCAAGGGTGGAAGAGTCCATATTCCAAAAAGTTTCCACCAACCTATTCCTACCTTAATATAGTGGTACAAACTAGACTGCAAGGGGTTTTACCCAAGGATCTTAAAACTCCTATATAAGGTAGTTTTGGTGAATTAGTTGGGTGGAATTTTTTTTTCATTCAATGGTAATTTTATATTTTAGTTTTGTAATTGCAGGTTCATTTTCCTCAAGTAAGTTGTTTGAATATCATTAGCTTCTTAATAAAAGTTCCTCTTAATAACTTATTCTATACTTTTTTTAAACATTTATGTAGTTTCTTGAAGTTTTGAATTTATTCACACAATAAAGCATAAAATTCTTCGCAAAATTGTGGATTGTTCATTATTTTATATTTTTATCTTCTTTAACTTCACCCTCATGAGTCAACTTCCATATTTCATTGAGAGAATTACATAAATAGATGGATAAACCTCTTATGCGTTGATCCAATTAAGTTATAAGGATATGGTTTGGATGTTATTTCATAACCTATCAATGTTTAGTAATTTATTTTAATTGAGAATTAAATTCGATGATTAATTACTCCTTAACTCTTACTAAATTTTAAGGCTACACATTATAGGTCCTAGAATTAACCTATACCTTCAGTTTTTATAAAAAATTATTCTCCAATTGTTTAGGTAATGACTCCTGTGATTTTGTAAGAATTAATTAGTGGTTTATGATGTGAGTTCTTATTTTATTCAATGAATTCAACTAAAATTTAAGAAATTTGAATTTTCAAAAAGAAATTCATCTAATATACCCATAAAAATAACCTAGGATTAGCTCATTACAATTACTTAAATTCACTATATAATTTAGTGTTTGAGTAATAAAAATATGATCACCCCCAAAAGTTATCCACTTTATAGACAAAACAATCTTCTGAATGTGTGTTTGAAGGTTCTTCTTAGGTATCTGAGGATTCAACAACCCTTTTGTGTTACAAACAACCACTTAAACCTTTGGGTAAATTTGTGTGAGACAAAAAAAATCATCATTTATAGGGACCAAAGTAAGTAATATAATGCCCTAGCTTCAGTAACCTAGAGTCGATGATCACTTTAATATATTGGTAAATAATATAAGGATCACATCACAAAGGAACACATATTTTATCAGTATTGGGAGTCTAGATACATACATGATTTATATATTCCATTAGAACAATAAAATACAGTATAAAAATCTTCTTGAAACTTTATTATTCATTTTAGTGTTTCCTTATATTTATTTATATATAACTTCTTGGTCCCTTGAGAAAATGGAATTATATGAAGGGTGATTTAAAATTATCGGTAAGGATATAAGTACAGTGGAAGCTATCATAACAAGAATTCACATGATGGTAGAGGGAATGATCAATAAAAATGTAATATAATCTATGTATTGAGAATGAAAAATATCAATGGATAGAATATAAATTGAAATAATCATGTGGATAACAATAACTGTATTCATTGTGATGGAATTCATAATGTTTTACATCTTGATCTTTACTGTTAAGGCCTCATCCAAGACATTATTCTGGTCATCAAGGTTTTAATTAAGATATCATTATTTCCATCAAGTCTGCATCCAAGACATTATATATTTCATTGGGTAGGAATACACCAAATACCTAACCCTTTTATCTCATGAGATCAACTGATTCATCAAGGGGCTATATAATACCAGTCCTCATCTATCACTTATTTCAGTCTAATTCATTCACTATATAAAAAGTATGAATATCAATACAATTCATAATAAACTTTCCATAGGGAAAAATAAACATATGTATTGAGATTCAAATATATATAACTTCAATATTGTCCTAGTCAATTGTTGGGATAAAATGGATATAATAAATCCAAATAAAGAAAGTGGATGGTAAAAAAATACATAATCAACATAGAAACTATGGGGTATTTTCTATGTAATAAGAAGTATCCTTATAAATTAAAAAAAAGATGAGGTAGTGGTGAAGCTTAATTTTAATGTGTTGGTTTATCAATAAATATAGTAATTGAGTTTAATAGTTTTCACTTGTAGAATACCATATAAATGGTAGGAAAATAATTCATTATAGTTTGTAAAGATCATATAAATTATCCAAAGAATATAAATTGGTAGTGTCAATCTAAATGTGAAGTATTATGCCCATTCATCATGCACCAGAGTGAATATTGAGTTGAAACTCATCTATACTTTCTAAAGGTGATTACACCAAGGTGAATTTGTTCCATAATAGCATCCACTTGCTAGTATCCAGATAAGGATTTCATTTTTAAGAAAAATGCACACACTTTACTTTCCCAAATTTAGGTTTTTTAGAAATTGTTATATATTAGAAAATGGATTTAATAAGATTAAATATCATTATCAATATATAAAATTGGTTATAATTCCATAAAATTTTAAGCATGGTGATATTATAATAAATGTTTTTAATTGAAAATAGAAGGCTTGGAATGTGTACCCTTATTTCAGCATAATAATTATATAAGAAAAGTCTATAATGAGAGGGGATACATAGTATATCATTAATAACATATAAAATGGGGGATAATAACCTAAAATTTCAATCAAGGAGGTATGTGGAAATGGATTTATAATAAAATAATTTCAATTAAAAATGAAAAATAAATATTGGAAATACTTACCTTTCTAAGTAGCTTCTTATATATTGGGAGGACTCCTATGAACCTTAGGAACTTCTCATAAGGGATTTAGGGAGGGATAGAGAAGGTAAATTCTTGTTCAATACTTTCGGGTAGAGATTTATGAGATAATGAGTGGGAGTGAGATCCTTATAAAGGTGAAATATAGGGGTTTTTCGTGGAAACTAAAGTCGGGTAAGGGGTAAGAATGGTGTTGCATGGGGGTTAGGTGGGTTTGGTGAGTCATGTGAGTTTGGTAGAGAAATATCAATGATAATTTTTAGTATGAAATTACAACTAGACAAATTTATTCTAGATGGTATAATTATCAAATTGATTTAGTGAAATTTGATTGACATTAGATTGCCCATTTTAACAATTATTAATCTTGATTAAATATTAATAATGATTCTTATTTTATTACTAAAAATATAATATGTCCCTTATTACTAAATTTTTACATTATGAATCTGAATATGTTATAGATTTAACCTAATTAATTTTCTAAGTATGAGGAAAATAAATTGTATATTAAATCATATATTGTATAAAATATATTTTTTAATAAAGATGATGTTTTAATTTTATAAGTTATCTTAATGTAACGCCCCGACCCTAGTTGCCCAGAGTCGTTGCATTATTACACAACATTGGCATGATCACAAGAAAGATCAAATCTCGAAAGACCGATTGGTTTAGTAGCCTTGGAAACACTAGATATATTCATAAGTCTTACATTACATCATAAAATTAAAAACTACTACAACAACATATTTTCTCCATAATCCACACTCATAACCCCACATAATATCCCTGCAGGTCATTCATAATTTACTTCTTCACTTCCTGGGAAAAATAAAACATAGAAAAGGGGTGAGCTCAAATGCCCAGTAAGGATAACAATATAGCGGAAACTTTCATAAATAAGAATAAACATTTAAGGAAATGTATAACTAAAACAAAAGACTTTCAAACTTGATCTTTCAACATAGTATAGCATAAATAAAATAAAATAATTCCATTTACTTATTCACATGGATATTCTACTAATCGGATAATCACATGCAAAATCAATAACCACTTTCATAATGATGGAATGCATAATGCCAGACTATCATAACCACATAGCCAAGGCCTCGTGCCAAGACTACAAATAAGATTTTGTCAAGGCCTTATGCCAAGACACTAGTTTTTCTCATGAGACCTACCGATGCATCGAGGAGCTATATCGGGCTCCACCCGTCACATATTAAGTCCAATGCATTCCCATATGAAAAGGTTTAAACATAACATAAACATTCGTATTAAAACTAGCATACGAAATGTTAATACTTTCACCATAAACCATGAATGGTATAAAAATAGAGCATCCACAGTCAAACAAATCACAAAACCTTCAATATAATATAGGAGTTTTGTATCATAACAAATCAACTTTAAATAAGCGTAAAATCCATCAAAGGATGTTGACATAAATGAAATCCAAATTCTTTTTAAAGAAATATCTCTTTTTATTTTGAAATCATTTAAGATCCATATAAAATAAAACATTTTCTTTGAAAATATTCTTATAATCTTGTAAGGGAAGCTTTGAAGATTTTATAACGGCGGAAAATAGCCGCACCCACCGTATAAGTTAAAAAAAACATTCTTACCTTAATTCTGTCGAAAAGGTTAAAAAGGACCTTGTTTTGAAAACGACGGAAATATTCCTTTATAAACCTCTTATAAAAAGTCAAACAAGGGTATAAATGACTTTAAACCATATTCTTGTAAATAATAAATATGTTTTGAAATACATTTCGAAGAAACATGGATGTGGATGATAAAGAAATCCCAGTAGATTATTACGTATAAACAACCTCGGATAATGAAGAGATTGTAAAATAACCCTTACCTTGTACTTTTACTTGGTTGGGGTAGGTTAACCTCCTGTATAATGGTGAAATAATTGTTATTAAATTATACAAGAATCATATATATTAATATGATATCATATATGATCTTTTAACATTGATTTGTTAATAATATCTTAGAATTATCGTCGTTTCGGGTGTTAACTTACTCATTTTCTTTTATATGTTTTGTTAAATAATCCATGTTTGTTGTATCTTATTCATATCCAGAATGTTATCAAGTCCTTAAACATCATTTTTAAATCATCAAATGATAATTATACTTGAATGGATACGATGGAGAATGAATCTCATCGCGTTCGTGGAGACGGTAGTCCGTACGTACGCACGAGCGACAATATCATTCTTTTGATATTAAAATAATATATAAATGGATGGTATATCATATATACAGAATCATTAACATGTTATATTTATTATTTACATGAGTTACACATCATTATTATACTCATCCAAATAATAATATATTGAATAACAATTACACCACGACGTGGAGACGGTAAGCCGTACGTACGCACGTATGGTGACATGTTATTCAAAGGGTGGATAGAATACTTAATATGGTTGTAACATATTTATAATAACATCACAATATATGTGAGATACTGGAGTTATTATTTTATAATGGTAAGAACAAATAAAGAAGAAGTGGAAGAAGAAAGGAACTTGAAAAGGGGTGGTGAAAACATTACATCTTCTTCGGGTTCTTCCTTTTGATTTGATCAAAAGGGCTCCTTCGGTTGGCTTTCTGATCACACTAAGGCCTCTAGGTTGTATTGAGGGAAGTTGGGAGAGTATTTGGGCAGAGTTTGGCCGAACCAAAAGGCTTTGAAGGTGTGAAGAAATGAGAAGGAGGAGTTCCCTTTTATAAGAGGGGTGAGGGGCACCTTTGGAAAAGCTAGAAATATTAATTTATAATAAATTCATATTCGGTTTCTAATGGCTCCAAAGTTGATTATTCAAAGGTTAAGGTGGGGATAGGTCGAAAACCACTCAACCAATAGAATTTAGACAGGTTTGGGTACTTATATTAACCTTATCTTTAAGTATTAACTCTAAGTTAATTAGTTTCACTTTTACAATGTCTCTTTGTATTTTTATATAATATGGTTAATAAACTTACTATATACATCCAAGAGACCCCCAAGTGGTCCATTAATGATGAACCTATCATGATATAAGTCTCTTGGCCGAACCTCAGATTTTTAGGAATTTAATATCAATTAATAATATAATATTTGTTTTAAGAACTCTTTTATGTCAATTTTGACACTATTCAATAGTTGATTTTTTTGAAACTCATAACAGATTGATTACTTCGAACAAAGTCAATTAAATCAATCCTAATATATCATATTATCCTAGAAAATTAGTTTAATTCATTAAAAGTTTCATATTATATTTATTTTGGTATTTATAATATCAATTATTTTAATGTTTCACTATTATAGTAATTAATTCATCATCATTGTGTCATAAATAAATTAAATTATTTAATGTCTAAAAATTATAAATAAAATATCATTATGTATGAAATCTTTTTATCTTTCTAATTAATATTTATAATCTAAAATCCAACATATATAACCTTATTTAAATATTGTTTTCTAAAAGATATATGCTTGTGTCATTTTTGTATTCATTTTAACTTAATTAAAATAAAGTGTCCTTATCACCTACAAGTGGCACCATGGGGTCCCAAAATCGACCCAAAGATGCCTATGGTCGAACATGTATCAACCAATAAAGCTAGGACTCGTTTTAGGGTAATTTAGTATTATTATAATATTATTTTTTAACCCTTATTTACCGGATTTACCCTTAACCATGGTAAATAAAATATTTACCGCAGTAATTATTCAAAATGTCTAAAAATAAAAGTTACCTATTTACACAATTTGAACATCCTGATTTCAAATATGGAATCCATTTTTCTAAATTCAAAACACAGAAGTGGCAGAAATTAATTTAAAATTAATTCCCACTGTCAAAACAAAAAGCGTGTTTTTAAGAGATAATAACTATCAAAAGATTGACACTTGTTTATGTTCGGTTTAATTGTAAAATTATGTCCAATGACCAAAATTATATTAAATGGTAAAAATATATTCTAAATATACTTTAAAACCACTCAAATTCATAATTTATCACTATTAATTATTTTTATTAAAAAAGTTGTTTTTAATTAAAATTTAGTAATTTTCACTATTCATCAAAATATGAAAGTTATCCGAAATGTACCAAAATTTCACCTTAGGCTAAATTCGATATTCCGAATCCAAAAATGAAGTCCATTTTGAAATATAAAATATATATAATTTCAAAAAGTAGTTATTACTATTCATAACGGCTAGTTTGATTGGTTATGGTGTGTTAGAACTCGGTGTTGCGTACAACACACGCTATCACATTACTCAAAGAGAAGCGTACCGTAGAAGCTTGGGGTGTTACACTTAATCTTATTTAAATTTAATTATCAACTAAAAGAGTGATAGTATATGTATGAAATTCATATTATACTCTTAAATTTAAAATACATTCATTTAAAAATAAATGATATTTGGAAAAGTTTTATTTTTTCAAAATAATTGTTTTTCTTAGTTACTAATATTTACTTTGGTAACTTAATTTTATGTCAATAGATGAAATTTCACCCTTTACCCAATTTAAAAATTCTGATTAATAATTTGAAAATAATTTTATTTTATTCAATTTCTCAAATTGATAGAAAGAATAATTTTAATATTAGCATATGTAACGCGTAAAAAATCATTTTTGGAAAGAAAATGTATTTTTAAGCTATAAATTTATGTGTAGGATAAATTTATTAAAAAATTTATTTTGATGACATAAATAGTTTTATTATAAAAAATGTATGTCTTCTAAAGAAATGCAAAACCGAATTTTTCTAAAATAATATTTAATAAAAATAAAAGGATAAAAACAGATTTTATTGGGAATTATTACTTGTATCCTTAAAATGTTAATCATAGGTTTTCTAAATTCAACGTAGTATTTTTAAAATATATAGTTTTAATTTTTAAAAATTTGAAAAATTAAAATGTATTATAAACATATATTCCAAGCTTATATAAATGTATAGTTTTGTTAACAAAATTGTATTTTTCACTATTCACCTAAAAATCAACTATTTTTTAAAAATAAAAAAAACATCCTAAGATGATTTTTTACATAATTAATCCCATTATGACATCATTTATATAAAATATAAATTATATAATTTAATAATTTTACTTTTAAATATAATCATGAATAATGTGTCTTTAGACTGTGCATTGGGAAATAGTTTTCAAGATGTAGTGTTTACATGCTAGAGTATGGTCTCTGGTATTACATTCTCTACCTGTTAAATAATTTTATCCTTAAGGTTTGGATACATGTTAGGTACTAAAAAATGTGGGTATTCCTTCATAATAGATTCTTAGGGATCCCATGTTTCCTCCTTTCGTTTTTGATTTCTCCATTAGACTTTTACTAGTCGGGCTTTCCAATTATGCATCACTTACTCTGTTGTTTTGAGGATATTGATAGGCTCTTAATTATAAGACAGGTCAGGTTCCAACTCTATTCCTTAATATGTGAGTACATGCATTGAATCTAACTTGTAATTCCTAAATAATGAATCGTGGTATATGTTGTATACTTTAGGAAGGTTGAGGGACATAGAAAATCAATAAGCTACAACTCCAATTCTCTCAATAATTTAAAAAGGACCAATGTTCCTAGGGATTAAATTTACCTTTTGAATCTTACGATCCCTTCCATGGGGAAACTTTTAAGAATATATGATCCATCGCTTGAAATTTTAAGTCTTCCCTTTGATTATCAGTAAAGATCTTTTTTCTACTTTGAGCTACTTTGATGTGATTCAAAATAGTCTATACTTTCCATGTTGTTTATTACATGGGTTTTTGGAATTATAACTTAATTTATCCAACTTATTCCCAAAAATTTAGAGAAAAAATCTATTATCATATAATAAATCATACAATTCCATTTGGATGCTTGAATGTAAACTATTATTGCCTATGAAATCCACATAAGGTAGATACTAGTCATATGCACCTTGGAAATCAATAGAACATGATATCAATAGTTATTTTAGTGTTTGAATAGGCCTTTAATACTACCTATTTGTTTAAAGATGATAGGAAGTGTTTAAATATCTGTTTATTTTGAGATCCTCTTGAATGATCCTCCAAAATTTTGATGTGAACAAGGGGTTATAATAAAATACAATTAACAGGGGTGCACTATGAATTCTTACTAATTCATTGGTATAGATTCATTAAATATGTTCAAGAGGCAAGTCCTTTTTTATTTATGTGAAATGTTCAGACTTGGTAATTAAATCCAAAATGACCCATGTAGCATTATTCCTTTTAGGAGTCTTTGGAATTCAATTTTAAAAGTCTATTGTAACATTTTATTACTTATACATTGGTATAGGTAGAGGTTTTATGACTCCTTTAAGATATTGTCTTTAATATTTTTCTTATATTAAAATAAAACATCTAGAAACATTGTCTACAATTTCACACTGTATACCATTCCACTAAAGATGTTTTATTAAATCATTGTACATATTTGTGATACTATATTGAATAGATAAGTTTAAGATATTTGATTCATCTATAAATTCCTTTTTTTCTTAGGTATGGATGGAACACATAATCACTTTTTAAAATATAACACAACATCTTCGTAGGCTAAGTTTGTTAATATCCCCTGATTCATGGCGTTAATTATATTTTTTAAACCCTTGTCCTCTTGTTGGAATTTATTTATCTTAACTTCAAAGGATGGTTTGGAAATCATGTATAAAATGAGTGGTGGTTCCCCTTCCTTAATGATTCTCATGTGTAGCTTTACTAACTCCATGAATAAATTATTTGAGTTTACCCTCATCTTGGTCGGAACTCCATGATATTTCCTACTTAAGGAATCATCCACCTACTTTACTTTCCTAGGTCGATAGTTTATTGAGTAATCATAGTTATTGAGTAGTTGTTTCCATCTTTTTTGTATCTTGTTGATCTTATTTTGTGATAAAATGTATTTTAAACTCATATGATTTGTATATATATAACATCTCTCACCATGGGGATAATTCCACCATATCTTCCATGACAATATTGTAGATACCAATTCAATATCATAAATTGGATATTTATTTTCATGGATATTTAGTTTCCTTGATTCATAAGAACCCACTCTATTATTTTTCATAAGAAAACAGCCCAATCCTTTCATTGATGCATCCCTAAATATTAAAAATATTTTCATTCCAAATGGAAGCTTCAAAACTAGTTCATTAACCAATATCCTCTTTATCTCCTCAAACATTTCCTCACATTACTTTTACCATGGTAATTTTATCCCTTTATAATTAAACTTCGTTAATGGGATGGATAATTGATCCAAATTTGGATCAAATCATCAATAGAAACCTATTAATCCAAGGATACTAAATATCGGTTATATTCTTTGGTTTAATTCATTCATTGACTATCTTCATCTTTAAAGGATCAACACATGTTCCATCTTTAGATACAATATAACCATGAAGAGAAATATCCTGGAGAAAAAAAATCAAACTTATTGAATTTCCCATTAAATTCCTTATCTCTAATAGTCTCATGAATGATTAAAAAATGATTATCATGTGCCCACAACTTTTATATTATATCATGATATCATAAATGAATAATAATAAGAAATTATCAATATATCCCTTTAATACTATATTTATCATATCCACAAACACAGATGATGTATTTGTTAATCCAAAGAGATTTAATGTAAACTCATAAGGACTATACCTCATATAAAATGTAGTATTTGGTATATCATCCTTCTTAACCCTTAATTGGTGATAACTAGAGTAAAGATCAGTCTTTAAGAAATATTTATCTCACTTAATTTTATCAAATAAATCATCAATGAATGGGATATGATACTTTTTCTTTATAGTAATGGTATTTATCAACCTATAGTTAATGCATAACCTCATGGACCCATCAATATTATTAACAAAACTAATAGGGGGTCCCCGAGGTGAAATGTTAGGGTGGATGATTCCCTTATCAAACTACTCATGTAGTTATTTATTAAGCTCCACTAATTCTATTAGGTCCATTCTATTGGGATCCTTAGATGTAGGTTTTTCTTCTAGGATGAGTTCAATAGAAAACCCTACTTCAAGATTAGGAGGATGCCTAGGTAATTCTTTAGGAAACAAATAAATTTATTCACACGCAATAGGTATATCCTCCATTATTATGTTTTCATTCCCAACCATAGGTTGCATATTCTGGTATTCTCTAATAATTTTATTAAGGTGGGATACTAGAGGAGGATTCGGGCATGAATCAGATAATGATACCTCACCTATAAATAAAAACAACTCCACTCCCCTTTTATTAATTTTATTCGCTTTATTTTGGAAATAAATTTTTTCATTGTTCTATGAAACACGATCCATACCTAGGATTATGTAAAATTAAACCATAGGTATGATAATAATTTTTTCAAGTAATGTGTTCATATACATCATAATAGAGACTAATTGATATAACCTATTTGCAATAATATTTTCATTAGGTGTATAGATTGATAAATCATTTATTAAGGTGTTGGGAATTTTTTTAATATTCTCAAAAAAATAATAAAAATATAAAATAGTTCAAATATTTGGATTCTAATAAAGAATTATATAACTTTGAGTTTAAGATCAATGTACCTACTATCAAATCCTTGGGAACTTTAACTACAGTTGTGGTAATCGTATAAGCTTTACCTTTACCTTGAGACTCTTTTAAGGTGTATTCCATTGATTATTAGCTAATTGGTATGAGAAATGTATCAACTATTTATAATTGTTGCACTAGATATTGGTAGATTTTTTCTTTCCCTTCTATTCATGATCTATATGGCCTTTCTCTCCAAAGTTATAACAAACTCATGTTCATTTTAAGCAAGAACCAAGGTGTTTCTTTTCTACAATTATCACATGTGAGATTTCCCATATTTCCCTTCTTCTTTATTGCTACATTTATTTGTCTATGGTGCTCAGTTTTTGTCTTCTTATCTAGAATTCCTTTGAAAATATAATACATGTAGAATAATTTTTTTTCTTGATGAAACTTGATACTATATAAGTGTACGATGAAAAGGTTTGAGAGGTTTGTTCCTTTCAGGGTCACATCTTAACCATGTAAAATAAATGGTCAATCCTACTTTCCAGATTTCATACATAGTCTACAGCATGACTAGTAAATCTTGTAAAATTAACCTCATATTCAACAATACTCTCCTATCCTTTATACTTCAAATTAATGAATTTTCTTTCTATATCAGCTCGTTGATCTTAAGGTAAGTATTTCTAAAATAATATAAATTTTAAATTCTTTCATTCCATGTTTTCTATCTCCTAATCCTCTTTAATATTTTTAATAAATTACCACTATTAACTAGAATATCTCCTTAGATGATAAACCTTCGTAACAACTTTATCCATTTCATTACTTCCCAAACTAAGAAATATCATCTCTATGGATGTGATACATTGTTCAGCTACAAATATATTGGTGGTCGCATTGAATGATGTAGGTTTATATTGCATGAATTGATCTAACATTATTGTAAAATGTTTTGGATTAGTAAGATACTCTATACTAAAAAGGTTTTTAGACATAACCTGATTCAAAATACCTAATGTAGATATAATCTACTCAATTATAACACCATCCATGTTTACTTTACCTATAAGGAAATCCATACACTGATTATGGGTCCTGATATGATTTCCCTTCCTCTCATTAGGTTTCATCTCTAAACAGTATCATATACTTAATTTTCTCAAAACATTATTAATATTGAGCTATAAAAATCTTAATGCAAGTAAAAGTTCTTAGTAATCCTAATTGTGTATCATAATTCTTGTTATAGTTATATTCTTACAAAATATAGTTTCCTAGGTTTATACTAAACTTCATCTAATACCATCTGTAATTCCTTATCTCTAGTAACATAGATTTAGAGGTTACATTATTACATTGGTAAAAATTACAAGGATCGAATCATAAAGGACCACACAGTTCAGTATTCTTTAGAGGATAGATACAAACATTAATTCTATATTACATTTGAACATAAAAATAAAACATAAAAACTAATTGAAACTTTCTTATTAGTTTTATTGTATCCCTAAATTTATTTAAACATCACTTCTTGGTACTGTGAGGAAATAGAAAAATAATAAGGTTGATCTCAAACACTTGGTAAGTGTATAAGTATAGTGGAAACTATCATAATAGTCCTATACATAATAGGAGAGTTAATAGTCAATAAACATGCCTTATAATAAATGCCTTGAGCATGAAAATTAACCATGGATAGAATTTCAATGAAAATAATCACACAGATAATGATAACTAAATTCATGGTGATGGAATACATAATGCCAGGCATATTGATCTTTCCTATCAAATCCTTATCAAATACATTATTCTTCTCATCAAGGTCACAAAAAAGGCATAATTATTTTCATCAAGTCCATAGCCAATGAATTGTTCTTGCATTGGGTATTCATAAAACAAATACTCAAGAAATTTGTCTTATAAGACCAACTGATGCATCAAGGGGCTATATAATTGTGGGGCCCACCTATCACTTCTTTAATTTTAATTAATTAATTATATAAATTATATGAATTTCTATAAAATGAATAATCAAAATTACTTAGGAATCAATAATTATATGAATTCATATATAAACATATAGAACACCAGTAATTCCCTAGCCAATTAGTGGGATAACATAGATATAATCTATCCAGCAAAAGAAGGTGTATGAATAAACAATACAGAATCAACTTAGAAACTATGGGGTAATTTTAATGTAACAAGAATTTCCCTAATAAAATAAACAAAATAAGGTAATATAAAAGGTTATTTTAAAAGTTTTGGGTGATAAATATAAGATAGCAATTGATTTAAATATTTTTCACTAGAAGGAGACCATATGAATGGTAAGAAAATACTTTATTATGGTTTGTAAAGAGAATGATATTTATCCAAAGGGTATCACCCAAGAGTTTAAAGCTAGGAGTGCAGTTTTAGGACCAATAGTCAAGAACCAGAGTGAATATTGAGTTGAAACTCAACCAGCCTTTTTCAAGTTGATTACCCCTTGGTGAAAGTCTACCTCAGTTGTATCCACTTACTAGTATCTAAATAGGGATATCATTGATAGGAAATCCACACTCTCTTTACTTTCTAAAATATAGGATTTTTGGACATTATAAAAACATAGGAAATTGATTTAATGAGATTATATCTCATTTTAATTATATAAAATGGGTTATAATTCGATAGAATTATAAGCAAGATGACATTACGATAAAGGTTTATGATTGAACATGGAAGGGGTGGAATGAGAACCCATATGTCAGATAATAACGGCATAGAAAAAAAGGCTACAATGAGAGGTAATAATTAGTCTCTCATAAACATTATATCAAATAGGATATAATACCTTTAAATTAAAATTAAGGAGAAACATATAAATTCTATTATACCAAAATAATTTCAATTAAAAGGGAAATATAATTATGGGAAACCCCTACCTTTTTAAATAGATTCTTTATGATTGGGAGGACTCCTTAGAACGTTATAAACTTATTAGGAGGGATTTAGAGAGGGATATGAAAGGTAAATTCATGATAAATACCTTTAGTGTGTAGATTAATGAGTTAATGGGTTTGAGTGAGCTCCTTTTATAGGTGAAAAGGAGGGGAATTTCCATGGAAACTAAAGTTATGTGAGGGTTAAGAATTTTTTCACATGGGGGTTGGTTGGGTTTGGTGAACTAGTTGAGTTAGGTTTGGAAATTTTGGTGAGACATGTAGGTACAAATTTCCAACATAAAATAGGTATTATATAATGTTTAAGTTTCAAAATTATTTAGTAAAATTCACGCCACATTAGATTTTCCATTTAACACTTATTAGTACTAATTAAATATTAATCATGGTTATTATGTTATCAATAAAAATATAATATGGCCCTTATTACCGAATTTAAATGTTATGAATCAGAATATGGGATCCATTTAAATGAATTTAACCTATAAATATGATAAAATAAACTTTTAATATAAAACATATTATGGTAGAAAACCCATTTTTGTAAAAAGATGACATTTTAAATGTTAGGTGTTCTTAATTTTATTTAAATATAATTAAAAATTAAAATATTGTCTATTTATTTTTATATATGTATAAAATTCATATTAGAGCCTTAAATTTAAAATATATCCAT
The DNA here is from genome assembly GCA_963277665.1 of Viscum album. Classification (NCBI taxonomy): domain Eukaryota; kingdom Viridiplantae; phylum Streptophyta; class Magnoliopsida; order Santalales; family Viscaceae; genus Viscum; species Viscum album. The sequence goes on along the minus strand of OY728126.1, from coordinate 354,349,555 downwards.
TTAAAAATACCCAACATTCACTAAAGTATTATTATTTTAAAAATAATTATTTTACCGCAGTAATTAATATTTACCTTGACAACATAATTTTATGCCAAAAAATTAAATTTACCATATTACCTAATTTTAAAATTATGATTAATAATTTTAGTTGATTCAATTTCTATAATAAATAAGAAAATTATTTTAATATTGGCACATGTAATGCATAAAAATCCTCATTTTAAAAAAAAGTGTCTTTTTTAGATTAAAATTTATCTATAGGATAAAATTATCAATGATTTTAGTTTTCTTAAAATAATTATTTTAATATATAACAAATAAAAATTATTTTTCCGCTAAATAAATGTAAAATTGGTTTTTACAAAATTAATATTTAATTAAAATAAAATTCCAAAATAGTTATTATTATAATTTATTATATATTTTCATAAAATTATAATCATAGGTTTTATGAATTCAATATAGTATTCATAAAATATATAGTTTTACTACTTAGAAATTTGATCAATTAAAATTTATTTTAATCTTCTATATCTTACGTATATAAATTTATAGTTTTTGAAAAACTTTATTTAACACTATTCACCTAAAAATGAACTATTTCATAAAAATCCCAAAAAAATAACTCTAAGATTATTCTTAACATATTTAATCCCATTAATAAATCATTTTTATCAAATATAAATTCTAGTATTTTGTAATTTATCTTTAAAATATAATCTAGAATAAATGCTCATTATATAAAGACCTAATCCTTTTCTAGCCCATAATTTTATTTCTAAACAAAAAATCATTTTATTGTATTCTCAAACATCTTTTTAGGTTTATAGTTTTAGATAATTAAGTCATAGATCTTATGTAACAAACCCATATATTACTATTTTGACAGTTCCACTTATAATCTATTTTTCCCACAATGCAAAAGTTTTTCAATGAAATGCATTTTATTTCCATAAAAAATCTTCACGCCTTTCAAATTGACTTCATCAATGATCCTACTCATTATTAAACCCTATAAAAAACATTTGAAAACATTATATGAGAAAAAATATTTCATTAAGGGATATATAAAAATTAATAATGAAACCTGTTATTCCATTTCATAACTATGAAATCATAAAATAGAGTTTTCCTTTAGCATAATAAACATTTTCCTAAAATAATAGTTTACTTTCACATTAAATCGCATTTACAGTGCAAATGTTTTCATAAAAAATTATAATAAAACATAAAGGAAAAATTATAATCATGATGGTTTCTTAAAATACATGAGAACCCTTGAAAACATTTCTCTTAAAAACATAACATTTTACACTAAAAGAAAATGATCATTCATTTTAATTAAGAGATTATTGGCTTACATTGTGAAATAAATATAATTTTATGAAAACTCATTAAAAATAATATAAAAGTCATATAGGTTCCTTTTTATATCATCCTAATAGAACCATTATAAGAACCCCTATAATAACCCTTGCAAATAGAATAACATTCATGGCCAACTTATAATATAATTATATGGAGAACATGTAAGATCTAGACCATTCTAGAGATGTCTTGTACTCATTTTCAGGTATTATTTTACCCTTTTTTATTATATGTTGGTTGGATCTTCCTTTGGGGTCGTTTTAGGTGAATTTATAGAATTATTTAAGTACATGGGGATGTGTACGGTTGGCACATGATTAAGGAAAATTGGGTGGCTTTCCCCAGAAAACAGTGTGCCTCATTTTGAGCCATAGGGTGCATGATTTGACCAAACCATGTTTCCACCCTCACCAAACCATACACCCTCATACAGAGGGAGTTTTCATAGTTGGTGAACATTTTTTCAAATTATATGTCCACCTAGTAGTAACAGTGCACCCCAGATGGTAAGGGTGAATGGTTAGGGTGCACTGTTTGGAAAACCATGTGGTCTACCTAGTAAACTGTGTGTGGGGGATTTTAAACCAAAAAAAAATTATAAAAATTTCCAAAACCACTATTTTATGTCCCTCATCACCCCGGATCAGCCTAACATAAACTCTTTTTCTCTTGGAGGCTACTGATAGTATTCCTATACTCCTAAAAACCTCTTATGGTGTGAAACAATGATCCAGTGGAATAAATAAAACCCTCTATGGTATATAATGTCTTCCTCATTTAGGTTCCTCTATCTCTCATATTTATTTCCCTTTAGAGCGTGATGGATTTTTCTTTGTTGTTTATGGTTTATATATAGTTTTAATGGATATAATTTTCTTGGATCTTGCTCCTATTTTTTGATCCTATATCTTCCTTGTTGTTGTGATTTCAATTGTTATATATTGAATTAAGGGATATGGTTTGGAAAGTGTTCACCAAAAATCTTAAGGTAGATGGTCTAATTGATAATTTCAATAGTCTTGATCATGATTTGGTTCTTGTATTTTTATCATTTAATTTCCACATTGGTAAATTTCATTTTAAATTTTAAATAATGAATTGTTTCAAATTTGATTGTGAAACCCTTCATTGATCTCATTGGACCATTGGAGATTACAAGACTGACTTGATGGAAATCCATGGGGTGTTATAATGCACTTGAAATTATGAATTATGAATTGTAAAAATGGGAATAATGGGTTAATATAATTGAGCTAAATCCTTATTTCAGGGTTTATAATGGGATTTAAAGGGTTGATTGGCTTAACCACAAAAGGTTAATGAGATGTGAATAATTGATGATAAATTGATTAAAGGTGAATTTTTCCTATTGGTATTTATGATTAAAGTAAATAACCATGGTTTTGATTGGTGAATGAAATGGTGAACCATGATTTGAATGATTTATGATAATTTTAATGATGTTAAACCCTAATATGTATATATTATATGTGATATTTTTTATTAATGTGAAAATGAGTTGTGGATCTAGAAATAAGGATACAAATACCCATGGGGTGACAAATGATGTTATAGGCCCCATATACATGCATGTGAATAATTATTTTAAGGTCAAATATTGATTCTCTAAATAACCATGGGGTTCCTAACTGATTCTCTAGGCCCCTAAGATATTGTCATTGGACTGATGTTCCAAGTGCCTGAGATAATGGTATGCAGACTGATGCTCTAGGATACCGAATGAAATTGTAATTAAATTAATAATGAAATACCATGAAAGAATGAATTTTGATACCCCTATACTATATGATTTAGAATATATCATGATTCAAAGTAGATATGATAGTTTTTTGTGTCACCATGAACCCAGGGTACTTTTTGGTTAATTAAAGACTGATTAAATATGAAGTGTGTTTATTTTTTTTTAATGTGTTATTTATTATTTATAAAATAGTATACACTATTATGAATTGTATATTAATTTATATTTCATTTCTAGTGTCCTAAAGAGTTTTAATTACCCCCTACTTGGGTGCCTAATTGCCACCAAAATAGACATCATGTTTTCAGATCAGGATAAGGGAAAGATCCCTATGTTAGATGGATGGGTTGGGATTTTGGATGGAGAAAGGATGAGGGAACCGAATATGATATCAGGACCCACATGGGATATTTCAGTGTGTCTTTATTTTGGGTTTTCATTAGACACTTGACACCAGTATGTCATGTCATATTTACTACTTTAGTTAATGGTCATTTTCCCTATTTTGGGATTCGTCATTTTATGTTGGTCATTTATTGGTTATTATTTATTAGTATTTGACTAAATTTTATTTATTTTCTCTATTTTTATTCTTTGATAAAGAGGTTATATTCAGCCCACATTACATAATAGACCATCACTTCTAGTCGGCAGCCTCTAGCATACAGAGAGGCACACCTGAGGTTATGTGTCAAACCGTCCTGGGGCACCGCTATGTGGTACTCATGTCAGGATGTTATAAAGTGGTATCAAAGGAGTTTTATTTTCTTTTCAGTTGTCTTACTATTTTTTAAAGTCAAATAGGATACTATGGTGATTCATTCTTTGATCATGAGCTCTTTCATGGAAGTAATTAACCCATGTTTAAAGGGAAACCCAAGTTTCTAGGTTGGTATTATTGTTCTTTATAAATGTTGTTACAATTGAATTTTATTTCACCTTTGGTGATGAAATTTTTCTGTGATGTTATTGTTTTCTTAGATTTTTCTCATGTCCTGGTATGGCATGAGAATTTATTATTAATGCATCATTTTAGGCACTCAAAAATTTATGTGACACGAATCATGATAGAAAAGCATGGAAAAACATGTTATGAGTGGGTTATGGGAGTTGAAAATGTTTTTTCTTTCTTTGAATAATTTAAAAATAAATGGTGTCTTATAAGAACTCCTGGGTGCATCATTCCAAGAAAGATGGTTCTTTGGGATTAACGGTGAAAGCTTGAAAAAAATGGGTAGGGTACTGATTCTTAGTGCGGGTTGCTAGTGTATCTGGAAAGCTAGAAATAATGCCAGATTTAAAGGCATTTTTTATACAGGAAGATATGTTTTCATAAGAACCAAGTCCCTCATAATTGAATTTGTTATTAGTTTCAATGACTAGCTTCATACCCCCTCTTTGAGAGTCATATAGGTGAATATGCCCTTAATTCATTATATTAGTTCTATTTTAAGAGGAAACTGAGTTTGTTGGTCTCCTCCAACCGTGGGTTACAAATTTAATTTTGATTGTTCTTGTATCATGGGGATTATGCGTGGTAGAGGGGTGGTCTAGGATTATAAAGGGAGTGTTATTCTTTCTTTCATCACCTATTATGGAAAGGGGAACTCCATTTAGATAGATGAAAAAGTGATGTTTGCACATCTTAAATTGTGTACCCAGAAAAGTTTGGATCTTGAGAAAGTTGAAACTAATTCCATGATTATTCATGACTCTATGCATGTTAAAATATCCACTCCTTGTTTGATTTCCTATATAATTAGAAAATGTAAGGTAGACATCAACAACAACACAAAGGTTTTTCATATGTGGTGTGAAGGAAATAAAGTGGCATATCATCTTGCTTCCATGGTGGTGGAAGACCAAGGGATAAACGTTACCAGTTTTTCTAGAATTCTTCAACTGAAATTGGTGGGGATAGATTAGATTAGAAGAGATCAACTTGGTCTTCATTATTTTTAGCCTCCATATGATTGTACTATTTGACCTTTCCCATGGCCCTATTTTGTTATGGGATCTTTCAGTTAATAAAAAATGAAGAGTTGAAGGAAAAATGTTGCCTTATAAATAATTGACAATTACAAATGATTCTAAATGTGGTAATATGAAATGGTTAAAAATGGATGTCTAATGGGAAAATTGTTATATGAAAAGTTTTTTACCCTGTGTTATACAAGACCTAGGTTAGATATGGTTGAGGGTTTTTGATAGTATCACAACCCCTCCCCACAAAGATACCACACTGAGGGGAGAGAGATAGTGATTACTTGAATGCTACCTAGAATAGGGCTTGGGTTAGCGACTAGAACCAAGGGTATAATAAACATGCATATGGGAGACATTACCCTCTAAGAGAAACATGTAGAAGAGAAATAGATAAGAAGGATACTCCAACAACACCTACTCATATAGATATGTATATATATATATATATATAAATCACAAGTGAATACATGTAATGACATACAGTACTATAAAAAATGAAAATAAATCTAAAAGTACCAAAAAGGTAAAGACAACAATGACCACAAATTCCAAAGATCTCATGCAAAACTATGATCTATAAATATCCAGTCTGATATCCAACTTTCTCTAGATGACCTCAATAAAAATTATAAATACGTAGGGTGAGAATAACAGTATAATCAATAGGATCCTCCCCAGAGATTCTTGTGAAAAAAGATAAAGAAAGCATGTTAAATCATAGTGAACAATAGTGAAACTAACTCCTCACCTAAATTGGTATACTAAATTCCCATCCTCACCATGTATAACTCTCACCAAGAATCACATAGAAGAGAGAATATAATATAATAATGAAATATCAATGGTACCCTGCTCCCACTTTCTCACTGGTTTGTCACTCTGCCCCAACATCACACATTGTGGGTCATATCTCTCCAAAAATTAAGGCATCCCAAAGTCACATGTTAAATGTGTCACAACATGCACAACATGCATTACATCATCACATTATCCCATATCACATATCCATATATAGTAACTAAGTAGTTTTTGGGAGCCAACGCAGCTCATTTGAAATACATCATACATCGAGTATTGTACCTCAAACCATTACAACCCATACATCAAGTAAGTACCTCAAGCCATCATAGCCTATACATGTTATACATAAAATAATCCTTTGGATACTATATTTGCTAATACATGTGTGTGAAATAACCATAATATATCATAGCACTCTACACAAAAATATGAGGAAAATAACCACTATGCAAACCAGCATAAGTAACAACTAATAGAAGAGAGTGGGGTCAGAGTAGGTATTCATCCACACATCCTCCCACCGGTATGTTTGGTAAAACACCCTCCCAAAGTCCATTGAGTGTCATTTTTTCTAAACAACATGGGTGGGGAAACATATGAAATCATAAAATATAAATGATATGATATATCTCACAACCACACTATGGGAATAAACTAGTCTTAGAATCAACTAGATATAATATTACTTGGACTCTCAATTTCCACTGCTAAGACAATATATCATATAAACACACAATCATTTAAAGATCTGTATTAAATCCAATATTTCCTTCTTATAATTTTCATTAATTAATTAATTCATTAGCCATTAATTAATAATTAGAATTATTCCACATTATATTACATTAATCCTTAGATTTAATTCATTTCTTCCAAGCATAATCAATAGTGAGTCTAAAGTTTATCAAGATTAATATCTTTTTAGAATTTTCATTCCATCAACACCAACCCTGTGGGTTAAGAATTATTTATTCATTATTATCATCATTCTATATACATGTACTATAGTAAAATCATCCTAAGATACCACTGAGAGGAAATATGTCACCAAGAACATCCAACTACCTCAAGTAGTGGGGAAAGGAATGCAGATAAATAAGAAACCTGGCCATCAGCTATTAAACAAATTCACAAGAGAGAATCCCATCTCTCAACATCGTAACAATGGGTAAGCCTAGCTTTATCCCATTCCATTATCCCTAGTTCCATCCCCAACACCCATTTATATATCCCGATGCATTTAAAAATCATATGAATTAACTACTACCACATCATCTGGGTCTCCCCACCCCATATATCATATTCTCCATCTCATGATCAACCAAGCCAAGCTCACATCACATCTGGGCCTCCCCGCCCCATATCACATCAGTCATCCTAGACTCATCCATTCTAATCTCATATCACAAGTCTTGTATCAATATCCCATAAAAAAATATCCATAACCAAACAAGCATATCCAAACTGGAAATCAAGGCCCTAAAAAAGGCACCATCATTCACACATAACGAGTTCTCGTGGCTCCAGCACAAGGCACTCAAACTTTTTGAGCAAGTTGGAAACTAAGGCCCTAGAAATTATCTTTATCAAACAAAATATTTTTATTCCATCTTGAATTAACTGATTCATTATTTATAGGTTCTAACTATGGGAAACCTAAGGCATAAATCTTTAACAAACTGTCAAAGGAAAAACATGTTTTTAGCATTTATTCCAGTTTCAAAAAAAACTGGATAAGTACACTTGTCAACTAATCATGCCTTTTATTATTTATCAATTCCATTAATCAAATGTAATATCACATTTAATTATACATGTACATTATATCAATTTAGATATCATCAAATCACATTAACCACTAGATTGAAAACATTCCTATTATTTAATAAATATTAATCTAGTTAATTAAAAATTAATTATACTTTTTTATTTTTTATCAATTTCAACATGCTAATAAGAAAATCATAGATACCAAACTATTTAGAAAATCATGAGACAAAATGATATCATGGTATAAATCAACAACATCATCAACATCTGATCACAGACAATTTCTTTAATCTCATTCAATATTATTAGGTTAATTCCATTACCATCCAAAGGGGTAAAGAATGATCAATTTACAATTTCATGTGAATAAAATAGAATTAATGAATCCCATATAACAAAGGTGTCAATGTTTTTTTCATGATAATAGACCAGCGTTGTGGACCTCAATCACCTCTCCTGTAAGAATTTTCATCCATCCAAGGATGTCATGGCACCACCACTATAACACCCCAAGACTTTAAAATATTTTAATTTTAAAATAAAATTAATCATTTCGTATCTTTATTTATACACAACACTATGTTAATATTACACTACAAAAAACACTGAATTAGCTAGTGTTACAAACAAGACTGAGTTTTACCACCTTTTAGTGGCCCGCATACTTTTAAAATAAATTTTTACACTTTTATAAATTTTATTTATCGATATAAATTTAATTTTTTAATTTTTAATTTCAAAATTATCTTAGTATTATTTTTTGGTATTTTTCTGAGAAGTTTCATTTTTTGATGAATAATGAAAAATACTGTATTTTAGTTAAAAATTGCCTTTTTGTTTAAATAATTATTAATGATAAATTATATTTTAAATTGGTTTCAAAATTAAAAATATATCGATTATAAATATATTAATAAAATTTAGGTCATTGTAATAATTATTATATATACTTCAAATAAGAAAACTTATTAAACATTTTCACATTTTCACTTTAAAAATCGGATTTCACACCACCTCTGCATTAATTAGTATAATATTTATATTCTAGTAAGATAAAATTATTTTTTGACCAGAAATATTAGTGAACGTAATTAAATTAATTATAGTGATTAAGCTAAAATAATACTTACTAAGGGACTAAACCTTCAACATAAGGGACAAAATGACCTAAAAACTTGTCCAAAATCCATTGTATATTAATATTTAAACCATATACTAATTTTTATATAATTTAAAATATTATTCGATCCACTTTACATGTAAAAAATGTGTGTGGAATTCACTTTTAAAAAATTTACAAGAATGTCGCTCCTCCTCTACTATAAAAAGGAACTCACCCATCCCACTTATTCACACCTATAAATACCTTTGTCTCACAAAAACTATACCAATATAATGTCCCAAAATTCCTATCCTAATCTTAGAATCCTTACCTTGGGAATAAACTCAAACTAAGGAATCCCTTTGGTGAAAACCAAAAGGAGTTATCTGAATAAGAGGTGATGTTCTTCAACGATCACATTTCTTTCATTTACTTCTCTAACCCTTAAATTATTTTTATATCATAATTATATAATAACTTAAATATATTAAATATATTTATATTTTTATATGATAATATGTATACCTACACTTTCGCACACATCCATCAAAATGGGATACACAATCATCATTCGTGTGTACGGCAGACTACTGCCTCGCGAACTGATGTCATTCATTCTTCCATTTACCACATTTAAAGGTTGGAAATAATGATGTATTTATCGTTTATATATGATATATATGATAATTATAATTTATTTATACTTATTTAATTCTTATAAAACTCATACCTTCATGCTTTTGATTTTGTGGGAATATGGTAACTTTGTTTGTGGAGGTGTAGACTAATGACTCCTCAAAGCGGTGTGATTCATTCACACTACACATAGAATGTATTAAGGATGATTTTAATATAAATATGTAAAATATATGACATATATATTATACATTAATTATAATATAAATTTATATCATTTACTTTTTATTATTTTTAATATGACAAGTAAATGGAAGTAGCGTTCATGCGTGTTATGGTCTACCGTCTCCATGAACGGTGCATTTCATTTCCAATATATAAATATTATTTATTATTTTAAATACATATATAATAGATATATAAAATATTTATATCATTTTTTTCATTCTATATATGAATAAAAAATTATCTAGTTAGTAATCACAACAAAGTAACAAGTCAAAACATACTCAAAAAATAAGGTGACTAACACCCAAAATAGTGAAAATAATGAAATATTGTCAACAAACTGGTAATAATATATTATAAGAAGATAATATATGATATTATAAATATTATTATAGCTCTATTATAAGTTAATAACATTATTAAACCCATTATAATATATTTTAGAGGATGTTCACCCAAAAGGAAATGTAAGTTAAGAGATTTCTTCTCAATTTACATTCCATTGAGACTTATTTGTTATTATGCACCAATTAAAATTAATGTGGTGTATATAATAAAACTTTGTCATTTAATATCATAATTCACTCCTAATTTATGGTATTTTAAGTTTCACTTTGCACTATCTCATCCGATGGGTTTTTACTTGAAAATTATAGAGTGGTAAAAGTTATCTTTGCAATATCACTTTCTTTTGTGAATGTTAACTTTATCTTGAAATAATCACTTTCTTATAATAATTTTATTGTACATTAAATTTTAAATATCCATATTATCATTAAATCTATATCTTTATTACCTAAACCATATACTATTTTTACATATGGTGTTCACTATGACAATTGTTTGAAATGGTGATAAATCTTTATCTTTTACTCAATATGGATATTTGATGATAAGGAATGTTGTTCATTAATTAAATATATTATTTGTTATATGAGTAATGATTTATACTTGAACTATATATATTGGGAACTAGTTAATGAAATCCCCTTGATGTATCAATATTCTCATGGGATGAAATTAATTGGTGAAAACCCCTTTGAGTTTGTTTCCAAGTAGAATAGATGGGTTTCTACTTAAATATTTAAATTTTCTTATGAAAGGTATAGAAGGTAGTATGATAAACCATATTTTGAAATGTATTAATGCTAAAGGTGTCATATTCCTAATAAATATGATGTCTAATAATTAAGAATTCCCTTTATTGATAATTTGGTTATTATTATTTTTATCCATGATATTTTTTCTTTGACATAATATATGGATTCATTTCATTCTTAGTTTATTGATTAAATGGAATTTTTTTCACTTATTTACCTTTCCATATTGATTATTTCTTATCCAGTTATTTAAATGGAAATAATGTTTAGTTATTTACCATCCCATATTGTTCATTCTTATTGATTCATGATTAATTCTGATGTTCTCCTACCCTTATAGAGAATTTAAGTTCACCCTTATTTTATTTCCTTTCCCCATGATATGAAGATGAATTCATGGAATGAGTTCCAATGATACTATTTATAAGTCTTTTATGTGTATTAGTTTTTATTTTTGATTTCCCAATGTAATATGGGTATCATGTTTGTAATCTATTTTTTCAAAATTTCTAAACTAATTAGTCATATAGGATTTGATTCCTTGTAATCATGCTAATGTAATAAATTAATGCACCGACTCTGGGCTTCTGGGGTCATGGAGTTACAACCAAACAAAGAAAAAACCAAGAAAACCCCATTAGAAACTTCATAGATGATCTTTCATCACATGGAAAGAAGTAATGAGAGGAACTGAATCAAAGTACCATAAGAAAAGAGGTATAATATACCTTGTAACACCATAGATCAAAGATAGTAATCCAATGATCGATCCCAATTGAAGGAATCCCCAAACACCAAGAAAAAGGGTCACTAGATCGCCTGGAGTTGAGAGGGACATAATGTTTTGAAGATATTCTTGAGTGTTTCACCTTTTATAAAAATGTTTTATAGGAGATTTACATGGTTTTTCAAGCTTACACATCATGTAAATGTTAGGATTCAAGTTTCACCGAAAAATCTTTTGCCTCAAACATTTTAACCCCAAATAAATACCCATTGTGAATCACCCCATCAACCACCCTTAACAATATATGATCTGATAATACATGACATGAAACATTTACACACTAGGAATTTTCCCTAAATCCAATTTTTTATCATCCAAACCCCTACAAACTTATTCTAGGCCTCCTTTGAGAACCATGAGCCTCGAAAACATGAAAAGGGCTAGACTATATGGATTTGGGACCTTAAATTAGATTCCTCTCAAAAAAATCTCATCAAAGATAATCCAAAACCAAACCAAATAGGAAATGAAAATATTCATCTTAACATCCACCTTGCAAGATACATCTCAAAGATCTCACCATCTCAAGAGCTCAACCACCTCATCAGATGAATAAAGTGGAAAACCATGAAACAATAACAACCATATCCTAAACAATATCTTAGGGGATATACATATGAAATGAGAGTAAATCCACAACAAGATACAAGAGGAAACCATGTCATAAACCAAAAAGGTCAACATTCACAAGATAAAAGCATTACAAAATAAGAGTTAAACATTAAATAGATCAGGGTACTAAGTGCACATCTAAGACTCACGTTCCTAGGTACTCTCCTATATACCATTGTGTCACCATAAGGAAAGAACCAAATGAATAACACACTCATGAAATACCTTTTCCTAGAATTCTTAGATCTCTATAGGCCGCTCCTGGAAGGTCGCATCATCATCAACATTGATCTCACCCCAATAGATGACATGAGATTTTTCAGGAAGATAATGGCAGTACTAAAATATATGAAAAACATCATGTATCTAGCTCATCTACTGGGGAAGTGTTATACAATACTCTGCAAGTCCAAAATAATCCAACACTTCAAAAGTCCCAAAACATTTGGAGTGAAAGCTTACCCCATGATCAATCCTTCACTTACCATGAAGAGGATTCATGTTTCGAAACACATGATCTCCAATGTTGAACTCCATAGGTCTCTTCCTATTATTGAAATAGGATCTTTTATGATCATGTGCTACCTTAATCCTCTCATGAATTACTTAAATCATATATATCATATTCTATATCAGTTCTTGCCTGATAATTTCTACCTCTATGACTCTAGTCTAGCACAATGGAGAATGGAAAGGTAAGCTCTAGAAAGATATAAAAGGATCCATACCAATGGTTTATTGAAAATTATTATTATAAGGAAGTTCAACCAAGGAAAATTTCCTCATCCATGAACCTCTAAAATCCTAGACATAGGATCACAATGTCTATTAAAGTGTCCTGATGGTACAATCTATCAGACTATCCATCTATGGATAAAAAATAGTGCTAAGGCATGAATGAGAACCAAAATCGTGATAGATAACTCTCCACACCCTTGAGATAAAATGATTGTCCCAATCAAAAATGATCATCCTCTAGACTCCATGGAGTTGCACCACCTAATCTAGATACTTTCTCGACAAAACATCCACTAAGATCGACCCCCTAATCACTATAAAGTAGGATGATTTTTTCAAATGATCCAATGTCACCCATATAGAACCATAAACTCCCTAAGCTCGAGGTAAACCGGTAATTAATTCCATAGATATGTCCTCCCACTTACATGGGGGAACATCTAATAGCTAGAGAAAACCACTAGGAACACAGTGCTCGGCCTTCACATTCTAGAAGAACAAACATCAAGAAACAAACTTTAAAACTACACCCTTACACCCAGGACACCAAAACTGGCCTCTCAAATCTTGGTGCATCTTTGTCACACTAGGATTTACTGCTAAAGGGGAACTGTAAAACTCATGGAGAACCATATCACACATTTCCGAAGGAATGAAAATCCTTACCTAGAATAGCACCCAGTGTCATCCATCCTCAGACCAACCATTAGGGTAATTACCAAAAATAACTTGGTCTCTCCATACCTCCACTTTATAATCCCTTAACTGGTACTCCTCCACATATTGAACCAAATATGATTGTACCATAATCTGTAAAATATTTCCTCTTCCTCTAACCTCTCCCATATCTAGATGCATCACAGAGAGTAATTCCATCTCTCTCCGGGAATCTTTGGATTCAAACATGGAATCACTATGTTACTTCCTACTCAGCATATTGGCCACCACATTTCTTATTCCTAGAATGTATTAAATATAAAAGTATTAATACTACAATAATTTCATCCACAGATGTTGATAAAAGTTTAAGTCATGTTGGGAGAAGACATACCTCTGGCTCTTATAATCAGTAAACCCCACAAAATGATCATTGATGAGGTCATGTTGCCACAACATCAAATCAAACCCAAATGACACCACCTAAAGATCATGGTGGCATAGTTATTCTCAGGAGGACATAACTATTGATATCCATAAGAAATCACCAATCTATACTACCATAGAAAACATCTCATTCCAAGATGTGAAGCATCACAAAAAAACTCAAACTAAACTACTTATGCTAGAAAACAAAGGACTGGAGCACTAACCAACTTCTCTTTCAAGTCCTCAAAAGATGCCTAACACTGGTCAATCCCCCAGAATTCCTAATCCTTTCTGGTCAAAGTGTTCAGGGGAGTCACAACCTAAGAGAAATTATCTATGAACCTTCTGTAATATCCTACAAGTCTAAGGAAACTCTGCACCTCTTCCATTATCGTGGGGGTTGTCCAAGACACAAATTCACCTATCTTTGAAGGATCAATAGCTACTCTCTACTAAGACATAACATGACCTAGTAAATTGACTTCATGAGCCCAAAACTTACACTTAAAAATCATAACAAATAGTTTCTCATGGCGTAGAACTCTCAAAAGAACATGTATATTCTCTGCATGCTTCTCCTTGGATGAGGAGTAAACAAGGATTTCATCAATTAAAACTACCATGAACTTATCCAGTAACTCTTTGAACACTACGTTCATCAACCCCATAAACATAGGTTGATCATTTGTCACATCAGACAATATCACAATGAACCCGTAATTCCCATGATGACAAAGGAAAAAAGTCTTGTGAATATCCTCCTCCATCACCCAAATATGATGATATCCTAACCAAAAATCAATCTTTGAGAACCAACTTTATCCCTTTAGATGATTGAACAAATCATTAATCCACCAAAGATAATAGAGGTTCTTCACTGTCACTTACTTCAAATCACAAATGTCGATACAAAGCTGTAAACTACCATCATCCTTCTTAATGAACAAAATAGGTGCACCCCATGGGGACACACTCAGTCGAACAAAACCTCACTACAACATACCATAAAGATATACCCGCATCTTCTGAAACTCATAAGGCTCCATCCTATACAAATACATTGATATTGGAGACATTCTTGGTTATAGATCGATCCCAAACTTAATCTCCCATTGAGGGGGTAATGCTAAAACCTACTCTAGAAATACATCCAAGTACTCTTCTAAAACCATGGGAAACCCTAATTTTTTAACCTCTAACAATATTATAATTATATTATCCATAAAATATGACAAGAATGGCACATGCCTCTAACCCATATGAGGTTCTATCTCATAAATAAACACCAATGTCTCTGCATCAGTATCATAAAACACAACCTTCATATTGAAGCAATCCACGATATCCAACACAGAATATAATAAATCCATGTTGAATATGATGTCATGTGGTTGTATCTATAAATATAGAAAATATCCCCAAGAGTTTTTTTATTGCAGCAGTATCTCACAACCTCTAAATAATTCATATAATTCATCTTAACCTCTAACTAGCATAGTAAACACCATAGGAATTGGAATACTCTCTACCTCAAGTACAAAGGAATGGATTAGGGTAGATGGTATAACAGAGTTTGTCGCTACTGACTCAAAAAAAGCATGAACCTGTGTAGAAAAAAAAAGAAAAGGGTACCTTGAATGGTGTATGGATTTCCTATTGTTGGTAATGTTAAAGCATGAAGCTAGCAACAACCTACTCCATGGAATCTCTAACCATACTAATGACCACCTCCATATCCACTATCTAATATTTTGGGAAGAGGAGAATATTGGGGTTGTACTCAGCCTACCCCATCTCCTCTCTATTAATCACAAACTGGAGAACCCTACTACTATTTCCTCAGCTAAAACTACCTCCATAGTGGAACCTAAAATAGAACATTTATCACATGATGACTGCTCAGAGAGATTGGGCAATCTCATAGTTGATGAACTTAGCCACCATAATAAAAACATGTGTGTGATCCATTAGCATGGATCTAAGATCCACCTCCCCCAGAGAAATGATATGATGAGGGATGGGACCTACCTCGGGCTGACTGAAAGCCCTATTATCTGGAAAAATGGGAATCTCAGACTATAGTTGTGATTATTGAGGAATCCTGACAACTCCCCTCTCATGATGACCTAGTTCTAGTGAGATTCCTCTCAATAACCTCTACTCTTACCAGCACCTTTAGATACATCTTCAACATTGATGGGGTATCCTAGTGATAGATATATAGATGAAAAGATGACTCAAAATGCATCTCCTTAGCCTCCTCATCTAAAAATAGGTATGAAACATATCATATAAGCATCCTAAAATGGATCAAAAACTCTCATACACTGGAACTCCCCTTATTAAGGGTAAGAATCTCATCGAAACTAGCTGCCTTCATATTCAAAGAAATAAACTCTACTTAGAACTAGTCTCAAAACATCCCCCCTGATACTGCAGAATCCTCATAGTATCCAATAAATAAGAACCTCCACTTCCACACTACTTTACATAGAATCATCTTATCTAAAAAAAGTTAGTGATCCTTCTAGTCATGGATAGAACTTAAATCTATCTCTAAATCCTCAAACAAGTCATCTATGGATGAATCTAAAATGGATCCCTCATACTTCTACACACTTTGCCACTAAAACTCTCATAGTGTCCTCATCTAAGTGTAGTTGTCATAGACCTCAAATCGGTGGTGATCTTATTTCACGTACTTCAAAAAATATTTAACATGAACCTAATGAGGATGTTGACCTAGACCATGCCTGCAAAATATAGAACAAAATATTAGACTCCTAAACCTAGAATATGGAATATTTAACATTAATTAATTATATTTTTTAAGGATTTAACCTATCCAAAGGTCTACCCATTTTAAACCTAGGCACAAAGAAGAATGATTCATGATCCTTTCCTAGGTATCTACCCTATGACCAGTATCAAACCATTTAGTAGGCTCAGTAAACTTAAAGGTCCATGTATCACATCATAGGGGAGGATAAATACCTATGTCTTAGCAATTCTCCCATGTTTACATCGCTTACTAAACATAACTGACACAGTTTCCCTACCAACCAATACAACCTCACCTATTCCTAACTCCAAACTTCATCTCATCCCTCAACCAGAAAATTTGATAACACTTTGTCACAATCCCCTACCCAAAAAGATACCAAAATGTGGGGAGATAGTGACTACCTAGGTCCCACCTCTAGTAGGCCCTAGGTTGGTGACTACAACCAAGGGTATAATGAACATGCATATGGGAGGCATTATCCACCAAGAGAAACATGCATAAGATATATGAATAATAAGGATACACCAAAAACACCTACTCAAATATATATATATATGTATATATATATATATCCCAAGTACACACATACAATTCCATATAGTACTATAACAACTGAAATGAAATCTACAAGTACCAAAAAGTTAAATATGGTAGTGACCATCCCAAAATTATCCCACAAAACTATGATCTAGTAATATCCATCTCGATCTCTAAATTACTCCTTCTTACCTAAACAAAGTTTATATATACAAAGGGTGAGCATAATAGTATAATTAGTAGGATCCTCCCTCGAGCCTCTTGTGTGAAGGATTGAGAAATCATGGTGAAGCATAGTGAAACTAAATCATCACCTAAATAGGTATACTAGGTTCCTAACATTACAATGGATAACTCTCACCAAGTATCACATACAATAGAGCATGTAATATAATAATGAAACATCAAGGGTACCACACTCCTGATTCCCCATTAATTTTACACTCTTCCCTAATGTCGCATATCCTAATCCATCTCTCTCCAAAAGTAAGCTAGTCTGAATACACCTGGTTAAGGCGTCACAACATGAACCTTGTGCATCACATCATTACATCACCCCTTATCAAATATCTATATATAGTAACCAAGTAGTTTTTAGGTGCCACCAAAGCTCATATGACATGTATCATACATTGGGTATTGTACCTCAAGCCATTACAACCCATACACTATGTAAGTACCTCAATCCATCACATCATATACACTTCATACCTATAATAATACTTTAAATACTATATTTGGTAATAAATGTGTGTGAATTAACCATAATCCATCACAAACCTCTATACACATATATGAGAGAAAAAAACCACCTTGCATACCAACATAATTAACTACCAGTATAAGAGAGCAAGGCCAAAGGGGGTAGTAATCTATCCATCCTACCACTGGGATGTTAGGGAAAACACCCTCCCAGTGTCCATTGGGTGTTATTTTCCATAATTGATGTAGGTGGAGCTGCATATGAAATCACAAAAAAAATACATGATATAATATAGCTCAAAACCAAACTATGGAAATAACCTAGTATTAGACTCAACTATAACTAATGTCGATTGGACTCCCAACTTCCACTTCTAAGACTACATATCCTATAAGCACACAATCATTTAAATAGATAAATTAAATTCATTATTTAATTTTTATCATTTCCTTTTATTAATTAATTAATTAAAAATTATAATAATTCCACATTAAATTACATTAATCACCAGATTAAAGTTAATTCCCCCAAAGCATAATATAAACTGAGTCTATAGTTTATCAATATTAACATCTTTTTTTCATTTTCATTCCATCAACACCAAACTCATGGTTTAAAAATTATTTATTCATTATTAGAATCATTATATATGTAGGTACTCTAAGAAAATCATTCTAATATACCACTAAGAGGAAACATAAAACCAAGAACATCCATATACCTCAAGAAATGGGGAAAGTAATGAAAATAAAAAAGCAACATTTCCATCAGCTATTAAATAGATTCACAAGCGATCATCTTAGCTATCAGCATCACAACAATGGGTAATCCCAACTTTAACTCATTCCATTATATCTGATTTTATCCCTGACACCCACACACATATCTTGATGCATATTTCCATCAAAGGCATCAACTTTTGACTCATCATTCGGGCATCCCTACCCCATATATCACATCATCCATACCAGGTTCACATCACATCTGGACCTCCCTACCCCCATATCACATCATCCATCCCAGGCCCATTTATCCCCAGCTCATATCACAAGGTTCATATCCAAAGAACATCACAAAAATATTAGTAACAAAACAAACATAATCAATAGGAAAATCTAGTCCCTAAAACAAGGCATCCATCATTCATATATAAATGAGCTCTCATGGCTCCAACACAAGGAACTTGGCCTTCTCAAGAAAGTGGGAAACTCGGGCCCTAGAAATTATCATTATCTAACAACTATTTTCTATTACATAATGAATTAATCAATTCATTATTCACAAGTTCTAAATGTGGGAAAACTAAGGCATCACGGTATAGAAAGTTATCAAAGGAAAAACATGCTTTTAGAATTTATTATAGTTTCAAAAAAACTAGGGAAGTACCTTTATAAATTAAACATGAATTTTATTATTTATCAGTTCCATTAATAAAATAGAAGATCACATTTAATTATACATGCACATTCCAACAATTTTATTATCATCAGAGCATATCAGCCATCGAATTACAAATATTCCTCTTCTTTAATTATTCTTAAGCCAATTGATTATAAATTAATTATAGATTTAGGATCTTTATCAATTTCAACAAGATACTCCTAGAATAAAAATATGATAAAATGAATAGCATAGATATCACACTATCTAGAAAATAATGAGGAAAACTGTTATGACAGTAAAAAGAAACAACTTCATCAACATGCGATCACAACCAATTTCTTTAATTTTTTTCAATATTATTAGGTCAATTCCACTTTCATAAAAAGGGGTAAAACCTGATCAATTTATGATTTCACATAAATAAAATAGAAGAAATGAATCACCTGCTTCAAAGGTTCCGAAGTTATTTTCTTGAGAACAGAATAACAATATGGATCTCAAACGAATCTCCCATAAGAAGTTATATCCATACAATTATGTCGTAGCACCACCACACCAAAAAAATGAAAACCCTGTTAGAAATATGGGAGATGATCTTCTATCACATGGAAAGAAGAAATGAGAGGAACTATATTAAAGAAACATAAGAAAAGAGGTAGAATGATATGATTCTCTAATACCCTGATACATGTATGTGAATAATGATGTGTGGGTTAGGGAATGATGCTCAAAATACCAGTGGGGTGATAGAATAATGCTCTAGGGCCCTAAGATATTTTAATTAGACTAATGTTCCCTCAACCTGAGATAATGGTACTCGTACTGATGCTCCAGTATACTGAATGAAATTGGAATTAAATGAATAATAAATTCCCATGAAATAATGAATTATGATATATTTATGATATATGGTTTAGACACCGGCATGGGCTGAAGAAGGTATGATTGGTTTGGGTGTCGGCGTACCAGGGGGGTTATGTGGTTGATTAAAGAATAATTAAATGTGAATAATGTTTACTTTTGTCATTTATTATTTATTATTTATACAATTGTATACACTATTATAGACTGGATATTACTTTAGATATCGTATCTAGTGGTCTACTAATTTGTACTCAAAACCTACTCAGGTATCCTTATTGGTAACCAAATAGACTGCATGTTTATAGGACATGATAAGGAAAAAAGTCTTATGTTAGATAGATGAGTTGGGATTCAGGATAGAGTATATATGAGAAAATCATACAAGATGTTGAGAATTACTTGGGAGATGTAAATGTGTGTTTATTTTTTGTTTTCATTAGACACTTGAAACTTGTATGGCATTTCATATTTACTACTTTGGATTATGGTAATTTCCCCTATTTTGGTTTTATTAATGTGTTTTATGGTTGATTATTGATTATTATGGTATCTTGGTTATATTGCATGTGATTTTATCTGTTGTGTTGCTTTGATAAAGATGGTATAGTCTCCCTATGTTACATATTAAACCCTTGCAACTATTTGGAAGCCTCTGGCGTATAGGGAGACATGTCTGAAGTCATGTAGTGAACTGGATCAAAGCACAGACATGTGGAACCTGAGTTGTCTCATTATAGAACATAATCATTACCCAATGCATTGGAGAGCTATATCAGGCTCATCTATCATCAAATTTATATCAGGATCACCCATCATTTATAAAAAATACAAGGACATATTAAATACATTAAACACATAAAATATTTCATTTGTATCATCAAACTCACAAAAAAAGTATTCTTTTGAACCCATAAGTAAAAAAATGGATATTGATATATCTCTTTACTTTAAAATCCAATTTTCCAAACTAAAATATATAGAAGAAAGGGAAGGATATATTTTGTTTTAAAAAAACATAGAAGCTTATAAGTTAATCAAAACATCATATAATAGTTTTTATGGTAGGAAAATCCATCGATATTGTTTAGGTTAAAATAGAATATTCCTTTTTTCATTTGTAAATAAATTCAATATATAAAAAGATTCATTCTGAAAACTGTTGAAATAAAATAAAAAGAGGGAAAAAATCATTTATAATTAATTTGTGTATATATAAATACAACAATAAAATAATTTTAAGAACATGGACATGGAATAAAATATTTAGGAAATAAATCTTTAAAACATTTAATTTTCGGTTTTTATGGTTAAGTGTCCCTTACCTCGAGTCTCACTTTTTATGTACATTATTTATCTTCCTGAATAACAAACATATATTGATTATTTACTTTATTAATATATTTTTTAACTTTATTATTCCTTTTATTTTATTTATAGCTATGTAATACTTAATTACATAATTTTTTAAGTTTACTTTTAATTTTTTTAGAATATTTGGCTCATAAGTCCAAAATGAATTTGGTCGGATAACTTTGGACAAATAGATCATGATTACATAATTTATAAAATCTTAATTATGTTATAATTTTAAATTTTATACATTAAATATTATTTTGGAACCAATTAAGTAGTATGGTTATGAAAAATTAATTACGTTATAATCAAGGAGACAGTAGGTCGTACGTATCCATTAGTAAAGTTTCCATTTTTTAATGAACATGAGGGAAAGAAAGTGCATATCATATTATCTTTACATAATTATTATTATATCTTAAATATAATATTTTATCTTTAAATTAAATTACATATTTCATACATGTGAGGTGATGGAGATAAATAGATAACATCGCTACATAGAGGTGGTAATCCACATGTACACATGAACAACTTTATCATTTTTCAGTTAATGGAAAGGTAAGAAAATAGATGATATATTAAATTAATATAATTATTTAATTAATATCATTTATATTCATTAAATCCATTATTATAACCATCTATGATAGGTGGTTATAGAAAATGAATTAGATTGGTTTGTGAGGCGGTAGTCCACCATACACACAAATGATGGTTTCATTTTCCATTTGATGGAAGAGGAGATGTATTAAAATTAATAAACAACATAATAATATATTAGTGTATAAAATATATTAATTTTAATATATCCCAATTTTATAATATTTTCTAAGGAGTTTTAATAAGAATTAATACTAAAACATTCAGTTAAAATCTATACCTCTTCTTTCGATAACCGCCTTTTCATTACATCTTAATCCATATAAGGTTGGTATTATGAACAAAATAATACCTCTAGAAAATTAGGATGGATTTTAAGAAGTTATTTTGCAGTTATTTTATAAACCAAATGTATCTTGAAGTGTGTGGAGGATAGGAGAGGGGGTGTCCTTTTATTGGTGAAGGATATGACACACTTAGTCTTTTTGAAAAGATTAAAATATATTAATGCCTTACTCAAGAAAAATGGATTAAAAATGGACCATTTATAAATAATAAATTTCACAGGGTTGAAATATTCCTATTAAATAATATTTAGATAAATTTTTAGGTCATTCTAACCCTTCTCGCTTTAGTATAGCCCCCAAATAAACCTGATTTAGCCTTAACCGTAGAAATATATTTTCATTATTTTTACTATTCATTTTGACCAAAAATTAAGTTAAAATTTTTAGATAATATTAATTATTATGATTCAAAATATAAAATAAATTTTATAAAATTCAATTAAAATAATTTTTAGAATTTAATTTAAAATTAAACTCACAAAATGCAATGAAAAGTGGTTTTTAAGAAAAAAAATGTCTTCTTAGGTATAAAAAGTTTATATACCAAAATAAAGAAAACAATTGATTCTAATGAAATTTATGGGATTACTAATAATATAAATGAATTAAGTTTTTATTTAAACTATTTTTAAATAAAATCGAACCTTTATAATTTTTGAATTGAAATTATAGTTTTCAATTAAAATTTGTATTTTGGATTTTCATTCAAAAAATTGAATTTGTTAGAAAATTTTAAGAAAATTACCCTAAAATAATTTTGAAATTATAATTTAAAAATTTATATCTTTTTTTCAAAAATTAAAATACCAAAATTTATAAATTATTATTTAAAATAAAACTATATAATGCCTGAAAACCAAATTTGGTTCGAAATAAATCTTTTTCTATTTGACTAAAAAATTGCCTAAAATTCGTATAATGAATATAACTCTATAAAATATAATGAATGAATATTAATATTACATGAAAATATTTATTTTAACATTAATTTTTTCACATTCTTCTACCTTTTGGATATTACATGATCACAATTTTATTTACTATTTTTCCAAGTTGGGATATCTTTCCCTCATAGAATTTTATTATAATCATGTTGGTTATGAAATCATAGAGTTATTTCATAAAACCTTTACCTCATAAATCAATTTATTATGAAACACTTTATTTATATGGTCAAGAATATTTATTTTTCATTCCTCATAAGAAAGTTTTTCTTCTAAATGAACTACTTTAGGGATCAAAACATGACATGCATCCAACACATATTTTCTTAATAAGGAAACATGAAAAACCTCATGTACCTAGGATAATATTAGAGTAAAGGAAAATTGTTTGGAAACCAATCCAAATTTTTCCAAGAGTTAATATATTTCAATGAACTAGGTACTTAACTTTCCTTTTTTACCAAATTGCGTAACACTTTTCCATAGAAATACTTTAATAAAAATGTAATCTCCTACCTCAAATGAAATATATTTTCTTCAGTTATCTATATAACTTTTTTTCCTACTCTAAGATATACTTATATTTTGATGAATCATCTTCACCTTCTCAACCATTTCTTCTACTAATTTTAGTCCCAACAACTTTCTTTCACCTACTTCATCTAAACAAGCTATAGTCGACACCGCTTTCCATATAATGCCTCAAAAGGTGCCATCTGTAAACTGAAATAAAAAAATATTATAATAAAATTAAAATAATGAAATAAATTGTTCCCAACTTCCCTAGTAATCCATTGAAAAATATCTGATTATGTATTCTAGAATCTGAATCATTCTCTCTAACTTTCCATTATATTTAGGATTAAAAGTTATATTGAGATTTATTTTAGTATCTAATGAATTATGAAGTATTTTTGAAAAACTAGATGTAAACCTAGGATCATGATTAAATTACAATGGAGATGGGAACTCAATGTAACATAATTATCTCCTTGATATATAGTTTAGAAATATAATTTAAATACATATTATCTTGAATATAAAGGTAAAGAAGAGGTTTTTTTAAACAATCGATAATAACCTATATCTCAATATTACCTTGAGATGTGTTTCGTAATCCAACCATGAAATACAAAGGAATATTTAATTATTTCCACTCTATAACTAAAAAAGGCTAAATCATCCCCTTTGGTAATTTTTATTATTCTTTAACCTATTAACATTTCAATCATTTCAGGATAAACTCAATAATATCTTTTTTTATTCAATCTCTCTAGAAATGTTCCTAAAGGTTTCTATACATGTTAGTGTTTCCAAGATGAATATAAAATAGAGAAATATGAGATTCACTAAACAATTATCTATTCAACTAGGAATCAAAAGGAACACATAATCTCTTTTCAAATCAAATAACATCTTTTTCCTTAATATTAAACTCTAGAAACTTACCCTTCTTTACTGATTCTATATTTTCCTATAAGACATGAACCTCCTTCTAATATTTCTCAATTCTGTTTGACAAAATGATTTCACTAACACCTAAAACAAAATAGAGGAAGTTTATCTATGCATAATTTCTAGGCCAAAATTTATCAAATCATTTACCAATGGATCATATTTAAAATAACGCATAGTTAATAATGCATTATTTATTTGAATCAAAGAATTAAATACTCTATTTTCTTTTCCTAGATGGTAAGTAATTGTGAATTCATAATACTTAATTAATTATATCTATCTTCTCTATCTCGTGCTTAAATATTTTTTAGTGAATATATACTTTAAACATTTATTATTAGTATATTTTTCAAACTTTACTCTATGTAAGAGACAAATCCAATTTTTTAAATCCAAAACTATAGCAGCTAGTTAAAGTTAATTTGTAGGATAATTTATCCCATGAGGTTTTAATTGACATGAAACAAGAGAAATTACTGGATCATTATACAGGAGAATAAAACTAAGTCCCTTAAAAAATAATAGTTGTACATAAAAAAGTCATCATTTCTGGATAGTAGGTCCATAACTGAATCATTAAATATTCTTATTTTCAATTCCTAGAAACATTCATTGCATTCATTCATCTAGATGAATTTAACTCCTTTTCTTGTTAAAATAGTTAATAGGCTAGATAATTGAGAAAATTGTTCAACAAATCATCATTACTAACACCCAAATATAAGAAAACTATGAATCCCTATGACATATTTAGGTCTTAGACACTCTTCAACCACTTTACTTTTAGTTTTACTAATAGTTATTCTATATTTTTTTATAATATTTTAAAGAAATAAATTCATCACAAACAAACTTCACATTTACAAAACATTCTATATAACTTATTTTCTTTCAATTTTTTAGAAAAAAATATCAAATGTTTCTCATAATCATCATAGCTTTTATAATATATCATTATTTAATCAATAAACACAACCACAAATATATCTAAGAACTCGTGCAAAACTCTATTTGTAAGGTCCATAAATATATCTGGATAATTTTTCAACCCAAAGGGAATAACCAAAAACTCATAATTCCAATACTATAACACCCCACTCTAATATCATATAGATATTCTTTATTTTACTACATTTTCATAAGAACAAGTGGTCATATCTCATAAGACCTAATAGTTTAATAGTATTAGGAGACTAGATACATACATGATTCTAATTTTATATAAGAAAACATGAAATACAACATAATAATTCTTTTGAGAACATTATTATTTATTCTATTAAATATATGATTTCATTCATAGATCCATCGTTTTTATCCTAGTGAAAAGAAAACATAATAAAGGGGTAGATTAGATTCTCATTAAGGGAAAGAATGTAGAACAAGCTATCACAAAGTAAATAAAACATGAATAATATGGACAAGATAAATAATAATCAAATATTCCATATAATAAATACCCTAAAAGAGGACTAAATAAATGGATAACATAATAACATAAATAATCACATGGATAATAATTATTAGTTTTATAATGGATGAATGCATAATTTCATACAATATAATATTATTATCAAGGCTTTATTCCAAGATAACATACATAAATAGATAAGTAGTATTCCAAATATCCAAAATAGCTTGTATCATGAGACCTATAAATTCATCAAGGTGATATATATGACCATGTCCATCACTTACAAATTCCAATTCATTCATCATATTAAAGGGGTGAAAAATAATCACTGTAAACATTCATATTGGAAAACTAACATATCAAGTTTCAAGAATTCCCCAATAAATAAACATAATCATAATCCATTCAGAATAATATGTTGAATGTTGTGAGAATATTAAATCCCCATTAAATTATAATATTCACCAAATAAAGTTTATATAGATGAATATACATTAAATAGATCACATGAATTTTTCTTGATGGAAATACCCTTTTCTTTTCGAAATAAATTATTCAAAATATAAAAATTTTATAAATATTAAGGGAAAAAATTATTTGAAAGGAATAATATAAACATGTAAATTAATATTCAAATAAATGAGTGATTAGGATTGCGGTAAAATTCATTCATATTGTATCAGTTAAAAAACATTTTTCACACTTTTGTAAAAATGTAAAAAGTACATCATTCATAAAATGAAAAGTATTCTCCTTTAAAAAAATTTGTAAGAAGTAAAACATGGGTAAAATTTTGTTTAATGAATAATTTTATAATATTAAAAATATTCTTTTATAAATTTTAAGGTAAATATGGACATGGATGAGAAAGATTCTTGACTGGGTAGAAAAACAAGGTTGGTTTTCCTTAAAACCATTATTTTGGTATCTTAAATACTTAAAGAGAGGAAAATGAAAGGAAAAATTGTAATTTAAATAAATAAATAAATAATAATAAAATATATTGGTTTTAATATATAAATTTCAAGTAATTCCCCCAATAGAGACTTAAATATAAACAATTCTAAATAATGATGAGATTTTGAAATAAACCCTTATATCAGGTCCAACTTTCATTATAGGTAATTTCATCCTACTTTAAAATAATTTAAATTTATTATAATTATATAACATAACCATATAAATACTTATAATATCATATATGATCCAATTATAATATTTCAATATCCATTTTTCATTAATTATTTATTAAATTCATCATTTTTGAGTGTTAATTATTTTTTCATGTAATTTTTCATTCATTGGTATACGACCTTGTAATTTAATTAAGGTTAAATAATATATATAATGTTAATAATGATATAAATATAATATATATTCATTATATATATAGAGAGAGAGAGAGTTATCTATAGAAGGTAGAGGTAGAAAAATGAATTACACTATTCATGGAGATGGTAGGCCATATGTACATATAAACGATGTTTTTGTTTTTAAACGGGTGAAAAGAAAGAAAGGTAAATAGTAATTCACCATTAAATAATTTTTTATGTCATATATATTATATATATTCATTAAGTATATCTTTATTACCATACATGTCAAAATAAAATGAAAAAAAAATCAAATCACTTCATGAAGGTGGTAATCCACTCATACGCACAAGCGAGGTTATAATTTTACAAAAGATTGGAAGGTAAGAAGTTATATGTGATATTCTAATTCCAAAATTATTATTATTTAACAAATATAATATTTATTCATTAAATAAATCATTATATCCATCAATGATAGGTGGTGATGGAAAATAAATTATATCGGTTCGTGAGGCAATAGTCTACTGTACACACGATCGCCAATTTAATTTCCCATTTGATGGAAGAGGACATGGATAAATATTATTACATAAACATAATAAATTCTCATTATATTTTATATTCTGGTGTTATTAAATTTTAATTATTAATACATAATTATAGGTGGAAAAATAAAATCTAAAAAAATATATTGGTGAAGATGTTTACCTTCGCTTGGAAAAACCTCCTTCATATCTCTTATTAAGAACCATAGGGTTGATATTTTGGGAATTCAATAAGATCTATATCATGAAAAAAAATATTGGGGAGATATTTGGGTAAGTTTTTTTTAAGATAAATATCTCAATATTTTTGAAGGAGTGAGGGGAGTAGGTTCCCTTTTATAATTGAGGTGAGTAGCACACTTATAATTTTTCAATGTTTTAAAATAATTTCAAGTAAATTTATTAGAAAAGTGAATATAAAATGTCTAATATTAGAATTTTATAAGTTTATGGTTGATATAAAACCAACTAATTTGGTTTTAGATGTTTTTTAAGACATTTTAACCCTTATCTTTTTAGGTTAACCCCTATTAAACTCGTTTTAACCTTAATCGTGGTAATTAATTTTTTACTATTTTTACTATTAATTATGAACAAAAATTATCTTGAACTTATTATCAGATATTAATTATTCTTATTATAATTATTTTATCCATTTTATTAAATTCAATTCTTAGAAGTGGCAGAATTTAATTTTAAAATAAACTCACAAATTGTGTTGAAAAACATTTTTTTCAAAATAAATGTGTTTTTCAAGAATAAGATGATATTACATTAAATATATGAATATTAATAATTATTATATGGGTTTTAATTTATATATTTAGATATAAAATATAAAAAATTAATTTAAATCATTCATCATTAAATATTATTTTAATTAATTAAAATGTAATGACATTATGCATTTAAAACAGTTTTATGAAAAATATCATTTTTTACCTCCAAATAGTATTATATTTATTTATATCAAATTTATAGTAAATAAATGGTTAATTTTACATATTATAGTTCATTATTATAAAAAAATTAATATTAGTTAAATACTACATTTTCAATTATTCATAAAAGCATGTTTCTAAGGGAAAATTTCTAAAACTCATTATAAGCTTATTTTAACCTAGTAAGTTTAGAATTGATATTAATGTTATCAAGTTAATATTCATGTTCCATGAAATATTAAAATTTTCATTGTATTATAATTTTATTAAAATTTAATTTTCAATTTTCTATAATTGAATATCGGGTGTTACATTCTTCCCTCCTACAAAAAATTCAACCTCAAAAATTTTATGGATTTTATTTTCTAAAAAAATGAGGATGGTTCTTCTTTATACCATCATTAGTACCTTGCTCGTGAATTTGGAAGGTGATATAAATTAAATCATAATTCCAAGAAGAAATTATAATATACAAAACTAAGAATGAAAATTAATTTAAAATATGTTAATATTAAAAGTTAGTGATAGATAATTTTAGAATAGTTGTAGAGCTTGATGATACATCATCGTAATAGTAGAAAACTGAAATGACATATGAAAAGGATTGAAAATTTATTTTGACCATGGAGAAATAATATACATGAAGCAACATAAATTTATGATAATAAAAAATAGTAATGAATATTGAATTAGGTAAATTTCATTGAGAATAGAAACATAAAAGAAATAGTTTGAAATAAAGAAAACATTAAAAAATATTTTCAGAGAATCCTTTTATGAAAATAAGGTTGACTTATGTTAAAAAAGAATCTCTTTTATAATAGTATTTGTTGAAGGCTACCGATATTGGTGTGAGTAGTTGTAGTAGTGGTGCCCCAATTCTGGATGTTGGGTTCATAGTGTTGTGGATCCCTACATCAGTTAGTATCGATGGGTAAAAAAACTGTGTAATCTATTATGTATAGGAGATAGTAATCAGAAACAAAAAAATTGTAAAAATATCATGGTTAAACAAAAAAATTATAAATGCTAATAAAAGTTGAGTTATTGTGGATATATAAATATAAAAGATAATTTGAAAAATAATAGAATAATTTATGAATAATAGAGTTATTATTGATGAAAAATGGATACATAAAATAGATTAAAAATCCATTGAGTTAGAATATCAAGAAAAAAATACATGTAATAGATTGTACATGTTTTCACAAAATAAGAAGTTGTATGAATTTAAAAAGGATTAAAGTTAAATAGAAATACTAAATCTGCCTATATACTTACATATGTTTTCTATATGCTAAAGTGGGGTCTTAAAGAATGTGGAGATTCTCTAAGAATATGGAAATAGATAAACTTGTTTGGGGAAGAAGAATGTGGTCAAAAACTAAAAATGTATTTCATTTCATGGAAAACCTGGTAAAGATATAACTATAAAATTCCCATAGATTATTATATCTTCCACCCTGATGTATGATGTTAATGGGATTCTATTTAAATGAATGGATAAGAAAATTTAGGAAGTGTAAGTACATGTTGAGAGAAATTGATGATCAATGGGAAAAAAGGTTGATGCAAATTGAAATTATTTGATTAAACTAGTTTATGCATGGTCAATCACTATGCAATAAACTAAGATGTAGAATATATAAATATGTTTCTATTTTCATAAATTTGTAAAATCAATGTATATAGGTGGATAGTTTCTAAGCATTGACATGGTTAAAAAATTTACTAAAAAGATATTCATGTATCTGAATATATACAATGTAGAATATTTATATTTTTTATATACATAATAATTGTTGAAATAAAATCTAAGTAAAATGGAATGTGTGTAGTGGATATGAAATACATATGCCAAACTAGAGAACTATGAAAAACCCCCATTAGAATAAAATATGGGTAAAATCGAATATATGTTACTGTTTATAACCAAAAATAATCTCTATTTCTTCTAATCAAAATAAAAAACATATTTAGTATTTCAAAAAAAATTAATTCCCTTAGTTTAAAAATAGTTTAAAACATATGAAACACATAACATGATGTTTTTTAGTGATTAAAATCAAGCAGTCACTAAATTTCACACCATAGTAACTCCCCTACATAGTACTTCAGTCTCTGGTTGAGAACTATTAATATTATTCTAGGCTGACAGGTCTTCAATAGGCTGGAAAGGAATAGACACTCCCCAATCATTATACCTTTCAAAAAATAAGGAAGAGAAGGGATAGGATCATGGGATGATAAATGAAGGAAAAACTAAAGAAAACAATTTATATTAATATTTCCTCTACTCAAAAACATTCATTGTTATTAATGTACCTACAAATCAAGCCTTCAATCTTGAGATTAGGGTTATAACCATTGTTTTTGGAAAATCTATCATAGTATAAAACATTACAATTTTTAATCTACAGTCACATAAATGAATAAAGATGGGGAAATAGGATAATAGAAAACAAATTTTTCATCAAAATAAAAAACATTAAAACACTAAAAATGGGATTGGGGGATTCGTACTTATTGAACATGACCTAAAGGACTCTATTTTTCAGACCCACAACCATCTACGCTGCTCAGTTTGTGTATGCTTGGGTAGGAGGACCAATTCCTACTATTAAAAAAATCATTGTAATAAAATTCTGGTAAACTCAAATATATGTTATTGTGCATAACCAAAAATAATCATTATTTCATCTAATAAATACAAAAAAACATATTTCTTAGTTTAAAAAAAATTAATTCTCTTAGTCGAAAAATAGTTTGAAATATATGAAACATATAACTTGATGTTTTTTCAGTGATTAAAATCAAGAAGTCATCGAATAGTGCACCTTAGAAGCTCCCATGCATAGCACTTTAGTCTCTAGTTGAGATATATTCATATTAGTTATCATCACTCTAATCTATTTATTTGATCTATTCTGGGATAGAATGTCTTAACCAGGATAGAAAGGCTTAGCCCCTCTTCATTCATTGTACCTTTTAACAAAATAAAGAGGTGGGGTAGGATCATGGGATGAGAAATGAAAGAAAAAACTAAATAAAACAATTTATAATAATATTTCCTATGCTCAATAACTTTCAGGATTATTAACATACCTGCAACTCAATCCTTCAATCCAGAGATTAGGGTTGTAACCATTGTTTTTTGGAAAATTTATCATAGTGGAAACCATTACAGTTGTTAATCTACATTCAGATAAATGAATAAACATAGGGAAATAGTATAACAGAAAACACATTTTACATAAAAATAAAAATCACTGGAACACTAAAAATGGGATTTTGGGCATTATCTTTATTGAACATGACCTAGAGGACTCTAGTTTTCGGACCCACAACCATCTGTTTCTCTCAGTTGGTGTAATCTTGGTTAAGAGGACCAATTTCCTACTCCATTAATCTGTATTCATTTTGTATCTATTGAAGGACACTGGGAAACCCTGAGAGAGGAGGGGTGAATCAGGGTGTCAAATTTTTCTCTTAAAATTTTTGGATCTTGTTCTCACGTTGGTAGGAAGTAGTTTAACCTATAT
This sequence comes from Viscum album, assembly GCA_963277665.1. Lineage (NCBI taxonomy): Eukaryota > Viridiplantae > Streptophyta > Magnoliopsida > Santalales > Viscaceae > Viscum > Viscum album. Next base: position 354,316,841 of record OY728126.1, on the reverse strand, counting down.
AATGTATATGAGAAGCAATCAAACATTCACATGCAAAGAGAAAAACACAGCACTTTTTAATTGGTACACCACTAAGGGCTATGTCCAAGGAGCATATGCCGACAGGTTGTCAGTCGTACCAAATTCCACTATTCTTCAGTAGTTGTGGATTACAAAGGTTCGGGAATATTTACTCTATCCCAGGCTCACTGCCTTTACAACTATTCAGGGATAGCCCATTGCGTCCCTCGGGTCACTCCCGTTGACTCCTCCTAGCTCACTACCTTTGGTGAAGTCCCAAACAGTTTATAGACGTGAAGGTATCTACAATAGATTCGCATTGAAGTCTTTGCCTCTTCTTAGCACGAGACTCAGCTTGCATCAAAGTCTGTAAATGATGCACTTGTACGCACTGAACCATTGAACCAGATAACCAGAATGTGAAAACAAGTGTCACAAACAATTGCACACAACACCAACCCTTTGCACGTAAGACCTTACAATTGCGCGCAATATTTAATTTTTCGTGTGGAAAAATATTTCTCACAACAACACCCTTTTTCACGCAACTAAATATTTCACGCGCTACCTCAATTTTTATTTGAAGCTCTTCCTTTTGCGCGCAACTCGGATTTTCGTGCAAACCAGAATATTTCACGCAGTGCGGAATTTTTCGCGCAACCCAGAATTTTTCACGCAGCTCATAATTTTTTGTGCAAGCCCATTTACGCGAACCTTTTACACGCAGTAGACCTCGGATCTTCTTTAAGTCTTCAACCATGCGGAATGAGGGGGGTCACCTCTTATTTATAGGCATCTCATACCCTCGCGTGCAAAACCCCATATAGTGTGAAAAACCTCTCATTTGGTGCATAATATTTCGCGTAGGTACCGTTTTCCGCGCACATCTCTATATTTTTTACGCAGCCCATGCCTTTGCCATTTTTCGATGTTCTGATTTTGAAACACTATTTTCATGAAAAACCTTGATCCACTATTTCATGCACCATGCTGTTTTTCATGCCCAACTCAAATATTTCGTGCACGTCCCTCCTTTTTTGTGCACCACTTTCTCTTTGCGCGCACCTCCTTTTACCAACAATCCATGTCTTCATTTTCTGATTTTGAGGCCCAAAAATTTGGCACACTGTGAAATGGCACCACCTTCAATATTGTTGTTTTCTTGAACTGTATGATCACTTTAATAGAACATGTTCTGAACTTCCACCGAGGATTGACAACAAACACAAAACATGCTCCAATTCATTCATAGAATAGCCATGGTTCCAACATTTATTACTCTTTATGGAAGGGAACTATTCAGATTTTTTGACATACCTCTTATAATGGTGTTTATAAAATATATAAAAATAAAAATCACAAGAATAGACTCATATTATTATTGAAGTATTAAAACAGGAAGTGTATCAAATCAAATTACATGTCATAGAGAAAACGAAATCATGAAACACCTCAGATGAAAACACATCATAGATAAATATAAATTAGTTTAGAATAACTATTTTGAAGAGAAAATAAAAGAAAGTGGTTGGTTTCCAATAGAAAATATTTAATATAGATGAATTGATGTGTTACCAGAGGGAAAACAAAGGACAATAGATTATACATGTTTCCCCAAAAGAAGATGTATGAATTTAAAAATGATTAAAGTTAAATAGCCTTTCTAAGTCTTTCTATATGATGCAATATGTTTTCTAAAAGTTAAAGTGTGGTATCAAGGAATGTGGATGTTCTCTAAGAATATAGAAATATATAAACTTGTTTGGGGAAGAAAATTTGGTCAAAAACCAAAAATGTATTTCAGTTCATGGAAAACTTGATAAAGATATAACTATAAAATTCCCATTGATTATTATATCTTCTACCCTAATGTATAATGTTAATGGGATTATTTTTAAATGAATTTATAAGAATATTTAGTAATTGTAAGTATATGTAGAGATAATTGGAGGATCAATGGGAAAAAAAGGTTGATGCGAAGTGAAATTATTTGATTGAATCAGTTTATGCATGTTCAAGAACTAAGTGCTAAACTATGATATAGAATGCGTAAATATATTTCTATTTTCATCCATTTGTAAAACCAATGAAAATATGTTGATTTTTTCAATCATTGACTTGGTTAATACATTATCTAAAAAGATATTAATGTATCTAAACTTATAAAATATAGAATATTGTATTTTTTATGTACATAATAACTATTGAAATAAAATCTGGGTAAACTGAAATGTGTGAAGTAGATATGAAATACATATGCCAAACTAAAAAATTATGAAAAAAAACATTGGAATAAAATATGGGTAAACTCGAATATATGTTACTGCACATAAACAAAAATAATTTCTATTGCTTCTAATCAATATAAAAAACATATTTCGTAGTTCAAAAAAATTAATTCTATTAGTTGAAAAATATATTAAAACATATGAAACACATAACGTGATGGTTTTTCAGTGATTGAAATCAAGTAGTCATTGAATCTCACACCATAGCAGCTCCCATACACAACACTTCAGTCTATGGTTGATCTCTATTCATATTATTATGGGCTGACAAGACTTCAGCTGGCTGTAAAGGCATATCCTCTCCACATTCATTATACCATTCAACAAAGGGAAAAGGATGTATTGGATCATGGGATGATAAATGAAGGGAAAAACTACAGAAAAAAATTATATTAATATTTCCTCTGCTAAAAAACATGCAATATTATTAATGTACCTACAACTCAAGCCTTCAATCAAGATATTAGGGTTGTAACCATTATTTTCCAAATATTTATCTTAGTATAAACCATTAAAGTTGTTAATCTACAATCAAATAAATGAATAAACACAGGGAAATAGGATAATAGGAAACACATTTTTCATCAAAATCAAAATCATTAGAAAACTAACAATTGGATTGGGGGCTTTGTCTTTATTGAACATGACCCAGAGGACTCTATTTTTTATACCCACAACCATCTGTGCTACTCAGTTGGTGTATGCTTGGGTAGGAGGACCAATTTTCTATTATGAAAAAAAACCATTGGAATAAAATCTGGGTAAAATCGAATATAGTTTACTATGCATAACAAAAAATAATCGTTATTACTTCTAATCAACACAAAAAACATATTTTTTAGTTTAAAAAAATTAATTCTCTTAGTTTAAAAATAGTTTAAAACATATGATACACAGAACTTGATGCTTTTTCAGTGGTTGAAATAATGCAGTCATCGAATAGTGCACCTTAGAATCTCCCCTACATAGTACTTCAGTCTCTGGTTGAGCTATATTTATATTATTTATCATCTCTCTAATCTGTTTATTTGATCTATTCTAGGATGAAAAGTCTTCAGCGGGCTGAAAAGGCATATCCCCTCCTCATTCATTGTACCTTTCAACAAAAGGAAGAGGTGGGGTAGGATCATGGGATGAGAAAAGAAGGGAAAAACTAAATAAAAAAATTTATACTAATATTTTCTCTTCTCAATAACTTTAAATATTATTAACATACGTACAACTCAATCCTTCAATCTATAGATTAGGGTTCTAACCATTGTTTTTGTAAAATTTATCATAGTATAAACCATTACAGTTGTTAATCTACATTCACATAAATGAGTAAACATTGGAAAATAGGATAATAGGAAACAGATTATCCATCCTAATCAAAATCACTTGAACACTAAAAATGGGATTGGGGGCTTCGTCTTTATTAAACATGACCCATAGGACTCTAGTTTTTAGACCTACAACCATCAGCGCTGCTTAGTTGGTGTAATCTTGGTTAGGAGGACCAATTTTCTACTCAATTATTCTGTATTCATTTTGTATCTGTTACTATTTATGGAAGGAAACTATTTATATTTTGTGACATACCTCTTATAATGGTGTTGATAAAATATACAAAAGTAAAAATCACAATAATTGACACATATTATTACTGATATATTAAAATATAAAGTGTATCAAATCAAAGTACATGTCATAGAAAAAATGAAATCATAAAACACCTCAGATTAAAACACATTACGGATAAATATAAATTAGTTAATAATAACTATTTTGAAGATAAAATGAAGGAAAGTGGTTTTTTTCAGTATATGATATCAAACATAGATGAATTTATGGGTTACTAGAGGAAAAATGAAGGATAATAGATTTTACATGTTTTCACAAAAGAAGAAGTTATACGGATTTAAAAATTATTAAAGTTAAATAGCCATGTTAAATATTCCTATATGTTGGAATATTTTTTTTCATGCTAAAGTGGGGTCTCAAGGAATGTGGAGATGCTCTAAAAAGATGGAAACAAATAAACTTTTTAGGGGAAGAAGAATGTGGTCAAAACCCAAAAATGTATTTTAGTTCATGGAAAACCTGGTAAAGATATAACTATAAAATGCCCATTCATTGTTATATATACCACGCTAATGTATGGTGTTAATGGGATTCTATTTAAATTAATAGAGACGAATATTTAGGAAGTGGAAGTACATGTAGATAGAAATGGAGGAACAATGGGAAAAAAGGTTTATGGAAAGTGCAATTATTTGATTGAATCATTTTATTCATGGTCAAGCAATAAGTGTTAAACTATGATGTAAAATACATAAATATGTTTCTATTTTAATGAATCTGTAAAACCATTGCATATAGGTGGATGGTTTTCAATCATTTACTTGGTTAATACATTATCTAAAAAGATATTCATGTATCTGAACTTATAAAATATAGAATATTTTTATTTTGTATACACATAATAACTATTGAAATAAAATATAGGTAAACTGGAATGTGTGAAGTTGATATAAAATACATATTCCAAACTAAAAAACTATGAAAAAATCAATTTTAATAAAATCTGGGTAAACTATAATATATGTTATTGTGCCAACCAAAAATAATCTCTATTACTTCTAATCAATACAAAAAAACAAATTTCATAGTTAAAAAAATTAATTATCTCAGTTTAAAAATAGTTTAGAACATATGAAACACATAACTTGATGTTTTTTCAATGATTGAAATTAATCATTCATTGAATGGAACACCTTACCAGCTCCCCTACACAATACTTCAGTCTTTGGTTGAGCTCTGTTCATATTATTCTAGGCTGAAAAGTCTTCAGCAGGCTGGAAAGGCATATCCCCTCCTCATTCATTATGTCTTTCAACAAAAGGAAGTGGTGGAATAGCATCATGGGATGATAAATAAAGGAAAAAACTAAAGAAAACAATTTATATTAACATTTCCTCTTCTAAAAAACATGCAATATTATTAATGTACCTGCAACTCAAGTATTCAATACAAAGATTGGGGTTGTAGCCATTGTTTTTGGAAAAGTTATCGTAGTATAAACCATTAAATTTGTTAATCTACAATATCATAAATGTATAAACATAGGAAAATAGTATAATAGGAAATAAATTGTTTATTGAAATCAAAATCATTAGATCACTAACAATGGTATTGGGGGCTTTATCTTTATTAAACATGACCCAGAGGACTCTATTTTTCATACCCACAACCATTTGTGCTACTGAGTTGGTTTATGCTTGGGTAGGAGGACCAATTTCCTACTATGAAAAAAACCATTGGAATAAAAGTTGGGTAAACTCGAATATATGTTACTGTGTATAACCAAAAATAATCATTATTTCTTATAACCATTACAAAAAACATATTTCATAATTCAAAAAAAAATTAATTCTCTTAGTTGAAAAACTATTTAAAACATATGAAACACATAACTTGATGTTTTTTTAGTGATTGAAATTAAACACACGTCAAATGGCGCACCTTAGAAGATCCCCTACACAACACTCCAGTCTCTGGTTGAGCTATATTCATATTATTTATCATTTCTCTAATCTGTTTATTTTATCTATTCTAGGATAAAAAGTCTTCGGCATGATGAAAAGGCATAGCCACTCCTCATTCATTGTTCCTTTCTATAAAAGGAATAGGAAAGGTAGGATCATGTGATGGGAAATGAAGGAGAAAATTAAAGAAAACAATTTATACTAATATTTCCTCTTCTTAGTATCTTGCAAGATTATTAGCATACTGGCAACTTAGTCCTTCAATCCAGATATTAGGGTTGTAACCATTGTTTTTGGAAAAGGTATCATAGTAGACCCCATTACAATTATTAATCTATATTCACATAAATGAATAAACATAAGTAAATAGGTTAATAAGAAACACATTCTTCATCGAAATCAAAATCACTCTAACACTAAAAATGGGATTGGGGGATTTGTATTTATTGAACATGACCCAACAAACTCTAGTTTTCAGACCCACAACCATCTGTGCTGCTCGGTTAGTGTAATCTTTTTTAGGAGGATCAGTTTCCTACTCCATTATTTTGTATTCATTTCGTATCTATTACTATTTATGGAAAGAAACTATTCAGATTTTGTGACATACCTCTTATAATGGTGTTGATAAAATATAAAAAAAGTAAAAATCACAATAATCGACTCATATTATTACTGATATATTAAAATAGAAAGTGTTTCAAATCAAAGTAAATGTCATAGAGAAAAAGAAATCATGAAACATCTCAGATGAAAACACATCATGGCTAAATATAAATTAGTTTAGAATAACTATTTTGAAGAAACAATGAAGGAAAGTGGTTTGTTTTTAGTAGATAATATCAAATTCAGACTAATTGATGGGATATCAAGGGGTAAAGGAAGGATAGTGGTTGCGGAATGCGTTGACAGACTAAGGTATATCACCAATGAAGCTGTCGCACAGAGATCTGGGAACAAAATGAAGTAGAAGGGTGAAAATATCTTTGGAATTAGGAGAAAATACCTATTTTAGAGCTGTAGATCTATAGGATTTCTGAATATGTTGTTGGTGATGGTAAAGGGTTTTGTGAAGAGGTTGTGGGGGTCATCTTCGGTGGTTGATGGTGAATCATATTTTGGAAGAGAGTAGATTTTAAGTAGTAAATCGAATGTGATGGTGGATGGAGGAGGTGAAGGTGAATGGGGAAAGGGAACTGAGTTGATGGGAAGGAGTTCCAGAGTTGAGGGGATGGATTATTGTAAATGGAGATGGAGACAATGAGATGACGAGTGCTACAGAGGGGGGTCATGTTGAGATGGAGATGAGAATATAAGAGTTCTAAAGACAAGGAGTCGAAGGGCGGCGTATGGAGACAGAGTGACAGATGCAAGAGCAAAGATGAGGAATGGAGGTAGCCGAATGGGAGGAAGTTGGAAACCCTAGGGTCGCTGGAATTAAAATTAAGAGAGAGAGGGGTGGTGAATAGAGGAAAGAATTGTGGAGAAATATGGAGGAGTGATGTGGAAGAATGTGGAGGTGACACATCAGTGGGAGAAAGCCAACTTTAGTGTATATATATATATATATATATATATATATATATTTGGTTTCATCATTTCTTCCTCAATTTTATGATTTATCCAAATTACATTTACTAGTAAAGTCATTTGATTCCTCAATACTTTCCATTAATTTTTAAGAATCTAGATAGGGTATTTTCATTAAGATATATCAAGATCCAACTCTATTTCTTCAAAGGTGAGAATATGCATTAGGTCTGGTATGTACTTCTTTAACAGTGAGATATGAAACATGTCATGTACATTAGAGAGTCTTCGTTTCATTTCCAATTAGTAAGACACAACTCCAATTCTTTCTAGAATTTCAAAAGTTCTAAATTACCTTTGGCTTATTTTTCCATTCTTACCAAACCTTATAACACCCTTCCATGGAGAAACTTTCAAGAAAATGTGATCTCCCATTTTAAATCCAAAATCTGTCTTCTGGTTATCAACATAACTCTTTTTCTTAGTTTAATCTAATTTAATATGATTATAAATAGTATTTACCCTTTTCATTTTATTCTCAAAAATATTTGGGCCTGCAATTTTCCTTTCACCAATTTCATCCCAACAAGTTGGCGTACAACATATCTTCCCAGTTAATGCTTTATACGATGCCATTTGAATACTTGAATAGAATCTATTATTATAGGAGAAATATACCAAAGGTAAATAATTATCACACATACCATTAAATTTAATTTAAAATGGTATCAAAATGTCTTATAAATTCTTAATATTCCTTTTGTACTTCCCATCAGTCTGAGGATGATATGTGGTGCTCAAATGTATCCTAGTGCCAAGATCATTCTAAATAATTTTCCAGAATTTTGCTGTAAATCATGAATCATGGTCCGACATAATTTAAATAAGTACACCATGAAGTCTTGTAACTTCATTAATATAGAGCCATTAAAGGTGATCCAGAGGTAAAGCTTCTCTTATAGAGGGGAAATTTTTATATTTTGTAATGTGATCAACAATTGCCTATATTAAATCTTTCTTTTTAGTAGTCTTTTGTAATACAGTGAAAAAATCCATAGTAATATCTTCCAATTTTCATATGAGAATAGGTATAGGTTGTATGAATTCTCTAGGATACTGTATCTCAATATTTAACTATTGAAAAACCAAGAATCCTGATACATAATCAGTAATTACCCGCTTCATGTTATCCAACAAAAAATATTCCTTCAAATCCCTTTACATCTTAGTGATACCAGGGAATATATAGAAATTTCAGCTATCATTATCATCTAATAATTCCCTTTTTAGGTTATATATTGATGGAATACATGGACACTTTCCAAATTTTAGAATTTTATCTTTGTATATGAAGTTTGTCAATTTCCCATCATTCATGGGTTTAATTTTTTTATAAAAATTCTCATCGTTGGGATGAGAACATTTTATCTTTTTTAATAAATATGGTTTGGAAATAATTTGAAAAGGTAGTAATGTTTCCTACTTATTAATAACTCTTAGATCCATATTTACGAAATCTGTAAACATAGGATACCAGTTAATCCTCATTTTGTTCAAAACTCCATGATCTTTCATACTCAATGAATTTGATGCTTTATTTTCCTTTCTAAGATAGTATTGTATTGAGAAATAATAATACTTAAGTAGTTAAAGCCACCATATTTTTCTTGTGTTGAGATAATTCTATGAAAATATGTATTTCATACTCCTATGATATTTTTATATCTCATATATTTCACTATAGGGATAATGTATCTATATCTTCAAAGAAACTACTATGGCTTCTAACTCAAGATCATGAGTTGGATAGTTTTATTCATGATTCTTTAAATACCTTGATGAATATATAATAAATTTATCATTCTATATAAGGATACAACTGAGTCCCTCCTTTGATTCATCACTATATATATACATTTCATCATTTCATATTGGTAGATTTAAAAACGTATCATTTACCAATCTCCTCTTCAATTATTCAAAACATTATTTATATTCCTTGATCTATAATAACGTAACTCCTTTACATGTAATATTGCTTAATAGGTTAGAAAATAATGAAATTTTTTGGAAAAATATCTAATATTATCCTTCCAAACTAATGAAACTACATACCTTGGTTATATTCAATAGTGTGGGAGATTATTTAAATACCATGTCATGATAGGATCTACTGATATTTGATCCTTAAAGATAATATAGCTGAGAAAAGAAACTCTTTGAATCTAGAATTCACACTTGATAAATTTTTTATATAACTATTTTATTTTAATAGTCTTAGGAATGATCCACAAGTGATTATTGTGGTCCTCATAACTTTTACAATACATCAATATATATTTAACAAATACCACAAAAAATCATCAAGATATCCCATGAATACTCTAATCACTATATCTATAAAAACGATGGTGTGTTAATCAATCCAAATGACGTTATTATAACTCATAGTGTTCATACCTTTTTTGAATTGTTATCTTCGTAATATCTTCCTAATATACTCGCAATTGATGATACCCATAAAGAAGTTCAATATTTGAAAAATATTAATCTCCATGAAGTTTATCTAATAATTCATCAATGTGAAGTAGAAGATACTTTTTATTTATCATAATATACTTTATTCCCCTATAATCAATTCATAGCCTCATATATCCATATTTATTCTTAATCAAAATAATAGGGGCTCCCCATGGTAAACCACTAGGGCATATAAACCCCTTATTACACAAATCCTCTAGTTGTTTCTTCAATTACACTAATTCCATAGTGGAAATTCTATAGGGAGTATTTGATATAGGGATTTCAACAGGGATAAAATCAATAGAAAATTCAAATTCATGCTTTGGTGGATGTCCAAGTAATTCATCAGGAAATACATCAATTTTTTTCTATATAATAGGCACACCCTCAGTTTTAAGATTAACTTTTTTATCCATAGATTGTTTCAAATATTCTTCCTCAAGAATCTCATCTAGAAGAGATCTAGGGGTGGATCTAGGAATGAATCAGATAATGAAATATTCCTAATAAATATAAGGAATTCTAAATTTTCATCATGAATTATAATTTCCTTATTTTATAATAAAAAATTTCATCGTATTTTGAAAGTAATCCTATATCAAGGATTATATCAAAATTAACCATAGGTATAATAATAAATTTAGAAACTAGGGAACATTTATGTGTCATGATGGTAAATAATTGAAACATACTTATTATGGTGAGACTTACACTAAGAGTCTTGACTAATAACTCCCTTAATAAGGTGCTAGGTAAATATCTAATTTTATTAGAAAATATGAAAGATATAAAAGAGTATGAAGATCCAAAATAAAATAAATCATTATCTAAATTTGAGTCTATCATTAAAGTACCTACCACCACATATTTGGTAAATTCAACCTTAGATGTTTTGATAGCATAAGCTTAGACTATCTACTGTTTTCTTTTTTGGAGAAAATTCCCTTGATTCATAGGAAAATAATTTAAATATTTCCCCATATCTGTATAGTTAAAGAATTGAACATTAGAAGCTTCTTTCTTTCCCTTTCAATCATGAGACTGATGTCCATTATCTCCACACATAAAGTAAAATCACATTCCCAAAAATCATGTTATATGGTGTTTCTTTATACATTAATTACAATTTAAAAGGTCCACCCTTCCCATCTTACCTTTTTTCATGATTTCTATTCCAGATTTTCCAACCTCCCACTTCTTATCTTTCTTTCCTTTGAAGTCATAATACTTGGATAATTATTTCTATGTCTTGATAGCACATCATATTATGTCCTCATATTTTGAGAAGGTTAAGGAGATAGGTTCCTTTTAAAGGATTTTATTTAGATAATCAAATAAATAGTTAATTTTACTCTTTGAATTACATACATAGTCTACATAATTTCATTCTAGCCTTGTAAAGTTGGATTCATACATAGAAACATTTTAATATTTCTATTATCTTAGACTCAGAAATTTTCTCTCCATATCCACTTGTTTCTCACAAGGAAAATATTTTTCTAAAAAAAGTACCTTATAATACTTCCACTCCATGTTTCAAATTTCCTCTTTATCCTTACTATTTTGAATTAATGTCCACCATTTATCTTCATACCTTGTGAGATGATAAACTACCATGATAACATTTTATCTTTCATTCCTTACCAAATAAAGTAATATCTTATGTAAGGAACTTATCAATTGTGCAACCACAAAATGGATTAGTAGTCCCATTTAATGATGGAGACTTTTTATGCATGAAATGGTCCAACATTGTTTCCTAACATTGAGGATCAGAAGGCTACTCTATATGATAAAGGTTATTGTTCATACTAGAGTTGTATACCCCAATATAGTTATAATATGTTAAGCTCTAGCCACAGGTCCATCTCCAGCTTTATTATCTTTCCCTAGAGGTAAATCCTTACATGGATTGTGTGCATTGATACAGTCCACATTCCTTATACTAGGGACCATTTATAAAAAAATCATAAACTAGATTAGATCCTAAAATTATGAAACAAAATGTATAATTTTGAAACTTGTGAAACACTTGACATAACTTTAAAATTTTTTCATAACTTATACTAGAATTTTATGATTAGTATCATTGTAAATATTATTAATATTTTCCAATATTTAATAATAGTTTGTAAAGAAAATTTGAATTTACACAAGCATATACCCCACGAGTTTCAAACCAAGTGCATAGTAAGGTCACACTAACTGTGAACCAGAATGATGGCCAAGATATACTTGGACAACTCTTTTCAGGTCTATTTCCCCTAGATTCATATGTTCCAAAACCAAGTCCACTTGTAGTATCTAGACACATATGTATTTCTAGGAAAACCACATAATACCTACCATACCAATAACTTTATGATATTATTCTACAATGATGCATATCCTAAAAGTTTTCATAGTTTTATGTTACCTATTCTATGTTTTTCAAAATCTAGTTCCCAATGTTTCTACTAAAATTCCTCTAATACCAATTATAACACCCCAACTCCAGTATTTTGGACAGTGTAGTTATTTTACTAAATTGGTACAAGAATAAGGAATCACATCCCAAATGACCAAATACTTTATTGGTCTTAGGATACTAGATAAAAACATGATTCTCACATTACATAATAAAATAGGAAATATAGCATAATAATTATTATGATAAATATATTATTTATTCTAGTAACTCTATAATTTCTTTCATAGATCCCTTCTTCATAACCTAGGGAAATGAAAACATAATAAAGTGTAAGATCAGATGCTCGGTAAGGGAAAGCCTATAGAAAAATATATCACAAAGTAAATAAAAGAGGAATAATATGTTTGAGATAAATAATGATAAAATATTCTATATAATTAATACCATAAAAAGGGTAATAAATCCAAGGATAACATAATAGCATAAACAATTACATGGATAATAATAAGTAGTTTCATGATGAATGAATACATAATTTCGTATATTATAATCTTACCTTCGAGGCCTTGAGTCAAGAAAACATACATAAAAAGATAAGGTGTATACAAAATACCCAAACTAGTATGTATCATGATAACTACTTATGCATCGAGGGGATATAGTGGGATCCACCAATTACTTACTAAGTATAATTCATTTATCATATGAAAGGGTTGTAAAATAACCAACGTAAACATTTGTATTGGAAAACCAACAAAACAAATGTAAATAATTAACCAATCGATAAACATAATCCTAATTTATCCAAAGTAATGTCAAAAATGGTATGTGATGATTATATCCCCATTAAATAATAATATTCACCAAATAATGTTGACATATATGAATATTATTTAAAAATATCACTAGAATGTCTCTTAAGGTAAATACCCTTTTCAGTTTGAAATAACTTATTAAAAATATAAAAAATTCCCAAATATTATGAAAAAAATTATTTGAAAGGAATATTGTAAAATTATAAATAATTCTTAAAAGAAATGAGTGGTCATGGTGGTGGGAAAATCCATTTATTTTGTATAAGTTAAAAACATTCTTTTCACCCTTTTGTAAAAAGGTCAAAAGAACCTCATTCATAAAATGAAAAGAAGATTAATTTTCAACCATTTTGTAAAAAGTAAAACATGAGTAAAAATGTATTTAAAATATAATTTGAGAATATTAAAAATATTATTTTATAAATTTTTACAGAAATATGGATATGGAATAGAAACATTATCAATGGGTAGAAAAACAAGGTTGGTTTTCCTTAAAAACATTATTTTGGTATCTTAAGTAATTAAAGAAAGGAAAATTAAATGAAGAATTTAAATTTAAATAAATAACCAAAAAATAATATAATAGACTAGTATTAAGATATTAATATCAAATAATTCACCTAGCAGGTAATTAAATATAAATAACCCTGAATAATGATGATATTAGGAAATAAACCCTTAGCTCAAGTTTGACTTGCATTGTAAGTGATTTTAGCCTCCATTATAATAATTAAAATTTATTTTATTTATATAATATAACCACATTAATACTTATAATATCATATATTATCCAATTATAACATTTAAATAGCCATTTATCAATAATTATTTATTAAATTCTTCATTTTTTAGTGTTAATTATTTCTTTTTTCATGTAAGTTTGAGTTTGTTAGGTTCATTCCTTGTACTTTTATAATGGTTATATCATATATATAATTTTGATAATGATATAAATATCATATATATTCATTATATATTTTTTATAGATATCCACAAAAGGTACAGGTGGAGAAATGAATTACACCATTCATGGAGACTCTAGGGCATACGTATGCATGAACATTGTTTTCACTTTTTGAAGGATAGAATGAAAGAAAGGTAAATATTAATTAACCATACCAAAATTATTATTATATCATATATATCATATATATTCATTAAATCTATCCTTTTTACCATCCATGTCAAAATAAAATGAGAAATGAATCACTTCGCTTCGTGGATATGGTTGTCCACACTTACGCATGAGCGACGTAATCGTTTTCCAACAGATTTGTAGGTAAGAAGGTAGATGTGATGTTATAATTAATGAATTATAATTATTATATTAATATAATATATTTATATATATATATATATAATAAATATATCATTATATATGGTCATAATATGGAGTGATGGAAAAAGAATTACATCGGTTCGCGAGGTGGTAGTCCACCGCACACATGATTGATGCTTTCATTTACCATTTGATGGAAGAGGAGATGGATAAATATTATGAAATCAATATAATAATATATCATTGTATGTTATATATGTATTATTATATTATAATTATTAATACATTATTGTATGTGGTAAAAGAAGAAGTAAAAAAATAAAGTTCTTGGTGAAGACAATTACCTTCTCTTAGAAAAACCTCCATTATATATCTTATTAAGAACCCTAGGATTGATATTTTTGGAATACCAACATCTTTAAAACATGTATAAGGATTTTGGTGAGATATTTGGTATGTTTTTTTTGTATAAATGGATCAATATATGTGATGGGTTAGGGGAGGAGGTTCCCTTTTATAATTGAGGTGAGTGTTACACTTATAATTTTTCAAAGTTTTAAAATGATGTCAAGTAAATTTCTTGGGAAAATGGAATTAGAATGCATCATATTAAATTGTGATAAGGGTAGGGTCTAAATCTAACAAACCAATGGGGTTTCATCAAGTGTTTAGGTCATTTTAATACTTATATTTTTAGGTTAACCCCCTAGTAAACCCATTTTAACCATAAATGTGGTAATTAATTGTTTACTGTTTTTACTATTCATTATGACCAAAAATTAAGTTTCCCTTATTAACAAATATTGATTATTCTTATTCAAAAAAATATGGAATCCATTTTATCAAATTCAATTTTTATGACCCTGGTTTTTCTTGGACATATTAATTATTTAAAATTTAGTTTAAATAATTTGTTATATCTATATAGGAATTCCTAATGATGTCAAGGAGGATTCGGGAGAATTCGGGCTTGGTTTAAATCCCATATATTCATTTATTAAATAAAAAGATATAGGTGAATATTTTTTTCATGTTTAGTAGTAACTTTGTGGCTCAACTATGTATCCTAGTAAAGGGAGGATCACAGATAAGGAAACTGTACAATAGGGGTCGCATAGCCCTTAAAAACCTAAAGAAAACTACAGAGGATATTGCATGGTTTTTATAACTATGTCCATGGTCCTTTTTAGGTTGGTATTCCTTGGAAATTAGGCATAAATTAAGTTTAAATGGTTTATATAACTTTGTTCCTTGGTCGTGTGGGTTTTGGACTCCCATGTAGAGGAGACCACACGATTGGTGCATGGTTTAGCCAACTGTACGGGAAAAACATGCACCCCTTTTAAAAAGGGTAAAATTAGAGTTTTTACCCTCCTTCATCTTAAATATTAATCCCTCTTCTAATTATTCATTTTCATAGTGTACTTAATGTATGAAATCTCCCCCATTTTCATATCCTAAGACTTGTTAGATCTCCTTCAACTAGACTCGTAATCGAATTATGTCGGTCATGTTGGTTCACCCTCAGTATGAATATGAGTCCTATATATTATTTTCTCAATTTATCTTGTTGCCTTGGATGTTATCATCATGAAATATCATATGTCCTATTTTTATGGTGTTTTTTTATTTCGTTCTATCTTGAATATGAAGTGGATATTGAATAAGGAGTTATCTACCTGTATAAGGTAGGTGGTCTAGTACCTTTATCTACAAGTCTTGATGCTTATATCATGATTAATTGTGCCACATCCTATAATTTCCATGGATATCCTATTAAATTTGAAACTAATTAAATAAATTACTACCAACTTGAATTAGTTATTCCTCATACCCCAAATTATTATTTTCAAGGTTGTCTACTTTGACTCAAACTACCCCTCTGGGTGTGTGGCTTATATACCTTATTCATTACACTTTAGTAAATAAATAAAACACTCCCTTAATAAAGTTTATTAATTTATAAGAATATATTTATCTGCATATGTAATTGAACCCCTTTGAGGTGGGCTTGGTATTGTCCCCTATATATGAAATGTTCAAATGAATTAAGTGAAGGGTGAATTGTAGGACCATATCACTTTGACCCTTATATATTCTTACATTATTCTTGAGATATCAATTTTAAATGAAATGAAAATTTTAAAATTAAGTGAATTATTAAATGGTATGGTTAGTCAGCTAGCTCATGACTATTCCATGTGTTATGTTGTGAGTGATACTTGGGTTCCTATTCAAAATGCCTTAGACAGGCTCACTATGGAATATTGATTTGAATAATTATAAATGGAATTATACCATGTTTGGGAAGATACTTGGATTCATACATGGAACACCTTGGATAGGATCACTAAGTAGATGGATTTATATTATTCCATTGGGAGATACATGGTTTCCTACATGGAATTCCTTGGTTTAGGTAGAATGGTAGATATAGTTATGCCACACCTTGGGTGATACTCCGGTTCTAAATCAGGATACCATGGAAAGGCCTATAGGGTAATTGGATTATTTTATGTTCAGAGTGATACCTAGAATCCTTACTTATAATTCCTAGGAAGGGATCAGGAAGTCATCCAATTAAATGATGCATCTTCTATGTCAAATAACATACTTGGATTCTCCCAATATTATAAATTCTTGAATGACGTAAATATATGAATTTCTTGGTTTACCTATATCTATTACATCTTAAATTCCATGAGACTTGTTGATCCCTTATATAAATATCATTATATAAATATTACTTGGTTGTGTGCCAAGGTTTTTTAGCCTATATTATAAAATAAAAACACTCAAATACATTTCATTTGATGCCTAAGCAGGTAGTATCGGCCAAGTATCCCAATATAACCCAAGCCAATAGGGGTGCTATTAATTTAGTTTAGTACTTTTGTTAATACCTACACAATACTTCATTATATATTCATAGACAAGATAGTAATAGACACTATTGGTGGTGGAATAATGAGTTTTACTCACACCCTATTTGGTTCACTATTTGGTACCTGGAAAAACTTCATCAATATAGGTAGGGATAAAGGGAAGTCCCCAGCAATGGATGCTTGATTTCTATACTAGGATGGAGTATGGGAACAGAGGACATTGCTAGTTCTTGTGATTCTATTGGAGTATAGCTTGTGGTATTTTGTATATTTTTTTATATCATGTATTGTTGAATGTCTTTTTCCCTATACCATTTATTCCCCCTTTTTGTATAGCATCATGACATCATTATTTTTGTATATAAAACTACTTACTGGTAATAATTTATTCCTTTATTTATTGTTTGGATGTTTGATTCTTCTATTTCCGTTATACCTATTCTGTTGATTACATATATTCTTCATAGATGTTATCCACTTTGATAAAGAGGGTTTAGAATCCCCACTATTACATCTTAGACCTTCTCTATTAGTCGAAATCATCTAGCGTATAGGGAGTTATGTTTGAGTCCATGTGGCCAGCCGGGTTCAGCTACTTGTGAGTGAACCATGTCCAAGATATCACAAAGTGGTATCAAAGGTTTATTTTCTTTTTTTAATAATTTGGGATGGTACATAGTATACTATTATGTGTCATAATTTGGTATTGAGTATGTTTATGGGAGTAACAAACCCACATACATAGAAAAATACAAGTTTTCTGGGATGGGACTTGTTGTTCTAGATTTTTCCAATTATAGTTTCACGGATTTCACCATTGGGTGATGCACATGACTTGTGGAATTTATTATCATTGTGGATTATCTTTTACCCTTATCCTGATATATTAGGGATACATTGTTCATGTATCATTATAGAAACCTTAGTTTTTATATGTCATGTATATTCTATACCATGATTATTTACTATGTGCATTGCCACAAGCATATTATTGGTTCATTGACTATTGTATTTTTAATTATAATAATATTTATTACAGTTAAATGGATATATAATTGGTTATTTATGTGTCTGTGTCAACCTCAAATGGTGTTTTCTTACATATCTTGATGGTGTAACCTTAACTGACCAATTATCATATGTATGATCTATGAAGATTTAGTTATATGGGATGAAATGTTAGTTGATTGGGATTAAATGTATGCTAATTTTAATTTTTAAAGTGTGGTAATTTAAACAATTGGAATAGTGATCCATATAATCAAATAATCAAATATGGATTCTTAAATCCTGAGACTGGATGTAACTGGTCAGGTTTCAGTTATTTAAAGTGCCAATTGTAACTTATAAATTTCTAACTTTATAACTTGGGAATGGTGACTCATCTAACTGGAACATGGTTTAAATATAAAATTTGATAAATTTTAATCTATATATGAAATGGTTATTGTTAAATGGGTATTTAAATTGCCAATTAAAGAGTTTTCCCTCTATAACTTAAAATTGATACTCTATATAATATAATCATTATGATTGAAACTTGAAATCTTACCAATTCCCTAGCCTTAGTAGTGGATATTTGGGTTAGTAAATCTTGGGTATTGATCCATTATTCTTATATAATTTCCATAAATAAATCTATTCTTTGGATATCAAATCATTTTTTGAGATATATGTATATAATTTTAGAGATATTCCTCCACGGCATCCTTGGGTAAAATACTAGGAGGGTGGTGATGACCATGTTATTGAAGTGGTGTGTAACTATAAGGCCCCAGCCTTAAACCTTACTTAATCTTGAGTTATTACAAGATTACACATTGAGGATCTTTTCGGGTTTAGAGTTTTAGAGAATTAGATCATAAAACATGCATTACATTCCACATATAAACAAAGTGGTTACATAAAGATAGTATTCTTCATTCCCATCAATGGAAACACATTTAAAATAAAACATGGATTATTTCTTGACACATCCTTGACTCTATCATCTTATCATGTACCTTTCCCTTGACCTGTGAAAAACATTTCAAAAACTTGGGATGAGCATAAAAACTCAGTATGGGTTATATAAAAAAACATGGAAAGGAAACATGAGTTCATATATACATAAGAATGAAATCATACTTTACCCATAAAACATAGGCACTTTAACATACCTCATAAAATCATGAATAAATCATAGAAATCATAAGACATAAAGGTAACTTGAGGCATTCATAACATTCTTACGTAGGGAGTAACCCTCTTGGTTACGTTTGGAATACCCATCACAGTATATTCCCTAAAATCTCTTCGGAGAAACCTTAACATTTCACTCCTTCGCGTTACCCAATGCATTGGAGAGCTATAACGGGCTCACCCGCCCTTAGTTTATCACGGAACCACCCGTCTTCATAATAATGCCCAAGAACCATAACATAATCATATCACATAAAACATGCATAAAGGAAACATAACATTTCCACATTGCAATCACGAGATATCAATACAACACATTGATATAATGAAAACATTATGAAAACCATTTTCAATACCAAACTAAAACATGGTATTTATTTTTCGTTTTAAAAAAAAGGTATGGCTTGTAGAGGAAGCCGAAACTCAAATAACGGTCACGATGGCGGAGAAGTTGTTGTCGCCGCATACGTACGACAAAAACATTCCCTTTTGTCTTTTAGTAAACGCTTAGTATAAAAAAAGATTCCTTTTGAATAAACGTAAAAGTCAAAGGGGTTTATACACCGTATAAAATAAAGTTGTGTATAAAATAAAATATGCCTCAATGAAAGGAGATTGAGACGAAGTCCCATACCTCGTATCCGACTTGACCCGACCGTTCTTTAATCTCCTGAATAATAAACTTAAGTTAATCTCTAATTTCTTATGAATCTTTTTCAAGTTCATTATTCCTTTTATACCATGTTATGAACATCATGTAATCAGTTAAGTTAATAATGTTCATTTTTTCGGTACTTGGTTCTTAAGTCAAAAATAAACTTCTTACACTTACATGTTGTTAATTTGGTCAAAGGTTCATTATATCCAGAATGGTATTCATGATTTAGATATCATATATGTAATATATATCCAGTACATACATGCATTTATAATATTACATCACATTTAGAGGTAAGAAATGAAATGCACCATTCATGGAGACGGTAAGTCGTACGTACGCATGAACGCTACTTCCATTTCTATTTCATATTTTCTGGAATGGAATCATAATGATATAAGAGTATATTATAATTCCAGTATAATAACATATATAATATCATTAACTTTATCCTTTACACATCTGACATATGGTATTAACGAATCAAATCACTTTTAGGGGGCGGTAGTCCGCACTTCCTAAAATGAAGATATCGTGTTTACCCATAATGGAAACCATAAAGGTATGCCAAAAATGAAAAAAACAGAAGCTTAAGGAAAACATAAACATATTATATATCATATATAAAAATAGTGACATCATAATGGCCACCTTTGAAGGTGTTAAATGAGTGTTGAACAATCATCGTTTCGGGAGGCAGAATTTCGCCATCCACGGAAACCGTATGTTCTTTAACCATTTGATGTAGTTGTGTGAGAGTGTAGCTCAAATAAATATTATAACAACATCCTAGTATATTTAAGATACTGGTGTTGTTACAAAGGAAGTAAATAAAAAGAGTTTAGGGGGTTGGAGAAGCAAAATAAATCAAATGAACATGAGAGAATGAATTACCTTTAAAAGTGTAACTCTTTTTGAGTTGAGCCTAAAGGCTTCGTTTGAAAGGATTCTGCCCAAAGTGAATCCTCTAGGATTAGGAGAGGGATGTGGAGAGAGTAAATGGGCAGGGGTTGGCCGAGCCAAAGGCTTGAAGAGTGTGTGAAATGAGGTAGAGGTGGGGGCCTTTTATAAGAGGAGAGGAGGGGCACTTTTGGAAAGTAAAGAAATATTACTTTATTTGAAAATGTGTTTCGGTTTCAAAAGGTCCCACATTGATATAATTCATGGATAAGGTGACAAGGCTTTGAAATCCACTCATCCAATAAGTTTTGGACATGTGTAGTTCATATATGTACATTATCTTTCCATTTTATTTAAATCGTCAAATATTGATGTCATCGCTGCATCATTATTATGTCATAAATAATTTAATTTATTTAATGTCTAAAAATCATAAAAAAAATACTATGATGTAGGAAATCTTTTTAGATTTCCAATTAATATTTATAATCAAAAATCTGATCTTTATAACCCCATGTAAAAATTGTTTTCGTAAAACATCTCTTGTTTGTGTCATTTTTACTTTAACATTTAATAAAAAGTTATTTATGTCATTTCCAAACCAAAGTGTCTCCATGGGGTCCCCAAGTTGACTCATGGCTTTTCTTGGTTGGCCATGACACAACCAATAAGGTTGGGACATGTGTCTAGGTCATTTCCTATTATTAAAGCATTATTTATACCTTAAACTACCCTAATTACCACTAATCGCGATTAAGAACTTAATAAGTTACTATTCACCAAAAAATTATTTTAATCTCATTGAACCACATTTTACTTCTTAATTACAACCATGTATGTCGGATTTTCAAAATTCAATACACATTAGTGGTAAACTTTCATTTAACTGAAAAATCAGTTTGCTTGATTACCACTTAGTGGTTTCACTATTCATCAAAAATTGAAGTTTTTCAGAAAATTACCAAAAATTCACCCTAAGCTATATTTGATATTCCGAATTCAAAAATGAAGTCTATTTTAAAAAATTAAAATCATATAAGTCACATTAATTAATTTAATAATTAATTCCCGCTGCCAGAGCAAATAGCGTGTTTTTACAAAACAATAAGTATCAAAAGATTGACACCAGTTTAAGTCTAATTTCAAAGTGAAATTGATTCCAATGACCACCATTGGAAAAAATGGTAAAAATATATTCTAATTTCACTTCAAAACCAATTCAAAACATAATCTAATCATATAAATAAATTAGATTAAAAAGCAGTTTTGATGTAAAATGCAGTATTTTTCACTATTCATTAAAAAATGAACATTGTCAGAAAAATACCAAAAATTCACACAAGGTAAATTTTGATGTCCCAAACATAAAGGATAAGTTTATTTTGACAAACATAGTTTATAAAATTGTCAAAATATAGATTCAAAAATGGTTTGCCATCAAAAGGCACTAAAACAATCTTTTAAGAATATTAGTGTATTCCATGCATAAGATTGTATTTATTTTCATTTTAAGCCTCTATAACACTATATTAATCATTAATAGACATAGATAAAAATATCTATTATTCATTACTTACTTGGGATGTTACATCCTTCCCCCCTTTAGAAAATTGCGTCCCCGCAATTTATTTACTTATCGAATAAATGGGGGTACTTATCCCTCATTGCATTTTCAGATTCCCATGTTGCCTCTTCAATCATGTGGTTTTTCCACAAAACCTTTACCTGCTTAATAACCTTATTCCGTAACACTTGCTCCCTGTGGTCAAGAATCTGGACTGGTTGTTCCTCATAAGATAGGTTCTCTTCCAGCTGAACTACCTCTGGACTCAAAACATGAGATGGATCTGGCATATACTTTCTCAACATTGAAACGTGAAAAACATTGTGTACCTGAGATAAAATCGGAGGTAAAGCCACTCGGTATGAAACTGATCCAACTCTCTCCAGAATTTCGTATGGTCCAACAAACCTTGGACTCAACTTTCCTTTCTTACCAAATCTCATCACGCTTTTCCAAGGAGAAACCTTGAGAAAAACTTGATCACCTACCTCGAAAGATAGATCCTTCCTCCGGTTATCTGCATAACTCTTCTGCCTGCTCTGAGCTGTTCTCATGTGTTTCTGAATCAGCTGAACTTTTTCTGTCATCTCTTCTACCAATTCTGGTCCCATCAACTTTCTTTCACCCACTTCATCCCAGAAAGCTGGAGTTCGACACCGCTTCCCATATAATGCCTGAAATGGTGCCATCTGTATACTGGAATGAAAACTGTTATTATATGAAAACTCAACCAAAGAAATATGTTGGTCCCAACTTCCCTGATAATCCATAGAACAAGCTCGTAGCATATCTTCCAATGTCTGAATTGTTCGTTCTGACTGCCCATCTGATTGAGGATGAAAAGCTGTACTAAAATTTAATTCAGTACCCAACGACTTCTGAAGGCCTTTCCAAAACTTAGAAGTAAACCTGGGATCACGATCTGATACAATGGAGAGTGGAACTCCATGTAACCTGACTATCTCTTTAAGATACAAACGGGAAAGTTGATCAAGAGAGAAAGTATCTCGTATAGAAAGGAAATGAGAAGATTTGGTCAAGCGATCAACAATAACCCAGATTGCATTATTACCTCGAGATGTCTTCGGTAATCCAACAACAAAGTCCATGGATATATTCTCCCATTTCCACTCTGGCACTGGTAAAGGCTGAAGCATCCCTTTCGGTAACTGTCGCTCAGCTTTAACCTGCTGACAAGTCAAACACTTCACAGTAAAATCAGCAATATCTCTTTTCATTCCATCCCACCAGTAATACTCCCGCAGATCTCTATACATCTTAGTACTTCCCGGATGAACTGAAAACGGAGAACTATGAGCTTCACATAACAACTCTCTCTTCAAATGTGAATCACAAGGCACACACAATCTCTTCCCAAATCTCAAAACGCAATCATTATCAATGTTGAATTCAGGCAACTTACCTTTCTGAACCAGCTCTACCCTTTTCTGCAACTCATTGTCTTGCTTCTGTGCTTGCTTGATTCTATCTGATAGAGATGATCTCACTGATACCTGAAACAAAACAGAAGGACTTCCTTCACCAACAACTTCTATGCCAAAGTTCATCAAATCTTTAACCAAAGTATCACGTTCCAAACGCAACATTGTTAATGAAGCATTACTTTTTCGACTCAAAGCATCAGCCACTTTATTTGCTTTTCCCGGATGGTAATGAATTGTACAATCATAATCTTTGATTAATTCCAGCCATCTCCTTTGTCTCATGTTTAACTCTTTCTGAGTGAATATATACTTTAAACTTTTGTGATCGGTATATATTTCACACTTTACTCCATACAAATGATGCCTCCAAATTTTTAAAGCAAAAACAACAGCAGCTAATTCCAAATCATGTGTAGGGTAATTTACCTCATGAGTTTTCAACTGTCGTGAAGCATAAGCAATTACCTGATCATTCTGCATTAGGATGCAACCAAGTCCTTTCAATGAAGCATCACTGTATATAACAAACTCACCATTCCTGGAAGGTAGTGCCAAAACTGGAGCATTCACCAATCTTCTTTTCAATTCCTGAAAACAATCATCACATTATTTTGTCCAGATAAACTTAACACCCTTCCGAGTTAGCTTAGTCATTGGACTAGATAACCGTGAAAAATTTCTAACAAACCTTCGATAATAGCCCGCCAAACCAAGGAAGCTATGAATCTCGGTTACATTTGTGGGTCTTGGCCATTCTTCCACAACTTTTGTTTTTGCGGGATCAACAGTTATTCCATCTTTAGAAACAATGTGACCAAGGAAATAAATTTGTTGCAACCAAAACTCACACTTGCTGAATTTCCCATACAGTTTCTTTTCTTTTAAGGTTTGCAAGATAACCCTTAAATGTTTTTCATGCTCCTCTTTACTTTTAGAAAACACCAAAATATCATCAATGAAAACCACCACAAACTTATCCAATAACTCATGGAAAATTCTATTCATTAAGTCCATGAATACAGCAGGTGCATTGGTTATCCCAAAAGGCATTACTACAAATTCATAATGGCCATATCTCGTATGGAACGCGGTCTTCGGAATATCTTCCTTCTTTACCTTCAGCTGATGGTACCCCGATCTCAAGTCAATCTTTGAAAAAAACTGAGCTCCCTGGATCTGATCAAACAAATCATCGATATGAGGCAAAGGATATTTGTTCTTAACAGTGATATTATTCAAGGCTCTATAATCAATGCAAAGTCTCATAGAACCATCTTTCTTTTTAACAAATAAAACAGGAGCACCCCATGGTGATGTGCTAGGTCTAATGAAACCTTTCTCTAATAAATCTTGCAATTGCTCCTTCAACTCTAAAAGTTCAATTTGTGCCATTCGATAAGGAGGTTTTGAAATTGGCTTAGCATCAGGAACTAAGTCAACAGTAAACTCAACTTCCCAATCTGGTATTATTCCAGGCAACTCATCAGGAAAAACATCAGGATACTCATTTACCACTGGCACATCATTAATCTGAATAGTTCCTTTATTTTCAACGACGTGTGCAAGGTAACATTCATTTAAATCTTTTACAAGTTTCTCGGCCTCTTGATATGTTATCAAAAGTAAGGGTTCATTCTTGTAAACAAACTGAAAGTCTTTCTGAAAAGAAACTTCTTTAGCTCTATATTCAATCTTAGCATGGTAAATAGAGATCCAATCCATACCCAGGATAACATCAAACTCTACTAGAGGTAGAACAATAAGGTTTGCAAGTAGATTCTTTCCACAGATAAGGATAGGAAGATTCTTATAAATTCTTTTTGCCTCGACATTTCCCCCATGTGTTTTTACCAAAAGTTCAGGAGTCATTTCTTGAGATGGTATTCCCATTTTACTAGAAAAGGTTTCAGAGATGAAAGAATGTGTAGACCCCGAATCAAACAACACACTGGCATAATCTGAAAAAACAAAGTACCTGATACAACTTCATTTGATGGACCGACATCTGCTGAAGTAGTTGCAAAGGATTTCACCACCCCTTTCTGCTTGTAGTCTAACTGCTTCCCATCACTCAAGATCCTTGTCGGACACTCGTTTGCATAGTGACTCATCTCATTGCACTTATAACATTTCACTAACTGTAAATCAAATTTGTTCTTACCTTCACCTTGATCCTTTTCAGTGCAATCACGAGCCTTATGTCCCATCTTACCACATCGGTAGCACTTCCCAGAATTCAGAAGACATTCCCCAGCATGCCTTTTGCCACATTTATCACAAACTGGAAACTTAGTTCTCTTACCATCAGACTTTTTTGAAGAATTCTTACCTTTCTCCTGCCACCTCGGTCTCTTCTTCTGCTGGTTGTTATAGAAAACTTGGTCATCGGCAAACTCCATTTCCACCTTCTCAGCACATCGAACAAGCTTTTCATAACTTTTAAACTCATGAGAAGCTAATGCCCTTCGATACTTTGGCTTTAATCCTGAGTAAAAACGATTGATTTTACTATCAAGGTCCCGGATAAAATTTGGAGCATACCTTGCCAATCGAGTGAACCTTTCTTCATAGGCAGCCACTGAGTCTTCCTCTTGCCTCAATTCCAAGAATTGCTTTTCCATCCTAAGTCGAACAGCCTTAGGAAAATACTTCTCAAGAAACATACCTTTGAATTCATCCCAGTCAAGAGCATCAATCTCATCGGCGTCCCTGATATTTTTAACCATAGACCACCACTGATCTGCTTCACCCTCCAAATGGTAAATAGCAAGACTAACCTTTTGATTGTCTGAACACCCCATGACATCAAAAATCTTCTCCAGTGCTTTAATCCACCCTTCAGCTAGCACAGGGTCAGATGATCCTCTGAATGATGGTGGATGTTGCCTCATTAAATGTTCCACCACTGACATGTTCCTCTATGGTTGTTCTGGCTGATCTCGTGCATGGATACCACCGCCATTTATCGCTTGAGTCAACTGCGCCATTACTGCAACAAACTGTTCAGTTCCAATTCCGACCATTTCTGGATGCTGATTCGGAAGGTTATTTCCTTCTGTATGCCTTCCTAGCACTGCTTCCCTATTTCCTCTGCGGAAAACCATTCTGAACAAACATGTCTTAGATGAAGCAACATGGTAATCTTTAAATGCTATATCATTTCAAAAAAAAATATTTTTGGATAATAATTTAATAGAATTCTAACTCCTAAATTTATCTAAACCGACCTTTGATACCAACTATAAGGCCCCGGCCTTAAACCTTACTTAATCTTGAGTTATTACAAGATTACACATTGAGGATCTTTTCGGGTTTAGAGTTTTAGAGAATTAGATCATAAAACATGCATTACATTCCACATATAAACAAAGTGGTTACATAAAGATAGTATTCTTCATTCCCATCAATGGAAACACATTTAAAATAAAACATGGATTATTTCTTGACACATCCTTGACTCTATCATCTTATCATGTACCTTTCCCTTGACCTGTGAAAAACATTTCAAAAACTTGGGATGAGCATAAAAACTCAGTATGGGTTATATAAAAAAACATGGAAAGGAAACATGAGTTCATATATACATAAGAATGAAATCATACTTTACCCATAAAACATAGGCACTTTAACATACCTCATAAAATCATGAATAAATCATAGAAATCATAAGACATAAAGGTAACTTGAGGCATTCATAACATTCTTACGTAGGGAGTAACCCTCTTGGTTACGTTTGGAATACCCATCACAGTATATTCCCTAAAATCTCTTTGGAGAAACCTTAACGTTTCACTCCTTCGCGTTACCCAATGCATTGGAGAGCTATAACGGGCTCACCCGCCCTTAGTTTATCACGGAACCACCCGTCTTCATAATAATGCCCAAGAACCATAACATAATCATATCACATAAAACATGCATAAAGGAAACATAACATTTCCACATTGCAATCACGAGATATCAATACAACACATTGATATAATGAAAACATTATGAAAACCATTTTCAATACCAAAGTAAAACATGGTATTTATTTTTCGTTTTAAAAAAAAGGTATGGCTTGTAGAGGAAGCCGAAACTCAAATAACGGTCACGACGGCGGAGAAGTCGTTGTCGCCGCATACGTACGAAAAAAACATTCCCTTTTGTCGTTTAGTAAACGCTTCGTATAAAAAAAGATTCCTTTTGAATAAACGTAAAAGTCAAAGGGTTTTATACACCGTATAAAATAAAGTTGTGTATAAAATAAAATATGCCTCAATGAAAGGAGATTGAGACGAAGTCCCATACCTCGTATCCGACTTGACTCGACCGTTCTTTAATCTCCTGAATAATAAACTTAAGTTAATCTCTACTTTCTTATGAATCTTTTTCAAGTTCATTATTCCTTTTATACCATGTTATGAACATCATGTAATCAGTTAAGTTAATAATGTTCATTTTTTCGGTATTTGGTTCTTAAGTCAAAAATAGACTTCTTACACTTACATGTTGTTAATTTGGTCAAAGGTTCATTATATCCAGAATGGTATTCATGATGTAGATATCATATATGTCATATACATCCAGTACATACATGCATTTATAATATTACATCACATTTAGAGGTAAGAAATGAAATGAACCGTTCATGGAGACGGTAAGCCGTACGTACGCATGAACGCTACTTCCATTTATATTTCATATTTTCTGGAATGGAATCATAATGATATAAGAGTATATTATAATTCTAGTATAATAACATATATAATATCATTAACTTTATCCTTTACACATCCCACATATGGTATTAACGAATCAAATCACTTTTAGGGGGCGGTAGTCCGCACTTCCTAAAATGAAGATATCGTGTTTACCCATAATGGAAACCATAAAGGTATGCCAAAAATGAAAAAACAGAAGCTTAAGGAAAACATAAACATATTATATATCATATATAAAAATAGTGACATCATAATGGCCACCTTTGAAGGTGTTAAATGAGTGTTGAACAATCATCGTTTCGGGAGGCAGAATTTCGCCATCCACAGAAACTGTATGTTCTTTAACCATTTGATGTAGTTGTGTGAGAGTGTAGCTCAAATAAATCTTATAAAAACATCCTAGTATATTTAGGATACTGGTGTTGTTACAAAGGAAGTAAATAAAAAGAGTTTAGGGGGTTGGAGAAGCAAAATAAAACAAATGAACATGAGAGAATGAATTACCTTTAAAAGTGTAACTCCTTTTGAGTTGAGCCTAAAGGCTTCCTTTGAAAGGATTATGCCCAAATTAAATCCTCTAGGATGAGGAGAGGGATGTGGAGAGAGTAAATGGTCAGGGTTTGGCCGAGCCAAAGGCTTGAAGAGTGTGTGAAATGAGGTAGAGGTGGGGGCCTTTTATATGAGGAGAGGAGGGGCACTTTTGGAAAGTAAAGAAATATTACTTTATTTGAAAATGTGTTTCGGTTTCAAAAGTTCCCACATTGATATAATTCGTGGATAAGGTGACAAGGCTTCGAAATCCACTCATCCAATAAGTTTTGGACATGTGTAGTTCATATATTTTACATTATCTTTCCATTTTATTTAAATCGTCAAATATTGATGTCATCGCTGCGTCATTATTATGTCATAAATAATTTAATTTATTTAATTTCTAAAAATCATAAAAAAATTACTATGATGTAGGAAATCTTTTTATCTTTCCAATTACTATTTATAATCAAAAATATGATCTTTATAACCCCATGTAAAAAAATTTTTCGTAAAACATCTCTTGTTTGTGTCATTTTTACTTTAACATTTAATAAAAAGTTATTTATGTCATTTCCAAACCAAAGTGTCTCCATGGGGTCCCCAAGTTGACTCATGGCTTGTCTTGGTCGGCCATGACACAACCAATAAGGTTGGGACATGTGTCTAGGTCATTTCCTATTATTAAAGCATTATTTATACCTTAAACTACCCTAATTACCACTAATCGCGATTAAGAACTTAATAAGTTACTATTCACCAAAAAATTATTTTAATCTCATTGAACCACATTTTACTTCTTAATGACAACCATGTATGTCGGATTTTCAAAATTCAATACACATTAGTGGTAAACTTTCATTTAACTGAAAAATCAGTTTGCTTGATTACCACTTAGTGGTTTCACTATTCATCAAAAATTAAAGTTTTTCAGAAAATTACCAAAAATTCACCCTAAGCTATATTTGATATTCCGAATTCAAAAATGAAGTCTATTTTACAAAATTCAAATCATATAAGTCACATTAATTAATTTAATAATTAATTCCCGCTGCCAGAGCAAATAGCGTGTTTTTACAAAACAATAAGTATCAAAAGATTGACACCAGTTTAAGTCTAATTTCAAAGTGAAATTGATTCCAATGACCACCATTGGATAAAATGGTAAAAATATATTCTAATTTCACTTCAAAACCAATTCAAAACATAATCTAATCATATAAATAAATTAGATTAAAAAGCAGTTTTGATGTAAAATGCAGTATTTTTCACTATTCATTAAAAAATGAACATTGTCAGAAAAATACCAAAAATTCACACAAGGTAAATTTTGATGTCCCAAACATAAAGGATAAGTTTATTTTGACAAACATAGTTTATAAAATTGTCAAAAATATAGATTCAAAAATGGTTTGCCATCAAAAGGCACTAAAACAATCTTTTAAGAATATTAGTGTATTCCATGCATAAGATTGTATTTATTTTCATTTTAAGCCTCTATAACACTATCTTAATCATTAATAGACATAGATAAAAATATCTATTATTCATTACTTACTTGGGATGTTACAGTAACAACCCGAGAGAAAACCATGCTTTGTTTTGTTTTTGACAAGTTTACTTTCCAATGTCACTCGTTAAGTGAACCAACACAAAAAAACTAATATGGTATTAATAATAAAATGCATCAAATGGATGAAAAATTCCTGTTATTCAAATAAGAAACCTTTCGGCTACAATATCCACTAAGGTAAACTAACCAAAAATCCCAACTAAGAACCCGATTACAAGGATGGGAAGACTGCTTAAAACTACTAAGAGCCCGAGAATGCGGTAGGGGTCTCGAGCATCCATCATGAGGAACATGAGGATGGCTGAAGCCACCGCGACCGTGCTCAGCACCAAGGGGATCACGCGAACCATCTTTCCTTTTCTCCTTTGGTCGTTTGTAGTAAGGGACACCCCAAAACTAGACCCTTTTTATAATCACCCTAATCTGACCGTTGAACCCCAAACTGCTATTAATTCGACCGTTGGTTTATTTTGACCGTTGGCCCTTCTTATCCTCTATGTTTTATTTTGACCGTTTGAAATAAAATGATTCACCCCAAAAAGATCGGCATGATATTTGTGTATTTTGCTTTAATGTTTTAAAGTGTCATCAATGTTAATTTAGTTTTCCCAAAATTTTAATTCTATTTTATGTTTCTAAACGGCGAAAATTAATATTATTGTTTTCTTCCATTATACATATTAATTTGAACAATTGAACTTTTATTTTCTATTTATGTAAAACTGGATGAATTTTTATGAGTTATATATATATTGCAACAAATTTTATACATTATTTCTTTAATAATTTGACATTTATTAACTATATTGGAAACTTTATTAAATTATGATTTTATTTATAAATCTCGCATCTTTAAGCTTACACAAATACTTTTAAGAAACCTATTTATTTTTCTTTTCTTAAAGGAGGGTATCCAAATGTTTGCATGAAATTATAAATTAAGGTAATTATTATGTAATTCAGCAAAGTAAAAATAAATAAATAAATAAACAAATAAATATATATTATGATGAATAAATCGATGCTTTCTTTAATTGATTAAATGAACCTCTAATTTTCCAAAATATAATAATTATGGTTTAAAAATAATATACTTAATATAATAAGGCCAATAAAAAATTTTGGTATTTTAAAATAGAATATATATATACATATGTTTTGATTAAATCAATTTATAATTTTTATTTGACCAATGATTTTATTAAAATGGTAAAATTCAGATTAATAATTGATTTTTTTTAAAGACAATATTATAATAAGTTAAAGGAAATAATTTTTTTTAAACTGTTGAAGAACCGCGTTTTTTTCCTCTCTTTAGCACCGCATCGCACCCGGGCCGTCCGATCCTCTCCTTCCCTTGATCGCAACTGTCCACCTATTTTAAAGCCGCCTCGCTTCTTGGTCGTCCGATCATCCCAGTGTAATCTCGGTCGTCCTCTGATTTCCGGCTTTCTTCCTCCTCGCGCCGCGTTTTCTTCTCCTTCTTCGTCGTGCAGCTGGATCAGTAGGGTGTATGATATATTCTTCCTCTTGTAGCCTGGCCAGTAGACCTCGTTTTCCCCTCTTTTCCATAGGTTGACACCGACCTCGACTTGGGCCGAAGACTCCCCCCGAAGTCCATCTTCTTCTTCTTCTTTTTTTAAAAACCCTTGTTGCACCGAGGGGCTTGCACCGATCTCCTTTGATATCTCCGACCTCCAGACGTCGTCGGTGCTCCGGTCTTCCTTCTCCTCCTCCTCGTCGAACAGGTAAGGGACAAACTCAGTTTCTAAAGTTTTGGTTTTAAACTTTGGTCTTCATATAGATATAAGTATATTCGGGTTATGTATATATATATATATATATATGTGTGTGTAAAACTTCTATGTTTATACCTCGGGTCCCTCATGCCTCGTTTTTTTTCTCCTCCTATCCAAACTAAGGTAAGGGTCAGTTCTTTTTTTTTGTTTATGAAAGCTTTGATTTTCACTTAAATAAATATATATGTTTTATATATATATGTGTGTGTGTGTATACCTTCTACATTATATGCCTTCAGTTTCTTTTGCCTCGACTGCATCCCCTCTCCAAGCAAGGAAAGAATCCTGTTTTAATTTTGGTTGGGTTTTGACAAGATTCAGTTTTATATAAATATGTATATATTCATGTATACATGATATATATATATATATATGTTTTTGGTATGTTTGAACCTGGTGCAAACCTAGAATTCGAGATCTCCCTCTCGTCTTAAAGAATCGGTTAGGAGTAAGGGGAAATCTCGAACCCATTTTTCTTCCTTCGGGTTCTCCTTCTTTCACTCCATTTTTGATATGATTACTCCTCAAAGATCATTTGTTCATCATTTCATTTACTTTTCTGGGATATACATGTTTGTCACTGGTTTTTATGTCCATCAAAATGTTTTCCAAAAGAACTCTTCTTTCAAGATCTCACCTCTTACCTCTCATTCAAGGTTGATGGTTCTTGTATCATGTATGTTGTTCCCTCTTTCTTTTGGGAACCCAAAGCTTATGAATGTGTTATTATGAGATGAAACCCATTCCTTTCCATGGGTTATTTATGTACATGTTTGAAATGTGTTCTATGTGGCAAGCATGATAATGATAATGTTATGATGTGATGGGTGCGCCCGGAATTATATAGCGCAATATGAATGTTTAAATGTGACGGGTGTGCCCAGAATTATATAGTGCTCCAATGCATTGGGTAAAGTAGGAGTCTCATGAGACGAACATGTGCGAAGGTCTTGGCAGTTAGCCTTGGCTTGAGCAAAGGAAACGGGGTGGGCAGTGAGCCTTGACCCGTTAAGTATGTTATACGGTCTTGATGAAAAGTCTTGACAAAGTCTAGGATTATACATTCTATCTGCATGTAATGATAAAGGTTAACCAGGGGTTGGTTCAACTAATAGGACAACCCCTAGATGAAAGCTCCCAAGATAATGAAAATGTACTTTATGCAACAAGAACTGTTTTCATATGGTAACAGTTAGATGATCTGCATTTTACTCATGAACCATGATATGCATGTTTCCCTGCTTAGCCATAGAATCCTTTTAGAATTAAAGTAACCTTGTTTTAACATTATGCATTGTTTATTCTTTTTATATTGCGCACTCTGATCATGCTTACATTAAAGCTCATTTCAAGTACGTGCTTATTTGTGCAAGTGGTTTTCAAAGAAAGATGAATTTCATGTTTTAAGAAAAGATAATGTTTTGTTTTAGAAAAGTGTTTTATTCTCTTGAAAAGAACTTCTTTGAGAAAGTATTTTCTAAAAATGTTTTAAAACCCCTTACTGGGCATTTTTGCTCACCCTACGTTTTGTTAAAAAAATTCAGGCATGGTTGATACCTATGAAGTTAATCGGTAGCAGCTAGTTTCCCAGAATCCTGAGCCTCGCGATCTTCTGTAGTAATGAGACATGTTATTTAATTTGTAATGATGTAATGTTAAGTATATCATGTCTCATTAAGCACTCTGGGTTTGGGGGTCGCTACATGGTGGGACCTAAACTACCAGTATTCCACCTAAGGGGCCTCCTGTTATACCTCCTACTATACCTATACTAGGAACTGACTCTCAACTTCGAGAGGGTTTAATATGAATATTTTAGTCTATCTAAGGTGTTCCACGACCTCCACCAATTATGTCTGAGCTAACTAGGGAGTTTCCGCAGTATATTCCACCTACATTCTTAGGAGATGGGGTCCAAGAGAATTTTGAGTCATAGTTAGAGGCTATAATTTCTATATTTAAACACCTTGATATTCCTCTATAAAATAGATTCAAGCTTGCAGTTTATATGGTTCTTGGATCTTCGAAATGTTGGTGGGATGTTCTAAACTAGGTAGATCAACATTAGGGTATGGTTTGTAGGGACTTACATACTTGTTTCTAGGATTAATTATATCTAGTGAGATTGAGAAAAAACAATATAGAGAATTTATGTGTTCGGAGTAGGGTATTATGTCTGTTATGGACTATACAGTTCATTTTATAGAGCTCCAACATTTTTTTTCGACACTTTTCGATGATGAATTGGCCAAAGAGAGGTTATTTGAGGATGGGCTTATAGAAACCATCTAATCATAGGTGAATGTGTTCCATTTGAATACCATTTATAAAATAGTTAACCAAGAACTCATCTCTAAGAATAAGCTAAGTGAAACTGATGGTGTGGGCATGGTAGTTCAGTGCCTATATAGGGTGATAGTTCATCTGATGGTAGAAAGTGTCATTTTGAGGTTTCTCACATGGAAAGAAATAGAAAATTTGTGTTACCATGTATACATGTGGTATACCATCAATGAGTTAGGTCAGGATGCATGAATAATTAGTGCAGAAAGGACCTAGTAGAGTTCTGATATTGTGGAAATATGGGTCATCTTTAGTGGTTTTGAAGGAACTTTCATGCAATGGTTAGTGAGTGAGGGTCTACAACAGCTCTATTTTTTTGGTGTAGGATTATTAGATCCATGTCAGGTTAGTGGCTATAGTACTACTATTCATATAGGATGAGTAGGTGGACATGGTCTAGGGAGCTATACTTATGATGTGCAGTGTCGAAAGGGTGTACCTGCTCAGGGTAATCAAGTTATATCTCAGGGTTATGGACCAGGTCATTTTCATGCAATATAGCATATTCCCAAGTATCATAGTGTTTGACCATATATAGTGTGAGGTAAAATTTTAGTATCCTTGACTTTAGTATTTAATTTATTTGATATAAAATCTCTACACTCTTTTATATTTTTTGATATAATGTAAATTCATGGGCTAGAAATTGAGTACTTATATGGGGTGATGACTCTGGATACACCACTGGGATTATAATCAGATAGTGTTAATATATGGGAGTAGTTTCCTCTTGATATTGGTGGCTATCATTTCTTCTTGAATCCTTTCATCCTCAAGATGACAGGCTTCGACATCATTCTAAGGCTGGACTGGTTAGTTCCCTATTATTATCTTATTGATTTTTATTGTTGAAGGGTTTCATTAATATCCATTTAGGGTGGTATATATATTCAAAAAGGAGAGTGTGATGTCCATGTGAGTCAATATGGACCAGAGCATCATGGGCTGGGAAGAGTGTTTTCCCATATTTATAGTATTCTCTAAATGATTAGAGAATACATTAGATATATTTTCTTCCATTGGTGGATCATTTAAAATATGTATTACATGATGATTTTTTTTGGACTACCTCCTAAGAGAAGTATAATTCACTATTGATCAAATTCAAGGAGTATCACAGTATATATTCCTCCATATAGGATGGCTCCTACAGAGCGTCAGAAACTAACTGACTGGAAATTAATTTTTCATTATAAAAATCCCTTTTAAGGGGTGAGGGGGAACCCATAATAACATCAAGTACATAAATACATAAATTATGTCCCAATAGTAAAAGATACATCAACAACCAGATAAAGAAAATAAAGAAAATATCCTCCCCAGCATAAAAAAATTATGTCTATATTCCACCTACCCATCACTGCACATCAAGCTGTCCCATTCAGAAACTCAAGATATGGTTATAGTACCTAGAGTCCAAATGGTTTATATAGCCTAGTAATTATCCTTTGGGTTAACCCATGATTTTCAACAAGAAGGAGAATGAGACCCTCGAGATTTGTGTGGATTAAAAGATATTGAATCAGCTTACTATTAAGAACTGGTACCCACTACCTCGTATAGACGTTCTCTCCAACTAGCTCTAAGGATCCAAGGTCTTCTCAAATATTGATTTGAGGATAGTCTATCATCAATTAAGTGTTAGAACCTCAAACATTACATGTAAAAATTTTATAAGTATGTATAGATTATACTAATACCTAGTATGTTGTTTGGTCTCACGAACATTCCAGTAGACTTTCTGGCCTTGATTAATCAAGTTTTCCACCCGTACATTGATTATTTTGTGGTATTTTTCAAGGATGGGATATTGGTGTATTCTCAAACTCAACACAATCATTCCAAACACATAGATATCATATTAAATACAATAATAGAGAACCTTATATATGATAATATCATAAAATTCCAATTATGAATTGATAAATTTTACTTCTTGGGTCACATTATATATAAAGAATAAGTATTTTTGGATCTGGAGAAGGTGAGATTCATTGTTTCTTGATAATATCCTAGTAACATATTTAATACTTGTATTTTCTTAGGGATATCTAGTTACTTTTAGTGTTTTATTCAGAATTTTCCATGCCTTGTAGCATCTATTATAGGATTAACAAGGATGGGTGTCATATTCTCATGGTTTGATGCTTGTGAAAAATCATTTCATGAGTTGAAAGGAAGACTTACCTCAGTGATGATCCTGACATTACATGATATTTTTATATTCTATACAGTTTTTTTATTCATAAATTGTTGGGATGGGAGTTATTTTGATGTAAGGGGAACGATTCATAGTATATGGGTTTCTCTAGTTGAGGCCTCATGAGGATAATTACCAGATGTATAACCTTGATTTAGAAGTATTTTTTCATGCCTTATACTGCTGGAGACATTATTTTCTTGGAGATTGATTTTTGGTGTGAACTGACCAAAAAATCCTCAAATACATATTCAATGATAATGATTTGAACATAAGAAAGTGAATATGGGTTGAATTACTTAAGTATTTTTATTTTTATTTTCCTTATATACCTAGAAAATTCAATGTATGTTTTGATCCTTTAAGTCATAATAATAAAACATAAGAGGTTTAGAAAGACACCAATGAGTGGGAGTTGATGGTTATCTTTTCTGATATGAATTAAGATGTTCTGGAGTGCCACAGGATGCCTATTATTTTACATTATAAGTGAATTCATCACTTTTGGATCAATTGAAAATAACACAGCTTTTAGATCCTAAATGCTTGTCCCTAAGGGAGAGTGTTTTAGGAGAGGACCCACCTCCTAGTTGGATCATTGATGAAGATGAGGACTTTGTGTATTTATAGATGCATATGGGTTCCCACATACATGTGAAAGGATTTTATGTGGGAATATCATGCTTCGAAATGGGTAGTGTATCCCAGAATTACTAAGATGTGTTGTGATTTATGATGCCATCATTGGTGGTCAGGGATAAAAAAGTGGATAGTGAGTTTTGTTACTATGTGTTCCACATGTCAACGAGTGAAGGCAAAACACCAGTAACATATATAACTTTTATAGCTATTACCCACTCTGAATTATAAATGTAATGAAATGAGTAGATTTTGTGATGGGATTATCAAAATCCTATTGTGAAAGTGATGTTGTATGGGTTATCATGGAAAGGATAGCAAAGTTTTCCCACTTCTTTCATATTAGAGATACCTTCTCAGTGGATGAGCTTATAAGACTCTATATCTAAGATATTATATTTCTCCATGGTGTTATATGTATCATTATATCATATAGGGATCATTGGTTCACTTCGTGATTATTTTAGGGGTTATAGAGTGATTTGGGCTCACAGATACATATGAGTATAACCTATCATGCTCAGACTAATGGCTAGTCTAAGCATACTATATAGGTAGTAGAGGATATGCTCAGAGCATGAATCCTTGATTTTGGAGTTTCTTAGGAGAAACATTTAACTCTTGATGAGTTCATTTATTAAAATATCTCCCAAAGAACTACACATATGGATCCTTATGAGTCCCTATATGGTAGGTCATGTCGATCACCTCTATATTGTTTAGAGGCATGGGAGGAAGTTCTCCTAAGACCTCATCTCATTCAGGAGACATCTGAGCAGGTACATCAAATCAGGAAAATTAGGCCTACGAATCAATCTAGGAAGAAGTATTATGTCGATCTTCATAAATGAACTATAGATATCGAGGTTTTGGATCATGTCTTCTTGTGTGTTTTTTTCTATACTGGGGAATCAATGAATTATGACATATGGTAAGATATCTCCTAGATTCATTGAACCTTTTGAGATTTTGGAGAGGGTAAAACCAATTTCTTATCAGATAGCTCTTCCTCATAGATACATGTATGTGTATTATGTCTTTAATGTCTCCCAGTTATGTCATTTTACCTCATAATTGTCTCATGTACTTCATCCTGATGAGTTTGAGTTGGATGTTGATGCTTCTTTTGATGAATATCCAATTTTTATAATTGATCATAGCATAAAGGCTCTTCGAGGCAGGTCAATTCCTTTGGTTCAGCTGCTATGGAAGAATTACCATGTATAGGATGAGACATGGGATAAATGGAATGATATAAATTCTCAATGTCCATATTTCATATCAAATTAAGATCAACCACCCTCAGGGAAACTCGGGGAAGAGTTGTTTTAAGTTGGGGAGGTTATAAGATCTCGGTTTTTCTTGTAGGTGTGAATTCTTTAAAATTATGTCTAAATATTATATATATATATATATATATATATATGGGAATTCCTAATAATATCACATAGGTGTGGCATCTCATGTTACTTTTCCATTAAAGGTTTGGCCTCCCATATAGAGAAGGTCGCACGGTTGGCACACAGTTTGGCCAAACTATGCATCCCTTTTAAAAGGGTGAAATTTCAATTTTTCCCCTCCTTCATATTAAATATTAATCCATCTTCTCATCCTCATTTTTCATAGTGGATTGAGCATAGGAGAGATCCTCTATTTCTATATCTTAGGCCTTGTAATATCTCCTACATCCAAACTCGGAATCGAATATAGTTGGCCACACTGGTTCACCCTTAGTAATTATATGAGTCCTCTTGATTCTTTGCTCGGTTTATCTCTCCATATTGGATGTTATCATCATGCAAGCTCATATACCCAATTTCCAAGGAATTTTTTTAGTTTTTCCATTTTATTCTATTTTATCTCTAATCTAAAGCTAGTGTCATAAGGGGATTCATCTACCAATATAAGGTAGGTTGTCTAATACCTTTCCCTAAAAGTTTTGATGTCTATATCATGCACCATTTTTTCACACCCTATAATTTCTATTTTTTACTCTTAAATATGAAACTGATTAAATAAATTACTACCACCTTGAATTAGTTATCCCCCACACCCCAAATTATAATGTTATAGATTTTCTACCTCAACTCAAACCACCCATTTGGGAGTGTGTCCTATATACCTTGTCTGTTACACCTTGGTAAAGAAATAAAGAAATCCCTAGAGTAAGTTTATTAAATTATATGACCATATTTCTATGATTATGTAATTAAACCCATTTGAGGTGGTTTTGGTATTGTACCCTATAAATGAAATGTTCAAATGAATTAAGTGAAGGGTTAATGGTAGGACCATGTTACTTGGCCCCTTATCACTATTTACTTTATTCTTGAGATATCCCTTTTAAATGAAGTGAAAAATTTAAAATTAAGTGAATTTTTAAATGGTATGGTTATTCAGCTAGCTCATGACTATTCCACATGTTATGTTGTGAGTGATACTTAGGTTCCTCTTCAAAATGCCTTGGTCAGGCTCACCAAGGAATATTGAATTGAATAAATTATAAATAAAATTATACCATATAGGGAGAGATACATAGAACACCTTGGGTGGGATCACTAGGTAGATGGGTGTATATTACACTATGGGGTGATACTTGGGTTCCTACATGGAATCCCTTAGATAG
This sequence comes from Viscum album, assembly GCA_963277665.1. Classification (NCBI taxonomy): domain Eukaryota; kingdom Viridiplantae; phylum Streptophyta; class Magnoliopsida; order Santalales; family Viscaceae; genus Viscum; species Viscum album. Next base: position 354,276,422 of record OY728126.1, on the reverse strand, counting down.
GGTCAAAGGGTAGATGTAGTCATACCACACCTTAGGTGATACTCAAGTTCTAATTCAGGATGCTATGGATGGGATCATAGGGTAGTGGGATTATTTTATGTTTTGAGTGATACATGTATTCATTACATTTAATGACTAATATAGGCTTAAGAATTCCATTGATTAAATGATGCATCATTCATGCCAAAGAAAAAACATGGATTCACCCAATGTTATAAATGCTTAAAGGACTTAAATACAATAATTTATTGGTTTACCTATGGCTAATAAGTCTTAAATTACATGGGACTTGTTGATACCTTATATAAATATAATTATGTAGGGACTCCTTGGTTGTTAGCCTTGGGTATAAAGCCTATATTATAAAATAATAAATACTTAGAGATATTTTGACTTGGGTCAAAGTAGGTAGTATTGTTCAGGTATCCTAAGAGGAACCAGAGATGAAAGAGGTGCTATTTATTTCTTTTACTACTTTTGTTACTACTTACACACTACTTTTTTATATATTCATAGACTGGATAATATTAGACACCATGTGTGGTGGCCTACTGAGCTTTAGTCACACCCTATTCAGGTCATTGTTTGGCACACTAATAGACTTCATGGATGTAGGTAGGGATATAGGGAAGTTCCAATCTATGGAATCTTGATTTTCTATAATAGGGTGGAGTATGGGAGTATAGGATTGATCTAGTTCTCGTGATGATATCATATCATAGATTGTGGTCTTTTTATTTTTTGTATAGCATGTACTGGTGTATTCCTGTTGCCATGTACCCTTTATGCCCCCTTTTTGTATATCATCATGACATCATCATTTTGTAAATGACACTGCTTACTGGTTATCACATATTCATATATTTATTTTCAAGATTTTTTTTCCACTATTTCCATTACAATTCTTTTTCTGATTTATTTATATTTTTCATTATTGTGCTCTACTCTAATAAAGAGGGTATAGTCTCCCAACCATACCATCTTAGACCCTCATTGTTAGTTGAGAGCCTTTAGAATATGGGGAATCATGAGTGATGGCATTTAGACCACAAGTATTAGTTTATTATGAGTGAATTGGGTTTTTTATTTCACAAAATTCACATAAGTGGTAGAATTTAATTTAAAAATAAACTCATAAATCATGCCAAAAAATTGTTTTTCAAAAACAAATCAAGCATAAAATGATATTACATTAACTATATAACCAGTAATCATAATAATATGGATTTAAAATAATATATTTAGAAATATAATTTATATATTTAATTTAAATCATTAATCTTTAAATATTATTTTAGTTAATTAAAATGGAAAGATGTTATACATTTAAAAATATTTTTCTAAAAAATATGAATTTTTACCACCAAATTATCTTATCTTTATTTATATAAAATTGATATTAAATACCTGGTTAATTATACATATTTTAAAAAATTATTATAATTAAAATTAGGAATAGTTAAATACTAAATGTAATACCCCAAGTTTCCATGGTACGTTTCCCTTTGAATAATGAAATAGCTTGCATTGTATACAACTTGGAGTTTTAACACACCACGACCAATCAAACTAGCTGTTATGAATAGTAATACCTACTTTTTTAAATTTTATAAATTTTATTTTTCAAAATAGACTACATTTTTGGATTCAGAATATCAAAATTATCTTAGGGTGAGTTTTTGGTATTTTTCTGAAAACTTTCAATTTTTGATGAATAGTGAAAAACAATGCGTTATTGTTTAAAACTGACTTTTTATTTAAATAATTAGTTATTTTTTTTAAATTTATATTAGGTAAAAATAGATACAAAATACCTATATATGTTTAATTAAATTCATTAGATTCATTTTATAATAATATTAGATATATAAGATTTTATTGAACTTTTTACCGTCTTTTACCCACGTTCTAGATGCATTTGCAAATTTGCAAAAAAAAAAAATTTTACCACTTCTGTGAATTGAATTTCAAAAAACCTAGAGACACAGTTGACATCAGTAAGTAAAAATTGTTTCAATAAGATGAAAATAATTTTTGGTTAAGAGTAATTTTTGACTTTTATTTACCACGGTTAAAAGTAAATAGGGTAATTAAAGATAAAAATGATATTATAATTACCCTAACACATGTCCTAATTCTATTGGATAAGTGTTTTTTGACCAAAATAAACCTTAGGAATAAAATATGATCCTCTTGGTCCACTTGGATTATATTAGGACATTTATTATTATTTTATTTAAAGAAGAGTTAAAAGTGTTAAATTCAAATTTTCATAAATAAACATATTTAATATAGGGTTACATATAAGATAAAATTATACTATAAATATTAATTAGAAATATAAAAGGATTAAATACATAATGGTATTTTAATTATAATTTTTATAAATTAAATAATTAAATTTATTTATGACACAATGATGATGCAGTAACTACCTTATTAATGAAAGATTAAAATAATTGATATTATAAATATACAAATAAATTTGAATTAAGACTTTTGATGAATTAAAATAATATTATATGATAATATGACATGTTAAGGTTGACTAAATAAAATTTTTTCGAAGTTATAAAGTTTTTATGACTTTCACAAAAACAAAATACCAAATAGTGTCAAAATTGACATAATGAGTTTTTAAAACAAATACTATATTATTAATTGATAAAATATTCCTAAAAATATAAGGTTTAGAAAAAGGACTTATATAAGGTTATATATATTAATAATTAACCACTTGGGGTTCAATTGGATTTTTATAGGACGTTTATTAACCATTTATTATAATAATACAAGAATATATGGTAAAAGGTAAACTATTTATCTAAGAGTTAAATCTAAAAGATAAGGTTAATATGGTGACCTAAACCTATCTAAAACCTATTGGTTGAGAGTTTTTAGACCCATACCCACCTTATCCTCTAAATAAATCATATTGGATCAATTATAAACTAAATTTGATTGTATAATAAAATAATATTTCAATATTTTCCTAAAGTGACCCTCACCTCTCTTATAAAAGGGTACTTCCCCTTCTCTCAAAATCACACCTCCAAATCCATTTGGATCAGAAAAACCCTACTCATATATCCTCCCAAATACCCTCACTTAGACCTAGAGGCCTTACTTTGATCATAAATTCAACCTAATGATCCCTTTTGATCAACTAAAAAGGAAACACCCGAAGAAGAGGTAATAATTCCACCGCCTCTTTCAAAGTTATTTTCTTATTCCACTACCTCTTTATTTGTTATTACCATACCAAAATAATAAATCCAGTACCTTATATATAATGTTATGTTATTATAAATATGGTATAACCATATTCATTATTCTATCCACCAAATGAATGATAAGTCACCATACGTGCGGCTTACTGTCTCCACGTTGTGGTGTAGTTTGTTATTCAAACACTTCATTATTTGGATGGGTATAATAATGAGTATAACTGATGTAAATAATAAATATAAAATGGTAATTATTCTTTATATATGATATAACATCCAATTACATACTATTCCACCATCAATATAATGGTATTGTCGCTCTTGCATATGTACGGATTACCGTCTCCACGAACGCGATAAGATTCATACCCCATCGTAACAATTCAAGAATAATTTTCATTTTATGATTAAAAATAATTTTAAGAACTTAATATCATTTTGGATATGAATAAAATTCATCCTATCCATAACAAACGTGGCATACGTTACCAATCATATAAAGGAAAACGAATCAGTTAACACCCGAAACAATGATACTAGTGAAATGTTATTAACAAAGTAATATTAAAAGATCATATATGATATCATATTTATGTATTTGGTTATTTTATAATTTAATAAAAATTATTTAACTATTATACAGGACTTTAAAATACCCTCAATCAAGTAAAAGTATAAGGTACGGGTTAATTCTACAATCTCTTTATTATCTGAGGTTGTTTATACGTGAGTATCTACTAGGACCTCTTTATCATCCACATCCGTGTTTCTTAAAAATGTATTTCAAAACATTTTTATTATTTCCTAGACTATGGGTTAAATTAATTTATACCCTTTTTTGACTTTTTATATTATTTTTATAAATGAATCTTCCATAATTTTCCAAACAAGGTCCTTTACGACCTTTTCGACAAAATTAAGGAAATAATGTTTTTTTTAACTTATACGGTGGGTACGACTATTTTCTGCCGTTATAAAACCTTGGAAGGTTCCCTTAAAATATTATAATAATATTTCCAAAATAAATTTTTTCTTTTATAATTATGTGACTTTTAAATGGTTTCAAAATAGAAAAAGGTACTTCTTTCAAATAGTTTTCATTTCATCTATGTCAACATCCTTTGATTGATTTTAAACATGTTTGAAGTTGATTTAATGTGATACAAATCTTCCCTATTGTATTGAAGGTTTTTTGATATGTTTTAATGTGGATGTGTTATTTTTATACCATTCATGGTTTATGGATGAATTATTGACATTTTGTATGATAGTTTTAATATGAATGTTTATGTTATGTTTAAACCTTTTCATATGAGGAATGCATTTTAATTAGTAAGTGATGGGTGGAGCCTGCTATAGCTCATCGATGCATCGGTAGGTATCATGAGACAAACTAGTGTCTTGGCACAATTCCTTGAAAAAATATTATTTGTATTCTTGGAACGAGGCCTTGAATATGTGGTTATGAAGTCTGGCATTATGCATTCCATCATTATGAAATTAGCTATTTATATTGCATGTGATTATTCGACTAGTAGAATATCCATTTGAATAATTAAATGGAATTATTTGATTTATATTTTCCATATTATGCTTAATTTTATGTTTAAAAGGCTTATGTTTTAGTCTTATACATTTCCTTAAATGTTTATGCTTCTTTATGAAAGTTTCCGCTATATTGTTATCCTTACCGAGCATCTGAGCTCACCTCTTTATATGTTTTATTTTTTCCAGGATGTGAAGAAGTATTTTATGTTTACCTATAGGGATAGGCTAAGGGATATAAGTATGTTCAAAGCATAAAAAATGTCGTTTTTGTTTTTATCTCATGATGTAATGTAAAACTTATGTTTGTATCTAGTACTTCCAAGGCTACTAAACTATTTGGTCTTTTGGGATTTTATCCCTTGTGATCATGCCAATGTTATAAAATAATGCACTGACTCTTGTTAACTGGGGTCGGGGCATTACAGTTGGTGTCAGAGGAAGTTTATTACAAACCTTGGAAGATAGATTTAGAAAAACTCTGATTAGATAACATTACCCTAAGATAGACTTTGACGGTTAGTATAAAAGAACTTCCTATAATTTTGGTAATGTAGAAATTTTGTGAGTTTTCCAAGAAAATACATCCCTTTCTGGATATGACTAGGTATCAGCGGCTCTGGAACAGATGTACCTAGGAGTGAAAACTCCAACAAGGAGTTTTGGGCTTGACCCGGGGTATCCTGGTACACCACAACGGGCCTTGTTGAACACTTGGTTATGACACTCTTAGGGGATACGCTTAGGATAATTAACATTTTCTTTAAAAACTATTATAAAGTATTTATGAGTATATACCTCCACAAAGAAAACATTTTTATGATTATTGATTATATCCATAAACTGTTCAATTTTTGTTAAGTTTTTTACAAGTTTGGAATTATGTATTGCGATTTATAAACTAATCTAGTGTATGCCATTATTTAGAAATGGATCCTAGAGGAAGGAATAGAAATTGTATCAACTCACGTAATCCATGTAGGGATTTCCCTCCTACTCAAGATAATTATAGTGGATCTGGGGATGCAATTGGTGTCGATTATCTTATCACCATACTAGGACAACTCACTCAGGTTATGAATAATAACCTTACCCGTTTGGAGCACCTCGATCCTCAACACTAAGGATAAATGATAAACCGCTTCATGAGGCAACAACCACCAACATTCAATGGGACTAAAAATACATTTGTAGCTAAGAAATGGATAAGTTCCTTACAGAAAATATTTCATGCTTTAGGGAGTAGAAAAAGGGAAAAAGTTGTCATGGTAGTTTATCACCTCGTGAGAGATGAAGATCAATGGGGGTCATTAATTCAAAACACAAAAGAATATGAAGAAGTATCAAATATGGAATGGAGGGAGTTTAAATATATTTTCTTAGAAAAATAATTTCCTCATGACCATCGAGCAAATATGGAAATACAATTTCAGAGTCTGAGGCAAAAGGAGGATGAGAATGTAACAAAGTATGAGGCTAACTTTACAAGGTTAGCAAGACATGCATAAAATTATATACGTAACCCAATGAGTATAATTGATCGATTATTTTATGGGTTAAAACTATTTATCCATCAAGAATTAGTCCCACATTCCTTCTCATCATACGAAGATATTGTCTCATGTGCTATCAAGATAGAAATGGATTTCTATAAGTATTACGACTTTAATGCAAAGCAAGAGAAGAAGATATCTGTTGGACACTATGGAAATGGAAATAAGGGGGAGAAGGAAAATTTTGAATATCCATCATGCAGTAAATGTGGGAAGAAACATCTTGGTACATTCCTGAAGGGAATGGGAGTCTGTTACAAGTGTGGTGAAAAGGGTCACCAAACTTGTGATTGCAAGGGAAAGAAAGAGGATGTCAATGTTGAATGCTACAATTGTAGAGAAATGGGGAATTATACAAATGAATGTCCTAATCTTCATGAAAACTTACCCCAAAAAGGTCCAAGGGAGCAAGGCCAAGCTTATGTGATCACTAATGTTGAGGTTGAAACTCTGAAAGATGTGGTGGAAGGTAATTTAATAGTTTCCTCAAGTTTATCCAATGATTTATTTGATTCTGTATCATCAAATTGTTTCATATATTCCCAGTTTTCTAAGAAAATTATATATTTACAATTTGATTTAACAAGGGAGATTTCAGTCAAAACTCCTAAGGGAATTATCATTGCAACAAAGTTTTGTGAATCAGTTCCCATTAGGGCATATAAATGTTATTTATCTGTTGATCTCATCGGCATACCCATGATTGAATTTGATATAATCCTTGGTATGGATTAACTTTCGGACCATGATGCGAAAATTTATTGTAATAAGAAGGAGGTTACAATTTTTGATGATGATAAGGGGTACCTTATCTTTATAGAAGAAAAATCACCACCAGATTCTTATCTAGATCAATCCCCCGATAGCACTACTAAATTCAATTATTGGGGAGGAATATAGTGAAATAACTATAGGTGAGGAAAAAAATGTTCAAATAGAGGATGTACCTATTGTACAAGAATATGTTGATGTGTTTCCAAAGGATTTACCTAGACATCCTCCAGAATGAGAAATTGAGTTTTCCATTGATTTAATTCTTGGTTCAAGGCCCATACCAAATACCCCTTATAGAATGTCCACTGTGGAATTTGTGGAACTAAAGAAACAACTAGATGAATTAAGAAATAAAGGATTTATTCTCCCTAGTGTTTCTCCATGGGGATCCCCTATTCTTTTTGTTAAGAAGAAAGATAGATCTATGAGGTTGTTCATTGACTACAGGGAGATCGATGCTATAACAATAAAGAACAAGTATCCCCTACCTCGCATTGATGATTTATTCTACTAACTTTAGGGGGTTCAATGTTTTTCAAAGATTGACCTTTGATCTGGATATCATCATTTGTGTGTGAAGAAGGAAAACATTCTGAAAATAGCATTTTGAACCAGGTACGGGCATTACGAGTTTACAGTAATGCCTTTTGGATTGACTAATGCACCCTCTGTTTTAATTGATCTAATGAATAGAGTTTTCAAGGAATATCTTGATGACTTTATAGTGGTATTTATTGATGATATCTTGGTATACTCAAAAATCTACGAAGATCATGAAAATCACTTGCGCACAATTCTAAAAACCCTTAGAAGAAATAAATTATATGGGAAGTTTAGAAAGTGTGAATTCTGGCTTCAGGAAATTTTTTTTCTTGGCCATTTTGTCTCTAAGTATGGAATCTATATTGATCCTTATAAGACAAGAGCAATAAAATAAGGGCCAACATTGAATATTATAACTGAGGTATGCAATTTTATTGGTTTAGCAGGTTATTATCGACATTTATTTCAGAATTTTTCCTGATTGGAAAACCCATTAACCAAGCTCACACTTAAAGGGGTTAAATTTGTTTGGGAAAAAGAGTGTGAATAATGTTTTGAAGAAATGAAGATAATATTATTCAATTCTCTTATCTTGACTCTACCATCAGGGAATGATGGGTTTTTTATTTATAGTGATGCTTCGAAAAAAGGACTTGGTTGTGTCCTTATCCAGAATGATAGAGTTATTGCCTATGTATCATGACAGCTAAAAATTCATAAACAAAACTATACCACTCGTGATCTTGAGTTAGCAACTGTAACATTTTCTTTAAAGATTTGGAGACACTATCTCTATAGTGAAAAATGTGAGATATATACTGATCACAATATCTTGAAGTATATTTTCCCACAAAAATAACTCAACATGATGTAAAGGTGATGGCTCGAGCTACACAAGGATTATGATTTCACTATACACTACCACCCAGGGAAGGAAAATAAGGTGTAAGATTCTTTGAGCAGAAAGGATCATGGAGTTTTGAACAAGATGAGAGTTGAAATGGATCCTATTTTCATGGATCTATTAAAGATGGATATGGTAATAATCATGGAAGGTTAAACATCCATACTTTTTAAAATGGTTTCCAAACCATCTTTACTAGAAAGGATAAAAATTTCTCAGACTGATGATGGGGAGTTTCAAAAGAAAATTAAATCTTTGAATGATGGGAGATTGATTTAATTCTTATATGAAGATGGGATTTTAAAATTTGGGAAGAGGATTTCTGTTCCTGACATACCTGATCTAGAAAGGGAATTGTTGGATGATGCTCATAGCTCTAATTTCATTATATACCCTGGTAGCACTAATATGTATAGAGACTTGAAGGAAAATTTTTGTGGACCACATGAAAAAGGAGATTACTGATTATGTGTTAAGATATATGGTTTGTCAATGGATAAAATCTGTAAGACAACATCCGAGAGGATTCATACAACCTCTTCCCATACCTGAGTGGAAATAGGATCATATTATGATGGACTTTTTCATGGGACTAAAAAAGACTCTTAGAAGTATTGATGCAATATGGGTCATTGTTGACCATCTTACCAAGTCAGCACATTTTATTGCTATAAGAGAATATTTACCACTTGAACATCTAGCAAGACTATATATTAATGAAGTTGTAAGACTTCATGGAGTACCCCTATCGATTGTTTCTGATCATGATCCCCATTAGACATCAATATTCTGGAAAAGTATTCAAATGGACTTGGATACTGAACTTTGTTTGAGTATTTCCTACCACCCTCAAACTGATAGACATTCAGAATAGACTATTAAAACCTTAGAAGTCATGTTGAGGTCTTGCTCACTTGATTTTCAAGGTATGTGGGATTAGTATTTACCTATGGTAGAATTTTCTTATAACAATATATTCTATTCAACTATTCATATGGCACCATATGAAGCGTTATATAGAAAGAAATGTGGCACCCCAACTTGTTGGGATGATATTGGTGAAAGAAAACTCATAGGCCCAGAACTTGTTGAGGAAACAATGGAAAAGGTGAAGGTTATCCAAACCCACATCAAAGCATCTCAAAGTAGGCAAGAGATCTATGTCGATAACTGAATGAAGTATTTGGAATTTTAGGTAGGAGATCATGTTTTCTTGAAGGTTTCTCGATGGAAGGGAGTTATACATTTTAGTAAGAAGGGTAAATTAAGTCCCAGGTACATCGGACCTTTCAAAATTCTAGAAAGAATTGGGGTTGTAGCTTACCGTTTGGCAATGCCGCCAAGTCTCTCTAAAGATCATGATGTGTTCCACGTATCACTGTTTTTGAAAATACATGCCAGACCCAACACATGTACTCGCCTATGAAGAAATAGAACTAGAACCCAATCTATCTTATTGCGAAGATACTATTATAATTCTTGCTACTAGAGAATAAGTGTTGAGAAACCGGACAACTTGTCTGGTGAAAGTTCTATAGAGAAATCATAAGATGGAAGAGGCAATGTGGGAACCTGAGGAACTTATGATGAAGAGCCACCTGAATCTTTTTATGTAGTAATATTATAGAAATTTTGAGGATGAAATTATTTTAATAAGGGGAGAATATAACACCCCAATCTTCCATAATAATTTTCCCTTTGAATAATGAAATAGCTTGTGTTGTACGCAACTTGGAGTTTTAACACACCAAAACAAATAAAATTAGTCTTTATGAATTGTAATACCCACTTTTTGAAATTTTATAAATTTTATTTTTTAAAATGGACTTCATTTTTGGATTTTGAATATCAAAATTAGCTTAGGGTGAATTTTTTGTATTTTTCTGAAAACTTTCAATTTTTGATGAATAGTGAAAAACACTACGTTATTATTTAAAACTGAATTTTTATTTAAATAATTAGTTATTTTGTTTAAATTTATATTAGATAAAAATATATACATAATACCTATATAAGATCAATTTAATTCATTGGAGTCATTTTATAATAATATTAGATTTATAAAATTTTATTGAACTTTTTACCGTCTTTTACCCACCTTCTAGGCGCATTTGCAAATTTGCATAAAAGGTAATTTTACCACTTTTGAGAATTGAATTTAAAAAATTTGAGAGACACGGTTGACATAAGTAACTAAAATGTGGTTCAATAAGATGAAAATAATTTTTGGTGAATAGTAACTTTTGACTTTTATTTACCACGGTTAAAAGTAAATAGGGTAATTAAAGGTAAAAATGATATTATAATTACCCTAAAACATGTCCTAATTCTATTATAAATGTGTTTTTATACCAAAATCAACCTTATGACTAAAATACAATCCTTTTGGTTCACTTTTATTAGATTAGGACATTTATTATTATTTTATTTAAAGAAGAGTTAAAAGTGTTAAATTCAAATTTTCATAACTAAAACATTTTTAATATAGGGTTAAACATAAGATAAATTCGACTAAAAATATTAATTAGAAAGATATAATATATTTCCTACATAATTTTATTTTATTTATAGTTTTTAGACAATAAATAATTAAATTTATTTATGACACAATGACAATGTAGTAATTACCTAATTAATGAAAGATTAAAATAATTGATATTATAAATATGCAAATAAATATAAACTGAGACTTTTGATGAATTAAACTAATTTTATAGGTTAATATGACATGTTAGTGTTTATTAAATAAAATTTTTTCGAAGTTATAAAGTTTTTATGGCTTTCACAAAAACAAAATACCAAATAGTGTCAAAATTGACATAAATGAGTTTTTAAAAAAAATACTACATTATTAATTGATATAATATTCCTAAAAATATAAGGTTCGGAAAAAGGACTTATATAAGGTTATATATATTAATAATGAACCACTTGGGGTTCTATTATATTTTTTTCATAAGTTTATTAACCATTTATTATAATAATACAAGAATATATGGTAAAAGTTAAACTATTTAACTAAGAGTTAAATCTAAAAGATAAGGTTAATATGGTGACCTAAACCTATATAAAACCAAATGTTTAAGAGGTTTTAAACCCATCCCCACCTTATCCTATAAATAAATCATTTTGGAGCCATTATAAACTGAATTTGATTGTATAATAATATAATATTTTATGTTTTTTCTAAAGTGACCTTCAACTCTCTTATAAAAGGGTACTTACCCTTCTCTCAAAATCACACCTCCAAAGCCATTTGGCTCTGCCAACCCCAACTCAAATATCCTCTAAACTACCCTCACTTATAACTATAGGCCTTACTTTGATCATAAATCCAACCTAATGATCTATTTTGATCAACTCAAAATGAAACACCCGAAGAAGAGGTAATAATTTCACCACTTCTTTGAAAATTATTTTCTTCTTCCACTTCCTCTTTCTTTGTTATTCCCATACCAAAATAATAAATCCAATATCATATATATCCTGTAATTTTATTATAAATATTGTACAACCATATTCAATATTCTATCCATCCTATGAATGAAAAGTCATCATACTTGTGTATGTACGGCTTACCGTCTCCACGTCGTGGTGTAGTTTGTTATTCAAAAACTTCATTATTTGGATGGGTATAGTAATGAGTATAACTGATGTAAATAATAAATATAACATGTTAATTATTATTTATATATGATATACCATCCAATTACATACTATTCCACCATCAATAAAATGGTATTGTTGCTCGTGTGTGCGTGCGGATTACCGTCTCCACGAACGTGATCAGATTCATACCCCATCGTAACCATTCAAGAATAATTTTCATTTTATGATTAAAAATTATGTTTAAGAACTTAATATAATTCTATATTTTATTCAAATACATCCTATCCATAACAAACATGGCTTACGTAACCAAGCATAAAAAGTAAAACGAATCAGTTAACACCCGAAACAATGATACTAATGAAATATTATTAACAAAGCAATATTAGAAGATCATATATGATATCATATTTATGTATTTGGTTCTTTTATAATTTAATAACAATGATTTAACTATTATACAGGAGGTTAAAATACCCTCTATCAAGTAAAAGTACAAGGTAAGGGTTAATTCTACAATCTCTTTATTATCTGAGGTTGTTTATACGTGAGTATCTACTAGGACCTCTTTATCATCCACATTCATGTTTCTTAAAATTTTATTTCAAAGAAATTTTACAATTTCCTAGAATATAGGTTAAATTAATTTATACCCTTGTTTGAATTTTTATAATATTTTTATAAAGGAATATTTCTGTTCTTTTCCAAATAAGGTCGTTTACGACCTTTTCGACAAAATTAAGGAAAGAATGTTTTTTTAACTTATATAGTGGGTGCAGATATTTTCCACCGTTATAAAACCTTCGAATATTCCCTTAAAAGATTATAAAATTATTTCAAAAATAAATGTTTTCTTTTAAAATTATGTGACTTTTTAATGGTTTCGAAATAGAAAGAGGTATTTCTTTCAAATAGTTTTCATTTCTTCTCTGTCAACATCCTTTGATGGATTTTAAACTTTTTTAAAGCTGGTTTATAATGATACAAATATTCTATATTGTATTGAAGGTTTTTTTATATGTTTGATTGTGGATGTGTTATTTTTATACCATTCATGGTTTATGGATAAAGTATTGACATTTCGTATGCTATTTTTAATATGAATGTTTATGTTATGATTAAACCTTTTCATATAAGGAATGCATTAGACTTAGTAGGTGACGGTTGGAGACTTCAATAGGTCATCGATGCATCGGTAGGTCTCATGAGCAAACTAGTTTCTTGGAACAAGGCCTTGACAAAATCTTATTTGTGGTCTTGGAACGAGGCCTTGACCATGTGGTTATGAAGTCTGTCATTATGCATTCCATTATTATAAAATTATCTATTGATATTTCATATGATTATTCTAATAGTAGAATATCCATGTGAATAATTAAATAGATTTATTTGATTTATATTTTCCATATTATTCAGAAGTTTAAGTTTAAAAGGCTTGTGTTTTATTCTTATACATTGCGTTAAATGTTTTTACTTATTTATGAAAGTTTCCGCTATATTGTTATCCTTACTGAGCATGTGATCTCACCCCTTTCTATGTTTTATTTTTCCTAGTATATGAAGAAGTATTTTATGGTTGACCTTTAGGGATAGGCTAAGGGATATAAGTGTGTTCAAAGGGGAAAAAATGTTGTTTTTGTTTTTATCTCATGATGTAATGTAAAACTTATTTTTGTATCTAGTAATTCCAAGGCTACTAAACTGATTGGTCTTTTAGGATTTGATACCTAGTGATCATGCCAATGTTATGTAATAATTCACCGACTCTGGGTAGCTGGGTTCGGGGCATTACAGTTGGTATCAGAGTAAGTTTAGTACAAACCTCTGAAGCTAGATTTAGAAAAACTCTAATTAAAGAACATTACCCTAAGGTATAATTTGAGTATTTTTTAGAAGAAATTCCTAGAATTTTGGTAATGTATAAATTTTGTGAGTTTTCTAAGAAATACATCCCTATTTGGATATGAGTATTTAGAGGAAACTCTAACACAGATGTACCTAGGATTGAAAACTTCGACAAGGAGTTTTGGGCTTGACCCGAGGTATCCTGGTACATGACAATGTGCCTTGTTGAACTCTTTGTTAGGACACTCCCAGGGGATATGCTTAGGATAATTCACATTTTCTTTATAAACCATTATGAAGGATTTATGAGTATATACCTCCTCAAATAAAACATTTTTTTGATTATTGATTATATCTATAAACTGTTCAATTTATGTTAAGTGTTTTACAAGTTTGGAATTATGTATTTTGATTCGTAGACTAATCTAGTGTGTGCCATTATTTAGAAATGGTGCCTAGTGGAAGGAATGTAAATCATATCAATGCACATAATCCATGTAGGGATTTCCCTCCTACTCAAGATAATTATAGTAGAGCTAGTGATGCAACTGGTGCTGATCAGCTTATCACCATACTGGAACAACTCACTCAGGTTATGAATAATAACCTTACCCATTTGGAGCACCCTAATCCACAACGTAGAGGATCAATGTTAGCCCACTTCATAAGGAAACAACCACCAACATTCAATGGGACTACAAATCTATTTGTAGCTAAGGATGATGATAATGTCGTAAAGTATGAGGCTAACTTTACAAGGTTAACCAGGCATTCATAAAATTATATATGTAACCCAAGGAGTAAAATTGATCGATTGTTTGATGGGTTAAAATCATTTCTCTATCGATCATTAGTCTCAAAATCCAACACATCATACAAAGATATTGTCTCATGTGCTATCAAGACATAAAATGAATTCTCTAAGTCTTACAACTTTAAATCAAAGCAAGAGAATAAGAGATCTTCTGAACACTCTAGAAATAGAAATAAGGGGGAGAAGGGAAAAGTTGAATATCCATCCTATGGTAAATTTAGGAAGAAACACCCCGGTACTTACCTGAAGGGAATGGGAGTCTGCTACAAGTGTGGTGAAAAGGGCCACCATGCTCGTGATTACAAGGGAAAGAAAGAGGCTATTAATGTTGAATTCTACAATTGTAGAGAAATGGGACATTATGCAAATAAATGTCCTAAGTTCCAAGGAAACTAACCTCAGAAAAGGACAAGGGAGAAAGGACAAGCTTATACGATCACTACTACTGAGGTTGAAGCTCTGAAAGACGTGGTGGTGGGTAATTTAATGATTTTCTAAAGTTTAGACAATGCTTTATTTGATTCTGGGTCATTGCATTATTTCATATCTTCTCAGTTTGCTAAGAAAATTAGATATTTCCAATTTGATTAAACAAAGGATTTGTTAGTCAAAACTCTTAAGGGAAGTATCATTGCAACAATGTTTTGTGAATCAGTTCCCATTAGGGCATATAAATGTTCTTTATCTACTGATCTCATCATCATACCCATGATTTAATTTGATATAGTCATCGGTATGGATTGGATTTCAGACCATTATGTGAAAATTTATTATAAGAAGAAAGAGGTTACAATTTTTGATGATGATAAGGAGTACCTTATATTTAGAGCAGAAATGTCACCACCTCATTCTTATCTAGATCCACCCCCAGTAGCTCTACTAAATTCAATTATTTGGGAGGAAAAGAGTGAAATAACTATGGTTGAGGAAAAGAATGTTCAAATAGAGGATGTACCTATTGTACAATAATATGTTGATGTGTTTCCAGAGGATTTACCTAGACATCCTACAGAACGATAAATTGAGTTTTCCATTGATTTAATTCCTGGTTCAAGGACCATATTCAAGACCCCATATAGAATGGGCACTTTGGAATTAGTGGAACTAAATAAAAAACTAGAGTAATTTATTAATAAAGTATTTATTCACCCTGGAGTTTCTCCATGGGGAGACCCTATTATTTTTGTTAAGAAGAAAGCTGGATCTATGAGGTAGTTCATTGACTACAGGGAGATCGGTGCTATAATAATAAAGAAAAAGTATCCCCAACCTCTCATTGATGATTTATTTGACCAAATTCATGGATATCAATATTTTTCAAAGATTGAAATTCAATCTGGATATCATCAATTGTGTGTGAAGATGGAAGAAATTCCGAAAATAGCATTTCAAACCAGGTATGGGCATTACGAGTTTACAATAATGCCTTTTGGACTGACTAATGCACCCTCTGTTTTCAAGGATCTAATGAATAGAGTTTTCAAAGAATATCTTGATGACTTTCTAGTGGTATTTATTTATGATATCTTAGTATACTCAAAAAGCTACAAAGATCATGAAAATCATTTGCACACTATTCTGAAAACCCTCAGAAGAAATGAATTATATGGGAAGTTTAGGAAGTGTGAATTCTGGCTTCAAGAAATTTCTTTTATTGGCCATATTATCTCTAAGGATGGAATCTATGTTGATCCTTCTAATGCAAGATCAATACAAGAATGTCCAGCACTGACTAGTATAACTGAGGTACGAAGTTTTATGGGTTTACGAGGTTATTATCGGCATTTTTTCCTGAATTTGGCCTAATTGGAAAACACAATAACCAATATCACATGTAAAGGGATTAAATTTTTTTGGACAAAAGAGTTTGAAGAATGTTTTAAAGAACTGAAGATAATATTAGTCAATTCTCCTATCATGACTCTACCATCAGGGAATGATGGGTTTGTTATTTATAGCGATGCTTCAAAGAAAGGACTTGGTTGTGTCCTTATGCAGAATGATAGAGTTATTGCCTATGCATCACGACAGCTAAAAATTCATGAACAAAACTATCCCACTCTTGATCTTGAGTAAGAAGCTATACTATTTTATTTGAATATTTTAAGACACTATCTCTATGGTAAAAAATGTGATATATATACCAATCACAAGAGCTTGAAGTATATTTTCTCACAAAAAGAACTCAACATGAGGTAAATTCGATGGCTCATGCTACTCAAGGATTATGATTTCACTATACACTACCACCCGGGGAAGGAAAGTAAGGTGGAAGATGCTTTGAGCATAAGGAATCATGGAGTTTTGAACAATATGAGAGTCTAAAGGTATCCTATTTTCATAAATATAGTAAATATCTATATGTTAATAATCATGGAAGGTGAAACATCAATACTTTTTCAAATGGTTGCCAAACCATCTTTACTAGAAACGATAAAAATTTCTTAGATTGATGATGAGCAGTTTCAAAAGAAAATTAAAGGTGTGAACGATGAGAGATTGATCAACTTCGTATATGAAGATGGGACTTTGAAATTTGGGAAGAGACTTTGTGTTCTTGACATACCTGATCTCAAAAGGGAATTGTTGGATGATTCTCATTGCTCCAATTTCTCTATACACCCTGTTAGTACTAATATGTATAGAGATTTGAAGGAACATTTTTGGTGGGACAACATGAAAAGGGATATTACTGATTATGTGTCAAGATGTATGGTTTTTCAACAGGTAAAAGTAGAAAGACAACATCATAGAGGATTCATGAAACCTCTTCCCATACCTGAGCGGAAATGGGATCATATTACAATATACTTTGTCATGGGACTACCAAAGGCTCCTAGAAGGAATGATGTAATATAGGTCATTGTTGATCGTCTTACCAAGTCAGCAAATTTTCTTGCTATAAGAGAATATTTACCACTTGAACATCAAGAAAGACTACGTATTAATGAATTTGTAAGACTTCATAGAGTACCCCTATCGATTGTTTCTAATCATGATCCCCATTTTACATCAACATTCTGGAAAATTCTTCAGAAGGCCTTGGATACTGAACTTCATTTAAGTACTGCCTACCACCCTCAAACTGATGGACAATCAAAACAGACTATTCAAACTGTAGAAGACATGTTGAGATCTTGTTCACTTGATTTTCAAGATTTGTGGGATCAGTATTTACCTATGGTAGAATTTTCCTATTACAATAGCTTCCATTCAAGTATTCAGATGGAACCATATGATGTGTTATATTGAAAGAGATGTTGCACACCAACTTGTTGGGATGATGTTAGTGAAAAAAACTCATAGTCCCAGAACTTGTTGAGGAAACAATGTAAAAGGTGAAGGTTATCCAAACCCACATCAAAGCAGTTCAAAGTAGGCAAAAAAACTGTGTCGATAACTGAAGGAAGGATTTGGAATTTTAGGTAGGAGATCATGTTTTCTTGAAGGTATCTCCATGGAAAGGAGTTATACGTTTTGGTAATAAGGGTAAATTAAGTCCTAGATAAATCAGACCTTTCGAAATTCTAGAATGAATTGGGGTTGTAGCTTACTGTTTGGAAATTATGCCAAGTCTCTCCAATGTTCATGATGTGTTCCACTTATCACTATTGACGAAATACATGACAGACCCAACGCATGTACTCACCTATGAATAAATAGAACTGGAACCCGATTTGTCATATTGCAAAGAGCCTATCAGAATTCTTGATACCAGAGAACAAGTCTTGAGAAACCGGATGACTTGTCTGGTGAAATCTCTATGGAGAAGTCATAAGATGGAAGAGGCAACGTGGGAACCCAAGGAACTTGTGATAAAGAACCACCTGAATCTTTTTATACAGTAATATTCTAGAAATTTCAAGAATGAAATTCTTTGAAGGAGGGGAGAATGTAACACCCCAAGCTTCCACAGTACGTTTCCCTTTGAATAATTCAATAGCTTGCGTTGTACGCAACTTGGAGTTTAACACACCACGACCAATCAAACTAGTCGTTATGAATAGTAATACCCATTTTTTGAAATTTTAACAATTTTATTTTTCAAAATGGACTTCATTTTTGGATTCGGAGTATCAAAATTATCTTAGGGTGAATTTTTGGTATTTCTCTGAAAACATTAAATTTTTTATGAAAAGTGAAAAACACTGCGTTATTGTTTAAAACTAACTTTTTATTTAAATAATTAGTTATATTATTTAAATTTATATTAGGTAAAAATAGGTAAATAATACCTATATATGTTCAATGTAATTCATTGGAGTCATTTTATAATAATATTAGATATATAAAATTTTATTGAACTTTTTACCATCTTTTACCCACCTTATAGGCATATTTGTAAATTTTCATAAAACATAATTTTACCGCTTCTGTGAATTGAATTTAAAAAATCCAAGAGACACGGTTGACATCAGTAAGTAAAATCTGGTACAATAAGATGAAAATAATTTTTTGTGAATAGTAACTTTTGACTTTTATTTACCACGGTTAAAAGTAAATAGGGTAATTAAAGGTAAAATTGATATTATAATTACCCTAACACATGTCCTAATTCTATTAGATAAGTGTTTTTCGACCAAAACCAACCTTAGGAATAAAATATGATCCTTTTGGTCCACTTTGATTATATTAGGACATTTATTATTATTTTATTTAAAGAAGAGTTAAAAATGTTAAATTCAAATTTTCATAACTAAAAAAATTTAACATAGGGTTAAACATAAGATAAATTAGACTATAAATATTCATTAGAAAGATAAAAATATTTCCTAAATGATAGTATTTTATTTATAATTTTTAGACATTAAATAATTAAATTTATTTATAACAAAATAATGATGCAGTAATAACCTTATTAATGAAAGATTAAAATAATTGAAATTATAAATATCCAAATAAGCATAAATTGAGAATTTAGATGAATTACACTAATTTTATAGGTTAATATGACATTTTAGGGTTTATTAATTTTTTTTTTTTTTGAATTTATAAAGTTTTTATTACTTCACAAAAACAAAATACCAAATAGTGTCAAAATTGACATAAATGAGTTTTTAAAACAAATACTATATTATTAATTGATATAATATTCCTAAAAATCTAAGGTTCAAAAAAAGGACTTATATAATGTTAGATATATTAATAATTAACCACTTGGGGTTCGATTGGATTTTTATAGTTTATTTATTAACCATTTATTATAATAATACAAGAATATATGGTAAAGGTTAAACTATTTAACTAAGAGTTAAATCTAAAAGATAAGGTTAATATGGTGACATAAACCTATCTAAACCCAATTTTTTGAGAGTTTTTGGAGACATCCCCACCTTATCCAAGAAATAAATCATTATGTATCAATTATAAACAGAATGTGATTGTATAATAAAATAATATTTCAAACTTTTCTTAGAGTGACCCTCACCTATCTTATAAAAGGGTACTTCCCCTTCTCTCAAAATCACATATCCAAATCCATTTGGCTCAGCCAGACCCTGCTCAAATATCTTCTCAAATACCCTCACTTATACTTATAGGCCTTAATTTGATCAAAAATCCAACCTAAGGAGCCCTTTTGATCAACTCAAAAGGAAACACCAGAAGAAGAGGTAATAATTTCACAACCTCTTTCAAAGTTATTTTATTCTTTCACTTCCTCTTTCTTTGTTATTCCCATACCAAAATAATAAATCCAGTACATTATATATATATTGTGATGTTATTATAAATATGTTACAACCATATTCATTATTCTATCCATCCTATGAATGACAAGTCACCATACGTGCGTACGTACGGCTTACCATCTTCACATCGTGGTGTAGTTTGTTATTCAAACACTTCATTATTTTTATGGGTATAATAAGGAGTATAAATAATTTAAATAATAAATATAACATGTTAATGATTATTTAAATATGATATACCATCCAATTACATACTATTCCACCATCAATAGAATGGTATTTTCGCTCGTGCGTGCGTACGGATTACCGTCTCCACGAACGTGATAAGATTCATACCCCATCATAACCATTGAAGAATAATTTTCATTTTAAGATTAAAAATAATGTTCATGAACTTAATATAATTCTTTATATGAATCAAATATATCCTATACATAACAAACATGGCTTACATAACCAAGTATATAAAGGGAAATAAATCAGTTAACACCCAAAAAAATGATACTACTGAAATATTATTAACAAAGTAATATTAGAAGATCATATATGATATCATATTTATGTATTTGGTTATTTTATAATTTAATAACGATTATTTAACTATTATATAGGATGTTAACATACTCTCGATCAAGTAAAAGTACAAGGTAAGGGTTAATTCTACAATCTCTTTATTATCTAAGATTATTTATACGTGAGTATCTAATGGGACCTCTTTGTTATCCACATTCGTGATTCTTAAAAATGTATTTCAAAACATTATTACTATTTCCTAGAATTTGGTTTAAAGTCATTTATACCCTTGTTTTACTTTTTATAATATTTTTATAAAGGAATATTTCCATCGTTTTCCAAACAAGGTCATTTATGACCTTTTCGACAAAATTAAGGAAAGAATGTTTTTTTAAACTTATACAGCGGGTGCAGCTATTTTCTACCATTATAACACCTTTGAAGCTTCCCTTACAAGCTTATAATAATATTTCCAAAATAAATGTTTTATTTTATAATTATGTTACTTTTAAATGGTTTTGAAATAGAAAGAGTTATTTCTTTTAAATATTTTTCATTTCATCTATGTAAAAATCCTTTGATGGATTTTAAACTTATTTGAAGTTGAATAATTATGATACAAATATTTCTTATTGTATTTAAGGTTTTGTGATATGTTTTACTGTGGATGTGTTATTTTTATACCATTCATGGTTTATAGATAAAGTATTGACATTTTGTATGCCAGTTTTAATGCAAATGTTTATGTTATGTTTAAACCTTTTGATATGAGGAATGCATTGGACTTAGTAAGTGAAGGGTGGAACCTGTTATAGCTCCTTGATTCATTAGTAGGTATCATGAGACAAACTAGTGTCTTGGAACAAGGCCTTTACAAAATCTTATTTGTAGTCTTGGCACGAGGTCTTGACTATGTGTTTATGAAGTTTGGCATTATGCATTCCATCATTATGAAATTGGATATTGATATTTCATGTAATTATTAGACTAGTAGAATATCCATGTGAATAAGTAAATGGAATTATTTGATTTATATTCTCTATATTATGATGAAGTTTAAGTTTAAAAGTCTTATGTTTTAGTCTTATACAATGCCTTAAATGTTTATTCTTGTTTATGAAAGTTTCCACTATATTTTTATCCTTACTGAGGATCTGATCTCACCCATTTCTATGTTTTATTTTTTCTAAGATGTGAAGAATATAGCGACCCAAGACTTTTACATAAAACATTTCATGATTTTAAGCATAATTTATCATCAGAGTACAAGCCAAGGATCGTTAAGTCTAGTGTCTTAGAAGACTAGGTACATATAACATAGAACATGGGACTAAAAACATCTTTATTTAATCTCCATAGAGATCTTCTAACTTCCTTTGATCTCTTAAATCTGAATAGGTTACCTTGGGGAACACATGAACAAAGGGATGAGCTAAAAATGCACAGTAAGGGAATGAACATACGGATACATCTCAAACACATGAGTTAGGTGGCATGACATAATGATATAAAAAGCATGAAACTTATGAAATAATTTAATATAAGAATGGGATCATATAAACATGGAATCATATAAATGTGGTAGAATCATAAATCATATCTTTAGTAAGGTTCAAGGATAACCGCCAATCCCATTTCCCATTTTAGTATGGGTCAAGGCTAACAGCCAATCCCGTTTCACATCGCATCTCATGAGAATTATCCTTATCTAATGCATTGGGGTGCTATATGGGCACACCCATCTCAATATATTCATGAATATTATTTCCACATAAATAATATTACCAAATAAATAATCATACATAATCAACCATACATAAACATAAGGTTACCCATATAAAGAATTGGGTACCACAATCATCACATAAAACATATCCAATGGGCGTATCATGAAAGTGTCCATGAAAGGAAGGGATTAGAACATACATGGACATTAATTGGGTTAAATAGTCATATAAAATGGTAATTGGTGTCAAATATATGTGAAAACATATAAAAAATGTATTTTAGAAACATTTTCATTAAAACATTTTTGTGCGGTTTTAAGGAAAACACTCTAGAGCTTTTCAAATAGAAAAGAGGAAACTCTTTTATATAAAACCATAATTGAACCAAGAAGGTTTTCATAATAAAAATATTGATTTTATAAATAAAATGGTGTTTTAATACATAGGATATAGTGCACTTGAAATTTGGGTAAAAATTTTGGAAGTCCCCTTAAAACAGGTTTGCTTATCAGAAAGTTCTAAGGAGGGAATATTTCAAAAATATGTATATCTCCGAAAGAATGTGATGAAAGTGTATTGATATAATAATCTTGTAAAATTAACCATAATTCATAAGACTCACATATATAGATAAGATAACACCATTTTGAAAAAAATATAAGGCAACCAGAAAGAACAAAGAAGGTTCGGGTATAATTCGTTATGATTTTATCGGCATGGTGTCGGGTGTGACCAAGAGGGATTGATGAGAGATAAATGGGGTTTATCATCACTTAAAAATCCAGAAGTAAGTATGGGGGAGGTTATTAAACATACCCCATCATTTTCTAGTACACATATAAAGGCATAGTATATAGGACAATCTTGATTTAGAGAGAACAGGAGAGGATCCTTTACCTCAAATTCGGTGGTGTTCTCCACTTGTTATTAATGACCTGAATAAAGAAATTAGGATTATTAATTAATAAGTCCAGAACCTATTATATATTAAATTTATTTATTATAACCCTTTTTAGTTCATTCAAATCCTTTTTGATTAGTTATAAGGTTCAATTTCATTGTTTGGGATCGTTTGTTTACTTGGCTTTAAAAGATCGGTTCACTTATATTCAAGTTTGGATTATATGCAAGATGAAAGTGGTTGTCCAGAATTGAAGTTAAATTATTTAGTTAATATCCAGTAGATTACATGGTTTTAATTTTAATTAGGTCAATTAGAGTTATGTCGAATTATTATATATATAACCTTAGTGATAACCATTTTTGTTAATCGGTGGATTTGGTTACAAAGAATGTGTTTTTCATTATAACTTAATTCCATTTATACCAAAAGATTAAAGAACCAAAAATAGGATATATTACATATATAATAATCTATTTCAACCATAACACAAATGGTTTCATGACCAGAATTAAAGATAATAATAGAAATTGAAAAACGGTTGTCCTTGAGTGTTCTAAATTAGCACATCTCAAACGGTGCTTTCATTTCTTTCAAATAAAAGGGTGGGGAAAGGAAAGAAGATAATGAAATATACCAATAGCATGAAGACATTCCAGTACATGTATGTTACTTGATTTATCATACTATTATGGTGAAGGGAGGTGAGGAAAGAAATTAAAAAGAAAATAACTTAAAAGAAAAGAAGAAATTTGGGAAGAGGAATTTACCTCTTGAGACTTCCTCCTTTGAGAACCCCTTAAGAGGAGAGGTTTTTGGTATTTTTAGGAGGCTGATAGCTTTTGGGCGTGGGGGAGGACCTTGGGGAGAGATTTGATCAGAATTTAGAGAAGTCTTGGAGCCTGAGAGGAGTGGAGAGAAGAGGGAGTGAAGGGGGTTTTTATAGTGGAGGAGAGGAGGGATTTAATGATATTTTAATCCTTAATTTATTATTTCTTCACAAAACAAAGAATAGTAAGTATTCCATGAACAAGAACAGTAAATGGGTCATGTGAATTTGAACCATGGGTGGTGAAATCATCCATTATGCTAGGAATAGTTTATTTAGCTTATAATGTATATATACGATAAATTACCATATTTTACTATTCATAAAAAATTCAAGTATTTTAGAAAAATCTCAAAAATTCACCATAAAAAATTTTTCAATGTGTAAAATCCAAAAATGAAGTCCATTTTTCAAAAATAATTTTCTAAATATGATTATTTTAATATTTAATTAAAATCATAATTTATTATCAAAAACCAGATTTAAAAACATGCATTAACTCATTCTAAAACATAGGTATATTGTACTTCCAACTTGAATATTATTTTTATACTATCATAGGTGATGTTACTATTGATTAGGGTATATCAATATTCAAGTGTATGTTACTATTCATTAGGTTAGGTTACTATTCACCAAAAATTATTTTTGTTTTATTAGACTCCAAAAAACCTCTTGAACACAACTATGTATGCCGGATTTTTGAAATTCCAAACACAAAAGTGACAAACTTATGTTTAAAGGTCACTTATCACTTAGTAGTTCATTATGTTGTGCTTTCATGTGATTTTATGACATAAATATAAGAAGGTAAATTCCATTAAAAACTTTGGGTCGTTACATTCTTCCCCCCTTATGAAATTTCGCCCTCGAAATTTCGTTTTACATACTAAGCCAAAATAAGGTGCGGGTACTTTTCCTTCATTGCTTCCTCCAATCCCCATGTTGCTTACTCAAACTTATGGTTCCTCCATAACACTTTAACAAGATGGGTTGTCTTGTTGCGTAGAACCTTATCTCTCCGATCCAGAATCTTTATTAGTTGCTCCTCATAGGAGAGATCATCTTCCAAATGCACCACCTCTGAGATTAGTACATGTGAGGGATCAGGTATGTACTTCCTAAAGATTTATATGTGGAAAACATCATGAACTCAAGACATATTCGGTGGAATTTCAAGCCGATAGGCCATGGATCCTATGTGGTCAAGGATCTCAAACGGGCCAATATACCTTGGGCTTAGCTTCCCTTTCTTCCCGAATCGCATGACTCTCTTCCATGGAGATATTCGAAGGAAGAATTTATCTCCAACGTCGAACTCCAAGTCCCTTAGACGGTTGTCAACATAGATCTTTTGCCGAATTTGAGTTTCTTTGATGTGTTTCTGGATGTCTTGAACCTTCTCTATCATCTCTTGAACAAGATCGGGTCCAAGTAGCTTTCTTTCTCTAACTTCATCCCAACAGGTTGGAGTTCTACATCGCTTTCCATAGAGAGATTCATATGGAGCCATCTGAATACTCGAGTGGAAGCTATTGTTGTATGAGAACTCAACCAATAAGAGATGTTGATCCCATCCACCTTTGAATTCTAGAGAGTAGGCTCTAAGCATATCTTCAAGCATCTGAATAGTTCTTTCAGACTGGCCATCAGTTTGGGAGTGATAGGTCGTGCTGAAATTTAATTCAGTACTGAAAGAATGTTGAAGGCTCCTCCAGAATTTAGATGTGAACCTTGGATCACGGTCAGAGATAATTGAGAGTGGAACTCCATACAGTCTCACCACTTCCTTCACATATAACTTTGAACGTTGTTCAAGCGAGAGATCTTCCCGAATAGCGATGAAATGGGATGCCTTGGTGAGTCGGTCAACCACAACCCATATCCAATTATTTCCCTTCAATGTCTTCGGGAGACCCGTGACAAAGCACATAGTAACATTTTCCCATTTCCACATGGGTGTAGGAAATGGCTGCATCATACCTTTGGACTTTTTCGCTCAGCTTTAACTTGTTGACATACCAAGCACCTTGATATATATTCTGCAATCTCCTTCTTCATGTTATCCCGCCAGAAGTGTTCTCAGAGATCATGTTACATTTTGGTACTCAGAGGATGGATAGAGAAGGTCAAGCTATGTGTATCATTCAATAGCTCCTTCTTTATCTCTGGATCATATGGTACACATAATCGTGTCCCAAATCTTATAACTCATTCCTCATCAATTTTGAAATCGGAGGATTTCCCATTTTTAACAGCTTTGACCCTTTTCTGAATTTCCACATCCTTTCCTTGAGCAACCTTTATTTTCTCCATGAGGTATGGTTGAGAAATCATTTGAGAAAGGATTGATTATGTTCCTCCCTGAATGATTCCCATGTCCATCCTTTTCAAATCTAAAAATATCGAATCCTTTTAAATTCTCATCATTGATAAAGATGCAGGATCCTTTCTACTTAGAGCATCTGCCACCGTGTTTACCTTACCAAGAAGGTAGTGGATTGAGCAGTCATAATCCTTGATGAGCTCTGTCCATCTTCTTTGGTTCATATTAAGCCCTTTCCGTGTGAATATATATTTGAGACTCTTGTGGTCAGTATATATCTCACATTTTTTCCCATAGGGATATTGCCGCCAGATTTTCAATGCAAAGATCATAGCCGCCAACTCTAGATCATGTGTGGGATAGTTTTTCTCATGGATTTTTAGCTTCCTTGAGGCATAGGCTATCACCTTATCATTTTTCATTATCACACAGCCTAAGCCTTTCTTATAAGCATCACCATACACCACAAAGAGTTCTCCACTTGAAAGGAGTGTGAGTACCGGTGCAGTGATAAGCCTCTTTTTCAACTCCTTGAAACAGTCTTCATATTCCTGTGTCCAGACGAACTTTACTCCCTTCTGTGTCAGCTTGGTCATTGGGTTTGACAATTGTTAAAAGTTCTTCACGAATTGTCGATAATGCCCAGCTAAACCTAAAAAGTTTCGGATCTCCATTACAGAAGTTGGCCTCGGACACTCTTCAATTGCCTTCGTCTTGGAAGGGTCTACAGATATCCCTTTCCTGGTGATAAAATGCCCCAAGAATGATACTTCCTCCATCTAGAACTCACATTTACTATACTTTGCATACAACTTCTCCCTTTTCAAAGTATTTAACACATTTTCCAAATGCTCCTCATGTTCCTCCTTGATCTTGGAGTATATCAGAATACCATCAATAAAGACCACCACAAATTTTTCGAGGTAATCTCTAAAGACTCTATTCATTAAATCCATAAAAATTGCTGGAGCATTAGTGAGTATGTAGGTCATCACTATGAACTCATAGTTTCCATACCTCGTTCGAAAGGTAGTCTTGGGAATATCGTCCTTCCTTACCTTTAGTTGGTGATATCCCGACCGAAGGTCCACCTTAGATAAATAACTGGCCCCACGAAGCTGATTGAACAAGTTATCTATCTGTGGAAGGGGATACTTGTTCCTTATTGTGATTTTATTGAGCTCACGATAATCAATGCAGAGGCTCATTGATCTATCCTTCTTCTTGACAAATAGGATTGTAGCACCCCACGGTGAAGCACTCGGGTGTATAAAACCCTTCTGTATATTCTCTTGTAACTCCTTCTTCAGCTCTTCCTGCTCTACGGTGGACATTCTGTAAGGTTTCTTTGAGATTGGTAGAGATCCATGGATAAGTTCAATTGAGAACTCAACCAATCGGTCACGGGGAAGACCAGGAAACTCTTCGGGGAATGCATCAATGTAATCCCTCATGATGGGTATGTCTTCAAGCATGATTCTCTCCTTTGTCTCAATCATTTGATCTAGGTATACATGCTCATAAGGAAGCAACATCCAAACTTGAGATGAATATTCTAAAGGAGACTCATCTTCCTCCTTGCACTTGTAATGAATCGGAGGATGCTTCGGGATGTGAAGAGTAATCTCCCTTTCTCAGCAGTTGATGTTGGCCTTGTACAAAGATAGCATCAAACTCCACAAAAGGAAGTACGACAAGATTTGCTGGGAGGTTCAGTCCACAAAAATTAACCATGGAGGAGTTATAAACCATGGATGCAATAATTTCCCCAATCATTTTTCTAATAGATAACTTTTCCTCCAAATTTTGAGGTGGTGTTTGAATAGTTCTACTAAACTTGCAAAATATAAAAGAATGCGTAGAACCAGAATCAAATAGTACGTTCACTATTCTTGAATGAATAATAAGCGTACCTGTCACCACATCGTTTTCCAGCTCCACCTCAGCAGTAGTGATAGAATAATCCCTTCCGTGTTGCCTTGGAGGTTGTTGTTGATTGCCTCCGACAACCCTCGACTTAGGGACATTGTTCGCATAATTCCCAAGCTCCTTGCAGTTATAACACTACATTGCAGGCTAAGTGTTTATCTGAACCTTCCTTTCTTCTTCAACATTAGCGGGATTTTTCATATCCCTTCAGCAGTTCTTGGCCAGATGACCAAACTTCCCGCATTTGAAGAAATTCCTGGTTCCCTTGAGATAGTCACCAAGATGCTTCTTCCCACAATTCTTGCAAAGGGGAAATTGACTCTTCTTTCCATCATGGTAATTTTTTGATGAACCACCCATGTTGTTCTCCATTTTCCACTTCTTGTCACTAGGCCCATGAGACCACTGAGAGTCTCCAATCTCCATTTCAACCTTGATGGCACAACGGACAATCTCCTCATAGCTGTCGAAGTCTCGAATTGCCAACACTTTTCATATACTCGGCTTTAGTCCACTAAAGAAGTGATCCACCTTCCTTTCGGTGTTCATGACAAAGCCAGAGTCATACCTTGAAAGCCTTGTAAAGTTCTCTTCATACACCCTGATGGACTCATCTTCCTTTTTCTTGAGTCCAAGGAACTCTCTTTACATATTGAGATGGAGGGTTCGAGGAAAATTTTTGTTAAAAAAAATCCTCTTGAATTCCTCCCAATCTATGGAATCAATTTCCTCTTGGGACTTTGTATTCTTGATCAATGTCCACCACTGATCAGCTTCCCCATCAAAATGATAGACTGCCAGTACAACTTTCTCTTCTTCTGAGCACTGGAGGACAGAGAAAATCTTTTCAATGGAGTTAATCCATTGTTCTACAAGGAGGGGATCAGAATACCCGCTAAACATGGGAGGCCTTTGTCGCATGGAGGATTCTATAGAAACTTTCTCTTTCCTTGGAGGAGGGGGACGTTCCACCTGATTCAAGTTATTATTCATAACTCGAGCCAGCTGAGAAAGTACTACCATGAAGTTTTGAGCACCCACTTCCATCACATCAGGCATTTCATAAGGGCAATCATTACATTGCCTAACAAATTGGTTGTTGGAACGTGTTCTTCTATTTCCCGCCATTAACTATGAAAAAGAACGTATAATTAGTGGTCTTGAATACTTAGCTATTGAGAATAAAAAGGAAACTTTGAACATTAAAGGATAAACTTATAAAGAATAAGTACATCCTAACTTGTGATTCCTTAAGTTTATATCTAGGTTATCCTCGATCTATTTCTTAACTTATATTCTTATGGGATTTTTTTTCCTTAATAATGGTTTGTACTAAGATCGTGAATCTACCAAAGCATATCCCCCAGGAGTGTCATAACCAAGAGTGCAGAAAGTCCTGTTATCGTGCACCAGTTCCCGTTCGAGTCTATCTCAAAGCGGTGTTTTCAGGTTTTACCCCTAGATACATTTGTTCCAGAGTCCCCTTTACCTGCTCGTATCTAGACAGTGATGTATTTTCTTGATAAACCACTTACTCTATACTCACCAAAATTTAGGATTGTTTCTTATACTTAGTCTCATCCTTAAGGTTCTCACTAAGGTGCTCTATTACTAATCTCCAAAAATAACTCGACCATCCTATGATACAAACTATAGCTACCCAAGCCTTTTAAATAAAACATTTCATGATTTTAAGCATAATTTATCATCAAAGTATAAGCCAATGATCATTAAGTCTAGTGTCTTGGAAGACTAGGTACATATAACATAGAACATGGGACTAAAAAAACTTCTTTATTTAATCTCCATAAAGAAATTCTAACTTCCTTTGAGCTCTTACATCTGTATAGGGTACCCTGGGGAACACATGAACAAAGGTATGAGCTAAAAAATGCCAAGTAAGGGAATGAACATAGGGATACATCTCATGCACATGAGTTAGGAGGCATGACGTAATGATATCCAAAGCATGAAACTTATGAAATCATTTAATATAAGCATGGGATCATATAAACATGGAATCATATAAATGTCGAAGAATCATAAATCATATCTTTATTACGGATCAAGGCTAACCGCCAATCCTGTTTCCCATTTCAGTACGGGTCAAGGCTAACCGCCAATCCCGTTTCACATCGCATCTCATGAGACTTATCCTTACCCAATGCATTGGAGTGCTATCTGGGCGCACCCATCTCAAAATACTCATGAATATTCTTTCAACATAAATAATCTTGTGACATAAATAATCATACATAATCAACAATACATAAACATAAGGTTACCCATGGAAAGAATTGGGTACCACAATCATGACATAAAACATATCCAATGGGTGTATCACGAAAGTGTCCATGAAAGGAAGGGATTAGAACATAAATGGACATTCATACGGTAAAATAGGCATATAACATGGTAAGTGGTGTCAAATATAAGTGATAACATATAAAAAATGTATTTTAGAAACATTAGCATTAAAACATTTTTGTGCGGTTTTAAGGAAAACACTCTATAGCTTTTCAAATAGAAAAGAGGACATTCTTTTATAGAAAACCAGAATTGAACCAAGAATGTTTTCATAATAAAAATAATGATTTTATAAATAAAACGGTGTTTTAAAACATAGGATAGAGTGAACTTTAAATTTTGGTAAAAATTTTAGAAGTCCCCTTAAAACAGGTTTGCTTATCGGAAAGTTCCAAGGAGGGAACATTTCAAAAACATGTATATCCCCGAAAGAATGTGATGAAGGGGTCTTGATATAAGAATCTTGTACAACTAAATAGAATTCATTATGCTCACATAGATAGATAAGATAACAACATTTTGAAATAAATATAAGGCAACCCGAAATAACAAAGAAGGTTCGGGTAGAATTCGTTACGATTTTATCGCCATGGTGTTGGGTGTGACCAAGAGGGATTGAAGAGAGAGAAATGGGGTTTCTCATAACTTATAAATCCAAAAGGAAGTATGGGGGAGGTTATTAAACATACCATATGATTTTCTAGTACACATATAAAGGCATAGTATAGAGGATAATCTTGATTAAGAGAGGAAAGGAGAGGATCCCTTACCTCAAATCCGGTGGTGTTCTCCACTTGTTATTAATGACCTAAATAAAGAAATTAGGATTATTAATTCATAATTCCAGAACCTCTTATATATGTAATTGATTTATTATAACCCTTTTTAGTTCATTAAAATTATTTTTGATTAGTTATAAGGTTCAATTTCATTTTTCGGGCTCGTTTGTTTACTTGGCTTTAAAAGACCAGTTCACTTATATTCAAGTTTGGATTATATGAAAGATGAAAGTGGTTGTCCAGAATTGAAGTTACATTATTTTTTTCATATATAGGAGATTACATGGTTTTAATTTTAATTAGGTTACTTAGATTGATGTCGAATTATTATATATATAACCTTAGTGATATCTGTTTTTGTTAATCGGTGGATTTGGTTACAAAGAATGTGTTTTTCATTATAACTTAATTCCATTTTTACCAAAAGATTATAGAACCAAAAATCGGATATATTAAATATATAATAATCTGGTTCAACCATAACACAAATGGTTTCATGACCATAATTAAAGATAATAATAGAAATTGATAAACTGTTGTCCTTGAGTGTGCTAAATTAGCACATCTCAAACGATGCTTTCATTTCTTTCAAATAAAAGGGTGGGGAAAGAAAAGAAGATAATGAAATATACCACTAGCATGAATAAATTCCAGTACATGTATGTTATTGGATTTATCATACTATTATGGTGAAGGGAGGTGAGTAAGGAAATTAAAAAGAAAAAAACTTAAAAGAAAAGAAGAAATTTGGGAAGAGGAATTTACCTCTTGAGACTTCCTCCTTTGATAACCTCTTAAGAGGAGATGTTTTGGTATTTTGAGGAGTCTGAGAGCTTTTGTATGTGGGGTAGGACCTTGGGGATATATTTGGGTAGAATTTAGAGAAGGCTTGCATATTGAGAGGAGTGGAGAGAAGAGGGCGTGAAGGGGGTTTTTATAGTGGAGGAGAGGAGGGATTTAATGATATTTTAATCCTTAATTTATTATTTCTTCACAAGAAAAAGAATAGTAAGTATTCCATAAACAAGAATAGTAAATGGGTCATGTGAATTCGAACCATGGGTGGTGACATCAGCCATTATGCTAGGAATAGTTTATTTAGCTTATAATGTATATATACGGTAAATTACCGTATTTTACTATTCATCAAAAATTCAAGTATTTCAGAAAAATCTCAAAAATTAACCCTAACTATTTTTCGATGTGTAGAATAAAAAATGAAGTCCATTTTTCAAAAATAATTTTCTAAATATGATTATTTTAATATTTAATTAAAATCATAATTTATTATCAAAAACCAGATTTAAAAACATGCATTAACTCATTCTAAAACATAGGTATATTGTACTTCCAACATGAATATTAATTTTATACTATCATATGTGATGTTACTATTCATTAGGGTATATCACTATTCATAAGTGTATGTTACTATTCCTTAGGGTAGGTTACTATTCACTAAAGATTATTTTTGTTTTATTAGACTCCAAAAAAACATCTTGAACACAACCGTGTATGCCGGATTTTCGAAATTCCAAACACAGAAGTGACAAACTTATGTTTAAACGTCACTTATCACTTAGTAGTTCATTATGTTGTGCATTAATGTGATTTTATGACATAAATATAAGAAGAGAATTTCCATTAAAAAACTTTGGGTCGTTACATTCTTCCCCCTTATGAAATTTCGTCCTCAAAATTTCGTTTTACATATTAATCCAAAAACAGGTGCGGGTACTTTTCCTTCATTGCTTCCTTCAATCCCCATGTTACTTCCTAAAACTTATGATTCCTCCACAACACTTTGACAAGATGGGTTGTCTTGTTGCGTAGAACCTTATCTCTCAGATCTAGAATCTTTACCGGTTTCTCCTCATATGATAGATCATCTTCCAGCTACACCACCTCTGAGCTTAGTACATGTGAGAGATCAGGTATATACTTACTCAAGAGTGATACGTGGAAAACATCATGAACTCGAGCCATATTTGGTGGAAGTGCAAGATGATAGGCCACGGATCCTATGTAGTCAAGGATCTCAAAGGGGCCAATATACCTTGGGCTTAGCTTCCCTTTCTTCCCAAATCGCATGACTCTCTTCTATGGAGATATTCGAAGGAAGACTTTATCTCCAACGTCGAACTCTAAGTCCCTTCGACGATTTTCAGCATAGCTCTTTTGCCGAATTTGAGCAGCTTCAATGTGTTTCTGGATGACATGAACCTTCTCTGTCATCTCTTGAACAAGATTGGGTCCAAGTAGCTTTCTTTCTCCAACTTCATCCCAACAGGTTGGATTTCTACATCGCTTTCCATACAGAGCTTCATATGGAGCTATCTGAATACTCGAGTGGAATCTATTGTTGTGTGAGAACTCAACCAATGGGAGATACTGATCCCATCCACCTTTGAATTCTAGAGAGTAGGCTCTAAGCATATCTTCAAGAATCTGAATAGTTCATTCAGACTGGCCATCAGTTTGGGGGTGATAGGCTGTGCTGAAATTTAATTCATTATTCAAAGAATGTTGAAGGATCCTCCAGAATTTAGATGTCAAACTTAGATCATGGTCAGAGACAATTGAGAGTGGAACTCCATGCAGTCTCACCACTTCCTTCACATTTAACTTTGCAAGTTGTTCAAGTGATAGATATTCCCAAATAGATATGAAATGGTATGTCTTGGTGAGTCGGTCAACCAAAACCCATATCACATTATTTCCCTTCGACTTCTTCGGGAGACCCGTGACAAAGCCCATAGTAACATTTTCCCATTTCCACATGGGCATAGGCAATGGATGCATCATACCTTTGGACTTTTTTCTCTCATCTTTAACTTGCTGACACACCAAGAACCTTGATATATATTCTGCAATCTCCTTCTTCATGGTATCCCTCCAGAAGTGTTCTCAGATATCACGGTACATTTTGGTACTCCCAGGATGGATAGAGAAGGTCAAGCTATGTGTATCATTCAATAGCTCCTTCTTTATCTCTAGATCAGATGGTACACATAATCGTGTCCCAAATCTTATAACCCCTTCCTCATTAATTTTGAAATCGGAGGATTTCTCATTTTTAACAGCTTCCACCCTTTTCTGAATTTCCACATCCTTTCTTTGAGCAACCTTTATTTTCTCCATGAGGGATGGTTGAGCAATCATTTGAGAAAGGATTGATTATGTTTCTCCCTTAATTATTCTCATGTCCATCCTTTTAAAATCTAATAAGATCATATCCTTTTCAATTCTCATCATTGATAAAGATGCAGGATCCTTTCTACTTAGAGCATCTTCCACCTTGTTTGCCTTACTGGGAAGGTAGTGGATTGAGCAGTCATAATCCTTGATGATCTCTATCCATCTTCGTTGGCACATATTAATCTCTTTCTGTATGAATATATATTTGAGACTCTTTTGGTCAGTATATATCTCACATTTTTTCCATAGAGATAATACTGCCATATTTTCAACGCAAAGATCACAGCCGCCAACTCCAAATCATGTGTGGGATAGTTTTTCTCATGGATTTTTA
This sequence comes from Viscum album, assembly GCA_963277665.1. Classification (NCBI taxonomy): domain Eukaryota; kingdom Viridiplantae; phylum Streptophyta; class Magnoliopsida; order Santalales; family Viscaceae; genus Viscum; species Viscum album. Next base: position 354,241,075 of record OY728126.1, on the reverse strand, counting down.
GCTACCTTGAGGCATAGGATATCACCTTATCCTTTTTCATTAGCAAATAGACTAATTCTTTCTTATAATCATCACTATACACCACAAATAGTTCTCCAATTGAAGGGAGTGTGAGTACCAGCACAGTGATAAGCCTCTTTTTCAACTCCTTGAAACCATATTCACATTCCTGTGTCTAGAAGAACTTTAATCCCTTCTGTGTTAGCTTGGTCATTGGGTTTGAAAATCGTGAAAAGTTCTTCACGAATCGTCGATAATACCCATCTAGACCTAAAAAGCTGAGGATCTCCATTACAGAAGTTGGCCTCGGCCACTCTTTAATTGCCTTCATCTTGGAAGGGTCCATAGATATCCCTTTCCTATTGATAACAAGCCCCAAGAATGATACTTCCTCCATCCAGAACTCAAATATACTGTACTTTTCATACAAATCCTCCCTTCACAAAGTCTTTAATACAGTTTCCAAATGCTCTTCATGTTCTCGCTTTCTCTTGGAGTATATCAAAATATCATCAATAAATACCACCACAAATTTGTTGAGGTAATCTCTAAAGACTCTATTCATTAAATCCATAAAAATTTCTGGAGCATTAGTGAGTCCGAAGGGCATCACTATGAACACATAGTGTCCATACCTCATTCGAAATTCAGTCTTGGGAATATCTTCTTTCCTCACCTTTAGTTGGTGATATCCCGACCGAAGGTCCACCTTAGAGAAATAACTGGCCCCACGAAGCTGATCAAACAAGTCATCTATCTGTGGAAGGGGATACTTGTTTGTTGTAGTGATTTTATTGAGCTCATGATAATCAATGCAGAGGTGCATTCATCCATCCTTATTCTTGACAAAGAGGACTGGAGTACCCCACGGTGAAGCACTCGGGTGTATAAAACCCTTCTCCATATTCTCCTGTAACTGATTCTTCAACTCTTCTAGCTCTATGGTGGCCATTTTGTAACGTTTCTTTGTGATTGGCAGAGATCCAGGGATAAGTTCAATTAAGAACTCAACCTCTCGGTCAGGGAGAAGACCAGGAAACTCTTTGGGGAATACATCAGTGTAATCCCTCATGATGGGCATGTATTCAAGCATGATTCTCTCCTTTGTCTCGTTTATTTGATCTAGGTATGCATGCTCATAAAGAAGCAATATCCAAACATGAGATGAAGATTCTAAAGGAGACTCATCTTCCTCATTGAACTTGTAATGAATTAGAGGATGCTTCGGAATGAGAAGAGTAATCTCCCTTTCTCAGTAGTTGATGTTTTCCTTATATAAAGATAGTCAATCCATGCCCAAGATAGCGTCGAACTCCACTAGAGGAAGTATGACAAGATTTTCTGGGAGGTTCAGTCCACAAAAATTAACTGGGGAGGAGTTATAAACCATGGATGCAATAATTTCCCCATTCACTATTCTCACAGATAACTTTTTGTCCAAATTTTGAGGTGGTGTTTGAATAGTTCTACTAAAATTGTAAAATATGAAAGAACGCGTAGAACTAGAATCAAATAGTACGTTTGCCATTATTGAATGAAGAACAAGAGTACCTATCACCACATATTTTTCCGGATCCACCTCAGCAGTAGTGATAGCATAATCCCTTCCTTGTTTCCTTGGAGGTTGTTGCTGATTGCCTCCGACAACCCTAGGCTTAGGGAAATTGTTCGCATAATTCCCAAGATCCTTGCAGTTATAACACTACACCGCAGGATGAGTGTTGATCTGAACCTTCCTTTCTTCTTCAACATTATCGGGATTTTTCATATCCCTTCAGCAGTTCTTGGCCAGATGACCAAACATCCTGCATTTGAAATAATTCCTGGTTCCCTTGAGATAGTCACCAATATGTTTCTTCCCACAATTCTTACAAAGGGGAAATTGATGCATCTTTCCATCATGGGATTTTTTTGATGAATCACCCATGTTGTTCTCCATTTTCTGCTTCTTGTCACTAGTCCCATGAGACCACTGAGAGTCTCCAATCTCCATTTCAACCTTGATGGCACAACGGACAATCTCCTCATAGCTGTCGAAGTCTCGAATTACCAACACTTTTCATAGACTCGGCTTTAGTCCACTAAAGAAGTGATCCACCTTGCATTCAGTGATCATGACAAAGCTAGAGGCATACCTTAAAAGCCTTGTAAAGTTCTCTCCATATGCCCCGATGGAATCATCTTCCTTCTACTTGAGTCCAAGGAACTCTCCTTCAATCTTGAGATGGAGGGTTCGAGGAAAATATTTTTTTGAAAAACATCCTCTTGAATTCCTCCCAATCTATGGAATCAATTTCCTCTTGGGAATTTGTATTCTTGATCAATGTCCACCACTAATCAGCTTCCCCATCAAAATAATAGACTTCCAGTACAACTTTCTCTTCTTTAGAGCACTGGAGGACAGAGAAAATCTTTTCAATGGAGTTAATCCCTTGTTCTACAAGGAGGGGATCAGAAGTCCCGCGAAACATGGGAGGTCTTTTCCGCATGAAGGATTATACGGCAACTTGCTCTTTCCTTGGAGGAGGGGGACGTTCCACCTGATTCAAGTTATTATTCATAACTTGATCCAGTTGAGCAAGTAATGCCATGAAGTTTTGAGCACCCACTTCCATCACATCAGGCATGTCATTAGGGCAATCATTACATTGCCTATCACATTGGTTTTTGGAACGTGTTCTTCTATTTCCTGCCATTAACTATGAAAAATAACGTATAATTAGAGGTCTTGAATACTTAGATATTGAGAATAAAAAGGAAACTTTGAACATTAAAGGATAAACTTATAAAGAAGAAGTACACCCTAACTTATGATTCCTTAGGTTTATATCTAGGTTATCCTCGATCTATTTCTTAACTTATATTCTTATTGGCTTTTTTTGTCCCTTAATAATGGTCTGTACTAAGCCTGTGAATCTACTAAAGCATATCCCCTGGGAGTATCGCAACCAAGAGTGCAGAAAGGCCCATTATCATGCATCATTTCCCGTTCGAGTCTAGCTCAAAGTGGTGTTTTTGGGTTTTACCCCTAGATACATCTGTGCCAGAGCTGCCTCTACCTTCTCGTATCTGGACAGTGATGTATTTGCTTGATAAACCACTTAATCTATACTCACCAAAATTTAGGATTGTTTCCTTATACTTAGTCTCATCCTTAAGCTTCTCACTAAGGTGCTCTATTCCTAATCTCCAAAAATAACTAGACCATCCTCTGATACCAACTATAGCAACCCAAGCCTTTTACATAAAACATTTCATGATTTTAAGCATAATTTACCATCAGAGTACAATCCAAGGATTGTTAAGTATAGTGTCTTGGAAGAGTAGGTAAATATAACATAGAACATGGGACTAAAAAAACTTATTTATTTAATCTCCATAAAGAGATTCTAACTTCCTTTGAGCTCTTACATTTTTATAGGGTACCCTGGGGAACACATGAACAAAGGGATGAGCTAAAAAATTCCCAGTAAGGGAATGAACATAAGGATACATCTCATTCACATGAGTTAGGAGGCATGACATAATGATATCCAAAGCATGAAACTTATGAAATCATTTAATATAATTATGGGATCATATAAACATGGAATCATAAAAATTTAGAAGAATCATAAATCATATCTTTAGTACAGGTCAAGGCTAACTGCCAATCCTGTTTCCCATTTCAGTATGGGTCAAGGCTAACCGCCAATCCCGTTTCACATCCCATCTCATGAGACTTATCCTTACCCAATGCATTGGAGCGCTATCTGGGCGCACCCATCTCAACATATTCATGAATATTCTTGCCACATAAATAATCTTTCCACATAAATAATCATACATAATTAACCATACATAAACATAAGGTTACCCATGGAAAGAATTGTGTACCACAATCATGACATAAAACATATCCAATGGGCGTATCACGAAAGTGTCCATGAAAAGAAAGGATTAGAAAATAAATGGACATTAATATGGTAAAATAGGAATATAACATGGTAATTGGTGTCAAATATAAGTTACAACATATAAAAAATGTATTTTAGAAACATTTTCATTAAAACATTTTTGTGCGGTTTTAAGGAAAATACTCTATAGATTTTTAAATAGAAAAGAGGAAATTATTTTATATAAAACCATAATTAAACTAATAATGTTTTCATAATATAAATACTGATTTTATAGAAAAAATGGTGTTTTAAAACATAGGATAGAGTTCACTTTAAATTTGGGTAAAAATTTTGGAAGTCCCCTTAAAACATGTTTGCTTATCGGAAAGTTCTAAGGAGGGAATCTTTCAAAAACATATATATCCCCAAAGAATTTGATGAAAGGGTATTGATATAAGAATCTTGTATAACTAACCAGAATTCATAATCATCTCATAGATAGATAAGATAACACCATTTTGAAAGAATTATAAGGCAACCTGAAAGAACAAAGAAGGTACGGGTAGAATTCGTTACGATTTTATCGGGATGGTGTCGGGTGTGACCAAGAGGGATTAATGAGAGAGAAATGGGGTTTATCATCACTTATAAATCTAGAAGGAAGTATGGGGGAGGTTATTAAACATACCCCATCATTTTCTAGTACACATATAAAGGCATATTATAGAGGACAATCTTGATTAAGAGAGAAAAGGAGAGGATCCCTTACCTCAAATCTCGTGGTGTTCTCCACCTGTTATTAATGACCTGAATAAAGAAATTAGGATTATTAATTCATAATTAAAGAACCTCTTATATTTTTAATTGATTTATTATAACCCTTTTTAGTTCATTCAAACCCTTTTTTATTAGTTTTAAGGTTCAATTTCATTGTTCGGGCTCGTTTGTTTACTTGGATTTAAAAGATCAGTTCACTTATATTCAAGTTTGGATTATATGCAAGATGAAAGTGGTTGTCCAGAATTGAAGTTACATTATTTATTTCATATCCATGAGATTACATGGTTTTAATTTTAATTAGTTTACTTAAAGTGATGTCGAATTATTATATATATAACCTTAGTGATAACCGTTTTTGTTAATCGGTGGATTTGGTTACAAAGAATGTGTTTTTCATTATAACTTAATTCCATTTCTACCAAAAGATTACAGAACCAAAAATAGGATATATTACATATATAATAATCTGGTTCAACCATAACACAAATGGTTTCATGACCAGAAATAAATATAATAATAGAAATTGATAAACCATTTTCCTTGAGTGTGCTAAATTAGCACATCTCAAACAGTGCTTTCATTTCTTTCAAATAAAAGGGTGGGGAAAGGAAAGAAGATAATGAAATATACCACTAGCATGAATAAATTCCAGTTCATGTATGTTACTGGATTTATCATACTATTATGGTGAATAGAGGCGAGGAAAGAAATTAAAAAGAAAATAACTTAAAAGAAAAGAAGAAATTTGGGAAGAGGAATTTACCTCTTGAGACTTCCTCCTTTGAGAACCTCTTAAGAGGAGAGGTTTTGGTATTTTGAGGAGGATGAGAGATTTTTAACGTGGGGGAGGACCTTGGGGATAGATTTGGTCAGAATTTAGAATAGGCTGGGAGCTTGAGAGGAGTGGAGAGAAGAGGGGGTGAAGGGGGTTTTTATAGTGGAGGAGAGGAGGGATTTAATGATATTTTAATCCTTAATTTATTATTTCATCACAAGAAAAAGAATAGTAAGTATTCCATGACCAAGAATAGTAAATGGGTCATGTGAATTCTAACCATGGGTGGTGACATCATCCATTATTCTAGGAATAGTTTATTTAGCTTATAATCTATATATACGGTAAATTACCGTATTTTACTATTCATCAAAAATTCAAGTATTTCAGAAAAATATCAAAAATTCACCCTATCCATTTTTCGATGTGTATAATCCAAAAATGAAGTCCATTTTTTGAAAATAATTTTCTAAATATTATTATTTTAATATTTAATTAAAATCACAATTTATTATCAAAAACCAGATTTAAAAACATGCATTAACTCATTCTAAAACATAGGTATATTGTACTTTCAACTTAAAAATTATTTTTATACTATCATAGGTGAGGTTACTTTTCATTAGGGTATATAACTATTCATAAGGGTATGTTACTATTCACTATGGTAGGTTACTATTCACCAAAAATTATTTTTGTTTTATTAGACTCCAAAAAACATCTTGAACACAACCGTGTATGTAGGATTTTCGAAATTCCAAACATAGAAGTGGCAAACTTATGTTTAAAGGTCACTTATCATTTAGTAGTTCATTATTATGTGCTTTAATGTGATTTTATGACATAAATATACGAAGGTAATTTCCATTAAAAAACTTTGGGTTGTTACAAAGAAGTATTTTATTGTTGACCTACATGGATAGGATAAGGTATATAAGTGTGTTCAAAGGGGAAAAAATATTGTTGTTGTTTTTATCTCATGATGTAATGTAAAACTTATGTTTTCATCTAGTACTTCCAAGGCTACTAAACTGAATGGTCTTTCAGGATTTGATCCCTTGTGATCATTCCAATGTTATGTAATAATGCACCGACTCTGGGTAACTAGGTTCGGGGCATTACACAAAATTTTTAATTATTGATAAAATATTATTTCTAATGAAAATTTTCATAAACTCATTCTAGTATTATTTTGACCTATTAAGTTTAAAATATATATTCATCCAATAAAATTAGGATTTTTGTGCCATGAAATACAAAAATGTGAATTATATTATATTTTTATTAAAATATAATGTTCACTTTATATAATTAAATCTTGAGTGTTACACATACCTAGTCCTAAATGTCATCTTTGAAATGACATTATCCTTCAACTGTAGCTAATTATACTCGAACCTAAGATCACCAATCAAAAAAATATTAATCCCCCTTGAATTGATCATGCAATTAATATATATGAGAAAACCTATAATTATTCATAATATTTATGTTATTCAATACTCTATAATCAATGAAAATATGCATTCCTTAATCTTTATTTTTAACAAACAAAGCAGGATAACCCCATGGTGAAGTGTTAGGATGAATGATTCCCTTATCGAGAAACTCCTCAAACTATTTTTTTAAATTCCAAAAGTTATTATTGATCCATTTTAAAAGTATTTTTTGATATTATCTTAGCATCATGCACTAATAAAATAGTAAATTCAACCTCTCAATCAGGTATAATACTAGGCAATTCAACAGAAAATACATATAGAAAGTCATTTACTAAAAGAACATCAACAATTTGAAATTTTTACTTCTTCTCAATATTATGTGAAAGATAACTTTCATTTATATATTTAATAAATTTAAAAACTTCATAATATGTTATCATAGTTATGAAATAATTACGTTAAAAAAACTAAAACTCATTCCAAAAAACAACTACTATAGCTCTATAACTTATCTTTTCATGAAAAATAGAAATTTAATCCATACCTAGAACAACATAAAAATATACAAGGGTAAAGACAATAGGGTTTTCATGTAAAAACTTTCCAGATACAGTGAAAGGAATATTCTTATAATTTCTATTTACCTTAATACTTACCCCATATGTTTTTACCAAAGGGTCATGATTCATTTCATGAGGTAAAATTTCCAATTTACCTGCAAATTTATTATAAATAAAAGAATGTGTAAACCCTAAATCAAAAAAGAAATTGGAATAATATGAATAAAAATTTATGTTCCTAAAACCACATCATTAGATGGTCCAAAATCTGTTGAACTAGTATCAATAGATTTATCCACACCTTTCTATTTTTTATCTTGATGATTTCCATCCTTTATTCCTATATTTAAATAAGTATTTGAATAATGACCCATTTGATTATAATAAAAACATCATATTCCTGACCTTTAATTATTTTTCTAATCAATACCATGATCCTTTTCTTTATATTCATGATCCAAATGTACAAACATACCACGTCAAAAACACATTATAGATTTTATAAGAAATTATACAGGGTTATTTTTACCACACTTATCACAAGATAAAAAATTAATTTTCTTACCTCTGGATTTCCTCGGTTGATGTTTCCTATTTTCCTTATACCTAGATAACTTCTTCTTCTTTTTTTCATAGGAACCATAATCATCTAAAAACTCTATTTCTATATTTATGGAACCTTGAAAAAGTGTCTCATATATTTTAAATTCATGAGAAGTCAGTTCTTTTTTATATATTTTCTTAAATCCTAAGTAAAACTGACTAATTTTAAAATCAAGATCCAGAATAAAATTTAGTGAATACCTTTATAATAAGGAAAAGTTTTATTCATATGTGGATAATGAATCTTCCCCCTTATACCTCAATTATATGAATTTTATTCACCCTAAGTGGAACAGCCCTATGAAAACATTTCTTAAGGAAAATATTCTTAAATTCATCCCATTCTAAGGTATCAATATCTTCTCTTTCTCTAATATTATTAACCATTGACCACCACTAATTGGATTCACCTTCAAAATGGTAAATAAAAATAGTTACCATTTTATACATTGAATAGCCCATGAAATTAAATATCTTCACCAAGGATTTAACTTATACTTCATCTATCACGGGTTTAGATGGTCCAATGAATGTTGGAGGGTGTTATTTCATTAAATTCACTACTATAGACATTTTCCTCTATAGTTAATTTAGTTTATCTCTCATATAGATACTACCAATATTTATATCATATTTTAATTAAGAAATCACAGTAAAAAACTACTTTGTTTTAATTCCAACCATTCGATCTTTCTATTTTGGAAGGAAATTTTTTCTTTGGTGTCATCCTACTTCAACTACCTTGTTCACTCTATGGAAAACCATTCTAAATGTACATATTTTCGATGAATAAATATAATAATATTCAAATTTAATATCATGATAACCATAAATTATAATCTCTTAAGGTTACTTTCTTACATTATCCAAACCTCTAAAATTATCTAAAACTATCTCTGACACTAACTATAAATAAATGATCGTTATTCTCCTATAATTTCATTTTTAAACAATAATTCATTTTCTTATATTCTCTAAGATATTTTTAGGTTTAGATTTTTATTGAATTATGTTATAACTCTTTCATAACAAAATCATACATTATAAGTTGGTTACTTCCACTTAGTTTCCATTTTTCCATAGAAAACTTTTAAAATGAAACTTGTTTTACTTTCAAGAAAATGCTTTGTGATTTTCAACATGACTTCACCATTGTTCCTCCTCGTCCTTAAACCATTTGAAAAAAAAATTAAAAACATGGTATGAACATAAAAATATTATTAATGGACATATAAAAAGGAATAAATAAATATGTTAGTCCATTTTAAAACCATGAGATCATAAAAGAGATTTTTCCTTCAACATAATAAACTTTAAACTTAAATAATCATTTACTTACACATAAAATCATATTTTATGAACAAATTTTTTCTTAAAACACTTTATAAGAAATAATATAGGTAAAATAATAATCATGGGTTTTTATTAGAAAAAATTATAACCATTGAAAAACATTTTCATAAAAATACCTTTTTAACCTAAAAGGTAATAATCATTCCTTTTAAACAAAATATCATTATCTTACCATGTGAAATCAAAATAATTCCATGAAATTTTGTTAAAAAGCATAAAAAGGTCACGTAAGTGACTTGAGACATCATATTTATAGAAAACTTACAAGAACCCTTGTAATAACCCATATAAATGGAATAACCAACATCGACAAATTCTAATATAATTCTTTGGAGAACATAATAATTACCCAATGCATTGGAGATATATATTGGGCTCTATAATTATAATATCTAGATCAATATTACCTAAAGTACCTAAATAATTTCCAAGGACCCAAAAAATATATTAAACACATTAAATCTTTCATTTTAATCATCAAATTCACAAAACATATCCTTTTGAACCCATAAGTAAATCATTTTTCGATATTGATATACCCCTTTCCTTTAAAATCCATATTTCAAAAATAAAATGCCCAGAAAAAAAAAAGGGAATTAGGGTATTTATTTAAAGTAAACATAGGAGCTTATAAATTAATCCAATCATTAAATCGTGGTTATGGTGGAAAGAAAATTTATCAAATTCGTATATGTTAAAATAGAACATTCCTTTTCCCTTTTGTAAATAAAGTCAATAATTAAAAATTTTACTTTTGAAAACCTTTGAAATAAAGTCTAAAGAGACATAATATGTACTTTATAATTCATTTATTTCCATATAAATTCATCCATAAAAAAATTTAATAATATGTACATGGAGGAAAATTATTAAGAAAATAAATCCTTAAATCATTTAAAATGAGATTTTTAAGGTAAAGTGTCCCCTACCTCGAGTCTGAATTGTCAAGTACGATATTTATATTCCTAAATAATAAAATTGTGTAAATTATTAACTCGTTTAATAACTTATTTCAATTTTATTATTAATTTTATTTTACTTATATATATGTAATACTTAATTACTTAATTTATTAATTTTACTATGAATATTTTGAGGATTCTTGGTTCATAAGTCCAAGATGAATTTGGTAGGTTAAATTTACTAAAATAGATCATTATTATATCATTTAAAAAATATTAATAATGAAAAAATTCTATTTATTATACATTAATTATACTTTTAAATCCACCTAAGTAATATGGTTGTGAAAAATTAATTATGTTCCCATCATGGAGATGATAGGTAATTCATATGCATGAGTCACGCTTCTATTTTCAATGAACATGAGGGAAAAAATTAAGTATCATTTTATCATTATAGAATTATTAACAGGTCCTTAATATCATATTATCTCTTTAAATTTACTTCTATATATCATCCAAGTGATATGGTGATGAAAAATGATTCACATTACTTTGTGGAGGTGGTAATCCACACGTATGCACGAATGACGTTATAATTTTTCAATAGATGGAAAAGTAAGAAAATAGATGATATATTATCTTTAAATAATGATAATTATACTATTAATATCATATTTATACATTAAATCTATCATTATAACTAATCATGAGAGGTAATAATTGAAAATGAATTACATCAGTTCGTAAGGCGGTAGTACGTCGTATACACGAATGATGGTATCATTTCTCATTTGATGGAAGATTAGATGGATTATGTTTAATACATAAACATAATAAATTATCAGTATATTTAATATAATAATTTAATTATATCTAAATAGTTAGAATATTTTTTATGGATGTAGATGAAGAAATAAAACCAAAACATTCGGTTAAAAGCTATACCTCTTCTTCGAATAGCCTCATTTTCTTTACACCTTAATACCTATAAGGTTGGTATTATAAAAAATAATAACTATAATATGTGAGTATGGATTTTAGTATAGGATTTCGATAGTTATTTTTTAAAACAAATGGCACTTGAAATTTGGAGAGGAGAGGATAGGGGGTGTCCTTTTATAGGTGAGGGAGAGGACACACGTGGTATTTCTAAAAAGATTAAAATATATTAAGGTATTACTCAATAAACAATAGATAAAAATAGAAAATTTATAAATATGATATGATATAGGATCCAAATATGTCCACCCAATATTATTTATACAAGTTTTTAGGTAATTTTAACCCTTATCACTATAGTTTAACGCATGGTAAACATGTTTTAACTTTAACCACGGTGACGATTTTTTACTATTTTTATAATTCATTATGAAAAAAATAAAGTTTACCTTATTAAATAATATTAATTATACTGATTATAAATATTTAATATATTTTATAAAATTAAATTCACATAATTTTTAAAATTAAATTTAAAATCAAACCCTCAAAACGCGATGAAAAGCAATTTTCCAGAAAAAAAATGTATTTTTAAGTATAACAAGTTTTTATACCAAAATCAAGAATAAAATAAATTAAAATTTCCCTAATTGGATTATTAATAATATAAATTAACTAATTTTACTTTGAAAACATTTTAAAATATAATTTAACATGGTAAATTTTTGAAAAAATGATATTTTTTAATAAAAAACCAGTATTTTTCACTATTCATTTGAAAAAATCAAATTTTTCAAGAAACTGTCAAACATTCACCCTAAGATAATTTTTAAATGATTAATTAAAAAATTTATCCTTATTTTAAAATTAAAATTCTAAACTTTATAAATTATTTTTATAATAAAACTATATAATTTATGATAACCCAATTTGGTTAGAAAAAAACTTTTTCCTTTTACCTGAAAAATTACCTAATATTCATATAATGAATATAATACTATAAAATATAATTAATGAATATTAATAAGACATAAAAATTATTTATTTTAAAATTGTATGGGTTTTCATATTCTTCCCCCCTTTTTAAAATTTCATCCTCACAGTTTTATTTACCATTTAAACAAGTGGGGATATCTTCTCCTCATAGAATTTTCTAATTCACATGTTGCTTATTCAATCATCTGGTTTTTCCACAAAAACTTAACCTGATAAATCAATTTATTCTACAAAACTTCTTATTTATTTTCAATAATCTGTATTATCTATTCTTATAAGGACTCATCCTTGAACATTACTTAATCCTTAGTTTTTAGTCAACGAATCATTTTCTTACATGCCTAAGGATCTTTATAGTTTAGGGTTTTAGATAATTAAGTCATAACTCATAGATAATAAACCCATATATTACAAGTGTATAATTTTTCTTAGTATCCATTTTTTCTACAATATAAGCAATTTAAAAATAAACACATTTTATTTTCATGAAAAATCATCGTGACTTTGAACTTGACTTATTCTTTTTTATTACCCATCCTTAAACCCTATGAAAAATATTTTTAAAATATGAGATTAGAATAAAATTATTAGTAAGGGACATAAAAATAAGAAATCCATTGGTCTAGTGAAAAACATGAAAACCAATAAAATACTTTCCGTTATCACATTATTTTTTAAGAGATTAAAATAAAAAATTTCCACATGAAAAACACACACCTTTTTCTTAAATAGATATATTATAAAACATATTAGGAAACTGGAAACCTTTTTTTAGAAATTTAGAGCATCATATTCCTAACTCGTTTTAAAACCATGTAAAAAATAACAGGATCCTAGTTAAATATATTAGATAAACATAGAGGACTAGTTCGGGATATACCTAACACTGAGAGGGGGTGAATTAGTGTTGGGGGACTTTTAAAAGAATTCCCACTTTTTATCCCTATACCTCTTGAATTATTAGGATCTTTATTCTATTATTCTCTTCTCCCTATCACATGAAATAATAGAAAGTAGTAAAAATATGCACATGATATTTTTACAAGGATCACCACTCAATAAGAGTTGTTAGATCCTTTCCATGCATGGGAATGACTAGTGCATGGATTCTCCACTATAATGTAATGTTTTGTTATAGTGGTTTGACTAGGAAAACAATCTGATAGTTAGTGTGGGTCCCTACACTTTGGAGGGGGGACAATCCCTTCCCTGAACTGGTGACAACCTAGTCCAACTTGCAGCACCTTGCTGGTTCTTTATACTGCCTCCCAAGACAGTCTTCTCCCTATTGGATAAGGTTTGCAACACCAATAGAATCTTCTGCCTGCTAAGACATGTTGGATGTCGCACTTCTACTTGATATTTTACTCTTCGCTTGTTACTTTATTATCAACATGAAAGTAACCCTCTTCTTCTTTCCACATAGAAAACCAAAAATCTGCACAATCTTATTCTCTTACTTCTTCAGGGTAAAACCAACTACACTGAAGATTCTTCTTCATCTTGCTAGAATCATAATCATCCTTTTGTGATTGTAAAAACAATAAATACCAGCTCAACTTAGCATCATCAAAGTTATTCTACCCTAAGTAACAATCAGTCTCTAAGTGGGCATACTTGATTCTTCTTGGACACACAGTGATATGGAATAGTGTAGTGGTGTCTTCCTAAGCACTAGTTCACTTATACCAGTTATTCAAAACTACATCTTGCAAATCTTCTTCACAAATATCCTTTGTAGATATCCTTCACAGAGAACACTACTTTTCAGAGTACACTACTTCATAGAGGTCACTACTTCCCAGAGCTAAATGCTTCGTAGAGCTTCAGCCTTCGTAGAGAACACACCTTCGTGGAGCTATCGACCTTCACAGAGCTCACAACTTTTGCAAAGTGAGTTTCCCTTCTGAGGCACTCTGCCTTTTCATATATTACAACCTTCGTGGAACCCACAGCCTCCGCAAATCGAACAGACTACATAGAGCTCACAACTTCGTAAAGCTCACTGAGCCTTTGTGAAACAACCTATCATCGGGAAGCATGTTTCCTTCGCAGAGTAACCTACTTCGTGAATCTTCTTTACAATTCGAGAGCTCTAAAATTCTCATTAAGTCTCTCTACTTTTCTCAAGGGGGTAGAGTCCTATTTATAGGATTTTCCCACTGACTCTAGAACCTTATAGCCACCTCAGTTCCATGTCAGCATCAAATCGTGGAGCTCTAAAATTTCCGACAAAATTCACTCTCTTTTGCGAAGCACCATGGAAATTTTCCAGATTTTCAAAGCTCATCGTAATCACGAAGCATTCTGTAAAATCCTTTTCATCTTCGTGATTCTCCTTCTACCTTTGTTCCACCATGATGCTCCTTCTTCCTTTTCACTACCATGATGTTTCTTCTTCCTTTGCATTGCAAATCTTACTTGCAAAGCTCTTTACTTATGCCATTCGCGAAACTCATCATAATTGCAAAGAACACAATAAACATTCTTCATCTCTTATCGAAATCTAATTCATGAATCCCATATTCACGAAATTCATGCCTTTGAAACATTTTGATGAGATATTCAAGGAAATAAACTTTTCGAAATGCTATCCCAACTCCAAATTTTGGACCCCAAAAATTTGGAAAACACTGGGAAACTATGCCACCATAGACACCTGCTTTTGCAAGACCAACCATTCTGATTGGTTTCATCTTTTCTCCCCCTTTCCTTCATAATTATTGCATCATTAGTTCTCCAAAAAAACTTATGATCTTTTTGAAATACATTCCATCACAACATCATCAGATTTATTGAGGAAAGTATTCAAACTTCCATATCTTCTAGAAACATCTTTTTGTCCAATATTAACTGAATATGATTAGCATCACCTTAACTCCAATCTCATGCATGGACATTTTGAATTTCTAGCTCATTCATGACCACCTATCTCTACTTATTTTTTACTTGGTTTGGGTGTTCTTAATTTATGCACATGAGTACATGCATGATGTATTCTCAACCAAACCAAATGAACACTCTACTCCTCTTCTCCTCTTCATGCAAATCACATAATTCTTTTCTTTTTTATGATCACACTTAGAACTTCACCTTCCACCATTTATTCATTGTTGAAAATAATATGTCACCTTTGAAACAAGTTCTTTGAACTTTAAGATCAGTGCATCAATCATCTGATTTGAACTTCATAGATAATTTTCCAAGCATGAAATCTAATGTTAGTATTCCATAATAATTATGTAGACATCCTCATGTCATCCAATCTCTATTATATTTGGATTCATTCTTATCTCCTTCATTTTAACCAGCATTGGCAACTGTTGACAACAAATAAAATCTTCATGTATAAGGTGGTCCCAACATAAACCACACTGGTTAACTCCCTCCTTCTTAACTTTGAGGAAAAGGAACATTGCCCAATGCATTAGAGGGTTTTAGTGGGACTCACCCATCATATAAACTATATCAGGATCACCCGTTAATCATGATCAATAAGGGGGATCAACCCAATGTATAATATGTATCTAGATCACCCTTTAATTATATATAATTATCAAGTCCCAAATCATAAAAAACATTTATGATTACACCTTTTCATCATAAAACATTTGAAAAATTCTTTTTAACCCAAATATAAGACCCTTTCATATATTGAAATACTCCTTCCTTTTAAAAACCATTTTCAAAACTAAAATAACAAAAATAAAGGGAAATAGAGATTTTATTTTATTAAAACATTAAATATTATAAATTAATCCAAAATAAAAATAATTCTTGCAGTGGTGGGAGAAGTTGTGGGCACTGTATATGTTAAAATAGAACATTATTTTTTTCCTTTTTGTAAAGAAAGTAAAAACATTTTTTAAAAATATTCCTTTTAAAAAACTTTGAGATAATTTCCAAAGAGATATAAAATTTAATTTATAATTATTTTATTTCCATATAAATACAATAATAAAATATTTTTAAAAATATGTATATGGAAGAAAATGGGTTGGAAGGGAAACTTTAAAAGAGGGTTTTTAAAAAAAGGTTTCTTACCTTGAGTCTGAATTGTCACATGTACAATCTATATCTTCCTGAATAATAAAATTATATTAATTATATACTTTATTAATAACATTTTTCAAGTTTATTATTCCTTTTATTTTATTTATCACCATGTTATATTCAATTACTTAATCAATTAATTTCACAACAGATGCTTTGATGATATTCGGCTCATATGTCCAAAATGGCTTAGGTGGTTTGAATATAGTCAAAGAATTAATTATTATATAATATAAATAATTATAGTAATATTTTAATAATTTTAATTTTTATACATTAATTATAATATTAAAACTAACCATGAAATAAGGTTATGAAAAATGAAATATGTTGTAACCATGGAGACGGTTCGTTGTACGTGCGCATGAGTAACGTTTCCATTTTTCAATGATCATCATGAAAAGAAGTATTTTTATCTTTAAATAATGATAATTATATCATAAATACCATATTATTTCTTTAAATATACTTATATACACCATCCATGTGATGTAGTAAAAAAACAGAATCGCATCACTTCGTGGAGGTGGGTAATCTATACGTACGCACGAATGACGTTATCATTTTTCAATGAATAGAAATGTAATAAAATATATGATATATTAATTTTAAATATTTATAAATATGTAATAAATATCATATATATATATATATAGTAAATCCATCATTACAACCATTTGTGAGTGGTAGTGATGAAAATAGAAATACATCGGTTTCTAAGGTGATAGTCCTTCGTATGATGGTTTTGTTTCCCATTTAATGGAAAATGATATGGTAATAGGTAATGTATTTAACATAAAAAAAATATAACTATATTGAATATATAGGTGTTATTATTTCATTATTTTTGAAGAATTTTTGAAGGTGGGAGAAGGAATAAAACAAAAAAAATGGTTAAGAACTATACCTCTTCTTCAGACAACCTCTTAAGGTTTACTTCAAAATCATTCCTAGGATGTTGTTGTGATAAAAATAGCCCACTCAGATATTTTTATTGATGTAATTAATTTATTTTGGTATATTTTTACCAAAAATGGCTATTTTAAGAGTGAATAAAAAAGG
The DNA here is from genome assembly GCA_963277665.1 of Viscum album. Lineage (NCBI taxonomy): Eukaryota > Viridiplantae > Streptophyta > Magnoliopsida > Santalales > Viscaceae > Viscum > Viscum album. Next base: position 354,223,729 of record OY728126.1, on the reverse strand, counting down.
ATGATAGTCACCCTTTTATCGGAGATTGGAGGGGAACTCTTAGAATTTCTCAAAATATTAAATTAATATAAATTATTTATAATATAAAAATGGATCTAAATTGGTATAATTATTATATAATATTAATATGAGTCTAAATAATCTCATAAAATAAAAATTTAACAATTTTAGGTGATATTTTCACCCTTATCTTTATTATTTCAAACCCATGTTAACCCTTTTGATGATTATCGTGATAACAAGGTTTGTTACTCTTTAGGAGTCAAGATAGTTACTATAAAAGGACAATTTCTCCATAAATAGAGCATATATTATATTTTAATCCATATACCAATCACTTCGTAGAATATTTTATTTTTAGTAATTTTAAATCATTTAGTAAAATATATAATATTATTGTCATTTTTTGAACTATTCATTTAATTTGACTTTAAAAACATCATTATAGTAAAGGAATTAGAATATAATCCTAAAAAAACCAAAAATGTTATAAAATTCATGGAATATAATAATTAATTTAGATTATATTATTTTTAATATTTTTAAAATCATTTACTAATTTTTTTATTAATTTAATAAATATCATGTCAGCATTGTGTAAGAATTTAAGGTAATTATTTCATTATTAAAAATTATAAATAAATTAACATGATAAAAAATAATAATTTATCTTTCAAAAATAATATTTATAACCAAATATACCTTCTTTTTATCCCCTTTTAAAAAAATTAAAGATAATAAAACAAAGATAATGGCATTTTTTACTTTTCTTTACATAAAATTTTATAAAGGTCAAAAACATGGATAAATGGAAAAAGAGATAATATATTCAAAAAAATTGATTATTTATGAATTATACTTATCCAATAAAATTAATTCAAGTTTTATGGTTACTTTTTAGTCCTTATTAAATTATTTTTATCCTTAATTAAATCATTTTATCTTTACCATTGTAACAAAATTTACTATGATTGTTATTCATAATGAATAAAAATAAAAGGGAACAATTTTGAAAATTTAAAACTCATGATTCCTTATATTTAATCCATTTTTCAGGTTTCAAAACATATAAGTGAGATAATTTAATTTTAAATTAAACCCACAAACCACAATGAAAAACAACTTTTTAGAAAAATGCCTTTTATCTATAATAAATGTTTTATACCAAATTCAAACATAAAAATGATTCAAATAAAATTAATTGGATTATTAATAATATAATATAACTAATATTAATTTTAAAACATTATAAAATAAAATTTAATTTTATTAATTCTTCAAACAAAATATAGTTTTCAATAAAAATTGATATTTTTTACTATTCAATGGAAAATTAATATTTTCCTAAAAATCCCAAAAATTCACTCTAAGATAATTTTCCCATGATTATTTAAAAATATACATATATATATTATCAAATAAATTTTCTAAAAGTTTCCTAAATTAATTATAATAATTTCTCACAAAAAAAATCAATAAACCCATTTTTAAAGAAAATGTATTTTTGAAGAATAAAATGACTTTACTAAAAATTGAGTGATTATTTACTAAGTAGTTATCAATACATTTATATTTAGTATTAAATATATATATATATATATATCATAAATAAATTAATGATGTTTACAACCACCAATTTAACAACTAGGTTATAACGGTCGTATTTAAATAATGATATTTCATGTTATGTTTAGGCTCGATTTTGTGTGTCATATACGCTATCGAACATAGTTTTCCTTATTAAAATCCTAGGGTATTATATTGTGCCCCTTTAATAGATTGCATGCTCAGAATTTGAAATCAGGATTTTTAATCAATGTTTTCACATTTTAAAATACCTTTATTGAAATTCCACATCATAAAAAAAGGTTTAATAAAATTTCCTCTTAATAAGAGAGAAAGTAAGTACATAGGTCATCTAGAATGACACGTAACTAGGTTTCCAAATAGGGAAAGATTAGTGGGAAGTGAACTATGGAAATTGAGAAAAAAAAATTAATGTCTAAAAAACAATAGAGATTGATAGAGGTCATTGGTTATAAGAAAGTAAATGGTCATGAGAAAGTTAACAACTACAAAACCCTAAACAAAAGTGGTGTGATAAAGACCATTGATTCATTTAAAATTAAGGTAATAAGATAAATTTTTTGTTTCATGATCTATTTCCTATAGTTGAGGAATCCCATTACCATCTAGACTAGGAACATAAGAAAATATACTTACTTGATAAATGAAATTTCATACTTCAATCAATTTCCAGCACAATCTCATCTTCTTCTCCAAAGGATGAGTAAGAATTTTTTTATACCAGAAGCACTAAAATAAAATTCTAAAATATCACATAATTCCACAAAAGGATAAAAAGTTACTCCTCCTATATTTAGACAATAACCAAAAATGAAATGGTTAGTACAAGGTAAGATAATATCCAAAAAATTATAAACCTTAAAATGAAGAAATACGACATTAATATCCAAAGCCTCAATAATAACACCCAAATCTCAACACAGATCATTTGATAAATAACTAACCTTAATGTTCTTCAAAATAACTCAACCAAGTTTAAAACCCAAAAATCTAAAGGATTTGATCACATATTCTTTCGTTATTAATTTAAAATTTATCTCTAAACAACATTATCCAATCATAAATTCATATACCCAAAAATGTGTATTCCCTTAAATCATATAATATATAAAAAATGAAAATAATTTTCATAAATAACTTGAATAACTATAAATTCACATTAAAGTCATATAGGATTCCAAAATATAATTCAACCTTGATTCAAAAAATAAAATCCCGTAATATTATATTTACTTTAATCATACAAGGTTCCACCACCAAATATAATTTTTATTATTATGCCACTTTAAGGAAGAAGTGGGAAACCAGGGTTCACAAAACAAGGGTACCGCTACATGCTGAAAGAGCTTACAAATTTATTAAACACAATACTGAGATTATTAGAATTAGACAATCTATATAATTACCAGTTCAAAGTACTAACCTGGATTTCTGGATTCACGTTGATGAGCTCTTCAAGGTGAGTAGCCATTCTGTCCATTGTTTGTATGAATTCCTCTGAGTTTATTATACCTTGGTTGAAGCCACGAGCTAATATTCGGTCTTGTTTGTCTAACCACTCCTCTTGCTCCTCCTTGGATTCAACCCGCAGTCTTCTTTCATATATTATTTCGATCTCCTATTTTGAAGAATTTACCCTAACCTCTTTTTCAAGCATTTCTTTATTGGAATGGAGGAGGAGCTTCAAGAACTCCCCTTCCTCTTTCTCAACTATTCTGGTTTTCCCTTTTTGTTCGCCACCTTCCCCGTTCTGAGCAGTATTGCCTTCCTTGTTTCCACCTTTATTAGCCAACCTAGTTTCAATTGGTTTAGGCAAGTGTGAATAATCCTTGCGTCCCTTTGGTTTTTTTCCCTTAACCACAATAAATTTCCCTGAGTCTCTATTTCCTTTTTTCCCTTTCTTTCTTCTGGGGCTGTAAAGACCTTTCCCTGGAATTCTTTCCAAACTGTCCACTGATAATTGGTTATAGATGTCATCACCTAAATCCTCTTCCTCTTGATCGAGTGTTGGTCCTTGGACATCCAGACCTTCAAAGCGGTTTCCCAACTCGACCACTAGGCCTTCTTTGGAAGGACTCTGTCTGACTAGCGCCTTTGCCTTACCTGTTTCAGGGCCCTTCATCTTCCCCTTACTCAAAGTCTGCATACGGGAAGAGAGTTCTATAATGGAAATGTTGGGGTCCAATGGACCCAATACTTCCACTTCACCCTGCCTCCCTTGTGCCTGATATGCAATTGCATCAGATGCCTCCTGTAAAAATCCAGAAGGCTCGACCTCTACTCTGGTAACATCCCTAGTGACTGCTTTCTTATATAATCATATGAGGTTCCCAAAATAGTGAAGATATTCCAAAATAACATTAATCACTTAATCACAAAATCACTTTTAAATCACATGGTTATATATATGATAAAAATATATTACCAAATTTTAATAACCCATAATTATTGTAACACCCTGGCCCTAGTTACCTAGAGTCGGTGCATTATTACCTAACAATGGCATGATACAAGGAATCATGTCCTGAAAGACCGATCAGTTTAGTAGCCTTGGAAATACTAGATACATTCATAAGTTTTACATTAAATTATAAAATGAAAAACTACAACAACATAGTCTCCATAGGCCACACTCATATCCCTTATACAATCCCTACAGGTCAGTCATAATATACTTCTTCACATCCTGAGAAAAATAAAACATAGAAAGGGGTGAGCTCAGATGCTCAGTAAGGATAACAATATAGAGGAAACTTTCATAAATAATCATAAACATTTAAGGAAATGTATAAGACTAAAACAAAAGCCTTTTAAACATGAACTTCAGTATAATATGGCAAAGATAAAATCAAATAATTCCATTTACTTATTCACATGGATACTCTACTAGTCAAATAATCACATGCAATATCAATAGCCACTTTCATAATGATGGAATTCATAATGCCAGACTTCATAACCACATAGTCAATGCCTTGTTCTAAGACTAAAAATGAGATTTTTTTCAAGGCCTTATGCCAAGACACTAGTTTGTCTCATGTGACCTACCGATGCATCGAGGAGCTATAGCGGGTTCCACCCATCACTTACTAAGTCCAATGCATTCCTCATATGAAAAGGTTTAAACATAACATAAAAAATCGTATAAAAACTTACACATGAAAATGTCAATACTTTATCCATAAACCATGAATGGTGTAAAAATAAAACATCCACAGTCAAACATATCACAAAACCTTCAATACAATATGTAAGTTTTGTATCATAATAAATCAACTTCAAATAAGCTTAAAATCCATCAAAGGATGTTGACATAGATGAAATCAAAACTTTTTTAGGGAAATATCTCTTTCTATTTTAAAATAATTTAAAAGTCGTATAATTATAAAAGAAAATATTTATTTTGAAAATATTCTTATAATCTTGTAAGGGAAGCTTCAATAATGTTGTAATGGCAAAAAATAGTTGCACCTGCCGTATAAGTTAAAAAACATTCTTACCTTAATTTTGTCGAAAAGTTCATAAAGTACCTTGTTTGGAAAACAACAGAAAGATTCCTTTCAAAAACATATAAGGTAAAATAAGGGTATAAATGAATTTAACCCATTGTCTATTAAATAGTAAAAAAAATTGAAATACATTTTTAAGAAACACGGATATGGATGATAAAGAGGTCCCAGTAGATACTCACGTATAAAACAACCTCAGATAATAAAGAGATTGTGAAATTAACCCTTACCTTGTACTTTTCCTTCATTGATGGTAATTTAACCTCTTGTATAATAGTTAAAACATTGTTATTAAATTATAAAAGAACAATTTACATAAATATGATATCATATATGATCTTATAATATTTCTTTGTTAATAATATTTTAGTAGTATCATCGTTTTGGGTGTTAACTGATTCATTTTCCTTTATATGCTTGGTTACGTAAGCCATGTTTTTAATGAATAAGATTTATTTGATTCATATTAATAATTATATTATTTTCATAAATATTATTTTGAATCATAAGATGAAAATTATTCTTGAATGATTACGATGGGGAATGAATCTCATCGCGTTCATGGAGACGGTAATCCGTACGTACGCACGAGCGACAATATAATTATATTTATAGTGAAATCATATGTAATTGGATGGTATATCATATATACAGAATCATTAACATGTTATATTTATTATTTACATCATTTATACTCATTATTATACCCATCCAAATAATGAAGTGTTTGAATAAAAAACTACACCATGACGTGGAGACGGTAATCCGTACGTACGCACGTATGGTGAATTTGTCATTTATAGGATGGATAGAATAATAAATATGGTTGTAACATTTTTATAATAACATAAAATTATATATAAGATACTGGATTTATTATTTTAGAATGGAAACAACAAAAAAATAGGAAGTGGAAGAAGAAAATAACTTCAAAGAGGTGATAGAATATCTACCTCTTCTTCGGGTTCTTCCTTTTTATTTGATCAAAAGGGCTCCTTAGGTTGTCTTTATGACAAACAGAAGGCCTATATTATGAAGGTAGAAAAGTTGGGAGGATATTTTTTGAGGTTTTTGCCGATCCAAAAGGCTTTGGATGTGTAAAATTAAGATAAGGGGAAGTGTCCTTTTATAAGAGAGGTGAGGGTCATTTTAGGAAAATCTTGAAATATTATTTTATAATAAAATAATTTTCGGTTTCTAATGGCTCCAAAATGATTTATTTAGAGGATAATGTGGTCATGGGTCTAAAACCACTCAAAAAATAGGTTTTTTATAGGTTTAGGTCATCATATTAATCTTATCTTTTAGATTTAACTCTTAGTTAAATAGTTTGACATTTACCATGTCTCTTTGTATTTTTATATTATATGGTTAATAAACTTACTATAACAAGCCAAGAGAGCACCATGTGGTTCATTATTAATATATATAACCTTATATAAGTCCTTTTTCCGAAAATTATATTTTTAGGAATATTATATCAATTAATAATATAATATTTGTTTTTAAAACTCTTTTATGTCAATTTTGACCCTATTTGGTATTTGGTTTTTGTGAAAATCAAAACAGCATGATTACTTCGAAAAAAAATCATTTAATCAACCCTAAAATGTCATATTAACCTATAAAATTAGGGGAATTCATAAAAAGTCTCAAAGTACATTTATTTGGATATTAATAATATCAATTATTTTAATCTTTCATTAATAAGGTAATTACTGCATCATCATTATGTCATAAATAAATTAAATTATTTAATGTCTAAAAATTATAAATAAAATAACATTATGTAAGAAATTTTTTTATATTTCTAATTAATATTTATAGTTGAATATATCAATTATATAACCTAATATAAAAAAAAATTACTAAAAGATATTTGCTTTTGCTATTTTTGTCTTTACTTTAGATTATTTAATATAAAATGTCATTATCACACCCAAGTGGATCCATGGGGTGCCAAAATAGACCCAAGGATGCCCATGGTCATAAATTTATCATCCAATAGGGTTATTACACGTGTTAGGGTAATTTAATATTATTATAATATTATTTTTTAGCCTTATTTACTGGATTTACCCCTTTAACCATGGTAAATAAAATATTTACTGAAGTAAATGTTCATAATGTCTAAAAATAAAATTTACCTAATTACACAATTTGGAAATCCTACTTCCAAATATTGAACCCATTTTTCCAAATTCAAAACATAGAAGTGGAATAAATTAATTTAAAATTAATTCTCATTGTCAAAACAAAAAGCGTGTTTTATAAAATAATAACTATCAAAAGATTGACACTTGTTTATGTCCATTTTAATCATGAGATTACATACAATGACCTAAATTATATTAAATGATAAAAATATAATCTAATTATACTTAAAAATATTCAAATTTATAATTTAACACTATAAATTATTTTGATTAAAAAAGTCATTTTTAATTAAAAATTAGTATTTTCATTATTCATCAAAAATTGAAAGTTTTTAGAAAAGTACCAAAAATTCACCCTAAGCTAATTTCGATATTACAAATTCAAAAATTAAGTCCATTTTGAAAAATAAAATTTATAAAATTTCAAAAAGTGGGTATTACTATTCATAACGGCTAGTTTGATTGGTCGCGGTGTGTTAGAATCTCGAAGTTTCATACAATGCATGCTATTGAATTATTCAAAGGGAAATGTACCTTGGAATCTTGGGGTGTTACAATTACCTCAGCATCAGAGATCATATAAATTATAAATTTTATTAATAGCTTTAAAGGTATTTCTATAATAATTAAAGTAATTCTTCCTCATATAAATTTTTTTTATGTTAAACATAAGGGTTACATATGCCTCATCTATTAAAACTTAATAAATGTCTCCCAAAAATAATCACCTTTTTGCTATGCCAATTTTTAAAGTTACCGATTTCATCTAGCATATGTTCTAAATTTTTAAAATAAACTCTACAATATAATAATCCTTATGTGTTTCATCAATCTCATAATATTTAGAATATATCAAAATATCGTTGATAAAATACCACTATATCATAATTCTGAAAACTCGATACATAAACACATCCTTCATTTAACTTCCTTATAAAACCTTTAATCATGCTTCATTTTTATATTCCTTAATACTTCATTCATACAATCAAGGATATGAATTATGAACTTATTATTAATCAATATCATCCCAATCATGTTTCATACTTTAAACATAAAAAAAATCATACCTTATATTCATACATTAGGATTTTATTGATATTCCCTTTTTCTTTTTGTATATTTCCCAAATTACAGAAAATAAATAATAAAGTAAATTATGGTATTTACATTTTTGATATAGTGAGAATGGTTGAGATTCTTAAATCAAATGAGAAAGATACCATGACCTATGAAATTTTTGGAGAAATAAAAAGATGTTAGATGAGTCAAATAGTTTCTTATAGGTTATTTGGATACTCAAGAGTCTTTCAAAATAATTTGAACATGTTTTTATAATAATAGTTATAATAAAATAATATAAAAGTAATAATAAGGTTATAAAATATCAATTTACTTCCATATTGATAAAAAAATACTTACTTTGATGTAAAAACATCATTTAAACTTGAAATGAATTATTAAATAGAAAATAATATTTAAGGGTAAAAACAATACCACATAAATTTTATAATACTATAATCCTTCAAACCCTTAATATCTCATTTGATTTAAGTGTTATACAATCCCCTATATTAATAACCGTAATTATTCATAACATACTAACATGTATGGTTATAAGGACCTAGACTTAAAAATTACATAATCCTGATTTTTTAGTCAAGGAATCATTTTCTTACATTCCTAATGATATTTAGGGTTTAGAGTTTTAAATAATTAGGTAATCACTCATACATAATAAACTCATACATTACAATTGTACACTTCTACTCAGTAACCATGTTTCCCTTAATATAAAACTTATACAATGAAAAAAAAATTCTTTTCATGAAAAGACTTTAAACTTTACTTCTTTTGTTGTAATTACCCATCTATAAACCCTGTGAAAAAACATTTTTAAAAAGGGGATGAGAACAAAAATCTCATAAAGGGACATAAAAAGAAGAAATATATTAGTCCGTAAAAAATGAAAACCCATAAAATACTTATCTTTATCACATTATTATTTGAGAGAATGAAATAAATCATTCCCACATGAAAAACACACACCTTTTTCTCAAAGAAAAATTTTAAAACAAATATATATGAATTAATTAGAAACCCTTTTTAGGAAACTTAGAGCATCATATTTATAACCTATTTTAAATCCATGTTAGAAATAACAGGTCCCAAGTTAAATCCATAAGAGAAACCACACTAATTAACTCCCTCCTTCTTTTCTTTGATGACAAGGAACATTATCCAATGCATTAGAGAGCTATAATGGGGCTCAACCATCATATAAATGGTATTGGGATCACCCATTCATAATGAGATATAATGGGGATCAACCTATTGTATAATATATATCAGGATAACCTGTCTATTTTATATAATTCTAAAGTACCATATCATTAAAAAACAATTTATTCTTTCACATTTTCATGATAAAACCTTTGAAAAACTCTTTTGAACCCATATGAAAAACACTTTCAAGTATTTAAATACAATTTCCTTTCAAAACCCATTTTCAAAAATAAAAAACCAAGAATGAAGGGAAATGGGGTTTTTCTTTGAAGAAAACATGAAATATTTAAAATTACTAAAAACTTTAAATAATTATTATGGATATGGGAGAAGTTTTTGACGCCTTATACATTAAAATAGAACATTCGTTTTTCTTTTTTGTAAATAAATTCAAAACATATTGTAAAAATATTTCTTTTGAAATCCTTTGAAAAATGTCAAAAGAGACATAAAATTTCCTTTAAAATTATTTTATGTCCATATAAATACATTAATAAAATATTTTTAAAAATTTTATCATGGAAGAAAAATAGTTTTAAGGGATACTTTAAAAAAGTATTTTTAAAATAAAGTCCCTTACCTTGTGTCTGGATCATCATGTATGTTATTTATCTTCAAAAATAACAAATTATGTTAATTATTTAATTTATTAATAACATTTTTCAAGTTTATTATTTCTTCTATTTTATTTATCACTATGTTATATTCAGTTACTTGATCAATTAAATTCACATCAGACGCTTTGATGATATTCGGCTCATACGTCCAAAATGACTTCGGTGTATTGAATATGGTCAAAGTGGTCATTATTCTATCATATAGAGAGTAATGATAAATAAATAATTATAGTTTTTATACATAAATTATACTTTTAAAACCAACCATTAAATCTGGTTTTGAAAAATGAACTTTGTTACAATCATATAGACGGTAGGTCATATGTACGCATGAGCAAAGTTTCCATTTTTCAATGATAATTATAGAAATAGGTATTATTTTATCCTTAAAAATGATAATTATATCATAAATAACATATTATTTATTTAAATACAATTATATATACTGTCTATGTTATAAGGTAATAAAAAATTAATCACATCGTTTTTTGATGTGGTAATTCATATGTATGCACGAACGATGTTATCATTTTTCAATGAATGGAAAGGTAAGAAAATATATGATATATTACTTTTATTTAATTATAAATATTTCATTAATATAATATATATATATATAGTAAATATATCTTTATAACTAGTCATGACCGATGGGGATGGAGAACAAATTACATCGGTTCGCGAGGCGGTAGTCCGTCGTATACACAAACGATGGTTTCATTTCCCATTTGACAGAAAAGGAGATGGATATACATTATTAATTTAACATAAAAACATATTAGTATATGGAATATACAATTTTCACTCATTCTTCATTTTTTAAGAAGGATTTAAGTTGGTATAAGAAGTAATAAAATGAAAATTCTTGGTTAAGAACTATACATATTCTTGAGACAGCCTATTAAGGTTTACACCAAAATATTTCCTAAAATGGGTTACTGATCGAAAAAGGCCTCTATGATGTGGGTAGGAATGTAAGGAAGCTATTTGGGAAATTCTTGGGAAAACCAAAAATTTTTTGAAGTTTGAAGAAAAGCGGAAAGGTGCCCTTTATAAGAGATGGGAGGAGAATTCTTGGAATTTCATAAAGTTCTAAATTAATATAAATTATTTATCATGTAAAAATGGAACAAAATTAAAATAATTAGAATATAATATTCTTAAAAAATAAAAATTGGACAATTTTAGGTGATTTTTTCATCCTTATCTTTTTATTTTAAACTCATATCAACCCTATTGATGATTACTATGATAATTAGGTTTTTTACTTTTTAGGGGTGAACATAGTTAATATAAAAGGAAAATTAGGACATAAATATACTATGATTGATATTTTCATCCATATCCCAATATCTTGGCCAAATATGGGATTTTTAGTAATTTTAAATCATTTAATAAAATATCATTTATTATAAAATATCATTAATGTCATTTTTTGAACTATTCATTTAATTTGACTTTAAAAATATCATGACAGCAAAGGAATTAGAATATAATACTTTCACACATCCATAAAATGTTGTATTTATCTATAAATTTTTTCAAACACAATAATTCATTCATATTATATTACTTTTAATATTTTTAAAATCGCTTGTTTAATTTTTCTATTAATATAATAAATATTGTGTTGGCGTTGCATAAGAATTTAAGGTAATTATTTCATCACTAAAATTAGAAATAAATTACCATGATAAAAAATATATTTAAATTCAATATTTATAATCTAACATACCTTATTTTTATCCCTATGTCAAAATTTTATAGATAACAAAACAAAGAGAATGATATTTTTTACTTTTCTTTATATAAAATATTATAATAGTCAAAATCATGGAAAAATGGAAACAAAGGGTCTTATATTCAAATTTTGTATGATTATAAAAAAAATATCCATAAAATAAAATTAATTCAATTTTTATGGTTACTTTTTAGTCCTTATCAAATTATTTTTACCCATTTTACTTTTACCATGGTAACAAAATTTACTAAGATTACTATTTATAACATCTAAAACTAAAAGGGACCTATTTACCTAATTTAGACCACCTAATTTCAAATATGGAATTAATTTTTTAGGATTAAAATATCATAAGTTTCAGAATTTAATTTAATACTAAACCTACAAAATCTGATGAAAAACAGTTTTTTAGAAGAAAAACAATTTATGTATTAAAATGTTTGTATACAAAATTAAACCATAAAAATGATTCTAATGAAATTAATTATATTGTTAAAAATATAATAGAAATAATTATTATTTTAAATCATTATAAAATAAAATAAACTTTTTAAATTCCTAAAATAAAATAGAGTTTTCAATAAAATCGGTATTTTTCACTATTTGCTGGAAAATCAATCTTTTCCAAAAAATATGAAAATTTCACTCTAAGATAATATTGACATGATTATTTCAAAAATTATATCATTATTATAAAATAAAATTTCTAAAATTTTTATAAATTAATTATAATATTGACTCACAAAAAAGTAATAAAATATATTTTTGAATAAAACATATTTTTTAAGAATAAAATGACTTTACTAAAAAATAAGTTATTATCTACTAAGAATTTTTACATGAATTTATATTAAGTGGGAACTATATATATATTTCATAAATCAGTTACAAATATTTATACTAGCTAATTTAATGTATAATTTATAACGGTATTATTTAAATAATGGCATTCCATGGTTTGTTTTGGCTCGGTGTTGTGTGTCATATACGCTATTGAACATAGTTTTCTTTTTTAAAATCTGGAGGTGTTATAGTTACTCATAAAAAATATTTTATTCCAAATGAAATACTTTAGGGATCAAAACATGAGATGCATTCAACATATATTTTCTTAATAAATAAACATGAAACACATCATGTACCTGGGATAAACTTGGAGTCAAGGCCATTTAGTAGGAAACTAATAAAAATTTCAACAATATTTCATATGTTCCAATTAATCATGGATATAAATTTACCTTTTTAAAAAAACACATAACACTTTATAGGGAGATACTTTGAGAAAAAAGTGATCGCCTACATTGAATAAAAGATTACTCCTTTGGTTATCTGTATAACTTTTCTTCCTACTCAGAGTTGTCCTCAGAAGTTACTGAATCATCTTCACCTTCTCAGCCATTTCTTATATCAATTCTTTTCTCAACAACATTCCTTCATAGAATTCTTCCCAAAAATCAACAGTCTGAAAAAGTTTTACATATCAAAATATATTAATCACAACTTACCTGGTAATCCATTGAAAAATATCAGCACATTTCTTCAAAGTTTTTAATCATTCACTCTAACTATCCATTAGATTTAGGATAAAGTTTTGTAATAAAATTTAACTCAGTACCTAATTACTTCTCAAGAATTTTACAAAAATTATAAGTAAACCTATAATATTGGTAAAATACAGTGGAGATAGGAACTCTATATAACCAAACTATATCTTTGAGATATAGTCAATAAATTAGATCTAAATTCATAGTATCTTGAATAGGAAGTAAATTTTTATATTTAGTTAAATGGTCAACAATAACCTATATCGCGTTATTACCTCTATATGTATTTGGTAATCCAACCATGAAATCCATAGATATATTTTCTCATTTCCACTTAATCACTAGAAAAGGTTCAAGAATCCCCTTAGGTAATTTTTATTCTAATATAACCTATTGAAAATTAAAACATTTCATGGTAAAGTCAGAAATATCTATTTTCAATCCATCCTGCTAGAGATTTTCCTAAATTTATCTATATATCTTAGTGATGCTTGGATGGATAGAAAATAGAGAACTATGAGCTGTACTCAACAATTATCTCTTTGAATAGAAATCATAATGAACACATAATCTCTTTAAAATATGATAACACCTTCTTAATCAATATTAAACTCTAGAAACTTATCCTTCTTTACTGATTCTACCTTTTCCTATAAAACATGATCCTCTTGGTATTTCGTAATTATCTCTAACAAAGACAACGATATTGACGCCTAAAATAAAATATAGTAAGTTATTTCATGCACAATTTCTACATCAACATTTATAAAATCATTTACCATTGGATTATTTTATAAATGTAGCGTAGTTAATAATGCATTATATTTTTGACTTAAAGAATCATCTACTCTGTTTTCTTTTCCTAGATGGTAATGAATGATGAATTCATAATCATTAATCAATTACATCTATCTTTTATGTCTCATGATAAAATATTTTGGAGTGAATATATAATTTAAACTTTTATAATTAGTATATAATTCACACTTTACCACATATAAAATATTTGTCAAAATTTTTTAAGCAAAAAACCATTATAGTTAGTTTAATGACATGTGTTAAATAATTTAGCTCATGAGGTTTCAATTGATGTGAATCATAAGAAATTACTTGATCTTTCTTCATTATAACACAACCTATTCCCTTTAAAGAATATTTATTATAAATAATAATTTCACCATTTCTGGATGGTAGGACCAAAACTAGAGAATTCACTAATCCTCTTTTCAATTCCTAGAAATATTTATTAAATTATTTCATCCTGATGAATTTAAATCCTTCCTGTGTTATCTTAGTTAGTGGGATAGATAACCAAGCAATGTTTTTAAAAAACCATTGATAGTAACCTGCTAAATCAAAAAAAAAACTATGAATCTCTGTGACATTCGTAGGTCTTGTAAAATCATCAACCACTATATTTTTAGTTGTACCAATAGTTCTTTTATATTTATTTACAATATGTATGAGTAATTAAATCCATCATAACCAAAATTCACATTTACTAAAATTTATATATAACTTATTTTCTTTCAAGGTTTGAATAAAAATCCAAAAATGTTTCTCATGATCATTATAACTTTTAGAATATAACAGGATGTCATCAATTAACACAACCACAAATTTATCTAATAACTCATGGAAAACTCTATTCATAAGGTCCATGAATATAGATGGATATTTTTTTAACACAAAGGGAATAACTAAAAACTCATAATTTCCAAACCTAGTCCAAAATGTCATCTTTATAATTTCATCCTCCTTCACCTTTAGTTGATGGTACCTAAACTTGAGATCAACCTTTGAAAAATACTAAACTCCATGGATATGATCAAATAATTTATCTATATGAGGAAAAAGGTACTTATTATTAATAGTGATTTTATTTAATTCACTATAATCAATGAAACTCCACATGGAACCATATTTATTTTTAATAAACAAAATAGGACCTCCCCATGGTAAAGTGATAGGATGAATGAATCTCTTTACAAGAAAATCATGTAACTACTTTTTTAATTAAAAAAAGTTCTACTTGATAAAATAGATAAGGAGGTTTTCATATTATATTAGCATAAATAACTAATTAAATAGTAAATTCAATCTTTGAATCAGGTATAATACCAAGAAATTCATTAATAAATACATCCATATATTTATTCACTACAAGAACATCACCAATTAAAACAACATCCTTCTTCTCAAAAATATATTCAAGATAACTATCATTTCTATATTTCATTAATTTCTCAACTTCTTGATATGTTATCATACATATGAATTTGTTATTATATACAAACTAAACCCAATTATAAAAAAACAACTTCTTTTTGTCTATAATTTATCTTAACATGATAAATAAAAATTGAATTCATAACCAGAATAACATTAAACTCTAACAGGGGAAATAAAACAAGGTCAATTAAATCCTTTACAAAGAAAACAACATGAATATTATTATAATTTCTTTTACCTTAATACTTTCCCAATGTATTTTTTCAAAAAAAATTGTCTTTATTTCTTGAGGAAAAAATTCCAATTTACCAGAAAATTTCTAAAAAATAAAATAATTTTAAACCCTGAATTAAACAAGACATTGGAATAATTTGAATAAACAAGTAATATACCTAAAACCACATCATTGGATGCTCCAATATCTACCAAAGTAGTAATAAATGATTTATTTACACATTTATTCTTTTAATATTGATGAATTTTATATTTTATTCTTATCTTTGAACAAGTACTCACATAATGAGCTATTTCATTACATTAAATACATCTTACTCCCAAACTTTCATTATTTTATGGTCATTATTTTGATCATTTTATTTATAATTATGATCCAAATTTCCAAACTTATTTCATCATAAACACTTTACAAATTTTATAATACACTATCTAGGGTTATTTTTACCACACTTATCACAATATAGAAACTGGATTTTACTACCTTCGAATTTACTCAATTGATTCTTTGTATTTTCCTTCCACCTAGATCTCTCTTTATGCTAGTTTTTATTGGACACATGATCATTATAAAAATATATTTATACCTTATGGGAATAGAAAACAAGTTTTTCATAACATTTAAATTCATGATAGGCTAATGAACTTTGATATCTTGGATTTAATCTTGAGTAAAACTCATTAATTTTACTGTTAATATCCTAAATAAAATTTGGTTTATACCTTTCTAATCAGGTTAAGATTTATTCATACATGGATACTAAATATTATTTCTTCTACCTCAATTCTAATAATTTATTTTTTATCCTAATTCAAATGGCCTTAGTAAAATATTTCTCATGAAAAATATTATTAAATTCATCCCATTCTAAGGCATCAATATCTTATTTTTCTCTGATATTCTTAACCATTAACCACCACTAATTAGTTTCACCTTCAAAATGGTAAATAGTAACATTTAACTTTTGATTTTTTTAATAACCCATGACTTAAAATATCTTCTCCAAGGATTTAACCCATCCTTGAGTTATCACAGGGTCAGATGATCCACTAAATGTAGGGGGCGTTGTTTCATGAAATGATCCACTATATACTTTTTCCTCTGTAGTAAATGTAGTTTCTCTCTCACATAGATAAAACCACCATTTATATCATATGTCAAATAATAAATTACAAAAAAATTGTTTCTAATTCCAACCATTACAGGTTACTAATTTGGAAGCATATTTTCCTCTGGGTTCCTTCCAACATCAACTTCCTCATTTCCTATATAGAAAACCATTCTGAACATACATAGTTTAGATAAAGTGAAATGGTAATATTTAAATTATATATCATGATGACCATAAAATAGAATATGTTAAGAGTAATTACTTATATTATCCTGGCCTCTAAAATTATCTCAACTCTTATCTGATACCAACTATAAGGTTCTAACCATATTCAATCCATAATTTTATTTTTAATCAAGAATTAATTTTTGTTTATTACTAAAGATATTTTTAGTTTTAGAGTTTTAGATAATTATTTAATAATTATTTCATAACAAACCCATACATTAAAATTTATACACTTCCTCTTAGTATCCATTTTTTCCATAATAAAAATATTTTAAAATGAAAAATATTTTATTTCCATGATAAATCTTAACGATTTTCAAATTGACGTATCCATTGTTCCTACTCATCCTTAAACCCTATGAAAAAAATTTGAAAATGTGGGATAAGGAAAAATATCTTAGTAATGGATATATAAAAATTAAGAAAGAAACATGTTAGTCTATTTCAATACCAGGAGATCATAAAAGATAGTTTTCCATTAACATAATAAACTTTAATCTTAAATAATTGTTTACTAATACATTAAATCATCATTACTGCCCAAAGTTTTTCATAAAACAATCGATAAAATGGAATAAAGGAAAAATTATTATCATGATGGTTTCCTATAAAACATGAGAACCCTTTAAAAAAAATTCTTAAAAATATACCTTTTTACCCTAAAGAGGGCATAATAATTCATTTTAAACAAAATATCATTAGATTACCTATTGAAATCAAAATATTTACATGAAAACTCATTATATATTATATAAAATTTACTTAGGTTCCTAAAAACATCATCTTTATATAACCTTTACAAGAACCCTTACAAATGGAATAACCTACATAGTTAACTTCCAATATAATTCTCTAGAAAAAATAATCATTAACAAATGAATTGGAGATTTATATCAAGTTTATCCATCATAAAATCTATATTAGGCTCACATTTCATTCATAAAAAATGTACATGGACTAATTAAATACATAAAACACATAAAATATTTCATTTTCATCATTAAACTCTTAAAATAACCTTTTTAACCCATAAGTAAAACATTTTCACCTATTGACATATCCCTTCCCTTTAAACCCCATTTTTGAAAAATAAAATAAAATAATAAAGGTAGGGAAGGTTTTTATTTGAAGAAAATATAGAAACTTATAAAGGAATATAAACATAAAATAATAGTTAAGTTGGAAGGAAAAAAATTTGATGTCGTGTATGCTAAAATAAAAAATTTCTTTTGCCTTTTGTAAAGAAAGTCAATATGTAAAAAGGTTCATTTTAAAAACTTTTGAAATAAAGTAAAAAATAGTCCTAAAATTTCCTTTATAATTCATTTATTTACATATATATATACATCCATAAAATATTTTCAAGAATATGAATTTGGAAAAAAAGAATTAGAAAATAAATATTTAAAACACTTAAAATGAGGTTTTAAGGTAAAGCGTATCTAACCTCAAGTCCAACTTGTCATATATGTTTTATATTGTAAGATCTAAAACTCTTCTAAAGATTTTTTGGGATAATTTTCAGTTACTCTTTTACTTGGTTAAGTATTTTTTGTTTGGGATATAACTTGGGGTGCATTTGGTTGAAAATTAGAAATTTAATAAGAAAGTAGGGCAGTACATAGTTGGCGCACGGTTTCCATAAACCGTGTGCCACAGCCTAGCTAACTATGTGAACCCAGGAAGATGGGATTCGTACAGCTAGGGAATGGTTTTGAAAGCAGTGTCTCCTAAAAGGAGAAAAATTGTACCCCCTAGACGTGGCGCACAGTTAAGGAGCACAGTTAGGGGAAACCATGTGCCCCGAGAAGCAAACCGTGTACACGGTTTTAATTAACCCAAGAATTAGATTTAAATTTCCCAAACCCCCTATTTTAACCAATATTTGACCCCAACTTTCCCCAAATAAAATTATCTTGATTTTGCAGGCTCCTAGATGGATTCCTAGACCTCCCAACCTCCATTCATAGAGAATCGAAGGGCAGATTGAAAATTTTCACCCCTCGGGTAATTGGTTTCTTCCCATTTAGATCTCTCTTTCTCTCATGCTCCTCTTCCCGAATAAAAGAGGGATGTTTATCCAATATTGGATCTAGATTTAGATCTAGTTTTGTTAGATATTGATTCATTTAAATATTGGACCTAGGAATTGAATCAAGATATTGTTCTTTGTTATTATACTGCTCAAATTTTCACTATTACAAAACAAGCATTTAACAGTGCTCGTATTTATCAGTACTAAAAAAAGTGTGGATAAATGGAATCTTTATTACTGCTAAATAAAGCATTGCTAAATTTAACCATTTATCAGTGCTTTTTTTAGCACTAATAAATGGATCCTTTATAATCGCTTTATTTTTAGAAATGATAAAGTGTACCCTTTATCAGCTCTATATTTTTAGCGTTTATAAAGGAATCTTTTATCAATGATTTTTTAGTGCTGATAAAGGTCCAAATAAATAAAATTAAATAATTAAATAAAAAATAAATAATGAGTTTATTAAAAAAATTACAAATTTTATTAATTAAATAATTATTGATAGAAATAAATAAATTTATTATACTACATATAAATTATAAATACTTATAAATAGTATGTATTAAATATATAGATATATGAAAAATGAAAATTAAACAAATTAAAATTAAAAATAATTAAATTGAGAAAAATATTAAACATTTTATTAATTAGATGATTATTGATAATGTTAATAAATAATATATATTAAATATATAGATATATATTAATGTATATAAAAATTATTTATATATCATAAAATATTTATGCGCTTTATATTATATAGTCATATATTTAGGGAATAATGGTTTAAAATTAAAAAATAATATGAATTAAAAATACTAACTAATTGCATAGAGTAATGGACATATAATTGAATATCGTTTGATTTTTCAATTTAACATAGATCACATGTGTGTTATATTGACTTCACATATACTTAATTAATGCACTTTTATATACAATGCACACACAGAGAACTTATCTATTTTTTCAATATTATTAAAGTGTGTTTATTTTTAATTTATTCAATTTCACTCAGTTTTAACATGCATGCAATTAAAATTAGATATTCATTAATAATGTTAAAGAAATATCTGTAAAAAAATATTTGTAAAAAAATATTTATAAATAAATTTATTTATAAATATATATACTATATTTATAAAATTATATATTTATAATTATAAATAAATAAATATTTTTTAAAATTATTTATATAATTATAAATAAAAAATTATATATATTTAAATAATTATATATATTTAAATAATTATTAAATTTAATATATATTTACTTAAATAAGGAATATATTTATTAAATTTATATTTATATATATATATATATATTATATAATTATATAAATATATATAATGATATAAATATTATTTTTTAAAAATACTTATTTAATTATAATTAAATTATTATATATTTAAATAATTATAAAATTATAATAAATATATTTAAATAAGGAATATGTTTAATATATTTATATTTATATATATTTCTTAAGTATATATATGTGTATTTATCATTTTTTATTTATAATTATAATTATAAATCATTTATCAGTGCTTAAGTAATAAGCGTTGATAAAATAAATCTTTGTCAGCACTTTCAAAGTGTCCCGATCTATTTAAAAAGAATAACAAGTTACAAAGCCATCACAATATCGGAATATTTCTGTGGAAATCAACCACTGTTAGTGCTTCTCCTCAGTGAATCGAAGATCAAATCACACAAACCCACTCAAATCACACAAACCCACTACCTCCAATTGCTCAAACATCATCTGGAATCTGGTGTTCACTTGCAGTTGGGATTTCCAAAGAAAACAATGAGATCCTGGTCTAAGGGTATCATATTTTCTTTAACCTAGCGAGGTAGGCTTGTGTTTTCCTTTGTAGGTTCCTATTTTATTTATGTATTTTTTGTTTCATTTTTTATTTCTTATTCGAAAATGTCATCAGTTATTTGTGCTTTGGTCATTGTATACTATTTTACTTTTGTTTATGATCTGTTTTTTGCTTGACTACTGATTTGTATATCTTATTTGTGGTTGAGGCCGATCCAGATGTGCTTCAATAGTGGTTGTTGCTCTGTAAGTTCTATTTTTTAGCACATATTTTCTATCTCAAAGGGGATAAGCCCTGGTCGAACCCAGAGCTCAAAACAAGAATTTCTAGTATTTTGGGTTTTTCTTACTGGAAGCTCGTCCCTCTCAGTAAGGGTTATTTCCATATCTTACTAAAATTGCAAGAGGATTTGAATAGAGTCTGGAAATCTGGAAATCTGCAACTCAAACTGGGTGCCCTCCGTATCTCTGAATGGGACCTCGCCTTCAACCCATATAACACAAAGAATTCCTTAGTTCAAATCTGGGTGTGTTTGCATGGTTTGAATTGGTACTTTTGGCACCCCTGGATACTCAATGACATAGCTTCGTGTATCGGAACACTGCTAAAGATAGACCAAAGGACGCTTAATACAGAGCTTGGTATGTATGCTCGAGTTACGATGGAAGTTGACATCGCTGAAAAAGTTCCGGAATCCATCATCTTCAGTGCCAAAGATTATCGAGATGAAGTTCGCATTGAGTGTGAATGGATGTTTCCCTACTATGAACTGTGTAAAATCATTGGCCACTCCTTGTTGAAATGTCGTGTGATCAAAAATCAGGTTGCTCAACCTGCGGACGACGGGTGGACTGAAGTGAAGAGGAAGAAATCTGGTAAGGTTGTGACTCCTGCCATCCCTGACCCCTCGAAGAAAAAACCTGATGTTTGGGTAAAAAAACCTCTCTTATGGGTGAGAGCTCCGGAGTCAGCTGGGCTGACCAAGTTGAAGCAGAGGAACTTGCGGAGCTCGATCATGACATTTTGGAGGACATTGAGCGGCTCGTTCTGGACACCTGTGCCTCTGAACCTGGCCTCCATGAGGGGCAGGGTGATGCTTCATTCTCCCCAGCGATGGTCTCACACGTCTATGCTCCAGTGCCTCACACGGACAGCAGTAAAGATGACACCCAGGTTGGAACTTATGCCAATACTTGGGCTCCTCATCAATGCATTGCAGCTCCAGCACAATCTTGTGCTCTGGAGCTTCCACCTCCGGCGCAGACTGTCTCGTCACATGCCACTGCCTCTAAAGCCGGTATTTCTGGTATTCATTCATCTATTCATCTGGTTAACCTTGATTGTAGCATTTAGGTGAGTTTATCTATTCCCTCTACACACTCTCCCACCCCACTTCTCTTGTAGGAATTCAACCCCGACCTGTAGAACTCACTTGTGCTTCCTGTGTCTTCCAGAGTAGTAGACACACTAGTTTCTCCAGTGTTGACTACTGTCCCCTATACCCCAAACTTAAAAGGAAAATCATCTCCTATTGTGATGGATTCTCTTGATTCTTCCAAAGAATTGAATGTTTTAAAAGAGACTAACATCTTGTCTTCTTCTCCTATAAGCAAACAGGATATGAAGACTCCTTCGGCCTCATCCTCAAACCTCAGAAGATCTAAGAGGGACAAGGCCTTGAATGGATACAAAAATAAAAAAGGAGCTCAGGCTCCAAAAAAAGGTTTTAATGGATGTATTTTTTTGGAATTTTCAGGGTTTAGCTAACACTAACACTCTTTTGGTTCTTAAAAGACTCGTTGCAACTCATAAACCCAAAATTTTTGTGCTTGTCGAACCCAAAGATAATTTCTCTATAAATTTTATGCATCGCTTTTCTATTGGTTATAATTTTCTTGTTTCTTGTTCTAATGATATTAATGTTGAATATCTCTAGATTCTTTAACAAAACTCCTTTAATGATGTTAATATTAGTATTTCCTCTTACCAAATGATCACTTGTGATTTTTCCTATGATAGCAAGCACATTTTTTTCACCTTTTTTTGTGCTAAAAACATATATCAGGATCATAGGTCTCTTTGGATTGACCTCTCTTCCTTAGCTAACTCCATGCATGACCCTTGGTTGGTGATGGGGGACTTCAATGCCATTCTCTATCCCATTGAGAAACTAGGATCATCCCATTCACCCATATCATCTAGAGAATTTAGAGCCTCAATTGAAGAATGTAATCTGGTTGAAGTCAATATCATAGGTGCTAAATTCACATGGTATCGTATTCATTATAATTGGGTTGTTACTAGAAAAATTGATAGGGCTCTAGTGAATGTCCCGGACCTTGATGCTTGGGACACCATCTCTAGCATCACCTTGCCTAAACTTAATTCTGATCATCATCCTATTATCATTACCTTTCACTCAAAAAAATCCAAGACTATTATACCCTTCAAATTCAATAATGCTCAGTCCAATGATCAGGATTGTTCTCATCTCATTCAAAGTTGTTGGAATTCTATGAGCCATCATTCTGATGCTTTTTCCAATATCACCAAGCTCAAGCATCTTAAACATTTTCTCAAAGGTTGGTGTAGTGATAAATCTAAATAGATTGACCAAGACATCTCCAACCTTGAGAATGATCTCAATCAAATTCAAATCACCTTCACTAACTCTGACTTTTCCTGTAACCCCCAAACCGAAATAAACATTATCGTTAAGCTCAACTCCCTTTTATCCCTCAAAGATAACCTTCACAAATAGGTATTCAAAATTAAATGGCACACCGATGGGGACAGAAACACTAAATTTTATAATTCCCTTCATAGGATTAGAAAAGTCACTCGTCCTCTATCTTCTCTGAAAGATAATGAAAATATCATATCCTCTGAAGCTTCCATTTCTAATCATATTTTCACTTATTTTGAAAACATTTTTAATGGTCCTTATATTAACAAGAACATTCTACCTGGAATCATCCCGACTTTGGTCAATGATGATGAAAATATTTCTCTCTTAACTGATCCCCTGGACCATGAAATCAAAGCCACAGTATTCAGTCTGAATCCTAACATTGCTCCTAGTCCTGATGGCTTCAATAATGGTTTTTTCTGTTGGAATTGGGCGTGTAGTGGAATCCCCAAATAGGTGGGTTTTTAAAAAATTTCCACCACCTTTCGACGTAAACTTGCCGACGTCGGTGAAGAGCAACCCGGTCAAAGCCGAGGAACACACGTGGAGGATTTTAAGCACAAAATTAAACAGTAAAATACCTGGTTTAAATCCGAAATCACGCATGATGTCTACTCATCTTTGGGGATCACTGCTCGAAGAATCCTAAGCTGAATTCCTCTAGATCATCCACACATGCTTCAAGGAATCCGAAGAAGCGCCATTCGTCGTAATCTGGGTGCTAGCACGGATTTACGACGATGCCTTCGATGCTCCAACGACCACTGCATCGCCTCGATAGCGATGCCCGAGAGAGAGCTCCATTTGAGCTCCTTTGATCCAGAACATCTCTCTCTAGAATGTGGGAGAGAGGAGAGGAGAGATAAGTTCCATGAATAGTATTTTTCAAATTCCACTCCTCTTCTATTTATAGTGCACAATTAAAATACCTGGTATCGCCTCGACGTCCCCCGAATACTTAATGCACTATAAATAACATTTTATGACTACTAAACTGAGCCATAAATATTATTATCATTTACTTGTAATATATTAAAATATATTACATGATAATAATTAAGTCATTAACCTGACTCGTCGCTCCCATAAATATTAATTGAACCTTGAGTAATTTAATATTCATCAATTAATATTTTTTCATGTATTTACTTAAAACTCGTAAATACATTTAATAAATAAATTCAATACTCTTTATTATAAACTCGAATAATATGAATTTATTTATTGCATTGGTGATCGTTTAACTTTGGACAATTCCCGGACCCTTGTGGCGGGGCCCACTATGTCCAATTCTCCTATTCAACTGAATAGGGAAGATTCTTGAATACGCTATTGTGTGTGACCCTCTAGGCCCTTATTTAGACAGCCATGAATAGTATTCATAGACCAAGAGCGAGATCTAGCAACCCATCATGTCCCCTGAATAAATAAGGATTGTCACAGCAGCGACAACCAACCTACGAACACGCACTATGTAATATAATCTCTTTGTCTATAATATCTCATAAAGAAGTATGCACTCTTGTGTCATCTCCCTTTTATTGATTTATTGTTTGTTGATGTAACTGGATAGATTTACCCTCGACTGTCATTGCCATGGTCTTATAAAGGTACTACCATCCATATCAACATGTCTTGAGATATATTACTTCCATAACCCAGAAGTGACAAATCCTTTCTTGACCATTCAACCAATGACATGCCACCAATGACGCACCCGACACAAACTACCTCGCCACGACTTCATTGCCATGGTTTTCGTCTTGCATCAAAGTACGCGATCAAATGACATACATTGGTAATGATCTCAAGTCAGGAGACCATTACACATGATCGTAGATAGTAACATCCAATGACACCAGAAACATGTGGTGTTCCTATTGGCGGGTCAGTCCTCATGATCTCACTACTAGAGATCACCAAGTGTGAACTTCATGAGAAGAATTATCAATGCTTATGAGCCCCCAGCACCTGATGGTCAGACATTTACTATATCCAATTAGTAAGATGTATCTAGACCATAGAACATATATTTAAGATTAATTTTATAGTATCTAGAGGTTATCATTATAGCCTGGGAACTGCTATAACCTTTCGATACGACAATTAATCTTAGTAAATTACCATTTCAATAGTGGACGCAGAAAAGTCTACACTATAATGGTAAGATGACATCATGCATAGTTAACTCTAAACATGATATGGTAATAAAAAGCACATAATAGTTGGGTCTAGGGCACCCACTATTTCAACACTCCCACTTGCACTAGAGCCAACTTGTTAACCAAACATGTTAGCTACTCACATGATAAGCATCATGTTTCTGCTGAGTAAAGGCCATAGATACTGGGTCCACCACGGTTCCGTCGCGTGGCTATTCTGCTATAGCTACCTCATCTCTTTGATTAAAACTTCTCAAGAGATGGTATCCCGAGTATATACCCTTTTGTCCACTGTCATAACTTGACATCTTGGCTAGTAAGAATATCATAATCTACATTATGATAATTGTTTTCTCACCAGGTGTGATTCTAAGATCTGGAACAAATCATTGCATTTAACTGCTTCTTAGATATCTTAGAAGCTGCAATGTACTTGGTCTTATAGATATGGCCACCACAAGATGATATGATCTTGACTCGCTCATCGCCTTTAGCCTAACTGAAATACTAGATCACATTGATCTATAGAAGACTAGTTTGTATCCCTGAAAACTAGTATCCTTTCTTCTCCACTTACCAGGTAAAAATCTTTTGTACTTGTTGAAGTACAGTTAGATTGTTCTGACTACATCCCTTGCAGTGCTCCTGGATATGACTAATATTTTCCTATTGTAAAATATACCTTGTAAATATCGGTTCTTGTACATATCATGGCATACGTGATTGATCGATCGATTCGACGTATGGATTTCAACTCACTGCATTTATCTCTTCCCATGTCATGGACAGGTCAACATTGAGAGATTATGCCCTGTGACATAGGCAAAAACTCATCTCTTGAATTGTTCCAACATGTATTTTTCAATACAATGTCACTATATGTACGATTGACTAGGACTAAGCACCCTATAGATCTACCTTATTAGATCATGTTCCCTAGAACTTAGGTTGCTACTTTAAGTCAATCATTGGAGAGTAAATTTTATTTTGGTCTTAACTACTTGTAAGACCAATGTCTGTTTTCCATATGTTTCCGAACATATTTCTTTAGAAAAAATTAATGCTCTCACTAACCTCACGTAGACACATGGAAAACATTTTTTCAAAAGTATTTTCTATGATCATGTTGCTTACTTTAATCCTAAACCGGATTTTAGTAACTTGCAACCTTTATTAGCATTCTGTGACGTGACCATCCCTTTCTGGTTGTGTCTTATAGACACCATCCAAGATTGGTGGTCATGACATCCAATGATAAATAAATTGATCATGTATATTAGCTATGATAAGTAAAATTCTAACGGATTTAGGCATAACAAATTGGTGAAACCAATTGAACCTTATTGGTACTAAGCTCGTACCATCCATGTATCAACTCACTTGAATACCCACCGCAGTATTCAAAATAATAGCCCCTTTTTCACTTTGATACATGGAATCCATTAATTGAATTTTAGTTAGTCTTATCAATT
Organism: Viscum album; assembly: GCA_963277665.1. NCBI lineage: Eukaryota > Viridiplantae > Streptophyta > Magnoliopsida > Santalales > Viscaceae > Viscum > Viscum album. The sequence goes on along the minus strand of OY728126.1, from coordinate 354,196,287 downwards.
TTAGCTAATTTTCATATACTGCTTAATTGTATAAAATATTATTCACATTGAATAATAGATCACCGAACGTAGTGAATATAAAAACCATCACTATGGTTTTATCCTTCCTACACAGTCTATGTCTCTGGAACATTCTTTGTTCCACATGCGCTTGTGGAACTAGTTCTTATTCCAACTATTTGTGCATTTTGAGCATTGACTAAACACAAGTCAATATAGCTCCCACTATCTCTAATAGAGATGTACACCCTTATATAGAAGTGTAGTCAATTGCTTTACTACCTACTCCTCTATCTTAGGGATTTATGTAACATCCTAAACAACTGTTAGGATTATTACACTAAATGCGCAATGTGTTTGTCTTGACACAAGTTTGTTTAGGTCCTAACAAAATCTTTGCATCCAAACACATGTTCTTATGACATAATGGGTTTACATTATACTATGACTCTTATGATATCCATTTTTCATTATAGTTGGAATATGGTTTTGGGATATCGCTTTTATTTGCAAAGCATTTCATGAAATATAATGGAAGTTTCTGCTAGTTCCAACATTGATATTACTTACATCAATAATTTGATGTATAAAATGTGCGTTTAAGAATTACTCCACGCTACATTTTGTTGATCTATGTTGATATGTAAGACTTCATAATCAATCCTCCCCATTAACATCAATGGAGTGATGTTGATAAGGTAATGTACATTTAGGAATTGCTTCACGCTACATTATCATGATTGATGAATGCTTGGTCGAGATATTATTCGGTATCCCAACCCGAAGAAACTCATATCTCCTGACCATGAAAATACTTCACTTTGATATTCCTTAATTACTTAAAAGAATCTTATTAAGTATATATACCTCTAGCTTCTACTTGTAATAGTTCATACAATCATGTTGAACTATTTCCAAAAGCTTTGTGACGTACCTTTATTTCTAAAGGCTCCTTTGTCCAAACTAAAGACATCGATAATACCAAAAGTATTTAGCTGTGCCGAGCCTAAATACCATACTTGGTATATTCATGATGTCCATTTTTAGTATTACTTGACAAATAATTATCCTGTCACAACTGGGTATAAGTCTTACATTTATATTCATCACTAATTGCCTATGATTCATGTATCACTGAACTAGTGATTGAGTTTACCAAAAACAACATTCATTTCAGAAACTGAAAAAATGTCTCCTTGCATCCAAGGACACATGAGATTAATGTTTGTGGTTATACTCAACAATAGTTCAACACGAATATTTCACTTGGAAATTAAAAAAGTCGTGTACTTCTCACCACTGGCCTAGGTATCACCCTTTCACAGCCACTTGGATAATACACCTGACTTCTAGTAAGTTTTCTATACTAACTTGTTTATCATATTAGAATACACATATGTTACCAACATATTGTATTTAATACCCAAGTAGTAAAACAGAAACATTACATTGATGAATACGCTTGATGTAGAAGTGGAAACTTGCTCTTTTAAATCAGGTTATTGCTTTTAAAATTCCATAGTATTATTTTATAATATGCAATTCATATAACCATCGTTAATACCTCATTAATTGAATGAAGTCTCGAATGTGTCATTGGCATTAAATGACTTTGACCTTTTCATATTGTCTTTCAATTTATCGGCCATAATAATTAAAGCTTAATTGTCTTTTATTCTTATTCACTTGTCAAACCTTACCTAGATAGGTAATGAAGCCTTTACTCAATACTTGTTCGTTTTGTAACTTAAAACGAGACTTGATTAATGTGGTGAAAATGATATTTAAAGATCATGATCGATCTTTCAATTTACACATGCCGGTGTAAACTTTACCTTTTTTATATCATTACTTCACTTTCTCCTTGCAAACATATCGGAGATGGGACTTTATGTTATATCATCTATGTCCTGGTGTAGCGACCGCAACTGATACCGAACATTGATGAAATCATAATGATATAACTATCATATGCTTTTTACATTAGTCTCTTATAAGCAATTTTCACTCTCGCTTCTTGAGGTAGTTTAACAGTGTTGGGGATACTGATGCCTTGAGTTTCCAATATCATAGTACTATGTGCACGCGCCTGTACTATTCATGGATAATCGTGTCAGTGTGTATATTTACTTTGTCAATTATTTATCATAGTTTAAACTTGTGGTATAACTTTCCATTTTTCTACAAAAATAAATTTTAGCAGATAAGTTCCTTTTATCTGGATTACCGGTTTATATATTTTGATTAATCACTTAAATCATTTTATGTATCCCACTATTTTATCGGATTCTAGGAACCCTCTGTGCTAGAATCAGAAAACTCTGTCGCTTGAGTATTCTAGTGGAAAGGATCTCGGAACCACCCATCATAGTCTACAAGCTAAGGCTACGCCACTACTTGGAGGGTTCTAGGTAGGCTTTTGGCTGGCCGACCACTTTAACTTGCGATTCCTTGATCTTTTGAGTGAAGTCACAGCTTCTTAAAATCAAAATTTGATTTAATCAATGCTTGCCTCTAAAATTATAGCAAGTTAGCTAGGACCAATCCTTACTAGCACTTTATTTAAGTTGAATCATTATTCTCATAAGGACTCCCCAGTAGTAAGAGGCACCCTCAGCTAAAGCATGAACTGGCACCTCAAACAGATGGTTTTGCCCAAATTTGAATGACAGAAGGCTTTTTAGACTTAATATATTTTTGAGGGTTATATTATTTTTAGTGTGACGAAAGAAATCATTTTCTAATTTTTTTAAGCACGCACTATGTGATCGCACTCACAATTGATCGTGCAAGAAATAGAAATTTCATCGCGTCACATGTTCATTTTATCTTTCATGCTTGTTTATTATTATACTATGTGATCGGGTCTCCACTGGAAAGTGTGGAGGAAGTGGCTAGGGCAGCTCGAGCCAGGTGGTCGGGAGGCCGAGGGGCTTGAATAGGGAGGTTTCGGGATGGCGGCGCCTGCTGCGCATCCAAGATGAAGCCGGAGGGCAGCCTGGTGCACCATGACATGGAGGCGAAGGGAGGGGGGCTTCGGCCTGGTCTCAGTGCACCTGTAGGGATGCGGTGACTGGGAAGGTGAAGGAGAGGGCCTGGTGTGGCTCGTCTGGTCTCCACGCGCAGAGGAGCGGCTAGCGGCAGCCAGTATCCGCAGGAGGGAGAAGAATCGGCATGCATGGGAGGACGTCCCGTCGCGCTTCCTGGGTTCTGCATGGCCGCGGGAAGAAGGATGCTCAGTCTGGGGCAGTCGTGCACTGCTGCTGCAACTGCATGGGTTGCTGGTTGGGAGAGAGTCGGCCTCAGCAGGAATGCCCAGCGGTGCTGCATGCTGAAGCAGGGGGTGGCCTAGGTGCAGTGCGCCGGGTCTGCCTGCACTACAACGAGGAGGAGTGATAGCGGCTGGTGTCACTGTGCGGTGAACATAGGGGGGGCCGATCCGGGAAGGCGTCTGCGGGGTGCTGTGCGGCTTTCTGCATCGCGAGGGGAAGATCCCAGCAGAGGCGGCCAACAGGGGTGTTGGAGGGGCCTGGGTTCCGAGCTGGCTCCTGCAGCGCGGAAGAAGGGAGGAGGCCCACTGGGTGCACTTTCTGCATGGAAGAGGAAGGTGTGCGGCTGGAGCAGGAAAAGGGGAGGCCAAGTGGTGCGGCTGTTTCGGCGGGATGCTATAGTGTGCCGGGGAGAGCGGCCCCCAAAAAAAATCATGGCCTACACATGCAGGTCGTCGACCCCCTGGTTTTTTTATTTTATTTTCTTGACCTGCTTTGCAGGTCAGTCGCCTTCCTTTTTTTTGCTTTTCTTGAACTGCTATGCAGGTCTTTCACCCAAAATATTTTTTTATTATTTTCTTTTTAAGTCTATGTTTAGACTTAGAAAGAATAAAAAACTTATAATAATAAAATATTATTATAATAGATTTTTATAATAATAACATTATTATTATAATTAAACTATTATTATTATAATAATCATTAAGGTTCATCGAAAATCACTATTCCGGTAATTGGATGTTCACCTGGTTTACAAAAAAACAATCAGTTTAATTCCGATTTTAAACTTTGGATGACCGCAGATGGGTCATCCGATAACGGATTCAAACTCAATCTGCGACATTGGGACCATAACGATGCCCTTCATTATATTTTATGCAAATTTAATTTATTTGGCTTAAAATCGACACACGCTCCCTCTGATACCACTTGTTGGAATCGGGCGTGCAGCGGAAGCCCAAAACAGGTGGGTTTTTAAAATTTTACCATCGTCGTTCGACGTAAACTTGCCGACATCGGTGAAGAGCAGCCCGGTCAAAGACAAGGACCACGCGTTGAGGATTTTAAGCACAAAATTAAACCGTAAAATACCTGGTTTAAATCCAAAGTTGCGCACGACGTCTGCTCGTTGTTGTCAATCACTGCTCGAAGAATCCGAAGCCGAATTCCTCTAGATCGTCCACACATGCTTCAAGTAATCTGTGGGAGCACCATTCGTCGTAATCCGGGTGCTATCGCGGATTTGCGACGATGCCTTCGACGCTCCAACGACCACCGCATCGCCTCACTAGCAATGCCCGAGAGAGAGCTCCATCCGAGCTCCTTGGATCCAGAGAATCTCTCTCTAGAATGTGGGAGAGAGGAGAGGATAGATAAGTTCCATGAATAGTCTTTGTCAAATTCCCCTCCTCTTCTATTTATAGTGCACAATTAAAATACCTGGTATCGCCTCGCTAGCCCCTGAATACTTAACGCACTATAAATGAAATTTTATGACTACTAAACTGAGCCATAAATATTATCATTTACTTGTAATATGTTAAAATATATTACATGATAATAATTAATTCATTAACTTGATTCTTCACTCCCATAAATATTAATTGAACCTTGAATAATTTAATATTCATCAATTAATATTTTTTCATGTATTTACTTAAAACTCGTAAATATATTTAATAAATAAATTCAATACTCATTATTCTAAACTCGAATAATATGAATTTATTTATTGCATTGGTGATCGTTTAACTTTGGACAATTCCCGGACCCTTGTGGCGGGGCCCACTATGTCCAATTATCCTATTCAACTGAATAGGGAAGATTCTTGAATATGCTATTGTGTGTGACCCTCTAGGCCCTTATTTCGATAGCCATGAATAGTATTCACGGACCAAGAGTGGGATCTAGCAACCCATCATGGCCCCTAAAGAAATAAGGATTGTCACATCAGCAACAACCAACCTACGAACACGCACTGTGTAATATAATCTCTTTGTCTATAATATCTCATAAAGCATGACGCACTCTCGTTTCATCGCCCTTTTATTGCTTTATTTTTTGTTGAAGTAACTGGATGGATTTACCCTCTACTGCCATGGCTATGGTCTTATAAAGGTACTACCATCCATATCAACATGGCCTGAGATATATTACTTCCATAACCCGGAAGCGACAAATCCTTTCTTGACCATTCAACCAATGACATGCCACCAATGACGCACCCAACACAAACTACCTCACCACGACTTCATTGCCATGGTTTTCATCTTGCATCAAAGTACATGATCAAATGACATACATTGGTAATGATCTCAAGTCAGGAGACCATTACACATGATTGTAGATAGGAACATCCGATGACACCTGAAACATGTGGTGTTCTTATTGGCGGGCCAGTCCTCATGATCTCACTACTAGAGATCACCAAGTGCGAACTTCATGAGAAGAAGTCTCAATTCTTATGAGCCCCTAGCACCTGGTGGTCAGAAATCTACTATGTCCAATTAGTAAGATGTATCTAGACCATAGAACATATATTTAAGATTAATGTCATGGTATCTAGAGGTTCTCATTATATCCTGGGAACTGCTATAACCTTTCGATAGGACGATTAATCTTTGGAAATTACCATTTCAATAGTGGACGCAGAAAAGTCTACACTATAATGGTAAGATGAAATCATACATAGTTAACTCTAAACACGATATGGTAATAAAAAGCACATAATAGTTGGGTCTAGGGCACCCACTATTTCAACATTTTCAACATCACTGGGAGGTTTTCCACACTGATGTCTATAAACTTGTTAAATATTTTTTTAAGACTGGCTCCCTTCCTTATGGTCTAAACGCTTAATTCCTCACCTTAATTCCAAAGGTGACCCATGCCTCTGAAATCCATATTTTTAGACCTATTTCTCTAATCAACTCTATTTATAAAATCATTACCAAGCTTCATGCTAATATACTTTCTTCTCTATGTAACAAAATTATTTCCTGGAATCAATTTGGTTTCATCAAAGGTAGATCCATTCAAGACTGCATTTTCCTTGCTTTAGAATGCACCAACTCTCTAAAAAAAGTCTCTCGAGGGGGAAATATTTCCATTGAGCTTGATGTTTGGAAGGCTTTTGATACTATTTATTGGACTTTCATTTTAAAAGTTCTCAAAGCTTTTGGCTTTAGTGATATCTTCATTAGTAGGATTCACTCTCTCTTCAACTCTTCCTCAATCTTAATTCGTTTTAATGTCTCTCCCAAGGGATATTTTAAATTCTCTAAAGGAGTTTGTCAAGGTGATCCTCTATCTGCCATTCTCTTTTCTATTGTGGAAGACTACCTTAGTAGATTTCTCTCCTCTCTTTTTCATCAAGGTAAACTTAAACCCATCTCGGTGTCTAGGAATCTAGTTGTCCCGACCCATCTTCTTTATGTCGATGACATAATCCTTTTCCTAAATGGAAGTAAATAGAATGTCCTTAACCATAAAAAAGCCTTATCCCACTATGAAGAGGTCTCGGGTCAATCCATCAGTTGGAATAAATCCTTTATTTTCTTTGGGAAATTCTTCCCCTTCTCTCGGAAAGGTCACATTATAGAAAATCTTAGCATCAAGGAAGGTTATTTTCCTTTCACTTATCTGGGAGTTCCCATTTTTTGGGGCAGGCCTAAATCTATTTATTTTAATGTTGTTGTTGATCAGGTGATTAACCAACTTACTGCCTGGAGAGGGAAATCCTTTTCCAAGGCGGGCAGGATTTGCCTTGTGAAATCGACCATTGTCACTAAATTGGTTTATTACCTCATGATCTAAAAATGTCCTCTTGGTCTTCTCAAGAGAATCAATACATATATTAAAAATTTTGTCTGGACTGGTAGCATCATTGAGCAAAAACTTGTTACCATTCCATGGTTGACCTGCTGCACCCCTCTTGATAAGGGTGGCCTTGATATTAAAAATCTCAAATTGTTCAATGAGGCCCTATAAGCTAGGATCACTTGGATACTGATCAATAATACCTCTGACTCCCTTGCTTTACTTTGAAATAAATTTCTTATGAGGTTAAAAAATGGGAATCTAAACTATATGAAATATTCTCTTTATCCATCCTTAAGAAACTTGTTTGTCTGCATCATGAATAACTCTTGATGGTTGGTTAGCCTGGACTCCACCATTCGTTTTTGGCTGGATAACTAGACTGGCTCCCCTCTTATCTCCATGCTTCCTCCTAATACTTCCCCTGATAGAATTAACTTCACTATAAAGGAAGTAATGCAATCCAGAACCTTGGAGCTCCCTGACTCTATCATACAGGTGGTTGATGGTTACCCTTTCTCTAATGACAAGGACTTTCTGGTTTGGGAACCGACTCACAATGGTATTCTTGACTCAAAAAAAAATTAAAATCATTGTTTCTCAGACTCGGAATCTGACTTTTCTTGGTTGAAGTTTTTAAAAAAACCTTGGATTAAACCTTCTAGGCTTAATCTTATTTGCTGCTTGGTGCACAATCGTATCCCTACTAAGACTTGTCTCCAATATTTTGGCATTCATCTCTGTTCTAAATTCCCTCTCTGTCATCAACACCAAGAGGATATCATCCATCTATTTTTATCTTGCGCTACGGCTTTTTCTATGTGGAATTTTATTGCTGACATATTTGATTGTAGATGACCTTCTTCTGACAATATTCTCTTCCATCTAAAGCATTGTGTGGAGTTCGACTTCTCACCACAAGTCAAAAACCTCTTCCTATATGCTATGGTGGAGCTTATACACATTATCTAGTATGATAGAAATGTAATTATTCACAATAATCACTCACCCAATCTCATTGTAGGACGTATGAGAATCTTGATTGCCATTATCGATGCTACCTCGATCCATAAAGCTAATTGTGACAACTCGATCGGTGACTTCGTGATCCTGCAACGTCTGAAGATTGAAGGCATTTTTCTTCAGCCAAAAAGTTTTATTGAGGTCTTCTGGAAAGCCCCACTACCTGGATGGATCAAGATTAATGTGTATGGAGCTTCCAAAGGAAATCCAGGCCCTACGGGTTGTGGAGAAATCTTCAGAGACTTCAAAGGACACTACCATGGTTGTTTCTATGGCATCTGCGAGGTCACCTCCTCCCTTGAAGCTGAGATGTTGGATCTCATCCATGCCATCAGCTTTGTTAAGTATAAAGTCTAGAACAACATCTGGATCGAAAACGACTCCACCACCATTATTCAGGCAATTTGGAATGGGGACGTTCACCTCTCTTGGCCTCTTACTGCGAGTTGGAAGATCAGCCTGAACTCACTTCTAGAAATTAGATATATTGCCACCCATGCCTACCGTGAAGCTAATATGGTGGTAGATGGTCTTTCCAACAAGGGGATCAACCTGGCCATTACGTGGTCTGATGAGTTGTCAGATGATCTCCTCCCTCTCCATTCTAAAGATTGTAATAAAATTCCCTCTTTCAGAATTTTGTAATTTTCTTGCTTGTCTTTAATAAATTATATCTTGGTTGTTGACCAGGACATTTCCTTTTAAAAAAATTGTTGGTTTTGAATATAAAAACCTTAAAAATGAGAAAATTGATATAACAAACCAATTCTCAATCTGGTGATGGTGCGAAGTAGCAATAGAAGATGATTTTATGCAATTCATGTAAGAGAATTTATTTATTTAAATTCTATTTTAATATTCTAGTGTAAGGTATTTTCCTTAAAAATTTATTTTCTCATAATTATGTTGTTTTATTTTAAGAAAAAACTTAGAAATGGTGATACCGTATTTATTTATTTTTAATGACTCCCTATTTTCAAATTTAGTATGGGGTTGTATTTATTTTATTATATTGGTTACATATATTTTTATCAATTTAAGTTTATTTTATAAATATATATATATAGGTAAATATATATCTTTCTATCTATTTATATTCATTTTCAGAACTTATAATGTATGGGTGATTTTATAATTATTTAATCACAAATTATTGTTTTGGATTTCCAAATTAAGAAGGGATTATATTTATTTTCATTAAAATTTATATTTAAATGTGCATTTTTCTTTCAATTATGTTTATTATAAATTCCATGTTATATATATATATATTCAAATTTTTATGGGATATACATTACAAGGGTTGGTGTTTTTTTCTCCCTTGTTTGTGATATATCTTGTTGATGTGTATTATTGCTTTATGCTAACTTCTTTATGGACCTCTCTAGAATCTCAAGGATGGGTTAATGTGTATTAGATGGACTCCCTAGAATCCTTCAGATGGGTATATATAATGTGACGACCTCCCTAGAATCCTTGGGATGGGTCGGTGTAGTGATATGACATTCCAAGAGTCTTGAGATGCTTTCAAATAGTTGATATACCATTAATTTAAAATGTAATAATTCCTTAGGTTTCTATATCACTTGTTTCAAAAAATAGAATGTAAGTTATAAAATTCTATATATCATAAATTATTTTTATGTATTCATCATTTTAGGTATACATGTATTGGTTCCACCCCTATTAATCTCTGATTACTATCCATGTATGTGAAATAACTCTTTATTTATTAAAAAATTTATCAATATATTTTTATATCTTCTAGTTGATTGAATGATATTTTATTATTCTTGTTTATCATATTTGGGTTTCTTATTACTCCTTAATTTCCTATATTATATTTTAATTTGTTTAGTGTATTTAAGAGAGACTTGATTTGTTTCAAACAACATTTGTTATTGAAATTTGTTGCTTGAGACTCATCCCCCATCTCTTTTATTAAAAACTATCATCCTCACTGACTTCATATCCTAAACAGTCATTATTTCAATTTTTTTCTTCAAACTCACCCCCTGTATATTTTTGTTTCTTTTACTAATCTGATCATTAGTCATCCCATGGATAACTACTACTTATAGTATTTCAAGAAACCTAGGTGTGTGTCCATAAGAGATGAAGTATGTGTCAAAAAATCAATGATAAATGTCTAGGAGATGAGTTTATGGGGATGAGTGGTCTATGAATTTAACCATTGAATGAATTCATAGGATAACACCTTCCATAGTGGATTAATTCTTTTCTTAAATTCAATTACCCATTTTCTTCAACATACTTCAATTATCTGAAACAATAAAATGTTGAGTTTCCCTTATTAGAATTGTCTAAAACTTTCACCTTTTATAATGAATATCCTATGTGTATTTATTTATTTATTATAAAAAATTAATCTTTTATGAATCCAATAGGATGGATATGAATTGAAAATGGATGCATGCTAATTGTTTGACAAAATTTTATGAATATGTAGTTAAAGAGTTCATCAAGTTTGCAAAGGAGAATACATACGACCCTTCTCAAATCCTATTCCTATGTTTACATTGTTTTTATTCAATAGAAATTAGTTCGGAAGAGTTGTAAGAACATTTGATTTGTCTCGTAATAGATCATAGCTATAAATGTTGGACTAAACATGGGGGGAAACAAAATGTGGACACTGATTGGGACGATACTATAGTTTATGGATCATTTGATATGAATGCCAGTGTAAATGATGATGGATATTTAATGGAAAAATGACAATGAGAATTGAAGATGACCTTTTTGATTGACCAATATTGTTTGAGGAGTTAAATAGTTGTGTCAGGAAACCATTGAATATCAATTGTACTAAATACATAACATTGCCAGGTATATTGAAGTTATATAATTTAAAAGTTGGAAATGGATGGAGTGGCATCATCTTTACATAACTACTTGGTCTATTAAGTGATATGAAACCAGAATAAAATGAACTACCATTCCTAACATATAATGTTAAACAAATGTTACGTTCAATGATAATGGTCTCTAAAAAATATTTCTCATCCAAATGATTGTATATTGTTTCGCAAGGACCATGAATCACTCATAAAATTCCCCCAAGTGGTCCACATATTGATACCAGAAAAATGAATCGAGTCCTTTGAAATCTATATGGTAATTTCCTATCATTCCACAATTTAGAAGACTATATGGATGTCAGGAAACTACGAGACAATTGACATGGAATTTCAATACAATAATTAAATATGGGAACCTACTTCATCCAGCAGATTCTCCTCAGTAAAATAAAAGTGATTATAAGTATCCTAAATTTGGAAATGAGTCGAGAAACATTTGTCTTGAGTTATCAACAAATGGAATAAATCCTTTTGATGTATATAGTAGTACTCACAATACATGGACCGTCATGTTGGTAAATTATAACTTGCCTCTATGGTTATGAATGAAGCACAAAAACATTATGTTGTCTCTTCATATATCTGGACCAAATCAACCCATTAATGATATTGATATCTATTTTTCTCCATTAATAAAAGATCTAAAATTGATGTGGGGTACAGGTGTTACAATGTATGATGCTCATAGAAGGGAAGAATTCATATTTACTTCCATGTTGTATGGAATGATAAATGAATTCCCCACTTATGAAAATTTATTAGGCTATAACATTAAAGAAATGACGGGGTGTCCCATTTGTGAAAAACACACATACTCGGTTTGGTTGAAACATTACTCGAAGACTATGTTTTTAGGACATCATAAATTTTTACCTCGACAACATAAATACTGAACCTGGACGATAGCATTTGATGGGAATATCGAACAAAGTACAACACTTTCTCTAGTAATGGGCAATCAACTATATAATAAATTAAAATATATTCACACTATTTTCGGTAAACCATTTTCAAAAAACCTTACAAAATTAGGTTGGAAGAAGCGATATTTTTTTTTGAATTACCATAATAGAAGTTTTGTATGTCTGAAATTTTCTTGATGACATTCATGTAGAAAAAAAATTATTTGATAATGTTATTGGAACGTTACTAAATGTTTCTGAAAAAATAAAATATGGCATCAAGGCTATATTGGAATTGATTGAAAAGGGGATATGGGAAGAGTTGGCACTGGTTAAGGGTAAAAGGGAGAATTATCTTCCTCCAGTAGCTTGCACTCTATCCGGATAGGAAAATTTTCAATTTTCACTTTTCCTTAATAGTGTAAAAGTTTTATAGGGGTATTCATCAAATATTAATAATGTCATGTCAATGAATAATTTGAAGTTACAAGGACTAAAATCACATGACTGTAATGTTTCGATGCAAGATTTAATGTCTGTTTCTTTCCATTGAATTCTTCCTCAAAATGTATGGCATACATTAACCAGAATATGCTTTTTTTTCAAATCCATATGCAGGAAAGTTATAAATCTGGTGAAGTTTCCCACCATGAATAAGGAGTTTTGAGTCATATTATGTGAATTATATATGTTCTTCCCACCATAATTCTTTGATGTAATATCCCACCTGATAGTTCAGTTGGTTAGAACAGTTTAACTATGTGGTCCTATCCATTACAGACAGATGTACCCCATTGAATGGTATATGAATATTTTGAAAGGATATGTCAAGAATTGAAGTCATCCAAAACATTTTGTTACCGAACAATATATTATTGATGAATATATTGAATTTTGTATTGATTACCTATTAGATGTTGACAGCATCGGTCTCCCAAAGTCTCATCACAGCGAATTCCTTATGCGCGAAGGGATTTCCAGAAGAGATTTTTTTACAATTACCTTGACAGAGTGGGATCATTTAAACCTTTAAATTTTACATAATAGTGAAGATGTTGATCCAAAGATTGAATCTTGAAAAAAAATCTTGGATATTTGAATCCATTAAGGGATGAATGAAGGATATCAAATACACATGATCAACAGTTTATAGGACAGTTCCAATTTCAAATTTATAAGGAGTTATCTAAAAATTAGAATTCAATTATTGAAAAGATTCAATGGATAGCCAGAGGACTGAATGAAAATGTTATATTTTATAATGGTTTTGTAATAAATGGTTATAAATTCTATACAAAATAAAACGATGACTACAGTATGATGAAAAATAGTGGTGTTATGCTTGTGGCTAAAGTGATGCACATATCTGGTTCCAAGGATAGAAATCCAATTTATGAAAATATGTCATATTTTGGAATTATAGAATAGATATATAAGTTTTATTATATAAAATTTCATGTGCTGATTTTTCATTGAAAATGGGTTGAAAATATCATTACAGTGAAAGATAATGAAATGGGCTTCATGAAGGTGAATTTCAATATTTAAGGGGGAAAAAGACAAGTTGTTCATAATGGAATCACAAGTAGTGAAAGTATTTTACATCGTTGATCCAACAAAAAAGAATTGGTCTATTTTCTTACTAGTGACTAAAAAATGTTAGGTTAGAAGAAAATTCAATCAAGTAATCCCTTTTTATTGGGAGATCACAGTCACTTCATGTCGGTCCCAATGTAAACAATGTATTGTGCATTAGATGGGACCATCAAGAGAGGATTTAGATTCTTGATAGAGGAACCAAATCCCTGAAACCTTTAACAAAATAAAGTGAGTTTAATGATAAGGTAAATTTATTTTTTAATATACTATGTTTTTTATCATAATATTATATGTTCTCTACTACATTGACATAATCTAAATTAAATGTTTGACTACTCATGTAGATATTGTTTTTTTCACATGATGATGTTTCCAAACCCTCAGAAGAACAAAATATAATGAAGGAAACCCTTTGGAAAGATGTAAAGGTAATGTTATGATATAATTTCTCTATTTTACTGAAAAATTATATAATAGAATGTTGATTTAATTTTCATTATTCCTTGCTAAGTTCATTTATTTTAGAAGATTCATGTCCAACTGTCATGCCTTTACAGGATGAGAAATGATGTAGTTTCTGCTCAATCACAGAGGTAATATTGATGTTTACATGGTAAAATCATTTTCCATAGAATTAATGTATTTTTTCATATTTATGTTTAATTTATTTCTTTTTAGTATTACTAACATAATAATTATTTTCTTATACAAGTGGATTATTTTGTTCGAGTTGGGGTGGTATGTCCATATTTCATGCCTTTCTGTACTAAATTTTTGATAGACTTATTCTCCCTCAAAACCTTTTCACCTCTATAGTGTTTCATTTATCACTTTCCTTCAAGTTCCCTCCACTGCCTTTGTAGGAAGAGAAACGATGCTTCCTTTGGTCAATAACAGAGGTAATCTTGATGTTTTCGTAGTAAACTCATTGTCCAAGGAATTAATATATTGTTTCATATTTATTTTTAATTTATTTATTTTTAGTATTACTCATATAATAACTCTTTTCTTATATATGTGGGTTTTTTTATTCGATTTGGGGTGATATTCACATCTTTTATGCCTTTGTTCACAAAAACTTTCATAGAATTCTTCTCCCTCAAAAACTTTCACCCATACAATGTTGAAATTTAACACTTTCCTTCAAGTTCCCTCCACTTCTCAATCACAGAGGTAATATGAATGTTTCCATAGTAAAATCATGTTCCATATAATTAATTTATTTTGTTTTATTTATGTTTAGTTTTTCTATTTTTAGTATTACTCATATAATAATTTTTTTCTTATACAGGTGAATTATTTTTTTAGAGAAATAGTGGTTTTTCGAAGTTTCTCATGAAGTCTTGATAGTTCTACAAATAAAGTAAATGGATATCATAGTAACATTGATAGTTAGGAATTTTTTGAGACATTGGGATGTGTAGGAATCAGATTCACCTTAATCCAACACACGGTGTGACCGGTATGACTCCAAGTACTTCTTTCTATTTAAAATTGACATTAATTTTAATAAAATACAAAACTAACATACTCAAAACCATGAAAATATATTATTATTATTTTGATACTTTAATAAAATGATATATAGTTCATTTTTGATGTGTAGGAATCATCTGCAACTCAATCTGATACATGATGTGCCCGGTATGACCCAATGTGTTCGTCATCAGTTTAAAATCGACATTTTAGTTTAAAAAGTGTCACTAACTAAAAACTAATAAAATTCTATAGGATTTTATTTATAATTTAGTAAAATGATTAATAAGTTATTTTTTACATGTAGGAATTATTTTTACATTAAATTGATACATGATGTGATCAGAATGATTCAAAAGTGTGTGTTTCTAGTTTAAAATAAAATTTCAGAAAAAAATACAATGAACGTACTCAAAACCAAGAAAATACATTAATATTTTTTGATACTTTAGTAAAACAATCCACAAGTCATTTGAGACATGTACGAATCACTTTTACCTCAATCTCATGCACTGGCGTCTTTTTATTTAAAATTGTCATCAATTTTAGTAAAATGGACAACTAACCTACTCAAAACTGATAAAATGTATTCGTATAGTTTTTATAATTTATAAAAATGATCCATAATTCATTTTTTATGTGTAGGTATCATCCACACCTCAATACCATAAATTATGTACCTATTATGACTCAAAGTCTCTGTTACCAATTTAAAATTGATATTTTAGTTCAAAAAGTGAAACTCATTGAAAAATGACCAAAGGAACTTGAGTTTTCTTATTAATTTAGGAAAACTATTCCTAGTTAATTTTTTGATGAGTAGGAATTGGTCTTACATCAAACTGATACATGATGTGATCAGAATGATTCAAAGTGCATGTTTCTAGTTTAAAATGACATTTTAGTAAAAAAGACAACGGACATACTCAATACTAAGAAAATAAATTTGGATTACTTTTATAAATTAGTAAAATGATCAATAAGTCATTTGATATGTGTATTAATCATCCTCACTTCAATTTGACCCACGGTGTGATTGGTATGACTCAAAGTGCATATTTTTATTTAAAAGTGACATTAATTTTAGTAAAATGGACAACTAACCTACTCAAAGACAATAAAACACATTTGGATTTTTTTATAATTAAAAAAATGATCCATAAGTATTTTTTTATGTTTAGTAATCATTTTCACCTAAATCTAATACATGATGTGCCTGATATAACTTAAAGTGTTTGTTATCAGTTTAAAATTGATATTTTAGTTCAAAAAGTGTCACTCACTGAAAAATAATCAAAGTCACTCAGAATTTATTAATAATTTAAAAAATGATTCATAAGTCATTTTTGATGTGTAGGATTAAGTCTCACAATAAATTTATACATGGTGTGATTGAAATGATTCAAAAATTTTGTTTCCAGTTTAAAATGACATTTTAGTAAAAAAGACAATTAACAAACTCAAAACTGAGAAATGCATTCATATTGTTTTATAATTCAGAAAAATGATAAACAATCCATTTTAAATGTGTATAAATCATCCTCAACTCAATACAATGCACGATGTTACTGGTATGACTTCAAGTGAGTCTTTTTATTTAAAAGTTTCATCAATGTTAGTGAAATGGACAACTAGCCTATTCAAAACCGAGTAAACACGTTCAGATTGTTTTAAAACTTTTTGGAAATGATTCATGAAGAATTTTTTATGTATAGGGATGATCCACACCTTAATACTATACGTGATGTTCCTAGTATGACTTGAATTATCTATTATCAGTTTAAAATTAACATTTTAGTTCAAAAAGTGTCACTCACTGAAAACTAATCAAACATGCTCAAGTTTTCCTAATAATTTAGTAAAATGATTCATAATTCATTTTTGAAATGTTGGAATTTTTCTTAAATAAAACCAATAAATTATATGAACGGAATTAGTCAAAGTGTGTGGTTCTAGTTTAAAATGAAATTTTAGTAAAAAAGACAACTGACGTACTAAAAACTAAGAAAAAGCATTCGGATTATTTTGATACTTTTGGAAAACAATCCATAAGACATTTGAGACTTGTAGGAATCAGACACACCTCAATACAACCCATGTTGTGATAATTATGACTCAAAGTGCATATTTTTATTTAAAATTGACATCAATTTTAGTAAAATGGACAAGTGAACTACTCAAAACTGAGAAAACCCATTCATATTCTTTTGATACTTTATGAATATGATCTATAAGTAGTTTTTTACGTGTAGGAATCATCTGCACCTTGATCTGATAAATTATGTTATCGATATGACTTAAATTGTCCAATATCAGTTTAAAATCGACATTTTAGTTCAAAAAGTGTCACTCACTGAAAACTGATCAATCACTCTTGGATTTTCTTGATAATTTAAGAAAAAAATTCACAAATAATTTTGACATATATGAAGGAGTTTCACATCAAATTGATACACGATGTGATCAAGATGAGTCAAAAGTTCGTGTTTCCAGTTTAAAATGACATTTTAGTAAAAAAGACCACTAACATATTCAAAACCAATCAAAAAAATTCAGATTGTTTTGATACATCAGTAAAATGATCCAAAAGTCATTTGAGATATGTTGTAATCAGCCAAAACTTAATCTGATGCACGGTGTGACCAATATTACTCCAAGTGCATCTTTTTATTTAAAATTGTCATCAATTTTAGTAAAATTAACAATTTCTATTATTTTATTTCTTTATATTATTACTAACATAAGAATTGTTTTATTATACAGGTGCATTCTTTTGCTCTATATGGGGTGGTTGTTCGACAATAGCATGTTTTGGGGTTAGGATTAAAAGAAAAAGGAACATTGATGTTTTTGAATGTACGTAATAAATTGTATTTATGTAATTGTATAAACCAATGTTTTAAATGTCTATAATATAGATTTTTTTCTTGTATTTGTGGTGTAAATTTAATTTCATTTAAATTATGAATTAGGACTTGTTTTTTGTTGATATCTAGTGTGTTTCTGGTGTTTTGGTGTGCTATTATAGAACATTTCACTAGTGTTGCAGTGTGTTGTTGCATCACACTATAGTATAGCCCTTTATCAGTGCTTTTAAAAGCACTGATAAAGGACACATTTTTTAGTTCTTTTAAAAGTGATTATAAAGGTACACTTTATCAATGCTTCTATAAGTGTTGATAAAAGTCCCTTTATCAGTGCTTTTATAAGCCCTCATAAATGGGCCCTTTAGCAGTGTTTTTTAGCGTAGATAAAAGTCCAGGGATTTTAGTCTCATTCAAGTAGTCAACGTATTTCTAACACTTTAAAGGCAATTTCTAGCACTGTTAAAGGCCTATTTTATTATAGTTTTTGGGGATTTTTGTTGGGCGATCGTTCATCAATGAATTCTAATAGGTGGTCTATAATTCAAATCTCAAATTTTATATTTAAATTATGTGTATGTAATTATAGAATTTCTATTATATGTTTAGAAAATGAGTTCTTTATTAAAATAATTAATTTCATGATTTAATTAATTGAGGGAATTATGAAATTGGGAATATTGGGATTGTAGATTTTGTATAATTAGTTGTTGAATTAATTATGGAGTTTTTTAGATTTTTGAACTTTATTAATTAATTATAGAATTAATTAATGGGAATGGTTGGGATTATGAAATTGTGATTTGAAATAATTAATCATTGAATTAATTATGGCAAGGTAGATATTGTTGAAATTGATTAATTAATTTTTTAATTAATTATTGTTATATTGAAGTCGTTGAATTGGGATAATTAATTATAGAATTAATTATTGTAGATTTTCATGCTTATTTAATTGATTAATAAGGAATAATTAATTGATGAATTAATTGGGGTTATGAAATTGTTGAGATAAAAAAATTAATCAAGTATTTAATTTAGTTTATTGAATTTACTGACATAGAACAATTAATTGAGGAATTGATTGGGGATGTTGAACTGATTGAGATAGAATAATTAATTGATAACTTAATTGGGTTTATTGAATGGTTGAGTTGGAATTAATTAATTGATGGATTATTCAATGGGAGCAATGTGATTATTTAATTTTTGAATTAAATAATAGTATTGATGGGATTAATTAATTGATGAATTAATTAATGGGAGTAACATGATTATTTAATTATTAAATTAAATAATGGAATTAATTAATTAATGAATTAATTAATGGATATAATGTGATTAATTAATTATGAAATTAATGTGAAAAATTAATTAGTGAATTAATTTAAGCAGTTTAATGTGATTAATTAATTGTTAATTAATTAATGGAATTTGACATGGACAATTAATTGGAAAATTAATTAAAGGGATTGGATGTGATTAATTAATTGTGAAATTAATTAATATAAATTTATGTGGACAATTAATTGGTGAATTAATTGAGAGAGTTTAATTTGAATAATTAATTGTGGAATTAATTAATGGAGTTAATGTGAACAATTAATTGGTGAATTAACTGAAGTAACAGAATGTGATTAATTAATTGTGGAATTAATTAATGTAATTGATGTGAACAATTAATTGGTGAATTAATTGATGTATGAAATGTTATGATTTTTTACTTGGATTAATTAGTTGTTGAATTAATTGATGGATCATTTTGATTATGGAAATGGTGAATTGGATAATTAATTATTGAATTAATTATCAGAGTATTGAAATTTTTGGGTTTTGGGAGAATTATTAACTATTGAATTGATCATGGAATGTTGAATTGTGAATTGGAATAATTAATTTTTGAATTAATTATGGGATATATATATTTCCAATTGAATAATTAATTGATAATTTAATTATGGGATATTGAGGTTGTGAATTGAATAATTATTTGATGAATTAATTATTAGATATTGATATTTCCAATTTATATAATTAATTTTTGGATTAATTATGGGATATTGGGATTTTTAATTGAATAATTAATTGTTGGATTAATTAATGGAATTGTTGTGATTATTTAATTACTAAATTAACTAATGAAATGGGTGTATTTAATTAATTGTTGAATTAATTAATGTATTCGATGTGATTAATTAATTATTGAATTAATTAATATTATTGATGTGATTAGTTAATTATTTAATTGATGAAGATAATTTAAGTGATTAATTAATTTTTTAAGTAATTAACGTATTTTATGTGATTAATTAATTGTCTAATTAATTTATGTTATTCATGTGATTAGTTGATTATTGAATTGATAATAGAATTGAAGTGATTAATTAATGTGTTTTATGTGATTAATTAATTATAAAATTAATTAATATTATTGATGTGATTAGTTAATTATTGAATTAACTATAGTAATTGGTGAGATTAGTTAATCGTTTAATCAACTAAAGTAATTTTTTTGTTTAATTAATTGTTTAATTAATTAATGTTTTTGACATGATTAGTTAATTGTTGAATTAACTAGTGGAATTGTTGTGTTTAACTAATTATTGAATTAGTAATGGAATTGATGTGGATAATTAATTATAGAATTAATTATGTGTTGATGAATGGTAACATGGGAATTCAAGTGCGAATTAAATAATGGGGACATGGTTATTCTATTGTGTGAAGTATGAATGGTAACATGGGTATTCAAGTAGGAATTAAGGAATGGGAACATGTTCATTCTATTATGTGAAGTTTGAATGGTAACAAGGGCATTCAAGTTTGAATTAAATAATTGTAACATGGTCATTATATTGTGTGAATTATCAATGGTAACATGGGAATTCAAGTGTGAATTAAAGAATAGTAACAATGGAATTCTGAGATGTGACCTCACCTGGGAATACTTCAAGCTCTGGCATGAGCCGAAGTAGGTATTGAGATATGATATCACCCAGGAATACATTGGGATTTGGCATGAGTTGAAGCAGGTATTAAGATATAATATCACCTTGGAATACTTTGAGCTCTTGAATGATCTAAAGCAGGTATTGAGGTATGGGTGTCTAAGGGAACCCAGGGGTTTATGTGGTTAAATAAAGATTAATTTACAATGTGATAAATTTTTACTTATGTATTTTAATTATTTATTTATACAACTTTATGCACTTTCTATTGAATGGATATTTTTTTATACACCATTGGTGGTGACCTACTGAGTTGTACTCACACCCTACTCAGGATGCCTGATTGGTACCTAAATAGATTACATGTTTATAGGAAAGGATAAGGGAAAAGGCCATGTGTTAGGTTGCTGATTTTGGGATAGAGCATATATTAGGGAACCAGATGTGGTTCGAGACTCATTTGGGAGTTTTTAGTGTCTTTACTTTTTTAGGTTTCATTTTAGACACTTGACATATACATTGGCATGACATATTTATAGTTCAGTTTTGATATGGTATCTTCTATTTACGTCATCTTGTGGTCTTGTTACTATTCTATTTCTGGTTATATGTCATTTCTATTTTTTCTTCATTATTGCCACTGGTGTATTAGTATGATGAAAATAAAGAGTGTATAGTCACCCCATGATTGATATTAGACCCTCGTTTCTAGTCATCAGCCTCTAGCATAAGGGGAGGTGCGCCTGAGGTCATATGACCGACCGGATCGAGGCACTGGTGTGTGGAATCCAGGTCGAGACATTACAAAGTGGTTCAAAGGACATTTTTCTTTTCTTTTTATTTTTTCTTATTGTTTTTGAAAGGTAGATAGGAGACTAGGAAAATTATGGCCTTGGTTATGAGCTCATGCATGGAAGTAGATAACCCATGTATGTGGAGAACCCAAGTGCCCAGGGTTGGATTATTGTTATTATTGTTTGTTGTTATAGTTGAATATTATTTCACCTTGTGTGGCGCACTTGTAGTGGGATGTGATTTATATTTTAAATATTTGTTGAAATTTTAATCAAGGTCCAATAATTCATGAGATTTGAGTAAGCATGCATCATTCTAGTCACTCGGTATTATTTTGTGACATGCATCATTTTAGGAAAGCATGGGAACACAGTTTTTGGGTAAGTTGTTGACCTTGAACTAATTTTCCTTAATCATAAAATTGAAATGAAAACGATACCTAACATGAAATTGAGAAATATTATAAAATGATTCAAGATGTGAATAAATGATTATCTAATGAGAAACATGAATAATTAGAATGATTATACACTTGTTAACCAGAACCTAGGTGTAGTATGGTTAAGGGTAGTGATAGTTACTCGGTTTTGACCATGTGTCAGGAAAAAGGGGGAACTCTTGTTATAGATTGTGTAAATCCCTCTTGTTAACTATTTTCAATGTTGTGAAATGATAATCCATTGTTTTTTTTATTTGCACCTTGATGTGGGTGGTTTGGGTAGTGGGAATTATTTAGTTTGAGAACTTAGTTGTAGGTTGTATGAGGGACTGTCTGGTTTTGGATTGGTGTAGTGAGATGTTGGAGGGCAGGGAATCCCAAGACTTTCAACATGTTAAGTTGTATCTGTAGTGGGATGTAACATCAGTGGTGGAATACTTTTGGTGATCTTCACCAATGACTTCTTAGCATACTTTTACATAGTGATGATCATGTACCCTACCTTGACATCATCCCAAGTAGGCTGAGAAAGATTTGGCTTTATGCCTAGCTACCTGAATTTGTTTTGGTTGGATATGGGGCCCCTTGGAGGTTGTTCTTATGAAGTGTTATATGTGAAGTTGGATGGTGGAAGGTACACCATATATAGTTTATGGATGAGGTTCTTAAGATGGATTAGATTTTGATAAATATTGTGGTGGCTAAGTTGCTTGACAAAGCAATGTTAATAAAGCTCCAAAGGTGGGGAGAAATGTTTCATAAGTAGGTGTGTGGATCAAGACCATGGGTTGGAAGTGGTGGCATCAAAATTCCAATGAGGAACTTGTAGGACCCAGGGACACCCTAAGAGGGGAGGTGAATCAGGGTGTGAAATTTTTCTTTTAAAAACAAGGATCTTGTTCCCATGATGGTAGGAACTCATTAAACTTGTAAGACTGATGGGAACAGAATGAAAAACAACCACAAGAAAAGAGACCACACAGTACTTTTACTTGGTTGATCACTAAGGGCTACGTCCAAGGAGCATACACCGATAGGTTGTCGGTCGTACCTAATTCCACTAAACTTCACTAGTTGGGGATTACAAATTTTGGGTACAGTCAATCTGTCCCAGGTACACTACCTTTATAAAAGTTTAGGTATAACTCACTACGTCCTTTGGGTCACTCCCGTTGATACCCTTGGATCACTGCCCTTGGTGAAGACACCCTCAGTTTATAGACATGAAGGTCTCTTCAATAGATATGCATTGAAGTCTTTGTCTCTACTCAGTACGAGACTCTGCTTGCATCGAAGTCCTAAATTGATGCACTTGAAAGAATTAAACCCCTAAACTGGATATTTGGAACTTGCAAACAGGTTACACTGAGGATCTCATGCAACACCTACCCTTTTCACAAAAGATCTCACTTTTGCACGCAATATTTGATTTTCGCACGGAAAATATTTCGTGCTACAACATCCTTTTCACACAAATGAATCTTTTACGTGCAACTAAATATTTTATACACAACTTAATATTTTATGTGCAGCCTCTACTTTTATGTGCGGCTTCTGATTTTTCACGCACCTCAGAATTTTACGTGCAACTTCACCATTTTCGTGCAACTTCACCTTTTTCACGTAACTCCCTTTTTGGGCACCTTTTATGCGCATCAGAACTTGGATCTTATCTGAGTCTTCAGCAGTACCAAAAGAGAGGGGTCACCACTTATTTATAGTCCTCGATGATCCTTGCATAAGAAACCCACCGTGTCGCGAAAAACTCTCATTCTGCACGGAATCGTTTTTCGTGTAGGAACCATTTTTCGTGCACATCTCCGGATTTTTCGTGCAACTCATGTCTTTTCCATTTTTCATCGTTCTGATCCCGAAACACCTTTTGTGCGAGAAAACCAACCTACATTCACTATTGGATGAAAAAACAATTTAGTTCAAAAAACATGTTTTTCGTGCACCACTCTAATATTTCGTGTAGCTCATTCCTTTTCCATTTTTTGACGTTCTGATTCTGAAACACCTCTTGCGCAAAAAACCTTGCTCCAGTATTTCACGCACCATGCTGTTTTTCACACACCATGCCATTTTTCACACATGATCAACCTATTTCATGCACCACGATGTTTTTCATGCACCGCGCTATTTTTCGCGCACGATCAACCTATTTTGCACACCACTTCCTTTTTTGTGCGCATCTCCTTCAGCCAAAAGCACATGTCTTCATTTTCTGAATTTCAGCCCAAAATTTTGGCAAACACTGGGAAATGATGCCACCTTCAATACGGTTGTCTGCTTATAATTTATAATCACTTTACTGGCAAACATTCTGAACTTTCAATAAGTATTGACAACAAACACAAACCATACTCCAATTCTTGCAAAAAACAGCCATGGTACCAACAATCTCCCCCTTTGGGTTTGTTAGCAATCATCAAATAAATTCAATAGAGCACCAGGCACATGCAAACCTAAAATAAAAGAATCAACTCAGCCAACACTCTAAGTCTACGTGAGCAGTTCTCGGTGTATAAAATAATAGGGGAAGCATGAATTGGGATCTCGTGTTTTGGAATTCTCAAAGACACCCAAGCTATTCGCTTACTGTGTCATATATTCCTTGAAAGTATTCTTTCTCCTCCAAACATATAATTCTCATCATGATACCAAACATTTCCTAAATTTATTCCTTCTCCCCCATTGGCAATAAACCCAAAGACAGATAACCATCCATTTTATATCTTAGAAAAAACTCCACCTGGATTGTATCTCCCACATAAACCTGAAACACTTCCACAAAATAGATTAAAACGGTTAAAACAACTGGGGAGAGGGGTACTCCTGAACCTCCTTATGCATTGGTAGGTGGTTGAACACTGAGGTTCAACCGATGTTTCTCAAACACAGACACTGGAAGTGGACTGTTCAAGATATCAGCCACTTGCTCATCAGTTCCCAAATGATCCATTTTAATCACACCTTGCTCAAATTTTTCCTTAATAAAGTGATAGATGATTTCAATATGTTTTGTACAAGAATGTTGAATATGATTATTCGTAAGATCAATTGAACTTTTTTATCACAGTAAATCACCATTGGTTGTTTCACCTCATCACCAATATATGTCAGTTGTTTCTTTATCCATAGTAGTTGAGTTCATGCCTTTGTAGCGGAGATATACTCAGCTGCAACAGTACTAAGAGAAGTAATTTCTTGTTTCTTTCTCAACCATCCAACACATTTTTTCCCAATATAGAATGCTCCACCACTAGTGGACTTTCTTTCAACTACATATCCAGCCCATTATGTGCATTTACTCTATATTCACATTCATCCTCATATTCTACCGCATCAGTATAGGAATTATTTAAAGCATTTTCGGTTTTTCCATCAATGATATTAACATTATTGCTTTCCACAATCCTACCCAAGCATTTATTGAAACACTTGTATGCTTTGCAGTTCAATGGATATCCAAGAAATATTCCTTCATCAGCATTGTCACCAAACTTCCCTTGATTTCCTTCTTTATTTCGGATGAAACATTTGATTCTAAAAACATGAAAGTATTTCAATGAAGGCTTCCTTCCATGCCACAATTCATATGGTGTCTTAGTTTCTCCCATATAAATCCATGTTCGATTCTAAATGTGCACTGCAGCTTCAACCACTTCTTTCCAGTAATGGTGAGAGATACAACACTCAATCAGTATAGTCCTAGCCATGTTGTTAACCTGTCGATTCCGGTTCTCAACAACTCCATTTTGTTGTGGAGTTCTCACAGCAGCCACCTCATGCCATATTCCATGTTTTTCTAGGTAATTATCAAACTCAATGGACATGTATTCCCCTCCATTTTCAAATTTTAGGACTTTTATTGTTCGTCCAGTATCATTCTCGGCAATTCGGTGATAAGTTTTCATGCAATCAAGAACTTTTCATTTCCTGTGAATAACCATTACATAAGCCATTCTACTATAATCATCAATGAAAAGTACGAATTACCTCTCTCCGTGAGTTCCGGCAACATTTATCGGGCAACATACGTCTGTATGGATGAGATCAACAAGGTGTGATGCCCTTTTCTTCTTTGGTCTATATAAATTACAGACTAGATCCTCTCATATGCAAGCATCACAAGTCTTTTCTTGTTCACGTTTCAGAATGGGGATATCCATGACAATCTTAAATTTAGATATCTTTTCCATGTCTTGTTGGTTAATTTTCCCTATCCTTCGATGCCATAGGTTGTTTTCTTCATTAGCAGAAAAATATCAAGAGTTCTATTTGTTGTCAACCTGATATAAGTTTACATCTGTCCTGCATCCTTTCATAAGAGAATTCCCTATTTTTCCATTTATAGTGTAGCCTTTTTGATTGAAAGTTACTATGATCCATGATTCACAGAGTTGACTCACACTGAGGAGATTGTGACGTAGACCGTCTACATAAATAACTTCAGTCTTCTTCATATCTCAATTGTTGAGAGTAGTATTTCTACTGTCTTTAATATTCAAAGAACCATAATTACCAAACCTCACTATTCCATCAACCTTCTTTTTAATGTTCTTCAAAAGGTCAGCATTTTCTGTCATATGGGAAGAGCATCCACTATCAAGAATCCAAGTGCTGCTGCTTTTTGTAGCTTGGAGGGATACTTCTGCAAGATTAGATTTCTCGATCTTCTTCTTTTCTTTCCAAGATATATTGGATTGAGTATAGGATACTGATGTAATTCTAATTATTTCTACCACATAATCATATTCTTCATACTCATAATCTTCTTCAAGAGGAGAAAACCTGTTTGTGAGAGCAACCCCATCAGGAGGGTGAGTATTGACACGTCTCTGATAGTTGTATAAATTTCCCCTATCGTATATTTTCCTAAAATACATATATTTATAGCCAAAGTTAGAAAAATTAAAACAGTATCCATAGAAACTATTTCTTCTATAAGATGGAGGATACGAAATTGGTCTCCCTTTTTGACTTCTCAGATCTTCCCCATTCAAGTAACTTCTTTCCTCTTTGCAATATGACATGGTATAGCCCAGATAGCCACAGAACTGACACTTCATGAGGGAAAATGTATTCTCACTTATATTTCTCCTCATGCCTTCTTCCTTGAGAGAATGGTTGGAATTTCTATCATTTCTGAAAGTTTGAGGATAATTTTCAGTTCTTCTTTTAGTTTGGATTGAGGGTTTCTTTTCCAGCACTTCAGGAAATGTTTCAACATGTCCATCTTTTATCTTGTCTTTCTTTTGGCTCTCTTCACTTCCAGAAGTTGATGTCTTAGCTTCATACCCAATTCCACTCTTTCCCATGCAAGTGGGTCTTTGATCACTCAAGATTTTTCCAACCCCATCTGAATCACGTTTCTCTCTTACCAGTAATTCTACATCTGAGAATCTTTCCAACTGAATTTTCTTCTTACCCTCATTTGCGGTTGACCGACACTCAAGTTTACCCCTAAGAGTAACAACTTCTTCCTAAAGACCCTCAATAGTATTGGACTTCTCTTCTAGTCAGGATGTAAGCTCATTTATGAACTTTTCTTGTTCATCAATTCTAAGCTTCAGTTCCACAATGTCATCTGTGCTTTCAAGGATTGAATATTGAACTCTCACTAGTTCTTCTAGTCGTTCAATTTCAGCTTTAATCTCATCAACATATTTTGATGATTCTTCCACCATTTCTTTCCACTTATTGCATCTCTTACATTTGTTCTCAATATTGGAAAAGGTGTCCTTAATTTTCATCTTGGGATCACCATTAGGAGTCATATGATTGTCTCTACCTTTATCAATCGAGGGTTCTAAATTTTCAATGGTGTCCATCATGGAAGCATGGTTTCTAGTTTTAAATTTTGATTCTTCTTCTTCACAAAATTCAATATCACCATCTTCCTCTTCACAGACAAAACTCTTCTTATGTACCTTCTTTCTAGATTTAAAATCTCCCTTTTTGAAAAACCTTTTCTGAGGTTTCTCAATGTCTTCTGCTTCACTCTCTTCATCATCAAATTTTCTTTGGCACTGAGAGGCAATGTGCCCAACTCTTTCACAACTTAAGCATGCCAGAGGTAACTTACATTTAAATTTACGTTTTCCCTTCTTTAGATTCTTGTAAATGAGAGAAATAATTTCTTTTTACACATCATATTCACCACCACTATCTTTTGAAATTTTCAGTTTGTCCATGGCTTTGAACTCCATTTCCTTACTAAAACGAGTCGTAGCATCTTTGGGTTTGACTCTCATCTCATATTCCACTAGACTACTTAGCATATCATCCAGAGATAGTTTAGATAGATCTCTTTCTTCAAGGGCTGACACCTTTGCATTGTACATAGGAGGAATTCTTCTCAAGATCTTCTTTACGATATCAATGTTTTTGATTTCCTCTCCAAGACCTCAAATTGATCCCACTAATTCAGTGATTTGATTGAAGAATGAATATGCATTATCATCAGGATGCATCTTTAGATCGTCAAACTTGTTGTGCAGGACTTGAAGTTTTTCCTCCTTCACTTTGTTGTCTCCTTCATAGATATTTTCAATTTTATCCCACATAGACTTTGTTGAGGTGAAACTCATCGCCTTTAGATAGATCTTATCTGAAAGAGCCACACTGATAGCATTCTGAGCTTTAGCATCTACGTCTAGAACTTTTCTGTTTGTATCATTTATATCAAGAACTGTTGGATCAGTAACATTTATTCCTTGAACAGTGGAAAAGAGGACTTTCATTCTAAGGGATCTTAAATGAGTTCTCATTTTGTTCTTCCAAATCTGAAAATTACTTCCATATAGGGGAGGGATTCCCCTAGCATTAACTGCATTCTCCATGATGGAAAAGGAGAGATCTAACACCAGTAACCTTTACCCTATGATACCACTTGTAAGACCTAGGGACACCTTGAGAGGGGAGGGGTGAATCAGGGTGTAAACTTTTTCTTTTAAAAACAAGGATCTTGTTCCCACGATGGTAGGAAATCGTTAAACCTATAAAACTGATGGGAACAGAATGAAAAACAACCACAAGAAAAGAGGCCACACAACACTTTTACTTGGTTCACCACTAAGGGCTATGTCCAAGGACCATATGCCGACAGGTTGATGGTCATACCTAATTCCACTAAACTTCACTAGTTGGGGATTACAAAGTTCAGGTACAGTCACTCTGTCCCAGACACATAGCCTTTACAAAAGTTTAGGGATAACTCACTGTGTCCCTCGAGTCACTCCAGTTGACTCCCCCTGGATCACTTCCCTTGGTGAAGACACCCTCAGTTTATAGACGTGAAGGTCTCTTCAATAGATATGCATTAAAATATTTGTCTCTGCTCAGCACGAGACTCTACTTGCATCGAAGACCTAAATTAATGTACTTGAAATCATTGAACCCCTAAACCAGATATTTGGAATGTGAAAATAGGTTACACTGAGGATTTCTCACAACACATACCCTTTGCGCAAAAGATCTCACTTTTTGCGTGCAATACTTGATTTTTTCACGAAAAATATTTCGCGCAACAACACCCTTTTTGCGCAACTAAATATTTTACGTACAATTGAATCTTTTATGCACAACTGAATCTTTTATTCACAACCTCCACTTTTACATGAAGCTTCTTCTTTTTTGTGCACCTCAGAATTTTACGCGCAACTTCATCATTTTTGTGTAACTTCACCTTTTTTCGCACAACTCCCTTTTTGCGCACCTTTTACGCGCATCAGACCTTAGATCTTATCTGAGTCTTTAGTCGTACTGAAAGAGAGGGGACACCTCTTATTTATAGGCCTTGATGATACTTGCACGAGAAACCCATCGTGTCACGAAAAACTCTCATTCCGCGTGGAATCATTTTTCACGCAGGAACTATTTTCCGCGCACATCTCAGTATTTTTCACACAACTCATTCCTTTGCCATTTTTCATCATTCTGATCCCGAAATAAATTTTGCGTGAGAAAACCAACCTACATTCACTATTTCGTGCAAAACCAATTTAGTGCACAAAACATGTTTTTCATGCACCACTCCAATATTTCGCACAGCTCATGCCTTTTCCATTTTTCAATGTTCTGATTCTGAAACACCTCTTGCGTGAAAAACCTTGCTCCAGTATTTCGCACACCACGATGTTTTTCGTGCACCACGCCATTTTTTCACGCACGATCAATCGATTTCACGCACCACACTGTTTTTTGTGCAACACGCTATTTTTCATGCACGGTCAACCTATTTCGCGCACCACTTCCTTTTTGCACGCATCTCCTTCGACCAAAAGCACATGTCTTCATTTTCTGAATTTCAGGCCCAAAAATTTGGCAAATACTGGGAAATGACACCACTTTCGATACTGTTGTATTCTTATATTTTATAATCACTTTACTAGAAAACATTATGAACTTCCAGTAAGGATTGACAATAAACACAAACCATAATCCAATTATTGAAAAGAACGGCCATGGTTCCAACAGATCTTATAAGGATCATGTTTAAATTCCTTGGAGAAAGGCCATCTGGACCTTGGAAGTGGTGGATATGTGCCCTTTCTGGGAAGTTTTTTATGGAAAGTCTGAGTTCCAATGTTGAATTGGGAAACACATTGGGTATGTTGATGATGTTGATCTTTAGAGCGGTGCATTCTTTGAGGAGCATCTGATATGTGTGTTAGATCGCAGTGAAAAAATGTTGCAGGGAAAGACTGTGTTGTTTGATCATTTATTGTGGAAACATGGATGTGTGTAGGGAAAAATTTGGAGAGAGAAATGGGTGTGGGGGATAAATAGCCCGACCTTTTTGAGTCAGAATATTAGAAATGCTTGAGAGTATAGCTTGAGGATGATCTGTTAAAAGGTGAGGATATTGTAAGATCCCAAACATTTTTAAGATGTATGAGGATCATTTTAATATAATATTTTTTCCTTGTTTGAGTAATTTTTGGTTTGTTTTATAACTTGGGGTGTATTTGGTTGAAAATTGGAAATTTATGAAGAAATAAAGGTAGTGCACGGTTGGCACAGAGTTTTCCCAAACTGTGTGCTAGATCCCAACTTACCATGAAAACCCTAGTAGATGGTATTCACATAGATGGCGCACGATTTAAAAAATCATGTACCCTAGAAAGAGAAACTATGAACCCCCTATAATAGGTTCATATTTAAGGTGCACATTTATGAGAAATTTTGTGCCCCAAGCAGCAAACCATGTGCATGGTTTTAATTAACCCGAAAATTAGATTTTAATTTTTTGAATCCCCTATTATAACCCATATTCAACTCCAACTCATCCAAAATTAAATTCTATCGATTTGGGAGGCTCTTGGGTAGATTCCAAGTCCTCCTGGCCACCGTTCATAGAGAATCAAAGGGTAGATTAAAGATCTTCACCTCCTGAGTAAGTGGTTTCTTCCCATTTAAATCTCTCTTTATATCATGCTTCTATTCCCAGATAAAAGAGGGATGTTTATCTACTGTTGGGTCTATATTTATATCAAGGTTTGTTTTATCTTGATTCATATAAATCTTAAATCTAGGAATTGAATCAAGATTTCATTCTACGTCGTTGTGGTGCTCAAATTTTGGGGATTTTCATTAGGCAGTCGTTCATCAACAAATTGAGGTAGGTGGACTATAATTCAAATCCCATAGTATATATTTCAATTATATGTATGTAATTATATAATTGATATTATATTTTTAGCAATATAGTTCTTGATTAAATTAATTAATTTCATGAATTAATTAATTCGGGAAATATGAAATTAGGAATATTAGGATTATAAATTTTGGATAATTAATTATTAAATTAATTGTGGAGTTGTCAAGATTGTTGAACTTGATTAATTAATTGTAGAATTAATTAATGGTAATTATTGGGATTTTGAAATTTTGATTTGAAATAATTAATCATTGATTTAATTATGGTGAGATAGAGATGGCTGAAATTGAGTAATTAATTATTGAAGTAATTATTTTTATATTGAAGTTGTTGAATTGGGATAATTAATTTTAGAATTAATTATTGGAGATTTTCATGATTATTTAATTGATTTATATGGAATAATTAATTTATAAATTAATTGGGGTTATTGAATTGGTTGAGATAGAACAATTAATCAAGTAATTAATTGGGGTTATTGGATTTATTGAGATAGAACAATTAATTGAGGAATTAATTGGGGATATTGGACTGATTAAGATAGAACAATTAATTGATAAATTAATTGTTTTTATTGAATGTTTGATTTAGGATTAATTAATTGATGAATTAATTAATGGGAGTAATGTGATTATTTAATTATTGAATTAAATAATGTGATTGATGAGATTAATTAATATATGAATTAACTAATGGGAGTTACATGATTATTTAATTGTTAAATTAAATAATGGGATTAATTAATAGATGAATAGATTAATGGAACTAATGTGATTAATTAATTGTGGAATTAATTAATGAAATTGATGTGAGTAATTGATTGGTGAATTAGTTCAAGGAGTTAAATTTGATTAATTAATTTTGAATTAATTACTAGAATTTGAAATGGAAAATTAATTAGATAATTAATTGAAGGGATTGAATGTGATTAATTAATTGTGGAATTAATTAATGGAAATTGATGTGAACAATTAATTGTTGAATTAATCGAGAGAGTTGAATGTGACTAATTAATTTTAGAATTAATTAATGAACTTGATGTAAACAATTAATTAGTGAATTAATTGGTGTAAAAGAATGTGATTAATTAATTTTGGAATTAATTAATTTAATTGATGTGAATAATTAATTAGTGAATTAATCAATGGATGTAATTTTATGATTGTTTACTTGGATTAATTAGTTATTGAATTAATTAATGGATTATCGTGATTATGGAAATTTTGAATTGGATAATTAATTTTTGAATTCATTATCGGAGTATTGAAATTGTGGGTTTTGGGTGAATAATTAATTGTTGAATTAATCATGGAATTTTGAATTGTGAATTGGAATAATTAATTATCAAATAAATTATGGGATATAGGGATTTCCAATTGAATAATAAATTGATGAATTAATTATGGGATATTAAAGCTGTGAATTGAATAATTAATTAAGGTATATTGAGATTGCCAATTTAATAATTAATTTTTGAATTAGTTATGGGATATTGGTATTTTGAATTGATTAATTAATTGTTGGATTAATTAATGGAATTTTTGTGATTAGTTAATTATTGAATTAACAAATGAAAGGTGTGTGTTTAATTAATTATTGAATTAATTAATGTATTTTATGTGATTAATTAATTATTGATTTAATTAATATTATTGACGTGGTTGGTTAATTATTGAATAATTAATTAAGGTATATTGAGATTGCCAATTTAATAATTAATTTTTGAATTAGTTATGGGATATTGGTATTTTGAATTGATTAATTAATTGTTGGATTAATTAATGGAATTTTTGTGATTAGTTAATTGTTGAATTAACAAATGAAAGGTGTGTGTTTAATTAATTATTGAATTAATTAATGTATTTTATGTGATTAATTAATTATTTATTTAATTAATATTATTGACGTGGTTGGTTAATTATTGAATTGACTAAGATAATTGAAGTGATTAATTAATTGTTGAATTAATTAATATATTTGATGTGATTAATTAATTTTAAAATTAATTAATATTATTGATGTGATTAGTTAATTGTTGAATTGACTTAGAGAATTGAAGTGATTAATTAATTGTTGAATTAATTTATTTATTTTATGTGATTAATTAATTATATAATGAATTAATATTATTCACATGATTAGTTAATTATTGAGTTAACTAGAGAAATTGGTGAGATTAGTTTATTATTTAATTAACTATAGGAATTGTTGTGATTAATTAATTGTTTAATTAATTAATGTTATTGATGTGATTAGTTGATTTTTGAATTAACTAATGAAATTTATATGTTTAACTAATTGTTTAATTAGTCATGGAATTGATGTGGATACTTAATTGTAGAATAAATTATGTGTTGATGAATGGTAACATGGACATTCAAGTATTAATTAAATAATTAGAGCATAGTCATTCTATTTTGTGAAGTATTAATGGTAACATGGGCATTCAAGTATGAATTAAAGAATGGGAACATGATCATTCTATTATTTTAAGTGTTAATGGTAACATGGTCATTATATTATTAATTAAAGAATTAGAAAATGGTCAATCAATTGTGTGAACTATAAATGGTAACATGGGAATTCAAGTGTGAATTAAAGAATGGTAACAATGGAATTTTGAGATGTGACCTCACCTGGGAATACTTTGGTCTCTGGAATTAGCTGAATCATATATTGAGATATGATATCACCTGGGAATACTTTGATCTCTAGAATGATTTGAAGTAGGTATTGAGATATGATATCACCAAGGAATACTTCATGCTCTCGAAAGATCTAAAGCAATTATTGAGGTATGGGTGTCTAAGGGACCTCGGGGGGTTTATGTGGTTAAATAAAGATTCATTGATAATGTTATAACTGTTTACTTATGTATTGTAATTATTTATTTATAAAACTATATACACTTTCTATTGACTATATATTATTCTAGACTCCATTATTGGTGGCCTACTAAGTAGTACTCACACCCTACTCAGGCTTCCTGATCGATACCCAAATAGATTACATGTTTTCAAGATAGGATAAGGGAAAAATCCCTTTTTTAGGTGGCTGATTTGGGGGTGGATCGTGGATGAGAGAACCGGATTTGGTTCGTGTCTCTCTTGGGAGTTTTCAATTTATTTAATTTTGAGTTTTAATTTCATACACTTGACACATACATTGGCATGGCATATTTATAGTACGATCTTGATATTGTATCTCTAGTTTTTGTCATCTTGTGATCTTTATACCATTCTGTTTCTGATTATATGTTATTTCTATTTTTGATTTATTATTGTGAATTTTGTATGAATTTGATTAAAAAAATATGGTATATTCTCTCCATGATCTATATTAGACCCTTGTCGCAAGTCGGTAGAATCTGGCGTACAGGGAGGCGCACTTGAGGTCATGTGACCGACTGGCTCGGGGCACCGGTGTGTAGCCTCGGGTTGGAATGTTACATTTATCTTCCTATATAATAAACATATGTTAATTATTTATTTACTTAATAATATTTTTCAATTTTAATATTACTTTTATTTCACTTATATCAATGTTATAATTAATTACTTAATTTATTAAGTTTACTTTGAACGTTTTGAGGATGTCTGGTTTATAAGTCCAAAATGACTTTGGTAGGTTGAATTTGGACAAATGGATCATGATAATATCATTTCCAAAATCATAATCATTTTATAATTATAATTTTTATACATTAATTATACTTTTATAACCAACTAACTAATATGGATATGAAAAATGAATTATGTTACAATCATAGAGATAGTAAGTCGTGTGTACGCATGAGTAGCTTTTCTATTTTTCAATGAACATGGGGGATAGAAATTAAGTATCATTTTTATTTGAATATTGATTATTATATCATAAATATCATATTATATTTTTAATTACACTTATAAATATCATCCATGTGAGGCAGTGATGAAAAACGAATCACATCGCTTCGTGGAGGTGGTAATCCACACGTACACATGAACGACGTCATCATTTTTCAATGGATGGAAAGGTAATAAAATCGATGATATATTAAATTTCTAGAATTATAATTATTTCATGAATATAATATATATATATATATATATTAAATTCATCATTATAACCAGTCGTGATAGGCAGTTGTGGAAAATGAATTACATTGGTTCACGAGCTAGTAGTTCATCGTACACACGAATGATGGTTTTATTTCCCATTTGATGAAATAGAAGATGGATTAAGGTTAATACATTAAAATAACAACATAAAAGTATATGTAAGATACTTATTTTATTATATAAAAATGTTAATATGTTTTTTAAGGAGGTAGAAGAAGAAATAAAACTAAAACATTTTGTTAAAGGTTATAACTCTTCTTCGGGAAACCTCCTTTGCTTTACAGCATAAGCCCTTGATGGTTGGTATTATGAAAAAAATAATACCTATAGGAAATATTTGGGGATTATAGTAATTTATTTGAATAGGTATTTTCTAAACCAAATGTCTCTTAAAGTGTGAAGAGGAGAGGATAGGGGGTGTCCTTTTGTAGGTGAGGGAGAGGAAACACTTGGTATTTTTAAAAATATTAAAATATTTTAATGTCTTACTCAAGAAAAGTGGATCCAAAATGGACTATTTATAATGATGAGATGATATAAAATATAAATATGTACATAAAATGGTATTTATTCAAGTTTTATGTCGTTTTATCCCTTATTACTTTATTTTAACCAACTAATGAACATGTTTTAACCTTAAATGTGGTAATAGATTTTTACTATTTTTACTATTTTTTATGACCAAAAATTTAGTTGACCTTATTAACTAATATTAATTATTATAATTAAAAGTATAGAATCCTTCTTATCAAATTCTATTCATATAAGTTTTATTATTTAATTTATAATTAAACTCACAAAACGTGAAGAAAAGTAGTTTTCCATAAAAAAATTCTTCTTAAGTATAATAATTTTTTACACAAAAATAAAGAATAAAATTGATTAAAATGACCATAATTGCATTATTAATAATATAAATAAACTAATTTTATTATTCATAATATAAATAAACTAATTGTATTATTCATAATATAAATTATTTTTTAAAATTAAACCATATAATGAATGAAAACTCAATTTGGTTAGAAATAAGGATTATTCTTTTTGAGTGAAAAATTACCTAATATTCTTATAATAAATATAACTCTATAAAATATAATTAATTAATATTAATAATACATGAAATGATTTTTTTTAAATTAACTCAGTTTCCACACTTTATATTTCACATTGTGCAATAGTTTTTGAGATGTAGTATTTAATCGCTGGAGTAAGGTCTTAGGTATTATAGGTATCCCTAGACTCACATTCTATTACTACATTATTTCTCTATTCTCACCTAATTTATCTTATATTTTCCCTTTTATTCTATTTTTTTAGTACATATCTTCCTATTATCATGACCATTCAAATTGAATAGTTAGGGTGGAAAGTTCTAGGGTTGGGGAGTCAAGTGCACCTAAGGGTCTTTTTCATTTAGATCATGATATTATTAAGACTATAGATTCTAATGGTTCAATACTACAACTGTAGGGAGCTAGGTCACTATGCAAGTCAGTGCACTAAACCTCGAGTTCTCGAGGGTAATCAACGCCAGCAACCACCAAAGCCAAAGGAACAAGGGAAGTCTTATTCCATCACTACTGCGGAAATGGAGCAAGATAATGAAGTCGTACAAGGTACACTTCCTATTCAATCAAGAATGGAAAAATTATTATTTGATTCTGATTATAAGCATTCTTTTATATCTTGAAAGTTTGCTAGAACTATAGAATCGAAGCCCCGAAACCTTGAAGTAGATATATCTATAAAAACACCAAGTGGTGCAATCATTGCAACCCAAGTGTTTGGCTCCTCTCCTGTTGGCGTATGTGGGAAGATTTATCCAGTGAATCTTGTAATACTTCTTTTGGTTGAATTTGATGCTATAATGGGAATGTATTGGATCTTATTATATAGAGAACATATCAACTGCCGGGAAAAGAAAATATCCTTTCATTTTCTGAACCATCCCATGCTTCTCTAAAAATGCAAGGAAGATCATGAATCTCCTTTGAAAAATCCTTCAATGGTGTGGGTGTTGATTCCCTATGAAGAATCATACCTCTCCCAAATGGTTGAGTCAAAGGAAAGTTCCAACCTTGAAGAAATTCCCATCGTGAGGCAATACGGTGATGTATTTCCCAAAGAGTTACCCGGAATTCCCCCGGATTGTGAGGTAGAGTTCTCAATTGAACTCATACCCAGTGCTAATCCTATCTCAAAGTGTCCCTATAGGATGGCTCCTATCGAATTGGAGGAGTTAAAGAAGCGGCTGCAAGATCATCTAGACAAAGGGTTCATACACCCTAGTGTATCACCTTGGGGTGTGTCGATGCTCTTTGTGAAGAAGAAGGATGGAACAATGCGGTTGTGTATCGATTATCGGGAACTCAACAAGATCACCATAAAGAACAAGTATCCTCTCCCAAGTATTGATGACTTGTTCGACCAGTTAAGAGGAGCTCAATACTTCTCAAAGGTGGATCTTCGTTCTGGATATCGTCAGGTAAAGG
The DNA here is from genome assembly GCA_963277665.1 of Viscum album. Classification (NCBI taxonomy): domain Eukaryota; kingdom Viridiplantae; phylum Streptophyta; class Magnoliopsida; order Santalales; family Viscaceae; genus Viscum; species Viscum album. The sequence continues at coordinate 354,158,009 of OY728126.1, read as the reverse complement.
TGAAGAATAAAGATATTCAGAAGACTGCCTTCCGAACAAGGTATGGGCACTATGAGTTTTTGGTGATGCCCTTCGGACTTACTAATGCCCCTGCAATCTTCATGTATTTGATGAATATAGTCTTTAGACATTACCTCGACAAATTTGTGGTAGTTTTTATTAATGATATTATCATCTACTCTAAGAGCAGAGAGGAACATTAAGAACATCTAAGACTTGTGTAGGCGACTTTGAGAAAGGAGAAGTTGTATGACAAGTTCATCAAGTGTGACTTTTGGATGAAACAAGTCACGTTCTTGGGACATGTGATCGCAAGTGATGGAATTTCGGTGGATCCTTCAAAAACAAAGTTGATTGAGGAATGGAGAAGGCCCTCTAGTGTCACAGAAATCCATAGTTTTCTTGGATTAGATGGGTACTACTAATTTTTTGTGAGAAACTTCTCACAATTGTCAATCCCGCTAACTAAGTTAACAAGGAAAGGGGTAAAGTATGTCGGGACAAAAGAATGTGAGGGAAGCTTCAAGGAGATAAAGAGAAGGATGATCACTGCACTTGTACTCACACTACCGAAAAGTGGAGTAATTTTTTTCTTATACAGTGATGCTTCAAAGAAAGGATTGGGTTGTGTACTCATGAAAAATGACAATGTGATAGCCTATGCCTCACAACAGTTGAAGATCCATGAGTAGAACTACCCGATGCATGATATAGAGCTGGCAGCCGTGATTTTTTCCTTGAAAATCTGGTGGAATTACCTTTATGGTGTGAAGTGTGACATATACACTGACCACAAGAGCCTAAAGTATATATTCACACAAAAGGAGCTCAACATGCGTCAAAGTGGATGGTTAGAGATAATCAAGGATTATGATTACTCTATTCACTATCATCCTGGAAAGATGAACAAGGTAGATGATGCTCTAAGAAGAAAAGAACCTACTACTCTATCCATGTTGCGGATTGAGAAAGACCATATCTTCTTGGATATGCAAAGAATGGATTTGGAAATCATAAGGGTAGGGGATACATCCTACCTTGCCCAAATGATTACGCAACCATCCATCTAGGAGAAGATTAAAGAAGCATAAAGGGATGATGAGGAGATACAAAAGAGGGTGAATGTTGTAAAGGAAGGGAAGCTGCAAGAGTTCCATATCGATGATAATGGTGTGATTCAGTTTGGAACGTAGCTTTGTGTACCTTCATCACCCGGGATAAAGAAGGATCTATTGGATAATGCACATAGCTCAACTTTCTCTATCCATCCTAGGAGTACCAAGATGTACCGTGATCTCCAAGAACACTTCCAGTGGGATAACATGAAGAAGGAGATTGCAGAATATATATCAAGGTGCTTGGTATGTCAGCAAGTTAAAGATGAGTGAAAAAAGTCCAAAGGTATGATGCATCCATTGCCTATACCCATGTGGAAATGGGAAAATGTTACGATAGACTTTGTCACAGGTCTCTCGAAGACGTTAAAGGGAAATAATGCGATATGGGTTGTGGTTGACCGACTCACCAAGACTACCCATTTTATCGCTATTCGGGAAGATCTCTCGCTTGAACAACTTGCAAAGATATATGTGAAGGAAGTGGTGAGACTGCACGGTGTTCCACTCGCAATTGTCTCTGACCGTGATCCAAGGTTCACATCTAAATTCTCGAGGATCCTTCAACATGCTTTGAGTACTGAATTAAATTTCAGCATGGCCTATCATCCCCAAACTGATGGCCAATCTGAAAGGACTATTTAGACACTTGAAAATATGCTAAGAACCTGCTCTCTTGAAATCAAAGGTGGTTGGGATTAGCATCTCCCATTGGTTGAGTTCTCATACAACAATGGCTTCTACTCGAGTATTCATATGGCTCTATATAAAGCTCTGTATGGAAAGCGATGTAGAACTCCAACCTGTTTGGATGAAGTTGGAGAAAGAAAGCTACTTGGACCTGATCTTGTGCAAGAGATGATAGAGAAGGCTGAAGTCATCCACAAACACATCAAAGTTGCTCAAAGTCAGAAAAAGAGCTACGCTGACAACCGTCGAAGGAACTTGGAATTCGATGTTGAAGATAAAGTATTCCTTCAAATATCTCCATGGAAGAGAGTCATGCGATTTGAGAAGAAAGGGAAGCTAAGCCCAAGGTACATTGGTTCGTTTGAGATCCTTGACCGCATAGGAGCCATGGCCTATCGGCTTGCACTTCCACCGAATACGGCTCAAGTTCATGATTTTTCTCACGTATCACTCTTGAGGAAGTACATACCTGATCCCTCACATGTACTAAACTCAGAGATGGTGCAGCTAGAAGATGATCTCTCTTATGAGGAGCATCCAGTAAAGATTCTGGATCGGAGAGATAAGGTTCTACACAACAAGACAACCCATCTTGTCAAAGTTTTGTAGAGGAACCATAAGTTTGAGGAAGCAACTTGGGAACCAAAAGAGGCAATGAAGGAGAAACACCCTCACCTTTTTGTGTAAAGTGAAATTTCAGGGGCGAAATTTCTTAAGGGGGGAAGAATGTAATGACCCAAAGTTTTTCAATGGAAATTCCCTTATTATTTTTATGTCATAAAATAACATGAAAATACAACAAAATTAACTACTAAGTGATAAGTGACCTTTAAACATAATTTTTTCACTTTGGTGTTTGTAATTTTGAAAATCTAACATATGGGGTTGTGTTTAAGATGATTTTTGGAGTCAAATAAAACAAAAATAATTTTTGGTGAATAGTAACCTACCCTTATGAATAGTGACATACCCTTATGAATAGTGATATACCCTAATTAATATTAACCTTACCTATGATAGTATAAAAATAATATTCAAGTGAAAGTATGATGTACCTATATTTTGGAATAAGTAAATGAATGTTTTAAAACTGTTTTTTAGTAATAAACCATGATTTTAATTAAATATTAAATTAATCATATTTAGAAAATTATTTTTGAAAAATGGACTTTATTTTTGGATTATACACGTCAAAAAATGGTTGGTGTAAATTTTTGGGATTTTTCTGAAATACTTGAATTTTTATGAATAGTGAAATATCGTAATTTACAAAAATAAGCAAAATAAGCTAATTATAGAGTCATGTGTGATGTTCTGCTGATGTAAGCCCACTTTTTTCAGGGTCACATGATAAAATTACTATTCTTTTTCATTCAAGACTCACCATTTCTTGTCTTAGGAGAACTTAATAAACTAATGAATTTTATATTAAGGAAACCCCTCTCCCCTCCACTATAAAAACCACCCTTCACACCCTCATTTCCTCACACCTCTCAAGCTCCAAGACATCTCTAAAATCTACCCAAACATCTTCCCTAGCCCCTCTCCCATGTTAAAGAGCTTCTAGTCTCATCAAAAGACCAATCCAAGCTTCCTTAAGTAGAATCTCAAGAGGAGGATTTAAGAGGAAATTTCTCTCCTTCTCCTTTAATTTCCTTTCAAGTTCAAGTTCATTTCTTGATCTCTCCCCTCCTATCTTCATCAAAATGGTATTTTAACTATATTATTGTACATATAATTTAATTTTATGATGATAATGGGATATTATATCATCCAACCCCCTTTCCCTCTTCCTTTTGTTTTATTAAAGAGAACGTGGTTCATGAGTTGTTAATTTATCACCTTCAAGAACGACATGATTTCTTCTTACATTTCTACCTTCAGATCTGGTCATGAACCCATTTTTATGGTTGAACCAGAATTTTTTATATGTATTATTTCCTATTTAAATTTATGGAAATAACTTATGGCCATATTACTAAGTGATAAATTAAAACAAGTTCATTGTGATCGAAAAACCGCCCAAATTAACCGAAATAATCATCATTTAATTCTTATCTAATGATTCATCCACATGGATATAATAAGATTCATTATAAGATAACTAAATATACTGTAATATCATTTATAACATGTAATATCATTTATGTATGTTTACCCATGTTCTACCCAAACATCAATTTAAGAATACAAGTGAACCACTCAAGAAAACCATAAAAACAAACATTCCCGAATAATTTTTTTAAACTCTATAACTCATCCAAAGGCACATAAAATCACTCAATGAAACCATAATGAACCATATTAATGTACACAAGGTTCTAGATTTATAATTAATTAATATAATGTCATTATACATGACATTAAAGAGAAGGAAGCATTCGGATACAAGGTAAGGGGAAATTCTCAAACTCAACTTTCAACCTTTGGGTTCTCCCTCTTTCACTCCATTTTGATATGGTTACTCCTTAAATATAATTTCTTCATCATTGTATTTCCTTTTCTTGGATATAAATGTTTGTACCTATTATTTATGTCAAACAAAATGTTTTCCAAAAGAACTCTTCTTTTAAGAACACACCTTTTACTTCTCACTCAAAGTGGACGGTTCTTGTAACATGTATGTTATTCCCTCTTTATTTTGGGAACCCAAAGTTTATGAATGTGTTCTTATGATATGTAACCCATTCCTTTACATGGGTTAGTTATGTTCACTTTTGATATATGTTCCATGTGGAAATCATGATAATGATAATTTTATTATGTGATGGGTGCGCCTAGAATTATATAGCGCAATATGAATGTTTCAAAGTGATGGGTGCGCCCAGGATTATACAGAACTCCAATGCTTTGGGTAAAGTTATTAATCTCATGATTAAATGTTAAATTATTTTTGAACAAGTTTCTATCTTGGTTCACAGGTATTTTTGGTAGTTAACCACTAAGACATGATGTTTTATTTTTTATGCATTGCTACATTTCAAGTCTTATATTTATGCTTCCTCTCATGTTCATGATCTTTTTCCCATGTTATGATTATTCTCACCCCATGCTATATTATTCTTATCTATCCTCTTACTGGTATTTTATCTCACCACTTTTGATGTATATCCTTAGGTTTCTACATGTACTAAGGAGAGGTCAAGTTCCAATAAGAAGCTAGAGAAGAAGAAATTAAATAAATGTTTATGCTTGATGTTGTAATTACTATATACGGTCCTAGTTTTTCCAAGATGGTAAACCTTTAGATCCTCTATGTGTAATACTATTAGGTTTTTTATCTTTAAAATGATGTAATAGTAATGTAAGAAAAGGTCAGGACACTATAATGAGGCTCTTCCTTTTTCCACCAAATTATCAAGAAAATAATTGGTTAAAAATCTAAAGACATCATCTATGCATTATTGGGAAACATTTAAAAGATAATTCTATAAAAAAATTCCCCACAATAAAAAAAATTATAATATCATCCAAAAATTTATTTAAAAAGTAGGGGAGTCATTTATGAATCACGGTAAAGATTTAAAGACACGCTAAACATGGTACCGCACCATGGATTTTCAAACCTATAACAAGTAATAATATTTTATAGAGGGTTATATATAGGAGATAAATATTTAATTGAGATGATGTGTAATGTAAAATTTAAAAATAAATTCCCAAATGATGCTTACGAGTATTTGGAAAGTATTTACAAGCAAAATAAAACATGGGGAAACTTACCAAACTATTGGAAGCCTCCAAAATATGGTGGAATGAACACTATTATGGGAGAATAAATCCAAGTACCTAAACTTGTATCCCTCACTGGGAAGGTCGATGAGATTTATCTTAGGAAAGTTGAAGAAATTCAAAATGTTGACCATGTTTTCACAATTTGTGACAAATATGACCATATAACCAATAATTTAATAACCATTTATTCCATAACGGATGTTATTTTAAGAATACCACCAGATGTGTTCGATGCTCTAAACTTTCAGAATCCATAATACCATAACACTTTCAATTCAAGGTATAATGATCATCCAAGATTTTATTAGAATGATAACTAACAAACTAGTCATCTACAATGTCCAAATACCTGAACTACATAAAATTTTCCTAGCCATAATCAATTTTAACCAAAACTAGTATAATACCAACATCCCTTTGTCCAATTCCAAAAACTCATTCAATAGCCTAAATATCCACCTATGATAAACCAACAAACTCAAACCCCTGACCAATCTATTCCACTCCCACTAATTAGAAAACTATATGAACAAATGGAAAGAATTAATTATAATGTTTTTTAACTTAAACATGAATTTAAAAGCATTAAAACTATAATTTTTCCCATTCCTACTATGGTTATCCCTTCAAAACCTTTAAGGGGAGAATCTAGGGGATTATAATCATCTCTTGGATAAATCAAAGTAGTGACTGTATTAAGAAGTGGTAAATCCATTGATAAACCTATACCAACCATTAGAAAACTATTTTAAGCCTCAAACACTCATTATAATTATGAATAAATTCTCATTAAATTGAAAAAAATTGTATGAGAATGTAGAAGAACCCACACCTCCCTAAACAATCTAGTAACCTTCCCCATTCCCTCAATACGTGAGATAAAAATCCAAAACTAAATTGAATGAAACATTGAGGAAAATATTCTCACAAGTTAATTTGAAAATACCCCTTATCAATTTAATCTAAACCATACCTGTATACTTTATGTACCTAAAGGACCTAGGCATGTTCAAAAGGAAGTTCTCATATAAAAAACAAGACCTTCTAACTACTAAGTTGGGAACCATGATCCAAAGAAACATGCCTACAAGGTTAAAAAAACATAGAATATACATACATCAATTTTGAATTGGGATGGAAATTTTTTTCAATAACTTATGTGATCTATGATCCAATGTTAACCCCATTCTATTTTTCATAAATTTTTTAGTCACGGATCAAGGAACTCCAACCCACATTTTTCACTCTTCAACTTGTTGATTATAGTGTTTGAGTTCCTAAGGGGGTTTTAAGGGATGTTTTAGTAAATTTTGAGAACTCCATCTACCATACCGACTCCATTATTGTTGAAAATCATCCAATATTAGGCACTTGAGAACAAAATCCAATCATCTTTGGTCATATCTTCCTATAAATAATCAACTCGTTCATCTGAGTAAGGAATAGAAACATGATCATAACTTTTGGTAACATGATCCTCGATCTAAACATACATAATGAAACCCCATAAATTATGGATGAAATTGAGTTTCATGAGGTTAATTTTATAGATAGTTTTGAATTTGAACCAGGGGAACATCAAGGAATTGTTGAAGGGTGTTTAAGTCAAGATGGTATTGGTTTCCTTTGTTCACACGAGGTAAATTTGTCTCCTTCACTTGAATCTATTCTAGAAAGGTCCAATGATTATTTTTTAGGATAAAAAATAAATAAAACCTTTAAATATATAATAAAAGTTGATACTAAACCCTTTTCCAACACTAATTTTGATAACTTTATTTCTAAAACATCTCTTATGATGAAACCAATTCTATCTAGAAATTTAGAAAAAGAAACTGAGATTGATTCAAAGTCCCAAACTTCTTTTGAAATTGTTAACCAACCCGATCTAAAATTCAATGTACTAACTACCTCACTCAAGTATATATTATTAGGGTATAATAAAACCTTACATATTGTTATCTATTCTTATCTTGAATATAACCTAGATATAATTCTTTTGAATGTCTTGAATAGGAATAAGAAAGTAATTGGATGGACCTTATTTTAAATTCTTGGGATTATCCCCCTAATCATGACCCATATTATTATTCTAGAAATTTATTTTAAACCATTATACTAACCCTAATATAGACTCAATCCCAATATCATGGATTTGGTATGAAAATAACTACTTAAGTTGTTGAAAGTTGGTATCATCTTCCCCATTGTAGAGATTGAGTGGGTAAACCCAATTTAAGTGGTTCCTAAGAATTATGGAATTACTATGATTACTAAAGAGGATAGTGATCTCCACCCCAAAAGGGTGAGTAGTTAATGGATAGTGTTTATAAACTATATGAATTTAAACTTGTGTTCCAAGAAAGATAATTTCCCTCTTCCCTTCATTGACCAAGTCCTTGAGAGTGTGGCAGGGCATAAGTTTTAATACTTCTTATATGGATACTCAAGGTATAATTAAATTGAGGTATCCTTTGAGGATAAAAGGAAAAACTATATTCACTTATCCATTTAGAATTTTTTCCTTAAATTTCATGCCCATTGGGTTATATAATTCCCCTGGTACCTTCCAGTGGTGCATGATGGGAATCTTTTTTAATATGGTGGGGGATTATTTAGTGGCCTTTCTGAATAAGTTATCCATATTTATGGATACATTTTAGGTTTCAAAAAGAAATATTGAGAGTTTTTTTTCTATATTTGAGGATAAAAATCATGATATAAATTTGAAAACATGTCATTTAATGGTAAAAGAAGGACTAGTCCTCAGAAATATTCTCTCTGGTAGAGGAATATATATTAATAAAGCCAATATTGATATCATTATCTAACTTACCTATCTAAAAACTATCAAATAAGTGAGGATATTTTTTGTATAATATATTTTCTATAGAAGGTTCATTAGGAAATTAAGCTCCATTGCATAGTATCTTTATGCTATACTTGTGAAATATGCTCCATTTTTGTGGAAATAAAACTATAAGGAATCACTCTCAACACTCGAGTCATGTATTATCTATCCACCCATAATGAAATATCCCAATTGGAAACATATTTTTAAGATCATGTGTGATTAAATTGGATTTTATGTAGAATATTTCTTAGGATAATGTTGTGATAAAACCCCATTTTTCATTACTTATGAAAGAAAATCATTGAATGATGCTTGAATCAACTATGCTGCCACAGAGAAATAATTTCTTATTTTTTATTTGACTTAAAAAAATTATGTCATATATCTTATTATCCCTCATAATTTTTTTCATTGATCATTTGGCATTAAAAAACTACTTTCAAAATCAATATTACAATTACAAATTGATTATTTGGGTCCTTCTATTGAAATAATTTTATATAACCATTAAGGAAAAATGGGTTTTGAAATTTTTTTGGTTTATCACCTTTTTGGTTATAATTCAAGGATAATTCATCCCATATTTCCAAGTATAATTTATTTTCTAATGATAACCTCTATTTTGTAAGTTATTTCCCATGGTATGTTGATATAGAAAACTGCTTGGTTATAGGTATCGATCAAAAATTATTTGGGACTAAAGATAGAAGGAAATTAATTTCTAATATTAAAATCTATGTGTTAAAGATCCATACATTGATAAGTTTTTTCCTAATCAGGTCACTATGATATGTGTTCTATAGTCCATGAAAGATTCCATTCTTAATTTCTATCATGGAGAGGCTTATAGTGGATAATTTTTCACAAATAAAACCACTTTAAAGGTCCTTATAAATGGTTTATTATATAATACCCTCTATAAGGATTTTTATATATTCTATTAAATTTTTCCTTAATGTAAAAAACTAAGATCCATTTCCAAAATGAATCAAATTCCCTTTACTCCCATTATGGTTGTCAAAATCTAATATTGTTGGGTAATTGATTTCATGGGACCCTTCCTAACCTCTAGGGGATATATCTATATACTTATATCTATTTATTCATCTCTAAATGGGTTAATTATATTCTAACCAAGTATAATGATCATCAATATGTGATCTAATTCCTTGAAGAAAACATATTTTCTATATTTAGAATTCATATGGATGTCATTAGTGATTATAGAATCCATTTCTATAATCTTCCCTTATTAGAACTCATGTATAAGTATTGGATCACTCACAAAGTGTCTATTTAATACCACCCTCAAACCAATGGTCAACCATAGTTGGAAAATAGAAAAATTAAGAAAATTCTTGAAAAACCTTTTAATCTCTCTAGGAAATATTGGTCTGAGAAACTCTTGTACATCCTTTAGGAATATCATTCCACATTAAAAAACCTTCTAGGTATTTCACCATATAGTTTGGTTTAAATAAAATCATTCCATTTACAAGTTGAAATTTAGCACAAGTCTTTTTTGGAAAATAAAGAAAATGAATTTTGATATTTCCAGGGCTAGAAAAAGAGGAAACTTAACCTTAATGAACTTAAGGAACATAAGATGGAGACTTGTGAAAATTCAAGGATTAAAAAAGGTAGAGTAAAATTATATCATTAAAGGAACCTTAAATTAAAACACTTTTAACAAGTAAAATATATTCTCATGTATAGTTCCAAACATCATTTTCACTTGGGGAAGTTAAGGTCGAGATAGTTAGGGCCCTACATAGTGCATCATGTATACCCCCATGGAGAAGTTGAGATTCAGTATCCCAATAGTGCTAAAATATTTAAAGTAAATGTTTATTGGATAAAACCTATCCTAGAATAATTTCTCAAACATGAAACTGAAGAGGAGTTAGATGAACCAACCAATGACCAAGACAAAACATGAAAATCTAGAGGTCTAAGTCAAGATAACAAATTTAAACTAAATGATTCTCAATAATCAACATAGTTTTTACATATATTTTATATTATTTTATTTTTTATGATTTTAAATATTAAAAAATTATGTTTAAAAAATAAAAAATAGAAAAAATAGAAAAAAAGATCCAAAATGGTATGTCAATGGTCAAAGGTAGAAAAACCCATCACGGGAATTAAACCCATGACTTAAGGGAGATATGGGGTGAACCTACCACTGGCCTACAAATTTTACTTCCTCCATCATCCATTATTTTTATATATGTACTTATCTTGAATTATTTATATATATATATATTAAAATATTCTTTTTTTATTTGTTCCTTGTTTCAGCCTTTTCTGTGAAAAAATAAAAAGGTATGTTTTTTCCGTTCCTTTTTTGTTTTTTTAATTAAGAGGACCCTATTGGGTTTTTATTATATTCTAATTATATTTTTGTGTAATACATAGGGTCTCTTGAGGTTGAAGGTTTATGGTAAAATCACATACTTCCAAAATATTGAACATAATCAGTCTTCATTTTTACATGAAGTCTATGAGTGAAATATAACTTAAAGGATCAATTGGTTATGGAATATCCTTCATCATCAAAACACCATGTGACTTTTTTCCATAAATTACTTTTCATGTTTTATTTTGAAACTCCTCTCATTTAATTTTTCACCCTTAAAAATTTTCATTTTCAACACTGAGGGAGTGTCATTCTGAGTTGTGAAAATAAAATGGAAAAAATCGAGTAAATCAAAAATAAATTTCTTTAAACATTCATGTGATAATATACTTTTCAATATTTAAAACTCAATATTAAATAATTTTCCATGCCTTGATTCTTATTTTAATGAAATTATAAGTTTACACATATAAATTTTAGAAAGTGTTGTTTTTCTATGTGAATTCTCATTGTCTATATTTTCATCCATTTAAATCAAAATATCAATTTGCGTGTCCTTTGGATTGTTTGGTATTAGTTGAGTTCTTGGGGTACCAAATAAATAGTATATATTGTGTGATTATTTTTATATTAACATGAGTATTCAAAAAATGAGAATAAGAAAATAATAAATTTTCATGTAGTCAAATGGTTTGACCTAATTTATGGCTTTTGGAACTTTAGGATTTCAACTCCAAAGTTTCCTAGCCTAGAGTTGGGAATTAAATCTCAATTTTTGGTTGTTATAATTTATTATTTATTGAGTTAACTTCAGATGATGCTAGGGCATGTTATCTTCACTTGGTTCCCTAAGGAATTTGTGCCTAGGAGTCTCTGAAAAAGTATCACTATAGGGGTTGACTTGATTAAGAATAATGTCAATTATTATGGAAAATTTTAAAATAAAAATAAAAAACAAAAAAGTAAAAATAAAAATTTGAATACTCATCTTAGGATTAAAACATTATTCTCACCTAGTGGTTCTATATTTTTCCCCATTGAATAAAAATGAAAAATAGTGTCATTTTTGATTTACACCACATCATTATGCTTACATGAAATTAGATAAAATGTGGAAATGAATTTGAAAAAAGGAATGATATTTTTCATGGGATATTATTATGAACCCAGTTATTCTTAAATTATTTTGATGGGTTTTATGATTGTTTTATGTGAGTTCTTAATAGTGATCATTTTATGTTAAAATGTGTTTGCAAAAGTAAATTAAATTTTTGTATTTTTGAGATAATTATGTGCCTGGGAATAGAAAAACAAAAGTTGGGGTGTGATTATCCATTGAAAGAGGCTAATTTTCATTTTTTACATTATAATATTCATTTTATTCACTATTTATAAACACCATTATTGGTGAATTTTACAATTAGAATTTATTTTTACATTATCTTTTCAATAATTAATTAAATTATACTAATACTTGGTTCATTTTTAAACTCACAATAAAGCACCCTATGTTCATAATTTTGATTTTATATTTCAGGATCAGGTTACCCATGTTACAGGGAATATTTTATCCTTCAAGATCACTAAGAGATTATATTTATAAGACACTCATCTTGGGCCTTGAATATAGAAATTTTTTGTAAAAATTAACTGGATAGTAGCCTGCTAAAATTTATGTAGAATCCATATCCCAAGCCTAATAAAGCTAAAATTGAAACTATGGATAGTTTAAATATGAAGGAAAATTTAATTAAATTGTTCCTAGAGATAATTCATAAGTTTCAAAGATGATCTTTGCAATCCAAGTGGAAAATAAAATTCTGGTTCAAATTCAGTGAACTAGAATGATATCCCACCATTTTGATCATAACTCTGAGAATATGAGGCCAAATGGGATAAAATTTTAAAAAATGTTAGAATAAATCCTGGGAAACATTTTTTTTATTATAAAAATAACTCAAATTAATCCATAGAATATTTTTGATGGATGAAAGTTGGCTCTTATTTTGGTTTCAAGGGTGGAAAAGTTCACATTTCACAAGATTTCCACCACCTAATGCCTACATTAATCGATTAGGATAACCTAGACTTCTAGGGTTCTACCGATGGCACCAAAAATTGCTATTTAAGGAAGTGATGGTGTAGGGGTTTGGATGAAGTATTTTTGTTCTTTCAATTGTAATTTTATGTCATCATTTTGTAATATTAATTTCTTGTATCTCAAGTAATTTGTTTGAATCATACTTTATTATTAATAAAAGTTATTCTTCTTCACTTATTCTATCCTTTTTTTACTCTTTAATACCATTTCTTCAAGTTTTTAATTTATCCACATAACAATTCATGAAATCCTTTTCACAATGGTGAAGTTTTTTTTATTTTTTTGTTTTCTCTTCTTCAACTTCACCCTCATGATTCAACTCTTATCTTTCATTGAGATCATTACATAATTATATGGATAATTATATTATGGGTTGATCAAAAAAGTTTTAAGTGGATGGTTTTTATGTTATTTCTTTATCTGTTGATATTTAATTTTTTTTAATTGTGAATTCAACTCGATGATTAATTACTCTTTCATGCTCACTATATTTTAAGGCTACATGTTTTGAGAGTTAGAATGAACTTATACCTTGTATTTTTCATAAAAATTATTCTCCAAGTGTTTAGTTGATTATTCTTGTGATTATTTAAGAATTAATTAATGGGTGATAAGGATAGGTCTTATTTCATAGAATGAGTGGAACTCAAATTTAAGACATTGAAATCATAAAAAAGAAATTCATCCTATTTACCCATAGCAATAAACTAGGATCAACATATTCCCATTAATTTAATTCACTTTAGTATTTAGTGTTTCAATCATCCAAATCAAATCACACCCAAATATTTCCACTTTATAGACAAAACAATCTATTGAATCTATATCTTAATGTTCTTTTTAGGCCTTTTAGGATTCGATTACCCATTCTATGATGCATGCGATTACATAAATATTAGGGTAAATTTAGGAAATACCAGCCTACCTACTCTATATTTATAAGTTTTAGTCCCCATATAATTATAACTTTTCATATACATGAATAGAATCTCACCAATCATCAAATGTAAGGGATGATTTCCTAGAACCTACCTAGTTAGGTATTCCAATATAGTAGCAGCAAAAAATTATTTTCATATATTTATATAGGAAGAATCTTAATTTATTGGGATCCTCCCCATAACCTAATCCCAACACATATTGGTAATATAACTTCATAATGGAATTATTTCCTATTGACAACAAATAAAATTACCAATGTTTTATTGGGATCTTCAATCTCCCAGTTTTGATTGTTTTTTCAATACCATTATATATTTCCATATTAATATGTGTGCATATTAAATCTTTTGTTCTCCCCATTATTTAAAATAAATGAAAAGTTAAGTGTATGTTAAAGTATCGCTCATGTCTATGTTACTTCTATAATTTTCAAAGAACCTCATTCTCCCCCTTTTTCATAGTTATAGATGGATCCAAAAATTTGAGAGAAGGATGACATCACATTTCTCTTAGTAATGAGTCATCAATTGATAAATTATAAGTCTTTGTGATAAATGATCAGTATATAAAATAATAGTGATTAACATATGAATCAAATATATCCATTAGTCTATCCATCATATGATACAACTTAAAATTTCTCTTTTAGAGGCTGTATAAGCACATTTTTCTAGAAATTTATAACCTGCACTAATCTTTAACAAACACATCAAAATATCTATGTTCAAGAATGTATATCCCCCTATTCATCACAAAACATTTTTCCTTTTTTATAAATAGATTTTACATAATCAAAATAGGGGTAGAAAATTATTATGATACCTCAACTTTAGCATTTTCAAGAACTGTATAAAATTTTTATACTTTTATGAAAGAATACAACTTGGCCACTTATCTACTTTTCATCCAGCCCTCAAGGGTTAAAATCTAAAATCTCTTCATAATGGATGGTTTTTTACAATTTGAACTCCAATAATATTCTAATATCACATGAGATATAATAATGAGTCTTCAATCACTCCGTCATTGTAACACCATGAGATTTTAGTATGTCTTACTTCAAGTAAATATCTTTTTGAATAGTGTGTAATATACACAACATTGAATTAAAGTGTATAATACTTTATTAAAAAACCATTTAAACACAAATACATTATGATTATATAATTTTTTAATAAATATATTTTTACTCTTTGATAAATAATATGAAATAAAGTTCAAACCACTTAAATTTTAAAGGTTCGTTTTTTTATAAAAAAATTCCTTTATATTATTTATTTTTAATTAAAATATAAATTTATTATTTTATTATTTTAATTTGAATAAATGAAATTTATTTTTTAATTAATAATGTCAAAATTAACTTAGGATTTTTTTTTGATATTTTTATGAAAAGTTTTCTTTTTGAGTGAATAATGAAAAATATCAATTTTACAAATACCATAACTTTTATGAAATCATTATGATATGAGAATGACTTAAAAATATATAAAACCTTTTAATAAAACAAATATTTTTTTAATGATTAAAATAAATCATTTTAAAGTATTATATTGATTTTGTAAACCCAAGCTTGACTTTTGGAACCTAAGTGGAATTTTAATTTAATAAAAAACTATTTTTGGTTATTTTAATTTAATTAAATGTTTGAATGGTTCCATTAGATATTTTCTTGATATAAATGTACAAAATTATTCCTTTTTTTAATAAAAAACGAATAAATTTTATGGGGATCAATTCTATACATGATTTTGGTATAAAATGTTTTTTATGCTTACAAAGGGAATTTTTCTAAAAACTATTTTCATTGAGTTACGTGTACTTATAATAAAATTAGTTTTTACTAGTTCTATAAATTTAATATTTTAAAATGGATTATTCATTTTTAATTAGAATATTCAAATTATGTAAAAATTTCCATTTCATTTTTAGTTATAAAATTAAATTATCATATTAAAAAGTCAGTCACCGTGGTAAAGGTTAAAATGTTTGATGAGGGTGTTAAACTAATAGATAAGGGAAAAA
The DNA here is from genome assembly GCA_963277665.1 of Viscum album. Classification (NCBI taxonomy): domain Eukaryota; kingdom Viridiplantae; phylum Streptophyta; class Magnoliopsida; order Santalales; family Viscaceae; genus Viscum; species Viscum album. Next base: position 354,142,185 of record OY728126.1, on the reverse strand, counting down.
ATATATATATAACATGTTTAAAATTGATTTTATGAGGTGATAGAAACCCTAAATTATCTTATATTTGAAAAAAATCCATTTGGTTCCACATTATTTGATTATGATAATGATTTTATATTATAAAATTTATATAAACAAAAATGCCATTCTCTCTCACTTAATACTTTATCTTGATAATGAAATGGATAAAAATAATTAATCAATGGTTAAATATCATAATATTTATTATGAATAAATTAAATTTATGTTTTTAATTTATTTTTAATTTTAAATTATAGTATAATTATTTAAAATTCTTTCTCATCATCGACACTACACTTGTGTAAGCAATAGAAAAATCAAGTAAATGATTTTAAAAACATTAAAAGAGATATGTTTTAGATGAATTATGGTGTTTTGAGAATTTTATAGATAATTATAAAGTATTAGTGATGATATTAATTTTTATATTTGAACTTCATTATTATCTTTATGTTCTAAAAATCAAATTATGTGAATAGACCTTAAAATTAATCTAAGGATATTTAAAGTTAAAAAAATATTTTATTAATTAATTTAGAAAACATAAAAACCTTATAATAGGACAAGTGGGATGGGTAATGGTATAAAATTTCATCCATATTCCATTTTTTAACCAGTTTTAATTTTTAAAATTATATTCAAGACCCTTAAAGATTTAATATTTGTGAAAACACCCTTGATTTTTTCTTATAAAAGAGGAATTAATATAAAATTTAAAAAGGAACATGTGAATTTGGTTTTATCTAAAAATTATGCCCAAATAAATATATAAACTTTCCATACTACTTTATATATCCCACTTTTTTACCATAAACCCCTTTTCTAAATTTCATAAGTTTAATCCCAAGTAGGGTTTCCAAGAAAGGGGTAAAGTCTTAACCAAATTCTTTCAAGTTTATTTCTTCTTATACCTCCATCAACTCTATTCTCACTATAATAATATAATTAAATCAGTATATTTATTATATATAAATGATATTTTATTAATGTTAGAACATTTTTCCCATCTCTTTTCCATCCTATATAAAATGAAAACATCGCTTGTGCGTATGTGCAGACTACCACCTCTACAAAGCGATGAATTACTTTTTTCATCACCACCTCACATGGATCGTTATAAATATGTAATTAATGAATATATATGTTATATTTATGAAATAATTATGATTATATAAGGATAATATATTATCTACCTTCTTACCCTCTCATACAAGGTAAAATTGAAACATCATCCATGCATACGTGTGGACTACCGCCAACATGAACGACACATTTCATTTTTCATAATTGTATCACATGGATGGTTATAAGGATGGATTTAATGAATAAATATGATACATATAATATTATTATGATTATTTAAGGGTAAATATGTGTCTAATTTATTTACTTTTCATTCATTAGAAAAATTAAATTGTTTCTCATGTGTACGTGCATATTACCACCTCCATTAAATGATGTATTTCATTTTTCCTGGTTTCCTTACCTAGATGATTATAAAAATATAATAAATGTATAAAAATTATAATTATAACATGTTTAAAATATTTTATATGATAGAACCATGACCCCTTTGACCATATTCAACACACTGATTTTGTTTTGGACTAAATGACTTTAAAATATCTGACATAAACTTAACATATTTAGTAACTAAATAGAAGTGGTAATAAATGAAATAAATTAAATAATGATAAGGGAAAAACATGAAAAAGGTTATTAATCAAGTAAATAATTAAAATAATTTTATTATTTGGGATTTAGAGAATATGCAAAGCAAGACGGGACTCAAGGTAATAGGCTTTTTAACTCAATTTTCTTTCATTGGGTTATATCACTTCTTCATTGAATATGTTATGCCAAGATTATGTGTGTTATGAAATTTTATTTGTTTATGTTTTATTTAAATTTATTTTATATGGATTAATATTTTTTCACATAATCACTTAATTTATTGATTCATACTCTAAATGTTAAGATCTTTGTAAGGGTTTCTTAGTCTCAATTTCAATTCATCAAGACATGTTCCATGTTGTGTACCATGATTTATTTTATATGGTGTAATTAATTCCCTGAGAATTTATTTTAACATATTATTTTAGGGAAATAATTGTTTTTATATAATAATATTAATTACATCCATGCAATGGAATTTTGATTAAAGCATTACTAAAATTTTATGGATTTATCATCTCAAACTTCCTTATTTGAGACATGTTTATATTGATGTACCAATATTCATTTATTTGGTTTATATACTTTATCTTTGACATATAATATCATGAATATATTTATAATAATGGTATTTTAAGTTCCTCTTCAATTTATTTATTTGAAAGGGGTTTCTTTAAATGTTGTAAAGGGTTTTCTTTAAAAATGTTACTTTAAATGTTTTTAAGTCTTTTATAGAATTATTTTCCCTCCATATCCATATTATTTATATTGTTTTTAGGAATATTATTCCATAAAATTTAATTATTTCTTAAATAAATTTTCAAATATATTTTAACTTTTATAAAGGTTTAAAAGGGAATCCTTTTAACATTTTCTATATGGGTCACTTTTGAATTTCTTTATAATGGTGTGAAAAGAATATTTTTTTAACATTTACATCATGAATATATTTTACTACCTTCATGACTGTTATTCATCAGAAATACTTTTTTATAAGTTTCCATGGATTTTCAAATAAAATCAATTTCCCATTATTCTATGAATTTTTATTTTTTAAATGGTTACCAAAATAAAATGATATTTCCTATTATTTTTCTAAAGTATATTAAAAATTATTTTATAAAGTTTTTTTATCTATATTGACATACTTTAATGATTATTATGTTTCACTGGGTATATGTTCTAATGATACCATCCATATTCTTTCTCTATATAGATTATGATGACCATTTAAGGAAATTGTCATGAAACTTATTTATTTTCCATGGGTTTATCAATTTCTATAGGAATAATGGTTATATTTATGGTTTTTATGTTGAAATGGAATCCCTAGTAATTTTTTTCATGGTTATTGAACATTATAGGTGATGACAGGTGAGACTGGGATATAGCTCTCCAATATGTTGGGTAATGATTTATTCTCTAGATAAATTGTGATTGGAATTAACTAATTATAAGTTATTCTATATGGGTGAAACTCAAGTGAACAAGGGTGATGAATATAATGTCCCAAGGTGTATACATGATTTTTCCATGCTTACAATGAGTTTTAATGTAAATATTTTGATTTCAAGAAAAAGGTATATGATATTTTAAAAGTTAAAGTTTTTCTTTTAAGAAAAATCATTTCCATGGGTTCTCATGTATTCCCAAGATACTTATATAATTTTTCTATGTTTTTTATTATTTTTAATGGTTTTCTTGATCAAAGGTTTATTTCACATGACTCGATATTGTTGAACCAAATAAATTTTGACTTATGTTATTCTATATCTTTATAGAATGACTCATGATTTATAAATCATGTTTTTTTGTGTATAAATATCTTATTTTATGTACCTTTATTATGTTGTCATACCCTTATGTTCACTTATAATATTTGATTGTTAACACTTATGTTTAATCTTACTGAGTTATTAATATAATCCTTTTTATGTTTCCATTTCCCCAGGTTATGAAGAAAATTTTTATATATGGTATGTCAAAAAGGGTATCATGTGTGGAGAATTATGTGGGAGTTTTTGAAGACTTATTAAGGAATAAAAAAATTATAGTTATAGTGGTAAAAATGTACTTTGGGTGATAAAGATGTGGGTTTTGTTAGGTAATGGTTTTCCTAATTTCTAAAACTCTAAACCTAAAAGGTATTGGGTATGTAAGTGACTTATTTTTTTGTCTTTGGATTTGTGATTATGTAAGTTTAAGTTTGGTTCACTTTGTTTGGTATCAAATCTAGTATATAAATAGTTTTTTTAGTATTGGATCTAGGTGTTCAGTCTCAAGGCGTTATAATAATGGATAAATTCTTCTTGTTATACAAAAATTGAAGTATTAATCCATTTTTATTTTTCCAGATATTACCTTTAATTCCCTACATGAAAACACATATAAATAAATATAGGTGAATAAGGTGAGTTTTTTATCAACACCTTAATAAGACTAGTAGGGTTGAGACGTGGATATCAACCCAGAAAATCATTTCTTTATAGATCTAAATTCTTTAGAACTCTTCATGCTTGTACTCCTTTTAATTTTCTAAATCAAAACTACCTTAGGAAGCATATATTTGTTACCTTTTGGGATGTGAATACTTGCTCAGATCATTATAAGTTTATAGAACTGAAAATTTGATCATACGATTTATGTTTATTGGAATTATGGTCAGTGGTGGGAATATGTACTCAATGTGAATTTAGTGGTACTAGATCTTATCCAATGGTAGTAGGTCCATCAAAAGTTTATTTATACTGATAGTTCTAAAGTGGAGCATTGGGAGGTCTAGAAGTTTATAAAATATGGTATTTCATCGATTTGTTAACCTAACTTAGTTTGTCATGTCTTGTGATCTATGTTTTTACAGTCGTATGTTTAAATTTTTTGAATGGTTGTGCTTAGTATTTAAGTATGTGGTAACTTTAGTGCAAAGTGGGGAAAATGGTAGTTCAACTGAGAATTTATTTTAGATTTGAGAATTTTATGAGGATTACTTGTCTTTGTAATCTATTTTTCACATGTAATATTTAGGTTACGATAAAATAAATAATCATTGTGATTCCCCTATGCACATAGGAAAAAGTTATAAGAATGTTAAAAAATATCTATTTTTTATATTTATGTTTCATGTTTTACCATTGAATGTATTTCTGATATTTTTCTATTTTTATTGAGGTGTGTGTGAAAGTTTGACTTTGTAAAGTGGGTAGGGTTCTATATATCCCTACTTATGGTACACTTAATAAAAGGGGAAATAAATTTTTAGAGGTTTGGTTTTCCACCGTGTTGATCTATATAAGAACTTATGGTGGTCTATAGATCATACTTATAGTGTTTTTATCAGTAGTATAGGTGATCAAGTTTTTTATTGGTCTATTCTACAACAATTGGTATTAAAGGGATTGGTTCTGAGATCATATTTTTCACACCGATAGTAGCATTTTAGTCATGGAATCAGATGAAATAAATATACAAATCTATAAATTTTTTTGGTCATATTTTGGATTTTAGAGAATGAATATTGAATACTAACTGATTCAAAATACATTGAGGTTACCTTGCTAGGGGTGAATCTAGTGTTGATGGAGAAAGATGAATGGGAGCATTTGGATAGAAATTCATTGTCTTTTTAAAGAATGTCTCTTTCAAGAAATGTTTCTCTTAATATTTGAGAAAAGATTGCTACATCATATTTTATGAATTCATTGGAAAATATTTATGAAAAATAAATAACCCTTAACAAATTATTCATGTTATAATGGTTTTTTGGTTTAAGTTTGATAGAATAAAGACCATAGGTTGATCATTTTAATGACATCAGTATGATTCAAGGGAAGTTCCAATTAGTAAATGTAAATTTTTCTAATGATCTATGGGTATTGCTACTTTTATCTTTGATTCTGAAGAGTTGGGATGAAATGGTTACTATAATTAGTAACTCCATCAAAAAAACTTGTATTTGATGGTATCTGTAAAATGTTACTCAATGAGTAACTTTATTGAAGATAATCTCATGTGACAACCAATAGTTCCCTTAATACCAATGGATGGTGATGTTCACCACAATGGAATAAAATATACTGAAATAAATCATCGGTAGATATGTCTCAAGAAAAGAAATAAGATAAGATCTAAGGGAAGTCAGATTGTCCTGGTCCAGCCTACTATAAATTTGGGAAGAAAGGAAATTTCAAGAAAGACTACAAAGGTCTCAATGAGAACACTGGAAAAAATTCAATGATCAGTGGTTCAGATTACCATAAAAAATAGAATATAGAGAGACTTACATGCAAAGAAAAACTACTCTGGTAGAAGATTGGGTGATTAACTCTAGATCCTCCTATAATTCTACTAGTGATTAATGATTCATAGGTAATCATGTACTAGGAATGTTTAGTAAAGACTATTTGGGTGATTTTGAATCCCTAAAATTCATTATAAAAATAGATATCAACATCCAAATGAAGAATGGAGGATTCTTAAAGCTATCATAATTTTACCACATTCCTGATCTATGGAAGAATATAATTTCCATTCAATAGTGGATAGTGAAGGTTTTAGAACTACCTTTGAAATTGGTGTATGGAAAGTGACTCAGGGATCTTTGGTGATTACAAAAGGAGTAAAGTATGGGAATCTTTACTTGACTAGAAATTCAGAAAAAACTAAAATGGTAAGAAGTTAAGCATCTAATGATCAAGATATATGGAAATATAGGTTTTTTCACCTCAATGAAAAGAACATGAAGGATCTAAAGGTTAAGGGAATACTTAATTTTGATCACATAGAAATGGTAATTTGTGAAATTTTTGTGATGTGAAAGTAGAAAATATTGTATTTCAACTTAGATATTCATAATCCAAAGGAACTAAAGTTGGATCTTGTGAACTTAGATGTCTAGGGACCTACCCTTGATCAATATTATAGTGATAGTGTTTCCTTTCTTACTTTTATTTATAATAAAACAAGTGTGGATTTATTTATTGAAGAATATTTCTGATTTATTTTAGGTAATTATTTAGTGAAGATCATTGGAATAAAGGGAGTACAGATGGAATTTGAAGTCTATCTGAATGAACAATGGCAGTGAGTACACTAAACACAAATTTTGGAGTTTTTAAAAAAAGTAATCTGGCATGAGAATACAGTTCCTGAAACTCCACAATAGAATATAGTGGATGAATGGATGAATTGGACTATAATAGATAAATCTAGGAGTGTGAGGTTACACTCAAGATTTCCTGAGGTGATTTGGGCAGAGGCACTCAGTAAGACAATTTATATTACCAAAAAAAGTCCATCATCGATAGTTTGATGTGAAATTATAGAGGATCTATGGTATAGATCATTAGAATTAGATATGTTATATTTTATGAAAAGGTTATGTGAAAGGACTAGAACTTGGTGTAAGGTAAAGTTGAAGAAGAATCAACTATCAAATTATAGGTTGATCAAACAAATAGTAACTCGCGAAAACAGAAGATCTTGAATGTAGGTTCTAAAGGAATTGTAATTATAGATGTATGACCTTTAGAAAGACCATAAAATTCAAGATTATATGAAGATCAAGTGGGACCACTGGATTTATGTTCCCTAGAAGTACAAGTACCATAAGTTTAGGTACCAACAAAAAGAATAGAGTCAAGTAATTTGGTTGATTCGATTTAGTTGAGCAGATTATTAAGAATCAGAAGAATAGTTTATAGGTATGGAGATGATATGAATTTTATAATCCTAACATACATTGGAGAACCTAAAAATATAGATTAGGAATATTTTCTTAGTGACTCTAAGAAATTAGAGTCAACCATGAATGAGGAAATGGATTCATTAAAGTTCAATAGAACTTGGGAGATGTCTGAACTTTTGGAAGGGAAATGAACTTAAAAATAAGTGAGTTTACTGTATTGAGGAAAAATATTTAGGGAAGAAGAGATAAAAATCATAGATGATAGTGAAGGTATTTTAATAAAATGAATGAGTATATTTTTTTGGAAATATTATCACCATTAGTTAAGAGTTCTACCATCTGAAAAGTGATAAGTATGGTTTCATCAGAATATTTTTATTTGGATTATGTATATTTAAAGACCTCTTTCCTTCATGGTGAGTTGGAGGATGATATTTACATGAAACATCCAATAGGTGTAGTGGAAGATGGGCATTGGAATTTGGTATGTAAACTGAAGAAAAGCCTCTATGGACTAAAGTAAGCCTCTTGATAGTGGAATTTAAAATTTGATTTATTTATGTTTGAGGAAAGGTTCAATAAGTGCAGTGTAGATCATTGTTTTTATCAGAATCAATATGAAGATGGTGGATTTTTCATATTTATTTTTTATGTGGATGACAGTTTGATTGTTGGACCAGATTTTCATAAAATCTAAAATTTGAATTGTGATTTGTCTGTAATATTTAAGATGAAATATATTGGATGGGAAAGAAATATTCTAGGGACTAATATCGAGAGAGATATGAAATTAAAAACTTTTGTTCTATCTCAGAAATATTATATCTAGAATATAATGGAAGGGTTTGTGATGGATAGAAGTAAGCCAGACTCAACCCCTCTTGTGGCTCACTTCAAGTTTTCTAAGTCAGAGGCACCAAAAAAATAAGTTGAGGGAAATTATATAGAGAATGTACCATATTTATCAGCAGTCATAATATTGATGTATACAACTGTCTACACTCATCCAGACATTTCTCGTTCAGTAGGAGGTGTGAATCGATATATAGAAAATATAGGGAAAGTATATTAGTAGGCTGTGAAGTGGATTATGTGGTATTTGAAAGGATCAAAAGATAAATCCCTATGTTATGGAATAAATGAACCATTTCTATGATTCATGGACTCAGACTTTAGGGTAACACAAATGTAAGGAAAATTAAAACTAATTTTTGTTTACTTTTAAAGGAACATCTATCAACTGGTCATTAGAGTTAAAAAAATTGTTATTATAAGTTCAAAAATAGCTAAGTATGTGGTTTAAATAGAAGATAGGAAATAAATGATATGGATGAATTAGTTACTAAAGAATATAGTAATGGTTCAATCGGAATAAGTACTTTACTTTGAGAGCCAAAGTGCTATTCACTTTGCTAAAAATCTATTGTTCCATGATCGAACGAATCATATTGAACTTAAGTATCATTTTATCAAAACCTTGCTAAAGGAAATGGATATAGAGCTATGAAGGATAATAGTAATCCAAAATCCAATAGATATATTCACCAAGGTAATAGTTCATAAAATCCTAAGTTATAATCAATCCTCAATGGGACTTAAGTGAATGAAGGAAGGAAAGAAAATGGGAATGTTTTTGAATTCCAAGTGTTAGAGGGTTACTGATTTTTTCCCCGAAAAGTCTTCAAGTATGAGATTGTTGGAATGTGAATCCTTATTCAAATCATTAGAAGTTCATAGAACTAGATGTTAAAGTATTAGATATATGTTTACTATAATTATGGTCAGCGGTGGGAATGTGTACTTGATGTAAAGGCACTGGTAGAAGATCTTCTCCAATGGCAGTAGGTCTATTAGATTTTTGTTTTTACCGATGTTTCTATGGTTGAGTGTTGAGAAGTCTAGAAGATCAAAAAATCTAGTTTATCGCTAGGTTGGTAAACTAGCTCATCTAGTCATGTCTTTTTATCCATGTTTTGAGGGGAACAGGTTTAACTAGTTTGACTGGTTGTGTATAGTATTTAAGTATGTGGGACATTTAGTGAAAAGTATTGAAAATAGTGGTTTAACTAACTAATTATTTGAGAGATGAGAATTTTGTGAGGATTAATTTTCTTTGTAATTATTGTTCATTTGTGATATTCTTGTTATAATAAAATAAAGCAATGGTGTGATTCCCCCATGCATCTAGTACATAGTCTGAAGAAGGTTAAACTTTTTTTTTCTTTCTCTAATTTCTTATTTTCAATATGTTTTACCATTAAATGTATTTATGGTACATTATATATTGGTAAGAATGTGTTTGTGGGGTTGACTTTGTGTGGTGGGTTGGGTTCTTTTTCTTTCTACTTCTAGTACACTGAGATAAATGGGGTGAAGTTCTAGAGTTTTGGTTTTCTGCTGTATTAATCTATGTAGGAAATTTTGGTGGTCTATTAATCATACTTATGATGGTTTTATCATTAGTACATGAAATCAGATTTTTTTTGGGTCCATTCCCCAATACTACTTTCTTTAAAATCATCCTTATGTAGAGTTTTCTTGTTTGCATCTTCCAACAAAGAAAATTCATCTCCTGAACGTTGATTCATATTTCTCAATAATTATTCTTAAACAAGTAGGATGGTCATAAAATCATTTTCAATATGTTTAGGATGATTGGACCTTCCATGTAGATTCTATTTAATTTTAGGTCCATCCTTATTAAAAAACTCTCATGAAATTTGATCTCTCCATGTGGAGCAACTTGTTTCCTTTTATAAATTGCAATCACTTATACCTTCTCTATTTTTCTATCAATTTCTAATTGTGTGTGACAAACTATTAGGTATTCCTTTTTAACATTCATAGCCTGATTTTATTTTCCACATGGTTTTATCAAAAATTTTAAGTTACCCTTTTTTGTAAACTTCTCTTTATCTTCTTTTGGGATGTCATTTATCAAAAAAATCATCATGTTTCTCTCTTGTATTGACTAACTTATTTGTTCTATATTTCTTCCTTTGATTCTGATTTCCATGTAATTTCTATAATGTTTCATGATGCGACCTTTTCTAGTTGAATCATCTCCACCATGGTTTGACGTCCTTTTTAGTGTTCATCTTTGCTGTAGTTTTCTCATAATTCTTCTTTTTTGACACCTGTAACACCCCATTTTTAAGTAATTTACCATTTTATTATGTATTGTTAAGTTATATAAAACTTGGTTTGAGTTTAAAGAGTTTTGGGATGGTTTTGGAGTGTTTTTGAGTGTTTTTGAGTGTTTTGGAAACATTTATGGAGGTGCATGAAGTGAGCGTGGTTAGGGAAAATTATTCACTATCTATAGAAAATTGGACTAGAGTTTATGAGAAGATGCATGGTTAGTGTTTAGTTTAACTAAACTATGTGCATTCTAGGAGAAATAGTTTGGGTGAATATAGTAAGAGAAGAATGGTTAGTGCACTATTTTCCAAACCATGTGGCATAATCATGTATCTCCATAAATGATATATAGTATAATATGAAAATTTGGTGCAGGTTTTTTCAAACTGTGTGGCAGAAACATGTGGTTCGTTGGTTGAGAGATAGTATCATATTCATGTTAGCCCATGGTTTATAAAATCATGTATCTTAACCATGCAATGTGTATTAAATGCTCTAAAAAATAGACTTTAACTTAGATTTTCACCTAGAAAATCTCATTTTATTCTCCTCCCTTGGGATCTCAAACTCCTTTTCCCTCCTAGAAACCCTTGGAAATTCCCTTTGATTTTTAAGTCATTTTTGATGAATTGAAGTTAGTTGTATCTTTGAAATAAATGGTAAGTCTTCATTTTCTCTTTTCCTACTTATATCTATTCATCTTCTCTCACATGGAACATTATATCTAATATATTATGGATAGATCTATGACTCATGATGTGTTTTTGATGAAATATTTATTGGATATATTGAAGTAAAGAGGTTTCTATCTCAGATCTAGAAGTCTCCTTGTAACATTCTTTATTATCGGAAACCGTTGAGAGGTAGGTGGATTCTCTCTCTTCTTTACTTATTCTAGAAATTGAATGCTTGGTTTTTTTAAATACTTTTCTTGGATATACAAAGGAATTTTTAAATGAACATGGTAATTTTATTGGTGTTAGAAAACCCATTTGGTTTTATAATTTTAAAATTATGGTTTTAAAATTATGGTTTTGGTTTAACACAAGCAAGATGTTTAATGAAATTTTTTAAAGGTAAGAAATGTTTTGTGAGGAATGTTTGATATGAGAACTTGTCATAATTAGTTTGGAATGTGTTCATGAGCATGTGGGATAGATCATATTCAGAAGTTCCATCGTCAATGTGGGTCGACAAGCAATGGTTTGGTGACAGGATGGCTCACCACTCACGAGTATAGGAAGGTCCATGGCATGCGTGTGTGTGTGTGAACATGGTTGTATATGACAAGTGTTAATAAATGTATTTTGTTTTTTTAATGTTTTCTTACATGTAACTCATTTATGTCTTTGTATAAAATTGTTATATGGTTCCCATTGTTTTATATAAAATATGTTAACATGTTCTTATCCTAGTGAAGTGTGTTGGTAAGTCTCAAGGAATTCCCTAATGAATGTTATACTTTCCCCATGCTTGGGAACTTTAGTGTATTTCAATATGTTTTATACCAGTACACAAGAAATGGAAATGTATCATACTTCTCTAGTAATACATATTGATACCATGATAGAGTCATGTGGAGTTAGATTTTGGAGATAGATCAGGTTATGCTTGGAATGATATCACTTTGGTTTCATAGATTAATGTTTCCTTTTAGTATTTTTTAGTTTATATATCTCATTTATTTTCCTACTTTGATGTTAGTTTTACTTTGAATCTCTTGTTTAAATATTTTTCTTATCATGAATTATATGGATTTATTTTATCTTTCCTTTTCGTGATGTATGGATGTGTTTTATTTTTATAGTGAAAATAATCCTACAATATTTAGTTAATCCCTAGAAATTTATTTTTACCCTTTGGTGTCTTAGGGATGTCACATAAGGTTAGTAGCACATTTGACCCAACTCAAGCCAATGGGTTGGGTGTGGATGTTTCAAATGATATCAGTCTTGGTTGGTCTGTCGTTTTGGGATGGTAGAAAGGAGATAGGAATGTCTAAACTTGAAATGTATAACATAAAAATATGTAGTTAACCTATTTATAATGAACTTCAAGTTACCAGGGTTTTTTGGGTATACAAATTTTTCTAAGAAACTTTTATGTGTAATCTCATCTCATTATCATGGGTTTAGCTGATGTGTGTATTATATCATGCATTAATAGTCCTACTTACCACTAGGACTATATTTTTCATCTTATGTTGGATTATTTTTAGTAAATTGTTAGAAAGGTTGATTTATGAAATGTTAGTTGAATTGGTTAATACTTTTGTTAACCTAAAATTTTCTAATCCTTTATTTTCTAGTGCATAGTGACTAAGTGGTGTTTCACTCCAGCTATAGAAAATGGCATCAGGTCGATGTCTTAGATACCCACAATAATAGGTTGTGAAAAATGTGGTTTCACCTAAGAAATAGGTGAACAAATAAAATTTTCATAGAATTGTTCAATATTTTCAAGTCATTTACAAGGTAAAATGAAATGAAGAACCTCGATAAATGGATCATTCCATGCAGTTTCAAAAACAAAATCCACCAATATTTCAAGGGGATTCAGAACCTGAAAAGACTGAAGTGTATCTTAATATAATGAACTATATTTTTGATTTCCTTATTACCATGACTGAGATAAAGGTCGATTTTGTGGTATATATTCTGGATTATCTTTAATGCTAATGGTGGGATTTAGTTTTCCAATCTAAATTCATCCAAGGACTTACATGTGAGGACTTTGAAGAATTTTTCAACAAAAAATTCTATCCTCACAAATTCAAGATATCATAAACAAAATGTTTCTTTATCCTAAAGAAAGATAATCTATGAGTGATGGATAATTAATCTATGTTTATGAAAATAGTTTTTTTCTAGAAGTAGATATTAGTTCATCCTTGAAGGCACACATCTTTGAATCGAAATTTCAACTAGAGATTTTTTCTAAGATAGTTGTCCTCTATATTACTGATTATATAGAGATGGTTATCAAAGTGATTATGGTAGAAATGGATATTACTGAGAATCCAATGGGAGGAAGTATATTTGTCTCTATAGGAATAGGTTGGAACTCTAATTCAAGGAGTAATCAGAAGAGGGATACCTATTCTCAAAGAGGTTTCATACCTCAGACTCAGACCACTTAATTAGTTAACTTTTCTCCAAGACCCAATATCAAGATTGGTTATTTTCAATGTGTTTATAATTCTCATATAAATAAATATTGTATAACACCACCTCGAGCTTGTCGCAATTTTCATTATATGAGACATCTTCAGTGTTACTATCATAGCGCTCTAAAGTTAGTTACTGGAAATAAATATCATGTAACTCAAAAAAATTTATGCTTCGACTAGAAAAACTCATCAGAACAACTCTCTTCCTAGAAACTGAGTGATTCTAGGTGATTCTAGGAATATCACGACTCCTTGGGAAATAAAATCATATCATGGAAGCAAGGAACAAGGGCGAGAGAGTAATAAATTGTATGGTGTTGAGGATATGATCATGGAGGATCAAACTAGTCCTTTGATGGTGTGATGTATTATTCTCTTGAACTATACTCACATGAAATCTTTCTTTGGTATAGGTGTATCCCACTCTTTTATTTATAAACATGTTTTTGATCATTTGGAGTTTCATACTAATATGATGCCACACTTTATAAGTATTTAGACGCCTCTTATGTGGTGAGAGTGTAGGGTATTTAAATGTGAATCTTGTTCTATAAAAATAATTTTTTTCTAGTTTGATTGATACTTTTCTATTTTAGACATGGATGTCTTTGAACTGATTTTTAGAATGGATTATTTGACATCCTTTAAGTACCACATTAACAATTATGCTTGGAAGGTTAGTTTCACATCTTCAGATAGTGTTGAGCATCTATTTATAAGATATGAGGATGTGAGTGTAAGAAGAACAGAACCTTTGGTATCGATGGTTGAGAACAACTCTTATCAATTGGTAGTATTTAATTTTGAAAATGCTAATGTAACCAGATATATATATTTTCCAGCCATCTTGGACCAATTTTCTATTGTTTTTCTAGAAACAATATTTGGGTTTCCACATGAAATATAAGTGGAATTTATGGTTAGTCTCCAATAATATGCCAATCCTATTTCACTACCATCATATAGGATGGAACCAATGGAATTAATATAATTAAAGGTTCAACTATAAGAGTTATAAATCAAAGGTTTTATTCAACCTAGTACATTTTTATGGGAAAAACTAATTATTTTTTTAAAGAAAGTGGATGTAACTCTTCATATATGTATGGATTATTATAATATCAACTTGGTTATTATAAAGAATCAATATTATCTTCCATAATTTATGATCTTTTTGGTCAATTTAGGGGATACATATGGTTCTTTAAGATTTATTTGTGATTAGGGTATCACCAACTTTGAGTTTGGAAGGAGGATATTCTAAAGATAGCTTTTAGGAGATTTTATAGTCATTATGAATATGTGATTATACCCTTTGGTTTAAAAATTCACTAACAGTGTTTATGGTATTGATGAATTAGATATTTCATAGGCATCTTCACCCTTTTTTAGTAGCATTCATCGATGATTTTATGGTGTATTCTAGGACTAAGGTTAATTATAAATAACACTTGGGCATAGTGTTGGGTATCTTGAGAGAACATCACCTTTATGATAAGATTTCAAAGTTTGATTTCTAGATACAATAGGTACATTTCCTTGGTTGTGATGTTTCTGAAAGAGGATATTATATAGACCCTGAAAAGATAGAATTTTTTATCTCATGGAAACCACTAAATAATTTATTTGATATATAAAGATTCCTAGGATAAGCAGGGTATTATGGACACTTTTTTCATGATTTTTCACAATATGCCTCTCTAACGACATCTTTGATGAGTAAAGGCACTCTTTTCCAATGGATCAATGAATTCCATAAATATTTTCATGAGATTTAGGTTCAACATACATTAGCACCCATCCTTTTGTTTCTAGATTTAGGACAAGACTATGTAGTTTATTATAAGTCATCAGGATCTAATTTGGGAGTTTTTCTCATGTATGGAAATCATGGTGTAGCTTATATCTCATGTTAGTTATAGGTTAATGAGAAGAAAAACCCGACATATGATTTGGAGTTAGTTTTTATAGTTCATGACTTGAAAAATTGGTGTCATTATCTCTTTAGAGATAAGTTCATAGTGTTCACATATCATAAGAGCTTGAAACACATCTTCCCATATAGATATATGAATCTAAAACAATGAATATGGATGGATACCTCCAGATATATAACTTTGACTTGATTTATACATATGGTAAAGGAAATTTAGTGTATGATGCATTGTGTAAAAAGTCATATAGTCTATTCACTAAAGAGGCTTTAGATCATTTGAAACTAATGATAGTTATAGCTAATATGCATATATATTGTTCTTATAAAGGTGGTTTCTCAATTTTCCTTCTTGTTTATCTTGTTCCTAAATTGATTGAGTATGTCAAATATGCTCAAAAATTTCATCCTAAATGTCTCACCATGAGGTCGAAACTCAATGGTGGGGAGATCATTAAGGTGTGGATACTATATGGGAAATTTTTATTCTGTTTTAGAGATCATATTTTGGTTCCTCTAAATTATTAGGAACAAATCCTTTATACCTACCACCAATAAATATGTTCTATTCATCCTAGAATTTAAAAGATGTATAAGGAAATGAGATAATAGTTTTGGTTGGATTTCATGAAGAGGAAAGTAGTGGAGTATGTCTTAATATGCCTCACTTTTCATCAGGTCAAGTCGTAACACCAACGGTCGGCTAGTATATTGAAATATTTACCTACACCCTTGTGGAAATGAAATCAGATAGCTATAGATTTTATTATAGGTCTACCAAGAATGATTCTGAAACATGATTTCATATGGGCGATTTTGGATCATCTCTCAAAGTTATCTCGCTTTATCCCTATTCATGAATCTAATATGGTGGAATACTTTTCAAAAATTTACATTCGGAAAGTAGTAAAGTTTCATAATGTTCCAATTTAAATTTTTTATAACCAGATCCCTAGGTTTACATCTCAATTTTTGGAATCCTTGTAACAAGCCCTTAGAATCTATTTGATCATGATTACAGGTTATCATTCTCAAACAGATATAAAATCCAAGCAGATGATCAAAAATTTTAATAAATATATAGATCATGTTTTATGTATTTTGGAGGATCATGGGAAGATCATATACCATTAATGGATTTCTAATATAATAATAGTTATCAGGCCTCGATACATTGGTCCCTTTGATTTTTTGTATGGTCATTCTTATCGTTCTTCAAGTTTTTAGTTATAAATAGGTGAGGCTTTATTTATCATACCTAGCCTTATTTATTAAACTATGGAGAATATTTTTATGATTAGGAAAAGAATGGAGGCATTTATAAGTCATCATAAATCATATTTGGATCATCGTCATTGTCCATTATCGTTTGATGTGGGTGATCATTTTTTCTTTAGAGTCTCTTTAAGGAAATGGAGTCCTCATTTTGAAAAAAAAAAGGTTAATTGTGTAACAGCCCGAGATTTTATGAAAAATATTATTTTTTATTTCACTAATGTCTTGTGTTGTATGCTACACCAAAAAGAGCTTGCACAACACGCATCCTTGATTTGCCTTGCATTACACGCAATCGCGACCTTCTTCGATAGCGTGTGTAGTACGCAATAACGAGTTTCACTAAACAACAATACGCTATTAAAATATTATTAAAACTAGCCGTTATGAATAGTAATAACCACTTTTTGAAATTTTGTAATTTTATTTTTCAAAATGGAATTCATTTTTGGATTCATAATATCGAAATTAGCTTAGGGTGAAATTTTGGTACTTTTCGGATAACTTTCATATTCTGATGAATAGTGAAAATTACTAAATTATAATTAAAAACAACTTTTTTAATCAAAATAATTAATAGTGATAAATTATTGATTTGAGTTGTTTTAAAGTATATTTAGAATATATTTTTACAATTTAATACAATGTTGGTCATTGGATGTAATTTCACATTTAAACCAGACATAAACAAGTGTCAATCTTTTGATAGATATTGTTTCTTAAAAACACGCTATTTGTTTTAACAACAAGATTTAATTATAAAATTAATTAATGCAACTTATATGTTATGAATTTGGTAAAATAGACTTCATTTTTGAATTCGGAATATGAAATATAGCTTAGGATGAAATTTTGGCATTGTTCTGAAAAACATCAATTTTTGATGAATAGTGAAACTACTAAGTGGTAGGTTAAAAACTGAATTTTGCATAAAACTTAATTTTACCACTTCTGTGAATGGAATTTCTAAAATCCGACAGACACGGTTAATATCAAGGACTAAAATGTGGTTCAATGAGATGAAAATAATTTTTGGTGAATAGTAACTTTTTACTTTTTTTTTACCACGGTTAATAGTAAATAGGGTAACTAAGGGTAAATATGATATTACTATTACCCTAACACATGTCCTAATTCTATTGGATAAGTGTAATTCGACCAAAAACAACCTTATGAATATAATATGACCATTTAGGCCCACTTGGATTAGATTAGGACATTTATTATTAATTTATTTAAAGAAGGGTTAAAAGAGTTAAAATCAAAGTTTATTTACTAAAACATTTTTAATATGGGGTTATACATAAGATAAATTCGATTGTAAATATTCATTAGAAAGCTAAAAAGATTTACTACATGATGGTATTTTATTTGTAATTTTTATACATCAAATAATTTAATTTATTTATGACACAAAGATGATGCAGTAATTATCTTGTTAACGAAATATTGACATAATTGATGTTATAAACACCAAAATAAATGTAATTTGAGACTTTTTATGAATTCCACTAATTTTATAGGTTAATATGATATATTAATGTTGATTTAATCAACTTGTTTAGAACATTTAATTCTGTTATGACTTTCACAAAAATCATATATCAAATAGTGTCAAAATTGACACAAAATAGTTTTTAAATCAAATATTATATTATTAATTGTTATTTTATTCCTAAAAATCTAAGGTTCGGCCAAATGACTTATATAAGGATATATATATTAATAATAAACAATTTGGGGTTCGTTTGGCATGTTATAGTAAGTGTATTAACCATATAGTGAAAGAAAACAAAAAGACACGGTAAATGTTAAATTATTTAACTTAGAGTTAAATATAATTGATAAGGTTAAAATAATATCCTAAACTTGTCTAAATTCTATTGGTTGATAGGATTTCGACCCATCCCCACTTTAGCTTCGAAATAAGACCCTTTGGAACCATTATAAACCGATTTTGACTTTAATATAAAATAATATTTTGAGGTATTCCTAAGGTGCCCCTCTCCTCCCCTATAAAAGGACACCTCCTCCCCCTCCTCCTCACACCAATTTGAGCACTCAAGCTCGGCCAACCCCTGCCAAAATCTCTTCTCCACTTCCCTATCAACATCCTAGAGGTTCTGGTCTTCCTCAAAGACCAATTCTAGTGCCCTAAGAGGAGGTCTCAAAGAGGCACTTCAAAGAAGAGGAGGTTCGGACACTTACAAAGCAAGTCAGACCTAAGGTAAGGGAAATATCACAATCTCATTTTTATCCGAGATTGTTTATTCGTAAGTATTTACTGGGGTGTATTTTATCATCCACATCCATGTTTCATCAATATTTAATATTATTTCCATCCACCTACAATTGTTTAAATCCATTTTTACCCTTCGGTGAGTTTTTAGTAAAAGAAATGAAAGGAATCTTTTGTCGTTTTTCGTACGAGGTACTTTTTGACTTTTCCGACAAAAGTACGAAGAATGTTTTTTTTAACTTAAATGGCCCGAACGGATTTTTACGGTTTTATAAAGCCTTATTTTCATGAAGCTTCCTCCAAAAGATTTCATGACTATTTTCAATAAAATCTCTTTCTTTTAAAATTGCATGATGTTTTGTGAAAAGAAATTGATTTTGAAGAAGAAAGGATATTTTCCTCAAGAATTCATTTCAAGTGTTTTATCAAAATTATTTTCCATCTAAGCTAATAAAGGGTTCTGTTTCTATCCATATTTTTACATTCATTTGACTATGTTGTGATGGAATTATGTTTATGAATTCCTTTATCTTATATGAATTGTTTTATAATGTCATGTTGTTTAAGAATCCCATTTTTATTACATGGGTTACGCTGTGATGTATGGTTTATGATTATGTGGAACACATAAGAAAGGATTCATTATAAGATGGGTGGGACCTATATCTCCCTCCAATGCATTGGGTAAAGATTTTATATCTCATGAGATAGACATGGCTGAAATGGTAGGTTATACCGGTTCAGTGAAACAGGACTGAAACGAGGGTTACTCGATTCAGAAAGGGACTTTGTCCACTAA
Source organism: Viscum album (assembly GCA_963277665.1). Lineage (NCBI taxonomy): Eukaryota > Viridiplantae > Streptophyta > Magnoliopsida > Santalales > Viscaceae > Viscum > Viscum album. Next base: position 354,122,251 of record OY728126.1, on the reverse strand, counting down.
GATAGTCTTGGCATTGAGTCTTGACTAACAAGAAATGATTATCTATGATTATGTGTGTATGCCACAAAGTTTCATGTTTTAAGTTATGATTATTGGGATTACATTTCACTTCTATGATTTATCCCATGTTATGATATTATGAGCTTTTTGCAGGTTAAGATTTCCAAAAGCTATGTTCTTATATATATGATGTGATTGATATTTCTTTTGTTTACCCTTACTGAGCATTTGAGCTCACCCTTTTATGTATTCTTTTCCCCAGGATATAAAGAAAGGTTTTAGGTAAAAAAAAAGGGATGACCTTTATGGGAGATATTGAAGAACTTTCACCACGATTAGAAGATTACGTTCCGAGTTTCCAAAGACACTAAACTATTACGATCCTTTAGTGTGTGTTTTTGTTATGTACTAAGTATTCCGCAAATGTAATGTAATTTCCATGTATGTCAGGCTTCAGGTCTCTACAGTTGGTATCAGAGGAAAGGTTTAGTCAACCTTTGGAAACTAGGATGCGAGAACTTTAGTGAGATCCCTAGAGATATTTCTAAGGTATGTCTAGGGATGTCCCTAAGGTTAAGTATACGTATAGGTTATAGTACTAGAATTACGCTAACGATCATAGAATTAAACCTAAGATGTTAGATATTGAAGGTACTCCCCCTTTATTATGTTGTTTTCCCTAGCATGATTTTTGCCTCTCACACTATTCTTTTTGGGTTTTAGAAAATGGCTGGAAACAAGATGATTCACAATAATGGAGGATATGATGGACAATGGAATGATATTATTCATGAGCAACCCAATGAAATGGGATTTGGATGTCCAAACATCATTATTATGCCGAATCAGCAATCTCACAACATGATCAATAAAGTAAAATTTGGTAAGTTTCCTGACTCGACTAATAAGAGAAAGATGGAGTTCCATGATGATCATAGAGGAAAGAAAGTTCAATTTCCCCTATGTAAATCATGTGGGAAGAGGCATCAAGGAGAATGTTTCAAGGGAACTGGAAGATTCTTTGGGTGTGGAAAAGAAGGACACAAAGCAAGTAAGTGCAAAGGAAAAGGGTCGGTTAACACCATGGATGAGGATAATGGTAATGCTACGACATCAAAAATGGTTAAGTGTTTTAAATGTGGAATGTATGGGCATTATGCAAACAAATGCCCTAAGGGAAAGACTCATGAAGAGAATCAGTATGGTCATATGGGTAGTATTTATGTGGATGATGATGAAGAGACTACAAATGATATGTGAGATGAAAGAATTTTTGAAGCTCGGTCAATGGTTTGAGAATGTAGTGGCATGATTACATGTTTATTATGTGTAATTTTGGAATAAAGAGACATCTATGGATTGTTACACTGTTGTCTTTCCTTGTGTTTTGAAAAGTGTATGATTAATATTACCAGTATCCATGAAAGGTTATTCAGATATTTTTGGAATGTAGATGATATGCGCATAATGAAGGGATAAGGAGAAAATTAAATGTTTGATTGTATTCATGAGCTCATGATTGATATAAGGACTAAGTGATATCATGGTTTGAGTATATAGAATTTTGAGGATTTTGGTATGTGGAAAGTGTTAACTTTAAACTGCATTCATGTTTTCACTAAGGTATTCAAGCGAATACATGATTAAGGACTTTGAATGTTTAGAATGTGACCAACAAGACATATCTTATGGGGATCAACGATGGTATTAAATCTCTGGTAATCATTTTCACTATGTTATGAGAGTGGACTGCAGTATTATGGATAAGCCTAAAGATTAGAATGGATTATGTTGGACATAAGTTAGTATTGTTTAAGGATAGAAGTTTTTTTCGATATTATTGATGGGATGTTATAGTAATATAGTTTTATAAAAAGGACAACCTGCAGGACGGGCGACAGCCCATCGCTTCGGACAAGGCTGTAGGAATCGAACCCACAACCAAAGTGCGACTGGCCTTTATCGCCTACCACTGACCTACAGGAAGTCCCTGTTTAGTAGAAACTAGTTTTATTATATTAAGCAGTATGATATATGAAGTATAAGTCCATTTTAGGAACCATATATGATTAATCTCACTATAGATCGATTTATGCATATAATTTTTGCTAACCTTTTGTTTGAGACAGATGGAATGACCCGTCATTCTATCACATGATCTGCTAACACTTCACGAATAACAAATTCAACTTCATTTAAGAGATGAATTGGAAATTGTTCAAGGCACGAACAACAGTGAGATTGTACCAAAATAAAGTAAGTATTTATTCTAATTCAAATTCTTTAACTTTAGGGAAATAATCTTGAAAACCAAAAATGTTGTCCCAGTTCTCTTATACCTGATGAATCAGATGGTACCTTAGATCGTCACAAATTTATGGATTTGTGATTACTGGCTTTTCCATAGCCATGTTCTCTACCACTCTCCATCAGAACATGATGGTTAGATTTCTCTTCCATATCCATATTTTCACCTATGTGGAAACCCAGTGATTAGTTTATTTGGGTAATCGTTACATTTCATACTTTAGTTATTAAAGCCAAGTTTTGGTATTCCTTTTTACGATGTGGGTTTCTATTAAAGAAACTTTCGAATAGTAAACCATTTATAACCCCGACGAATTTCGAGGGTGAAATTCATTTTAAGGGGGGTAGAATGTAACAGCCCGAGATTTTATGAAAAATATTATTTTTTATTTCACTAATGTCTTGTGTTGTACGCTACACCAAAAAGAGCTTGCACAACACGCATCCTTGATTTTCCTTGCATTACACGCAATCGCGACCTTCTTCGATAGCGTGTGTAGTACGCAATAACGAGTTTCACTAAACAACAATACGCTATTAAAATATTATTAAAACTAGCCGTTATGAATAGTAATAACCACTTTTTGAAATTTTGTAATTTTATTTTTCAAAATGGAATTCATTTTTGGATTCATAATATCGAAATTAGCTTAGGGTGAAATTTTGGTACTTTTCGGATAACTTTCATATTCTGATGAATAGTGAAAATTACTAAATTATAATTAAAAACAACTTTTTTAATCAAAATAATTAATAGTGATAAATTATTGATTTGAGTTGTTTTAAAGTATATTTAGAATATATTTTTACAATTTAATACAATGTTGGTCATTGGATGTAATTTCACATTTAAACCAGACATAAACAAGTGTCAATCTTTTGATAGATATTGTTTCTTAAAAACACGCTATTTGTTTTAACAACAAGATTTAATTATAAAATTAATTAATGCAACTTCTATGTTATGAATTTGGTAAAATAGACTTCATTTTTGAATTCGGAATATGAAATATAGCTTAGGATGAAATTTTGGCATTGTTCTGAAAAACATCAATTTTTTATGAATAGTGAAACTACTAAGTGGTAGGTTAAAAACTGAATTTTGCATAAAACTTAATTTTACCGCTTCTGTGAATGGAATTTCGAAAATCCGACAGACACGGTTAATATCAAGGACTAAAATGTGGTTCAATGAGATGAAAATAATTTTTGGTGAATAGTAACTTTTTACTTTTTTTTACCACGGTTAATAGTAAATAGGGTAACTAAGGGTAAATATGATATTACTATTACCCTAACACATGTCCTAATTCCATTGGATAAGTGTAATTCGACCAAAAACAACCTTATGAATATAATATGACCATTTAGTCCCACTTGGATTAGATTAGGACATTTATTATTAATTTATTTAAAGAAGGGTTAAAAGAGTTAAAATCAAAGTTTATTTACTAAAAAATTTTTAATATGGGGTTATACATAAGATAAATTCGATTGTAAATATTCATTAGAAAGCTAAAAAGATTTCCTACATGATGGTATTTTATTTGTAATTTTTATACATCAAATAATTTAATTTATTTATGACACAAAGATGATGCAGTAATTATCTTGTTAACGAAATATTGACATAATTGATGTTATAAACACCAAAATAAATGTAATTTGAGACTTTTTATGAATTACACTAATTTTCTAGGTTACTATGATATATTAATGTTGATTTAATCAACTTGGTTCGAACATTTAATTCTGTTATGACTTTCACAAAAATCATATATCAAATAGTGTCAAAATTGACACAAAATAGTTTTTAAATCAAATATTATATTATTAATTGTTATTTTATTCCTAAAAATCTAAGGTTCGGCCAAATGACTTAGATAAGGATATATATATTAATAATAAACAATTTGGGGTTCGTTTGGCATGTTATAGTAAGTGTATTAACCATATAGTGAAAGAAAACAAAAAGACACGGTAAATGTTAAATTATTTAACTTAGAGTTAAATCTAATTGATAAGGTTAAAATAATATCCTAAACTTGTCTAAATTCTATTGGTTGATAGGATTTCGACCCATCCCCACTTTAGCTTCAAAATAAGACCCTTTGGAACCATTATAAACCGATTTTGACTTTAATATAAAATAATATTTTGAGGTATTCCTAAGGTGCCCCTCTCCTCCCCTATAAAAGGACACCTCCTCCCCCTCCTCCTCACACCAATTTGAGCACTCAAGCTCGGCCAACCCCTGACAAAATCTCTTCTCCACTTCCCTAGCAACATCCTAGAGGTTCTGGTCTTCCTCAAAGACCAATTCTAGTGCCCTAAGAGGAGGTCTCAAAGAGGCACTTCAAAGAAGAGGAGGTTCGGACACTTACAAAGCAAGTCGGACCTAAGGTAAGGGAAATATCACAATCTCATTTTTATCCGAGATTGTTTATTCGTAAGTATTTACTGGGGTGTATTTTATCATCCACATCCATGTTTCATCAATATGTAATATTATTTCCATCCACCTACAATTGTTTAAATCCATTTTTACCCTTCGGTGAGTTTTTAGTAAAAGAAATGAAAGGAATCTTTTGTCGTTTTTCGTACGAGGTACTTTTTGACTTTTCCGACAAAAGTACGAAGAATGTTTTTTTTAACTTAAATGGCCCGAACGGATTTTTACGGTTTTATAAAGCCTTATTTTCATGAAGCTTCCTCCAAAAGATTTCATGACTATTTTCAATAAAATCTCTTTCTTTTAAAATTGCATGATGTTTTGTGAAAAGAAATTGATTTTGAAGAAGAAAGGATATTTTCCTCAAGAATTCATTTCAAGTGTTTTATCAAAATTATTTTCCATCTAAGCTAATAAAGGGTTCTGTTTCTATCCATATTTTTACATTCATTTGACTATGTTGTGATGGAATTATGTTTATGAATTCCTTTATCTTATATGAATTGTTTAATAATGTCATGTTGTTTAAGAATCCCATTTTTATTACATGGGTTACGCTGTGATGTATGGTTTATGATTATGTGGCACACATAAGAAAGGATTCATTATAAGATGGGTGGGACCTATATCTCCCTCCAATGCATTGGGTAAAGATTTTATATCTCATGAGATAGACATGGCTGAAATGGTAGGTTATACCGGTTCAGTGAAACAGGACTGAAACGAGGGTTACTCGATTCAGAAAGGGACTTTGTCCACTAAGATAGTCTTGGCATTGAGTCTTGACTAACAAGAAATGATTATCTATGATTATGTGTGTATGCCACAAAGTTTCATGTTTTAAGTTATGATTATTGGGATTACATTTCACTTCTATGATTTATCCCATGTTATGATATTATGAGCTTTTTGCAGGTTAAGATTTCCAAAATCTATGTTCTTATATATATGATGTGATTGATATTTCTTTTGTTTATCCTTACTGAGCATTTGAGCTCACCCTTTTATGTTTTCTTTTCCCCAGGATATAAAGAAAGGTTTTAGGTAAAAAAAAGGGATGACCTTTATGGGAGATATTGAAGAACTTTCACCACGATTAGAAGATTACGTTCCGAGTTTCCAAAGACACTAAACTATTACGATCCTTTAGTGTGTGTTTTTGTTATGTACTAAGTATTCCACAAATGTAATGTAATGTCCATGTACGTCAGGCTTCGGGTCTCTACAAATTGTCTCCTTAGTATTGTGTCTCTTATGAGATAATAGAATGAATCAATGATGTCACTTGTCAGTTGGATTTACCACCAAAGTTCATTTCAATGAACAATGTATTTCATTTATCTCATTTGACGAAGTATCAGCCTGATCCTAACCATGTTATCCGATGGGACCATATTAATCTTGATCCTAATTCTACATTGATTCATGTGATGATGTGCATTATGGATAGATAGTAAAATATCTTTCATGGTAATAGTACTAGTTTAGCATGAGTATTATGGTATCATGGTCAGATTTTAGAAGAGATATGAGAACATGAGAAGGAAATGCGAGATTAGTGGCTTGAGATTTTCCAAACCAATAATGATCTTCAAATTTCTAAGGATATAAATACAAATTGTGAGTAGAATGTAACACCCCCAATTATAGGTGTTTTACACTTTTATTATGTTTTTTAAGTTATATAATACATGGGTTGAGTTTTCAGAGTTTCATGATGGTTTTGGAGTGTTTTAGAAATATTTATGGAGGTACATGATTTGAGCATGGTTAGGGGAAACCATGCACTATCTCCAATAAAATGTACTAGAGGTTTTGGGTTGATGCATGATTAGCACACTATTTATCCAAACAGTGACCATTCTAGGAGAAACCATATAGGTGGAGACAATGGTAGAATCATGGTTATCACACGATTTTCTAAACCATTTGGAACAACCATGAAACTCCTTAGGTTATGCCAATAATATATGCACGATTAATGCATGGTTTTCCAAAACATGCAGCACAACTTCATGGATCTATGGTTTGGAGATAGTATCATGTTTATGGTTGGAACATAGTGATATAAACCATGAGATGTGTATTAAATTCTATAAAAATTATACTTTAACTTGGATTTTCACCCCAGAACTCTCATTTCTATTCTCCTCCCTTAGGATCTCAAACTCATTTTTCCTCCTAAGTACCTTGGTAATTCCCTTTGATCCGTGTTTTTTATTAATCAAAGTGTGTTGGATCTCTAAAATCAAGTTTAGTCTCTATTTTCTCTCTTCCTCCTTAGATATCCTCATCTTATCTCACATGAAATGTTATATGTAATCCATTATGGATAAATATATTATCCATGATGCTTTTTGGATGAGATCTTGATTGGATCTATTGAATGAAATAGGTTTCGAGCCAAGATCTATAAGTTTTCTTATGCCAATTTTCATTGTCATTAACCATTGAGAGGTAGGTGGATTCTATCTATTCTCCGCTTATTATATATCTTGAAGGCTTGCTTTTATCAAATGTTTTTCTTGGATTTAGAAAATAATTGTTGGATTATCAAGGGAATTTGATTGGTTTTAAGAAACCCCTTTGGATTTATAATATTAAAATTATTTTTTTGGTTTAAAATAAGAAATATTTTCAATGAAATTTTTTAAAGGGAATAAATGTTTTGTGAGAAATTTTTTATAAGAAAACCCGATATAATTGGTTTGGCATGTGTTCATGAGAATGTGGGATACATAATGGTTAGAAGTTCCATCATTAATGTGGGTTACCAAGAGATAGCTTGATGATAGGAAGACTCACCACTTGCAAGTATAAGGAGTTCCATGGCATAAACGTGTAAGTGTTTCTATGTATGTTACCATGTTTACTTATAGTAACTGGTAATAAATAGTATTATGTTTTTTTTACTATTTTCTTACATGTAACTCATTCATGTATTTGTATAAAATCAGTATATTCTTCTCATTATTTTATATAAAATGTACTAACATGTTATTATCCTAGTGGCATATTTTGGGAAGTATTTAGGTATTTCCTACTAAGTGTCATACTCACCCCATGCGTGGGAACTTTGGTGTGTTTTCATATGTTGTATACAAGGACACAATAAAGGGAAAGTTTTCATGATTCTTTAGTGATTCATATTGATATTGTGGGTAAGGCATGTGGATTTAGAGATAGATCATGTGATACTTGGAATGATTCCACTTTAGTGTCATAGTTTCATGTTATCTTTTGGTCTTTATTGGTTGATGTATCTCATTTTCATTTCTATTGTGATTTTTGTTCTAATTTGAGTATCTTTTTAACAATTTTCTTATCATGAATCATATAGATTTAATTTATATTATATTTTAAGGATGTATGGAAGTGTTCTCTTTTTATAGGGAAAATCGTCCCTCGATGTTCAGGTAATACATTGACATTTATTGTTATCCTTTAGTTTATTAGGTGTCACCTAAGGTTAGTAGCACCTTCGACCCAACTTAAGCCAATGGGTTAGGTGGGTATGTTACAAATGGTATCAGTCTTGGTCAGTATGTCATATTTTGATTCTAGAAAGGTGATAGGAATGTCATAACTTGAAATTTATAGCATAAAAATATGTAACCAAACTATTTATGCTTAAATTCAAGTTTCCAAGATAGTTTAGGTATGAAAAGTGTTATAAAAAACTTTTAAGTGTAATTTCATATCATTTTCATGGGTTTAGATGATGAGTGTAGTCTATAATGTATTAATAGTCAGAATCTGCACTAGGACTTCATTGTTCATCTTATGTTTGATGATATTTGGTAAATGGTTAAAAATAGTGATTTATGAAATTTTGGTTGAAAAGGTTACTACTTTTACTAGCATAAAATGTTCCAATCCTTAAATTGATAATGATTGATTACTAAGTTTTGTTTTTCTATGGTTATAGAAAATGGCGTTGGGTTGACATCATAGAAACCTACAAGAAGAGTACATGGAAAATGTGGTTTCACTAGAGCCATAGGTGAACCAACTACATATTCAAATAATTATTCAATCTTTTCAAGTCATTTAAAAGGGAATTCAAAATAAAAACCTCAATAAGTGGATCATTACATATAGTTTTAGAAACAAATCAACTAATATTTCAAGTGGATTCGGGGATTTAAAAGGAGAAAGTGTGGCTTAATAGAATGAACTAGATTTTTTATTTCCTTGGTACCTCAGCTAAGTTAAAGGTCAAGTTGGTAGTATATATGTTGGAGGATCTTACATGCCAATAGTTGGATTTAACTATCCAAGATAAATATGATCAAGGCCTTATGTGGGATGACTTTGAAGAATTTTTTAAAAAACAATTCTATTCTCACACATTAAAGATATATTGAAAAATGTATTTCTTAAACCTAAAGAAAGGGAATCTATTATTGACAGATTATAAAACAAAATTTATGAACATAGTTCCTTTTTCTACAAAATTAGATACTAGTGTGTCCTTAAATTCATGCATATTTGAATCGGGATTGTGACCATAGATTCATTCTAAGATAAAGTTAATTTATATTACTGATTATACAGAGATGTTTAATAGGGTGATAGTGGAAGAATGGGATATTTCTGGGAATCCTACTGGAGGAAGTATTTTTTTCTCCATTGAAATAGGTGGGAACTCTAAAGCTAGGAACAAGCGAAAAAGGCACACCTATTCTCAATAAGGTTTTTCACCCTAGACTCAGAACAATAAATTGGTTATCTTTCTTCCAAGAAATAATATCAAGCCTAGTTGTTTCCAATGTGGTTCTACTTCTCATTTGAAGTGATATTGTACAACACTACCTCGGTCTTTTCCCAATTTTTATCATATTGGATATCTTTAGCCCGAATGGCCCAAAGGCCTTCTTTTTTATTGATTTTTTTGATAGACCCCATTTCAAGGGATGAGGGGGAACCCTTACAAGGCCTGTAGGCTCAAAGATTACATGACCCGTAGGTTTTAGGAAATAGATAGACTATACTTGGAACTCCTCCTACCAGCTTCTTCATTATGATATCAGCTCTCCACCTTCACATGGTTGTTCGGCTAGGCTTACCACGCAAGCACAGGCTGGTCCCAATGGCAATTCCATACCCTCTCTTTCTGACAATACTCTTAGCTTCTGATCTAGTGAATGTGCCTGCTCTGAATCCTCATCTGGAGGCTACTCCTTTTAGAGTTTGTCTGATCATTTAAGCACCATTTCAGGTGGCCTGAAGGGCTTGAGGTGGACCAAAAGCCTTACTATCCCAAAGGCCTTACTAGCCTAAAGGTCTTGGGTGGCCTAAAGGCCTTAATGGACCTAAGGCCCAAACCGGTGGCCCGAAAGCCCAAACGGATGAATAGTCTCGGCTGTTACAGTACCGAACAGTGCCTGCTACAATACTTCTACAGTAACCCAGAAATATGTCTCCACCCGTTTTGAACTCAGGTCTCTTGGATGCACTTGCCGAGTCCTCACTAACTGGGCTGAGTCTCTTGTGCAATTGGATATCTTTAGCATTATTGTTGTAGTACTCCAAAGTCAGTTTCTAGAAATACATCTCATGTATCTCAGAAATATTATGCTTCAACTGGTTGAACTCTTTAAAACGACTCTAGTCCTTAGAACCAAGTGATTCTAGGTGATTCTAGGAATAGTGTGACTTCTTATATAATAAAATCATAGCATGAAATCAATGTATAAGGGGATAGAGAGTAAGAAATTGTATAGTGATGAGAAAATGATCATGGAGGATCAATCTAGTCCTTCAAAGGTATGAGGTATTATTCTATTTAAATATACTCTCATGTAACCTTTTTTTATACTAGTGCATCCCAATATTTCACTTATTCATGTTTCATTAATCATATAGAGTTTTATACTGAGATGATGCCACATGTGATGAGTATCCTAACACCTCTTGGGCAGAAAGAGTACAGGGGAGTTAAGTGTGAAAATTTCTCTATAACAATCAATGGATTTCATTTTGATTAGGACTTTTCTATTTTGGATATGGATATCTTTTACCTAATTTTTGGAATGGATTGGATGAAATCCTTCATGGACCACATCGACTATTATGTATGGAAGGTTATTTCCACATATTTGGATGGTTTTGAGAATCTCTTAAGAGGATATTGGGATGTGAGTATAAGTAGAGAAGGACCTTTGGTACTGGTGTTCAGTTCCATCTATTATCAGTTGGAATAAGATACTTTGGAAACTATTGATGCAACCAAACATAGAGTTTTTTCAACCATCAATTACCAATTTCCTTATGTTTTTCCTAAAAATTTATCTAGGTTATCACCTGAAAGAGAAGTGAATTTTACAATTTATCTGATGTCAGGAACCATCCCTATTTCATATCTATCCTATAGGATAGAACCAACATAATTGAGTGAATTAAATGTTCAGATGGAATATTTAGAAAGAAAAGGGTTCATTTGACCTAGTATGCCTCCATGGGAATCACTGGTTATTTTTGTAAAGAAAGTAGATAGAACTCTTCATCTATGTGTGGATTATTGTAAGATCAGTCATGTTATGATAAAAAATTGATATCATCTTCCATGATTTATGATCTATTTGATCAATTGACGGAATCCACATGGTTCTGTAAGATTAATTTATGATTAGGGTATGACAAATTTCAAGTTTAAAAGGAGTATATTCCAAATATAGCCTTTAGAATTTGTTATAGTGATTATGGATATGTGTTTGTGTCATTCAGTCATACAAATTAATCAACAGGGTTTATGAAATTGATTAATCAGATATTTTAGAGGTATCTTGACTACTTTTTGATAGTATTAATCAATGATATTCTAGTGTTTTCTAGGACTAAGACTAATCATGAACAATATTTGGGCATAGTTTTGAGTATCTTGAAATAACGTATCCTTTTATATTAAGCTTTTAAAGTGTGATATTTGGATATAATAGGTACATTTACTTAGCCATATAATTTCTAAAAGAGTTGGTTTCATAGACCTTGAAAAGTTATAAGTTGTTATCTCCTAGAAACCACTAAAAATATATTTTATATGTGCAGTTTAAAAGTCTTAGCAAGGTATTATCGATTCTTTTTTCAGGATTTTTCCTAATTTTCCACTCTAATGATAGCTTTAATGAAGAAAAAAATTCATTTCCAATTGAGCAACAAATTCCAAAAAACTTTTCAAGAGTTTGAGGTTCGGCATAAAATAGCATGCATCCTTACATTTCCAGAGTCAGGATGAGGATATTTTGTCTATTGTGATGCATCCAGATCCAGTTTGGGATGTTTTCTCATGAATGGAAATTGTGTTGTAGCTTATGACTCAAAACTGTTACAGGTTCATGAGAAGAACAACCTGACACATAATTTGGAGATAGCTATTTTATTTCATTACTTGAAAACTTTTCATCATTATCTATTTGTATAGAAGTTCATGGTGCTCACAAATAATAAGAACTTGAAACACATCTTATCACATAGATATTTGAGTCTAAGGTAATGAAGATGAATGAAATACCTCCAAATGTTTAACTTTGTCTTGATGTATACACTGGTTAAATTAAATTCAATGTTCGATTCACTGAGTAATAATTTATATATATATATATATATTGATAAATAGTATTTAGGTCATTGGTAATTTATGACAGTTATAACTGATATTCATATGGATTATACTGAGCAAGTTGATGTTGTGGTTTTATTCCTTGTTTCTCTTATTCCTGGTTTGATTGATCTGGTTAAATATGATCATACATCTAATCCTAAATGTATCACCATGTGATTGAAACTCAATTATGGGGATACCATTAAGGGGTTGGCACTATAAGGGAGATATGTGTTGTTTTTTAGAGATAAAATTTTGGTTTCTCCAACTTATCAATAATGGATCATTTCTGCCTACCACCACTTCATATGGGTTGTTCATCTTGTTATTCATAATATGTATAAGACAATGAGAGAAAAAATTTGGTGGGAAATCAAAGTATGTCTCGATATACCTCACATATCAGTAGGCTAAGGAAGAGCACCAATAGTTAGCTAGTATGTTGAAATATTTACCTATACCATTGTAGAAATGGGATCATAAGTATTTTGTGATAGTTCTACCATTTATGGTTTTGAAACAAAATGTCATATGGGTGATTGTGGATCGGCTCACAAATTAATCCCACTTTATCCTTATTCATGAATCTAATAGAGTGTAAGACTTGTAAAAAAATTAAATTCAAGAATTTGTAAATTTTCATGGTGTGATGGTTTCAATTGTGTCTGACTGGGACCCCAGGTTTACATCTTGATTTTGGGAATCCTTGAAATAATCCCTTAGAATCCAGCTGGACCATGAGCACAGCTTATCATCCTCAAATGGATGGACAATCCAAACAGATGATACAAACATTATAATACATTATTAGATCTTGTGTTATTGATTTTGGAGGCTCATGAGAGGATCATATACTATTATTGTAGTTATCATACAATAATAATTATTAGTCCTCAATAAAAATAGATCCTTTAGAATCTTTGTATAGTTGTCCTTATCATCTTTATTTTTTTGTGGAAATTGGTGAGACGTAACTCATCAGACCTAGCCTTTTCCATGTGATTATGGAGAAGATTCAAATTATTAGGTAAATAATGGATATGTCTCTCGATCATCATAAATTGTATTTGGATCATCACTAATGTCCATTTTCATTTGATGTAGGTGATCATGTTTTCTTGAGAGCCTCTCTAAGACTAGGGCATCATCATTTGGGAAAACAAGGTAAAATAACTCCGCAATATGTTATCCCTTTTGAGATAATAGAGTGAATCAATGATGTCACTTATTGGTTAGATTTACCATAAAATTTGATCTCAGTTTACAATGTGTTTCATGTATCCCAGTTGAAGAAGTATCATCTTGGTCATGGCCATGTTATTCTATGGGACCATATTGATCTAGAGCCTGATGCTATATTGATTCATGTGCGGATATGAATTTTGGATAGATAATAAAATCACTTTTGTGGTAATATTATTAGTTTAGCATGATCCATATGGTAGCATGGACATATTTAGGAAGAGATAGGGTAATGTGAGAATGAAATGCAAAATCAGTGGCTCGAGCTTTTCCAAACCAGCACCAATATACAACTTTCTAAGGAAATAAATACCAATAGAGGGGAGAATGTAATGCCCCAATTTTCTTTCAATTTACCCTTTTATTATATATTTTTAAGTTATATAATACTTGGGTTGAGTTTTAGGATTTTGGGGAGTTTTGGGATGGTTTTGGAGTATTTTGGAAATGTTTCTGGAGGTTCATGGTTTGAGAATGGTTAGGGGAAACCATACACTATCTCTAGGAAACTATGATAGAGGTTCTGTATAGATGCATAGTTTGAGAATGGTTTTTTAAAACTGTGTGCATGCCAAGAGAAATGGTGTGGTTGGAGACATGGGGAGGATCATGGTTAGTGCATGGTTTTCCAAACCATACAGTACATCCATGTGACTCCCTGGGAGATGTCTAGTAGCATATTCACTATCTTCACATGGTTTGAAAAACCATGTGTCATGATTGTGTGGCTCTCTGGTTTGGAGATAGTATCATGTTCATGGTTGGAATGTGGTTTTAAAAATCATATGTAATTCATTAAATAATATAAAAATTATACTTTAACACATATTTTTACCTCAAAATTCTCATTATCTTCTCCTCCCTTATGATATTGAACTCTTTTTCTTTAATAGGAACCCTTGGTGATTGCCTTTGATTTGTAAGGTGTTTTTGATGAATCAAATTCTGTTGGACCACTGAAATCAATGATAAGTCTCGATTTTCTCTCTCCCTCATTATATCTCATCATATTCTCTCATCTAGAACATTGTATATAATCTATTATGGATATACAAATAATACATGATGTGTTATTAATGAGATCTTGATTGGATATAATGAAGGAAAGATATTTTGATCTCAAATCTATAATTTTCCTTGTGTTTTTCTTCATTATTGTCGATCGTTGATAGGTAGATGTATTCTCTCTCTTCTCCTATTATTATATAACTCATAGGCTTTATTTTATAAAAAAATATTTTAATTAAAAAGGAAGTGTTGTATGATCATGTTAATTTGATTGGTTTTGTAAATACTATTAGGTTTTATAATTTTAAAATTATAGTTTTAAAATTATGGTCTTGGTTTAATACAAGTAATATGTTCGATGAAATATTTCAAAAGGAATTAATGTTTTGTGCAGAATTTTTTATATGAAAACATGGAATAATTGGTTTGGCATGTGTTCATGAGCATGTGGTATGGATCATGTTTGGAAGTTCCACTGTCAACGAGGGTCACCAATTGATGGCTCGGTGACAAGATGACTCACCACTCATGAGTATAGGGAGGTACATGGAATGCAGGTGTGTGTGTGAACATGGTTGGTTATTCCAAGTGGTAATAAATGGTATTATGTTTTTTTAATGTTTTCTTACATGGAACTCATTCATGATTTTTTCTAAACATGTTATTTTCTTCTCATTTATCTATATAAAATGTGCTAAAATTTTCAATCCCTAGCGGTGTGTGTTGGAAATTATTTGGGAGTTTCCAACTAAGTGTTATATTCACCCCATGATTAGGCACTTTGGTTCATTTTTATATGTTTTATACCGGGACAAATGAAAGGTAAAGTTATCATACTTATCCAATTATGAATCTTGATACCATGGGTAAGGCATGTGGAGTTGGAGTTTGAATCTAGATCAGGTGATGCTTGGAATGATTCCACTTTGGTGTTATAGAGTTATATTTTCTTTTGGTCTTTGTTGTTTGATGTATCTATTTTTTGTTACTACTCTTATATATGTTTTACTTTGAATCTCTTATTTAAATAGTTTTCTTATCATACATTATATAGATTTGGTTTATCTTTTCTTTTCATGATATTTGGATGTATTCTCTTATTATAAGTAAAATCATCCCCCAATGTTTAGGTAATCCTTTGACATTTATTTCCAGCCTTTGATCTCTTAGGGATGTCACCTAAGGTTAATAACACCTTCGACCCAACCCAAGCTAATGGTTTAGGTAGGGATGGTAAAAATAGTATCAGTCATGGTCGGTCTATAATTGTAACGGCCCAGTCCAGCCCATGATCATGATATTGTCTTCTTTGGTCCTAGCCCGCATGGTTTTTCTTTCTATGGGATATTTCCCTTAGTCATCCCCCAAGAAAATGCCTCATGATGGGAGAGGTATCCACACCACCTTATAAAGGGTTTCTTAGTACTTTTCCTCCTTCGATGTGGGATTTCCATAATCTTCTCTACTAGAAGGACCCAACATCTTCACTGGCACATCGAATGGACATTGGCTCTGATACCATTTGTAATGGACCAGCCCATCCCTCAATCAGGATATTGTTTTCTTTAGGCCTAGCTCACACGTTTTTTCATTCCCTGGGCTCTGTCCCTCAGGAATCCCCTAGAAAAAGGCCTCATGATGGGAGAGGTATCCAAACCACCTTATAAAGTGGTTCTTCATGCTCCACCTCCTTTGACGTGGGATTTCTATAATTGTTGTAGCATCTTGTGTTTTTTAACTGGATGAAAAACCAAAGAAATTTAAATTTATGAATTTAATGGACAAGACATTTTTAAAAGCAAGCTTCATAACTTAATTATGATATTTTCATAACTTCAATGTGTTATTTTTTTAGATGTGGTTCAAGGCCTTGGGGAGTTCCTCGGGTGTTCTATCAAGTTTCAGGAGCATCAGGCTCTGAAACCTCAAGTTGGGAGGAACTGGAAGGGGTGCACGGTAAGTCTAAAACCATGTGTCCCTTAGAAGTAAACTATGTGGTGTGTTTTGTTTAAACAAATTAATTAAATTTAATTTAATTTAATTAAATTTAAAAAAAAAGAAATCAAATGAAAATAAATGGAAAATAGAAATAAAATAAATATTTTAATAATATTATTGTTGGTGGTGGTGGTGGTGGTGGGGTTGTTGCTATTATTAAGTTTATTATTATTTTTGTTTAGGACTTTATTAACCCATATGGGGGTTTCCCCTTACCCTTGTCCAAGCACACCTCTCCCTCTCTCTTAATCTCCTCGCATGAACCCCCTTGGTCAAACCCCTATAGTGTGCGCGACCCCCCCCCCCCTTCTACAACTCCCTCTCATTCATCGATTTCATCCGATTTTCTCCACAATTCTTGTTCGAATCGTCATGGTAAGCCATCCTATTCCCTTATCCTCCCTTTTTTGAAATTTTTTGGTCTTCCCGTCACCCTACATGGTTCATATGAAACCCTAGGTTAGGGTAAACCCAGATTTTTGTGGTTTCTTCAATTGTTAGGATATGAAAAGGGCCTCTTGGGTCTTGTTCGTGTGTATTTCGGCAATTTCCGCCGAAGGATAAGTGGTTTGGGTCGATTTGGTTTGTCACCACCATCCGATGTTAGGTTTTTTTCTCTCTTCTTGGTTTCATACCCTTTAATTTAGGGTCTTAAGGTGTTTTGAGTCTCTAGAATTGATTATAGAAAGTTTTGATCATATTT
Organism: Viscum album; assembly: GCA_963277665.1. Lineage (NCBI taxonomy): Eukaryota > Viridiplantae > Streptophyta > Magnoliopsida > Santalales > Viscaceae > Viscum > Viscum album. Next base: position 354,104,938 of record OY728126.1, on the reverse strand, counting down.
TATGGTGCACACACACATACGTAGGTATATATATATATATATTCCTTATATGTATTCCCTAATGGATAGGGGAATACATGATTTGGATTAAAGTATGTTTGTGTGAGAGGTAGAGTGTGTGTGTGTGTGTGTGCGCACGCGCGCGCGCGCATGTGTGTGTGTGTGCGTACGTGCGTGTGTGCAGGTGTGGGGCAGTTTTGAGTGGTCTCCACTAAATATGACAAGTTCTGAGTGTCGACTTGGCCTACTGCTTGAGGTAGGATCTCCATCCTTTTCCTTTAATTTTAGAAAACATTAATTACTTTCTACCCTCACTTTCTTTGGATATTTATTTTATGTTGCTTGTTTTTTTGTATAAGTGTATATTTATAATAATTGTTTTTTTATAAAATTCATAGTTTTATAATAAAACCTCTCTAATAGAGGTGCGTTGTCTACTAAAATTCGTAGTGACTATTTATACTTATTTAGATTTCTTGAATTGTTGAATTTTATTAGTGATGAATGGGTTTTAGAATAAATGTTAAATATAATTAAATGAAATGTTTGAGAAAGAAATGTCATGATTTCATAATAAAACCCCTCCAATGGAGGTGTGTTGTCTTATAAACCAAAAAGTACTGATAGTTATTTATATCATCCATAGTTTTAATTTGAGTTTTCTATATTCCTCTTGTTGGTTCTTGTTTTGTGAATAGTTAGAATTTTCCCTATTTTAATAAGATAAATTGAATTTTCATGCTCATTTAGTTTAAATGACATTTCTTGAGTAGGTGCAGGCCTTGTTACCATAACACTTTCCTTTTTACCCATTAAGTCTTATAAATTAATTTTCCATGTTTATTCAAGTGAATAATTGGTTATGGTAAATGTTTTTTATATGATGGATTAAGATAGATAATAGCATCCTTCTTAATGATTTGACCAAGACACTTTCCAATGGACATATAGATCCTTATGACTTGGTTTCCATATATTAATGAAGTGTGACACCTTAATGGATTTTTCTTGATTAATGACATTCATGAGGAGTATTTTACTCATGTGTTGAATCACACACACACACACACAGAGACACACACACACACACACACACAAACACACACACATATATATATATATGACCATGCCTTTGATAGTGTTTAATTGAAAATCATAATAGGTTATTCCTTATGTAGTAAATTATGAAAATAAACATGTGTCTTATACCCTATTCCACAATTTATGCTTACTGCTTGGTGCCATAAGTGGGTGGTATAAACTAAATCTCTTTTTGTTTGATTTAATTATTTAAAGTATATGAAATACATTTGATCGCACCAACATGCTGCATGTGACCAAATAAATTGAATAATACCTATTAAATAATAATTGTTCATTTTAAACTATCCCTTGGATCCCTCTGGGTCTATAGGCATGGAGAATCATACCTGCGGCCACCTAATTAGTGTTCCAAACTTGGAAATTATTAAGACTTTTTATTTTTGACTTTAAATCCCTATAGTAAATTTGATAACTTTTTATTTTTGTCTTAGACTTTTGAATTGGAATAATAATAAATTGTGTGTTTTTTATGTTAGAATAACCATGGATAAACTGGATAAATAATATATTAACGACTTTAAGGTAGAATGATTAATTAAATGTGTTTGATATAATTATGATGATAATTAGGAACCTAATTTAATTAATTTAATTGGTTTGAAATATGATAATTTTTATAAATTGATCATTATATCTTATGTTGATAAAATTGGTATGTTCGATACTAGACTTGTAAATTTTTATTTCTTAGATTTTGAGCTCATGTGATATTTATGTGATTGATACCTGAGGTTTTGATGTTTTTTGGAATGTTTAGTTTTTCTAGATACAACTCATGTTTAATGTGACACTTGAGGGCTTGATGCATGTTTTTCGTACCACCTGAGGGCTAGGTGCACTGGTACTGAATACCTGAGGGCAGATTATATATTTATGTCAGATGCCTTAGGGCAAGATGTATAGTCACATGATTACTAAGGGATATATTCTAGTTATGCCTGAGGGAGATATTTTGGATATCCTGAGGGAGAGATTCTAGTTATGCTTGAGGGTGAGGTTTTGGTTAGCCTGAGTGTTGAGGTCATACATTTATGGTATATTCTGAGTGATTCATCCTTGGAAAGAGAATTTTCCACCGATTTGGGTGATATATCCTGATACAAGAGGATCTACCCATAGACATAAATACCTGGAAGGGTTCTGAAGTAGGTATATCCATCAGGTGTCCCTTAGGAACCTGGTCGGGTTGTTGTTTATTTATTTAGCATTGCTTGTTTATTTTTCTACATATACTTACTCACTAATTTACATTATATATCAAGTAATGGATTAGGTTAGACCCCATGGGTGTTGTCTTACTGATATTATTATCTCACACCTTTCACTAGAACCTTTTGGAACCCAAGTAGATCTTCTTTCTAATATTTCTTTGGATTCATTTCTTGTGTTGTGTTGTATACATAGGATCTAGGGATCATAGGACTGGGATCTTGCTTATGATGATCGAGGAGTTAACCATTGGGTTCTTCTTTTCTTTTTTTATTTTGTACTACTTATGCCTTGAGTAACACCTGACATTACATGAATCATTATATGGAATTGGCATTGGAAATTTTATTTTTATAAAGATGTTATATTATTCTTCCACTACTATCTATATTCCAATTATTATAATAATTATGCTACTTCTTGTTAATTATTATTTGATAAACTGATTTGATACTATTTCATGAGGGTATAGTATCCCTACTATCACCTCTTTATACCCTTGCTGCTAATCAGCAGCCTCTGGTATACGGGGAGGTGCACTTGAGGCCATGTGACCCATCGATCCAGCCATCGTTTTAGTGGTGAGTTGGGCTGGGATGTTACAGTTATCCTGGGATGGTAGTAAGGAGATAGGTTTATCAGAACTTAAAATGTATAGCATAAAAAGAAATATTTATCCTCTTTATGTTGAACTTAAATTTACTAAGATGGTTTGGGTATAAAAAGTATTCTGAGACACTTCTTGGTGTAATGTCATATCATATTTATGGGTTTATCTAATGAGTGTAGTATATCATGCATTAATGGTTATTCTTCTCACTAATATTGAATTGTTCATCTTATGTTTTATGATTTTTGGTAAATGGTTAGAAAGGGTGATTTAGAAAATGTTGGTCTAAATGGTTACTGATTTTTCTAACCTAAAATGTTTTAATCCATCAGTTTATAGTGAGTAATAAATAAGTGGTATTTTTCATTGGTTATATAAAATGACACTAGGTTGACGTCATAGAAACCCACAAAAATATGCAACAGAAAATGTTATCACAATTGATCCATAGATAAACCAATAACTTGTTTAGATCATTGTTCAATCTTTTCAATTCATTGACAAGGGAAATCAAAATGACAAACCTCGAAAAGTGGATCATTCTATGTAGTTTCAAAAATAGAATCCACCAATCTTATGGGGGATTTGGAACCTAAAAATCTTGAAGTGTGGATCGATATGATGAACTAGATTTTTTATTTCCTTGGTACCCTAGTTGAGCTAAAGTTAAAGTTGGTGGTATATATGTTGTAGGATCTTGCTTACCAATAGTGGATCTATCTATAAAAACTAAAGTTTCTCAAGGCCTTATATGGAAGGACTTTAAAGAATTGTTCAATAAATAATTTTATCTTCACAAGCTCAAGATAGATCAAACAATGAATTTCTTCAACCTAAAGTAATAAAATTTATTAGTGATGAAGTATGTAGCTAAGTTTATGAACTTAGTTAATTTTTCTCCAAAATGTGCTGCTAGTTTTTCCGTGAAGGAATGCATCTTTGAATCAGTATTAAAACCATAGATTGTTTCTATGATAACTATACTTTATATCACTGATTATATAAAGATGGTTAATAGGGTGATGGTGGAAAAAAGGGATATTCCTGGGAATCATGTGGGAGGGAATATTTTTGTCTCTATGGGAACAGGTGTGAACTATAATGTTGGGAATAAGTGGAAGAGGGACACATATTCTCAAGGAGGTGGTGCACCTCATACTCAGCCCACTGAATCAATTAACTTTCCTCCAATACCCAATATCAAGACCAGTTGTTTCTAATTCGATTATACTTATCATATAAAGAAATGTTTTATGACACCACCTTGAACTTTTCACATCTTTAATCTTATGGTACATCGTAAACATTATTTTTATATCTCTCCAAAGTCAATTTCTAGAAATATATCTCATATATCTCATATTTCTTATGCTTTGACTAGAAAAAATCATCATAACAGCTCTCATCCTCAAAACTGAGTGAGTCAAGGTGATTCTAGGAACACCATGACTCCTTAGGCATTATAATTATAGCATGAAAGTAAGGAATAGTGGGAGTGAGTAAAAAATTGTATGGTGCTGAGAAGATGATCATAGTGGATCAATCTAGTTCTTTTATGGTTTGAGGTACTATTCTATTGAAATCTACTCTCATGGAATATTTTTAGGATATTGGTGCATTCTACTCTTTCATTGCTTCATGTGTTATTATTCATATGGAGTTGCATACTAGGATAATACCACACATGATGAGTATCTAGACATATCTTGGGTAGTGATGTTGTAGGGGATTTAAATGTGTGACTTTTTCTGTAATAATCGATGGAGTCTGGTATGATTGGGACTTTTCTATTTTTTACATGGATGCCTTTGACCTAATTTTTCAAATGTATTGGTTTCAATGCTTCAAGGATCACATCGACTGATTTTTTCGACATGTTAGTTTCATATCTTTAGATGGTGTTAAGTATCTATTTAGAGGAGAATAGGGTGTGAGTTCAAGCAAAGTAGGACATTTGGTACCGGTAGTATGGACCATATCTTATCAGTTGTAAGTAGTTACTTTGGTAACAATTAATGTAACCAAACATAGATATTTTCCAACCATCATGGACCAATTTCCCAATTTTTTCCCAATAATTTCTCTAGGTTACATCCCAAAATATAAGTGGGATTTATGATTGATATCCTAACAGGGACCAATCTTATTTCACTTCCATCTTATAGAATGGAATCATTGGAATTAATATAATTAAAGGTTTAGCTAGAATATTTGGAAAGAAAATGTTTCATTTTACCTAGTACATATCCATGGGAAACACTAGTTCGTTTTGTAAATAAAGAGGATGGAACTCTTTGGTTATGTGTGGATTATCATAATATCAACCTAGTTATGATAAATAATCAATATAATATTCCATTATTGATGATATTTTTAATTAATTAAGGTTATCCACATGGTTCTATAAGATTGATTTATAATCAAGGTATCACCAATTTCATGTTTGGAAGGAGTATATTCTGAAGATAGCTTTCAAGAGTCATTATGGTCATTATGAATATGGGGTTATGCCCTTCGGTCTTACGAATACACTAGTAGTGTTTATATAATTAATGAATCATATCTTTTAAAGGTATCTTTACTCTTTTATTGTAGTATTCATCGATGATATTCTAGTTTATTCTAGGACTAAGACTGATCATTAAAAATACACGGGAATAGTGTTGGGTATCTTGAGAGAACATCACATTTATGCTGGTCTTTCAAAGTGTGATTTTTTGATACAAGAGGTCTATTTCCTTAGATATGTTATTTCTTAAAGAAGAGTTTCCATAGACCCTAAAAATATAAAATTCATTATCTCTTGGCAATCATTGAAGCATATTTGAGATACAGAGTTTACTTAACATGGTAGGGTATTACCGATGCTTTTTTTGTGACTTTTCATGAATTTATTATCTAATGAAAACTTTTATGAGGAAAGGTATTCCTTTCCAACAGAGTGAAAAATTTCAGAAATATTTTCAAGAGCATAAGTTTTGGCTTACATCAGTACCCATCCTTGGGTTTCTAGAGTCAATACAAGGATATGTAGTCTATTGTGATGTATACAGATCTGGTTTGGGATGTGTTCTCATGTAGGGAAATAATATTTAATCTTATGGATCACAATAGTTATAGGTTCATGATAAGAACTACCTAACATATGATTTTTTATTTATTTATTATAGTTAATGCCTTGAAAACATGGCATCATTATCACTTAGAGATAATTTTACAGTTTTTACGGATCATAAAATATTTAACCACATCTTCTTATATAGAGATTTGAATCTAAGACAATTAAAATGGATGTAATACCTCTATATATCTAACTTTGACTTAATGTATACACCAAGTAAAGGAAATTCAGTGGTTAGTGCATTGATTAGGAATTCATATAGTTAGTTCTCTAAAGAGGATTTGGATCAATGTAAATTGATGATGGTTATATATGATATTCATTAAGATTGTGATAAGAAATGGAATTTTTCAGTTTTATTTCGTGTTTTTCTTATTCCTAATTTGATCGATTAGGTTAAGGATGATCAGAAATCTGATCCTAACTATCACACCATGAGGTTGAAACTCAATGGTGGGGAGAGCATTGAGGTATGGATGCTAGATGGGATATCTATGTTACATTTTATAGATCAGATTTTAGTTCCTATAACTTATAAAGAATATATCATTTCTATCTACCACCATTCTATATGGTTTTTTCATCTTGGAATTCATAAGATATATATGGAAATGAGAGCATAGTTTCATTGGGTTGGTATGAAGAGTAAAGTGGAAGAGTATGTCTCGAGATGCCTCACCCATCAGCATGTCAAGGTGGAGCACCAACATAAAACTGATATGTTGTAATATTTACCTATACCTATGTGGAAATGGGAGAATATAACTATTAATTTTGTTACAAGTCTACCAAGAATGGTTTGTAAATGATACCATATGGGTGATTGTTGATCATTTCACAAATTCATCTCACTTTATCCCTATTTTTGAATCCAATACGGTGGAATAATTGTCAAAAAATTACATTAAAGAAGTTATAAAGTTTCATAGTGTGCCGATTTCAATTGTGATTGATTGGGACCCTAGGTTTACATCTCGACTTTGCGAATCCTTTCAATAATCCCTTGGAACCTAGTTGACCATGAGCACATCTTATCAACCTCAAATGGATGGAAAATATGAATATATGATCCAAATATTAGAATAAATTCTTAGAGATTGTGTTATGGATTTTAGAGGCTCGTGGGAGGATCATATGCCATTGGTGGAGTTCTCATAAAATAATAGTTATCTACCCTCAAAACATATGTCTCCTTTTAAATATTATTATGTTCATCCTTATTTTTCACTACTTTATTAGGTGGAAACATGTGAAACTTCACTTATCAAACCTAGTATTTTGCGTGATATGATTGATAAAATTAATATGATCAAGAAAATAATGGTGAAGGCTTCGATTCATCATAAAATGCATGTGGATCATTGTTAGCATCCATTACTATTTGATGTGGGTGATCATGTTTTCTTGAGAAACTCTCTGAGGGTAGGGAACCATTTTTTGGGAAAACAAGGTAAATTTTATCCCTGGTATGTCAGTGATTACACTTATCGGTTATCTTTACCACCAAATTTCAGCTTAATACACAATGTATTTCATGTATATCAATTGAATAAGTGTTATCCTCATCATGATCATGCTATTAAATGGGACCATATTGATATTGAGTTGTATTATACATTAATCCACATAATGATTTGGATTTTGGGTAGATAAAAAAAGCTCTTGTTTGGGAAAAGTATCATTTTAGTATGAGTCTGGAAGTATGTTCAGATTCAGGAAGAGACATGGGAATGTGAGAAGGAAATCTAAGAGTAGTGGCCCAATATTTTCCAAACCATCACCAATATCCAAATTTATAAGGATATAAAGATAAATGGTGGGGAGAATGTAACAACCTAGGTTTCAAGTAATTTTACCTTTTATTATGTATTTTTATGTTATATAATTTTTTTTTGAGTTTTGGAAGTTTTAGGATGGTTTTGGAGTGCTTTGAAAACATTTTTGGAGGTGTACGGTTTGAGCATGGTTAGGTGAAACCATGCACTATATCCAAAAACCCATTCTATAGGTTCTAGGTAGATATATATTTTTCTCATAATTTTTATAAAATGTGTGAATTCTAGGAGAAACTATGCGGGTGCTGATAGTGGAATAAGCATGTTTGGTGCACATTTTTCCAAACCATGTAGCACAACTGTGCGGCTCCTTATGTTATGTCCAATAGAATATGCATGGTTGGAGCATGGTTTATAAAAAGAAAATTTTATATTTATATATATATATATATATATATATATATATATATATATATATATTTGATACATTTATTTAAGGTTTAATCATGCTTTATTCAATAATACACTGGATTTTGGTTTGTTTTTGCAAGGAATAGGAATTCAAGAATCGAAGTATTACATGATGAAAAATCAATATTATGAGATGTGGATCCAAAGTACATGATTTTTACTCCTAAAAAAGACTACCTAGGATCCAAAGACCATCCCATGAATACAATGTACAAGGTGTGAACCATGTACATGACGTGAATCTAGATTAAACATCATGAAAGACTCAAATATCAAACTTCATGAAGATACACGGAATGAACTCAATACATGGCATGAACTCAATACATGACTGTTTTGTTTGGTTTTGGTCTCAAAACACCCAACAATTCCGTATCCGATGACATGTGGACCTACTTTCCAAAGGCAGGCATTCGCCAGATGGTCTGACCAGTGACACTTAAGAACTCACATTGGTCGAGAGGATGGGAAGTCAGGATCATCGCACCCTTTTTGGGGGGAATTATTGCCTGTTCCGAGACTCTCTTATAGATTTAAGATGTATTCATATGTTTGCAAATCTTTGGGTTATACCCAAACATAGTATCCATGGATTTAACCCTGGTGGGAAAATGGTCAACTGGATGTAGGGGTTAAGAATCATTTATGCCCGAGGTTTACCATCCCTCGTTGGATTAATGACCCTGAAGAGTCAGAACTCGCTTGAGGCGGCACTAGGAGTGGCGCGGTGAACCGATGTGAAGATAATCGGATCGACCAGTTGTTGGGCTTGAACCTCAGGGAGGCTTCCTACGTACCCTGCTTAGGAGGCAGGGATCAAAGTCCACGTAGTTCGCATGCACAGTTTATCATCATGCGGGACAAAGGCGAACCGACGTGAAGGTTGTCGGAACAACCAGGTGGTGGGCTTGAACCTCTTGGAGGCTTCCTACGTACCCTGCCTAGGAGGCACGGATCAAAGTCCACGTAGTTCGCATTGGATTGGGACTTACGCTCTGAGGCAGCCCGGAATGATGGATTGGGGCTTACACTCTGAGGAGGCCCATAAGAGGATGTCATGGTCGATTCTTACTCTAAGCCCACGTGAGTCATGCTTGGTGTGAGAAACAAGAGGTAGTAGGGACCCGAGGATCACGTCGCGAGAGGTGTGTCCATGAGAAGTGGAGTGGGGATTACGCGTGAGGGTGTCCCATAAGGTCGGGGCTTACTCCTAGGTGGATGCCCAAGGTGATGGATTGGGTCTTACACTCTGAGGAGGCCCAGGTGACAAAGCATAGTGGGAGAGGGAAAGGGGGTGCTCTTGTGCCCGTCTCCTCTCTTGCACCGCGTGAGGGATTCCTTCTGATTGGTATTTTACTACCCCTAAGGATCCCTTAACAAGTGGAGGGGAAGAAAGGGGATTCCCGAGATCATACTTCACATTACCGTGGGAATGTGAACCTAGGAATGCTTTGGGAATCTACTCAAAGGTCGGGCCAACCCCTTCGCCTCTACTTACCGTGGGTATGTGAACTCAAAATGGCGCGCTGATGCGCCCAAAAGTTACACCACGCAGATCTGGTGGCTCTGGTGGAGGCCTCGGCTCGAGGCCGATGAATAGGCCGATGAGGGAGTTATGGAGGATCAGGCCAGATTGGAAGGATTTTATCTGACTCGGGGAATACGAACTCCAAAGGCTCTGATGGGCCACACGTATGAAGGAGTGGTGGCGCCCTTTGCATAGGAAGGTGCTACGCGGCTGGAGAATCCATCCATGAACCAGGGTGGTCCGTATACTGAGGGGAATCCCACGAACCAGGGTGGTTCGCAGCTTCAGGTTCGGCCCACGTACCAGGGGGGTATGCAGAGTGGTCTACGCGAGCAGCGGCGGCCAAGGGCGGCGCCGATTGGGGGTTCGTCGATCGAGGCTTCACCTACGTAGTAGGGTGCTATGCGGTGTGGCAGATCGGAAAATAGGCATAAACACCCTGGTCCACGGGGAGTGCATCTGCGGAGGGGTTATGGTTCGCGGTATTCTCTTTTTATGTTATTTTAAGTTCGTGGTTCACCAAATTATTATGCATTTTTGGTTCCTTATTAGTTCGTTCCTAGGTTTATACCTTCTCTGGTTCGCAAACTGGAACTTCGCTATTTGTGAAATCCTAAGCCTTCCTTAGAAATCCTTCCACCCGAGTCTGATCGCTCTTCTCTTCTTCCACCTTCGAATCGTCTGAATCCGAATCTCCAAATCTCTCCTCCTTTCCCCCTCGGTCTCCTTTTATAGAGTGGGAAAATAGATGTATCTGCAGTCACGCGGCACCTTTTGCGGAAGCCCATAACCGAATACCTGGTTTACAGCTGACTTGGTCAATCCGTAATTCGCGGTGGGTATTGAACGCTTCTCCCCCCCCCACGAACCGAACTTATGGAGTGCTTCGCGCCGTAGAGGGTTCTGCCTCCATTCCACGAACGACACTGGATGTGACTTGAACCGGTCAATGCGGTCCGTGGTTGGGACGGTTCATGACGGTGAACCGGATCGGCGCCCATCCTGCCTCGCGACCATGGAGGATCTCCGCCTCCATTTCGCGAATGATGACAGTTCCCAGAGGGGGTGCTTCGCAGGGCCTAGCCACGCGGTGTTTTCATGGGACCGGTCCGCGGACCGGTCCTGCAAGTGTCCCTTCTTTGAATTTTCTCCATTCTTTTCCCCAATTCTTTGGGGGATTTGGGTATAATCTGCTTTTCGTATTTTTCAGGACCCTAAAAATGCCCCCCATCGGAATGGGGTCCGATCAAAATGAAGAGGAGGCCATTCCGATGCAAAGTGGTCCTGAAACTAAGATGGTTTGTGGTAGGGAAGTGGACCCAGTAGGGGACCATGCCTATAAATACAGGGGGCCCTTCATTTGTCCTTTACCGAATTCTTCGCGAAACCAAAACTCCCTCGCTTCCACGCACTCGTTCCTTCGCTAAGTGCTTCGTCTGTGAACCGGTTGTGACTTCCGCGAACCATTCCATCTTCGTGGTCGCCTTCACTTGCAAAAAAAATCCCCAACCGCGAACCATTACTCTTAATTAATTAAAAATTAATTCATGAAGGGCTGCGGATGAACTTGCTTCATGGTTTTGGTGCTCCGCGGTTTTGATGCTCCACGGTTTCGATGCTCCACCGATTCGATGCTCCGCGGACTAAAATATCTCGAACTTTAAAAGTTTCTAAGTCTTTCGAACTTAGTCACTTAAATTTGGGATTGAAATTCCCTGGAGCAACTTGGTTTGTGGTTTCCTAGTCAACGCTCCGTGGGACAGGGTTTCGCGGACTGATTTCGCGAAGGGCTGGTTCGCGGGATGCTATCATCACGAACCATCCTTTGAGGCCTCCTTGCGGACTTTGCTTATGAAGGCTCCTCAATTGATCCTCAGCCATACATATGGTATTTTTGTACAAATTTTTGTTCCGGACTAACTGATTGTTGGCTCTCGTCGTGCAGGGAGAAGATATGGTTCCCCCTCGTTCTGCACCAAGGACTGCTGCAGAGTCGCTCCCAATTGGCGATCAACGGCTGAAGGACATGGCCAGCTCTGTTCAGGATGGATTCTGCCACTCCCCACCATCTTCCTTTCTTATCGGCCGGCTCTCCAAGTCACAGCAAGAGTACCCCTTTTCTAACAGCCTTCCTACCTATGGGTTCGGTTTGCTGTCTGATACCCCGATTCCGGTACCATCCCGTGACAACAATCCTGAATCATGGATATTCACTGTCACTATCCCTTGGTTCGTGATACCTATCAATGGGCGGGCGGCCCCGAGGGACACAGCTGTCGTATCTATGTTGAATCACCTTCCAATATCTCCGACAGTAGAACAACGTCAACAAGAAGGAGCAATCCACTACTATCGAAGCATTGCCCGCATTGCCATGGTAAGCGACCAGCATGGCTGGTCAGCGAATTGGGATCTCCGACCGGGAGGAGCATTTAAGTCCTTGGATTGGGGTGGCCCTTTTGGGTCCGCCAGAGCTGTGTAGAGTTCGAGGAAGAATTGCAAGCCGTAGGCTTGTATGAAGCTTCCTGGGTGTCCCAGACCTATACCTACCAGCCTCAAGCCCTCGCCAGGAAACTTATGAGCCGTTAGAGCTCGGACACCAAAACCTTTCATCTGGTCCACAGGGAGGTAGGTATTAGTCTTTGGGACGTCTTTCCGATTTCAGGGGTCCCAATCGTTGGGGGTATGTACGATAAATTCCTGCCTCCCCCTTCTGTGTGGGACGATGAAGTGAGAACCCCTCCCTTGGTGAAGCGGCTCATTGATCTGGCCCAGGAACATTCGAAGGATACATCTCCAAAAAAACCTATCCCTGGTCGTGAGGAACATCCGAAAGATACGTCTCTGAGATATCTTATCCTGTATAGCGACTGGATCAAGTCTTTTTCCAGAGAGAGCCAGTCTGTAGCTCTTCCGTGTATGCCCATGACCTGCCCTACAATGGAGTCCCGAAAACAGAAGGGCAGCTATTGGCTGAACTTGGAGCAGGGCCAATTCAACGACTGGGGCTGGAAGCTTGTCCCAGATGTCGATCGGTTACTTCGTCTGGTGGAGTTTCTGGCCATGTTTTTGAGTGGATGGCTATTTCCTGTACATGAGTCTAGCGGCTTACGGGTCTCTACCTTTGTCATGGTGGCACAATTGGCTACCGGAAACGTTATCAACCTAGTCATCCCAGTGTTGGACAGGATTTACTGATTTCTTGGTAATATTACTGATGGGAGTCGGCCAAACCGAGTGGCCAGTCCTTTTCAGATTCTCTAGGGATGGCTAGGCGTTCATGTCAAGAACTGCTACACCTTCATCCACCCTCTTCATATTTCAGGCACCACATTCCGGCCATACTTGCAACTGACCAGAAGGGTTATGCCCGAAGAGTGGGAAACCCAAGAGAAGGATAATCAACAGACAGTTCAAAACAGGCGTCTGTTATCGAGTCAAATATCATGTTATGATCATTTGAATTTCCATCCGTTCTCTTCCCCAACTGGTGCAATCACAAACACCATAACATAGGAGTTTAACAAGCGAGGCTACCTATTTTCCCTTCGATAGGGTATTCTGGTGGCTCGTATTGGCAGGGAACTGATCTGTGAGGGGTACGCGCCTTGCCGATTCGGGTGCCAGTTTAGCTGCGTCCAAGAACTGTGTCCTCCCTCACTTAATGGTGCCTGCGAGAACTGTCATTTAATGGTCTCCAGGCAACTGTGGTTAATGTTTACCTAGGAGGATATCGGTTACGCGGTTATGACTCCCACGCTTGTAGACTCCACACCCTTCTTATCCAAGAATTATGCTGACTCCTGGGTACAATCATACCCAAATGGCCATCTAGGGATGTTGGTGCCTACCATTTCAAGTCCCGAGCCATCAAAGGGCAAGAGGAAGTGGAAGGGGGATGAGGCTTCAACTAGGCCGGGAAAAGTCTTTCGCCACCATGCTGGTCCCGTGCTTTCGGGGAAGATCTTAACAAACAGAGGTGTATCCTCTCATGCCCTTGAGGCTGCCCGGAGGGGGGTGGTTATTCCTACAGATGCTGCCTTTCCAACGGCCTGGGGTCAATGGGATGAATTCAAAGGTCGATTGTCCTTTTCTAGCCAGTACCCCCGTTCTTTGTGGCAGTATCTTCAGGAATTGGATGTGGCATTTGATGGGCTGGGCTACATATCTTCCCCTATTAACATCCTTTATGATGTGTACCCAGAGCAGGTCAATATATATCTCCAGGATCTTGAATCCTATATTTACGCGTGCCAGGGTCATGCGGTATTAACCCACCGAGTCCAGGCCATGCTTCATCCGGTGACTGATGAAGAGGGGGGAGGAATTGACCACTCTTCAAGGGGCGATGATTTTGATGATCTCCCCATCATGGATAAAGCAAAGGAATTCCCCTCCCTACTTGTGAGGTCCCATCCACAGGTATCCCCAGTGAGTTCTAGGGAGGTGGCGAGATCTGAAACACAAACACAGCCATTAGCGCCCCTACCAACCCCTATCGTTGCCTGGCCCTCTCAAGTTGATCCTTCCAGGCTAGTCGTTCCTATTACAGCTGCATTCCCAAATGCATAGAGGGTTTGGGATAACCTGAGGGCTAGGGGATCAGATGAAGAGGTTTGGGAATCACTCCAAACGAGCCCTCTCAAGCTTCCAGGTATTGGGGTTATCTTTGCTCTGCCACACCTTCAGTTGGAAGAAGATTTGGGTGACATAGTCACATCATTGAAGGATATGGACGCATATGTGCGCTCACTTCGAAACCGGCTCTATGGGACCACCCGGGTGTCCATGATGATTAGACATCCCGAATTGTCCGACCCTGAATAAGTGGTTGCTCTGCCGCCCATTCTGGATTTCTTCCCCTTTTATTGTGGAGGTTCTAAGGTTTCTCCCCTTTGTGCAGGGTGTCGAAGAATCTCAGGGGGAAATTCCCTCTCCGGAGTATACTCCCCGTGGTATCGCAGTGGGTGAGCATGCGCTTTCGCCCACTGGGGTCATCGAGGAGGGGTCCCCTGGCACGGCTGAGCTTATGGAGGCGACCATTGCGAATCCAGCTAGGGTCTTCCCTCCTCCAGCTCCTCCCAGAATTCTGGGCGAACTGTCCCCTGGCTAGATCCAGAGATGGCAACAGGCATTCCATTTATCGGAACAAATCAGACAAGGGACGTCGGGTAATCATGACTTCCCATTTTCTTAATTGCCAGCCTGCATATTCTGACTCTTCCTGTCATTAGCTGTTTTGGCGTATGGTATAGGGCCACTCGGGGATCTGGTTGCGGCTACCCAAGCGGTCATACCTTCTGCCTTCTTTCCATCTGCGGAATCTTCTGCAGCCATGCCTAGGCGCGACGAAATGGAGGGCCCTGCTGGAAGGGCCAATGATATGGATTCTTTACTCCCGCCTTCATTAGTCAGAGATGCATCAGAGGAGGAACTGCTGGTATTCGAGACTCCTGCTGATCAAAGATCCCTTTTTATCGCGGAGGAAAATGGGGCGCCCGTGATTGATGAGGGGCCTCCAGATCTGATGGGGCAAGCCACTTCAGACCCAACAGATCCCATGGTAATGGAGGAAGAGCCTTCCATTAGTCCAGTTGTTGGAAACTCGGAGCAGGCCATTGTCTTGTTTACCGGGGGAGTGATTTCCCTAAGCTTGGTCTCCGTAGGTGACCGCTTGGGGACGGCTTTGGAAGCTACTGGCCTCAGGCATGGCTTTAGGTCCTGGACCCCTCTGGGGGCTCCCCGTACTCCCTTGCCTTTTGAGGATGTAGCATCTTCCTCGAGTGGCTGTCGCGGCGGTGTAGAGCTTGAGGATGCCGATGCCTTGACGATCATGAGTAAGTTTCCCGATCTCTTGACACTAATTCCTTTTACTTCCCTTTTCTAATTAGGGGTACTTATCTGTCTTATTGACTCTCAGGATTTAGGACCACGACCTTTGACTCTGGCGATTGTGTCGTCAGACCCAACTATGCCTATGACCACAACTACCGGGGGCGAAGTTGCTGCAGTTCCAGAGCTTGCGGGTGAAGCTGCATCGGGTCCCTCCTTGGTGACGTTCATCCCCGAGTATGTGTCCTCATCGGGGAGTGACTCCGAGCCCAATCAACAAGTCATTTCCAGTCTTCGGCCTGCTCGCCAAAGGGCTTGGGAGAAAATTTGGAGATTGATTTCTCAGACGCCCCTAGCCGAGATGTCGGCCAGATTACCGAAGCTGCGCAATCTGTTTATGCTGCTAGGATTTGACGGCTTTGACTATCATGGTGTTTATGACATAGTGAAGTAGGTAGTTGCTGATTGGGAAAGACTGAGTGGTTTAGAATATCACCTTTTTGCTGCCCAATCCGAAGCCTACCTTTCCACAACCTGACATATTTGCTTAACAGAGGCTCATGATCACGCCGGGGTAGTTGTGAGGCTCCAGGGAGAAGTTATTGAGCATCGTTCTCACTTGGGGGTGCTGAGGAATGAGATACAGCGGTTGCAGAAGGAAGAGGCCAATGTTGCCGCCATGATTGAATAAGGGGAGCGGTGGATGGAGGAGGAAATGAGGGCGAGAACAAAGGTGGCCCAGGAAGTGGAAGAGTTGTGGGCTGGTGCAGAAGCTGAAATGACCTTACTGTAGAATCTCTCTCAGACAATCGAGGATTCTTACCAGCTCTTGATACAGCTTTGTGAATCCGCCGAAAAACTCCTGTAATTACCTTTCATGCTAGATGAGTCTCCGGATTGTGGATTCCCTTCCTACCAACTTTGTTATGAAACAAAGAAATATTTCTCCTCAGTTCTCTTGTCGCCTTCTCCTGTGATAGAAATTATTTGGCACGATCGCTGGATATGTTAATTCCCCAAACATAGAATAATCCAAGTCCAGGACCATTGATAAAAATAAAACAAGCTCTAACTTTTTCCTAGACCATGGGACCAGTGAGCATAGTTTGACTATTGCTAGGTTTTTGTAGAAAATCCCCAAAAACTTTTTTTCTTTTCTTTTTTAATGACCTGATTTTTCCTGGGCCCATTTAGTGTGAGCCCAGCAGGTATGGCCTGACTTTTTCTTAGGTCTCCCTTTTTAGTTTTTCGGCCTAACAGGCTTTGTGCCTCCTTTTGTGAGTAGTTTAATATCCTGCTGACAAGACTATCATTACTGATGTTTTAGGTCAAACATCTTTGACCAAACATGGTGGGGCAAGGGCCCCAATGGGGTTCAACTGATTAAAAGATGTCTCAATACTCTTCAGATGCACGTGGGGGGAACATGTTTAAATTTGAATGGCATGCAGGGCATGCCTCAAGGCATGGGAGCTGTGTCGGCGTACAGAGGTAGGAAGAGCGTTGCCTAAGGAAAACTTGTCTTTGGTAGACGGTCTAGGGGAGATCAATATGCAGATCCGATGAGGGAATGGTATGCATAGTCGTGAAAAGGTGTCCTTAAGTCAATGACTATCCATTTCTGATGGCCAGGGGACTTCATGGAAGCCTGACTCATGGAAACCATGATGGGTGGCTTGGAAAATTATGAAAACCACTAGGGGTGGCTCAGAAGGGGAGTGTGAC
This sequence comes from Viscum album, assembly GCA_963277665.1. NCBI lineage: Eukaryota > Viridiplantae > Streptophyta > Magnoliopsida > Santalales > Viscaceae > Viscum > Viscum album. Next base: position 354,087,563 of record OY728126.1, on the reverse strand, counting down.
GTCTGAAAGGGTTTTGGTAACATCCGTACTAATCAGGAGCGTGGTCAGGAGACCACTTCCCTACGCATTTAGTTAGCGTAAGGGATGGTTGAGGCTTGGCGTAGTTTAAAATCATGCAGATGGGACAACATTTAAAATGGAACGACTTCTCCTGGTTCTTAGTAATCTTGTCAAAGACGTTCCACCATATTCAGGCAGGGTTGTGAAATAGGTTGGTAAACTGTAGCTTAGAGGGTTTTTGAATCCCGGGATAGACATGGGGGCTCAGGGGCCAAGAGGCGTACGGAGAGAAGCATTGCCTAAGGAAATATTGCCTTTGGTAGACGGGCCATGGGCAATCAATATGCAGAGCCGTTGAGGGCATGGTATGAATAGTCATGCAAAGGTGTCCTTAGGTCAATGACTGTATTCCCTCGATAGCCAAGCAACTTCAGGGAAGTTGAGATTTGGGACCACCAGGGGTGGCTTATGAGAGTTCGGCTTTTTCTGACTGCAGAGTGTGGTTTATGATGAGAGGGTGCCTGGATATGGGGGAAACATCTAGACCAAACTTCTCGAGAATGGGTGAAGTAATCCCTTCTCACGCGGGTGTGAGACAGTGGCTTGTGCTGGTCTGACCTGTGCACTGAAGGACAGAGAAAAGCCTTCATTCCTTACTGAACACGTGGCGGGTTTGACTGTGCAGTTTAGTGACATGTGGTAAAGACGTAAAGCATTATTAAAGGATGTTGTGCAGTTTAACGTCATGCAGTGAGGACGAGGGGCATTTTTCTTTCCTTTTCCAATGTTGTGCAGTTTAATGTCATGCAGCATGGATGATTGACCGTGAAGTTTAACGTCGTGTGGTAAGGACGTAGTTAAAAAGGCCGCTCTTGATTAGAATGTAACTGGGCCCGAGTATCCTGGAATGTTCAAGACATGGAGGGGGTTGATGGTGTAAATCATGGTTCTGGAGCTTCTTGAATCAGGAGAGATGTCACGAAGGCTCTGAGGCCGGTAAGCATACGGATCTCGGAAGAGTATCGCTCGGGGAAATCTTGCCTTTGGTAGATGGGCCAGGGGCTATCAATATGCAGAGCTGCTGAGGGCATGGTATGCATAGTCATGAAAAGGTGTATCCGGGTCGATGGATTTCCACTTCCGATGTCCATGAATGGTTATGAAGATCTGCAATTATTCGGGCCACGAAGTATATCATCGGGGAAGGAAATGTCTGAACATGTTGGGCATACTCAGCCCTGGTTGTCGTTAAAGCTTAGAGAGCTCCCTGCACTGATTTATTTTGTGTGCGGGGGTGTACCTTTACTCCATGCAGTTTAACGTCGTGTGGTAAGGATGAGGTACTCCTAGTTTAGCGGTCATAGAGCTCAGACCATTGGGTGACTATTGTTACAGTCACTCGGAGGATAACTGGGTCAACATGTTCTGATATACTCGGAACAAGGTGGGGGATAAAGGTTGTAAACTACAACTTTGAGTTTTCCCGGATCAGGAGGTGTGGTGTGGGGGATCTGAGGCTGGTAAGCATATGGAGCTAGGAAGAGTACTGCCCGAGGAAATCTTACCTTTGATGGACGAGCCAGGGGCTATCATTATGCAGAGCCGCTGAGGGCATGGTATGCATAGTCGTACAAAGGTGTCTCCGGGTCGATGGATTTCCACTTCCAATGGCCATGAATGATTATGAGAATCCGTGATTTCTCACAGTGCAGAGTTCGGCACGTGGGGATAATGGTGTCCGGGTATACAAGAAACATCTTCACTGCAATTGTCCGTTGAGTCAAAGTAGCCTAGTCTTGGCTTGATGTTCGTTAATGAAGGTTGCTATGTGAACCACTGGTGGACACATAGTCTAGCCAAATAGGGATACCCTGGAAACAATTGGATGTGAAAATGGGAATGAACTTGTAAACCACTGCTCCATAAATTTTTGGATCGGGAGATGTGATACGGGGGCTCTGAGGCCGGTAGGCGTACGGAGCTAGGAAGAGTGTCGCCCGAGGAAATCCTGCTTTTGGTAGACGGGCTAGGGATATCAATATGCAGAGCCGCTGAGGGCACGGTATGCATAGTCATGCAAAGGTGTCCATAGGTCAATGACTTTCCACTTCTGATGGCCATGAGTGGTTATAAAGATCCATAATTATTTGGGTCGTGGAGTCTGATGTATGGAGAGGATGCATCCAAATATGTAATGAGTATCTCCATATGGTTTCACCATGCCTCTTGGGTGGGTCGCGATGAAGTCCGTGCAGTTTAATGTCATGCGGTGAGGACGAAGTCCATGCAGTTTAACGTCATGCGGTGAGGACGGAGCATACACCCCTTGCAGGTCTGGTCTGTACACGGGGGAAGGGGGCATTTTTTCGAGGTGGTTGGGCCAGGGTGTGGAATTTTTGCGTCACTATGTATCCTGCAAGGGCAGGAATCAAGCCTCACGTAGTTCTCTAAAAGATGGTACACCCCGTGCAGGTCTGGTCCGTACACGGGGGGAAAGGGCATTTTTAACATTATTTTCATTCGAGAGTGGCTGGGCCGGGATGGTGGATCCTGGAATCGCTACGTATCCTTTGAGGGTAGAAATCAAGCAGCACATAGTTCTCTGAAAGAAGTACACCCCGTGCAGGTTTGGTCCACACACTGGGGGAGAGGGGCATTGTTAAAACTTCTTGTTCGTGTAGTTTAACGTTGTACGGTGAGGACGATTGATACACCCTGTGCAGGTCTGGTCCATACACGGAGGGAAGAAGGCGTTTTTAACTTTTATTCAGGGGGCTGGTCCAGGATAGGGGATCTTGGCGTCGCTACATATCATGCGAGGGCAGGAATCAAGTCGTACGTAGTTCTCTAAAATCCGTGCAGTTTAACGTCATGCGGTGAGGACGAGGTCCGTATAGTTTAACATCATGTGGTTAGGACGAGGGATATTATTAGATTCCATGAAGTTTAAAGTCATGCAGTGAGGACGTACTCCATGCAGTTTAACGTCATGCGGTGAGGACGTGATACTCCTAGTTTAAGGTCATAGAGTTTGGACTATTGGGTGCTTGGTAGTTTAATGTCATGCAGCTTGGACGATGAATACACCTCATGCAGGTCTGGTCTGTACACGGGGGGAGGGATCATTCTTGAATCTTATTATCCGTGCAGTTTAACGTCATGCGGTAAGGATGAAGCATACACTTCAAACAGGTTTCTATGCGAAATACTTCTTTAGGAATCTCGCATTGGTAAGAGTCATGGTGAATTGCCCATCCATGGAGATCAGGGTATATGCTCCGGTGGAGTAGACCTTGTGTACAACGTATGGTCCCTCCCACTTGGGCTCCAGCTTTGGAGGTTTCCTTCCAGGTATCATTGGGGTTCGGAGGACCAATACCAATTATCCTTCCAAGAAAGACTGGAGGCGGGCCTTTTTATTGAAGGCTCGTGCAATCCGATTTTGGTATACCTCCAGATGGTGCAAAGTGTGTAACCGCTTCTCGTCTAGCTGTTCCAATTCACCTAGCTGCTTTTTTGACTGCTCATCATCGGATAATTGATCACAGATGGAAACATGGAGTGAGGGAAGTTGGAGTTCAATGGGAAGGACCTCCTCTGTGCCATACACCAATGAGTACGGGGTAGCCTGAGTAACAGTGCGGATTGTGGTTCGATAAGCCCAAAATTCATGGAGGAGTTTATCTGGTCATGAATTCTTGTCATTGTCCATCATTTTCTGGAGAATGTTGGATAGGTTCTTGTTGAAAGCCTCTATTTGTCCGTTGGCCACTGCATGGTAGCGGGATGAGTGGTTAGCCTTGATACCATACTCGTGGTATAGTTTCTCCAATTCAGCAGAGCAGAAGTTGGTGTCGTTGTCCATCAGTATGGTATGAGGGACGCCAAATCTGGTGATGATATTGTTCTTCACAAAGCTGACAATATTTCTTGCCCCGACTTCCTTGAGGGGTATGGATTCTGTCCATTTGGAAAATAATTCGGTTTCTGTGAGGATATACTTCAGCTGTTTGGCCGTGGTGGGAGGATATGGTCCCACGACGTCCATTCCCTAGACAGAAAACGGCCAGGAGTACTTGGCTTGATGGAGTAACTCCGGGGGTTGGTGTATGAAGTTGGCATGAATCTGGAATGAGTGGCATTTCGTGGTAAAGTGCTCACAGTCTCATGCCACTGTGGGCCAGTAGTACCCAAGCCTTTGAACCTGATAAGAAATCTTGGTCTCTGGTTGATGTGCTCCACACGCTCCGGCATGTACTTCAGTCATGACGGCGGCGGTTTCTTCTCCGTCAATGCATCTGAGGAGCACTCCATTGAGGCCTCATTTGTAGAGGGCCACTTGCTGACCCGTGCTGCTATATAGGACAAAGTTGATTGCCCTTCTCCGTATTTTCTCTCATCCAGCCCTGTCTAATGGAAGTTCTCCCCGTTGAAGGTAGTTTGCAATGGGGGTCATCCAGCCGGTGGCAAGAGCATATGGCTCGGGGACAGGACTGACTTCGTGGATTTCTTCCATCTTGGTCTAAACAAATGGAAATACCATTCAATGGTGAGCAATACTGATAATTGTTTCATCTCAGCCTAGGTCAGCTAGGGTTGTGGCCGCGTTGGCTAATGCATCATCCTGGGTGTTCTGAGACCAGGGAATATAGGTTAATGTTGGTTCTGTGGAGAATTCCACCATTAACCCTCGGACATGGTAAAATAGGGGGATCAACTCCTCCTTTTTAATAGCATAGTCACCATTGACTTGTTTGATGACTAGATTCGAGTCACCTTTTACCTTAATGTGTTGTACTTGTGCCTGGAGTGCGAGTTCCAGGCCTGCCATGAGGGCTTGATATTCCGCTTCATTGTTTGTACATCCCTCTGATAGGAGGAAGAAATATGGAAATACTTCCTTCTCTGGGGACATGAGTATTATCCCCAAACCCATTTTGTTGAATCTTAGATCCTTCATCCTCTTCCCGGTGGGGCTTCGGGATGCGCCGTCGAAGTACATTTCCCATGTCGGGAACTCCTCTTGAACTGAGAAGATGTCTTCATCAGGTAGCTCAGCATCCGGTGCAATGGTCCCTGTCGAAGGGTGCTCTTCCAGAAATTCTACTAATGCCTGACCCTTGATGGCTTTCTGAGGCACAAACCAGATGTCAAACTGTTACAGGATGACCGCCCATCGGGATAGGCGTCCGGTTAGCATCGGGCGGCTGAGGATGTACTTGAGCGGGTTACTCCACGAGATCAAATGGACTTCATGATGCTGCAGATAATGTCACAGCTTTTGAACTATGAAGACCAAGTCCAAACAGTTCTTCTCGATATTTGAGTATCGAGTCTCAGCATCAATCATAGTTCTACTGAGGTAATAGAGACTGTTTTCGCTGTCGGCGTCATTTTTTTGTGCGAGGAAGGCTCCTAGTGATCGCTCTAAGGCTATCACATACAAGATGAGAGGTCTTCCTTCAGTCGGGGGCATGAGAACCAGTGGGCTTAAGAGGTACTTCTTCAAGTTGTCGAACGCCTCTTGGCAGTCATCCGTCCATTGGTACATGACCCCCTTCTTCATTAACCTGGTGAAAGGCAAACATTTGTCTGCCGGGTTGGCTATGAACTGCCTAATATAGGCTAGGTGTCCTTGGAATCCCCTCATCTTGGTGAGATTTCGGGGAGGTGGAAGGCCAAGGATAGCCTTTTTCTTCTCAGGGTCGACTTCAATGCCACGATGGTGTATGATGAAGCCAAGGAATTTCCCTGAGGTAACCCCAAAGGCGCATTTCAAGGGGTTTATCTTCAATCTATGCTGTCGGAGCTTGTTGAAGACGGTCTCAAGGTATGACAGGTGATCCAAGCGCTGTCTGGACTTGACCACCAGGTCATCCACGTAACATTCAATGAATTTCCCCAGGAATGGTTTAAAGATCCGATGCATGGCACGCTGATATGTGGAGCCAGCATTCTTGAGACCAAAGGGCATGACCCTGTAACAAAATACCCTTTGAGGGGCCCTGAAGGCAGTGGCTTCTTCGTCTTATTGGGACATCCTGATTTGGTTATAGCCAGAATAGTCGTCCATGAAGGAAAGAGCCTCATACCCGGTCGTTGCATCGATTAACAACTCGATGATTAAAACCGGGAAGTCATCTTTCGGACAATGCCGATTAAGATCTCTGAAGTCAATGCAGACACGTATTTTTTCATTCTTTTTCTTGACAGGGACGATGTTGGCCAACCAAATGGGGTATTGGGCCTCTCTAATGAAGCCTTCTTTAATGAGCTTATCGACTTTAGCCTCTATTTTGGCGGCATGTGAGGGATGCGTCCTTCTGGCGGCCTGTTTATAGCCCCGGTGGTCTTCTGGAAGACCTAGGTGGTGTGTTGCTACTTCGGGATCGAGTCCTGGCATTTCTGTGTAATTCTAGGCGAAAACATCCTGATGTTGCCTCAGGAAAGAGGTATATACCTCATGCTCCTCAGGGGATATGGCTACACTAATGAGAGTAGGCCTCAGATCTTCCTCAGTAACCAGGTTTATTTCCCTGAATTCATCCATAGTGGTGGAGATACCCTCCTCAAATGCAGGAGGTGCATCCCTGAGATCTTCCTCCTCTTCTTCTCCCAAGTCGTCATCTTCTTGATCCGATGGAGGGAGAGTTTCTGACACGGGCTCTTGGGAGTCCGGAGGCGAGGTATCGTGGGCGTCCTTACTCGAGTTTTCATCCCCAAATCGAGGGTTGGTGGACGTTCCCATAATGTCACACTCGGTTGTTATGGATGAATTCATGAGGACATCCGAGTGTGTTCCTGGACTCAAACTCCTACTCTCGACGTGGTTGATGGGTAGGACAGAATCTCTGCCAAGATTCCTGAGGGGGTCATCAGGAACCATCTCCAGGAAATTTGGAGCGGGGATCCAGTCGACACCATCGACCAAAGGATTATTTTTCTTTTTCTCATAGAACCTGGCATCAATGTAATGTGACTCGGAGAGCTCTAAAGGGGCCTTGTCGGCGTGCAATGTTCCACTTTGTCCATTGATGCAGTACTTGATACACTGGTGATAGGATGAAGGAACGACCATGTGCTTATGGAGCCACGGCCTTCCCAACAAGGAATTGAATGTTGTGCTCTACCGGACCACCAAGAATTCCGTGTAGGCTACCAGGTCACCAAAATGGGTCTTTAGCTTAATTTGTCCCATTTATTTCTGCTCACTCTTGTCATAACCCAACAGAGTTGTGGCCGAGGGAATTAGGTCGTCCTCACTGTAACCCAACTTATGGAGTGTCCGTAGGAGAAGGAGGTTAACTCCAGAGCCATTGTCTATAAAGACTTTCCATATCTCAATACCATTCAGTGTGTCGGACACATATAGTGGTCTTATGTGTCCTTTCATGATGGCATCTTCATCCTAATCGGTGAAGGAAATCGCCGCATTGCATTCAGCCGGGTCAGTCTCTGTCCAGTAAATTTCGGCGGCAGCTACCTCGGCATGAAACTCATGGGGGATGATCAAAGCTTCTATAAGCTCCTCCCTGAGGTCTGCTGACAGACTTAGGGCATCGAGGATTGAAAGCTTGGCTGGTACCGATGCCAGCTGCTTAAGGATATTGTATTTCTGCTCCAGTGGCTGACACTTCTCTGTTGGCGGGAGAGTCTTAGCAGGTGCTTTAGGGGCTGGAGCATTTGATGAGGAGGGGCCGGCCGTGGGGTCAGATATCGATGGTGCTCCCGCGTTTTGAGGACTTGGCCCGTCTGGTCTGTTTGTGCGCACTAGGCGGCTAGACACTTTCTCCTCCTCTGGTGGGTATCGTAGAACAACAGGGCCAGAGTGGCTTCTTGTGGAAGTGGAGGGGAATTATTTCTCTTGTTGAGTCCGTTGAAGGTATCTCCCATGGGTTTCTGCAATACTAACGGTTTGGGATGGGGTCCAACCGTAGGGTTGGTTTCGGTCGCGGTTGCGCCTCCCCTGGTATCCCCTACCTCTGCGATTCCTCCTCCCAGCTCCTCGTGTAGGGAACTCAGGTTCGTAACCATACCCTTCACCAGGGAATGATTCCATTAGATGGATGATGTTAATAGAACCAAATATTTTCTCTTCATCCTCTGACAGTTCAACCTGGTCGGTTGTCCCTGATGGTGTCGTTTGGTGGGTCGGTTCCCGTGGTGCCAAGTTCGATGGCATGAAATCTGCCAGGGTCGGGACTAACTTTGGCCCTGTTGTAGACTGCTCCTCTTGTGATTGTTTCCTCTTTCTTCAATTAAGCCTGGATGACCGGCTCATGGAGGGTTGTGAGGTCGATACTGTCGGCTCTGTGGCTTCATAGGCTGTTGGTGGAAACACCAGCTGCTGTAGTTGAGCTCGGAGTATGCCCTGGGCTCGGTTGATAGTCTTCCGAGTCATCCAGTTGTCAAATTTCTGCCCTTGCTTGCTGGTGAATTTCTACCACCCCTCCTCTTTATCGGAGTCGGTGGTAGAGATACATGCCACATGTGCTGGGGGTGATCCTAGCTCGACTTGTCCAGAGTCTACCATCCTCTGCAGGAGGTCTTTGAAGACGAAGCATTCTCAGATACTATGTTCCAATATCTGATGATAGGGGCAGTAATCTGGCCTTTCATCGCGGCCGACCTCTTCAAGTTTCCTCAGCTCCGGGAGGCGGAGCAAGTTGCAGTTCATGGCGGCAATGAAGTAGTCGTGGACTTGATCATCTCAGAACGAGTATACTTTTTGTCTTCATTCCTGAAACTGGTTCCTCTTTGGTCCTCGCTAATCGTCTCGTTTAGGCAGAGGCATCCACTAATATGTAGGAGGCCCTTGACGATTTGGTGGAGGCCTGAGCGGTGGAGCGGGCATAGGGGTCAGCTTGAGTGTGACAGCGGACTCTTTAGATCTAAGGGCTCTTTTCATAGGAGCTTGCGAGGCTATTCAGAACTTTGAATTAGTCCGCTGCAGGGAGTCCTCAATTCTCTGGGCAATGGCCGAGAGATGGTGGAAGCCAGTGGTGCACTCCACTGGTATGAGCGGTGTTCGCAACTCATCTCTAAGATTATCAATGCATATGGCTAGCATCTCATCTTGAGTCATTGGCGTGTTCAAAGAATAGGTCAGACCTTTCCATCTAGCGATGAAATCTGAGACCCTCTCGTTATCCCTCTGCTTGCAGTTCATGAGATCGTTGACCGTTGTTTTAGGCAACGTTGAGCTTAAGTGGAACAGGAACTGCTGCCGAAGGTCTTCCCAGCTCTCTATTGACTGGGCTGGCAGACTCGTGTACCAGAAAAAGGCAGATCCTTGCAAGGTCCGTACGAAGCATCTGAGTTTCACTGCTTCTTGTTGTTCCAGAGTTCCCATCATAGGGTCGCAATAGGATGCATAGTGCATCAAATGCTGCTTTGGATCACCTGATCCATTGAATTTGGGGAATACAGGGCTCCCAAAATTGGGTGGAGGTGGTGTGTTGCTCACCCAATCTGGGTAGGGTTTCCGCTCTGGCTGTATCAGAGCACGTCGACCTTATATCACTTCCAATCGAGCTGTTAGTGCCTAGATGGTGTTGGTGAGACCCTGGTTTACATCCTGTTGGGCCCGGTCCTGGGCAGGCGTAGCCCGAGGCATTTCCTGAGGATCCGGATTGGTCGGCACCAGGGGAGCATGTTCCGTTTATGTCACCTTCAGAGGGTTCAGGCGTACTCACTCCAGTTGCTTCCTGAGTGGAGGGAAGTCTTTATATTCATCTGAATCTACGTTTAGGTAGTTGGACGGGCCGGGTTCCTCGTTGGATGGGAGCCCTGACCATGTTTCGTTTTCCATGGAAAACCTTAGTATTTGAGGTGCACTTATTGGGAGTGCATGATGTGGCTCCTCCTGGGACGCACTTTCCATAAGGCGGTTCCTCTGGAGTAGCTTGGCGTTAAGCCACCGAAATTATTTCATCTCCTCTTCCTGTCGAGTGAATATCTCTTCGAGCGTGAGTGGATCATTTTTGTCGAGAGAAGGAGGCGGGTTAAAGGTAACCAGTCCTTTATTCTTATCCCTGTTGAAAGCTCGCTGGGTAGGCAGAGGAGGTTTGGCTGGAAGGATGTCCATATTTAGGGCGGCCCTCTGGTTCCGGGTGTGCAAACCTGGTGGTTCGTTGTGAGTCACAGCCTGACTGGAACCATCATCTCTCGATCCCTCCTAATTTTCAGTATCTCTGGTGTCACCCATGGGGTTAACCACTATGATGTTGACAGATGCATATTGGAGAAGATGTCATCTTCCAAATGGGAAGAGGATATCCCGCGTCTTTTGCTGGCCTTCCCTTTTGTGACTTGGGATTGCCTTCGGACTTCTTGGCGAAGGGTGACACGGAGAGTTCTTTGATGTGACCTTATGGTGCGCCTTCCTCTCAGAGGGGATGATGATTCAAATGATGGGATAGGACGGGAACCTCCTCTTATAACTGTCCTCCCTAGATGAGAGAACACTGATTCTTGTGGGGGAGGTTGTTGTTGAGGGGGTAATAATGCCCCCATCCCTGAGGGATGGGGTTGGCTCTGTTCCTTGGACATTGAGTCTCTTCTTGGTTTTATTGGTCTTACAGGGGCATTTGTTGTTAAAAATTCCCCCAGCCCTGCAGGTTGGGGTTGACCCTGGATTGAGGCAATCGCTGCGGCTATCGCTACCTGCCTGATCTTGTGTGCCCCCATTCGGGGGTGAACTGGGTTTGATGCTGAGTTCTTCTATGAACCTATCCTTTCTGGGGAGGCATGGAAAGATCGTTGATTGGCCTCTCTTAGGTGAGAGGCATGTTGTATGCTCTCGGTGGCCTGATTCAGGAGTTCTTGAATGGCTTGTTCCCATCGGGCCTGATGCTTCTGGGACTTACTCAAGGCCTAAATCTGTTGGGTGTGTTGCCTTTCCTGAATAGGGAGACCACTCGATTGTCGTCTTGATGTCACGATGTTGCAAGACACCATGTTGAACGGGTTTTTCTGGGCGGAGAGCGGAGTGAAATGTAGAGCTCTGTGTTCCCCCCATCCCCTGATATGGACTCCCGTCAGAGCGTCACTGATGAGGCAGCGCAGCTGGTGCAGCACACAGAGGCAGGCTATCTCCATGTTTCCTTTACGCCTCTCGGGTCACTGTTGTCGTGCTGAAGGAAGAGCTTCCAGGTCGATGTGACGCAGGAGGTCTCCTATTGTCTTGACGTGGTCTACATACCCATCGTAGGGCAGGAAGCTTGATTTTAGTCAGCAGAGGGTTGTCCATATATTATGGCGGATTCCGTGCACGCATTCTTTCGACAACTCTCTGGGTATGTCGAACTGAGAGGTGGACTTAGGCCAAAACATAACTGGTATTTCATCCCTAGCCAGTCGTTTCCTCAGGTGCAGCATATCGGCATACTCCTCTCCTAGTGACTCCTCTACCTGGTCGGCCCAACTGAGACGCTCACTGCCAATGTGGTCGGAAGCAGTGGGACCGGTAGGTGCTGAGTCATTATGTGGGTGATTCCGAGGTGGTTCAGAGGATGAACACAGCCCTGGACCGTCTCCTGATTTTAGAAGGATGTCGTCGGCGACTAACTAGGAATATGACATGCTTGATCCCATCCTTCTGAGTGCCTCGGCATACGAGGGCCTTTCGGTGCTTGATTCGGTAGGAGTAGGAACTTCCTGTCGATATAATATGTCATCATGGGGAGGACCTCTGCAATGGCGGTCGTAATGGCGAGGAATACCATTACTGATTGATGCTTCACCGCATAGAGGACTTTTGCAGTGCACACCCTGGGGAGGACCTTCAAGGCGTGTCGTAGCTAGGGGAGGATCTTCTGGCTGGCGTTATTATGGGGAGGACCTTCGCAACAACTACCATCATGGTGGGGATGACCATCATGGCTTGACATTCGATGTTCATCCTGGGGAGGACCTTCAGGACACACGGCGACAAGGGGAGGACCTTCTTGTTGCTTGGGGCCAATGCGGGGAGGACCTTCGCAATGGCGGCCGTGGTGGCGAGGACTACCATCACAGCTATGGCAATGGAGAGGACTACCATTACTACTGCCGCAGGGAGAATATCTACAGGATACATCCTAGGGAGGGCCTCCAGAATGTACCGCAACGAGGGGAGGGCCTTCTCATTGCTCGACGTCTCCACGGGGAGGACCTCCGTTATCAGGGTGGCGAGGACTACCACCATGATCTGATGCCCGGCTGCACGAAGTGTCGTTGCAGTGTAACCTCTGGGGAGGACCTTTAGGGCGGGCGAAGACAAGGGGAGGACCTTCTTATCATGATGAGACATCACTGTGGGGAGGGCCTCCATAGTTTCAACTATGATAGCGAGGACTACCATCATAATCTGTGGTCCCACTTCATGGAGAGTGATTGCAGTGTATACCCCAGGGAGGACCTTCAGGGTGGACTGCAGCAAGTGGAGGACCTTCTTGCTTCCTGATATTCTGGTCACGTGGAGGGTTTCCGTGACTTGCATCAAAAGAGGAGCTCTCGTGATCGATCGTTATATGCCCGTGGGGGAAGCCCCCACAGGTGCTCTGGGGAGGACCTTCAGAGCTGTTGGTAGAGACATTGCGGGGAGGACCTTCGCAACTGCTACTGCCACTCCCATAATATGGTAATGGGTGGGTAGGGTTATGAGCCTTTGATGTATGCTTAGCAGCGTTGGGAACCCCAGCATCTAGCAGAGCGGAGTCATGAACTCCCCCTTTATTTTCCGACTGCCTTCAGCGCGTTCGGGGCGCTTTCTTTTGGGTAGCCAGGACCGTCTTCTGTTGATAACAGCCTTCACATTTGGGTCCATGTCCAATTGGTTCCCATGATGTTGTCGAGATAAGCCGACGAACATCTTGAATTTTAGAAGATGCTTGCTCTGGAGCATCCACCGTGATGGACGGGTGTCCCCCAGTTGGAATGAGTGAAGCTGCTCGATCTGGTTTCCCTTGCGTCGTGGAATATGGCCGGAGACCCTCCTGGGTAGAAGAAGGGATGAAGATCTGCTTCGAGGTAGCTATCTCGTCTCTCAGATGAGTCGCCTCAATTGGGGAGATGGGCTCACCGGCCCGAGTCCTTGTTGTTTCTGCTGATTCAATTACATTCTGGCAAGTCTGCATAATATGATCTGGGATTGATACCTGCTCCTCCATTATTTCCAGGATATGTAGAGAGACATCTTTGGATGGAATGGGTATGAAGGCCCATTCTGGTATCGGAGTAGGAATATCCTACTCCGGTCCTCCGGTGGTTAGTGGGTACTGACAATTCTCCTGTGTTGGGGCAGGTGAACGAATCTGCCCCTGTACCGGGATATGCCGGTTTGTCTCTCTATTTTCCGCCACATCAGGATGGCGGACTTTACTTGCATCTTTAGGGAGATGGCCCTGCATATATTGGTTTCCCACCGTATCGAGTCGATGGCCTTTGTTGGCGGGGAGACGTGTCCGCCTATGAGTTTCCGCCACATCTGGGTGGCGGTCTTTATTGATCGCTACCATATCAGGATGGCGGGCGTAAGAAGAAACTGCTAGGAGCTGGTCCTGCAGGTGCTGGGTCGCCACCACGTCAGGTTGGTGGGCTTCACAACCCTAGGTAGGGAGAGGTTCCTGCCGAGTAAGTGTCATCCTGCGTGAGTGACGGGCTTGATGGACCTCAACGAGGGTGCGCGTCAGCTCATACGATGCTGCCATGTCTGGATGGTGGGCTCGGGAGGAGCGAATAGGTGTAGGTGCCTGTTCGTGGTACGTCTCTGTGGCTGGGAAGCGGAGCTCCTCCTCAGGGACCAGGGTGATGACTGGTCCCCGATTGTACGTTTTCCACCCTCTTCGGGTGGTCTGAGGGGCCGGAGCTTAGGGAGCATGGGCCTGAATCATCAGGGAGATATCCTCCTCGATGTGAGGATGTTGGGTCGCGGCGTGAACGCGATGACGTTTTCCGGTGGGGGCCTTAGAGCGGAACCCCCATTTGGTGGGGATGAAGTCCTCAACATCGACCTCATCCACCTCCCTAAGATAAGGGAGGTACGCATTGTCCTGTTCCGGGGATAGACTCCCGAAATAGTTGGAGACAGCAATAGGGGCTGTCTGGATCTGCCTTTGTGGCCGCTGTTGGGCAGGTGACCGGCGAGTTCTAGCAGATTGGAGGGCGTGTATGGCCGCATCCACCGTTGGGAGAGTACCGTTCACGTGGTACTCTAGGATCAGTGCGTCCAAGACCCAGGGCTGAAGATGCTGGGTGGGTGACGGGGTCCTCCGTAGGTGAGGATGTCAAGTCCTTGCGTTGTTGGAAGCGCGCACATGTGAGTTCCTTTGCGATTCTATTGGATCGAAGGGAGTTCTGAAGGTAGTACTTGAAAAACATTTTAGCAAGTACAAGCAGCAAACCCGTCAAAGCATCATCTCATGATCCCATGCATAATTAATGACCTTGATTGGCCCTCATGAGTAAAAGGGGGCATGGAGTGGGATTAAGTTAAATCTTTCATTCTTGGTTAAAGATTCATATCGGGTTCACCATTTTTTTCGTTTGGTTTTGGTCTCGAAACACCCAACAGTTCCGTATCCGATGACATGTGGACCAGCTTTCCAAAGGCAGGCGTTCGTCGGATGGTCTGACCAGTGACACTTAATAACTCACATTGGTCGAGAGGATGGGAATTCGGGCTCATCGCACCCTTTTTGGGGGGAATTATTGCCTGTTCCGGGACTCTCTTATAGATTTAAGACGTATTCATATGTTTGCGAATCTTTGGTTTATACCCAAACATAGTATCCACGGATTTAAGCCTGGTGGGAAATTGTCAACTGGATGCAGGGGTTCGGAATCATTTATGCCCGATGTTTACCATCCCTCATTGGATTAATGACCCTGAAGAGTCAGAACTCGCTTGAGGCGGCACTAGGAGTGGCGCAGTGAACCGATGTGAAGATAATCAGATCGACTGGTTGTTGGGATTGAACCTCAGGGAGGCTTCCTACGTACCCTACTTAGGAGGCAGGGATCAAAGTCCACATATTTCGCATGCACAGTTTATCATCATGCGAGACAAAGGAGAACCGACGTGAAGGTTGTCGAAACAACTGGGTGGTGGGCTTGAACCTCTTGGAGGCTTCCTACGTACCCTGCCTAGGAGGCAGGGATCAAAGTCCACGTAGTTCGCATTGGCTTGGGAATTACGCTCTGAGGTAGCCCAGAATGATGGATTGGGGCTTACACTCTGAGGAGGCCCATAAGAGTATGTCATGGTCGATGCTTACTCTAAACCCACATGAGTCATGCTCAGTGTGAGAAACAAGAGGCAGCAGCGACCAGAGGATCACGTCACGAGAGGTGCGTTCGTGAGAAGTGGAGTGGGGCTTATGCATGAGGGCGGCCCATAAGGTTGAGGCTTACTCTTAGGTGGATGCCCAGGGTGATGGATTGGGGCTTACACTCTGAGGAGGCATAGGCGACAAAGCGCAATGGGAGAGGTAAAGGGGGTTCTCCTGTGCCCATCTACTCTCTTTAACCGCATGAGGTCTTCCTTCTGATGGGTATTTTACTACCCCTGAGGAGCCCTTAACAAGTGGAGGGGCATAAAGGGGATTCCCGAGCTCAGACTCCACATTACCATGGGAATGTGAACCCAGGAATGCTTCAGGAATATGCTCAAGGGTCGGGGAAACCCCTTCGCCTCTACTTAGCGTGGGTATGTGAACTAAAAATGGCGCGCTGATGTGCCCGAAAGTTACACCACGCGGATCCGGTGGCTCTGGTGGAGGCCTCAGCTCGGGGCCGATGAATAGGCCGATGAGGGAGTTACAGAGGATCAGGCCGGATTGGAAGGATTTTATCTGGCTCAGGGAATGGGAACTCTGAAGGCTCTGATGGGGCACACGTATGAAGGAGTGGTGGCGCCCTTCATGTAGGAAGGTGCTACGTGGCTGGGGAAGCCGTCCGCGAACCATGGTGGTCCACGGACTGAGGGTCATCCCACAAACCAGGGTGGTTCGTGGTCTGGCGAGCATCCCACGAACCAGGGTGGTTCGCGGCTTCAGGTTCAGCCTACGTACCAGGGGGGTACGCGAAGGGGTCCACGCGAGCAGCGGCGGCCAAGGGTGGCGGTGATCGGGGGTTCGTCGGTCAAGGCTTTGCCCGTGTAGGAGGGTGCTACGCGGTGCGGCAGATTGGAAAATAGTCATAAACACCCTGGTCCGCGGGGAGTACATCCGCAGAGGGGCTATGGTTCATGGTCTTCTCTTTTTATGTTATTTTAAGTTCGTGGTTCACCAAATTATTATGCATTTTCGATTCCTTATTAATTCGTTCTCAGGTTTATACCTGCTCTGGTTCGCAAACTGGAACTTCACTGTTTGCGAAATCCTTAGCCTTCCTTAGAAATCCTTCCACCTGAGTCTGATCACTCTTCTCTTCTTCCGCCTTCGAATCTTCCTAATCTGAATCTCCAAATCCCTCCTCCTTTCCCCCTTAGTCTCCTTTTATAGAGTGGGGAAAGAGATGTATTTCCGATCACGTGGCACCTTTTGCGGAAGCCCATAACCGAATAACTGGTTTACAGCTGACTTGGTCAATTCGTAATTCGCGGTGGGTATTGAACGCTTCTCCCCCCACCCTCGTGAACTGAACTCAGGGAGTGCTTCGCGGCTGTAGAGGGTTACGCCTCCATTCCGTGAACGACACTGGATGCGGCTTGAACTGGTCGACGCGGTCCGCAGTTGGGGCGGTTCATGACGGTGAACCGGATCGACACCAATCTTGCCTCACGACCGCGGAGGATCTCCACCTCCATTTCGCGAATGACGATGGTTCGCAGAGGGGGTGCTTCGCGGGGCCTGGACACGCTGTGTTTTCATGGGGCCGGTCTGCGGACTGGTCCTGCTTGTGTACCTTCTTTGAATTTTCTCCATTCTTTTCCCCAATTCTTTGGGGGATTTGGGTAGAATCTGCTTTGCGGATTTTTCAAGACCCTACAATGATGTGAAAAGTTTGAAACCTAAATCCTACCAAATATTCAAGATGTAAAATCTATGAGATCCAAAATATTCAGAGATCATTATGGATTAGAAGTATACTATATGAAAGAAAATTACATTCTATGAAATCCTTGATGAAGAATCCACTTAAAGAACAAACACGACATGAACCATTTGCATGTCATGTAACTTTTGAAGTCTAAATATCCAAAGACCTCGGCATGTAGTAGAGAGGTCATATTCCAAAACTTATTTCCTCCTTTCTTCTTCATTTCTTTCTCTCTCTTTTTCTTGTTTCTTTTTATTACTTTCTTTTATTGTTTTATTAATTCCTTTTTTTCTGCATTCAATCCTAAGACACGTTCTTTGCACGTTGTTATCCAACACTTGAATCCAATTTAGTTTTTCATTCAAAATTCAATTATCGATGTGTTATTCATTGTTTATTTATTCAAGTTAGTATTTTCTTGCTTTTATATGATTTCAATTGTGGATTTATTTGATTTAAGTTTTTTATATTTAATGTTAATCATGTTTTCATCTATTCCCCCATTTTTTTCTAATATTGTCATGTGAGGCTAATCCATTTAGGGTTAGGGGTCGAGAGTAATGGTGGGTTTAAATATAATGAATCTATTAATAAAAACTTGGTAACCCTATGGCTAGTAACTAGGTTAAAAAAATAATATCATTCTTTTGCAACTACCCTGACCATCGAAGGTGCAATCGAAGGGCCCTAGCCTAATTAGAGTTAAGAAGGCTGGGATCAATAGCATGTTATTCTTTCTATCTTTAATCTATGATTCTTGCACTTAGGTTTTCAAATATATCTAGATCATGGATTAATTTTTATCTTAGGTAGATCTAATTGGTTAGACCAATACCAATTGGTGACCTTTTCACTGTTTTTTTTTCCTAAGACATAGGTTTATCCCAAGATAAATTTTGGATGACCCATTTTCCTAAACCCTAAAATTGAACCTGGACCCTTATCTTCCTTTGAATTAATCCTGAGATATATAGTATTTATAAAACAAAAACCTAAGAGAGATCGTGAGGACTCTTGCCAAAAGGTTCTTATCACTAGGTTACTTTCCTACAAAATGTCACTGTGGGTTCAACCCCAAGCTGCCACTTTACTACACCTTAGTAGTTGAGTGTAGTTTGGAAAATATAAATTTCAATATGATCAATTCCCACATGTAATCAATGACATAATATAGGATGATTAGTTTTCCAAACCGTGTGGTTCTCTAGTTTGGAGATAGTAGCATGCACATAGTTGGTGCATGGTTTGACAAACTGTGTGACCTGACTATGTGATGTGCATTAAATTATAAAAAAATTAGACTTTAAATCAAATTCTTACCCTAAAAATATCATTTATCTTCTCCTCCCTTATACCCTTGAACTTTTTTCCCTCTTAGGCACCCTTGGTGATTCCCTTTGATCCAGAAAGTATTTTTGATGAATAAAAGTGCATTATATCTTTAGAATCGATGGCAAGTATTTGTTTTCTCTCTCCATACTTAGATATCCTCATATTATCTCACTCATAAAGTTAGATATAATACTTTATGAATATATATATATAATTCATGATGTGTTTTTTGATGAGATCTTTATTAGATCAATTGAAGTAAATAGCTTTTGATCATGGATATAGAAGTTTCCTTGTTTCTTTCTTCTTCTTTTTTCAATTATTGAGAGGTAGGTAGCTTCCCTCTCTTCTCTAATTATTCTA
Organism: Viscum album; assembly: GCA_963277665.1. Classification (NCBI taxonomy): domain Eukaryota; kingdom Viridiplantae; phylum Streptophyta; class Magnoliopsida; order Santalales; family Viscaceae; genus Viscum; species Viscum album. The sequence goes on along the minus strand of OY728126.1, from coordinate 354,068,846 downwards.
AGACATGAAGGATTGGTTTTATTAAAAAAAATATTTCATTTAAAAAGGAATTGTTGGATGATTATGGTAATTTTATTGATTTTTTAAAACCCATTTGGTTTTATAATTTTAAAAATATGGCTTTAAAATTATGGTTTTGGTTTAACATAAGAAAAATTATCGATGAAATGTTTTACAGGGAAGAAATGTTTTGTGAGGTATTTTTTATATTAAAACTTTTCATAATTGGTTTTTGAGTGTGTTCATAAGAATATGGTATGGATCATGGTCATAAGTTCCATCATAAAATAAGGGAAACATTGGAAAGATCATGCTCAAAGTGCCACCGTCAATGAGGGTCACCAAGTGATAGCTTGGTGATAGGATGACTCACTGTTCACGAGTATAGGGAGGTCCATGACATGAATGTGTATGTGTGTGTGTGTTAACATGGGTAGTTATTACAAGTGGAAATAAATGATATTATATTTTTTTAATGTTTTCTTACATGGAACTCATTCATGGATTTTTATAAAACTGTTATCAGATTCTCATTTTTTTATATAAAATGTGTTAACATGTTCTTGTCCTAGTATCATGTGTTGGGAAGTCTATGGGGATTTCCTAATGAATGTTATACTCACCCCCTACTTGGTAACTATGGTGTGTTTACATATTTTTTATATTAAGACATAGTAAAGTGAAAGGTATCATACTTCTCTAGTGATGAATCTCGATACCATGGGAAAGTCATGTGGAGTTAGAGTATGGAGTTAGATCGGGTGATGCTTGGAATGATACCACTTTGGTATCATAGAGTCGTGGTGTATTTTGGTCTTTTTTTAGTTTATGTATCTCATTTATGTTTCTAATATGATGTTGGTTTTACTTTGATTCTATTATTTAAATATTTTTCTTATCATGCATCATATAGATTTAGTTTATCTTATCTTTTCATGATGTATAGATGTGTTCTCTATTTATAAGTAAAATCATCCCCTGATATTTAGGTAAGACCTTGGCATTTATTTCAAAACTTTGGTGTATTTGTTATGTCACCTAAGTTTAGTATCACCTCCAAATCGGCCCAAGCCAATGGGTTTGGCGGGTATGTTACAAAACCTTTCTTCATTTTCTTACATCCCAAGGAAGATTCACCTTTCTTTTCCTTCAGCTTATTCTTTTGTGGTATTCTCTTTTCATAAGCACATGAATTGTGCTTGGATGGTACATAAAACAATCTTCTTCCATGTGAACACTTTTTTCTTAATACTAATAAAATTTTACTAAGCATTCAAATTTGTTCTTAGTGAATAGATTTTTATTTTTATGTGAAATATTATTCTATTTAGCATGTCTTCTTCTTTTCAAATCTGCTCACCCTTAATTCTTTCCTTATATATTATATGTGATTTGATATATTAATAAAACACTCAATTTAATTATTCCAAAAACCTCCATGAGCATCAATAGGGGCTAATGAATCTCCTTCTCTTGCTTGCATATGCAATCTGGAAAGAAATCTAAGCTTGTGCACCTTGAAATTTTTTAGTAGGAATACAATTATTTTGGGAATTTCTTGGGAAGTTTCTCTTATTGGTCATGCTTACATTCACCCTTTATGTGGTGATAGATTTATTAGGATTTTTTCCACCCATATTTTCCCATATTTTAAATTTAAACATGTTCTATCATATGAACCAACATTAGTATAAACAGAACTAACTGGGTCATGGGTTAACTTTCTCCAATATCTTGTTATAAGTTGATCAAGAGATTATCTCAATCTCTTCTTTCCACTGATATGAGTCCTTTTTGGGGTAATAATTTCATCAAAAGTTTTTTTTTTTTTGCAACATTTTTCTTCTCAAAATCTTGGGAAGTCTCAACATGTGTCCCCTTTAAATTTTTAATGTTTAATTCTAATTCAAGACACTTTAGTTTGAGGATATTCCTCTCATACTCGACTAATCATAATCTATCTTCTAATTCTATCTTCAGCATATGAACCTAATCCTCTTTCATTTTTATTTCCTCTTATAAAGAGTTTCATAGCTCACCTATTCTCTTTTCGTTAACCTCCGGCTAAGCAACTTTGACATTCACATAGGTATTTTATAGTTTTTCAAAACCATGGATCACTTCTATAAAAAAAATTCAATCACATCCTTTACTACTACAAAATAGACCTTTAATAGTGTTGGCCTTTATCATTACTAGAAAAAAATACTAACAAATGTGTCCTTTATCAGTGCTTTATTTTTATCACTAATAAAGGGTAGCTTTTATCAACACTTTATTTTTAATGCTAATAAAGGTAGCATTTATCAGTGTTTTATTTTTAGTGCTAATAAAGGGTAGCATTTATCAGCGCTTTATTTTTAGCACTGATAAAGCGTAGCCTTTATCATTTCTTTTTTAGCACTGATAAAGGTCCAAAATAAAATGAGATAATTAAACAAATACAAATTTAAAAAAATATTAACACTTTTATTAATTAAATAATTATTGATAAAAATGAATAAATTGAATATACATATATAAAAATTATAGATATTAATAAATAATATACATTAAATATATAGATATGTAAAATGAATAAAATGAAATAATTAAACAAATAAAAATTAAAAATGAATAAATTAAGAAAAATATAAAACATTTTATTAATTAAATAATTATTGATAAAAATGAATAAATTGAATATACATATATATAAATTATAAATATTAATAAATAATATATATTAAATATATAGATATGTAAAATTAATAAAATGAAATAATTAAACAAATAAAAATAAAAATGAGTAAATTAAGAAAAATATTAAACATTTTATTAATTGAATAATTATTGATAAAAATGAATGGATTTAATATACATACATACATATATATATATTATAAATATTAATTAATAGTATATATTAAATATATATATATATATAATAAATAAATTGTAAAAATTAAACAAAAAAATTAAAAATGAATAAATTTTAATAATTAAACAAAAAGGGGTTCATGTTGTAATGGGTTTTGTTATGGGTTTGATCCCTATGGGCCTATGACATTGTAATGGGTTTTCCCTTACCCAATTCAAAAGGGTTCCTGATGTCTTTTTCTGTTTTTAATAAAGGGGCTTTCCCCCAAGCCTTCTGGTAAAATGAATAAAATGTAAAAATTAAAAACATATTAATGTCTTATTTATTTTTAATAATGTTTTATTTTTCAATTTAACATATATCAAACATGTGTTACATTGATTTCAGATACATATACGTAATTAATTAATTTTTATATACAATTCCCACACACAAATATTTACGCAATTAATGAAATCTTATATAGAATCACATACACCAAAGTACCTATAATAGACTTCATGTCCAAAGGGCCTTCGGGCCATCAAAAATGGGTGGGTTATCCCTTGGGGGCTATGACCTATCTATCGGGTTGTGTTTGTTGTATTTCTATGTTTCGTTGTAATTATACCCCTAAGTACCTATAATAATATATATATATATATATAATTATATAAATATATATAATGATATAAATATATAAATATTATTTTTTAAAAGTATTCATATATTTATAAATAAATAATTATATATTTAAATAATTATAAAATTATAATTAATATATTTAAATAATGAATATATTTACTATATTTATATTTAAATTTATTTTTATATATATTTATTATATATATATAAGTATATAAATATATATAATGATATAAATATATTTATAATTATGAAATTATAATAAATATATTTATGATATTTATATTTATATATAAATTTTAAATATATATATATAATTATATAAATATATATAATGATATAAATATATTTATAATTATAAATATATTTATAAATTTATATTTACTATATTTATAAAATTATATATTTATAATTATAAATAAAAAATATAAATTTTTTAAAAAATTGTTTATGTAATTATAAATAAATAATTATATATTTAAATAATTATAAAATTATAATAAACAAATATATAATTATATAAATATATTTACAAATTTTTTATTTATAATTATAATTATAAATCCTTTAACAACGCTAAAGTTTTAGCACTGATAAAGGTTTCTTTTATCAGAGCTTCTTCAGCGGTGATAAAGATAGAGGTTTATTAGTGCTAAAAAAGCACTGATAAAAGGAATCTTTATCGGTGCTAAAACTTCAGAGCTGATAAAGATGGATTTTATCAGTTCTTTTTTAGCATTGATAAATATTTCTTTTATCAGTACATATCAATTTAGTGTTGATAAAAGGTATCTTTGTCAACGATTTTTTGTAAGCACTGATAAAAGTATCCCTAGTCTATTTAAAAGAACCCTAAATACGACTGATTCATTTGTGATTCTCAAGCTCTCGCAGAACTCCTCTATTGTCGGTGCTCCTCATCTATGTTCTCTCAGACAAATCTGGGCTAGAATCAAAGGTATGTTATTTTCTCCTTTTCCTCTCATGTTGATTGCTTGTTTGGGTTCTATGGTTTGTGTTTTTGCATTGTTCTCAACCATAAATAACCCTACTTCTTGACTAGACAACAATGATTCCTTATGCTTATAAAAACTATCACCACTGGACATTTACACTTCTACCTTAGAAACCTGATATTTACTTTTCAAAAGTCCAATATGATTACAAAAATTACCATATAAGGCTTCCCATTTCTCATAGTAGAATTGGAAGTGAAATACAGTGACCAATACAACATGATCCATGTTTTCTGCCCATTTTAGCTTCACATGACCTTTATACCGTCTAATTTACCTTTACACAACACCATAACATACCTTTATATAGTCCATCTATGTACTTCATATCTTTAACCATGTTCTTTAAAACACCCTTTTTGGGATTCTTAATTCTCATAGGTAAAATTTATAATAGATACATTGAGATCCATAACATAGGGTTATTTTGTATTTAGTTTTTATCAACTTTTAGAGATGTCAGGTGCATTTTCTACACCTTCCACTATACCCATTTTATGCTTAATTGTTTTCCATGGGTAATCTTCTAGCTCAAAACTCCATCCTCTATGACATGGTAACAAACCACTATCCATTTTGGAATCCTAAAGCATTCCAAAATATTTAGATCATTTAGGATATGTAAGAGTTTATAATGTATGTATTTTAGAGTATTTTTTGAAAATAGAGAATTTATTGTTTATTAACCATTGAAATATCTTATTCATGATTTGAATAATTCAATATTGATTAAAGAACTCCATTGATAAGGGTTTTAGATTGTTTTTGAACATAATCAATGATAGTGACTGGTTTTAATTAAGTTAGATATGAGAAAACATGGGTTATATAGAATCTTGATCAATTATTATCTATTACACATGTTATAACAGAAACATTTAAGTAATTATCATGTTTTATTATTCAATTAAGGAATTTGATGCTTATGATACCAGATTAGTTATAATTTTTATATATCTATTTAGTATTTTATTTTTTAGATGAAATGGTTCATAAGATATATATATATATATATATATATTGATAGGATAAATATATTCCATAAATTATTTTACTGTAATCATACACAAATACAGTTTCAATAATATTTATATTATAAAATGAACCGATACACATTTATAAATAATTTTTTAACTGATGGAATTGTATGAATTATTATAAAATGTAACATGATTTTTTTCTAGACATTATAATTTTAAGAAATGGAAAAATTTTGTGACTTTTATTTAGTAAGTCTTCATTTTTATCTTTGTATAAATTTTTTACAGATTGATTAACTAATATTTTTTGTTTACTTTCGTAATAATTTGTTCTCTAGAGTAATTTTTTTGAAAATTATTATATTAAATGTAATATGTAACTTTTTTTTGTTAAATTTTGATAACTCTTGACTTATAATATTTTCTTTGAATAATCACTTGATATTATTTGAAATTATTTTTAATATACCTCTCAATGTATGATTATAATATTTTTATACAAGAAATACATGTGTGGATGTGATAAAAAAATATCATATACTAGAATATGATGGGTATTATGTAAGGGATGGGTATGATAGGTTAGAATCATCATCATACTATAAATTTATTCAAACAAAGAACATTCAAAACACAAGAGGGATTGGCCTAGAGTACCTAAAGAAGAAAAAAGGGGCCTAAGGGGGGCGAAAATAGTAGAGGCCGAGGGCATCCCCTCGAACCAAGTTGACGCTCTCCACCTTCATGGTGGTAGCAGTGTGAAAACAGCAACGGGCCGAACCAGGGACGTCGATGGAGGCAAGGTAGTCCGCAACCTTATTCCCCTCACGCCAAGTGTGGAAAATGCTCATATTGCTACTGATCATGTCCCTGCATTTTCTGGTGATGTAGTGGATGGACCATGGGATGCTGGATCCGTGGATGGCATTGTGGAGGATTAGGGAATCGGTTTCCACCTCTGATAAGGTGATCCCCTCTTGGTGACATAAGGAGAGCCCCATCAGCATTGCCTTGGCCTTGCCCTGGAGAGAAGAACCTTGCCCTAGGGATGCAGATGTTGTACCTCTCGTACCCCTCGTGGTTTAATTTTCATGATCACAATCACTCTCTTATTTATCTAATATTGTTTTAAGTGTTTTTGGATGATAGGTTGCCAAGGAATTGGGCCAAGAAAGCAAGAAGGCAAAAGTGGACTGAATTTCAGTCCACCGGCCAACCGGTGGACGACCACCGGCCAGCCGATGGAGCCTGGACAGAAGGCATCCTTCTGTCCAGACCATCGGCCAACCGGTGTCCCACCACCGGCCAGCCGGTGGAACCCAGACAAATAGTGTCAGCTACTGCCTCAGCACCGGCCAACCGGTGGCCTCCTCACCGGCCAGCCGGTGGTGCCTGAGCCCGAAGGCCTCTCCTTTTTCAAAGCACCGGCCAACCGGTGGCCAAGCACCGGTCATCCGGTGGAGCCAGTCAAACTAGCCGTTGGGCTTTGACCAGGCTTGTCCACTTGACTCCCAACGGCTCCGAAGGCCTCTCCAACGGCTCCGAAGCCCCCCAAAGGCCATTTGAGGGTTCCCCCTCTATAAATAAAGGACTAGGAAGCCCCGGAAACATACCGAAGCCCACGGGAACATTTTTCATCATTTGGCGAACCTCCGGCGCATTCCACCAAGGAACCTCCACTTGCTCCAACTCAATTCTACAACCAAGGAGCACCACCATAGAAGCTTGGGAGCGCCCTTCATCAACTCCATCAATCCTTTGGCGCCCAAGGCTTCTCCCCATTACGGTTTTTCATTGTTTTATTATTTTGAGCTTCAATTTGGGTTTGTGCCTACAAACCCCTCATTTCTCTCATCCTCTCTTCTTTGGGTTTTCACACCACCTTCAAGGTGTGAAGAGGTTAGTCAAGCCTTCCCTTTAAAAGGCTTGAGTCATAGGTGAGCTAGCCTTCACCTGTAAGAAGGCTAGTGGGTTCTTGCTCAACCATTAAAAGCAAGTGGGTTCTTGCTCAACCATTAAAAGCAAGCTGTAATAGGTTCTAGACTACCTTAAAGTCTAGTGGGTTTCTTGCTAAAACCATTAAAAAGCAAGCGGTAGTAAATCTCTCAACGGTTGAGTTGGGAGCGGAGACGTAGACTTTGGTTTAAGCCGAACTCCGTTATCAATTTTGTGTCTTGCCTCTTTTATTTCCGCTGCACGTTTTACTTTGTTTTTAAATTGTTAATTATTTTACAAAGGCAATTCACCCCCCCCCCTCTTGCCATCACTTTTCTCCGCCCAACAGCAGAGAAGGCCATAATGACCGACCCAGAAGAGTCTCGAACCACCCCTCCTCCTTGGATCGACCCCATACTGCATGATCCGTCGGATTTGAGTTTGAGCCCTCTGTTTGGAGGTAACCAGTGAACCCAGTTGCCTCTCATATTATTGCTACCTAAGATATCAGTATCGATACATGTTTGGAGATGTTGAAGAGTGGGAGCCTCCTTCCATTTGTGAAAAGAACTGAGCACATCCAGCAGGAGGATCTTGGTGCGAGTAATGATCTGCTGGCCAGAGGTGGGGTTTCCTTTGTACCGAGCCTTGTTCCGTGCTTTCCAAATCGACCAACAGCCTGCATGGAGGACCATCGTGCGGGCTGTCTGCTCTGGGCTCTTCTCCTCTGCACCGTGAAACCATCGGTCCAAAAATGGCATGTCAGCCATGCGGAAGTCAGAAAAAGTTGTGAACTCACTGAAGTGTTGCCACACCGCCCTCACCCAATCGCCTTCAAAAAACAGGTGACCCGCATTCTCCTCGTGGTGGTCTAAGCAGCAGAGGCACCTTGAGGCCAACGGGATGCCACAGCGTTGGATATTTTTGTCAGTGGGAATGGCCTTGTGACGCAGATGCCATGTAAGAAAGCTCTATTTGAGCGGAGTACCTTTGGACCATAAGATCTCATTCCACAGATCGCTTCGAGCACGAGGGGCCATGGAGCATCGATAATCCCTGGAGGTGAAGGACCCCGTGGCAGAAAGAGAAAACACGCACCTGTTCGGATCGGAGTTGATCTCAATTAAGTTGAAGGTATCGCGCTGGTCCTCATCCAAGATCGCTTCAACGAAGGCCGGATATGCACTCACCTCCTTGAAGGTTATCAACAAGCACGGGCACCCAGGAAAGCCAAGGATATTTCCGGCCTAGTTGTGATGACAGAAGAGGATGTACCCCCTCCCCACGATACATCTAGACTGTGATTCGAGAGAGGCAATGAGAGGGGAAATCACTGACCAGAAAGGGGAGGTTTGGCCGCCATCCCTAGCCTCGGGACCAACATGGGATTTGTGCATGGTAATTCCCCATAACGTATGTTGTTACAGAACCTCCCAGGCGATCTTGGCATGCATTCACTGGAGAGTGTCTTCGAGCCGACGGACATTGATGCCCCCTTCCCCGGCTAGTCTCGCCACCTTGTCCCATGAAGCCCAGTGACGCCTGCCCTCCGAACGTGGATCCCAGATAAATCTGGCAAGAATCTTTTCGATCCTATTGATAATGCTCTTCAGGACTTTGATGGACAAAAGACCATGGACTGGGGAGGTGAGAATCACGCTATTGATCAGCATTATCCAGCCCCCAAACGAGAGGAAAACGTTCTTCCAGTTGAGGATCCGGTCTGTAATCCTGTTGGTAATGGCGTCGAAGTCACCTAAGCGGAGACATTTTGAGGAGATTGGCACACCAAGATACTCCATAGGAAAGTACCCTCTGTGCATGTCCAGGATTTGTTGAATGTCCTGGGTCCGAGAGGTGGTGCAGCCATTGGGTATATAGAAATTTCTCTTTGCCGTGTTGATGACCTGCCCACTCTAGAGGCAATACTCCTGCAGCACCTTGTTGAGGCCACTGATGGACCGTCGGCTGCCATTTGAAAAGATGAATGTATCGTCCGCGAACATCAGATGAGACACGGGGGGGCTCCTCCTACGATATGCCATAATCTCGCCATTGTTGATGCCCCTGTGCAGGTGCCGGCTAAGGACGTCCTGCGAGAGGATGAAGAGGCTCGTGGACAGGGGATCGCCCTGCCTCAGACCACGGGTAGCCTTGAAAAACCCATACTTTTTTCCCATAAATGAGATGGCGAGCCAAGGGGAGTTGAAGCACCTAAATAGGATGTCAATGTTCCACATGGAGAACCCCATTTTTTCCAGCACCCTGTTGAGAAAACCCCACTCAACCCGGTCGAAGGCTTTACTCATGTCCAACTTGATACCCAAGTTAGAGCCGCGAGACTTAAAGTCAAGGTATCTGATCATCTCCTAATCCAGTTCAATGGATCCTTGAATGGATCGCCCTTTCACGAAGCCGTGTTGTTCTAAGGACACCCACCGGGGAATATGGATGGTCACCCTTGCACTGATCAGGCCGGCCAAGATCTTATAAGTAAAGTTGCAGAGGCCGATAGGATGGTAGTGGGATATAGAAGTGGGGTTCTTGATCTTGGGTAGAAAGATTATGGTCGTGGCGCAAGCGGCCCTAGGAAGGTAACCCCCCCCCCCCCCGAAAGAAGTCGCGGACGGCTGTGATGATATCCGTTTTAATGAAGTCCCAAGATGATCTGTAAAAAGAGCCCGGGAACCCATCTGGGCCTGGTGCACTTTCGAGATTGAGCCTCATCATGGCTTCCCAAATTTCTTTTTCTTTCGGGATGAAGCTCATAGAGTCATTGTCATGTGCCGATAGCTGGTTGGGAATCACATCAAAATATCCCCCTTCCTCTCCTTCATAGCCATTGGGAAGACGAGGATTGGGACCGGCAAGGAGATCCTCTAATGCGGCCAAGGCCATAGCTCCTATAGTATCTTTATCATCGTTGTAAGTGCCATCATCCAGTAAAAGGTTGGGACTCACCATGCGCTTTCGTTCCTTAATACAAGCATGAAAGAAACCTGTATTCCTATCTCCCTCCCTAATCCATTTAATCCTCGACTCCTCCCTCACCTTGCATTCCTGTTTAAGTAACATGTCCGCCAGAGCGCTCTTCTTGCTTGAAAGGTCATCGAACACCCTATCGTCCCAGTCGATCTCCAAGTTCCCCTCCAGGCAATCCACATCCTGCATGGTGGTCGTGATGTCATCATCCGTGGAAGATTGAGCTCTTGACCATGTTTGGAGATTAGCCTTGAGCCTTCGGAGTTTGTTATGGATGAAAATCCATGAATGTCCTTGTGTGGGCTCCCCCCAGGTGGTGCTAACCAGGTCTTGAAACCCCGGTAGGCTATCCCAGTGGTGGAAATATCTGAAATTTGCGGGCTGGTCCTGGCCTAAGGATAAGGATAGGAGTAGAGGAGAGTGGTCAGATAGACCCCGCATGAGGTGAGTTACCTTGGAGTCAGAGAACAAAGAAATATCATGAACGTTGGCTAGGCATCGATCAAGGCGGCTCCACGAGCGATTCCTTCCTTTTTGATTGTTGCACCACGTGAACCTGTCTCCTGAGAAGCCGAGATCGGAGAGCCCTTTCCCATCCATGAACTGAGCGAAATCCAAGCTTGCGTTCCTCTAGAATGGGCCTCATCCTTTCCTCTCTTCCGTGCCCGTGATCACGTTGAAATCCCCCCCGATGATCCATGGAGAGTTTCCCGGATCGAAGGAGTTAAGGTCGTTCCACAGAAATCTCCTTTGAATCGTATTGCAGCTCCCGTAGACAAAAGTGATGAAGAGAGTCGTACTGCCATTACCCACCCTCGTGGTGATATACTGGTCGCTGGCTTGTACCAGATCCACGGTGAAGCTCCTATGCCACATAACCCATATGTGGTTATTGATAGGGTCGGTGTGCAAGCACCCTTGCAGGTTGATTTTCCTGTAAAAGTCTGTGATTTTGGTTGGAGATTGTTTGTGCTCGAGAACTGCTACAATGGAGGCCTTATGCCTTCTGGTTTCTCTAGCATGGAAATCCGCCTTAGCCCGGGCTCCAATGCCACAGGCATTCCATATGATTAACGGGATCATTTATCGAACATAATCCTGGCACTGGCCCCAGAATTCATGGCTTTGTCGAAGTGTGAAGAAGAGTATTCCTTAAGGTGCCTGGATCGGGATCGAGTACAAGCTCCAGCCGACTTGGGCATTTGCGAGGCAACCAGAGATAGGGTCACCCTAGATACATCGGAGGAGTGGCTCCTTCCACTGGAGGGGGATGCAAGCGACCGCCCTGAGAGCCTGGGACTGTGCCATTTGGGTTCTGCCTTCGAGGGTCGCGACATGTTAGAGGCCAGCGGAACCGACCGCCTCCCCGAACAGATGCCCTGAGGGCGTACTGGGTCCGAGTTCGTCCTTCCCCTGTTGGCGGCATCCTGAGGGAGAGCGACGGTGAGCGTTAAGGTTGGAACCTCTGCAGAGAGGACGGCTCCCAGGGAGCACGGGTGGGGTAGAGCCGGGGGGCCACGGAGACTGTCCAGCCTGCATGAGAGGAGCCCCTCTAGTAAGGATCCCTAGGATAACCATGACAAGATTATAGTAGGGGCCAGGACTCCATCCAGAGAGGGGGTCATGACTCTGGGTAGGGAGGCATCCGGTTTCAAGCAAGATAACGAAAGGCGGGGAAGATGAGGGATCAGAGCCACCTCGGAACCGGGGGTGGGAGCTAAAGGGGGCGTCACTGGCCTTGGAGAGAGGTCCGAAGCGGAGGGCGATGCGGAGAGGGAACAGGAAGTAGGCTAATGGGACCCAGTCCCGGGATGGCAATGAGATAGCGAGTGCCGGTGGCGTCTGCAAACCTGAAGAGAGTGCCCCTGGAGCAAGCAGAAGGAGCAGTACCTGGGAAAGGCCGAGTATGAGATGTCCTGGTCCCAAGCCAACCCATCTTCCATCTGAAGGGATAGTTGTTCCGGAATGGGTTTGGAGAGATCCATCTCGATGCATAATTGAGCCGTCGACGCGTCCTCGCAACTAATGGTTCTGTCGTCAGCACAGAGGAAACCCCCCAAAGCATCTCCGATCACTTTGAGAAAACCCCCGTTCAGGAAGGGGAGCGGAAACCCAGGAAGGTCGATCCAAATAGAGGCATGTGGACTTTCCTTGCCCTTGTGAACATCCATGGACCAACGGGACAGGCTGCATCGCCAGCGGCCAAACAATCTTGGGGCTTTGCACCACGCGGACACGAAATCTGCTTCCGAGGCTAGAAAGCTACAAAAGGAATTCCTGTGAACCGGCGAGATCTGTGCCTGATGTTGGAGACTCCAAGAGGCAACAAAGCGCTGAAAAGAGGCAAGGGGGGGTTTCTCGGAGCTGAAACATGCCACGAGGGTCCATTTGAGCTGCGCCTCCGCCGCCGAGAACGCCGACCTAGGGAAGACCACGGATATGCAGGAACCTGAGCTTGAAGAAGACGAGCCCGTCAGACTTACCTCGGGAAAGCGGGGATTCTAGGAGCCCCTGAGCGACCCGCGAAGCGCGTCTCTGAAGGATCCTGTCCAAAGAGCCTCGAGAGGGGGCGATGCCGGAAGATGGGGAGCGCTAGGGGGCGCGGGAGCAGCTGAGGGAGGCTTAGCGCCTAAGGGCCATGGAGGCCAGGACAGGGAACCGAAGGATATTGCCTGAGGAGCCGATGTGAGTTGGGGTAGAGGGAGGGTGGAACCGCTGCCACGGCTGGGAACCGGCGGCGGAGGATCTGGAGGCCGAGTGAGAAAATTTGAAATAAAGGGCGGCGCGTCAGGCGCGTTCTCGGGAGCAGCGGAAGTCATTTGCTGATTTGAATTAAATTATGATTGGTTAGAATGTGAGTGAGTATAGACATGTTAGTGATTTCATCGAGGGTTAGGGTGAGGGTGATGTGACATTTGTGTTGTTCTTTGTTATTATTTATGGTTTTTCATAATTTAAGTTTAACTAATGTATTATGGCACCCATTGTGTGGTTATTTCCTAAGGGAACCAATTATGGTAAGACTTCCCCATATTTCAAATGTAATTACTAAGAAAAATGACTATGTTATACCCATTTCATGATTTGGAAGCAATAAGTACATGTGATGGTTATCCCTAAGGGATATTATTTTATTCTAGGGGTTTTAGGTCGAATATCATGGTGTACCTGTGATTTGGTTATTTCTAGAGGGAGATAAATAATTTTTGCACCTCCTATGATTCAAATATTAACCTCTTATTAGTGAAATGATTTGAATTTCAGGGAAAAACCATGTTATAAACTTACGGTATGATTAGTATAATTCATTAGTATTAAATGAAGTCGATACATTTGATTATCATGGTGTCCAGGTTAGTACACAATGAATTTAATTGCATGTGTATTTTGATTGTTACTACTTTGAACCTATACTCAAATATATGAATTGTTGAATATTTTAGGGGCCCTATTAGTATATACTTTTTTATTTTTATACTAACACCCTACACATGAACCTCAGTGGATATAGATCTCTTATATTTGAGATAAATGTGAGAGAAAAATACTAGTAACATATATTAGAGTTAGTGAAGCTCAGTGGGGATGAGTTAATGAGTATATAAGCTGTTTATAACTTTAAACTTTGGATGAATTCAAAGGATAACACCTACCATAGTAAAATAATTATTTTCTTAAATTCAATTGCCCATTTCCTTCAAAATGGATGCACATTAATCATTTGACAAAAGAGTATGAATCTATAGTTAAAGAGTTCATAAATTTTTCAATAGATCATGCATGCAACCCTTCTAAAATCCTTTTTTTGTGTTTACGTTGTTGTTGTTGTTCAAGACAAATTAAATTTTTTACTACTCATATAGACAATTTCTTCAGAACATGATGATGTTACCAATCCTTAGGAAGAAAAAACTATTGATGATGAGACTGCAGAATTATTAGGGGATCAATAGCATGTCGATGAAAAAAAATGCAGCATCACGGTGTTGAATAAAATTATCAAGGAAACAATTTGGGGTATAAAATTTGAGGTTGGTTGGAATCAACATGACTAACCTATTGAACCGAATAATTCAATGTTCATTAGTTATGTTGGGGTCATAATGAGGGTGAATGTGTCGATTGATATTGATTCATGGTGCCACATCCAACCTATAATGAAGGAAACCCTTTGGAAATATATAACAGTAATGTTATGATATACTTTCTCTATTTTACCAAAAAAAAAAATAATGAAAAATTGATTTAATTTTCATTATTCCTTGTAGAGTTTGTTTATTTTAGAATATTTCAGTAAGAAAATTATCCTAATGGACACTATAAAATCCCATAAAGTCTTATGGACTATTCTTATGAAGTTACATCTTAGGGATGGTAAGGGGAAAGTAAAGACCCACCTACCAGTTAGTTATGCACACATTATAAAGTAGGAAACATGGACTGATTTCATCAATCGTTGCAATGAGAAATCATTTTAGGTGAATTATAGTCGATTATATATTATTTGAAATTATTTATTTCATCCAATTTGATTCAAAAAATTTAATTTATGAAACAAAAAAAGAGTTCTAAAAATAAATAATGTGCATCAAAACCAATGTACCCCTATTGCAAAGTAAGGATGGGGTACGCTTCACTAGAGAAGAAATTGGTATATATTTTAGATCAATAATAAAAGTTTTATGTGATATGAAAAACATATTTTCCTTTTTTTATATGTATATTGATGAATCAAAATTTGAATCCACTTCCATCCCACATCATGTGCTATGGAAGGAGGATCATGTAAATAAGAAGGGTAAACTAGTTGATAAAAATACAAAAAATAGTATTAGAAACATTTATAAGTATGAAATAATAATAATTCATTATGATTTATAATAGTATTACATAAAAATGTATTTTTTCATATTTTTTTATATGTTTTATACATAAAAATTGGTAGTGACCATACTAAAAGAAAAACTACTTTAAGTAGATTTGAAGAGGCTGGAACAATATGGTCACGTTAGAGGATTAGGTTTTGGAGTGTCTCCTCAAACATATTTCTAGAAGATAAAACCACATAAAGATACATATGATATGGTGATATGATTTCAGACATAATAGACTCATTGTAGATATTATTTTCTGGTCTAGTTTAGTAGACCAATGTATGGGAAAGGATCAAAGAGAACCGGTGGTGGAACAGAGATCCACACATGAACCAAATGACCCCACTAGCTTTGAGGCTATTCATTCCCCCCAACTTCATACCTTACCCGAGGTAATCAATTTTTTTATTACTCTTTATCCTAAATGTGAATCAAATAACTTTTGATAACTTTATATGACTAAAATTTTGTAGGGTATAGTTGTATGTGATTTGTATCTGTCAACACCCACGCACCACCTTTTGTGAGGGGTACATTGTATAATATCCCATGAGACAAGTTACACCATAAAGACCTCCCAAAAGATCACATGATAGTGGTCATTTAGATAGCTCAAGAGCCGACTGTTGAGTTTCTAGTTCCACTTGATGATCTAGATATTAGAACGGTCAATGATGCTATTGAACTTTCATATCATGGTTGTCTAGTATTATAAAGATACATAGGTATGAATTTAAAAAAAATCATATGAAAAAACTATATCAGTTGATGAAAAAAGGTCTAAATTGAGGTATGATATTACATATAGATAAAGCGATGGGGAAACGGAAGGTCGAATCAAGATAATCAAGTGAATTGACCAAGAAATCAAAATGACATTTTGGGAGTACCTTCTCCCAACCAGTTCTAGATAAAAATTTATTATCATTAAAAATTCATGTAGATACCACATTTAAATATGAAAATATGTCTTATATTCCATATGAAAAATAAATATATATAACGTTCATGAGAGACGTAATTGGTCTCAAGAATATAAATAAGATTCTCAAGCATGAATGGTTGGGCGTATCAGTTGTGAATACATACATAAGGTAAATTTTCATAATAAGTCTATCCAAATATTGAGATAATATGTTTATTAAATTTAATAACTATTCATATTTTTTATTGGTATTTATATTACTACTATATAAAAGGAAAACCATGGAAATAATGATTTGGATTCATCAATTCATGTGTCATTCCTAAGGAAAAACTTACATTGGATAAGGAAGAAATTGAGAAGAAAATAGATGAGGTACTCGAAGCATTTGATCAAAAAGTATCATAAAATAGACTCTTTTTTATTCCTAAAATAAATAATTATATAATCACATAAAATATATTTTAAATTTCTTCATAACTTATTTTTTATTTTTTTAGGTTAAATTTTCACAATCATGATTCAAGTATCACTGATAGGGGGAGGGGTGAATCAGTGATATCTTTTTCCTTTATATTTTATTACTTATGAAACAAAATTCTCCTCCTATTAAATATTTCTCTCCCTATTGAACACAATTCAAATACACAACCATGGTAACACAATAACTTACAAGGTTCACTACTCAACAAGAGTATCTACATCCTTGGTATGGTTGGGAAACAATCCAATACCATAAAATCCACTAGAAAACAATCCTTTTATGTGGAATACAGAGAGTATGATATACCCTTACACTCGTTTAGCACTATGAAAACAGTCTAATAGTGTGTGTACTTCTTCTAGCACAAAATGATGCAATACAATGTTATGTTGCTTCTTGGTCAACTTTCACAAATTTTATCTTTCCAAAAAACTCTTCACTTTCTTACCCATAATATGGTAAGAACTTTTTAATGATACTCATTCTGATACCCAAATATATTTTCCAAGTTTGTATATATCTAATTTGTTTCTTTTTGAAATCTTTGTTCACTTAAATCAAATATCCAAAACTAATGTTCACAAAGCTCCCTCGCAAATCTCACAACCTTCACGAAGAACGCCTTCGTAGAACAAACTGCCTTCAAAAGGATCACTGAATCAATGTGGAATATCCCATCATTGTGAAGCATCTGTTACTTAGAAGAATTAGAATCAGGCAAGAATTTAGTAGTATTTTCATGATACTCAAGTTCGTATAGAAATCCATCTTCATGGAGATCCTCTACATCCATGAAATCAGAGAAATTCTGGATTTTATCTGATTATTTTCATCAAAAAAGAAGTGTGGGTCACCTTATATTTATAGGATAACCCATTTAAAATTCTACATAGCCTCCTTTACATTTTTTGGATCACTCAAAAAAATCTTCACGATGCTCCTCTATTCACGATGCTCTTTTGATATTTGTCTTTGTCGCGGAGATATCTATCAAACCATCACGCACTCAAGATGCTCCACTTCTCGTAATCTAAAATATTACCTTCACCATTCACGATGCTCCACATATTCATGAATCTCATCCCATAATTTATGAAACCCATTTATTTACCATTTTTATTAATTTTCATTCCCATAAAACAACCTTTCTCAATGAGATCCTCTTCCTCCATATCGTTGACCCCAAAATTTTGGAAAACACTAGGAAACAACGCCACCTTAAAAATAAAAACTTACTTAATTCTGAAATTACTCGATTTCTTGCATCATGAACCCCATTTGTCAAGATATTTAAACTTTTATTGATCACCTTTATCATCATTATATTTACTAAGGAAAGTATTTTAACTTCCCTGTCTTCCAAAAACATCTTTACTCCCTAATAGAATGGAATTTCTTAAGAATTGTGAATCTGATTTCTTGAATATGAAGATCATTCTAATCATCAACTTATACAAAGTGAGGTGATTTATTTCCTTCTCAAACTTCCTTGAAAAAAAAGACAATACTTGAATATTATACTTTTCCTTATCAGATTGGTCCTAACAATCTCCCCCTTTGGATTTCGTTGTCAACCAAAATTCATAAATCACTGAACTGTGTAAACTCAAGAAATGGATTACTCATAAAAAATTCTAATACTATGTGAGATAACTCTTTATAGGAAACAAGAATTATTGATAGAAAAACCCATGTTGTCCAAAAGTAGTGACTTGTTTCTTCCTCATCTTTCCCCACATCCATCTTTCTTAGATTCTCCAAAACATGCTCATCTTTCTTCCTCATCATTCTTCCGCAGCATTCTTCACTCTTTCAACTTTCCTAGAATATAAAAATTTTGTTTCCTACAACCACTCTAAAAAACTGTTAGAATAGTTCACACACCTAAATGTTGGATTCAAAACTTACCCACTACTCCCCCTTTATGCATGTTTCCATAAGGATAGATTTATGAAATCATTATCCCCCTTGGAAACACTATCCAAAGGTGAGATGAGAGAGGGAACAGAAACACATAACTTAACCTTGATGAGAATTAGATTGGATTTACATGTTCAACCTCAATTTATAAAATGGTTCCTTTGGTAAAGGTTTTGTGAATATGTCAGGAACTTGTTCCGATTTTGGAATATACTCCAACTTAAATTTATTCTTCTCCATAAGATCTTTGATGAATTGGTACTTTATGTAAATATGTTTTGAATGATAATGTTATACCATATTTTATGTAAGGTTGATTTCACTTTGATTATCACATCCCAATAGAAAGGGTAACTTTACTTCAACAAGTAAGTCTTCCAACTAAGTTTTCATCCACATGAGTTGGGTAGAATCTTGAGTGGAATACTTAGCTTTAGTCATGCTAAGAGTTACTAAATTATGTTTATTTTTATTCCAACTAATAAAAATTTTCCCCAAAAATAAAACTCCACCATATGTGGATCTTCTATTATCAATATTTCATGCCCAATCATCATCTGAATACCCAAATAAGTCAATACTTTTTGATCTATCATACCTGATTCCAAAAAAATTGTGCCTTTGATATATCTGAGAATTATTTTTCCAATAATTAAATTTGATTCTTTAGGAGCACTCTGAAATCTTTCACATAAGGTAACAGTATAAACAACGTTAGGTCTTGAGGTAGTCAAATATAAAAATCTTCCAATTAGCTTTTAAAACTCTTTCTAATCAACTTATTTGCCTTCAAATCTTTATACAACTTAGTTCCCACTAAAATCAGTGTGGAAAATAGTTTCAAATTTTCCATGCTAAACTTCTTAAGAAGTTCCTTATCATACTATTCTTGAGAAATAAAAATGTGTTTATTATTTTTTAAAATTTGTAACCCAAGAAAGTATTTCATTTATCTTAGCATGGACTTCTCAAAAAACATTTTCATCTCTTCAGAAAATCATTCAAAAGATCTTTCATCATTTCCAGTAAAGATAACATCATCAACATAAACAATTACAATGGGAGAAAACTCCTGAATTTCTTTAATGTAAATATTTCTATCGACTCTTCTTTTCTTAAAACTCGTCTTCCTTAAAAAAGTATCCAAATTGGAGTAACATACCCTCAAAGCTTATTTTATCCCATATAAGGATTTCTTAAACCTACACACATGAATTTCATCTTTTCCAATAAAAAATACACATGATTGTTCAGTGTAAACTTCCTCATCAAGATCCCCATTTAGAAATGTGGTATTCACATTCTTTTGAAAAAATTTGTAACTTCATTATGAAGAAATATAAAGAAATATTCTGATTATTTCTAACCTTTCCACCAGAGAAAAACTCTCATCAAAATTGAAACCTTCAATTTGTGAGAAACCTTTTCACACTAATCTTGCCTTGTTCCTTATCACTTTTCCTTCTTTATTCAGTTTGTTCTGAAAAAACAATTTTGTACCAATAATATTTTTGTTATCTGTCTTGAGTATGAGTTCCCAAGTATCATTATTTTATATCTATTAAAGTTCTTCATTCATATACTAAACCCATTATGGATTCTCATAAGCTTCATTCACATCATTTGGCTCAACTTTTTTATATAAAGAAGTATGTGAAACAACTTTTGAAATTCTTCTTTTTTGAACCTTATGATGTTGATCACCAATAATGTTCCAAGACTCCACTTACTTCCTTATACTAAGAAGAGTTATTGGATTTTTATCCTCATCAATTGAAATAGATAAGTTTGATTCTTCTTATTAAGTAGGATTGCCACTTTTGACAGCATTATTAGAATTGTTAACAAAACATTACTTATCATACTCAACTTCCATATCAGCATAAGCCTATTTTTCTTCCTCAATATTTTCAAAAACATTCACATCAGCAGAATTAAAAATTATTCATGTATCTTTGTTAAAACAAATTTATCCTCTTCCTTCTAGATAATAGCCAATAAAAATTCCATCTTCACCTCTTTTCTTAAACTTTTCAAGGTTTCCACCTTTCTTCTTTATAATGCATGGACTCCCAAAAACTCTTAAGTGTTTCAAACTTGGAGTTTTTTCATAAAACATTTTATATGGATTCATATCTAAACCTTTTCTATAAAACCATTTAATTTTTAATATACACAACAGTACTCATTTATTGCCTCTAATAGTAATGAGAGAGACCATATTCAAGTAACATAGTTCTCCTAATTTCCACCAGACTTCTGTTATTTCTTTTAGAAACCCCATTTTGTTGAGGTGTGTATGGTGAACTGAACTCATTTTGAATTCCATGATTCTCAAGATAATTTTAAAATTATTTATTCTTACATTCACCACCATTTTCTATTATCAACTTCTCCATGGAATACTCAAATTCCTTCTCATCTTTCCTCCTGAAACTTTTAAACATTTTCAGATCATCTGACTTATGTCTCATGTACATAACACAATTAATGAGAGTAAATTCATCAATTAAAGTGATGAAGTACTTATCTCCATTTTTTTATTATTTTCTCATTGTCCCACAGATATCAAAATGAATAAGTTCCAAAGGTCATTTTGAACAAATATCAACTTTATTATGCACAAAATTTTTAATCTTTACTTTTTGAAAAATAGTGCAACACCAATATATTCTTCTTGACATATCATGAATATATCAGACACTGTATCACTTTGATAACTTTATCATGTTTCTATTACACATGTTTCCTATCCTTTTATACCACAATTGATTTTATTTCACCATACCCAAGTAACAAGAGTTTTGTATTTCACTAACTTGGAACAAATTTCCTTTTATACATTGGCCTCTTGTAATTATCTTTCCATCTTCATCACTTTTCACAATAAACCCATATTTTTTTAAGATAAATTTTTTACCCTCATCACAAAGTTTTGAAACACTCAGTAGGTTGTGTTTCATCCTGTCAACATATAAAATTTTATTGGATTTTATTTTTTCTTTCCCAATGATGGATGATCCAATACCTTTGATTCTCAAAGTTTCATCATTACAAAATATCACTATTAATTATTGTATGTATTTCAAATTCTTCAACAACTTTAAGTATCCTATAATATGAGAAGAACATCCACTATAAAGAATACAAGTTTATTCTCCTTTTATAACTTTCAAAGTGGTTTTAAAAACAAGATATTTTTCTTCTTCCTTTTCTTTCTTCACCTTCGGATTCTAATAATTTCTAAGAAACTTTTGTTGTGATGGTAACAAAACAAGATAACCCTTAGAAAGATGTTTAGGTTGTTCACATCTTTCACAAATAGTTTCTAGTGGTTGGAACCTATTCTCAACTTTCACACTAACCTTCTTAGATTTCTTCTAAACTTCCTTCTCAGACTTCTTCTTTTAAGAGGATTGAATCCCCCTCAAACATTGCCTTCCATAACCTATGAAATAGTAGTAATGTTTTTGGTTAAACCAACACATATTTTTCATATGTTTGAATCCACCACAATACCAGAAGTATCCATAGAAAAAATATTTGCCTTTGAAATATTCAGATTGATCTTTGTTGTGAGTATGTTTCTCATCAACCTTCTTAACATAACTTTATTGACCATAAACCTTTATGTTTTCAAACATAACTTTCTTCTTTAGATCATATTTCTTTCCAGACTTATTAGAACTATAAGTAATAGAAATTTTTCTGGACTCATGATTTTTAGAAACTTTTGATTTTTCAACATTGTTAAGTTTGGACATATATATAACTTTCCTAACTTTATTATTCTCAAAACCAATTATAGATTTATTTTCAACATTTTAAGGTAGATTTTTTTTATCCTTCTTAGGTTCATCCTTACCAAAACTTTAACCAACTTCTGAGATATAGTTTTTGAAACTTATATTCCTTTGTTCATATTTAGAAATTTTTTGTTGGATAAGTTCCAACTCTTCTTCTTTTACCTTCATCTTTTCTTTCATATGTTCATTACCATTATTTTCATTATCAATAGAATTATTCAGATCATAAATCTCTTTTAATAGCTCTAATTTATCATTAGGAAAACCTTATTGATTTTTTGATGTGGAATTTTTATTTATCAACTTCCTATTTTACTTATCAATCCTTATAATCTTTCTCATACATTCTTTCAACTCTTCTTTCAGATGATATTCTAGTTGAGTTTCTTCTTATTTAGAACTATTGCTTCTAAAATCTTCATTATTCATTGTTGTAGTAAAATTATTCTCTCCATATTTCTCAGAAAAATATTTTTTAGATTCAACTTCACTATATTATTATTCTTCATCTTTAGACAAAAATATTCTACTTTTAGATTTGAATAACTTTTTATCCTTCCCTATGGAAAAATATTTGTCTTCATTACCCTATTTCTTCCATGACCTTCTTGGCCTTTTTCATCTTCATCATTGTCTTATTCTTTCTTTCTTTGAGGGTAATTAGGCATAAAGTGTCCAACAACTCCACATTAAAAACATTTCAAGGGATGTTTCCCTTTGTATTTACCTATAAGTCTTCTCACATTTTTATAAAATAAGGATAAAACTTCATCAATATTTTTATATACCTCATTTTTGGAGTCAGAGTCAGCAACATCATCTTCCTCAAGAGCCTTCTTTGACTTTTCTTTCTTGGCAGCTTTGAAATAAATTTCTCTATCAACTTTTATTTTTATCTTCATAGTCTTCTCCCTTATAATTTCATATGTGATAAGTTTTATATGAAAATCATCGAGAGATAATATTTTAGGGCCTCTAACTTCCAATAAAGAATCTTTAACAACAAACTTGTCAGGAAGAATTATTAATATCTTTTCAAAAACTATAGAATCTTCCAACTTTTCACCAAGACATCTAATAGTGTTGAAAATGTCATTTACCCTGGTAAATAAGTCCCCAATAGATTCAAACTCACCCATTTTCAAATCTTCATACTTCAACCTTCTGATTTGTATTTTTTCTTTATTAACTTTTGTATTTCCTTCATAGATGTTTTTCAGCTTATCCTACATACCTTTAGCTATGGAAATACCTTTAACTCTTACAAAATCACTTTCAAAAAGTGATGAGAGTAAAGAATTTTTAGATATTCCATCATTCTTAAGATTATTCTTATCAACAGATTTAATAGGAACCTGGTCATCAATAGGAGGAAATCCTTCTATTGTAGCTTCAAGAACTCCATACCCAAGAGACATAAGATAAGGAATCATTATATATTTCTAGATATGATAATTCTTTCCATAAAATATTATAATCCCTTTACTATTCATGAAATTCATATTTTCTATCACAACTTCTCTTAAAAACTTTAGTAAATAATAAACGAAGGGAAACTTCGCCTCTGATACCAATTGACGTTGCCCAGTCAAGATTCAAGTATCACTGAGAGGGGGAGGGGTGAATTAGTGATATCTTTTTATTTTATGTTTCATTACTTATGAAACAACCTTTGCCTCCTATTAAATATTTCTTTCCCTAATGTACATAATTCAAACACACAACCACAGGAACAAAGAAATGGCAAGGTTCACTACTCAACAAGAGTAACTACGTATTTGGTATGGTTTGGAAACAATCCAAAACCACACAATCCACTATAAAATAATCCTTTTGTGTGGAATACAATGAGTAGGATATGTCATTAAACTCATATAGCACTATGAAAACAATACAATAGTTTGTGTTCTTCTTCTAGAACAAAATGATGTGATACAATGTTATGGTGCTTCTTGATCAACTTTCAAAATTTTGATCTTTCAAAATAATTCTTCACTTTATTACCTAGAAGTTGTTGAGAACTTTCTGAACTTCATAATGATACTCATTTTGATACCCCATTATGATTTCCAAGTTTTTATAGAACTAAGTTGTTTCTCTTTTAAATCTTTATTCACTTAAATCAGATATTCAAAACCGATGTTCGTGAAGATCCCTCATGATGCTCACAACCTTCCCAAAGCAAACTACCTTCACAAAAAAAATTGCCTTCACAATGATCATTGATTCAACATGTAATATCCCATCATCATGAAGCACCCATTACATAGAATCATTAGCATTATTTAATACTTCAGTAGTATTTTCATGATACTAAAGCTCGCATAGAAATACATCTTTATGGAGATCCTCTACCTCTGCAAAATCATAGAAATTCTAGATTTTCTATGATTATTTTCATCAAAAAAGATGTAAGGGTTGCCTCATATTTATAAGCCCACCCGTTTGTGATGCCCCACCACCTCCTATGCATTTTTCGGATCACTCAAAAATATCTTCATGACGCTCCTCCATTAACGATGCTCTTTTGTTATTTGTCATTGTCACAGAGATCTACATCAAACCATTGTGTGCTCACAATGCTCCACTTCTCATAATCATGGAGATTACTATCACCATTCATGATGCTCCACATCTTCAAAAATCTCATCCCAACCTTCGAAAAACCCATGGATTTACTGTTTTTATGAAGTTTCATTCCTAGAAAATAACCTTTCATGATGCTAGCCTCTTCTTCCAGATTTTTTACCCCAAAAATTTGGCAAACACTAGGAAATGACACCACCTTAAAAATCAAAATTCACTACATTACAAAATCACTCGATTACTTCCATCATGAACCCCATCTATCGTGATGTTTAAACTTTGATCAATCGCCTTTAGCATTGTCATATCTATCAAGGAAAGTATTGTAACTTCACTTTATTATAACAACATCTTTCCATCCTAATAAAATGGACTTTCTTAATAATTTCGAATCTGATTTCCTGAATATGAATATCAGTCCAAAAATCCACTTATACAAAATGAGGTGATTTATTTTCTTCTCAAACATCCTTAACAACAAAATACAATACCTGAATATGATACTCTTCCTTATCAATTTGGTCCTAACATAAGCATCACTAGAAACTGGTGCTTGGGTAACAGCAATATACTTTAGGAAGGATTTCACCCATGATTATAACCATAATCAATCAAAAAAATATAACAATAAACCATAACTAATAACATAACCAAACAAGGTATAACAATTTTTAGAATCAAGTTTTTACAACTTTAACCAAAAATAAAAATACTACAATGGAAAGAAAACCAAAAAACGTCTGAAAACCCTCCGTGAAATATAAGGGGCATCACCCTCAATCCACCACCACAAACACCTAAAACAAGTGGAAGACAAGAAATCGGATCCACCCACATCACCATGACACATCTTGCCTTCACCTGGATTATACATAATGAATTCTATATACACCCAAAGGTGTATGTATGGTGTGATCCAAATCCAAGTAATATTCCACCCAAAAGAAAAGATTCCATGCTACAACATTAGAATACAAATCAACATGCACATTTATACAGATACTTTGAAACATTTTCAAGAAAACATTTTAAGAAAATTCATTCTGAGGGAAACACTTTCAAGGAAAACAATTTCTCAAAAAACTTTCTTCAAAATTAAGTATACACAAGTTATGCCATATACCAATGTATGGAACCACTTCACATAAGCATCATGTCACAATAAAGCACCATGGGTAAATCCCTAAGGGTAACTATCACAAGTGGAACTCTAGAAACCTCTTACCTCAGTGAAATGTGGTATAGAAACCACAACACATAGCATACTCATGCATGAGCTAATAAAGAGGAATATATCCAAAATTCTAGTAGTCTCCAATCATCACCATAGTTTAGTTAGTGTTTTAATCATCAATCCTGCTAAGTGAATATGATCCTTGCTACTTCTGATTCAACTAGCATCAATTCACTAGAAGAATCCGGGCTTTCCTCTTCTGAATCACTAGCATAGTAGTTCTAGTCTTCCCACCTAGATACTCAGGATTCCCTTTGTGCTCAAATAATTTTCCACATATAACATAGACCAAAACTTTCTCATATAAATTCCAAGAATCACAAGCACATAAGGAAATCACCATTTTCCATAAACAAATCCACTTTTATTTTATACGCACACCAAAACTTTTTAGAAAATAAACTTCACACTACTTTCACAATTTAATAATACCTTTGGAAAAACTCCACAAGGGAAGAACATATTAAAACTGACATTTCTATGGGCACAGACCCTTTCAATTCACCTTCACATCAAAACCATTTTTATAATATGCTACACAATTCAAAGATACATTTAAGGTGCATAATAAGGAATCCAATATTCAATAAAACCCATTTCACTTGGAAAACACACTTTGACTACATATTCACCTTTAAATCTCTTTTAAAACATATTTCACACTTTCTAAACAAGGCATAAAACATTTTAAAAAAAACACCACAATAAGGAATACAAGGGATAAATCCAATTTCCTTTAGAAAACCCTTTTTCATCACATGATCATCTCAAACCTTTTTAAAAACATGGTTTAAACCTCAAAAACAATCCATAAAACACATTTAACAATTCAAGAAAGCAATATAAACTCATCCAATAATATAAAAGCATGGAACCACCTACCTCAATCTTGGAAACATCCATAGTCCAATGGAAAACCTACAACTACACTGCCATAAGACCCTAATAAGTAAATATTAAACATTGTCATGAAGATCTTACTCGACAACACAAGTTCAAACCCTCTCTAGGTCAAATAACCCACTTAAAAAGAAGAACCTAAAGATGGAGGAGAATAAACCCTAAAATAAAGAAGAAAACATGGGAGAAAACACTTACTTGACGATTTATTGATGAATCCACACCAAAACCACCAAAGGAATGGAGTCCAAGAGGGAGATAGGGAGTCACCTAGGGCTGAGAATCTCAAATGAGGAGAGCAAGGGAGGATTTGGGGTTAAATCCTGAGAGGAAACAAAGGTTATTTTCAAATTTTTAATGACCTGGACATGGAACATGGTTTTCTCACACAGTTTTCCTAATTGTGTAGAAACCATGCACCCCTCATTGTCCAAGAGGTACATGCCACACAGTTATTCCACATGGCTTGAAAACCATGCAAAAACTATGCAATTCACCACTAACCAAAAATGTCACTTGGTTGCACGGTTTCCTGGGTAAGGGTGCATAGTTTTCCAAACCATGTGTCACCTACTGTTAACCCAAAAACTCTCATTTTTCACTAGAAACTTCTGGGAAAACTCAAGGAATAAACATGGGGTCAAAATTAAACAAAGGAAACCCTAAAATTTTAAAGCCCGTCACACCCAAAACTCGAGAGGAAAAGCAAGATCCAAAAATAAACTGGAACAAAGGGTTAAAACAAAAACTCGGGTGTGACACACTCAAAAGTCGGGTCTAGGTCAAGTCTTTGTTTCAAAGTTCACTTTTTCATTTCAATTTCAATTAAAATTAAAATTTCATCATTCTTTTATTCAAAGGGTTTAACCAATGGTTCACTAGGTTCCAATCCATGTGGGTCCATATCACCTCATGAACCAAAATTTAATGCCCATTTAATCCATACCATATCAAATTTACTTTAAATAATTGAATCAAAAGGTGTGTAAATTTCCAGTCCATAATAGACTATACTTCTTATGAACTGAAAGATGGCATCCCTTTCTCTATCCACTACAAAAAATCTATCACAATAATATGCACATCTATCGCAGCACCTATCACAACAGCATGAAAATAAGTAATGCATCCTAAATGGCATGGTATAATGCATAGCATGTGATTTCTAACAGGTTCCTATATGATGCATGAGATGGAATACCCTCATCTCATTGGGTTTCAATAGAATCGAATGCAAAATCATATCAACAATAATATCATAATTCAAGTGTGTCACTAAACAGTGGAATCAAATCAACTATAATAGTCAGAATCCATAAAATAGAAATTTCATTCAAGACAATTTGGCTTTTTACTATATAGGGGTTAGATATGCCTAGGCATAGCTCATTAGCAAACTCCAATATCTCCCTATCCCTGTCTATTATTTCCAAATAGTAAATCAAACCATAAAATAAATTTCTGGTACCACTTTTTAATGTCTCAAAATTGGATTCCACTCAAAGGTGCCCCGAGCCTGGTGGATCACATGGACTCAAATGCATCTCTCTAAATTCTAGAGGCTACCGACTAGTAGTGAGGGTCTAGGGTGTGTCCATGGGGAGACTATTCCCTCATTAACAAAGTGTAACATAGTGAAATAGTAATAATATTCAATAGTGGAAAAAGATACAACAATAAAACAGCTAATAAATAAACAATATAGTAGTGCATAACAAATCTATAAGTGTCTTATACACAATGATGATGATAGATGTATCTAGAAAGCATCCAAAATAGGTAAAAATCAGTAAAATACAACACATGTATCCAAAATTCCAAAAATATCAAAATGTTCTATCATAAAATAGCATCATGAGGCTCAACTCGGTCATGTGCTCCCCTGGTCCTGAGCGTGGTACAAAATAATCTCTAGAACTATGGGTTTTTTACCCTATCTCTACCTGCATCCAAATAGTCTGTTCGGGTACCCAACGGTGGCCTAAATAGGTTGTGAGATATGATCTCAGTAAGCAACCACCCAAAAGTCTATACGGTTCTAGGTTGTGCAATATAATGAGCTAAGTAGTTTTCAAGTAAACCAAGTAAGCAGTAAATAAATGTAAAGTGACCATGGCATATCTACTACTAAGAAAATGATACTAAATATCCTCTGAAGGCTCCTTGAAAAACAAGTATCATCTTCTATACAAGGTAGCTATAATAGAAATAGAATTATCCAACATGTCCCCATCGTAAATCCACACATAAAATGTCAACCACGCCCTTGTCGTATACCCATAAGTGTCATCACAACCATGGATGCACCGTACAACCAAGCATAACACAATTTACCATGGTTGTTTCATATAATCAAATTTTCAGACCACGAAGGGCCATATTCAAGGTGTATAAGGCCAAGGCATCCTCTTAGAGACCTAGGAGCATCTTGATGGAAACTCGATTAGGCACTGGTTGGAGTCCTAAGATCATGTCATATTGATCATGTCCTACACGAGTCAAAGTAAGTCAGATCCAATGGGTAGCAAGGCCTGAGGAATCCCATGGAATCAAGACCCAAGGATAATACTCAATCCAAGTTTTCCACTACCGCATTCAATATCCAAGGAGTATTTTCCAAGGCATCCATTAATTTATTCACTATTTTATACCATTTACCACTTAACACAATATGAGACTACCCACTTGTATAACCATTTTGCATTCAATTTCATCTCATGAGTATACTCACTCATATATCACAATTCAAATTCAAAGGCAACCAATGAGTATACCCACTCATGGTTTATAATTCACATATAAACATAACACATGAGTTTACCCACTCATTTCCACATTTTCCAAATAAACCATTTAATTGATTCAAGTTCAATATAAACCATTTAATAACTCAACATAAACATGATATCACATGGAAAAGGAGGAAACCCATCTCTTAAACATATAATTCAATTCAATTCATTTATTAAAGGGATTAATCTATCTAGGAAAGCATCAAATCACCCCATGGGTGATTTAACATGTCTTTAACAAGGTAAATTCATATGGAACACCCCATGGGTGGCCCTAGGTTGGGAAAAACCCACCAATACTTCTCAAAGGAACCTAAGTTCACCCCTAATAGGTCTAAGTACATCTAATTCAATTAACTAGATCAATTTCATGTTCTCACTAAAAAGTATGGTGGGCGGCACAACTACAGCTAAGTCTATAAAGCACCAAAACCAACGAGAAAAGTGTAGACCACCTACCCTATCTCGGTAGTATAGTACTCATCCAGTATCAACTTTCGATTCAACTCAGGTTGGGATAAAAATGAAGAACATATGAAGAACCTAAAATTAGGGCATATTAGCTTGCATCTAAATAGCATAGCTGATATCCAAAATAATGAAGAATGACTAAAAAGGAATCGAGATCTTATCGCAACAAATCTAACGAGGATGACAGTGAAATAAATAGAGTAAGAATCTATAAACAGGACCAAATCCTATCTCTTGGCTTCCTTGGGTGATTCTATGTGTGAGAGAAGGGAGGTGAGGACTTCTTTCCAAAAAAGATTTTAGGACCTACCTCTTTTTTTAAAATACTCGGGCATTTACACAACGTTTAAATGCCTTACACATCAAGTAAATCTTAAGATATTTTCCCAAGGAAAACCCTTTACACAGCATGAAATATTCTGGCTAGACCATTACACGTCATGTAATTGAATACACATTGTGTATTCTAATTACACATCATGTAACTAGCCTACAGCCAACCTACATCCCTCTTCCCACTTCCTTTCCAAAAACAACCCAACCAGACCATGGCCCGGCTTAGGTTCTAAGCCAAAAAAATAACACAAGGAAGAGTTCAACCAGAAACAAAAGAATTTGTACCTTAAGAAAATCCTGAGATATTATAATATGTCTTGGGTGACACATGGGTTCTTATACGAATGTCATGGATGGACTCATTTGGATTCTACCTTTATTATGCTCGAGTGAAACTTGGAATCCTTATATAGATTGCTAAGGATAGACTCATGGGAGATTATCATTATGTTCCCAAGTGATACTTAGACTCCTTATGGACTGCCAAGGATGGAATCAAAGGACAAGTGATCATATATGTAATGGATGATACTTGGAATCCCTTAGTGGACCGCTAAGGATAAACTTGAGTGGCTATAATGTTATACCACACCAAGAGAGATACCTGGGTTCTTGTGAAGATCACCATGGATGGGATTATAGGGTGTTGGTTTATATTATACCTGGAGCAATAACTAGATTCAAAATGAGGAATTCCAAGGATAGACTCATGTTCTGAATTGAATAAAGAATGGAATGTTTTATATGATGTGTCTACCAAGCCAAAGCACAATCTTGGATTTGGTATTTATCTTGCACTTTATGGATGGAATGTTTAGGAATAATTTGAGCATAACACTATAGGGGATGTTGGGATATGCACCAAGTCCCAAGACTTATTAATTAAATGGGGTTGAATAATTAAATTAACTTGATTATAAATCACACTGGCCTAACTATTAGTTCATATAATTACTTTATAAATAAAATGATGAAATAAATTGGTTATAAAGTGAGAACATGGACCTTATAGGATGTTTACTTTCAATACTTCCTTGCTTACTCTATTACTACCTGCACACTGTTATCGTTATATTCTCGCTGACTGGATGGAACTAGACCTTGAGTGGTTGCATACTGGAATTATATCTTACACCATATTCAGGCCACCTTGGGCACCCAAATAGATTATATGATTATAGGTTTGGATAAGGGAAAGCGCCTTACTACAGGCTTTTGATTTTAGTGTAGGAGCAGTGGAGAATGGGACCAAGATGAGGCTCATGATGCTAGCAGGATTCTTTTTTTCCTTTTTGTACTTTTGATACATGTATTGTATTGTACTACTATGTACTTGTTTTGGATGATTTATTAGACACATTACATGTATCATCATCATCTATATGTGATATTCCTTCTGGTATGATTTATATATTCATGTCTTGTTCATTTATCCATTGTCTGATGATTTACTACTTCCACTACTTGTCTGATATTGTATTTCCACTGTGTTATGCTCTGGTGATGAGGGAATAGTATCCCCACAAACACACCCTAGGATCTCGCTGCTAGTCGGCAGCCTCTGGCATTTGGGAAATGCACTTGAGGCCATGTGGCCAACCGGGCTTGGGGAACTGTTGAGTAGAATCCGGATTCGGGGCATTACAAAGTGGTATCATAGGGTTTATTTTTTGATTTTATTTATTATTTGGTGATAATAGAAATGGATATGAAGTTAAAGGAATTTGGTAATGATTTTTTCCCAAGCGTAGCTAACCCGTATACAGAAAAAGGCCAAATTGACTCAAATGAAAATTGTTATTTTCTAGATTTTGACTATTACATTTGATTTAATTCCACTATTGGGTGATGTACTTGTATTGTGATGTTATTATTGATAAAATTGTGGTTTTTATTTTGTTGCAACCCGATGAGATGAGGGTATTCCATGTCATGCATCATTTTAGGCACTTTATAGAAATCACATTCCATGAATTATGCCATTCCATTTAGGATGCATTATTTTTTGCATGTTGTTGTAATAGGTGTCATGATGGATATATCTACTACTGTGATATATATTATGGAATTTGTTATGGTGTGGATTAGGTGGGTACCATATTTTGGTTCATGAGGTGTTTGGGCCCTTATGTATCGGAATTTGGTGAACCATTTGGTTAAAAAATTTAAAATGATTTGTTTTATAAATGTGAAATAAATGAAATGGAAAATGAAAGTGTAAATAAAATGGAAACTAAATTGCTTATAGCATAAAAATTGACACAAAAAAAACTTTAGTAGTGGGTAGTATGCAGTATATCTTGATTTTATATGATTTGTATGTCACCCATACCTAACTCTATGAGAAGGAAGAAGGGTGTGTTCTTATATAGGAAGTCTTTTACCTATCCTATTTCAATATATGTGCTTTGATCTGTGAACTTTTATAATAATATTGATCTGAGGCATGTGCTTGGCATTTGTAGAGGTATATCGTTGTGACATCCTCCAGTCACATGCCAGGAGGGTGGTTTCAATCATGCTCTGGAGGTGCTGGTTCATAGGCTACCAGTAGATCCTCCAGTAGTTCCAACTGTGGCACCAGTGTTTGTACCAGATACGGGTGTTGAGGTACAGTTCCATGAGGGATTTATGTGATTCATGCATAATGTTCAGGGAGCACCACGACCTACCCTGACTATGTAAGAGTTAACATGTGAGTTCTAGCAGAAGCATCCACCCACATTTTTGGGGAATGGAGGACCATAGGTTGTGGATTCATGGCTAGAGTCCATGATATATATCTTTAATCATTTAGTTATGCCTCCTGAGAGGAGGGTAAATCTCGCTACGTATATTTTGTGTGATTCCTCTAAGAGATGGTGGTATATTATTACTCAAATAGATCATCATCAGAGGATGTCTTGGAGGTATTTTCATACATCCTTCTATGAGTACTTCTACCCCGAGATGTTGAGGGATGATAGAGCCTGAGATTTTATGAACCTTTAGTAGGGCGTGTTATCAGTTATGGATTATTCGGCCCATTTTACTGAGCTCCGGTGCTTTTCACCTATTTTGATGGGTGACGAATTATCTAAAAGCCAAGATATTTGAGGATGGTTTCAGGTATGACATCTGATCACAGGTGAATTTCTTTCAACTGACTACCATTTTTGGAATAGTGAATAATGCGCTTATCACAGAGCGTAACCTGAGAGAGGTTGGGGGTGCGATCCAAAGCGGATCAGCATCTAGATCTGGTACTACATCAACTAGTAGTAGGAAGAATCATAATGAGATTCCATGTGGTGATATTACTAGCCAAATCACATACTTAGGTAGCCAGGTGAGGTGCTACCGGTGCAGTAGACCGAAACATATGAGGACACGGTGTGCAAGGAACCCAGTCGAGTGTTGATCATGCAGAAAGATGGAAAATCTATAGTGTTTCTACAAAAATTTTCCTCCATAAACCAATGAGAGAGGGTCTACACCAAATCCACGTGTAGGAGCGAGGTTAGCATCTTCTCATCAGGCAGGGAGCTTGAGTACAACTGACCGATCAGGCCAAGGTGGTGGTCATGGTCATGGTAATTAGACTCCAGTTTTCTGGAAACAGTAGAGAAGATCTGCTCAGGGTATCCAGGTTGTATCACAGGGATGCGGATCAAGCTAGATATACACAGTGCAACCGACCCTTGAGGAGAAGGATCTAAAACCTTATACTATGAGGGGTACTATTACGGTAGCCTCTACTTTAGCGTCTGCTCTTTTTGATATAGTGGATTCTCATATATTTATATTTATTCCCATTTTGGAGATCCTTGGGCTTAATGTTTAGT
Organism: Viscum album; assembly: GCA_963277665.1. Taxonomy (NCBI): domain Eukaryota; kingdom Viridiplantae; phylum Streptophyta; class Magnoliopsida; order Santalales; family Viscaceae; genus Viscum; species Viscum album. Next base: position 354,034,297 of record OY728126.1, on the reverse strand, counting down.
GTTCTGGTGGCATTATGATGCTTGACACTCCATTGGGAATTAGAATGGAGGAGGTATGTCAGTGCTAGGAGTTCCCCCTTGATATTGGTGGGTGTCATTTCATATGGGACCTATTTTTCCATGAGATGACAGGTTTTGACACCATTCTCATGATGGACTGGTTGGTTCCTTTTCATGCTTCAATTGACTGTTATCACCGAAGGGTGACCTTTACATCACCAGATTTCATAGAGTTTATTCACAAAGGTTAATGGGATGTACAGGCGAGCCGAGATGGACCCAATCATTGTGGGCTAGGCAGGATGACATCCCAAATTTTGATTTTATATTTGGATGATCAGGGAACATGTTAGGAAAAATTCCCTCCAGTGGTTGATCGTTTCAGGGACATTTTCCCAAACAACTTTTTAAGATTACCTCAAGTGAGAGAGGTATAATTATCTATCAAGCTATTATTGAAAGCTTCACTGTTATCCATTCCTCCTTACAGGATGGCTAAAACTAAGATGCAAGAGCTCATGAGGCAGCTAGAGGATTTAGAGGTGATGAGGTTTATCCAACCCAGTACTTCGCTATGGGGTTTGCCGGTCCTTTTTTCAAAAAAAATGATGGTGCACTCAGGGTATGTGTGGATTATCGAAAATTGAACCAACTGATGGTTAAGAACTGATATCCTCTACTATGAATAGATGTCCTTTTTTATCAACTCTGAGGAGTTTGAGTTTTCTCAAAGATTGATTTTAGATCTGATTATCATCAGGTGCATGTTAGACCATCGAACATACCTTGCACAACCTTTCGTAGCAAGTATGGTCCATATGAGTATTTGGTTATGTGGTTCAATCTCACAAATGTACAAACGGACTTCATGGAACTGATAAATTGATTTTTCCATCCTTATACGGATTTTTTTGTAGTGGTTTTTGTGGAAGATATTTTGGTGTATTCTCACAATCAACACGACCATTCCAAACATCTTGAGATCGTATTGGATACACTGAGAGAGCATCAGTTATATGCTAAGCTCACAAAGTGTCACTTCTGGATGGATCATATCACTTCCTAGGTCACATTATCTTAGAGACAGGAGTTTCAGTTGACCTAGTGAAGGTGAGATCTGTAGTTTCCTGGGAGCATCCCAATAACATCTTTGAGGTATGGAGTTTCTTGGGGCTATCTAGTTACTACAGGCATCTCATACAGTGCTTCTCATGACTAACAGTGCCACTTATAGGCTTAACTAAGAAGGGTGTGAAGTTTTTATGGGAATATTCCTATGAGATGGCCTTTCAAGAGCTAAAAGGGAGATTGACTTCAGTGTTAGTAATAATATTTCCAGAGATAGGTAAGAGTTACGTTGTTTACTATGATGCATCAGGTATCGAGTTAGGAGCAGTTCTTATGCAAGGAGATAGAGTCATGGAATATGGTTCTTTCCATTTGAGGCCACATGAGAGGAAATACTCGATGCATGAGCTTGATCTACTTGCAGTTGTTCATGATTTTCATTGTTGGATACATTACTTACTCAGAGACCGTTTTGTGGTGTTCATAGACCACAAAAGCCTCAAGTACATATTTACACAACATAATCTAAATATAAGGTAGCAAAGGTGTGTGGAATACCTATAGTCTTTTGATTTTGAGCATGCATGCATGCTTGGAAAGGGTAATGCAGTGGTTGATGCACTGAGTAGGAGGAATCGGATATAGGCAATTCAGCAAGCCAGTAGCGAGTGGAGGCTATGGCTTTGTTCTTTGAGATTCACTTGGAGGTGTGGGACAGTCAGGGGAATAATTTTATATCATCCTTATCTATGACCTCTAAACTTCTGGATACATTAAGGATGAGGTAGTTATCATATTTTGAGGGGCAATTCCTATAGGAGAGTGTGGCAAGTTATGATCCTCCTCCTAGTTGGACTGTAGGAGAGGATGAAATTCTATGGGTACATGGTCACATATGGGTTTCAGAAGACATGATTGAGGATATGATGTGATACTTTCATACTTCATCTTGGGTAGTGCATCCTAGCATCACCAAGATGTATCAGGATTTATGTCACCAACACTAGTGGTTAGGTATGAAAAGAGATGTATCTGGTTTTGTCATGAGATGTTCCACATGTGTACGACTTCACAGGGTCCTACGTACTATCATTTCAGATAAGGATGTCTGATTTACTTCATGTTTATAGAAGGGGTTGCAAAGGGCGTTAGGTACATAGGTGCTTATGAGCACAGTATAACACCCTCAGACAGATGTTCAGTTGGAGCGCACGATACAGGTGCTTGAGGACATGTTGCGGGCATGCATCCTTGATTTTGAGGGCTCTTGGGAGAGGCACATACCCCTAGTTGAATTCACCTACAATAATAGCTTTCATACTACTATTCATATGTCTCTTTATGAGGCTTTGTATTATAGTCCATGTTGATCACCCCTGTGTTGGTTAGAGGTGGGAGAGGTATCTATGCTTGAACCTCATCTTGTTCAGGATACCACATAGTAGGTGTAGTTGATTCGGAAATGGATGGATACTATACAGTCTTGACATAAATCATACCCTGATTTCTACAGACATACTCTAGAGTTCAATGTTAGGGATCAGGTTTTCTTACATGTTTCACCGAGGCTGGGACACAAGTGGATCATGAGATAGGGAAAACTTTCATCATGGTATGTTGGTCTATTTGAGACTCTGGAGAGATTCGATCCGATAGCCTATCGGTTGCATTTACCTCATAGGTACCGATCCATACACGATGCCTTCCGTGTATCTCAGCTATGAAATTACTATTCATACTCGTCTCATGTTTTTTAACCTGAGGAGGTTGAGTTATAGGTAGATGTGTCCTTCAAGGAGCATCCTATTCGTATTGTGGATCTTAGAACGAAGGTTCTCTAAGGTCAGTCAGTTCCTCTAGTATAGGTGCTATGGAAGCACAACCATGTATAGGATGAGACCTGGGAGTGGGAGGCTAATGTATGAGCACAATGGTCAGAGTTGTTCTCATATTATGCTTCACCACCCTTTGAAGGGTAATTCGGGAATGAATTACTTTAAGGGGGAAGTTTATAAGAACTCGGTTCTTTCTTTAGGTAAAAATCCTTCACTTTCTGTTAATTTTCAGTTTAAATATATAAATATTGCCTAATGTGAATGCTCGTTGAGGTCGTACAGGTGTCGGGGGTGTCTGGGATGATTTGGGGCCCAAAACCTAGCTTGTGGGTTGAAAAAGGTCTAGCGCATGGTTAGTAGAAGCTGTGTGGGACAGGCCGCATGGTTACTTCTAACCATACTAAGATGGATAGTGGGAGGATATAGGCTACACAGTTTGATAAACCATGCAATTTGGGGTGCACGCCCATGCAATAATTTCTGCAATTTCTGCAATGAATTTTTGAATCGTAAGTCAAACTGTGCGTACAAACCCTACAGGGTGCCCCTTCCTACAGAAAAGGGTGCATTTTTGGTACACGATTTGTCCAACTGTGCAACCAAACCATGCATCCCAGTTTTTTTGGTGAATTTACAATTTTCCCCCACTTAATTCTTATATCAAACCTAATTTTCACTTCTTCTCCCACATGGAAAACTCACCCCTTTGAATCCCTCTTTGGTGACTATTCTAGGAATTGATAGATCATATCTGTTCGAGCTTAGAATCAAGAGCCTTTCATCTCATTGGATCAATATCGGTGAGATCTCAGTTCCTTTTTAGTCGTTACTCGTTTGGTTTGGTATCAGTTACGCTATTTAGGTGGGAGCTAACTTTCTCTATTTTTAGGTTCTTCGTCCATTCTTCAATTTTCTCGTGATCTGAGTCGAATCAGGAGCTCATGTTGGACAATATATCCACTACAAACCTATAGTAGGTGGTCTCGTGCTTCTCCTTGAAATCCTAAGTGCTTATATATATGTCGTTGTTTTGTGTGCCCAATTCTCAGAGTGTCGCCCTTGAAATGGATTTTAATCCTTGAATTTAATTGATAGGTATAACTTATGCAATTAATGATGCATGTTGATAAATATTAAATGGTTAAGAACCTTGAATTGGAACCACCCCTCAGGTGTGTTGTGTATTTAATTGGACAACCATGGGTGGATATTGAATTTGGATACCTTTGAGGTGTTCCCTTTTCCCCTTGCCTTGGGATGTTAAATATTGAATTGTCAATTTCTTTTGAATTGAATTGATTAACTGAATTGTGATTTGAATTGTAAATCAATTCAATTAAGGGAATAGGATGGGTGACCAAGACCTCAGGCTCTTTCAATTGAATTTTTTTTAATCATTAGTTTCCCTTAATAATGAAATGCCCATGTGAGTTGAATAGAGGCAAGCCTTCTAAGCTTTTCACGTGCCTTGATCCACCTTTTGAGGTGATATTGAATTGAAATGAATAAATTGATGACCTTGATATAATTAAATGATATTTCTTGAATAATTATGAATATTATTTGGGTGACACATGGGTTCTTATACGAATTCCATGGACAAACTCATTTGGATTCTACCTTTTTTATGACCGAGTGACACTTTGACTCCTTATATGGACTGTCAAGGACAGACTCATGGGGGATTTTTGTTATGTGACTGATTAATACTTGGACTCTTTATGGACTTTCAAGGACAGACTCTAAGGGAATTTGATCATATATGCCATGGGTGATACTTGGACTCCCTTAGTGGACCGTTAAGGACGGACTCAAGTGGTTATGATGCTATACCACACCTAGAGCGATACCTAGGTTATTGTGAGGATCACCATGTATGGGCTTGTAGGGTATTGGTTTATGTTATACTTGGAGCAATACCTAGATTCCAAATGAGGAATGACAAGGATGGGATCAGGTTCTGAATTAAATAAAGAATTGAATGTTTTATATGATGTGTTTTTTATGCCAAAGCAGAAGCTTGGATTCAGTCTTTGTCATATACTTTATAGATGGTTTGTTTAGGCATCCTTTGAGAACAACACTATAGGGGGCACTAGGCTATGAACCAGGTCCCGATACTTATTAATTAAATGAGGTTGCCTAATTAAATGGACTTGATTATAAATGACACAGTCCTGACTATTAGTTCATAGACTTTATTAATTAATTGATGAAATGAATTGGTTATAAAGTGAGAACCTGGACCTTATAGGATATTTACTTTCAATACTTCCTTGCTTACTCTATTACTACCTTCACATTTTTATTGTTATATACTCATTGAATGGGTGGCACTCGACCTTGGTTGGTTACTTACTGGGATTATATCTCACACCCCATTTGGGCCACCTTGGGTATCCAAATAGACTATATGATTGTAGATATAGATAAGGGAAAATGCCCTATTACAGGTTCTTGATTGTTGTTTAAGAGCAGGGGATCATGGGACTGAGTTGAGACTCATGATGCTAGCAGTATTCTTTTGTCCTTTTTTCACTTTTGATATATGTATTGTATTGTACTGTTGTGTACCTATTTTGGCTACTTTATTAGACACATGAAATGTATCATTATCATCTATATGTGAGATTCATTCTGGTATGGTTTATATATTCATGTCTTGTTCATTTATCTATTTTTAGATGATTTATTGCTTCCATTACTTATCTGATATTGTATTTCCACTATGTTACACTTTGGTGATGAGGTCATAGTCTCCCCACAGACAAAACCCATGTCTTCACTGCTAGTCAGCAGCCTCTGGCATTTGGGTAGATGTGATTGAGGCCATGTGGCCAACTGGGCTCGAGGAACTGTTGAGTGGCATCTTGGTATGAAATGTTACACCAGAAGGTGTATGAGAGAACTATTGGAGGACAACCATCATTGAGAGATCATGGTCATCGAGGAGGGTTGCTGTCAAAAGAAACATGACATCAAATGAAAAGAAACCGCCTTATAGAGAAATCCACAAAAATGAAAAACCCGCTTAAGATGAAATCATGAAGCACCAAAAATCCAAACAAAAACCCCTTTGAAAAAGAAGCTAGTATCATGATCCAAAACCTCTAAAAAATAAAGAAATATAAAATTTCATCGACTGAATCATGAATTTTCATAAAATAACAATACAATGGTTTCACTTTGGTGGGTGGTGGAATTATTTAGGTTATTCGCTTATCAATTTGATGCATGATATAATATCAAAACTACTTTTGAAATCCATAAAAGTAACATTAATTATACATGTACTCATTCATTATGTAAAATGATCCATGTTCACAAGCTCGTTAATAAAAAACTCATCATCATTCCCAATAAAAAATACACGAGAATAGGGATATTCCCATTTTGATGAAAAAATAATTATGATGTTATGTTAGAGTTTATCATCACCCATAATATTAAAAAGGGTATACTAATCTATAGAACAATCCAAGAATACTTAATGGATGCACTATATTTCAGTGTCATTTGGATGTTATAAAGGGATATATGGATTTTTAATACTATCAAAAAGGGGTAAACAATTTATAATGGAGTTTAGTGCCTTATGAAAATAAATAATGGGTCACACTGAATTTTTTTCCATCAAAGAAGGTAAATGGTTTATCATGGAGTTTGTACTCTCTATGATGGTGAATGGGTAAGATAGATTTTATTATGTTCCATAAAAACTCATATATAAATATTTATTTTAGTTTAATCAATGAATTCTGATAGGTTTACACCAATGGTTAATGTTTTTTAGGAATAAATGAATTCTTCAACAAGGACGATTCAGTCATGTGTTATGATCATGCACTCAATAAGGATGATTCACTCATGATGATGTAATTTTCTTTTTATTCTCCAACGCATTCAACATTCTAGGTTATCAAATTTCAATATTGTTAAATGGCCCAGAGTGTTGAATGAACTATAGGATAAAAAGACACGGTGGAATCAACCATACCTTGAAGAAATACACGGTGTACCCGGTATGACTCAAATTGTATGGTTTAAGTTTAAAATTGACATTTTATTAATGTATTATTTCATATTTTTGTTTAATTTATTTCTTTATAGTATTACAAACATGAGAATTGTTTTATTATATAGGTGGATTCTTTTGCTCGAGTCGGGGTGGTTTTTCGAAGTTGCTCGTGCTCATGAGAGATTGGACTTCAAGCCTACAATTGAGATAATAACAAGGAAATGGGTCAACAATGTATACAATTATCATGAAAAGGTTAATTCCTACTACTTATTTAGTTAATTTTGTCACCATTTTTTCTACTATTTTTAAGTTAATTTCCTTATCATTTTTATCTTTTTTTTTTTGCACAGATCTTTTAAGAAGTCATATTTTTCCTTCAATCGTCTACAACAATCCATAAAAGAGAGAACATGGTTCTTTTAGATGAGGAATTTTAGACAACATGGGGTTTCTTCTTCCATCCAAATGGAACATTTCTTTCTTTTCTAGCGTGGTGCAAATGGTTGAAAGAAAAACACACATCACATACTCAATCAGCCGCACCTCAATTTAACGCATGGTGTGACCGGTATGACTCAAATGGTATGTTTTTAGTTAATAATTTACATTTTAGTTCAAAACACACATCACATACTCAAACCAAGAAAAAACGTTAATATTGTTTTGATACTTTAGGACAATAATCCATAAGTCATTTGTGATGTGTAGGAATCAACCACACCTCAATACAATACATGATGTTCTCGATATGACTCAAAGTGTATGTTATCAGTTTAAAATTGACATTTAAATTAACAAAACATCACTCACTAAAAACCAATCAAACATGCTCGGAATGTCTTGATAATTTAGGAAAATGATTCATAAGTCATTTTTGATGTGTAGAAATCAGTTTCACATCAAAATGGTACACAATTTGATGGGTATGACTCAAAGTGCATGTTTCCAGTTTAAAATGACATTTTAGTAAAAAACACAAGTGATGTGCTCAAAACCAAGAAAAAGCATTTGTATTGTTTTAAAACTTTAGGAAAATTATCCATAAGTCATTTGAGGCATGTAGGAATCATCCTCTCCTCAATCTGATGCACGGTGTGACTGGTATGACTTCAAGTGTGTCTTTTTATTTAAAATTGACATTAATTTTAGTAAAAAAATTGGCATACTCAAAACTGAGCAAACACATTCGGATTGTTTAAATACTTTAGGACAACAATCCATAATTCATTTTTGACATGTAGGAATCATCCTCACTTCAATCTGATACACGATGTTCTCGGTATGACTCAAAGTATCCGTTATCAATTTAAAATTGATATTTTAGTTCAAAAAGTATCACTCACTGAAAACCAAGGAAACGTGATCGGATTTTCTTGATAATTTAGAAAAATAATTCACAATTCATTTGTGACATGTAGGAATCAGTCTCACATTAAACTGGCACACTATGTGACCGGTATGACTCAAAGTGTGTGTTTCCAGTTTAAAATGACATTTTAGTAAAAAACAAAAATGGTGTACTCAAAATCGAGAAAACACATTCTGATTGTTTTGATACTTTAGGAAAACAATCCATAAGTCATTTGAGGTGTGTAGGAATCAACCGAACCTCAATCTAATGCACGGTGTGACCAGTATGACTCCAAGTACATCTTTTTATTTAAAATTTACATTAATTTTAGTAAAAAAGACAACTGACATACTCAAAACTGAGAAAATGCATAATGATTGTTTTGAATCTTTAGGAAAACAATCCATAAGTCATTTTTTGATGTTTAGGAATCATCCTTACCTCAATATCATACATGATGTGCCTAGTATGACTCAAAGTGTTCGTTATCAATTTAAAATTGACATTTTAGTTTAGAAAGTTTCACTCACTGAAAACTGAGAAAACACGCTCGGATTGTCCTGATAATTTACATGATGTGACCGATATGAATCAAAGTGCGTGTTTCCACTTTAAAATGACATTTTATTAAAAAACACAAGTAACGTACTCAAAATTAAGCAAAAGCATTTGAATTCTTTTTTTTTACTTTAGGAAAACGATCCATAAGTCATTTGGGATGTGTAGGAATCATCCTCACCTCAATCTGATGCACGATGTGACCGATATGACTCCAAGTGCGTCTTTTTATATAAAATTGACATTAATTTTAGTAAAAAAGACAGCTGACATGCTCAAAACCGATCAAATGCATTCGTATTGTTTTGATACTTTAGAAAAATGATCCATAAGTAATTTTTGACGTGTATGAATCAGACGCACCTCAATCTGATAAATGATGTGTCCAGTATGACTCAAAGTGTTCGTTATCAATTTAAAATTAACATTTTAGTTCAAAAAGTGTCACTCACTGAAAACTGAGCAACCATGTTCAAATTGTCGTCATAATTTAGGAAAAAGATTCATAATTCATTTTTTGATGTATAGGAATCAGTCTCACATTAAACCCACACACGATGTGACCGGTATGACTCAAAGTGTGTGTTTTTAGTTTAAAATGACATTTTAGTAAAAAAATGCAAGTGACATACTCAAAACCAAGAAAACACATTCGGATTGTTTTGATGCTTTATAGAAACGATACATAAGTCATTTGGGACATGTAGGAATCAACTTCACTTCAATCTGACGCACGGTGTGACCGGTATGACTCCAAGTGCGTCTTTTTATTTAAAATTGACACTAATTTTAGTAAAAATGAAAATTGACATACTCAAACCCGAGAAAACAAATTCAGATTATTTTAATACTTTAGGATAATGATCCATAAGTCATTTGTGACGTGTAGGAATCATCCTCACCTCAATCTGATACACGATGTGCCCGGTATGACTCAAATTTTTCGTTATCAATTTAAAATTGACATTTTAGTTCAAGAAGTGTCACTCACTGAAAACTGAGAAAACGTACTTGGATTGTCTTAATAATTTAGGACAACAATTCATAATTAATTTTTGAAATGTATGAATCGTTCTCATGTCAAACCCACACATGATGTGACCGGTATGACTCAAAGTGTGTGTTTCCAGTTTAAAATGACATTTTAGTAAAAAACACAAGTGATGTACTCAAAACTGGGGAAACGCATTCAAATTGTTTTAATACTTTAGGAAAATGATTCATAAGTCATTTGGGGTTGTAGGAATCGAACACACCTCAAACTGATGCACGGTGTGATCGGTATGACTCCAAGTGCATCTTTTTAATATACAAGTGTCATTTTAGTTTAAAACGCACAACACATCACCAAAACCGAGCAAACAATCCTAGATTATTTTCTCATCATGCTATCTATTATTACTTAATTAATTTTGGTATCATTTTTATCTTATACTTAATTAGTTAATTTTTATAGAGATAATGCTTGAAGATGAACAATAAAAGGTGTGACGTGCAAGAATCAACCGCAACTCAATCCGATACACAATGTTCCTGATATATGACTCAAAATTTAGATTAAAATTAACACATTCTATTTAATTTATTTCTTTATATTATTACTAACATAATAATTGTTTTCTTATATAGGTGTGTTCTTTTTCTCGAGCAGTGGTGGTTTGTTCTTTTATACAAGTGCGTTCTTTTGCTCTATAATAGTGTTTTTTCTTGTAATTGTGTTGTAAATTTTATTTCATTTAAATTCTGTATTTTTATTTTATTTTGCTAATTTATGATGTTGTTTCTAGTGTTGTAGTGTGTTGTTACAACACACTGTAGTATGCCATGTTTCTGATGTTGTAGTGTGCACACTGCAGTGTGCCCCTTTATCTGTGTTTTTACAAGCGCTGATAAAGGGTCTCTTTATCAGTGATTTTAGAAGCACGGATAAAGGATGTCTTTATCAGCACATTTAGTAGTGCTGATAAAGGACTCATTATCAGTGCTTTTCTAGTGCTGATAAAAGTCTAGGCTTTTAACCGCGCTGCGATAGTCAACATTTTTTTAGCATTGATAAAGACCTATTCTAGCGATGTTAAAGGCCTCTTTTATGGTAGTGCTTCTCACAGACACTTTTTTGCAACTATTCATCAACCACGGTAAAATGTTCATTGCAAAGTAATACATATTCTTCTTTGGCTTCAACAAGTTGTGTGATAGTTTTGCATCTTTGGATTTCTTAGGCAAAGATTTCTCCATATCTTCAACCTCAAATTCTAATTGTGCCTTTTCATCAAGTAGACCCTTGATGAACCCAAATAAATAAGTGAACACTTCAATGGGAACGTTCTTCAAATAATCCTTGACTTTAGAATATAGGTCTTTAATTATTTCAATGGACTCGTCCTCCTCGTACTCCCCATAGCTTAATCTTTCTTCTTCAAAAGGATCACTATCAATGGATTTAGTTGATAAATGATTACAACGTTGTTCAGTCAAGTAGTGGTAAATCCTTCTTTTCTTTTGAGATCTTTTTCAATTGCTTTGCATCCTTCTTCTTCCTATTCTTTATGGTTTTGGTCGAGACCTCTATTTCAACTTTAACAGGGATAAAGTCTGAGTTATCCATATGAGGCACTTCTGAATTTTCTTCAAATCTGTAATTAATGTAGAGTAGTTAAAACAACTAAGAAAAATTTGGATCCAATCAGAGGACATCGAGTTAGGTTTGATACCACTTGAAGTGTCTGGTAGATCATGTAGGGAGATAGAGAGATGGGGTGAATCAGTGTTCCCTTATTTTATTGATTTTTACCTTCTCTTCTAATTATCCCCTCTTAACACTTAAACCACTGTCTCGATTAAGAGGTATGGATCTCTTAATGCTCTCTCAAACCTCATCGCAACATGCAATACGGGAATTAAACAAGAATACCAACATGTAGGGTCTTTACAACATTTGATCCCAATGTGGATGTCTACTCCTTGATGTGTTTGGGTCGAGTTTTAAGATGCATATTTCCACTAGTAAACATGAGTGAGTACAATTACAAGTTATCTCCTGAAAATCTTGAACACGACCGAGTACAGTGGAGGGCTATCTCCCGAAAATCCCTAGCCGCCTCCCGGCAGGATCTTTATACCGACTCCCGCTAGTTTGAGTCATCTCTTGAAAAGATCTTTTCATCTCCCAACGGGTTCTTTATATTGGCTCTCGTCAGTTCTTCAAAGTTTCCTTCCAATGAACCCATGAACTGGTCTTCAACTGCTCCTGCCTTCAGGTGCAGTGTGCATATTGGCCTTGTTCATCACCTCAATCTGCTCCAATAGTCTTCTCACTTGTATCCTATGATATTGTGATATTGTAGGGCAAAGGTTACTTCTGCTTCTCACTTCTTCATGAGTTTCAACACAACAGCAACAGTATCAACCTCCTTCTCTTCTCAATCACATTTTACCATATAAATGCAGCGTAGTACTCCTCTTCCTTCTTCCTTGACACACATATCCTTCTTCCTAGATGTCATCGGCTTCTCCTCCTTCGATACATGGGAAATCTTTCTTTTTGGAATACAGTAGTGGGGTCTCAATCAATTAACATTGACTATCTTTCTATTTCTATTTATTTTACCTGCACAAAATCATGATAATATTGTTTCCATATTTGAATATGGAAACTACCCTTGATTTATGGCAAGTGATCTTCTCATTCAAACCGGTAGATATTTTCAGCTTTTTATTCTCACAAAAATATCATTCAAATCCCAATCAATATATTCATTCAAACTTCCATGAGACTCGGGATGTTTCCATCTTCAAGTGCTTCGCAAAATCTGTAGCCTTTTAATTCTTTCCCAAATCTGCATGGCATCATGCAACGGCTTATGACGCAGCGCATCACTCTCTCACGACACTCTTCGCATCACACATTGTGGCCTATGACTGTCCTCATGATATGGAATCTTCTATTGTGGTGTGGCCTCTTCTCTTCTTACAGAACAAGCTTCGTCTTATTCCTCATCCAATCTTGAATCACAAACTCTTTTGTAATGTCTGTTCCATGAACTAATAGATCTTGCATCGCCTGATTTAACTTCTAAAAGTATCTTTTGGAACTTCAACTTCAAAAATTTCTCAAATTGTTGGACTCTTATGATATTTAGCATAAGTCTTATGCAATACAGTGGGTCTTTTTTCTTTTTCCATTTTTCTTTCATCAATTAATATTCCGCAAGACTTAGTGGGTCTTAAGAAATCTCTGAGAAAATTATATGAGATTTCAAACAAATTCTTATGCGATCTCAGAAGTATTAGGAGATCTCAAAAAAAGACTTACGCGATCTTAGACAAAGTCTTACGCGATATCATAGTGTTACATGATCTCAGACAAAGTCTTACACAATCTCAAAGTGTTACGTGATCTCAGACAAAGTCTTACGCGATCTTAGACAAAGACTTATGCAAGCTCCAAAGCCTTACAAAGTGCCAGAAGTCTTATGAAATCTTTAAAAGCCTTACAAAAACTCAAAATCCTTATTAAAACTCAAAAGCCTTACGAAATCCTAGAAAAGTCTTATAAAGCTTAGTCTTACAAAATTCCATAAGTCTTACGAAAACTTCAGGACTTGGCCATTTTTCTAGCTCCGGCACAGAAATTCTAGAGTTCACTCAAATGATCTCAAGACCTCTTCAAATCTTCAAATAGATTTTCAAATCACTCCAAAACATTGTCTAAAGGTATTATTCACCTGGTACAATAGTCTTCATGCTCAATGCTCCTTGGATGGTTTCTCCAACTTCAAGTCAGCTTTTCACTCCTTTAACCACATCTCTTCAAGTTGTTTTCCATAGCCAGTCTACTCCATCTTCATAAGTTGTAGTAGACAATGCTCCGCCCATATAATCAGCACTTGTCATGGATATGAAAATCAACTATTCAATCATCAGATGTAAGGGGTCGCTTTCCTAGAACCTTTCCAGTCAGATATTCCAAGACAATACCAACTCAACTTCCTTTGTCTATCTATATATAGGCAGCATATCCATTTATTGGGCTCTTCCACATCACACAATCCCAACACATATTGATAGCTTCACTTCATAATGGCAGCCTTGTCTATTGACAACAAATACAATCACCAATGCTCTAAGTGGGAGATTGTTGGAATGGTATAACCCGATCTGTTTAGATGAAGTTAATCTGAATGCTAGCGACCCAGACTGCACACTAGACCGCAACTCCATGGTGAGGTCGTTGGAGGTTGTAGGGGGTAGCACGCCCATAGCTCAAATTTTGGGGACTATAACAATGTTGACTCACTGTAGCAGTATTGAACGACGACACCGACAAAACACTGTAGTAATATGGACTTCGACATGACATTGTAGCCAAGCTGACCAGGCGACGCCAACAGGGCACTGTATCATATCGAACTTTAGAGATAGTAGTATTGCAGCTTCACGGACTTCTTATCATCAACATTATAGCAGTACGAACTTGGGCGGTTGTGGCACTGTAGCACAGTTGACTTACTGTGCAATTGGTGAAGTAGTGCATCTTCTTCTTTATTAGTTCATTCAAGCTAGGATTAGCACAGTTGACTTACTATGCAATTGGTGAAGGCATCGGGTTCTTTATTAGTTCATTCGAGCTAGGATTTCTGTATGTGAAACTCTGATTATGTTCATGTAATTTTGCTCTCGAATTAGTGAAGTAATTCTGCCTCTGTGGACATTGAAAATTTTCTCCTCTGTGGACATTGAAATTTTTCTTGAACCACATAAATCATTGTGTCTTGTGATCTTCTCGTTCTTTGGTTTTTTCCTTTCTCTTTTGTGAATCGTTTTTCGTTTGTTTTCCCGTCATTTCAACAACACCCTTCACATTACATTTATCAAAAAAACATCTTTGCCATGGTAGATATTTGTTTACATTTTGTTAGAAATATAATTGATTTTAACCATGTGACAATAAGACTGATGAGAATCCAACCGATGTTTTAATGAAAGTTGTTCCGTTGTTCAAGCATAAACATAATTTAAATTTGCTAAAGATTGGTCCAATGCAATGACCTAGATGTAAGAATGCCATGAGCTAGAGTATAGAACATGCACTTTTTTATAAAGTGGAGGTTTGTGAATTTGTTATTTCATATATGTTGCAAATTAAATTACATATATTCATTTTCATGTTTCATATTGCTCTTCATATCCATGCAAAAATAATTTTGTTTGCATTTATTTGCTCATCTGGCCAAGGCCTCCTGTTCACTAGGTTGTTTGGGCATATGGTTCAGGGTATTTCTGTCTGTATGTTCATTCCTCTGTTTCTACATAGTAAAAGATTTTAACATGATATGCATAGTACAGATTTCTCATAACAACAAGTCAGTGCTCTATCTCCTTCCTCCTCCTTGGTACGACTTTGTGCATCCAACTTCGCATCAAAATGACAGAATACAACGCCAAAAAGAGAAGGATCCATACCCGAAAAACCGGGCCTAGTGTCATCAACACACCCGTCGAAGAACCGCAAGCCATTTCCCATTCCGGAGAGGATAAAAAACAGAAAAAGAATTAAAGAAGGAAATTACCCTACCATTTTGTTTGTTGTTTCTCCTCCTGATTTTCAGATCCCTCTATATGTGGTGTGGACATTACCATTCAGGCAAATGACCAATTGATGAACATAAAGCAGATACAGTGTGGACTGTCTTCTTCATTCAACACCTTCCAAGCCACAGCCCTCTCATATGATATCGGCCTCCCCATGCTGGACATGCAGAAACCACTTTGAAACCATGCAAAACCCTGCCCAAAATTAGCTTCATCAATTAAGAGAAATGTAGAACTAAAAGTGTTTTTCAATATTATTCATTAGTTTTTTAAAGGCTAAAAAAGTGGGTGTTGAACCTGCTGCAGTATTTGTGGGAACTCTGAGCAGAGGTTCTTTCTTCCATTTTCATCAAAAATCCTATCGAGTGCTATGTCTTGAAGCGCCACGAGGGTTGTCTCAAGCATGTCGAGCCCGGCCTGATTCGCAAACATAAAAACCGGCAAAGCCTAGAGGAGTCGACAAACAAACACAATCAGAAAATGGAAAACATTAGTTTTTTTTCCAAAACCAAACGCTATGCCTATCATGAATAGATTAAGGATTGAAGTTCAAAATGACTAGATATGAGCAAGGGAATTAAAACAATACCAAGCATCCAAACACACCTTAAGTGAGCAGCACAGCACTGCATCCGCATGAAGCCAAAGTGTTTTAAGAAGGCCTTCGGTTCCTCCTTCACCGCTGGATTTCAGTAGCTCAATTCCCAAATAGCACCTGCAATCAAACTTTCACATATAATCAACCCCAGAGGTAGAAATTTTGAACCCAACGCGACACGAGTTAGACGAGTTTGGGTCAAGCATAATGGGTTCAAGTTGTAATCCGATAAGTAATCAGACACAAGTAATATTCCGGTTAACCATTCCTGGTCCATCTAACCCATGCGGTCCAATTAAAAATATAATAATAAAATAAAATATTAAAAATATAATAATAATTAATTTTATAATATACTTTATTTTTATAATCAACTTAATTTGAAATATTCAACATGTTTATAGCGTATTATTTATTTAAAATGGTTTAAGAGGGTCAAGTTGCAGCATGTTTTACATATGTTTCATATTAATTAGGTCATTTTAAGTCTAAATGGGGTAATTCAGTAGAGTTAGGTCTTGCTGGACATGCAATGATGCACTGTATCTTATATACTTAAAAATGGGTCAGGTCAGGTCAGCCTGTTTAATTAAATGAGTTGAGTTAGGGTTGAGCATAAATGGGTTCACAGGACTGCCAACCCCACCCGTGAACCCAAATTGTCACCTCTAACTTAAACAAAGGCACTGATAAATGTTGTCAGACAAACCCAGAACTAAAGAATTCCCCGTGACTAACCTGTAGCTTTGACATATCCAATGGGCAAGCATATGTGCTTCGGGTATGCCAGGCGGCGGCCGAAGCCCCGGCTCGGAAGAACAAAGCGGTGAAGGAGAGAGTGCCAACGCTACCCTTTGTACTGAAGAAATGATACTGCGAACATAATGCCTAGCCATGGATGCTACATTCTCTTGGAGATGGATCTCAAATGCAAATTGGAATGCTATGGTCATCACAGATTTTGTGCCTCCCAAATGACAAGAATGACCCCCGGGTGCTTTGGGCCCCACCGGACCCACATCAAGAGCAGAAGCAAGGTCAAGTGTGCGGCTCGGACTCGACACATCCTGCATTCCATTTTAAGTGTCAAAAACAAGTTTTTTTTTTAGTGAGTTATAAAATACAATGAATAGTATTCCTTAGAATGTGTAAATACTGGATTTCATGAACTTACTGCCTTTGAATCGAGAGGAATGATGCGAAAACCAGAAGGCAGGAGAGGCACATCATCAGAGAATGAGGCATCAATCGGAGCAAATATAAGCTCGGCAGAGGAGCCAATGGCACTCTCATCCATTCCACTACAAAGCTGAGGGATTAACACATCAAAAAACAGTCAATGTAAGTGTTCAAAATACACGGCTCATATGAATCGCCCAAATGATAATTTCATGTTATAAAAGGTTGGGTACAACCGCAAGTGCGGCACACGATGCTACAGAGAAAATGCAGTAAACATACAGAAATGGAAATACTCAGAACAGCCTGTAACCAACAACACAAAGCCTTTTGAGAAGTAAAGGAAATATAAGGGTCTGTTTGGTTATGGAAAACATTTTCATTTTTCATTTTTCAAAAATTTATTAGATCATGTAAATGGAAGAAATATTAAAAAATTAAAATAGAAATGATAGAATTTTAGAAAAAAAAAAAGTGTTACCAGGTTTTTAGAAATGAAAATGAAACAAGTAAATCACATTTTTAACATTTGAAATATTTTTTTAACATATTTTTAATAAAATTTTGAAAACTGAAAAGTGAGAATGTTGTCCATAACAAAACTGAGCCTAAGCATAACAAAAAATGACAGCTGAATCATGCCCCGCACAAGAGTATTATCTGCAGCTTCATCCATGGATTTATCTTTCTACTGATCATTTTGGGCACCAATTGACTTCATTTTCTAGAGAGATGACAAGGCATAGACTTTACCACCAAAGCAAGCCCCCCTTCAATTGCAGTATTGGAATTTGATATAATTCATAATGTTAGAAAAGGTTTGAATGCTCTGTTTAATAACACTTATTAGCACTTATAACTTATGATAATCAGTTCGAAAAAAAAAACTAATGTTTGTTCTATTACTAAAAAAACACTCGCACTTAAATTCCTGAAGAGAACTAATTATACGAGTGGCAGAAAATCAGTTTTTTAATAAGCAATCTGGAAACAATCATACAGAAGTAAGAGTTATAAGCAGTTTTCAGTAACTGCTGCCAAACAGAATCTAAATTAGTCCTTACTTGCAGAAGGAAAACATCTGCTGGCATGAACATGTCGTCTGGGTAATGACAAATGTTTTCAAGCTTGACAACCTCCATTAACTGTTTAAAAGATGAAAATTTGATGAGAAATTAACACAGATTTAAAAAAAAATCATTTTTCAAGGAAATCTTACTTCTTCATGCTCAATTGTATGAGCAAGTGGAAGAATAACCTGCCCCCCAAAACCTCCAGTTCCAGGCCCTGGTAAACTGCAGGGCCTAGCTTTAACAGCAGCAGCTGAGTAAGCATCCATACTGCCATCAGCCCATTCTAAACGGTGCTCCCGCAAGAATCTAAGAAGTATTGCAGGTGGCACATTCTGAAAAAACAAGAATTCTTACACCCACCAATTGAATGAACCAGTGATTTATTTTTTGCTAAATTATTGCACACCTGTAAAAGCATGGATGCTTTGGCGCATAAGAAAGCATTGGACATGGAAGGAACGCTATTGGGATAAGAAAGGTTTAATCCCATCATTTTTGCAGGAGACAAATTCTCAACAAGAGTAACATCATCAACCCCATCACCCTCCATCATGGACCATCCCTCATCAGCAAACCCATTAATAGCTTCATTGAAACCCCTGCGAAGATGAAGTATTTAGTTAATTCTGGAATGAAAGAGATGGAATGTCATGCAAGAACCAGTGAAACATACCTTGCCAATCTCTGGCTTAAGGCGCGCAAAGCTGCAGGCCTCCTGCCCCAGCTAGTGGCAGCTGGCTGAGAAACCTCTTGAGAAATCTGCCGTAGGTGGCGCAAAGCCTAACAAAAAACATCAAAAAATCAGGCTCTAAAACCATCTTTATGAGTCTGTTGGACAATCTTATAGCGTCATTGTTCTGTTTTTGAAAACACGTGCACTTACAAAAGATGGTGTTTGTTCTATTTCTAAAAAACACTTAAAAATTAAATTCCAGAAGAAAATGACTCAAATAAGTGACATAAGAACATTTTTTCAATAACCAATCTGAAAACACTTACCATAGGTGATAAGTGTTATAAGCAGTTTTGATTGTCAAGCAGACCCTTATAATGCACCACTCCATCTTATAAAGATCATTTGTTATAAGAGAACTTCACATTACAGTTAACTCGACATATTCAGTATTAGAAACCCAAAAAGTCAAGATGAATTTTGCAGGACCCGGGGAATAGTCTTACTGCCATGGTTGTCTTTTGTGCAAGCAAAGTTGGTGACTCGTAAAGCGGGCGCAGCACTTCAGGAGCACTCCGCGGCTAATTCATCCAAGAAGAAAATTAAAATCATTACCATGCCAAGAACACAGACATGTTTTTTCGCAATGAAAAGTCAAAGGTAAGTAACTACCTCCAAATTCACATGGTCAACGATATGAATGATCGATCCACCCCCTTCACAAGGCCTTATCAAGTACCCACTTGGCATCACATCGGCCCTTACAAAATGTAGCACTGGTGGCATGCTAGGACCATTCTGGGTGTTGTTAAGTGACCTTTCACAAACCTAAAGGGCACGGCACAGCAGGGGAGTTAGTATTGAACAACCATAATAAATGCATATTGTTTTTGGAAGAAAAAAGTTGCATACCACAAGACTGCCTAAAGGGCACGGCACAGCAGAGGAATAAGTATTGAATAACCATAATAAACGCATATTGTTTTTGGAAGAAAGAGTTACATACCACAAGACTGCCATCCTCCATAACTGATGTATATCGCAGCAACCAGAAGTCACGGGGCGGTGCCAAAGTTGTGGGTGCATAAAGCTGAATCAAATCATCAAATTTTCAATGTTTAGTAAGTTTTCCAATGATCTACTGTGAGCTATTAAACACGGCCCAGCACCTCCTTCCTACCTGCATGTAGAGCAACTCAATGGTTCCTCCATTTCCGGTAGCCATGGCATTTAGAACGTTCACAATTCTACAGTCACGACACCACAACAACGGATCTTTGAGAATTTCAGCAGCCTGATGACGATTGAAATCTTATTACTTGTCCAGAACAATGCAAAGATGGATGATGTTGTATCAAGTGAGATGTAAAGACGTACTCTTGTTGGTTCAAGACCCACAAGACCACAAACACGGGCAGCTATTCCCGTGCAGCCATGAGAAATAGCAACGATTCCGATGGAATCCGGACCAGGCTGGACAGATCAAATGCAAATTAGCTAAAGGAAAAAGGGGCAAGTGGGATAAATCCAGAGTTTTGCAAGCCTTTGAAAGGGGGGGAAAGATGTGAACTTTACATTTCCAATAAATCAGAAACAATACCTTCATCCCGGGCATTTGCACCCACTCCACAGCAGTTCCAGTGGCCTTTGAAAGAAACTCTGCTAGAGTCTCCTCAGCAATGGACAGCAGCCTACAAAACGTTTCAGCCACAGACCCATAAACGAGAGAATCACCCGTAAGTTTGGATACAAAGGAAAAAAAGGACAGGAAATTATGAAGAACGGACACACTGCGCTTACCCTGCAGGACTGGCGTCCCTCGGCGGATGCTGAGGGGTGGGGTGTTGTTGGCTGCTCGTCACTGCCGATTCGCAGCTCGTATCAGTGGCGGCGAGGGTCGCCTGTGGCAAATGTGACATTCAAGAATCAATGGAGCCCTAAAAATGAAGGAAATATTGAGTATAAGGGGGTGTGATCCCTTACGTTTTGAGTGTGTTGGCGAAAGTAACCATTTTCGTACACCAGCTGCGATACCTGCTTCTGCAACCTCTCGTTCTCCTCCATCAGAAGCTTGTTCATGGCTGAAAGCTTGCGATTCAATGCTTGCAGCCGCGACGCCTCCTTCCTCTGCTTCTCCCGGCAACTGCTCAAACATGAATCAGAGAAATTCAGCACGCATAAACATCTTAAACGAATTTTACAGGGAGGGAATCGGAAGGACGCAAGGACACAGTACCGTCGATTCTGGAACCAGACTTTGATCTGCTTGGGCTCGATGTTGGAGAGGATGGGACACTCCCGGATGAGCTGCTGGCGGCGAAGCGAGCTGGGTTTGGGGCAGTCATGGTAGAGCCGCTCGAGGGCATCCACCTGCTCCGGCGTGTACCTCACATACTTGCCATTATCCAAACGGTCGCCGCCGTCCTTATCATTGCAGGCCGAAGATGACACGGTCATCATGGCTCCCTCACCCACCAGATCGTCACAGAGAATCTCCAACCCCCCGGCCCTCTTTCATGAACGATCCCGAAGACCCAGCCCGTAGTCCAGTCTAGAAATCCGGGGCAGCCCCGAGTCGTGCCAGGTCGTCTTCCTCCTTGGAAGCCCGAAGACTTTGAATTGGGGAACCGCGAGTCCCAATCAAAACCACCCAGACACGTTCCTCCCTCTGAACCACAGTGATTGGGTGGGTGGGTGGGTGGGTGGGTGGGTGGGTGGGTGGGTGGGGATTTGATTCAAACACCTGGCGACCTCCCTCGCCTGGCCGTCTCTAAACCTTCCCCTTACGAGCCATGGAGATGAATCTGGTGAGTGTTATTTCAGGCAGTGACGCTGTAAATCATGGTGGAAGGGTGATGATGTGGGTATATATCTGCAGTGGTGGGGAGGGGAGCCGTGAAAGAGACTCAAAAAAGCCAAACCCCATATACCCGACAGAAGGGAACATTTCAATCTCTCCCCATCATTGCCCGCCGCGCCTGCTGCTCTGCTGCTGCTAAAGTACTTCCACTGCCGCTTGCCTTCACCAAATATATGTTGTATATTTTTCATTTAAAAATGTAATTTTTATCCTTTTTTATTATTCTATCCTTCCTCTTTTTTTCTATCATTTATGATTTATTTTACTTATATTTAATCATAAATTTGTTTTTAGGGAGGGATGGTAAGGTAGCCTAACGAATTTATTTTTTAAAAAAATAGATCTAATTATAACCCGTTTTTTTTTAAAATTCACTGGTATAAACTCTCTGGTTTTATATTTTCAAATATGTGTATCTATCCAAAATCATTTAAATAATTGTTGTGAATTTAAAATTTTAAAATTAATTTATAAATCTAAAACCAATGGATATCAAATTAAATACATCGTCATTTTAATGTGTTTGTTATTTGCTTTATTTGTAACATCTTTGGCACCCTAGAGGTGATGATGTATTTAATTGAATTCGTATTTAAAATTCATTTATAAATCTAATGTCAATTGAACTGAAACTAAATAACTAAATTTTATTATTTTATATTATTTAAAAATATTTAGTTAACAAATAAATTATAATTAATTTAATTTGGTTCATATTTACATTACCATAGGGTCACTACACTCACCCTATATGAATATTGAGTTTTGAATTCACTATAATGATCCAATAAAACCTCCATTAGTCACTGCTAAGGGTGTGGGAAAAAAAAACCCCCGCCTGCTTTTTTTTTTAGTTTGATTAACCAGACTCACCGGGCTTATCTATAAAAGGATTTTATATTCTTAATTTTGACTTTTTTTATAAAATTCTATTAGATAAAACTATTTTTTATCTCTATAAATTAAAATTTGTATGGATTTATATGGAATATTATAGCTTTTTTTTCAACCTAAACCAACCCATACTTTAAACAGTCTTACAAAATTGTATGTTCGGGAGTTGAATGTGAGCTCTTAATTTTTTTTTCACCATTCTAAAAAGGGTTGGGTGAAATTTATCTTTAAACGGAACCAACCCGTCCCTTTTCAGACCCTTGGTTACTATCATAACTCTATTTAATCGAGTTGGTTAGTGTCGCGTACCCGATAAGTACAAATTTATCCTGGAAGTTAACTGTCCAATGGATCAATTGATCAGAGGCCCTCTCAAATATGAATTATATCATCACTCACATTTTTCAGGAGGCAAATTATCTTACTGACGACCTTGCAAACAAAAGGTAAACTACGAGAACCTCACCGCTTCTTGGTTTCTTCCTGATGACTTGATTCTCGTTCCCATTTTTAACAGACTTTTGTAAAATATCATCCTTCGGACTGTTGTAATTTTCTTTATCTTTCAATAAATTTCATTTACCATTAAAAACAGTGTGTGTGTGTATATATATATATAATATAAATATGATTTATATAACTATATTATAATAAAAAAATAATTATCAATCTTATTTTCATAATCTCATATGTAAAAAAATATCAAATTTATATTAATAAAAAAATGTTTAATAAAATATATATATACATTAATTACAAAATGTGTATATAAATATAAAATATCAATATGTTATTTAAACAATTATATAAATATATAAATGAATATATATTTATTTAAATATGGTTCGTATTTGAATTTTTATATTTCTATTCATATTAAATAATTTAAAATACACATATAATTGTATATAAGTTAGTGTATGCGTGTGTATGTATGACGTAAGATCCCATCTTTTTCCAGATACGTATCTCTTTAAGTTTTGCGTTAAGCATCGTTGGGGTTTTCCTTCTCTTTAAACCTCGGTGACTGGTCTTGCTCGAAAACAGAGAGATTTTGTTGAGAAAATGACTTAAAATTCAAGAATGTGTGTTTATTTGAATTAATGGAGTCTGAATATAAACATGTTAAATGAGGTTACGGGGGTTTCCCGTGAGTTAGGAAGGCTCCAGATGTAGTTTGAGCACTTTCACAAAAGTTTGTGTGAGAAATGTTCGCTGGACAATTACATGATGTGTAACTGCCACTAGACACATGTCGTGAACTGGTTCAGGACATGAAGCGGTTACATGCCGTGTAAATGTCAATCGGGATAAATATTAACCAAAGGCGGCGAGTTTTTTGGCATAACTCAAAAATGAGGAAATACACGACGGGAAAGGATTACACACTGTGTATTCCTCATACCCAACGGTTTTAATTCATTCCTTCATTGCAACCCTCATCTCTCGGCCCCTAGGATGATTTCTAGGCAATTTTGGAGTATCCTCTTCCATTTCGGACGTCCCGATTACACATCCAATCCCCATTGAGTTGTTTTGCTTAGCTTTCCCTCTTTTCTCTCGTTGCTTTTTGTTGTTGCGATGCAAATCTATTGACTGTGTTTGTTTTGGGTTTTAATCTTGATCTTGTGTGATCTAGATTCATTTTTGTGATCTTCCTCACCTCTGTTCTTGTTGGGTGATTCCGATCGGAAGCGTTGCTTATTTGTCGAATAAATGTAGGGGGTCTAAACCTAACCCTATGATCTGTTTAATTGCCAAGTCTATGCAATACTGCAATTGCACCGACGTAACGTGCACTCTAATTAATTTATTCATTGATTAATGGTAAATCATGGATTGAAATATTGGTTGGATCTCTTTGGATTCAATTGTTGATGAGACCAAACTTATGGCTACCCATTGGGTGAACGAAACTTTAAATAATAAAAGTTTGACTAATGGTTTAAAGTGTGTTTAACATAACATGAGATTGCAAGTGATTGCTTGATATAACATCACTTTGATAATACCTTATGAGATATTAATATGAGTGTTGATAAATTGATATATAAATGAAAGTATAATTGAAAGACAAATGGTAATTTGTATAATTAACCATTGAGGGTTATGATGTGATATCGTGATATCTTTGTTGTGACGACTTGTTGAGTTGATGCTGAAATGCTTATATATAGGGTTTTGTTCGGATGTCGAAATGCTTATATAGTGGGTTATGCCTAGAGATGCATGCTGAAATGCTTATAAAGGTGACTTGGCCCGGTGATACATGTTGAAATGCTTATACAAGGAGATTGACCTAGTGATACATGCTAAAACACTTACATTACAGGCTATGCCCAGTGATAAATGTTAAACTAATTATATAGCGAGTTAGACCTAGTTGATGTTGAAATGTTTATATATAGGGCTATGCCCGGAGGCTGAAATGAGTATACAAAGGGCTCTGCCCCGGTTGTTTGATTATGCCATGGTTGGCATGGTTGTGCTACATGCTCAGAGACATTCTGACATGGTGCCGAAACAAGTTGATTGATGTATTATGTTAATTGATTAATTAATACACCAGTTTATGGCTTTATTACACACTTATTATCAAACTAATTTTGTTTAGACACGGTGATGTTGATCTACTGAGTTTTACTCACACCCTATTCGGACCGCCGTTTGGTACCTGAACAGACTACATGGATGCAGGTTTGGACAAGGGTAAAAGACCTTGTAGCAGATTAGTTTGCTTGCTGGATGGATTGGAGTTTGGAGATGAGATTGACTTGGGGTTCAGGACCGGGGTCTTGTGAGTATATTTGGTGTCAGCTGATTCTTTTATTTGTATCGTTTTCAGTTTGACATTTAGATACATATAAGTCTGTCATTACACGATTCATCATTATTGGTTTATTGGTTTTTCCTTTTACTCTTTAGTTATATATATATTAGGTGTTTGGGAGTGCAATTACATTAAACAAACACATACCACACACACATGCCATAAAGGCAGGTCATAGCCGCCCCAAGGGATAACCCACCCATCAAGCCTTATTTATTCAATACATGGTCCGAAGGCCCAGTGGGCATGAAACCCATTACATGACTCAAGGACCCACAGACTTGCCTGAAGGCTCAATGCAATGTCATGCCTGTCTGCCTGCGTTATGCCTGCGTCACCGCCTGCTTGCGTCATGTCTGTGTCACCGCCTGCCATCGAAAATTCGCTCCCATCCGGATTTGAAACTGGGTTTAATGCATGATTACGGGGAGTCTTTACCACTCGGACAAGCCCCCAACTACTTTACTCTCCAGTTGTATGATATACTGTTTTTGTTGTTTTTCCATTACTTTGATATTTATTATTATGGATTATTCCGCTGTATTGTACTATATATTGGGAGGTATAGTCTCCCCGCTATACATATCACACCCCCGTTGCTAGTCGGCAGCCTCTGGCGTACGGGGAGGCGTGCTTGAGGTCCCGTAACAACCCGTTTTGGCCACGTGGGAGAGTGCCAGATCGAGGGACGTTACAAAGTGATATCAAATGAGCATGTTTTTCTTTTTTACTATTTTACTATTTGGGACGGGTAGAAAGAAGACTAGGATGTGTTGGGACTTGGTAATGAGCTTGTGCATGAGAGTAGTTAACCCATATATGGGGGGAAACCCAAGTGCAAAGGGATGAGATTCGTGTTCATAATGTTCTCTTGTTACAGTTGATGTTATCTCACCCTGAGTGATTCACATGTTGTGTGATGTTATTGTTTCTTGAGATTTATACTTGGGACCCGGTATGGTGTGAGATGGTATGCATGCATCATGATAGGCACATATGGATATATATTGACATGCATTGTTCATGATAGGGACGTATTTATGGCATGTGATATATACTTGCCTATATGAATTGTAAAATGAGATACCTATTATATCTGATAAATGAAATGAAAAAACTATTATGTCATGCTAAAACACTTGTAATCCATGTTTAGAGAGAGCATGAGCCGTGGTTCTCTGTTGTTGTCACCTGATGAGGTTGACCTTGTTGTTATAGCAAGCGTTCTAAAGAGTGTGTTTATCTTGTAGAGAAAATGCCTCCTCATCATCTTCAAGTTGAGCATCGGGAGAGTGGAAATCAATACACTCCTAACTCAGTTGAGCTAGAGATTCAGGTAGTTCCTGATGATCATATGGATGTTCAGCTTCATGATAGCTTTTTAAGGCTCATGCGATTCATGGAAAGGGAGATTGTTCGCGTCGTGCCTTAGATGTTTGAGTTGATGAGAGAGTTTCAGCTCCAACATCTACCTACGTTCATTGGGGAGGGAGGGCCCCATGCATGTTGAGTTCTGGATTGAGTCATCTTCAAGCATCTTGAGACACCCACAAATAGGATGGTGAAGCTTGCTACATATATGTTTCGTGGACCTGTCACGACCCGTCATCGGGACCCGTGCCGTGACTACCCCAAGCCCGTCTTCCATAGGTCATGGGTTGACGACTAACACCAAAGGCGTAAATCCCTAAGCTGGGAAGACATTGTCTTTATGAAAGTAAACAAACACAACAGAGTACGCAACAGAAAGTAAACATTAAGTAAAACTGAATACAAAAGAGTGTCCTGGAAAGTAAATGGGCCAGTATACAAACCCAACTGAACAACAAGTACAAGTAAAGAGACAAACAGCTGAAAGTAAAGACCAGCTCCTAGATCGTCCTCCGGGGATTCCTACCTGAAGGGTAGGTACATATGGCCACCTCAGCACCCACGTTTGTCAGCCTCCACCATGTGTCGACTCGTCGTAAGATCCACCTCCGGGTACCGTCCAGTCGTGGCGCTCTTGGCCTCCGTCAGCGCTGTTCATCGTCTGCATCCAACACAACGAGATGCAGGCATAGCCTGTGTAGGGGTGAGTATAACGATACTCAACAGGGACCCCGAGACCCGCGAGGTCTCACAATATCCACTAAGGATAAACAAAAGAAGAAAGATACAACCACAAAGTATCAACCAACCTTACTTAGGTATATGCCCACACATATACCTAAGTTTCCAGTCACAGTCCGACTCCAACTCACGAGCCCAAGCACAACTCAGTCCACACAGGAAGTAAAGTCAAACATCATGATGATAATGGTTGAAAGACAAGACTCAGCTCACACAGGTATACATCTTTCGTTTAGCGATAGATATGATCAGTTGTAGTCACTGATTAATCTAAGCTGTCGAACCCACGTATGATCTAAGTACAGAAGTCGTCACTGCCAAACCCACGTAGGATCCAAGTACAGAAGTCGTCACTGCCGAACCCACGTAGGATCCAAGTACAGAAGTCGTCACTGCCGAACCCACGTAGGATCCAAGTATAGAAGTCGTCACTGCCGAACCCACGTAGGATCCAAGTACAATAGTCGTCGCAGTCGCAACCAGCTCTAGGGTTCCCGCATAGAGCATGCTCGATTCCGGGAGGGTCCGCTCCTCGAGCAAATGAGTCATTACATAAACTATCACGAAGTCCAGATTTGATGTATCTTGAAGTTCCATCTCATCAAAAGGAACCCAACGCGACAGACGGCGCGTCAATCGGACGCCCGATCTGAGAGTTATTGGCTTTTCCGTTCCAGGGGCTTGGCTGGAATTATGCTCGTTCCAAACCCGGTTGTTTTCCAATGTTGTCCAAAACTCACTTAGAGTATTGAAAAAGGACCGTATCGCCGCGAGGATCCCAGTGCCACAGACGACACGTCGATCAGACGCGCGGTCTAGAAGTTATTCGTGTTTAAGCGAAACAGGCCCGGCCCGTCAAGCCCAGTGGGCTGACGGGTCGACCCGACTCGGTTTGGCGGGTCCGACCCGGCTGGGGGTCGGCCCAACCCGGTGGGGCGCGGCCCAGCCCGACGGTTGTGGCCCGGCTCGTGCGAGGGTGGCTCGGCCCGCGCGGCAGGCGGTTCGGCCCGCACGACAAGCCGCGGCTCGGCCAGTTGGCCGAGCAGAGCAGGGGTTGGGGGGGGGAGCGGTTTCCTGAAACAACGGCGCTGAGCGGCGCCACCTCTCCTGCCCAGCCGGCCGAAGCCGGCTGGTCTTCTCTGGCACGAGCGGCCCGCACAGCGGGCCGTTGTTCTTCCCACGCGGTGCCAAGCGACGCCGCAACTTCCTCAGCCCGGCCGGCCGGCGGCCAGCCGGTTCGCCCGCCGAAGTGGCCCGCATAGCGGGTTGCGGTCTTCCCGCAGCACGACGCCAAGGAGGCGCCGCAGTCCTCCAGCCTGGCCGGCTACGGCCGGCTGGTTCACTTCGCTCGAGCGGCCCGCACCGCGGGCCGTAGTTTCCTCCACGCGGCTGGTGCGCGGTCGCCGCTTCCGATCGCTGTCGCCTCCGGACGCCTCCGCCTCCGGTCGCCGCCGCCTCCGGTCGCCGATGACAAAATAATGACGAACCAACGGAGGGTCGTCGGGCCGTGTTCATTCGGCCCGCGCCCTCCGCGTTAGGCGATATCAAATTGCCGAAGACAATCCAATGTATTCATCAAGAACGGAATATAATTTTATTCATTTAAAATTATACAAAACCCCCTACCTTGATTATGATGCTCCCTTGTCGGTGTTGCGAGAAGAGGACTCAAAGACGACGTCGATTCGTTGACGTCGGGGTGCGTCCGAGGAGGAAGCATAGTCGACGTTCCTCGCGAGCGACTCTTCCTCTTGTGGCTTGGATGAAGATCGAAGATGGTCTCGTCGTTCTTCGTTGGAGAGAAAAGGGTGTTCTTCGTGTTCTTTAGGGAAGAATGCTCTTTCCCCAAATTCTCCAAAAGTTCCACCACAAAAAATATTTTCCATGGCAAATATAATAAAAAGGCTCCCTGTATTATAATAATGCCATCCATTTCAAAACAATTCAAAAGAATTGTTGACACCTCAAATTAATTAAAGAAGACTTTAATTAATTATGTAGGCACAATTAATGGGAGGGAGGTGGAGAGACTCCACCATTATGTGGAAGTTCAAAGTTAAGGGGTTTCAAGGAGTTAAAGGGGGAGTTGAAGGGTTAGTGGCTTGTGTGGGTCCCACCACACATTATCCTCAAATGGGAGGTTATGTGGGGTGTGACCCCTACCTTCAACTCCTCTTTAGAGGAAATAACCACCACTTAAAAATAAAATTGTGTAACACAACAATTTTATTTAATTTATTACGAATCCCCAAATTATAACTTCTACTCTCGACCAAACACAACTACAGTAAAAGTCTTCTTAAGTGAATACCGACACTGTGAGTTCATCGGTGTCCTCAGATTTCAATTCCGAGCACCGGTTCGAAAGATAGA
This sequence comes from Viscum album, assembly GCA_963277665.1. Classification (NCBI taxonomy): domain Eukaryota; kingdom Viridiplantae; phylum Streptophyta; class Magnoliopsida; order Santalales; family Viscaceae; genus Viscum; species Viscum album. The sequence goes on along the minus strand of OY728126.1, from coordinate 354,004,278 downwards.
AAAACCCGCATGTACGCTTACTGAACGTACCCGAACAAAACTTCAGAAATTGATTCCGGGCACACCGGGCCTCAGAATCAGGCACCGTTAGAAACTGTAGACTCGTAAAATTTCTAAGAATTTAAGAAAAAAATTTCCTTGAAATTTCCGGGTCTTTACATTACCTCTACCTCAGGGATTTACATCCACATAAAGCTACAACACGCACTAGGGAAACAAATGAGGGTACTGAGCACGCATCTGAGACTCCCACTCCCATGTGCTCTCCTAGAGGTTTCCATGCTGCCAGCAAATGTGCACCAGAGGAATCAACCATCCACGTAGGACCCGCTACTGTCGATCCTCGATCTCCATCGAGACCTCCGTGAATGTCGGCCCGTCATCGATGTCCAACTCCCTGTGGTCGATGATGTGGGACGGGTCGTGCACGTATCTCCTCAGCTGAGATACGTGGAAGACGTCGTGCACCCGATGCAACTAAGGTGGAAGGGCCAGACGGTAAGCCACCTCGCCTACTCTGCTGAGGACTTGGAACGACTCGATAAAACGCGGAGATAACTTCCCGCCTCGGCCAAATCTCCATAGACCTCGACGAGGTGAGACCCATAAGAAGACGTGGTCTCCATCCTCGAACTCCAGTGGTCTCTGTCTCCTATCAGCATAGGACTTATGTCTGCTCTGTGCAGTCTTCATCCACTCCTGGATGATCTTCACCTTCTCCATCGTAACCTGAACCATCTCTGGTCCTACAAGTGCTGACTCCCCTAGGTCTGTCCAGTACAGAGGTGATCTACAAGTTCGGCCGTACAGTGCCTCGTATGGTGCCATCTCGATGGTGGAGTGGTAGCTGTTGTTGTACGCAAACTCCACCAAGGGTAAGTGATCCTCCCAGCTGCGACCAAAGTCAAGGACACATGCACAGATCATGTCCTCGAGAGTCTGACCATCCGTCTGAGGATGAAAGGCGGTGCTCAAGCGAAGCTGTGTCCCCAAAGCCTCCTGTAACCCCTTTAATAGTTGGAAAGTGAAACGAGCATCTCGATCAGAGATGATAGTCGATGTTACACCATGAAGCCGTACAATCTCCTGAATGTAGAGGCGTCCCAAGCTCTCTACTGAGCCCTGCTCTCTGATCGGTAGGAAGTGGGCTGACTTGGTGAGTCGATAAACAATCACCCAGATAGAGTCATGTCCTCTGGATGTACGTGAAAGCCCCGTCACGAAATCCATGGATATTCTATCCCACTTCCACTCTGGGACCTTTAAGGGCTGTACCAAGCCTGCTGGTACCTGGTGCTCCGCCTTCACCTGTTGATAAGTGAGACACCGTGATACAAACTCTACTACAACCTTCTTCATACCCGGCCACCAGTGTTATCGTCTGAGGTCCTGATACATCTTCGCCACTCCTGGATGTACCGCTAGAGGGGAAGTGTGAAACTCCATCAACACTTCCTCCTGTAATGCAACTGGTATCATGGTACGTCCTCTAAAGAGGATAACGTGGTCCCCACCTTCAGAAAATCCATTAGGTGCCTGCCTTGAGGATATCTGAGCACGTCGCATCTCACAGTCAACGTCCCCACGCTGTGCCTCCCTGACCCGCTGAAGTAGTGGATGAGTGACTGTGAGAGACTGTAGAAAGACTACTCCATCTCTATCCACAAAGGATATCTGTAATGCGGTCAGCTACTCTGTTGCCTCTTCTAGCAGTTGAATGCCCGATCTCCTACTGAGAGCATCTGCTACAACATTCCCCTTCCCAGGAGTATAGACTATCTCAAAGTCATAATCCTGGAGGAACTCGAGCCATCGTCGTTGTCTCAGGTTCAGGTCCTTCTGCGAGAAGATGTATTTGAGACTCTGGTGGTCAGAGCAGACTGTAAAACACTCACCCATCAGATAGTGCCGCCACATCTTCAAGGCGAAGACCACTGTTGCTAACTCCAGGTCATGGGTAGTGTAGTTCTGCTCGTGTTGTCTCAACTTCTGTGAACCATACGCGATCATTGCTCGCTCCCACATCAGGACACACCTGGGTCCGGTTCCTGATGCGTCGTAGTAAACTACGTACCCAACGCCCTCCTTTGGTAGCCTCAAGATGGGCGCACTAGTCAATCTCTGCCTCAGCTCCTGAAAGCTCTACTGGCATCTCTCTAACCACACGAAGGGTTTTTCCTTCTTCTTCAATGATGAAAGTGGTGCTGCAACTCTGGAGAAGTCTGGCACAAATCTCCGATAGTATCCAGCCAGACCCAGGAAACTCCATACCTCTTTCACACTCCTGGGTGGCTCCCAAGCAAGTACTGCCTCGATCTTCACTGGATCCACTACAACTCCAGGCTTTGAGATGATGTGTCCCAAGAAATGAACCTCTCGAATCCAGAACTGGCACTTCGAGAGCTTACCATAAAGCTGGTGCTCTCGGAGTGTGTCCAGTACTACCCGTAAATGGTAGGCATGCTCCTCCTCAATAGTCAAGTAAATCAGTATGTCGTCGATGAAGACTACGACAAATCAATCGAGGTAAGGCTAGAAGATTCTGTTCATGAGACTCATGAACACTGCTGGTGTGTTGGTTACGCCGAAGGGAATAACCAAGAACTCATAGTGGCCATACCGACACCTGAAGGCCATCTTCTGCACATCCTCGTCTCGAACTTTGAGTTGGTGATAGCCTGATATGAGGTCTATCTTCGAGAACCATCATTCTCCCTTGAGCTGATCAAAGAGGTCGTCTATCCTCGGGAGTGGGTACTTGTTCTTCACGATCACCTGATTCAGGCGATGGTAGTCGACACACAGTCGCAAGCTCCCATACACCTTCTTGGCGAACAAAATCGGTGATGCCTAGGGTGAAACACTGGGTTAGATGAATCCCTTCCCCTACAAGTCCTCCAGCGGTACCCGCAGCTCACGAAGCTCGGCGGGAGTCATCCGATATGTTGGAGTAGATATCGGTGCTGTCCCGGGGTACAGATCAATATAGAAGTCTACCTATCTGTGAGGAGGTAGTCCTGGAATGTCGTTAGGGAAAACATCTGCGTACTGATCCACCACAACAGGAAAACTCGGACTCCGCACATCAACCGCTCCAAGGATGAGACTAGCCAACTGATATATGATCGGCTACCCCCTCCTCTGCGTAAGTCCATCCTGCGCTGCAAAGGCTCCCTCCTCACTGGTGAAGGTGAACCTACTCCCATCCGTGCAGATACATCGCACTTTTCACCTAATACAGTCAATCTGAGCATGAACTGTGGATAACCAGTCCATACCCAAGATGACGTCGTAAGGCCTTGACGCTGCTACAAGAAGATCCCAGCTGAAGCTCTCGCCTCCTAGAGTAAGCTCACACCACCGACACCAGTGCGTAATCGTCAAGTCTTCTCCCGTAGGAGTCTCTAGCCGTAAGGATCGAGCCAACGACTCCGTCGGAATCTCCGAGCTCCGAACAAGGGTAGCGACAATAAAAGAATGACTCGCACCTATGTCTATAAGTACTGCAGCAAGAGTGGAGTAGACAGAGATAGTACCTCGAATCATCTCAGGTGCACCGTGGTTGTAGGCCTCGACTGCCTGGAGATGAGCCCGCCTCTGTCTTCCAGCTCTCTGTGGTCAGGGTGGACCTCCTGGTGGTGGTGGCGGTAATGCCTTGAAACGTCATCCACCACCCGCTGCTCGGACAACTCCTCTGTCACGTCCGCCTGCTCTCGGAGGACCACCACGGTCGAACCTCTACCTCTGCCTGGGAGGTCCCTCTACTATCTACTGCTCATCTGCATGGTGGGTTGGGCAGTCACGAGCCATGCGGCCTTGCCCGTCGCATGCATAGCACTGCCTGTTCCTCGTATGGCTGGCTCTGTTTCGTGTGTCCTGCACAACCAAACCTGCATCCTGAGGTCACCCACCTGATGGAATGGTCCGCTTGGACCTCTACATCAACTATCTACTGACAGCTGCAGAAGACTCCGCTACGTGTCTCCCTGCGGTGGGTCTCACCGCTGGTGATTGCTCAACGAGAAAACTCTCCACTAGAAGGGCTCGCTCCAGCACCCCCGCCTGCGTCGGGATGCTGAGGGGAATCTTCGAAGCCCTGATCTCGTGCCTGAGTCCCTGCTCGAAGGTCTGGGCCCTGAATAACGGGTCCCGTACCATATCCGTGGAGTAGCGTGAGAGGTCAGTGAACCTCGCTGAGTACTGAGCTACTATCATGTTGCCCTGCTGCAGATGAAGTAACTCCTGAATCCGCACCGCACAAAGGGTGGCTGGCACAAACTCCGAGCGGAAGAGACTCTCGAAGTCCGTCTAGAGTAAAGATGCCTCGTCATGCACCTGGAGCATCAGGATCCACTATCTACTTGCTACTGCGCGCAGGAGACTCGTGACAAGGATCACCATAAGGTCGGCTGGTGTCCCTACCAATCTGAAGACTCTAAAGATAGCCACCAGCCAATCCTCAACTGCCTGTGGGTCCATCTCTCCACAGAACTTTGGTGGCCTTTGTCGCTGGAACTCGTGCAATGCACTCAGGCGGCATGAACTCTCTGTTTCTGGGGCTAGTGGTATCGGTGGTCCAGTGGGTAGAGGTGCCGCTGGTACCTCTACAGTGATGGGGCCCTGCACCGAGGCCTCATCGCTCGGTGGGCTACCATCTCGCACGAAACTCAGAACCCTAGATGGCTGCCTTGGTGGGGCCATCCTTGAAAAGAAAAAGGTGACCCACATTTAAAATAGTATACCTGGTGAGCTGACACAAAGTAATCACAAAGAAAACTTTTTCAAAGGAAACACACACACAATCAGTGTTTCCGTGCACTGAGTTGGAAATCAGAGGTCAGGGTCCTGGTGTATGGATACGTCGGCCGCCACACCAATACTGGACTCCCTGGACTGAAAACCACACTCAATACTCTTAACACTATTGTTTCACAGAAATAATGATTAGAGTCCTGAGTTCTACGGTAGAACCGACTCCTCTAATATCAATTTGTCACGACTCGTCCTCGGGACCCGTGTCGTGACTACCCCAAACCCGCCTTCCATAGGCAAGGGGCTGGCGACTAGCACCAAAGGCGTAAATACCTAAGTTGGGAAGGCATTAAATTTATTAAAGTAAACAAACACAACAAAGTACACAACAGAAAGTAAACATTAAGTAAAACTGAATACAAAAGAGTGTGCTGGAAAGCAAATGGGCCAGTATAAAACCCAACTAAACAACAAGTACAAGTAAAGGGACAAACAATTGAAAGTAAAGAGCAGCTCCTAGATCGTCCTCCGGGGATTCCTACCTGAAAGGTAGGTATAGATGGACACCTCAGCACCCACATCCGTCAGTCTCCACCGTGTGCTGACTCGTCGTAAGATCCACCTTCGGGTACCGTCTAGTTGTGGCGCTCTCAGCCTCCGTCAGCGCTGTCTGTCGTCTGCATCCAACACAACGAGGTGCGGGCATAGCCCGTGCAGGGGTGAGTATAATGATACTCAGTAGGGACCCCGAGACCCACGAGGTCTCACAATATCCACTAAGGATAAACAAAAGAAGAAAGATACAACCACAAAGTATCAACCAACCCTACTTAGGTATATACCCACACATATACCTAAGTTTCTAGTCACAGTCTGGCTCCAACTCATGAGCCCAAGCACAACTCAGTCCACACAGGAAGTAAAGTCAAACACCATGATGATAATGGTTGAAAGACAAGACTCAGCTCACACAGGTATACATCTTTCGTTTAGCGATAGAGATGATCAGTTGTAGTCAATGATTCATCTAAGCTGTCGAACCCACGTAGGATCCAAGTACAGAATTCGTCACTGCCGAACCCATGCGGGATCCAAGTACAGAAGTCGTCACTACCGAACCCACGTAGGATCCAAGTACAGAAGTTGTCACTATCGAGCCCACGTAGGATCCAAGTACAGTAGTCATCGCAGTCGCAACCAACTCTAGGGTTCCCGCACATAGCACGCTCGATTCCGGGAGGGTCCGCTCCTCAAGTAAAGGGGCCGTTACATCAAATATCACAAATTCCAGATTTGATGTATCCCAAAGTTCCGTCTCATCAAAAGGAACCCAACGCGATAGACGGCGCGTCAATCGGATGCCCGGTCTGAGAGTTATTGGCTTTTCCGTTCCAAGAGCCTGGTTGGAATTATGCGTGTTCCAAACCCATCTGTTTTCCAATGTTTTTTAAAACTCACTTAGAGTATCGCAAAAGGACCGTCTCGTCACGAGGATCCCAGTGCCACAAATGGTGTGTTAATCGGACGCGCGGTCTAGAAGTTATTCGTGTTTAAGCGAAACGGGCCCGGCCCGTCAAGCCCAGTGGGTTGGCGGGTCGGCCCGACTCGGTTTGGCGGGTCCGATCCGGCTGGGGGTCGGCCCAGCTCGACGGTTGTGGCCTGACCCGTGCGAGGGCGGCCCGGCTTGCGCGAGGGTGGCTTGACCCGCGCGACAGGCATCCCAGCCCACGCGGCAGGTCGCGGCTTGGCCAGCTGGCCGAGAGGAGTAGGTGGGGGGGGGGGGGGCTGGTTTCCTAAAACGGTGGCGCCGCTTCTCCTGCCTGGCCGGCCGAAGCCGGCCGGTCTTCTCCGGCGCGAGCGGCCCGCACAGCGGGCTGCTGTTCTTCCCACGCGGTGCCAAGCAGCGCCGTGACTTCCTCAGCCCGGCCGGTTCGCCCGCCAAAGCAGCCCGCACAGCGGGCCGCGGTCTTTCCGCAGCGCGACGCCAAGGAGGTGCCGCGGTCCTCCAGCCCAGCTGGCTACGGCCGGCCGGTTCGCTTCACCCGAGCAGCCCGCACCGATGGCCTCGGTTTCCTCCATGCGGCCGGTGTGCGGTCGCCGCTTCCGGTCGCCATCGCCTCCGGACGCCGCCGCCTCCGGTCACCGCCGCCTCCGGTCACCGATGATAAAATAATCACGGACCAACGGAGGGTCGTCGAGCCATGTTCATTCGACCCGCACCCTCCGCGTTAGGCGATATCAAATGGACAAAGACAATCCAATGTATTCTTCAAGAATGAAATATAATTTTATTCATTTAAAATTATACAAAACCCCCTACCTTGATTCCGATGCTCGCTTGTCGGTGTCGCGGGAAGATGACTCGAAGACGGCGTCGATTCATTGACATCAGGGTGCGTCTGAGGAGGAAGTGTAGTCGACGTTCCTCGCGGGCGACTCTTCCTCTTTTGTCTTGGACGAAGATCGAAGATGGTCTCGTCGTTCTTCGTTGGAGAGAAAAGGGCGTTCTTTTTGTTCTTCAGGGAAGAATGCACTTTCCCCAAATTCTCCAAAAGTTCCACCACAAAAAATATTTTCCAAGGCAAATATAATAAAAAGACTCCCCATATTATAATAATTCCATCAATTTCAAAACAATTCAAAAGAATTGTTGACACCTCAAATTAATTAAAGAAGACTTTAATTAATTGCATTGGCACAATTAATGGGAGGGAGGTGGAGAGACTCCACCATTATGTGGAAGTTCAAAGTTAAGGGGTTTCAAGGAGTTAAAGGTGGATTTGAAGGGTTAGGGGCTCGTGTGGGTCCCACCACACATTATCCTCACATGGGAGGTTATGTGGGGTGTGGGCCCCACCTCTAACTCCTCTTTGGAGGAAATAACCACCACTTAAAAATAAAATTGTGTAACACAACAATTTATTTAATTTATTATGAATCCCCAAATTATAACTTCTACTCTCAACCAAACGCAACTGCGGTAAAGGTCTCCTTAAGCGAATATTGGTGCTAAGAGTTCATCAATGTCCTTAGATTTCAATTCTGAGCACTAGTTCAAAATATAGAAAAACCTGCATGTACGTTTACTGAACGTACCTGAAAAAAACTTCAGAAATTGATTCCTGGCACACCGGGCCTCAGAATCAGGCGCCGTCAGAAACCGCGGACTCGTAAAATTTCCAAGAATTTAAGAAAAAAATTTTCTTGAAATTTACGGGTCTTTACAGGACCTTCCAAACATTGGTGGGATATTCTAGAGCAAGCTGGGTAGTAAGAGAAGTTATCTTAGAAGGATTTTGAGGTAAAGTTCTTGAGCCACTTCTATCCAGAGAGGTTGAGGGATGACAGGGCTCGCGAGTTCATGCATCTGAAACAAGATGGCATGTCAGTGATGGACTACGCTGAATGTTTCACCAACCTACAGTGCTTTGCGCCATCTTTAGCTGTAGATGAGATCTCCAGGGTGAGACATTCTCATGACAGACTTCGCTATGAGATCAGGTCACAAGTGAACATTTTTTGTCTAAGTAGTTTTTTAGACGTGATAAATCAGACACTCATCACGAAAGAGAAAACGAGAGAGGCTCCGAGCAGTGGCCAAACTATTTCAGCGGGGTGTACTAGGAGCTCCTCTTTCGGTGAAAAGAAGCACCATAATGACAGTTTACGTCAAGACAACAATGGGTAGAGTAGTCATGGTAGTGGGAAACTATCTTAGGACTGTGTTCCATTTAAGTGCTACTAGTATTTCAAGATGGGACACAAGCATACTCAGTGACCGTACCCCACTTTGGAGTGTCATGCTTGCGGTGGGATGTGCTATCTTCAGAAGTTTTGTTGGAACTTCTCACAAAAGAGCAATGGCAAGGGATCAGGATAGGTACCAGAGTCTAGGAGGGACTCAACCTATAACATCTTGTTACCATTTTATCAGGTATTCCCTTAACCTCATCGTGGTTTTCCCCTCCTTTGAGATTGGGAGGATACCTATAATGGTGAAGTCAGAGATTTTTTGGACTTTCAACTTTAACCAGTTTTTTTTCCATAGGATGTTGAAGGATTTCACACCGTGTAACTGGGTTACATGCCGTGTAATTGTTGTTGGGTACAAGCCATAAAAGGGGATTCACGCTGTGAAATTTTACACGTCATGAATTGTTTAAATAATGGATTTTTAATCTGAGGTGATGTATTTTTTGGCATATTTGTACACCGTGGATTTCACGATGTTTAACTATATTACATGTTGTGAAACGGCCCGTGTCCAGGTTTTAAAGTAGGCGATTGGCTGTTTTTTCATGGATCTTTCTCCGGACCTCTTGTCTCTCAAACTGAGGCTCTTACTATGTGATTTTTAGAGACACCGCTCCTCCTAGATCGATCCATTTGGCATTGGATCTCAATTGCAGTTGCAGTGCATCTCTCTGGGTAAGCGACCTTTCTGCTTCTTCGTTGCTTTTGACCGCGATAGTTGTGAGACCCCGAAATACTCTGAGAGGGGAGGGGTGACTCAGTGTGCCAAATTTTTCTTTTAAACTGATGGATCTTGTTTTCACATTGGTAGGAACCTATTAAACCTATATGATGAGAATGTGCAGAAAATAAACAATCACATGCAAAGAGACGACACAACAATTTTACTTGGTTCACCACTAAGGAATAGTCCAAGGAGCATACACCGATATGTTGTCTGTAGTACCAAAGTCCACTAATCTTCACTATTTGTGGAGTAAAAGAGTTCAAACACAGTCTCTTTATGCCAGACACACTGCCTTTACAATGATTTTATGGATAACACACTACATCCCTCAGAAAACTTTTGTTGACTCCCCCTTGCTCACTTTTATGGGTGAAGTCTTACTCAGTTTATCGAATTTAAGGTATCTTCAATAGATTGACATTAAAGTCTTTGTCTCCATCTAACATGAGACACTACTTGTATTGAATTTCTGAATTTATGCACTTGAAAGTACTATTCACTTAAAACCAAATGTTCAAAACTGCCTTTCACAAAGCTCCCTATGAAAAGCTCCCTTCCCGAATCTCCCTTTCCTTCATGGAACAAACTTCCTTCATGAAGCACCCCTGCCTTCGCGGAACAAACTCCTTTGTGAATCTCACAAAGTCAACATGGTAAACCCTACCATCATGAAACACCCTTTTCTCAAAAGCATTGGCATTAGTCAAGACTTTATAAATCTTTTCATGATGATCAATCTTGCATGGAATTTCAGTTTCATGGAGTTCCCTTAGCTTCATGAAATCAGAGCGATTTCAGATTTTCCTTGGAAAAATTCATCCGAAGTAAAGAGGGGTATCCTCTTATTTATAGGCTTAGCCATTCGCGAAGCTCCACCACCTCTAGTGCATTTTCTGGATCTTTCAAAAACATCTTCGCGGTGCACCTCCTTTCATGAAGCACCATTGGAATTTGACGTTGTCATGATGCTCTCCGTCAAACCCTTTGTGCCGCCGTGATGCTACAATTCTTATAATCATGGAGATCACCATCACCGATCGCGATGCTCCAATTCTCCGTCGTTCGTAATGCTCATCGTAATCACGGGGCACACTGTCAAATTTTTTTAATCCTTCGTGAAACACCACTCGCACAACCCATCTTCGTGAAACTCATGCCTTTTTCCATATTTTTATAAATCCTTTAAGAAAAACCACTCTTCATGATGCTTTCCATTCTCCAAATTTTGGACCCAAAAAATTTGGAAAACACTAAGAAACAATGCCACATTCAATACTATTGTCTGCTTGAACTCTAAGATCTCTTCCCTTGTAAACTACTAGATCTTCCATTGAGGATTGAAAACAAACATGAACCATACTCCATTTACAACAAATATCATCCTTGGTTCCAACAGTAGATCCCTAGCATTTCGGTATCAGATTTATTGATCTAAGTTGTATGTTCCTTATTTTCTTCTTCTAGATCCATTGTGAGATCTTGTTCCAGAGGCCATTTCTTGGTTAGTTGTGGTGAAGCAGACATCCGTTCTTGAGGTACATGATGTTTTCCTTTTCCATCAACCCCATGTTTTCTAAATTGGATTAATCCTAAGATATGGGGATTGGATTCTAGGGCCTTCTTTGATGTTGTTGGGTTTCTTTGATTTTGGATTACGTTGCGGGCGTGTGTGACCTGAGTTTTGAGGTAGGTGGTTCCATCTCTAGCTAATGATAATAAATCTTATTGTTTTTCTTTACAAATTTATTCATAATGAATGATTGGCATGATTGTTTTATGTGTGTTGAAAATAGTTTTCAATAAAAAAGTTTTTTCCCAGGTTATTGATAAATGGAATGGAAAAGGGGTATTTTCGAAGCATTGAAATAAATTGTGAAAAAGATCACATGGGTTACCTTGGGTACTTAGGTGTAAGGTCTATCTTGGTGCCATCGTCCATTGTTTTTTGATTATCAAGGAGGTTTGTCTTAGGGATTTACTCTATTTCCTAGGCCCGTTGTTCTAGAGGACCGATATTGAAATTGTTGGGGGGTTTACTCATGGGGTATTACTCTGCTTCCTAGGCCCATTGTTCTAGGAACTGGTTTTTGCACTTGATTATTGTGGTGTGAGTACTCTATGGCCTGGTCCTGTAGCATTCCTTGGTGTTGTGATACCTATGCTTCAGTTTTGTATTGCTTAGATTTCTGAGTTAGCCTTGATATGCATGTTTATGCTTGTAAAATAAATGATATGGAAAATATGCTTTGAAATTGATATACCCTCTTTTGTTTAGACTGTGGAAAAAGGGAAATGTTTACCATGATTTATATAAAACTACTTTACTGCTTATCATGCCATGTTTTTACTTAAAATGAGCATACAAGAATTTTTATACAGAGTCTTGTTATGAAACACCTAGGTGGGATCCTACTGAGCCGGTTAGCTCACACCCTACGCACCTATTCGATGGTGTGTAGACCTTCATTTGTCTTCTAGTATAGGGAAATGCAAGGTGCCGTAGTGAGGCGGTGAGGTTCGAGTTAGTTGGTTGGGTAGAAGGTGGTGATATGGTGGGAGTTTTTCCATGCCATCATTTGGAGTAGTTGTTTGGTTTGGGTCCTTTGTAGCTGAGCTTGTCCTTTAGAGTTTTTATCTACTTTTATTGTTGTTTGTTTCTGCTGTTTTCTTATATTTATGGAATATATATATATATATCATGTTCATATTCTTCTGTTCCTTTTTGTTTAGTATATATATGTCATGTGGTTGTTCAGGTTGGGAGAAATCGTTCCCTCTTGTTCGTTGTTCGATGCCCAGGTGTTTGTCACCAGCCCGTGGGGATCAGGAATGCCCTTTGAGTATATGATGGATCAAGTCAGGTTCTAGGTTTGAGGGTACCTCAGGCTGGTTTGTTACAATTTGGTATCAGAGGTGGTCTTTCCTTAAGATTCATTGTCTTGGGATGTCTGTTAGATTAGAGATAAGATTGTTGGGACTTGAGAGGTATGTTGTGAGAAGTGCCTGGCCAGATCTTATCTTAATGAGACTCAAGTTTCCATGGGATGTTGGGATATGTGTCTCTAGTGTTGGGGTTGTTTTTAAATCTCAGTTTCTGTTTATGGGTTTTCTAGTTTGAATTGAGATTTGTTTTGTTGTTTGATCGTTCTCATGTTTCCGTGTGCAGTAGTATGCCTCCGAGACGTCTTCCACGAGTTCCTTAGGAGGGTGTAGTTGATTCTCCTTAAGGGAATCCACCTATAGATCAGAATACCATCGAGTATATCATATGGGTAGTTAATGCTATCGATCAAGATATACCACAAGTTTAGAATGCTGTTGTTGAGGTAAAAATAGGAACTAGAGGAGAGAGAGATCGATCGCAGGAATTCTTGCATGAGAAGCCACCATCATTTAAAGGGACAACCGAGCCTCAAGAGGTAGAAGAATGACTAAATAGGATTGATCAGATCTTTGAATTTCTGGAAACACCTGAGAATATCAGAGTAAAGTGTGAAGCGTTTAGTCTGGAGGGTTCCAGTAAGCGATGGTGGGATTCTATGGTCCAAGCAGACAAACATGTGGGCTTGGATTGGAAGGGTTTCAAAACCCTGTTCTTTCAGTAGTTTTTCCTAAAATCCTTGATGTTGGTAAAATCTCTGGATTTTCTATCTTTATAATAGGGATAGTTTTTGGTGTCAACATACACCAACCATTTTGTTGAGCTTTTCTGTTTTTCTCTAAAAGCGGTAAATAATGATCAGTTGAAGGCACATAAGTACCTACAGGGTTTGCAACCGAATATCATATCGTAGGTGTTCATGTCGAAACTTTCTACCTATACAAAAATGGTGGATAAAGCTATGATGATAGAGATGAATATGAAAGGCAAGGTCAGATTTACCACCTCTTCTCTTCCATCTAGTGACAACTTCAGTGGCATGTATAGAAAGAAAATGAAGTGGTAGGATCATCATAGAAGTGGTGGAGGTGGGTCTCAGCAGCGAGCCTCCTCTGCACCGTTCATTACAGCTAGAAATGTTCCTATGACTTGATATTAGTGTGGTAGGGGAGGATACTCAAGACTCTCTTTTACTATGCCCACAAATATGTACAACAACTATGGATGCATTGTTTACTTACAACTTTTCTATTAGGATATGACTACGCCTCATTATGGTTACGGTTCGTCAGCTCCAAAGGCTACTACGGTGCAGTCAGGAGCTTCAAGAACTATAGGGATCTATCCATAGGCCTCTGGAGTGAAGCATTTTCACACGTAGATGAGTGTCTAACAGAAGTTACCGACAATAGTGAGAGGTACCATCCTTATTACATCTTCAGTAGAAATTTCTTTATTTGATATCAGTGCCTCCCACTCATTTATATTTGCATGTTTTGTTGATATTCTTAAACTTCCAACAGAACTTATGTATTTTGAAATGGAGTTAGCAACACCTCTTGGTAAGAGGAAGGATCATGTGTTCATGTGTCCTTCTTGTTCGTTAATGATAGCTGATACATAGTTGGTCTAAGATTTTCTTATTCTCGATCTAGATCTGTTTGACATCATCATCAGTATGAATTGGATTGTCACTCATCGAGCTGAGTTTGATTGTTATCATCAACATGTTTTGTTTCTTACTGCCAATGAGAGCTCTCGTGTGTTTCAGGGGGGAGTGGGACCCAAGGTCTAGTCATGCAGGACCTTCCTGCCCAGAGATCAGGAGTTTTTTTGTTGATGTTGATTTGATATTGATGACGTCTATTTTATTTCTGATCTCCCTATTGTTGTTCAAGACTCTCCTGATGTTTTCCCATATGATTTCTCCAATCTTCCTCCAGAGAGAGGTAGATTTTACGATTGATCTGGTGCTTGGTACACTACCGATATCAATACCTTCTTATAATATGACACCAGTGGAGCTGAAAGAGATCAATATTTAGTTGGATGGCCTATTGGAAAAAGGTTTCATTCACCCTATCATTTCTCCTTGGGAAACCCTTGTGCTCTTTTCTAAGAAAGCATACGGTTCACTTTAGTTATATGTGGACTATAAGAAGTTGAACCAGGTGATGGTTAAGAACAAATATCACTTGCCTCATATAGATGATCTATTTGATCAGTTAAAGGGGGAATAATGGGTTTATAAGATTGATCTTCAGTCAGTTTATCATCATCTCAGAGTTTGGGAGTCTGATATAATGAAGACAACCTTTAGAAGCAGGTATGTCCATTATGAATATCTTGTGATGACTTTTGGTCTGACTAACATTTCTGCAGTTTTTATGGATTTGATGAATCAAAAAATCCATCAATATCTTGACACTTTTGTGGTAGTGTTCATGGATGATATTCTAGTTTATTTGAAATCCAAGTGTGAAAACAAGAACCATCTGAGTTTGGTTCTGAAAATTTTAAGAAGTCACTGTTTGTATGGAAATATTTCAAAATGTAGTTTCTGGATACAAGAAGTAAAGTTCTTGGGGCACAAAATTTCTGAGCATGGCTTATCAATTGATCTAGAGAAGGTAAATGTTGTTTTGTCATGGAAGGAACCACAAAATGTCTTTGAGATATGGAGCTTCCTTGGTCTTGCTGGATACTACCGACAGTTTTTCAAGGACTTCTCTAAGATGACATCACCTTTGACTAATCTTACCAGGAAAGCGGTCAAATTCACATGGGGTGCAAAGTGTTATCCTTATTTCGATGAACTGAAACAACTTCTGACATCAGCTATTATTCTGATCTTACTTGAGCCCGATAAGGGGTACGTAGTGTTTTGTGATGCTTCAGGTGCTGGTATGGGATGCATGCTTATACAAGATGACCATGTGATGGATTACAACTATCGTCAGCTTCAACCATATGAAAAGAAGTACCCCAATCATGATTTATAGCTTCCCACAGCCATGCATGCACTTAAATGTTGGCAGCATTATCTTTTTGGGGAAATGTTCACAATCTTTTCTAATCATAAGAGTCTGATCTATCTTTTTTCTCAGAAAGACTTGAATCTTAGATAGAGACGATGGGTAAAATACCTTTATATGTTTGACTTCAATATCTCCTACACCCTAGGAAAGGGAAATGTCGTTGTAGATGCTCTTAGAATAAAAATACCATCACAGGCTGTTCTAGAATCGAAGTAAGAGTGGAACCTTATGGGTATTTTTGCTCAGTTTCATCTGGATTCCCAGGAAGATGTTTTGGGTATGGACCTGACCAACTTTTAGTTATCATCATCTCTCATGGAGTCTGTTTTGTAGATTCAGCAATAGGATGATGAGTTTTAGAAGACTCGAGAGAGCCTTTATGGTGGGGAGACTGTTTCTAGTTGGTCTCTTTATTCTGATGGTATGCTCCACTTTGGGAAGTGGGTTGTCATCCCAGCATCTGTGAGAAGTTTAGTCTTGTTTTATTGTTAGAAATCTTTGTGTTCCATTAATCTAGGAACTATAAAGATGTATTATGGCATGAAAAGAAAATTCTGGTGGCTGAGTATGAAGCATGATATTGCGGATTATGTGTCTCATTATCACACCTACCAACAGATAAAGGTAGAGCACTTAAAACCTTCTAGTTTCCTCTTTCGGTGTCGATTTGGAAATGGGATGAGGTATCCATGGATTTTGTTGTTGGATTACCATAGACTTCTTGAGGGAGGAATGCTATCTGGGTGGTTGTTGATCGATTGATGAAGTCTGCTTATTTTATTCCGATAAAGGATACCACTAAAGTTGAATATTTGGGTAAGCTGTATGTGAAGAAGATTGTGAGGTTACATGGGAGTCCTTCCATTGTTTTAGATAGGGATAATAGGTTTAACTCTAGGTTCTGGAGGAGTCTCTAATAGGTGATGGGAACTTAGGTCAAGTTGAGCACAACTTACCATCCATAGACAGATGGTCAAATGGAGCGAGTAATTCAGATTCTGGAGGATATGCTTTGCACCTGTGTCTTCGATTTCAGAGGATCATGGGATAGCCATCTGGGACTTGTTGAGTTTATTTAAAATAATGGTTTTTAGTTGTTTATAAGAATGGATCCCTTTGAGGAATTGTACATTCACACGTGTAGATCACCTCTTTGTTGGACTGAGGTGGGCGAAGTATCTTTAGTTGGACTAAGTTTGGTTCAGGAGACATCGGTGAAGATTCTAGATGTGCATCAACATCTAGCTAAAGCCCAGAGTTGAAAAAAATTGTATGTAGATCGGTGACATCATCCTATATAGTTTTTTTGTTATTGATTAGGTTTTATTGAAAGTTTCTCCTTAGTTGGGTCACCATCGACTCAAAAAACATGGAAAGTTAGATCCAAGATATGTTGGACCGTTTAAGGACACTGAGTCGCTCAGATAAGTTTCTTATCTGTTAACATTTCCGGTTCAATTGATAGGTATTCATGATGTTTTCTACACGTCTCACCTCAGGAAGTATCACCCTAATCCCGCTCATGTTCTGAGTTGGGAAGAAATTGAGCTAGAACTAGATGCTTCTATTCTGGAGAAACCGGTTGAGATCATCGACTCTCAAGAGAAAGTCTTGCGTGGGAATTCAATTCTGCTGGTCAGAGTGCTATAGAAACAAGGATAAGATTCTCACGAGACTTGGGAACATGATTCATTGATGAGGGAGCAATGGCCTCATCTTTTTCCATGGATTACATCTTCCACATGACTTCCCAGGGATGAAAAGTCTTTATAGTGGGAAGGTTGTAACATCTCGTTACCATTTTATTAGGCACACCCTTAACCTCATTGGGGTTTTCCCCTCCTTTGAGATTGGGAGGATACCTATAATGGTAAATATAGATATTTTTTGGACTTTTAACTTTAACAAGCTTTTCCTGCAGGATGCAGAAGGATTTCACACAGTGTAACTAGGTTACATGCCATGTAATTGTTGCTAGTTACAAACCATGAAAGGGGATTCACGTTGTGAAATTTTACACATCGTGATGAGTGATTTCACATCCTTATTTTTTTTAAATAATGGATTTTTAATCCAAGTTAAAAGATTTTTCAGCGTACCTGTACACCGTAGATTTCATGATGTGTAACTATATTACATGTTGTGAAATGGTCCACATCTAGGTTTTAAAGTGGGTGAGTGGCTGTTTTTTCATGGATCTTTCTCTGAACCTCTTTTATCTCGAACTGAGGCTCTTCCTAGGCAATTTTCGGAGACACCGCTCATCCTAGATCGATCTGTTCGACATTGGATCTCTATTGCAGCTACGATGCGTCTCTCCAGGTAAGTGACCTTTTCGCTTCTTTGTCGCTTTTGATTGCGGTAGCACCCTAGAATTTCAGTAGTAAATCCGTTGATCTAGGTTGGATGTTACTTCTTGTCTTCTTCTAGATTCGTTGTGAGATCTTGTTCTGGAGGCCGTTTCTTGGTTAGTTGTGGTGCGGTGAACATCCGTTCTTGAGGTACGAGATGTTTTCCTTTTCCACCAACCCCGTGTTTTCTAAATTGGATCAATCCTAATATGTGGGGATTAGATTCTATGGCCTTCATTGACATTGCTGGGTTTCGCTGATTTTGGATTCCGCTGCAGGCATGTGCGACCTAAGTTTTGAGGTAGGTGGTTCCTTCTTTAGCCCATGATAATAGATCTTATTGTTTTGCTTTACAAAATGACTCACAATGAAAGATTTTGATGATTGTTTTGTGTGTGTTGAGAAGAGTTTTCAATGAAAAATGGTTTTTCTTTGGTTATTGATAAATTGAATGGAAAGGGGGTATTTTAAAAGAATTGAAATGAAATATGAAAAATAGAACATGGGTTACCTTGGGTGCATAGGTGGAAGGTTTAGCTTGGGGCCATCATCTATCATTTTGTGATTATCAAGGAGGTTTGTCTTGGGGATTTCCTCTGTTTCCTAGGCCAATTGTTCTAGGGGATCAATATTGATATTGTTGAGGGGTTTACTCAGGGGGTATTCCTGTAACACCCCAATATTTCATATTAACTTATTTTCTTTAAAGTAATTCAATATCTTGTGCTACACACAAGACCATGTTCGAGCGCATCACAACTTACCAAACTAGATGTAAAAAAAACGGTTATGAATAGTATTAACTGCATTTTGAATTTTATACACTCCATATAATTTTAACATCCATATTATGCATTTCTTATACATAATATAAGAATAAATTCAAATTTTCAGATAAAAGAAGTATTTTTCAAAAAATGAAAATTTACCACCTTTTAATTTCCAATGCTTTTTAAATACAATATTTGACACTTTTATATATTAAATTTGATAAAATAAACTTCTTATTTAGAAGCGGGATATAAAAATTTAGTTTGGATAAATTTTCGGTGCTTTTCTGATAACTTTCATATTTTGATGAATAGTGAAAATACTAAATTTTAATTGAAAACAAATTTTTAAATCAAAATAATTTATAGTGTTAAATTATACATTTGAATGGTTTTTAAGTATAATTAGATTATATTTTTATTATTTAATCCAATTTTGGTCATTGTAAGTAATTTTACATTTAAATTGGACATAAACACATATCAATCTTTTGATAGTTTTTACTTCTCAAAAACCCACTTTTTGGTTTTGAAAACGGGAATATTTTTTTTAAATTAATTAATACAACTTATAAATTTTGAATTTGGTAAAATAGACATCATTTTTGAATTTGGAATATCAAAATTATCTTAGGGTGAATTTTTGGTATTTTTCTGAAAACTTTTAATTTTTGATGAATAGTGAAAAACATAACGTTATTGTTTAAACCTAATTTTTATTTAAATAATTATTTATTTTATTTAAATTTATTTTAGGTCAAAATAGATACATAATACCTATATAAGTTCAATGTAATTCATTGGAGTCAATTTATAATAAAATTGGATGTATAAAATTTTATTGAACATTTTAACGTCTTTTACCCACATTCTAGGCACATTTGAAAATTTTCATAAAACGTAATTTTACTACTTCTGTGAATTGAATTTAAAAAATCAGAGAGACACGGTTGACATAAATAAGTAAAATTTGGTTCAATAGTATGAAAATAATTTTTCGTGAATGATAACTTTTGAATTTTATTTACCATGGTTAAAAGTAAATAGGGTAATTAAAGGTAAAAATGATATTATAATTACCCTAAAACATGTACTAATTCTATTGGATAAGTTTATTTAGACCAAAATCAACCTTAGGAATAAAATATTATCCTTTTAGTCCACTTATATTAGATTAGGACATTTATTATTATTTTATTTAAAAAAGAGTTAAAAGTTTTAAATTCAAAGTTTAATAACTAAACCATTTTTAATATAGGGTTATACATAAGATAAATTAGACTATAAATATTCATTATAAATATAAAAATATTTCATATATAATGGTATTTTATTTATAATTTTTAGACATTAAATAATAAAATTTATTTATGATATAATGGTGATGCAGTAACTACCTTATAATTGAAAGATTAAAATAATTGATATTATAAATATTAATATAATCGTAAATTGAGACTTTTGATGCATTACAAGAATTTTATAGGTTAATATGACATTTTAGGATTGATTAAGTAATTTTTTTTCGAAGCGATAAAGTTTTTATGACTTTCACAAAAACCAAATACTAAATAGTTTCAAAATTGACATAAATGAGTTTTTAAAACAAATACTATATTATTAATTGATATAATATTCCTAAAAATATAAGGTTTTGCCAAAGGAATTAGATAATGTTATATATATCAATAATGAACCACTTGGGGTTCACTTGACTTTTTATAGTAAGTTTATTAACCATTTATAATAATAATACAAGAATACATGGTAAAAGTTAAACTATTTAACTAAGAGTTAAATATAAAAGATAAGGTTAATATGGTGACCTAAACCTATCTAAAACCTATTTGTTGAGAGGTTTTAGACCCAAAAACACCTTATACTCTAAATAAATCCTTTTGGATCCATTCTAAACCAAATATGATTGTATAATAAATTAATATTTCAATCTTTTCCTAAAGTGACCCTCACCTCTCTTATAAAAGGGTACTTTCCCTTCTCTCAAAATCACACCTCCAAATCCATTTTTCTCTGCCAACCTCTTCTCAAATATCCTTCCAAAATACCCTTAATTAAACCTAGAGTCCTTAATTTGATCAGAAATCCAACCTAAGGATCCCTTTTGATCAAATAAAAAGGAAGCACCCGAAGAAGAGGCAATGATTTCATCACCTATTTCAAAGTTATTTTCTTATTCCACTTCCTCTTTATTTGTTGTTTCAATACCAAAATAATAAATCCAGTACCTTATAATTACTATTATGTTATTATAAATATGGTACAACCATATTAATTATTCTATCCATCCTATAAATGACAAAATCACCATACGTGCGTACATACAACTTACCGTCTCCACGTCGTGTTGTAGTTTGTTATTCAACACTTCATTATTTGGATGGGTATAATAATGAGTATAATTGATGTAAATAATAAATATATCATGTTAATGATTCTGTATATATGATATACCATCCAGTTACATACTATTTCACCATCAATGGAATGATATTGTCATTCGTGCATACGTATGGATTGCCGTCTCCACGAACGCGATGAGATTCATTCCCCATTGTAACCATTCAAGAATAATTTTAATTTTATGATTACATATAATGTTTAATAACTTAATATAATTCTTTATATGAATCAAATACATCATATCTATAAAAAAATGACTTATGTAACGAAACATATAAAGGAAAACGAACCAGTTAACACCCGAAACTATGATACCACTGAAATATTATTAACAAAGAAATATTAGAAGATCATATATGATATCATATTTAGTTATGCGGTTATTTTATAATTTAATAACAATGATTTAACTATTATACAGGAGGTTAACATACCCTCGACTAAGGAAAAGTACAAGGTAAGGGGTTTTCATCTTACTTTTTATTCCCGTGAGATTCATGCTATATTGCCACTATCTCCTTTTGTGTGATGTATGTAATGCCCAAGATTGTATTATTTGTGTAATATAATTTAATTTATGGGTATTTACATCTTCATTGTATGATCCTTCTTTCATGGGGTTTATGTTTCGTAGGTTACCAAATCGGTAAGGGAATTTCTAATTTTGATTTCCACTCATTGTGTTTTACGTAAACTTCATTTATTATTTTACTCCAAGATTATGTGTGAAATCACTATTTATTTATTTATGTAGTAATTTCCACTCCCCTTTGTGTGAATATACTTTTTATACACATAATCACTCCATTGATAAATTCTCAAGCCATCTATATGAACTTGATAAGAGTAATCTTAACTCAATTTCCATTCATTGAGTTAAACATCCAAGTCATTGGTGTTGTTTTTACAAGAATATGTGTGAATGTCCTATGATTGATTTACACTGAATATACAATCATATTGAGTGTATTTATATTTTTTACACATAATCATGTCATTTATTTATCCTTAACATAAGGATACAGTTTTTATAAGGGATTTCATCTCAATTTACATTCCATTGAGACCTCTTTGTTGTTATGCACTAATTCACTTTTATATGGTGTATATACTGTATATTGACATATTATATCATGAATACCTTTAATTTTAATGATATTATAAAGCTTTTATTACCTCAATTATTTGTATTCATGCATCTCTCATTTGGTCATGAACATTAACTAAAATATCATTTTAAATGTTTTACAGATTTATTCTTCTAAATCTTTCTCATTAATGTCCATGTTTTAAAAATGGTTTTAGGGATTTATTTATATGGAAATTAATGTTTTAAAATTAAAATTCATTTTAAAAGTTTCAAAGTGGTATGGGACGCTTTGATCCAAAAATCTCTTTTAAACGACTTCTTGATAAATAGCGAGACTTTTAAATGTTTCCAAGAAAAAGGGGATATTTCTCTCAAATAGTTTTACTGATTATTTTCATCTATGTCAATATACCTCATTATTCTTGATTGAGGTTGATTTATTATAATAAAATCCTCCATACTGCATTGAATGAGTTATGTTTGACTGTGGATGTGCTATTTTTATACCATTCATGGTTTGTGGTTAAAATATTGACATTTCGTATGCTAGTTTTAATACGAATGTTTAGATTATCTTTCAAACTTTTCATATGAGAAATGAATTGGACTTAGTAAGTGATGGTTGGAGCCCTCTATATCTCCTCGATGCATCGGCAGGTCTCATGAGACAAACTAGTGTCTTGGCATAAGGCCTTGACAAAATATTATTTTTAGTCTTGGCACGAGGCCTTGACTATGTGGTTATGATGTTCGGCATTATGCATTACATCATTATGAAATTAGCTATTGATATTACATGTGATTATTCAACTATTAGAATATCCATGTGAATAAGTAAATGGAATTATTTGATTTATCTTTTCCATATTATGATGAATTTTAAGTTTAAAAGGCTTGTGTTTTATTCTTATACATTGCCTTAAATGTTTATGATTATTTATGATAGTTTCTGCTATATTGTTACCCTTACTGAGAATCTGAGCTCACCCCTTTCTTATTTTTTCTTTTTCCTAGGATGTGAAGAAGTATATTATGCTTGAATTACAGGGATAGGTTAAGGGATATGAGTATGTTCAAAGGGGACACATTGTTGTTGTTGTTTTTATGATGTAATGTAAAACTTATGTATATATCTAATACTTCCAAGGCTACTAAACTAATCGATCTTTAGAGTATTGATCTCTTGTGATCATGCCAATGTTATGTAATAATGCACTGACTCTGGGTAATTGGGGTCGGGGCGTTAAAGTTGGTATCAAAGGAAGTTTAGTACAAACCTTAGAAGCTAGATTTAGAAAAAATATGATTATAAAACACTACCCTAAGGTATAATTTGAGGATTAGTATAGAAGAACATCCAATTTTTTTGGAAATGTAAATATTATGTGGGTTTTCCGAGTAATACATCCCTATCTGGATACGATCTGGTAGAGGTGGCTCTGGCACAAATGTACCTAAGAGTGAAAACTCTGACAAGGAGTTTCGGGCTTAACCCAGGGTATCCTGATACACGACAACATGTCTTGCTGCACTCTTGGTTATGACACTCTTGAGGGATATTATTAGGATAATTTACGTTTTATTTACAACCCAATTTGAAGGATTTTAATATAATATCAGAATAAATAACCTTGATTAATCCTATGGTGTTTTAGATTGAAAATAAGGTGTCATGATATTCTCTGAATGATTTTATGACTATTGTTACTCACACTCTACTTTCTGGTTTTAGTCAATGGATGGATTCCAAGGAAGTCATAGTAACATTGAAAATTATGTACAAGGTGAGCACAATGGTGGAAATGAACAAAGAAATGGAATGTTGATAGGCATAAAAGATATCGTGTTCATGCCGAATCAATTTTCCAAAAATATGATCAATAACAAATACATTAACCAAATCCCAAACTCAATAAAGAATATAAATGTAGAGAATGATAAGAGATCCAACACTGGATATCATAGATAAAAGAAATCTCATTTTCCATCATGTAGGAAATGTGGAAGGAGACACCCAAGAAAGTGTCTCAATGGAACAAAGAAATGCTTTATGTGTGGGAAAGAAGGACATAAAGTAAATAATTGTTGAGAAAAAATGAAGAGTACTATGAAAGAAAATAAAAATGATCCTAAGAATCCATTTATAGTCATTTGCTGTAAATTTAGGGGACCTGGGAATTACCCGATTCAATTCTCTATTCTTTAGGATAACCTCTAGGTCAAGGAAGAACCTATGTGGAAATAAATGGATAAAAAAATGTTTAGAAGTATTAATACTATTTTTTTATGGGATTACTTTTGAAGACTTTTCTATTGTATGTGTAACCCTACAGTTTGTTATGTGAAAATTATATTTGAGGAATAATTATCTTTTCTTTTGTGGATATAATTATAAAGAACTATTTGGGTTTATATGATCCTTGAATTTGAGGCAATTACAAGTTATTACTTTTTGGGATGAAAATGTGAGGTATGATATAACATTTATAGTTAAAATATGTCTATTTATCTTATTTTTGGGAATTTTATAAAATTATATAGTTTTTGAAAAAAAGGACAACACACAGACCGTGTGACAACCTGTCGCATCGAAAAAAGCTGTGGGAATCGAACCCACAACCAAAGTGAGATTGTGATTTATCGCATACCACTGGACTACATGAAGTCCCTGGTTATTGTGACTAATTCTTTTTAGTTAAATAATTTTATTGATCAATAATAAGTTGATTTGCGATCTTATGTTTTATCAAATTCATATCCTTAGTATAGGAAAATGACTTGGTGATTAAGTGATAAATGTTATTTTGGAGGACATTCGCTCTATTGGGAACACTATATGCCTAAGAAAAATATAATACTATGGGATTTCATTTGAGGAATAATGGTGGATTTTTTTATTTTGGAAGAATATATGTTTTTTTATAGAGATTCAGGTTATTAATGGAAATGATTAACCTATCATAGAGAATATGTGATTTGGTTAATTACACTTATATATGAGACTTTAAGAGTAGTTGATGTTATTTAGAGATAAATGTTAAGATTTACTATGAAAGACTAGGTGATTAAATTCTTCCGAGTTTTGGGTTTCAATCTTAGTTTGGATTATATTAAAGGATTTTAAGGACAATTATTTATTGAATGGTCTTTATTGAACTTTGGGCATTGTTTGTTTAATTTTGGAAATTAAGATTAGTATTTATTTCTATAAAGGATTATCCATTTTTGGGATCATCTGATCTTATACTAACTATTTTTTTTTGGTTGATCTCTAAAGAAAAGGAAAATATATAGTTCATCCTTTGTGGATTATGTGATTCTATAGAAGTTGATTCTAGTGCTTTAGGTGTGCCCAAGTCATCTTGAATACTCCTTATTTGGAGAAAAGATGAGTTAATGGTAGAAATTTATTAAAGGATGAAACTCTACTTAAAAAGTAAGTATATCACTTTATGTTCTTATTCAATCTCATAAATAAATTCCCCAACTTTATGAAATGGAACTTAAAACAAAAAAAGTTGTCTGTTTACTTTTTCTCATGGGAAACTAATGACAGTTTAACCCATCACAAGTTTGTGGTTTTCTTGTTGTTAAATTTCTCTTGATCATGTTTTATATCACTCTCTATAAAAACTTGACACTTAATTTATCTTCCATATCCATGTTTTCCTACATGGAATCCTAGTATGGGTTATCTTGGGTGACCTTTGTACTTCTCTTTCTTTCTTTTAAAGTGATAGTTTTGTTGACTCTTTTTAAGATGTGTGATTTTTAATGACGTTTCCAAGCCCGATTTTAAAATTGCGAGGACACAATTTCCAAAAGTGGGGAATAATGTAACAACCCAAGATTTCATAGTAAGTTATTTTCTTTAAAGTAATTCAATAGCTTGCACTACATGCAAGACCGAGTTCGAGCGCACCACGACTTACCAAACTAGCCGTAAAAAAAAACGGTTATGAATAGTATTAACTGAATTTAGAATTTTATATACTCCATATAATTTTAACATCCATATTACATGTTTCTTATACATAATATAAGAACAAATTCAATTTTTCAGATAAAAGAAGTATTTTTCAAAAAATGCAATTTTATTTCCTTTTAATGGCCAACCCTTTTTAAATCCAATATTTGAAACTTTTATATATTCAATTTAATAAAATAAACTTCTTCTTTAGAAGAGGGACATAAAAATTTAGTTTGGATAAATTTTTGGTGCTTTTCTAATAACTTTCATATTTTGATGAATAGTGAAAAATAGTAAATTTTAATTGAAAACAACTTTTTTAATCAAAATAATTTATAGTGTTAAATTATACATTTGAATGGTTTTGAAGTATAATTAGATTGTATTTTTACCATTTAATCTAATTTTAGTCATTGGGAGTAATTTTACATTTAAATTGGACATAAACACATATCAATCTTTTGATAGTTTTTACTTCTCAAAAAACCGCTTTTTGGTTTTGACAACGAGAATATTTTTTTTAAATTAATTAATAAAACTTATATGTTTTGAATTTGGTAAAATAGACATCATTTTTGAATTTGGAATATCAAAATTAGCTTAGGGTGAATTTTTTGGTATTTTTCTGAAAACTTTCAATTTTTGATGAATAATGAAAAACACTACGTTATTGTTTAAAACCAAATTTTTATTTAAATAATTATTTATTTTATTTATATTTATTTTAGGTCAAAATAGATTCATAATACCTATATAATTTCAATGTAATAAATTGGAGTCAATTTATAATAAAATTAGATGTATAAAATTTTATTGAACATTTTAACGTCTTTTACCCCCTTCTAGGCACATTTGAAAATTTTCATAAAACATACTTTTACCACTTCTGTGAATTGAATTTCAAAAATCCGAGAGACACGCTTGACAACAATAAGTAAAATGTGGTTCAATAGGATGAAAATAATTTTTGGTGAATAGTAACTTTTGAATTTTATTTACCACGGTTAAAAGTAAATAGGGTAATTAAAGGTAAAACTGATATTATAATTACCCTAACACATGTCCTAATTCTATTGGATAAGTATATTTCGACCAAAATCAACCTTAGGAATAAAATATGATCTGTTTGGTCCACTTGGGTTAGATTAGGACATTTATTATTTTTTTAAAGAGTTAAAAGTGTTAAATTCAAAGTTTAATAACTAAACTATTTTTAATATAGGGTTATACATAAGATAAATTAGACTATAAATATTCATTAGAAAGGTAAAAAAATTTCCTACATAATGGTTTTTTATTTATACTTTTTAGACATTAAATAATTAAATTTATTTATGACACAATGATGATGCAATAACTACCTTATTATTGAAAGATTAAAACAATTGATATTATAAATTGAAACTTTGTATTCCATGAATTCTCTAGGTTAATATGACATGTTATTTTTGATTAAATAATTTTTTTTGAAGTGATAAAGTTGTTATGACTTTCACAAAAACCAAATACTAAATAGTCTCAAAATTGACATAAATGAGTTTTTGAAACAAATACTATATTATTAATTGATATAATATTCTTAAAAATCTAAGGTCTATCCAAAGGACTTATATAAGGTTATATATATCAATAATTAACCACTTTGTGTTTGATTGGATTTTTATAGTAAGTTTATTAACCATTTATTATAATAATACAAGAATACATGGTAAAAGTTAAACTATTTAACTAAGAGTTAAATATAAAAGATAAGGTTAATATGATGACCTAAAACTATCTAAAACCTATTGGTTGAGAGGTTTTCATCCCAAACCCACCTTATCCTAGAAATAAATCATTTTGTATCCATTATAAACTGAATATGATTGTATAATAAATTAATATTTCAAGCTTTTCCTAAAGTAACCCTCACCTCTCTTATAAAAGGCTACTTCCCCTTATCTCAAAATCACACCTCCAAATCCATTTGGATCGGCCAACCCCTACTCCAATATCCTCCCAAATACCCTAAATTAAACCTAGAGTCCTTAATTTGATCATAAATCCAACCTAAGGAGCCCTTTTGATCAAATCAAAAGGAAGCACCTGAAGAAGAGGTAATCATTTCATCACCTCTTTCAAAGTTATTTTCTTATTCCACTTACTATTTATTTGTTGTTTCTATACCAAAATAATAATTATAGTACCTTATATTTACTATGATGTTATTATAAATATGTTATAACCATATTCATTATTCTATCCATCCTATGAATGACAAAGTCACCATACGTGCGTACGTACGACTTACCATCTCCACATCATGATGTAGTTTGTTATTCAAAACTTCATTATTTGGATGGAAATAATAATAAGTATAATTGATGTAAATAATAAATATAACATGTTAATGATTTTTTATATATGATATACCATTGAATTACATACGATTTCACCATTAATGGAATGATATTGTCGCTGGTGCGTACGTACGAATTTCCATCACCACGAACGCGATGAGATTCATTCTCCATCGTAAACATTCAAGAATAATTTTCATTTTATGATTAAATATAATGTTTAATAACTTAATATCATTCTGGGTATGAATCAAATACATAATATCCATAAAAAAACATGACTTATGTAACAAAACATATAAAGGAAAACGAATCAGTTAACACCCAAAACAATGATGCCACTGAAATATTATTAACAAAGAAATATTGGAGGATCATATATGATATCATATTTAGGTATTTGGTTCTTGTATAATTTAATAACAACTATTTAACTATTATACATGAGGTTACCATACCCTTGACTAAGGAAAAGTATAAGGTAAGGGGTTTTCATCTTACTTTTTATTCTCGTGAGATTCATGCTATATTGCTACCATCTCCTTTTGTGTGGTGTAT
Organism: Viscum album; assembly: GCA_963277665.1. Lineage (NCBI taxonomy): Eukaryota > Viridiplantae > Streptophyta > Magnoliopsida > Santalales > Viscaceae > Viscum > Viscum album. The sequence continues at coordinate 353,975,628 of OY728126.1, read as the reverse complement.
GTAATGCCCATGATTGTATTATTTGTGTAATATAATATAATTTATTGGTATATACATCTTCATTATATGATCCTTCTTTCATGGGGTGTATGTTTCGTAAGTTACCAAATCGGTAAGGGAATTTCTAATTTTGATTTCCACTCATTATGTTTTACATAAACTTCATTGATTATTTTACTCCAAGATTATGTGTTAAATCACTATTTATTTATTTATGTAGTAATTTACAGTCCCCTTTGTGTGAATATACTTTTGATACACATAATCACTCCATTAATAAATTCTCAATTCATCGATATGAACTTGATAAGAGTAATCTTAACTCAATTTCCATTACCGAGTTAAACATCCAAGTAATTCGTATTGTTTTTTCAATAATATGTGTGAATGTCCTCTGATTGATTTATAATGAATATCCAATAATATTGAGTGTATTTATATTTTTCAATCATAATCATGTCATTGATTTATCCTTAACCTAAGGATACAGTCTTTATAAGGGATTTCATCTCAATTTATATTCCATTGAGACCTCTTTGTTGTTATGCACCGATTCACTTTTATATGGTGTACATACTGTACATTGACATAGTATATCATAAATCTCTTTAATTTTATTGATATTATAAAGTTTTTATTACCTTAATTATTTGTATTCATGCGTCTCTAATTTGGTTAAGAACTTTAACTAAAATTTCATTTTAAATGTTTTAAGGATTTATTCTTCTAAATCTTTCTCATTAATGTCCATGTTTTAAAAATGGTTTTAAGGATTTATTTATATGGACATGAATGTTTTAAAATTATAATTCCTTTTAAAAGTTTCAAATTGGTATAAGACACTTTGATTCAAAAATCTCTTTCAAACGGCTTCTTGATAAATAGTGATACTTTTAAATGTTTCCAAGAAAAGGGGGATATTTCTCTCAAATAGTTTTACTGATTATTTTCATCTATGTCAATATCCCTCATTATTCTTGATTGAGGTTGATTTATTATAATAAAATATTTTATATTGTGTTGAATGATTTATGTTTGACTGTGGATGCATTATTTTTATACCATTCATGGTTTGTGGTTAAAATATTGACATTTTGTATGCTAGTTTTATTATGAATGTTTAGATTATGTTTCAAGATTTTCATATGAGGAATGCATTGGACTTAATAAGTGACGGGTGGATCCCACTATAGCTCCTCGATGCATTGGTAGGTCTCATGAGAAAAACTAGTGTCTTGACACAAGGCCTTGACAAAATCTTATTTGTAGTCTTGGCACGAGGCCTTGATTATGTGGTTATGATGTCCGAAATTATGCATTCTATCATTATAAAATTAGCTATTGATATTAAATGTGATTATTAAACTAGTAAAATATCCATGTGAATAAGTAAATGACACTATTTGATTTATCTTTTCCATATTATGCTGAAGTTTAAGTTTAAAAGGATTGTGTTTTAGTCTTATACGTTTCCTTAAATGTTTATGCTTATTTATGATAGTTTCCGCTATATTGTTACCCTTATTAAGTATATGAGCTCACCCCTTTCTTATGTTTTATTTTTTCCAAGATGTGAAGAAGTATATTATGCTTGACCTATAGGGTTAGGTTAATGGATATGAGTGTGTTCAAAGGGGACAAATTGTTTTTTATGATTTAATGTAAAACTTATGTATGTATCTAGTACTTCCAAGGCTACTAAACTAATTGGTATTTAGAGTATTGATCTCTTGTGATCATGCCAATGTTATGTAATAATGTACTGACTTTGGCTAACTGGGTTCAGGGTGTTACAATTCCTTTTCTTCCTAGGAATGTTATTCTAGGAACTAGTTTGTGCACTTGATCCTTGTGGTACGAGTAGTTTGGGACCTGGACCTATAGTATTCCTTAGTGTTGTGATACCTACACTTATATTTTGTATTGCTTGTATTTCTGAGTTATCCTTGACATGCATGTTTATTCTTGTGAGAAAAATGATATGGAAAATGTTCTTTGAAATTTATATACCTACTTTTGTTTAGACTGTAGAAAAAGGAAATTGTTTACCATGTTTTCTATAAAACTTCTTTATTGCTTATCATGTCATTTTTTTACTTAAAATGAGCATACATGAATTTTTATATAGAGGATTGTTACAGAACACCTGGGTGGGATCCTACTGATCCTGTTAGTTCACACCCTACGTACCTCTTCGATGGTGCATAGAACTTTGTTTGTCTTCCAGTGTAGGGAAAGGAAAGGCGCCATAGTGAGGCAATAAGGTTTGGGTTAGATAGTTGGGTAGCTGGTGGTGAGATGGTGGGAGTTTTTCCATTCCATCATTTGGAGTATCTACTTGGTTTGGGTCTTTTACAGTTGGGATTTTCCTTTGGAGTTTTTAGCTAATTTTGTTGTTGTTTGTTTCTGTTGTTTTTTAAAGGTATGGTATATGTATATATTGTTTGTATTTCACTGTTCCTTTTTGTTTAGTATATATATGCCATGTAGTTGTTCAGATTGGGAGAAATCATTCCCTCTAGTTCGTTGTTCGATTACTGGGTGCTTGTCGCTAGCCTGTGGAGATCAAGAACGCCCTTTAGGTACGTGACATATCAAGTTGGGTGCTAGGTTTGAGGGTACCCCAACCTAGTTCATTACACAACCACTCCTTAGCAGACTGGTAGCTGGAATTCCGCTAGACGTTCAGGTTGAGGAAGGGGACGTGGTACCCCGGTGTAAGAATGATAGTACCAGACAAAGGGGATAACTCAGGGGAGTCAGATTGGAGCCCAGGGCAGAGAGGATAGTCATCTGCAAGTTATGCAGACTACTCCGGCTATTATAGATGCATGACCTTCTACTGTTAGTGGTACAATTCTTATATCATCTACCCTCGCTTTTATTTTGTTTGATACAAGAGCATAAAATTCCTTTTATCTATTCTCTTTGAAAATGGTTTGGGATTGGTTGTGGAAATCTTGGATGGTTCTTTAAACATTGATACACCATTGAGAGTGTGGTCAGAGGATATAAAACATTAAAAGGTGTGTTCTCTAGAGATTGGTGGTTAACATTTCTCTTGGGAACCTTTCATGATAGATATGATAGGTTTTGATTTGATTCTTGGTATGGATTGGTTAATTCTATACTAGACTCATATTAATTGTTACTGTCAGAGAGTTACCTTTATATCTCTAGAAGGAGGCAACTATTCTCATCAAGGTGAGTGGGATCTTTAGGATGGATGTGCATGACCAATTCAATGCAAATTACATTGTCTCATTTATTATATAGAAAGACTTGTTATGGATGATGGTGGAATACAGTAGGATTATTTTCCTCTAGTGGTAGATCATTTAACTTCAAGAATTCTTAGCTATAACAACAATTCAAAACTATCGGTATAGGCTGGAGAACCATTGGTATATCCTATACCAATAGTTATCCAAACTATTGGCTAATTGGCTGTTGGTATAGGCCTATACCAATGGATTTCAATGAACCATTGGTATAGGGCTAATGAAATTTTAGTTTACTAATGGTTTTGAAACCATTGGTATATACCCCACATAATTCCATAAGCATCATTACCCCCACCCTACCCAAACATCTACTGACAACCACATCAACACTCCACCTTGTTCAATTACCTGTAAACAAACATCACCAACCAATATACAAATAATGATAACATAAGAAACCAATTAATTCATTTAACCAGTGATAACACACATTGAAAACATCACATATATTCATTCAGAACTAATCATCAAACATCAAATGTCATAAATATCAGTAAAAAATATAAAGTATTAATCTATCCCTCATCACCATCACCATCACCATGACCATGACTATGACCATGCCCATGCCCATCACTATCACCATCACCATCACCATCACTATCACCATCGTCACCATCTTCCTCACCTCATCCTCATTGTCATCCTCACCATCATCCTCACCATCATCCTCACAATCATCCTCACCATCATCCTCCCCATTGCCATCACCATCGCCAGGAATGTCATCATCCCAACCACCACTAAGACCACCACCCAATGAACTATATAACATAATCACCATCAAAATATATACATCACAAGACACGGTGGTATCTAGTGGAAGTAATGGACATATGACTTCCATAAATTTCATAAATTCATCATTGACCCTTTGATTCCGTTCACGCTACTGTATGAATTTTTTTGGCCTTTTCTGCCTTAGCCTTAACCTGTGATGCCTGGGCATTAGTTTTTTCCAATTAGGTGCTACTAGAACTGGAACCTGAAGTGGGACAATATCTAGTTGGGAAAACAATTTTTCCTGGTTGACAACGTACTCTACCATGATTCTCATCTCCCAAAACCTAATGTAAATGATCATTTGGTCCAAAGTTTTTAGCTTCCTACTCATCAAGGGACTCTAAATCACACTATTACAAATATAAATGAACTATTTAGTTAAAAAATATATTTTAAAAGTTAAAATCAATAAATTAAAACTTATAATATACTACCATGTCAATTCGTTTACCGCAATACCATATTTCTTCTTTATGCTCGAGCAAAACAATTTTGATCAAGGCACACATCCTTCAATATTCAAAACCACCCTCTGCAAAAACATTGAATGTATAAAATAGTAATTGAAAATAGGTTATTAATAATTAATTTAATAACTAAAATCAAATGAATATACTCTATTATGCAATATGATTTTCTATAATGATTGATTACTTTGTGATAGTATGATATGAGTTGGTTAACAAAAGAAATTTTATATAATAAATTGGGAGAATTGAGAATTTTATTAAATAATGATTTGATAAATTAACTTAAATTGGAATTTAAGGATTCTTGATTTCATATATTATTTCCATGAATATGAGGGAAATTTAATTATAGAATAATGGAAATGGAATGTCTTTATTGAAAAAAACTAATCAAGATTAAATACATGTATAATATGGTAAAATGGGAAGGCAAAATGTATGATAGATGTGTTTTAATTTGGTTATTTATATTTCTATGATTTAATTTGAAAGGGGTTAAAATAGGGAAAAAACAAGGTAAAATTTTCATTGATGGATATTGATGACAGTGTATAGTCATTATTGGTGTTTGTTTTTGTTAAAAAGACACATGAAGGAATTGGATTTATTTTTTATTTGGTTAAAGAATGTTAATATTTAGTTAGCATGATTGTATGTAAGGTCATCTTGGTTTTGATCCTTATTGTTCCTATTTAGTTTTACATTCTATAATTTTATTTAGTTCTTTCTAATTCAATTTGGTTAAGTATGGTTCAATTAAATTTAGTTTGGTTCAATTACATTCAATTTCTATTAATGACATACCATTTCATTATGTTCGGCTTATTTTTTTCATCTTAATCTAGTTTGGTTTATTCAGAATTATATTTATTTATTTTGATTCACCTATATCTATTTATAAATTTTCATTTCAATTTGATTTAGTTTTTTCATCCCTTATATGATTCAGTTTGGTATATGTTACTTTATATTCATTTAGTTAAGTTATCTTTCATTTGATTTATTTCAATTCAATTCAATTAAAATTTATTTTTTTAGTGTGTTTTTTTTTCATTTTTCATTCACTTTTTTGGATCATGTTCAAACTAATACATTTAGGTTTTTTCTTTTTATGTTGGTTTCACTTCCAGTTAGGTTGGTTCAATTTCATCAGATTTTAATAATTTTAATTTGGTATTATTAAATTTCTGGTCATTATTGATTTATTTATGTTTTGGATTAGTTGGTTTGTGATGAATTTATTTTTCTTTTGCCTTCATTATTTGTTTCTTTAGTTTCATATTCATTAAATTCTTGTTGATTTATGGCTAGTTAAGTCATGTATATTCATTTTTTCTTAATTAAACTTATGATAGTTATGTTTTATTATATTTTTATAAGTTTGAATTTTTTTGTTATGTTTAATTCAATTTAATTCTTTATTTATGGATTATATTTTTGTAGGTACAATTTGGGTTGAGTTTTCTAGGCATAATCAGTTTGATTCAACACAATTAAATTCTATTTTAAATTAATTTGTTCAATTTTTTTTATTTTGGTTTGGTTTGTTTCAGGTCAAATTTTTTCAACTTATTTTATCTTGGTTGGTTTTTATTTTATTCACTTTGGATTGGTCATTGTACATTTTGTTTTATTTACATTAGTTCTTTTTATTTTAGTTTATTTTTTGTATATTTAATTGTAATTAGAGTTGGTTTCATTCAATAAGGTTTAGTTAATGAATTTTTACATCTGTTTAATTAATTTTTTATAGATTCAATTTGGTTTAGTTTCATTTGGTTCAATATGGTTCATTTCATTTTCGTTAAATAGGGGTTGGTTTGGTATGTTAGGTATGGGTTAGTTTTTATATTTTTGATTTGATAATAATCCATTCACTTCAAATCAGTTTTGAATTTTTTTATTATGTTTGGGTAGGGTTCAATTTTATACTTATTGATTTAGTGTATTCCATGTTTTATTGGCTATGTTTAATTTGATTTATGTGTCAATTTTTCAAGGTCAAATCATATTATGTTTGTTTTTATGTTTTAGTTTTGATTATTTTAGTTAAAGAGAAGTCAGTTCACTGTCACTCTAAAAAAATCTAAAGAAATAGAGAAATTCCATGAAAGTGACTAAAAATAAACAAGGTAATATATGTTCTATTTGTTTTGAAAAAAAGGGTCAAAGGTCTTAATTATTATTATGATATGGAATATTAGGAGTTTAAATAACCCCTCTAAAATGATCGATAGAGGGAATTTATTCTAATATGTAAGTAGGATATTGTGTTTATTATTTCAGAGTCCTCTCTCCCCCTTTGGGTTTTTAGAGAAAGGTGATGCTTTTGAGGAGTTGGAAAAGTTTTATATTAGGATTAATTTTATATAATTTTTTTAGTACTTTGGAAATGGGAGAGAACTAATTTTTTTGACTTACATGATAGATATAAAGGGAAAAAATGGGTCTAAAATAGATATCTTATAGAGTATTTCATTGAATAATTATACTATATATTGATTATAGATTCAAAAGAAGGGATTTTTGTAACTAATGATGCAATGGTTTTGATATTATTTTAATTTACTATAATAATTCATATTTCGTACATAAAATTAAACTAGATATGTTTTATGGGGTATAAATATGTTATGAGTTTTATTTCAATGGGTTATTTTGATATATAATAATCAAATGAAATTTCATTTTTTTTCAAAATAGTGAAAGTGTTTATCCAAAGTCTACAAAAGACTATTTTTGATGACACACAAGTGTAATATGAAAATATTTATACTATTTAGTTTGGTAGAAATTTATATTGATTGTGTAAGTATTATATGTAAGGGATGAAGATACAAAAGTGTTATTTGATAAGAAAAAATTTAAATATGATTTTAATTTTTAAGTTTTGTTATTATAGAGATTTGTAGTCATAAAAAGTTGTATATAGAAATTTATACCTGTAATCATTGGTTGATTGGTGTTTAGGTGAAAAAAATTGAGATAAAATCAACCATAACCAATATCATAAAATCATCCAAATAATAAATTTCATATATGCTCACAAACTTAACAATACTAATCCTGAAATCTCAGTACGCACTAAATACTTTCAATAATAAACTAAATAATGCATGATCATTTATCAATCCCAATTAAAAATGGAATTAAATATGGAAGAAAAAAATAAAGTGCAAGTCCTAAAGAAAAACAATTTAAATCATAAAAGGCACCCCAATCTCTTTTCCCATAGCGTCCTAACTAACACATGTAACATTCACACATGATTAAGAGGTTATATAAGATTCTACAAGAAAATATTTTATGTTAAACACAATTTTACACTTCCCTATAATAAAGATATCTTTATCATATCCCAAACTATATAATTATTCAATATAGTTGTTTTTTAAAAATTCTAATGAATCCATATAATTTACAATTAAAGAAATTTTATTTCCATAATTTATTTAAATAGAAAAATTATAAATAAGTTTTGTACCTACTTCCTATCATGTTTCAACATCATAGTCCACCCCAAAGTGTGTAGGTATTTCATAGCATCCTTGTTTTTTAATTTCTTCTTGAAAATTTCTAAAAAATAATTTTCATTAATACAAAACTAAGTATTAATGCAAATCATAGTAATTTTCATTCAAAAACCTAAAATTTTATTAATATCTTGAACTCAATACTCTTCCAATAAGCAATAATTTCCTAATAATATGATATTGGAAACCCATTCATGATAGGTGTGACCTCTAAATCTTTACCAAATATAACATGTCAGCCACTATAAAAATCATGCTTATATGCTCTCCACATCTCACATAATTCCATGAGCCATGTTGTCCTCATATCCTCATAATTGAGAAAATTATAATAAAGTAGACAACAAAACATTAATTAATATAAATACAATATAGCATAACATTAAATCCAATGAATTTTCTTAACCATATTTTCACCCAATCATTATCCTTTACTTCATTTGTAAGGTGTCTTCAAGTGAGTGTCCTGATGAGAATGAATTTATGGTATTTGGAAAGCATCACCATAAAACTCTTACATCCTAACCCTATTTTTCCAATCATTTGATTTTCCTCATTGTACTCAACCATCATATGTGTGCAGAGGTTTCACATTGCATGCATGTGTGTATACCCACACCTCATAGTTGAAGATCCATCTATGAAAGAAAAAAAATTATTTCAATACATCTTATAATGAAAATAAATTATGGTTAAAAAAATTTACTAGGGTTATATAAATATACATGAGGCAGTTTTATCATTGGGTGTCGCTGGATCCATAAGATCTGAAGAAATATAAACCTATACAGAAGCAGTGGGATCCAATGTCTACTCTAGATGCTCAAAATGTTTTGGAGTAAAAGTCAAAGGAGCATGAATTTATAAGCTTGGGGAGAAGAAAGTATAAGGAAAGAAGATGACATATACATATGTGGAAATGTGTAATATGGATGGGGAGTAGTATCCATTATTGGATAAGGGAAAGATAGGAAAGGATGATCAGATTCAAGTGGTGGTGAAAACATATGCGTGCTAAATATCACAAGTGCCTTTAATGAAACTATGGGATAAGAAGGTGCGCTAGATAGTATATAAAAGGAAGGGACATGGTGTGATCGGGTATGTTGAGTGGTGAACATAACTCTAGTACTCCCTCATATCATCTGGCCGAGCAATGCTACCACTAGGCTCATCAGAGAATAATTGTTTCCTAGGTTTTGGATCTTTATTAAAAGTTAAGAACAAAATTAATCACATGAAATTATATGTTATTGATATATATATATGAAATAAAATACTCATAAAATCCACCAAAGGAGGGACGCCCATCTCTATCATTTGATGATTATTATCTGTCAACCTTTTCCTTCATGTATCTTTAGTGTTTTTCATATCCTACATTTGAAAACAAATACAGAATTAATTAGAAATCCATAACTAACGTGTAAGACAAAAAAAGTGTGATAAGCAATGATAAATTGTGAACAATGAGTGTATGGGATAAAATTGTGAGAAAGTAAATGAAGTAATGACAAAATGATTGAAATTAACAAAATAATTCTAAGGGGGATGCATTTTAATTGGGTTTCTTGAAATGCTTTTTCAGATATAAGTTTTTATTATAGGATTACCAAGCCCTTTCTAAATCAGGAAGTTTGGATAATATGTAAGTACTATATTAAATAATATGATTTTGACATTTTATTTTGTAAATTATTTTTACTTGTATTAATATAGGTGGGTTTTCTTAATACCAGTGATTTCAATTAACCTTCAATCAAGGAATCATGGGAGGCTTTCATAAGAGATCCATATCTCTAGTTCTTGTAAAATACATGATGAATAGTGATAAAAAAATCATCTATAAGTGAATTTGATCAAATAGGCATAAAAAATATCATAATTATTTGAGCTTAATAGAGTGGAAGGGGTTGTTTTTATATTAATAGGCGATCCAATCAAATAAAATTTGTCTATAAGAAAGCATATTCAAGTTATCCAGGATGTAACACATAGAGTTGGGTGTATGGTATTTTTTGAGTCATGAAATGAATAATTTAAAATTTTAAAATAAAACATTAAAATTAATAAATTTATAACCCTATAATTTTTTTAAAAAACAAAAAATGTACTACAATAAATAATTAAAAAGTTACCTCATATATATATCACACAAAATAATAGGTTCATATTAGATTTATATAGAAATAGAGAGTAACTAGATTAAAAAAAATACATCACACACAATCAGATTTATTATTAAATTCAATAAAAAATATAATTAAAACTAACCTTCATTAAATAAATTTGGAATCTGAAAAAAAATATTTCTTATTCTTTCAGACCTAGAAAAATAATGAAAATTATAGCTGACAGAAAATATGAAGTATTTGGAACTTACCAATTTGATATTCAAGAAGAATTGAATGAAAAATTAAGGGATGAGATATTTCTGTAGATGGGGAATAAAACAAAATGCCATAGGTTAGTGTTTTATGCATAGATAAAAAAGAAAAATTATTCTTAGTAGAATATATGACCCATTTCAAACTCACCAATTTGATGTTGAAGAAACCAAATGAAAAGTGAAGTAGAGGATGGATCTCCACGCTTGAGGAAGAATATGGAACTGCTCGTAAGAAAAAATGTGGATCAATTTCATAAATAAGGAGGTACTTCCCATGATGGTATTTGGAGGAACTCTATACCAACAGTTTTTTAAAATAGTTGGTATAAAGGTATCCATCCCAATAGTTTTTTAAAACCATTGGGATAGTCTTCATATAAATGGAATATCCCAATGGTTTTTCTAAACTATTGGGATAAGAACCCCTATAACAACGGTCTTTGAAAAACATTGGTATAGGGTAATGGGTATAAACACCCTTTATAGTTATATTTTCAAGATGTATTTCCTAAAGAGTTATATGGATTACTACCTGAGTGGGAGATCTAGTTCAAGATCGATTTGGTGTTGGGAGCTGAATCAGTTTCTATCCAATCATACAAGATGACACCAATAGAGCTTCACGAGTTGAAATTTCAGTTAGAAGATCTGGAAGATAAAGGTTTCATGTAGCCTAGTATGTCTCTATGGGGGTTCTCTAATTCTTTTCTCCAATAAGGATGATGGTACCTTGCACTTATGTATGAATTATCAAAGATTAAACAATATGACGATCAAGAACCAGTATCCTCTTCCATACATCGATGATATATTTGATCAAATAAGAGGTTCCAAGATCTTCTCTAAGATCGATTTGAGATTTGGATACCACTAGTTGAGGTTGAGACCTTTGGACATACCTTAGATTAATTTTAGGACCAAATATGGCTTTTATGAGTTTGTAGTGATGCTGTTTGGTTTGACCAAAACACCGATAATATTTATGGCCTTGATGAATTAGATCTTTCATCCTTTTATGGATCAGTTTGTGGTGATTTTTTTTCAATGAAATCTTAGTGTACTCCCAAGAAGTGTACAATCATGAAAAACATCTTGACATTATATTTAGTACATTGAGAGAGCATCAAAATTATGCTAAGATAACTAAATGTAGTTTCTAGATTGATAAAGTGAACTTATTGGGATATTTCATCTCAGAGGAAGGAGTTTTAGTAGACCTAGAGAAGGTTACAACCATGGTATCTTGAGAGAAACCTATGAATTTATTTTAGATTCATAGATTTCTAGGTTTAGTAGGTTATTATTGACGCTTTATCCAGTAATTTTCCATCATGAAACACTGATGTTAGGGATGACCAAGAAGGGGGTGAAGTTTATTTGGTCGGATGCTTGTGATAAATATTTTTAGAAGCTAAAGAGAAGGTTTAACTCAACACCTATCCTAAATTTACCTATGCTGAGTAAATCCTATACCATGTATTGTGATGCATCTGGAGTTGGACTCAGATCAGTTCTGATGTAAGAGGATCGAGTGGTTTCTTATAGCTCCAGACAGCTGAGACCACATGAGAGGAATTATCCTACTCATGATCTAGAGTTATCTACGATGGTATATTCCATAAGATAATGGAGACACTATATTTTGGGTGAGTGGTTTGTGGTATACATGGACCACAAGAGCCTCAAGTACATATTTTCTTAGTTGGACCCAAACCTTCAGTAGAGGAGGTGGGTAGAGTATCTGTAGTCTTTCAACTTCAAGTTGGATTATACACCGGGAAAGGGAAACATAGTTTCCAATATATTGAGCTTGGAGATGCAGACATAAGTAGTATGAGAGTCTTGAGACAATTGGCGGATGATGAAACTATTTGTCGACATGCATCTATATGTTCAGGAGTCCCAGAGATGAGTAGATATGACTTTAAAATCTGTTATACCTGTGCTTTTGGATTGGATCAAGACAGAAAAATTATCTGATTCAAAGGGTTTAGTTTTTAGAGGAAGATTATATGGTGGGGAGACAACACCATGATAGTCTCTTGGAAACATCAATTCTATTCTTTTCCATTTTTGAGTATGGGTTTCTATGGGCTTGTGTGAGGAGTTTATGAGAGAGTTTCATGCTTCTATACGGGAAGTACATCCTAAACTAACTAATATGTATCATGATATCCATTGAAAGTACTGGTGGTTAGAAATGAATAAGGATTTAGAGGGATTTTTGAGGAGATGTTTCACTTGTCAGCAGGTGAAATCCAAGCATCAAAGGCTAGCCAGGCCATTGCAGCCTCTTTCCATTCCTAAGTGGAAATGATATGATGTCACTATGGATTTTGTAATAGGATTACCCAGGACAAGCTGTAAGAATGATGTAGTATGGGTGATCATGGAGATTTTAGAGAAGGTATCCCACTTCTTTCTTATTAAGGAGAACTTCACTATTGATAGTTTGGGTAGTATCGACATGCATGAGATAGTTTGGTTGCACAATATTCATAGGAGTATCATTTCTGATAGAGTTCCTTGTTTCACATTTCAGTTCTGGTAGGGTCTTTAAAAGGCTATGGGATCATAGGTTCTTTTAAGCATAGCCTATCATCCTCAGACCAGCGGTCAATATGAGCAGACTATTTAGGTTCTATAGGATATGTTATGAGCCTATGCTTTGGATTTTGGTGGTTTATGGGAGCAACATATGACACTCATGGAGTTTTTATATAATAATAGCTTTTAGGCATCAATTCAAATGGTAACTTTCGAGGATTTTTATGAAAGGTCATGTCGTTCACCTCTTTATTGGTTGGAGGTAGTTGAGTCAACACTTGTTGGACCTAGTCTTGCACAAGAGATGTATGCGAAGGTTTATTTGATCAGGAGGTGGTTGGTGACCATGCAGAGTAGGCCAAAATCACTTGTTGACCATTGGTGTGATGTCTCAGACTCAGTTCACTCAATAGTAACCAAACCTAGTTTGCCACATGACCTCAAGTGCACCTCCCTGTATTTCAGAGGCTTCCGAATAGAAGCGAGGGTCCATCATGGAACTGTGGGGAGGCTATACCACTATAATCGGAGTGTAGAATAATGGTATAATCAAATAAAACAATAGTAGAAGCATATAAAATGACTGAAAAACTAATAATAAACATCCATCACATAAATAACCAAGTAATCTCATCCACCAGTGTCATATAAAAATCATAATCATGGCATGCTATACAAATATAATCAATACATGACAACATGCATATAGTATGATACATGTATCAAAATTCAAAAAATTCCAAAAAGAAACTATCCCAAAATAGTATCATGAGCCATATACTGATCCTATGCTCCCCTGATCCTATGAATTAATTAGTCAAGAATCACCAAGAGGGTGCTTTACCTTGCACCTACCTATATATATGAAGTCTGTCTAGGTACCCGACGATGGTCTGGACAAGGTGTGAGATAACAATCAGTAGGTCACCACCAATGTGTTAGGTCCCCTAGTATGGAAGTAGTGATTAGATAATAGTGAATAATTATTTTTGATTTATTATTACAAATACTAAATTTATAAAAATTATAACAGTGTTAAAATTTATAGCATAAATAAATTAGACAACCCAAGATGTTTTTTTAGAGGTCCGGATCACCAAGATCCTAGTCCTATCATCAATATCTTCTACTCTTCAAGGAGACTAACATGCACTAAATCATCAATTTTGAATGGGAGTGATAACCTGATTACATACAGATAAAAAAGTACATTTTTCACACCGGTGGTATAACCCCTGACTTTTGAAGGAGTCACAAACTACCTTTTTCTTTTTTTTATGGGAGGAATAACCTGAACTTTCTTATAGATGGGAGGAATAACCCAATGATAAATTTTGATAGGAAAAGCTTAAACCAAGGGATCTAGAGGAAAAATAGGTGGTAGAAATTATTATAATGGATAAATAATAGAAAACAAATGAAATAATTGTTGAGAACATGATGTATAAAATTTGGTGCAACTTGTTTTTTTATCACATCAGTGGAGGGAGATGAAGGCAATGAAGTTTCTTAGTGATCACAGTAGAACAGTAGAATTTGAAGAAGTTTCTTTATCATTTTTTGAGAGCAGAAAGAAATGTATTATCGTATCCTTTTACAATAAATCATCTGCACTGGTACATGTTTCTTATCATTGAAACAATCTCCTGAAACATTAAAACTGAGATCTAGAAGAGCATATTCATGTCCAATGTATGCACGAAAACTTTTAGTGTTTAATAATAAAATAATATGACCGTTACCTTATTTTTTTTGAAGACGTGCTGAAAAAAAAACATAATAGGGATTATATTTATTCATGAAATATTAAAAGAAACATTTAATACATTAAGAATAATAATTATTAAACAAATAAAAATTGAAAATCAATTAAAATAATAATATAATTCTGCATATTATACATACAATTGAATGTTAAAAAAACAGAGTATCGTATGAAAAATAATCTTCATGAACAAGTGTCACTAAAAAATGATACAATTATTTTTAAACAATGTTTCAAGTATATTTCAACATAAAATATCAATACATTTGAAAATGTAATTTATTTTAACAACATTAACTAAAATTAAGAAGATAAAATTTTGGAATTTTTTTAACTAATGGTGGGTCATGACCTACTGTTGAAAAAAAGAGTGGTGAGTCATTACCTACCATTGACAATGTCTAATGGTGGAAAAATAGATTATTACCTACCATTGAATTTTCACACAAACATAAAATGATTTAAGAAAAACTAAAAACAAATCCATACACCTTAACACCAAATGTCTTCATGATAAAAATAAAAATTACCTACTATCAGATGTCTAATGGTGAGTAAATTACCTACAGTTGGGTTCTAATGGTGGTTCAGAGCCAAACATTAGAATGTTTTTAAAGATGAAGAACTTTACTATTGTTTATCAAATAAGCATGAAATATTAAAAATCAAACATAATGAATTGAAAAAAAGATACTTCCATACTTCAATGTTGCTGGATGAATAAAAAAACATGAAAAAGCTGTTGGTAACAAAGATAGAAAATAGAAGTATGTTTTCTATTAAAACTAATACAACAGATTAAAATACTCAAATCACTTAAGAATATAGCATTTTATTTCAACAGAAAAGGAAAAAACACCTTTGGGATCTTGAGGCAGTGACTGTCACGACTTAATGCAGTAAAGAGAAATGAATAGTGGGTGAAAATATAACTCACTGTTGATGTTAAACAGTGGGTAAATTTACCTACTGTTGAGGTGAAATGATGAGTAAATTTACTCACTGTTGATCTGCTGGTAGTGGGTTAGTGACCCACTATTGGGTTCCAATGGTGGGTAAAATCAATCACCGTTGGAAATTTTCCAATGGTGACAATAATGACTCACCGTTGGTTAAAACCAATGGTGAATCAACAAATAAGAGAAACCAAATAGAGGAAATAATGAAACAAAATAATTATATGAAACACAGAATAAGGAAAGATCTCTGTAAGAAAAAATACACAAAGAAAAAACCAAGACCAAAAGAGGTACAACTGAAATCTAGATGAAACGATGAACTAGTACATCAACTATGGACAAAATAAGTAGAACAAAAATGATAAAACCGTAATATGAAAAAATACTAAACTTTCATAGCATGAATGAGTAGTAAAAATATTGAAAAAAAATCAAACTAAAAACGAGTTTATGAAGAACATAAAAGAAAAGAAATAAAAGAAAACTTGAGAGGAGGAAGAAATAATGGTACAAGCGTCATTGATGAGGAGAAAATAAAGATGCTGAAGAGATGGAAATATGGACGGTCACTGGAAGAGGATAATTTTTTTTTGAAAAATAGAGTATGTGGGAGATCAAAAACATACGCAGGATAAGAGTGTAAATTAGATGAATGGAATTAAAGTAGAGGAGATCTGAACATCGATATTGAATCTCAGTTTAAAAGTTTTGCACAAAAATTATTTAAACATAAGGTGAAAGAGTAGTATAAGTATCAGGGAGTGTTGTTACTAGACTTAGAATAAAATAACTATATAGAAACTCCAACTACGATCCATGTGGGTGATCCATGGACAACCTATGCAGGCGCACTCCTTAGGCCTTATACACGGGCCTGCATGCATATTGAGTGCACTGTTGCTGGACTAGGATCTATCCAAGACTCAAAGGCTAGGCCTCCCATAAGGGTAGACCTTTGGGTCCCCTTAAGTGTGGTTGAGGTTTGGATTGGGTGCTTGCATAGACAAACATATATTTTTGTAACAAATAACAATAAAAAATACAAAGAAAATAATGGAAACGATTATAACAAAGTATTAAACCATGCTCATAGGAAATAATATTTTTGAAACAAAGTTAGTTTTAATTAAATATTATGCAAGTTTAATTTATCAAAACAAAGAGAGATATAAGATAGATCATACCCAATTACAAAACATCTCCCCATTTTTTTAAATTACAAACATAATATTTGTTAAATTTTCAAACAACTTAAAAAAATTATTAAATCTTAAAAAAATTTCCCCCCGTTTTGAAATTTATCAAAAAGTACAATATTAAAAATAGTGAAAGAAAAAAATTAAAATATTACATTTTGATACAATATTAAAAAAATACATTGTTATTGTTTAACTATACAATTTTAAACATTATGATCTAATTATCATTTAATCGCAGTAGAAAAATATCAGTGAGATATAGAAAATAACAGATAGTTGTAGTGTTCAAATAGAAAATGTTATTTAATAAAAATTAATCAAAGTGTAATAAAGAACTTTAAATTATATAATACACACACAAAAGCATTGAATACATTTATCAAAATAGAAATTATACTAAGAAAAATTTAGGCTTCCAACATACCCAATTCAAACTTCATTTTCTAAAATTTAAAATAACTTAATGTTCTAGTGAAAATATCAGCTAATTGTTTCTCAGTTGGAATAAATTATAAAAATATATCACCTTTATTTACATGATCCATAAGAAAATGAAATCTAACATCAATGTGTTTAGTTATTGAGTGCTGAAGAGGGTTTTTAAAATTTGAAATGACACTAGTGTTATCAAAATATATGGGAATTTTATTAAAATTAATATTAAAATCATAAAAATTTTGATTTATCCAAATACTATATGAACAAAAACTAGCATCAGAAACATACTCAACCTCAACTGTTGATAGTGCTACTGACAGCTATTTCTTAGAGCTCCATGAAATTAAAATTTTTCCTAAAAAGTGATACATACCTGAAGTGCTTTTCCAATAAAGTATGAAACCTCCAAAGTAAGAATCAGAGTAAGATTCTAAATAAAAGAAATTTTTATTAGAATAAAATAGTCCAGTACTAATAGTACCTTTGATATACCTAATTAATCTTTTAACAACCTTACTATGAATTTATTTGGGGGTTGAATGATATCTAGCACACATACAAATAGAAAACATAATATATGGGCTAGAAGTAGCAAGATACAGAAGACTTCTTATCGTGCCTCTATATAGCTCATCACAAATAGAATTTCCAGATTTATCTGCATCCAATTTAGAGTTTTTTATCATCGGGGTTCTCATAGTTTTATAAGAATCAAGTACAAACTTTTTAACTAGTTCTTTGGCATACTTATCTCCATTTAAGAAAATACCATTTTTTCTTTGATTAATTTGTAAACCAAGAAATAATTTCAAATCCACCATTAGGCTCATATCAAATTCATTTGTCATTAATTTTGAAAACTCATTACTTATTTTATCATTTGTTGAACCAAAAATAATATCATCAACATAAATCTGTATAATCCGCATATCATTTGAAACTCTTTTTATGAATAAGGTTGGATCAACCTTACATTTTAAAAAAATCATTTTTAATTAAAAACATAGTTATTATTTCATACCAAGCTCAAGGAGATTTCTTAAGACCATATAAATCTTTAGAAATTTTGAAAACATGAATTAGAAATTCATCATTTTCGAAACCGGGCAGTTGTTTAACATAAATCTCTTCTGAAATTATACCATTTAAAAATTCACTTTTAACACCCATTTGAAAATGTTGAAAAATTTTAAAACTTGAAAAAGATAATAAAATTTGAATGTCTTCTAATCTAGAAACTGGTGAAAATGAATCCTCAAAATCAATACCTTCTTCTTGAAGATAACCTTGGATAACTAATCTTGCCTTATTTATAACTATATTATCAAATTCATCTAATTTATTTTGAAAAATCCATTTGGTTCCTATAGACATTGTATCTTTGGGTAGCTCAAATAGATTCTATACTTTATTTCTACCAAACTAGTCAAGATCATTATAAGATCCCACAATTTCCAAAATTATTTTTTTTATAAAAATATTTTATTAAATGGATTAGTTTAAAATTAAAATGAACTAATAATATTTTGAGATGATTTTCATTGAAAATAATAATCGAAACTAGGTATTTTAAGTAATCAAGATAAAATTTGATCATAAGTTAATTTAAATATTTAAAATTATATAATAATATCACTTTGAATTATTATAAGAAAAAATAAGAACTATATTTCATCAATTATGATTTTATGACAAATTCATTGTTTTCAATTTGATTTTAAATTAATATTATAAAAACAAATATTATTTTGTTTTGTTTAAAATAATATTTCAAAATAACTATATTTACTTAATTATTATTGTAAAATATAATTTATTTGTATCAAAAGGTTATTTGAAAAGTAATAAATAAGATTTTAAAGGTAATATATATATATAGATAGATATACAAAAAAATAAAAACATGTTTTTTATTAAAATATATTTTATAAAATTTATAAACTATTAATATATTAACTAATAGAATTATGATAAATATATATAATTAAAAATATTTTTTTGAACTATCAATTTATTTTGCTAAAATATAAAAAAATAATAATAATTAATTATTTTATAATATTACAAATAAATAGTGAAAGAAATTCTTATAATTATACGAGTATTAATATTTTAAGAAAATTTAATTAAGAATATGTTTTAAAAAAATGAAATTGAAAAGAGGAAAATGTGAAATAGGGTAAAGGGGGGTATGTCGTGACCTAGGTAAAGGGGGTTTGAGGGTCAAACATCGAGTGCTTTAGAGGGAGGAGGAGGAGCGGGTGAGAACCTTAACTGGGAGAAGATGCATCTGAGGAGATCATAGTTGAGCAAGGAACCAAGTGTGGTCACCGGTATGGCTTCATTTGGAAGAAGATCAGCCGCCAAAATATGTGGAATCGAGTAATGTTGAAGGTCATGATCGCAGTTAGGGTTCAGTTTCAGATAAGGAATTTGATTTGTTTATAGTCTTCAGATCTGGGATAGGTAGGCATCTTTTGTCTGAATCTGGTTCTCAAATCTTAGATTAACAATTATATACACCTATTTTTCTTATTTTATTCATCAATATCCTTTATTCATTGGTTAAATTGTGGTCTATTTGATGTCTACTGCCTTGCTTTTGATTCATTGTTGTCTATTCAATAGATTTGATATCCCATTAAGCTCATTATAAATTGTTGTTTTGAATCATTTTCTCTAGCTATCCCTATAGTGGTACTTTTCTAATTATTTCTATTACATTTTTGTGCTGGTTTTCTTTAGTTGATTATTCTTTTCACTATCTACACACACAACTTGCACCACAAGCTTGTTTGAAGTCTCTATTTTGAAATCTTTGAAGATATCCTTAGGTCTGCTCCGTTGATAAGGATATAACCATTTGTTTATATATTTATGTCACTGTGTAAATAGAAAATAATATGGATATAAAAAACCTTAAACAAAGAAGTGTAAATTTTTAAAACCATTTGTTATTCGGGAGAGAGTGAGAGTGTGTACAAAGCAGAAGCAGTAGAATAAGGTCTTCAACATGTGTTTGCAGATCAAGTAAGGGATTATTATTTATTTAAACACATTTATTTTTATTCAAATTTTCATACTCAATTTTCACATTCAATTTTAAGGGATTATATTTATTATGCTTTGATATTCACTACAAAGGATATTTTTATATGAATTTATTAACTTCATACATATCGAAACAAGAGAACATAGTAAGGGAGATTATTCATTTTATTTTTATGTACATATTTTGATAGTAAAGGAGTTTATTTTTTATTCTAAGGATTTATTTTTAAGGTGATATTTTTTGAAAGATATTAATTATTTATTTATTTTAACACGAATTATTTTGAGGTTCAAATTTATTGGGAAGGAAATTTATTTTCATATGTCAAATTTTTATTCTGAGATTTTTTATTATAAAAATCACATTTCATTATAATTATAATAACTATATTTGATTAATTATTTTTTTAGATTATGTTATTGCATGTGATTATTTTTTCATTATGTAAAGTCTTATAGTTTTCAACAAAAATTACAATATCATGTAAATATATGTATATTATGTAGATATATTTTTTATATTCATTCAAGTATTTCTATTTTTAAAATATAATAATAAAAAAATAATAAATATTTTCTTGTTATTGTTAAGTGGATTTGATTGTATCAAAATATATGATTATATTTCAAATAAGAAAAGTTATTATTTTATGCCTCAATAATAAATAAAAGTTATTATAATTTGAGGTTTATTATTTATAGTAAGTATTAAATAATTAAAACTAACATGTCATGTGTGCAAAGTGCATATAAAATCATGAATTTAATTTGTAATATAAGATATGGACATCATCTTAATCCATGAAATATCATGCATACATATAATAGTTTTATTATTTGTATATATATGAGTATTTAATAAAGTATATCTTTGAAGGAAAATACTTTAGAAATGATTTTATGAGTTTAATGAATGAAATTTAAATACATGAATGTTAATTATTCAATTATTAAAAAACTATGTATTTATACAATGATGATGAGATTCAGTTTCGTTAAATCTAGAAAATGATTTTATATGAAAATATATTTTTATATAAATATGTATATGCATAAGTAATTATGTTTCCATGACTTTTAAACAGAAAACCCAATGAAAAATGTAAATATATATAGAGCGGTCTTAAAATGTTTTATAAAATTCATCACTTGAACTTTGTAAATATGGTATGGAATTGGTGCCATCTCTCGGCAAATGGGTGGACCTAAGATAGCCTTCAATGTTTCATGTGGCCTCAGTGCTTTTTTTTTTCATAAGTTTTTTTTAATGTTTTCAAAAAATAAGTAGATTATTTTTAAACCATTTTCAAAGTATAATTAATTTCAAAGTATTATAATATTTTATTAAGACATTTTACAATGGTATTTTTCAATGGTCTTTTAGAAAACCCCTTATAGGGAAAATTGATGCTCACCCTTTATTTTAAATTATTTTTCATAGGTTTATTAGAGTTCTCTGAAGCTATTCATTTCACTTAAGGAGTTATCACACATGAAGTATTTGGGTTATTTTATTTTATTTTTGTACATATCTGATAAAAATGTAATATTTTTATAATTCTTCAAAACCTTGACCAGAAAAGGTCTTGGTATGTATTTTTTTTTCATTTTTCGTTTGTCTTACAAAAAAAAAATATACAAATTTTTTTATGTACTGGACCTAGAAACACAGGTTTGAGGCATTATAATTGGTATCAAAGAAACAATCTATATAACATTGGAGATTTTATTTTTCTAAGTGGTGGAGTCTAGAAGTTTAGCTGTTTTAGATTTTCTTAATTTTGAAGATGAAAATTAAGAGTTTTCTAGAGTTTGAAAAATGAATTGTGAGGGTGAAATTATTTTAAAGAGAAGAACGTAACATCCCATAATTTTAAAAATTATTTTTGTTTTATAAATATTTTATTAAATTTATTAGTTTATAATTAAAATGAACTAATAATATTTTGAGATGATTTTATTTTAAAATAATAATCGAAACTAGGTGTTTTAAGTAATCAAAATAATATCTGATTGTAAGTTAATTTTAATATTTAAAATTATATAATAATATCACTTTGAATTATTATAAGAAAAAATAAAAATTATATTTCATCAATTATGATTTTAGGAAAAATTCATAGTTTTAAATTTGATTTTAAATTAATATTCTAAAAAAATATTATTTTTTTTAAAAGAATATTTTAAAATAACTATATTTAGTTAATTATTTTTTTAAAATAGAATTTAATTATATCAAAAGATTATTTGAAAATTAATGAATAAATTTTTAAAGGTAATATATATATATATATATATATGAAATAATAAAAACATATGTTTTATTAAAATCTTTTTTATAAAATTTATAAACTATGAATATATTAACTAATAGAATTATGATATATATATATATATATATATATAATTATAAGAATATTATTATTATTTTTGAATTATAAATTTATTTTTTTAAAATATAAATAAATAATAAATAATAATTATTTTATATACTTATAAATAAACAGTAAAAGAAATTATTATAATTATATGAGTATTAATATTTTAAAAAAATAGAATTAAGAATATTTTTTTTAAAAAATGACATTGAAAAGAGGAAAAAGTGAAATGGGGTAAAGGGGGGTGCGTCACAGCTTGAGGAAAGGGGGTTTGAGGGTCAGATGTTGAGTGCTTCAGAGGGAGGAGGAGTGGGCAAGAGCTTTAATTGAGAGGAGCTGCAACCGAGGAGATCAAATATGAGCAAGGAACTATGTGTGGTCACCGATATGGCTTTGTTTAGAAGGATATCAACTGATGACATATATGGAATAAAGTTTCATCAATGGTCTCGATTGCGATTAGGGTTCGGTTTCTAGTAAAGAATTCGATCTATTCATAGTCTTCAAATCCAAGATAGGTAGGTTTATTTTGTTCGAATCTAGTTGTCGAATCTTAGATTAACAATGATATGCACTTATTTTTCTTATTTTATTCATCGATATCCTCTGTTAATTATTTATATTGTGGTTCATTTGATGTCTACTACCTTGATTTTGGTTTGTTGTTATCTATTTAACTGATTCGATATCCTGTTAAGGTCATTCTAAATTGTTTTTTTGAATCATTTTCTCTGGTATTCCCTATAGTGGTAGTTTTTTAATTTTTTATATTATGTTGTTGTGCTCGTTTTCTTTGGTTGATTATTATTTTCACTGTTTTCACACACAGCTTGCACCATAATCATGTTTGAAGTTAGTGTTTTGAAATATTTGTAGATCTCCTCTGGTCTACTCCACTAATAAGGATATAACCATTTTTTTAACATATTCATGTCGCTATATAAATAGAAAGTAATATAGATATAAAAAGACTTAAAAAAATAAGTGTAAATTTTTAAAACCATTTGTTAGTCAGGAGAGATTGAGAGTGTGTGCAAAGAAGCAGCAACAGAAGAAGGTCTTCAGCATGTGTTTGCAGATCAAGTAAGAGATTATTATTTATTTAAACACATTTATTTTTATTCAATTTTGTATATTCAATTTTCATGTTCAATTTTAAGGGATTATATTTATTATGCTTTGATATTCATTGTAAAGGATATTTTTTTTATGAATTTATGAACTTCATACATATTGTAGTAAGATATCGTAGTAAAGGACATTGTCCATTTTATTTTTATATACATATATTGATAGTAATAGGGTTTATTTTTTATTTTGAGTATTTGTTTTTAAGATGACATTTTTTTGAAAGAGATTAATTGTTTATTTATTTTAACATGATTTATTTTGAGGTTCAAATTTATTTAGAAGGAAATTTATTTCCATGTCAAATTTTTATTCTGAGATTTTTTCTTATAAAAATCATATTTCATTTGAATTATAATAATTATATTTGATTAATTATTTATTCATATTATGTTATTATATGTGATTATTTTCACATTATGTAAAGACTTATATTTTTCAACAACAATTACAATATCATGTTGATATATGTATATTATGTAGATATATGTTTTATATTCATTCAAGTATTCCTATTTTTAAAATCTTGCTTGTTGTTGTTAAGTGGATTTGATTTTATCAAAATATATGTTTATATTTCAAATAAGAAAAGTTATTATTTTACGACTCTACAATAAATAAAAGTTATTATCATTTTATGTGTATTATTTATAGTAAGTTTCAAATAATTAAAACTATCATGTCATGTGTGAAAAGTGCATATAAAATCATGAATTTCATTTGTAATATAAGATATTACCATCATCTTAACCCATTAATTATCATGAATACATGTACTAGTTTTATTATTTGTGTATGTATGAGTATTGAATAAAGTATATATTTGTAGGAAACTACTTTTGAAATGATTTTACGAGTTTAATGAATAAAATTTAAATACATGAATGTTAATTATTCAATCATTAACAAACCATGTATTTATGCAATGGTGATGAGATTCAGTTTCTTTAGATCTAGAAAATGATTTTATATGAAAATATATTTGTATATAAATATATATATGCATAAGTAATTTTGTTTCCAATAATTTTATGCAGAAAACCCAATTAAAAATGTAAATATATATTGATCAGGCTTAAATTTTTTTATGAAATTCAAAACTTGAATGTTGTAAATATGGTAGGGAATTGGGGTGTGAACCCATCCCTCAGTAAGTGGGTAGGTCCAAGATAACCTTCAATGTTTCAAGTGGCCTCGATGTTTTTTTTAGAATATTGGTTAATGTTTTCCAAAAACCACTGGATTATTTTTAAACTATTCTCAAAGTATAATTAATTTTCAAAGTATTATAATATTTTATAAAGACATTTTACAAAGGTATTTTTCAACGGTCTTTTAAAAAACTCATTACCGGGAAAATTAATGCTCACCTCTTATTTTAAATTATTTTTCACATATTTAATATAGTTTTTAAAGGTTTTTATTTCACTTATGGAGTTATCTTACATAAATTATTTTGGTTATTTTATTTTATTTTTGTATAACTTTGATAAAAATGTAAGATTTATTTAATTCTCCAAATCCTAGATCGGAAAAGGTCCTGGTATGCAAAATGATTTGTATTTTTTGTTTGTATTATAAAAAAATATATACACAACATTTTTATGTGTTGGACCCAAAATCATGGGTTCAGGGCGTTATATTAATCTTGCAATCTATTAAATAATTTTTAATATTAATAGGGAAAAAATAAGCTACAAAGCAAAAATTAGTACAAAAATTTAAAATAGAATTTATATTTTTAATTCTAGATTCAAAATTTATTAAATCATTTTCTAAAGAGTGATCTTTGTGAGTTTTTTAAATTAAAGGATCATATTGAGAAGAGATATGCTCCCCATCAAATGATGCATCATTATTCTCAGGTTTATCTTCATCAAAGTTGAATTCTTTGAAATCTTCAGTATTATCAATAGAATCATTATTCTGTTTATCATTATTTTCAATGAATTTAACATTCATATATTATTCCACTATCATATTTGTTTTATTATATACCCTATAAGTATTACTATTACTAGGGTATCCCAAAAATATACCTTTATCACTTTTTGAATCAAACTTGTCTATATTATCTTTAGTATTTAAAATATAGGCATCACATCCAAAAACATTAAAATGGATAATTTTGTTTTTCATATTCTTAAATAGTTCATAGATAATTTTCTTTAATAAGGGTATGATGTAAACTTGATTTAAGATATAATAAGTAGTGTTAATAGATTCTGTTCAAAAATATTTTGGATGGTTGAATTCATTAAGCATCATTCTTTCCATTTCTTGAATAGTTAAATTTTTCTTATCTACAACACCATCATATTATGGTGTTCTAAGGGTGGAAGAATTATTAAAATATCAATCACTTTCATAGAATTTTTCAAATTCATAGTTTATAAAATCTCTCCCTTTGTCACTTTTAATAGAATAAATTAAGCGACCTTTCTAATTTTGAATTTTCTTATAGAAAGTAATAAATTTGTTTAATGTTTCACTTTTATGAGATAAGAAAATAGTCCAAGTAAATCTACTAAAATCATCAAAAATTACAAAAACATATCTTTTAGAACCTAAACTAGCAGTTCTAATGGGACCAAAAAGATCAATATGTAGTAGTTCTAAGCATATAACAATATTAACCATATTTATATATCTAAAATATTCATTGTTCTGCTTACCTTTTAGATAGGAATCATATATATAATACTTAAAAGTGCTAAACTTTGGATGTTACAGAACCTTTTCATGTTTATCCAACTTGTACAACTATTAAAGATGAACATGTCCCAATCTCCTATGACATAGAATGTGATTTGTATCTACAATATTTAAGCATTTTACATTATGTTGGGTTAGTTATGAAAAATCTATAAAACATATATTTTTATTTCTATTATCATAAAATAAATATAATTATCTTTATAAAAAATACATTTTTTATCTTCAAATTTTACATTCATTCCATCATCACAAAGTTGTGATATGAAAATTAAGTTATGTTTTAACCCTTCTACAAAAATTACTTTCAAAATTATAATAGAAGTCAATATACCTACTTCTCTAAAAAATTTAACCATACCTTTATAGTTTTCACTGAAAGTGATAGTAACTCCATCACAAGAGTAAAAAGATAAGAAGTTATAAATTTCACCCGTCATGTGCCTTGAACACCCACTATCCATATACCATGTGACTTTTGAACTCTTTAGGAAGGTTTCCTAAAAAAAAATCAAGAAGATGGTTGTTTTAGTACCCATACTAGTTTGGTTCCAACTAGATTAGTAACAAAATATTTAGGTACCCATATATATTTGAGACATGTATTATAGCGTAATATTGAAGACAAATTTTTAGAAATTAAAGTCTTTGTATAGCTTAAGGACTGATTAAAATTTAAAGAAAACCTGTTTTCATAATGGCCTTTCAAGATACAATTAAAGAAAGTAAGATTTGAAATATTCCCATTTATGACTTTAACAAAAAATAGTTCTAAACATTTTAGGAACCTGAATATTATATCCACAACCCTTTTTATCATATTTGGGTTTGTTCATAGCCATTATCTTATCAAATTTATCTTGTCCTCGAAAAAAAATAGATAAGGTTTCCTTTAGACTAGTATTTTCCCTTTTAAGGTTTTCATTATCTTTCTGAATAACTTCCTAGTCATCATAAGCTTTTACATTTGAGTGTAATCAAAAAATTTTCAGTTTATTATTTTCATGTTTAATATTCTTACATTTTTTTTAATTTTATCTAAATCATTACAAACTAATATAAATATTTTTGTTTTGAAATTCATCAGTTTTTGACACAAAATATTTTATTCTTATTTTCTCATATTTAACTTTTAACAGTTCAGCATTTAAAACATTTTTCTATTATATATTACTTAAAACAGAATCATTCAATTTTTTATTTTATTTTTTAATCTTCTTATTTTCTCTTTGTGGTTCCCTATATAGTTCAACCATCTACAAGATATCACTTTAAAAATTTTCATTTTGAGAAGTTAATTATTTAAATTTATTTTCAATATCAGATTCATAACCAGAACTATAATCATAATTATAGTATACCTCATTTATAGTAGTATCCATCAAACATTGATCGGCATATTCTTTTTTCACTTTCAGAACCAACATCACTTGAGTCTGACTCGTATGTACAATTCCATCCCACATGATATGCCTTTCTTTGTTCCTTATTGTATTTCTTGTATTTCCCTCTTGTTTTAATTTGGTACAATTTGATTTTATATGTCCCTTTTACCTACACTCATAACATTTTAAATCGAAAATATCATACTTACTAGTATTACCTATTTTACTATCCTTTTTGTCATATTTTTGAAAATATCTTCCAAGAAACTTCTTAAAGCCTCTCTTACCCTTTATATACTTGTAAAAACCTTTGGTGATATTTTAAATTTCATCCTTATCACTTTATTGTAACTCAGAATCAGAAGAATTATAAATAACATTTATATTTAATTTAAATGATATACCTTTTCTTTTATCATGATCATCAACATTGTCATTCTTCATTTCTAGCTTGTATTGAATAAGTGATCCTATCAACTCATCCATTGAATATTCAGTAAAATCCTTACTTTATTCAATAAAATATTTCTTTGAATGCCTTCTCTTGGGTAGAGCTCGAAGTAATATTTTGATGAGGGATTCATTCTTCATGGTCTTTCTGAGAGCAACCATGCTATTGAAAATTTTGGTGAATCTATTAGACATCTAATTTATGCTTTCTTGATTAGTCATTATGAATTCTTAAAACTCAGCTCCATGTATACTTGTGTTAGTTCTCTGAAAATTATCAGTTCCTTGATGAGTTACTTTCAATGTCCTCTAAATGTTAGAATCACTTTTACAGGATGAAATATAACTATACAAATTTTTACTTAAAGAGCAGTATAAGTAATTCATAACTTTTTAATTTAGAACACAATTTGAAAAACCAATGGTGACTCAAAAAATAATAGAAACCAAACATAGAATATAATGAAACAAAATAATTTGATGAAATATTAAAGAAGGTCAAATCCCTATGAGAAAAAAGAACATAAAGAAAAAACCGACACCAAAAGAGATAAAAATGAAACTTGGATGAAATTAAGAACTAGTAGATCAACTATAGTCAAAATAAGAAGAACAAACATGATAAAACCATAATCTAAAAAAATAATGAACCTGGAAAATAACCATGAGCAGTAAAAATATTGAAGAAAAAATCAAAAAAAATGAGTTTATGAAGAACATAAAAGAAAATAAATAAAAGGAAACTTGGGAGGAGGAAGAAATACTGGTATAGGCGCCATCGATGAGGAGAAAATAAAGATGCCAATGAGCTGGAAATATGGACAGTCATCAGAAGTGGATGATGAAATTTCAAAAAACAGAGCACATGGGAGATCAAAACACATACGTGGGATAAGAGGATAGATCAGATGAATGCAATTAAAGTAGAGGATACATGATGGCTGAGATTGAATCTTAGTTTAAAACTTGCATCCCACATCAATTTGAACATAAAGGGATTGAGCAGTATAAGTAACAGGGATCACTGTTACTTTTTTCAGAATAAAATCACTACACACGCACTCGGTGTCATGACCCGTCCCCCAGTGCCCGTGCCGTGACTACCCCAGCCCGCCTTCCATAGGCCAGGGGCTGGAAACTAGAACCAAAGGCGCAATTCCCTAAAACTAGGAAGACATTACCTTTATAACCTATAAACGCACACAACAGAGCACACAACTAGATAAAAAACATTAAGTAAACTGTATAACAAAAGAGTGATGAAAAGTAAAAGGGGCTGGAAATATAAGCCCAACTGTAAATTACAAGAAACTGGAAGTACAAGTACAACTGAAGAAAGGGAAAACAGCTACTGGGTCATCCTCTGGGATTCCTACCTGAAGGGTAGGTACAGATAGCCTCCTCAACTCAACACACCACATCCGTCAGTCTCCTCTGTGTACCGACTTGTCGTAAGGTCCACCTCCGGGTACCATCCAGTCCTGGTACTCTCAGCCTCAGTCAGCACTATCCGTCGTCTGCATCCAACAAAACAGGGTGCGGGCATAGCCCGTGCAGGGGTGAGTATAACAAAACTCAGTAGGGAACCCGAGACCCTCAAGGTCTCACAAATCCACCAAGGATAAACCACAAAGTAAGGAATCAATAGATAACCCTACTTAGGTATATGCCCATACATATACCTAAGTTATTAAGTAATCCATCTCATTCATGAGGAAAACAAAAAAGTACTGACTCAGCTCAACTGGGATTTTATTCTAGGGGTAATATCAAGTAATATCCCCAACACATTATCGAAACCCCGACTGCTGGAGAACTCCACCTATATCGAGTACAGTGGGCCTTCCGCAATACTAAGCGCACTTCCAACTAACCTTGGACTACTGAGGTACTCCTCCTTTCAAGTACCATGGGTTTGCTACATCACACAGAGGCACTCCCCACCGCAGGTCTGCCGCCACACTCAGACGCTCCCCCTTATAGCCTGCTGAGATACTCCTCCTGTCGAGTACTGTGGGTCTACCGCGTCACCAAACGTGCTCCTCCACCATGGGTCTGCTGCTACACCTAGGCACTCCCCAATGGTCTAGTAGAGTCACTTCGAGTCAAACGGTCAGTAGTCGTCAGGTCTCAGCCAGCTACTAGGTCTCCGCACTCTGCTCGCTCGTAATTGGAAGGATCCGCTCCACGAGCTACTGGTCGATACACCAACTATCACGAAGTCCCACAAAGAAGTATCTCAAAGGTCCTCCACGTTATAGGGGTCTCAACGCAATAGAAGGAGCATCAATCAGACGCATGATCTGTGAGTTATTATCCTTTTAGTCCCGGGAGCCCGGTTGGATTCGTGCACGACCCAACCTGATCGTATCTCAACTATACCCAAACTCCAGTGGGGTATACTCAAAGGGACCGTCATGCTCCAATATTACCAGGGATACTGACGGTTTGTCAAATGGACGTCCGATGACAATGATATGGCCAAAAGAAAGTAAAGGATCGTAGTGGGCCCGGGTCCGGTCCGACCCGGTCGGACCGACCTGGCCCGACCCTGTCTGGGCCAACCCGGTTCGGGTCGACCCGTCCTGACCTGTTGGGTCTGGGCCAGCCCGTTGGGCGGGCCAGCTTGTTATGTTTGGCCCGACCCACTGGGCCCAGCCCAGTAGGCCATGAGGGGGTGCGAAGGACTGCGAGGGTGCATACTGGCCGCGGATCAGCGTGAGGGCAGCTCAAGAGGCTGGAGGGTAGTTCGAGCCGGTGGGTGGCACGGCCGGCGGGCGGCGCGGTTTGGACCGGGGCAGTGAAGCCAGTTCGGCCGGGGCGCCAGAGCGTTGCAGGGGCGACGCGGTTAGGGGAGGCCATAGGTGGCGTGACCGTTGCCTTCGTCACCTTCAACGCCATTGTCGCCTTCCTCCATTTCTAAGAACACCACAAAGAAGAATGGCGGGGGGTCGGTCCATGTTTGTTTGTCCTGCACCCTCTGCGTTTAGAGTGGTAGCAAGCGGTTCATCAAGAACATAAACAAAGAACGATCATGGAAGATATTTTAAAACATCAATTCCCATAATCCCTCGATAATTTATATTCCCAGCCCTGCAAAGGAAAAAGAGGGGAGAACATGGGAAGTGTTAATCAAATAATTAATAAACCCCTACAACTTCCCGCAACAATTATTCCTAACCCGCAAGGAAAAAATTCAAGGATCAACTTGATAATAAGTTAATCCATGTTCTTTGTTTTTAGAAGGAAATAATCAAGGGAATAAAATCATACTTAATTAAAAACCCTACCTTGTTCGATGTTGGTTGACATTGGTGTGAGGAGGAGGACGTCGATTCGTTGTAGACGAACACGCCATACGTCAAAGGATGTTCTGAGGAAGAAGGTTGAATTCGTCGACATTCTTTGTGGAGGAAGCGTTCTTCATTGGAGAAGCTTTCTCCCAAGAGCTCCTCCTCTCCCCAAATCCACCAAATAAAAGAGATATCCAATAATAAAAAGTGTTTCCCCAATTTAATCATAGGCATAATTCAAATTGGATTAAATTAAATTGGCTCAATTAAGTGGTGCGTTGGCAAGATTAATGGTTTGTGCGTTGGAACAATTAAGGTGGAGGAGGTCAAGAGGCTCTCCCTCATTAATTGTGGGAGTTGAGGGTTTCTCCCAATTAAAGGGGGGTTTCAAGGGGGTTTAAACTCAGGTGGTCCCCACCACCATAACCTCTCATGGGAGGTTATGGTTCGAGTGGTCCCCACCACCTTAACCTCTCATGGGAGGTTAAGGTCTGGTGGTTCCCACTCCCAACTTTCACATGGAGGTTTAGTTCTAGAGGACCCCACCTGAAATATCCACATGGAAGCTCAAAATAAAATAAAATGAAGTTTATTTTATTTTATTATTTCCACGAAAAACACAAAAACTAACTTTTTCCCTTGTCCATCTGCCGTTGAGGTGAAAGTCTCCTTAAGCGAAAACCAGCGCTGTGAGTTTAACGGTGCCCTCAGATTTTAATTCCGAGCACCGGTTCAAAAGTTAGAAAAACTCACTCGCACGTTTACTAAACGTACCTGAAATAAAGTTCAGAAATTCATTCCGGGAACTCCGGGCCTCGAAATCATGCGTCGTCAATTTTTGCGGACTCGTAGAATTCTCATATATATATATATATATAAACATTTACATGGAATTTTGGGTCTTCACACTCGGCCTATGGGCCATGTGGGTGATCCATTCCCAACATATATGGGATCACTCCTTGGGCCCTATACACAATACCACATGCGTATATCATGCACCATGATTGGATTAGGCTATGTGAAAGCCTCAAAGGCTAGCTCTCCCATAAGGGTAGACCTTCAGGTCCCCTTAAGCGCGGTTGAGGTTCGGATTGGGTGCTTGCATAGACAACCATATTTTTTATAATAAATAACAATAAAAAATATAAATAAAAGAACAACAAATATCATAACAAAGTATTAAGCCATGTTAATAAAAAATAATATTTTCGAAACAAAGTTAGATTTAATTAAATGTCATGAAAGTATAATTTATCAAAATAAAGAAAGATATAAAATAGTTAATACCCAATTAAAAACACAATGATGTCTATAACAAGTCCACTCTGTGCATATAAACTGAGGTAGTGTGAAAATATAACAAGAGTACAATTAATAAAAGTAGAAGTGATACATTCTAGTCTATCAAGTCTTAATATGATCAAGAAACTAAATCATAAGTGTAACACCCCTGAATGATAAAGGGTTAAATGACTAAATTATATGACTCATGTCAACAAGGTGCACCATCCTTTTCGGGAGCCTACCTGATTAGAACTCCACAGTTAAGCGTGCTTGGCCTGGAGTAGTGACCAGGATGGGTGACCTTCTGGGAAGTTTCCCATGGTGTGTGTGAATGAGGACAAATTAGGCTGGAAAGGACATATATTGGCCAATGGAGACTATTAATAGTTAGATGACCCGTTCAAGCACGTGGGTGGGCCCCAGGGTGGGGACCACGTGTCTGCGGGGCAAAAAAGGTACCTGGTGGGCCGGGACCCGACGACCATGTTAAGGAGGGGTGGCTGTGCTCTCACCGAGACCTAGTTGTTACATTTGGTATCAGAGGAAGAACCCAGCTTTAAGTTTGGTGAGCCCTAGGGTGGGGACCACGTGTCTGCGAGGCAAACAGGGTACCTGGTGGGTCGGGACCCGATGACCATGTTAAGGAGGGGTGACTGTGCTCTCACCGGGACCTAGTTGTTACATTTGGTATTAGAGGAGGAACCTAGCTTTAAGTGTGGTGTACTGCCTGGGTTGAGATGTAGGGCCCAAAATGAAGACATTGTGCTCTAAAGGGGGTGGGGGGGGGGGGTGATTGTAACACCCCCGAACGATAAAGGGTTAAATGACTAAATGATATGACTCAATAGTCAGATGACCCATTTGTGCACGTGGGTGGGCCCCAAGGTGGGGACCTGATTAGAACTCCACAGTTAAGCATGCTTGGCCTGGAGTAGTGATCAGAATGGGTGACCTTCTGGGAAGTTTCCCATGGTGTGTGTGAATGAGGACAAATTAGGTTGGAAAGGACATATATTGGCCAATGGAGACTATCAATAGTCAGATGACCCGTTCAGGCACATCGGTGGGCCCCAGGGTGGGGACCACGTGTCTGCGGGGCAAACAAGGTACCTGGTGGGCCGGGACCCGACGACCATGTTAAGGAGGGGTGGCTGTGCTCTCACCGAGACCTAGTTGTTACATTTGGTATCAGAGGAAGAACCCAGCTTTAAGTGTGGTGAGCCCTAGGGTGGGGACCACGTGTCTGCGAGGCAAACAGGGTACCTGGTGGGCCGGGACCCGATGACCATGTTAAGGAGGGGAGACTGTGCTCTCACCGGGACCTAGTTGTTACATTTGGTATTAGAGGAGGAACCTAGCTTTAAGTGTGGTGTACTGCCTGGGTTGAGATGTAGGGCCCAAAATGAGGACATTATGCTCTAAAGGGGGTGGGGGGGGGGGGTGATTGTAACACCCCCGAACGATAAAGGGTTAAATGACTAAATGATATGACTCAATAGTCAGATGACCCATTTAGGCACGTGGGTGGGCCCCAGGGTGGGGACCATGTGTCTGCGGGGCAACTGGGGTACTTGGCGGGCTGGGACTCGATGACCATGTTAAGGAGGGGTGGTTGTGCTCTCACCGGGACCCAGTTGTTACATTTGGTATCAGAGGAGGAACCCATCTTTAAGTGCAGCGTACTGCCTGGGTTGAGATGTAGGGCCCAAAATGAGGACATTGTGCTCTAAAGGGGGTGGGGGGGGGGGGGGTGATTGTAACACCCCCGAATGATAAAGGGTTAAATGACTAAATGATATGACTCAATAGTCAGATGACCCATTGAGGCACGTGGGTGGGCCCCAGGGTGGGGACCACGTGTCTATGGGGAAACTAGGGTACTTGGCGGGCTGGGGCACGTGGGTGGGCCCCAAGGTGGGGACCACGTGTCTGCAGGGCAACTGGGGTACTTGGCGGGCAACTGGGGTACTTGGCGGGCTGGGACCCGACGACCATATTAAGGAGGGGTGGTTGTGCTCTCACCGGGACCCAGTTGTTACATTTGGTATCAGAGGAGGAACCCAGCTTTAAGTGCGGTGTACTGCCTGGGTTGAGATGTAGGGTCCAAAATGAGGACATTGAGCTCTAAAGGGGGTGGGGGGGGGGGGGTGATTGTAACACCCCCGAACGATAAAGGGTTAAATGACTAAATGATATGACTCAATAGTCAGATGACCCATTTAGGCAAATGGGTGGGCCCCAGGGTGGGGACCACGTGTCTGTGGGGAAACTGGGGTACTTGGCGGGCTGGGGCATGTGGGTGGGCCCCAGGGTGGGGACCACGTGTCTGCAGGGCAACTGGGGTACTTGGCGGGCTGGGACCCGACGACCATGTTAAGGAGGGGTGGTTGTGCTCTCACCGGGACCCAGTTTTTACATTTGGTATCAAAGGAGGAACCTCGCTTTAAGTGCGGTGTACTGCCTGGGTGGGGACCACATGTCTGCGGGGCAACTGGGGTACTTGGAAGGCTGGGACCCGACGACCATGTTAAGGAGGGGTGGTTGTGCTCTCACCGGGACCCAATTGTTACATTTGGTATCAGAGGAGGAACCCAGCTTTAAGTGCGGTGTACTACCTGGGTTGAGATATAGGGACCAAAATGAGGACATTGTGCTCTAAAGGGGGTGGGGGGGGGGGTGATTGTAACACCCCCGAATGATAAAGGGTTAAATGACTAAATGATATGACTCAATAGTCAGATGACCCATTTAGGCACGTGGGTGGGCCCCAGGGTGGGGACCACGTGTCTGCGGGGCAACTGGGGTACTTGGCGGGCTGGGACCCGGCGACCATGTTAAGGAGGGGTGGTTGTGCTCTCACTGGGACCCAGTTGTTACATTTGGTATCAGAGGAGGAACCCTGCTTTAAGTGCGGTGTACTGCCTGGGTTGATATTATGACAACCCTGTTTTTTATTACAACTTAAACATGATTTATTACATAAAACTTCACTTGATACAACAAAGAAGATCGATAGGTTTAGTGTCTTTGGGGCTTAGGATCATTACATAAAAACTTAAAACATGAATTACAATAACTTTATTGAAAACTTCCTTTACATGACCACTACATTCCTTCGTACTTAGAATTGCATGGGATAAACTGAGGACATGCATAAGAGAAGGGTGAGCTATAAAGCCTAGTAAGGGAGTACACATGGAATATCATGAGGAGTACAATACATGTTAGACAATAGGAATATCAATAGATCATAAAAGAAACAAGAACATAAAGGCATGATAAAGCATGATAATCATAACATGGAAATGTGGCAACAACACTTAACATGGAATTAGCATGAACCAAGGCTCATTGCACATAAAGCATGAGTAAACCCTCATTGCACATGAAGCATGAGTAAACCCTCGTTACACTTGAATTAACATGAGTCAAAACTCATTGCACATGACGTATCATGATACTATACTTTACCCAATGCATTGGAGCGCTATAAGGGCGCACCATTCTTAAATATTTCATTTCATGCATAAGTGTGCCACATGGATCATAAAACATGGATTCATAAAACATAATCATTTATTCCATGATAAAAGAATATGGAATTAATACATGAAACTTTTTAATCAATAAGTAAAGTTTCATAAAGGTGGATACCCTTGATGGATAAATGGGCATGGTATCCACTACACAATGGCATTGACTTAGAAAATCGGTGCGATTTCGGCAGCGTAACAGCGTGACATAAGAATTCATAAAAATGGTTTATGAGAGAGAAAGGGGTTCCTCATCATATTTACATGTAATGGACAGTAAGGAGGTCATATAGATACATGTTCCAACAATTTTAATGGAATTTAGGTTCATGATACAAAATTATTTCTTGAATGTAAAAGAAGAGAGAGAAGTTCCTTTCGGAATTTCGGCATAGTAACGAGTGTACATGGGAGGAATTTAATGAGAGAGAAAGGGGTATATCATCATTCAAACAATAATAGGGAATTATGGGGGAGGTGCGAAACCATACCCCAACATTCATAATTGAAATTAGAAGGGAAATACAACTTAAAGAAAATTGACAAAAATGAGAAAGGAAGAAGAAACCCTTACTTGGAAGTGTGCTTCCAAAGGCTAGAGAGAGGCTTGTGAGAGGCTTCTTGGGAGCTTGGGGCACCTTGGGAGGATTATAGATAGAGTAGGGTAGAGGTTTTACAAACTATAAGGGATTTTAGTGAGGAGGAAGTGGGAGCTTGGGTGGGTTTATATAGGAAAGGTGAGGGAATTCTTTATTATTTAGGTTTGGGTCCCCTTACATTAAATTAATCCAAACCACAAACCATCCCATGGTTTTTGCCCATGGTTTTTGGAAAAGGGAAGAGGAAAAAAATATTTTATAAGGCCCAAGTCGGAACTTCTTAAAATAATAAGGTTGCTTATGTGGAGGTGAGTCACACTCCCATGGAAATTAATTTAAGAAGGCAAAGTGAAAAATATGTCTTGAGGGGTCCATTAATGCTTTCAAAAGTAAGTCAAACAAACCCAAAATCACATTATTTTAATGGTAAAACATATATTGGCAGAACATAAAGATTATAGTATTTTATTACGTCACTATTGGGTCATTATTATGTCATAAAACACATTATATATTTAAACGATATTTAATTTTTACCCAAAAATTTGACTGTCTCAGAAAATTATGAAAAATTCACCGTTGGATAATTTCGGCATCCTGATTCCAAAAATAACATTTATTTTATCTAAATAATTTTCTAAATATGTGAATTTTCACTTTTAAAATAAAAACCGACATTTATCGAAAATTCACGGGTTTTGACAGAAATGGCTTTCGAACCTTAATAAAAATTTTAATTGCATTCATAAAATTATAAGATCATTTATATTTAATAAAAATTAATTTAATAATAATATTATTATTTTATTAAAATATTATTTAATTCAAAAATCCCTTAATTTAATATAATAGATTTCTTAATTAAATAATAACTAAAAACACCATTTGTACTTTAAAAACTATTTACAATGTATCAAAAATGACTAGAAATTATATTCATTACAAAAAATAATGTACATGAACATAGTACTACTTATTTGTTACATAACCCCTTAAAATATCCACATAAGACCTAAGGGTAAGGTGTGTGACGGTGACAGACTCTTGGGGTGGCTCGGATAACATTGTTCGAGTGGTAATTTCAATCAACTTCCACTTTTCCTGTAGACGGTCACATTCGAGCTTGACAAGATGAAGCTCAGCTTGGGCTTGGTCAAGGGTGAAGCCCAAAGACACCACCTCTTTTCCGAGCTCTGACAAATGGGCTTCGTATGGAGAAATTCTACTGGATGAGGCCATCGCTTCTTTTGTCTGAGTAAATTGGATTTGTTAAGGTCCAATATTTATACTAATCATGTGTTCACTGTTCAACGGCTATAAAAACAACTGTCAAAATTCTTAACATAAAACCAAAGAAGTTGAGATCTTATAAAAACATTTTTCATAAAGAGACATTTAACTGGATCAAGAGGGATTTTCCATTAATAAAACTTAGGGTCGTTACAATATTCCCCCCTTAAGAAATTTCGCCCTCAAAATTTTACTTTTCCCACACTAAAAAAAATGTGGGTAACTCAGCTTCATCATATCCTCCGATTACCAAGTTGCTTCTTCAAACTTGTGGTTTCTCCACAATACCTTGACGAGGGGCATTGTCTTATTTCGTAGAACTTTTTCTCTACGATCTAAGATCTTCACTGGTTGCTCCTCATAAGAAATATCGTCTTAAAATTGTACCACCTCAGAAGAGAGTACATGTGAAGGGTCCGGTATGTACTTCCTTAAGAGGGATACATGAAAGACATCATGTATATTGGCCATAGTAGGTGGAAGTGCTAGTCGATAGGCTACAGCCCCGACACGATCAAGAATCTCGAAGGGGCCGATGTACCTTGGACTTAAATTCCCTTTCTTTTCAAACCTCATGACCTTTTTCCATGGAGATATGTGTAGAAAAACCATGTCTCCAACTTTGCACTCAAGGTCTTGTTGATGGTTATCTACATAACTCTTCTGTCAACTCTGAGCTACCTTGATATGCTGCTGAATGGTTTTCACCTTCTCCACCATTTCCTCGACCATTTCTGGTCTAACCAGCTTACGTTCACCGACCTCATCCATACATGCCAGTGTTATGAACCTTTTCCCATACAGGGCTTCATATGGTGCCATTTGGATGATCGAGTGGAAACTGTTATTATAAGAGAACTCAACCAGAGGAATATGTTGATCCCATCCTCCTTTAAAGTTCATTGAGCATGCTCTCAACATATCCTCAAGTGTTTGGATAGTCCACTCGGATTGGCCATCAGTTTGAGGATGATAGACCGTACTAAAGTTCAGTTCAGTATTCAGAGCATGTTGAAGACTCTTCCAAAACTTAGAGGTGAATCTTGGATCTCGGTCAGACACAATAGATAGTGGTACTCCATGCAACCTTACCACTTCCATGATATATATCCGTGCCAGTTGATCCAATGAAAAATCCTTCCGAATAGAAATGAAGTGTGCAGTCTTTGTAAGACGATCCACAACAACCCAGATTGCATTATTGCATTTGGATGTCCTCGGAAGTCCGGTGAGAAAGTCCATGGTGATGTTCTCCCATTTCCATTCTGGTATGGGAAATGGTTGCATCATCCCCTTAGACTTCTGCCTCTCTGCCTTCACTTGCTGACACACCAGGCACTTTGATGTATATTCGACGATCTCTTTCTTCATATTATCCCACCAAAAGTTTTCTCGGATATCTCGATACATCTTTGTGCTCCCTGGGTGAATAGAGAAATTTGAACTATGTGCATCATCCAAAAGTTCCTTCTTCAGCTCCGGACTTGATGGAACACATAGTCTTTTCCCAAACCGCACAATTCCTTCTTCATTAACATTAAACTCTGAGGATTTCCCTTTTTTGATAGCTTCCACTTTTTCCTGAATTCCCACATCATCCTTTTGAACATCCTTTAACCTTTCCAAAAGAGATGGTTGAGCAATCATTTGTGAAAGGATTGATGATGTTCCCTTCTTTATGATTCCCACATCCATCTTCATCAAGTCTAAGAATATTGGATCCTTCTCAATTCTCATCATTGATAGAATCGCTGGATCCTTTCTACTTAGGGCATCTGCCACCTTGTTCGCTTTCCCAGGGTGGTAATGTATTGAACAGTCATAATCCTTGATGAGCTCTATCCATCTTCTCTGGCGCATATTAAGCTCTTTCTATGTGAATATATATTTAAGACTCTTGTGGTCAGAATATATCTCACATTTCTCTCCATAGAGATAATGCCTCCAGATTTTCAAGGAAAAGATCACCGCCGCCAACTCCAGATCATGCATTGGATAGTTTTGCTCATGTATTTTCAACTACCTTGAGGCATAAGATATCACTTTATCATTATGCATCAGCACACAACCTAAGAACTTCTTTGAGGCATCACTGAATACCACAAAAAGTTCCCCACTTGTGGGTAAAGTGAGCACGGGCACAGTGATAAGCCTCCTTTTCAACTCCTTAAAGCTTTCTTCGCATTCACCACTCCAAACAAACTTTACTCCCTTTCGAGTTAGCTTGGTAAGAGGGTTGGACAATCGTGAGAAATTCCTCACAAATTGTCGATAATATCCAGCTAACCGCAAGAAGCTACGGATATCCGTTACCGATGTTGGCCTCGGCCATCCCTCAATTTCATCTGTTTTGGAGGGGTCCACAGATATCCCATTTATTGTGATGATATGGCCCGAGAATGAGATCTCCTTCAACCAGAAATCACACTTGCTGTACTTTGCATAGAGCTTCTCCTTGCGCAAAGTCTCTAGTATAGTTTTTAAATACTCCTCATGATCCTCCTTGGTTTTGGAGTATATTACAATGTCATCTATAAATACTACCACAATTTTGTCAAGGTAATCTCTAAAGACTCTATTCATCAAGTCCATGAATATTTCTGGAGCATTGGTGAGTCCGAAAGGCATTACTATGAATTCATAGTGCCCGTATCTTGTACGAAAAGCAGTCTTGGGGACATCTTCCTTCTTCACCCTTACTTGATAATATCCCGACCGCAAATCCACCTTGGAGAAGTATTGTGCTCCATGCAGCTGATTGAACAATTCATCGATTCTTGGGAGAGGATACTTGTTCTTTATCGTGATTTTGTTAAGTTCAAGGTAATCAATGCAAATCCACATTGACCCATCCTTCTTCTTGATGAAAAGGACTGGTGCACCCCATGGTAAAGCACTTGGGTGTATAAACCCTTTATCCAGATTCTCCTGTAGTTGTTTCTTCAGATCTTTAAGCTCAAAAACAGCCATTCTATATGGAGTCTTGGATATTTGTAGCGCCCCTGGTATAAGTTAAATTGAGAAATCAACATCTCTTCTTGGAGGAAGACCATGCAGTTCCTCGGGAAACACTTCAGCAAATTCCCTCACAATAGGAATTTTTTCATGGATGGTTTCTTCCTTGGACTCAATCATCTAAGCCAGATATGCATGCTCATAAGGCAGTAATATCCATGCTTGAGATGATGGATCTAAAAGAGATTCATCTTCCTCCTGACACTTGTAAAGAATCGGGGGTTGATTCTCCATATGGAGTGTGATTTCCCTCTCCCGAAAATTTATATTGGCTCTATATAAGGAAAGCCAATCCATGCCAAGAATTGAATAAAACTCCACCAGAGGGAGTATGACGAGGTTCTCCAGGAAATTCAATCCATAGATTAAAATAGGGGAGGACTTATATTCATGGGATGCAATGATTGCCCCATTTTTCGTACTCACCGAAATTTTTACTTCCATGATTTGTGGTGGTGCTGGGATTGTTCTACTAAACTTTCGAGATATAAAAGAATGCGTAGAACCTGAATCAAAAAGTATGTTCGCTATTCTTGAATGAATAACTAGCGTACCTGTCACCACTTCATTGTCAGGGTTCAATTCGGCAGAAGTGATGGCAAAAGCTCTTCCTTGCTATCTTGGAGGTTGTTGGTTGCCTCAGATAACCCTTGGATTAGGGCACTGATTTGCAAAGTGACTCGGTTCTTTGCATTTGTAGCATTGAACAACGCGTTGAGATTCGTACGGAGCGCTCCTCTCCTCTATCGCAACCGTGGGTCCTTCTTGCCGACAGTTAATAGCTAGGTGCCCTTCTCTTCCGCAACTGAAGCATTTTCTCGTCCCCTTAAGGCAATTTCCAGGGTGCTTCTTCCCACACTTCTGGCAAGTGGGGTGCTGGATCTTCTTAGCACCATTGGATTTATCCATCAGACCACCAGCATTGAAGTCCACCTTACGCTTCTTGTCCCCATGATACCCCTGTGATTCCCCGATCTCCATTTCAACCTTGAGGGCACATCGGACAATTTCCTCATAGCTGTCAAAGTCACGGATCACTAATGCTTTCCGCAAGCTAGGCTTCAGCCCACCAAAGAAGCGGTCAACATTGCATTCGGGGGTAACGACAAAGCCGAAAGTGTATCGTGCAAGCCTTGTGAAGTTTGCCTCCTACGCTCCAACCGATTCTTCATTGTTTTGCTTCAGGGAAAGGAAGTCCCTTTCCATCTTAAGCCGGAGGGTGCGCAGAAAATATTTATAGAAAAACATCTTCTGGAAATCCTTCCATTCTAACGCCTCGATCTCCTCCTCAGGTTTCATATTTTTGATCAATGTCCACCATTGATCAGGTTCAACCTCCATACGATAAGCCGCCAGGAGAACCTTCTCTTGTTCAGAACATTGGAGGATGGAGAATATCTTTTAAATGGAGTTGATCCATTGTTCAGCGATCGTGGGATCGGATGATCCACTAAAAGTAGGAGGCATTTGCCTCATGAAGCTCTAGATAGTGACTTGTTCCTTCTTAGGGGGGTTTGGACGTTCCTCTTGACCCATGTTTATATTCAAAACTTGAGTTAGCTGAGAGAGAAGCGTGACAAAGTTTGCGATTCCTGCTCCCATTGGATTGGGCATCTCATTAATACAGTCATCACACTGATCTTCACAACGGTTGTTAGCCTGAGTCCTCCTATTACCGTCCATTAGTTGGAATAAAAGGAAAGTTAGGGGTAACACATAAAGGGTAATCCAAAGACAAAAGTTTATGACTTATAAATAAACTTTCATTCCTTAACTCATGAGTCTATAGGCTTCAATCTTGGATTTTCATGATCTACTTTCTAACAAATATCCGTAGGGGCATTTTTTTTAATTCCCTTAATAAGGGTTCATACTAAGATTGTGAATTTATCAAAACATATCCCCTGGGAGTGTCGTAACCAAGAGTGCAGCAAGTCCCGTTGTCGTGCATCAGTTCCCATTCGAGTCTATCTCAAAGCGGTGTTTTCGGGTTTTACCCCTAGGATACATCTGTGCCGGA
The DNA here is from genome assembly GCA_963277665.1 of Viscum album. NCBI lineage: Eukaryota > Viridiplantae > Streptophyta > Magnoliopsida > Santalales > Viscaceae > Viscum > Viscum album. Next base: position 353,932,117 of record OY728126.1, on the reverse strand, counting down.
GCCGCATCTACCTGCTCGCATCCAGACAGGGATGTATTTGCTTGATAACCCACTTACTCAATACTCACCAAAACTTAGGGACGTTATTATTGTACTTAGTCTTGTATCTAAGGATTTAATAGGGTTTCCTAATCCCAAAAATAACTAAACCTATCCTCTGATACCAACTATGACAACCCTGTTTTTTATTACAACTTAAACATGATTCATTACATAAAACTTCACTTGATACAACAAATAAAATCGAGAGTTTTAGTGTCTTTGGGGCTTAGGATCATTACATAAAAACTTAAAATATGAAATACAACAACTTTATTGAAAACTTCATTTACATGACCACTACATTCCTTCGTACTTAGCATTGCATGGGATAACCTGAGGACATGCATAAGAGAAGGGTGAGCTATAAAGCCCAGTAAGGGAGTACACATGGAATAACATGAGGAGTACAATACATGTTAGACAATAGGCATATCAATAGAGCATAAAAGAAACATGAACATAAAGGCATGATAAAGCATGATAATCATAACATGGAAATGTGGCAACAACACTTAACATGGAATTAGCATGAGCCAAGGCTCATTGCACATAAAGCATGAGTAGACCCTCATTGCACATGAAGCACGAGTAAACCCTAGTTTAAATTGAATTAGCATGAGTCAACACTCATTGCACATGATGTATCATGATACTATACTTTACCCAATGCATTGGAGCACTATAAGGGTGCACCATTCTTAAACATTTTATTTCATGCATAAGTGTGCCACATGGATCATAAAACATGGATTCATAAAACATAATAATTTATTCCACGATAAAGGAATGTGGAATTAATACATGAAACTTTTTAATAAATAAGTAAAGGTGCATAAAGGTGGAAACCATTGATGGATAAATGGGCATGGTATCCACTACACAATGGCATTGGCTTAGAAAATCGGTGCGATTTCGGCAGCGTAACGGCGTGACATAAGAATTCATAAAAATGGTTTAGGAGAGAGAAAGGGGTTCCTCATAATATTTACATGTAATGGACAGTAATGAGGTCATATAGATACATGTTCCAAAAATTTTAATGGAATTTATATTCATGATACAAAATTATTTCTTGAATGTAAAAGAAGAGAGAGAAGTTCCTTTCGGAATTTTGGCATAGTAACAGGTGTACATGGGAGGAATTTAATGAGAGAGAAAGGGGTCTCTCATTATTCAAACAATAAGAGGGAAGTATGGGGGAGGTGTGAAACCATACCCCATCATTAATAATTGAAATTAAAAGGGCAATACAACTTAAACAAAATTGACAAAAATGAGAAAGGAAGAAAAAACCCTTACTTGGAAGTGTGCTTCCAAAGGCTAGAGAGAGGCTTGTGAGAGGCTTCTTGGGAGCTTGGGGAACCTTGGGAGGATTCTAGAGAGAGTAGGGCAGAGGTTGGACGAAATCCAAGTAATTTTAGTGAGGAGTAAGTGGGATCTTGGGTGGGTTTATATAGGAAAGGTGAGGGAATTCTTTATTATTTAGGTTTGGGTCCCCTTACATTAAATTATTCCAAACCACAAACCATACCATGGTTTTTGCCCATGGTTTTTGGAAAAGGGAAGAGGAAAAAAATATTTTATAAGGCCCAAGTTTGAACTTCTTAAAATAATAAGGTTGCTTATGTGGAGGTGAGTCACACTCCCATGGAAATTAATTTAAAAAGGCAAAGTGTTGAATATGTCTTGAGGGGTCCTTAATGCTTTGAAAAGTAAGTCAAACAAACAAAAAATAACATTATTTTAATGGTAAAACATATATTGGCCGAACATAAAGATTATATTATTTTATTACATCACTATTGGGTCATTATGATGTCATAAAACACATTATATATTTAAACGGTATTTAATTTTTACCCAAAAATTTGACTGTCTCAGAAAATTATGAAAAATTCACCTTTGGATAATTTCGACGTCCTGATTCCAAAAATAACATTTATTTTATCTAAATAATTTTCTAAATATGTGAATTTTCACTTTAAAAAAACCCGACATTTATCGAAAATTCACGGGTTTTGGAAGAAATGGCTTTCGAACCTTAATAAAATTTTTAATTGCATTCATAAAATTATAAGATAATTTATATTTAATAAAAATTAATTTAATAATAATAATATTATTTTATTAAAATATTATTTAATTCAAAAATACCTTAATTTAATAAAATATATTTCTTAATTAAATAATAACTAAAAACACCATTTGTACTTTAAAAACTATTTACAATGTATCAAAAATGACTAGAAATTATATTCATTACAAAAAATAATGTACATGAACATAGTACTAATTTGTTACATAACCCCTTAAAACAGCCGCATAAGACCTAAGGGTAAGGTGTACGACGGTGACAGAATCTTGGGGTGGCTCGGATAAAATCGCTCGAGTGGTAATTTCAATCAACTTCCACTTTTCCCATAGACGGTCACGTTCGAGCTTGACAAGATGAAGCTCATCTTGGGCTTGGTCAAGGGTGAAGCCCAAATACGCCACCTCTTTTCCAAGCTCTGACAAATGGGCTTCGTATGGAGCAATTCTACTGGATGAGGCCATCGCTTCTTTTGTCTAAGTAAATTGGATTTGTTAAGGTCTTATATTTATAATAATCATGTGGTCACTGTTCAACAACTATAAAAACAACGGTCAAAATTCTTAACATAAAACCAAAGAAGTTGACATCTTATAAAAACATTTTTCATAAAGAGACATTTAACTGGATCAAGAGGGATTTTCTATTAATGAAACTTTGGGTCGTTACAGATATGTAGGGCCCACAATGAGGACGTTGTGCTCTAAAGGGGGTGGGGTGGGGGGGGGGGGTGATTGTAACACCCCTGAATGATAAAGGGTTAAATGAATAAATGATATGACTCAATAGTCGGATGACCCATTCAGGCACGTGGGTGGGCCCTAGGGTGGGGACCACGTGTCTGCGGGGAAACTGCGGTACGTGGCAGGCTGGGACCCGACAACCATGTTAAGGTGGGGTGGTTGTGCTCTCACCGGGACCCAGTTGTTACATTTGGTATCAGAGGAGGAACCCATCTTTAAGTGCGGTGTACTGCCTGGGCTGAGATGTAGGGCCCACAATGAGGACGTTGTGCTCTAAAGGGGGTGGGGGGGGGGATTGTAACACCCCTGAATGATAAAGGGTTAAATGAATAAATGATATGACTCAATAGTCAGATGACCCATTCAGGCACGTGGGTGGGCCCCAGGGTGGGGACCATGTGTCTGCGGGGCAACTGGGGTACTTGGCGGGCTGGGACCCAACGACCATGTTAAGGAGGGGTGGTTGTGCTCTCACTGTGACCCAGTTGTTACATTTGGTATCAGAGGAGGAACCCATATTTAAGTGCGGTGTACTGCCTGGGTTGATATGTGGGGCCCACAATGAGGACGTTGTGCTCTAAAGGGGGTGGGGTGGGGGGGGGGGGGAGGTGATTGTAACACCCCTGAATGATAAAGGGTTAAATGAATAAATGATATGACTCAATAGTCAGATGACCCATTCAGGCACGTGGGTGGCCCCAAGGTGGGGACCACGTGTCTGCGGGGCAACTGGGGTACTTGGTGGGCTGGGACCTGACGACCATGTTAAGGAGGGGTGGTTGTGCTCTCACCGGGACCTAGTTGTTACATTTGGTATCAGAGGAGGAACCCAGCTTTAAGTGCGGTGTACTGCCTGGGTTGAGATGTAGGGCCCACAATGAGGACGTTGTGTTCTAAAGGGGGTGGGGGGGGGGGATTGTAACACCCCTGAATGATAAAGGGTTAAATGAATAAATGATATGACTCAATAGTCAGATGACCCATTCAGGCACGTGGGTGGGCCCTAGGGTGGGGACCACGTGTCTGCGGTTCAACTGGGGTACTTCGCGGGCTGGGACCCGACGACCATGTTAAGGAGGGGTGGTTGTGCTCTCACCGGGACCCAGTTGTTACATTTGGTATCAGAGGAGGAACCCAGCTTTAAGTGCGGTGTACTGCCTGGGTTGAGATGTGGGGCCCACAATGAGGACGTTGTGCTCTAAAGGGGGGGTGGGGGGTGTGGGGGGGGGGGGGGGTTATTGTAACACCTCTGAATGATAAAGGGCTAAAGGACTAAATGATATAACCCATGTTAAAAAGGTGTGCACTTTCTTTTTTGAGAGCCTACCTAATTAGAACTCCACAGTTAAGCGTGTTTGTCCTGGAGTAATGATCAGGATGGGTGACCTTCTGAGAAGTTTCCCCAGGTGTGTGTGAGTTAGGACAAATCACACTAGAAAGGACATGTGTTGGCCTGTGGGGACTATCAACAGTGAAATGACCCGTGGGTGGGCCCCAGGGTGGGGTGGGGGGTGATTGTAACACCCTCGAACGATAAAGGGTTAAATGACTAAATGATATGACTTAATAGTTAGATGACCCATTCATACACGTGGGTGGGCCCCAGGGTGGGGGGGGGGTGATTGTAACACTCCCGAATGATAAAGGGTTAAATGAATAAATGATATGACTTAACAGTCAGATGACCCATTTAGGCACGTGGGTGGGCCCCAAGGTTGGGACCACGTGTCTGCGGGTAAACTGGGGTAATTGGCGGGCTGGGACCCGATGACCATGTTAAGGAGGGGTGGGTGTGCTCTCACCGGGACCCAGTTGTTACATTTGGTATCAGAGGAGGAACCCATCTTTAAGTGCGGTGTACTACCTGGGTTGAGATGTAGGGCCCACAATGAGGACGTTGTGCTCTAAAGGGGGTGGGGTGGGGGGGGGGGTGATTGTAACACCCCCGAATGATAAAAGGTTAAATGGATAAATGATATGACTCATGTTAAAAAGGTGTGCACTTTATTTTTTGAGAGCCTACCTGATTAGAACTCCACAGTTAAACGTGCTTGGCCTGGAGTAATGATCAGGATGGGTGACCCATTTAGGCACGTGGGTGGGCCCCAGGGTGGGGACCATGTGTCTGCGGGGCAACTAGGGTACTTGGCGGGCTGGGACCCGACGACCATGTTAAGGAGGGGTGGTTGTGCTCTCACCGGGACCCAGTTGTTACATTTGATATCAGAGGAGGAACCCAGCTTTAAGTGCGGTGTACTGCATGGGTTGATATGTAGGGCCCACAATGAGGTCGTTGTGCTCTAAAGAGGGGGTGGGGGGGGGGGGTGGGGGTGATTGTAACACCCCTGAATGATAAAGGGTTAAATGAATAAATGATATGACTCAATAGTCAGATGACCCATTCAGGCACGTGGGTGGGCCCTAGGGTGGGGACCACCTGTCTGCGGGGCAATTGGGGTACTTGGCGGGCTGGGACTCGATGACCATGTTAAGGAGGGGTGGTTATGCTCTCACTGGGACCCAGTTGTTACATTTGGTATTAGAGGAGGAACCCAACTTTAAGTGCGGTGTACTGCCTAGGTTGAGATGTAGGGCCCACAATGAGGACGTTGTGCTCTAAAGGGGGTGGGGGGGGGGATTGTAACACACCCAAATGATAAAGGTTTAAATGAATAAATGATATGAATCAATAGTCATATGACCCATTTAGGCACGTGGGTGGGCCCCAGGATGGGGACCACGTGTCTGCGGGGCAACTGGGGTACTTGGCGGGCTCAGACCCGATGACCATGTTAAGGAGGGGTGGTTGTGCTCTCATCGAGACCCAGTTGTTACATTTGGTATCAGAGGAGGAACCCAGCTTTAAGTGCGGTGTACTGCCTGGGTTGAGATGGAGGGCCCACAATTAGGACGTTGTGCTCTAAAGGGGGTGGGGTGGGTGGGTGGGGGGTGTGATTGTAACACCTCTTAATGATAAAGGGTCAAATGACTAAATGGTATCACTCATGTTAGAAAGGTGTGCACTTTCTTTTTTGAGAGCATACCTGATTAGAACTCCATAGTTAAGCGTGTTTGGCCTGGAGTAATGATCAGGATGGGTGACCTTCTGAGAAGTTTCCCAGGGTGTGTGTGAGTGAGGACAAATCACACTGGAAAAGACATGTGTTGGCCTGTGGAGACTATCAATAGTGAAATGACCCGTGGGTGGGCCCCAGGGTGGGGGGGGGGGTGATTGTAACATCATCGAACGATAAAGGGTTAAATGAGTAAATGATATGACTCAATAGTCAGATGACCCCTTCATGCATGTGGGTGGGCCCCAGGGTGGGGGGGAGGTGATTGTAACACCCCCGAATGATTAAGGGTTAAATGAATAAATGATATGACCCAATAGTCAGATGACCCATTCAGGCACGTGGGTGGGCCCCAAGCTGGGGACCACGTGTCTGCGGGGCAACTGGGGTACTTGGTGGACTGGGACCCGACGACCATGTTAAGGAGGGGTGGTTGTGCTCTCACCGGGACCCAGTTGTTACATTTGGTATCAGAGGAGGAACCCAGCTTTAAGTACGGTGTACTGCCTGGGTTGAGATGTAGGGCCCACAATGAGGACGTTGTGTTCTAAAGGGGGTGGGGTGGGGGGGGGGGTGATTTTAACACTCCTGAATGATAATGGGTTAAATGACTAAATGATATGACTCATGTTAAAAAGGTATGCACTTTCTTTTTTGAGATCCTACCTGATTAGAACTACAGAGTTAAGCGTGCTTGGCCTGGAGTAATGATCTGGATGGGTGACCCAGTTAGGCACGTGGGTGGACCCCAGGGTGGGGACCACGTGTCTGCGGGGCAACTGTGGTACTTGGTGGGCTGGGACCCGACGACCATGTTAAGGAGGGGTGGTTGTGCTCTCACCGGGACCCAGTTGTTACATTTGGTATCATAGAAGGAACCTAGCTTTAAGTGCGGTGTACTGCCTGGGTTGATATGTAGGGCCCACAATGAGGACGTTGTGCTATAAAGGGGGTGGGGTGGGGGGGGGGGGGGTGGGGTGATTGTAACACCCCTGAATGATAAAGGGTTAAATGAATAAATGATATGACTCAATAGTCATATGACCCATTCAGGCACGTGGGTGGGCCCTAGGGTCGGGACCACGTGTCTGCGGGGCAACTGGGGTACTTGGCGGGCTGGGAACCGACGACCATGTTAAGGAGGGGTGGTTGTCCTCTCACCGGGACCCAGTTGTTACATTTGGTATCAGAGGAGGAACCCTACTTTAAGTGCAGTGTACTGCCTGGGTTGAGATGTATGGCCCACAATGAGGACGTTGTGCTCTAAATGGGGTGGGGGGGGGATTGTAACACCCTCGAATGATAAAGGTTTAAATGAATAAATGATATGACTCAATAGTCAGATGACCCATTTAGGCACGTGGGTGGGCCTCAGGGTGGGGACCACGTGTCTGCGGGGCAACTGGGGTACTTGGAGGGCTGGGACCCGATGACCATGTTAAGGAGGGGTGGTTGTGCTCTCACCGGGACCCAGTTGTTACATTTGGTATCATAGGAGGAACCCAACTTTAAGTGTGGTGTACTGCCTGGGTTGAGATGTAGGGCCCACAATGAGGACGTTGTGCTCTAAAGGGGGTGGGGTGGGGTGGGGGGGGGGGGGGTGATTGTAACACCTATGAATGATAACGGGTTAAATGACTAAATGATATAACTCATGTTAAAAATGTGTGCACTATCTTTTTTGAGAGCCTACCTAATTAGAACTCCACAGTTAAGCGTGCTTGGCCTGGAGTAATGATCAGGATGGGTGACCTTCTGAGAAGTTTCCCAGGGTGTGTGTGAGTGAGGACAAATCACACTGGAAAGGACATGTGTTGGCCTGTGGGGACTATCAATAGTGAAATGATCCGGGGGTAGGCCCCAGGGTGTGGGGGGGGGGGGGTGATTGTAACACCCTCGAACGATAATGGGTTAAATGACTAAATGATATGACTCAATAGTCAGATGATCCATTCATGCATGTGGGTGGGCCCCAGGGTGGGGGGAGGTGATTGTAACACCCCCAGATGATAAAGGGTTAAATGAATAAATGATATCACTCAATAGTCAGATGACCCATTCAGGCACGTGGGTGGGCCCTAAGGTGGGGACCACGTGTCTGCGGGGCAACTGGGGTACTTGGCAGGTTGGGACCCGATGACCATGTTAAGGAGGGTGGTTGTGCTCTCACCGGGACCCAGTTGTTACATTTGGTATCAGAGGAGGAACCCAGCTTTAAGTGCAGTGTACTGCTTGGGTTGAGATGTAGGGTCCACAATGAGGACGTTGTGCTCTAAAGGGGGTGGGGTGGGGTGGGGTGGGGGGGGGGGGGTGATTGTAACACCCCTGAATGATAAAGGGTTAAATGACTAAATGATATGACTCATGTTAAAAAGGTGTGCACTTTTTTTTTTGAGAGCCTACCTGATTAGAACTCCACAGTTAAGCGTGCTTGTCCTGGATTAATGATCAAGATGGGTGACCTTCTGGGAAGTTTCCCAGGGTGTGTGTGAGTGAGGAAAAATCACACTGGAAAGGACATGTGTTGGCCTGTGGGGACTATCAATAGTCAAATGACCCGTGGGTGGGCCCCAGGGTTGGGGGTGGTGATTGTAACACCCTCAAACGATAAAGGGTTAAATGAATAAATGATATGACTTAATAGTCAGATGACCCATTCAGGCATGTGGGTGGGCCCCAGGGTGGGGTGGGGTGGGGTGATGGTAACACCCCCGAATGATAAAGGGTTAAATGACTAAATGGTATGACTCATGTTAAAAAGGTGTGCACTTTCTTTTTTGAGAGGCTACCTGATTAGAACTCCACAATTAAGCGTGCTTGGCCTAGAGTAATGATCAGGATGGGTGACCTTCTGAGAAGTTTCCAAGGGTGTGTGTTATTAAGGACAAATCACACTGGAAAGGACATGTGTTGGACCGTGGAGACTATTAATAGTCAGATGACCCGTGGGTGGGCCCCAGGGTGGTGGTGGTGGGGGGGGGGGGTGATTGTAACAGCCCCAAACGATAAAGGGTTAAATGACTAAATGATATGACTCAATAGTCAGATGACCCATTCAGGCACATGGGTGGGCCCCAGGGTGGGGTGGGGTGGGGTGATGGTAACACCCCCGAATGATAAAGGGTTAAATGACTAAATGATATGACTCTTGTTAAAAAGGTGTGCACTTTCTTTCTCGAGAGCCTACCTGATTAGAACTCCACAGTTAAGCATGCTTGGCCTGGAGTAATGATCAGGATGGGTGACCTTCTGGGAAGTTTCCCAGGGTGTGTGTGATTGAGGACAAATCAAACTGGAAAGGACATGTGTTGGCCTGTGGGGACTATCAATAGTCAGATGACCCATGGGTGGGCCGCAGGGTGGGGACCACATGTCTGCAGGGCAATTGGGGTACCTGATGGGCCGGGACCCGAAGACCATGTTAAGGCAGGGTGGGTTCTCTCACCGGGACCTAGTTGTTACATTTGGTATCAGAGGAGGGACCCGGCTTTAAGTGCGGTGTACTGCCTGGGTTGAGATGTTGGGCCCACAATGAGGACGTTGTACTTTAAAGGGGGTGGGGTGGGGGGTGATTGTAACACCCCTGAATGATAAAGGGTTAAATGACTAAATGATATGACTCAATAGTCAAATGACCCGTTCAGGCATTTGGGTGGGCCCCGGGGTGGGGACCACGTGTCTGCGGGGCAACTGGGGTACCTGGAGATCCAGGACCCAATGACCATGTTAAGGCGGGGTGGCTGTGCTCTCACCGGGACCCAGTTGTTACATTTGGTATCAGAGGAGGAACCCAACTTTAAGTGTGGTGTACTACCTGGGTTGAGATGTAGGGCCCACAATGAGGACGTTGTGCTCTAAAGGGGGTGGGGTGGGGGGGGGGGTGATTGTAACACTCCCGAATGATAAAGGGTTAAATGAATAAATGATATGACACATGTAAACAATGTTTGCACCTACTTTTTTGAGAGCCTACCTGATTAGAACTCCATAGTTAAGCATGCTTGGCCTGTAGTAGTGATAAATATGGGTGACATTTTGGGAATTTTCCCAGGGTGTGTGTGAGTGAGGACAAATCACACTGAAAAGGACATGTGTTGGCCTGTGGGGACTATCAATAGTCAGATGACACATTCAGGCACATGGGTGGGCCTTAGGGTAGGGACCACGTGTCTGTGGGGGAAACTGGGGTACCGGCGGGCTGGGACCCGATGAACATGTTAAGGCGGGGTGGACGTGCTCTCACCGAGACCCAGTTGTTTTATTTGGTATCAGAGGAGGAACCCAGCCTTAAGTGCGGTGCACTGCCTGGGTTGAGTTGTAGGGCCCACAATGAGGACGTTGTGCTCTAGGTGGGGGGGGGGGGGTGATTGTAACACACCTAAATGATAAAGGGTTAAATGAACTAAATGATATGACTCATGTCAATAAGGTGAACCTTCCTTTTTGAGAGCCTACTAGATTAGAATTCCACAATTAAGAGTGCTTGGCCTGAAATAATGATCAGGATGGGTGACATTCTGGAAAGTTTCCCAGGTTGTGTGTGAGTGGGGACAAATCAAACTGGAAAGGACATGTGTTGGCCTATGGGGACTATCAATATTCAGATGACCCGTTCAGGCACGTGGGTGGGCCCCAGGGTGGGGACCACGTGTCTGCGGGTCAACCGGGGTACCTGGAGGGTCGGGACCTGACAACCATGTTAAGGCGGGGTGGCTGTGCTCTCACCGAGACCCAGTTGTTACATTTGGTATCAGAGGAGAACCCGACCTTAAGTGAGGTGCACTGCCTGGGTTGAGATGTAGGGCCCATAATGAGAAAGTTGTGCTCTAAAGGGGGGGGAGGGTGATTGTAACACTTCCGAATGATAGAGGGTTAAATGAAAAAATGATATGACTAATGTCAACAAGGTGCCCCTTCCTTTTCAAGAGCCTACCTGATTAGAACTCCACAATTAAACGTGCTTGTTCTGGAGTAGTGATCAGGATGGGTGACCTTCTGGAAAGTTTCCCAAGGTGTGTGTGAGTGAGGAAAAATCACATTGGAAAGGACATGTGTTGGCCTGTGGGGACTATCAATAGTCAGATGACATGTTTAGGCATGTGGGTGGGCCCTAGGGTAGGGACCATGTGTCTGCGGGGCAACTGGGGTACCTGGCATGCCGGGACCCGACGACCATGTTAAGGCGGGGTGGCTGTGTTCTCACCGGGACCCAGTTGTTACATTTGATATTAGAGGAGGAACCCAGCCTTAAGTGCGGTGCACTGCTTGGGTTGAGATGTAGGGCCCACAATGAGGACGTTGTGCTCTAAAGGGGGGGGGGGTGATTGTGACACCCCCAAATGATAAAGGGTTAAATGAATAAATGATATGACTCATGCCAACAAGGTGCACCTTTCTTTCGAGAGTGCACCTGATTAGAACTTCACAGTTAAGTATGTTTGGCCTGGAGTAGTTATCAGGATGGGTGACCTTCTAGGAAATTTCTCAAGGTGTGTGTGAGTGAGGAAAAATTACATTGGAAAGGACATGTGTTGGCCTGTGTGGACTATCAAAAAACAGATGACCCGTTTAGGCATGTGGGTGGGCCCCAGGGTGGGGACCACGTGTCTGCAGGGCAACTGGTGGTACCTGGCAGGTCAGGACCCAACGAACATGTAAAGGCGGGGTGTCTGGGCTGTCACCAGGACCCAGTTGTCATAGTAAGTGTTATCTGTAATTAATAACAAGATTCAATAATAGTTTACTTTGTGTAATCATGTATAAGGCCTACATAGGTTAGGGTCCAAGGAGTAGAAATGTCAAGACAACCAAGTAAGCCATGTAAGACAAGTAATAGAATTCAAGGAGTTTAAATGTCCAAGGCATCCTATTGGGCCAGATCCAAAGAGTATAAATGTCCAAGTCATCCTAGTAAGCTGATTAAACCAGATCCAAGGAGTACAAATGTCTAAGTAATCCTAATATGTCATTAAATTCATGGAGTAAAAATGTCAAAGGCATCCTAGAAAATCCAATAAATCAAGCAATCATATCTGATGAATAGATGTGTACATGAAATCCAAGTAATCTAATTAAATTGGAATCATGGAGTAAAAATGTCCAAGACATCCAAGTGGGTCATCGATGCCATACCATAATCCTCCATTATCATTATAACCATTTCATTAATCATTCACTAATCCCTTCATAATCACATAAAAGATAAGGGATTATCTAATTCATAAATTTCATATACAAATGAAAAGGTGATATAAGGTGATTACAACCTTAAAGGGTTAAATTATAAGGGGTTAAATGACTAAATGATATGACTCATGTCAACAAGATGTGCCTTCCTTTTTGAGAGCCTACCTGATTAGAACTCCATAATTAAGTGTGCTTGGACTAGAGTAGTGATCAGGATGGGTGACCTTCTGGAAAGTTTCCCAGGGTGTGTGTGAGTGAGGACAAATCACATTGGAAAGGACATGTGTTGGCCTGTGGGGACTATCAATAGTTAGATGACCCGTTCAGGCATGTGGGTGGGCCCCAAGGTGGGTACCTTGTGTCTGCAGGGCAACTGGGGTACCTGGCGGGCCGGGACCCGATGAACATGTTAAGGCGGGATGGCTGTGCTCTCACCGGGACCCAGTTGTTACGTTTGGTATCAGAGGAGGAACCCAACCTTAAGTGCAGTGCACTGATTGGGTTGAGATGTAGGGCTCACAATGAGGACGTTGTTCTCTGGGGGGGGGGGTGATTGTAACACCCCCGAATGATAAAGGGTAAAATGACTAAATGATATGATTCATGTCAACAAGGTGAACCTTCCTTTTCATGAGCCTACCTGATTAGAACTCCACAGTTAAGCGTGCTTGTCCTGGAGTAGTGATCCATGGAGTAAAAATGTCCAAGACATCCAAGTTGGTCATCGGTGCCATACCATAATCCTCCATTATCATCATAACAATTTCATTAATCATTCACTAATCCCTTCATAATCACACAAAAGATAAGGGATTATCTAATTCATACCTTTCATATACAACTGAAAAGGTGATATAAGGTGATTACAACCTTTAAAGGGTTAAATGACAAGGGGTTAAATGACTAAATGATATGACTCATGTCAACAAAATACACATTCCTTTTAAAGATCCTACCCGATTAAAACTCCACAATTAAGCGTGCTTGGCCTTGAGTAGTGATCAGGATGGGTGACCTTCTGGAAAGTTTCCCAGGGTGTGTGTGAGTGAGGACAAATCACATTGGAAAGGACATGTGTTGGCCTGTTGGGACTATCAATAGTTAGATGACCCGTTCAGGCACGTGGGTGGGCCCCAGGGTGGGGACCCCATTTCTGCAGGGAAATTGGGGTACCTGGTGGGTCAGGAACCGATGACCATGTTAAGACGGGGTAGCTGTTCTCTCACCGGGACCCAATTGTTACATTTGGTATCAAAGGAGGAACCCAACCTTAAGTGCGGTGCACTAATTGGGTTGATATGTAGGGCCCACAATGAGGACATTGTTCTCTTGGGGGGGGGGGTGATTGTAACACCCTCGAATGATAAAGGGTAAAAAGACTAAATTATATGACTCAGGTCAACAAGGTGCACCTTCATTTTCGGGAGCCTACCTGATTAGAACTCCACAGTTAAGCGTGTTTGTCCTAGATTAGTGATCCATGGAGTAAAAATGTCCAAGACATCCAAGTGGGTCATTGGTGCCATACCATAATCCTCTATTATCATCATAACCATTTCATTAATCATTTTCTAATACCTTCATAATCACATAAAAGATACGGGATTATCTAATTCATACCTTTCATATACAACTGAAAATGTGATATAAGGTGATTACAACCTTTAAAGGGTTAAATGATAAGGGGTTAAATGACTAAATGATATGACTCATGTCAATAAGATGCACCTTCCTTTTCAAGATCCTACCTGATTAGAACTCCACAATTAAGCGTGCTTGGCCTAGTGTAGTGATCAGGATGGGTGACCTTCTGGAAAGTTTCCCAGGGTGTGTGCGATTGAGGACAAATCACATTGGAAAGGACATGTGTTGGCCTATGGGGACTATCAATAGTTAGATGACCCGTTCAAGCATGTGGGTGGGCCCCAGGGTGGGGACCCCGTGTCTGTGGGGCAACTGGGGTACCTGGCAGGCCGGGACCCGACGACCATGTTAAGGCGGGGTGGCTGTGCTCTCACCGGGACCCAGTTCTTACATTTGGTATCAAAGGAGGAACCCAGCCTTAAGTGCGGTGCACAGCTTGGGTTGAGATGTAGGGCCCACAATGAGGATGTTGTGATCTAAAGGGGGGGGGGGGTGATTGTAACACCTCTGAATGATAAAATGGTTAAATGAGTAAATGATATGACTCCTATCAACAAGGTGCACCTTCCCTTTTGGAAGCCTACGTGATTAGAACTCCACAGTTAAGTGTGCTTGGCCTGGAGTAGTGATCAGGATGGGTGACCCTTTGGGAAGTTTCCCAGGGTGTGTGTGAGTGAGGAAAAATCACATTAGAAATGACATGTGTTGGCCTGTGGGGACTATCAATAGTCAGATGACCCGTTCGGGCATGTGGGTGGGCCCTAGGGTGGGGACCACATCTATGGGGACTATCAATAGTCAGATGACCAGTTCAAGCATGTGGGTGGGCCCTAGGGTGGGGACCACGTGTCTGCGGGGCAACTGGTGGTGCCTAGCAGGTCCGGACCCAACGACTATGTAAAGGCGGGGTGTCTGGGCTATCACCAGGACCCAGTTGTTATAATAAGTGCTATCTGTAAAGCATAACAGGCGTCAATAATAGTTTACGTTGTTTAATCATGTATAAGGCCTACATAGGTTAAGGTCCAATGATTAGAAATGTCAAGGCAACCAAGTAAGCCATGTAAGACAAGTAATAGAATCCAAGGAGTATAAATGTCCAAGGCATTCTAATAGGCTAGATCCAAGGAGTAGAAATGTCCAAGTCATCCTAGTAAGCTGATTAAACAAGATATAAAGAGTATAAATGTCTAAGGAATCCTAACACGTCATTATATCTGTTGACGCTCCTTTCGTCACAGAATCTAAAGATCGGAAAAGGGGAATATCTGAGCTCAATGTGATTCATCCATTGAAGAAACATCAAAAATCGACAAAGGGATGAACAAGGAGAACATTGCCCATAGGCCGCGCAAGTTCCCTCATGGTCGCGCAAGTACACTTGCGCGCCGCCTAGTGGTCGCGCAAGTGCACTTGCGCGACACCCTTGGTCGCGCAGGTGACTTGCGCGACCTAAGTGGTAACCGCCCGGTAACCGCCCTGGGTCTTCTTTTGCCTATAAATAGACCCTGTGGGCCCCCCATTCGAGAGGATCTTTTTCCAGAAACTCGTATTGAAGCTCCTGATGCCCAAGTCTCTTCTCAAAGCTTCCGGAACACTTCTAAGGTAATTTTTTACCTAGAACGGAAGATCTAAAGAGAAGAAGGAAGGCCTAAGTGTTGAAACTTATCAAACACTTGCGCGCCGACTTATTTCCTTCAATATAACTTGCGCGTCCCTTTTCTGGAAGAACCTCAAGAGGATTCTAAAGTGATTAAAAAGAAGTCGCTCAAGTATTTCAATTCCGATTGAGAATCGCGCAAGTACCCCTCATGTCGTGCAAGTATACTTGCGTGACCAATACTTGCGCGCCGCCGCAATACTTGCGCGCCTTTCAAGACTTGCGTGCCCCTACTTTTTTGGGTGCCCATCTTGCCCATGTCACCCCTCTTAAGCCATCATACCTTTCCTTTTCAAGATTCAGTCTTCAAGACACTCTTCAAAGCCACTTATGGCATGATTTCTTGATTTGACTTTCTTATCTGAAAGGAATTCTGT
Organism: Viscum album; assembly: GCA_963277665.1. Classification (NCBI taxonomy): domain Eukaryota; kingdom Viridiplantae; phylum Streptophyta; class Magnoliopsida; order Santalales; family Viscaceae; genus Viscum; species Viscum album. The sequence continues at coordinate 353,916,299 of OY728126.1, read as the reverse complement.
GGAGTATCTCTCAAAACCTAGTGATTTAAATATCCTTATGTCACTAAATATGGAGATTTCATTCATTCAACCTCATCCTTTAAGATGAGAGAATCCTTAACCTGGGTCTCCTTTTTAGGAATAATCGCCAGTTATAAGTCCTTTAATCTGGGCATCTTCCTCAGGAGTAAGGCCCAAATTCTTAAAGTTCCCAAACTTGGGCATCCTCCTCAGGACTAAGCCCCAAACCTTAATTTCTTAACTTGGGCATCCTCCTCAGGACTAAGCCCCAAACCTTAATTCCCAAACTTGGGCATCCTCCTCAGGACTAAGCCCCAAACCTTAATTCCCAAACTTGGGCATTCTCCTCAGGACTAAGCCCCAAACCTTAATTTCTTAACTTGGGCATCCTCCTTAGGAGTAAGCCCCAAACCTTAATTTCCAAACTTGGGCATCCTCCTCAGGACTAAGCCCCAAACCTTAATTCCCAAACTTGGGCATCCTCCTCAGGACTAAGCCCCAAACCTTAATTCCCAAACTTGGGCATCCTCCTCAGGACTAAACCCCAAACCTTAATTCCCAAACTTGGGCATCCTCCTCAGGACTAAGCCCCAAACCTTAATTTCTTAACTTGGGCATCCTCCTCAGGACTAAGCCCCAAACCTTAATTCCCAAACTTGGGCATCCTCCTTAGGAGTAAGCCCCAAACCTTAATTTCTTAACTTGGGCATCCTCCTTAGGAGTAAGCCCCAATCCCAATCTCACAACTTGGGCATCCTCTTCAGGAGTAAGCCCCAAACCAAGTTCCCTAACCTGGGCATCCTCCTCAGGAGTAAGCCCCAAACCTTAATCCCTAACCTGGGTCTCCTTTTCAGGAATAAGACTCAGTCATAACCTTGGGCTTCCTTTTCAGGAATAAGCCCCAAGTCCCCTTAAACTTCTCTTAACCAGTCATAAATTACCTTTGATTTGGGTTTCCTTTTCAGGAATAAAACCCAATCATAAGTCCCCTCCTAACTTGGGCATCCTCCTTAGGAGTAAGCCCCAAGATTAGAGTATTCAAATCTCCATGAAGCACATATAACTTTGTGGACCCTGTTCATGGATTTTCTCCCTAAAAGTAAATCCTAAACCTTCATCTATCTGGGCAGTCATCTATACATAAGCCCCAAAACAAATTCTTATGATTGCATCTTTTATGGCACAATTGTCTAAATTTTACCAATACCTCTTGTTTCTCACACCGAGCATGACTCACGTGAGCTTAGAGTGTAAAAGTAATTATGACATTCATCTTTGAGCCATCAATCATAAACATCATACCCCATTCCTCGAACTACGTGGGTTCTGATTCCTTTTCCAAAAGAAAGGATACGTAGGTAGCCCATTTATGGGTTCGATCCCAACTTTGAAATAATCTCTGTCCTTCTGAATGACAATAAACTTCAAGTGCCCCACTGAGTGGCTTTAAAACCAGCCTGGTCATCATAAATGACCAAGAGACTTTTATATAAATGTTTTGAAGGATACCATTGACCAAGAATCTCTAAACAGATATAGATGATTCTCTATTGATGAAGAACCTCGAATACCTATAAAAGATTCTCTAAATTTCTTGCATATTTATCATTGATTGTTAAAACTAAAGGAAAGCACATTTTATACTTGGTAATGTAATAAGGATTCACGAACATAACTTAAATCTATAAAGAGAGTCCCGGAGTAGACAATAATTCCCCTAAAAAAGGTGTGATGAGTCCGACCTCCCATCCTCTCGACCAATGCAAATTCCTAAGTCTCATTAGTCCACAAGCTAATGAGTGCCTGCCTTTGGAAAGTAGGTCCAAACGGATGTGGAATAATTGGATGTTTCCGGTTCTACGAACAAACCCGTTAGAAACCGATCGGAATGTTTGAATCTCCCGTCCAGGAGGTCATCCCCGGATTCCGTGCGAAACAAAAATGGTGAACCCGACGTGAATCCTTAACCAAGTGAAAGTGATGTTCTTCTTATTTGTTAGGCCCCTTGGGCCAACAAAGCAATCATTGACATATGCTCATCCAAAAAATGCAGTGGCCGGATTCATCTTGATTATGTCTGTTACATGGAACATGCACTCTTTTTTCAAGATCTTCTGCAAAAATGGCTTTCCTTAAATTCACCCCTGTGAATACTGCTGCTGTGAACACCTCTACTGTGAGGTCTGCTGCTGTGAAAACCAATGCTGCTACTCCTGCTGGAACGTCATCCGCTCTGAGGATGACATCACCAACTCAGCGTCTTCAACGCTGTGTTTCTAATGCACTGGTTAAGGAGTACCGTCGCAACGGTACTATCCCAACTCTGGAGGCCGCTCGTCAAGCCCTCCAATTTAACAATTCTACCTGGTTGTCCGGACAACGGCGACCAGCAATCAAGAAGCAGGCGGTGCTGACTACCGTCTCCAACCGTTTCGGGTCATTATCCCCGGAACGCAATTTCCATTCACTCCCTTACTCCGAGGAAGTGAATGAGCAGGTCCCTCGGGGCCTTAATTCAAAAAAACAGGAGTCCTTCCCGAGGGCTCCCATCAACAATCGCCGCCAGACTCGTGCGGTAGTGCGCCCTCAACATGATGAGGGTACCGACTCCAGGCATTCAGCTCAGGTTCCTCGAACCCGAGCAGGCAAGATGAACCGCCAGAGACGAAATCCGGTTAACAATAGGCAGGTTGTCATCCCTGCCATCTCCGAAGAAGTCCACCAACCTAACTTGGTGGCAAGCAACGAGCAGGCATACACACCTGTCTGTTTTAATTCCGATGTCCAGCAGACTCGTCTGGCAGCATCAAGCCGATCCCACCAGGCAATTCCGGCGGAGTACCATAGGCAGGAACATACACCTGCTTATACATCACCAGTTAGTCAGCAGGCTCGTCTGACTACATATGATGGATCTCGTCAACCGCGTTTGGCGAAGTGTAATCAGCAGGCACATACACCTGCTAATACTAATCAAGCCTACCAACAGTCTCGTTTGGTAGCGCACGGAGAAGTCAGTCGAAAAGTCCCGACGACAAACAGGAGGCAGACTAAACTCTCTACCTCCACACTTGAGTACTGTCAGGATTCACTGACAGGAAAAGGAGGACAGGAGCAGACACATACACCTACTCCAAGCCCGGAATGGACGTATATCCCTGTTCCGGCGGCTGAAGTCACCAAACATATTTTGTCAATGGTGAAAGAGCAGAAGCAAATTCCTGCTCATATTCTGGATGCTTGCCAGGATATCATAACAACTTCAGCATCATCTCAGGGACAGACACATAAATCTATCCCTAGCAATGGAGTGACACATCAACGATTCACTCCGGAACAGACACACACATCTGTTCCAGTCCAAGAGGGTTATGGGGCATACTCCCCCATATCATACGGACAACCAAGTCAGGCACATACACCTGATTTGAGTGGAGATCGTCAGCCTAACCAGACCATCTTTCCTGATCAGGCACATACACCTGCTCAGAGCAATCACTTTCGTCATCAAGTGGTTTCTAAAGCGAGTAAGAAGGCATCTAAGAAAAAGTTCCGCCCAGCACAGTCAGGAGATCAAAGGCCAATCTGTAACCAAGCCTTGCTCGATGCTGGAGTTCTTGAAGCCCTCAGACATTTATCTGTCAGAATTCAAGATTCTACTCCCTCAGTTCCCAATAACGGGAACATTAATTCTGAAGGTCTTCAACAGACACTTCCTCATGAAGACTTGCTTCATGAAAGTTCGGTCAATCTCGAAGTTTCTTATTCAGATGAGAGCCACAAGAACCCTCTGTGTGGTCAGAAGACCAAGGAGCAAGAGATTTCATCTTTTGCTGTAACCCATCATGAAGGTCCTCCTCATGGTGATGAACTTTTCTGCGAAAGTCCTCTCCGCAGTAGTGATTCACGTTGTCTCGAAAATTCTTCAGAAGGCAATGTAGTGACGAGAAAGCCCTCCTATCTCGAGGCACTTGCAAACGTAAAACCAGTCATGTCTGAAGTTTTACTATCGGAAGGTGAAACTCTTTCTCCATCAGAAGATAGCTTGGGGTTCAGGTTATTCTCCGAACCATCCCTAGGTCATTCATCTTCCAGCATGAATAGTGATTTCTCTACCAATCTTGTTGAATCCGATGAAGCAACAAGGAAACACCAACTCTGGTCTAAACAGGTAGAAGAATCTTCATTTAATGATAAAGAGGAAATGCTGAACATGAGGAAAAAACTGGCAAAAGGTGAAGTACCAGTCATGTTTTGGCCTTTGGCTGATTCCCAATACGACATTCCAAAGATGTTGACGGATGATGGAATCCATGATATTCGTCTCAACATATGGAAAACTCTTTGTCAATTAAAGAAGAAAGTATTATCTTATGGTGATTATGAAAATCATATTAAGATAATAGAAGGGTTATAACGCCAGATTGATTTGGCATCTCTATCAGTCTCTCGGTATCCGAAGGCTGAAAAGCAACAGAGAACCCTTCAATGTTCATGCCTTGGCGCACTAAGAAAATTGCGTCAGTTAATTGCCAATGCTCCATCTGATGTTCATATCAGAGAATGGGGTGTTCACGGAGCACTACATTTCACAGTGCTTTCCGGTCAGCAAAGCCCGCCGAAAATGGTCTCATGCAATGTTATTGCCCATGGCCGGCCACAGTCAATGGGCTTTGTTCGTAATCAAAAGCTTGCTCAAGAACAGGCTTCAACTAGTTCCTCTCCAAATCAAGTATATAGAGAACAAGTTGTTGAATTGCTCCTACATCAAGCAGGCGAGAATATTGCACAAGCCTCTCGTCTGGAGCAAACACGTCATCAAATGACGGAAGTTTCGGAAATCATCCAACGGTCTGTTGAACCAGGTGATAAAAGTGGATACAGGTTAATGCATCCAGCTAATTTCCGAACTAAGATTCGCAAGATCAAGAGAGATTTCAAGAAGATCTCAGACATAGCATGTCAGGAGACACCCCAGCTTGCCAGACTGGGGACTCCTCTAACCCAACCCTCAGAGTCAACGAATGGGATTCGAGGAGTTGAGCGGAAGCAGCAGGAACACCCCCAGTCCACCGGACTGGGGAATTTTTCAAATCTTCAATCCTTCCCTCAGAGAAAGTCAGTATTCTCTTGATTAGGGAATAAGCCTCAAGAGGAACGAAGAGCCAAGCTGTCAGGAGATTCTCTCCAAGTGACGGTTCTCCAAGAAATTCCTGAGGGATCAAGTCAACGGAATGCCATGTCTCATCATGGACATAGAAGGAGACAATATCACAGAAATGCTGATAGAAAGGATTCCATGCAATATGCATCCATTAATGTCATCAATATCGTTGCTGCTGATTCACCAGATGAGGCTCAATCAGAAGGATCAGACGAAGAGGTTCCTGCTCAAGAAGTCGCGCACACAGACCTAAATGAAGAAGGTGTGCGCACACGTAATCAAAGGTTTACCCAAAATCTGGGTATTCCTTCAAGTAACCCACTTCCCCCTCTTCGAAAAGGATCCAATAAGGGGAAAGGTAAGAATCAGGTTACTTCTCACCCTTCCTCTGAAGGAGGTCAATCGCTCTCATTAGAGCAAAGGTTTGTACAACAGGAGGAAGAAATGAAAGAATTAAGAAGGTTGAATGCAGAACTACTTCAGAGTAGTCTTCTTCTTAAGAATGCTGAAGTCCGACAGCCGAAGGAATTTGTTGTAACTACTGAGATGGATCAAGAATATCCTCCTTTATCAGTACACCCACAGAGGTCTAATCCTACGGGTCAAACGCAACAACGGTTGGTAGCACTACCATCAGTTGCAGCACCAACCACCACGTCTGTCCAAGCTCCATTCATTGCACCTACCCAAAACCAAGTTCAACCTGACGTTTCACAAAAGTTAATAACTACTATTGAGTCATTAACAGCTCGGTTAGAAACTATGGAAGGGAAACAGGCGCAAGTTCAACCTGAAAAGAAAGTTTACCCTGAATGGGTAGATTCAATTTCTCCTCCATCCAGTTTTGGAAACCCTATTTTCTCTACTTTCAATGGATCAGGCGACCCTGAACAACATTTGACGCATTACGTATCTTGTTGTGATCCTATGATGGGAACTCCAGAGCAGCAAGAAGCAGTGAAACTCAGATGCTTCATGCGAACCTTGCAAGGACCAGCTTTTGTCTGGTATACAAGCTTGAAATCCCGGTCAGTCATCGGATGGGAGGATCTTCGTCAAAAATTCCTTCTTCAGTTTAGCTCAACTTTGCCAAAAACGACAGTTTTCGATCTTACAAACTGCAAGCAAAGGGAGAATGAAAGAGTCTCTGATTTCATTGCTCGTTGGAAGGGATTAACGTATTCCTTGAGTTTATCACTCCCTCAGGAGGAATTGTTGCCAATCTGTGTGGCAAATTTGCGTGACGAATTACGCACGCCATTGATCCCTGTGAAATACACAGGAGGGTTTCGAGACCTTACTTCAATCGCTCAACAGATTGAAGATTCCCTTATACAGGCTAAGGTTAAATCTCGTGTAATTCCATCAGCTCCAGGAAGAAGAATGGGTAAAGCAGAAACTGCTACAGTTATGCTTAAACAGGCACCTGTACCTATTTCTACTTCAAAACCTTCATCTTCTCGAAGGGCTCCACCTCCTGAACGCCAACAACAAAGGCTGTTTCGTCCAAATGATCAAAAAGATCAACGACGAAAACAATTTGAGGATATGAAGAGTAAAACATACTCTTTCCGAAGTGAGCAAGTTCCTGGTTACTTCATTTCAGCTCTGGAAAATAATTTGGTTCAATTACCAGTGCCGAAGAGGCCAAACAAGGAAGGAGATGAAGACCGTCCCAATTATTGTCCCTTTCATCAAATGTTGGGGCATCCCATCCAGGAGTGTTTTGTCTTTAAATACCTCCTGCAAAAGATGGTCGAGTTAGGACAAGTCAAATTGAAGGGTTCTTCAGCTCATGTAGCGTGTATTACCGCTACAGATCCAGAAGAAGGAGGCGAGTGGCAGGAAGTCAAAAGCAAAACTGCGAAAAAATATGATGATTGGATGGTCAGAAAGACAATCAATCGGACCCATTCCATTTTGCGAACACAATTGAAGAAGCCAATTGTGTCTCCTACAAAAGCTGCAGTAAAGCCTCCATCAAAGGACAAATCCTCAAAAGGGCAGCGCAATTCAAAAAAGAAAGAGGAATCAAGAGAAGATGAGTATGAATCAAAGCCTAAATTGTCTTTGACTCTGGCAGATTTCATGCCATCTACTTCAAAGTCACGGGCACCGTCCCACCAAACGGCACAGCCTAAACAGGCTAACCAGGCAGAGTCTTTATCAGACGAAGAGTTAGTCTTTGGTTCTGTTAATATGATTCAATTAACAGATTCATATTCCAATCTTGATGAGCCTGAATTCCCTGTATCAAATAAGGGAACCCGAGGAAGTTCTAGAGGTTCAAGATATAGGGGAAGACGTGGATATTTCCGAAGCCACTACTCTAATTCTACCCCTGCTAGCACTGTATATGCAGCAGAAACTCGTGGTAGAGCCCTTCAGCGAGCTCAAAAAGAACAAGCAAGTTCTTCTGCCAATGGCCAACTCAGCTTCGGCACAGTTATTTTGGAAGATCGATTAAAGGTTCCATCTTCTTTATCTCAGCAAGTAAATGAATCTAATCAGTCTAATTTTCCAAAACCAAAGATGTTGCCAACTTCAATACAAGATGCATCAGCTTCCAAAGCATCTGCTTCCAAGGTACCTGCTAAACCGCATATTCCTATTGGGAAACGCAGGCCTCTAGATCAAAAGTATGATATATTGAAACACTTGGCCCAAGTACCAGCCAAATTATCAATTTTGGATGCTTTGAATCTATCAAGAGATCTTCGGGAAGCACTCATCAAAGCTTTGTCAAGTCCTCAGGAGTTTGAAGCTGAAATTGCTGCAGCTGAAATTTATCACATAGAGAATAATCCTGCAGAATGTCATGCAGTGATATCTTTTACTGATAAAGATGAAGATGATGTTGTGCATGGGCACATAAAACCTTTGTACTTATCTGGAAAAGTCAATGGTATAGATGTTCGAAGAGCTTTTATTGACAATGGTTCTGGAGTCAACCTCATGCCCATTCGCACACTTCGTCGATTGGGCCTCACAGAATCTGATTTATCTCCTTCTACCATGATGTTGCAAGGATATGATAAAAATGAACAAGAACCACTGGGAGAAGTTACGCTCAGAACTCAGTTCGGAGATATTGTTTCCAATTCGGATTTCATGATTGTTGATCAAGACTCAGCTTTCAATATCTTGCTTGGAAGACCCTGGCTACATCAGCATGCAGCTATTCCGTCATCATACCATCAATGTCTCAAATACTGTTTCGATGGTCAAGTTGGAACATTGTATGGTGATAAGGCCCCGTTCAAGACATGTGAGTCTCAATACATTGAGGCGGAATTTTATCACATGAAGGGAAGAGAAAAATCTACAATGAAGGAAATTACCAAAGTTAATGCTCCATATGGTTTGGAAAAAATTCCAATAAATCCATTTTCACATGTGAGTACAGATTATGTGTTACCTATCAGTCAAATTGACAAAATAGGCCCAAATCAAAATACTCTTATGGAAAGATCCATAATGTCAATTACGGCAATCGAGCCAGACAACATGGGAGAAATTGGTAACTTACCAAGCAGTGATGAAAGCATAAGTGGTGACGTTTTCATTTCGTCTGCTGAAATCCAACAAGTCTATACTTCGCTAATCAGGCAAGAAGAAGTTATAGCAACACCAGAGGTGAATATTGATGTCGATTCTCAACCCATTATCTCCTCTTTATTTCCCAAAGAAGACCCTTTTTCATCAATAGGGTCGGAAATGGAAGTTTCTTCTTCAAAATGTGAAAATTTTGACATCTCTTATGATCATGAGAATTTCGTTGTTTCATCTACTTTGCAAGTAGAAACGGAAGAAATAACACATGATGAAGAGGAAGAGGAAGATCTTAGAGATGCTCCTCCAGCATTTGAAGAGGGTATCTCTACCACTGTGGATGAACTCAGAGAAGTAAATATGGGTACAGAGAAAGATCCACGCCCCACTTTAATTAGTGCGGCCATGACCCTTGAAGAAAAAGAGATGTATATTTCTTTTCTAAAGCAAAATAAAGATATTTTTGCTTGGAATTATACAGAGATGCCTGGCCTTGATCCTAATGTTGCCACCCATCATTTGGGTTTTCCAAAAGAACATCGAGGATTCAAGCAAGCCGCGAGAAGAACACACCCAACCTATGCTTCCAAAATCGAGGCTGAAGTGGATAAGCTTATCAAAGCTAACTTCGTCAGAGAAGTTCAATATCCCAAGTGGTTGGCTAATATTGTCCCTGTAAAGAAGAAGAATGGACAAATTAGGGTTTGCATAGATTTTAGAGATCTTAATCGGTATTGTCCCAAAGATGATTTTCCAGTTCCGATTACAGAACTCTTAATTGATGCGACGGCTGGCTATGAAGTACTTTCTTTCATGGATGGATATTCTGGATATAATCAGATCCAAATGGCCCCAGAAGATGAGGAATATACAGCCTTCAGAGCTCCTCAAGGTGTGTTTTGTTACCGGGTGATGCCCTTTGGTTTAAAGAATGCAGGTGCAACATATCAACGCACCATGCATCGTATCTTCAAACCTTTTCTAGGGAAATTTGTTGAATGCTATGTAGATGATCTGGTGGTTAAATCCAAACAACGTTTTGATCACTTGGCTGATTTGGAAGTCGTATTCCACAAGCTTCGACAACATAATTTGAAGATGAACCCCTTAAAATGTGCTTTTGGGGTAACCTCAGGAAAATTCCTCGGCTTTGTTGTACGCCATCGTGGTATTGAAGTCGATCCTGAGAAGACCAAATCAATCCTTGGTATGTCACCTCCTCAGAATTTGAAAGAATTAAGAGGACTTCAAGGACACTTAGCCTATATTCGGCGTTTCATCGCCAATTTGGCAGGCAAAAGTTTACCCTTTACCAAATTATTGAAGAAAGGAGTCACTTACCAGTGGACTGAAGAATGTCAAGAAGCATTTGATGTTCTCAAGAAATACCTCTTGAGTCCACCAGTACTCATGCCACCTGTTGAAGGTAGGCCTCTTATCCTCTATGTGACAGCTTTAGAGTGATCATTAGGTGCCTTTCTCGCTCAAAAGAATGATGCTGGGAATGAAAATAGTCTCTACTATCTCAGTAGAACTATGCTTGAAGCAGAAACCCGGTATTCGAGTATTGAAAAGTGCTGCCTAGCATTAATCTTTGCAGTTCAGAAACTGAGACACTACCTGCAACATCACGAGGTCCAATTGGTATCTCGTAATAATCCACTCAAATTCATCCTTAGTCGTCCAATGCTTACAGGACGTCTGGCAAGGTGGGCGGTTATTCTACAGCAGTTCGACATCCAGTATGTGTCTCAAAAGGCAATTAAGGGCCAAGCTCTGGCTGATTTCCTGGCTGAACACCCTTCAGTGGAAGACACGTATTCAGATATCGAACTCCCTGATGAGGAAGTTTTTTCTATTCAAGAGAGTCCTCAAACATGGGAAATGTATTTTGATGGTGCTTCTAGAAGTCCAACAGGGAAGAAAATGAAAAATCCTAAATTCAACAAAGTTGGTTTAGGAATTGTGCTCATTTCTCCAGATAAGGCAGTGTTACCTTATTCCTTTTTGTTGTGGGAAGGTGGTACCAATAATGAAGCTGAATACAAAGCTCTCATTGCAGGCTTGGAGTTAGCGCTTCAAGCACAAGTGAATCACTTAAAGGTGAAAGGTGATTCAGACCTGGTAATCAAACAAGTCAATGGGGATTATGCCATCAGAAAAGAAGAATTAATCCCTTTGTATGATTACGTCAGAGAGTTAATGTCGGAATTCCCTTCAGAACCGACATTTTCTTATGTCCCAAGATCACAAAATGCTCAAGCTGATGCACTGGCTAATATAGCCACAGCTTTAGCAGATCCAAATCGGGACGAGACAACCATCGGTATTGCCCACCGTCGTGCAATTTCACCTTGTGTTCAAGTCAGAACAGAGGAAATTAATGAAATTAGTCCCATTCCTGAACCGTATGGTCATACTACAGGATGGATGTCACCTATCAAGGAATACCTTCAAAATGGAACACTTCCACCTGATAGAGCCGAGAAAGAACAAATTCGGCGACGTGTGGTCAATTTTACTCTTTATGATGGTCCAAACCACCTCGAGAAAATTCTCTACAAACGTGGTTTTGATGGAGTTCTCTTTAGATGTATTGATGGTGAAGAGACAATGGCTGTCATAAAAGAAGTACATGCAGGAGTCTGTGGTGCCCACCAGTGTGGACATAGATTGTCTGATCAAATTCGAAGGCTTGGATACTTCTGGCCTTCAATGATACAAGATTGTGTTAATTTCACAAAGAAGTGTCATTCATGCCAAGTATATGCCAACTTCATTCATCAACCTCCAGAGTTGCTTCATACAGCTAAATACTCATGGCGATTTTCCACATGGGGAATGGATGTGGTGGGACCTTACCCTTCAGCTACGGCCAAGCAGTTTAAGTACATTCTTACTGCTACTGATTTCTTTTCCAAATGGGCAGAGGCAGTACCTCTCAAAGAAGTCAGTTCTAAATGCATTGTTAGCTTCATCAAGTCTAACATCATTACTAGATTTGGTGTCCCTCATACCATATTGACGGACAACGACACCAACTTCTGTTCTTCTGAGATAAAGAAATTGTATCAAGAATACAACATTAAGTCCAACCATTCATCTCGATATCATGCAGCGGCTAATGGCCAGATAGAGGCCTTTAACAAGACTCTTTCAAATATACTGCAAAAGATGGTGGATAAAGATAAGAGGTCATGGCCTGATAAACTCTATCATGCTTTATGGGCTTATCGGACTACCACTCACAATGCAAAGCGGTCTACTCCATATTCATTGGTATATGGAACAGAAGCAGTCTTGCCAATTGAAGTTCAATTGCCCTCACTCAGAATAGCCATTTGTGATCAGTTATCAACAGATGAGCAATCCCAAAAGCGGTTGAATGAATTGGAACAGTTAGATGAGAAGATATTGTGCACTTTGCACCACTTAGAAATCTATCAGAATCGGATAGCACGAGCTTTTAACAAAAAAGTTCATCTTCGTTCATTCATTCAGGGAGAATTGGTATTGGTTCTCAGAACACCAATGATACCAGGAAATAATCCTCCCAAGCTTGAACCAAAATGGGAAGGACCTTATTCAATACATAAGGTCTACTCCAATGGAGCGTATTCTCTGATCTCAATGGATGGAGAACACATCACGACTCCAACTAATGCCAGATTTCTGAAGAAGTATTTTGTATAAACACAAAATATTGTTCCCAGAACCAAGACTCTTACATTTGGTTCATACAGTAATGGTCCAGTATGACCTTAAACTGCAACTTCGTCCAACATGACGTTAAACTGTGTCACCTTCAATGTCCTACATGACATTAAACTATATAATGTCCTATCTACATGACATTAAACTGTACAGAAAGTCCTTAATATGTCCTACATGACACTAAACTGTATATGTCCGAGATGACATTAAACTATATTTTGTCCGAGATGACATTAAACTATATTGTGTCCTAGCAACATGACATTAAACTGTGTGGCACTTTCATCGTCCAGTATGACATTAAACTGTAAAAAAGTCCCCAGAACTGATATCCTCATATTGGTTCACCTTAGTCCTAGCTACATGACTTTAAACTGTACAGCAATGGTCCCCTATGACCTTAAACTGCATCATCCCTGGTCCATGTATATGACCATAAACTATTTGCGAATCCCTTATGTCCAGCAAGATGCTAAACTGTGACGTCCTAAACTACATGACGCTAAACTGTATAAAAGTCCCTCACGTCCGGAAAGACGTTAAACTATATAATCATCAAAGGTCCAGCATGACATTAAACTGCACCTTCCACGGTCCATGCATATGACCTTAAACTATTTACACTTTCGTCCAACATGACATAAATGGTGTGTTATTTTGTCCTTACGGCATGACATTAAACTGCACAGTCCCCCTTTCGTCCAATATGACGTTAAACTATTTTATCCCCATCGTCCTAACTACATGACGCTAAACTGTACAGAAAATCCTTGATAGGTCCTACATGACATTAAACTGTATTTTGTCCCTGCTACATGACACTAAACTGTGCAGCACCAATAGTCCTAACTGCAAGACTTTAAACTGCATAGTCCCTTTTTTTATGTCCTACATGACATTAAACTGTGCATCGTTAAGGTTGTTATTACCTCTTGTTTCTCACACCGAGTATGACTCACGTGAGCTTAGAGTGAACATCAACCATAACACTCCCTTTGGGCCGCTAACCATGTGTAAGTCCCAACAACATTTTAATTAGATCGTTGTCCCCAAGAACAACTTGATCATTAATTCATTCTTTAATTGAACTACACAGACTTTGATCCTTGCCCTCCAGGCTAGGTATGTAGGCAACCTCCCAAGGTTCAAGCCCAAAAACAATCTTTTCACATCGGTTCACCACCATCTCATATGATGTTGATTCGTGAAACCGCCCCTGGAATCAATATCTTTACATTGATTCACTTTCGTCCTTGCTATATGACGTTAAACTATACAACACTTTTGTCCGGTACGACAATAAACTACAATATTCTTTGGTTTCCTCATTTGAGAGAGAACTATTATTGACATTGATTTTTTCAATCATGGTTTTCATTTTCAAAAGACTACGTGCATACATGGTAATGCCTAAACTTTTTATCTTAGGTTAAACCATCATTGCACTAAAGTCCCCTTTCACCCTTCACATGTACGAACCAAATTTGTACAAAGGGTAATTCTAGAACTACGTGGACTTGATTCCCATCCTTATGGGATACGTAGGAACATTCGAGTGTCCCTCGAATCCAGTCCCAAGTCTTTTGGGCCTAACCCCAAATTTCACTTTCAGTCCCTTGGCTGAAAAGTCTTCATGAAAACACGCACTGTGTATTCATTATTATGGTCCGAATTCTATGACCTTAAACTAAGATCACTCATACTTTCGTCCTGCACGACGTTAAACTGCATTTCAAGAACTACGTATGGCTTGATTCTCATTCTTATGAGATACGTAGTGAAGTCCAAATTTCAATTCAGGACCCAGCCACAACATGATTATGGTTTTCATTGACCTATGTATCTCTATATACATTGGACAATACCCATCTTTATGTGTTATAATCCTAACCTTAAATATTTTCAGATCTTCATAACCCTTTTCATGACTTCTAGTCACAAAAATGTCAAACTTCTGAGAATTCTTTTGCCTGACTATGCAGCACGTGCCCATAGGTGGCCTTGCATAAACAGTCCACATAACAGACTTGTCAGCCAAAAGATGCTATTTATTTGACCATGCAGCCAATGCCCATAGGTGGCCCTGCATATTTCAACCCCCTAACGGGTTTTGTTAAATAATAGTAACTTCATTCTTGGGAAGAATGCCTCTTTTGTCCTTATTTGTCTTAAACGACAGTATGTAGGGATCCGCAAAAAATATCTATCCTTAACATATTTGTCCCATATCCTTTTTCATGATCTGAAAGTATTCAAGTCTATGGTTTATTCTTCTTCCCTACGTTTGGGTCAGACCTTCGTAGGAGTGATGTTCATCCAGTTCTTCGATATTCTTGTTCGGAAATATCTTCTCCATATTCAAGTACCTCTTTCCATACAACAAACTCTATACTTTAGAAAATTTGAATCTCCATAAACTTTCATTGGCTTTTAGCACTAGGAAAGTAAATTTCTGGGAGTTCTTTTCGCCTGACTATGCAGCACGTGCCCATAGGTGGCCTTGCATAAACAGTCCACATAACAGACTTGTCAGCCGAAAGATACTATTTATTTGACCATGCAGCCAATGCCCATAGGTGGCCCTGCATATTTCAACCCCCTAACGGGTTTTGTTAAATAATAGTAACTTCATTCTTGGAAACTACTTCTTCTAATGCCTTTTAGCTCTTTTTCATATCATTCCTCAGATTCAAATATTCTTAAGCCATAGTTTACATATTTTCTCTCATACTTGAGTATGGTAATTTGTTTTCAGATGAACTTTCAAGGAATTGTGTCAATTCTAATCCATTTCGGTCAAAGCTATTTCGACCTTAAACATTAGCCCCTTTATGTCTGGCATGCATGACTTTAAACTGCCCACAAAAGGCAAAGGAACTCTGAATAAAAGTCAAGTTCCAGCACACTTGCGCTCTGCCTTCTCTGCCCTGAAGACTTGCGCGCCCCCTTTTCCTTTGGATGGATTCAATTTCCTCAGAGTCAAATCCTCATTTCTTTCCGGATCCAACTCTGAGGGGGGACTTTTGTTGACGCTCCTTTCGTCACAGAATCTAAAGATCGGAAAAGGGGAATATCTGAGCTCAATGTGATTCATCCATTGAAGAAACATCAAAAATCGACAAAGGGATGAATAAGGAGAACATTGCCCATAGGCCGCGCAAGTTCCCTCATGGTCGCGCAAGTACACTTGCGCGCCGCCTAGTGGTCGCGCAAGTGCACTTGCGCGACACCCTTGGTCGCGCAGGTGACTTGCGCGACCTAAGTGGTAACCGCCCGGTAACCGCCCTGGGTCTTCTTTTTCCTATAAATAGACCCTGTGGGCCCCCCATTCGAGAGGATCTTTTTCCAGAAACTCGGATTGAAGCTCCTGACGCCCAAGTCTCTTCTCAAAGCTTCCGGAACACTTCTAAGGTAATTTTTTACCTAGAACGGAAGATCTAAAGAGAAGAAGGAAGGCCTAAGTGTTGAAACTTATCAAACACTTGCGCGCCAACTTATTTCCTTCAATATAACTTGCGCGTCCCTTTTCTGGAAGAACCTCAAGAGGATTCTAAAGTGATTAAAAAGAAGTCGCTCAAGTATTTCAATTCCGATTGAGAATCGCGCAAGTACCCCTCATGTCGCGCAAGTATACTTGTGCGACCAATACTTGCGCGCCGCCGCAATACTTGCGCGCCTTTCAAGACTTGCGCGCCCCTACTTTTTTGGGTGCCCATCTTGCCCATGTCACCCCTCTTAAGCCATCATACCTTTCCTTTTCAAGATTCAGTCTTCAAGACACTCTTCAAAGCCACTTATGGCACGATTTCTTGATTTGACTTTCTTATCTGAAAGGAATTCTGTGGAGTATCTCTCAAAACCTAGTGATTTAAATATCCTTATGTCACTAAATATGGAGATTTCATTCATTCAACCTCATCCTTTAAGATGAGAGAATCCTTAACCTGGGTCTCCTTTTTAGGAATAATCGCCAGTTATAAGTCCTTTAATCTGGGCATCTTCCTCAGGAGTAAGCCCCAAATTCTTAAAGTTCCCAAACTTGGGCATCCTCCTCAGGACTAAGCCCCAAACCTTAATTTCTTAACTTGGGCATCCTCCTCAGGACTAAGCCCCAAACCTTAATTCCCAAACTTGGGCATCCTCCTCAGGACTAAGCCCCAAACCTTAATTCCCAAACTTGGGCATCCTCCTCAGGACTAAGCCCCAAACCTTAATTTCTTAACTTGGGCATCCTCCTTAGGAGTAAGCCCCAAACCTTAATTTCCAAACTTGGGCATCCTCCTCAGGACTAAGCCCCAAACCTTAATTCCCAAACTTGGGCATCCTCCTCAGGACTAAGCCCCAAACCTTAATTCTCAAACTTGGGCATCCTCCTCAGGACTAAGCCCCAAACCTTAATTCCCAAACTTGGGCATCCTCCTCAGGACTAAGCCCCAAACCTTAATTTCTTAACTTGGGCATCCTCCTTAGGACTAAGCCCCAAACCTTAATTCCCAAACTTGGGCATCCTCCTTAGGAGTAAGCCCCAAACCTTAATTTCTTAACTTGGGCATCCTCCTTAGGAGTAAGCCCCAATCCCAATCTCACAACTTGGGCATCCTCTTCAGGAGTAAGCCCCAAACCAAGTTCCCTAACCTGGGCATCCTCCTCAGGAGTAAGCCCCAAACCTTAATCCCTAACCTGGGTCTCCTTTTCAGGAATAAGACTCAGTCATAACCTTGGGCTTCCTTTTCAGGAATAAGCCCCAAGTCCCCTTAAACTTCTCTTAACCAGTCATAAATTACCTTTGATTTGGGTTTCCTTTTCAGGAATAAAACCCAATCATAAGTCCCCTCCTAACTTGGGCATCCTCCTTAGGAGTAAGCCCCAAGATTAGAGTATTCAAATCTCCATGAAGCACATATAACTTTGTGGACCCTGTTCATGGATTTTCTCCCTAAAAGTAAATCCTAAACCTTCATCTATCTGGGCAGTCATCTATACATAAGCCCCAAAATAAATTCTTATGATTGCATCTTTTATGGCACAATTGTCTAAATTTTACCAATACCTCTTGTTTCTCACACCGAGCATGACTCACGTGAGCTTAGAGTGTAAAAGTAATTATGACATTCATCTTTGAGCCATCAATCATAAACATCATACCCCATTCCTCGAACTACGTGGGTTCTGATTCCTTTTCCAAAAGAAAGGATACGTAGGTAGCCCATTTATGGGTTCGATCCCAACTTTGAAATAATCTCTGTCCTTCTGAATGACAATAAACTTCAAGTGCCCCACTGAGTGGCTTTAAAACCAGCCTGGTCATCATAAATGACCAAGAGACTTTTATATAAATGTTTTGAAGGATACCATTGACCAAGAATCTCTAAACAGATATAGATGATTCTCTATTGATGAAGAACCTCGAATACCTATAAAAGATTCTCTAAATTTATTGCATATTTAATCATTGATTGTTAAAACTAAAGGAAAGCACATTTTATACTTGGTAATGTAATAAGGATTCACGAACATAACTTAAATCTATAAAGAGAGTCCCAGAGTAGACAATAATTCCCCTCAAAAAGGTGTGATGAGTCCGACCTCCCATCCTCTCGACCAATGCAAATTCCTAAGTCTCATTAGTCCACAAGCTAATGAGTGCCTGCCTTTGGAAAGTAGGTCCAAACAGATGTGGAATCATTGGATGTTTCCGGTTCTACGAACAAACCTGTTAGAAACCGATCGGAACGTTTGAATCTCCCGTCTAGGAGGTCATCCCCGGATTCCGTGCGAAACAATATCCAAGGAGTAAAAATGTCCAAGGCATCCTAGAAAATCCAATAAATCAAGTAATCAAATCTGATGAATAGATATGTACATGAAATCTAAGTAATCTAATTAAATTGGATCCATGGAGTAAAAATGTCCAAGACATCCAAGTGGGTCATCACTGCCATACCATGATCCTCCATTATCATAATAACCAATTCATAAACATTTCATTAATCATTAACTAATACCTTCACAATCACATAAAATATAAGGTATTATCTAATCCATACCTTTCATATACAAATGAAAAAGTGATATAAGGTGCTTACAACATTTAAAAATTCACTTAATTACCACATTTAATTCTTAATTATGAAAGTGAGCTCAACACACCCCCAGGGTGGCTTAATCATGATAAAATGTTATAAACCTCCCCATGACACACCCCAAGGGTGTATTAATCACGATAAAATGTTATAACCCACTCGATGAGAAGTTTAGGTTGAGGTAAAAAACCTCCAAACTTATATATGGGTGTCATGACATGTCTTAAACATGAATTTATCATTTAAGTCAAGGTTTGATTAATTTAGGAAGCAATGCTTGGAAGGTCCGGTGTGCGACACAACAACAACAAGGTATAAAAGAAACAAACATGATGGAAAAGTTATAGACCACCTACCTTAATCTTATAAAATAAAACTCATCTATTCTTAACCTATGATTTAGTATAGATTAGAAGAAAATTAAAATATGGATAAAGACCCTGAAAATAGGGCATAAGATCTTGCACCATAATAACATCACTAATATCAAGGAAAATAGTTAAAGGAGACTAAGGACCAAAGAACTCACCAATGACTATCCAATGAGACAAATGAATCTTTAATCAGATGCTGGATAGAGCAGTGGGATTAAATACTAGGTTGAATGGTTAAGGATCTCTAAAGGGAGGAGAAAAAACTATTTGCTGGAAATGAGAAATAAAGATGGGAGAGGGATTTAAAGAAATAAGGAGAAAATAGTCATTTACCCTTTAAAAATTGGGTTGAATGTTTTGGCCACATGGTTAGCCAAACCATGCACCCAACACTGTCTCAATTCCCCCCCTTATATGGTCATGAAACACAGTTAGACAAACCACGCACCAACCATGAGTTATCCCTATGTTAAAAAATCTATAGAAAATGAATAGGCTTGTGACCCCTATTGTATAGTTTCATCAAAACGTACGGTCTTGGATAATGCACTGGAACACCCCACATGTTTTAATCTAACCATGGGGACTGGGCGACACAATTTCTACTAACTGTGTGGCCTAGGTTCCACCTCAAAAATCTCAGGCTCTAGGCTCTGAACAAGGCCCAGACACCCCTATTTCCTCTGTGAACCAACTAGGAACTCTAATTAGGATAAATCTAAAGAAAAAATAGAAATTAAAACGTTCCATAATTTATAGAAAAATTAGGTTTTTAAAATATCTCCCTTAAAGAAATTCGTCCCCAATTTTCCCTTCCATGGGTGGCCAAACATCATATGAGAATAACTTTGGCCAATGGGCATGCACATCGACCTCCCTCTCTCAAATCTCATCCTATACACAGTCATGATTTCATAACACCCATACCATAGGTACTGACCAGATTCAAAGAACCATCGTACCATGATAAAAAATATGGATAAGATGCTCCTAAAATGACACACCTACCTCCAAATCAACCTCCTCAAGCTGAATAATATGCGATGAATAAGAATGATATCATCAAAAGTTGAGATACATGGAAGACATCATGCATGAACTGGTACCTATGAAGTAACTGCAACCGATAGGCTACTGTTGGGCAAAAATCCCTCAAGGCATCATTGAAGCATTTTTGAGGCGATTGTGTTTGTTGACAAAGTGGACATATGTGTTGTGATTGTTGAAAAAGTAAACCATGACGTACAAATTTGTTGACAAAGGGGATTTCATGGTGGCATGTTGAGTTCAAGGCCTATGGTTAATGATCTAGGTTTGATTCAAGAATGTCGACAAAGGAATGGATAATCTGGAGGTGGTACAAAAAGAGTAGATACAAGGTGGTGCCGTTTTCTAATGTTTGCCAATTTTTTGGGCCTGAAAATTGACAAATGGAGAAAAGTGGTTTTGGCAAAGGGACTTGTGTGCCGTTGACTTAAAGGAGAGGAAACTTTCATGCCATATGTTTTTCAAGATCAGAACATAAAAATATAGAAAATGGAAAAGGGGTGCTCAATTTTTTGAGTTGGTCGTGTAAGTGACTTGTGTGGCAGAGACTTGCGCGCCAAAACTTGCGCACCGAGGGGAGACTTGCGCACCATCACGTAGGGTGTCCAAATGACTATAAATAGAGGTTGACCCCTCCTTATTCGGTATTAGTTAAAAACTTAGAGAAAATCAGAGCTCCCGTCACGCAGGTGTGGTGGTCGCGCAAGTGGTGGTGTGGTCGCGCAAGTAGAAGTTGCGCGCCAGTTGATTGATGTGCGTCCAAGGTGGTTTGGGTGAGAAAGGAAGGAAGTCACCCAAGTTTTGAGTTGAAGAAGAAGGCGTCGTTCAAGTGGTGTGGTGACACTTGCACGCTAGGTTTTGAAGATGTGCGACAGTTGATGGTTGCACGCCAATATTGGTTTGGGCATAAAAGGGTGTGACTCGCGCAAGTTTGGAGTTGCAGAAGCTTGTATCGCGCAAGTGGTTGAGGTGGACTTGCGCACCAGTTTTAACTTGCGTGCCGATACTTGAGCGCCGACTTAGATAAGGGCACTAGGTAAGGTTGATTCACAACAGTGATTCTGGGCTGCGTGAAAGATATAAGATTACCTGATACCTTCGGTGCAAAGTGAGATTCATCTACAGGTGAAAGTTGGACTTCAACAGAGCATCTACATACAATAGATCATGTATTAATTAGTGATAATGAAGAGACCTATAGGTTTATAAACTGTGAGTGGAACCTTTCTAGAGTAGTGATCAAAGGAAGAGGAAGAAGGTTATCCTCTCCACCAGTAGTGAGCCAGAGAGAGAGAAATAGAGAGTGACCCTTGGGAAAGTAGTGAGCTGACCCTAAACATTTTAAAGGCAGTGATCTTGGGAATATAAGTGATCTATCCCGAACTTTGTAAATAGCAGTGCACTTTTAGTGGATTTGGTACATCGGTACATCGCTGGTGTATGCTCCTCGGACGTAGCCCAGTGAGGGTGAACCGAGTAAAAATTGCTGTGTCCTGTGCATGCTTTACTTTCTGTTTATATTGTGCAACAGGAAAGATAGAGAAGAGTTTTTTTCTTAACAGTGAAACAAGATCAGAACGGGCTTTAATTTTAAATTTTTCATACCATGATTCACCCCCCTCTCAGAGTATTCAGCCTTGTGGAATTAATAGCTACCAACCTGACTCTCTCTAGAATCTTAAAGGGTCCGACATAACAAGGAAATAACTTGCCTTGTTTCTGAATATTTCTATGCCCCATTAAGGATAAAATCACAAGAAAACCCGACATCCCACCTCAAACTCTAGTGGTCAATGATGATGATCTATGTATGACTTCTGTCTATACTGAGCTAAAATCATTCAATTCCTAATAAGATGAACCTGCTTCAAAGTCTCTTGAATGATATGAGGACCTAGTAGTGCTACCTATCCTATCTCTAACTAGCACAGGGTTGAAAGACATAACCTACCATATAGGGCCTCATAAGGATCCATCTGTATGGTCCCATGAAAGTTGTTATAATAAGAAAACTTGGAGAGAGGTTTGTGTTTCTCCTAATAACCCCCAAAATCATGGAATAATTCTTAGAGCATGTCTTATAAAACTTGTATCGTATGCTCAAATTGACCATTGGTTTTTGGGTGATAGGTTGTACTCAACTTGTGAACCCAATTCCCTCTACAACCCTTGCTAGAACCGAAATGTGAAACTAGTGTCTCTATTTGATATGATATAATATGGAACATCATGGAGGCATATAATCTCATGAATATAGAGACTCCTGAGATCATCCACTAAAAGAGTCTCTTAAATCACTAGAAAATGGGAAACCTTTTTCAACCTATCTACGATCACCCATAAAACATTACTTACCTAAGGATATCTTGGAAGTCCCATTATGAAATACATGGTGACATTATCCCATTTCCACTAAGGAATAGGAAATGGATATAAAAGCCCCACTGGTTGCTGGTGCTCCACCTTCACTTACTGAAAGGTGGAACACCGAATAACAAACCTAGATATCTCTATTTTCATCCCCGACCACCAATATTGACAGTGTAAGTCTTGATACATCTTGGTGACACTGAGATATATTTCTCAAGCTGAGGAATGAAATTCCCACATTAACTCCTTTCAGATGTCTACTAGAACCCAAAAATTCCCATGGATATGTAGAATTTCACCCTTACCAATGGTCCAATCAGGTGGCGGGTCCTCACCTTCCACGCTCTCACATAGGACAAATCCATCGAGATTTGATATATATCTCATTCTCACCATATCCAAAAGAGTAGAAGTCACCACTAACGATGGGAGATAAGTCTTCCCATGACTATCCTACACTTCCAAGCGCATCTCTGAAAACAAGACCATAAGCTGCCACTCGCTACTAGCCTTATGTAATGCCTATGTCTGAGTCCTCCTACTTAGATAATCGGTAACAACATTGCACTTTTTGAGTGTATAAGAAAGATTTAAGTCAAAAGACTGTAGGTACTCAACCCACCTTCACTGCCTAACATTCAAGTCATGATGTGTAAAGATGTACTTGCGGATTTTTTGGTTCGTATACACCACAAAACACTCTTCTAGCAAGTAATGCCTCTAACAATGCAAGACATGAACAATAGTGAATATCTTAAGATCGTTCATTGGGTAGTTCCTCTCATGTGGCCTCAACTGATGAGACCTATACACCTTGACTCACTCCTCCTACATCAGAACTACTCCTAGCCTAATACCTGATGCATTAAAATATACGGTATAACTTCTTCCTAACTCTAGAAGAATATGAATCAGTGCTGAAGTCAGTCTCACTTTCAGCTCCTAAAAGGATGTCTTTCAGGCATCTAACCATGAGAACTTCACACCCTTCTTAGTCAAGCCCGTAAGAGGTGCTTCTAAATGTGAGAATTACTGAATGAAATGATTTTAATAACTAGGTATCCCCAAGAAACTCTATATATCAAATATGTTCTTGGGATTCTCTTAGGAAAATACAACTCTCACCTTCTCTGGGTCGATTTTTACCCCTATATTTGAGATAATATGACGCAGTAAGTGAATATTATCCATCCAAAAGTGGCACTTTGTGATATTATAATATAAATAATGATCTCTCAGTCTATCTAATATGATCCCAATATGTTTGGCATGGTCGTGTTGAGTGTGAGAATACACCAAGATATCATCCATGAATACCACCACAAATGAATCTAGATATGGATGAAAAACCCAATTCATCAGTGTCATGGAAATAGCTGGCATGTTCATGATATCAAAAAGAATAACTGAATACTCATATAGACTATACCTACTATGAAAATCTATATGAGGTATGTCCGAAGGTTGGACACTCACCTAATGGTAACCCAATCACAGATCAATCTTTGAGAACACCCTATCTCCTCGAAGCTGGTCAAAGATATCATCTATATGAGGCAAGGAATATTAGTTTTTAATCATAAAATAATTCAATTTCTAATAATACACACATAAATGAAGGGTTACATCTTCCTTCTTGTCAAAAAGGACCGAAGAACCCCACAAATAAGTACCATGTTGTATAAACCCATTTTCTTCCAAGTACTCTAGTTTCCTCTTGAGCTTCTGCAACTCAACAGTATCCATCCTATAAGGAGGAATGGATATCGATGAAACTCTTGGAACTATCTTGATTAAAAACTCTACCTTTCTCTTAGGAGCTAGTCTTGAAAATTCATCTAGGAAAATGTCGCTAAAATAATCAACCACTAGATGGAAGTCCTCCTGACATGTTCCTTGATCATCCATATATAAGCTAACAATATGGGTTATCATTCTATATAATAATAATAATAATATTTTATGGTGTGCACTAATACGCACAATGATGAATATTATTTACCATCTTACAAATAAATTTTCATCATCAGATATGATCTTGTTCTACTATAATTTCTCATCTTTATTGAATATCTATTTAAATATTTAATTAAATATCACATTCCTTAATAAATAAAATAAATATTTTATTCAAAATTTGGTGAATAAATATTTATTAAATATTCAAGTAATAAAATAAATTATTTATTAATGAGAAAATAATTACTTATTACCATGTGAATATTATCAATCAATACAACTTGAATAAAATTTTTCCTCAGTCTTGAGGATAATATTTATTCTAATAATTAAATTCAAATAGAATTTAATCGAGATCAATAGAAACACTTAGTGTGTGACTTTATAGGATTATTTCTTGTTGGAATTAGTCTATATTACCTAAAGTCCAAGTTTACTATCTATAAATGGATCAAGGAATTCAAGAGAAAGAACTTAATGTCACAACGTCAACAACCACATACAAACTCTCACTATATAATATAATCCCTTTGTCTCAATATATCATCAAGAAGGTTGCACATATATGTCATCAACTTATATACTTGATACATTTTTCTTTGAATATCTAAAATAAATGTCGTTACACCATGGTCATAGAATTTAATGTAATAGTTATATTTCAATCAAAGGGTCGAGATATCAACTTTCATAAAGATGGAAGATACAAATCCTTTATTAACTTATTAATTAACAACATTTCATTTTTGATGCACCCAATATATCCAACTTCTCCATGAACTGTTATCATCATGGTTTATAAAATATATCTAAGCGAGTGATTCATAACATTAATTAATAATAATGTTAAAGTCTAAGGAC
Organism: Viscum album; assembly: GCA_963277665.1. Classification (NCBI taxonomy): domain Eukaryota; kingdom Viridiplantae; phylum Streptophyta; class Magnoliopsida; order Santalales; family Viscaceae; genus Viscum; species Viscum album. Next base: position 353,891,175 of record OY728126.1, on the reverse strand, counting down.
CATAACACTTGATTATAGAAAAGAATATCTAATGAAACCAAAACATGATGAATTCCTACTAGTGGTCCTTATCTCATAATCTTCTATCTTGGAGCTTACTAAGTGCGAACATCATATGAAGAAGCCTCATCCACTTATGAGTACTCACACTTGAAAGTATATGTACTTGTGTGCCTTTCCATAGTATGCTATCTAACTATATAAATATATTTAAGAGATATCTTCATATTATATCAAGGTTTTCATCACAGTGAGGAACTACTATGAGCTTATCAATGCAAAATATACTCTAGTACATTATCATATCAATGTTATACATAATAATAATAAATATGTGATAGAATATTTATATTAATATTCAATTTTTTTTTGAATATTCATGTAATCCAAAAGTACAAAGTAGTTGATTCTAGGGAACTAAATCCAACAAAATCCCAATTTCATAATAGATAACTACTAATGACCAGTTAGTACTCACATGTAAAACATTCTTATGCTAAGTATGGATACAATTTCTAGGCCTACCATGTTTTTTTGACTAGGGTTGGTTAAGACACATGTATGTGAGGTGAAGCTATTTATTTCAACATTACTATATTGAGAAAATCCCCCAAGTAGTGATATAAATAAGTATCAACCTCTTATTTCCATGTTTGAATCCTGACATCCTGACTAAATCCATACTCAAATATTATCATAAAATAAAAAATATCTTTATTTTGTTATAACTCAAAATTAGAATAGGATGTTTCTAAAATACTTCTTAAGCTATATTATAATCCACAAAATTCTTGGATATTGTAGATATATCAACCACTGGCTGGATTTTTCTATTATTCCCACTTCTCTAAACACCAAGAATTTATCCAGTTCTACTTTTCCAAATACTTTCAGATAGTTCTAACTGCAAGTATATGTATATTGTATCTATTTGATATTCACTTATTATTATTCATACATTATTAATATCAAACTTTAGTATATATCATGGCACATGAGATGAATTACTAGCACTTAATCTTGTAAAAATATTTTAATCTCTATAATCTCTTCCTATACCCATGCATGTTCTATTGGAGTGATTATACGCCAGCAAAAATTTAGTCTTGAATTGTTTAAAATTTTATTTTTCAATACTATGTTTATATATGTACTATGACTATATTGAGAAAACTAATAGATCTATTGATCTTGTTCCCCAGAACACATTTTATACTTTATTTCAAACTTGGATAAATTTTATTACTTAGTCTTAACAAGATGGCAAGCCATAATTTTTTTCCCTATGTTATTAACATATATATCTTGAAAACTAATACCACTCCCACTAACCAGTTAGAGATAAATGTCACTCATTCATTTCCAAATGAATATTCTATGATCACTATGCACGATTTATTCATAAATAAATTTATGTAATATACATATCTTATTGGAATTTATTGATGTCACTGACCCATTTTAGTTACGTCTAATAGATATATACCATAGGATCTCTTTTTTGGTCATTTCATATAGAAATATTTTTTAAGGGTTCCTCTAAATGAGGTGGTCTTTATAATCAATAGCCCAATATGACGATCATAGAAATATTATTTGATAAGTAAAATTTGAAAAGTATTTTATTCATGATGAGTGGTGAATAATTTTTTTCATAGGATCAACCATTCAATAATTTATCATGATATATCAGTACCATCTTATACCATCCATGTCTAGTTTCTCTTTAATACTCACTACCAATATAAAGTATTAGAAACCTTCAAAATATGGAGTCCCCAAATCTTGATACATGGAGTCCATTACTTGATGTTATACATACTTTTAAACCTTAGAATATTACCGTTTACTACTTCTTTGTAGGAATATTTATTCTAAAAGAATAATATATGAATCATCCACCGAGGTGAACATAATCCTTCTCTTTGGTTATATATTCCTACAAAATATGAATAATTGGAATTAATCCTCCCACTAAGCTCAGCGGAGTCCAATATTTTTATGAAAACTCATGTGCATCAAGATACTTATCCCATGGAAGTTAAGTCTTCTCCCACTATCCTCAAAGCGACAAGCCTCCTTTATAGAAATACAATCGATCTTGACTTGATGTTAATATCATTAGTGGCTATAGAATCATTAAAAATGATTCACCTTAGTGTTTTAATATTCTTTTGTAGCTAAAACCATATTTTAACAAATGGGTTTTAATAGACACTTATGGTAGTGTTTTAATTTATTCTTATCATATCACATTTGATATGATACCCATTAGATAATATAGTTAGAATATGGTTAGTTTTTTCACTTATATTTACAAAATATTTCTTGGAATGAATAATTAAATAATTACAATATATATAAGACTCATCACTAATCTTCAGTTTACTACCATCATGACATTGATTTATATAAGGGAATGTGAGTTAGGGATATACTTTATTCCACATATATGATCAATGATTACTTAGATAAGATATTCTTTGATAATCCATCTCATAGATTCATCAATCTTTACCAAGTTCACTCATTTACTTCATTGATAATTTATAAAATTTCTTAAAGGAATATCATAAAGTATATGAAGTTACCTTTATATTAGAATGGTTCATGTGGCCATTTTGCACCAACTGTAAAAATATTTATGACATGCCTTTATTTAGAAAGGTTTCTTTATCTAAAACATGATAAGTAGTTTTTTTGTATTTCCAATATCTTAGATCAATTGAGAATAAAATACTTTTATGGGTATAAATAGGTAAACTAATTTCAATTTTATTTGAAAAATAATTATCTTTCTACAATTAGGTAAGAGTCTTATATTTTATATTCATCATTCATTACAATGAATATTTGCGATTCAAGAGTTACTAAACCATTAATTTAGTATTAAAGTACTATAATAACATTTATTCCAAAAATGAAATACTTTATTGTTGCTTTAATCCAGACACTAAGATAAATGTTTTGGTAACACTTATTACAAACATGAATCAATCCATTTGGAAATGAGAAATAATGATCTCCCCTTGGATGACATATGAATTACCCTTTCTCATCTCCTTTTGAGTTCACTCTATAAAATTTCTACTCTTACTCATTTCCTGTATTTAAATACATGTATTTTGTAAGAATATTATATTTAATACAAAAGAAATGAATAGAAACTTGATGAATATACCTAAAGTGGATACAAATTCTTTCTTATTCAATTCATTGCAATTTCTTTTCCAATGTCAATTATTTCATATAAGAATCAAATAAAATATTTTTCATTCTTATGCCTTTGATTTTTTTTCTCTTTTAAGGATTCCATAAAGGATATTTTATCTTTAGATTAGCCATAGGATCTTCAACCTTGTTTTTCAAACTTTTCACTAAAAGGGGTGGAGAAACAGGTTTCAACCAATCCTTATCTGTATGGTGAAGTCTAGAAAAATGTTTTCCAAGCGACTTATCCATATAATTTGTTTGGTCTTGGTAAAATAAGATTAATATTTGTTATAATGATAATAAGATAATATTAATAGATAATTTCTTATCCAAGTGGAAACCTAATTATCCTAACTGATCAAAATACCCCAACATTTTGATAGCATGATCTGTATCTAGATTGCCTTCTTCGAGTTTACACTGATATAATGTATTTAAAATCTTATTTATTTATAGACTTTCATTCTATTTCTCAAGAGAATATAGATTATATATTATGGTGTAATAATCCATGTACTTATATTGTATAATCAACTCTCCATATATATTTGATAATAGAAAAAAACATACATTGGAAGAATCCTCAACATATCTCTAATAGGCATCCTTTTCACCTTCCCTCACCTACTGGGGTAAAAGAACAAGAATAGGGGATTCTAACACATAATAAAAACTTTTTGATAATAACTCATCACATAAATGATTATACCATATCTAGAAACTTATATTTGAAAGGACATACCCTTGTTTAAGGAATGATCATACTGCATTCATATTTTTTGTTTCCATTTTCTATAATAATTAAAAAAAATGATTACTACTTGATTACTAATTATGTGAGAAATAATAAATTATATTTTATTAAGTCTCACACTATTTTATTAATTCTTAATGGACCTCAAAATTTAACTCATAATTTCCCATCACAGAAGATATTCTAGTGGAAAGGATCCATATTTCCATTCTTGATGATCTAGAATTTGGCCATGAAAACCATAAGAAGGTATTTAGGTATGTGATCTTTCCAACCATAGGCTTGAAGTTCATTGATCCATTGAGTAGAATCCCCGATCTAGAAATACTAACTCATATTTTCACAACACTTGCCTCCAAATTTGCATTGAATATACTTTGGATATTAAATTTAATACAAGTTTGGTTAAGTTGACCCAAAAACCTCATGAGAACTCCCCAATAAAAGAAAATGTACATAATTTGGCCATGTAAACACTTTATTATATAGTTGAATTCCCAATAAAGTAATATAAGTATAAGTATAACTTAATATATATTTGAGGTATTTTAATTTATTATGAAAAAATTTTATATTATTTTATCCTTTAAAAATATTTTTAATATTTAGTGGATTTTAATTAATTAATTTACCATATTGGATAAAACATTTATGCATAATACCTTTATTTATATTCTAATTTTTCACATTAATTCATTCATTTATGTGACCAAGATCTTGTATCCATAAAATAAATAATACATATGACATAAATAAATAAATAAACAAATGACCTGATCATGATCTTATTTAACATTTGATTTATTGAATGAGAAATAAATCAAACTTTGACCTTGGGGAAATAACTCAATGATCTAGTCTTGGCATGATTTAGAGCATTCCACCTATCCACCTATGTAATTCCTAGGTTGGTAACATCCCAATTCCATCTTGAACCACCTCCACATGCCTTGGGATACTTCATTTATTACATGTATTTATTACTCAAATGTAGGTGAGGAACCAAATGATTGATTAAGGATAATTACATAAATAAACTTTAACTCACAGGTCCTACATAATAATGAAGTGAGGAATTAATTTAAGACCATTATAATTAATTTAATAATTAATAATTTCAATACCATGTAATAAATTAAATTAAATAAATCCAACACATACATAGGTATTGGTCAAGATCAAAAATGGTCATACACATGCAATGAATATGAAAAATAAAATCAGTTAACATTTATTTCTTATTCTTCCTTTATTATTAAGATAAAAATTCCTGCATTAATTCCATTTTATCTTAATGACCATTCGAATTTACTTGGAGATACCTATAATTAAGGTATTCATGGAAAATAAATAACAGGACCAATAATTACATCAAATGAAAATAAATTAATTGAGAATTTAAGAATCATTTAAAACCATTATTAAATTGTCAAACACAATAGGTGATAATCAATATAATAAGGTTTTAATGATGAAATTAACAATTTAATGTAATTTTAATTTTTTACATTATTGGGAGACTACATAGATTATACTTATGATCTACACACCATGTACCTCAATTGTTATGTACCCAGGTTATATGCCTAGGGCTTCAGTGTGTTCTTCAACTAGACCACATAGCATAAAAAATCCATCTACATGCCATGTATCACTCTTTCTACGTGTCCTATTGACCAACCAAAATATTTGATGTGTTCTTTAAATGTGGAACCAAATAACGTATATTATAGTTGTACACCATGTATTCCACTTGACTCACTAAATAGATCAACGTGTATTTCAAAAGTGGAGAATAATGAACCACACAATGCGTACAAGCTAGCTACACACCATGTATTTCATTAGTACTCTTGGATGACAGTATCATGTGGTTTTTACCATGTTACCTAATCTTAGGAACTTTCTCTCATGTTGATGTTGATCTTCTAAAAAATCCTTCCTGTGTAGAATCCCTCTAGTGGTGATCCACAGGTGCTCCTTTGATGCCCGAATAATGCCAGTGGATTTTTGGGTGCTAGCATGGTGAATCAATTTTATTGTATTGTTTGCATCGATTTGTTATAGATCATTTGATCTTAAAGGAATATCTCTAGTGTTTCTTGCCTTTTAGAGGAAGAGAGGAGGAATGGAGATAGAAATTCATTGCCCATAATTATTATCAAATCTCGATTAACCCTACTCAATATACATAAACATCTATTTATAGAGCTAGAGTTTAGGTTATAATATTATTTAATTGCATAGTAGACCTTAAATAATATAATAATCATTATTAAACCTCATTCCATATAATAATAATAATATTTTATGGGGTGTAATAATGAGCATAGTGATGAATATTATTTACTGGCTTGAAAATAAATATTTATCACCGAACACAATATTGGTCTGCTCCAATTCCTCATCTTTATTGAATACCCAAATAAATATTTAATTAAATATTTTATTCATCAATTAATAAAATAAATATTTAATTCAAAATCCAGTGAATAAATATTTATTAAATATTTAAGAAATAATATAAATTATTTATTAATAAATAAATAATTATTTACTACATTTTAAATATTAGAGATCAATAAAACTTGAATAAAATCATTCATTGGTTTTGAGAATAATATTTATTACAATAATTAAATTCTAATATAATTTAATCAAGATCAACAAAAAAACTTAGTGTATGATACTCTAGGGTTATTTCTCATTGATATTAGGCTAGATTTCTTAAATTCCAAGATTACTATCTAGAAATGGGTTAAGGAACCCAAGAGAAAGAACTTAATGTCACAACATCAATAACCAAATATGAATGATCACTGTGTAATATAATCCATTTGTATAAATATCTTATCAAGAAAGTTTCACATATATTTTATCAACCTATATTCTTGATACATATATTTTTTACCATATAAAATAAACTTTATTACACCATGGCCATGAAATTTAATGCGATAGTTATATTTCAAACTTTTCTATGAACTGTTATCATCATGGTTTACAAAATACCTCTAAGTGTGTGAGTCATAAAATGCATTAATAATAATATTAAATTATAAGGACCATTATACTTCCTCATTGATAAGAATATCCAATGACACCAGAACATGCAGAATTCCTACTGGTGGGTCTTTTCTCATAATCTTCCATTTTGGAGATTACTAAGTGTGAACTTCCTGAGAAGACGTATCATCCCCTTATGAGTACTTTCACATGAAATTATATGTACATTGTGCCCTATTATATAGAATAAAAATCAACATGTTATATGATATTTATATTAATGTCCTCTTCTTTAAATATTCATGCAATTAAAAGTACAAAGTAGTTGTTTTAGGGCACCAAATACAACACCAACTATAGAAAAGGAAATTACTGTCATATTATGTGAATTAGAGATGTAATTACCAACATTATTCTTTAATATCATGTTTCACTTTATGGTTTACTTGGTTAAAGATATCTGGATATGTGGTCATGTATATTATAGATATATGTACCTTGTAATGACCTGAACTTTTATAAATTAAATTCCATTTGTGATTAAATTAAATTTCTTATTTATGTTATGTGGTTATAGAAAACACATGCACTAATTTGGTTATTTTGGACTATTATAAGTTATATAATATTTAAAAGACCATTAATCATCATAACTATTGATAATATAGCTGTTGAAAAATGATATTATGATTAGTATATATTAAGGGTTATGAAAAATCCAATGGATATAGACAAAGGAAGTGATGAGCTCAACCAGTAGGATCATACCATATAAAGCCCATTTATTAGAGATTCTAAGTGAGATAACATCATGTTATTTCAATATAAAAGGACCAATACTAGATTAAACAACTAAATCATGAGTGAAACTATTTATAAGAGAATTTTAAGCTCATCGAGATCATGAACCAAACTATGTTTGTTGAACCACCCCAAGAAAATCTATCCATCACACACCATAACCTTTGGGAGTTAACTAGTGTAATAATGGGATATGTATCTTGAACATAACAAAATTAATATTTATATTTAATTTTCTATGAAATAATGATTATATTTATTCCTTATTGATTTTAATTTATAAATGATTAATTAACTAGTTTGAAATAAAATTAGATTTCAATGCGAAAAAACTCGAATTCTATTTTTGGATAATAAAAAATTTAAATTAATAAATTCATTTAGAAAAATTAATGAATTTTCAAAATAATTTATATTTTAATAATATTATTAAATAATATTTATTAGTATGATTTTATGAAGCCAAAAATAATTTTTATAAGGGTTAGAAAAATGTTATTGTAAAAAAACTAGTTTTTTTCAATAAATGAGTATTTTGATTTAAAAATATAAATTCTAATATTTATATATTTATTTGGGTAAAATAAATATTATTTTTTTATTCAACACATAAAATTTATCCAAAGGTTTATTTTTCATAATCTTCCGAGACATTCAAATTTTCACGTAAAAATTAAATACGGTATAAATATTGAGTGTGTATTATGACATCATAATGACTCAAATGTGATGTTATATATGAAAAATGAGATATAAAATAACAAATATATGTTTAAAATTTTAAATAAGTTTTGTTTTAGGTTATTTGATTAATTTTATAAACCCTTTATGAATCCTCCAAAACCTAAATTATTTTTTTAGGTTTTAAAATCAATTATTTGTAAACATGACTCACTTTCACATCACCAAGGGTATTATTTTATTGTGATTGGTTCATGGAATTATAAAATAATGAAAAACACTCCTATTTGGTAAAAAAGTATTGTCCAAAACCATGGTAAGGTTTGTGGTTTTGATCACTTTATTATATAGAGTCCAAAACCTAATTTTATGAAATAATAAATTACTCCCCTCTCTTTTCCTATATAAAACCACACAACATCCCATTTATATTAACTAAAAAACCTTGGATAAATTCCTTAATATAAACTTAAATATCTAAATACCTAATAATTTTCCCATAATCTCTCAAGAATCTCCTCCCAAGATTTTGAAAACACCCTCTCAAGGTAAGAGATCCTCTCATTCTTCTCTTTATTCAAGAACCTTCTTTACTCTATCCCTTTTTAATTAAAATTAAGAATGTTGGGATATGTTTTTACACTTCCATAATAATTTTTTTTATTTAAGAATTATTATATACCCCTTTATTCCTCATTGAAAAATTTTATGAATATTTAAGTACTGTCATTATGCTAGTGAAATTTCACTATGATTTTTCGTGCCAAACGATTGTGAAGTGAATTACCATAACCATTTACACTCAAGGGTATAAACTATATGTATGTATAATTATTTTATTTGGTACTTAAATCTTGTGGTTAATATAGATAAAATACACTCTTATGTTATAAAATCTATGTGGAAAATTGATGCATATACATGATATGATAATGATGGGTGCACCTAGATAGTGCTCTAATGCATTGGGTAATGTTTTAATCTCATGATATTCCATGTAAGGTTCATGAGAGTTTATAATAAGAATAATATGTTATGATGTATTAATGGTTAAAATTTACTTATGATTATGATTCCATGTTTTAAGTTGTTTCCACATTCCCATGTTTCCTTTATGCTATCATGTTATACCATGCCTCATTATTCATGATTATGATTCTCACATCCTATGTTACATTGTAGTGTATTTTGGATCACATGTATTAATTTACCCTATTACATGATTTTTTTATTCCCTTATGAGTATTTATATCCTACCCACTTCTTATGCATGTCCCTAGGTTATCCCATGCAGTTTTAGAAGAGCAGTGTAAATTTAAGAGCATGTTAAGGAAGATTTCAATAAAGTCATCACACCACAGTTTTATAATGTTATGTTATGTACCTAATATACCAAATACACTAGTTTTATTGATATTATATGTTTTATTAATTTTGTCTTTATATGATAAATCATGAATTAATGTGTATTAAATAAAATGGTTGTCTTAGTTGGTATTAAAGGAAAGTCTAGTTATTTTTGGGATTAAGATTAGAAAACTATAGTAAAGCCTTAGGTATAATACTGAACATAACAAATAATCCCTAAAATTTTGGTAAAGTATAGAGTAAGTAGTTTCCAAGAAAATAAATCCCTATCTAGATACTACAAGTGGATGTGACTCTAGAACAGATACACTTAGTGGTAACAACCCCCAAAACACCGTATTGAGCTATAATCGATCGAGAACTAGTATTATAAAACGATTCTTACTGCATACTTGGTTTGACACTCCCAGGTGATATTCTTTGGTAAATTCACAATCTCATTATGAACTTTTATTAAGGGAATAAAATATGCCGATAAGATTTTATGTTAGGAAACACATCATGGATAAATTATATTGAAGCCTAGAAATTCATAGGTTAAGGAACATATGTAATTTATGATTTATCCATTTAACATTTATAGTTTTCCTTTTACATGCTTTATAATTTAAAAAAATTATTATCCCCAATTGTAACTTTATTTTATAAAATGGATGGAAATAGGAGAAACTGGATGAACAACCAATGTGAGGGGAAATGTGATGACCACCCAAATGAGATGCCTAACGTGATGGGAGGTCAAGTAATATATCTTGTGATTATACCAAACCAGCTATACAAAATAATGAATAAAAATTGGAACATAGTTGAAAGTCCAAAAATGTTCAAGAAGAGGAGGATGACATCTCAAGGGATTTCATCTGATAAAGTTGATAAGGGAAAGAAGACCCAATTTCCTTGGTGAAAAAAATGTGGAAAGAGGTACCAAGGGAAATGTCACAAAAGAACTAGGAGATCTTTTATGTGTGAAAAAACAGGGAATAATGTATCAAATTTCCATGGAAAAATTATTAACATGATGGATGGAAATAAATCTCAATATAAGGTACCATACAAAGTTCTATTTTATATATTTAGAGAAGTTGGGAATTATCTAAGCCAATGGTCTATTCCAAGGGCTGAAAATCATGATGATTACCAATAATATCCAAGAATAAGGGGAAACTGAAAGTCTTATGATAATATGGATCATGATGATTGAAGTAAATGTTACCTATAATATAGAGTTATGTATTCCATGTTGTATTTAAATTAATTCCATATTAGCATATCATGTAAGTTCTATAAGAAAATCTAGTCACAATCCCAAATGATTTTATATTATTGGGGAAAAACTTCTATGATTATTGTACCACAAGTTAAATTTTGTGGGAATGTTATTCATCAAAAAAAAAAAACAATCTCCCTTTAGTGTAATTTGATGTTATCCTAGTTATAGAATGGTTTTACTTTTAAAAACAATCTCCCTTTAGTGTAATTTGATGTTATCCTAGTTATAGAATGGTTTTCCTTTTATAAAGCAAATATAAATCACCAAGAGAAAGAAATCACCCTCCATATTGTGAATCGACCTTCGATTCTATACACATGCAAAGTGGAGGATGAATATTATTTGGTACCAAAATACCAATCATGGATATTATTTCCCTATAATAATGAGTATATTTCTCAAATGATTTATACCAAAGAAAATACCATCCTTGAATACATAACCATTTTGAGGGAATACACTAATGTGTTTTATGAAGAATAGCCTAGTCTCCCTACTAAATGAATAGTTGAGTTCTCAATCAAAATTATACCTAGACCAAGTAACATTCCTAGGGAATGTTATCACTAGAAAGGGGATATATTTAGATACTTCAAAAATAGAGATAATTTAAGGGTGTCCAAGACCAACCTCTATGATGGAAATCCATATTTTTCTTGGATTAGCTGGGTACTATTGTTGATTTTTGTAAAAATTATCATGATTTGTAAGCCCCCTAACTAAGATAACTTGGAAAGAAGTAAAGTTTTTTTGGAATAATGAACATGAGGAAATTTTTAAAGAGCTGTAGAGGAGTCTAATCACTACACTTGTGCTCACATTACCCACCTATGCGGAAGGATTTGTGATCTATAATGATTTATCTAAAAATATCTTGGGTTGTGTACTCATGAAAAATGACAAATTGATATTATATGGCTACCTATAACTAAACATCCATGAGAAAAATCACCCAAATCATGATCTAGAAATGGATATAGTGATCTTAATGTTAAAGATTTAGCAGAATTATCTATATGTGGAGAAGTGTGATATATATGCAGACCATAAAAGACTCAAGTATATATTCACACAAAAGCAGATTAACATGAGATAAAATATGTGGTTAGAGTTGATCAAGGATTAAAATTGTTCAATCTATTACCATCATGGATAAGTAAACAAAGTGGTATATGCTCTGAGTATAAATGATCCCACAACACTATCCCTGATGAGGATTTCAAGGGATCCAATCTTCACAGACATAAAAAGGATGTATTTGAGAATAATAAAAGGATCTTCATCCTACCTTGCTCAAGTTACTTCTCAACCAAACATTATTAATAGGATAAATGAGGCTAAAAATGATGACAAGTTTTTTGAAGAATAATGTAATGGATATTCTGGAGTTTAACATTGTTGAATATGGATTTATAAGGTTTTGAACCTGGATATGTGTCCCTTAAACCCCATAACTAAAGAGGGAACTTTTGAATGATGCATAGAGATTATCCTTATCTATTCATATAGGAAACAATAATATGTATAGAGATTTGAAGTAAAATTCAAAGTGGGATAACATGAAGAGAGAGATTGTAGAGTTTATATCTCAATGCTTGGTATTCCAACAAGTAAAGTCTAAATTACAGAAGGCTAAGGGTATGATGGAACCATTTCAAATACTACTATAGAAATGGGAAAACATAACCATAAATTTCATTATAGAACTCTAGAGGAAACTTAAAGTTAATAACACCATATGGGTGGTATTCGATCACCTTAAAAAGTGTGAACTTTTTATTTCCCTCAAAGAAGACTTATCTCTTTACTAACTCACTAAGATATATATTAGAGAATTGGAAATACTGAATTAAGTTGTAATATTTATTATATTTTATTGAGATATGAGGTTTACCTTGAGGTTTTGGAGAATCCTTCAGTAATAATTGATTATAAAACTAAGATTCAACATATATGATCACCCTCATAAGAATGTTTAGTCTTAAAGAAACATTTAAACTCTAGAGGATATGATGAGATCATTTTTAATGTATTTTCAAGGAGGTTGGGATCAACACCTTTTCCCATTAGAGCTCTCATATAACAACAATTTCCATTTGAACATTCAAATGAGACCTTATGAGGATCTGTATGGGATGAGGTTTTAGTATCTCACATTTTGGGATGAAGTTGGAGAGCAGAAGTTGATGGTACTTGATCTTATCCATGAGATGACAAAGAAGGTTCAAACCATTCAACATCATATGAAATCCACACAAAGTCGATAGAAAAGATATGAAGAAAATCATTGACAAGACTTGGAGTTTGAGGTTGGTGAAAAAGTGTCACTTCATATATCTACATGTAATAAATTCTTGGGGTTTGAGAAGAATAGAAAGATTAGTCCAAGATACATTAACCCCTTTGAGATTTTTGATCGCATCAGAGCAGTAGTATATCGAACCGCACTCCAACCCAACCCATATCAAGTAGACGATGTGTTCCATGTATCCCTCTTAAGAAAGTGCATACCATACCCGCCACATGTACTGAATCTATAGGTGGTACCATTAGAGAATGATCTTTCATATGAGGAGAAACCAGTTAAGATCATAGATCATAGAGACAAAGTTCTACAAAATAAGACAACTCACCTGGTCAAAGTGTTGTGGAGGAACCAAAAGTCTGAGGTGTCAACATGGAAAATATAAGAGGTGATGAAATAGAAGTAAAATCATATATTCTAGTGTATGAAATGAAAATTTAGAGGGTGAAATTTTTGAATGGGGGAAAAATTTAATGACCCAAGATTTTATAAATGAAATTCCATTTGTGGTTAAATTAAATGACTTATTTATGTTATGTGGTTATGGAAAAACATGAAATAATTTGGTCATTTTGGACCATTATAAGTTATATTATATTTAAAAGACCATTAATAATCATAACCATTGATAATATATCTATTGAATAGTGATCATATTATTAGTATATATTAAGGGTTATGAAAAATTCAATTGACACAGACAAATGATGTGATGGTCTTGACCAGTAGGATCATACACTATGTATCCCGTTTATCAAATCTTCTAAGGGAGATAGAATCTTTGGGATTTTACATTGAAAAATACCAATCTAAGATTCAACAACTAAATCACAAGTGAAACCGTTTATGGGAGAAGTTCAAGCTCACTGAGATCATGGCCCAAACCATGTTCGCTGAACCACCCCAAGAAAATATCACTATCACACACCTTAGCCTTAGGGTATTCACTGGTGTAATAAAGAGCTATTTATCTCAAAACTAACAACACAAATATTTATATTTTATTTTTTATTAAATAATTATTATATTTATTCATTATTTATTTTACTTTATAAATTATTAAATAATGAGTTTGATAAAAATTAGATTTCAATACAACAAAACTCGAATTGTATTTTTAGGTAATAATCAATTTAAATTAATAAATTCATTTTGATTAATTAATTAATTTTCAAAATAAATTATATTTTATTATTATTATTAAATAATATTTATTATTATAATTTTAAGAAGTCAAAAATAATTTTTATAAGGGTTAGAAAATTGTTATTGTAAAAAAACTAGTATTTTTAAATAAACATGTATTTTGATTTAAAAATATAATTTATAATATCTAGAGATTTATTTAGATAAAATAAATATTATTTTTAGACTCATCATGTCAAAATTATCCAATGGTGATTTTTTGATAATTTTCTGAGATAATTGAATTTTTGGATAAAAATTAAATACGGTATAAATATACGATGTGTATTATGACATCATAATGACCCGAAAGTAAATTAATTTGTTCCATAAAAGGTATACATGACCAAATATATGTTTCCCCTTTAAAATAATGTTTTTTTGGTTTTTTGATTCATTTTATAAACCCTTTATGAATCCTCCAAAACCTATATTATATTTTAAGGTTTTAAAATTAATTCTTTCTTAACATGACTCACTTACACATCACCAATGATATTATTTTAATGTTATAAATAAATAGAATTATAAAATAATTAAAACCAATCCAATTTTTCAAAAAACCATGGTAAAAAACCATGATAATGTTTGTGATTTTGATTGCTTATTGTATCGAGTCCAAAACCTAAGTTTGGTAAATAATAAAGAACCCCCCCTATTTTTTCATATATAAAACCCAAAATATCCCATTTATATTTACTAAAAATCCCTTTAATACATCATTAATATACCATTCCCTCTTTATATCCCTCCCAAGGTGCCCCCAATCTCTCAAGAAGCTCCTCTCAAGCTTTTGGAAACCCCCTCTCAAGGTAAGGTATCCTCTCCTCCTCTTTATTCAAGAACCTTATTTACTTTATGACTTATTATTTCCAATTCCTAATATTGTGATATGTTTTTACACATCCTTATTACTATCCTTTTTATAGAAAAATTATTAGAGTCCCATTTTCTCTTATTAAACTATTTTATTAATCTTTAAGTATTACTGTTATTCTGTTGAAATTTCATCATGATTTTTCATTCCAAATGATTGTGAAGTGAATTACCATACCCATTTACACTAAAGGGTATTAACCTATATGTACCTATAATTATTTTATTGTGTAATTACATGTATGTAACCCACACTCCTTAATCACAGGTTTAAAATATATTAAATACATTCTTATATTATATGATCTATGTGGAACACTTATGCATGTACATGATATGATTATCATGGGTTCACCCAGATAGTGCTCTAATACAATGGGTAATATTTTAATCTCATGAGATTCCATGTAATGTGAATAAGAGGTTATCTTAATCACACTATGTTATGGTTTATTTTTATTTAACCTTGACTTTTGTATATGATTCCATGTTTTAAGTTGTTTCCACATTCCCCTGTTGACTTTATGATATCATGTTATACCTCAACTCATTATTCATGATTATGATTAACACCTCTTATGTTACATTATTATGCCTTTTGGATCACATTTATTACTTTAAAATATTCCATTATTTGTTTATTTTCTTAGTGGGCTTTATATCTCACCCCTTTCTTATGTATGTCCCCCCCGAATGGCCTAAAAGCCTTCTTTTTTATTTTATTATGGATAATCCACCTTTTAAGGGTTGAAGGGGAACCCGAACATTACCCGTAGGCCCAAGGAATAAGGCCCGACTGACCCACAAAACATAACCCGAAGGCCCAGAGGCATACCATGCCCATTACATGACCCGTAGGCCCAACCCACTAGAACTGCCTCTCCCCAGCTTCTGCATCATTGATCACCTAGCTCCCCACCTTGCATTGCTAATTGGATAGCATTTCCCCGTACAAAGCTGCACAGTGCCTGGTCCTGATGGCGGCTGCCATACCCTCTCATTCTTCCAATCCGGTTAGCTCTGCTTCTGGTGGCTGCTACTCTTATTGCTCTGATCCTCTTCCGGGGACTGTTCAATGTGAACTATGATACTCCATGGTCTCTATGGAGGAAACCATTTAATTCTATACCAAATAAATATTTTATGTAGAGATAATTGGTCTACCAAAATCTCATTATAATAGGTGACATGTGGGTGAAATATTTTCCAGAAAAATGTTGTTGTAGTTACCATTACAGAGTGGGACCGGGATCACCTTTATGTTTTATTTAACATTTTAGAAGTTTTTCCATATATTGAAACCCAAAAATTAATTTTTAGTATTTTTAATCCATCAAGGGATGAAATATGGATATCAAATACATATAATTTACAATTTATAGGATGGTTTCAAGACCATGTTTTTAAGAAGTCAGTCATAAATTTTAATTCAATTTCAGAAAGGATTAGATGATTATATAGGGGAACAAGCGTGGATGTATTATATTACAATGGTTATGTAATTAATGTTTATAAAATCTATAAAAATAAAAAAGATAAACATAGTACCATGAAAAATAGTGGAGTTACTCTTATGGAATATTCGATGATTATATTAATTACCAAGTAAAACCATCCAATTTATACAAATATGTCATACTTTGGAATCATAGAACAAATATGGGAGTTGAATTATAAATAATTCCAAGTGATTATTTTTAATTCAATTGGGTTGATAACATGAGTGTAGTTAAAATAAATGAATTGAGATTCATGAAAGTAGATTTTAGTAAATAAGGGTACAAGTACAAACCATTAATAATGGTGTAACATGTAGTATAAATATTTTATATATTTAATCCTAAAAATAGGAAGTGATCAATTATTCTTCTATTGACCAAAAATACTATAGTGTCATATGCCAATTTATTTGAGGATGACCCTTTAATTGGGATTTTATAATGATTTTATGGTGGTTCCAATGTAGATGGGGTATTTTATGTCAGAAGAGAATACAAAGGTGGGGATTTGGATACTTGATAAAGGGGGTCAAATCCATTTAACCTTTAAATAAAAAATTGGAGTTCAATAATCCGGTTAATTTTTTTAATATACATTATGTTACCTCATAGTATTATGTGTTCACTGCTGCATTTATGTAGTCTAAATTAAATGTTCAACTACTTCTACAAAAATGTATTCTCCACATGTTGATGATCTTAATCCTAAGAAACAATAGTTTTCTATGTATGTTGATGATCCCAACCCTAAGGAATAATAGATTTCTCCATATGCCGATGCTATCAATACCGAGGAACAATATATTGAAAATTTTGAAGCCAAATAAATGGTAGAAGGTGAACAACCTATGTCTGGAAAACATTAGAGCACCATAACATTTTAGTCTTAACAAAAACTATTAAGGTAAGAAGCAAAGGAATAAAATACAAGGTTTGATGGAATTCACATGAACAACCAATTAACCCTAATAAGTCTATTTTTACTAGTTACATTATGGTTACCACTTGAATGCATGTTTTGATTGATGTAGATACATGAAACAATGTTGTTCCCTTGATGAAGGCACTAATTTTGGAAGATATTAGGGTAACATTATGATATAATTTCTTGATTTTAATAAAAAATAAAATAATTAAATGTTTATTTACCCTTTATTATACCTTACATAGTGTATTTATACTAGATGTCTATTTAATGATATTTTCATTAGTAGTCATTAGAAATTCTCATAGATATTTTCAGAAAATTATTATAAAACATCATCTTAGGGATGCTTAAGGGAAAGTAAAACCACACCCACAACATATATATGCACACTTTATTAACCAAAGAACATGGAATGCATTTATTGTCCATTGTGAGGAGGCATCATTTTAGATACATTGTGATTGGTAATACTTTACTTATAAATACATCTATTAATCAATTTTATTAAGAGTTTTTAATTTATGAAATAATAATTGAGTGTTGAAAATAAGCAGCATGCATCAAAACCAATGTACCCCTACCACAAATCAAGGATAGGGTATGCTTCACTTGAAAAAAATGGTATGTATTTTAAATCTATAGTTTTTCATTTATGTGGAATAAAACAAAAACATAATTATGTGCTTTTGTTTATATCTAGATTAAAAAATAAAAATCCAAATCCAATTCCATCCCACATCATGTGCTATCGAAGAAGTCTTATGAAAATAAAGATGGAATACTAGAAAATGAAAATTCACAAAGAGTATGTGATATTGTACCTCTCTCTCATGGTGTTTTTATGATCACAAACACTCACCTATGTTTCTTGTTGGCCCATAGGAGGCGGTTAGACACCCTCTATAGTATTACTGGTTTTAATAATAACAAATAATGTATAATTATAACACATTCTGATAATATTTATGTTGTAATATAATCCAAACAGAAATGTTTACTAAGTATGAGAAGCTGAAACTGAAAGACAATTGAGTCACTGATGCCGACAGAATAAGTTTGACTCACCGATACTGACAGACCGACTGTCTCACTGATAGTTCAAACGAGTCACTGATAGTGAAATTGTCTCAAAAATAGAAGGACTGACTTATCAATGCAAGGAATTACAGACGCATGGTGATACTTATGCATGGTGCTACCAAAGCATGGTGTTACTGACCCAAGGTGATACCGATGTAAGGACTCACCAAAAGTGAAACTGACACACCGACAGACCAACTAACTCACCAATAGTGCAATTGACACAACGACAGACCAACTGACTCACCATTAGTCAAAATTAGACATTGATGCAATGAGTCACTAACACATAGAAATGCCGATAGAGGAGTCACTGATAGACTGTTTAAATTTCCTTTCATTTAATATTATTTCTAACGGTTATATTTTGAGTGTTTTAATATGACCAATTAAATTAATTCTTTTTGTATAAATATTTAATGAGGATGTTAGAAATATGAGGTACAACACCTACCTCAAACATGCACATTGTAGGGATTTAAGAATATAAAATAAAGGGACTTGAGATGAAAGATATATACACAAAAATCAGTGAATGAAAGTGACATACAAGGATACTCATAGACATAGTAGAAAAAAAACACGATCAATATACAGAAAAGAAGAAAACATGAGAAAATATTCATTCCTGCTTGCTGTGAACCAGAGAACTACTGTCCATCAAAGTTTCAAAATCTCTACAACATTAAACTGAACCTAAGGATAAGAACATCTCATCTTCCTAGAAGACAGAACATAGTTCTCCACGACACTCTGTTTTCAGTGTCTGCTTCCAAAATAGGACTTCAACTTCAACTCTGATACATCAAAGAGTCCAGAGCTAAACTACATAACACATAGAGCCTTCTAAACCCTATATAATATTCATTGCTCTATTGTGTGCCTCTTTATTACATTTTCGAGCAGTGTGTACATATGTCTGTAAAACACACACTGTCTCCAACACTAAACTGAAGGATACTAGATATCCTCACACAACTATATTGTTACACTTGTTTATCCCACATAAAACTATGGTAGAGGTCCTGTGTGACCTGGTTTTATTTTGTTCCCACGTAGAACTATGGTAGGGGTCTTGTGACCTGTACAGTCTATGTACTATTGTGTAAACCCCGATACAGGGTGTGGATCAAAACCTTTATCTATATAGACTTCTTGGTGGTAGGTGATCACCAAGTGGAGAGGACTAAGTCTTAGCTTGAGACTAAATCTCTTGTTTTATATCTGTTGTGTTTTCAAATTTAGTTTTCTCTATTTTTACCTGTATTTTAGAAAACTAAATTTCACTTTGATAGTTAGTCTTAGCTAGTGTTTATAACTGTTTTGTCTTATTATATTAGTTTCAAAAGTTGTATCAATATATAATATTTTTACAACTAAGAAATAATCAATCTTCTAAGAAATTAGTTGAATGGTCAAACTATTATAAATTCAGTAATTTGATTAACTGGACTGTTATGTTTTTTAAATTGGTGTAATATTTTAAATAAGATTTTTAACCCAAATTTTTATAGGAACTCAATTCACCCCCCTCTTTAGTGTCCTACTCCGACCAACATTTGGTATCAAATGAGGTTCTTTAAAAGATTTTTTCAAATATTTTCATCTGTGATTTAGTTGTGTTTTAAATATCTCAAAATTTATATTACTTCTAAATTTTTATCTCTTTAAAAATCTTTTCTTTAGTATGGATAATAGATTGAAAAGTGATGCTACAAACAAACCTACCTAATTTAATGGAACAAACTATGTATAGTGAAATATTAAGATGAAAATGCATTTATAAAGTATGAGATCTGATATTTGGATAGTTATGAAAGTTAAATATGAAATACCAATGATTTCTAGGATTACCTAGATTGATTCCACAAAGACTGCTTATAATAACAACTGCAAATATATGAATTCTCTGTTTTGTGCACTAGGAGATGAAGAATTTAATAGAATATATTCTTGTACATCTACCTATGAAATTTGGGACACTTTATCTATTTCACATGAAGAAACTTCTAATGTTAAAGAAATGAGACTTAACACTTATACTATTAAGTATGTTAATTTTAAGATGAAGCCCGATGATCCTATTTCTGACATGTTTCTTAGGTTTACTGAAATTATGAACACCATGATATCTCTAGGAAGAACTATTATAGCCAATGAGAAAATCATGAGAATACTTAGATGCTTACCAGATAGATGGAGAGGGACTTTTATATCAATAAGAGAATTCTGTGACTTCAATACTTTGCCAGTGAAGGATCTGATAGGAAATTTGATGATGTATGATGAAGAACTAAAAGTAAACAAATAATAGGATGATGAATGCAAAATAAAATCTATTTATTTCAAATCTACTACATCCAAAAAGAAGGAAAAATCTCAATATGAAACTGAAAGTTCAAGTGATGAACAATCATCAATAGACAGTGATGAAGAGATGGATCAAATAGCTAGAAGATTAAAGAAATTTTATAGAAATAAGAAATTATTCAGAAATACTAACTAAAATGGTAAATTTGATCATAAGGTCCATTTGAAAAAGGATCGGAAAAGAAGTGACACTTCAAATGAAATCATCTGTTATGAGTGAAAAAGAAAGGGACATGTAAAGGTAGACTGTCCTAAGATAAAGTATAAGAAGAAGTACGATGATAAGGAAAAAAATTATAAAAAGGCCATAAAGAAAAAATAGAGTGCTTATGTGGATAGTTAAAGTGACTCAGAATCCTCTCATGATGAAAATGATAATAAGAAAAATATGTGTTTTATGAAAAACAAATCTAAAGTAACACTAAACTCTTCTAAACACAATGCTTACTATTTTGGATATGGAAGTGATTATGAAAACATGAAAAATGAGGAAATCTTTGAATATTGAAAAATTATAGAGGACACTTGTAAAGAACTAAAAGATAAATACAAATATTTAAAGAAACAACATGCTTTTACTGCTAATGTTAAATCTAAACTAGCTGTAGAAAAAGAGAAAAAATGATCAAATGCTTAAGGAAAACAATGAGCTTAGATTGTCAAATGAGCAATTGAAAAAAGATTTAGAATGATTTAGTTCAAATTATTGGTAAACAATTAGCTCCTAAATATAATATTGGAATAGGATAGCAACCAAGAAATAAGAATATAACTAAAACTCATTTTGTATCAAAATATAGAAAATCCAGTTTTATGCCCAGTTCTAGAAAATATTCTGCAAGTTCCAACCAGGAAACATCTTCTAATTTTTAAAGTTTTTCTGGACCAAATAAAGTCTATTTTCAAATACTTTACATAATTCTTATAGAAAAACCATAAAGAAAATGTGGGCTCCCAAAGATCTTATTACTAATGTTATTGGATCCAAACAAATCTGGGTACCAAAATATTTTCTTATCTAATATATTTTTGTAGGAAAGCTATTTGAAGAGATCCTATAAAAGAATATTATACTTGGATAGTGGATGTTCAAGACACATTAAAGAAGATTATTCATGCTTCAAGAACTTGATAAATATTTATGGTGTAAATGTCACCTTTGGTGACAATGCTAAAGGAAAAATCACTGGCCTTGGCCAGATTGGTAACTCTAACTCAGTTTTAATTTCTAAAGTACTTTCTTATGGATTAACTACTTAGTATCTATTATCTATGTGATGATGATTTTAATATTAAATTTAAAAATTATGTAGGATTTTTTTAATTCTAAAAATAAGTTAGTATTTTATGATTTTAGAAATGAAAATGTTTATACTATTGATTTAGATTCTTTAATTTCTCAAAATGTTTCTTGTTTGAGTGCTTTTTATAAAGAGTCTTGGATTTGGCACAGGATATTATGTCACTTCAATATACACTCACTTATAAATCTTACTATAAAAGGATTAGTCAAGGATATACCTAAACATGAGTTTCCAATTAGAAAAGTCCATAATCCTTATCAAAAGGGTAAAAAACACAAAATCTCTTTCAAACCAAATAAAGAAGTTTCAACTTCTCAACCTTTTGAGTTGGTTCACATGGATCTATTTGGATCATCTAGAGTTTCAAGTATAATTGGGAAGCACTGTGTCTATGTTCTTGTAGATGACTATTCTAGATATACTTGTACCCTTTTCTTAACTCACAAAAGTGAATCTTGTTCTCATTTCACCAAGTATGCTAGGGACATATAAAATATTAGGGGTCTTAGAATTAAAAACTTAAGAAGTTACCATGGTCGTGAGTTTGAGAACCAAGAGTTTGAATCCTTTTGCTCACAAATGGCTATAGTCATAACTTCTATGCTCATAGGACTCCCCATCAAAAACAGTGTTGTAGAAAGAAGAAATAGAACCCTATACGAAATTTTTAGAACCATGCTTAGTGAGTATGACCTACATATATACTTTTAGATAGAAGCTGTCAATACAACATGATATATAATAAATAGGGTCTTGATTAGACCTATCCTTAAGAGAAATCTTTATGAGTTGTGGAACAACAGAGAACCCAAGGTTAATTACTTCAAAGTTTTTGTTGCAAAGTATATATTCTTAACACTAAGGATAATCTAGACAAATTTTCCTCCAAATGTGATGAAATAATTTTCCTAGGTTATTCAATTTATAGTAAAGCCTATAAAGTATTCAATAAGACAAACAAATGTGTGGAAGAATATGTACATGTCAAGTTTCATGAGACAGATCCACATGAGTCAAATTCCTCTCTAGAAAATATGGAGGATGATATGTCAAATCTGGACATCAATACTAAATCTTCTAACCATCATATTAAGGAATCTGTTAAAACTTCCAGTTTTGGAAATTCTCTAGAATCTAGTAATAATGAAACTAAATCTATAGAAGAACCTGAAGTGACTAGCCCTTCTTTTTCTAGACCCGTTAGAACTCTCAAGAACCATCCTTTAGATGATATAGTTGGAGATTCAGACAAAGGAATTCAGAATAGAGATTCTCTCAGAAATCAGGTTGAACATCAAGATTTCTTGTCATAGCTTGAACCTAGAACATCAATGATGATATCAATGATGAATTTTGGGTGATGTATATGCAAGAAGAGTTAAATTAGTTTGAAAGAAACAAAGTTTGGAAACTTGTAGATAGACCCAAAGACACCTTGAATATAGGCACTAAATGGGTGTTCAGGGATTAAATAGATGAATATGGTAATATAGTTAGAAACAAATCTAGATTTGTTGCATAAAGTTATAGTCAATAAGAAGGGATTGACTATGAAGAAACTTTTTCACTAGTTTATAGTCTCGAAACCATTAGAATCCTGCTTGCCTATGTAGAAAATCTAGATTCCAAACTTTATCAAATGGATGTCAAGAGTGCATTCTTAAATGGTTATATAATTTAGGATGTTTTTGTTGAAAACCCTCTGGTTTTAAAAATTCCCACTTTCAAAATCATGTTTTTTAATTAAATAAATCTTTATATGGTTTAAATTAAGATCCAAGAGCTTGGTATGATAATCTCAACACTTTTCTTATTTATAAGGGTTTTAAAAATGGTATTACTGATCCTACCCTTTTTATAAAACAAATTTACAAAGATGTTTTAGTAGTAAAAATATATTTAGGTGATATTATTTTTGGATCCTCTAAAAATTATTTATGTGTTGATTTTTCAAAGAAGATGCAAAGAAAATTTGAGATGAGTTTGATGGGTGAAATCAAATTCTTTCTTGGATTTCAAATATTTCAAAATAAAGAAGGTATTGTTTTGAATCAAAGTAAATATACTAAGAATATTTTAAAAAGATTTGGATTTGAAAGCACTAAGAGGAGTGACACTCCAATGATTACCACTTGAAAGTTGGACCTTGATGAAGATGGTAAATTTGTTGATCAAAACACTTACAAAGGAATGATTGGGAGTTTACTCTACTTTATTGTTAGTAGGCCATATATTATGTTTAGTGTGTGCATGTGTGAAAATTTTAAAGAAAACACAAAATAATCTCATTTAAATGCTATCAAAATAATTTTTAAATACCTCAAATATACAAAAAATTCAGGACTGTTCTATCCTAGAGTACAACCTTTTGATTTGGTGAGTTATTTAGATGCTGACTTTGGTGGCTGTAAGCTAGATAGAAAGAGAACCTCTAGAAAATATCACTTTTTGGACAATTCTCTAGTTTCATAGTGTATTAAGAAACAAAATTTTGTTGCATTATCTACTACCGAAGCTGAATACATAGCTATTGGTAGTTGTTGCGCACAAATTTTGTGGATGAAATACACATTACTAGACTATGGATATCAATTCAGACATGTGCCTATAAATTGTGACAACACAAGTGCTATTAATATTTATAAGAATCCCATTTCAATTTATAGGTAAAAACACATTGATGTAATACAATAATTTTTGAGAGACCATTATAAAAAAGGAAACATAACTTTAGAGTTCATTGGCACTGAACATCAGCTTGTTTAAATTTTCCCCAAGCCATTGAACACTGAAAGAATGAACTACATTAGACATGAGTTAGGAATGATCAATATATAGGACCTTATACTGTTATTCCTTTGATAATTTTAAGTGATGTTATCATGACAACACTGGCAGTATGAAGTTGAAAATGTCATGCTGACACTTACGCTATGTCATGACAACACAGTTGTCATGCCGACACTGACGCCTTGTCATGAAGACACTGTTAATGTTATGAAAAATCTATCATACTGACACCGATGGCTCACTGCTTTTATCTGTTTTATGTTTTTACCAAAAAAACCGTTTCAGTGATTTTGTTGAACTTGGTTCACAATTTCATGATTTTGTGATTTCAAATGCACTTAATGATATAATTTTAAACTAATCCAATCTACTACTTTACCCTTACACTCACTCATCCGTTGCTCTATATCTCTACCCTCGACCTTTCAACTCCCGACCTTCAAACTAAACTGTTGTAATGGCATGCGTGAAGTAATATCTTGAAGGTATAGAGTCTTGTGTAGCTATGAAATAGAAAGGAGAATCAAGAAAATCATCTGGACCTATGAATCCTACTCCGGTGAACCATGTAGTGACTCCAGAAAAGTAGGTTCTTATAGAATGTCTATTGGAAATAAAGTATTTACTGCTCAGGGTGTTATAGGATCAGGGATGGCTTCAGTGATTTTCAGACAACAAAATACCTTTCTATCCAAACTTAGTTCATGAATTTTATATGAATGTGGAGTTTCTGCTGGAAGTAAGTGAAGTTGCTTGTATTAAAACCATAGTGAAAGGCCATAAAATTTATTTTTCATCAAGGCAGTGGGATGAATGTCTTAAGGTACCCCATCATTGTGTTTTTTATGACTATCAAGGTAGTTCTCCACCTGAGAGTGATATTTTCTACTTTGAGACAACACTAAAGGAGCTTCCTAACAATGATTATCACATGAGACCCATTGCTACAAAGTTATATGGGGAGTTTAGAATTTTTTTGAAGTTTATACATCATCAAATCTATCCCAGGAAAGGGTAATTTTCATCTCTAAAGTATCAAGATGTTTATTTGATCTATCATCTAAGTTAAGGGATTAAGGTAAATCTATGTAGATACCTTTTTGTTCACATAAATGAAATGATCAAGCCTTCTTGAAAAACAAATTCCCTATTTTATCTAAGGTTGATCTCAACCATGTTGAAAGATAAATGTTTTGTTAGTAAATGAGATGAAATTGTTTCTGAGTGCAGTGGGATCTTCTTAAGAAAAGATATTTGTAAAAGGGTGAAGATCAATTAGAACCCATGGTAGAAAGAATGGGTTGGGGATGAAGATAAGATTTATGATAAGTTCAATCCAGTGGACCATACAACTAGGCCAATAAATATGTATGATCCTAGTCTGGGACTAGATGAGGAAGTTGTATACTATTTAGACGAGGAAGAAGAGCTAGCCACACTAGTCAGTGATCAAGGGTCACCTATTGATGATAGGAGTGATCCTAACACCATAGAAGAAACCAAAGGTTTTTCTTTTGGACCTCCAAGTCCACAAATTTATTTACCCTCAGATGAACCCACTCTTGGCACTAATGGAGATGAGGATATAGAAGTATCAGGCAATGTAGAATATGTTAGCAAGTCTGGTAGTTATGAAGATGAATCAGAAGTAGAAGAAGAAGACAAGAGAGAAGAAGAAGAAGCTGGTAGTGATGAAAGTAGTAGTGGTAGTGGAAGTAAATAGGAAGAAGGTGAAGAAAATTATGATATAAATGGAATTGAATAGAATACCTCTAGACATGATAATGGTGATTTAGGTATTTTTTAAGGCAATTAAAGTGATGGTGACCATCACGAGGATGATCAAGGTGGAGAAGTAGATATGGTTGATGATTTGGTTCAAAAATTTATTGTAAACCTTATATAGTTGCTGTTGAAGAAAAGAGTGTAGTTGAAACTCAAGGAGAAGTATAATCTCAACTGATACCTACACCTTAGTTAGTGTATGAAAGAAGGAGACCTCATGATGAAGGTGAGAAACCAGTGATGAGAGCACAGATTAAGGGGGAGACTCTTAAAAGGAGAGATCAAGCTCAGGGGGAGCCTCAAGCTGGAAGAGTGAGACTTGACACCCTCACTCCTTTGGATGATGATGTTATGTCTGAATGGGCAAGGAATCCTAGTTACGTAGCACTTGGTTTGGACTATGAAGACTCAGATAATGAGGTTTTTATACTTATTGTTACATCCTAGGTAAATAAAGAATATGAAATTTTTATATTTATTAATATTTGTGAATTAAATATTAATTTTACTTTAAATAGGATGCTATATTCAATGGCATACCTGATAAGCAACAATGAGTTTCTCCAAAATCTCATGTTGCACACAAGGCTGAGTCATACTGAAAAATAATAATATAATATTATTTTAAATGGTAGTTAATGTCTAGCCATTGTATTGGAAGGAATGAAAAGAACTAACTAAAATATGATTATACGCGTTTTTAAATGTTTTTACATTTATCTAATAAAAGTTAGAGTCTTAAAATGTGAATGAATCCAATTTTATGCATAAATACTCTAATATTCTTTAAAAGGTTGATTTACCACCTTTTGATGGAGAATCCTTTTTAAATCTATTTTTTGTCACCTTTATATATTATATTTGAAAAAATAAAATTCTTCTTTAGAATAGGGACATCAGAATTTACTTTGGATGAAATTTTGGTATTTTTCTGATAAAGTTCATTTTTTAATGAATAGTGAAAAATACAACATTTTAATTCAAAACTGCCTTTTAATCTAATTTATTTATATGGTTATATTATCTTTTTAATTAGTTTTAAAGAGTAATTAGATTATATTTTTTCCATTTAATCCAATTTTGTTCATTGGAAGTAATTTCACTTTTAAATTGAACATAAACAAGTGTCAATATTTTGATAGTTATTATTTCTTAAAAACAAGTTTTTTTATTTTAACAATGGGAATTAATTTTAAATTAATTTCTGAAACTTTTGTGTTTTGAATTTAGAAAAATGGATTCCATATTTGGAATTAGGAGGTCCAAATTGTGTAAATAGGTAACTTTTATTTTTAGACATTGTGAATAGGAACTTCAGAAAATATTTTATTTACCATGGTTAAAAGGTAAATCTGGTGAATAAGGGTAAAAAATAATATTATAATAATATTAAATTACCCTAACACGTGTCCTAACTCTATTTTATGATACATTTAAAACCATGGTCATCCTTGGGTCGATTTTGGGACTCCATGGAGCCACTTTTAAGTGAAAATAACACTTTATAAAAATTAATTTAAAGTTAAGGAAAATGTAACATAAACATATATCTTTTAGTAATTTTTTTATATAGAGTTATATAAGTGATATTTTCGACTATAAATATTAATTAGAAATATAAAAATATTTCCTACATCATTTTATTATATTTATAATTTTTAGACATCAAATAAATAAATTTATTTTTGAAACAATGATGTTGTAGTGATTACCTTTTTAATGAATGTTTTAAATAAATGATATTATAAATATTAAAATAAATTTATTTTAAATTTTTTATGCCATAAAATTTTTTTAGAGATAATTATGACTTGTTATATTTAAATTAATTAAGGTTTTTCTAAATAATAAAGTTGTTTTGAATTTTTTAAAAATCCATGATATGAATAGTATATAAATTGACATAAATGAGTTTTTAAAACAAATATTATTTTATTAAATGAAAAAATAATCCTAAAAATAAAATATTTGTCAAAATAACATATATGATGATAAAAATTTCATTAATGATAAATTTTGGGTCTCTTGGAATTTTATAGTAAATATATTAACCATATAGTATGAATATACAAGAAGTCATGTTAAAAGTTAAATAAGTTAACAAATGGTTAAATAAAAAAGATAAGGATTAAAAAATATCCAAAACCTGTCCAATTATTATTGGATGATTTTATTTCGACTTATATTAATCTTATATTCTAATTTAATGAGTTATGGACATTTTTAAATAGAAAACCATTTTATAATAAAATAACACTTTCAAACTTTCCTAAAGAGCCCCTCCTCCCTCTTATAAAAGGCCACCACCTCTATCCCATTACTCACACCTCTCAAGCCCCTTGGATTGTCCAAAATCTACTCAAATAATCTCACAAAATCCCTATATTCCACCTAGAAATCTTAATTTGGGAAGAAGGCAATTCAATTAAGCCTTTTGGTTCAAACCAAAGGGAGTCACCCGATTTAAAGGTAACGTCTTCTCTCAAGTTCTTTTCTTTTATTTTCCTTCTCCAACCACCTAAATTCTCTTTATTCAATTATTTTATAAATAAAACAGTATCTAAAATATACTAGGATGTTTTTATTAGAATTATTCTAACTAAAATTAAACACACATCCATCTAATGGATACGAACATACTGTTTCTGTGGATGACAAACTACTGCCTCACGAAACGACGATTGTTCAATTTTCTCCTACCTCCTCTCATGATGGATATTATGATGGAACTGTATTTATATGTGATATATATTATATTTATATTGTCTCTATTCTTATTTATTTTTCATTTATATTATACCTTTATGGTTTCTATAATGGGTAAATATGATAATTTTATTTGAGGAAGTGCGGACTACCGCCCCATCAAAGTGATATGACTTGTTCATGCCATACGTGGAACATATAAAGGATGGAATTAATGAAATTATATATGATATTTTAATATAATTATAATATAAATATGTATCATTAAGTTTTCATTCCATTAAATATGAAATAGAAATGAAAGTAGCGTTCATGCATGTGTACGGCTTACCGTCTCCATGAATGGTGAATTTCATTTCTTATCTTCAAATGTTATGTACTATTATAAATAAATATATATATATGATGGATATATATGATATATATTATATCTAAATCATGAATATCATTATGTAGATAATGAAATTTTAACACCATGGATAACTTGTAATTATACGAGTTCAATTTTGACTCAAGTACCAAATATCGACAAAACGACCCTTATTATCTTAAATGATTATGTAATGTTTATAACATGGTAATAAGTGATATAAAAGGAATAATAAACTTGAAAAAGTTTATAAAGAAAGTAGAAATTAACTTTAGTTTATTATTCAGGAGATTAAAGAATGAACGAGTCAAGTCGGACATGAGGTAAGGGAACCTTTCACCATCCTCTTTTTGTCAATGACTTCTTTTATTTTATTTACTTTTTTTTGAAAGAAAGAAAGAAACTCCTTTTGAAGGGAAGAAGAAGGAACCCATTACAGAGACAGATATGAATATGTGTGAATGACCTCTGATTTTTTTACACTTAATATCTACTTATATTGGGTGTATTTATATTTTTCACACATAATTATTTCATTGATTTTTCCTTAATCTCATGATACAATCTTTGTAAGGGACTACATCTCAATCTCCTTCCATTGAGGAATATCTTGATATTGTGCACCTTTATTATCGTATATGGTGCATATACAACCCTTTTGACATTTTATATCATTTATTTCTATATTCTCATGATATTTATAGGTTTCTTTGATGTTATTATTTAATTATTTTTAATCAAGATTTTCTCAAGTGGTAAAAGATTATTTAACCAAAACATTATTTTAAATGTTTTAAATAATTAAATTTCTAAATCCTTATCTTTAATGTCCATGTTTTAGAAATGATTTTAAGGAATTATTTATATGTACATGTGTGTTTTAAAGTGTAAAATCATTTCAAATGTTTTAAAGTGCTATGGGAAACTTTGATTCAGAACTTTTATTTTTGAATGTTTTAGATGAATTGATTAAGTCAATATCTTGAACTAATATCTTTTGAATGCAATATGGAAATGTTATCCTTACTTTATGATTATTTTATGTGTTATGAATATGTTATTGTTATTGGGCATTGTTTATGTATATGGGTGGTTCCATGATAAACCTAGGGACGGTGAGCCCGAGATAGCTCTCCAATGAATTGGGTAACGTGATAGAGGTAAACGTTAATCTTTATCCTAAGATATTTAGAGAATATAATGTGATGGGTATTCAAAATGTAACTCCGTATGTAGATGTGAAAGATACAATGTAAGTATGTTTTTGTTTCCACAAGTTATCTTTATGATTTATGATTTCTATGTGTTATTCATAAATCTTATGATTTCATGAGGTATGTTAAAAAGCTTATGTTTTGTGTGTATTGATGAACCAATGATTTCTTTATTTATTTTATAAGCCTTACTGAGATTTTTATGCTCATACAAAGTTTTTGAAATGTTTTTCACAAGGTATAAGGCAGGGTAAAAGAAAGGAAAAATTCAAGAATATTTATATCTAGAAAAGAATTATTTTTTTCTTTTAAGTGTTTTTATTTTAGGAAAAAAAGGATACTGAGTAGAAGTGTCTACATGTAATATTAAAGATGTTTTGTAATATTTATGGACTAATTCTCTAAAAATCTAAACCTGAAAAGATCCAAAATGTTAATTCTTGATTTAACTCAAGATTATGCAATGTTTAAGGCTGGGGCCATATAGTTGGTATCAGAGGTCGGTTTAGAAAACTTTAGAGATTATGAGTTTTTGTTAGACACATGGTTAGTCTCTATTTCTACTCCTTAAGTTAAATACTTATTTTGTAAATTTTTTAGATCAAGGAAATTTTGCTATAAATGGAAGGAATATGATCTCAAACGATATTCCTATCTCTTCCTGATGACTTGCTTGTAATAATTATTACAAATCCATGTTCATATGATTCTGAAACATTTTCTAACATACAACTAACTTGAAAGAAATTTTTTGAGATATCAAACAACTCTTCTATAACTCAATATCATCATGGATCATGGGTTGTATTTAATCAAATCATATTTTCTAAATATTCTCATATTTTCTCAATATTCTCATATTTTCAAGAAAGGTAAATATTATCCAGGAATTTTTAAATATTTTACCTCATCACAAGATTTTGAAGAATATTATGATTTTGAAAAAGGTGATGAATAAGGAGACCCTTGCACAACCTATTTATATTTTCATTTAAAATATAGTATCTCATTACATACTTATGGTATTTTAAAAGGACATTTGATTAAAAGTTTCAACTCAAACTTGGTCTGATTGTTTTATAAAAATCAAGTTTTAGTAGATTTTTTGAAATTATATGTCATACATGATTATTTTCCGAAACTATTTTTATGAAAACAACCATATGAACCATGTTGTACACTGTGTATTTGGATGAAGGAAGAAAATGATTTTCAAGGATCTCTAAATCATTGTTGCAATGCATGGACTTTCTACTTATGTGAAGAAGATGACGATGAAACCATGTGGACACCATGATCAAGGTATGGTGTTATTTCTTTGAGAATAGTGTTATTTTGTTGATGTGAAATAAAAAAATGACAATATATATAATAATTCATGAATTAATATGTTTAGGTATTAATGAGTTGGGATGAAAATGATATTTATAAGACAAAATTTGAGGTTAAATAATGTTAGGGTTATTTTTGAGTTTTATAAAAAGGCGAAACATGCAAGATGGGTGAGAACCCATCGCGTCTGGCAAGGCCACAAGAATTGAACCCACAACCTAAGGGTGACAAGGGAACATCGCCTACCACTGGCGTATGTGAATCCACTGGTTAGTATGAATTTTTCTTTTTAGTTAAATTATTTTATTGATCAAGAATAAGTTGATTTTGGGAACTTATGTTTTATCAAATGGATATCCTTAGTATAGGAAAATGATTTGGTGATTAAGTGATAAAGGTTATTTTGAAAGATGTTATCTCTTTGGGAAACACTATATGCCAAAGGAAAATATAATACTATGGGATTTCATTTGTGGATTAATGGTTGAAATTTTATTTTGGAAGAATCTATGTTTTTATTGCAGACATATGGAGATTTGGGTTATTTATGGAAATGATTATCCAATCATAGAGAATATGTGATTAGGTTAATTAATTTTTAGTATAAGACTTTAAGAGTAACAGATGTTATTTGGAGACTATGTGATCAAATCCTTCTGAGTTTTGGGTTTCAATATTAGTTGAATTATTTTGAAGAATTTTTTAAGGACAATTTTGTATTGAATGGTCTTTGTTGAACTTTGGGTATTGTTTGTTAAATTTTGGAGATTAAGAGTAGTATTTCTTTTTATAAAATATTATCCTTCTTGGGGATTATCTGATCTTGTACTAACCATTTTGGGTTTGGTCAATGTCTAAAGACAGGGGAAATATATAGTTCTTCTTTTGTCGATTATGTGATTCTCTAGAAGTTGATTCTAGTTATTCATGTGTGGCCAAGTCATCTTGAATACTCATCATTTGTAGAAAATATGAGTTTTTGGTAGAAAATTATTAAAGGATGAAACTCTACTTGAAAAGTAAGTATATTTTCTTATGTTCTTAGTCAATCTCACAAATAAATTCTTCAAATTTACAAAAGGGAACTTAAAAAAAAATGTTGTCTGTTTAATTTTCCTACTGTGGAATCGTAGACCGTTTAACCCATCACATGTTTGGGGTTTTCTTGTTGTTAACTTTCTCCTAGTAATGTTTCTATCACTCTCCATCAGAACTTGGCACTTAGTTTCTCCTCCAAATCCATGTTTTCATACATGGAATCCTAGTATGTGTTATCTTGGGTGACCTTTGTACTTCTCTTTATTTATTTTAAAGTGATATTTTTATTGAATCTTTTTCCAATGTAGGACTTTTACTGAAGTTTCCAAGCCCAATTTTAAAATTGCGAGGATGCAATTCCCAAAAGGGGGGAAGGATGTAACATCCCAGGTAAATAAAGCATATGACATTTTCATATTTATTAATATTTGTGAATTAAAAATTAATTTTACTTTAAAGGTGATGCTATGTTCAATGGAATAGCCGACAAGCAACAAAGGGTTTCTCTGAAATCTCATGTTGCACAGAAGGCTGAGTCATACTGAAAAATAATAATGTAATATTATTTTAAATAGTATTTAACGTCTATCCATTATATTGGAGGGAATGAACATAACTAAGTAAAATATGATTATACATGTTTGTTAAATGTTTTTAAATTTATCAAATAAAATTTAGAGGCTTAAAATGTGAATTAATATAATTTTATGCATAAATACTCTGATATTCTTTAAAAGGTCGATTTACTGCCTATTGATGGAGAACCATTTTTAAATATAGTTTTTATCACTTTTATATGTTATATTTGAAAAAATAAAATTCTTATTTAGAATCAAGACATCAAAATTTACTTTGGATGAAATTTTGGTATTTTTCTGATAAAGTTCATTTTTAATGAATAGTGAAAAATACTGCATTTTAATTCAAAATTGTCTTTTAATCTAATTTATTTATATGGTTAGATTATATTTTTAATTGGTTTTAAAGTTAAATTAGATTATATTTTTACCATTTAATCCAATTTTGGTCATTTTAAGTAATTTCACTTTGAAATTGAACATAAACAAGTGTCAATCTTTTGATATTTATTATTTCTTAAAAATACACTTTTTTGTTTTGACAACGAAAATTAATTTTAAATTAATTTCTGAAACTTTTTTGTTTTGAATTCGGAAAAATGGATTCCATATTTGGAATTAGGATATCTGAATTGTGTAAATAGGTAAATTTTATTTTTAGACATTATGAATAGTAACTTCAGTAAATATTTTATTTACCATAGTTAAAAGGTAAATTTGGTAAATAAGGGAAAAAAATAATATTATAATAATAGTAAATTACCCTAACACATGTCCTAAACCTATTGGATGATACATGTCCGACCATGGGCATCCTTGGGTCGATTTTGGGACCCCATGGAGCCACTTGTAAGTGAAAATGACACTTTATAAAAATTAATTTAAAGTTAAGGAAAATGTAACATAAACATATATATTTAGTAAAAAAAAATTTATATAGGGTTATATAAGTGATATTTTTTTCTATAAATATTCATTATAAATCTAAAAATATTTACTACATCATGTTTTTTATTTATAATTTCTAGACATCAAATAAATAAATTTATTTATGACACAATGATGATGTAGTGATTGCATTTTTATTAAATGTTTTAAATAAATGAGATTATAAATATTAAAATAAATTTATTTTGAAACTTTTTTATGCCCACGAATTTTAGAGATAATTATTACTTTTTATATTTAAATTAATGAAATTTTTTTGAAATAATCAAGCTGTTTTGGATTTTTAAAAAGTCATGATATGAATAGTATATAAATTGACATAAATGAGTTTTGAAAACAAATATTATTTTATTAAATGATAAAATTATCCTAAAAATATAATATTTATTCAAATGACATATATTATGATAAAAATGTCATTAATGATTCATTTTAGGTCTCTTGTAATTTTATAGTAGATATATTAACCATATAGTATGAATATACAAGACGACCTGTTAAAAGTTTAATAAGTTAACAAAGGATTAAATAAAAAAGATAAGGATTAAAAAACATCCAAAACCTTTCCAATTATTATTGTATGATTTTATTTCAACTTATATTCATATTATATTTGAATTTAATGAGTTTTTAATCTTTTGAAACCAAAAATCATTTTATAATAAAATAATACTTTCAAACTTTCCTAAAGCGCCCCTCCTCCCTCTTATAAAAGGACACCACCTCTAACCCATTACTGACACCTCTCAAGCTCCTTGAATAATCCAAAATATACTAAAAAAATATCCCAAAATCCCTATATTCCACCTATAAGACTTAATTTGGGCATAAGGAAATTCAATTAAGCCTTTTGGTTCAAACCAAAGGAAGTTACCCTATTTAAAGGTAACGTCTTCTCTCAAGTTATTTTCTTTTTATTTTCCTTATCCAATCCCCTAAACTCTATTTATTACATTATTTTGTAACAAAAACCAGTATATTAAATATAATATTTTTTTATGAGAAGTATTTTAACTACACTTCCACACACCTCCATATAATGGAGACAAACATACTATTTATGTGGATGGAAAACTACTTCCTCACGAAATGATGATTATTCAAATATCTCCTACCACCTATAATGGTGGCTATTATGATGGAACTATATTTATATGTAATATATATTATATTTATATTTTCTCTATGTTTTTTTATTTTTTATTTATATCATACCTTTATGGTTTCCATAATGGGTAAATACGATAATTTTATTTGAGGAAGTGCGGACTACCGCCCCCTCAAAGTGATATGACTCGTTCACGACATACGTGAAACTTATAAAGGATGGAGTTAATAAAATTATATATGATATTAAACTGTAATTATAACATAACTATTTATCATTAAGTTTTAATTCCATTAAATACAAAATATAAATGAAAATAACATTCATACATACGCACGACTTACTTTCTCCATGAACGATGCATTTCATTTCTTATCTCCAAATGCTATGTACTATTATATATATATATATATATGATGGATATATATGATATATATTATATCTAAATCATTAATATCATTCTAGAGATGATGAAATTTTGACCACATGGACAACTTGTAATTATAAGAGTTCAATTTTGACTCAAGTACCATATTTTCCACACATAATTATTTCATTGATTTATCCTTAATCTCATGATAAAATCTTTGTAAGGGATTACGTCTCAATATTCTTCCATTGAGGAATATCTTGATATTTTTCACCTTTATTATCCTATAAGGTGTATATACAACCCTTTTTACATTTTATATCATGAATTTCTATATTATAATGATATTTATAGTTTTCTTTGATGTTATTATTTAATTATTTTTATTCAATATTTTCTCAAGTAGTAATGGATTCTTTAACTAAAACATCATTTTAAATGTTTTAAAGAATTAATTTTCTAAATCCTTCTATTTCATGTCCATTTTTTAGAAATGATTTTAAGGATTTATTTATATATACATGAGTTTTTTAAATTGTAAAATCCTTTCAAAAGTTTCCAAGTGGTATGGGATACTTTGATTCAAAACTCTTCTTTTTGAATGTTTTAATTGAATTATTATGTAAATATCTTGAACTAATATCTTGTGAATTCAATGTGGAAATTTTATCCTTCCTTTATGATTGTTTTATGTGTTATGAATATGTTATGGTTCTTGGGCATTTTTTAGGTATACAGGTGGTTCCTTGATAAATCTAGGACAGGTGAGCTCAAGATAGCTCTCCAATGCATTGGGTAACGCGATATAGGTAAACATTAATGATTCTCCTAAGAGATTTAGGGAATATACTATGATGGGTATTCCAAATGTAACTCCCTACATAGCTATGAAAGCTACAACATAAGTATGTTTTGGATTCCACAAGTTACCTTTATGATTTATGATTTCTATGTGTTATTAATAAATATTATGATTTCATGAGGTATGTTAAAGAGATTATGTTTTTCATGTATTGATGGACTAATTATTTCTTTCTTTATTTTATAACCCTTACTGAGATTTTTATGCTCATCCCAAGTTTTTGAAATGTTTTTCATAGGGTATAAGGTAGGGTAAGAGAAAGGAAGAATTCAATAAGATTTATATCAAGAAAATAATTTTTGTTTTCTTTTAAGAGTTTTTATTTTATAAAAAAAGGATACCGAGTAGAAGTGTCTACATGTAATATTCAAGATGTTTTGTAAAAGTTATGGCCTAATTCTCTAAAATTATAAAATAGAAAATATCCTCAATGTTAATTCTTGATTTAACTCAAGATTATGTAATTTTTAAGGCTATGGACTTACACTTGTTTCAAATGAACCATTGGTTGAGACCCTTCCTAGTGACTTTGTCACTAAATAAGACTTTGAAAGGTTTAAGTAGGAAATTTTTTTCAGCTGTGAGTGTATCAGTTCAATCTCAAATGGTCCATGAGATTAAACAAGATTGAATGGAAAACACTCAGCTAAGTAATGAATTACACTCTCTCAAATATTCAATTTAAGAGATGAAGTAGTCTATGAAAGCTTCACTTACTCTACTTTAGGCAATTGGTGTGCATGAGGCTAATGTAGTTAGAGTTTTAGAGAAAGATATAACTTAAATTCAACCAAACTTAATCACATCAGCTGAATCAATTGTTACAAACACCACCAAGCTAAGAAAAGAAATGAGTGGTCTTTTTTCTACCATGAATCATCTAACATTAGAGTATAAAGGATATTTGGAGACAATTATTAAAGCTTTGAATGCCCACACTTCATTTCCTACTATTTCTTCTACCTATGGTCAGACATCTCAGACTTCGGACATTGAGGAAGTTAGAAAAGTTGTTAAGAAAGAGCTTAAAGCTTTTTTTGGTGCTTGTGGATTAGAAAACCCTGAAAAACTTAAGAAGAATAGTGACCATGTTCATGATATAGTCAGGATTTATTCTAAGATTTCTAAGACTGCTAATGCTCAGATTATAGAGAAGGGGGATTATTTTTCAAGAAGATTATTACCAAGCATCAGTTGACTGACCTTTTTAATTATTTGAAAGAGAATCTGACATTGCCTCCAGTGACCCAGGCCTTCAAAGACCAAGTACAAAAATTGAAGGACTTCACACATATTCTTGATAAGTTCATGGATAATAAAGATGATTTTGATAAATATATGAAGTATAGTGGTTAAATAATTGAGGATTTAATCAAGCCATTAAATCCATTACTTTATGTATGGAGTGAAGCAATTGTGGCACTTACTGCTACACCTATTGGACCTATTGGATCACTGCCTCCACCTTAGATGACAACTGCTCAGGATTTCAGTCAGATTCGACCAGTGTTCATAGAGTAGAATTAACCTCCTATTTTGTCCTAGTACAAAACCAACCTTGAACCTAATGTTCCAGAAAGAGTGATCCTACATCCTCTGAATATCCATTCAGACCCTCTTACCACTCAGCCTCCACCTTCTTCTGGACCTTCTATTGACCCCTCTGAGAAAGGGAAGGAACCTATTTATCCTAAGGAGTAGTGTGGATGTTTTTTTTGATAGGGATATTGTAATGTACTTTTGTTGACAATTGTAATACATTGTACTTCACTGTTTCATGAAATTCAATGCTCCTACCTTTTATCTATTTGTGCTATATTTATTATTCTCTGATGCATCTTCTTCCTTTACTACCAATTTTCTTCTTGATTATTCCTTTGATTCTATTTCATTATTTATTTTATCCTTTGAAACCCCTTTCAATTTTTGATAATCCCAAAAGGGGGAGAATAGTTTGGAATTATTCTTATTTATTTTACATTTGATACTACTCTTATTTATTTTATTTTCTATTACCTCAAATTACATGTGGGAAGAAAAGGCATTAGTCTTTGATACTATTATTTTTTTCCTTTGAACCATTAATATTTATTTTACCTCCGAAACTTATATATATATTGATAAAATTCATTAATAATGGGAGATGATAAGTAGAATGATTATATTCCACATGAAATGATTGTACTTTATAATTCCCTGATTTGTGATTATCAAAAAGGGGGAGATTTTTTGCCCATTAGAGACTTTTGGATACCATATATAGTATTAATGGTTTTAATAATCACAAATCATGTATATATTTAACACATTCTGATCATATTTATGTTGTAAGACAGTCCAAACAAAAATATTTCCTAAGTGTGAGAAGATGACACCAACAGACAATTGAGTCACCGATGCCGACAGAATAAGTCTGAATCACCGATATCGATAGACCGACTATCTCACTGATAGTTCAAATGAGTCACCGATAGTTCAATTGTATCACTGATAGAAGGATTGATTTATTAAAATAAGGAATTACCAATGCATGGTGCTACCGATGCATGGTGGTACCGAAACATGGTGCTACCGCCACAAGGACTTACCGACACATTGTGCTACCAAAGTAGTACACTACCAATGTAAGGACTCACTGATAGTGCAATTGACACACCAATAAAATGACTGAGTCATCAATAGTTCAATTGACACACCGATAGACCAACTAACTCACCATCAGTAAAAACGAGACATTGATTCAATGAGTCACCGACACATGGAAATACTGACACAGGAGTCACCGATAGAATATTTAAATTTCCTTTTATTTAATATTATTTCTAATAGTCATATTTTGAGTGTTTTAATGGGATTAATTAAATTAATGCCTTTTGCAGACATATTTAACGAGGATGTTAGAAATACAAGGTACATCACCTACCTTAAACATACACATTTTTGGGTTGCAATAATATAAAATAAAGGGACTCGAGATGAAAGATATATACACAAAAAGAAGTGCATGAAAGTGACATATAAGGATACTCATAGACACAGTAACATAAAAACATGAGCAACATACATAAAGGAAGAAAACACGAGGAAATCTTCATTCCCTCTTGTTTTGAACCAAGCTATCCATCAAAGTTTGAACATCTCTACAACATTCAACTGAACCTAAGGAGAAGAACATATTATCTTTCTAGAAGATAGAACATAGTGCTCCACAACACTCTGTTTTTAGTGTCTACTTCCAGAAGAGGACTCCCACTTCAACTTTGATATATCAAAGAGTCTAGAGCTGAACTGAATAACACACAGAGCCTTCTAAACCTTATACAATATTCATTGCTCTATTGTGTGCCTATTTATTATATTTTCAATCAGTGTGTGCATATATCTATAAAACACAAACTATCTCCTACACTGAACTAGAGGATACTAGATATCCTCGCACAACTATCTTTTTACACCTCTTTATCCCATGTAGAACTATGTTAGATCTCATGTGTGACCTAGTTGTATTTTTTACCATGTAAAACTGTGGTAGAGGTCTTGTGACCTAGACAATTTGTGTACTATTCTGTAAACCCCAATCTAGGGTGTGGATCAAAACCTTTATCTATATAGACTGATTAGTGGTAGGTGATCACCAAGTGGGGAGGACTAAGTCTCGTCTTGAGACTGAACCTATTATTTTATATCCGCTGTGTTTTCAAATTTATTTTTCTTTGTTTTTACCTGTATTTTAGAAAACTAAATTTCACTTTGATAGTTAGTCTTAGATAGTGTTTATAACTATTTTGGATTATTATATTAGTTTCAAAAGTTATATCAATATCTCATATTATTACAACTGAGAAAGAATCAATATTCTAAGAAATTAGTTGAATAGTTAGACTATTATAAATTCACTACTTTGATTAACTGGCCTGTTAAGTTTTTTTTTAAATTGGTGGAATCTTTTAAATAAGATTTTTAATAGAAATTTTTATAGGAACTCAATTCACCTCCCTCTTGAGTGTTCTACTCTGACCAACATTTCTAAAAATTTCATTTGAGTGAATTTCAATGTTTATTTTGAATACTAAATGATAAGAATCATTAACATATTAAAGATCTAATAAAGTCTTGGACCTATCTTATTTCTTGTTTCATGATCATAGAATCATAATAGAAGTTCCATAAAAGGTCATTGAAGGAAGTAAAGGCGAACCTTTTGAAGGTGAACCAATGTAGGTAACATAGACTACCTAGTATAGGGCATTGGATAGATGATGGCATGTCTCTAGATCCCCTAGTGAGTAGAAGACCCACCAGCTAGCTGGTGGTGAATGCACTAGCATGCACTTAATTTAGATATCCACCAATCAGTTAGTGGATGTCTAACAGCCAGCCGATACTAGTTCCTGAAGTGCTATGTGTTTCGATATTCCACTAGAGACTCGATGGAGACTATTGGGTATCTAGTGGGATTGGGACTACTAGTCCGAGAAAGAATTTATTATAGTAAAAAAGCCACAATTATGTTCTTCTTCATTTTTAGTGCCCTAATGAATTATAGAAGCTTCCCACACCTATTGAATCCTATAAAAAAATACGTAAGGTGTCTTAGAATAGTAACTTGGTTCCCAAAAATTATTTCCAATTGAATCAATATAAAATCATTAGAAATCTCAAAATCCTCTCAGGATCCATTATTATTTATCAATCTCTCAAAGGATCACACCATTTATCTAAAATATCTCATCCTAATTTTTAATCTTCTATACCAGAGATTTGTGAGCATATTTTTAATGGGGTTTCCTAAAGAAAAACTATCTCTTCTCACTAATATTCTTTAATAGGTTCTCACTCCAAAAAAGTGAGGGACATGTTTCTAGGCTAGTGATGAATCTCTATAGGGTGATAAAAAACCAAAATTATGG
Organism: Viscum album; assembly: GCA_963277665.1. Classification (NCBI taxonomy): domain Eukaryota; kingdom Viridiplantae; phylum Streptophyta; class Magnoliopsida; order Santalales; family Viscaceae; genus Viscum; species Viscum album. The sequence goes on along the minus strand of OY728126.1, from coordinate 353,848,524 downwards.
GAGACGAGTTTCTTGATCACTGCCAATATCATGGGATTAATACCATTGACCTCTCAAGTCAAGGGATGGAGATATAGGGGCTCACATTAAGCTATTAATGAACACCTAATAAATTGTGTTTTCTCTCTCTTTACTTTATCCCATTGAATCATTCAATATTAGCACTTATAATTGCATAAATTTGATATAATAATTTCTACACTTAATCTACTTTGATATTAACTATTTAATACATATCTGATTTATCAATTATCGCTTTATCAATTTTATCACTTAATCACTTCATTTATTCAAAATCATTTATATTTTAATTTACCTTTTATATTTTCTTTAAAATTATAATGGTAAATTCTCCCCATCTTTCCATCTACTCTGACTAAGAATTGGCATCAGAGGTGTGTTTTTTGTTTTTATCATACAATTTTATTTATTCAAAATTGTGTTTATTTAAAAAAAATCTATTTTTAAATCTTAATTGATTTCAAAGATAAATTTTATGATGGCATCTAATTCTTATTCACATGCTTCTATTTTTATGGGCACTGATTATTCGTATTAGAAAAACTGTATGTCAAACTTTCTTGGTTGTATTAGTTACCACATTTGGAAAATGGTTATGCATGAATATATTAAAAATAAAGAACCCAAAGATAAGTAGACTTCTGATGATGTTATTTTTTTTAAATTAATAGAAAATATATGAAAGCCTTATATTGCGATCATAATCAAAATGAGTTTAATCATTTTATATATCTAAAATTGCTTATAAAATATGGAAATTTCTATAAATTACCCATGAAGGAACCAATAAAGTTAAATACACTAGATTTCATATGTATATTCAATATTTTTAAAGTTTATCTATGCATCCAATTGAATCAATTAATAGTTTATGGATATTTTCAATGTTATAAACTCTCTTAGTGATTATTTATCTATATAAACTCTTGTAAAAAAGATAATATGGGTACTATTAAGAAACCAACCACCCAAATTCATAGCCATTCAAGAATAAAAGTATGTTAAGAAAATGGAATTCAGAGAGATCATTGGATCTCTAATGACATATAAAATTGCAATTAAGATACAAGAAGAGAAGAAGGTCAATAAAACCAAATATGTAAATAAAATCATTTCCTTCAAAGATACCATTGATGATTCATATTGTGGTGAAGTTTAAGAAGAATAAAATTTCCAATTGATCCAGGAAGGTAAATAAAAATTTATAAATGGAAGTGACTTGCTCTGAATGCAAAAAGGTCACATCAAGTTAAAATTCTCCATCTACAAAAATAATATTAAATAAAAAAACATGGTATGAATAATTTCAAAGTTACAACATGGAGTGAAATTAATGAATCCATGGAATAAACATGACTTAGCCCTAAGTGAATAATAAAACATGTTGGTGAAGACATTGAGGTCAGTATCCCTGTTACTATTTCCTCCTCTTCCTCTTCCTCTCCCAATTCTTCTTTTACTTCTTCCTATATTTTCTCCTCTAGTCACCTTAATTAAGAATAATTAAAAATATGCTTATGATCAAATCAAAAATGGTTTTAATCAAATTTATTCCTCATATAAAGATATTATAAAGAAATATAACAAAACACTTAACAAAAAAGAATAAATTTTATAAGAAAAGGATATTATCTTAAGGGAAAATAAGAATTATTAATTAAAGTTAAGAATCAACTGAAAGTTGGAAAACTTGAATCTATAATTATATAACTTAAGAGTTATCTTTATAAATTAACTCAAGGTGAAAATGATCTAAATAAAATTTTGGGTTCTCAAAGAAATGAAAAGGAATTTATTGGTCTTGGTTTATCCAATCATGTAATCACCTTATTAAATCCATTAAAAACCACATTTGTTAAATAATTATTACAAGATAAGTTTTAAAATTATTATAAAATAATTGGAAATTTAATTTATGAATGTTATTGCATTAATTCACAATATGGGAGACCAAAATAAATTCATATTTCACTAAGAATTTCCAAAAGAAAATATCAATTTGAACAAATTTATATCCCCAAATCTTTATTGGATAACATTAGTGGACCCAAGTTTGTTTGGGTACCAAAACCTTCAGGTGTTTGATTTTTTAGGAAAATTTTCTTGAGAGAAAAGAACAAGAAGAACTTTGGTACCTAGATAGTGGTTTCTAAGACACATGTGTGGCAACCTATCTGAATTCATTCAAATCGATAAACTAGAAGGAGGTAACACCACCTTCAATGATAATCCTAAGAGTAATATAATTAATTAAGGTACCATAGATTTTTATAACTCAAATCTAATTTAAAATATTTTATTTTTTATAGGATTGATTTTTTATGAAGTATTAGTTAATTGTATAATAGAAATTCTAAAATTTCTTTCATTTTTTTTCAAAGTTGTTAACTTTAAAGGAAAATTTTATTTATCGAATCTCATTTTAAAAATGTATTTACAATTAATTTCAAATCTCTAAATATTAAAAACATAAAATTCTTGAGTGCACAAGTTAGTAAGTCATGGATTTGGCATAAATTAATTTGTAACTATAGCACACATATACTTGTCAAACACAACTGTTATCAATTATTATGATATTTACCCAAATTTCATTTCAAATATTACATGGTTTGTGAATCATTCCAAAATGGAAAGAAACAAAAATAATCTTTTAAATCTAAAATATGAATTTTTTCTTAAAAATATCTTGAATTGAATCATATTTATTTATTCATACCTTATCAAATTGAATGTTTTGGAGGTAAATCCTATATTTTTTCAATTTTTTACAACTTTATAAGATTTAATTGGGATTAATTTTTATCTCATAATAGAAAAAATTATAAATCCTATATGAAGTTTTCTAAAATGGATGAAACTAAAAAAGGTTTTAAGATTATTTCAATTTGAAGTGATCATGGTGGAGAATTGAAAAAAAATAAATTTAATGATTTTTGTTATTGTCAATGTTATAATAATTCTTTTCCTACTCCTTGAACCCCTCAACAAAATGGGGTAGTAGAGAGGTGAAATTGAAGTATCTAATAAATCTCCCTAACTCTTTTAAATTAATTTAATTTACCAAACTATTTTTGGGATAAGGCAATGAATAATGGTTACTTTATCATTAATCTTATTCTCATAAGACGTTTTATCAAAAAGTCCCCTTATAAACTTTGGAAAAATAAAAAACCCAAAGTCAGATTTTTAAAAGTTCTTGGTTAAAAATATTTTTTTCTCAATAACAAAGACAAATTTGGAAACTTCTACTCAAAATCCGATGAATTTATATTCCTTGATTACTTAAACTAATTAAAGGCATACTGAGTCTTTAATAGATGAAATAAAACTATGGAAGAGTCAATCGATACTATTTTTATGGGAATTTTCTGAAATATATTTATCAAAATGTTTATGAAAATGATGTTTTAAATGAACCTTTTAAAACTATATAAGATGAAGTTGGATAAGAATATCCTTCAAATTATTTACCCAAAGCATTTAAAAAACCTAAATATCATACCTTTGAAAATTTAATTGGATGTATACAAGAGGGAACCCATACTAGAAGATCAGTCTTAAAAGAGGTTGAACACATTACCTTTGTCTCTCACTTAGATCCCCAAAACCACAATGATGACCTTAATATTGAAAATTGTGTTCTTTCCATGCAATTGGAACTAAAAAATTTCACTCAAAATGATGTATAGACTCTCATTGAAAGACCTAATCATCATATTATTTTAGGCTCTAAATGGAGTTTTAGAAATAAGTTGAGTGATCTTGGTATTATCAGTAGAAATAAAACCCGTTTAGTTGATAAAGGTTATAGAAAATAAGAAGGAATAAACTATAGTGAAACATCTGCACCCATCACTAAGTTAGAATACATTATAATCTTGTTGGAATTAACCTCTCATATTAATTTAAAAATATTTAAAATATATATCAAAAGCACCTTTTTAAATGGTTTTATTAATAAAAATGTTTTATAGAAAAACCATTTAGTTTTAGAAACCCTTAATTTAAAAATTCTATTTTCAAATTAACTAATGATGTTTATAATTTAAAACAACTCCTTTTGGATTGGTATAAACATATATCTAATTTTATTTTAACAAATGGTTTTAAAATGGTAAAATATAATTCAAATATTTTTATAAAACACATATAAAACGATTTGTTACTCATTCAAATTTACATTGACGATGTTATTTTCAACTCTTCTAATGAATATCTTTATTTTAATTTTTCCAATTTAATGAAAAATGAATTTAAAATGATATTTATGGGTGAAATAAAAATCTTCCTTTGTTTTTAAATTTCTCAAATAAATTATGGTATTTTTATAATCCAAATCAAGTACACTCTTGAAATTTTAAAATGATTTGACATGGATTACACTAATGAAATTAAAATGACCATGAGTATAAATTTTATACTAACATTAGATAAATCCTATAATATATTTGAAAACAAGATTTATAGAAGTATGATTGGTAGTCTACTTTACCTTATTAAGACCTAAATTAACATCATGTTCAATGTTTTTTTTTGTGTTTTTTTAATAAAATACAAAGAAAACTCATCTTAAATTTGTTAAAATGGATTTTTGTTATTTAAAAAGAACTAAAAATCATGGTTTGTTTTATAAAATAGGAAATTATTTTTAATTAAATAGTTTTTATAATGCTGATTTTGGACGATGCCAACTAGATAGGAAAAATACAAGAAGGACCTGCCTTGTACTTTGAAAATACCTCATCTCACGGAGTAGTAAGAAAAAAAAACTCAATTTTTTTCTAAAACTAAAGAAGAATAAATATCCTCTATGAGTTGTTATGTACAAATACTATAGATGAAACACACTCTCTTAGACTTAGATATTACATTTTACTATATCTCTATTAAGTGGTATGATTCTAGTGCCCTTAATATTTCCAAAAATCCTATCCATCACTCTCGCACCAATCACATTGACCTTAGACACCATTGCTTATGACATCACTTATAAAAATGTGACTTCTTATTGGAATTTTTTAGGATGGAATATTAACTTGATAATTTTTTCACTAAATCTCTTCCTCTTGATCATTTTTAATTCCTTAAAGGGGAGTTAGGAATGGTTCACTTATAACACTTTCCATTTGACCGATGAATATCCTGAGTTATCTTTCTGAAATTTATTTTAAATATTGATCTTGTTTTAAAATATTTAATTTCTTATTTTATATTTTTCTTCTCTCTTTTCTATTATCCCTTTATCTCATCTGTGCCATCATTTGAGGGAAATATATATCTATTTTTTTCATTTGAAATTTACCTTAAGAGTGATCTTTTGTTTTCAAAGTTATTTTCAAAATTTCAAAAATATATTTTCTAAAAATAATCACTTTTTTACTATTTTTTAAACTCATTTTTTTTTCAAAACTCATAAAATTATTTATGCTTATACTCTATTTCTTTAAAAAAATGTTTTTTCCTCTCTTAAAGAAATATTAGCGATGAGTATATATTTTTTAATATATACTTGCCTCTATAAAAATATTCTTGATTTTTATTTGATGAAATGAAAAATAAAGGATATTTCCTAAGTATGTTTAACCTAAAATGAACTTTTGAAAATTAAAAATTATATAAATAGAGGTACAACCATTTCTTGGGGAAAGTAGTAATGTGACAAAGGCATGTACTAATTATAATTTCTTCCTTTTCTTTTTTTCTTCACTCTCTCTCTCTAAAATAATTATATTAAAATGGGCATTTAGAGGTTAATAGTTTCTTTCAAAATATCTTTTGTTCTCCTCTTTTAAAAATATTTTTCTATTTTGAAATTTCTTTTCAAAACCCTCTTAAGTTTATCCTTTCTCTCTTTGTTTTTTTGATAATCACAAAGTTAGAGAAAATTATTGTCTTTTAATATGGGAAATGTTTTGAACTTTATGATTAGTGATTAATTATTTTTAAAAAAGGGAATTTATTGAAAATATGGGTTAAATTAATTTATATTTTTAATAACTTTATTGATGTATTTAATCCATGAGATCATTAAATATATTATAAACATATTTAATTTCTTTATTATCTCTTTCACTCTTGATTTTCACTCAATTTATATTTTTTATGTTATGTGTTTATGATCATCAAAAAAGGGATATTTTTTACTCATCTCTATAATGGTGTTTTAATGATCACAAACACTCATATATGTTTCTAAAGATTTCATTTTACTAAGTTTTAGTGTTTATTTTTAATAACAAGTGATGCGATTCATTGACATCTTGAAGATATTTTGAAGTCTTTTTGAAGGCTTGAACCTATATTATTTCATGTTTCAAGATCTTATAATCACGTTAGAAGATACATAAAATCCCATTGAAGGGAGTGGAGTAGGAAACTTTTAAAGGTGAATCAGTATAGGTAGCCCCAAAAACCCAGTGTAGGGCACCAGTTAGTCAGTTCCATGTGTCTAGATCCCCTAATAAACATAATACCTATTGACCAACTAATGGTAAGGGCAATAGGAATCAGTTTCTCTAGATTTAAAATGACTAATTAGTGGAGGTGTACCATCTAACCGGTATTAGGTCCAGAATAACTGTGTGTTCCAGGTAGTCTACCGATTAATCGGTGGAGGCTACCAAGTATCCAATGGTGTTGGGACCACTGATCCAAGATAACATTTATTATGGTTAAAACATCTATAATTATTGTCTTCTTCATCTTCAATACCCCTAAAAAATTCCATAATCTTTCCATACCTCTTGGAGCCTATAAAAGGATGCCCAAGGAAACATAAAAGAGTAACTTGGTTCTGAATAATGCTCTCTGATCGAATCAATGCTGAATCACTAGAAATATCAAAATCCTCTCAAGAGACATTCTCATTTATCAATCTCTCAAAGTCTCTCACCCATTCTCTCAAATATCTCATCCTAATTTTAATCTTTCATACAAGATATTTGGGAGTAGATTTGTAATGTATTTTCCTAAAGAAAACCTCTCTATTTTCATCACCCTTCTTCAATGGGTTGTCACTGCAAAAAAGTGGGAGATGGGTTCCTTGGATATTGATGAATCTCAAGAGGATGTTTAAAAACCAAAATTATGAAGGATAGGTTTCTTGATCACCGCAATGATCAAGATATTAATAATGTTTTCCTCTCATTTTGAGGGGTGGAGATGTAGGGCCTCACATCGAGCTATTTCTGAACTCCTTATCAACTATTTTTTCTATCTCTTTACTTTATCACATTACACCATTCAACATCAACATTCATAATTGTATAAATTTTATACAATCATTTATGTGATTAATCTACTTTGATATTAACTAATTTATACGTATATGATTTATCAATCATAGCTTTATAGATTTTATCACTTAATCACTTTATTGTTTAAAAAATGTTTAGATTTGAATTTACCTTTTATGTTTTATTTATGTTTTTTATTATAAATTCACCCCCTCTTGCCATCAACTTGGTCCAATATGTGAATCATGTGTAAGTACAACATAATTTTTTTATTCTTCTTTAAATTCATATTACATAACAATGAATAATTATTTTCAATATTTTTTATCCAGTTTAGACACAAGAATCATCATCATCTATACCTGATGAATGACCAATTTCAGTGGCCTTAAATCATCCAAAAATATGGCCACATCATAGGTGAAGGTTTTATAGTGACAACTAGAGCATATTTTGAGAAAAAAATGCACAAAGGGAAAAAATATATGAAAATGGATGATATTAAAACATGAATAAATATTCTAGAAGAAAAATTAATTAGAAGACTAAGTTGTTAGATGATTTTATAGTAAGGAATCAAAGAGAAGAAATAATACAACAATAACCACCACATAACGATCTAGACCCCAGCTTTGAGCCTATCTATTCCCCTCAATGTTTTACCTTACCGGCGGTAATCAATTTTTTCATAATTTTTTTTGTGAAATATCAATAAAGTAGACACTAATACCTTTCATTTACAAATATTATAAAGGGTGAAATTTATTTTGATTTATATCTGTCAACACCCACCCATATCCTTATTGATAGGGGTATAGTGTACATTATATAAGGAGATATTATGCACAACAAAAAACTTATAAAAGACCATATGAGAATAGAGATTTACATAGCTCACAAATTAGCATCAAAATACCTATTCCCATTGATTATTTGGATGTTCACATGGTTGAAATTTCTATTAAAACTTTCATATCATGGTTTTTTGATCTTGTAAAAATACATTTCGATAATGAGGTATGTCCTTTATAATTTATTTTTTACACAAAACCTTTAAAAGTTACTAAAAAAGGACTAATATGATGAATGTTATTATAAATAGAGAAAACTAATAGGAAATAGATAGTTGAATCAAAACAATCTAAAGGATCAACTAATCAATCAACAAAAATTTAGAGAGTACCTTAACCCTATTAGTTCAATTAACATATTTTCTAATATTATAATTTCATGTGGATACAACATTAAAAGATTGTAATGTGTTATTTATTGATTTTAAGAACAAACGTATGGAGAAAACATTACAGACTATATTAGTCTTGAGAATGTATATGAAATCCTTAAACATGTATGTTTTATAGTTACATTAGTAAATATATAAATGAGCTGCATTTTCATATTATGTTTGTGAAATAGCTGATTCACTATGTTAATTATAGTTAAATACTATTAATATTTTTTACAGATATATATATTAGTACCATGTGAAGGAAAAACCCTACAAAAAAAAAAAAATTCGAACTCACTAGTCCTTACATCACTTCTACACAAAAAGGTTATTAGAAGAATGTTAATATTTTAAAATAGTGGAATAAAACTTTAGAGAGTACCTTAACCCTATTAGTTCAATTAACATATTTTCTAATATTATAATTTCATGTGGATACAACATTAAAAGATTGTAATGTGTTATTTATTGATTTTAAGAACAAACGTATGGAGAAAACATTACAGACTATATTAGTCTTGAGAATGTATATGAAATCCTTAAACATGTATGTTTTATAGTTACATTAGTAAATATATAAATGAGCTGCATTTTCATATTATGTTTGTGAAATAGCTGATTCACTATGTTAATTATAGTTAAATACTATTAATATTTTTTACAGATATATATATTAGTACCATGTGAAGGAAAAACCCTACAAAAAAAAAAAAAAAATTCGAACTCACTAGTCCTTACATCACTTCTACACAAAAAGGTTATTAGAAGAATGTTAATATTTTAAAATAGTGGAATAAATAGCCATAATTTTTAAAATCAACTTAAAAATGAAAATCGATTTTCAATACCCATGATGTAGGGGTAAAAATATATAATCTAATCATATAAAATATATTTTAATTTCTTTCATTACTTATATCTTTTTGTTTTTAGGGAGAATTAGTTACTCATTAGAATCAACTTGGATACTCCAAAGACATATTTTTTGGATTCAATGCATGGATTACCAATAAATTAACTATACATGATAGAGTTTATCAATTTAGAATACATTTTATTTAACATTTTACAAATAAATTTCAAGTTATAAAATTTCTATTATTATTTATTTACAATTTTGTCATGATAGAGAGGCGTTTAAATATCACACAAATCATGGTATAAGGATTGTCCATGAGCACAAGAAGTCTATGGATTTCCACAACTAGATAAATATTAGGGTATATATAATAATATTTCACTATGAAAACTTATGTCAAAACAAATTAATTATTTGTATAAACGTTTCTATATTGTCTGAAGTAAGCTAATAGAATATATTATGGTTGTTACGCTTGAAAATTTATAAAATTTATCACATTCCATCAAAAAATGGCATCATAGAATAGGTATTTCTGATTATAATTAAAATTTCATTTAAAATATTTAAAAATCATTTGTTTATTTATATTTTTCCAATACTACCAGAACTTTTAACAGTACACATATTCAAAATAGGAAATAGATTTGTTTTGAAGTGAGTGGGGAGAATACCTGGTGTCAGAATGTTTGTAGATATCCTAAAGAGGTGACTTCCTATCACATTTGTAATTTTTTATTTCATAGAGATCACGAAGAGTCCATTTATTCATAACATATTTATTAAATTTTATTATCATTTTATTTACTTCTTATTTAGTTAATTCCCTTATAATTTTTATCTAGTTCTTATTTAGTTAATTTTTACAGAGATCATGAAGAGTTTATTTAAATTTTTTTTACATAATAATCTTGTGCCTATAAATAACACAAAAGGCATCCATAAAAAGTCCATGGTCCTTATTGAAGGTTAAAATGGGATTTTAACATTCAATAAGTAACATAAACTATAAGAGGACTTTTATTCTCTTTATAGGCATAAAATATATACTAAAAAATAATTTCCCAATAAAGGCTTCAATAAGGATGACACATCGAGGTACGTGTTTAATGTTCTCTCCATAGACCTGTTAGTTCTTTATTTGATTTGTTCATGTTCAGTAGTGATGCAATGAATTCTCTTTTGAATATAATCATTTTTTTGAAATATTTTTGGTTATTTTTTTAAGATAATGATCTATAAGTCTTTATTTATGTGTAGGAATGAACCACACATCAATATGGCACATGATGTGACTGGTATGACTCAAAGTATGTGTTTTTAGTTTAAAAGTGAAATTATAGTTCAAAACATGTCCCAGTCACTAAAAACCTAGAAAAAACCCTCATATTTTCATGATAATTTTGGAAAAAGATTTATAAGTAATTTTTGATGTGTTGGGATTAACCACACATAAATACGATAGATAGTGTGCTCAATATGACTGAAAGTTCATGTTTTGATTTAAAATTGGCATTTTAATTCAAAACATTCATCACATACATGAAACTAATAAAAAATTCTTGAATTATCTTGATACTTTATAATAATGATCCATAAATCATTTTTAACATATAAGAATAAACCAAACATAAATCCAACACATGGTGTTCCTAATACGACACACAGTGCATGTTTTCAATTTAAAAATAACATTTTATCTAAAAATTCATGTCACTTATTGAAAACTAAGAAAATACACTCAAATAATCTTGTTAATTTATAAAACTGACCCATAATTAATTTTTTACATATAAAAATTTGTCACACATCAATCTGACACATAGTGTAGCTGATATGACTGAAAGTTTGTCTTTATTTAAAATTGAAATTTTAGTAAAAAACAAAACTTCACTTACTCAAAGTGAATAAAAAATGATTAGACAGATTTTATACTTTATAAAAAAGATATGCAATTCATTTTTGATGTGTAGTAATAGTTTCACATAAATATAATATGTAGTGTTCTTCGTATGACTCAAAGTATGTGTTTTTAGTTTAAAAGAAACATCTCAGTTCAAAATACCCATCACTAATTGAAAACCATGAAAACACATTGAAATTGTCATGATAATTTAATAAAATAATATAGAATCCATTTTTGATGTATAGAAATCATCCCCACATCAATATAAGATATGGTGTGGCTGGTATGACTGAAAGCATGTGTTTTTATTTAAAATTGATATTTTAGTATAAAATATTCTTCACATACTCAAAATAGAAAAACATGTTCGAATTGTCTTGATAATTTAAAATAATGATCCATACATCATTTTTGACATGTATGATCTAGTACACAATAATCCAATACATGGTGTGACCAGTATGACTCAAAGTGTGTGTTTTCTTTTTAAAAGTGACATTTTAGTTCAAAATGTCTCCTACTAACTAAAAACTAAGAAAACACACTCTATTTGTCTTAATAATTTTAAAAAATTATCTATAATTAATTTTTAACATATAGTAATTATGAAAACAATAATTTGACACATGTTGTGCTTGGTATGCTTGAAGTGATTTTTTTAGTTTAAAAGTAATATTTTATTTCAAAATATGCATCACTAACTAAAAACCATGAAAACACACTCATATTGTCTTGATAATTAAAAACAATGATCATAATTAATTTCTTAAATATAGGAATGAATCACACATCAATCAGACACACAGTGTGTTTGGTATGACTAAAAGTGTGTGTTTTTATTTAAAATTGACATTTTAGTACAAAACACACTTCACATACTAAAAAAATGAGAAAATGAACTCAAATTATCGCAATACTTTAGGATAATTATACATAAGTCATTTTTGACATATAATAATCAATTTCATGTTAATCCAACACATGGTGTTCCCGATAAGACTCAAATGTGCATGTTTTCAATTTAAAAGTAACAATTTACTTCCAAACATGCATCACTAACTGAAAATTGAGAGAAAACACTATGATTTTATCAATAATTTAGGGCAATGATCTATAAGTCATTTTTGATGTATTATAATAATCCAAACATCAATATAGTATGGTTTTAAAGATATAACTGAAAGTACATGTTTTTATTTAAAATAAACATTTTAGTAAAAAACACACTCTACACACTGAATACCAAGAATAAAAGATATAATTATCTTGATAATTTAGGATAATGACCCATAATTAATTTTTGATGTGTAGAAACTATACACACATAAATTAGAAACAAAGTGTGCCCATTATGAATCAAAGTGAATGTTTTCTGTTTAAAAGTGAAATTTTAGTTCAAAATGTGTATCACTCATTAAAAAATGAGAAAACCCACACAAACGTTTTTGATACTTTTGGAAGGAAACCCATATATCATTTTTTATTTTTAGGAATATGGTGCATGTCAACCCGATACGTGGTGTGGTCGATAGGGCTCAAAGTGAGCGTTTTTAGTTTTAATGTAAAATTCTAGTTCAAAATTCTCATCACTCAATGAAAACTAAACAAACACACTTGAATTGTCTTGATAATTTAGGAAAATTATCCATAAGTCATTTTTGATGTATAGGAATTGGTCGCACATTAATCTGACACATGGTGTGGCTAGTATGATTGAAGGTGCGTGCTTTTATTTAAAATCTACATTTTAGTACCAAAAAACTTCACATACTCAAAATTGATCACCCACTTGAATTTTCATTATACATTAGTAAAATGATCCACAAGTCATTAGGGTTGTGTAGGAATTAGCTACACATCAATATGACACATGATGTGTCAGGTATGACTCAAAGTTCATGTTTTTAGTTTAATGGTAACATATTAGTTTAAAACACGCATCACATATTTAAAACTAATATTACATGATTGTATTTATGATATAATTTAGGATAACAATTCATAAATCATTTTTGACATGTATGAATAAATCACATGTGAATATGACATACGGTGTGCTCGATATGACTTGGAGTGCATGTTTTCAGTTTTAAGGTGACATTTTATTAATTCATTGTATCATATTTAGGTTTAATTTATTTATTTATACCATTAATGACATAAGTTTTGTTTTTTATTATAGTTATACTCTCATTTTTGTTCTCGATATGGACTGGTGTGTTTAGAAATTGGTAGCATGTATAGGCTCATTTGAAATGGGGTCCCAAAGATAATGGAACCCATGGTGTTTTTGAATTCATTAGAAAATGTAATGTTTATAATAATTTATAAAAATAAATGTGATTTTAGTTTATTGAAACGTTTTTATTGTAAGATTTTTTATAATTTTAATTTATTTTATTTTAAATTAAATGGTAATTTTATTTTGAATGGGTTGCTGTAATGTGTTGTAAATGAATCATCATATTACCAAAACTCATGGATTTTATTAGTGTTAAAAATAATACTGATATAAGGACCTTTTATCATCACCGTTTCTTGTTCCAATAAAAGCGCCCGACTTTTAAAGGTGCTTAAAATATCAACGATTTTTAGTGGCGACAATAGCCTTTTTATGCGTTGATAAAGCTCATATCTACATTTATGGAACCTATTCAAAAATTTTAACCAATGTTTAATATAGTTGTTTTATTAAAATTTACTCTAATTATTCACCTTATTTTTCATTTATCTATTTTCTTTTTCATAAATTCACCACTTATTAATTGTTTTTTGATTTGTGTGTCTTGTGTATCATTTATCATCTTGTTATGACTATAATAAATGTTGGGAAAACATGATTAAATTTGTTATTGAAATTTTTATATTAACATTAATTAATTATTTAGATATATTTTATATTTTAGTGGAAAAATCATGGACAATTAATTATTTAATTACCACATAATTAATTTGATGAATTTTTATTTGGACTTTGTAATAAATGAATTATGATGAGTTTGACCACTTGGCTTGAAATCAGTCATTTGAATGAGTATATAAACATGTTTATTTTTTTGATAAAAATATAAATATGATTATTCATCTAACAATTGATACATAAATCTAAAATACTATTAGGTTTAACAAGAGTTCATAATTAGGATTCTCCAAAGCAATACCTCAAGATAATAGTGATAAATCTATTCATGTAGAGTATGAGAAATTGTTAATTTAGATTTGTGAGTTTGTAAATAAGCATGTTATGATATTAATTAATCATTATATGTTTTTTATTTCTTCTTCAGTTGGTATCAAATTTATGTTGATACTTCTTTGACTTTTTTTTATATTTATCAAATCATGAATTAGTTTTATAATTAAATTAAACACACACACATGTATGTATCTAAATATATTAAATTTTTACATTATGAAATCATATTGAAATTTTAAAATAAAATAAAATTTTAATAATTATTCTATGCATGTAAGCATGTAATATATATATGTGTGTGTGTGTGTGTGTATGTTTGTGTGTGTGTATCAATGATTAAATTTATAATATTCTTATATTTTAAAAAATATAAATATAAATTTCAAATTTAAAATAAATGATATTAAAAATGATAGAATATATATTTTAGGAAATTAAATGTATAATCTACATATATTTATTAAATTTACAATATTATTTATCTAATAATATAAATATAAATTTTAAATATAAAATAAATTGAAATTTTAAATATTTGAATATACATTTTAAAAAATAAAAATTTATAATCTACATATGAATTATATTTAAATATATATTAATATCTATATAGATATATTTTAATATATTTATTAAAAAATATAGTAAAATTTATATTTATTTTAATATAACTAATAATTAATTTTAATATATTAATTTAATGGTTAAATAAAATAATGTATATATCATTATATGTCAATATTGAAATATGATTTTAATTTTAATTGCTTAATTTTAAGAAAAACAAAATTTAAAAATGGTAATTAAATTATAAAATAAAATTTAAATAATTAAATAGTTAATATATACATACATGCACACATGCACACACACAATCTATTTTTCAAATTTTATAAAAATTAACATAAATCAATATATATAATCTATAATATATAAAATCATAGTAAACTGAAATTTTAGATAATTCATCCATTACTAATAACTTATTCAAGAAAACACTAAATAGTTTATTAATAATTCAATCATTTAATTGAAATAAAACCACCATGTTAATAAACCCTAAATCCTTTATATATATGATGTATTTTGATTATACTGTAAGATCTGATATAGTTATGTTATATGGTATAGCATACATAAACCAATGGAATATCCTATGCTTTGGTTTAAGTATACCATAAGGATCATTATAGGATATTTCTCCATTCCCTTATTCTTATCATACTGTATGACATGGTTATATTGTAGACTATGGTATAAATCAATATTAACATGTGATTGATAATATATACAAACATTAAATGTTATTTTCTGATCATCTTCCATGTATGAATATCATTAATGATTAATATTTCATATTATAAAACATATAGTAGAATTGGATAAATGTATTTAGGTATTAAATCCATGCATACAACCAAGGGGTTTTAAAGTGTTTATTACCATAATATCACTCGGATGTTTTATAACATTCAAGTAAATTCATAAAAGGATCAGTGAGAATCCTTGAGTACTATATTAAGGAGGTTGTATCCATGATAATAGTGGATGAATTTTGAAAGGTTTTCAGGGATCAAACAACCCTTTTTAATGTAGTGGAAGCAATTAGAAACTTCATTCTAAGATCAACCACGCTATAAAACCAAAACCATGAATAAAAATAAATAAATAACATGGATTGTTTACCTCACATTGAATATATTTTCCACATTAGTATTCAATCATACACTTGATGAAGATCCATTATAGGCAGCCAATGGACTCTATCCCTACAGTGTATCCACAAACTGAAACAAATAACTTGATACTCAGGTGGGATCCTCCTTCCCTCCATGATATGATAATATATCACAAATTAAATTTATAAGAAGAAGAGATCTTAGGGTATTTGAGAATCAATAGGATAATTGGCATGGATTGAATAAACCAACAACCCCTAATTTATATAGGCATTTGGGATGTTCCCCAAAACTTCATGCATTAACTCATATATTACTTAATATATGAGTAATGACTCAGTTGTTTATACATTTATCATATATATTCATCATTGATTATTCATAAATTATGTATCTAAGTGATAGAAAAGGTGGGAGATATTATAAATATTGACTATTAACAATTGATTGCTATATCTTAATCATAGGGGGTTTATAAGAATCATATAATACGATTATTTATAAAACTACATTACATGATGGACAAATAATACTCTATGATTGGTATAGGAATAATCTATCACTAGTATAAATATGGGCAATACAAACACCTATATACCCACAATTTAGTGAAATTATGGTTATAGAGGACTCTATAATAATTTTTGATACACATTATTTGTATAGAGTTAAACTAAGACCCTATACCAACAATTTCAAGAATACATTGGTATCAGGTTGGTTATACCAATGATTTTTTATCACTGTTGGTATGGTTTTTCACTAAATATTTATGGACCCCCACTATGATCCCCAATCACCACTTACCCACACATGACCTCCCCTATGTTCTCCCCAAAGATCTCTAATAGTCCCTCATTTTATTGATTTAATTCTTCTTTAGCACTAAATCGATGAGTTCTGGGTCCACCATCTATTTTATTGAGCATCATTTTCATTTTTTTTCTTAGTATCAAATAACAAATAATATCTCTTTAGGTCACAATTCTCCATGATTCATTGAATTGAGGATCATTTAGATTATATTTTTTATAGTATTTCGTAATAAATTTCATCATATTTGATGTATTTTTTTAATTTAGTTACTCATTTCCTCTACCTAAATACAATATAAAATTATTTTTTATGTAATATATATTATGGGATTATGTAATTAGTCATTATAGTAATGTTTTGTTTTGTTAATGTATTAGGGGGTATGAAATTATTCATTTAATAGTTTTATTTTAATTAATGAATGATAATTTTTTTCAATAATTAATTTCAATCTAATGTGGTATAAAATCTTTTATTAATCATGTCATTAATTAAAGAAATTTCATTTAAAAGTCACTCATTTCCTCTACCTAATATAATATTATGTATTATTTTTTTCATATTTAATGTCTTATACTTTGTTTAGGGTGCTACTAGTATGCGTTAATTATTGTATATTCCATCTCTTATGCTTTGTTTAGATAACTACTAGTATGATTAGATGACTTTCATATTAAAATTGGTATTTGGATTATGTTATTAGAAATTTTCTATAGACATGTTATACTAAATTATGTATTGATAGTATTATGAATGTTTTCCTTGATAAAAACACATGTATCAAAGAAATTAATTTTCATGTTTTTTGGGATGATGTTCTTCTTTAATAAATGATTTCTATGATAACGATATATATATATATATATATAGTTATAGAATTATTTTGTTATCATAATATATATTCAAAAGATTTATGAATATTAAGAATCTTGAAATTATAATATACTATGTTTATTTTAATAATAATTTATTTGTTTTTATAATAGAATGGATGGAAATTTGATGCATGATACTGATTGAATCTCAACCGAGTTTCAAAATAAGTTGGATTGTTTTAGATTTTTAATTTAGTAGTTCTTCAGATGGAGGAATTATAAATTTTTTGTTATAATTGTATTATAATACCTTAGTTAATTTGAGAAGAAGTTAACTACCATATAATAGAAGTTGGTTTTCAAATAAAGTATTATTTCTGGTATCACAATGGAGAAAAAAAGTAATCTTAAGCTGGTCATGATGAAAATGAAAGGATTGGAGTAGAGAATTTCATATTTAATTTTTTTTATTCATCATCATGGGAAATAAAGTATTATAATGAAAGAAGACAATGGTATAAGTAAAAATGAAACAACTACTAAAAATTCTGATGTTGAAGAGTGAAAAATTGATGGATAGTGTCAAGACTCCTCCTCCAATGGCCCAAAGGCCTTCAGTTTTTATTGATTTTTGATAATCCACCTTTCAAGGGATGAGGTGGAACCCTACAATGCCCATAGGCGAAAGATTACATACCCATAGGCCTTATAGGAATTCATTACCCATAGGCACAAACATTACATACAACCCAAACTAACTACTTGGAACTACTCCTCCCCAGTATCTTCATCATGAAATCAGCTCTCCACCTTTGCATGGCTGTTCGGCTAGGTATTCTCGTGCATGCACATGCTTGTCCTGATGGTAGGTGACATACCCTCTCATTCTTGCAATCCATTTAGCTTCTGATGTGATGAGAGCTCCTTGCTCATCCTCCTTGTAGAGCTTGTTCCTTGTAGGTTTTTTCTGGTTTGTATTTGCAAAAAGGTGGCCCGAAGGCCTTGAAGTGGCCCAAAGGCCCAACTGACCCAAAGTCCTGGGTGCCCGAAGGCCTATGAAGGACCCGGGTACCAAATCGGAGGTCCGAAAACCCAAACGGGGGCATATTCCTGGCTGCTACAGTTCCAAACAGTGCCTGCTACAGTACTGCTACAGTACTGCTACAGTACCCCATAAATTCTGCCTCCGCCTGGATTTGATCCCTTGTCGCTTGGATGCACAAGCGAAGACCTTGCCAACCGGGCTAAGGCTCATATGATGTCAAGAATCCTGTATATCAGGTAGAAAGTTAAATGTCAATGTTGGAATTTTAAATGTGATTGTTTCATGAGAAAAAATTTACGGAATTTATAATATTGGTATAGATTATCTTTATAACTTTTTTAAGGACTTACTTCCTGATGATTGAGACATTCCGTCAAATCATTACATGGCATGGAGGTTAATTTATCATCTTATATTTTTAACTAATAAAATTCACATTTTCCTGAAATATTATAGATTATTTTGGGTGGAAACCAGGAAATTAAATTATTTTAATGAATTTGGTTGTAACATATTGGGTTTTTAAATGAAAATAATATCTTTGATAGTGTACATAATACTCCACATCGAACTTAAGCATTATTATGTTACCTTATAACCTAGCAGTTAAAATGGTAGAAATACACAATATTATTTGATTTATGAATTTTTTTACACATGCATTTAATTAATTATTTTTCAAACAATTATTTATAAATTAAAGTAAAACCCTTTTTAATTAAAAGGCAATGTTTTTTTTGAAAAACTATTTGAATGAAAATAAAAAAGTTTATAAAATAATAAAATCACTCTTTATGGATTTTATTAATGAAATATATATGTAATATATTAAGTGTAATATTTAAAATTAATATTTTTTTTCTAGATATGATATAATAACAAAATCAATTTTATGGATAAAATGAGCATTTTTCTAAAAATATAGTTTTATTACCTTTTGATGGCGAAACCATTTAAATTTAGATTTTTACACTTCTATAAGTTATTTTTGAAAAATAAAATTTTTATTTGGAATCAATATATTAAAATTTACTTTGGTTGAATTTTTTTTATTTTTCTGATAATATTCATTTTTTAATGAATAGTATAGAATACTACATTTTAATTTAAAACCGCTCTTTTCATATGATTTATTTATATAGAAAGGTTATTATTTTAATTGGTTTTAAAGTATAATTAGATTATTATTTTATCATTTAATCTAATGTTGGTCATTGGAAGTAATTTCACATTGAAATTAGATATAAACGCATATCAATCTTTTGATGGTTTTTACTTAAAAAAACTCATTTTCTCACTTTGACAATAGGAATTAATTTTAAATTAATAACTGAAGATTATGTGTTTTTATTTTTGAAAAATGGATTTCTTATTTCAAATAATTGGGTCCAAATTATGTTAATTTTTTACTTTTATTTTTTTTAGATATTATGAGTAGTAACTACATTAATTTTTATTTACCATAGTTAAAGTTAAATCGGGTGAATTAGGGTAAAAACAATATGATAAATATAATAAAATTACCTTAACACCTGAAAAAATACTATTGGTTGAATTAAAGTAGAACAATATCTCATAATGGTTGGAATTTATTCATTTAATGGAATCTTTTCCATGAAAGTGATGTAATTATTATTAAAACAGATGAAAGTGACAACATGTCACTCTCTAATCTCTTATAAATATAATAATTTTAATGTAGTGATAAACTTGATGAAACTTAAAAAATAAATAGTCTATAGAAATATAATGAAATTATATACATCATGTGAATTTATTTATAATTTTTAGATATTAATTAATTACCATAAATATTGACACAACAATGATATGATAATTATTTTATTAAGAGAAATATCAAATAAATGATATTATAAATAGTAAAATAAATATTATTTAAAATAATTTATATTATACACTATTTTTATAGGTGAATATGAAATGTTATAAGCCTATTAAAATATTTTTTTTGAATTTATATCTCTATTTTTTATTTATTTAAATTCAATGAAATGATTAGTGTAAAAATTGACACTATTGAAATTTTATAAAAATAATATTTTATTAAATTATTTAAAAATCATAAAAATATTTGAAAATTACAAAGTATCTATGTTAAATTCTAAAAGTTTATAAATTATATATTTATGGGAAATTGATCTCATATAATTAAAATCAATAGCCTCTTAATAATTAAAATGTTGTTACCTCAATTAAAATTAAAAGAGAGTAATTATGGGTAAACTGAAAAGATAAGGTTTAAAATAAACTAAATACATGTATACAAATTATTGGATGAGATTATTTATAACTATACTCATTTTATATAATAAATAAATGAGTTTTGGACTATTTGGAGTGGAAATTGATTTTATATTAATTTATTACTTTTAATAATTCCAAGGGCACCCCTCCCCTCTCCTATAAAAAGGCACCCATTCCTCTCTATTACTCACACTATCAATGCATTTTTTGGCCAATTTCGGCCCAAAAATCTTCCTAGAATCAGTAACCTAATCCTAGAAGACTAATTTAGGGCCAAAATCCTCCCAAGGAAGCCTTTTGTTATAAACAAAAAGAAGTTACCCGATTAAGAGGTAACACCTTCTCTCATGTTTTTTAGTTTCTTTTCCATTATCCGCTCCCTATACTCCTCTTATTTTATTATTACATAACAAAAAAATTATAATAAATATACTAGGATGTTTTTATGATATGGTTTTAACCTACACTTACACACACCTTCATTTAATGGGTAACGTACATATTGTTTCTGTGTACGACGAACTACTGCCTCCTGAA
Organism: Viscum album; assembly: GCA_963277665.1. Classification (NCBI taxonomy): domain Eukaryota; kingdom Viridiplantae; phylum Streptophyta; class Magnoliopsida; order Santalales; family Viscaceae; genus Viscum; species Viscum album. The sequence goes on along the minus strand of OY728126.1, from coordinate 353,826,919 downwards.
ATGAAGATTGTTCAATTTTCCCCTACCACCTCTCATGGTGGAAATTATGATGGAAACTATATTTATATATGATATATATTATATTTATATTGTCTTTATTCTTTTGTAATTTTTTATTTAGAACATACTTTTATGCTTTCCATGTTTTGTTAATATGATAATTTTGTTTGAAGAAGTGTGGACTACCGCCCCTCAAAGCAATATGACTCATTCCCGCTATACATGGAACATATAAAGGATAGTTTTATTAAACCTATGATACATATATTACATTACATTAATATAATATTTTTATTTTAATATACATTTATATCACTTAATTATTATTCTTCTAATATAAAAAAGAAATGAAAGTAGCGTTCATGCGTACGTATAGTTCTACCGTCTCCATGAACGATGTGTTTCATTTCTTATATCCAATTATTATGGATTATTATAAATAAATATATAATAGATATATATTATATTTAAATCATGAATAATATTCTAGAGATGATTGAATTTTGACCACATGGACAATTTACATCAAAACAAGTTTATTTTTTACTCAAATACCCAATATTGACAAAATTTCCGATATGAATTTAAATAGTTATTTAATTTATATAAAATGGCAATAAGTGATATAAAAGAAATAATAAACTTGAAAAATGTTCTCAAGCAAGTATAAATTAAACTAATTTTATTATTAAAGAATATAATGATTATATGTGATGATTCAGACTCAAGGTAAGGGGACTTCTTAACCCAATTTCCATTCTTTGGGTTAATCTTCTAATTCTTGATTATGTTGTGGTATGATTTTGTGAGAAATAAATTCTTATATACTATCTGTATTTATACTTGATTTATGTGTATTTATATTGAACACACATAATCAAACTATTTTATTAACAAAATGATCTTTTTAAGGGAAATCTTAACTCAATTTCCATTCATTGAGTTAAATATCCATGTCATTGGTTTTATTTTTCCAAGAATATGTGTGAATGACCTATGATTTTTTTTAAATTTAATATCCAATTATATTGGGTGTATTTATATTTTTCACACATAATTATGTCATTTATTTATCCTTGATATAATGATATGATATTTGTAAGGGGCTTTGTCTCAATCTACTTTCATTGAGGCATATTTTGATGTTATACACCATATTATTTTATATGGTGTATTATCAAACACATTTAATTTTAATTTCATTCAATGGTTTTCAAAAGAAATATTTTTTTATATGAATAATTTTACTAATCAACAAAAAGGAATGTTTTTTTAACATATGCGGTGACAAAATCCTTTCCACCGCTTTGACCGTTATTTGGTATTTGGATTCCTCTACAAGCCATAATGTTTTTAAATAAAAGTAAATAATATATTTCCTTTTTAGGTATTTTTGTATTGAAAATGGTTTTGAGAATTAATTTATTATATATTGAAATGATATCATATGAATGCAATGTGGAAATTTTATTTTTCCTTTATGCTTGTTTTATGTATTATGGTTATGTTATGGTTCTTGGGCATTGCTTATGTATACGGGTGGTTCTGTGATAAACTGAGGGTGGGTGAGCCTTGGATAGATCTCTAATGTATTGGGTAATGAGATGGAGGTAAACATTAAGGTTTCTCTTAAGAGATTTATGGAATATACTATGATGAGTATTCTCAATGTTTCCATGAAGGTTACTCCCTATGTAGGTATGAATGCTACAATGTATGTATAATATAAATGCCATAAGTTACCTTTATGATTTATGAATTCTTTGAGTCTTATATAAATATTATGATTCCCTGAGTTATGTTAAAGAGTTTATGTTTTATTGGTGAAAATTATGATTTTGTGAAAATATTTTCATGGGTTTAAAATATTCATGGACTAATGGTTTTATTCCTTATTTTATATTCCTTACTAAAATTTTTATGCTCATCCCAAGTTTTTGAAATGTTTTCCACTTGGTATAAGGATATGTAAGAGAAAGGAAGAAGTTAAGAATAATTTTATAAAATAAATAAATCATGTGTATCTTTAAATAGTTTTATATTATGGAAGAAATGGATATTATTTTAGTTGTACCCACTTTGTGTAAATTTGAGTTTTTACATAATAGATACAACATAGTTATCTAAAACTCTAAACCTAAAAAGATCCTCAATTTGAAATAAAGTCAGATTATTGACTTAACTCAAGATTATGTAATGTTTAAGGTTGGAGCCTTATAGTCGCGCATCTCGATGGATGCTTAATGTACATAGTAACACCATATTGTATAACATATAAAGTAATGTGGAATATTCCATTGATCACTAGGATCAAAAATCATTTCATGTTTAATTAAATTTCAAAAAATATATGATGAAATTATGATGATGGAATTAAGGATAATAATGATTTGGTTCATCCTGTAGATGGATTAACTTGATAGACATTTGATGCATGGTATTCTGATTTTGTAGCTGAGATGAATAATTTTATATTGTTTCTATCATGCGATGGTTTTAATATGTTTGGTTATATGCTTACTTCACACAAAACATGTTCAGTTTTTATTCACATTTATAACCTTCCTCCATAGATATGTATAAAAAATCCATTTATTTTCTTGATTAGACTTATATCTAGACATCTTGATCCTAAAAATGATATATATGTTTAATTTTAAAATTTAACAAAAGAGTTGAAGAAAAATTTGAATTTGGGTGTGTACACATACAATGATTTTTTTAAGGACATATTTTATATGCATGTTGCACTTGTGTGAATAATTAATTATTTTCATACTTATGAAATGATTTCTAGATGAAGCGCAGAGGGTAAAATATCCTATCTTATTTTTATAAAGAATATTATATCATTAAAGGATTAAATATATTTTAAGTATTAGTATCATGGTAAATCTATGATTCTTGCCAATGGATCATCTATATAGAAAAAATCATCAAAGTTTTGACAATACAAATGAGTCTGACAATCCACCTCAGTGTATGTATGGAAATTATATGTTTAATGAATAGAAAGATGTTTATTTTTCATTTAGGAAAGGTTATATGAAATATGTAAAGAGGAATAATGTTTTCATTGAATATAATTAAAAATAGATGAAGAAAATTACCTTCTTTTCTTTATCCTATTGGTCATTTTTTTTCAAGTCAATGTTTAGATGTAACAAAGATTAAGAAAAATTATTTCTGAAATATTGTTTTCAATACTTCTAAATATTAATGGGAAGAAAAAATATGATTATGGTCCTATTTCTACTTGGTTTATTATGGTATCATACCAAAAATATATCCTATATGTATTGGTGAAAATAACTAGAAAGTTACCTATACTTCTTATGTGATGAAACCTTTACAAATGTTTTTGAATTACTAAATACTTTAAAGGTTCTTGATATCTATTCAAGAAATATATTTAAATGGTTAATATAAGAGATGTGAAACTAAAATATATTAAAACTCATAATTATCACATATTTATTCATAACATAATCCTAGTAGTAATCCATTATTTAGTCTCTAATAATTTAAGGGTGATGGTGATTCAATTGTGCTATTTTTATAGAGATCTTTATGTTAAAAGTTTTTAAAAGTATTTATTGATAAAAATAAATGAATATATATGTAACAATCCAAGATTTTAGGTTATGTATCTTTTTAAATTTAATATCTTCAATATCTTGCATTGCACGCAACAACCATCTTAAATGAATAAATAAATATTATTATTTAAATGTTGTCGCTATAACCTAGCTGTTAGAATGATGAGTATGAATAGGATTAACTGAATTATAGAAATATGTTTTAAAAATATATATTAATTAAATATAAATATAATATATTCAATCTAATTTTTAACATTCATTCTATCAATTTTCTAGACATAAATCTACTTTTAGCATAAAAATCTTTATTTTTTTAAATGTAGTTTTGCTGCCTTTTGATGGAGCACTTGTTTTAAAACTAAATTTTGACACATTTATAAATTATATTTTAAAAAATAAACTTATTTTTTTAAATCATAATGTAAAAATTAGTTTGGGGTAAATTTATGGTATTTTTCTAAAAATATTGATTTTCTAGTGAATAGTGAAAAATACTTTATTTTAATTGAAAACTGCCTTTTAATATAAATAATTTATAATGTGAAATTATATTTTAATTTGGTTTTAAAGTAAATTTAGATAAATTATAAATATATTCATAAAATTAAATTCATTGTAATATTTTTTATATTTAATTTGGATATAAAAATATTTCAAACTTTTGAATATTTTCACTTTAAAAACCCATTTTCTCGCCCCATTTATGAGATTAATTTTAAATTTATTTTAGCCACTTATGAGTTTTTTATTTTAAAAAATAGATTCTATATTTGTATTCTGGAGGTCCAAATTAACTAAATATTTATTTTTTATTTTTTTCTAATATAAATAGCAACTTTAGTAATTTTTGTTACCACAGTTAAGGGTAAATCGGGTAATTAAGGGTAAAAATAATTATGATAAGGATTATAAAATTATCATAAAACTTGTACCAATTTTATTGTATGAGTTATTTTAGACAAATAAAGATACTTGGGCTAAATTTATGACATATTGGAGACACTTGGACGACTTTAAGCCCCTTAAAGTATTTTATTTTAAGAAAAGTCAAACTTGTCCCACTAATGTTTTTAATAAGTATAACATTTTTAATATAATTTTATATAGAATTTATATTCATATATAAATATTCTTATGAAATATAATTCAATTATATTAATCATAGTAATTTATTTTTAACTTTTAGTGAGTAAATAATTACCATAAATACTTAGAAAACAGTTATGAAATAATTATTTTATTAATGGAAGTATCAAATAAATGATATAAACCATATTAAAATAAATATAATTTGAGATAATTAATGTCAGAAAATAATTTTATATATAACCATTATATTTTAGAGATGTATTAAAATATATTTTTCAAATATATCTTGTTTGATTGATATTTTTAAAAGTCAAAGTAATGAATAATATCAAAATTGGCAGTAATGATAATTTAAAATAAATATTATATTATTAAATGATATAAAATTCATAAAAGATTAAAATATTTCAAATTATTGTTATAAGATTAAAAATTTCCTAAATGATCCATTTAGGTATTTTTGGACATTTTATAGTAACCTTCGAAGTGTAAAACTCCATGTTGGGATGATAAAAGTTAAAATGATTAAATAAGAGTTAAAGCTAAAAGATAAGGGTATAACCATGACATAAAATTGTCTAAAAATTATTTAATGAAGCATATTCAAATATTATAACCTTAATTTATAACTTTAGTTGTTTAATGGATACTTGTATATAAAACAACTTAAATATTATTTAAATCAAAGATTGTTATAAAATGTCACTCTCTTTGTATTTAATATCTTTTATTTATCCCCATGAAAACCTAAATGTATATATTGATCTTAATGAAATTATTTTTATTATATAAATTTATATTTAATTTTTATAAATTATATAATTACCTTAAATGCTTCTGAAATTATAATATAATATTTATTTATTAACCAAAAAAGAAAATAATTGATTTTAAAAATATTAATTTTGATATATTTTAGATGATTTAATGTGTAACTAATTTTATAGATATAAAGGATATATGAGATATTATTTAAATCAATATATTCTAATTCCTACTTTTTCATGATGTATTTGAAGTCAAATTAAATGAATAGTATCAAATTTGACAATAATGGTAATTTATTGAATTAATATTTTATTAAATTATTTAAAAATCATAATATTTAAAAAAAACACAAATAGGATAATATGTAGCCTAAAATTTAATCCCATATTAATTTTAAGGCCATTTTTAAGTATTTTTCTCTATAATATCCTTATTATATTTTAACATTTTGAGAGTTTCCAAAAGTGCTTCTCACCTCAATTATAAAAGCACACTCCTTTACTTCTCTACACCACTTTAAGTCATATAGATCGACCAAACCCTGAATATTTATCTTATAAAAATCCTTGGTTAATTTCAAGAAGTTATATTACCTACAAATGATCAAACCTATATCCCTTAATAAGAGATTAAAGAAAATCCATTGAATAAGATGTAATCATCTTTATTGACTATTTCAAGTTTATTTCTTCTTCAAATTCCTCTTAATATTTTATTCCATCCTTAAATAATAAATATATTATCATCTATATTCTTATATGTTATTATTATTATTAGAAAACCATATTCCATCATTTTTCCATCCTATTAAAAATGAAAGCACAACGCGTGCATATGTACAACTTACCATCTCCACGCTATGGTGTAATTTGTTTTTCATAACCAATTTACTTAGATGGGTATAATGATGGAAATAATTTATATATATGATAATTATTACATTATATTTAGTATATAAAAATTAATATACCATCAAATTCTTTACCCTTTCACCTTTAAGAGAATGATACCGTCAGTCGTGCGTACGTACGACCTATCATCTCCATAATGCGATGTAATTTATTTTCCATTTTCACCATTCAATAATGATTAAAAAATTCATATAATGAATAAATATGGTATCTATGACCTTAATATATTTCTATATATGAAAAAACTATATCACGTGCATAATAACTAGGGCTTACATGACAAAACATGCATAGGAAAATGAAGTAGTTAACACCCCAAACAAGGGTAATAATGAAATATTATCAACAAAAGGGTGATAAGATGATATAAGAGGATCATATACAATATAATAAATATGAATATTTTTCTAGTATAAATTAATTACGTTATTTAAACCATTGTAAATGAGTTTAAATTATGTTCAAATAAAGGAAAGTGTTAGGTAAGGGTTTCTCGTCTCACATCTACTTTTGTAAGAAAAATGTCATATTCACCACTTATTCATTTTGTGTGGTGTATATTATGATCTCAGATATATTATATCATTAATATATTTGTATTAATGGTATATAAATTTTTATTTTAAGTTATTTTTTTCATGGGGCATATGATTCAACTGACTGCAAAATGGTAGTGGTTTATTTCACAATCTCATCATTATTTGGGATCGTTTATGTTTAAGTCTATAGTGGGGAATATTTCTATTATATGTTTATGTTTTCCAAAAATGTTTTCAAAAATGTTTTTAATATTCTCTTACAATTGGTTAAAGTCATTTTCACCCATGTTTTACTTCTTACAAAATGGTTTGAAAGGTATATTTTTTCGTTTTCTAAACAAGTTTCTTGGAGAATTTTTCAAAAAAAAAAGAAGGAATGTTTTTTTAACTTATATGGAATGAGAGGATTTTCATAACATCATTATTCCTTTATTATTTAGAACTAACTTCACATTTTTTTGATTATTTTTAAAGAATATGTTTTTTTATAATTGTTCATCATTTTAAAAATAAGTGATTTCCAAAATGAAAATGGGTATTTTCCTCAATAAATTTTCAATGATATCATTTAAAGTATTTTCATCTATGTAAAAATCCTTTTTTTTGAATCTTGGGCTTCATTGAGATTGATCTCTTATTATACTATCTTATATACTTTTTTAAATTGTTAATGATTATTTTGACTACGCAAGTATTGATATTTCGTATTACTAGTTCTTCCAATAAGGATAGTTATCATTTTTTGTTAAGGCATGCTGATTTTGATGTATTATTTATTCATGTGGGGAAAGCATTGAACTTAGTAAGTGATGATTGAAACCCACTATATCCTCTAGATAAATCAGTAGGTCTCATGATACAATCTAAACTGGGTTTTGGTCAAGGACTTACCAATTTATAAGATTCTTGACATGAAGCCTTGATGATGTTAGATTCTTAGCATGAAGCATTGATAGTAAGTTTCAGATGACTGGCATTATGTATTACAGCATTAGGAGATTAGTTATTGATTTACATGTGATTATTATATTAATATAATATCCATAGTTAAGTTTTCTAGCTCATTTGATTATTTATATGGAATTATTTGATCATATTTTATTTAGGCCATCTTATACTCAAGTTGTCGATTAAATGCTATGTGTTTCAGTTATTTACCTTTTAATAATAGTTACTTCTTATTTATGATAACTTACTTTATATAAATACCCTTACCGAACATCTGATATCACCCCTTTCTTATGTTTTATTATCCCCATGATTCCAATAAGTTTATTATGATTGATATATAGGGATAATCTAAGAGTATAATGGTGTTCTCAAAAAAATTCATTATGTTGTATTTTATATTCTCAATTTTATTGTACGGTTCAAGTTTGTATCTAGTTTTCCAAAAATAATAAAATATTTGGTCCCTCGTGATATAATTCATTGTAGCTTATGCCAATGTAATAAAGTAACCAATGACTCTACGCTATTGGGGTTGGGTTTATTACAATTGGTATCAAAGGAAGTTTAGTAAAAATATTAGGAACTAGATTTTGGAAAAACCAGATTAGAGAATGAAACCCTATGGAATAATTTGTAAATATATCCAAATAAACTAAGCTTAGTACTTAGATATTAGTTATACCTAAATTTTCAATTTTGGTCATTTTATTCACTATTTATAAGATTGTACATTGTGTTCCAAAATTTTATGATCTAATTGAGTATATTCCATTTTTTTGATATGGAAAATTGTGGGAGGAATAGAAGCTGTATCAATCCATATATGGATTATCCTCCTAGTAAAGATAATGAAGATAGATATGGAGCTGTAATTAGAGCTGACTATCTTATAACTATACTAGGACAGTTGAATCAGGTTATGAGTTATAGCCTTACCTGTATGAAGTAGCCTAATCCAAAACATTGCGTAAAAATGTTAGACCGATTCAAGAGATACCAACCTCTATATTTTAGTGGGAATACAAATCTATCTATAATTGAGTAATGGATAAGTTCCCTAAAAAATATATTTATCACTTTGAGAAGTAATGAAAGGGAGAAGGTTGTCATGGATGTTAATCATTTATCTGGAGATGAAGATCAATGGTGGTTATTGATTCAAAACACTATGGAGGATGATGAAATAAACATGGAATGAAAGGATTTTAAGGAAATTTTCTTGGAAAAATATTTCCCTCATGAACTACAAGAAGATATAGAGAGACAATTCTTGAGTCTGATACAAAAGGAAGAAGATAATGTTGATAAGTATGAAGAAAAATTTACAAGATTAGAAAGAAATTATGCTGACTACATATTTAACCTAAGGAGTAATATTAATCATTTATTTGATGGGTTAAATCCATTCCTATTAAGTGAACTGGTCTCTAAAAAATTTTCCTCATATAAAGATAAAGTCTCATGTGAAATCAAGAAATAAAAATAATTTTATAAGTCTTATAACTTTAAGGGAAATAAAGAGAAGAAGAGAAAGACAAAGTAAGAGATGGATAAAGGGAAGAAGGAAAAAAGGATTTTCAAACATGTGATACTTGTGGAATGAAACACCAAGTTATATGATTAAAAGGAAAAGTATTTTGTTTCAAGTTTGGGGAAAATGGTCATCATACTCATGATTTCAAGAAAAATAAATAATTTTCCAATGTGAAATGATTCCAATATAAGGATATGGTACACTATGAAAATGAATTCCCCAAGTGTCAAGGTAATATAGCCTATAATAAGAAAAAATATAAAGGTCAATATTATTCTATTACTACAATTGAAATGGAATAATTAAAGTATTTTTGTTTTTGGATTCAATAATTATGTTGTAAAGGTATTTTATTAATGATATTTTAGTTATAATAATCATTAGATATATAATTATTGTACTAAAATACTTTTTATTTAAATATTTGGAAGCATGAAAGCTTTAATTATGGTTTTAAGGTGATCAAATATTTGGTATGTGATAATAAGAGCTACATTATGTTGTTTGGAGAATCTAATGTAATGCTGATTTTAAAAATTTAGTGGCATTCCTTCAAAATTTTTGGGCTTTAAATTTGCATAGAATTATTTTGAATGGGTCTTAAGATAACTACTTATGGAATGTATTAAGTTGAAATTTGGATATTACTATTTGAGGTTAATGTATGATTTATCATATTGGATAACCTGGGATTACCATTTTTATTTTGATAAATATTTAAAGGCCGAAGGAATGACTTATGGATATTTTGGTAAAATTTCTTTATACATAAAAATTCATCTTGAATATCCATCTCTTGGTTTGATAAATGAAGTAGAAATAGATCAAAACACAACCAAAGGATGAGATTATGCTTATTACATGGAAATAAATCAAGTATGTTTATTTTCTCAATTGATTATCTAAATAGTAAAAGAATACCTCAACTCTAGGAAAATGATTTTGGAATTTTTTATATATTTTCTTTTATTTTGATGAAATCAATGTTATTTTAACCAATCATAAATTTATGGTTTTGTGATGGTTAACTTTCTAATGAACATGTTCTTAATTATTGTCCATTAGAACTTGATAGTTAGATTTCTATTCCATATACATGTATTAACTTCCCAATAATGTTTTTCTATTCAAAATCCTAATTTTGTGGTTACCTTTACATTTTCATTTCCCTCTTATTAATTTAATGTTTTATTAACCCTATTTACGATGTGGGTTTTTTCATGAAGGAATTTTCAAGTACATACCTATGATTTTTGAAGTGTAATTTCAAATTATGAGGATGTAATTTATTAAAGTAGGGTAGAATGTAACACCCTAATATTTTATGTTATGTATATTGTTAAATTTAATCTCTCCAATATATTATATTTCACACAACTCCATTCTTAAACAAATAACTAAATATTATTATTTAAATGTTACCATTATAACCTAGCCATTAGAATGGCAGGTATGAATGTGATTAACAGAATTATGAAAATATGGTTTGCACATGTAAATTTATATTAATTAAATCTAAATATAATATATTAAATCTAATGTTTAACATTCATCCTATGTGTTTTCTAGACATAAATCCATTTTTATCATAAAAAGATGTATTTTTCTAAAGGTAGTTTTGCCACCTTTTGATGGTGAACTTGTTTTATAAATAAAATTTGACACTTTTATAAATTATATTTGAAATAATAAACCTCATTTTTAAAATTTTAATGTAAAAATTAGTTTAAGATTAATTTTTTTTATTCTGAAATGCTTGATTTTCCAATGAATAGCGAAAAATACTGCATTTTAAATGAAAACTGACTTTTCATCTCAATAATTTATAAAGTTAAATTATATTTTAAATTGGTTTTAAAGTAAAATTAGGTCAATTATATGTTTATTAATTCAATTAAATTCATTTTAATCTTTTTTATATTGAATTTGGATATAAAAATATTCCAAACTTTTGAACATTTTCACTTTTAAAAACCGCTTTCTCACCTCATCTACAAGATAATTTTAAATTAATTTTATCCACTTATTTATTTTTTAATTTTAAAAAATGTATGAAATATTTGGATTCAAAAGGTTCGAATTAAGTAAATATGTCCCTTTTATTTTTGGACAATATGAATAATAAGTTTAGTAATTTTTATTACCACAGTTAAGGGTAAATCATGTAATTAAGGGTAAAGATAATTATGATAAGGATTAGAAAATTATCATAAAAATTGTCCTAATTTTATTTATGAGCTATTTTTTACAAAAAACATCTATTTACCAAATTTATGACCACTTGGAGACACGTGGATGACTGTAATCCCCTTATAGTATTTTATTTTAAAAAAATTCAAACTTGTCACACTAATGTTTTTAACAAGTATAAATTTTTTAATATGGTGTTATATAGAAGATATATTTGACTATAAATAGTATTTTGAAATATAATTAAATTATATTTATCATAGTAATTTATTTTTAAGTTTTAGTGAGTAAATAATTAACTTAAATACTTGGACAACAGTGATACAATAATTATTTTATTAATGGAATTATCAAATAAATGATATTAAAAATATTAAAATAAATATAATTTGAGATAATTAATTTCATAAAATAATTTTATAGATGACCTTGACATTTTAGGTATGTACCATAAGAATTTTTTAGAATATATATTGTTTTATTGATATCTGTAAAAGTGAAAGTAATGAACAGTGTCAAAATTGACATTAGTTATATTTTAAATTAAATAATATTTTATTAAATGATATAAAATTCCTAAAAATATAAAATTCAGAAAAATGGATATTATATGGTTAATAATTTTATAAATGACCCATTTATGAGTCTTTTGACATTTTATAGAAACTATATTAACCCTCAAAGAATAAAAATCCATGTTGTCACGGTAATAGTTAAAGAGATTAAATAAGGGATTAAACCAAAAGATAAGGGTATAACCATGACCTAAACTTGTCAAAAAATTATTTGATGAATATTATGTGACCCTAATCACCTTAATATAAAATTTTAGTTATTTAATGGATAATGTTACATGAAAATAACATATATATTATTTAAACCAAAGATAGTTACAAAATGTTACTCTCTTTGTTTTTAATAACTTTTATGTGTCCACATAGGGAAAACTCAAGATATGAATGAACCTAAATATATATATTTATATTAATGAAATTATTTTTATTATATAAATTTATATTTAATTTTTATAAATTATATAATTACTTTAAATGCTTCTGTAATGCTAATACAATTTTTATTTAATTAATAGAAAAATAATATAATCAATTTTAAAAATATTAATTTTGATATATTTTGGATGAGTTAATGTGTCTAAATAATTTTATAGATATATAGGATATATTATATTTGTTTGAAATTATTATATTCTAATTTACACTTTTTCATGATGTATTTGAAGTCAAATTAAATGAATAGTATTGAATTTGAGGATAATGATATTTTATTGAATTAATATTTTATAAAATTATTTAAAAGTCATAAAAATATTAAATAAACCCAAATGAGATAATATATGGTCTAAAATATCATCCCATATTTATTTATAGTCCATTTTAATTCTTTGAATCTAGAATAGCCTTATTATATTATAACATTTTAAGAGTTTCCAAAAGTACCCCTCACCTTAATTATTAAAGGGAACTCATTCCTTCACTTATTTACACAAATTTTATCCATCTATATCAACCAAAACATATCCATTTATCTTTTAAATATACGTGGTTAATTTATATAGGTTTTTTACTTCAAAAGGATCAACCCTTGATCCCTTAATAAGAGATTAAAGAAAATCCACTGAAGAAGAGGTAATCATCTTTATCGACTCTTTCAAGTTTATTTCTTATTCCACTTCCTATTAATATATTGTTTCTATACTAAAATAATAAATACCATATAATATATATTATTATATTTTATTATGATTATGATACAACTATATTTTACCTTTTATCCATCCTATAAAAAACAAAAGCGCCACGTGTGCGTACGTACGACTTACTGTCTCCACGTTGTGGTGTAACTTTTTCTTCACCAATTTACTTGAATGAGTATAATGATGGAAATAATGGACATATTTGATAATTATTACATGATATTTATTATTAAAAAATTAATATAACATTTAATTCTTTACCCTTTCACTATTAAGAGAATGATACCATCGCTCATGCATACGTACGACCTATCGTCTCCACAATGCGATGCGATTCATTTTACATTTTCACCATTAAATAATGATATTAAAAATGTATATAATGAATAAATATGGTATATATTAAATTAATATCATTATATATATGATGAAACTATATTTTTTACATATGAACTAGGACTTACAAGACAAAACATGCATTAGAAAATGAAGCAGTTAACACCCAAAACAAGGGTAATAACGAAATATTATTAAAAAAGGGTGATAATATGATTTAAGAGGATACTATATGATATAATAAATATTAATATGGTTATATTATAAATTAATAACATGCTTTAAACTATTATAAATGAGGTTAAATCATTTGTAACTAAAGGAAAGCACAAGGTAAGGGTTTCTCGTCTCACTTTTACTTTTGTGAGAAATACGTCATATTCACCACTTATTCTTTTTTTGTGGTGTATATTATTCTATTTGATATATTATATCATGAATATATTTTTATTCATGTCATATAAAGTTTTTATTTGAAGTTATTTCTCTCACAGGGAATGCGATTCAACTGATTACAAAGTGGTAAGGGTTTATTTCAAAATCTCATCATTATTCAGGATTGTTTATGTCTCCAATGGATAATATTTATCTTATCTTTTTATATTTTATAAAAAGTTTTCAAAAAGTTTTTAATATTATCCTATAATTAGTTAAAGTAATTTTCAACCATGTTTGACTTCTTACAAAATGGTTTGAAAGGTTTATATTTTTTGTTTTCTAAACAAGGTTCTTTGAGACTTTTACAAAAAAAATATAGAATAAATGTTTTTAACTTATATATAATGAGCATATTTTCTCACCATTATGATTCCTTAATTATTTAAAACTTAATTTAAAAGTTTTATTGATTATTTTCAAAGAAAATGTTTTATTTTATAATTGTGATGTGTTTTAAAAATAAGTGATTTCTAAAGTGGAAATGATAATGATCTCATTTAAAGTATTTTTATCTATATCAAGATGAATTTTTGAATCTTTTACTTCATTGAGGTTGATATATTATGATACCATCTTCCATACTTTATTAAATGGTTTATGATTAGTTTGAATAGGGAAGTATTGATATTCCATATGACTAGTTATTCTAATATAGATAGTTATTGATTTTGTCAAGGAATGTTGATTTAGTTGTATTATTTATTCATGTGGGGAATTCATTGGACTTAGTAAGTTATGGGAGGGGATATCTATATCCCCTAGATGCATTGGTAGGTCTCATGTGACAATCTAGACTAGATTTTTTCCAAGACCTTACCCATTTATAAGATTCATAGCACGGTTCCTTGATGATGTTAGATTCCTAGTGAAAACCTCAATAGTATGTTTTAGATGTTAGACATTATGAATTCCATTATTATGGGATTAGTTAATGATTTCCATGTGATTATTTGATTAATATAATATCCATGGTTTAGTTTCCTAGCTCATGTGATTATTTATATGGAATTATTTGATCATCTTTTATTTAGGACATATTATTCTCAAGTTATTGATTAAATGACATGTGTTTAATTTATTTACCTTTCCATAATAGTTATTTATTATTAATGGTAGCTTCCACTTTATACATACCCTTAATGAGTATATGATCTCACCCATTTATTATGTTTTATTTTTACCCAAGATTCTAAGAAATTTGTTATGATTGATATGTAGGGATAAGCTAGAAGAATAATGGTGTTATCAAAAGATTCACTATATTATATTTTATATTCTCAATTGTAATTTAAGGTTCAAGTATGTATCTAGTTTTCAAAAACTACTAAACTATTCAATTATTTAGGATGTGATTCATTATATATTATGATAATGTAATTAAGAAACCACTGACACTGGGATATTGGGGTCAAGGTCTTTACAATACACCATTAATTTTGTGTGATTTGTAGAAATTTTATCCACCATATGTTTTCAATTTCATGTTGTATATAACTGTCCATATTCCAACTAAAATAATTTTTGGGTGACCCATTGATTTTCTATGTATGTATCCAATCGAGAGAAATATATTCAAAATGATGCCTTATGTCAAGAATTATAATCATCCTAAAGGTTTCATTGTGAATGGTTATTTGGCTCAAGAATTTATGGATATATTTTAAAGGTATTTTGAAAATGAGACCATGAGATATAACTAACCAATGAGGCATAAAGATGAGAAACGTGAGAAAATTTAGCCCACTTTCCAATCACTTCACCAAATAGGGGTAATTAATAGATCATAAAAATTAACTACATTGATACTTGAATAGCAAGAGATAGAACATCACATAGTATTATTTAATTGTGATTTGTTCGATGACTATATCAAGTAATTAATTTGAGCATGTTTATTTTATCTTATAATACACATTTTCATTTATACATTTAAAATTTTATATCTTTTTATATAGGGAACAAAAATAAATTTTAATTAGAATTCATTTTTCATCATTTTTAAGAAGGTGAGATACTTTTGATAACAAAGAGTTCCCTACTTGGTTAAAATCTATGGTGCAAATATTACTTTTATAAGATAAATAATAAATATACATTTAATTTTAATATTCATATATATTTTAGGCATTGAGTTTACCTATTGAATATGTATATTAAGAAATAAGAGAATTGAATTTTGGTCCCAATAATTTGGTTTGTGAATTCAAATAATTAGTGATCAATGAGTACAATTGTTTTGTAACAGATCAGGAGAGGAACATGAGAACACAACATAAAGATGTTTAGTTAACTATAATGATAAACTATTATTCTAGTGCATTGGATAACCAACCTTGATATAAAAAGGTGTCTAATTATGGAGTTTTCTATAAAGTACTAATATTGGATTATTACTCCCATGGTTAAGTCACTAAGATAAAATACAAGTGGTTTGATTTAATAATGCGACAAAGACTATTTATCAATGAATTTGGATTTAGAGTTATTAAAATGTATCAATTCCTAGAAACTGATGAGCCAATTATTTTATAATTAATGAAAAAACAAGGTTTTTATGTGAAAGATCCTCCAAGATCTGATTTCAGTTTCATTACTAAAGCGATCCCAAGACATATTTTTTATGATGTATGGGATAAAATCATCACCATCACTACCCTATTGATCTTGATAAATATATTATATATGATGACTCAAATAATTTAATTATTGTATTTTATTGTGAAACCAAAGTAGCGGTGGATAATATATATAAGTAATCATATGTGGTATCAATTCATTCAGTTTAGCTCGATTTGAGTCTTTCAGGTTAGTACTATTCAAATTTCATTAATTTGGTTTAATTTTGTATCTCATTATATAATAAAATATTTAAAATATTATAATTTGAATCTAATGTGGGTGTTTTATAAAAAATTAGAAATTGTTTCGTTGAACTAGAACAGTTGAATTTGTTTTTCAATAATTCTGTAATGATGAATCTTGAATTGGACACTTATTTCCTGTAAGATAAAGTTTGTTGCTGAATTTGAAATACAATAAAATATATAAACTTGTTTTTCTAGGATTTTAAAAACATTGACCATGTGAAATGTTAAATTAAATGTAAATTGTAAAAATTGTATGAATTTTACAAGTAAAGAGTTTACATATAAACTATAAAAATAGTTTACATCAATTTACATATAAACTCAAAAATGTTTACATGTAAAATGTAAAAAAAAACAGTTTACATCATGGTATTGGAGAGTAGAAATCAATGTTTCCATATGTATCTATTTGATACCATCGTTTTGGTTTAACATACTTTTTCACCTTTGAGTTCCATTTTCTAATTTTGAAAGTAGATTTTATATTTCATTCTTTCAATCACTAATAATCCTTTTAATCTGGTTCCTTTTATACTGGAAAATAAATCATTTATATTTTATTTTATTGAAATGGATTTTACTCCACACATATTTTTCAATATAATCTAGATTTCATTATCCATATAATAATACTATATTTTCCAAATGAATTTATCAATCAAGGCTTAATAAAAAACATTTTATACTTCACCATTCTATAATCTCCATCTTTCAATAAAAATAAAATTAAAAAAATATATATATATTTAAGTATAAAATTTTTCATAGAATTACTAAATTAATTCAATTATATAATAATCCCATTTCTCCATGTGAAATAATATATACCATTTAAATTTTTTTTTTCTGATATATATTTCCATTAAATTATAAAGATAGTTTACATGTAAAATAAAAACATTTTACATGTAAACTTTAATAGTTTACATGTAAATTGTAAAAAAATTATATGGAAACTGATTTCTTGGTTTATATGTAAAAGTAGAACAGTTTACATAAAAACTATAAAAATAGTTTTCATGTAAACTAATTTTTTATTTTAAAATTAAATTTTTAATAGTTTACATATAAAATAAAAATAGTTAATATGTAAACTACACTTTCAATGGTTTTCATAAAATTTCAATTGCTTCTTCTCCATATTCTTCTTCAAACTCAAATTTTATTAAGTATGAAATTATTGTGCATTCTTCCAAACTTACTCTATTGAGGTTATTTCCATGTAACATTCTATTTTGAATATGATTCATAATATATCCATAATATTATTGTTTTGAGTTTTATTTTTATTCAGTATTAAATTTTCTACATTATATACATACTAGGAATTAAATTAATGAATCAAACATACATGAACAAACATAACTAAATCAATATAAACTAATCATAACTAACTTGAAATAAATTCAACATGAACTGAACAAAAACATATTAAACTAAATAAAATAAAAAATATAACAAATCAAACAAAAATGACTTAAACCAAAATGAATCAAATCAACCCAACCTAAATTGAATGCAATAAAACAAAACTAAATCAAACCAAAGTAATCTAGAATAAACTTAGCATACCTAACTAAACCCAAATCAATCCAAACTAAACTGAATTAGACCAAAATTAACTGAATGAACTTAACCAAAAATTAACTAAATGATCCAATCAAAAAAAAAAAACCAAATGACCTAACCGAATGAAAAAATGGACAAATGACCAAATAACCTGACCTAAAAATGACCCAAATTACCTGACACAAAATGAAACAAATAACATTATCAGATGATCAATTAACCTAACCAAAAAATGAACCAAATGACCAAATAACATAAAACAAATTGAATCAACCTAGTCCAAATATAATTGGTCCAAATTGATCATATAATAATAAAACAATTTCATCCCCATGTTTAGGATACTAATTAGTATGTGTTGATTATGTTATTCCCCCTATTTTATGTTATTATTATTTTTCCAATAAATATGAAATGATTATGTTATGTCACTACCTATCCCTTGTTTATCTTAACAATTAGTTTTCCTTAATTATGTCACGTCACCTATTAATAATTTTTTATTTTAAAAATTAGTAATTAATTTATAATTAAGCTTATATTTATTTTCCAATATAGGAAATGAAAAATGTTGAATAGATACACATGAAGAGAATGTTTGGAAATGATTAAGGTATGAGAGAGATGATAATTCCTCCTTTATTGCCCGTTGTGAATATAGTATTTCATATATATATATATATATTTTACATAACATAAAATGTCATATCATCAGTAATTTTTAAATTTTAATTAGAAGCAACCATCTAGGAGACTACTATTCTCTTGTGTTTCTCGATAAATTTGGAATAATCATTTTCCTAGTGCTTGGTTGTATGGGGGGTTGAATGTTCTGCACAATTATTTTTCATTGGGTTTACCATGTTTTTCTCTAGAATAAAATACCATTTCTTCCCACATATATATTTGAGTACAGACCTACTTTCCAAAGACGTGATCAATTGGGGTTTCAAACCCAATGGAACTTAGTAACTCACATTGGTCGAGAGGATAAGAGGTTAGGATCATAACACCCTTTTGGGGTAAACTATTACCTACTCTAGGAATCTATTATAGTTTTAATATATGTTCATGAAATCCTTCCCAATCCCCAATATGGGGCTCTTTACCCCTATGTTAATAATTTTATTAAGACCATGTATTTATAGGAACAACTATGTGCATATCAGAGTTATCTATTATTCTCTTATTTATTTATGATGATTTATTTTATAACCATGTTCGATCACTCTAGAGTTTATTTCTATCAGGGAGGATATTGGTGTCTTGGATATGGGATTGAACCTCTATGAGGCATCCTATGTATCTTGGGAGAACAAGAATCAAAACCCACATAGTTTATTTGACATAGTTTAAGTTCATGTGTCTAGTCCTATCCATTTAGTTTAACATCATATAATAAGGATGTAAATATAGGGATCAGATATCTTTGATGAGTTCTATGTATCTTGTTAAAATAAGAATCAGAGTATTTTTAGCTCATGTGTGGGTGTCTATGTCATGAGAGATATGAAAACAAAGGCCTTGGGAAGGACTTATGCATATAAGACTGCCCTAGGTTGACTCATCAAGAGTATGAACCTTTTAGTGAAGATGATATGTAATCAGACTTACATCCCAATGAAGATCCCACACTGGGTAAATTCTTATCATACTATTGGTACAATAATTTCTAGCCTCTAAGAACATGTGACTCATCCTTGGTGTGAGAAATAAGAGACAATAAGAGATCAAACACATTACATGATAGCATATTCATATGGGGATTAAACATTAAAGTTTATCTTTTAAGGGGTATGATTTACCATATCATGGAGGATATGGTATGGATATTGGGCCTTAGTAAGGCATCCTATGAATCTTGTTTATGATAAGAATCAAAGGCATCATAGTTCGATTAATCCCA
This sequence comes from Viscum album, assembly GCA_963277665.1. Classification (NCBI taxonomy): domain Eukaryota; kingdom Viridiplantae; phylum Streptophyta; class Magnoliopsida; order Santalales; family Viscaceae; genus Viscum; species Viscum album. The sequence continues at coordinate 353,806,505 of OY728126.1, read as the reverse complement.
AACCCTTTGATGGGGTTAAGTTACTTGAGGGAATGGTCAGGGATTATAATAAAAATGATTCCCATGCATGAGCCCACTCTTCATCCGAAAATGGATGATGAAGGATAGTAAAATTATGGGCGAATTTAGTCCCATAGATTGGGAATAGTTGAGATATGAATGGACTTACAATAAATTATATTCCCATTGGAGCTAAAATATTAGGAAGGGTTCATACATATCCTAGTTATGATAGGAATCAGAGATATTACAATTTAATTGACTGGGTATTACAAACTGAGGTTTCCCTAATATATCCACTAGACAAGGTTATCATGTCCTAGTATGTCTTCTTAAAACAGTCTTATTGTCTGTTTGAAAAGTTTTGATCATCTTCCTGACATGTTTGAGGATGTATGAACATAACCTAGTTACTCAATAAACATGTCTAAAGATAATAGCACGGTCCAAGTAGCTTGTTCATAGGATGTCAAATAACCTAAATGAAAATTTTGGAGAACATTTTACAATCAAGGTTGACTTGTCAGGAGGACATCGCATGATCAAGGAAGACATATATGGAGGGCGCCACATGGTCTGGATGACTTTTTCGAAGGATTTAAAAAGATCAAGGCTGACATGTCCAGTGGATGTCACATGATCTAGGTTGAAATTTTTTGGTGTCATTGTGAGACTTAGTTAGCCTATCCTGGTGTCACCATATAACTTGGGAGACTTGTCTGGAGGACATAACAATATTTGGTTGGCAATCCCAAAGGGATTCATAATATTTTGATAGTGAGCCTAGAGGGATTCCCAAGATTTGGTTGGTATTCCTGTAGGTAATTTTGTGACTTTCTTTGACATTCCCAAGGGACATCACATGATCCAAATAGTATTTTGAGGGAGCATCAAATGACTTGAGAAACTTTCCCCAATGCTATCACATGATCTGATGAATCATGTGAATCACATGATAATTATTATCATAACTTTCCCATACTTTAGTCTTTGTTCTAGCCTTTATTCCATATGTGAAATAGGCTTGTATATTGTTAGATTGCTTTTTAGGTTTCGTGTGACCCTGCTGACATGTGGGACCTCCTTTTTATAACCTGACTAATACACTAAAATAACTTTTCATGATCTCAAGTGATCACATGAAGTGCCTATGCATTCCTCATGACCCCTTAGGTTGTTCCCTAGATTTTAATTCAAATAAAACCTGTATGATCTCATGATTGACCACTCTGAGAAGTCTTCTCCTATTCATCCATGTGAGATCGATTATGGATGAATTTTTTATATTGAGGGGGAGGGATTTATAGGCCTCTTCACCTCAGTATATACCACCTTATAAATCACATATATCATAAAATTAGGCTAGAATTAGTGGAGTATTTTGGTGTCATGCGCTTCACATGATCTGGATGTGGGTCATCCATGGTGCCGTGTGATATTCAGTGACCATGAGAATGTTCACCCTTCTCATTTTTATTAGACCCATGATGATCAAAGGTATTTCTCCTGACTATGTGTCCAAGTCAAGTAGGTTCCAAAAGGTATGGCCGATATGTTTAGGGGTCTTCACGAGATCATGATGTCTATGAAAAAGTACTCACATGATTTAAGATGACCTATTTGGGGTTTCTTTGAGACACATATAGCCTTTCAAGTGGGCTTCCGAAGGATCTTGATTACATGTTGAGGGGTCTCGCAAGATCACGTTGGCTAGCCAAGGGATCCTTCACGAGTTCAGGTCGTCATGTCTAAGGGATATAGTGAGACCATGTTGTATTATTGAGAGGGCCTCATGAGATCAATAGATATTTCATAGGGAATATTAACTATTTCACATGAAGTCCAGTGTATCCCCCTTCCACAAAAAATTTATTCCTTTTCCCTTTTATTCAATTCTTTATTTTATAAGGGCTTGGGATCTCATGGATTTATGAGAGTGTTGTCAAAGACAATCAATATCCTTTTCCTAAATGTATCATATGGATAATAACAATTCTCATCATGAATTTTGATAATTGTGATGGGAAATAATTCTATTTTTCTATAGAGTCAAAGGGTTAGTGTATAATTGAATGGATATGTTCAACACCCTTCTCATAATGAAGGTGACATGTTAACAGACTCTTACAAGACAAAGTAGATATGACGTTGAGTACTTCATGAGGTTTTTTTGACTATATGAGAGCATCTTAAGAAGATCAATGACCATATAAGGTCTCCACAAAATTTTTATTTTCATCCTTTATTTTATAAGGGTTTTGGATGATTATCAATCACCCACTAATTTGACAGGTTTCATGGCATAGAGGAACTTGTCTGGACGTATCCACATGATCAACGAGTGTCTTGGATGTATTCACAAGAAAAAGTAGGTTATTCAAAGGGTATCCTCATGATCTCAAGAATATCATGTGTTGTTTATGGACCATTTGGATGACATTGTGAAGTTCATGAAATTTCATTTCCTTTGGGAGTTTATATGATTTATAAGATTTTGGAAAGCTTTTATTACTTTTTTTATGGAGAAAATAATACCCATTATTCAGGTTTTTATTACCTTGTAGATTTGATAATGCTTGTTTGGTGGGTGTTAAAAAATTACCCCCATCAAGAGCGACATCCAAAGGGATAGGGGATTAGATTTAAAGAAAGTAAATGATCACTTGATTCATTGGGGCTGCCTCTAATTGCTATATTGGGTGACATTTGGTCTTTTGAGTGACCATGGTATTCCAAATAATGCCCAATAAATAGGGGAATAGAGTGTGGATCAACACCAACTACTCTAACTCTCTAGTTCTCTTAAAACCAGCCTCTGTTGTGTGACCCCTCCACAAGAACTTTTGTGAGAACCGATCGCTAACCTATATGAAAAAATGTTTTTCAATTGATCATTTATTCATAGGAGAGAATCTGATATGTGTATATTCATCCATCTACATTATATTAATTAATAGATCCTATTAAAATTTTATGTTGTTTTACAGTTGTATTTCATTCATGATTTTCATGACAGTTCATTGATCTGATTTTTCATGAACCGTCAACGATACCCATCCTTCTAGAAAACTTAATGTATGGATTTTAATGTTTAAATAACAATATATTTTATCTCAATAAATGATCATGAACACCCACCAACATGAGATTATTCATTGATGTATCTGCTCTATCTATCTTTATACCACCTTATTCATAAAATAAAAATTTGGGTAGAATATAGGTCCCGAAGGGAGAATGCTCTATCTTTGGATGAAGTTAATGGACTTAGTGAGCATAACTTGATTTTTACTAAGGACATATGATGGACCCCACTATATTTATATCTATTTATTTTATATTTCCCTAACTTTTTCCTAAGATTCATATGGAGGAAGACTTAATGGGTGTGAACTTGGATTTTTCTTGGGATTACCTATTATAGTTTTTTGACAAAAAAAGTTTTGTTCCTTTTCTATTTATGAGTGCTCAAAATTTCTTGGATCACACAAAGTGCATATATAGTGAGTAGAGACCTGAATTTTGACCAAGATTCCCTTATCAGGTTTTCAACCTAGCAAGTATTATGTCTCTTTTGGCCTTGAAAACTAGACTATTATTTTGTTTTAGTTTAGGATCTTTTATCTTGAACTTTATGTTTCCATAGTTTATGGTATTTTAGATAGGACCTTCTATTTTTTTAGTTTAAGTTATTTTATCTCAGACCATATATTTATTTAGTTTAGTGTATTTTGGCTCAGACCATATATTGCTATAGTTTATAGTCTTCTGGATCAAAACTTATATTGTTGTAGTTTAGGGTCTTCTGTCTTGGACCTTATATTACTTTATTTTGGGGTCTCCTAGATCGAAACTTTTATTTATATAGTTTAAGGTCTTTTATCTTAGAACTTATATTGATGTAGTTTATGGTCTTTTGGTTTGAACCTTCTATTGTTATAGTTTAGGTTCTTCTGGCTTGGAACATGAGTTTCCATGAAGTTTATAGTCTTACTTCTAGGATGTGATTATTGAATATGGAATATGGGTAGACATGTTAGGGAACCCCAAAATACCCTAAGGTTTTGAGTTCTTCTATGGTGTTTCCAAGGCTCATGGGGATTGGATTTCCCTTCTTATAGGGAGGAGATACCTATAATTGGTAGGACAAAGCCCTTATGAATTTCTAGCATTGTAAAATTGAGGTCTTCCCACTATTTTTTAAGGGACATGAAATATTTTGGAGGTGGTATCAGTAGTTATTAATAATATTAGGGAAGTTGAATCCATTGGGATAATAGGAATATGGGCTGTGTAAATCATGTGTCTAGGAGCTTGAATCAATGAATAATGGAATGGCGAATACATACCAAGGGTGACCCAAAACACCCTATGTTTCTATGTTCTAGCATGGTGTCACCAGGGCTCATTAGGATTGGAGTTCCTTTCCTATAAGGATGAGATTTCTCTAATTGGTAGTCCAAATACCTTATGCATGTGTCTATAGGGCTTACATGCATGGTCAAGTAGACCTGATTCCCACTCTTTTTTGAGGTCCATGAAAGATTTTTGAGGACTCACATGTCTAGTCAATGAAGTGGGGTATGAAGAAAATTACTCTCCAGGAAGGGTTTCGGTACCCTAGGGAAGTTTAGAATTTTTATGGGGAGGCTCAGGTTCTACACCTTGTTGTTTCAAATTACGTAGTTTGGGCCATCAAAAGGTTCTGGAATAGAGTGTCACATTCCTACTTTGAGAAAGGGTATAATACATGGTGATGTAATGTCAATTATGTTGAATTTTCATGAATAGTTTGGTTATGGAGATTTCAAATCATGATATAAAGTGGTCGGGTCAATGGGATGGTATCGGTAAATCATGATGGTGATGGGAAAGAACACCTTCAAGTTCCAAGTCCTACCATGATGATATCCATATCATAAAGATCATAAAACCTTTCATATAGGGCCAATATTTCTCTGGTTGGTAGGTATAATCCCTTATGAATCAATATTAAGGTAAAATAGTGAGATAATTTTTCCTTTACATGGCTCATGAAAGGTTTGAAGCAACCCAAGGTGCTCAAATCATGTGTGTGATTTGGGGAAAACATAATATTCAAGAAGGGATCGAGCACTCTAAAAGTTTTGTTGATGCCTAGTGAACATGTTATCATGGCGATAAGTTGTGAAAAACCATTACTATAACTTTTTCCTAGACCAGGGGGTCCAATGATCATGGATAAAATTTTACTAAGGCTATATAGTGTGCTCCATAAGCTTTATGACTTATTTAACTATGATCAAATTTTTTCTTAAACTATGGAGATAAAGAGTTCAGCGAGCAGAGGATCAAATGTTTCTTAGGCCTCCCTTTGTGTATTTTCAACCTAATAAGTTTTTTGCCTCTTTTAATAGCATTTTAGGGTCTTGAGATTTGGACCATTAGAGCCTAAAAGTTTAAGGTCATACAACTTTTACCAAAGTATATGCAGTTTAAGGTCATGATGCACATGGACTTAGTATGAGGGGAATATTACACAATATCCTAATTAGGATACCCAGGGTCAAGAGTAATACAAAATACTTCTGAGTGGGGAATGAAAATTTTGTAAATCATGGATCGAGCTTATCAGGTCATGAGTAATGATATGGGACAATCTTGCTAGAGATGGCCCAAAACACCCTAGGTGTTGAGTCCTACCACGATGATGTTAGGCTCACAAGGATCATAAATCTATTTCTATAGGTATAATATGTATCTAGTTTATAGTTTGAATCCCTTATTCATAAATATCAATGTAAAATAGAGATTTATCTTTTCCTTCCCCTGGGATATGAAAGGTTTGTAGTAACCTTAGGTTCTTAAGAAATGAAGTGTGATTTATGAATTGAGGTGTTTAAAATATGATGAAATCACCCCGTACTCTGTTTGACTAGGGTAAGTCTCTTGTGATCATTTAATAATGGATGCTAATGGGTGATGGCCTCTAAATTTTAATTTCATGCAGTGGGGATGCATTTGTCATGTAGTTTTAATGTCATGCAACCAAGAAATTTTCCTTGTAATTTAACATCATGCGTAAGGAAGTTTCCTTTCCTTGAAGTTTAACATCATGTGGTAATGATGTAAATATTATATGAAGTTTAAAGAATTTATATTAGGAAATGGACCCTAACTAGAGATATTCATTTATTTCTTTAGCTAGAGTGACTTTCTAGGTTCCCTAAGCTCATATAAGTCACTATTGGCATGAGAAATAAGGGAAAAGTGGGCAGTTGATTAATCTATGTGAGAATGGATCTTAAATGGATTACTTTATGGGTCAAACCCATATGAAGTTATGTGGTATAGTTTTATCATTCTTATATGTTTTATATAAACCCTGGAATGAATATTAGGGTGTTCCTATGTATCCGGTGATGATAGGAATCAAGCCATACTTTGTTCTTGTATAAAAGATCCCTATGTAGGTTTGACCTATATGCATGAAGGGGTAATTTTCATATTGTTTTTTATAGTTGGACTTGGTATTGGATATTTGGGTTTCACTATATATCCTATGATGATGGGAATAAATACACACATAGTTCTTGAACAGGAAACTCTCTACACAGGTCTGACCCATATACAGAGTGTAGAGACCCAAAGCTTGACGTACATGGACATTACATTACTTTTTCAGAATACTTAGTACATAAAAAACACACACACACAAGGACCGTAATAGTTTAGTGTCTTTGGAAACTCGGAACATAATCTTCTAATCATGGTGAAAGATCTTCAACATCTCCCATAAATATATTCCCTCTTTTTTTTCTTACCTAAAACCTTTCTTTATATCATGGGGAAAAGAAAACATAAAAGGGTGAGCTCAAATGCTCAGTAAGGGTAAACAAAAGAAATATCAATTACATCATATTCATAAGAACATAACATTTTGGAAATCTTAACCTGCAACAGAGATCATAATATCATAACATGGGATAAATCATAGTAGTGAAATGTAATCCCAATAATCATAACTTAAAACATGAAACTTTGTGGCATAAACACATAATCATAGAGAATCATTTCTTATTAGTCAAGACTCATTGCCAAGACTATCTTAGTGGACAAAGTCCATTTCTGAACCGAGTTCACTCCTCGTTTCAGTCCTGTTTCACTGAACCGGTTTAACCTGCCGTTCCAGCCATGTCTATCTCATGAGATATAAAATCATTACCCAATGCATTGGAGGGAGATATAGGTCCCACCCATCTCATAATGATACCATTCTTATGTATGCCACAAAATCATAAACCATACATCACAACATAACCCATGTAATAAAAATGGGATTCTTAAACATCATGAAATCATAAAAGAATTCATATAAGATAAAGGAATTCATAAAAATAATTCCATCACAACATAATCAAATCAATTTAATAATAGGGATATAAATATAACCCTTTATTATCTTAGATGGAAAATAATTTTGATAAAACACTTGAACTCCATTCTTGAGGAAAATATCCTTTCTACTTCAAAAACACTTTTCCTTTCTTAACATGTCATACAATTCTAAACTAAAATAATTTGATTAAAAATAAACTTGAAAACTTGTAAGGGAATATTCTTGGAAATAATTCTTTAAAAATCCATTCGTGCCGTATAAGTTAAAAGAAAACATTCTTCTCATACTTTTGTCGGAAAAGTCAAAAAGTACCTCGTACGAAAAACGACAAAAGATTCCTTTCATATTTTTACTAAAAACTCACCGAAGGGTAAAATTAGATATACAATATTGTATAATGATGTAAATATTACATATTGAGGAAACATGGATGTGGATGATAAAATGCACCCCGATAAATTCCAAAGTATAAACAATCTCGGATAAAAATGAGATTGTGATATTTCCCTTACCTTAGGTCCGATTTGCTTCGTAAGTTTCCAAACCTCCTGTATAATGATTTAAATAATGTTATTGACTTATTTCAGAATCATACTTATTGTTATGATATCATATATGGTCATATTCTTAGCTTCTTATTAGTAATATTTCATTACTATTTGTTATTCGGGTGTTTATTACTTTTTGTTCTTTTTCGTGTTTTGTCGAATAAATTATTATTATTCTCTTTAGGCTATAGATACCTCATTTACAGAATGGTATTAGTGTAATATATATCATATTCATTCATTCAATTCATTTATATAATCATTATGCAATGAAGATCATGTAGAACGAGTCGCATCACATCGTGGAGATGGTATTCCGTACGTACGCACGAGCGAAGATATCGTTCCCATGATCGTGGAATCGTATTGGAGTGTATGTATACTATTTCAGAATCAATATCAATTTACAATAATCATATATAGTTATTATTTACACCATTATACCCATCCAAGTAAGGTGGTGGGGGAAAATATATTACACCACGGCGTGGAGACGATATTCCGTACGTATGCACGCGCGATGATTTCTTTTTCCGTAGGATGGATAGATGGTGAAATAGGGTTGTTTCATACTTATAATAACATATCAGTATATGATTGATACTGATGTTATTACTTCATAATGAAATAACTAAAGAAGAAGAAGTGGAATATGAAATAAAGATGAAAGAATCGGTAACGGACATTACCTCTTCTTTGAAGTTCTTCTTTGAGACCTCCTTTTAGGGCACTAAAATTGGTCTTTGAAGAAGACCAGGACCTCTAGGATATTTCTAGGGAAGTGGAGAGGAGAAATTGGCAGGGGTTGGCCGAGCTTGAAGGCTCAAAGTGGTGTGAGGAAGAGGGGGAGGAGGTGCCCTTTTATAAGGGAGGAGAGGGGCACCTTTGGAATAACTAAAAATATTATTTTATTATAAAGCCAAATTCGGTTTTAAGTAGCTCCAAATTGATTTATTCCGAAGATAAGGTGGGGATGGGTCGAAATACTCTCATCCAATAGAATTTAGACAAGTTTAGGTCATTATACTAACCTTATCTTTTAGTTTTAACTCTTAGTTAATTAGATTGACATTTACCATGTCACTTTGTATTTTTATATTACATAGTTAATAAACTTACCATATACATCCAAGAGACCCACAAGTGGTCCATTAATGATACACCTATCATTATATAAGTATCTTGGCAGAACCATAGATTTTTTAGGAATATAATAACAATTAATAATATAATATTTTTTTTAAAAACTATTTTATGTCAAATTTGACACTATTTGGTAATTGATTTTTGTGAAAATCATAACAGAATTATTAGTTCGAAAAGAATTAATTAAATCAATAATAATATGTCATATTAACATAGGAAATTATTTTAATTCATAAAAAGTCTCAAATTACATTTATTTGGGTATTTATAACATCAATTATGTCAATATTTCATTAATAGGATAATTACTGCATCATCATTGTATCATAAATAAATTAAATTATTTTAAGTCTAAAAATTACAAATAAAATACCATTATGTTGGAAATCTTTTTATATTTCTAATGAATATTTATAGTATAATTTATATTATGTATAACCCTATATTAAAAATGATTTAGTTATTAAACTTCGATTTTAACTATTTTAACCCTTCTTTAAATAAATTGATAATAAATGTCCTAATCTAATCCAAGTGGTCCTAAATGGTCATATTTTATTCCTAAGGTTGTTTTTGGTCGAATTAAACATATCCAATAGAATTAGGACATGTGTTAGGGTAATAATAATAACACTTTTACCCTTAATTACCCTATTTACTTTTAACCGTGGTAAAAAAAGTAAAAAGTTACTATTCACCAAAAATTAATTTCATCTCATTGAACCACATTTTACTTACTGACATCAACCGTGTCTCTCGTATTTTTTAAATTCCACTCACAGAAGCGGTAAAATTAAGTTTTATGAAAAAAATTTAGTTTTTTAACTACCACTTAGTGGTTTCACTATTCATCAAAAAATGAAAGTTTCCAGAAAAATACAAAAAATTAGGCCTAAGCTATATTTGACATTATGAATTCAAAAATGATGTTTATTTTACCAAATTCAAAACATATCAGTTACATTAACTAATTTAAAAATTAATTCCCGTCGTCAAAACAAATAGCGTGTTTTTAAGAGATAATAACTATCAAAATATTGACACTTGTTTATGTCTGGTTTAAATGTGAAATTACATCCAATGAACAACATTGTATTAAATTGTAAAAATATATTCTAAATATACCTTAAAACCACTCAAATTAATAATTTATCACTATTAATTATTTCGATTAAAAAAGTTGTTTTTAATTAAAATTTAGTAATTTTCATTATTCATCCGAATATGAAAGTTATCCGAAAAGTACCAAAATTTCACCCTAAGCTAATTTCGATATTCCGAATCGAAAAATGAAGTCCATTTTGAAAAACAAAATTTACAAAATTTCAAAAAGTGGTTATTACTATTCATAACGGCTAGTTTTAATAATATTTTAATAGCATATCGTTGTTTAGTGAAACTCGGTATTGCGTACTACACACGCTATCGAGGAAGGTCGCGATTTCGTGCAAGGCAAGTCAAGGATGCATGTTGTGCAAGCTCCTTTTGGTGTAGCATACAACAAAAGACATTAATGAAATTAAAAAGAATATTTTTCATAAAATCACGGGGTGTTACACAGAGGGTGGTATTGTTCCCAATGATTATTACATGGGATTAGAGATATAGGAATAACTATGTATCCTATGATGATAGTAATCAATACACATGTATTTCTTGAATGAGAAAATATCTATGCTGGTATAACACATTTATAGATGGGGGTATTATTCTCATTGATTATTGTAACTAGACCAAAGATTTGATATCCAGGTGTTACTTCATATTCTATGATGACAAGAATCAAGCCACACACAGTTCCTCAGAAACCATTTAGTTTAATGTCATGCAGAAAGGACAAGGGTTCCCCAACATGAAAAGGGAATATTATGGCTAGACCCAAGACCTAATATTTTGGAGTCACTATATATCCCATGATGGGTTCAATCAAGTTACATGTAGTTCTTGAATATGAAACTCTCTATACAGGTTTAATCCATACATAGAGGGGGAATTATTCCTATTGGTTGTTATAGATGGACCCAAGATTGGATATTTGGGCATCAATACATATCCTATAATGATAGGAATCGAGCCACACATAGTTCTTGAATGAATGTGTGTTAGGAGACCAACACCAAGGATAACTTTCTAGGAGAAGTTCATGGTAAGACACCATTATATGTCATGAAAGGGATATCGACCATGCTTTTTAATTTCATGCGGCAAGAAATCATGGCACCCCATTTAATTTATTACATCTAAGACTATTATAACCCTATCATGAAATGATATGACTTGATCATTCATGAAATCCCTTACCAGAATTCCTAATCCCATGCGATCCATGATCAGTGTGAGGAACAAAGAATAGTTAAGGTTTCTTTCATGACATTGAGGAAATTAAATACTTGGGAATTTTATATCCTGTGGTAGCTGAGCCAAGATATTGGATATAAGAAAATAAACATATCTTATTCGAATGAGAATCAAGTACATTGTTCTAGAAAACCACACAGTTTAGTGTCATATAGAAAGGACATAAACCATATAGTTTATCATCATGCAGTAAGGACAAAGGTGACTCAACATGAAAGAAGAGGAATATTACAGCTAGTCCTGAGAATAAAGGTTTGGGTGCCACTATATATCTTGTAATAGTAATAATCAAGCCATTCATAGTTCTGGGGAACTGTGCATTTTAGTGTCATTTAGTGAGGACATCAGCCATGTAGTTTAACATATTGAAGTTAGGAAATGTTTTGTACAATTTGGATTCATGTATTTAGGATGAGTTTGTTCAGTTTAATGTCATGAAAATAAGATGATGGATGCTATGTAGTTTGAATTATTTCCATATGGACATATTCCATACCATTTAACATAATGTGGTCAGAATATATCATGCAAGTTTAACATCATACGACCATGATATTGTATCATGAGAGGAGTGGATTCCCCTAGATGTTTTCTAGAAACCTTTATGGGCACTCGGTAAGCCTAGGTGATGTATAGCCACATAAAGGTTCAAACTTGGAATTTCTATGTAATTCCAAGAGAAAAAATATCTATGTTTCTTTAATAATTCAATATACACCTCCTACTCCCCACGAATTATGTACAACTTGGATTAAATTCATACTTTACCCATCTTTAGATATAATTGTCTGAAGGAACTTTTCCAACATGTTAGAGAGTTTTCATAATGAAGAGATAACATGTTTCTATCATTTTTTATGCTCTTATAATCTTGGGTGTCAAGACATAGAGGACACATACATGTCCCATTGACAATAGAGTGTATTTTTGATTTGTAGGTGACCCTTATGTCCCTAACAATGGAGGTGTCTATCCTCTAATATCTGAAAATTATCCTAAAATTTTGGGAAAATTTAAATCACGCACTCCCTTTTTTGAACCATCTAGGATCTCATAACTGGAAGTGGAAATAGGTTTTAGCATGTTTTGAAGGTTTCTTTCAGTTATCTCTCTCTATATATCCATGTATGCCTCTTCCTAATTAGGTATATATATCTTTACCTGGTCAGACCACATAGGTAACCTCTCCAGGTCTCCTATTGACCACAGTGAAGTGCTACTGATGGTTCATGGGGAACTATATACAATTAACCCTGAAATTTTGAGAATATTTCTATATTAATGTGATTGATTTTTGAGAACCACTCTATAAAAAGGTTTTTGGGAAAGGGGGTGATTTTCTTTTCTATGGGAGATATCACTACGGTGAGTTTGACCATGGAGGATGTTAGGATTAGAGTCCCTATGATCTATCTCCACACTAACATGAAGAGAACTATCACAATAATGATTACCTTATACTTCAGTTTAAGAGTTAATGAAATCTTAGGGTGTTGAGAATGTGTCTCGAACAACCTCAGGGACACCGGAATTGAGAAAATTAGGGATATGAGCCTCATTTTGCATTGTGGTTGAAATATTCTGACCTACCTTTTGGGATTGTGTAGGGATATGAGCCTGCTATATAATGGATGTCAGAATATATTCATAATCATTTGGTGCTGCAGGGATATTATCCCATTGTTGAGAAGATAATAAATTATTCTTATGATCTTTTATATTGTTGGTAGGGATATAAACCTACCTCTAGGTGGTTTCCAAAATATTCTAGTCAATCTTGGATGAAGTGGGGATATGATCTTGGTTCATATATTCATTCCCCATTAAAATATGTCAATGGTACTTCAAAATGGGATATGAGGTATGAGACTCCTCATGTAAGATACTTGAATATTTTTAGTATATTTACTGATAGGAATATAAGCCTGTCCTAAGGCATGTGCCTCTCTTACTTGGTGAGAGATGACTATAATGGGGATATGATCCTGATCCTAGGCCTTTGGAATACCCCACCAGCCTTTTGTGATATTAATATGATACTATCCCGAGGCATGTTCCTATCTCACTTGGTGTGCCCCAGCCATAACATAGATATGATCATGATCCTAGGTCTTTTTAATATTACCCTGATCTTCTTCAATAGGAAAATAATCCCATCCCAAGGCATGTGCCACTCTCACTTGGTGAGCCCTGGTTGGAACAAGAATATGAGAATGGTCCTTTGCCGTGTCCTTTACTGGAATATGTTAATAATCCTCCTGAACAGGATAAATAATATGCACTTTATCTGTAGTATCCACTCATTCATACCATTCAAAGTGTTGTGCTTCTCTAGCTGTTAGGATAGGAATATATGAATATGCCTTCATGTTCACCAGAAGATACCAGTGGGGCTCCTTTATTGTTTTCATAAAGCATTGGAACTTCAATAGGGCATGCACATGAATATATGACTATATGCTATCAACTTCCAAGATATGTTGGTCAATGTCTTTTATTAAAGTGGGGATATACACCCACTCCTATCGTACTTCCACCATCAGAATTTGCCGATGGAATTTATACACAGGGGTGTGGATTTATAATTTCCCTATGATTGCTACCTAAATATGATAACAAACTTTATTTGAACTAGTAATGATATGATCCTACTCCCTCTGTTATATAAGATTATGAATTCAACATGGTATCCTTGATTCTCAGATCTGAGTGTTCAAGGAGGTGACCTATTAGATAACACCCTCAATAGGAGACTGAGGGGGTATTGGTGATTTTGTGATATAGATGGGATTGAGGCCGTACTATATTGGTGGTACTTATGAAAATTGTAATTTCCACCTGATACTGATTATGTATCTCAGATATTGATATGTATTGCAGTTTACCATCGTGTTACTAGGATGTGTTATATGCAGTTTATCATCATGCAGTAAGGATGTTTCTATGAAGTTTAATTTCATATGACCAGTACGTATCATGCAGTTTAATCGTCATGTGACCAGGATGTGGTCATGAAGTTTTGTGGAACGTGACTTGGATGTATTGTGTATTTTAACATTATGAAACTAGGACATCAATCGTGTGTTTTAACATTGTGCGACTAGGATGCTGGACATGCAATTTAACATCATGTAGTAATATTTTCAGCTAGGTAGTTTAACATAATGTGGTAAGGACATGAGAAACTGTGTAGTTTAGTGTCATGTGACAAGGGCATCATCCATTCATTTTTTTGTCTTGTGGTAAGGATAGAGGTGAATAACCTATCCAGAGAGTGATTCTTATGATGGATCTTGGATTACTCTTATGCATATTTCATGAGTTTTAGGATATTTTAACTCTATCAATCCTTCACTTTCCTATCTCTCCAACCAAACTTTAAATACAAACAATCTCTCTATTATGTGCTCGAGATGTTTATGGTATGGGAAACAGTTGTCGTAGCCTATCAACCTTGACTCACTCTACTTCTTAATTGTTGGTAATTTTATCAAACCATTATCCCTGGAATAATTAAAATACCTAGGGATATGTTTTTTCTGGAAGGAATAAGATTTTTTCAACATTGTGTCAAAAGATAGTCACATATCCTTGGGAGGTATGTGGTCTATTCTCTTTTGCACAAATTATGTGTTCTGTTTAGAGTGATTAGATGACTGGAGGATGGATTTAGGTGTTGGTAGTTTCAACACACCCTCACCCATCTACTCCTAAAGCTAGTATTTGAAGGCAAAAAAACCTTCCATTATGTGATCGAGACATCAGTGGTAGGGGAAGTGGTTTTCATGGACAACCAACCTTGCCTCATTCAAGTTTCTTATTATTGAGATCTCTATCAGACCATTTTACTTTGTATAATCAAAATACCTAGGGAATTTTTTTATTGGAAGGAATATACCCTTCTTTGTCTGTCTTTAAGGTATGGGTGACCCTGATGATTTTCTTTCACGCTATTCATACCTATGTTGGAATGGGCTCATGGATGAGTTTGGATTTTGGGGTATAGAGTCATAATCTTTATTGGTATGTGTGTAGGTTTTGAAGCATTTGGGTCCTTGGATGATATAGATGATTCCCACCGATTAAAATATCCTGACTCTCCTAGATTCATGGTTGAAGTTAGATGGTTTCCAGAGTACCCCTATTGATGAGGTGAAAAATATGGAAATCCACCTATCCTAGTGGACTGGGGGTCTTGAAAATATGAAAATCCCCCCATCCCTGTGGGATGGGGGGTAGAACAATGTCTATATTCCACCTGATGAGGGGATTAAAAACATGAAAGTTCCCCCAACCCTATGGGCTGGGGAACTTCACTACATGGTGGGATTCCATAGGAAGTTGCTGGTACATCATTCTGGGGTAGATATCCTAGGATCATTCCAAAAATTATTTCCTATAGATCCTTATTCTCTCATTAGAGTTGAGTGATATGTTCCTATACATAAATTTTCTTTTCATCCTCAAGGGTTTGACTTGTAGGAGCCATGACAACACCCTTTCATCCATCGATGGTAGAGTTAATGGATGATGATGAGAGTCTCTACATGGAACCAAAATACTGAATCCATTACTACCACTACCCATATTCTTCATTGTCATTATCCTCTGAAATACCATCATGGTTAATGGAACCTTCTGTAGATTCCTAAAAGATACTATCAATATCTTCTTTTTCTATGCTAGAGGCATAATGTAGGCCAACCTACTGTGACTCAGATGAATGAAGGATTTGATATGACATTTGGTGGGATAGTGTTCTCTATACCATTCTGGTGCTCCTCTTTAATGAAGTATCTTGTTTGATGGGTTAGTGCCTGATATTCCATTTGGTGGGATAGTGTTCGCTACACCATTTTTTTGGCTCATTTCCTATAGTACCATTTTAGGGGTTGGTTCCCATAGAATTGTTTAATGGGTTGGTTCCCATAGTGAATATGATCCCAGTGTAAAATATGATAAAATTCCCCCCAACCCTGTGGAATGGGGTGATCCCTAGGATTCCACAATCACCAAGGCTAGCAGTAATAAAGTTAGAGTATTCTAGCTAGTAATGATATGTGATTTATTATGTGCAATTTTCAGGATAAACTGGTGGAACTTAAATAGATTGGTGGTAATAAGGATATAAGACTGCTATAGAAATACATAATTTTTATACCCTTGGTAGACACTCTTGATGGGTGCCCCAATTTTGATGGTTGGGGAGGTCACAACATCATCTACATATCCTAGTGGAATTATGACCAAAAGTCGATGACAATGACTAGAATATATAGGATCCCTCCTAGGAAGCCCCTGAATGATTGAGTTGACATGGTTATTATCCTCATACACCTCTCATAGGTAGGGAATGTATGTGTTTCTAAACACTAGAGATAAGATCCCAAATCGATTTAATGTGGCAATGAGGGCCACTTCCTCTTCTATAGCCTATCATGGGAAAAGTGAACCTTGAGGATTCATCATATGAAGTATTTCAAGAGATAATTCCAAGGTTAGTATGGATTCATTAATGTGATACTCTTAGAACAATATGTTCAACAACTGGCATTGGAGGTGTTACGTTGGTGATAACATACATCGGGGCCTCGTAGCCAAAGCAACTTGTCTAATGATATTGGAATCTATTGGAACATTTGATTATTTCATTTTGAATATAAGGAATTTTAGAAGTTATAGAGGTGAAACAATAAACATTATTAGTGAAAAATCATATATAAGAGTACATGTTTGATCAATTACTTTTACAGTTATAGGATAAAGAGGTGGTCCCTTATTTTTTATGTAAGGTTTAGTGTAGTAAAAAAGATGTGTCAGGTTCTCCATTTTGTTTCATGAAAATTGTGGAAAAACTGGCCTGATGGGAACTGGACAATCTATCCTTTTTGACCTATGAAAGGGATGACACAATTAAATTATTTCACATTGGGTTCACCATTTTATTCCTTGATAAATATGGAATGCTCATTTTCCTGATGCTCAGTTGTGAGGGGGGATTGAATGTGCTACACGATTATTTTTCATTTAGTTTACCATGTTTGTATCTAGTAGAAACTACCAATGGTTCCCACGTCCATAATTGAGTACAAACCTACTTTCCAAAATGTAGGTGGTCAATTGAGGTTTTAGACCTCATGGAACTTAGGAACTCACATTGGTCGAGAGGATGGGAGGTTAGGCTCATCACTCCCTTTTGGGGGGAATTATTACCTACTTTGGGACTCTCTTATAGATTTAAAATATGTTTGTGAAATCCTTCCTAGGACCTGATATAGGACAAGTTACCCTTATTTCAATAATTTGATAAAGATCATGTATCAATAGGAACAACTATGTGCATATAATGGGTTCTTCATAATTCTATTATTCAGTTATGATGCTTTAGTTTGTAACTATGTTCAATAACTATGGAGTTTATTGTCATCTATAGAGTCTATTGGTGTCTTGAAGATGGGATTGAACCTCTATGAGGCATCCTAAAAATCTTGTGAGAATAGGAATCAAAACCCACATAGTTCATTTGAAAAAGTTTAAGGTGGTGTGTTTGGACCTATCCATGCAGTTTAACATCATGTAGTAAGAAAATAAATATACGGATCAGACCTCATTGAATTTTTCTATATATCTTATTAAAACATAAATTGAAGTCTTTTTAGTTCCTATATGATAATCTACGTCATGATGGATATGAAAATAGAAGCCTTGGGAAGGACATATGTATATAAGGATACCCTAGGTTTCCTCATTGGGAGTACCAACCTTTCATTGAATATGAGATGTAATTGGACATAAAGTAATGAATATCCCACACTGGGGGAATTATTATCATTCTATTGTTACAATCATTGCTAGTCTCTAAGACCACATGAGTTATTCTCAGTGTGAGAAATAAGAGATAGAAGGAGATCCGACACAATGCATGAGAGAATATTTGTACGGGGCTTACACATTAATGTTTCTCTTTTTTGGGGTATGATTTACTGTCTCATGGAGGATATGGTATGGATATTAGGCCTTAGGAATTTATCCTATGTATCCTATTTATGACAAGAATTAGATTCATTATAGTTCGATTCATCTCTAACCCACTGATGGGTTTGATATACTTGAGGGCATGGTCAGGGATTACACTTAAAAATGATGCTCATGCATGAGCCCACTAATCATACACTAATGGAAGATGAAGTATGGTATACTTATGGGATAATTTAGTCCCATAGGTTAGGAATAGTTGGTACAAGAAGGGACTTACACTAAAGTGAATTCCCATTTAATCTCAGACCATAGGAAGGCATCCTACATATCCTAGTCATTGAAATAATAAAAGTTCTTATAGTTAAATTTATTAGGTATTAAAAACTTAGGTTTACCTAATATATTCACTGGAAAAGGTTATCTATTTGAGGAATTCCACTTGACACAGTCTGATTGTCTGCTTAAGATGTTTTGATTGTCTCTCTGACATGTACAAGGATGTTTGGACATGCCCTGATTGCTCAATGGACATGTCTAAAGACAATCACATGGTTCAATAATCTTTTCTAGAGGATGTAGCATAACCTTAATGACATTCCTAGAGACCATTGAATGATAAAGTTTGAATTATATGAAGGACATATCATTATCAAGGTGGAACTATATAGAGGGTTCCACATAGTCTACCAGGCTTGTCAAGTGGAAATTCTGAGATCAATCCTGACATGTCTCGAGGATGTATCATGATCAATGATGACATGTCATGGTGTCATTGTGAGAATTAACTTATAAGGACCTAGCCTTCGAATTCCCAGAGCCGGTGCCTATGAGACATGATTTACCAATATTACATTACAATCATTTTCAAAATATTACATCATGTGCCAATAATACAGAGGCTCATGAGGTTCAGGTTCTGGGAAACCAGCAACATCTGAAAATTCTTTGAAGACATGGCTGATACCTGAAAAATTTTCATTCAAAACGTAGGGTGAGCATTGAAATAATTATTAAGAGGTTTTGAAAGTACATAAATACAGTTTTTGAAAACCACCTTTGAGAATACTTTCACATACTTAAAAAAATAATTCCTTAAAGGAAAACTTCACGAAATTTCTAAGGTTTCTATAAAACAATTAAATCATTTCATAAAAAAGTGTTTGAACATTTAACTAAAAGATACTAAATATACAAAGTAAGCATGTTTGTACAAAAGTGCATGAATTCTACTAAGTAAAAATAAATATAACATGCAAGGTATTCTAGTACTACTAAGCATGAACATTATCAGTGTTGCATATAAACAATTCCACTACAACTTATAAAAATGCATAATATAACATGATAAATGTAATGCCAATATTTGTATTATGGAAAGGCAAACTGATTATGCATCATTACTATCTCATCATATGCCATGTGCACCTTTATCTCATACTTATAGGTAATGTTTCTATAACCAAGGATATTTCTCTAGTCGAAATAATTTCTTGGTTGGTCATATAATAAAACATAGTGAGGAAACGTATAATTCAGGACTCATGTCTGAATGTCAAGGCCTCGTGCCATGACCTATGGGTAAAAACCCAATATGACTATCTCGAAAACTATGGATGCATCGAGGGGATTACTTTAACCAGTCCCAAACCTAGAGGGATTTATTTTAACCAGACCCCAACCCGGAAGTCCAATACATTCCTCATATGTCAATAAGGTCTAATATTCAAGGTGTTCCATGCCACTTTGAATATTTAATTTTCAATTTATATTACCCAAAAATACTCCAGTGTTTTTTTGAAAACATTAGGAAAGATTCTGAAAACAAAACATTTAATTATAAGACTTCTCTACTAATGAGAGGCCATGATGGATCCACATCCAATCCCTTCCTATCTACCACACTCGAGAGTCAAGTTTTCTGAATTTTTTTTAATCTTGCATTAAATATGTATACATTTGCACTGGGTTTTCATATATTAAAACTTGTAAACAACATTTGACGCATATAAATGTTCGCACATATATATATATATATATATATATACTTTCATAAGAATTTATCTGCTTGTTCTGAAGTAGTCGATTTACACATCGACATAACATTGAAGATATGATAATAAATAATCAAAGGCATACATGGTATGTTAAACATTCTTTGCACATTAGATAACACATGAAATGATGGGTGTTTAGGGTTTGTCATATGAAATGATAGATTCTTAATTAAGGAAACTTATCCATGGAGATTAATTCTTACTAGAAATACATGTCATTCATTATAATGATAAAAGTGTCAATGAATATGAAACTAGATTCAAACATAACTTGATTTATTAACAACATTCACTGCATTAGGTAAAGCACCATTTGGACATGTTACTTTAAATCATTTTTAACCTAATCTCACGAATTCAAAACATATGAAGTTCATATAATTAAAACTTTTTAAAAAATAATGTATGTTTGACACAAATACACTTTAATTTAATAAGCACCAAAATTAACATTTATTAAATATCCTTCAGTACTATTTTCATCAAAACACCAATTATATTTTGATGATCATCATAGTGAATTAGGGTTTGGGAATTATATAAATATTTATATATATACATATAACTGAATATACGCAAGGTGTACACTTAAGTTTCTCATAGCCAAATAATTTCTTATATGTAATAAATACTTCAAAACATAATTAATCACTAATAATTATTGATTGAAAGCCAAACCATGTAAGGTATATAACTTGTGTGACCGAATATATAATCATATGTAAAAATTAGGGTTTCACATACTAAATATCAATTCAAATAAACCCAAATGGCATGTCGCATTTAAAAAATTACCTAAGGCTTGGAGTTCATCCTTTAGGAATTATAAAACGGACTTGAGTGGTGATACATAAATATGTATATATATATATTTAGGTTTTAGAAACACAATTCCATCTAACCCAAAACTTGGTATGCACATAAAATATTATTTATAAATGAGTATTCATCTTTTAAAAATCATAATTGTTTTGTATTGGAAAAAACAAATATATATAAGTATAGAGCTATATATATACACAAAGTTTACATAAAGGATTCTTCATGATAAAAGTAAATTCAGAACAACCATTATAAATACATAGCCCCTAAAAACACGCTGGGTCACTTTAGAAATCTTAAAACAAATTTGGACTGGGGTTATATATATTTATGTACTTTTATACCCAATTATACACATATTATATAATGGTTTTTGCTTAATGGAAACCTTTGAAGACAAACCTACATAAACTACTTGAGTTTACAAACCATGAACAACATCTCTAGAAGCCCTTAAACATGTAGGGTTTTAAGGTGCATACATATATATATATATATATACATGATTTAAAATTATATATATATATATATAAATATAGATTTGTTTCATATGGGTTATAAAATAGAAACCCAACTTAAAAAATCCTTCAAATCATCTAGGAAGAACCATACTAAACCCATACTCCCAAATTCAAAATAGGAGGAGGATTGATGCTTATAATGAAAATATATATGTATATATATATATACAGACATAATATATAACTAATTAAACACCATGTGTGTATATCGGGTTTTGCATCAAAGAGGAAGGTTGATATATCCCCTTACACAGAAAAACTTCTATAATATTCATTTAAAACATTTAATACCAAACGGATTGATACATAAATATATATATATATATATATATATATATATATATATATATATTTAAAAAACCGTATATACAGAACTACATATTATAGGTTTTGTAAAACAGAATGTTTAAAGTAAACCCTTACAAAAACAGAGGAGGAAGAGGGCTTGGGAGTCGCTGGAAATTAAACCGGAGGACTTGTGGAGGGTCGCTAAAGACTTGATTGCAAAGAACTAGGGTTCTTCAAATTCCTTGGTGGTTTATATAAACTATTCCTATAATGATTATTTTAATGTAATAAGAATGGGATCTGAGGCCACTTGTTTTTAAAAAAAATGCCGGGAAAGACACTGTTGTGGAAACTGAGTGAAAGTGGAAAGTCCAGTGGTTAAAGAAGTGAAGAAAAATGGGGGAAAAAAATAGGGGAGTAGGACACTGGTCTGGGACATGCCACAGAGAAGATAACTGCACTATGGAGGAAGAAAATGATGTGGGAGGAAGAAATACGAAGGAAAACGGACGACCGAGATTGGGTCGATCTTGAACTAACGGCTGGTGAACGATCGCGGGTTATAAAAATGGTTGGACGGCTTGGATTGAGTCTAGATCTGATCGAACAGCTTAGAAAAAAAGTGGAATTTTAAAAAATTTGGACGGGCAGGATTAGATCATGCAAGATCGAACGGTTCCCAAAAACGCGGTGATATACCCCGGTCAATTGAGGGTTGAACCCGGGATCAGTTTCGACGGCCGAGATCGCGCGTTGAGAGATCCAATGGCAAGATCTCGTTTTGGCCGAAAAAACGGTTCCCACATCAAAACAAACTGAGCTTTAGGTGCGGATTATAAGCCACACTGATCCCAATTCATGGAAATAACACATGCACAGACACCACATGGCCTTATACACGGGCCCCTCACGGGCTTCAGCCCACCTTTACACCCTACGCACCACATGCCTTAGACACCGGCCTGTGCATGCGCGCTCGTACTTGGTGCGAGCTATGCTCGGGCTCGGGATCTCCTTTAAGCATGAACTCGGGACCCCGAGACACCCCTAGTCACCACCTTGGGTGTAGGGGACTGGCCTTGACCTAGAGGGCTTGGCCTTAAGGCTACCCTCAGTTGGCCGGTTCCCTTATATTTTTTTTAAAAAATTTAGATAAATATTTAATTTTTAAAACAATATGTACATCTATTTAAACATATATGTTATTTAAAATAGTTAGTATCTATAAACATAAGTTAAAATAATTAATTAAAACATTAACAATTGAATTCATTCCTATTAAACTATTCAAAATTGTAATGGTTTTATAAAACTAGGATTCATATTATAAAATAATTCTTGGTTGAAAACATAGTTTCATTTAGTTTAAAATATAACATTAGGGTATCAAAAATACATCTTCATAATACTTATTAAAGGTATGTTGGTTCCATACTTATAAAATACCCTATTTAGGAGTTATAACCTTTATATTATTTAAAGGATATTTTAAATTACTAGGTTTTGAACTATATAAATATACATTATGGTTTGTTAAAATAACTAGGTTCATAAAAGTATTCTTTTATTTTAAAACTATGACATTTAAAGACATAATTTCAAAACATAAAATAAAATTATAAAAGCATTATAAAAACCAAGTTTTTCATAAAGAAGATAAACTTCATTACTTTAAAACCCAACCGTTATGAAATTTAAAGACTCCACCGGCTATAATTATAGCCATTGAGCTTCCAACGACTACATGAGGTAACAGTTGAATAGGTTCCCTATACAACCAAGACTTGGGGGTGTCTTAGTTTCTTAGGGAGGAGAATGGTTCTCTTCATCCCACTGGTACTCAGCACGGCTGTGGTGGCACTACCTATTCTGATGCTCATGATGGGTCCTAATGATCCATATTATGATGTTGTGATTGTTTTTATCTTTGTAAGCCTTCCAATGATCTTACTAGTGTTTTTATTTGTCATTTATGGTTAGTGAGCTTTCCTTTTAAACTCAGAATGTTGTAAGACACTTATGTGTTATGTTCTTAAATAAAAAGTTCTGTGTTTTATCTTTTATATTTTGTTTGGTTAAAAGGAGAAAAATTTAATGGCATTAAACAAAAATTTTCTATTTATAAGGTTTTGAAATATTCGGGGTGTTACATAACTGATATGTACTGGTGTCACCACATAACTTGTGATTTTTTAGAGGACATTGAAATATTTGGATTGTGAGCCCAGAGAACTTCACAAGACTTGGGTGGTACTCCTGAAGGGTGTCATGCAACTTGATTTGACATGCACAAGGAACATCACATGATCCAAATAGTATGTTGTGGGAGTATCGCATGATTTGAGTGACATGTCTTAGTACTGTCATATGATTTGCATGAATCTTCCAAAGCGCATGAAGATTAACATATACATTCATCACATAAGTTTACTATCATTTAGTTTTTTATAGAATTTATTACATATGTTCTTCAGGATTATCCAGTGTTAGGTTTTTTTAGGTTTCACATTACCTAGCCGACATGTGGGACCCTCCTTCAAAAAATTTGACCAATATTCTAGAATTCCTTTGCATGATCTCAAGTGATCATGTGAAGTGAATATGCATTACTTTTGATCCCTTTGTTTGTTCCCCATATTTTACACGGAGAAAAACATTTATGATTGCATGATTGACTACTCTGAGAAGTTTGATATTCTACTCTCGCGTTTGATCAATTGTGGATGCCTTTTTTATGTTGAGGGGTAAGTATTTATAGTAATCTTCACCCAAATTACACGTTGCCTTGCATGACACGTATCTCATGGATTTGGACTGGTGTCGATGGAGGGTGTGGTGTCACGTGCTTTGCATGATCTTACCATGGGGCATTCATGATGCTGCGTGATATTTAGCGGCTGCGATGATGTTATTAATTTTACATTTTTATTGGACCTAGGATGATCAAAGGGTTTTTTCATGAATATGTGGGCTTGTCAAGGAGATTCTAAAAGGCCATGATGATATTTCTAGGGGTCATTGCAAGATTAGGATGCCTATGAAAAGGTTCTCATGTGATTCAAGATGACCGATATGGGGTCTTCTGTAAGACAAGGGAATCATGTCAAGAGGTATTCCATGAGATCATACTGACATATCGATGGGTCTCATGAGATCATGCTGGATTTCTAAGGGAGCCTTCACGAGATTAGGCTGTCTTGTCTAATGGCCTTTGAGAGACCTTTCTGGCCTATTGTGTGGGCTCATGTGATCAATGGTGATCACCCAAGACATATGAACTCTTTCATGCGAAGGAAAACATATCCCCATTCTACAATAAGCTTATGTACTTTTCCATTTATTCCCTTATTTATTTTACATGGGTTTTAGATCTCACAAAGTTGTGTGAGTATTATCAAATATAATCGCTCTCCTTGTCTGCAATGCATCACGTGACCAATAATGGGTCTTGCTGTGATTCATGAGAATTTTCACAGAAAATCATTCTATTTTCCTATAGATCCTAAGGGTTAGCAAAGAATTTAATGTAAATTTTTAAGACCCTTCACATGATGAAGGTGACATGTTAGTGGGATCTTGCATGACAAGGTAGACATGTCATCAAGGAATTCATGAGGTATTTCTTATTAGATGAGATTGTCACAAAATATCAATGACTGCATAAGGTCTCCATATTCTTCATATTTTAATCTTTTATTTTACAAGGTTTTTGAATGATTGTCAGGTTTCCATCAGTTTGACAAGTTTCATGGTGCATAGGAACTCATTGGGTAGTCTCTATATGATCAACGAGTGTCTTGTATGCATTCAAATGAACAAGGAGGTTTATTAAAGGGGCTCTGTATGATCTCAAGTATATCATTAATTATACATGACCCATTCACAAGACCTTCTGAAGGTCATGCGGCCACATGTCTTGTGGTAGTTTACACGATCCATATGATTTTGGTAACCTTTTCTTCCTTTGTTTTGTAGAGAAATTAATACCCATGATTTGAGTATTTATTTCCTTGTAGATTTTTTGATGCTTGTTTAGAAGGTGTCAATATCTATCCAGATAAGTAATAATGCTGACCAACCTAAAAATTCTAGGGGTTGGTAATAGATCCACCCATATCACTTTTCATACTCCATCACATGAGACCCTTGACTAGATATATCTAGCATAGTTTCTTATCCCACAATTTCTGTATAGGCACTAGGGATATTCAGACTTCTAATACCATTACCACTATTTTCATCTAATAATCCTTATCATCTACCATTTACTTATCCAAAGACGACCTTTTCTCCTCACCCTAATTATCATTTTCCACTTACTTCTATGTTTCATCCATTTCCCATTTATTTATTCTCTATGGGATTTTATGTTTATTCTCCTTAGACCTCTACTATAGTGCATTCTGATCATCATGAGAATATTGATCATTATAATCATACATTGTATCCCACTGACACTATAAAGGAAAACAATCCTTCACTACTTTGGGATCCATTATAGCCCACTAATCATCCTGATTATGGTATATGTATACTGACCTAATAAATCTTACAACCATAATTTATTTTTGTTGTAATATATATTAATTTAATATTATTATTTCACAATTGGATATAATACTATTATTAGGTGTGGGTTTACTCACATGTGTAAATTATGGAATCTCAAAATATAGTTAATGGTCAAGTGCAATGAAGAAAATTGAATGATAAGTAAACATGGGAGATAATTTAAGAGTTTTATGGCAATAATTTTAAAATATAGTGACATCATTCCTATGAAACCAATCTTCTAGAGACCCATTAGAGATGAAATAAAGGATAATTCATGGGATTAGACATGGATAATAAAATTTATTACACTTAATTGTATAGTATTATTACATTTATATGAATTAATATTTTTCTAGTAACTTCATTATAAATTTACTGATAATGAAGTTGCGAGAGCTGTATAACTTATGGAATTAGGTGATATATAGTGAGTATATAATAAAGATTTATATAATGGTTGGGTTGGAAGAGTTATCATATATTTATAGGTTATACCAACCCTCAATGATTTTCTAGTAACTTAGTACTATGAAGTGATTTCTTTTCAGAAGAGTAATATTTTTAATATATTATTCAAATTTAATACATTTTCATTGAAAATGATAATGACTTGTTTTACTAATTTTTTTATTATTGAATTTTCTTTTTTAGGGATTATCTTAAATAAATAAAAATCAAGGGTGTAATGAAGTATATCTATACTTTGGGGCAAGCTACTATAGTAGATCATGAGAGAAAATAAGAATTTTTCATATACAACCAAGTTTAATTAGGTACCAACACAAATGAACCAAATGAAATCAGGTCTACCACACCTAAAATGAATTAACATTAATCACACAAAAGTTAATTGAATTAAAGTAAACTAAAAAGAAACAAACCAAAGAAAACTGGTATAAATTGAATCTACTAAGTAAAAACCATCCCTTCCCAAATCAAACTGATATAAACCATCCCCAATTAAAATAAACTAACATGATGTGATATAAATAGACATAAAATGACCAAAAATTACTTTAAATGACCCAAAAAAATTATAATGAATAGAATTCAACTGACTTAACCTTGCTTAAATTGAATAAAAATGAAATAAAACTAACCATACCAGATGGAATGAAATACAATTAAATTGAAATGAATTAAATGAATATAAACTGACTTAAACTTAATTGAAATGAAAGTAATGAAATAAATTCAAAATACACTGTAATTTTTTTAAAGTCCACATGTAAAATGTAAATGTTTTACAGTTTATAAACTGCTTACAAACAACTTTTATGATTATTGTAAATTGTTTTTAAATATTTTATAGCTTTATGAAACTAAAAAATGTAAATATTTTCTAGTGGACATGTAAACTATAAACTATTTATAGTTTTCCAAAAAATTAAAAACAATTTATAGTTTATACATAAACTGTAAAATATTTATGGTTTACATGAATATGATTGATGAAAAACTTGGAAATTGTTTTAGTATCCTAGTAAAGGGGGAAATAAATGATGGTAAATGAGTCTATGGTTTGGAAATTGAAAAAATATATGTACACATTATGAGGATGATTTTTAAAACAAATCCCAAGATTATTTTAAAGTTAAGTTAAATCATTTAATACATTAATTTTGAAATCAATAGAGAAGATCCAATTTTGATAAATCCAATATCTTAGCTAGTAATTATTTTATCAGTAGAAACATTCACTCCACTAGAAATATATGAATCAATTCACTTATTATTGGAAGTATAAATCTAATGGAGATTCAAAATATAAACTGTAAGCTGTATTATTGATCAATCTATTTATATATTAATTCATTTTAGATATTAATATGTAAAATATATTAACATGTAAACAATTAAATTCTATATACAATTTGATATAACCATTGAATGTTCCACATTATATACTATAAATAGTTTGGATTAATATTAACATATAAACATGAAAATAGATTCATATAATATTAACATATAAAAATTTAAAATTATAAACTATATTAAGATGTAAACATATAAAATGTTTACATTTAAACATATAAATTGCTTATATGTAAACATATAAACTATTTACATATAAACATGAAAACTATTAATTATATTAAAATTTTTATATTATCAATTAATATTAACATATAAAAATGTAAATAGATTCATTTAATATGAACATATAAACTTTTAAAAAATAAAATCTAACAAAAATAGTAGCAATATATAGAAACTAAAACCTAACTATCCATTACTTACCCAATACAATTGAAACATAACAAAACCAAATTATACCCAAAGGGAACAAACTTACCCTAATAGACCCAAACCAACCAGACCTTAATAATATTAAATTGAACCAAAATAAATACAATGAATCCTTAACAGAACCTAACCGTAATAACATAAATAAAAAAATCTAAATTATATTATATTTAAGTACACTAAATGGAGCAGAATCAAACCAAACCAAAATGAGTTAAATTAAATTTAACTAAACCAAATTTGACTTAATTGATCTTTCTAAATTAGAATTTAATTAAACAAAACAAAATAACTATAGGCTAAACAAAAAAAAAAGACCTGAACTAAACTAACCCAAACTAAACTAAACCATATTAAACCAAATTAAATTGAACTGAAATATTTTATTCAAAAATAAACAAAAAAATAAAGTAGAGCTAAATGTACCAAATTTACCTAAATAGTTATTATTCAAACTAAACTCAATAAAACTAGTTGAAATAATACAAAATTAACAAAAATGAATAAAACTAAATTGAATTAAAACTATAAATCCTGAACCAATACAAGGTTTTTCATTTTCATTTGTTTTATTATAGTTTCACTTAGGTGGGGATGATGCAATTCATTTGTTGAAATTTAGTTTATTTTTTTTTTCATATTTTGTTAGTTAAAGATTGGTTATAATGGGTTAATTTTGTTAGGTAATATAGTATTTCTGAATAAAGTTTTTTTACATTCATTTTGATTTGTAGGGAGAAGTGTTGAACATCGAAGGGTGTATACTTTGAGAAAAATTATTTTCCTCAAGTAGAAAGAAAAATAATTGGAGTGATATAAAAAAAGGGATTAAAGAAAAGATTATAAGTTTTATTATACTAATTTTAAATTTTAATATCCATTATATCAATAAATATATCATTTATATTGTCAAAAACATGATTTAGAGTCCCTTTATGTGAATGAAGATGACAAATTTGGGAGAAATGATCATTTACTATATATAATAGGTGAAGAGTACTCGGGAAGATTCATCTATTGTCCTGGGAAGAGTATCATCCCCACTAGGTATTGGACTACTTAAAACAAATCAAACACCTTTTATAACACCAAGTTGAAATAGTCTCATGTAGAAGTAGCTGAGGAAAAAAAACTGGCCACATAGAAGAGTAAAATAACTAAAAAGATCGTTAAGTAGTTCATGTAAGCTGTGAAAGCTTTTTGTCCATCACTTCCATTATACACTACTACAATTTTTGATACATTCTTGTCAATTACACACTAGTTTTATTATGAACAAGTTAATGGTGATGACAGTCCTAGTGGTGGTATGGGTGATGACTTTACTAGTGGTGATGGTGATGATGATGTTAAATATGATGATGCTAATGTGGATGTTCTTAATGAGTGTGATGATATTAATGACCATGATAGTAGTGGTGGTCATGATGATGATTGTTTGGAGGGAGATATTGATCTGATCAATTTTTTATTTGGTATTCATGACACTTACAATCATGTGGATGGTGTATTATGACTAAAATTGATTTTATATTTGCGTTATTATTTGTTTTTAAGTTATTAATTGATTAAATGTAAAATATAATATATTATATATATGTATATATCATATTTTGAATGAATATTGTTATTAATGTTTTGTTTATAAGATTTTTTTTGTAGGGTGGTTTAGGCTATGTGGGGTTACTGGCCAATGAAATTACCCTATACCAATAGTTTTGGTAAACTGTTGGTATAGACTTATACAAATAGATTACCATAACTATTGTTGTAAGAAAATACCACAAAGGCTATACCAATGCTTTACCAAAACCATTGTTATAACCCTATTCCAACACACTAACACCCCATGATTCATGTAACCAATGGTATATAATATACTAATGGTTCTATAGGCTATACCATTGGTTTTCACACCATGGGTATAAGGTAATTTCCTAGTAGTGTATATGATATCTCAAAGATAAATTTAATGGTAAAACCAAATACATTAATTTTTTATAACATATATTTCATACTATACAACATCATCATATAATATAATAATATATATCCATAAGCACATCATATGTATAATTGATTTAGGCGTAGCACCCTGGGATATCAGTTTGAATTTATATTTAAATAAATATTGTGTTGAGTAGCTTGTTTCACACACAAAAACAAAATAAAATGTATGATAATATATTTTATTAATATAAAATATCTTATTTCATGATATAAATCAATACACTATATTAAAACAATATGAAACATTATTAATAAATGTACAAGAAGAATAAATCCATAAGTAAATAAAAAAACCATAAAAATAAAATCTTTATCCTTATAGTTTTTCATGAAGATCATCATCTCAATTTCAACAATGAAAATAAGGTAAAGAACCAATATATTTATAAAATTAAATGGTTATAATATGAATAATTAAAATTAATAATACGTGGTTAAAATTATTTAATGTTAAAGAATTATATTTTTTAACAAACTATATTTTTTAAGTATTGTGTATTTTTATCTTAATAAATTAAATTTATCACTTTTAAATTTTGAATCTAATATAATGTTTTAATATATAAAAAATATTTTAATTTTTATTTAATTAGTAATTGATATAAAAAAATATTAATAATACTTAAAGTTTTAAAATTTATTTTCTCTATAAACATTTTTTATAAATTTTAGGTTTTCATTTAAAAGTTAGATTTCTCATGTTTAGAAATTGAATTAGATTAAATGAAGTAAAAATTTGGAATCATCACATCAAAATTGGGTAAGTGGGTTTATCATATATTTTTATAAAATAAAAAATTATCATTTTAAATAACTAAACAAGGTAAACGGGGTTAAAAAGAGTTAAATTATCATGGATAAAATTTTAAAATGCTATTTATGAATCCTAGAAGTCCCTTTCTAGGTATGGGAGTCAAAATTAAATGTCTAACCACAATTTTAATACCTAACTTACCTAACTCCAAAGTGATTCCATCTTTACCCTTCATCTAACTTAAGTTTCCAAGGAAGTGTCCCTCATTTTCACATATAAAAGGATCTATCTTCCACCAATACCAAACCAATATTCTCTTTAGAATATCTCTTAAATCCTTGCCCATATTTACTCTACTATATTACTCTTACATGTTTGAAATACTCTAGTTAAAATAATGAGGCCCAATCCCAATATTCCGGTGGAATTCATCATGAGAAGGAGTGATTTCACCAAAGTCACGAGTTATCATTAATACTTTTCATTTAATTTCTCATCTAAAAAATTATTAAATCATATTACACACTCTAATTAATTTCAATTAAAATAATTATTATTCTATATAAATTATATTATCATAATATACCTCTACTTTTTTACTCATTCATTTTTTATAATGTGTTCCCTTTTGGGTCGGTTCTCCCACCTACATGAATGACGTTATAATGTTTATATCATGAATGATTAAGAAAAATTAAATACTAGTTATATAACTAAATAATGATGAATTTAATATGTTTTCATGATTATATAATTATAATATATATATAATTATATTCTTTAATAAAAATAAAAAGTTTTTTATTCAATTAAAATTCACAAAGGGGATTTTAACCGCTCTTAATGAATCATCATAATAACTTCCATAAAAAAACATTGGACCTCAAAAATATATAAAAAATACCTATGTAACCTACATGAACATTATAGATTTTATGAACACATAATAAAGGATTAAGGACTGGAAACACCATACAGAAGTTATCATAAAAAAATGGGGCAATTAACACCTGGACATTAATTTTAACAAAAAAATATTAAAAAAGTAGTAATAAAAAATTGTGAATTAATGGTATAAAGTAAAATAAATAAATGAATAATTATTATATTGACGGATAATAAAACTAAATTTATTATATCAGTGGTTATATCATGTCTGATCAAGAGGGAATCCAAGGTATATATATTTTATCTCAATTTTTCTTCTTTAAGAAATGTTTCATATAATTCATCTATCCTCATTTATATGAAATATATACTAACACTTTGATATATTTTAACATTATAACCTATTTTTTATTGGTATTTTCTCTATATTTTATTAAATTACATTTTTATGTCAAATTATTTCTCTTAAATTTATTTCCTTCTTCATGAAAATGTTACATTGTTAATAATAATTCTCACCATCTTTATTAGTTTTTACCCTCTATGTCCATATTTTTTATTTCCAAATTTTTTTCCTGCTCTTATTTTGAATTATAAATATTTATTATTGTATGTAATATTTAGATTTTTTATTTATCTATTTTTCAAAACCATGTTTTACAACTTTTCTATATATACGGATTCTTATATAAAATTACATAAAAATATTAAAACAGAATTTCATTTCACATTTTTATCTTTTTTATCTTCCACTCCACATTTTCTAACATTGAATTTATTTCATTTCAAGGTTCAATTATTTATAATTCATTAAAAATAATTTCTTCAAAATTTATTCTTTCCACCTTCTTGAAAATGATCTTTAAAACTAACTCAAAACTTTTTTATTTTTACAAAAATGTAAAAAATATTTCAAAAAATCTCTTTTTACAATTTCACTTCCATGTTCCTCCCTATACCAAAAATATTTATCTCTTATTGAGTAATATTAATGATCATTATATTTTCCATTTTATGACAGACTTCCTTTGGAGGATTTATTTTTGGTATCAAATAATATAACTCTTAATTTCATTCGATACGACACTATTTGAAAAAATTATGAAACTCATTTTATTTCCATGGATGTTTACATGATTTGAGGTATAATTGATTTCTTGCAGCACACATGTGTATGTTTTATCATTATGTGATAGGTGGGGTGTTATGTATCCCTCAAATGAGTTGGATAAATATTTATATCTCATGAGATTATGATATAATGCATGGACATGATGGATTTATCCACTAATTAATGTGTGGGAATGATTTTGTTTGCTCACAATGTTATGATTTCCTATTATTATACTTGTGCCTCATTACTAAGTGATACCACAAGACAATGTTATGATTAATGATTCATGATTAATATACCATGTATTTGAATTATTACACCATAGTATATGTATGATAATTTGAGGTTATATGTTCTTTCTCATGTCTTAAGGACAAATATTTTGATTCCATGTTCCTTTTAATCAGATATTTATCCCATGTTTATGTTTTCTCACATGATTATGATCTAATAATTTTTATGACTCTTTGATAAGTTATTTTTCTGACTAAGAGTTTGATCTGACTCCTTATATTTCTCATTTCCTTAGGAAATTACATGCAAGATTATGTTTAGAAGGAAATTATGTGTGGATAATTTTATGGGAGGTTTTGAAGAAATAATGTGTAAAAAGACATTTATGTAGTTAATATCCAAAGGCATTAAGCATTTGGGTTTTTGGGTTTTTCTTTTATTTATTATATTTAATATTTAAATTATGTAATTGATGTAAAATATTTGATTGTTAAGCTTGGGTTGTATTTATTGGTATCAAAGAGGGGTTTAGTTAATTTTTAGGACTATGTAAAGAAGTATAAGATAACCCAACTTAAATATACCTAGTATTTATCTGAAAGTATCATAGGCTAAAGGTGTCATAGATTAATACTCCATGAATTTGATTTTTTATATGGATGTTCTCTTAAGATATTATTATTTAGTACTCATAGTAACCCTTACCATTTTAGTAAATTATTTGAAATAGAATCAAGAAATTGAGGTGGTGATAAGTATTCTTATTATTATAAACATATTATTTTATTCTAATTTTATGCATTCCTTTTTATCTTGCATTATTAATAAGATTATTGGTCCATATCCTCAAACATTGGATATTGAATTATCAGTGAAAACATATAGTGGTGTAATGATTATATCAAAGGTATATAAATATTCTTTGATTGTGATTTATGGGAAAATAATTCTTACAGACCTAGTTCATATCCCCTTAGTAGAATTGGATGTGATATTGAGCATGGATTGACTATCTATATGGAGAGATCATATTAATTTTTGGGATAAAGAGACACCATTTCATATTCAAAATAACCCCATGATAAAATATCAATATAGAGATTATTAAGAAATAATTTTGGTAAAAAAATTCCTTAATATGGGTTGTGATATCCAATAATGTGGGATACTTCACCCAAATGGTTAGATAGGAACACAACATTGAAGGCTTGCCAATTTTATGGGAGTATATTGATGTATTCCCCTAAAGGATTTCCTGGTCTTCCCTCAAAACTTGAGGTTAAGTTTTCATTTGAACACATTATAAGTTTTAAGCCAATATCAAATAGCCCTTATAGAATGATGCTATTTAATTGGAATAATTAAATAAGAAACTTCAAGAGAATATAAACAAGGGTTTTATATTCCAAAGTGCTTCACCATTGGGTGTAATAGTACTATTAATTAAGAATAAGTATGTATCAAAATGTGTTTACAATTATTATTAGAAACTTAACATGATCACAATTTATCATAAGTATCCCCTACAACATATCTATGTTTTTTGATCAAATTAAAGGGTATCAATACTTATCTAAGGTGGATATTGAACCTAGATACCATCAATCAAGTGTAAATATAGATGATATACCCAAGACATCCTTACACACAAGATATTGTCATTATGAATTCATATTTATGGCTTTAATACTTACAAATAACCCTAAAATATTTATGGATTTGATGAATAAAGAATTTATAGATTTCCTTTAAAATTTTAAGTTATTATTTATTGATTATATCCTTATATATTATAAGAGTATGGAAGAACATGAAGATAATTTTAGGATAGTTATAAAGACCTTATGAAAGGATAAATTGTATTGTAAGTTCATAAAGTGTGAATTATGGTTAAAAAAGTATCTTTCTTGGGTCATGTAATCACAAGTGAGGGTATATTTTTGGATCCTTTAAAAACTGAGGTGATTGAAAAATGGCCCATGCTAACCACTAGGACATAGATCCATTATTTTCTTAGATTAGATGGATACCATTGATGTTTTATGATAAATTTATCATGATTATCAAATATTTTAACCCAGTTAATATAGAAGTGAGTGAAGTTCCTATGGATAAAAAAATGTGAAGAATTATTCATGGAGATTAAGAAAAGGTTGATCACTAAAATAGTAATCACACTAACCTATAGTAGATAAGGGTTTGTGATATACGATGATACATAAATGAATTGTTTGGGATGTTTCCTCATGTAAAATGATAAGGTGGTAGATTATGCCTTTATTTTTTTAGGTACCTAAAATAAAAATTACCCAACAAATTATATAGAGTTAGAAACAATGATTTTTGTATTATATATTGGGAAAAATTATCTCTAAGGTGAAAAGTTTAATATATATATTGATCACAAGTGACTAAAATACATATTCACACAAAAATAGTTGGACATGAACCAGAGTAGATGAATAGATTTAATCAAAGACTATGATTTATCAATACATTACCATCCTAGGAATGTAAACATGGTGACTGAAACTCTAAGTAATAATGATCATGCTTCCTTTTTGATGATTTGGATTAAGATAGATCCAATACTCATAGATTTTTAAAGGATTGGACTAGGATTCAAAAAGGAATAGATGAAATCATTCCTTTAATAAATGATTTCTCAACCATCCATATATGTAAAGATAAAGGATCCTAGAAAGGTAATATTAAGTTATAGAAGAAGGTAATGAATATTCTATAGTTTAACCTTGATAGGGATGGAGTTATAAGATTTGGAACTCAGATATGTGTCCCATCCATATAAAAACTGATGAAGGAGATTTTATATGATGAACATAGTTCATTTGTCTCTATTCACCTAGGAATAATAAATATGTATAGAGATATTAATCATCACTTATAGTGGGAAAACATGAAGAGATAGACTGTAAATCAATATATATCAATGCTTGGTATCCGAGAAAGTAGTCTGAACATTATAAATCTAAGTGGATGATGAAACCATTACCTATACTAGTATAGAAATGAGATAACATCACCATATATTTAATCATTGGTATTATAAAGGCTTATAAAATAAACAATACAATATGGGTAATAATGGATCAACTTATAATGTCATCACAATTCACTTCTATTTGACAAGATTTCTCACTCGACCAATACTCTAAGTTATACATAAAGTATTTTTTAAGGATTCATAGATGACCACTTTCAATTATATCTAATCAATATCCAAGGACCACATACAAATTTTATAGGATGTGTCATTAATAATTGGATTAGGAGTTAAGGTTAAAAAAAACTTATCATCCTTAAACTGATGGTCAATCTAAAAGGACCATTAAAACTTTAGAAGATACGTTGAGATGTTACTTAATAGATTTCAAAGGAAATTAGGATCAATATATTACTATAGTTGAGTTATTATATAAAATGTTTTCCACTCTAGAATCCAAATGGATGCATATGAAGATAGATATGGTAAGAGATGTAGAAGTCTAGAATGTTAGGATGTAGTTTAATAGAAGAATATATTAGGACTCTATCTAGTTCAAGAAATGATAGAAAAGGTTAAAACCATTTGTAAATAGATCAAATAACACAAAATTAATATAAGATATATGATGATAATTTTCAATGAGATATGAAGCTTGAAATTAGAGAATATATATCTAGAATAGGGTTATTATATTCATGAAG
The DNA here is from genome assembly GCA_963277665.1 of Viscum album. Classification (NCBI taxonomy): domain Eukaryota; kingdom Viridiplantae; phylum Streptophyta; class Magnoliopsida; order Santalales; family Viscaceae; genus Viscum; species Viscum album. Next base: position 353,768,900 of record OY728126.1, on the reverse strand, counting down.
AAAGGAAAGTTTATTCTTAGATACATTAGTCCCTTTGATATTCTTGATCATGTAGGGAATGTATCTTATCTCTTAGCACTCCCACCATACCTCTCACAGGTGCATGATGTATTCCATGAATCACTTTTGAGGAATTATATTATAGATACAACACATGTATTAAACTCAAAGTTTATGCAATTGGAACCTGATCTATCTGATGAGGAGACACTACTACAAATATGGCTTTTATCAGTGCTAGAAAAGGGCATTAACAGCGCTAAAAAAGCGCTGTTAATCGAGGCGAAGATAGGGGGGTCCCTTTTATCAGTGCTCAGAAAAGAACTGATAAAGGGTTCTTTTATGAGCGCTAAAAAAAGCACTGATAAAGGACCCCTTTATCAATGCTAAAAAAAGCGCTGATAAAAGGGGTCCTTTATCAGTGCTTTTTTTAGCAATGAAGAAAGACCCCTTTATCAATGCTTTTTGAGCACTGATAAAAGTCAAAAAAAAAAGAAGAAAAAACATTAAAAAATAATATATAATTAGAGGGGAGCTTTTAACAGTGCTTGACCGCCCTTTATCAGCGCTTGGTGGACCACTCTAGTGCGCTGCCCTTGCCTGCATGTTCATCACATGCCCCCCGCGCGCACCTCCTTGCTTCCACCAGAACTCGAACCCGCGACCTCCCCCTTGCGCTCTTGCACCTTTACCACTAATCCATTTCATTTTTTTTCTATCTAATGATATATCTATTTATATATATATATATATATATAGTTATATTTATTCTTATATTAATATAGATTCATGTTAATACAAATATATTTAGTTATATTAGTACATATATATTTATTCATATATTAATATTAATATATATTTATATATATATAGTTATATTTATTCCTATAATAATATAGATTCATATTAATACATGTATCTTTATTCATATATTAGTATATATATATTTATTCGTATATTAATTTATATTTATATTTATTTATATATATATTTTTAGTTATAATTTTTATCCATATATTTATTTTTATAATAATATACATTTATAAGATTAGTTTTAAATACATTTATAAAATATGTTTTTTATGTGTGTTTATAAAATAAATAAATAAATACATATATACAACACACACACACACACACACCGACACACACACACACACATATTTACAAATAAATAAATAAATATATATATATGTATGTATGTATTTAAAAAGACATAGAATGTAAAAATGACCATAAATTCTAATCCAGAAGCATTTTTCAACTCCACAACCAGTAAAATCTAAGAAAATGAAACAATCTTCGATATGATATGTGGTACACGCCTAACAGAAATCCAGATCAGAAGTTATAATTGTTTTAATGTTAACAAATCGGGGTATCCCGACTAAAAACACAGTTTTGGAGGATTAAGGGACCTTTTTGGCCTTGAAAAATGTGAATGAAGCTTTTCTTGGGTCATAGTTGTGTATATCTCATCGCAGGCTTCAATTTGATATGCTGTAGAGCTCAAACGGACACCCGGATCAAAAGTTATGACCGTTTGAAGTTTGAGTTACATTTTCAACTTATTTTAGATCTTTTATTATTTGTATGATTTTTTGTGTCTTCAAATTGTTATTAAATGATTTTTAATTGATGATAATTAGCAAATTATTAATTAATTATATTTTTAAAAATATTTTAAAGCCATTTTCACTAAATTTCATATATATTAAAATGTAATAGTCTATTTATACTTATCTAAAACATATTTAAAAAATATATATTATATTTATACCAATATAAATATAGTTATATAACAATATATTATTTTTCATGAAAAATTATTTTTCTTGAAACATAAAATTGTATATAATTTTTTCAAATAGGTATACCCAAGTAATCTATTTCCAGTAACAAGTTTTAATAATATATTTTATAAATAACAACACCGATATAAAAATAAAATATCTATTTAATTTTTTTTATTTTTATTCACTAAAATAATATTATTAAAAGAATGATTTGATAAAATTAAAAGAAATATTACACTATCAATATATTGATAAAATTAAATGATTAGGATATAAACAATTAAATATAATTATATTCAGGTTATGATCATTTTATACTTAAAAATATATTTGTCTAAAAATTGGATTTTCATTCACTATGATTTTTTTCACTATGATTTTTTTAAAAGAACAAATATATTATGGTAAAATGATGATAAAGTATATTATTGATTTATAATAACACTAATTTAATTTGTAATTGATGTTAAATAATATTAAGAACATATAAAGTCTAAAAACTCATTTTTCTACATAAGTAGTTTTCTACACATGAGACTTAGCCTAGTTGGTGAGGTATCCTTAAGTGCATCCACAAGACCCAGGTTCAAAACCAGGTAGAGGAATACTTTCCGGGAACTGTAGCAGTAATGTACACTATGTGAGTACTGTAGAAGAACTGTACACTGTACAGGTACTGTACCAGAACTGTATACTGTACTGGTACTATAGCAGAACTATACACTATGCGGGTACTGTAGCAGACATTGTAGCAGTTACTGTAGCAGGTACTGTTCAGTACTATAGTAGCTAGAACTATTCACCTTGGGCCACCAATTTGGGCTTGGAGTCCTTAATGATTTTGGGCCACCCAGGCCTTCGGGTCAGTAGGTCTTTCGGGCTACCTTTAAGTCCTTCAAGCCACCTCAAGGCCTTCAGGCCACATGCAGTTGCCCCAGACACACTAGAAAAAAAGGAGCAACCCCAGAAGAGGATTTAGAGAAGTTGTGCTCGCTAGAGTAGAGCCAAATGGATTTATCATAATGCGAGTCTATGGATATGCCATCAGGACCAGCCTATGCTTGCATGGGAAGCCTAGCCATATGGCCATGCGAAGGTGGAGAGCTACTATCATGATGTAAATGCTAGGGAGGGGTAGTTCCTTGTAGATAGTCTGGTTGAATTCTCTAAGACCTTTGGGTCATGTAATCTTCTAAGCCTAAGGGCCATGTAATCTCTGAGACTACGGGCCTTGTAAGGGTTCCCGCTCACCCATTGAAAGGGGGGTTATTTCTGAGCTACTACCTTTTTGTTCATAACTATGACATGGAGTATAGATCAATTTCATAAGGTTGTGGATATAGTGTGGAGACACTAACCACGACATAGTGGTTGGGAAAGTGGATTTTTGGGGATACTTCCAATTATCATATAACTTCACTGTGGAGGTTGGATGTAGTATATTCCATAACATAGTGGTTGCGTTCTATGGTGTGGAGGGGAAGGATCTGGAGTAGGGGTATGAGGGGTGGATTTTTTTGGTTATGGAAAATCAATACCCCCTACAGTGTGGTGGTAGGTTGTAGCATCGCTCCATCCTTGGAAATGACATGACTGCGCTGTGGTATCATCAACTATAGTGTAGTCTCTCCCTAGATAAATAAGATCTATTTTATGAACCTCAATATGGATTTGAAACATGATTTGACTAGGGAGGATATGGTGTTGTCCCTTGCACTGCACTATAGTTTCCCCTATGTTATCCAATTCTATGGCATGGTCCAAGAGGTTGTGCCATGTTTATCTTTTTCTAGTCTACCTATAAATAACTTTAAAGGCTATCCAAGATCCATTTGAACCCATATATCACACTCAAACCTTAGGCATACTAGATATATTTTCAAAGGTTACTGAATCCCCTTTTGATTGGATTCAACCCCCACCTTATAGGGATAAATCGATGGTGATACAATATCCTAAAGTGGAAACCTATGTGCATCTTCTTCAATAAGAATCAAGATTCACCTAGTCTTGGTTTTCCAGAACTAAAGTTAGAAGAGAAGGGAGAGGTAACTATTAATTACTTTTTTACATTAGGATTATGTCAGTGTATTCTCTAATTTTGAAGTATGTGGTCTAGAACAACTCCCATTTTTCAGTTTCAATTTCTTCTAGTATATGAAATAACTACATTTGTGATCAAAAGTCATGAACATGATATAAATAATTGAATAATTAACTATCCAATCCCACACTTAGACCTCCCATTATATCCCATTGGGTATATTGGCATTGAGACTGGGCATCTATCCACCCATGAGGTGAGCCTACCCTAGAAATCATAATGATCCATCTATTTTGATAATGTATATTTTGACTTCAAAATGTGAGTTTTGTGTTGGATTAATATGATGGTTTGGAATAACATGTAAATTTTAGTGATTTATTGAAATAGAATCCCTTATAGTAAAATATATTTTTGGAATATAATTAGTTTGTCATGTTGACATGATGAAATATGGATATATATTTCCATGTTAAGAAATTTTGGGAAAATGATGAATGGAGTGGAAAATTTTGTAATTGATATAATAATTTAGAACATAAATTTATGGAATATAAATGGCATAATAAATAGTAATTGGTTTAATTGACCATTATGGTTTATAATGACATGTAAAATATGATTTTTACTTGGTTATCTGTCTTTATTGCTTATAATTTTGTCTTGATATGACAATTTTTGTGATTGATGCATGAGGGAGGGATTTTACATGGATTATTGTGCTTTTTCTAGTTATTAATAATGTTTATCATTGGTGATGAGATCACCATGAGTTACGTATGAGGGTTAGGTGCATGGTTATGTTTCCAATTGAGGGTAAGATGTATGGTGTTTGACTTCACCTGAGGGTAAGATGTATGGGACATAAAAAAACTTGAGTGTATGTATCACAGTCATTGGTTGCCCGCGGGATAGATTTTTATTAGAATGAGGGTAGGAACCATTTTTTCAGGATATGTTATGTGTGGTTATTCCTCAATAAGATAATTTTACATAGAATTGGGTGATCCTTCTTGATCCAGTAGGATCTACCCCTAGAGAGAGATATCTGACATGGTGTCGAGGAAGGTTTTTCTATGCCTGGGTATAAACCTAGAACTTTTGGGTTTATGGGTATACTTATTATACATTATTAATTTATTAAATTTATACTCCTTTTTATTTATTTATTGCATGCACTATATAATTAGGCTATATTTTTTAGACACTATTGGTGGTGGCCTACTGAGTTATACTCATAGCCTATTCGAGACACTATTTAGTACCTAGACATACTTCATGGATGTAAGTATGAACAAGGGAAAGGGAACTTGTTGTTGATTATTTCTTACTAGATGGTTTGGAGCTTGCAGATAATACTTACATGGGGTTTGAGACCAGGGTCTTTGGAGTCTTTTGTAAAGTCTACTAGTCTTTGATTTTTTTTTGATTTTCAGCATGTCATTTCGATAGATTTCTGCCTAACATTACATGGTTCTATTATTATTGGACTGTTTAATTTGTCCTTTATTTTTATATGGATGATTTTTTATTATTATTCATATTGTTTTTGATATTTTTTATACTCTATTTTTATTATTTCGACTGTTATATAAACTCTATACCAGAGGGTATAATATCTTGATTATATTCCTTACACACTCACTATTGGTCAGTAGCCTCTGAAATGTAGGGAGGCATGCTTGAGGTTGTGTAGCCCACCCTAACTGGTCATTTAAGGGAGAACCAGGTTGAGGATTTTACAAAGTGTTATTAGAGGTAGTTTTACTTTCTATTTCCTTATTATTTGGGAAATATTGAAAGGATAATAGGATGTGTTGGGACATGGTAATGATCCTGTTCATGGGAGTAGCTAAGCCATGTATGAGGGAAAATATGAGTGCCTAGGGATGGTATTATTATTCATGCTATTCATATGTTATAATTTTGATGTTATTACCCCTTGGGGGATTCATCTATTCTGTGTTGTTATGGTTTATCGAGATTATACTCATGGTCTGGTATCACATGATATGAGTATTTATGCATCGTGATAGTAATATAGGGATAAATTTTGAAATTCATTTTTCATTCAAGGGGTATATTTATTAAATGTGACATATCTTTTGATATGAACTATGAAATGAAATCCCTTGATATACCTGATATAAATAAATTAAATAAACTGTTATGTTATGCCAAATTCTCTTATTGAGACATGTACATAGAAACCTTGAGCTAGTGGTTGTATGTATTTTTACATTTTTAGGTTGATCTTGTTGAGTAACCCATGTTTTAAGAAGTGTGTTAACTCTTTTAGAGACAATGTCTCCTTATTATTTTCAAATCAAGTGTAAGGAGAGTGGAAATCAAAATGCTCCTAACATAGTTGATCCAGAACTTTCTATAGATATAGAGAATTAAATAGATGATATACTCCATGAGAGTTTCTTGAGGGTCACACAATCCATGTAAAGGGTTACCGTTCGCACCATACCTTCAATGTCTGAGATATCAAGATAGTTCTAGATACAATATCCACCTATGTTCACTGAGGAGGGAGACCCCTAGACGGTTGATTTTTAAATTGAGTTGTTCTAGATGATATTTAATAACCTAGAAACACACATGAATAAGAGGGTTAATCTTGTTAAAAACATGTTATGAGGACCATCCAAGCATTGGTGGAACATGTGGGAGCAAGTTGGGTAGTAATAGGAGTTATCCTAGACGGATTTAGTGGTGAAGTTCTTGGGACACATCTATTCAAAGTCATTGATGGATGATAGGGCTCATGAGTTCATTCATTTTACATAGGAGGGCATGTCAGTGATGGACTATGTATGATTATTCATTGACCTACATTGATTTTCTCTATCTTTGGACACCGATGAGGTCACTAGGGAGAGACATTTCTAGGATGGGATTTGCTATGTGATAAGGTCATAGGTGAATGTATCTCACCCGAGTATCCTTGCAGATGTGATGAAATAAGATCTCATCATGAAAGGGAATTTGAGATATGCCTTGATTTTTGTCCAAATAGTTTTAGTAGGGTGATATAGAAGTTCTTTTTCTAGTGGCAAGAAGCATCACTATGATAGTTATCACCGGGGAAGTAGTGGGAAAAGTAGTTAGGGTAGTGGGTAGTTATCTTAGAACTGTGGTCTGTTACATTCCTTTCAATGTGGTAGGGCTATCCATAAACACCCTCAATATTCTTACCATACATTGGAGTACTGTGTTTATGATAGATTGGTCTATTTACACAAGTTATGTAGGAGTTTTTTATAGAAAATAAATGGAATGGGATTAGTAAATACACCTTAGTTATGGAGGGACACCTCTACCCCTTAGTAGACTAGTTACTAGAGTTCCATTGGACATTCATTTTGAGGCATAGGATGTGGTACCCTAGTCAAAGAGTGATAGTACCAGATATTAAGAGCAGTGTATGAGAGTCAAACTAGATCCTAAGGTAGAGGGATGAGTCAACTATACACCATATAGCCTACTATAGCTAGTTTGGATGTAGGAACTTATACTATTAAAGCTATGATTCTTCTATCATCTATCCAACCATGTGTTTTTTTGATATAGGAGCATCACTTTCCTTTATTTATTCTCATTTTTCAAATATTTTAGGTTTGTTTTTTTAGATATGGGATGATGTTATGATCATTAACACATCATTGGGAGTGCAGTCATAGGATATCAAACCCTACAAGGAGTATCCTCTTGAAATTAGTGGATACCATTTTTTTGGGATATTTTTTATACTAGAAATGATTGGATTTGATTTTATTATAGGTATAGAATGGATAGTTCAATACTAGTATGAAATAAACTATCATTATAGGATGGTTTCCTTCTTATCTCCTAAAAGGGAAGCTATTCTCACTAATGGGAGTGAGATATTCAGACTGGGTGCACATGACCAATTCAGTGCAGATTGGATTGTCTCATAGATGAGGTGGTAAACCTTTTTATGGATGATATATAAATATAGTTGGAAACTTTTCCTTCAGTTGTGATCCATTTTCATGAAGTATTATCTAAAGAGTTATATATATTATTACATGAGTATAAGATTGAGTTCACTATCGATTTGGTGCTAGGAACTGAGCTAGTTTCTATCCCACCTTATATGATGACACCAGTAGAGATTTGTGGTTTGAAAGTTTAGTTGGAAGATTTTTAAGAAAAGGGATTCATATGTCATAGCACCTCTCTTGAGGTTTCTCACATGGTTTTTTCCAAAATGGAAGATGGGAATTTTCTCTTGTGCGTGGATTATTGAATACTAAAATAGATGTTGGTCAAGAAAATATATCCTTTTCCATGCATCGACTATCTCTTTGATCAATTGAGAAGTTTTGGGATCTCCTCCAAGATCGAATTAAGGTTAAAGTTCCATTAGTTGAGGGTGAGACCATCAAACTTACCCCAAACTACTTTTTAGAGCAGGTATGGAATATATAAGTTCGTAGTGATGTTGTTCAGTCTATTGAATGCACTGATGGTATTCATGGATTTGATGAATCAATTATTTAATCCTTTACTAGATTAGTTTGTGGTAGTTTACATCAATGACATCTTGGTGTACAACCATTATATATATGATCATTATCAATATCATGACATCATCTGTAGTACACTAAGAGAGCATCGTATTTACACCAATCTATATAGATTAGAATTATGGATTGATATAGTGCAGTTATTGGATATGTTATCACATAGGTTGGATTGGTTGTGGATAGAGAGAAGGTTACAATCATAATATCTTGATAGTGACCCATGCATGTCTTTGATATTTAGATATTTCTAGGTCTAGAAGAAAATTGTTAATGATTTATCCTAGACTAATACCATTTGGAAGCATTGATGTTTGGATTGACCAAGAAGAGGGTAAGTTTTATTGGGTAAGATTCTTGTGAGAGGAATTTATAAGAGCTAAAGAGCATGCTAACCTTAGCAATGATCCTCACTTTAGCTATTCTAAGTAAATAGTATACCATATACTATGATGAATTAGGGATTGAACTCAGAGCAGTTCTGATGCTGGAGGATCGAGTGTTTGGTTATGGCTCTAGACAACTGAGTCCACATAAGAGGAAGTTCCCAAATCATAATCTGGAGTTCACTATAGTATAACATGAATTTAGATGATAGATACACTATCTATTGAGTGAGAGGTTTATGGTGTATACAAACCAAAATATCCCCAAGTATATATCTTCTCAGTGAGACCTAAACCTTCAACAAATGAGGTTGGTCAAGTATTTGTTGTCTTTTGATTTTGAGTTAGCATACGCTCCAAGAAAATTAAATTTTATTGCTGATGCTTTGATCTAGAAGAAACAAAAAAAGTAGTGTGGGACTCATGAGATGAGTGGTGGATAATGTAACTCTTTATAAACATTCATATATATGTTCATGAGTCTCATGGATGAGTATGATTGACTTATATATCTCTTTTACCTATGATTCTAGACTAGATCAAGATAGAGTTATTATTTTATCCAAAGGGATTAGCTTCTAGGTATAACTTATATGGTTTGGAGACACCATTAAGATGGTCTCCTGGTAGTGGTGATGTTATTCTTATCCATGGCCATGTATGGGTTCCTATAGGTTTTCACAAGAAGATTATGGGGGAGTTTCATGATTCTAAATGGGAAGTACATATAGGTTTGACAATGTTGTATCATTATATTCATAGATAGTAATGGTGTCTAGGGAAAAATAAAGAGATAATGGGATTAATGGTGATATTTTTCATCTGTTAGTAGGTGAAGGCTGAGAATCAAAGTCCCGCTGGGCTGTTGCAGCTACTAACCATTCCAGAAATGGAAGTGGGATGATGTCACTATCTATTTCATGATAGGATTAACTAGGAAACCTCACAAGAATGATGTTGTATGAGTTATAATGGATTGAATAATTAAGGAATCCCACTTATTACCTATTAGGCATACCTTCACCATATATGATCTTGGTAGTCTCTATGTGAGAGAGATAGTTTGGGGTCATGGTTTTTTGAAGAGTATCATTTTAGATCGAGATCCACATTTCACATCTCAATTTTGATAGGGTATTTATAAGGATTTGGAATCACATGTTCTTTTGAGTAAATCTTATCATCCATAGACTAAAAACCAATCTTACTAGATGATTTAGATTCTAATGGATATGTTGTTATCTTGTGTTTTGGACTTTGGTAGTTTTTAGGATCAACATATAGAACTCATAGAGTTTGATTATAATAAAAAATTTTAGGAATCAATCCAAATAGATTCTTTTGAGTATTTGTGGGTAAGTTCATGTTATTCACCTCTTTACTTGTTAGAGGTAGATTAGTTAGTTTCAATTAGACCCGGTCTCATGTAGGAGATGTGTGAGAAGGTTTAGTTGATCAAAAAATGGCTGGTGACTGTGAGAAGCCGATATAAATAATGTGCTGACTATCAAAGATGACCTTAATATTTTGAGGTTGGTTATGATGTTTTCCTTCAGGTGTAACCTTGTTTGAGGATTTTCCATATCAATAAATAGGTGAATCTGATACCTAGTTTAGTTAGGCTGTTCAAGATAATGGAAAGGGTCAGTCTAGTGGCGCACTGTTTAGTACTTCCATAACACTACATCTCCTTACATGATATGTTTATTGTGTCACAAATTTAAATATATAAACCTAACACTTTTCATGTGATATATGTTGATGATGTAAAGATATATATTTATGCATCCTTTGATTAGAATCCGATCCATATCGTGGATCATAGTGGGAAGAATCTCATAGGGAAGACCGCAACTCATGTGTAAGTGTAGTGGAAGTATGAGCATGTGAAAGAGGATACATGGGAGTGGGAGTCTAATATATGGAATCAGTGGGTATTCCTGTTCACTGATACCCCACAATGATGCTTGTAGAATCTTGGGGATGATTTATTTTTATAGTGTAGAGGTTGAAAGATCTCATCGTTTTCCAGCTATGACCCTATTTAAAGTTTTTAGTCAACTTATTTGAGATGGTTGTTTTTGGTTTGATCCTTATTAATTGAGACTTAGTTGGGATGATATTTATCAAAGGAATCATTATAAGTTGAGCTAAAAAAAATATCAGGGTATGCTACGACGTGGGGATCTGGGATGCATCATAATATAGTTCACTATAATGGGGAGATCATGTCACAACATAGATGGATTGGGATATAAAAACCCTACTATTCATTACACATGAATACTTAATTTATTATATAATTATACACTTTATACAAACTGAATGATTGATAATTATAGTGTATTTGGGAATTAGGTACATTACATGACAATATAAAACAAGCAATGAAACATCTTTATTGAAAATTTCTTTAACATGCTTAAAATAATCCTTCGAACTTAAAACTGTATGGGATAACCTGGGGACATACGTAAGAAAGGGGTGATATTTAAATCCCAATAAGGGAATAAACATGGAATAAGTGATACATGTTATACAATAATAATATCAACGAGGAATAAAAATAACATGAATAATAAGGCATGATATAACATGATAATCATAACATGGAAAATGTGGAAACAATTTAAAACATTAAATCGTAAACATAATTCAAAGATAAACCAACTAAGACATCATGGAAGACAAAGTACTATAAAGGAATTATGTTAACTCCCTATACCAATGTTATGTATCATAATACTAAACATTACCCAATGTATTAGAGTTCTATCTGGGCGCACTTATCATATCCATTTTATTCTAATGCTTAAGTGTGCCACATAGGTCATACAACATGGATTCATTAATCATAATACTCTATTCTAGGATCAAGGAATATATAATATATACATGTATGTACCCAATAATAAGTACATGTTCATAAAGTTTAATACATGTGATAGAAAAATGGGTATTGTATTCACTATACAATTGTTTTGGCATAGAAAATCGTAGTGAAATTTCGGCAGCATAACGACGTTACTTAAAATTTTATAAAAGAGATTGATGATAGAAAAATGGGTATCTTATAATTTTGAAATAAATTATATATTAATGGGTATATTTAATAACATATCCCATAATAAGTAAATGAATATAAAATACACAAGGTAAAGAAGATACTTGAATAAAGAGGAGAAATGAAAAGATCCCTTACGAAATTTCAGCATGGCAATAGGTGTACATAAAGAATCATGGGAGGATTAATGAGAGTGAAAAGGGGTATATAATAATTTATAAATTAAATTTATAATAATGGGAATATTAAATAACATATCCCAACAAAATAAAATGGAATTTAATAGACATAACATAAAAGGAGTTCTTGAATGGAAAAGAGAAGGGAGAAAACCCTTATAGAATTTCAGCATAGTAATAGCTTAGATGAAGCTCAAAATGAGAGATAATAATTTTAACTCATTTAAATAACATCCATTGGATAGTAGGGAATGTTTATAAATAAATTACATCATAAAAAATTGAAATTAAGAAGAAAAATTACAAATAATGTGCTTGAATTGAAAGTAAGAGAGCATGGTCCCTTACCAGAGTGTGTGACTCCGAAGCTTGGGTGGGTATTATTGAGATATTTGAGGAACCTAGATAGTGTAGTTAAGAGTATGGATGTGATCCAAATAGGTTTAGTTATGGGAAATGGGATATTGGTTGGTTTTATATAGGAAAAGAGGGGGGGTTTTTTTTTTATTTTGGTTTTGGACTTTACATAATAAAATATTAAAAACAAAAAAAAACATACCATGGTTTCTTCCAAATGGGAGTGGTTTAAATTATTTTATAAGTAAAAGGGATGAAATTAATAAAATAATCCCCTTGATTATATGGATGTGTGTCAAACTCCTAAATAAATAATTTTAAAACCTTAAAATATATTACATGTTTTGAAGGATTCAAAATAGATTTATAAAAATAAATAAAATAAAATTAAAATCACATTATTTGAAATGGAAAACATATATTTAGTTATTTATACCATTTATAGTATTTATTACATCACTTTTAGGTCATTATGATGTCATAAAACACAAGATATATTTATACGATATTTAGTTTTTACCTGAAAATTCACCTGTCTCAGGAAATTATGAAAAAATCACCATTGGATAATTTATAACTATAATTCCAAAAATAATATTCATTTTATATAAATAATTTTATAAATAAGAAAAATTTCACTTTTAAAATAATAACTGACATTCATTAAAAATGACGGGGTTTTGATAATAACTGTTTTTAAATCCTAATAAATTTAACTTAATAAAAATTATATGATAATTTATTTTTGATAAAAATTATTTAATAATTATATCAAATACTATTTATTTCAAAAATACATTAATTCATAAATTTATTAATTGAATTTTAATATTAACCAAAAATAAAATTTGAGCTTTATTGTATAAAAAAATCATTTAACAAGTAACAATAATAGGATGAAAATATATTCATTATTCTATAAAAAATAATGTAAATAATCATAATTTTAGGTTATTGATACATATTTCTTTATTGCACCAGAAAATTCCATAAGAGTAAGGTGCACGATAGTGGGACTTTCATGGGGTGGTTTAGAGAACATTGTTTGGGCTGTGATCTCGATGAGCTTGAACTTATCCCGTAAATGGTTTTGATAATACTTAATTTGATCGATCTTGACTTCAGATTGATCAAGGGGAAAACCAAGAAATGATATCTCCCTCATAAGCTCTAATAAATGGGCTTTATAGGGTACGATCCTATTATTTAAGGCCATCACTTCCTTTTCCTGCGAAAATTTGATTTGTTAAAACCCTATATTTATTCTAATCATGTGATAACTGTTCAACAAATATATCATCAATGGTAATGATTATTAATAGTAAATTAAATCTGACAGGATATAATAAAACTAAAGGAGTGCATGTGTTTCTTATAAACATCTTACATAATAATTCATTTAAATAAATAAAAAAGGGGAATTTTATTTATAATATTTCAGGTTGTTACAATATCACCCTTTAGAAATTTCTCCCTCTAAATTTTCATTTCCCACACTAAAATAGATTAGGGTAACTCTGCTTCATCACCTTCTTCAGTTCACACATTTATTTTTCAAACTTTTGGTTTCCCCACAATACTTTGACAAGTTGAATTATCTTATTTCATATAAATTTTTCTCTATGATCTAAGATATTTATCATATGCTCATCATAGGAAAGGTCATTATCCAACAATACCACCTCTAGATTGAATACATGTGAGGGGTTTGGTATACACTTCCTCAATAGGGATACATGGAATACATAATGTACCTGAGATTGGTTTGGTGTGAGTGATAGTCAATAGGCCACCACTGTGATGCGATAAAGGATCTCAAAGGGTCCGATGTATCTTGGACTAAGATTTCCCTTATTCCCAAATCTCATCACATTCTTACATAAAGATATGCATAGGAATACCTTGACTCTAACATCAAATTGTAGGTCTCATCGATGATTGTCAACATAACTCTTCTATTGGCTCTAAGTAGCTTTGATATGCTGCTGACTTGTCTTAACTTTCTCCACCATTTCTTTGATCATTTTAGGACATAGAAGTTTTTTTACCCATATTCATCCCAACATGCTGGTGTTCTACGCCTCTTGTCATAAAGGGCTTCATAGGGATCCTTTTGGATGATTGATTATAAACCATTGTTGTAAGAGAACTCCAAAAAAGGAATATGTTGACCTCATCCTCCTTTGAAGTCAATTGAGAATTCTCTCAACATATCCTCAAGATATTGAATAGTTTTCTTAGATTTTCCATCTGTTTGAGGATGATAATTTGTACTAATGTTCAGCTCAGTGTTTATAGCATGTTGGAGTCTTTTGCAAAACATAGAGGTAAATATTGGATCTCTATCTAACATAATCGATATTGGTACTCCATGAACCCTCACCTATTATTTGATGTATACCCATGAAAGTTTATTCAGTGAAAAATCCTCTCAAATCATAATGAAGTGTGCAATATTCATAAGACAATCCACAAAAACCTATATAACATTTTTTCATTTGCATGTATTTGGAAGTCAGGTGACAAAGTCTATGGTGATGTTTTACCATTTCCATGTTGGTATGGGTAATGGTTACATCATTCACTTAGACTTATTTTTTTCAACCTTAACTTCCTGACATAACATGCACTTCAATATATATTTAGTTATCTTCTTCTTCATGTTGTCCCACCAGTAGTTCTATAAGTTATCCTGATACATCTTTGTGTTTCCTGGGTGAAGGGAGAAAGTTGAACTATGTGCATCATCCAATAATCCCTTACTTAACTTAGGATTTGATGGAACACATAGTCTTGGATCAAATCTCAAAATTCCTTCTTCAAAATTTTTAATCTATAAGTAATTCCCCTTTCTCATGGTTTCCACCTTATTTGGAATTGACACATCATTTTGTTGATCATCCTTTAACCTTTCCAAAAGAGATGTTTGGGAAATCATTTATGAAAGGATTGATGAAGTTCCTTACTTTATGATTCACATGTACATCATTTTTAGGTCTAAGAAGATTAGATCCTTCTCAATAATCATAATTAATAAATATACATGATCCTTCCTACTTAGGGAATCTACCACTTTATTTGATTTACTAGGATGGTAGTGGATTGAGTAGTCCTAGTATTTGATCATCTCTAACCATCTTAATTGGCGCATATTTAGATATTTTTGTTTGAATATATAATTAATTTTTTGTGATCCATATACATTTCACACTTCTCCTCAAATAGATAATGCTTCCATAGTTTCAAAGTGAATATCACTTCAGCCAACTCCATACATTGCATTGGGAAGTTCTGTTCATGAACTCTCAACTGCCATAAATCATAGGCTATGGCTTTTTCATTCTGAATCAATACACATCCCAATCCCTTCTTTTAATTCTTACTGAATACTGTAAAGAGTTACACACTTGTGGGTAGTGTGCGAACATGCACAATGATGATCATCATTTTTTAAATCCATGAAGCTATCTTCAAATTCATTATTCCAAGAAAACTTGACTTTCAAGTTTGCTTGGTAAGAGGGTTTGACAATCACAAGAAATTTCTCACAAATTAGTGATAATACCTAGATAACCCAAGGAAACTATGGATATATGTCATAGATGTTGGCCTCATTCATTCTTCAATTACTTTTTTCTTTAAAGGATCTATAGATATCCCATTAATTGTGATTGTATTCCTCAAGAATGAGACTTCCTTCAACCGTAACTCACATTTGTTGTGATTTTCATAAGTCTTCTACTTTTGTAGGGTCTTTAGCATAGTGATCATATGCTCCTCATTCTCCTCTTTTTTTTTGGATTCTATTAGAATATCATCTATAAATACTACCACAAATTTGTTGAGGAAATATCTATAGACTCTATTCATCAAGTCCATGAAGATTACTAGAGCATTAGTGAGTCTGAATTACATCACTATGAAATCATAGTGCTCATACCTTGTATAAAAATAGGTATTGGGGATATCTTCCTTGTTCACCCTTACTTGATAATATCCCAACTGAATATCCACCTTGGAGAATTATTGTTCTCCATGTAGCTGATCAAACAAGTCATCAATCCGAGGAAGGGGATACTTGTTCTTTATTGTGATATTGCTGAGCTCATGTTAATCAATGAAAAGGCACATTAACCCATAATTCTTCTTGATGAATAGGATTGGTGCACTTCATGGTGAAGCACTTGGGTATATGAACCCTTTATATAGATTCTCCTATAATTGTTTCTTCAGATCCTCAAGTTCCACAATAATTATTCTATATAGAGTCTCGAATAATGGAAATGCCCTAGGTATAAATTTTGATTGAAAATTCAACATATCATCTTAGAGGAAGACCAAAAAATTCCTCAAGAAACACATCATTACATTCCCTCAAAATAGGAATGTCTTTATGGATAGTTCATTCCTTAGACTCAATCATTTGATTTAGATACACTTTCTCATAGATCAATAATATCCATGATTAATATGATGATGATAAAGATGTTTCATCCTCCTCCTTTCACTTATATAGAATTGGGGGTTGATTTGTAATACAGAGAGTGATTTCCTTATCATGTAAATTGATGCTGGATCTATATAGGGAAAGCCATTCCATGAGTAGAATTGCATCAAATTCCATTAAAGGTAGTATTACAAGGTTCACCAGGAAGTTCATACCACAAAATTTAATAGGGGAGGAGTTATATACTCATGATAAAATAATTTCCCCATTTTCCATTTTGATGGAAATATCAACGTCTATGCTTTTTGGTGGTGTTTTAATAGTTTTAATAAACTTTTTTGATATGAAGGAATTCATATAACCATAATTTAAAAGTATGTTCTCTATTTTTGGATGAATAACTTGCATACCTTTCAGAAATTCATTTTCAAGATCCAATTTAGTGGTAGTGATAGAAAAAAAATCCCTTGTTATCTTGTAGGGTGTTGTTTGTCTCCAAAGACCCTTAGATTAGGGCATTGGTTTGATAAATTCACTAGTTCCTTGTACTTAAAGTAATGAATAATGCACTGAGGGTTGAATGGATATTTTATTTCCTTTATTACACAAGTGGGTTTCTCTGTCTGGTAGTTGTTATCTAAGTTCCCTTCCTTACCACACCTAAAGCATTTCTTCATCCCCCTTAGGTAATTTTTGGGGTGCTTATTCCCACACCCTTGACAAGTGGGATGATGGAATTTCTTGACACCATTCTATTTCTACATTATAACACCATAAATAAAATCCACTTTATGCTTATTATCCCCTTAATACCCTTGAGCTTCACCCAACTCCATTTTGACTTTGAGGGCACATCATACAATTTACTCACAACTATCAAAGTCACATATTTCCATGGATTTCCGTAGACTAGGTTTTATCCCACCAAGGAAGCGGTCAACCTTGTATTTGGGGGAAATAAAAAAAATAAAGGTGTATCGTGCAAGTCTTGTAATTTTTTCCTCATATTCCTTGATAAATTCTTCATCTTTTTTCTTGAGGGAAATTAAATCCCTTTCAATTTTAAGTTAGAGAGTGTGAGGAAAATATTTATCAAAAAAAATTTTCTATAATTCCTTCGACTCCATTATTTCAATATCTTCCCCAAACATCATATTCTTGATCAATGTCCCACACTTATCAATTTCTCCCTCTATATGATAAACAACCAGTATAACCTTCACTTTATCAGAACATTGAAGGATGGAGAAATTATTCTCAATGAAGTTAATCTAAGAGACCAAATTATCCATTGAAAGTTGGAGGTATTTTTTGTAAGAGCTCTCTATTGCAAATTTTTCTCTCTTTTGGGGGGTTTGGGAGCTCCTCTTTATTTAGGTTTATATTTAGAACCTGAGTCAGTTGAGAGAGTATCATCATAAAGTTTGTGATTCCTACTTCAACCGGGTTGGGCATCTCATTGGGGCAGTCATCACAAGTCTCATTGCATTAATTATTTACCTGATTCCTCATATTTCCGACCATTGGATCAAATAAAAGTAAAATTAGGGATGATTATTTTAAAATATTAAACACATAAAGGAGAATAAAATGAAATTATAGGGATAACTTATAAATTACATTTATTTCTCTAACTTATGAATTTACAGGCTTCAATCTTTGTTATCCATGATCTATTTATTAACATATATTCTTATGAGAGATTTTTTGTTCCCTTAATAATGGTTCGTAATGATCTTATGAATTTACCAAATCATATCCTGTGATAGTATCAAACTAATTGTGCAGTAAGGATTTTTGTCATGTACCTGGTTACCCTAAGTTAGGCTCGGAACACCTTATCAGAGTTATTACTCCTAAGAACATATGTTCGAGAACTATTTCCACTTATAGTATCCTAACATAGATGTATTTTCTTGATAAAACACTTAATATAAACTAAAAAAAATTATGTATGTTTTTTATAATTATTATTATCTATAAGGATTTCTCTAGAGTTTTTTAATCTTAATCCCCAAAATAACTATTTTTTTTCTAGAACCAACTATAATCACCCTGCTCTTTATTCCACATTAATAATTGATTTACAATATAATAATAAAGTTGATACATCCTGGATGATTTATAATTATAGTTTATTTGGGAATTAGGTATATTACATAATAATATAAAATATTCAATATAACATCTTTCTTTAATTTTTTTTACATGCTCAAAATACTCCTTCGAACTTAAAAATTCATGGGATGACCTGGGTACATACATAAGAAAGGGGTGATCTATAAATCCTAGTAATGGAATAAACATGGAATAAGTGATACATTTTAGATAATAGGCATATCAATGATAAATAAAAGTAACATGAATAATAAGGCATGATATAACATGATAATCATAACATGGGAAATGTGAAAACAACTTAAAACACTAAATCATAAACATATTTCAAGGATAAAACTACCAAGACATAATGGTTGAAAAAGTACCATAATTTAATCAAGTTCACTCCCTATCCCAACATGATCTATCATGATACTAAATATTACCCAATGCATTGGAGTAGCATTTGGGCACACCTATCACATTCATTTCATTATCATGCTTAAGTGTGCCACATGAATTCATTCATCATCATAATTTATTATAAGATTAAGGAATGTAGAATAAATACATGTAAGTACATAATAAATAATTATATTTTAATAAAGGTGAATAAATTTTATAGAAAAATAGATATGGTATTCACTACACAATTGTTTTTTCATAGAAAATCACAATGAAATTTCAGCAGCATAATGATGTAAATTAAAAATTAATAAAAGGTATTGATGAGAGAATAAGGGTTATATAATTATTTGAAAATAAATAATACCATAATAGGTATATGGAATAACATATCCCATCATAAGAAAATTAAGATAAAAGACATAAGTTGAAGAAGATACTTGGATAAAGATGAGAAACACAAAGATACCTTATAAAAATTTTAATATGGTAACGGGTGTACATAAAAGATAATGGGAGGATTAATGAGTGTGAAAATGAGTATATCATAATTTATACATTAAATTGATAGTAAGTGGAATATGGAAGAAAATATCACAAAAAATAATGGAATTTAATAGAAATAACATAAAAGGGGTTCATGAATAGAAATGAGAAGAGAGAAATCCATTTCGGAATTTTAGTATAGTAATGACTTAGGTGAAGGTAAAAATGTGATATAATAAATGATAAGTAATTACAATAACATTCATTGTATATTAGGGAATGTTTATTAATAAATTAAATCATTAAAAATAGCAATTAAGAAGGTAAATTACAAAGAATGTGCTTGAATTGAAAGAAGGGGAGGAAGGTCCCTTACTTGAGTTTGTGACTCCAAAATATTGGGAAGGGCTTATTGAGATACTGGGGGTTCCTTGGGAGGACTCTAGAGAGTGTATTTAAGAGTATGTACAGTATCAAAGGAGTTTTAGTGAATATAAATGAGATCTTTGATGGGTTTAGATAGGAAAAGAGGGGGATTTCTTTATTGTTTTCTTTTGGACTCTACATAATAAAATATTCAAAATACCAAACCATCCCATGGTATTTTACCATTGTTTATTCCAAATGGGTGTGATTTAAATTATTTTATAAGGTAAAGGGATAAAATTATGTGGAGGTGAGTCATACTCCTAAAAAATGATTTTAAAACCTTAAAATATATTATATGTTTTGGAGGATTCAAAATGGATTTATAAAATAAATAAAATGAACTTAAAATCACATTATTTTTATAGGAAAACATATATTTATTTTTTATACCTTTTATAGTATTTATTACATCACTTTTGGATTATTATGATGTAATAAAATACAAGGTGTATTTATACGATATTTAATTTTTACTCAAAAAATTGACTATCTCAGAAAATTATAAAACATTAACCATTGGATAATTTTGAAGTTCTGATTCAAAAAAATATATTAATTTTATTTAACTAATTTTATAAATATGTGAATTTTTACATCTTATATAATAACTAATATTTATTAAAAATGATGGGTTTTTGGCAATAATAGTTTTTGAATCCTTATAAAAATTACATTTGACCTCATAAAAATCATATGATCATTTATATTTTATAAAAATTATTTAATAATAATATTAAATATTATTTTTTTCAAAAATACTTTAATTAATAAATTCATTAATTGAATTTGAATATTAACCAAAAATGCAATTTTACCTTTATTTTATCAAAATAAAAACCATTTACTAAGTAAGAATAATAGGATGAAAATATTTTCATTATTCTATAAAAAATACTGTATATAATATTAATGTTAGAAACTTGATATATATATATATATATATCCCTTTAATACACCATAAAATTCCTTAAGAGTAAGGTGACTGATTGTGAGATTTTCATGGGGTAGTTCGATGAACATGGTTTCGGTCATGATCTCAATGAGCTTGAACTTATCCAATAAACATTTTCAATCATACTTAAGTTATTGGATCTCATCTTGGACTAGGTCAAAGGTAAAGCCAAAAAATTCTAGGCCCCTGGAAATCTTTAGTAATTGGGCTTCATAGGGTATGATCCTACTGGTTGAGACCATCACTTCCTTTGTCTATGATAATTGGATTTGTTAAAACCCTATATTTATACTAATCATGTGATAACTACTCAATGACTATATTATCAATGGTAATGATTCTTAATGATCAATTAAATCTGATAGGATATAATAAAACTAAAGGTGTGAATGTGTTTTATATAACCAATAAGACATTTAAATAAATCAAAAAGGGTAATTTTATTTATAATAGTTCAGGCCCTTACATGGGAGGAGGATTATAAAGCTACTAAATTTTTGGTCATAGCTACAACATAGAGCACAACATTGCATTGTAAGACTGTGACTACAGTGTGGAGACACTGATAGTGGTATGGTGGATGGGAAAATGGTTTTTTTTGGGACTACTTCCAATTATGGAATAACTGCTCCATGGAGGTTGGATGTGGTGTAATCCATCCCATAATGGTTGAGTGCTGCTACATGGAGGGGAAGACTATGGTGTAGGGGTATGAGGGCTATATTTGGTTGGTTATACCAAAATTTCCCCTTGTGAAATGGAGGTAGGTTGTGGTGTATCTCCTTCCTTGGTAATGACATGGTTGTAGCATGGTATCATTAGTTGTGGCATAGTCTCCCCAAATAAAGTGTATTTTGACCATGGAACTTTGTGTAGATCCCAAAAATTCATTGACCATGGAGGCCATAACGCGATCCCTTGAACTGCAGCATGGTTTCCCTTGTGTCATCCAATTATATGTCATGGTCTAAGAGGCTATTCCATGGTATTATTTTTTCAGTTTTACTATAAATTCCTCTGATTCCAATCCAAACTCCATTTGATCCCATCTCTTCCACTCAAACCTTAGGTATCTTAGTGATGTTTTTGAAGGTGATTGAAACCCCTTTATGTTGAATTCAACCCCATATTCTAGGTATCAATCCATGGTGATTCAATCTCTTCCAGGGGTAA
This sequence comes from Viscum album, assembly GCA_963277665.1. Classification (NCBI taxonomy): domain Eukaryota; kingdom Viridiplantae; phylum Streptophyta; class Magnoliopsida; order Santalales; family Viscaceae; genus Viscum; species Viscum album. The sequence goes on along the minus strand of OY728126.1, from coordinate 353,746,526 downwards.
CCTCTGGGTAACTTCTTCAATCAGAAGAAAGATTAATCATGTATTAGTGTACTAGACTGAGAGTTAAAAGGGGAGGGAGAAGGAACCAAGAAATACCTTGGATATCAGAATTTTTTCTATTTCTTCTATATTTTTGAGGTAGGTGTTCTAGAACTAATCCAATTTGTTGGTTTTAAATTATTCTAATATATGAAATAACCACATTCACATCAACATACCATGCACACAACCTAAATAATTGGATAATTCACTATATTATCCCATGCTTAGATCTATCATAATATCTTATTGAGTTTATTGGCCTTAAGATCGGGCTTACGACCACTAGTGAGGTGATCTTAACCTTGAAATCATAATGAATCATATACTTAGATAATGTGTATCCTATCTTAATAATGTGAGTTTTTTTGGGTTAATATGAAGGGTTT